>OX344857.2:3586440-8386440 GCA_947037095.2 Nycteola revayana | reverse complement strand
TGTTAACAGTTTTAACAAATAAAACAAACAAAGTCTCAAACTTAGTGATAAATTAGTATATTCTCAGCCTGACTGATCTATTTACATTCAGCTTAGTAAAACTTTAATCAAAGTTGACTTTCGAAACATTTCAGACCCAAAACAATTTTGGATCTAGTTCACGTCTTAAAATGTCTAATATAGTAAGAATGTAGGGAACTCCGCCAAATTCTATGCTCCTTCAACCTATTTACAATGTCAAAATTTCAAAATAAAGTACGCTTTAATATCAGATTCCGATATAGGAGTTGGAGTAAAAAAGATATCTAGTTTAACCCACGACTGACTAATTTAATTAAAAATAAGCACTGTTCTAAATCTGTGCTAGTTCTGAGAACTCGGGCAGAGTTCTCGGAATGCTGACAACATTGCCACGTTAAGTGGGAAAATCTTATCTGCTGTTAATTTACCTGATATCTAAAGTTTAAATAAACATGAGTTAGATACCGTGATTTTTAGTTGTTACTAATACCTACTTAGCGAAAACCCTATACTTAAGGGGCGATTCGTACAACTTATAATGTCTTGTATTGCATAGCACTAGAGCTCATTTTGCGATGTCCGTTTATAATTGCCGTCTCCGCGAGGGAAGCTTTTTGTGTGCAGCAAATGCAAATGAGCACATGACTATTTTAAAAATCGTCCTGCATTTTATTAACAACGACTAAAAACGCGGTGTTAAGCTTAAATAACAAAAAACCGACAGTAGACTGTGCGTCCAAGAGTATCAAATGTAATAAACTATGTACTAAACAGACTCATTTGTCATTCCATATCCGAACATTAGGAGTGTTATGTAGCGGTGGACTGTATATACTAATAAATAAATATATGTAAGAGTAATAATTAAATAATTTTATTGTAACACGTACGACCTGACACACAAATGTGAGGATGATATTGGCAGTAAAAATGTTGACGTACAAAAAGAGAAAATACTTATAAAAAAAATAGATATTTAAAAAGTATAGTTTATATAAAAAAGGTTGAATGTCAGCGAGTCGTCAACAAAGAGTTTATAACTTCTGTATGCCATTCAGGTTAGTTATTCCCTAGTCTGTCATAAAAATGGTATTAAATGTGTCTAACGTTGCTTTTTCTAATCAAACAGCCCAGTGAATACCATTGCATTAGGACTTCTCGATTTCAAAAAAAAAATTATATAAAAAAAAATAAGATTCGACCGATTCGATTGGACCTGCGTGTAAGGCATGGATTGTAAACAAGCTTTCTGGTCTTGCGTGGGGATCGAACTCTCGACCTCTAAGATTTACAACGAGACTTATGCCACTAAGCGATTGAGATTGTCTGTCGTAGCCTTTTTTCCGATTACGCAGACCAGTGAACCAAGTTCTGTTAGTTCCATTGCGTTAGAACGGTCGATCTTTAATCTCGTAATGGATGGGTTTGTCTTATTACATTTTATCAGCACCAAATTAACTATTTTATTAAATTTCCTTCGGAATTTCCTACACTTATAGACTACCTACTTACAAAGAGATTTTTAATATTTTTATTTGGTAAGTAATAAACTCAAAAATGAGGTTACCCTTTATACGACATCTCTTTAATAATAGATACTGTCATGTAGAATGATTACGTTCGTGACGAAAATCCTAATTTCTAATATTATTTTACCTCAAAAGCCGACTTTGGCCGGCTGTAAAAGAAAACAATTATAAAAGAAGTTCCAAAAAACTTAAACAATAAAATTGACGAACCAAGATATCTATTGAAACAATTTCTGAACAGATTGAAAATATTTTTTGAGAATTTGTATTTCACGAAATAATCTATATAAATTAAAGAAAGTATAATTTTTAAAGAGTTTATCTTCATACGTTATTTCATGACAATTGAATAGGTTTTTGTTTTGTTATTGGCAATTTAAAAAGGGAAATTTAAAATGATTTGTCTAAGTTTTCCAACGTGAATCCTGACTTATTTAGCTTAACAAAGCTATTGTTAAACTAAAGAAGTCTGGATTTAAAACTAACGATAATTGTTAGTTAAAGTTATAATATTTTTATTGTAACCTTCATACGAAATCTGCATCCCTCTCCGGTACTCCGGCTTATAAAAAAAGCCAGCCAATAATAGTGGTGGGAACATGTCGAAAAAAATAATTGAAAATTTATATTTTAAATTGGATTTTGCTCGACATGTTCCCACCACTATTAGTGGCTAGCTTTTTTTTCCTAGCCTCTGGGAATAATAAACTTTAAGCACAACAAAAGCCCGCCTTATTTTTTTCCTCACTATAATTAAGCCTGGCGATACCTTTCCACCAACCAAATGACGCCAGATTTTTTTTGCCAGAATTGGGGAGGTTGGCAAACCATTTTCCACCCCATAACACCCACATCCACCACGCGAATCCTGCCAGGTCGACGTTTTTATGCTTAGAGTGCTCCAGGTAAGTTGATAAATCATTTTTATGAATGATCAAATTACCTGGCCGTTTCGGTTGTCAGCTCTCAGTCCATTACCTTTTTCCGGAGGTAATGCATTACACATACTATCCACCCGCGAGCAGTTCTAGACCAGAGTCAGAGTCCATATAAACCCAATCACAGTGACGCCGGGAGCACGAGAACGTCCCTACTAATAGGTCGGTTTCTAGGGTAGGGGGTCTATGTTCCCTACTACATGAGATCTGTTCCGGCGCGCGGCGCCTACGGCATAGTACGCCGTCTGTTAAACGGATAGGCGGAATTATCTAGTTCGCCTCCCACGATCATAACTTTTATCAATCTTAGAAATTATGGTCGACAGCAAGAGGTGACCCTACCATTCTAACTAGCTCAATTCGCTCATCAGACCACGCTGGACATTCCACAAACGTGTTCTACACCGCGCCAATTTGTTGACAACGGGCTCCCTCTGGACCGGACGGCTTTTGCTGCTTCACCGGGCATATTGGCGAGCAGAGCTCCAGCCTAATTCAATCGTTCAAAAACCATAACCTAAGCAACCTGTGCAAAAGGGTGTCCTCCGTGTTAGTTAGACCTCTGCTGACAGACAGATGCTGACAGATGCTGACATGACAGGGGGATTTAGCAATGATGACTTAGTATTTTATGAAACTTTTGTGGAACTGTCGCTCTTCTCCTCTGAGCTACTTTGCCAAGCCGTGGCCATCTTAAACGTGGTAGTTATAGACCATTAATACACGGTTCTATTTAATAGGTACAATGCTTTTCATTAAATGTTGTTTGTTCCGTTACGTAATTATTTTGTTTATTTATGGTAATCGAAAAGTCACCTTCACACAAAACCCAAAGTGCGTTACTCCGTTATTTCGTAAACAGAGAAATATTATTGAGGATTCAATTTAATTGTGTTCGACATTTAATTTCCTTCAATTTTGGTTGGACTTCTTTACAAAATAGGATTTCTTTTGTTATGCTTCCAAAATAGCAATGTTATTATAAAAGCCAGTTAAGGGAAGGGAATTAGGAAAAATATTACTTCATTATTGAATTATTTATAAACAATGCAAACCTTTACTCTCAGAAACGTGATATTTGGAAAATATATACCTGTAATACTAAAGACTAGCACCAACTAAGGGTGTTTCGAAATTCAACCCTTAATTAAGAAATACTCTAAGTTTGTATAAACAACATTGTCTAAATCTTCATGGATAAAGTCGCAGGAAAATCCTAGTAACATTTAACGAAATGGCTTAAAGTGAAGTCAAGATTTTTACGCAGTTTCTATAATGCAAAAGGTAACGTAGATGGAGAATGTATTTTCAGGAAATATTTATATACATATAAAATGTACATTTCGACGACAGAGGAGAAGCGTAACGTATTAAAGGTACTCAATTATCCATGCTCCATTTTCAAAACATTCCCCTCCAATGAAGATGATTGCCTACATCAATGACGGTACTTCATTTTCTGTGCTTGTAATTATCGTTTGATGCGAATTTTGTTACAACATATTATTCTTATCATTAACTGAACTAGCGACTGGAAGATACTGAACTTAGTGAACTTGGTAATCACCTACAATTTTACTCAATACTAAATTTACAAATTGTCGAAAAAGTTTTTGGATACTAAATATAAGGGAATAAAACAGGTATTTTAGAAAAAAATTGTATTTTTACAAGAGATTGTATTTTTGCTTTGTTTTTTTTTTCTTTTGCAAATGCGCTTATTTCTTACGCTCGGAATCAATCGCGGTGCAAATTGCATCTTAAACATATTTTTAGGTGGCACTAGCACTAAATATTCAGTTTAATCTAAATCTATATATCTAATATGTATATTAATTTAGATAAAGCTTTCTGCAAAGTAACCCATTTTATCCTCTAATACCATTACTACAACACGTAGTCGGGTGCATACTTTGAATTGAAAATGAATAATACCTACAATTTACACGTAGGTACTATTTTACCGGCGAAACTATTCACTTGTATGTAACCACAGATTTTACACACACATTTCATCGCTGCGATTTGGTGAGGTTGTGTGGGTCAACAAAATATTCACAATTTATTATTAATATCGTAACAATGGCTAGGTATGCCATTGTTACGATATTTATAATAAACCAAAATATACAGTTCAAATCACATATAATAAAAACATGAGAAACAGTTATTATCGAAATATTTTGAATATCATCTCAATATCGGATTGATGTGTTAGCGGGTTGCAAAAACAGCACGTTGAAGTTAAGGGTATGTCATGAATAACTCATTGGCAAACCTATGAATATTAAGATCAAAGAGAACACAGATTTTGGTATCAAAACAAGATAATGTTTACAGTGTATATACTACCTACTTTATTTTATTACTAACTTCCCGTACGCGGTTTTACTCACGTTTTTACCGTAGCTCCATGGAAACTTTATCATTATGTTATTTTTGGATAACGTAGCTTTTTAATGATGAAATAATTTTTGAAATTGTACCAGCAGTTCACAAACAATCAAATCGTAACCTTCAATGGACGTACCGTAAATTTGTTACCTTGTCATCATAAGGCCAATTTATATTTATAAAATAATATTCATTGGTAAGAAAGGGTTTTTGTTATTGTCACCAGGCTTGTTAGCCGAGTTGGTGATCGCAGTATTAAGGATAACACATACTCAGGTAAACGATGCTGCTCATTACATTGTATACGATTGTCATAGATAAATGTTGTGACAGTTAGGACCAATGGCTCGGTCCCGGAAAGAATTCTAAGATTTTAAACAAAGCCGAAGCCGGTAACAGTAGCCTAGGATGTACACTAGTGGATGGACGAATGACGTGTTAAAGGCCGCGGGATTAAGGTGGATACAGGCCGCTTCCAACCGTAATAACCTTAAGTTCTGTGAGGGAAGCATATGTTCAACATCCTACGGCTGAATTATGATGATGACGATGATGAAAAAAGCTTGCTTGTTTGGCGTGGAGTTTGAGAACCTTCGAGGCTTAAAGGGAAACTTATACCGCAAACCTCATACAAACAAACCCTTCTAAGTGCGTCCTTTCGACTCCTTATGTCAGTTAAACTTAATAATCTGACATATGGCTGCCATTTTACATCACACCGTTATGTAATGTTCGGATTAATTTTGTTACTTGTTTGTATGAGATTATACTGAGGCGGGCGGTGTGGGATGGAGTAGGTATAGAAAGCGGGTGGGGGTAGAGCGTTGTTTTGAAGTGCAACGGTTTAAAATGTCTGAACGGAGTTATCTATAAGATTGAATATAGAAGATTCAATACAAGATAATAGGTTGCCCTGCACTTTAGTCCACACAATTTTATATAAAAGTTCCTTTTGCTTTATTTTATCTTTTAACTTGACAAAGAACCGATTTAAGTGTACCTAAGTGATTAACTCGTAACGAGATAGAATACCTATACACAGTTAGAAAGCGACAAAATGGATTTTATCTGAAATGAGAGATATAATATGTTATTATATCTTTAATTTCAGATAAAATACCTTTTGTCGGTAATTGATTGAAACTCGATAGCCCATATAATATATTTAAAAGCGGGTTACCTATCCTATAAAAAATACTACTAAGTTTTTTGCACACTACCTACTAGTACTCTCGTTAACCGTGCTTAGCTAAAATGCTTGTTGGGAGTCTAAGTGTTGGGAATCGAACCGGCAATCCATATGATCGCAAGTTCGATAGTAATTTTTAATTAACTTAGGGTATAACTAATAGCGCCTAACTTGAATCGCTTATATCAGACGTAGATATAAGTAATTAAATACTCTTTATGCAGTCCTTCCAACCAAATTCAGCCACGGCGACCAATCTCTGAGGAGGTTAGCCATCTGCGCTGGGCATATTACAGTATACAAGTATAGGTGCATTGTCTTTTCCTTTGCTCTCAAAATCCGATGGAAATTACACGACCGGTGATAGATCAGGCGCACAACCGACAGCTGAACGTGCTTTCCATCGCACGAGTAACACAACAAACTTTCTGACTTTCATACTTGATTTTTCTGGACAGAAAATTTCGTGTCATCCTCTCCAGCACGACCAGAGTAAACGACTGCTTAAAATTATATATAAAATGGAGTACATTTCAGTACAGTTTATTTATATAACTTTTCAAGTTAAAGTTGATAAAAATACCTAAAATCTATAGTGGTCGTGGCAGAAAGGTTCTACCTAGCACGGCCACGGTCGATATGTTATATCACCAAAAATATGTGAGTACATTTTTTAAAGTCGTTAGTACAATAAAGTACACATTTTTTCATGAATATGTACCGCATTAAAATTAAGGTAATCATCCATGGTCGTGCTGGAGAGGATGACACAAAATTTCCAGTCACATATTTTATGCCAGACAAGGGACGCCCTTACTTCCGGTCAAACATATTGCCCATATCATGCTTAATAGTGCGTAGTTCAATGGACTTTATTCGAAATTCTATGCACCATTCGCGAATCCATTGTTGATATTTTACCAACGGCATCACGAATAGGTAGTCCTTTGAAATGCGCCTTGTAAAATATACTTGAATGGTATACCTATCTCAGTGTGTATTAAAAGTAGGTGTATGTTGAACCTTTTCACTCGCAACGTGCTGTTTTATCTTTTTAATAACAAAGTAATCGCTAATCAATATGTAAGATAAGCTGGGTTGGTTAATATATTAGATTTTTTCAACATTGATAATTTTAAAGTCATGTTGCGACGGAAGAGATTGATTCAAAGCGGCCGTAGCCGCTAGGCCGTAGGCTAGGGCGTCGGACTTGTGATCTTGAGGTCGCCGGTTCGAACCCCACCCATTGCACTACCGACGTGAACCCACTTGTAACACAAACATTTAAGCTTAGCTTAGCGCGAGGGGTTAACAAGAATACTATTAGACTGCAATAACACTGCTAGAAATATTTGCAAAAAAAAAAAAGAAGTAGAGTTTGATTCTTCAAAATTAAATTAATATGCATACAGGCATATTATTTAATTTTCTCTTTATTGCATAAGGTATTTATTCAATAAGTGAGATCGGAATACACATTTTTTATTTTTTAAATTGTAATGTAATGAAATATGATATTATAGATTTCTTTGGCAATTAGTTAAAATAGGTATACGTGTGCGAATATTGCATAGGTTGCAACTTGAACTTAGGTGCTGCGTAATTAGAACATTATTGTACTTTATGTTTAATATTTTTGGTATTCAATAAAATGACTCTGAACGAGTAAGATATGTTTTTATTCACAACACCTGAACACCCATCATATTACATGGCGACCCTTGCCTTTGGCACCGTCTAAAGAACATATAAATCAAGATTTCAAGGAAGAAGATTACAATATAGAAGATTTCAAGACATACCATGGGAAAATCTGCGTCAAAAGAGCAAGTTGTGATCGCACAGAATGCCAACGGACAAGCTTCTGCAACGACATCGCAATACCACACAGAACGCTTGGAGTCCATAGAATTCTTGGTCACCACAGCTATAGTTATATTATGTATCGCCGTTGTATACTACGTCCTCAAGAAATGCAACAAGCACCACGTACGCAACTTGCAACGAGAACTGAACAGAAATAACTTGGCCACTATTTCTCGTGCTGACCTGACCACGACTGCCGTATAACAAGAAAGAAGAAAGAAGGTTTGGAGGTGTCCAGGGTATAGCCCGGCCCAAACCGTCAACACACGCAACTGCAGCCCAAGTCATCAGCAGTGTCGCCACGAGGTACACAACGCCACGTCAGCGCCAGCCCAACTCCTCACCAGCCACGTGCTTGTACCGGTCTACGCGCAGTCCAACGTAAAGGTTATGTTTTTATTAGCTATTTTATCTTTAGAAGTATGTAATTTTCATTTTTCTTAACCTATATTACGTAAATAGATATGCATTTTTATTATCTAGTTAAATATTATGTCTAGTTTGATTATACAGTTACATGAAATCCATAATTCGTTAAATTATCTTAGAGATTATTTAGTTAAATTAGGACCTGAAAGAAGGCAACTAAATCTTGGTCAGAAAAAGATAGGTGAAGCGAAAAAGTTGTATTCCTCCTTTGAAAGTATTTTGTCTCTGTTGCACTTAGAAATAGAACGCAAGGAAATTAGTACAAGTGATATCACTGCTATTCATAAAATAATAAGCGACGTACATATTTTATACAATAAAATAATTACTTTATCTACTTTTGAAGAGGCTAAGCAAGTCAAAATGTCTACAAAAAAAGAATTTGACTTAAAAACTGCAATTTCATTGTTGCCAGTAATGTCTGGACAGGAATCTGTTACTAAGTCACTCATTGATTGTATTGAGTTGTATAATAAAATGATCCTAGATTCGTCATCGCAAGAATTAATTAATTTTGTTCTTAAAACTAGACTTTCTGAAAGTGCAAAATTGCGTATGAAATCGACTTACGACACCGTCGATAACCTTTTAGCTGACATGCGTAAATTTTTAATACAAAATAAATCCCAGGTAGCATTACAATGGAAATTACACCAGTGTAAGCAGGGTAATCGTTCCATTGAGTCATTTGGCAATGAATTGGAAAAATTGTTTGTAAATTTAACTATTGCCCAATCAGAGAATAGTCCCAATTCTTACGATGCTTTCAAAACCACTAATGAAAGAATTGCCATAAAACGTTTCGCAGACGGTTTGAGTGACCCCAGATTGAGTACCATTATAGCGGCTAGAAATTTTCAATCTTTACCGGAAGCTATCAGGACTGCCATGGACGAACAATCCTTGTCTTCGTCATTCCAAATTATGAACATTAAGCGTCATAGTTACTCCAATCGCGGGCATAGAAACTTTAATAACCGTTTTCGAGGACATTACAATAATAACTATAATCCATTTAATTACAACCACGGTAACGCGAGATCACCGGGCGCAGCGTCGGGTAACATACCGTCGCATCGCGGACAATTTAATCGTGGTCGCGGTAGAACTTTTCATAGAGGTCAAAATAATAGGCATTACGGCATTAAGTCAAACAGACCCTCTGTCCAAGTTCAGCACACTACCCACGATGAGTCGACTAGCAATACCAGTTCGCGCGAAATTGTAACTCCCAATGTCGCAACGAACGATTTTTTTCGTTAATTCGCAAAATTTTATTTTTAATTTTAATAATAGTAGTACTGTAAGATTTTTAGTGGATAATGAAGTGATTAATCTTTTAGTTGATAGCGGAGCCAGTCTTTGTGTACTAAAGTACGAATGGCTTAGTAAATACCGTAAGTTGTTGCAACAATTGCGTAGTGATAGAATAAGCATTAGAGGCGTAAGTGGTAGGTTAGAGTCAGAAGGCTACATTTTTCTAAATTTATTTTATAATAACGAAGTATTTAGTGAAAAATTTTATGTTTTTAAGAATATGTCTTGCACTGCAAATGGAATATTAGGAGATAATTTTTTACAGCGTTATGAAGCAATTATTAACTATAGAGATAGTATATTACAACTTTATAAGAATAATAAACATATTCCTATTGAAATTCATTATAATGCCAGGTATAGACATTCGATACCGCCTCGGTGCGAAGTAATAAGGTTCATCCCAACTACGTCGACATGTGACTGTGTAGTTTTATCAAAAGAAATCCAGCAAGGAGTTTTCGTCGCTGGTATTATTTCGCAACCAAATAATGGTCGCATCCCGTTAAGAATATTAAATACTACGGATAACGAAGTAGAGTGTGATTTTCAAGATCTTACTGTTTATGACATAAATAACTTTGATATTTGTAATTTTTCGGAAAATACAAATAGCGTAAATCGCGTTAAAACATTATTTGAGTTATTGAATTTATCGAATATGAACTCAGAGGAAAAACGTAGCATCGAACATATTTGTGCAAAATATGCTGACGTTTTTCATCTTCCAGGTGACAAATTAACAACCACAAACATAATGACACATACAATAACTTTAAAAGACAACGTTACACCCACTTATATAAAGCCTTATAGGATTCCTCATTCCCTGAAAAAGGAGGTGCAAAAACAAATAGATGAAATGTTAGCAAACGATATAATAGAAGAAACCACATCGGAGTGGTCCAGCCCAGTCTTGCTAGTCCCTAAAAAGTCGGATAGATCTAATGAAAAGAAATGGAGACTAGTTATTGATTACAGACAGTTAAATAACCAAATTAAGGATGATAAATTTCCGTTACCAAATATAACAGATATCTTAGATTCTCTGTCAGGTAGTATTTATTTTTCAAAACTAGACCTTTCACAAAGCTATTATCAGTTATCATTAGAGGAAAATTCGCGAAAGTATACAGCATTCAGTGTAAACAAAATGTACCAGTTAGAGTTAGATCCAAACTCACGAAAATACACAGCCTTCACTACTGATAAAATGTATCAAATGAAGCGTTCACCTATGGGTTTGAAAACATCTCCCAGTGTGTTCTCAAGATTGATGACTATTGCTATGTCAGGTATTAATTATAAAAAAGCCTTTATTTACCTTGATGACTGTGTTGTGATAGGAAAAACGATGGAAAATCATAATAAAAACCTAATTACAGTTTTAGAACGCTTACGAAAAGTCAATTTAAAATTAAATCCAATAAAATGTGAATTTTTGCGCACTGAAATAGTATATTTAGGTCATAGAATAACATCACATGGCATTCTTCCTGACGACAGCAAAATTAAGGCCTTGTGCAACTATCCGGTGCCATCGAACTCAGATGACGTCAAGCGCTACTTAGCATTTGCTAATTATTATAGACGTTTCATACCTAACTTTGCTAATATTGCGTACCCATTAAATAAATTATGTAAAAAGAATGTAGAGTTTAAATGGACGTCCGAATGTGACAAATCTTTTCACGAGTTAAAATCTGCTTTAATATCACCGCCCGTATTGCAGTATCCTGATTTTTCGGAAACGAATATTTTTCAGCTGCGAACAGATGCTTGTAAGACTGGATTAGGCGCGGTTTTGTCTAATAGTAATGGTCACGTAATTGCTTACGCGAGTCGTAACTTAACGTCCGCAGAAAGTAGATACCCTATAATTGACTTAGAATTACTAGCTATAGTATGGGCAGTAAGGCATTTTAGACTATATCTGTATGGCAGAAGGTTTAAAATCTTTACCGATCATAAGCCATTAGTATATTTATTTAGTTTAAAGGATCCCTCTAGTAGACTTACGAAGTTTAGACTGTATCTTGAAGAATATGACTTTGAAATTGTGTACATCCCAGGGCGAAATAATGCAGCTGCAGACGCATTAAGTCGAATCCCTATGACAATGACCTGTGATGATTTAAAATCTATTGGAGAACAAGTAGTTTCTGTACTGACGAGAGCACAAACAAAAAAGTTAACGTCTCAGATATCTACTGATAACAATAATTTGACTGAAGAATGTTGTACCAGTAGCAGGCCTGATCAACCTGAGACTGTGGAAATTCTTAAAAAACCCAAGGATGTGATAGAATTAGTTTTTATAAATGACAAAGATTTTAGTAAATTGATTTCTCACTGTTCTGGGATAGAATACTGCATCTATGTACCTTCGCGTTGTACTATATACCTAAATACTCGATCGTTATCTACCCCGTCGGAGTTAGCGAGAGACTTAGGATCGTTGTGCGAAAAAGAAAATATAAATGAAATATTAATTATTAAGAATAGAGAAAATGCAACAAATATAAAAATACTTGCAAGTCATATGAAAAAGTTGCAAATTAAGTTACCCAGAATTTTAATTACAAGAGATATAATTAGAATTTTTAATCACGAGGATAAAAAAATAATATTGAATGACTTTCATTTGTTACCCACTAGTGGACATGCAGGGATAAATAGAATGATAGGCAATTTAAAAAGATATTACTACTGGCCAGGTATGACGAATGATGTCATTAATTACGTAAAAAAGTGTCAACAATGTCAATATAATAAATTCTCTAATCGTCTTGTAAAAGAGCCGATGGTTATAACAAATACTGCAAGTTCTGCATTTGAACGTGTCGCGTTAGATATTATGGGTCCATTACCGGCTGATATCAACAATAATAAGTACATCTTAACATTGCAATGTGACTTATCTAAATTCGTAGAGGCATATCCCATGCAGAGTAAGGATTCCGAATCAGTAGCCAGAGTCTTCGTTTCGAATTTTATTTTGAGATACGGAGTACCTAAACAAATCATTACAGATAAAGGTACAGAGTTTTTGTGTAATATTATGGAAAATGTGTGTAAAATATTAAAAATAGAACATTTAAATTCCACACCTTATCACCATGAGACTATAGGCTCATTAGAAAACAGTCACAGACATTTAGGCTCATATCTTCGAATTCAGTGTGATAGGAATAATATTGATTGGAGTGATTGGTTACCATTTTGGTCATTCTCTTACAATACTACAGTGCATTCAGAAACAAAATACTCACCATTTGAGTTAGTGTTTGGTAAATGTTGTAAATTGCCGTCAGATTTTGGAACTTCAGTTGAACCTTTGTATAATTACAATGATTACCCAAAAGAAATGAAATATCGTCTACAGCGAGCACAATACGATGCCCAGCAGAATTTGTTAACAAATAAATTTAAAAGAAAACTTATGTATGACAAAAAAACTTACTCCATAACTTACCAAAAGGGTGACCTAATTCTTATAAAAAACCAAACAGGTAATAAACTTCAAAACATATATAACGGTCCCTATGAAGTTATTGAGGAAGTTTCACCTAATGTTAAGATCTTAAAGGATAATAAAGAATATATTATACATAAGAATAACACTAAAAGGTATTTTAGTTAGCATTAAGCTTTTATTGTATTCTTAATTGTTATAAATAATTTTAAATATATTTGGTTTATATAAAAATACTTATATGAAATAATTGGGTAGGTATAATATTTTAAATTTGATATTTTGTAAGTTTTTTTTTTTTCCTTAAAAAGGGGAAGGTGGCAACAGACATTTTTCGGGGGAGTTGTAATGTAATGAAATATGATATTATAGATTTCTTTGTCAATTAGTTAAAATAGGTATACGTGTGCGAATATTGCATAGGTTGCAACTTGAACTTAGGTGCTGCGTAATTAGAACATTATTGTACTTTATGTTTAATATTTTTGGTATTCAATAAAATGACTCTGAACGAGTAAGATATGTTTTTATTCACAACACCTGAACACCCATCATATTACAAAATAAAAATAAGTTATTTGGTATATACTTATACTAATACAAGCCCATAAGATTCACATTTTGTGTAAAAAATATAAATTAATAATTAAAGAATTATTATTTTTTATATATGTTATGTGACAAAATTGCTTTATTTGTGTCCTAGCCACATCCTACTAATATTATAAACGCGAAAGTTTATAAAAATGTATAGATGTACGTTTGTTTCTCTTTCACCAAAAAACAACTGAACAGATTAGGCTAAAAAGCAGGAATAATATAATATAGGCTACAAAAAAGCTCCGACCCATTGGAACAGAGTAACGCGGGTACAACCGTAGGGCGCAGCTAGTTCATATATAAAAAAATGATTAAAAACCCTGTATTTACCTAAGAGGCTTTAAAATGCCGAGTCATTATTTCAGCATTTACTGAATGATTAACCGTCACGGGTTTTTACCTATCAACTCGATGCCGATGTGACACCCAAATGGGGTAAACATGACAAAGGTATTTCACAACAATATTTTGAATAATGAGCTAATATGAGTAAAAATATAAGTAGCTCCTGTATAAGAGGGAATTAATGGTCTATACCAGAGGTCTCCAAACTACGGCCCGCGGGCCAAATCCGGCCCGCGACAACTTAAAAACTAGTGTCATCGATCTGGCCCGCGCATCTAATGTCTTATTGTTGTTACTATTGGTGTGATAAGTCGAAAAAGACAACACAATATGATAATAACTCGGTCGCGCACTTTACCACTACTCTAGAAATAAGAGTATAGTTAAAGATAGAAAAATAAAAACAGTTTTGGCCCTTCGAAAATATTGAAAAAATCGTTATGACCCTAAGGCGTCAACGTTTGGATACCTCTGGTCTATACAACCATTAATTGCTACACGTGGATGTCATGTGACGTCACGTATCTTTCTTCACACAATAGAGTTTTGAACGTCACTTAACATAATACAAATCTTGACCTAAGAAGCATAAGGATTTTTTTTTTCGGACGGACATATATACTTAGCCCCCAGGCTTTTGCTACTTCACCGGACATAAAGGCGAGCAGAGCTCCAGCCTAGATAAATGGTTTAAACACTACAAACTAAGCAACCTGCGCAAGAGGGCGCCCCCTGTGGAACTTGAACCTCGGCTAAGGGCGGTCGCTGACGGGGAGATTGAGGGATTATGGCTTTTAGTTTCTTTAGGGGAGTTTTGTGCAACTGTCGCTCTACTTTACAGTTCGCGGACCTCTCGGACTTCGGGTCTACGAGGGCATCGGACGCATAAGGACAGATGTTCTATTATAGTACAGAAGCATTTGGTCGTACGTCCAAGTTACGATAAAGGAATATACGACGAATATTTCTGACGTAATATGGAACATCCAACTTTATGCTTCCGAGCTCTAGAAATATTCAATACAAAAAGTTGGGACCATCGTTTCTTCGACACGAGTTTTTGGGATTGCGGGTTCAATGCAACCTCGCCCGGTTAGGAAAAATATTCCTTTTGATGTAGAGGTCCATGATCCTCTATTATTGAAACAAAAGTTATGTAAACTATCTTAAGTAAGTAATACCTACACATGGAATGCAATAAAATATTTGAGTTTGAGTTTAAGTATAAAGTACGTTAGTGGGTGAGAATTTTGTGTTGAATTTTGCGATCACACGTTCTATAATTAGTAGTATATAAGATGAAGCCTGAGAGTGGCGCCAGTGACGGAGAAATTGAGAGGAAATCGCTTAGCATGGTATGAGCAGTGGGCACGTTATGCGTAGTAATGACATGTATGTGTTAGAAGAGGAAGGCCATAGGCCAGAAAGAGATGGATGGACTGTGTGAAAAATGACATGAGTAAGAAAAGTGTGAGTATGGAAGAGACGTCTAATACGGAAAAATGGAGGAGGATGACATATTGCGCCGACCCCAAATAATGGGAGCAGGGCAGAAAGATGACAACGTTCATCGGATCCAAATTGGAATGCCTATTTTTATTCTAACTAACTTAGGCAACAAATTCATTGCCCAATTATTATTATTTCGCTTAAAGTCCTTAAATACAACAGTTCTATATTTATAAAAACGAGGACCACGGCGGTCACCAACTCTTGAGGAGGCCCATGTTCAGCAGTGGACTTTATATGGGCTGATGATGATGATGATGAGGAAATTCAATTGTAAATGTGTATTTCCTACTGGCATAGTCGCATTAAGTTTATCTGTAACTAAGTATTCATTTGTAATCTCCCTCTGTTTGAAATCACCGTCACAATCTATTGAGAAGCAAAGATTTATCTCCATTTGCCTACTGATTGTTCCATTGTGTGGACCCTACACAAGTATCATTATAGGAAATCAAGCAGATGTCGAAATTCAAAGATTTTGTTATAACAGTATGATTCAATAAGTTCTGAATCGCAATGAATTGAACATAAGGAATTTCATTAAGAGCTGATTGTAAGTTACTGTAAAGCTTTTTAATAGAATTCGTTTTGTTGGGTTGACGGGAAAGAGAAAAATAAAAATGAAACATCTATACTAATATTATAAAGAGGAAAACTTTGTTTGTTTGTTTGTTTGTTTGTTTGGTTGTAATGAATAAGCTCAAAAAGTACTGGACCGATTTCAAAAATTCTTTCACCATTCGAAAGCTACGTTATCCACGAGTAACATAGGCCAAATTTTATTTTGGAAAAAAATAGGGTTCCGTAAGATATTTGGGTTTTTCGGACACAAGGTGTAAAAAATCAACCAGAAAAGTTACTTATTTTGCGTACGCTGCCTAAACTATAAAAGATAGAACCATAAAATGTTCTAATTAATTGTAGATCTTATAAATATCTACAAAAAAGTCCGCGACACACTATACCTATCTATGCCGAGTGAGGCACAACAACCATTTTTTTATTAAAAAATCTTGATTTTTTTTTGGACTACGTTTAGAACCGTTTATTTTACTCATGCTATTAATCCTTATCAAAATAAATTATTTCATCACTAAGAACAGTTTATGTAGATAATATTTGGTCTTTGAATGATTAAAATTGGACGTTTGGTTTTGAAGTTATGGCGAAATTATAATATTACGATTTCTGCTGTACGGCCCGTTGCGAAGTCTAATAATTTTCGTGCGATTTTTTGTTCTTAAAACTACACCTACGCAAAAGTTCTTCTCAGAGCTAATCAACATTTCTTCTTAGAGCTAAACAACAGTTCTTTTCAGGGCTAACCAACTGTTCTTTTCAGGGCTAACCAACAGTTCTTTTCAGGGCTAGAATATTACACGCTATTAATATTTTCTTGAACATTTGAAAATGCCTAAAATGCCTATTAATTACATTTAAATATTTTCATCATTAACAACTTTAACATCCACAGAAAGACAATCTGTGCAGCCTGCGGATAATGACTGCGTCGTCGATGTTTGTGTCGGTGTCTGTGAATTGACCTGGGAATCATTTTGCTGACCGTGTCTTTCCTGGGTAGGCTTTTTGCAGCGGTAACCGACATCCGCACGGAGCCGCGGGCGACCGCTATCACTACATCACTACATATTATAAAACAAAGTCCCCGGCCGCGTCTGTCTGTCTGTTCGCGATAAACTCAAAAACTACTGCATTGATTTTCATGCGGTTGTTACCAATCGATAGAACGATTCTTCCGGAAGGTTTACGTATATGATTTGTTTAGTTTATGTGTACATTTGACTAATATATATAGATATTTGTCAGAGGTGTCGGAAAAAATTAAGCCATTTGGGAGCTTTCAACGAAAACGCCGCCTTAACTAAATATTCTTCTCTTTTAGATCTACAAAAAAGTCTACAATAGCATATATATGTCTATCTTTCAAGGTTAACTTGCTATATCTAATATATCTTTTAGAAAAATGATCATTTCTAATGCGGTAATTGTAAAGCTAATCAGACGGATTCAGTATTTATCCTTATCATTTTAAATGAGTTAATATTCTTAAGCATTTCATGCAGATTATTTTACCCCTGCACAATATACTTTAAATGAATAACTTAGAAGTTATCGCAAAATAACAGCGCGTGTTTTCGCAGCGCAGCGAGTGAGATAGGCCGAATGCGATTATGCGCGCTCGATCCTTAAGAATTATAGGACACATTTTTTGTTTTGTGTTCGTTGTAACTATGATGGATACCTAGATACTTGAATACCTATTTATTTAGTGTTTGTTGTATTGTTAGTCCTGAAGAGTAAAGGTATTTCATACGATAAAAGTATACCCACCTACTTATTTCACTGAGTTTTAGTAGGTATAATTTCGCCCGTTTGTTAGAGGTTTAAAGACATTCTGTAGTATAAGTATCAGTATTGTACCCGTGCAAAGCCGGGGCGGGTCGCTAGTGAAAATATAAAAAGCAAAATTGGCTCTGTTTTTTTATTTAGATTAGGTGTGAATCAGTTCTAACACCAGTAACTATTTAGTAGAAAGCAAAACGCTGGTTTAAGTGGAGTAATAGGTTTATTAGTACACCTAGGTCATTTTAAATTTGCATATTAAAAATCCAACTGATATAAATACATAAATTAAATTGAAGTGTCTATTTGTAATGAAAAAATCACCAGGTTTTTGATAAAACAAAAATAAATACACTAATTTAACCTGAAAAGCGGTATTTTCTCCTTTATTTTTATTGTAGCTTATCCATGCAAATATGTACACTTAAAAACTACATATACCCAACCCTGGTTATAAGACAAAATAACATCACTCTGCGGCCTATGAGGGTTGGGTAATAATCCAATACAAATAAAACCGCAGGAACCAACTGGTATAAGAAAGAACTCCTATTTTACTAAACCATAATATTGTAATTAACATTTTATATTTTTTTAAAATATCAGAACAATAAATTTAAAATTTCAGAGATATTTATGGAGAATCTGTCAAAATTCAATTTTTATTGGATGATTGAAAATCAACCCTTAATTAATTCATTCATGAATAAACGATCGAAAAATTTATACTTCCTTATATTTGGAAATTTGTTTACGGCAAACATGATTGTTTATTTTTAGTACGGTATAGATAATAATATGAGTTATATAAAATAGCTGGTATTTTTGTTCATTAAACAAGGATACCCCGAAAAAGGTTTAATTTTCGGATTTAGCGAGATTGCAACATAAAGAGCATAAAATAATAAAACTTTACCAACAGGTAAAGTTTAATTATTTTCATTCAAACTTCAATTCAAATAACAATTTGAAATGTTATCCTTACAATGAAAACATTTATTAAATTTTCCACTTCACATACCTTAATTGTATTATTAACTTGTTCTTTTTCACAAAAAACTTGTATGAAATGGAATATTATAGGTGATCAACAAATTCTAAGAAGAATTGAAACTATATTGGAAAACTTATAAATGAGCATATTATTATTACAAAATATAATATTATTTATGTTAGAGAAAAAGTTTGACCAGTTTCACAATATGTCTAAATAGATTTTGCTATCTCAATATAACGAAATGGCAAAGAGTATTTACAAAGTAATAGCATATTTGACAAAAAAATTATAAGCGTTCACCATTCTAGATCTACCACGAATCCTTCAGGACCGTGAATCTATGGCTGAAAAATAGTAAGTAGTAATACTTTCATTGCGATTTTATTTTTGTTATTACGATTTAATCATTGTATTTTTGTAGACAGTTTGGTACAATTAAAATAATAAAACATTTATTGTCATTTTATTTCTAGCAGGCAATTTATTTAACAAATGTTAATTTTTACCTTTTATTAACACAAGTATCTAATTTAGGTGTAGATGTTCAATTTTGGTGGCCAATGAATCTAATTTTGGTGGGTACAAGCAATTTTGGTGGCAACCAAATTACAAAAATCATAATATCTCTAAAACTACTAGGTATAATGAAAGGCCATTACTACACAATATAGATTATGACTTGTTAAGTATTGTTGATACATAATTTTTACACAAATATAAAAAATAAAAAAATCCACCAAAATTAGGCAAATTTCAAGCATGTTAAAATTCACCCAGATCTGAATACACATTGCTACATAGATAACGCGGACGGCGCGCGCGCAGCTTTGGCCGCTTATAATATTTTTATCCTTATACATCGTCACCTTCGTCATGAATCCTTTTTTGATATCATCGCGAACAAATATAAAGATTGACAGATGCAGCGGATGACTTTTTATACCATGTGTTCTCATCAATCAATGAATAGGTACTTTACCAGTTTATTGCTAAACATGGGCCTCCTTTTAAAAATCGGAATGCCATGGTCGTTCCCATGCTTGGCAAGCGGATTGGTGATCGCAGTATGATGGTAAGTATACTAAAGCTGATAAATCCTGCTGCCTATTCATCACCTGTATGTCCATTAATCGCATCATACGACACTCATGAAAAGACAAGGAGATGTATTTTAACGGGAAATTATACCATTGTGTGTAGTGATACATCTGAATTAAGATTTCCTAGTTTATTATTTACTCTCCCTATGAAAATAAAGATGGCGACCAAAGTAAATGTACCCTAAAGCTACTGTCAGAATATTTGATTTTAACTTTGATTAAAAGTCAATGTCAGATTCCAACAATCTTTGTCAAGTACAAGACAAGAACATTTTAAGGTTAAGGGATAAACAAGCTAAACATTTATTACTACTCAATAAGACTAATAACTTATTTTAAAGGGATACTTAAATCAAGGTATTGATTACAGCGAACTTGATTTTGCCATCTTGATGAATTTCTAGGAAAACTTTACAGCTTTGAATTCTCATCTAAATAAGTAAATTTTATAGTAAAACTAGCTTCCCGTGCGCGGTTTCACCCGCGTATCTCCCGGTACCGCAGGAACTTCATAATAAACAAAAAACAAATCGGACCAGTCATACCTGAGATTAGCGCATTCAAGAAAACAAACAAACTCTTTGGCTTTATATATTAGTACTAGCGACCCGCCCCGGCTTCGCATGGGTGCAATGCTGATACTAAATATACAACTAAATGTCTTTATTAGCACGTTCAGTTTTTTGTTATTAGACAATACAAACGGTCCCCGGCCGGTACCGCCGCAACCGCATTTAAAATTACCCTGCAATTTAAAATCTGTAATATCTTCGAAAATATTCATTTAAATTAAATTATGTAATGGGCCATGTTTGTATGTATTAAATGCACAATATATTTAGTGTATCTACTTACTTGGATAAGGTTAATGCTATATTACTTAAAATCTTTTCGTAACTAAGCCATTATTCCTCGTAAAAGTAAAGGATAAAAAATGTTTAGGTATAGTGGGTTATTCTTAAGAGATAGACATATACCATCGCGGGCCTTTTGTAGACTGTAGTCAATTATTTTGATGATTTGATCTCGTAATAAATAATGGGTTTATGTACGACATCAGATAAGAAAAAAATGAAATTTTAATAAAATATCTGTGTATCTCTACCTACTATATTATGCATGTAATATAGTAGGTAGAGACCTACTATATTACACCTTTCAACCTTTCTCTAGAATCACTTTATCTATTCCTATTTTTTGTATTTAAAAGGGGGAAGCAACTTTGTTTTATGTTTTGAAGTTTAATTTTCATCAATTGGAGTGCTACAAACTGACTCACAATTTAAGTTTGAATTTTTGTCCATATTTTATATAATTTCGAAGACTTTATAAATACTTAATTACCACACCCAGAGCCTCACTGACTCACAGAAATGGTTGCCCGGAACAGGGATCGAACCCACAACACTAGATCTCAGAAGTGACTATATCTGCCACTGAGCTACCGCTTCATTGTTTTGTGTAGGTTAATTAGCAATTACGAGCTTTCATCTATATTAATTATTGTAAATTTAAGTAAAATATTGTAACAAAAAAAATGGGTAAAAAAGCTTCCAGCGTGCGGATTCACCCGCGTATCTCCCGTTCTCGTGGGAACTTCATAAAATATAACATATAGCCTTCCTCGATAAATGGGCTATCTAACACAGAAGTAAATTACCAAATCGGAACTGTAGTTCCTGAGATTAGCGCGTTCAAGCAAACAAACACTTCAGCTTTATATATTAGTATAGGTACTTTTATATAGATAAAGATAAACATTTTTTTTAAATTTAATTTCTTCATTGACATTAAACGAATTAAACGATATTTATTCAGCACTTAGGAATTTACATACACTTGTACTTGTCAATTATACACAATCAAATATTTGATGAATACAATTAAATATAAAATATCGCAACTAAAATCTATTGCGGATTAGCTAATGCTCTGTCTGTCCGTCTAGTATCGTTTCACATGTATATTTATAACAATAATTAATTCTATAATTAAAATCTTAATTCTATAAACAATATTTTTATGTATAAGCGACACACGCCTGAGGACACCCTTAATGGGCTAGGACCACGGCTCAGGGCATCGCTATTATATTTATTTAGATTACCAACTTGCTTTCTAGCTAGCAACGTTTATTGTTTAACGGGTTAAAGTTCACCATGCCTTATGAAACTTCATAAGGCCAAAAGTTTAAATACATTTTTATGTATTTTAAAAATAACACAATTAAAACTCACAAAGTTAGCCTTTGAAATGCTAAACAAAATAATACATGTAAATGAGTTTTCAGGTTTATCCAAATTTTTAATTTTTGTGAAGTGTATCTAAGTCACGACCAAAGTTTGTCGGTCTCAACTCGCCGTAGCTGATAATATATTTTGACAAAATGTTCATATAATAATTTTGAGGAGAACACACGAAGTAAACAAAGCCTTTGATTTGAAATATTAAAATGGACATAGAGGGAAAGTTTATACTTTGATTTTGTATTTTTAAGCTATTCATTTGCCCGTACCAATTTGAACTTTCCAGTCCAATAACAATCCATTAAATTGTTGTTGGAAAATGGCTGGAACGATGATTTATATCAGATGGTTTCTGACAACCCATAATCAAAGTCCTAAACAATATTTTCAATACACCTTAGAATAACATTTGGCAAAAGATAGTTTTGCCAAATTCAATCAATATTACTTTTTATTAGATCGCAACCGCTGAGTCCTGATTGTTATAACATGATATATAACAATTTTATACACCAGGGAACGGGTAGCAGCATTACTTTGTGAGATACAACATAACACTGTCGTCACTAACACGCATTCCAAGCGCGGTGACTGAGCCTACCCTCTCTCGGGAGGAGGCCCATGAACGTTATACGGACTGATTATAATACTTTTTAAATAAATGAATTTTGTTCCGACTACAAATACAGACGTTCAGAGCTTTCAGGTTACGATTGAAATTGCGCGTTCAAGCCAACAAACAAGCTCTTCAGCTTCATACTTATATTTTTATTCGCGTAAACCTTTTACAGACATTTGCAAATAGTCAAAACCTATTTTGGCTAGCGACTAGTTTATTGATTATAAAAATACATATAATACATTGATTAAAACATAACGCATTCTAATTACTTTTAATATACAATTACGCTACATAAGCGATGGCAAATTGCAAAAAGATTATAGGATTTCATTTACCAATAGTTGAAAATTATTATCAAGTTTGTCTTGATCAAATGTTTCCATTTATAATTATCTTTCAAGACCATGAACTTTAATATGATGCTATAATAAATGCATTTTATTCTAGTCTTTTAAAGGATTAGATATTAATAAAGGCTATCATGTTAACTTCACTTTCAGCTTCTTTGTTCGCTTAAACGCAACAAAGTACAGGCAAGACTAAAGTACACTTGCTTTTATTGTAAACGTTGAGTGAAACCATGATCCCTATTTAATGCGACCTTAATAATACTTCAGTTATTTAGCAATAGCAGATTAAAATTCAACGTTGACGTCTAAGATAAATGATCGGTATGGCGCGCTGAACTAGAAACCGCGCTTCGCATCATTAAAACAATAGCTCCGTAAATGCGGGAACTCAATATTGTAGTGTGTATATGTACCGATGGTACGTGAACCCGATATCCTTCTTTATTCTTGTGGTGTTATTTTAAACAATTTGGCTACTTAAACTGGCATATAACTTCGATTATAACCAAAATGTAATAAAACTTTCGACTCGTATCCGGCCCCAAAAGGTGAGTGGCTCGGATACGCTAGTTACATCGTTTTTTCAAGCACGTCAGTGATATCTAGTCGAGAGTGCGACACCAATCATTTATGTCAAGTTGACGTGTTACACTAAACAATTTCAGTTCAAAATTTCCAACGATGCATCATTTAACTATCATTAGTGTGTGTTCGACTTTACCTTTGTTGAATCACATCATTTAATTTAATGAACGCGACTACAGCTGACCCACGGCGATCGTCATACAGGTTTTCATGGAGATATATCATATGAAAACATACACATTATACGAGAATTGAACGCAACGGACGGTCACATGATAATATTTTTTCATGTGTACTTATATTTTACACTCGCTTCCCGCGCGCGGCTTCACCAGCGTAACTCCCGTTGTCATAGGAACTTCCTAGATAAATATAGCCTATAGGAGGCTTTACCTTCCTCAATAAATTGGTTATCAAACACTGAAATAATTTTTCAATTTTTAACATAATCCTAAATGTTTTTTTTTTCAAAGATAATGTGACGTTGCAAAATAAAATGCATTTTATGAAATCCATTTTATTTTACCAACTAAAACGCCTAGCCTTTTCAAGGATGAGCTATAAAGACAAATCTCAGTAAAAACAATAAAACATAATTTATAACTCCTTAGTTCCTTAGCTACGGTGGTCAATGTCTAAGGATATTAGCCATCTCCGCTAGACATGATAAAGTCTATAATAATAAGCGTATGCGCAAATAAAGTTACCAACGCTCTATTACTTTAATCTCGGAGTGTGGTGAGACGGTTCTACCGACATGACCTGTAAGAAATCAGGCGCAAGACCGACAAATTAATATGCTATCCAAGGCGCCGGCAAAACACTACCTACCAACTTCTAAATCCGGGGAACTATTTTATTGCGGTCGGACATACCCTAACGCGAATTAGATTTCATTTAGTTATTACATACTTGTGCTTCGGAAAGCACGTTAAGCTGTTGGTCTCGATTGTTATAACATCATCTATGATAATCGTATATCAGGAAACGGGCAGCAGTGTTTCCTTGTGTGTTACAACATAAAACTGCGGTCACCAACCCGCCTGCCAAGCGTGGTGACTATGGCAAATACCCTTCGTCGGGAGAAGGCCCATGTTTAGCAGTGGACGTTATACGGGCAGAAAATGAGAAATATTTGAATGATAAATTCATATAGAAAGTTGATATTTTGTTTATATTTATTTTAACAAGCATATTTCTGCATTCAATTATTATGTAACTTCACCTGTCCTCCCCCTTCGTCCTCCTGACCCTTAGTTTGCAAAGAACCCTCCGATGCCCTCGTAGACCCGAACTCCGAGAGGCCCACGAACTGTAAAGTAGAGCGACAGGTGCACAAAACTCCCCTAAAATACTAAAAGTCATAATCCCTCAATCTCATCGCCAGCGACTGCCCTGCGCCGAGGTTCAAGCCCCACAGGGGGCGCCCTCTTGCGCAGGTTAGGGCTGTAGCTCTGCTCCCCTTTATGCCCGGTGAAGTAGCAAAAGCCTCGTGGCGAATTATGTACATCCAATCGAAAAAAAAACACCTGTCCAACGACAATTCATTTAATGAAATTTACAACAAACAAAAACAGCTTGACGAACACTAAATATGCGGATTTGCGGAGCCAATAGTTTGGTTAGGTATGTCTGTTTTGTCGGATTATTCTACTGGTTTTACAGAAACCAAAATGAAGTCAAAAAACCAAATTCCTTATCAAACTTTAACACCATAAATTTCACCTATTAGTATTTTATGTATAATTAGTAAAAGTTAAAAACTTCTGGAGTGACTTAAAAAAATCTTTTACCATAAAAGAGCCAAGTTATCAAAGTCACAAGTAACATACCTACGCTTTAGTTTATGATGATGTTCCGACGGAAACTGGAGCTACGCATGTAAAAACATGCGAAAACGTAGCTTGATTATTGATAATCCAACTAGATAATCTTTCTCAATAAATTAAAAAATACATATTACCGATATATTACATACCTATGTCCTTTTGTGCCTTCACCGGGCATAAAAAGAGCAGAGCTCCAGCCTCATTAAAATAGAGTGTTACGACTACATTAGCTAAAATCGATTGAGATCAGACTCATTACTCATCGGTTAATAGGTATTAACGAAGTTACGTTACTATTTCTTCCAGAAATTTCTGAAATGCCATCCCACCGAGGGACCATCATATAGATATAATATAATAACATTTTAGTATGAACTACGTCGGAAAAATGTCTTGGAGATTTTTCTCTGTCATTCTCAAATGTAAATCAGTCCCCGAAACAAATAACGACAACATTTTATGGAAGTATATTAATACCATCTTTTTTTTTTGTTCAGCGGGATATGTATTTACGCAATTCCACTGCCGCTGCAGCGTATTCGCGCGCTGGCGGTGGGATATATGGGACTCGCCATTTCCATAGCGTGGTATGCTAACTCATACGACGAGGAGAGGACCCTACACCATTAAAACCCCCCGGACACTCTTTCGATCGATCCGCCGTTGGCGGGGGCCGGGTACGCAGAAAACAATCCGGCCCAAGTATATTAATACCTAGATATAAAATAGCACCACTATTCATATGTCAAATATGTTCCTTCTTCTTTGGTCTAGCGGTAAAATGTTCAACTTAAAGCAAGTTAAAAGTAAGAAACGCGCTAATCATAGGAAATACTGGTCTGTATAAAAAAATCTTTCAGTGTACTTATTTTATATGTATGTATTTATGTATATGTTAAGTTATTGTATGTATGTATATCTACCTACACACTTCTAAATTCTTCTATCTTTCGACTTCTCCTCTTGCAGGTTTACTGGAAGAGATTTCTTTAGAAATAAGTAATTCCTTGTCTAGTTGTCTTTTTGTTGTTTCTTTTTTTGTATCTTGTGTGTGTACATAAATAAATAAAAAATAAAATAAATAGCCCATTTATCGAGAAAGGTATTAAGTATACCTTCCTCGATAAATGGGCCAAATATTATGAAGTTACTACGGGAACGGGAGCTACGCAGGTAGAACCGATAAATGCGATAAACTTTGTAATCATCAAATTGCTCGATGTTAGCATAGTTCCAACTGGTGAATCTCAATGTTGCGCCTTACACTGTTGAGAAAGGTCTTGACAGATAGACAGGCAGACAGACGGGAAAGTGATTCTGTAAGCAATCCATTTTTATTGCAAGTTAGGAATTCAAATAAAAAAAACACTTGTGGCTGTGATCAAAATTAATAAAGACCAATTTATTTAAGCAAGTTCCAAAACTACTTTTATTACGTAGTAATCAAATTTTGAAATCAGTACAGTAATTCCGGAGCCTATTCAATGCAAACAAGTAATCAACTCTTTCCTTTTTATAATATTTGTATAGATTAAATGACGTAGGTACATAGGGTACCTACGTCATTTAATCTATTTTGCGTTTGTAATAATACATAATTTTGAATAAAAAAGTATCGGTCTCAATCTAATCACAGCAACAGAAAAAAACAAAACACTAATAAAATGAAATAAAAAGAAAATTGCACAACCCAAAAATTATTTAAGCCGGCAACAATTTTCATAAATTGAAGCTTAGCTTAACTTAGGTACCATGAATTCGAGTTATTTAAGGTAGGTATTAAGAGGTAAGGTCATTATGAGAACCACCTCCAGACTGTTAAGGAGTCTGGGGGCGGCAACTTTTTGCGTGTGCAGTAATTGGTACCACAATTAGCAGGCAGTTTGGTGACCGCAACAGTAATTATGTAATGAAACATAGGACACACATCTGCCCGTTCCCTGGTACACGATTGTTATAATAATCGTACACGGCTGAATCCGAGGTGGGTTGTCCCTTAACCAACCAGACCCGGAAAGAAATCTTAGTTTTCAAACAAAGCTTTCTTATCCGGCGATCGGATTAAGCCCACAACCTTCAAGATTTAAGGCCAATCTTTTACCGCTCCGCCACGGTGGTTGTCCTGTTTATTATCATGTCTCATTCACCCGAAAGTTACTAAAATCGTTATTAACAAAAGAAGGCTTACATATTTTGAATGTAATTATAAATTAAGTAAATTTAAAAACGATAAAGATAACAACTTAAACAAAATGTTACGTAATTATCTACTTGATTAGTTAATAGCTCTGATATTCTAATCATGAGACTATTGTAAGGGGTGTCCATAGAGTTCGGCAAGGTCAAATTAGTTTCATTTTGTTTCAAGGTGTTTTAACGCTTCAAAGCCATGCATCTGTGAGTCATGGCTTATGCAATATCAGTCGTAGCAAAGCAACGCGGAGCCGCGAAAATGTGCAAAATATACTTAAGGTGCAAGTTCGAAGTGGGCGACGTGAGGCGGCGGCGGACGACGTGTCGCGGCGACACTGCTGGTTTGTATGTATTTCTATGAAATTCCCTTCGCAGTCAGCGACACGAAGCTCGACTTAATTTCATAGAAATATATAGAAACCACGTGTCGCTGCGACACGTCGTCTGCTGCTGCCTCATGTCGCCCGCTTCCAACTTAAGTGAAATGTTCACTGTCAGGTAGAAGGCTACCCTAGCAAAATTTTAAGCGACGCGCAAACAGTGGACCTAATATATTTTCGACCGAATAGATTCGATTACCCTCGATTTTCAATTTGTTTGTCACGGTTTTGAAAGTAGTTATTATAAGTTATCGTCCCCATATTAAGATATATCGTAGAAAAATATCGTTTAGTATGTAATTTTGGCTTGCCTATAAACGGTTTAGGCTTTCAGAGCTCGCTACGCTACTGCTTCGCTACTACGTCCATATCGAGATTTTTGAATTAGGAACAAGAAAATGGAAAAAAGAAATAAACAAAAAAGGAGTCTTTTAAAAGAATACTTCTTTTGTTTTATGCGAGTTTATTATTGTTTGAATTCAGAATTTAAAAGAAGAAAATGACCGATCATGCAAACTTAAAGCTACAAAAAGCCAACTTCTATTGTGACAAAGTTTTCTGTCTTAAAAAATCTGGAAGAGTTTACCCTAAGGAAATTATTATTATACATAGAACTTTACCAACAGTTTTTAGTCTCAGATTCGAAAATTATAGAAATGTGAACGGAACAACGTAATTCACGTCAGCTAATAAATTTTCACCATATATTAAAGGGCAATTCATAAAGTATACCACACGAATTTCATGCTTTTTAGGGTTTCGTACCCGAAGGGTAAAAACGGGACCCTATTACTAAGACTTCGCTGTCTGTCGGTCTGTCACCAGGCTGTATTTAAAGAACCGCGATAGCTAGACAGTTGAAATTTTCACAGATGTGTATTTCTATTGCCGCTATAACACTTCATTGATTTTTAGAGTTAAAAGAAAAGTTACCGATTTAACTGACCATAATAGAACACTCGGTTTAATTGCAAACTGGTTTTCCGCAAATAATCTTTTACTAAATGCGGGAAAAACCAAATGTGTTAAATTTGTACTACCTAATGTCATCAATTCTACGCCTAAAGTTTCATTAAATGGAGAAACATTAGAATTAGTCACGTCCACCGTATTTTTAGGAATTACCTTAGATTTTAAACTACAATGGGGCCCTCATATTGAAAAACTCGCTGGTAGATTAAGTTCAGCTTCGTATGCTGTGTGGAAAATTAGACAGTTGTCCGATGAAGCCACGGCTAAGCTAGTATATTTCGCGTACTTTCATAGCATTATGTCTTATGGAATTCTGCTGTGGGGGTCAGCCGCCGATGTAAATACTATATTCGTATTACAAAAACGAGCGGTCAGGGCCATATAAGGATCCCGCCGCCTACCGCCCTAGGCTCGGCCTTGGGGAGTGGGGAACATGGGCCCCGCTCCCTTCGAGGCTGACCCATGAGGAGTAGGGACGCCTCTACACTCCGGGCGTCCCTATAATTGGGCAAATGGGCCACTGCAAGTGTGGCCCTGGAGATCCTGCGGTACCATATTGGCCGCGGGTGCCGTCGGGGGGCCGGATTGCTCATGCGTACCCGGCCCCCGCCAACGGCGGATCGAAGGAGTGTCCGGGAGGTTTTAGTGGCGTAGGGTCCTCTCCTCGTGGTATGAGTTAAGCATACCACGCTATGGAGAGGGCGAGTCCCACATATCCCGCCGCCAGCGCGCGAATACGCTGCAGAGGCGGTGGGAATGCGTCAATGCATTTCCCCCCGGACAACAAAAAAAAAAAAAAAAAAAAAAAAAAAGGGCCATATATGGATTAGGTAGTCGCGACTCCCTACGTAACCTTTTTAAAAATATAAATATACTTACCGTGCCCTCTGAATATATTTACCAAAATATAATTTTTATTAGAAAAAATATTGATAAATATAGTAAAAAAAGTGACATTCATAATATTAACACAAGAAATAAGCACAAACTTGCTGTTCCAGGATTTAGAGTTAGCAAAACTAACAAGACATTTATGGGAAATGGTATTAGGTTCTATAATAAACTCCCTAGTTATGTCACAGACTTGCCTGATACTAGATTTAAAACACATGTTAAAACTGTTCTCATATCGAAAGGTTACTATAGTATTCAGGATTATATTGAAGATAAAGACGTTTGGCTATCGGAACCATCTTGCACCTACCTCCCTGAGGACCATACAGCCAAGTACAGTAGTTGTAATTAGAACTGTATCTTATTCTGTGAACTGTCTGTAATTGATTTCATACATGGTGTACTTTAATTATAAATACCGCTAGTTCTGTCTCAATATCATTCAATCTTATTGAGTAAAACTAAAATAAATTATAACAAGACAACCGTTTGGGCAATAAATGTGTATGCCTACTAAAAATAAATGATAATAATTGGACCAAAACCCCGCGTATTTGTCCATTTGAGTATGTTTCGCCGGACCGTCTCATGTGGGCCGTGTTGAAACCGGTAGTAAAGTAACCCATTGAGTTTGTTTCGCCGGATCTTCTCAGTTGGGGCGCATTGGATCCGGTGGTAGCATTAAAGCGCGTCCGTCGTTATATGCTCATGGTCCACCCAAATAATGATAATTGTTTTGACATAATATAGACAGAACAAGCATTTTGTGTCGCTAAGAACAATATAAATAAATAAATTATAATAATAACATATAAATATATGATAATATAAAAATTATTAATTTTATAGATATAAATAAATAACAAATATAATTAATTAAATTTTTCTAATTAATGTTTGACTATTTACAAGTGCCTGTAATTGGTTTACGTAAATAAAAATGATTTTTATTTTATTTATTTTATTTTAACAACAAATACTAAAAATAAATAATGCTTGTTAATGATACAGAACCCTTCGTGCGCGAGTCCGACTAGCACTTGACTAGTTTAAGTTATTTGATTCCCCCCCCCCCCCCCCACCGTCCTTGTCATAGCTGGTTATATCGGGATTTAATACCTTTATATTTTAAAATTTTAATTGTAATATAGCTTACTTTCCCTTCCAACTCCTTGTATGTTCCTACTCCCTTTTAAGTCTTACGTTTTTTATGGATGACCGCTAAATCATATTATAAAGAAAGCAGATTAGTTTTTTCGCTTAAGGCGCAACGTTCGCACTATAGGTATTTAACGGAGAAATTGTCGGAAACTGGCATTTTTTATCTGATATACTTAACTAAAGATTATTTATTTTGCAAAAGTAAATGGCAATAACAGACTTATATTAAGTCATCATTAGGTCAAAAACATAGAAAAAGCCCAGTGAATATCTTTAATCAAAATTTTATACTTTTATCATTGTATCGAAATTCCTTGGTCATTTGATTCTATTAACTTTTAGGCTTATTAACAATAGACCCGTTGTTGATATTATATTATATTATATTCGCAAAATAAACAATTATTTTAGTATCCATATTTCGACATATTCATCGATAAAAACTTAAAGTTTCGAACGTTGCGCCTTAATAACCCAAAACTACAAATACACAATAATTATTATTATCCGAAACACCATTAGAAATGTACGTTCCAGGATTCTATGCATCTCTAGTTCTAGATTCCTCTATTACTGGGTGCTCCTTCGAAGGCCATCGAACAACAGTGCCCCATAAAAGAGTTACTTATTTTGTGGAGACGGGTAGCATGTGAAACAAGATTGTCTAGCCGTCAAATTATATATTTCACTTTTCATCCAGAACCTATATAAGTAAATCAATTTCCTATTAATAAATTATTAAGTCTAAGTAGGTATGGTTGGTTGAGGGATTCTCCGTGCCTCCGTTAAGCCTTGGTCCCAATTGTTCTATAACAATTGTATATTAGTGAATCGGCAAAAGTGTTTCCCTGTGTTTTACAACATAATAGGTACTGCTGTCACCTACCCACCTGCCAAGCGTAGTGACTAATCCTTCCTCTGGAAAAGGAAATTAGCCCTCTTTGCACACACATTTATACTTTGCTAAAATAAATACACGTCCAAGAAATTAACAAAAAGTAAATAATATGACGCTATAATAATCAAAAGAATCATAATTAATCATTAAAATAAATTTATTTAGCATGGTTGCACACACCCTGTGCAAAATAATTATTTATATTTATAAAACTTATTAAAGTTTAAATATTTGATGCAATTTGGACTACCTACTTAATAATTTAAAATGACACGTTTATACGATAGTTCCTATCTTAATCCTAAATTCCTATCTAATGTCTAGTTCTTATCTAATCTAAAAATCTTATATTAATTGTTTAATCATGATCTACTTATTATAACATATTTTAAGGAATTTAATTGATGTACATACAAGATATTCATTAACAGCATCCAAAGAGTATTTATTACCGAGGTCCGAGAAAAAAAATCTGTTATTACATAAATGTATAAATTACAACTAAAACTCACCCGATATATTTTACAACTGTCCAAAGTCCAAATTTACTGATTAAACAAGAAACACTTTCCGAAAATCCTCGTCAAATCCGTTGTGAATAAGTTCCATAGTTCGAGCTTTCGTCCGCTGTGGAACCGTCTCAACGTTAGCGAGGCGGCGCGCGGCGTTCAACTGATACTTGGCGTACGATTTGAACGCGTTCATGATAACACAGAATTATATAACGTGCAACATGTACCGGGAGCTTTTCACGAGTTCTGTTTGTTAGGAAAACGGTAGGACCGTTTATCTGACTGCCAAAATTATTTATTTATTATATCGTCGGAGATACTGCGTAAGTGACAATGGCTAATAATGTTGAAGATCAAATGTAGCAAATTTATATTTTGCCTTTAGAACACAAATAAAGAAAAAAATATTGACAGATGAAATTACACCTTATTAGCAACTGTCACGTACGCGGTATTGCAGTACTATACGTCGTGCCTACCTACTTATTAGCATTATAGGATATTCTTCGTATTCTGGAAGGTAATTAGTCTGTATGTTGGAAGGTAAATGGGAATTACTTTCTGACGTTCTACTGAAATCAAATTGCGTTTAAAAACTTATTTTTAAAAGTATTACAAGATTTAGAAATAATTTATTATTAGGTAGTATATCATTATTTGTTCTGTTATTGATTAAAGTAATTTTCGTAATTCTTAATTCAAATGGATGGATTATTAAAAAAATATGTATATTTAATTTTGAATGTTTAGTGAGACCACTAAACATTCAAAATTAAATATATCAGACGAGTCTCGCTAAAAATAGCTCTAATATTCTTAGAGATACGATAAAAAAATTCTAACTTGTATAAATGTATCATAATTGGCCGACTTTCTCAATTTGGAACACAATACAGCAATTTTTTTTTTTTAAGTATAATCAAACTGGATTGGAATAGGTGTATTCCTATTCCAATCGAGATTTATTTTATTATAAGGTATTTAATTGATGTTTATTTATATATAGATACACACCATCTATATAAGATTAAGTACAAAAAGAAGGATCTTATTTAATATGTTAAAAAAAGAAGAAAAAAATAGCCAACATTTAATTGATTTTGTAATAAATACAGAAAACACATAACAGAAAATAATAAAAACGAATAATCTCAAATTTGAGATTATTATTTTTAATTTTCCTTTCATCTTCTAACTCTTAGCTTCATTTTCTTTTTTAGGTGTTACCTTTCTGTAAAAGCTGCCAATTTTAGAAAAGAAAATCAAACAAGGATATTTTATTGTCAAAATAAAAAAACAAAAACTTCAACAACCGAAACAAACATTGGAGTTGGATACTCCGATGTTTGTTGAGACAGCTGGGACTTTCTCCTTTATTCAAGTATTTTTATTGTGAAGACAAGTCCGTGAGCTTAAACTAATATTATTAGAAATGGGGTATTTACTTTAGGGCGGTAAATTATTTTACTGTCTACCTTTTTCGTTTCCAATGAACCCTTGCGACACAACTGTACCGGTGGCTCTATGATGATAGTAATTTTTTTTTTAATAAATATAGGCTTGCGTTTGACCATAAACTCGCTTGATGGAAGGTGAAGATAAGATGGTACTCGCTTGCGTAGAAAATGGCTTCTCAAGCCTGGTGTTCTGAGTTCGACTCACACCCGAGACAATTATTAGTGGGAAATAACGGATAGTTGTGTTCGAATCAGGGTGTATTTTATGCCCGTGAATGATGTGTTTGTAAAGTCTTTCACGACACAGGGATTTTCCTAAAGTGTGAATTGTCTTTTCTTAAACAATAAACAAGTTGTGTTATTAATGTGTTACTGACCCCAACCCTTTCGTTCGCCCGAGGTCGGCCTATTAAAATGTTATTAGATATATTTACATAATGTTTGAGTTGGAGTTTTTGTTAAGGGAAGTAGATCTAAAGTATAATTTTGCATTTTTTTGGTTGGATTATAATTTTGTTAATAACACTTTTAATCTAAATTCTTCTTCTTCATTAGCCAGCTTCCATCCACTGCTTATTATGAGCCTCGTTGTTGACAGATTTTGGTAATCCAAGTTTGTTGCGGGATATTGCCGTAACCGTGTAGTGGGGTGTATGATAGGAGCCTCCCCGAGTGACGTACTGGGCCCCCTTTACGTCCGGCCCACCCTGGGCAATCTGCGAGGACAGTCTAGTCGGTAACGCAGATTGGCTGATCCTTTCGCCAAGAAATGGCTATAAAAAACCAACTTCGACTCGAAAAGAAGAAGCCGTAACCACCACGCTTGGTAGGCTGATTGGTGATCGGAGTAAGATGGGAGTATATTTGAGCTGACAGATGCTGCTGCCCATCCATCAGTTGATGTCCCTTGGTTGCCTCTTGCGACACCCTTAAGATGTGGGTGACCACTATACTATACTGAAAAAGACACGGCCAATAATCTAAATTCAGGGTGACCTATTCTAAGCCAAAAAACACGAACTACAAGTGTTCAGAAAAAAAGTGATTACGTAATTATGTCCATCCGTTGCCCTCGTAGACCCGAAGTCCGAGAGGCTCGCGAACTGTAAAGTAATAAGAATGAAATAATGAAATTCATTCAGCACTTAGGTATTTACAAACACTTGTACTTGTCAAAATACAAGTGTATAAGACTTAATGCAACAAATGTATCACTTGATTGATACTTTTGTGGGATTAAGATTATATGGCTAAAAACATTGTTATAATTATTTGATCTTAAATAATTTTTAATCAGTCTTTGCGTCTGTCGTGTGATAAACGACAAATGTACACATTATAGTAAGATGCCTTAAAGGTAGAGCGACAGTTTCACAAAACCCCCTTAAATACTAAAAGTCATCATCCCTTAATCTCATCGCCAGCGACCGCCCTGAGCCAAGGTCCAAACCCCAAAGGGGGCGCCCTCTTGCGCAAGTTGCTTAGTTTGTAGTTTTATTAACCATTTATTAAGGCTGGTTCTCTGCTCGTCTTTATGCCCGGTGAAGTAGCAAAAACCTACTAGCAAACCAGGCAGATCCGTCCAAAAAAAAAACTTTATGATGTACCTAATATATAACTATTTGTTATCCCATATCTTACGTAATATATTAAGTAAGTATGTTAATACCCACGAGAGTCAATCCATCTCACGACGGGATAGCTATTTGTCTTAAATAATTACTCCTTGTATCTGCTTTGTGTCCGTGAATTTTATGTTAATAAATTCTTGTGTCAATTCATTGATTTCCCTTGTGGGGTCGTTCTTTGTACGATATAATTTGAAGACAGAGAGTTGCAATTTACTGCGAATTCTGAGACGTATTTGTTTAGTAATGTTATTAATAAAATAAAAGATTTTGTTGTTCGTTTTGTGTTATAGAAATTTGTATGATATGTTGTTAAGTAAGATAGTAATAAAATAATGTAAACTTTTTAAACTTTCGCGATTTGTACACATAATTTATAGTAAACGGATAGACTCAATCTATTCGTGACCACGACTGGTGTAACCCATGTCGAAACTTCGGATTTCCGAAAAGGTAATGATTTGCCTTAATTAAATTGTACCGCGAATGAAACCCGCCGTCTACTTTAAATTAAATTAAACTTTGTTTTGAAAAATCGTTAAGATATTATGTGAAACTCGATATATTTTTATTTCAAAGTCGAGTTTAAATTACCTGTTTTTTTAACATTTTAAACCGTTTAATCATTTCTTGCATAATATTAACTTTGTTACATAATTTACTCTATTGCAAACATAGTATTATATATATTAGAACTGTTGGGAAGAGTCTGGCCCACCACGACACAGGTCATCCTAGTGTGGTGGCCAGAGAATTTTATGGTCATGGTATACTCATATATTTTGTAAATTGTAATATGTAACATACGCATGTTTCTATGTTTCATATTTCTCGCTCGCTAGACAAAACATACTAAGTTGTACAAATACTTTCTCAAGTGATATTTATTGTGATCCGGATACAAAAATGAAAAAAGAAGGAAAGATCCGAATACGTCTTTTTTATTTCATTGTAAAATCCAAAAAAATACATATCAACGCGGATTAAAAATAAAGAGAAGGGTTTGATAGACGTCCTTTCTATGTTCACATAGTTACAAATACACATGGCCATTTTTTAAATTAAAACACTAACACTTTACATGCATAATTCACTAAATATTGCATTCCGTAAGTATCACTGTCATAATAAAGATATAAGAAAGCCTTTAACTGGTATACTAAACTCAGCTTTCACATCCGTACAGACAGACAGAGACACATGTCAATTAGCTTCCTCTATTCACACAACAATTCCACACTTCCTCGATGGAAATTGTTATTCTACATCTACGAATATTCTATTCTAACCGAACATAAGCCTCAGTTTGCAATTAGTGTGTTGTTAGCCAACTGAGCCTCATATTTCGACTTCAATGTCATGTACAATCACCGAAAAAGATAGGTTTACACCGTCAGTATATTTATTTTTTTATAAATTTGTTTATGTGTTTACGACAGCCATTAATTCTTTATGGGTGAAAAATACGCTGCTAGTTGTGTACATATACTCATACTAGTAAACTCATCTCATAAAGGTGTACATATAACTTTTAAGCGCCCAATGGCTAGAGCGTCGGACTTGTGATCTTGCGGTCGCCGGTTCGAACCCCACCCATTGCACTAACGACGTGACGCCACTCGTAATACAAGTTTGTTAGCTTAACACGAGGGGTTAACAAGAATACTCTTTGGTTAACAAGAATAAGCTCTTCTCATAGTTGCCACGTCTATAACTAGTGGTAGTAAAAGAAAGGGACGCATCATAAGAACAAGATCTAAAATATTTTAAATGTGTTTATATGAATAGAGAATTTTTGACTTTTACTTTTTTACTAGTAGACTGCAAACTCTGCCAATAATCTTTTCTTTAAAAAAAAAACAAAAAATAAAGCGTTGCAAATCATTGTGTACCCTATCTCTCTTGTTGACTTTTTTACTTGGTGGAAAATTTTGTCGAAAATTCTCAAACGCTTGAATAGTTGTGTAACATAAATAAGTGTAACGTAAACATAAGACAATGAGTTTATGACCGAAAATCGACCGAAAAGTGATTTTTAATAGTGAGTCTTAGGCACTTGGTAGATATTATAGATCAATTTGCTTTGAATTAGAACATTCTTTGTGTCACTATCAAATTAAAGCTGCAATTTATCACCTTTTAGAGTATACATGTTACAGCTAAAGGTAGGTGTGAACATAAACTTAAGATTAGCCGGTTAGATGAAATCTAATCTTTTATTGATATTTTAACTATTAAATCATCACTGAACATTTACAATATAAGTTGAATAAGTCAATCTGGAATATTTTAATCTTTGAAGAGTAACAAACTGCTGAAAGATCAACGTCTTTTTTCAAGGACAATTTACCCTACAAAGTACGTATAAAACGTAATTTAACAGTTTTACCTGGAGGTAAGTATGTCTTTAGTTAGGTTGTCAGTAATTTTATGCTAACGAAATAGGAAAATAGGGAGACGTTTATCAACAAAATTTCACTTGCTCGTGTATTTGTAGCACACACATATGGAAAATTAAAAGTGAACTGTTTAAATAATAAAAGTTTAATGTTGGTAGTCAAAGACTAAAATAACTATATACCTACAAATTACCAATCGCGTAGTGAAATACGCGGCCGTGACGTTCATCACATACTGAAACTTTCAATGAAAAAAATTATAAACGTACCTACAGGTTGACGACTCTCAAGTGTTATTAAATAAATATATGATTGATTTAATGTAATTTTACAATTTTAGTCTTCCGAAACACATTTTTTAAGCCCGACAACTTATTCGAACCCGGTAGTTAAGGTTGGATATAATTTCGCTTTAAAATATTATGTAATCAACATATTATATTACTTGCTTCCCACTCGCGGTTCCACCGCGTACCTCCCGTTCCCGTGGGAAATTTATAATTAAATAAGGCCTATGTCACTCAGGGTGAATGTAGATTTCCAATGGTGAAATAATTTTTGAAATCGCCACGGTAGTTTTTGAGTTTATTCATTACAAACATACATTACACACACACACAAAAATACAAATCTTTCCTCTTTATAATATTAGTATTGATTACGATAAAAGTCCGTCCAAGCGTTCATTTATCAACACTTAATTTATCCAGTCATTAATCATCAAACTTGGGTATTACGGAAAGTCATCGCAGATATAAATTTAACTCATAATCTCTGGAAAACTCGTTCAATTTGAGATCGTATAATACAGTTCTGTTTCATTTCAAAAGCTTTTAGATAAGTTTGAAATATAACAACGACTTCGTCTTATTTCTTTGTTATCTGTCGTATTGTTACATTACCTATCTGTTTATCACGACATGCCTACAAGAAACGTTATAAAATATTGTGTACTAGCTGCTGTCCGATCAGTGCCGGATTAGCCATATAGCAAGAATAGAAAATGCTGGCTTAATCCGGCACTGTATCCGATGCTTTGTCCGCATAAAATAAGAATTTAGTAAGCCATCTTTCAAGTCGATTCTAAATCGTTATTACCGTTTCGGAGATTAGTCGGCAAGCAAAAAGACAGACAACATAAAAAGTCGATAGTTTACCTTATAAAAATCAGTCGGTCCCATCAAAATCGATCGGGCCGTTTCTGAGTTACCTGCAACAAAAATATAGACAGACACACCGAACGACAGATAGATTTAAAAAAATGTGTTATAAGCACCCTATACATATACCTACACACATTTAGTAAAACCCTGTTATTATTCATTAAAAACAGACAATTCAATTTTTGTAATTACTATAAGAATTTTCTTAAAAAAAAAACAAATTTTCACAATTATTATACCTAATCAAAGAATATAATATGTGCAAAAAAATCCAGACCTAAAAACTCCGTAAGTATATTTAACTTCAATAACAATTCCGTGTTCAATTACAATTTGATTTAGTTACTCAAAATGGCCGAACAAACAGTAAAGGAACAAGTCTTTACTGAAGTCGATCTTACTTTATATTCATCCCAATTGTGCCAATATGCCGAAACTCAAAGAGAATCGTTTGATATTATGTTTCCTTTAGCACTTAAAACTTTGGACACAGCTTAAATTATAACGCCTTGTATTAAAAGCTTTTTAAGGTGCTTGTTTTCAAAAACAGCTATGTTTTTGAAAAGTTTGTTAAGTAGTTCTTGTGTTGTGTTCGATGGCAACAACCTATTTACAGCTTATTGAAATAGTATTCTTGGATCCTGATGCTATTCTATTAAATCATGTTTTTATAAAGTGACTCAATATTTATTTAAAGAATAATGCATTTATTAGTTTTGAATAATAAATAGTAATGGTTAAGTTAAGTTGCTTATTTTCATTGTTTATTCAATAATTGAACGCAATTAACAATGCTATTTTTATCAATAATACATATTAACCTTCCTCTTGAATCCCTCTATTAAAAGAACCGCATCAAAATCCGTTGCGTAGTTTTAAAGATTTAAGCATACATAGGGACATAGAGATATAGGGACAGAGAAAGCGACTTTGTTTTATACTATGTAGTGATAATGAATCATGTAAATTGTAAGAGACTGAAATACTATGTTTTATGTTTGTAGGTACTTTTTGGTTTATTTTTTCTTATCGACTAATAAACTAACCTGTGTTAGTCTAATTCCTTGATTGTGTTGTGTTAGTTTGATTACATAATTATGTTTTACTATGTTTTCTGTTGTATTTATATTGAGTTATTTTGTGCACGGTGTGTTATTACTTGATTATTATTATGTATTAGTTTAAACAATTATTGTGCTTACCGTTATAATAAATAAATCATCAGTTTTTTATAACTTTACTTGTTATTTTAATATTTCTTACTAATAATCTCCACTACTGGTCCTTTGCACAGCAGATTACCGTGTCTATTCAACGGAGCAATGCTGCCAGTATTCTGGAAACGTTATCAATTAGCATGAATTTAGAATAGTTCGCATTTTATAAGTAGGTTTTAGTTTAGTTTGGCTTCTATTAGTTGTACCTTTTAGTAGCATTATTTTATCAATATATCATAAATCTATGTATCATTCTCATATAATAAACGCGAAAGTTTGTAAGTATGGATGGATGGATGTTTGTAACTCTTTTACGCCAAAACTACTTAACGGAATTGGTTAGTAATTTTGTAACAGGGTAGGTTATACGCTGGAGTAACTATCTCGGTACAAAATATCAGCCAATTCCGTTCAGAAGTTTTGATGTGAAAGAGTAATAAACGTCTATCCATCCATTCATACTTTCAAACTTAAGCGGTTATGATATTAGTAGGATAAGTCACCCTTATGCTGGCTTGTTCCTTTCCCCGAGAGCTCTGGCGACTTTATTTACATCTTACATGAACACAAAATAACTCAAATATGTTATTTGGTTGTGGTAATCTGTACTATTCAACGCATTAGTATGCTCAATGAGTCTGAGCATACAAATGCTATTCGTAGAAAGCCACGCAAACTCGCGGTATAATAAGTAAGAGGATAAATGACAAAAGGTCAATCGGTTACAAGCAGAAGCCTTGTTCATTGAACTGTGAAAAAAAAAACTGTACTCTCACAGAATATACGTTCCAACGATAGAATCTTCACCCTTACCTCATAAAAATCAAACAGCGGAAAACGTTCCATTCTACAAAATTCAACGGCATATCCATACCCACATTGTTTTCAAATAATAGTTCTTATTACTGTGAAGATACGGTTCTCTTTCTTGGTAAGTAGTTACCATTATTGTGCATTGACACCTCAGTTTAACCTGTACACAATGTTCGACCTTTTAACCCTCAGTTCTCTAAATCCTTTGCTAAAAGATAAGGTTGTCGCAACTCTAAGCAAAACATAAAATTACTTTGTGGTTTTGCCTTTGTCCGAACATTATTGTAATGTCAAGTGGTTTCGGAACATTTATTACTTTTATAACTTTGCTATTAAAGCCACCTTTAATATAATACAAGTTTTTATTAAGCTGTTTTACCCATATTTCACCCCACGACACCTTCGTAGCGTAGCGCTATTGACAACCTCCGTAGCGTAGCGGTATTTGGCTCGCTTTAAATCTTGGAGGTCGTGGGTTCGATCCCCATGCCGGACAAGAAATCTTTGTGTAAATTTTTAGATTTCTTTTCGGGTCTGGATGGTTGACGGAGTACCTTCCGTGCCTCGGAAAACGCGTTAAGCCGGTGGTCCAACATCATCTAAAAATCATCATTAAAACATCATCTTTAACAAACGTATACCAGGGAACGGGCAGCAGCGTTTCCTTGTGTGTTACTACATAATACTGCGTGGTGACTATAGCAAAAACACTCCCTAGGGAGGAGGCCCATGTTCAGCAGTGGACGTTGCACTGGCTGATGATGACCCATATTTCGCAAGATAAATCGTTTTTTGAGGATTTTTCGTTTATTTATCTGTAAAAAGAACTATCAATATTAAAATTTATGCCTTTGTCTATGTCATGATCATTTCAGGATTTGTTTCACGTCTTGAGCAAAAGAAATGGATAGGATCGGGTTCCTTGTTATCTGGGTTCTAATAATATCCGGGCCAAAAGGGTACCTCATGATTTGGGATGACGTCATTGAGTGCGACAAGGGCTCTTGTGAATACACAGAAAACTTCCGGATATCCGTGGATTAATTATGCAATTATATTTTATAATATTAATAGAAAAGTTATGGCAATTTTTTTTTCCATAAGATATAGGTAAATTATTGTCTAATATCTTTAATATGACTTAATTTTTCATGTAGGTACGTATGTCGTAATTATTATTTATTTTTTGTATTATTTATCTTAAGTTCTTCCTTTGTTAAATTTATAAGTTAGTTAAAAATATTTTATGGCACGTTTTAAAAATAAATAAGTTCTTCCTTTGTTAAATTTATAAATTAGTAAAAAAATACTTTATGGCACGTTTTAAAAATAAATAAGTTCTTCCTTTGTTAAATTTATAAGTTAGTTAAAAAATTAACAGTTACATTCAGGTAAAAAAAAAATGTTTTGTAATATTTTTCTAAAATATTATGAAATACTATTTTTCCAAAGGCAAAGTTAGTTTTATACCACTATAACTATGCATACTGCAAAAGCATACTTACATGTATTTTTGTTGCACAGTTGCACACACTGAGTGTAGCAAGTTATAATTTAAGACAAATTGCCAAAGTTAGGACGTCTAATATACCTGATTGTTTTTTGTTGTATTCCTATAATTCTTAAGCAAAGGTTTGAAATGGAAAATCCACGATAAAGTCAGAACTTTTACGTAACTTTGAACTTTTTTTAAGCCCGGTAAAACAGAAAGAAATATAAACCATAATGTAATTAAATAAAGCTCAATTTCCTACGACTACGCCACCTACAGTATCATTCTTACGTAAGTGGTGTTTACCTACAAATGTATAGTCAATAACCTATTCGTGGTTTGTTTAAATATTGTTATTAATTAGCGATATTATAGTAATTTAAATAAATCAAATACACAAATTCACATTTAATTGATATGGTGTAGTCAAATGAAAACAAGCTATGACATACTTTTAACGTACTCAGTTTAAGTATTGATTTGTAAATTATTAATTTATTTTCATTAAAATCATGGTGATGTTAATAAATTATTAACTATTCAGTATGTTATCCTCTGAGGAAAATAAACAATTAAATACAGGATGTAAGAGGAAGCCTAACTCAAACTGCGAATATTTTTCCTCATGGGAATAAATTATGATTAATTCATTTTGATACTTAGAAGAATGTTTTTTTTTTAAACGATTACCTATTTTATCAAGGTATATATTATAAAAGTTGTTTTATTTTTAGTTGTGGTTACACAAGTACAAAGGGAATCGAAGATTAAAAATTAAAAGTTATTTTTCGAATATCAAAAGTAATAATACATCCAACTTTAGACCAGGGTACATAATTTTTGAAACCAAAAAAAATTATAGTAGTATGAAACCCATTGGAAAAGGAAGAAAATATAACAAAAATTAAAGGAAAAATAAATTACGGGCGATCTGAGGTTGGGAAATGGTAAAAAATGGGTTTTTAAGGGTAAAAAAGGTTACCCTCGATTTCCGACAAAACTACAAGTCCTATGGAAAAAAGTTAAATAGCAAAGTTGTAGATAATAAAAAGATCTACAACTTTTATATTTACACTTTTTACTTTAACCTCCAAAATCACGCGGAAAACTCAAAAAACCGAGTTTTTGGTTTTTTATTTTTATCTTTTACAAATTTTGATTTTTTTTCACGAAATTCTGAAAACTTACCTGAGTATGTCCTAAATATACAAATTTTTTTTTATTCAAAAATTATTTTATTTCTCCTTATTTTGACTCAAAAATCGAAAAATTTCCCTAATTTTCAATCGAAAATTCTCACGTCAAAATATCTGCGTTTTTTAAAAAGTCGGTACGCTTTTTGTTCGTTGAAATCTCTACTATTTAATGGTATAAAAAAATGTACATGACTCCAGTAATTTTTTTCATAAAATGCAAAAAACGAAAAATACTCGAATTCGATTTTGTTTTACTTTATGTACAATTATGACCTATTTATTAAAATTTAGGTATACTAAGATTCCATGTTACATTTATAAACAAAACGTTTCAACTCGAAATATACTACTATAATCAACAACAAAATAAGTTACTAAAGTTAATACTTAATAAGACACCTACAAAATGTTGATTAAGTTGTAGAATCTTCTTTAAATTATATTGGTAGATGCCTCTTTATTGCTATTTTAAGATTATACTTGTATAACTGAGTGACCTATGGAAAATGTAAGCCCAGCAAAAGGTATTTCATAAAGAAGTGGAGAAGAGGCTAGCAGGGTCACAGATTAAAATGTGGCTGCTGAAAACATGGTTTAAAATGCATAAATTTAAGTTAAAATTGTCATGATTCTCAAAAATGCGCCAATGTGGAAAAATCCTACGACGAAGTTAATGATGCAGCTGAAATTACGGATGAAGAACGAATGCATACTGGACATAATGTTGGAGACGAATACGGTGATGGTCTTGAAGATGTCAATGATCTACTATAATCAGAAAGGCCTGTCGTATCTAACGATGAATCAATACATTTAGAACGACTATGTTTTTTTAATCTTTATGTTTTATGGATTAATAATTCTTTTGTTCATCAATATATCGTAGAATCTTACGTTATTCGAGTAATTAAAGTATAAATTTTAATAAATAGGTCATAATTGTACATAAAGTAAAACAAAAACGAATTCGAGTATTTTTCGTTTTTTTGCATTTTATGAAAAAAATTACAAGTCATGTACATTTTTTTTTACCATTAAAAAGTAGAGATTTCAACGAACAAAAAGCGTACTGAATTTTTAAAAAAAGCAGTTATTTTGACGTGAGAATTTTCGATTGAAAATTAGGGTGGTTTTTCGATTTTTTAGTTAAAATAAGGAAATAAAAAAAATTATTCTTGAATAAAAAAAAATCTTGTATGTTAAGTACATACTCAGGTAAGTTTTCAGCAAATTTCGTGAAAAAAAATAAAAATTTGTAAAAGATAAAAATAAAAAACCAAAAACTCGGTTTTTTGAGTTTTTCATATGTTTTGGAGGTTAAGGTAAAAAGTGTAAATATAAAAGTTGTAGATCTTTTTATTATCTACAACTTTGCTATTTAACTTTTTTCTATAGGACTTGTAGTTTGTCGGAAATCGAGGGTAACCTTTTTTTACCCTTAAAACCCATTTTTTACCACTTCCCAACCTCAGATCGCCCGTAATTTATTTTTCCTTAAATTTTTGTTATATTCTCTTCCTTTTCCAATGGGTTTCATAAAACTATTTTTTTTTTTTTTCATTTTTATCCATTTTCAAAGGTTTTGGCACTGGTCTACTTATAATAATTTACATTACAATTTCAATGTTAATAAGGTAATTTCAAGATATAACAAACAATGATTTGTTGTTAAACATATACTAACATTTTAGTGAAATAAAAAAAAAACGAAAATAATCAAAATAGCATTTCATTAATACTTTGGTACCATAGTAACTTATAATAAAGATTATTCATGTACTGATTCATCATAAAACTATGTAAAAAATCGTGTATTTTCTTACTTTTGGAGAGTCTATGTGAAATGTCAGTATGAAAGAGGGGCGACGCCGAACAAGAACAGCAATTAATATTATATTTTTTACAAACGGCCGCCCGGTTTTCGTTAAGCAGTAACGTACATCCGTTCTTAATAGGTTAATAGTTAATTATTTTCTGAATATATATATATGAGTAATATTGATATTTGCGTCATTTGGCTTAGTCAAGGCAAGTTACCTGCTCTTGCAATAAGCTGATACTGATCGAAAGACCACATTATCTGTTAAGAGAAGCTTATAATAGTAAAATGAAGTTTTATATATTTTTATTGTTTGTGTTTCTGCTGTTAGAGTCTGTCTATAGCATGTTGCTGTCTAAATGTGAACCCGGGGAATTGTCATTTGCGAATCGGTGCATACCAAAAACAGTGTAAGTAATTTTATTTCACTAATTTCCTTTGCTTTAGATGTATTTTAAAACAGTATATTTAATAGAAGTAACGTAACATTAACAGTTAATTATGGAAGATTTTAGCATTATCATCATCATAGCCTCCTCTATAGGGAGGGTTTTGTCTAAGTCACCACGCTTGGCAGGCGAGTTGACTGCAGTATTATGTCATATTATGTAAACGCCCGTTCCTTTTTATACAATTGTTTTGAATGATGTTATAACAAGCGGGACCAACGGCTTAAAGTGCTTTCCGAGGCACAGAGGATAAATACAGGATGTAATTATCCCTCAACCAACCGAGCCGAAAGAAATCTTAGATTTTACAAAAAGATATTTTGTATTTTCCTTTTATTTGATGTTTAGAGTATACATAAAGCTATAGAGTATGAACTGATAGCACAGGTATGAACAACACCGTCTTGACCTAAGCACTACTCGTTAAATAATGTCAGTGACCCATTTTTTTGTATTGTGATCATTATGGTGAAATTTACATTACCAAGTCATTACTGCGAATCGCGGAACCAAAGTAAAAGAAATATTAATGTATATTTTCGAAATGAAAACGCCATGCCATATATTACACCTGCTAACAATCAACGCAACAGACCGCAGGAATACGGATATTGTTACGTTTGAAATTACTTTATACTTTTATGTACCTATACTGTAAGGTTTGTTGCAATGTCCAACTTCAACATTTTTATCAATGGCTAGCTTCCCGCGCGCGGTTTCAACTGCGTAGGTGCCGTTCTTGTGGGAACTTCATAATAAAATAAATTTAACAAAAAAACACTGAAAGAATTATTCAAATCAGACGTTTCCTGAGGTCTAATCAGCTTTATATACTGGATTACTTTTTTACCGTCTTGAAATAATAGGGCGTGATATGTACCTATATGAAATAGATATGTAAGGCATAGTTATTTTATAATTTAATTTTTTAAACTGAAAAACGTGAAAATCGTAACGGTAAAAATGTGTACCTAAGTAGGTAGTTACGCTATTTCGCTCACTCTTTTCATTCATGTGTGATAACGGCCTAGGTATTATAGGCGCCTATTTTATTATCATGCACCCGCTATATGAATTGTAAAGTAATTCATTGGATTTTCGTAACTCTTAAAATCGAAATACTAGTACAAATATACAGTGGTCTATAGCTTCTATTCCACTTACACAACACACCATATTATTATCAAGACGGTAAAAAAGTCTGTAAAAAAACAATAATGTGCTCTATATTGTAAACAAAATGAGAAAAATATTTGGAAAGGAGGTGGCTTGAAATACAGGCTAACGCCTAGTTTAGCCGCCAGTCTCTCACAACAAATTGTGACATATAGGTAATAATATAATTTATCGTGTAAATGTTAAATTGTGTGAGAAAAAAAAAATGATGTTTATTATTATAGAAGTATAGACATCTGTCATTTACATATTTATTTTTTATTTCAGGTCACTAATGGGAAGCGGGAATATTGGAGCTCCGATGGAAGATCTTTCAATTGATTCAAATTATGATTATTAATAAATTAGCCGAATAAGTAGATGATTTATGTTGTAATAAATAAATAAAATATTAAACATATATTATTTTAGTATTTCTAAGTACAATGACCATACCTATTTGAAATAGTATCACTTTTATTTGTCCTCTATCGTCGTCCGCTCCCAAACTTATACAATAAAAATACCCATAACTTTAAAACTTATATTAAGATACTAGCTTCCCGCGCGCGGTTTCACCCGCGTAACTCCTGTTCCCGTGGGAAATTCATAATAAAATATAGCCTATGTTCTTTCTCAGGCTCTAGACTATATCTGTACCAAATTTCATTTAAATCGCTTCAGTAGTTAAGGCGTGATTGCGTAACAGACAGACAGACAGACAGAGTTACTTTCACATTTATAATTTAGTAAGGATATTAGTAAGGATTATAATGTATATTCAAATATTAGTAAGTTTATATACCTACATGATCATGCGCGTATCTCGCCAGTAAACGTAAGTTGGGCAGGAAGATGATTTTATGTATATTATACCATTTTATTTAGGGTTCCGTATCCGAGGGGTAAAAACGGTACCCTATTACTAAGACTTTGCTGTCTGTCTGTCAGTCTGTCACCAGGCTGTAACCCCGATACCCAGATAGTTGAAATTTTCACAGATGATGTATTTCTATTGCCGCTATAACAACAAATACTAACAATAAAATAAAATAAATATTGAAGGGGGGCTCCCATACAACCAAGGTTTTTTTGCCCTTTTTTGCGCCATATTAATAACGGCAACAGGTAGACGCTTGAAAATGGTACGGAACCCTTCGTGCGCGAGTCCGACTCGCACCTGACCAGTTTTTTTTGTAACTAGTATTTTTTAATAATAAAAGAAAAATAAATGTAAGGCGCCATCCTATTGCCATCGCTCACGCGATGATGCGTCCGTCCGACGAAAATGCCTCTGCGATACGTCGATGATCGCGCGACAAAAATTAAACAATTTAGTCACATCGCATAAACGCACGACCTTCAATAGGATATTCAGTAGATATCAGTATGCTTACACGCACTAAGGCAATAAGACGCCGCCTAAAGCCTTATTTTTAAAGAAAACTCACCTGAAATATAAGTTGACATCATTATTAACATCTTGGTGGTGCCAACAAAGTTTTCAATGGCCGTGTTTACCTACTATGTTTTTTCTCGTTTCTGTGTAATGTACTGAGGCTAAGGTTTTAATCCCTCACTACAAGACAAACGGGCCGTATTGAAATAACAAATAAAGAACTATTTTTATATTCCAATCGATATAAATGAATACCTAAATACATCAAGCTTGATGTGGTTCTAGGTCAGATGTAGAAATTATTTTTGATCTTATTAAAAGTGAAATAATATTTATATTTTAATAGAGTAAAATTTGTGCTGTCGAAAAGTTAGGGCGTGAGCCCGTTGTTAATTTATTTATAACTAGCGACCCGCCCCGGCGTCGCATGGGTGTAATTCTGTTGTATTATACATAATATAATCATTCCTCTCGAATCACTTAATTTATTTAAAAAAACCGCATCAAAATCCGTTGCGTGGTTCTAGAGATCTAAGCATACATAGGTACAGATAGACAAGGGGAAGCGACTTTGTTTTATACTATGTAGTGATAAGAAGTGTTTGTGTGTTTATTTGTTTGCGGGTTCAATAATATATTATTATAAAGTTTGCCATCTTTCATTTTCAAAGAGTGCTAAGTGGTACTAATCGTACCGCTCACACACCCTCTTCGAGGACTAGCAGCAGTGAGCCCTACTGAGCTAAGCACCAGCTAGCGAAGAACCAGCGAAAGCGTTACAGTACCTACACGTCTTCAAATGATGACTACATTAAAGATAAAATGTAGTAGTATTATTTTATTGTTATTAATACCACAGCTATGATTTCCTTGTAGCGGACTTCCCAAAGGAAACATTGGAGGATTAATTTATTCTATAAATGAAACTGTGTATTCTACAGGCTACCATAAATTTAGTTCAGCGGAAGTAGCTGACGAAATATATGGCGAAATTTAATGTTTTAATGTATAAAAGATTACCAGATTTAACCGATAGTCACAGCTGATACCTCCGCTGATACTGCGCGACGATATCTTAAGTGAGTAGATAACCAAATGTGACAAAAACTACCGTCGAGAATGGCTCCCATCCAGTACAGTACGGTTTCAGTGGTCATCTTATCCATGGACAATGTAAGCTGTGATGATCTTCCTGTGATGTTTCTCCTGCGTTATGACATGTATTTCTTTACACTTAGTGTAAACCGATCACTTCTATCACGGTAGGCAACGACTTAAATATACACATACTTGGCACTGCTTAAGTCCACGAGTTGTGGTTAATGCTTAGGCCGCTTGCTCTTACTAACTAAAAAATAAAAAAATCTATAGGTACAGAGGCGGGCACGCAGTTAATTCCTCCCGACCCTTTGCAAAGAACTATCCGATGTTCTCGTAGACCCACGTAAGTCCGAGAGCCCCCGAACTGTAGAGCGACAGTTGCACAAAACTCCCCTAAAATACTAAAAAGTCATAATCCCTCAATTTCATCGCCAGCGACCGCCCTGAGCTGAGTTCCAAGCCCCACAGGAGATGCCCTCTTGCGCAGGTTGCTTAGCTTGTAGTTTTAAACCATTAATTAAGGCTGGAGCTCTGCTCACCTTTATGCCCGGTGAAGTAGCAAAAGCCTCGCCGCTAATTACGTATGTCCGTCCGAAAAACAAAAAAACGCAGTTAATTAGGTACAACGGTAGTGCTTATACCGAATTGGATGTGGAGAAAAGAATAAGTAGTTTTGTTTGTAAGATTTTAGTTGAGTTATTATTATCGTTCTTGAAATACTAACACTAATAATGGATAAGTAAATTTCAGAGAAATACTAACACTAATAATGGATAAGAGAATTTCATTTCGCAGTCTACTTGTTACCCTAATTAGTCATACAATTAGCAGTCTAGCTTTTGATTAACGGCGCCGTTCAAACTGTCACCTAAATGGTTTTCAGCTAAGGCGACTTATACGACGTTTAAACGAATTTTACTAAATAGCTTCAATTTTAGTTGGTATTATTTGAAAAAGATTGAAATAAAACTAAATACTAATCAAATAAAACTTATATTATATAGCCGAAAAGTGAGTTCGTTTACTTGAAAGGGTAATTCTTAGAAACTACTATTTTATAGTATTCTTTTTCGACCCTAAGGTCGAAAAATAATACCTTAACCTTACCCTTCCTAGATAAATGGGCTAACTAGCAATAGTTAACCCATTTATCTAGGAAGGGTAAAGGCTATAATACCATCACGCTACTATTCCACACGGACAATCAGCCCGTACAACGTCCACTGCTGAACATGAGCTTCCTCCCGAGGGAAGGTTTTTGCCATAGTCACCAAGCTTGGCAAGCGGGTTGGTGACCGCAGTATTATGCTGTAACACAAAAGAAAATGCTGCTGCCCGTTCCCAGGTATACGATTTTGTGGATGGTGTTATAACAATCGCAACCAACGGCTTAACGTGCATTCCGAAGCACGAAGGGTGTCTCAACCATCCAGACCCAGAAAGAAAGGTTAGTATCTACACAAAGATTTCTTATCCGGTGTGGGGATCGAACCCACGAGCTCCGAGATTTAAAACGACCTAAATACGGCTACGATACGGAGGTTAAGTCGCGGATACTCGAAATAAATTTTGACATACTAAAACTTTATGTTATATTTTCTTATTGAGTTAATTTGTTTAAAAAGACATCTTAAACGTTCAAACCTCCGTAGCGTAGCGGTATTTGGCTCGCTTTAAATCTTGGAGGTCATGGGTTCCCTCCCCACGCCGGACAGGAAATCTTTGTGTAAATTCTAAGATTTGTTTCCGGGTCTGGTTGGTTGAGGGACTACCCTCCGTCCCTCCTCGGAAAGCACGTTAAGCCGTTGGTCCCGATTGTTATAACATCATTTATAATAATCGTATATCAAGAAATGGGCAGCAGCGTGTCCTTGTGTGCTACAACATAATACTGCGGTCACCAATCCGCCTGCAATGCGTGGTGACTATGGCAAATAACGTCCCCCGGGAGGAGGCCCATGTTCAGCAGTGGACGTTATACGGGCAGATGATGATGAAACATTCAAAAAAAAAATGTAACATTGAAGTAATTATAAAGAAGATTGTATTATTCTATCAAAATAATGACGTAATCTTTAAAAAGTTTTAAACTAATGTCCAACTTTGACCAACCAACGTTGTTCCACTACATCACCAAAACTGACTTCAACTAAGAATAATAACTGTAGTCTCATCTCTTGTTGAGAATACTGTTCCTGCACTTTGTTATTCAAGATTCATGGTCCATAAACATGACGGTAACCACCACAGTAAATTCATCTCAACTACTATGCTTGTTTATTTATTTAAACAAAAGCATTGTTATTACAGCATTACTATTTATTTGCACAACTCACTTTGGCGTTATTAAAATCATGTTTATTTCCGATTAAGAAATTGTTGTTTGAGAAACTACCCTCCGTGCTTCGAAATTAAGTTAATCGATGGTACCAATTGTTATAATATATTAGTTATCTATACTAATATTATAAAGAGAACAAGTTTGTATTTTTATATTTTTGTATGTTTGTTTTGAATAAACTCAAAAACTACTGAACGGATTTCGATAATTCTTTCACCATTAGAATGCTACATTATCCTTGAGTTACATGGGCTATAAAATCTGATCCGTGCGAAGCCGCTAATAAAATATAAATATGTTTATTTTAAGTAACAAATAACTAATTTTTGTAGTTATAACTTAACCTATGGCTGTGTGATAATTCGATTAGATTTGACATTACTTAACATTGTACTGTAGCTGATTTACATCCACTTATGAACATAGGCCTCTTCTTAACAGACCTTGGCAAGCCAGGTTCGTTCAGAAATATAACCATAATCACCACGCTTGACTCTCGATTTCTCTTAGAGACGAACACAACAAATATACAATATACAAATATTGTTAAAGATTCAATTATTTGCAATGCACTGAATAGATTCCAAAAAAAAAATTATGTTGTACGATTCAACGAAGAGCGTTAAAAACGTCGCTTCTTACCACACCAATGGGAAGACATGGTTTGGTCTATTCTAATAAATTCGCATGGCATAAGTACAAGCGTAAGTAAATTATGTAAATAAAATTCGTTATCAATAAATAAAAATGACCACAAATTCTTTAAGTACCTACGCAATATCATCATCATCATCAGCCCGTATAACGACCACTGCTGAACATGGGCCTCCTCCAGAGGGAGGGTATTTGCCATAGTCATCACGCTTGGCAGGCGGTTGGTGACCGCAGTATTATGTTGTACCACACAAGGAAACGCTGCTGCCCTTTCCTTGATATACGATTATTATAGATGATGTTATAACAATCGGGACCAAGGGCTTAACGTGCTTTCCGAGGCACGGATTCCCTCAACCAACCAGACCCGAAAAGAAATCTAAGAATTAACACAAAGATTTAATGTCCAACTTGAGGATCGAACCCACTAAATCCGAGATTTAAAGCGAGCTAAATACCGCTACGCTACGGAGGTTGTCAGATACTCTGAGTATAAGTAAGTAGCTACGCAATATACTTAAGCGAATATGTTATTCTTTTAGTATGTTGTTTTATTAAGAGTAGATATTACCTTTAAAGTTATCTTAGTGCGTAATATAATAAGCACAAAACCATAAAGGTGAAAAATATCAAAAAAGCTCCGAAATATTTCTTGCGAAATCTTCTTGAAGTCATTACTGTAATAATATATGAGCTAATATGAAATGAAATGGCCTACTATATTAGGCGTGTGTTATTTTATTCAATATTCACGCAGTTTAACAACAGTTTTTTTGTAAATGTATGTCCCAGCCCTGACAGATTGTAAACAGCTACATTATTTTGGGTGCGTTTAGTTAATTTTTAATTTTATGATAGGTACCCGTTTATTAACATTTTTAACAATCTAGATATTTTTAAGTAATCAAAGTAATGTATGTTACATAAGCATGTTTGTAACTTTTTACTTTAGCGTGAATTGATTTTACTCTGATATAGGTTTAATAAATATTAAACATGGTATTCTCTACTATCTTACTTAATTTCATCAATAAAAATATATTTATTTGACATCGCATAAATGTTGCATAATGTCATGAGCATTGTTTGCATTCTAACTAACTTTGTAAGTAGGTACTTGGGCATTATTAATACTTTAATTTTTTTTTCTCATTCTGCTTCACGGCGGCCATTGTACGAAGGCTTACACTTGATAAACTATTTTTAACTGCAACAATAAAACTATTTAATTAGCAACTTAAATAAAAATGTAGCCTGGCATTTTAAGTACCTACTGACATATTTCTAGATGACAATAGCACTAGTAATCATTCATATTGTATTTTTGCACATTTCATTTAGGTTGTATAATACTAAACTTAAACTACGATATAACTTACTTTACCTATCAATCCGTATACGTCCGTTCGTTGGCAAGCCAGGATTGTTGGGGAATATTGCCATAATCACCACGCTTAGTAGGTGGATTGGTGATCGCAGTTAGATGAGTATCTATGAGCTGATAGATGCTGCTGCCTATCCATCAGGTGTGACATGTCCCTTAGTCGCCTCTAACTATACTCCAAGATATGGGGTGGTCTATTCTAAGCCAGAAACAACACGGCATCCGCAAATCAAAAGGCGATATAAATACTTTATGACTATACTAGCTTCCCGCGCGCGGTTTCACCCGCGTAACTCCCGTTCCCGTAGAAACTTTTTTTAAATCGGACCGGTAGTTGCTGAGATTTGCGCGTTCAAGCAAACAAACTCTTCAGCTTTATCTATTACTAGCGACCCGACCCGGCTCCGCACGGGTACAATGCTGATGTATTATACATATAAACCTTCCTCTTGAATCCCTCTATCTATTAAAAAGACCGCATCAAAATCCGTTGCGTAGTTTTAAAGATTTAGGCATACATAGGGATATAGGGACAGAGAAAGCGATTTTGTTTTATTCTATGTAGTGATGCCTCATATTCACGAAAAACGATTTGTTTAAAAAATCTTTTGAATTTCATTTTGCTTTTTGCTCAGCCAATAGGATCATAAAATGAAACGTGATATTCTCAAGTAATAATTTAGTCTAAGTACCGTTTTTCCATACAAGGATTCTACGAAGAGAACACAATTCTCACAGACTTAAGTTGTCGAGAAACTTCGTCGGTGTTTTAAGTTTTTGTGTTCTAATTAACGCCTTAGCTTTGGGACACATGTTCCGGGAATTAACTTACATATCTCGTTAAAACTTCGTATTTACTGTAAAAAACTGATCATGTGCGAGTCGGGCTCGCGCACGAAGGGGTCCGTACCATTTTCAAGCGTCTACCTGTTGCCGTTATTGATATCGAGCAAAAAGGCCAAGAAAAAAAGTTGTTGTGTAAAAAAAGGTTGTATGGGAGCCTCCCTTAAATATATATTTTATTTTATTTTGAATATTGTTAGAGCGGCAATAGAAATACATCATCTGTGAAAATTTCAACTGTCTAGCTATCGCGGCTCTTAAAATACAGCCTGGTGACAGACAGACAGCGAAGTCTTAGTAATAGGGTCCTAGTTTTACTCTTCAGGTACAGAACCCTAGTAACCGTTAATTTGGATCAGTAATCGCGGCATGCCGTTTGATTTCCGACTTCGAATAAACCACGCCGTGTCTTCCCATGAGTGTCCTAAGTAGTGACAAATAGTCGTACAGCTGGTGGATGGGATACTGAACATGGGAAACAAGGAGGGTTTTCGCCATAGTCACCACACTTGGCATGCGCAGAACGTTGCTACTTTCCTTGGTATACAATTGCCATAGATAATGACAATAACAAACCAACTGATGTGGGCCACCGGCTTAAGGTCTGACTGATCCAACATGGCTCCAACCCAGCAATTTACTTGTCATTCAAATTAGAGCATTAAAACCTGTGTCGTATAATATCAAGGGGTAAAGGCGCGGACCCACCGCGGTGCACAGAGAGGCTACGCACGTGTATTATGCTTCGCATTGTAAGAAAATGTATGTGTTAGTGTCCACTGCAGCCCACGGAGAGGCTACGCTTGAATTGACGTTTTTCATACTAATTAATACACGCAGCTAAAATAGGTCGCGCGCCCGTGCACAGCATGCACAGCGGTGGGGCCGCGCCTTAACATGCTAATTGAACTAAGCGACACCGTGAACAATATTGAATTATACACCTTATGAAATATTACATAAAATATTTATTTCAATAACGCTAATGGTGTGGCTTAGCTCAAAAAGTCTTTTACCCGTCGATATTTTTTGTAATGTCAATATAAAAAGCCGCCAGCGGGCAGGCAGCGCGCTACCATACGACTCGTAGCGGAGCGCGCTGCAAGCGAGGAGACTGCGAGCGTACAGCGTGCCGACTGCGCGCCGCCTGCGAGCCGCCACCTAAACATCGTCATCGTCGTGTTCATACACAAATACGTGTTCGCGGTGATAGCAAGCTATGCCTTGCGGATAGCTCGCTGCCAGCGAGCTGGCACCTCGCAGACGGCTAGCGGTAGTCGAAATTTGAGGCGGTGCTGTGGTGCAGCTGTGTCGTTGCCCTTTCGCAACCGTACCGCTATAATGTAATACGACCTTAAATGTGCTTTTCGAGACATGGAGGGTTCCACCAAAATTTGGATTTTACACAATGATAAGATTCTGGCGGGAGGATCGAAGCCACGAGCTCCAAAATTTAAATCTAGTCTTTTGACATGCTGCATTTAAATAGACAAGCAACGACACTTTAATCTATCGTCACGACATAGTGGGAACGCCTGTACTTGTCTGAAACAAGATATCGGTACTATCTGCCAGTCAGCTGGACTTGGACAACTACCCGAGTATTTTCTGACATAATTAACATTTACTTTGAAACTGTTTGATTGAATTAAGTTCAGTGACAGCCTCCGTAGCGTAGCGGTATTTGGCTCGCCTTAAGTCGCGGAGGTCATGGGTTCGATCCCCACACCGGACAAGAAATCTTTGTGTAAATTCTAAGATTTCTTTCCGAGTCTGGTGGTTATAACATCTATCAAGCGTATATCAGGCAGCATCGTTTCCCTATGTATTACAACATAATACTGCTGTCACCAACACGTCTGCCAAGCGTGGTGACTATGGCAAAACCGGCCCCCGGGAGGAGGGCCAGGTTCAGCAGTGGACGTTATACGGGTTGATGATGATAATGATGATGGTGATGATGAGTTAAGCTGGATTAACTACTAGCTTACCCCAAGATGTTTCACCCGCGGAACTCCCGAACTTCATCAATCAATCTAGCCTATAGCCTTCCTCAATAAATATCTAACACATAATGATTTTTTCAATTAGGCCAGTAGTTCTTGCTATTAACATGTTCAAGCAAACAAAGAAACTCTTTAGCTTCATATATTAATATACACTTCTTGTGCCATCAAACCATTGGGTCAATCATATTCTTTTATAAAAACTTTGCTGTTAATTATAATAAGAACACTTGAAAATGAATTACATGACCTTTATTCGTTAAATCGTTTTTAATTTAAGCCAAGGAATATATGGTGCTTCCAAAATATATGCCATCCCTTTTAACAATAGTATTAGTAAAGAAATATATATGAAATTATCAATTTTATTTTAACATATATTGATTTGGAATAAAACATTAAAATACATAATACATGCGCGAGGTAAGAATTCAATCACTTCTATTACGTTACCCTGCTAACGTATAAACAGGGTATGTAACGTAATTTACGTTACACATCTTTACGATTTACGTTACACAATTTTAAGGGTCAATTTCAAGTTTTGACCCCCTTCATCGGCTGCTCAATTTTTTTTTAATTCTATTTTATTTTCGTTCAGGATTTTCCGAGTCGCTTTCCAACGCTTCATCACGCGCTGTACACAAACGCATTGAGGTGTGGCAACGTTATTCATGCGTTCTTTTAGCACAGCAGCTGTGTCGCAGCACAGAAAAATATATTCCAAATTCAACCGATTAAATAAAAAAACAAATCATAAAAAGTGCCAGATATTTTTTTTATACTAAAATTAAGAAAAGGTAAATTTTCGGAATAGTTTTTTTTTTGTATTCAGATGAACACTTTCGGGGACAGTAACTCATTATCATTAGCCCATTTAACGTCCACTGCTGAACATGACTCCCATCCCGAGGTAAGGTCTTGCCATAGTTAACACGCTTAGCAGGCGGGCTGGTGACCGCAGTATTATATTGTAACTCACAAGGAAACGCTTCTGCCCGTTTCATGTTATATGCTTGTTATAGATTATGTTATAAGAATCGGAACCAACGGCTTAAAGTGCTTTCCGAGGCACAGAGGGTAGTCCTCCTCCCTCAACCAATCAGATCCGGAAAGAAATCTTTGATATTACACATAAATATCTTATCCGGCACCCGAATCGAGCCCACGTGCTCCGAGACCTAAAGTGATACTTGTGTAGCGGTACATATCGCTTTAAGTAAGGCCAAGGCCAAAAGCAAGTGCAATCGCGCGGGAATCTGAGTATTTTAAATAGATACCTACTACTGCAGCGTCTTTCCATTCTATACAAGGCCAGAACGCAACCATAGGAAACTGCTCGTGTATATATTGTAATGCTGTTTTGAAGTCTGTGATTACAATATATACACGAATTTTGCGTACTAATCGTGTATAGTTTGTACCGTGGATGCTTGCGTCTTCGTTCCAGACTATACTAACAACTTACTTACGATTCGCGAAGCGGGACTCCGTCGACCTTAGTTAGTAGACGCCATATGAGGTTTATTTTAGGTTTAATTGTGAATAAAAAATCTGTGTCTACTTCTGATTACAACCTAACTTATCCGAGTCGGGTTGCACTGACAACAAACACAACGTTTACAACGTATACGCGAATATTTGCGTACTGCTCTTGTATATATTGGAAGAATTTAGTAAAAAAGTTATTTCCAATCTGTACGTGATTAGTTTGCGCTCTGGCCTTGTATAGAATGGAAAAACGCACTACTGCAACCTCAAATTAATACAAACTCCCCACTCACTTAATTATACGATTGTGCTATGCATGACATGCTCTAGGCAGGTTTTTTTAAAAAACGCCGACTGTTAGCAGAGATTCTTGTTTTCCCCTCGTGCTAAGCTAAAATGCTTGTGTTACGAGTGAATTAGAAAAATATTGCGGATTAACCAAAGAACAAAAGTGATAAAGTTATGGTAATATGAATTGCTTTTCAAGCTTTGTGAAGTTCACCAATAACTGCTGGTGACATGTCAATTCTGAACTCGAAATTCTATTATATTGGCGTCGAATAAGTAAGCTTAGAGTATTTTACTTAACTTACTAAGTATAACAGTCTCCGTAGCGTAGCGGTAATTGGCTCGCTTTAAGTCTCGGCGGTCGTGGGTTCGATCACCACATCGGACAAGATTTTTTTGTGTAAATTCTAAGAATTCTTACCAGGTCTGGTTGGTTGAGGGACTACTCTTCGTGCCTCGGAAAGCACGTTAAGCCGTTGGTCCCGATTGTTATAACATCATCTATAACAAGCTGATACCAGAGAACGGGCAGCAGAGTTTCCCTGTGTATTACAACATAATACTGTGGTCACCAATCCGCCTGCCAAGCGTGGTGACTATGGCAAAAACCCTCCCTCTGGAGGAGGCCCATATTCAGCAGTGGACGTTGTACAGGCTGCTGATGATGATGATGACTATAACATCCCGTTTACAAGCTTTTACACGTTTCAAGCCGTTTACGCTGAACATGGGCCGCCTCTTAACATACCTCGACAAGCCAGCGTAATTGAGGGCTATTGCCATAATCACCACGATTGGCCAGCAGATTGGTAATCGCAGTAAGATGGTAATACATCTTGAGCTGATAGTTGCTGCTACCCATCAACCAGCTCTATGTCCCACAGTCGCCACTTACGATACCCATGGGAAGATATGGAATGATCTATTCTCTGCCGAAAATTATACGGCGTCGTAAGGAGTATTTTATGATAACAAGCTGCGCCCCGCAGTTATACCCGCGTAAATCTGCTCCAGTGGGTCGGAGCGTGATTTTTTGTAGCCTATATGTTAATCCAGCTTATTAACTATCCCCGTGCAAAGGTTCAGCCAAATCCATTTAGTAGGTTTTGCGTGAAAGAGTAACAAACATCCATCCATCTATTCATACTCACAAACTTTCGCATTTATAATATTAGTAAAGATTTTGCAAGAATCAAAACCATGTTTAGATATAAGACTATTAAGTGGACTTAATTATAATGTATCTAACAAATTAATTTGCCGTAACATTATATCTATTAATTAATATAGAAAATAGTTAATTACAATACTCCAAGTAGCTATTTGTTCGCGGAGATATAACTGAAGATTTAAATTACCGATGCCTTTGATAATTCATGAAGAAAACTACATGTTCAAGGCCGATAGCGGAAGTTTTCATTGACGGTTCTAGCAACATTTTTGCCCCATTAGAAAAAGTTTTTTTTTTTTCCACATTATTTTACTTGACAGAAAATACATTTATTTACGGTACATACAAGGAAATAAAACAATATTATTATTTTACTTTGATTAAAACATCGGGGTATAAACATAATGTATAGGTTTATATTTTTCTAATATAGGTAATACATATAACATTTACGATAGGACGTAAATAAATAAAATAGTCATTGGGGAGGATTACATTGTAAAAGACTGGCTGTAATTTAGTTTCTTAATTCGTAGAGTACCTAAGAATAATATAAGTTACAGTTTATTTACATTGAGATTATAAACTTTATTTTTAAGATACAATGTACCAATTCATTTCATATATTTTTTTCTATTTCAATTTATAAAATTACTAGCGACCCGCCCCGGCTCCGCACGGGTACAATGCTGATGTATTATACATATAAACCTTCCTCTTGAATCCCTCTATCATCAAAATCATCAAAATCCGTTGCGTAGTTTTAGATTTAAGCAGAGAAAGCGACTTTGTTTTTTACTACGTAGTGATGATACTCATGTTAAGGACCGCAATGCTTTTGTGTGATAAGGGGATTAAAAAGAATTACTTTAAGCACCCAATTTTCGAACAAAACATTGTTATCCCTACTAAATTGGATGAAGAATGTGCTTGCGACTTATAATTTGGCGCGTTGCGCCATCTATTAAGGACACAGTCAACTAAGTTGGTTTCACCCGCGTAACTCCCGCTCCCGTGGGAACTTCATAATTAAATATTGAACAGTATTTAACTTAGGGTGAATGTAACTTTTCAATGGTGAAAGAATTTTTGTCTGACAGTCGGCACAGTAGTTTTTGAGTTTATTCTTTAGAAACATTCATACACACACACAAAAATACAAATCTTTCCTCTTTATTAGTACTTTTATTAGTTTAGATATCGGTTGGAATGTTTGGATTATCCTATGACTTAATAAGTACCTATATATATACACGCTGAAATTTAAATGGTTGTTTTCCCGCAGCGAAAAGGTTTGGTCTTAGTTAAACATTCAATTTATACAAAAACTAAATATTATAAACCAAAAACGGCCGATTAACAATCGTGAAAAACCGAACTCGAAAGTGACATCGAACCGATAGTAATACCTCGCGATACCTAGCGCTCGCGTCGATCGGGCGCGCGTTCGTTGACCCGGGTGTTAGTCAATCAGCTGATACCTACACCTTAGGTAATGTAACACAGTACCCAATCATAATAATAAGCTTTATCCAATACCTTTTTAGCTACAACTTACAGAAAACGTAACTTAAAACAAGTTTATTATCTAAGAACAATAATTTTCTGAATTAGATACCTAATAAAGTATTTAAGGCGTATTTAACAAAAATGAAAAATTAAATGAACTCCGCGGAAGTGATATGGATGCAGTCCTTCTGAGTTGAGTAGTTTCCAGACGTAGTATTGGCTTACGCCAAACTTAGCTGCCGCCATTTGCGTACTTCGGCGAGGATCGCGTTCGAAGTACTCGATGATCTCCTCGTCGAGCTCTGGCGAAAGAACGGCCGATCGACCTCTGCCCTGTGCATGCGCTGGCACTTGGAACTGCCCATGATCGAGTAGCCGTCGCCGCTACGATCGTCCGGTCCTGTATGACTTGAGGGTTCAGAACTCCGCGAAGACGGAGTGACGCCAAGTGTTGCAGCTCGGCGTAAAGACGCCAGGCAGTATGGGAATTATAATTAGCCCTAGCGTACAGTTGCACCATAGCGACGTACTCTAAATTACTAAAACTGTAATGTCGATCCATAATACTAATAAAGTAATAAGATAACGCGTGCTGCGCTTCCGACGTTCACGGGACAACTAAGGAAGGAGGGAGTCGAAGGAGAGCGCGGGGCGTTCCGGCGTCGGCGCCGCGCGGCGAATTACAAACAAAGGAAGCCGGCTCGTTTGTGATTCTTGCGTGCAGGCTATTTTATGCCGTATAACTACCATTGAGCTCTTATTTTGCTTTGAACGTTTATGGATCGTTCTTTACTTTGTCAGCAGCGCGTGCGATTCGAGTAGTACCTACAAGGTCCGTTCACTCCGTCTAGTGTTACTACTGTTTATCACGCTTTCGAGTTGTCTAATATTTTTTTTAATAATTTTAAATCCAAAACATGTCTAAAAAAAAAAAAAAATATGTTTCGATAGTACTACCGACGGCAAGTTGTTCTGCTTCGGGAAAACAACCATTAAAATTTCACGGTGTATATATATATATATATATATATATATATATACATATAGATATACCCATTCGGCAAATGTTGATCAGATGGGTTGTAGCATCAGTTAATTGTTGATCAGTTAGCAATTGTTGATCAAAACAGCTTTTGTTGATCTAATGTATGATTCGGCATACAAATGTGGCTCCAATTTGATCAAAAATTGCTGACCCTCTAGCGACACAAATAAGAACTATTCATTGCATTATTTATACAAATCCGCTCCATCTATTGTTGATCTGATTCAAATGGACCAATCAGAGGTAACCTTTGCCATGATTGGTTGGTTTTGTTATGCGCTGTTGCCACTTCGCTTCGCAATCTATACGCTATGATGAAAGCAAGAGAGTGTTAAGTTAGGGCATGTAGAATAGGACTTAGGAGCTTGGTTCTCCATAAGATTCGACCATTAATTTGGTCCTAAATGGTATCCAGGGTCTGATGATGGAGCTGGAAGGTGGCCGTAGGAAGCCCGTAATAAAACGACACAATCCCATCGATTTTGGGCTCGTTTGATTAGTCTTGACGAGTACTTTTGTCCTTAATGGTATCCAAGGTCTGATGATGAAGCTGGAAGGTGGCCATAGGAAGTCCGTAATAAAACAACACAACCCCATCGAGTTTGGGCTCGTTTGATTAGTCTTGACGAGTACTTTCGTCCTAGATAATATCCATATGCAACTCCATCAGATTTAATAAAATAAGTTCGTTCCATTTGTTATGACTGAATGTTTATATTTGATTAGATGGATGACCCAGTGCAAAGGTGAGCACGTGCCGAAAGCTGAATGGTATGAGAGTGTATAAACATGTTATAATATCATTAATGTTGCGCCTCAGGGTACCAGGGTGAACCCTCTTTCCCCTACAATGGACCTCTGGGGGCAACTACGCCGTAGTAAATCCCGAATCATAAATACTAAAAAGTAAAGAAACAAAATATATATATTTTTTTAATTAGAAAGAAAGAAAGAAAAACATTCAATGAACACACAAAACGAATACAAAATAGTAATTACAGTCATATCAAAATAAAAAATAAATAAAAGAAGTACATAGGTAAGGACAACACTTGAGGCCCGGACGCCATACATATAAAACACAAACATTGATAAAGACATAGAGAAAAAAAAAACAATAAAACATACACAATAAAAATTAACAACAGTAGTAGGCAGCGAGGTGCGGAGCGGAGCGCGAACGAGAGTCATTATAACATCGTATATTATATTATATCATATCAGAACGCAGACCGCTCGCGCGCCGGCCGTAGGTTCGCCAGAAGTGCTATTTACCTAAATTAGCTTTTATTACTTGTTTATAAAAGTAACTAAAAGGTTAAAAATAATTAAATTCTGATGATAAATACGAGTATTATATTTTATAGATACATTATAACCAAATTTATTTTTTAATAGAAGCGTGTTATATAGGTGTTTTGACGGCAAGAGAAATAATAAAGAAGGTGTAACGTCGCGATCTAGCGTCTATCTCATCTCTCGTCTATCTTTTGTTTCGCTTCCGATGTTGCCGCTCCGCAGCATTAGTGTACATTTCCGCGGCATTTGTTGATCTCCCAACGTTTATATTGATCAACAAAGTCACACAAAGTGTAAAATAAATGGCGGTTATAAAATCAACAATTGCCGTGTGAGTTGGTGACGAGCTAGAGTGTTCGCGGCGTAGTTAGGCACTGGGTTGCAATGAGGGGAATTCTTATATTCGAAGTATGACACGATATTATCAAAATTATCTAAGTTACAAGCCTTTAAAGGTGGATCAACATTTAATGCATATTTCGGCCTGATCAACATTTGCCGTAAAGCGGACAATATATATATATATATATACACCGTGAAATTTTAATGGTTGTTTTCTCGAAGCAGAACAACTTGCCGTACCTTAATAAATTAATAAGCAATATACTTTATGTTGTATGAATATTACAATATGATGAGTAATTATACGTTGTGATGACTCAATAGTAAACAATTTATGTATTAAATCACTAAAACAAAAAAATATATCATGTATACATATATTACAGATGTCAGTTCTTTTATCAAATTTTATCATAAATCACTTTATTAAAAGTGGTAGCACTATTTCGTAATGACTTTCAAAAGTTCTAATTGAAAAACCCATTATATATTTCTAATGATACTTATTGTGAGTAGTAAAATTGAATAAGAAATTTATATAAATTTTATGTCCAGAACATTTAAATTAAGCTTTATTTAAAACTAGCTTTCCGCGCGCGGTTTCACCCGCGTAACTCCCGTTCCCGTGCGAACTTTATAATTAAATACAGCCCATATTAATCAGTGATAATGTAGCATTCAAATGGTGAAAGAATTTTTAAAATCGGTCCAGTACTTTTTAATCCTATTCGTTACAAACATACTTACATACAAATCTTGCCTCTTTATAATATTAAGTATAGATAAATTCTCGCGCACAGTTTCATCCGCGTAGCTCCCATTCCCGTATTGCTCGATAACGTACCGTACTAATGGTGAAAAAGATTTTTTTAAATCTGTCAAGTTTTTTTTTTATTGAGATTAATACATTTTGACCACCGGCAGGGCTGGAACCTGCATCTTAGGTATAGCCCCTATTCATCATCATCAGCACGTATAACGTCCACTACTGAACATGGGCCTCCTCTCGAGGGATTGTCTTTGCCATAGTCACCATGCGGGGCAGGCGGGTTGGTGACCGCAGTATTATGTTGTACCACACAAGGAATCGCTGCTGCCCGTTCCCTGGTATGCGATTATTATAGATGATGTTATAATAATCGGGACCAACGGCTCAACGTGCTTTCCGAGGCACGGAGGGTAAGTCCCTCAACCAACCAGACCCGGCAAGAAATCTTAGAATTTACACAAAGATTGCCTGTCCGGTGTGGGTATCGAACCCACGACCTTCAAGATTTAAAGCGAGCCAAATACCGCTACTCTACGGAGGTTGTCTTAATCAAATCGGCTATGGTGGAACCCGACCGGTCATCGAAATTTTGAATGTCTTCTATAACACGTCTCTATGGGGAACGTTAGTCTGTCAAGTAATTCCGAAACTATTTCTTCCTCGATTTTTTCTCTTTATAATATAAGTATGGATAATATTTGTACCCTCCTAAAAAGCGATAGTATACGGGGGTTTTAATGTGACTCTCGTGGTGTAAGTGGCTAACTTTTTTTACAACAAAAAAGTATATTTAGGTCTGAGAAAAATATTGAAAAATATTAAAAAAACTGAAGAATATGTACATGTCACGCTTACTGTCATGAATATTTGAAACCTTCCGATGCCCTCGTAGACTCGTAGAGTAGTCCGAGAGGCCCGCGAACTGTAAAGTAGAGCGACAGTTGCACAAAACTCTCCTAGAAAAGCCATAATCCCTCAATCTCCCCGTCAGCGACCGCCCTGAGCCGAGGTCCAAGTCCCACAGGGGATGCCCTCTTGCGCAGGTTGCTTTGTTTGTAGTGTTTAAACCATTTATCTAGGCTGGAGCTCTGCTCGCCTTTATGCCCGGTGAAGTAGCAAAAGCCTCGATTAGAACTATATACGTCTGTCCGAAAAAAAACAAAGAAAACTAGAATATTTGACATAAAACTTTTAAAAAAATGGGTCGGTGTCTAATTCCAATACTTATAGTGTTAAGCATTTTGACTCAAACCAGTATTTAGTATACTTTATATTTATTCAACAGTAAAAAGTATAATGTAGTGAAAAACAGTAGGTATAATACTGTTTTTAACAGTATAGTTGACCACCCTAGGTGTAAGTAGCATACCATGGCTAATGGACAGTTCTAGTCCCACTCGTTTATCTTTTTTATGATGTTTTCTTTTCTTTTTTTCTTGTATCAGACATTCGGGTAAATGTGCAAAAATTCAGTTAAAGACTCAAACGATAAAATTACAACTATCAACTAACTCAACGAAAACTGACTTGCCTACTAAAACATTTAACAATTTAAATACCAAAATACACACCGCTGAATCCATATAAATTCAAGAAAATAAATAGACTATACCGAGGCTCTTACTAATTACAAGACAAATTGGAGATAACACAATATAGATACCCTATTAATATTCGTATGAGTTATAATTTAAGTGGCGAACTCAATTATATCCTTTGTACACACTCCGACACTTCGGTGTCTGTGGTTTTGATTACTTATCGACCAATGAATCTTAGTTAAAATTTTGGTCTTACATCTATAGAAATAAAGTTTAGTTTGGAATGGTGAAAATTTATCAAAGCGTGCCGAGAGTCTGCTAAATTGCCACACACAGTTGGATTAATGGTCAATTTTGTAATATAAAGGATAGGAATTATAGATCATTGTTAACATCAGTGATTTCATGTCTTATCACATTTTCTTCTGTGGCAAACATTTAAAATAGTCTAGTGCTCAAAAGTCAACCATAACTATTAGCATTCTGCACTCCTTCTATAATATATAAGCTCAAGTGTGCGAAATTACATATGTATAAATAAATGTTAATAAAATCATTTTTATTTACGTAAACCAGTTACAGGCACTTGTAAATAGGCAAACAGCAATAAGAAAATGTATATTATAATGGGTACTTGTGAGAAGTTATATACAATGGTAGATTGTTTATCTAGGGAGCAAACAACTATTTTAAAGGCGAGAGTGTTTTTTTTTAATCCTGAGCGCAGCTAGGGATTAAAAGTATGTCACTCGAGCTTAAAATAGTGTTGCTCCCGAGGTGGACACTCTACTTTTTATCACCCTCTATGAGAAAATAAGAAAGTGCAACTTATGACCAAGAATTTATTTACGTACAAATGAAGAACCTGACATAAAATATAATTTTCATCTACTTTTTTTTAAATTTGGCGCGCTCGCAGTTTTTCAGCCAGTCACATATTCAATACATTGTTCCCGCATGGTTTGTGATTCACCTCTTTGCTGATTGAAAAATTATTAACAATATCCACATTCCAAATTCAAATCAAGTTTGGTCCCTAAGGGATTAATGAGCTATTTTGGTCCCTGTTTACGAGGAATAAACTAGCTCTTTTTGAATAGATGTGATAAAAATAATATATCATCATCACCATTATCATCAGCCTGTTGCCTCTCCCATCGATTTCCAGCGGGAACGATAGTTAGCGGCCTGCATTCACTGACTCCCTGCGACCTTCATGAGGTCGTCGGTCCATCGTGCAGTCGGTCGTCCCACGCTGCTGTAATCTCGATCTTGTTCTGTATGGCTCGATTACTATGTACCTACTCATATAATTTACTCAAAAGAAATCGTTTTACTTTAATTTTTTTTTCTGTATCTTGCGTAAGATGTATAACTTTTGTTAAATTTTATGTTTAGTATAACTTCTTAAAAGTATACATATATTATATTTATATAAGTTGACACTGTACCTTACCATGCCGTGACAACTTGTAAGTAAAGCAACACTCAGCACGTAATTGGAATAAACATGTTTGTAATAAATTTATTAGTGTACGTTTTGTAAGCTATTGATACTTATATTATAAAGGGGAAAGATTTGATTGTTTGTTTGTATTGAATAGGCTCCGAAACAACTGAACCGATTTAAAAAATTCTTTCACCGTTGGAAAGCTACACTATGCCCGGATGACATAGACTATAATTAATTATGAAGTTCCCACGGGAACGGGAGTTACGCGGGTGAAACCGCACACGGGTAGCTAGTCCTAAATAAATAAATAAATGACTTTTATACATTTACACTTGGTAATTTTAATAATATACATCATCATCAGCCTGTTGTAGTCCACTGCTGAACATAGGCCTCCGCCATCCATTTCCAGCGGGAACGATCGCTAGCAGCCTGCAACCACAATAATATACCATATACTAAAATTGCAAAGGAAGAACAAGAAAAGTATAATGTATTTTAATTCTAAGCAGAACATAATTAATGAATTTTGTCCATTTGTAGGTACCTATCTACACAAATCGCCAAGGAATTTGAGTTCATATAGTAAGGACACCTGTGTCAATAGTTCAGTCTTCATTTTAAAGCACAACAACGGGTGTCCAGCTTCAAATAGCCCAAGTTTTCACATTAAACAGAATTGTTAGTAAAGGCAAGTTAACTTCAACAATGGAACTAGTAGCGACACCTGGTCCCGACGCTCTGTACTACTGTGTTAGCTACTTAGCGTAACAGGAGCTTTCACGGAATGATTCGGAAAATATCCGTAGTAGATAAACATACGTCCTCCGAAGACTAGCGGTATTTGGCTCGCATTAAATCTTGAAGGTCATGGGTACGATCCCCACGCCGGACAGGAAATCTATGTATAAATTCTAAGATTTCTTTCTGGGTCTGGTTGGTTGAGGGACTAACCCCGCGTCGTCAATAAGTGAACAAATTACTTCTCAAATGGTTCTCAATGAAATGAAACACTTCAACTCTCAATAAACTACTTTTTTTCCGGATGGACATATTTAGTCAGTCACAAGGCTTTTGCTACTTCACCGGGCATAAAGGCGAGCAGGGCTCCAGCCTTAATATATAGTTTAAAAACTACAAACTTAGCAACCTACGCAAGAGGGCGCCCCCTGTGGGTGCTTAGACCTTAATAAACTAAAGAATTATATTTTCTGGTCACAAATGACAAATAAGTGTGTGAAATTTTCGAAATGCTTGAAGCGAATGAATAAAAAACAATTGACTATCAAAATCTATGGAATTTATATTTAAAAAGAATAAATTACAAATTAAGAATAATGAAATAATGAATTTATTCAGCACTTAGGTATTTACATACACTTGTACTTGTCAGAATCACAATGTTACACAATTATTCTTAGTCTATGAATTAAACTATGAAATAAAAATATCTATGAATATTCTATGAAATAAAAATATCTTTACGTTTAAAACCTCTTTAAGTTTCCAATAAACTAACAGCTTTTCAGTCGTTAAATGAAATAAGTTAGTTGTAAATCCAATACGGTGGCAGAGAGCCAAGTCTTGACACTATCGTAAACGAGCGACAGCTCCTCTCGCTTTAAACTTTAACTTAACAAGATAAAAACACCTCGACCATTTATGTTAACTATTAGTAGTTAAGAAGGTGCTTGAAATGTAACATTAGAAAACCTAAAATTAGGTAGGTAATTTGTTTGTTTGTTTTTACAGCATATGCAAATTATATCACGTGAATATAATTTCACGTAATATAAGACTTTCTGTTATAATGCCATATATTACTCACCCTAATATATTACCCAACCCTTATCAAATAGTTTACCAAGATTCCTTACAGTTGAGTATACAAAATGTTTCTGTGCAAAACTTCGCGTTAGTCCTTGATTCCCCGCATTCTTGTTTCTGTAACCACTTGTGTAACCACTTGATTTTAAATATTTTTTATTTATACTAATATTGTAAAGAGGAAAGATTTGTATTTTTGTGTGTTTGTAATGAATAAACTCAAAAACTACTGTGCTGATTTCAAAAATTCTTTCACCATTGGAAAGCTACATTATGTGTGCTACATAAAGTGACATAATATATTTAATTATAAAGTTCCCACGGGAATGGGAGTTAAGCGGGTGAAACCGCGCGGGAAGCTAGTAATATTGTAAAGAATAAAGATTTGTATTATTTATTACTGTACGGATTTCGATAACTCTTTCACCATTTAAATACAATATTTTTACTGGGTAACATAGGCTATAGGCTATCCTACTAATATTATAAACGCGAAAGTTTGTATGTATGGATAGATGGATGTTTGTTACTCTTTCACGCAAAAACTTCTGAACGAAATTGGCCGAAATTTACAAAACATCACGCTCCGACCCACTGGAGCAGAGTACCGCGGGTAAAACCGCCGGGCGCAGCTAGTTTAAATATAAAGTTACTACGGTAACGGAAGCTACGCGAGCAAAGCTAAGCTAGTATTTGTTCGTTGCAAAAGGTGGGTACAACTCACAGGTACAACTAAATGTCGCCGCGTCACTTCGTCTCGAACAATAGCTACATAAGTAACTGCTTGAACTTTCCATTGTCTTAAACGAACTCAAAATACATGAAGCAAGTCCTAAAGTTATCTAACACAATAAACTGGAGGAAGAATAATTTGAACTACAATAGCACTGTATAGCTAAATGCAGTCTTGTATACAGACAGCCTTATCGGTGTAGCAGTAATTAATATGTTTGACCACAAATGGCGAGGTCTTGGGTTCGATCCCTAGATCGGGTAAAAAATGTTCATCATCATAAAAGTCTGTTGTCGTCCACTGCTGAACTTAGGCTAAGTTCCGCAGTGGATGACAATTCCCCAACCCAACGTAGCCTCCCCAATTGATTTCCAGACTGCATCGACTCCCTGCCATCTTAATAAGGTCGTGGTCCATCGTGCAGACGTAAGTGAAAAAAAATGTTGTAAAAATCTTCAAGTTATCTTGAAATATGAAGTCAAGAAGTAGGAGGTGTTTCATTGTCCTTGCCTCGGAGACCAATTTAAGCTGTCGGTCTTGCGCCTGATTTGTTACTATCGGGACGCTAGAATTGTTTCACTGGATTTTGAGAAGTAATGAAATAAAGAGTGCAGCATTGTTTGCGAACATAATTGTGAAATCTCATCTTAGAGATTGACTTCCGTGGCTGAAATAGGTTGGGAGGACGAAATATAGCTATACAGAGGAGATTACATTTAAATTATTCTGCAGCAATAGCGATGTTTCTTAAGATAAAAATAGCAACCATAAACTTTTCGTAATTTTTTATCCGGGCTTAAAAAATTGGCACCGCGTAATTAAACTAATTGGCACATTCGAACATATGTTCGTCTCGTTTTTGCACACACTAATTTTCATGCTGTCTTGTTTACTTCCACGTTTCAAATACAAACTCACTAGGGAAAAAAATGTCTTTACATAATACGCCCATGTCTTAACAAGCATGAGCACGAATATTTTAATTTAATATATTAAACAAGTAATAAACAAAATATTAGATGTGGCATGTAATATTTGATTTCCTACTAATATTATAAATGCGGAAGTTTGTATGTGTGGATGTATGTATGTTTGTTACTCTTTCACGCAATAGCTACTGATTGGATTTGACTTTCAGCCAAAACTGAAATTCTATTCAGTTTATAAGCTGGATTAACATATTATTATAGGCTACAAAATATCACACTCCGACCTACTGGAGCAGAGTGACGTAGGTAAAACCGCGGGGCGCAGTAAGTATTTAATAATTATTTAATCGAAAAAAAAATGCCGTCTATTCGTCTTCAGACGTCGGATTAATTTATTATATTCATTCAATAGCTTTTTTCGCGCAGTTTAACCTGAGTAGCTCTTGTTCCTTTGGAAACTTCATAATTAAATATAACGTATTTTAATTCAGGATAATGAAGCTTTCCAATCTTGAAACATTTTTTTTTAAATCAACCCTATAGTTCCGGAGCCTATTCAACGCTAACAAATAAACAAAAATAATCAAATCTTTCCTCTTTATACTCTTAGTATCGATTATTTTACTTACGCGTAATGTAGGTTTTGCTCAAGCACTTACAGACGCAGGTACCGACATAATTATCGCATAAAATGGTGTTGGCTAAATGGTTAATAGATACATACTTTTTCAGGTGTAGAGTGTTGCATGCTATCATAACCTACTTATTTGCTTAAATTAATACTTTTAATAAAAGAATAAAGGATTTTTACTACCATAAAATAGCTAATTAAAACTTTTCCTCAACAATGTTACCTACCTTCGTCGGGTACTTAGTCCGTAATTAAAAAGGTAAATTTAGTTATAAAATATAAGAAGAAACTCTTATACAAGTTGTTCTTTTAAAATAAATTTTGCAAGTTGTTAACAGTTTTAGTTTACTTATATTGACATCGTTCTGTAGTTTTAATTAATATTTTGAAATATTTAAGTTTTATGTTTAATTAGCATTATAATCAATAACAAACCAAAAGATTGTATTGCTAACTAGATTTCCGCGTGTAGTTTCACCCACACAGCTCCCGTTTTCGTAGGAACTTCATAATTAAATATAGGTTATGTCACTCCTGGATAGTGTAGTTTTTAACGTTATAATTGGCCCAGTATTTCCCGAGCCGATTCAACGCAAACAAACAATTAAATGTTTCATCATTATAACATCAGCTTAGAAAAGGTGAATATAGACATCGTGGTAACATAGTAAACAACTATATTTAATAACATATTTTGTGATTAATATTAATATATTTTGTGAACTTTTTTTCTGGGCTGCTTCAAACCAGCGAACACTTATCGAAATAATTTCTGTTTTGTAATAAAATCGGTCTATATATTCGCTTAGATTATTATAATTTAGCTTAGATTAGTATAATCTAAGCTAAACATTAATTTAAATTAGCACTAATGGCATTGGGCCTGCAATGACAAAAAATCATTATGTATATTATATTCAGATGAGTACATAGTAGTTATTCAAAATCGGTGTTTTAAACTTTATTTGTCTGTATTTTTATTCTAGTGTGGCATCAAGTATGTAGGTACAAAAGAAAATAGCTACTTCAAGTTTCATTTTATTTTATATTTGTGTAGCATTTTGTGTACAATGAATCGCAACGCGGTGACCAAAATTTAAGAATAAAAAAAATATATTTATCAAGCCCGAAAGCTTTTTACGGCTGCTCTGGAGGTTGCCTTCAAGCTCCTGGAATGACAAGAACATGAATGGCGAGTACATCACTCACCTTCGTTTTGCTGACGACATAGTGATCATGGCAGAATCGCTGGAGGACCTTGGACAGATGCTCAACGACCTCGATGGAGTTTCCCAACAAGTTGGGCTTAAAATGAACATGGGCAAGATGAGTCATGTATAACGCCCATGTAGTGCCCAATTCTATAGCCGTTGGGAACTCCATTCTCGAAGTTGTGACCGAATACGTATACCTAGTTCAAACGATCCAACTAGGTAGGACCAACTTAGAGGAAGAGGTCAATCGTCAAATCCGACTCGGCTAGGCAGCGTTTGAGAAGCTTCGGGAGATCTTCTCGTCCTAAATACCTCAGTGCCTGAAGACAAAAGTCTTCAATCAATGTGTGTTACCAGTGATGACATATGGTGCTGAGACGTGGTCGCTTACTGTGTGTCTCATAAGAAAGCTCAAAGTCACTCAGCGAGCTATAGAAAGAGCTATGCTCGGCGTTACCCTGCGTGATCGAATCAGAAATGAAGAGATCCGTGGGATGAAGGTTGTTAACATAGCTCAACGGATTACCAAGCTGAAGTGGCCACATAGCTCGAAGAACTGACGGCCGATGGAGCAGACAGGTTCTCGAGTGGAGATTACGAACTGACAAGCTCAGCGTAGGACGACCGCCTGCACGATGGGCCGACGACCCCATAAAGGTTGCAGGGAGTCAGCGGTTGCAGGCCGCTAGAGATGGTTCCCGCTGGAAATCGATGGGTGACAACAGTGGATTTCAACAGGCTGATGATATTGATGAAGTCCGAAAGTGTTTAGTATACGCTAATAAATTAATAAAAACAGAAAAATAAATTATAACCATATTTAATAGGGTAAAGGCAAGATAGATGCCCCAGTGGGATAGATGCCTCGGTTCCAAATACTCTATGTTAGATTTTTTGGAGGTGTTAGAAGTGCCCCCCCCCCCCTGCAGACCTTATTTTCAATAAAGCCATTAAAGTAGGGGCACGCGTTTTGTCTGTGTGAGCAAATATCTTCCACGGCGAAACGTTGAAGGGCGTCAAAATTATATTGGCAAGTCTTTTGTATTTAATATTTTTAATAATAGTTGCAATTTCAGCCAACTTTTTGTTTCTTGGCATGCGTTAAAGTTTCAATTATACTATTTGTTACGTATTATTGCTGAATAGTTTTAAATTATTTTTGAAATAGAAAAGGCAAGTATCCGTATCAAAATGGATAGATGCCTTTTTTATTTTGGCGGATAGTTGCCCATAGAGCCACTATAGAGTTTTGAACGAGTAATAAAAAGAATTAAGAAAATAAAGATATTTTTTTTGTTTTAGTGTTTTTTATAACTTATAGTAACTATAACATTTGCACATTGCAATTATTCTAGGTAAATAAAATGCCTCAGCCATCAGCTAAACAGAAGATAGTTTAAACTTGCATTCAAACAACTAGATAAAAAGCAAATGGAATTAACGAAATACCTCCAATGTACGGAAAACGAAAGACTGATAAGTTGAAATTACTTAAGCTTATCTGAAAAAAATATATAGGGAGGCCTATTCTTACATGAGGCGAGTATCCCCCGAAGATTTTTTAACGTTAGGCTACTTTCCGCTATAATAGGCAACTATGCCTTTTTTGAGAGGTCAAATAAAACATGAATTACTCGAAACGAATATTAATAATGTAAACAAAAATGGGCTATTATGAAAGATCAAAGACCTATGTTTCGATATACACCTCGAAATATTAATAATAAGAACTTTTTTTTAAATGAAACAGCTTCATTGAAAAGTAGAGCAACTATCCCGCTTTTACCCTATATCATTTAAATTATTACTTCTGAATTTTTATGTGCTTGTAAAATAATTTAAAAAAAATGTATCATCTGATAATTTACGAGCTTTGTCATTAATAATAAGTACAATTTTCTACTTAGGAACTACACTCTCATAATGTTTTCAGCTTCCTTCCTTTGTTATCAAAATATATCTTTCTACATAAACGAAAAAAAAATAAGTAGATATTTTTTAAGAAATACATTCAAAAAAATATACAAACGCCATGGTTCTCCTACTAGTATGTGATTAGCATGAAGACCTTCCCAAAAAGTACAATACTGTACTGACAAAGCTATGCTAATTCTATTGTCGGATTATCCTATTTTTGTGAGGACGCTCACCCTATGAAATATGGAGAAGTTTTATATAATAAATTTCATAACATACACCATACACCTATGTCCTATACACGGTTATTTTTAAAACATTAACAACCTTCAGGGGTCAAAGTACTGATGATTAAGAGCAACATAGAAATCGCGAAAAAAAAATCAGCTGTTCCATACATTTACGTTCACTTACCTCGACAAATCGAGGTAAGTGAACGTAAATGTATGGAATAGCTGATTTTTTTCGCCATTTCACGGTTGATCTCATAGTAAAAGTTGCTGTACCTGTAGACGATGGAATAGTTACTTTAGGCTAACCCCGATTATGTCCTATTGATCTTAGCGGGATGATGACTGATTATAGCTTTTCTGGATAAATGAGCTATAGATCACACCAAGGTTTTTTAAATCGGACCAGTAGTTCATGAGATTAGCACGATCATGCAAATTAACAAACTCTTGAACTTTATATTATTAATATACTTAGATATTATTTGAAGATTAGTTGCATACATAACAATGCAACCTCCGTGGCAGAGCGGTGGCTTTAGGTATTGGCGAATTATGTGGGTTTGATTCCCGTGCCGAACAAAAAATCTTTGTCAAAAATCAAATGTTTCTTTGCAGGTTCACGATTTTTCTTCACTGTACCGGCTCTTTTACGTCCACAACTGAACATGTGCCTTAAAAGATATTGCAAAGTCAAGCCAACTGTACATGGGCCTTAAAGGGTCGATGTGGGATATTTTCATCACCACCACGCTTATACTTGGGCTTGCTTATACGTGAATATCCTTGGGGTGATAGATGCTGCTGCCCATCTAACAAATGTATTTCCTTAAGTCGCCAAACGTGATGACTATGGCAAAACCCGCCCTCGGGAGAAGGCCCATGTTTAGCAGTGGACGTTATACGAGCTGATGATGGTGACGATGATGAGCTTCGCAAAATGCTTATTATAGCCGAACTATCCGGCGTTATGATTGGTCATTGGCTAGGCTTGTAGATAAATTAAAATTAAAACAACGATCACATTTGGTGGGAAAATTTATTGAATTAACCCAACTGTAGAACGTACTTACAGTTAAGTAACATTAGTTTCTTAAAAAAAAACCATTACACATATTATTATTATTATATACTATTTTCTTTAACTGTATCACTATTTTTATTTACAAACATCAGTTAACAATAATAACATTTTTACAAATTTAATTTTACATTTATTTTATAGGTTAATTTTTGGAATTTCAGACAAACTCATCTTGAACCTGCGAGAATTACTTACTAACACTTTACAAAATAATCACTGTAGACAAAATTAATACAATTTACCATCATTCAGATAGGTATTTTACGAGTACAATAATTTTGTAATCTCTATCTATCTAAACATATAATAAAACTGTACAGGTCGAATGTCTGTACATAGAAAAAAAACTCTAAAATCCAAGTCAGGGGGATGTTAGAAGTAAAATAGAACACATCTAGATGTTTTTTAAATTTTGTTGTTTCTTTGTCTATTTGTACTGGCTAATCGCTGAAACTGTAGCACGGATTAATTTTAAATCACTGAAAATGTATGCGTTCCCGTGGGATAGTCAAAAAACCAAAGGAACTATCAGCTAGTATCATTATAAAAGTAGCTTCCCGCTCGGTTTTAGCCCCGTAGCTCTCGTTCCCGTTAGAGTTTCCTTATTAAATATAGCTTATGCTACTCCTAGATAACATAGCTTTTTAATGGTGAAATATTTTTTTAAATCGGTTATCTCTAGAGCCTATTTAATACAAATAATCAATTGAAGCGGCCGTAGCCCAATGGCTAGGGCGTCGGACTTGTGATCTTGTGATCTCCGGTTCGATCCCCACCCATTGCACTACCGACGTAAACCCACTCGTAACACAAGCATTTTAGCTTAGCACGAGGGGTTAACGAGTATACTAGTAGATTGCAAAAACGCTGCTAGTAATCTTAAAAAAAAGTAATATTATTTGTAAATTAAACATGTTTTTATACTATTAGAACTAGCTAAGACTAGTATCGGCTACTTGATGTATGGTTAAAAGTCGAATGTGTTTCTGTAGCATTAAAAAGAACCACATTCACAAAACACAAAAAGAAATCAAATCATTCTTTTTATAATATTTGTTGAAAGCCAACATCAAAAATTTTACAGATTTCTCAGTGGTTATCTTTACTTGCCTACCTACTATTTTATTACTACTGAAAACATACCTACATAAGATTATATTCACATACGCACGTGGTGTCATTTCAATAGCTTTTTATACAAAACGGACATAACTAGTTATCATAATGTATAACAACGAATAACAATAGGTAGTTATAAATGACCATAAATCACATTAACTTGATAGCTGACATCAAAATTAGTATCATCTATTCTTAAATCACTAAAGTATTAATTTCACCAAAGCCTATTTTCTTGGTGTCATTAAACCACATCAATATTAAATTCACATTAAATTCTTTAATTTAACTTAAACTCACTACAAGAAATGAGATTCTTGTGATGTAGATTATGAAATCACTACAAATTATTAAACAGAGTCGCTCCCGCTGTCTGTCTGTACCTATGTATGCTTAGATCTTTAAAACTACGCAACGGATTTTGATGCGGTTTTTTAAATATAAAGTGATTCAAGAGAAATGTTTAAATGTATAATATGTATATCAGCATTGCACCCATGCAAAGCGGAAGCTGGTCGCTATATAAATATAAGTACAAAAATGAGGTTTAAGGTGAAACACTCGATTGATTATTCATTTTGCGAACGTTACGGTGGATAAAAAACTTATGTTGAGTCATTTTAAGATCAAAATCTTGAAAAATAATTTGTGAATATCTACCATCTAAATTTTACGCTGTTCGAATTGATTAATATTCCATGATCTAGCACTATAATTCACATTTAGGAATAAATAAAAATAGGCATTTATGTTAGTATCTATCATTAAATTTTCCTGCCTTTCTTCAGCGACTTATTTCTATTCCAATGAACATACAACCAACAAATTGATAATTATGTTAATAAATGTACAGTTCTGTATAGCATTTCCATTTACAGCTGCAAATGTACAGGACCGTTCAAAAATCCAGCAGCATTTTCACAAAACTATAGCATCAATGTTAGTATTTAAAGATTCTTCTTTAACCCTAGATAGATAACCTTATTTTTCCATACACTAAAGATAACCTACGTCGGTTCGACGTGTGCATTTTTGGATAGCCCTAATTTCAACTTTTGTGCATATTAAGTTTTATAACTGTTATTATTTGTTTATTTTACTTAAGTGTTTACAGAATAAATAGAAAATATTGAATTCGAATACTACATTTATTAAAATATCTTGAAAAAACTTAACATGGAAATTCTTACATAAAGACAAACTTAACCATTCTGAAATCCCCACTAGTCTAATAATTTTAGCATTAATTTTTTTGTACTGTTAACAATATAAGGAACCCTAAATAATAAAAAAATATCAATTTTGGCCTCGAAGGTAGTTAGGCAAGGCGGTAAACTTGTACTCTCCACAAATGGAATTTTTGCAGCTGTTGCACATTGTGTTCGTTATACTTCTAATTATTGAAGAACAAGAGGCACAGTACTCTCTTCTCTTTGGCTGAGGTGTTGCCTGACCTTGTTCCATAGTTTCAGCGTGTGTTTTTGGCGGTATGTTTCGACTTTTTTTCTCTTAGGTTCTAGTAGAATAGGCATTACTTTTCGTGTCTCCTTACACAGAGCAATCAAGCGTTTGCTCAATTATTGAAAAAAAATATCGTCCTAGCGGTTATTCCTTTTTTTGTTTGTGATATAAAATGGACATAAATACGCCTAAACATCCTACCCTACCCTACCCTACTAAAGATAACCATACGTCACTTCGTGTGATAGGTAAATATTGACGAAAGTATTGCACTGACCTGAGTGACATGGGTGTCCTCGGCTAGCTCTATGCGCTAGCTGAGATGGTATGAACGGTCAGTGCAGTAAAGCGAATGACAAATGAGAAATAACGATTTTTCAAAATCCGACACGTCGATTCGGCGTAGGTTATCTATCTAGGGGTAAAGATAACTCACATACATATTAACATTATTTGCTTACTGAGTTGCCGCGCCCATACGATTGATATTGTCTATTTTACATTGCTGCATTGAAGCTATTATAAACTTTGAGATGCGAATGTATTTTTGAACGTTTGCTGTACCTAATGGCGCCAAAATAGTTTTTATAAAGACACGATGCACTAAAACAGCAACTATTTGCATCATAAATAAGTATCTACTGACACGATATAACGTTCATACATACTCTGAGAGAATAGGCAAATAGGTAGCTAACATTTCACGAATATTGTGCATTTCAGTGTAGTAAAATTCTAAATATTTTGTGAAAATATTTTTCGCTAATTGAAAGAGTAGTTGCACTCAGCTTTATATTTGGAGTTTTAAAGTAATACGAGTTTGTCGGTACCTACGTGACAAATGTTTGTTTAAAATTATGATTGAACATCTATTTCAAAAGGTACTTAGGCATTCTACACTTAGTGCAATATTGGATAAATACATTTTTTTTATATATGACTGCTGCTCAAATTTTTGTATTTATTTATAACTCAACGTGCCTCCGCGTGTGATTTTACTCGTGTAACTCTAGTTCCAGTGGGATATTCATAAAATATAGGTACCCTTTCTCAAAAAATGGGCTATCTAACACTGAAAGATTTTTTGAAATCGTACCAGTAGTTCATGAGCAGAGTTCAAGCAAACAAACAAAACATAGAATAGAATAGAATCGATTTTTATTTGTATATAGTAGACAAGACATATATTATTTTAATAACTATTTACATTCGGTTTCCGTCAATGACTATCGCATAAGAACATTAATAAACAGATTAAACCTAACTTAACTTAACACTGAACATAATTTTCCTATTGAATAACTTAATGACTTTTATACTAGTATTTACAAAGTTAATATATCTCAGTTACACTTCCATAACCATGCCTTTATAATTCAATGCGTTTATACATTTTCTCATATTCTATGCGAATCATCCATCGTCTTTTAAAAGTCCAAGTTTGTTATTTGGTACCATACCAATTAAAAAACGCTAACCAAGAAATATTCTTAGATCTCAGGAAACATGTTAGGGCTGGACATAATGTTACAGACAATATAACAGACATTAATATTATATTCGATAAATTTTCCAATATTTTTTAAAGACAAAATAAGGGCACCAGTTAGTAATTCAGAAAACGTTAGTTTTCTTTTTTCTGTATTAAACCAGAGGTACCCAAAATATTTTTATCGTAGACTATTTAGAAACTTCAATGGATTCAGTAGACCCCCTGCTGCTAAATTTCAATTATATTGCACACTTACAACTTAATAACGTCCTGTTTCACACCAATTTAGACCCTTGTCGAGTCTCCTGGGGTCCACTTTAGGAATTCCTGATTTAAATGTACTTTCGAACAAATCTGACATTGACAGATTTTTTCAATTTCCCACAAATGTGACCAACATCTTATTTATATCAATGCCCGGTGAAGTAACAAAAGCCTAGGGGCCAACGACATAATATGTCCGTCCGAAAAAAAAAACTTACATACTTGAAATACACATGACATTAAGATTTCCAGTTCTCGTCAGTGCCATATTTGTGTTAAGCACTTTCATCTATCCAATTGTACACTTAAAATTGTGGTGGGAAATATCTCCTCCACTAGCTACCGACTTGCAAAGTTCAATCTGTTATTTTTTGTAAAAAAAAGTCAGATCGTCTTATTGATAGGCCTAACCTACCAAATACGGTATTCCGATTTTATTTAACTTTGTCATGAACCCAGAAAATGGGGGTTTTTCTTAAACATATGTTGTCTGTAGCTCTGTTTGCGAGCTCGCTCTTTGGGCTGAAGCGCATCTGGTTCGTATCATATGTCCAAAAGTGGTTCGGAACTGACGAGACATGGAACAGTATAGCACGAAGTTGATGGCCCCGTTGAGAAGGGCTAAAGCATCCATCAGCTCTCCGAAGAGGTCATAGCATTGTTTGAAGAAGCATCTTCCGAGAACGCCACTTAGAAGACCTGTGAAGAAATTTTAAGAAAGTGTCAGTTATTGTCATATGCACATAAAAATACTGTATAAATTAGGGATTTGAGGGTAATAACGAGATTGTATGTTTTTCTAACCAACGTTAGATTTTACCCAGTGGAAAACGACCGGGGTAAAAGTATCCAATAAGTTAAAGTACACTATTGACCCCTGTGAAAAACTTGATCGAGATCTGTTCTAGCATGATCGAATATCAAACATCCATCACATCCTAACGGTCATAGAGTTTATATTAAGTAACTCCGTGGCTCCACTTGTAGGGAGTGTTCCTCTCGTGGGAATCATACATCAAAAGAGATAGGTAATACACATTTTAAATTTATAAGTCCACCTTTTGAGAAAGGTCACTGTTATGTGTATTTGTACTCAGCTAGCAGCGAACTCTGCGCCCATAAAGAATTACCGGCAGTCGTGCAGACAAAAACATATTTATTTACATGAATTAGTACAGTATGTGTAAATCTATCTCTTTTGTCGACTCTAATATAATCGTTTTGTGTACTAAATTTTATCCCTTCCGGCGTAATTGCAAAACAACCATCGATTCTGACCAACTTAGATACAAATATAAACAGTCAAAATATACTTGCATAGTATAAAGAAACTATTATGGCTTCGAAGGTTAAATTTGGTCAACAGAAGCCATACAAAACAAAAATACAATTTTAAATAATTTCATTATTAACTGGTTTTAGAAAACAATGCTGTTTTGGAAAAGGCCAATCTTTATAATATTTCATTCTTCTCTCACCTTTTCAATCAGATTTAACTATTTTGAAAACAAGGCAACAAGATTTTATGATCAAAGCATCTTTAATGTAATGAAAAGCATTAAGATGGGTCCGCAAAATAATAATTAGAGTAACTTCGACTAATGGATTCAATGAGCGTTGAGTAAATTTATGTCGAATGTTTTATACTTTGATGAAAGTTATCGACAGAGATTATCTGAAATTCATATTTGAAATGAATAAATATTGATCACCGCAACGGCTCTTTTTATATTCGCAAAATAAAGAATTCTTTTAGTATAACAGTTAAAATGTCATATTCCGACATATTCATCGATAAATACTTAAAGTGCGAACGTTGCGCCTTAATTACTAAACTGTGCGGATCGTTTTTGTGTGTGAACAAATACCTACTGCATAATTTGCATTTTAGTAGACAATATATTTCCATTACACATTTTGCCCAAATTATGTTTGCATTAACTAGGACAACTACAAGGCTATTTTATGATGAAATTATCATAAAACCTAAATATATGTATAATGTATATCCTTCTCCTATATGGCAACACTGTTACTGTATTTCAGCTGACATAGGTATTTTTAAACATATATTCTTTTTTTGACTTCATATGATGCAATAGATAAATAAACAACAGTGGTAAATGAATACATATATATTAGTATAAGTAGGTATTTATCGCACTTATTATCCTACACACATATTATATTTCTCTATGCTTACTATCTCCTCTCGCGGGACTGTTGGCAGAGATTTCTTATAAAATAGTAGTACCATTATGCCATGCCTTTCTATGTATTGATTTATATATTTGTTATTTAGTATGTACATAAATTAGACATAAATAAACAAATCTTTTTACCTAATATCCCTTGTGGAAACTCCGTCAACAGAAACAGCAGTAGCACGGCCACCAACATTTTTGTCGTCCGGTCAGTTCTCCGCTCAGCTTTAGATCTCTTTGTCGGCTTTCTTGTGAACACATTGCCATTTCCATTAACGACAACTGTGGCCGCGGGACACGCACTATATCCTTTCAGCGCTTTCTTTCTTGTGTTAGCCCTGTACAAGGCTCTTATCAGCCACGCGCTTATAACCGTCAGTATAACACAGGGTAGCAATTTAATCAACACAGCGTGAACCCAAAAGTTGATCTGGTACAAACTGCCGTCGTAATTTGAATCGACGAAGTAGACTTTTGTCGGCATATTACCGCTTTTGTCGAAGGCAAAGTCTTTGTGTATCGTGAAGACCTGTAATGAAATAAATGAAATTTATTCAGCACTTTGGTGTTTAGATAGACTTGTCAGAATTCCTTTGTTATTCGATAAATTAAAAAAAACTTTCACTAACAGATAATTCTTAGTCTATGAAATATCCGATTAGGTAACTAACAGTAATAGACTAGATAGTCCATCCATCTGTCCTGTGACATTTATGTCAATTATATTATTATTATAAGAATAAATTAAAACCGTATCAAAATTGCAAGTGGGCGCACTATATCTAAGTGACACACCCTAAGAGCACCCTTATGGGGGCTTAGGACTGCGACCCAGGCTACCACTGAAGTAAAGAGGCAGATACATAAAGAGGATGTGATCACTGGCACCGCCTACAGGTGCGTTTAAACAAGATTAATTATGTTGGACGCTTTAATGTCACAAGATCACGCGATAAGATTTAAGGGCAGATTGCGGGTGGCAAGTTCCGCTTTTTAATCAAATATCATAATACATTTCTTTCAAGAAGCGATTCTACAATGTTCTTTAGTATTAAATAAAATAATACGATTAATCAAACCAAGGTTAGATATATAAAGATTACAAATGGCGAGGAGTTACCCGATAAATATATTTAGCGTAACAATATCTATTTGTTATGCAGTTTAGTAAGCTGACCGTAGCCTAGAATACCGTTAAATATTAGAAAAATGACTCATTATGATGATGATTATGTTTAATGATATAGCAAAACGTACATTAATATAATTTCTTAATTTATTCGAGTCAGTGACAACAAATACATATTTATAACTAAAAGGATTTTTGGGAAATACCATATATTAGTCACACACTATCACTACAATATTGTATAAAACAAAGTCGCTTTCTGTCCCTATATCCCTATGTATGCTTAAATGTTTAAAACTACACAACGGATTTTGATGCGGTTTTTTTTAGTAGATAGAGGGATTCAAGAGGAAGTTTTATATGTATAATACATCAGCATTGTACCCGTGCGGAGCCGGGGCGGGTCGCTAGTTTATTATAATTAAAAAATATATTAGAAGATAAATGAATGAAAAATAGTTTTCGGAGCAAGAAATGGAATGTTTTAACAATCGGGACCAATAGCTTAAGGTTTTTTCCGACACACGAAGTGTAGTCTCCCAACCAATCAGATCCGGAAAGGAATCCACGACGACCGACACCTTTCCCAAGAAGCCTTTAAAGTGCAACCGCATCTCCCAATTCCTTAACATTAATCACCTTGGCTTACACCGTCTTAATATAACAGCTATACTATTTGACAAATAGTAACCACAAATCCAACAGACAATTAATATTCGCAAATAAATCTACGCAAACCCCAAAGCCGAAGAGGGAATCAATTAATTTAAGGTGAGGTCAACCTTCAGCAATAGCATTAGTTTACGCCACTCGACCTCCATCAATCCTCCACTATGTTGAGGTGAAGATATAATAATATACAGAGTGCCAACAACAATGAAGGAAACACTGTATCTCATAATAGCTGTTCTCCATACACAAATTTCGTAGACAACCTCCGTAGCGTAGCGGTAATTGGCTCGCTTTAAATCTCGGAGGGTTCGATCCCCACAGCGGACACGAAATTATTCTGTAAATTCTAAGAATTCTTTCCGGGTCTGGTTGGCTGAGGGATAACCCTCCGTGCCTTGGAAAGCACGTCAAGCCGTTGGTCCCGATTGTTATAACATCATCAATAACAAACGAACCACGGAACGGGCAGCAGCGTCTCCCCTGTGTATTACAACATAACACTGCGGTCACCAATCCGCCTGTAAAGCGTGGTGACTATGGCAAAAACCCTCCCTTGGGAGGAGGCCGGAGGTCCACTGCTGAATATGATTAGCAGTGGGCATTATACGGGCTGATGATGATGATACACAAATTGCCACTCGACTGTTATTGAGCTTACTATCTGTTGCCCGCGACTTGGTCCGCGTAGTAAAGACTTTATAAGAGTAACATTGAAAGTCCCATCTAAATTGGTTCTACCTTTTTGGAGATCAATCAGAACAATCAGACAGCCAAATTTGTTTTTTATGTATTTTTGTTATTAATAGGACCCTATATTTTTGAAATAATTTGTACCTTAATTACCCCGTTTTTTTTTTGTTAAGGCAATTGATTTGCATTTATCTGAGACTATTTTATTTAACGCTAATGGTGACTAAAGCCCAGCCGCTACGCAAGGCAAAATGAATATTCATATAAAGGTAAAAACATCTTATTTTTTCAATTACAAAAAGATACTTCAATTTTATTTATCTGTATAGATAGAAAGTTGATTAACATATAAAATATTCAATTTCATTATTTTACAAGAACCTCGCTGCGTCTTAGGAAAGCGCGGCGAGGTGGGAGGATCAGGGATTCTGATTGATGGGGAATGATGGAACGTGTATGCCTGCTTGTTAATGTACAAACATAAAATACCTTTATTAAGGAAAGCTACTTATAAGCAAACATTGCCAATAACAAAGGAACATGATTAATAATTTGTGTACAAATCGGCTTTACCGTATTAGTACTTGACATATTGTAATACAAACGTTTCGTGTACATTGAGTAAACCGATATTGAGCCTATTAATAGTCTATTAATGAAGTGATTAACGCAAGTATATCTAGGAAGAACATTACAATATCCTCAGAAGATAAAAATAGACAGGTAATACAAATAAAAACAACCTCCGTACCGTAGCGGTATTTGCCTTGCTTTAAATCTCGGAGGTCGTGGGTTCGATTCCCACGCTGGACAAGAAATCTTTGTGTAAATTCTAAGATTTCTTTCCGAGTCTGGTTGGGTGATAGTCACACGGAGGGTAGTCCACCCTCCGTGTGTCGGAAAGCACGTTCAGCCTTTGGTCCCGATTGTTATAACATCATATATAATAATCGTATATCAAGGAACGGGCAGCAGCGTTTACTTATGTAGTACAACATAATACTGCGGTCACCAATCCGCCTGCAAAGCGTGGTGACTCATGTTCAGCAGTGGACGTTATACGGGCTGATGATGATGAATACAAATAACAACAATAAAATTAATATTCCATAGTTCTTAGAATCATAAAATAATAAACGTGTACAATACATCATATAAAAATATTGTTTGTTAACCGAAAACACATACAAAATGTGTTCAATAAATGGTGTTAACACAATGATTTCATGGACCAACTATTACAAATGGCGCCCAACGTGGGGCGCCATTTGTAATAAGGTAGTATCGTAGCTGTGTGGAGGTATTGAGTTCCAACTGGCCATGAATAGTAATTGACCGTTTGTTGTATATTTACAAACACATTGATAGGTACATTAATTGTCAAACGCTAGTAGCGCAAATCGCCGACTGCCTGCTGGATCGCGGTACACGTACATGATAAAATCACCCCAATAACGATAAAAAAAAACAGTAGCAGTCATCTTAACATGCAACGGACCAGTAAGGGCCTTTAACAAGTTTTTACAGACCATTACAAAATGGATATCTGTAAAATCATAGCTTAGAAGTATAGGGTCGGATGTGCCAATATACGTCAGAAATATTTGTCGTATATGCCTTTATCGTCAACTGACACTTACGACCAAATGCTTTTGAAGTACAATAGTACATCCGTACGGATGTACTATTGTACTTCTAGTCTAGAAATAGGAGAGGTAATTCTTTGTTATAGAAATTTAAATTACAATGAATAAGCGAAATGATACAGAAAGTTACTTACGGAAAACCTGTCTTACTTAATCACACGAAATTATGAAAAATACAAAAAAAATGTTATTTTTTGAGAAAATAAACGTTTAAACCATTCATAATACAGACAAATAACAGATCATTTATTTAAAATTCAGGTACTTAACTCAACAGCACATAACTAACGTTGGATGCATATTTATATGCCATGCAACCTTGCGATGCACATTAATGGATGGCAATTCAAGACACTGTCCAAAAATCATGTCACCATCATTATCATCATCAGCCCTTACAACATCCACTGCTGAACATGGGCCTCCTCCCGAGGGAGGGTTTTGCCATTGTTACCACGCTTGGCAGGCGGATTGGTGACCGCAGTCTTATGTTGTAATACACAGGGAAACGCTGCTGCCCGTTCCCTGGTATACGCTTGTTATAGATGATGTTTTATTAATCGAGACCAACGGCTTAACGTGATTTTCGAGGCACGAAGGGTAGTCCCTCAACCAACCAGACCCGGAAAGAAATCTTAGAATTTACACAAAGATTCGATCGAACCCACCGGAGGTTGTAAAATTTAATTATATTCTTTAAAATATGATTCATTTGGTATACCTTACCCTGCATATTACCCTGTTAATATGATTGCATAGCGGAAAACTAATCATGCTCAACTATGCCATGATTCAATTATGCGTGATTTACGAGTACCCAGTACAAATATTTCAACCCAAAAACTATTTTGGTTAACATGGAAATTTTGTTGTAATTCCCCGGTCATATTTGCGTGTAGATAAGCACTCATTAGTGGAATAATCAATTTGCATTAGATAAATACGCATAACGTTTTACTATGAGTTTCTGGCTTTTGTTTATAATTAAAATAGCTGTGATAAGTAAGTAAGAAAAAATAAAACTTACAAAAACATTTAAATTAGAAAAGTCCTAAAACTAGCTTTACTGTTAACTGTTCGTTTTATTTGTTAACTTTTTGTTCAAACTTTTCCCTCGCCAAAAACATATTTTTTATAAACAAACACCTTAATTATAATTGTATGTACATACGTTAAAATATATTTGTATACATTTAAAAGCGGCAAATGTATTTCTATTGTTTTTAAAAGGGCCCTTCATCTAAATATCGGTGGAAGATATGGTCAACTAACGGTCAATCTTTGGCTTAATAATAATGAATGTACTAATAGTTTTTTCACGCGATATCGCCTGCCTGGTATTTACATTTTGATGGAAAGAGTTTTAAATCTAGTAATAAGTCTTATATAAAATCTAAATAAACTAAATTGAGGAGACTTTAGTTTATTTAGATTTTTATTTACCAACGCACCTAGGTGGGTGAGAGTGAGGGAAGAAGTATGAGCGTATAGAATGCATAGATAATTGATACAACTAAGAACACGAAGGTGTGACGACTATTGAGGGAAGACAATTACCTAAAAATACAATCTAAATCACTCAGAAACACTAAAACTTTACACTGGTGAAAGCATTAGTATTCCTGAGTGCAGTTTTGATTAACTTTAAAATTAGTTCAGCAGTTCCAAATATTACTTTTTACAAACAAATTTACTAACTTTACTTCTTTATAACATTAGAGAGTAGACGAAAATCTTTCATACAAGTTTGATAAGTGGTATATTCATTTATTTCGCCGCGACATGCCGTATTGACAGCAGTGATCAACGGTAAGGTAACATATTTCATGTTTACAGAGATCCCAGTTGTAATCTAAAATCTCATTAAATAAATATATCACGTTTTATACACTGATATAATGCAGAAATAAGATTTGCATCTTTTTTTTTAAATAAATAAACAAAAACTACAGGACTGATTATTAAAAACTAATTGACAAATGCAAGCGTATCATATGAGCCCAGTCTACAGTAAACAAGTCCCAGAAAAAATACAAAACATTCGCAATTAACGTATTCTTTAATTACTGCTATCTATCTTATTAATACAGCTTAAAAATTAAGCTTCAATTATTACCTTCAACACCAACCGTCAAAATTACTTAACAATTATTCAAATATTTGATGATAAATCGATTTTCGAGCATGGCGTTCCGTAACCGCATAGAAATACCGTTATGGCGTGGCTTCCGATAAGTAATAAGTTTTTTACTTTGTCCAGTGATTTTTTGGGGTCCACCGTAACTAAATGGTTTACACATTAGGGGCCTACCTAACATGCAGGTTGGGATACTGCTGGTGGTTTTTAATTTACTAATCTTTATTTAAAAAATTGTAATGTTATTTCTTTTTCAAACTACACCTTTAAAAAATATAATCGAAGTTCACGATAAAGGCACACAAATCATGAATGATGAATGCCATATTATAGCTGTTGATAACGTTCATATATCGCTAGTAAAAGCTTAGAGTCAAGTTCATGGTTACAACTGTAAGTCGACCAAGGTTACACCAAGGATGGCTAAACTAACACACTTATTAGACTCCCAAAAGGCCCTGACCTTACCCTTTACCATAGTCAAGGGTAAATACATCTATCTCATATAGTTTATTTTGTACAGAAGAAATAGGCCAAGATGTTTTAGTAAACAACACTGTGATTCTATCGCAGACTAAACAAACCATAAGTTATATAGAATAAAGGATTACACAAACATGTTTCGACAAAATTTAATATTTAGATTTTAGGATAATATTTTTTACATAGAAAACTAACTATATAGGATCATCTAAAATTGCCTTGCTACATTTTTATTAATAGCTGTTCACATATTATTATCTAATGCCACTTAAATTATAATATACATACAAATTTTAATGACAAACGTACCTAATTTTTAGATGTATTGGATATTTTCTATATTCCATGTTTCAGAAACTGATTTGATTTGACAGGGAAGTGAAGTTAACCGCTATGTTAATTAAATTTAATATAAATAAATTTAATGAAAGTACTATTATACTTCAGAAGTAAGTCGTAAGTTTATAATAAAGGCACATACAACATTATGCTTCTGAGGTTTAGAAATATTAGACGTCTACAAAAAGCACTTGTCTACAAATACTTAGAATTAATAGAAACTATCATGTCTGTCGGAATTCACATCAAAATGTCCGGCTAGTGGATTGAACCCGTGGGGTATATGAAAAGACTTGGAATCTATATATATAAAAGAAAGTCGTGTTTGTTACAACACTTATAACTCGAGAACGGCTGGACCGATTGCCATGGTTTTTGATTTGTTGGATTTGTTTCCGTCCCGAATAGCAGAATACATTTTAAAAACAAAAGAAAGTCGTGTTAGTTACACTATTTATAACACAAGAACGGCTGAACCGATTTGGCTGAAAATTGGTAGGGAGGTAGCTAAGAACTGGGAGAAGGGTAGGGTAGGGGTAGGGTAGGGGTAGGGTAGGGGTAGGGTAGGGGTAGGGTAGGGGTAGGGTAGGGGTATGGTAGGGGTAGGGTAGGGGTAGGGTAGGGTAGGGTAGGGTAGGTGTAGGGTAGGTGTAGGGTAGGGGTAGGGTAGGGGTAGGGGTAGGGTAGGGGTAGGGTAGGGGTAGGGTAGGGGTAGGGGTAGGGTAGGGGTAGGGTAGGAGTAGGTTAGGGTAGGGTAGGGCAGGGGTAGGGTATAAAAGTCCACCCGTGCGAAGCCGGGGCGGGCCGCTAGTTATTCAATAAATTGTACTTAACATCCATTCTTTTTAAACTAAAATATATCCTTATATGAATGTTTTGCCACTAAATTTTAAAAGGCACTTGATATTAATTTAATTTAAGTTTTTATCATTGTGTGCTGCAGTAGATATATATTTTTTTATGACAACTTTAATTAACTGCAGTAATTACTGGCAAAGTTAGTGCAAATAAAAAAGGTTATAAAATGTAATCAAGTATCTTTTCCGCGTGGTTACGCCTAGCTTTTGTTTTTGTAAAAACCTCTTTATAAAAGGTGGCCAAAGGTGGCCCCCTAGCTCCAGTTCCCGTAGGAACTTAATCATTAAATATAGCATATCGCTGCTTTAATGTAATAGTGACACAAAATAAGGTTATGATTCAACACAAATTGATCCGTAACATCATGAGACTAAAACTCATTGTCATTAGTTACACATTTGCATTTAGGTCACTTTAATATTAAAGCATCGATATGTTACTGCTGAATAATGGTCAACTCTATAATGGTGAAATAATTTTTGAAATCATCGGTCAAGTAGTTCCAGAGTAGTTCCAGCAACATTGCAAACAATCAAATCTTTCTTCTTTATAATGTTAGTATACTTAGATATCTGTCTATACGAAAAGTACTAAAAATATAAAAATAATATACTAAAATACTAATAATATACTGATAAAACAATGCGGGATTTATGTCCCGCATTGTTTCAAACTATTGAAAAAAGCAATTGTGTTTTTTGTGTTACGATCTGCCACTGATCAGCTTTAGCTTCTACGTAAATCATTAGGGTCTACTACGGCGTAGATTGATAGTACTACGAACTATGCTACGAAATTGAATAGTTTGAATTTCGAATTAACTACTCTATGATTTCGAACTACTTCATAAAACGTAATTTTACGATTGATATTTTCAATTTGTCGATCTCTGAATTAAAAAAGGTTGTTTAGTTATTTATTTAAACAAAGAAAATATTTTTTAATTAAAACATACGGAAACTAATTATAGGTACCTACTAGTTATAATATTGGGTATAAGTACTTACAAAATACGACGGTATACAGAGTATCGGTGGTAATATAAAGCTGAGGAGTATCGCGATGGTACATCGTCGATCAGTGCAGAGAGATGGGCTGTATGTGGGGTACCTGCGAAAATTTGTAAAAAAAATAATTACAAATGTATTTTGTTAAGAACTTTGGTATGGTAACAGTTGTAAAAAAACTAAAACGTCAATGATAGTCGTCATTTGTTTGGGTGTGTGATTAGGCATGAAGACTAAACAATTATATTAAGTCCGTCAGCTAGATTACAAAAAAAATATTGGACACGATTTTTTTATTTATCAAATCAATCAAAATTATTTTATATATATTATTTTACGAAGATACGGCAACAACAAACTATAAAGTTCAGGAGCGGGGGGGGGGGCTTATGACGTCACTGCTAGGTAACATTGTACCTAGAAGTGATATCACATAAAATTTCAACGCTCTTATTTGGTAATCTAACTGACGGACTTAATACATTTTTTGAGTCTTCATGCCTATTGTCTTATAAAAAAAAAACTTAATGGTGGGACACCAGGGAGGAACGAAGTTCCTTCGGCTAATGTAGAATCGACACAATTTGCAAAAGAAGAATCGTGATCAATTTGTATATATGTTACGGCTAATAGCCGAAGTGCGGCTACACCTAGTTTTAGCCGGCTACAACAACTACCGGTCCAACCGACCACATGCGGTTAAACTCAGATCAACCTGAATAAGTCCCTGTTCAACTCCATTGGTTTAGGTTTAGGTTTTTTTTTTTTAACCACCCCAACTTCTTTTTGTGTCATGCATAGGTATTGTTTAATTTAGAGTTGAATAGGGATTTATTGAGACCTTAACCTAAGTTTATCCGCATGTGGTCGGCTAGACCTAGTTGTAGCCGGCTAAAACTAGGTGTAGCCGCACTTCGGCTATTAGCCGTAACATTTATATATATATATATATATATATATATATATATATGTAGGTTTTCTTGATTTTTCGCTTAAATTTTGCTGATTAGTTTTTATTTAAGTACAGGAAAGTATAATAGAAGTAATCGGACCAGTAGTTGCTGAGATTAGCGCGTTCAAGCAAACAAACTCTTCAGCTTTATCTATTATGGCAAATAACTCATTATTAGGTACCAATTCTTTGCGTTTTTATACTCGTGATAATTTCTCAACGAAATGTCCGATTGGAATAAAACAAAAAGTATTTTACTTCTACATAAATACCCTTGATAACATAATGCTTAATTTGGATAAGGATTAATATTATGATATACATTTAACGTAGTTTCTTTCTTCAGACGATTACATATTTTTTTATGAACATAAAAGCGGTTATTGTGACTAAACTATGATAGTTAGATATATGCTCTCGCGGCAATTTTGTAGATCTTAATAAGACCTACAAACCCGTAGTACATCATTTTGTTCTATTGTCAATAGTTTTTGCAGCGCACGCATTAATAGGTTTTCGCTTTTACACCTTGGGTTACAAAATCGCAATTTTCTTACGGATCCCTAATTTTTTTGAAAATAAAATATAGCCTATAATCTTCCTCGATAAATGGACTATCCAACACTGAAAGAATTTTTGAAATCGGACCAGTAGTTCCTGAGATTAGCGCGTTCAAACAAATATTTAACGGTTTTATTCCACGGACTTTTTTCCACGGTTTTACTATCACATTTTTTTCAGTTCGGTCGCGCAGCAAAATCCCTATCTCCTCCAAGCCTGCCGTAAGGAACTTCGTTCCAAAAATAGTAAGTAGAAATAGTATTGACGCTATAGTTTTATGAAACTGCTATTCGATTTTGAACGCTTATGTACATTGACATAAGAATCATAATGGCTGCAATTTTCGCTCGAGAAGAGTTAAAGTACCAGTGCGATGTCAGGAAGTTGGTGGTGTTTCATTCATGCCTCGGAGAGTACTTAAAGTTGTTAGTGCGAGATCAACTCCCATCTGTCGGATACGACAGATGGGAGTTGATCTCGCATCGATAGATAGAACGGTCCAATCGTTGCCTTATTAGCGAGTAAAGGAATAAAGAGTGCACCTGTGTATGTGCATACTTGTGCACGATAATATATCTTGCACAGATCCTATTTTCCTTGTGGATTGACCACCGTGGTCAAATTCATTTTAATTTCAATTGGCAACATTTCAAAATACGTAACACCTTAGAACAAAATACCGTTTCTTTATTTTTCAATTCGTTTGTCTGTCTGTTAACTGTCTCTTTAACAGATTTCGACGGATCTCATTGCTAGATAGCTTATAAGGGCATCAGCATTTTTTTTTAAATTTTCAAATACGAATAAGTCTTTATTAGAAATCATTGATATTCTTATTACCACCTGCGTAACTCTCGTTACGCAGGTGGTAATATAGATAGTATAGATCTAAAAAGCTAAGCTGTTTGTCCATATAAGCAACATTGTGAATAGCTTTTCATGTCTGTAACTCAATTCGGCCTTATAACACGGATAACGATGCATTCTCCAGGTGTCGAGTAGTACAAAATATCACTTATCACTATGCTGGCCAAGTAAAGAGGTTGTCTGCAAGGAATCTCAGCAGCGATAAAAACGCAATTTGTACTTTTTTATAATAATGCACAATTTATTTTGTATTTTTCCTGGTGTACAATAATAGTTATTTGTTATACAAGAGTGCAAAGTTGCTTTTTAACCGCGTGTTCAATTTTGATGACTGAGCAAGCGAAGGATTCTAAAATTTCCAATTAGAAATCAAAATTAGAATCAAAATTAGAATCCTGAGCGTTAGCGAGGGAATCAAAAGAGCACGAGGTGAAAAATCTTTGCACTCGAGTGCAACATGTAACTTTTCATTCCACCTCAGCGAGGAAATGCGCATTATTAACAGTTTCAGTCAATTCTGTTGGCGTCAAACAAACTTCCTCGTCGCTAGAATCACTCATTTTAGTTTTTTCACTTGTTTTCAAGTTTCTTGTTTTTAATATAAGGTTTAACAATGACGTAAAAAAATGCCGCGTAGAGAACCGCGTACAAAGCAAATTGAAAAAAGAACACCAAGAAGGTTCCGAGTCTGAGTTTTTAACAAATTAAAAAAAAGTTGTATGATATATTCGGCACCATAGAGGTAGCAGTAAATAGGTTTAATGTTTTTTTTAATTCACAAACTTAGTGCACACGATGTTCTAAATTCAATTTACTTTATCCTCTAGAGAATAAAAACGGCTTTTCCACTCAGATATTGAAGATTAAAAATACTCTTTCCGAGATGGTGGGATGAAAAGAATATTTTACTTTTACTTTAAAGAAATTTCAGTAAGTGAACCTTGTTTTACTGTACCTTATTTAATATTTTCGTGAGTGGCACTGATATTTTCAAGAGTTCCACTGATATTTGCGAGAGTGACACTGATATTATCGAGAGTGGCACTGATATTTTTGAGAGTTCCACTAATATTTTCGAGAGTAGCACTGATATTTTCAGATTTTATTCTCAAGCAAACTACTTATAACAAACTTTATTTTAGCGCGCACTTCCACCAACGTAGCTCTCGTTCCTGTCGGATATTTATAATAAAATAGCCTTCCCCTATTAAAAGGTAAATAACATTTTAAGAAATTTCTAAATCGGACCAGTAGTTGCTTAAATTAGCGCGTTCATGCAAACAAACTCTTCAGCTAAGTATTACCGCTGCAAAAATGTCAATACAATAGCAGACGTACCTATTTTATTTACATTTTTTTTACTTTAACAGCCCGCTTACATAGGCCTTCTCATAACAGAACCACTTTAGGATATTGCCATAATCACCACGCTTGGCAGATGGATTGGCGATCGGGGTTAGATATCAAGTATCCTTGACTTGATTCATATGTTTTCATGTTAACAAGCTGTTATTGTACCATTATAAAGAGACACTTCATTTTTTTATTTGTACATGTGTGTTTCGATCTATTTTTTAAAATATAACACTAATAACTAATGTGTCTTATCATCACCATCAGCCCGTACAACGTCCACTGCTAAACATGGGTCTCCTCCCGAGGGAGGGTGTTTGCCATAGTCATCACGCTTGGCAGGCGGGTTGGTTTTATGGCAGTTTTAGGCAGTATTATGTTGTTGTCACAACATAATACTGCGGTCGAACCAACCCGCCTGGGAATGGGCAGCAGCGTTACCTTGTGTGTCCACAAGGAATCGCTGCTGCCCATTCCCTGGTATACGATTGTTAAAGACGATGTTATAACAATCAGGACCAAAGGCTTAACGTGATTTCCGAGGCACGGAGGGTAGTCCCTCAACCATTCCGACCCGGAAAGAAATCTTAGAATTTACACAAAGATTTCTTGAACGGCGTGGGGTATCGCACCCACGACCTCCAAGATATAAAGCGAGCCAAATACCGCTACGCTACGAAACTTGCAGGCATACCTATATATTTATTCAATATTATAAATTAAGTAACGGATAATATTAAAAGTAAAATTAATGAACACTAAACTCAAAATATTTAAAAGCAGTGTATTTTCAATCACATAAGCTTAAATGTAGTACTTGCTAACAGACCTATGGGGAATTCGAAACTCAGATAGTTCTTAAATCATTGGCACACATTCCAAATAATGTTGTTCTAGTGCCATTTCAGCGCACGTTTAGCAGGTACGTATTCTACCATCCGCTTAAATTTATTATATGGAAGTCAAATCTCCGGAGAAATCAAATGTTTATGAAATATAAAAAATTAAGTTCTGGGTCTGGTTGTTTGAGCGTCCTTCTAAGCCTCGGATAGCATGTTATTTATTTATTTAAACTTTATGCACAAAATGGCACAAAGGGGAACGCCAAAGACATTCTCTTCCAGTCAGCCTTAGGGTGATGCAGAGAAAAACATGGAAGGTGCACTTTAAAAGACAAAAAATGAGATAACTAAAAGTACATACATAATAAAATAATAACATAGAATACACAAATACTTCAATAAACAAACTGCTTTATATAAGATAGTTATATACATACATACATAAATTATATAATACAACAGGTAGTAGCGAGTGGACTAATGCGATTCTACCAACGATTTCAGCAAATTTTCTCAGGTTTTCTTTTTATAATTATACCGGCCCTTCGCCATCCTGATTTAGAGCAGAAGAATTGGTTTAACGAAGAAGGAAGTGCGCATAAAGCTAGAACGATGGCATGGTCATTGAAGATTTGAATGAAGGTATTGAAAGTTAGAAAAAAGATAAGCCGGAGAGTAGGGAGAATCAAACAAAGAAAAGAGACTGCAAAATGCCAAGAAATGTTAGCCGTTGGTCCAATTGGTATCATAAACTATAACAATCGTATACCAGGGAATAGCAGCGTTTCAATGTGTCTTACGACATCATTACAACTGCGGTCACCAACCCACCTGCTAATCGTGGTAACTGTGGTTCAGCTGTGGACATTATACGGGCTGATGATGATAATGATGACATTATAAAATAGGTTATATACAAAAGCTTACGTATTACATTGACGGCCAAAGGATGATTGAAATTGTAGCTAGATTCTAGATATTAACATTATTAACACACATTTTCCAGCTTAGTTGTGTGGTGTCTAGCTTATAATAAACCCCCTTTCATCTTCCCACGGGTATCGTAAGAGTCAATAAAATGACATACACCTGATAGATGGGCAGCAGCATCTATCAACTCAAGGGTCGATCCGCCTGCCGAGCATGGTAGGTAATTATGGTAATACTAGTTGACCCGCGCGGTTTCATCCGCGTATCTCCCGTTCCCGAGGAGTTGGGGGCAGATGTCGGTCACAAATACCAACCGCATACCAATTTTAAGCTTTCTACCTTGAAAATTGCGCAATGGTCCATACAAACTTCCACCCCCAGTTTTAGGAAAGTGGGGGGTTAGAAAGAGACAACCCTCACAACAATCCCTTCAACTATCTCCACTTAAAAAATCACGTCAATTCGTCGCTCCGTTTTGCCGTGAAAGACGGACAAACAAACAGACACACACACTTTCCAATTTATAATATTATTATGGATACATCAACGACCCTAGCTCGTCACGGTTAGTCAAGAGGATGCCCATGGATGTGAACGGGCTCATACAGTACGGTAAAGTACACGAGAGTTTTTGGTTTGCGCGGGAATTACAATTAATATCTGCGAAATTAAAAACGAGCCTTATTTTGTTTTGGATGTTGCAAATTTTTGAATACTTAACGGAAAAAAATACCCATTACTAAATTTCAAAATTGAGATTAATAAATATAAACCACCGGCAGGATTCGAACTTGCATCTAAGGAATATCGCCATTTAGCCACGGTGGATCCCAACCGGTCGTCGAAATTTTTCAATCTCTTTATATCACGTCTCTACGGGAAACGAAGATGCCATCTATCGGTAATGATAAACATCACTGGTCGTAAAAGGTTTGGTTTGTATATGTCTCAGAAAAATTATAAGAATCGTAAGTTGATCAACTTACTAGTCAGTTGATAAACCGACGAGGTTTCGGGGGGTTTAAGAGAAACTAACCTAAACCTAAACCAATGGGGTTGAACAAGACTTATTGAATTTATTTATTGAATTTATTGTTTTTTTGTTTTGTTACAACAGTAGCATAGTCTCGTTTGGTTAGGTTTGGTCAAGTTTCATAAAAAAATAAGTAAATTATATAATAATTATGCACGTTCACTGAAACTGGCAACTAAATTAAACAATATGAGTGGCACGGAAGTTCATCAACTTACTACAAATAATAATAAAGCTCGATAACGATCCTACCAATGTGTTACGAAACTCAGGTAGTGCTAAATATATTGGCACGCAGCCAGAACAGTGTTGTGCTAGCGCCGTATCAACGCATTTAGTAGGTGTTCTACCATTCACTTTAATGACTGCTACGACTGATAAGCATGTAAAGTTTTATGGTATCCTCCCTAGCTGGTAATATGCTTAATTTTAATGATTATATTGTTGCTTTTGCGATAGAAATGTCATAAATTTGGTTATTTACAACAGTTAGTAACTGGAATTGCCGCCATATCTTGATTGATTTTGCAATTTTAAGATCTGTGTCTTACAAAATTAATAATGTATACTCGGAAATATTTTCATCAGGGCTTTGCGAAGAATCCTGATATAATTTAATGCTTTGCTTTCCCTTGGGTCACCTAAGTTTAGGCGTTGTTATAGCGTAGCGTAATGCAACCTTCCAATGGCACATCCTACTAATATTATAAATGCGAAAGTTTTTATGTGAGGATGTATGTATGTTTGTTACTTTGTCACACAAAAACTACTGATTGGATTTGGCTGAAGGTTTGCTCCGACTCACTGCAGCAGAGTGACGTAGGTAAAACCGCGGGGCGTAGCTAGTCGTTTATACATATTTATGTTCTTTATCGAAATTGGGAGGCTAACAAAATATTGGGTTTTTATTTCGATACAAGTTAAACTTCTATAAAACAACCGCAATAAATCGAGGTGTAAAAGATTAATTGATCGATAGTGAATTAGGCAGTGAAGCGAAATCTATAATTATTATGAAAAAGCTGAAGAGATTGTTTTGTTTTGTTTAAACGCATTAATCTTAGGAACTACTGGCCCATTTTCAAAAAGGGGGCGTTAGATAGACTATTTATCAAATAAGGCTACATTATCACGCAACGAGCATCAATGAGTATTTCAAAACCAGGGTCAGCCCAAATTAACAATTCAACGCGGATGAAGTCGCAAACACAAGATAGTAAAATATATAATTCAATATCACCCATGTTGTCATTATTTAACATTTTCTTGTCAAAATATTATTTTTATATTAAATTCATTGTTCCTTGTTTTCCTCTAATCCAAGATACTTTGGTCCAGTTCGAAATTACAGTTTAGTATAGTTTTATCGTGTACCTTTGGTTCTTGTAACTTCGTTTTAATTAATGACAGATTCCTTTAATGACGCTGCATGAGAATGTTTGAGATAAACTTTAAAGTAGTCGAGAAAGTTAAACAATTATTTTAAATCTAAAATAACATTATGTTAATATTTATCCAAGGTTTGAAAGTAGACCAACAAATCATCAGCATCAACATCAGCCCGTATAACGTCAACTGCTGAACATGGGACTCCTCCTCCAGTGGGAGGGTATTTGCCATAGTCACGCTTGGCAGGCGAGCTGGTGACCGCAGTAATATGTTGTACCACACCAGGAAACGCTGCTGCCCGTTCCTTGATATACGATTTGGTTGATGTAATAACAATCAAGTCCTACGGCTCAACGTGCTTTCCGAGGCACGGAGGGTAGTCCCTCAATCAACCAGACCCGGAAAGAAATCTTATAATTTTCACAAAGATTTCCTGTCCCGTGTGGGGTTGAACCCACGACCGCCGAGATTAAAAGCGAGCCAAATACCGCTACGCTACGCTACGAGATTGTCTAGAACAAATACAGAGTAAATATTTGTATTGAATGTTACTTGTCTAATGAAGAGGAAAGATTCAATTTTTTTGTTTGTTTGCATTGAAATAGGCTCCGGTAATTTTTTTTTTCAACATTAGAATGCTACGTTTTCCTGGAATAACATTGGAGATATTAAGTTATTCAGTTCCAACGGATCATTCTTACAAGTTTAAGTGGTTATTTGTTTAAATAATTATTAAATTCAATATCGTAAACTATATTTGTGACAGTCGACATTAATAGTGATGTATCAAATACATAAGCTACTTAGAGTGCGAATAATAATCTATTAGTTAAAGTCTTTCTACGTTGTAATTCTGACAAGGATGCATTAAGTATGTAAGTGTACGTAACCACTAAATCAGAAAAGAGAAATCTTTGTGAAAAATGGAAGATTTTATCCGTTTCCGTGCCTCGGAAAGTACATTGGTCCCGATTGTTATAACAATGGTATAACAAGGAACGGGCAGCAGCATTTCCCTGTGTATTATGACATAATACTGCGGACATTAACGTGGTTGCCAAACGTGGTGACTATGGCAAAACCCTCTCTCGGGAGAAGGTCCATGTTTAATCATCAGTAAATTAATTATTGTTTTGATACACATGTACCTATTTTAATTATACGATTGACTAATATTCCAAACTCGTTCGATTGGAAAATGATTGAATTATAATTTAATCATGTTATTATAATACGAAATTGAACGTCAATAGCGGTAGTTAAATGTTATTAAATGCTAAACGTTATAACTCAAATCCGTAACACAAATTGACGCTGGTAAAATTATAATTTGATTCCTTTCTACGACCAATATTCTGAAGCTTTTCTGAAAAGTAAACAAGACCAGAGGATATTGTAGTTTTAAGTCGAACAGTCGAACACCATCAACATTTTTTTTATTGTACAAAATTGTTGTTTGGGCTCTTTAGTCAACTCAAGCCATTGGAATTTATCCCGCGGAATTCGTTTTAATTATTTATTTGAACAAAAATATTGTTTTCAAATGTGGCGCTTTTTACTTTACGGAACATAAATTCATTCATTTGAATTTTAACAAAACACCAAGTCGCCTATATAAGTCTTAGCTTGTTATTATTGTATAAAACATGGATAATTTACCAATAATATTATGGTCATAATATTTTTTATGCTTTACCGTGGATTACATGCGTGCCGCGCAACCACGGAACATATATAACTGAATGCACTGTCTGTCTCTGTCCCTCGTGAGGACAGCGGACAAAAATGCGTCCTTGTTGACAATATGCAACTTATGCACATAACAGACAGGGTGTTGCATATATGAGGTCCACTAAAAATGTCTGATCAGGCAGAAGATTGAATCATTATTTATATAGAAATTAAAAACCTATGACACATAATATACATGCTTATTGGTTCCCAATGAAATACTCTTTCAATTTATTTTTAACGTTTATTTGTTTTTAACTATCTTTCAAGGGCGCCGGCAAATTATTTATCTAGGACGGCATGATATATGATAGTCTACGTTTACCATATACGCTAGTATATCTTGGTACTTCCAATTTTAACGTTTTGGTGCTCAGAGTATTTTTACTGGCAGGGCAGATTTTTATAATATTTTTTTAATTGTCATTAAAATATTTTATAATTATTATTTCTTCGTGTTTGTAGTTAAATTGACTAACGAATGTTTTGAATTGATCAACTGAACCATAGTTCATTGATAAAGACACGACAAAAAGTGTTTGACATTAATCCCGCGGGATAAGTTTGGAGCGGGACCAGTTGACGAAAGAGCCGTAATTTGTCGCTTTCAAGAAACGTTACAAAAAATTGAATCTACCTGCCGGTAAGTATTATTTATTCTTTATTGGACACAGTAAATATATAACACAAAGTTAAAACAACGGAAACAAAGGCGAGCTTAATTCAATAAATTAGGTATTCTCTCTTTAAAAAAAGGATTCCTCTGAGTTTCTTGCCAGTTCTTCTCAGAGTTGCCACGTCCAGAAATGGTGGTAGTAAAAGAATGGGATGCATCATAAGAACATGATTTAAAATATTTTAAATGTGTCTATTTGAATAAAGAATTTTTTGACTTTGACTTTTGACTTTGACTTGGACTCTTCCAGCAATCCTTTATGAGAGATGCATTTGATTAAAAGTGCATAGCCAGTGTATAACGGATGAATCTAATAATAATTTATATCAAATTGGTAAATACATAATTATCAATAAACGCTAATATTTAAACCTATATCATCATCATAATCATCAGCCCGTATAACGTCCACTGCTGAACTTGGGCCTCCTCCTCCTGGGGAGAGTATTTGCCATAGTCACCACGCTTGGCAGGCGGATTGGTGACCGCAGTATTATGTTGTACCGGGAAACGCTGCTGCCCGTTCCTTGATATACGATTATTATAGATGATGTTATAATAATCGGGACCAACAGCTTAACGTGCTTTCCGAGGCACGGAAGATAGTACCTCAACCAACCAGACACGGAAAGGAATCTTAGAATTCACACAAAGATTTCCTGTCTGGCGTGGGGATCGAACCCACGACCTCCGAGATTTAAAGCGAGCCAAATACCGCTAGCTATCTATATACATACTGTTAATTAATTATAATATTCTACATGTACTAACTTATAGGTCCATATTTTGAATTTCACAGACATTTATTCACAATCGTATTCCGTTAAGATTACTTTTAAGCATAATACTATCTACTATAATAAGGCTGGCATATATTTCAGAATCAGAAGTTAGTATGGTTCTAAATTTTAACACTTTAGTTCATTTGAGATCAATCATTTCTAATTCCTTAAAACCCTATAGATTGTAATAAAACAACACAAATTTAAATGAATAAATACCGAAATAACTTTGAACCCAGGTGTGAGGTAATTAATTACGTTCAAACAAATAAGAATGGGGATAAAAGGGATTTACTGTACTTCGGATTATTGATTTACGAGTTACCTTTGACCAAATGTGTAAATTATAAACAAATAAATAAAAAAGCAACCTATACCTATATTCACAAATAAATTGGTAACACTTTAATAAAAACTTATTTATATATTTTTTTTAAAAAGGTTGCTAGCAGAAGTCTGCTTTCTACTAGTATTCTTGTTAATCCCTCGTGCTAAGCTACAATGCTTGTGAAAAGATTACAAGTCCGCTATTGGGCGACAGCCGCTTTTTATTAATGACAAGTCTAGGTATAAATATACCGTACTAATATCATGCCATGGCTCATGTTTGGCAGTGGACGCCAACAGACAAATTAAATAAATAGCCAAACCAACTGAATTCGACACTGCATCGTAGGTACAGCTCCTAATGCCACTCGGCCACAGTGGATCCCAACCGTTCGTCGAATTTTATCAATCTCTTTATGACATATCTCTAAGGGGAAAGTACAGGTCATCTAGGTATCGATAATGGTTAACATTGCTCGACAAATATAAAGCTTATCAAATTCTAAGTTGCGCACAAAATTTCATTAGCGAAATAGTTTTACTGATACGCGCAATAGAGGCGGGAGAGAAGAGAAGTGAGACTGCACGCAATAGCGTTCAAAAAAAATTGTTTTACTGTAATTATGTATTAACACTTCTCCGAAATAAACTTACTCTTTTTCTTATACAGATTATTCTTCTCTCCAATCAACGACAGCTCTTTATAACATCAAAATATACATAGTCCCTTGAGTGTCGTTATATAAAGTTCACACTGTAATTCAATAAATACCTCGCATTCATATGTTTGTTACTCAATACAAGTACATTGATATACGTTTACATATCATTGTATCAATTTGTTAAAAATAGCAGCAATTTGATACTCACTTGATAGCAATATAACGCCAGACCGCTAGTGATAACGTGAGCAATATGGACGCGGTGTGCAGTATCTGTGTGAAGTGACTGTGGAACAACATGTAGACTGCCCAGGAATACGGACGCTCCTCTTGACCTGGGAACAACTGGAAATAGAATATTCATTAATTATACGATAACCTAACTGTTGCCCGCTTCGTTGCCATAAAATAATGATTTTATAAGCTACAAGCGGACCCGACAGACGTTGTTTTGCGTGATAACCTTATATGATTTGTGAATCCAAACTATTCAGGGCGCCACCGAAACGCATACAAAAAAATCATTCAAATCGGTCCAGTCGTTTAGGAGGAGTTCGGTGACATACACACGTACAGTAGAATTAACATATAAAGATAATGTAAATCAAAATAAAGTTTTTAAATGTGTTAATGCATTATAAATGACGTGTAAGAAGCGCGAATTAAACATCTACGTTACTAATAAACTATTTAATTTTCAGTTAATTTAATTTCCTGTATAGCTTACCGCGTATGATTTCACCGGGGTCGCTCCTGTTCCCATGAGAAAGTTATCATTAAATATAGCCTAATTTACTCCACGATAACGTAGATTTCTAATGGTGAAAGATTTTTTTAAACAGTTTATTAATTCCGGAGCCTATTCAATGCACACAAAGACACATATTATTATAAACAAATAATGAAATGTTTCTTGTTCATAATATTACTATAGATGTAATAATGAAAGTCCTGCCTAAATCAGTACTAACGTTTTGAAGATTAGGCGTAATATATGGAAAAACAAACTTTATATTATTAGCTATTTACTAGTAAGACTTTTCTCTTATAGGTTTTTTTCTCTACTAGGGGCACAGCTGGGCATTAATTCGTTAATCCGTTAATCGTTAATTAACGAAGTTAACATTAAGAGTAGCGGAATAGCTTTTAAGTTAACTTAAAAATATGTTAACGGACACGTTAGCTTTTGTTAAATTTACCAAATTCCGTTAATCGTTAATCCAGCACGCAGTAACGCGAGTAACAACGAGGGTGATGATGACTTTCTTAATTCTGCCCTAAGTGCCACCAATCTTTAAAGGGCAATGCTCAGAGCTTAGTCATATTGTGGATAGTCGTCAAGTCGAAAGACTCGTTAAATGATGCGGCATTCCTCGGGGAACAGATATTTGCAAATCTGTTTATATAATATAATACTGCTATACCCTCAAGCGCTGCAGTTAAACGTCTTTTCTCCGCGGGCAAAGATGTACTACAGCCAAATCCTCCCTTTAAGACCAGAATTTCAACATATTATGTTAATGAAGGAGAATATTCATATTATACTATATGACTCATTTGACAGATAAATTGGACGGACGAGTGTCGTGTCGTCTAAAATGTAAGTGGTCTATGTATGTAGTAATTCGTATAAAAACACAAATGGTCATCACATTACTATTCAAATTAGTGTTTACAACTAGGTAGACTACCTAGTTGCGTTCTGGATGAAACACTAATAAGACATCTTAATAAAAAAAATTCTAAACTTTAATCCAAATTAATGTTAAAACATTGTTTGTCAGCATGCCTATATTATTACACATACACACTCTAATAATAGGCTAGTTGACACATTTTCGAAATTATTTTTATATGGTTAAGAATGGTTTTACTGGATCAAGAAAAAAATATGGCATTTATTTGAGATCTAAAAAGCACTAACATAAATATTTTAAAATTGGCTTGACGTTTAGAGATGAAAACGATGTCAACCATGTTGGTCCATATACATTATCTGTGTCCTAGATCGATGACGTCATGACTCAAAAAGTTTAATAGTAAAGGATCGCGTTCATGTTTTTTAATAAGATGTATGACGTTACAAAGTGATAGCGTTTTAGGATGTTAAAGACATAGACAAAAGAAATAATTTTCATATTGAGTTTATACAAACATATATTCAAGTTTTATGAACAGAAATTATTATATTTAGGTTCCATATGACAAATACTTTTAGAAATAAACATCATTTTCATATGTGTCAAGTAGCCTGTCATATATCAGTATTTTTTTGTTCTAATCTGTTAACTTCCAGAACCAATAGTTTTTATAAGAAGATCCAATGATTATGTTGTTTTAACGGATTTACGATTAACGTTTTAATAATACTATAATGATTTAATAATAAGTTAACTTTTAACAAATTTAACTTTTTCAGTAACGGATTAGCGATTAACGAAGCCAACTATTTGATTAACGGTGCTCAGCTATGACTTTAGCTATAGCTTATAATATTATCCAGCAAATACATAAAGCACTTAAAAGCATTATTTTATACAGTAAAAATATACCTGCCTATGGCAAAATACAAAGTTATATGAATTGAAAATTAAAATAACAATATGAGCTTTCATATTTTATTAACATCTTTTTCACTTTTCACAAGATTCTATTATTGTTAATTTAGATTCATTCATTCTTGTTTTCTGTTAATATTTTTATATGTTGTTTATTATTATATTATACGTGTCATTGAACGTACATTTAAATTTATTTTCGTTTTGCGCACAATTTCTGTCACTGAAATAATTGTTTTTATTAAAAGTATATGGTACATTGTTTTTTTGGACCAACCATTTATTTTACCTAGATTTAAAAGGATAACTTATATATTAATATTATTATATCTGAATATATTATTTATTATCCATTGAACCTACGATACGAACGACAAACCTACAATAAACATAAAATATTTTTATGGAAATTCTAGGTTTTTTCTTTGGATTCGTTTACAAATACATCAATATCTGTTGAATATGTGAAATCTAAGCTAACAACGTAAACTGTAAATACCATCAACTAAGACTACCAAATTTTCTATATAGAGCGTTATCATTCGTTTTCAAAATCTATAGGTACATATTATAATAAAACTGTAGAGGTCGAATGTCTGTACATAGAAAAAAACGAGAAACTAAAATCAGAGTCAGGAAGTACCATATTGGCCGCGGGTTTGCGGGGGGGGGGGGATTGCTCATGCGTACCCGGCATCGAAGGAGTGTCCGGGAGGTTTTTTAAGGTCCTCTCCTCGTGGTATGAGTTTTGCATACCACGCTGTGGAGAAGGCGAGTCCCACTGCAGCGGCGGCGGGAATGAGTAAAAGCATTCCCCTCGGACAAAAAAAAAAAGGGGTTTAGAAGTAAAATAGAACACAACCAGTTTTATTTTATTTCTCTGACGGTTTGTACGGGCTAATCTCGAAAGCTGTTGCACCGATTTAATTGTTTTTTTTCATGGTGGTACCTTACATCCCCGGTCAACATTTTAATACTTTTAATCACAGAAAATTAATGAGTTCCCTTGGGATAAAAAACCAAGGGACTAAAAACACCACGCGGACAAAGTCACGGGCAGCTAGTATAAAATATTCCAAAACAATAGAATAAACTCTAGAATAAATCTATTTCAATGCTTATTCACACAACGTTTATTTTTAAACACCAGATACCTAGTGTACCTAAATAAGTATAACAATAAAAAACGATATCGGTAGACAAACATAACAAACACATTATTTAGTATGCTATTATAGTGGATTCCAATGAGTCGGCCGCGAAATGAAAAACGCGTGGGCTCCTTAGAATATTGAATACATAATAAATAACATAAACAATAAACACAGATTATAATAAAAAAGAAAATTCTAGATTAACGGTATGAGGATAAATATTAAAACTTAGTATCTATAGGACAAATAGCAAATTAGATTAATAATAAATTAATAATTTTCAAAAGCTTTCCATGTCCGCCTTTATTTTCCCAAATTGAGGTTATTTCATAGATCCAGGCCAAAGATTCACAATTCTAAATATATTTCCAGCTTCGATTCTAAATATTCCAATAATTAAATTAAGCTGTAAATTGTACCTAATAGAAATGTTGATGTCCTACCTGTACATGGTTCATCTATACTAATATTATAAAAAGAAAACACACACAATCAAAAATAATAAATAAACTCAAAAACTACTGTGCCGATTTCAAAACTTCTTTCACCATAGGAAAGCTACATTCACCCTGAGTGACATTGGCTATATTTAATTATGAAGTTCCCACGGGAACGGGAGTTACGCGGGTGAAACCGTGCGCGGGATGCTAGTCATTAGTAAAATAGGCTAAATATTCAAAACGAAGTGATTTTCGAATGAATTATTTACTGAAGTGTGCGACATTGAATTTCCTTATGGTACATTTCCGCAGTTACAATTCAAAGGGTATGCTGAGAGATATTCAAACTGGAAAATCGTTTTATTGAATGAGGAAAACTCGTCCGTTAATATTTTATTTATGGATGGAATGGATTTCATACAATTTTTATCAAGTTTTGAAAGAATTTCGTAGATTTTCCATTATAACATTCCTGTTTTTATGTATCAAAAAAACCCTTACATAAAACAAGTTTCGCGCGCGCTTTTCACTCGCGTAACTTCCGTTCCCATAAAAACATATGCATTAAATATAGCTTATATTACTTCTCGATAAAGTTCTAATAGTGAATTTTTTTTTGGGAAGAAAGAATGCAGAAGTCTTTCGACTTTAAAGAGTATCATGGTATTGAGTCGTTGCATAGTTGTGACAAACTAATATTCGACATATTTTAGGCGATTACATCACAACTCTAAACTTATATATTAAAGCGGCCGTAGCCCAATGACTAGAGAGAGGGCGTCGGACTTGTGATCTTGTAGTCGCCGGTTAGATCCCCACCCATTGCACTACCGACGTGAACCCACTCATAACACAAGCATGTAAGCTTAACACGAGGGGTTAACAAGAATACTAGTAGATTGCAAGCTTTAGGGCGATGCGATAGTATGATATGCTGACTATCAGAGGTATTAAGACATTAGCTTCACAAACGTTAGTGCAACGGAGCTTCCCGCCGCCTACCGCCCTAGGCTCGGCCTCGGGGAGTGGCCCCCGCCGGATGGGCCCCGCTCCCTTCGAGGCTGACCCATGAGGAGTAGGGACGCCTTTACACTCGGGCGTCCCTATAAATAGGCAAATGGGCCACTGTAAGTGTGGCCCAGGAGATCCCGCGGTGCCATATTGATCGCGGGTGCCGTCGAGGAGCCGGATTGCTCATGCGTACCCGGCCCCCGCCAACGGCGGATCGAAGGAATGTCCGGGAATTTTAGTGGTGTAGGGTCCTCTCCTTGTGGTATGATTTAGCATACCACGCTATGGAGAGAGCGAGTCCCACATATCCCGCTGCCAGCAAGCGAATACGCTGCAGCGGCGGTGGGAATGCGTAAATATATTTCCCCCGGACAAAAAAAGGTCAACGGACCTTTTGATTTAACTATACAGTAAACGCTCTCTATTCGCGGGATATACGTTCCGTAAATATGCCGCGAATACAGAAACCGTGAATATGGAATGGTAATTTATATGGGATTATAGAGGATACGTTCCTAGAAGACAGTAGATGGATCAATTTTCATAAAAAAGTCACGTTTCCAGTGTTCGTTCCATATGCACTGGAAACGTGACGGTGGGATGTGAATTAAAAATTTTCTCCAAGGCGTAAATTATCAAAGCATATCTATTTTCACTTTTAGCGGTAACACAGGTTTTTTTTTGTGTGGAAACTCGTATTTTTAGTCTACATTATAAAGCACGGAACGTCTAATATGTGGCAGCATTTAACATCAACTTAAGGCGTAGTCGTGATAAGGTCTTAATTTTAATCCAATTACCAACAAGTTTACAAAGGATACCGAACCCTTTCTATTAATGTATGTATGTACTGATGCACCGATTAGTTCCGCGAATGTGGGAATTTCGTCGCAATTTTTGAATTATTCGCGAATAGTGAAAACGCGAATGAACGAAGCGCGAATAAGGAGCTTTTACTGTACTCTTATATAAAGCTGAAGAGTTTGTTTGCTTGAACGCGCAAATCTCAGGAACTGCTGTCCAATTTGAAAAATTGTTTCAGGTGCCAGATAGCCCATTTAACGAGGAAGGCTATAGACTATATTTTATTATGAAGTTTCTACGGGAACAGTAGTACGCAGGTGAAACCGCGCGCGGGAGGTTAGTATAAAATTACATAACATATCATAACAGAGTATTTTTGTAAAGAGAAGTAAACGTAAGCAAAACTCACCAGATACCTATAGATGGCGAAGGGGACATACTCCAGCATTACGAAGACGTCAGCCACAGCAAGCCATTTTAGTAGCCTATTGATAGGGGTCACTGCCAAGTCTCGTCGCGTTAGTACTGCGACGTTCAACGCGTTTGCGAGGCTTCCAAAAAGACATACCTGAGAACAAAAATATAAATATACCGTGTTTCTTTATGAATTGCAAATAATTGACATTGACAACCTCCGTAGCGGTATTTGGCTCGCTTTAAATCTCGGAGGTCGTGGGTTCGATCCCCACGTCGGACAAGAAATACTTGTGTTAATTATAAGTTTTCTTTCCGGGTCTGGTTGGTTAAGGGACTTCCCTCCGTGCCTCGAAAAGCACATTAAGCCATTGGTCCCGATTGTTATAACATCATCTATAATAATCGTATATCAAGGAACGGGCAGCAGCGTTTCCTTGTGTAGTACAGCATAATACTGCGGTCACGAACGCCTGCAAAGCGTGGTGACTATGACAAAACCCCCCCTCGGGAGGAGGCACATGTTCAGCAGTGGACGTTATACGGGCTGATGATGATGATGACAGCCGTATGGTTTCCGGCTTGGAATATACACCCCATATCTTTCCTATAGGTGTCGTAAGCGGCTAATAAGGGACATACACCTGATGGATGGGCAGCATCTATCAGCTCAAATATACTCCCATAATACTGCGATCACCAATCTGCCAGCCAAGCGTGACGATAACGGCAATATCGCTCAATTGCCATGGTCTGTTAAAAGGAGGCCAATGTTCAGCAGGTTTTTTTTTCTGACGGACGTACGTTATTTGCCACGTGGCTTTTGCTACTTCACCAGGCATAAAGGCCAGCAGGGCTCCAGCCTCAATAAATGGTTAAAAACTACAAACTAAGCAAACAGCGCAAGCCCCCTGTGGGGCTTGGACCTCGGCTCAGTGCGGACGCTAGCGATGAGATTGAGGGATTATGACTTTTAGTATTTTACGGGGTTTTGTGCAACTGTCGCTCTGGTTTACAGTTCGCGGGCCTCTCGGACATCGGGCTTACGACTGCATTGGATGGTTCTTTGTAAACTTAAGGGTCAGGAGGAAGTTCAGCAGTGGCCGTAAACTGGCCGTAAACAATATTAGTTTTCCTATAGGTGACGGTGATGACAATTGTATAAGGAGAAGTCAACTCTAATGCCCTGCATTACGAAATAATAGGTTGTATGAACTTGAACGGCCGTCCGTAACACAGGCTCGAAGTCAATTTAATCTACAATTTTAAATGCTATTGCTATTATTACCAAAAACGAATGATTTCATTGAGTATTAACAACGACACAATATACCGATGATGTATAGAAAATATATAGTGTACAATGTAGTCAAATTTTGAAATAAAAATTTGGTAATGGCCGTTTTTTTGTTTGCAAATATACAGTGCAAATTGAAAGATTAGCCAAATTTTGAAAAAAAAATTGCTTATGGGTAATTGTTTGTAATAACTTGTTGTCCTATTTCACTGCCATTCAACTAATATTATAAATGCAATTTATCGACGAAAACATCTTCATATGTTATTTTTCGCGGAATAATAAAAAATAAGTTAAAGAAGATTGACGCCAACTTGGTAAGCATTTTATTATTCCGATCGGCCAGTCTATGTAATTGTACTGGTACTCGTATTTAGGTCAATCAATTGAGGTGCGTTTGAAAATTTAAAAACTATGTTCTTATAATATACTATACTAGATTCCCGCGCGCGGTTACACCCGCGTAACTCCCGTTACGCGTCCCGTTAACTCAAATTTTAATAAAATCATCGCAAATAACTTTAGGTACCTACTCGTTTGGTTTCAAAACGAAATTTAATTTTAGCTACGAAATATGTAACAAAATTGTAATGAGGCTTTGTAAATACTGTGTGGTGTGTATGTATTTGTGTTGAAGAATACATGATAACACATTTAGATTTAATTAAATTTTGAATGTGTAAAATACCGATCAATCATCTATATATAAAAATAAATCCCTATTTCCCTTGGTCCCGACATCACGATTCAAGTAAGTAAACCTTAATTTGAGTAGTTACCGTTATAAAAATTAATACTATGAGTTCTTTTTTTTCTTTATTATTAAGTTCTTTATATTAATAATACGGTACTTGTTTGAAGGCCGAAGAAAAAATAATATGACAACTGAATGTTTTGAAATCCGTTGATAGTAATAAAAAAGTACGAGAGAAAAAATATTAACAGTAATTATTATGATTAATGTGGACCCACAACAGTTACTGTGTGAAATGTTTAATCCAAATCTCATTCAGTTGTTTAGCGTGATTGAGTTACAAAAATGTATAAGTAACAACAAAAAAAGGCATTTCTAATGTTACTTACCATGTAAGAAACTAACTAATAATATATTATTAAATGCTCCCTAAGGTACTATTCCATTGTCAAAAACTGAGAATACTCACCAACAAGCTGACATATCCATGTATGCTATTATAAGCAAGAATCAAATCACGAAATTCTCCTGTGCAATATTCCGTCCGCTCACATTCCTTCACCACTGATATATTGTATTTGCTCCTCCAATCTTCTAGCACTTTTATAACTTCTCCAATTCCACTGCTATTTGTACCACTGTTCTTAAGAATAGATATGAAACGGGGATCCTCGAAGAAAAAGTTGTAAGAGCCATTTACCGCGTGGCTATTCAACGATTGAGTATCATTGTCCGGCAACATAATGCTTGAGTATCCTTTTGTTCATCACTTAAAGCAATTCGTATGTACGTTCCACTTAGTCACCGTGTTTAGAAGTCTCTCTTCTAGATTGTAGGCCAGTTTTCTCATATTACACGTCACCTGAAAAAACAAAACAAAATAGTTTATCATTCGAGTCATAAATCTGCGTAGTTTTATCAAAAGGAAGATAGATTAGACAATCTTAAAAAAAACAGTAGCCGGCTTGATGTTACACAGATATATTTAAATGAAGGTAAACACAGTTCTGTGACTGTACTTTTCGTGTCTAGTTTTCAATTGGAATATTTTAGATACCGTAGCAATGTGCCTATACATTGCTACACAATCTCAAATATGTTCACGGTCCTCGTTTTACTGTCTGATACTCGTAGGTATATAAAAGTACATAATAAAATATATAACTATTGTTTAATTAAAACCAGATAAAATTTGATTATTTACTCACTAAATTAAATAAATTTTAAATTCGTCTAGTTAGTGACACAATGGTTTGGCGGAGTATAAACTGGTACGATAGCGACGCAGCGGCGATGTTCCGAACAAATAAATTTCGCTTGTCGTTCCTGGTGAGCGGCCGGCGACATATATTTATATGAGTTTGAAGAAATCGCCGTCACGTTGTAGTTGCCCTACCAGTATCAGTATCAGTACCTACGACTCCGGTGTTACGCTAGTTGCTTAGTAAATTGGTTTTATAACTTTTGTTATATTTATATCGAATGTCTCTTACATAGTATTTCAAACCCTGAGTGCTCTGTGTCCGTAAGTTATATTATTTTTGGTTTGTACGCTCAGGCGTATAGCAGCAAGCAGGTCTGTCAACAAGTAAAAAAAAATTAAGGTACAATGAGCATTACCGCGGCTTTTCGACTATATACTATGATTAAGTTTTATAATATTAGTTTAGATACGATGTGTCTGAACACATCGTATCTAAACTAATATTATAAAACTTAAGAGTTTGTTAGCTTGTTTGAATGCGCATCAGTAATTTCGAGAATTGCTGGTTTGATTTCAAAATTTATTTAACCATTAGAATGCTACGTTATCCAAATGTATCAGATGCTATATTAAACGATGAATTTTGTACTTAAAATAATTCTTGTACTATTAACACAAACGCTTGTTATATGATAGTATATAAATACGATACAGGAAAATATCAGAAAACTTTTCCAATTTAAATGATTATGATTGATATATGTGTATTTGTAAATCTTATGTGAGTAAAAATGTTACCTTTTTTTAGTCCGCACTTAAGTTGAAAACATTAGTTCCAAATTGTATCGGAAAATTGATTACGTCATGTCAAAATAAAAACCTTTGTTACCCCTCACGTGTATTAACAATACACATGGCTGAGGGGGGGGATCATCAAAGCAAATTTACGCAATCTTCATTTATTAGGTACGCAGTATTATTTCGAAAAAATAATGTAACATTTAAAATACCAATTTAATATTTATGTTATAATCTTTATCTATATTAATATTATAAAGAGGAAAGATTTGGACTTTTGTATGTATATTTGTTAACAATAAATTCAAAAACCAAAGGACTAATGCTTAATTAGAATGCTACATTATTCCTAAGTAACGTGCTATATTTAATTATGAAGTTCTCACGGGTAGGGAGCTACGCGGGTGAAACAGCGTTTGGTAATAGAATGTTTATATAATACTAGCTGCGCCCCATGCTTTTACTCTGCTCCAGTGGGTCGGAGCGTGATGTTCAGCCTATATGTTAATCCAGCGTATTACCTATCTCGGTGCAAAATTTCAGCCAATTCCGTTTAGTAGTTTTGGCGTGAAAGAGTAACAAACATTCATCCATCCATCCAATCGCACTTACAAACTTTCGCGTTTATAATATTAGTAGGATAATATTAATAGTATTTTCTTTTCATCATCATCATCATCATTTCAGCCGTAGGACGTCCACTGCTGGACATAGGCCTCCCTCATAGATCTCCAGTTGTTACGGTTAGAAGCGGCCTGCATCCACCGTGATCCCGCGGCCTTAACCAGATCATCCGTCCATCTAGTAGGTGGACGTCCTACGCTACGCTTTCCGATCCGCGGTCTCCATTCGAGAACTTTTCGGCCCCAACGGCCATCTGTTCTCCGTGCTATATGGCCTGCCCATTGCCACTTCAACGAACTAATCCGTTGGGCTATGTCGGTAACCCGCGTTCTTCTACGTATCTCCTCATTTCTGATTTGATCTCGTAGAGAAACCCCGAGCATAGCCCTCTCCATAGCTCGTTGAGCGATTCTGAGCCTGTTCATACGGCCTATAGTGAAGGACCACGTTTCAGATCCATAGGTCATCACTGGCAACACACACTGGTTAAAGACTTTCGTCTTCAGGCACTGAGGTATTTTAGAGGAAAAAACGTTGCGAAGTTTCCCGAACGCTGCCCATCCGAGTTGGATTCGGCGATTGACCTCCTTCTCGAAGTTGGACCTACCTAATTGGACTGTTTGTCCTAGGTATACATACGCGTCAACAACTTCAAGAACCGTATTCTCAACCATAATAGGGGTAGGCACAACATGGACATTAGACATGATTTTTGTCTTGTCCATGTTCATTTTAAGACCTACCCGCTGGGAGACTCGGTTGAGGTCTTCGAGCATTGTACTGAGTTCTTCCATCGACTTTGCCATGACCACGATATCATCAGCGAATCGAAGGTGAGTGATGTATTCACCGTTGATGTTGATGCCTAGTCCTTTCCAATTCAGAAGTTTGAAGGTGTCTTCCAAAGTGGTCGTAAACAGTTTCGGAGAAATAACGTCTCCCTGTCTTACGCCCCTTTTTAGTGGAATTGCCTTCGTACTCTGTTCTTGTACTCGGACCGACATAGTGGCGTTTCTATACAAACATTTCAACACTTCGATATACCGATAGTCAATACGGCATCGCTGGAGAGACTCAAGTACGGCCCATGTTTCGACCGAATCAAAGGCTTTCTCGTAGTCCACAAACGCTAAACAGAGAGGCAAGTTATACTCTTCGGTCTTCTGTATTACTTGCCGCAGCGTATGTATGTGGTCTACGGTACTATAACCTTTTCGAAATCCGGCTTGTTCGGGAGGCTGAAAGTCATCAAGCCTTCGTTCGAGACGATTCGCAATAACCCTGGAGAACAGCTTATAGACATGGCTCAAAAGCGAGATGGGCCTGTAGTTCTTTAGTAAGGTGTTATCCCCTTTCTTAAAGAACAACACCACCTCGCTCTTATTCCATGCTTTAGGCGTGGTGCCTCCGAGCAAAGTGGAATTGAAGAGCTTCTGAAGGACTTTAAGTACCGGTGATCCACCCGCTTTCAGGAGCTCTGATGTGATTCCGTCCTCACCCGGCGCCTTGTTGTTCTTTAGCTGTTTCAGGGCCATGCTTATCTCGTATAGGCTGATGTCCGGGATATCCTCGGTATAGTGTCGGGTCAGTTTGGCTCTTGGGTCTATAGCCGCACTGAAAACAGGCTTGGTGACTGAAGCGTAGAGCTGCCCGTAGAACTTTTCGACTTCCCTTAACACTTCCGCTTTTGTCGACGCAAGACTGCCATCATCCCTCTTCAGCTTTGTCATCTGGCATCTTATTTTCTTTTACACATTTAATATTTTTTATACAAGAAATTAATTAATAGATTTATTAAATATAATCATATATATAATAAATCTAACACTGAAATAATTTTTCAAATCGGACCACAAGCTGAGTTTAGCGCATCCAAACTAACAAACAAACAAACTCTTCAGTTTTATAAATTACTAGCGACCCGTCCCGGCTCCGCACGCGTACAATGCTGATGTATCATACATATAAACCTTCCTCTTGAATCACTCTATATATTAAAAAAAACCGCATCAAAATCCGTTGCGTAGTTTTAAAGATTTAAGCATACATAGGGACATAGGGATATAGGGACAGAGAAAGCGACTTTGTTTTATACTATGTAGTGAAGAGTAACTATAGATTATAGAAAAATTTTACGCTTGTAGCCACATTTTTAGCAAAATTAAAAAAAATATGATCGCAGAATAACAGCATATACTAATTTCTCGATTTTTGAAGTTTTTTAATTTTATATCTACGTTTTATTAAAAAACCAAACCAATACTTTTCCTTTTTTAGACTCACACTTATATTTAATGTAACAAATTATATCGGAAAACTTATTGCGTGCCAAAATAAAAACGTCTGTTAGCATTAACAATAAACATGAGAGATGAGCGAAACATCAAACCAAATGTTTTACGCAATTACCATTTATTACCTACTTAGTAGCAAAGCTTAGATAACAGACAATGAAAGTAATAATAGATTTTTTTTCCGACTGTCATTTGTTTTTTCCTCCTACAGATATAATTCTTAATTAGCGTGTTTATCTATAAATGAATGCTTGTTAGAAAAACGTTTGAAATCAATTTGTTAGTTACCGTTTTCCTGATTCTGACTAAAAGAAAATAAAAAGACAAGATAGATTAATTGCGAGTATAATACTAAAAGTTTTTTACATAGTACCTACTTAAGACTTAATTCTAATCAACCTAAACACTACAATGTAGATGTCTATAGCTCCATGCCCCATTTTGTATTTTATCCATGTTTTTATTTATGTTTTCTTAGTTATGGTATAATTTCATTTATATTACCTCTATACCACCTATTTAAACATGATTAATATAATCTAGGAAGTTCCTGTCTCCTGAGATTCGGGTCAATAGCCTAGTTTAGGAGACAGAGGTTCCATATAGCATGCACACAATACTTGCTTGGAATAAAGAGTTATTATTATTATTATAGCGTATATATTAATCATTGATGAGTATTATTAAGTTCAACGCATGGAACACTACAACCTCCGTGACGTACCGATATAAGTCTCACATTCGCCCACGCCGGATAAGAATCTTTGTTTAAAATGTATGATTTCTTTCAGAATCTGGTTGGCTGAGAAACTACATCATCTAACATCGCCTATAAAAATTGTATACCAACGAACAGGCAGCAGCGTTTCTGTGCGTTATCACATAATAGGCTAGTTGACACATATGAAAGTATGTTACAATTATGTTTATTTCTAAAAGAATTTGTCATATGGAACCTATATAAGTATAATAATTTCTGTTCATAAAGTTGAATATGTTTCTATAAACAAGCCAAATAACGCGACACAACGGAGGTTGTCTCTTTATAATATTATTATAGAAATAAACATAATGCTGAAGAGTTTGTTTGTTTATTTGAGCACGCTTATCTCAGGACTACTACTGGTCCCTTTTGAAAAATTATTTCTATGATAAATAGCCGATTTATCGAGCAAGGCTGTAGACTATTACTTTATACTGAAGAACGGGTGAAACCACGCACGATAAGCTAGTTTTTTTAATATAAAATGACAAGGTATATAGCTCTCCTTATTACTTATTTACTCATAAAGAATATTAAGATTTCTGGCTCAAACATTTACATAGGCTTTTAATATTGAACGTTGACGTGAGCGAAACTCAAAACATTATTTATATATTTTGCACGTTCGAAAGCTTTATTCAAGGTTGAACGCATGACTTGATAAGATTAAAAATAAGATCAATATTATTTTAAAAATAGAACACAATAATATTGTTACAACAGACGCCTTTCTTTGTATGTTGTTGTTTTTTTTTTTTTGTTATTACATGTACAGTTGAGGGCCTTAGAAAGACTTGACTAAGAAAATAGATGCAAGTGGACATAGATATCGATTTTTTCTTACTTTAGCAATTTTCACGCGATAGGTATTAATTACATTATTAGACACTACCGCTTACTACATTTCAAAATTGAGTAACTAAATTTCTAATAAATTCATACAACGCTGGTGGTCGGAGTTTATTGATCTCAATGTTGAAAACCACAGATGATATTATCTTATTTTGATTTAAAAAGTCAACTATTCCAGAAAATCGAATAGTAAGCTCTATGACTTTTCATTGCTTGTTTTTCTTCGATAGAAAATGTAATTTCCTCTCGGTACCGTAGTGTATAGAATTTGTTGTTGTTGAAGCTACTCTGTTTGAGTTTTAAAACGATTCGCTGATGCACCCATTCTTTAAAGGTTGTTTATTATTCTGAACATCATATACATGGTATGTATCTAGTTCTAGCACAGTTTCTTTGGGAATTCTGCCACTAAAAACGTATATGCCTTGTTTTTCGGAAAAGTTAAGCATCCCAACTCGCGGTTGTTGACTCCACTTTCCATAAAAATTACAATAAAATAATGAAAAAGTAAATTAATTTAGCGTTTCGGTATGTCAGAATTACAATGTTAAAAAAAACTCAAATTAATAGATTATTATTCTTATATATCTATACTAATATTATAAAGGGGAACAGTTTTTATTATTGTTTTTTTTCGTGTCTTTGTTTCGAATGAACCTAAAAACTATTGAACGGATTTTGATTATTGTTTCACCGTTAGAATGCTACGTTACCCTTGAGCGAAGCCGGGGCCGCTAGTACTCTATAAATTAGGAAACTAGGTATCTTAACGCAGTAAGTGACAGTAAATATAACAATGTACATTGTACATACAATGTTCTTTGTCCGTACATTTATCCTTGATTTATCTAATACGGATGTTATTATTTGTTGATACACACAATATAACATTATTATAGGTGTTATTGTGCTTAATCATCAATCAACCTTATAAGGAATAATACATGTGTATTATAGAATACTTTATTATTATTATTAAAACATTAGCTGCACCCCGCAGTTTCATGCGTGATGCCTTGTTTAGCCTATATATTATTAAGCTAAATCAATTTTAAAAAATAAATAACAACCATCCATACAACATTTTGCGTTCAGAATATCAGTAGAACTCTTACTTTTTTTAAGTTTGTGCGTAATCAAAATTATGTTTCTAAAATAAAAGTAGCCAATGATATTACTCGTAGGGTGTGGACTGTATTGTAGGTTTGAAATTATATTCTTGGTTGTTTCTTCAAGACGTTCGTTTATTACAGCTCTCCAAATCAGAATAATAAATACAATAAAATCGACTTATATTTTATACCTCCGCGAGCCGCCCGCCATCGGTGGTGGTTTGAGTGCGCTCGCGACTACGCGTTAACAAATCATATTTATTTACAATTTATACATTTCTACAAGTCCTAACTTGTCCGCATGTTCGTTGTACTTCACATTACTGTACTGTATTAAGCTATATTTTCGCAGTGAACTTTCTATTATAATTGATTAATTCGATCTGATATACCCCAAAACAAACAGGCAAAAAAATAGATATCGCTAATTCTTACTTACAACGTAAGTAAGTAGTACATATGTATGTAATATTTCACAAAAATGTGTTATTTTGTTTAACAAACGTACAATATTTTTTTTATGCAGATATAGCCTTTTTTAATATTAATTAACCTGGGCTATTCACGTTAAATTGCAAAATGGTAAGTTTGTAACAAATTTACTATAAGACACAAATTACATTATAAATATCACTTTTTAGCCTAACATAGGCAGTGATAATGTAGCATTCTACTGGTGAAAGGATTATCGAAATCGGTTCGGTAGTTTTTAAGTTTATTCGAAACAAACATACAAAAATATAAAAATGCAAACTTTTCCTTTTTGTTATATAAGTAAAGAGTATAAAATATGATGGGGAGAGTCTGGCCCACTACGACACAGGTTATTTTTTCGTATATTTTGTAAAATTGTAATATGTAACGAACGCATGTTTGTAAATTTGTAATGATGATGATTTCTTTTTTATTATTTTAACCCCAAATCTTTTTTCGAAAATCCATCTTTACATACACTAACATCTAAAAAGTTTAAAGTCTTAAATCAATTCTAAATTTCAAAAAGCACTTCACTTTGACACTTAACTCTTACATCATTGTTCAAAAAAAGTGCGAAATTAAAGCGGAAACATAAATTTGAACGTTCGTGAGCGGCAGTTTAAAACAGAATTTATAATTATGGCGGTAGTTTGTAAAACGCCGCACATTTTCAAATTCGGTGACGAATATCAGTGTAAAACAAAGAGAAGTCAGCTAATCACGATTGGTATGCATTTATCAAAAATCAATCGATTTAATAGATCAATTAAGTCAAAATAAATAATATAATCTAAATGTATTAGTTAAATTTTTATTAACATTGAATTTGACTATTAGAATAGGTTCGATCGAATCGTCTACATTTACAATAAACTTTTATTTTATTTTATTGTAGACTAGCGACCCGCCCCGGCTCCGCACGGGTACAATGCTGATGTATTATACATATAAACCTTGCTCTCGAATCCTTCTATCCATTAAAAAAGCCGCATCAAAATCCGTTGCGAAGTTTTAAAGATTTAAGCATACATAGGGACAGAAAAAGCGACTAAGTTTTATACTGTAGTGATTATATCCGTTACTGAACTAGTACAAGTAGTAATCTGTAGTTTCACGAGTACAAGCAAATAGTAAAATATTTCAATGTCAGTTTGAGCGACGGTTGCGTATAATTCTCAATTTATTTCCTACCATAGTTTATAACTCGAGACTATGTCTTGGATGATGAAAGAATGGCAGATATGTATAAACTAACTGAGGATGATTACGGAAGTCTGTGTCTGTCTACCAAACGTCGTGTAAACACAGCGCTCACTCATAAACATACGCCGAGCGTCGCGGATATTTTGAACGAAGTTGACTCGCAAATAACGATAACTTTTCTATTAATAGACACTGTACTACTTCTAGTAAGCACTGCTTCTCTTTTGTACCTACTGTATGTAGTACAACGCAAAACCAAGTGAAGTATTGCTGGCGCAAAAAATACAGTACCTATAATTATGTAGGTACAGAAAATTGATAGAAAATAGACTATGTCAGTGATTGCGTTTTTTTAACTAGGTATATATTTATTTTTCTTTTTTTTTCGTTCTTATTTTAAAATCATTTTTGTCCATCGATTAATTTGTAAACTCTTTAAACGATAGTGAGCATATGCCATACACAAAAAGCCTCTTTGCTTTTATTCTATGTAGCTCCACTACAAGCCCTCTATGTCGCTATTCAACTACGCCACATAATCAAACTTAAGTAGTAAGTACAAGATTATAACTTTATTTCCTAAAGTAGACCTATTAGGTTATTTATAATTACTTAATCCTATGCGAAAATCCCTACTGATCTCAATTAAAACACTAACATTAATTCCGCCCAAAAAGCGCCAAATATTTTATGTTTTTAATTTAGATTTATTTTTTTATTAATTATTTTATTTGATGTGTACTTACGTAAATTGTATAAAAAATATATGGAAGTATCACTTTACATAAAAATATACAATGTTTATTTTAAAATGTCGTTCGTTAAGTAAGTTTTTAATTATTAATTTATTTGATATGCGTCACATAAATAAATCACTTATAAAAACCAATATTTATTTCCACTGTCACACAACTTTTTTTAAACTCCTTTAATGCTCAAGTCTGCCTACTAAGTCAATTAAACAATATGAACTAAATAATGTAAACCTCAACATTTAAGAAATAGTACTTACTCGGTAACCGCAAATAAATATTTGTCATGTGGTGAGGGTTTTTCAATATCTCAGTAACCTGCATTCGCACGTAGAATAGTTAAACGTCACTTATTTCAAAATAGGCCAATTTTAAGATGACCTACATTTATTTAATTAATTATATATTAATGCGAACAGTTTGCCTCATTGGTCTAGCGGCATATTATGTATGTGAGTAGTTTTAGATTTCAAATTCCAGTAAAGTTCTTAATCACAAAATGCGTACTTATTCATCACACGATTGACCGTAAATAGCGAGGCCCCGGGTTCAATTCCCGAATAAAGAACTATGTTTGGTACCTGGATAAAATTTAACGAGATAAAAAAGTACCATACAGTAGTAAAAAAGTAGGTTCGATTCTTACCCGGGAAAATGGTTTATGCGATCTACAGACAGTTGTTCAGATTCTGAATGTGCTCTGTGAACATGTGTTTGGGGTTGTAAAGTCCCCGCAACACAAAGAACTATTTCCAAAAAATATATATTTCAATAAGCAATAATATAGTAATTATGAAAACGGGAGGCTGTAAGTAATTAGTATGTACATGGATATGTGTCTTCAAAGAACAGTTCCTTATTCCATTAACAATAACATTATTTGTTCTTTTGTAGTATCGTTGTATGTTATTTATAATAATAATAATAATAAATTTATTTATTTTCATTGGTGCACAAATTTATACAGTAGGTACAATACATTTAAATAATCTAGGTAATACAATATGGTGCCTGTATAGAATTAAATCTGTGCCACAGGCGCTATGGGCACTTGATTGGTATAAAATAATGATCTTACTTATGTAATTTTAACAATATTTATTATAGACATAAAACTATGCATATAATTAACTAAACATTAAATAAAAATACTTATCTACTTAAAATACTTCAAACAGTAATATGAAACCTATTTTTATTTGACGACAGTCAGCAAATCTTCCGTGCGCTCATAATTTAGTGTTTGCAAATATTCGCAAACTCGCGTTTTAGATTTTGCATAGTTTAGGTCATATATTGAATCATATATTTAATACTTTCCTGTTTGTCATAAGCCCATTTTTCCGCCTATTTCTCAATGGCACATAACAAGTCAATGAACCAGGTAAACTAAGGAAAATAAAAAGATAAAAAGTTATAATACCATAGCTTTTTCCAATCCTGCTAATATTATAAAAGCCAAAGTTTGTAAGTATGAATGGAAAGTGAGATGGATGTTTGTAAATCTTTCACGCCAAAACCACTGAGCGGAAGTGGCTGAAATTTTGCCCCGGGATAGGTTATACTCCTTACTACCTATAGGCTGCAAAATATCACGGTCCAACCCACCTTCCGACATACCTTCTGTCTTGTTTTAATATGTTATAATTTTTAAGTTACTTAATACAACAGTGTATTTCGTTAGTAATATGTAAATTATGGAATCGATTGCTCGAATTCAAAGGTTATTATAGTATTTTTTAAGTTAATATTAGTAATACTTTCATGACATGATTCGGCATTTCGTTAACAAATAATTAAGTTTGTAACGACATTAAGTAATTTTTTTTTTGTTGTCGAGAGGAAAATGCTTTTACGCATTCCCACCGCGCCGCTGCAGCGTATCCGCGCGCTGGCGGCGGGATATGTGGGACTCGGCCTCTCCATAGCGGTGGTATACTTACTCATACAACGAGGAGAGGACCCTACACGATTAAAACCCCCCGGACACTCCTTCGACCCGTCGTCGGCGGGGGCCGGGTACGGACGAAGCTATCCGCCCCCCCGACGACACCCGCGACCAGTATGGCGCCGCGGTATCTCCTGGGCCACACTGACTGTAGCCCATTTGCCCAGTTATAGGGACGCCTGGAATGTGGAGACGTCCCTACTCCTCATCAACGACAGTAAGTACCTGACACTACCACAACAAAATTTTATTACGCGTTTCTTTATTTGGTATGAGCAATATACTCGTTTCTTTGATTATTTTATTATATAATATTCGCATGCTTGAACATTGGTATTGAAATAAACATTGTTTTTTATAGCCCCATATAGGTAGATCCATTAGAAGTTGGTCCATAAGATTTTTGTAGGTAACTTAATTTGTAGGTTTTTAGGTATATTGACAAATATTAACTGTTTAACCAATAAAATTATACTTTATCACGTAGGTATTCTATAATTGAATGGTCGCTAAAAAGGGTAGAATCTCATTTCCATAAGGTGAAATAGAAGGCGAAAAATATATTAAGAAGGATATATATACTAAGTAGGTACATATAACAACCTCCGTAGCGGTATTATATCTCGGAGGTCGTGGGTTCGATCCCCACGCCCCAGACAGGAAATCTTTGTGTAAATTCTAAGATTTTTCCGGGTCTGGTTGGTTGAGCGACAGCCGTCCGTGCCTCGGCAAGCACGTTAAGCCGTAGGTCCCGATTATTATAACATCATCTATAATCATCGTATAGCAAGTAACGGGCAGCAGCGTTTCCTTGGGTGGTACAACATAATATTGCGGTTACCAACACGCCTGCCAATCGTGGTGGAGAATGGGGAGGTGGAGAGGTGAGGTGGGGGAAGGCCCATGTTCAGCAGTGGACGTTATACGGGCTGATAATGATGAGGTATATACAACCTTCTGGTTTGGTCTAGAATTAATAATGGTTAATGATTTACTTAAGTGCACTTGAAATCACAACAAAGGAAAAAAAATCTCATTTAAATTCTCTTTTAGGATACGAGACTGAGTAGGTATAATTTAATATAATTGTGAAAGAGCATAATGTAAAGATGAAACAGGAAAATTTCAGCGGTAGTTAGGATTTATTCAAATGGAAATTTTAGAGTAATAGGAAATTTCAGAGGAGTAATTTTAAAGTTGTACTGGTTCGCAAAATCATACGTAGGTATATAAATAAGTTTCTATTGAAAATTGCTTCCTCTATACGCTTAAACACTTTGATGAAAAGCCCTCACTGGACTCTCTTTCAAAGTGTTTTATCTATCATCATAGGCCTCCCTCAAAGATCTCCAGTTGTAGGGGTTAGAAGCGGCTTGCATCCACTGTGATCCCGCGGCCTTAACCAGATCATCCGTCGATCTAGTAGGTGGACGTACTACGCTACACTTGCCGATCCGCGGTCTCCATTCGAGAACTTTTCGGCCCCAACGGCCTGCCCATTGCCACTTCAACGAACTAATCCGTTGGGCTATGTCGGTAACCCGCGTTCTTCTACGTATCTCCTCATTTCTGATTCGATCTCGTAGAGAAACCCCGAGCATACCCCTTTCCATAGCTCGTTTCGAGCGACTCTGAGCCTGTTTATGAGGCCTATATTTGAGGGCTACGTTTCGGATCCATAGGTTATCGCATACACTGGTTAAATCTATAATAATATTATAAAAAGGAAATATTTTATTATTGTTTTGCATTGAATAAGATCGAAACTTCTAGTACAAAATCTTCTCGCTATTTCATATTAAAAAGTGGATAACCTTATCAAAACCAACACTTGAAGATTGCGATTGAACTCGTATAACTTGAAATTTAAGGCAAAGATCGGCAAAGATTGGAATCTACGAGAGATATCAGCGTGAAATTGCAGCGCAACACGCCGCGACCATATATCGTTTATATGAAACTAGCTGTTTGCGTAGTTTTCCCTTTGGCTAATAAAGCTGTAAAGCTTAGTTTATTGTAGTGTGTAGTTCGATAGCGAAATCTTTACATTTTTTCAGGTAAAAAATCTATTTCGTTCCGTTCATCCGGGTTTGAATAATCCCACCAAAAACATAAATGTAAAAAAGGAGAGCCAAGTTCAATACAAAAATTATGCTTGGCTGTGGGCTTCGCCGTAAAAATAATGGAGATCTGAATGAGTGCCAAGTTCTATGCAAAATCTAAATATGTCTTTATAGTAACAAAAAAACATTATGAACAACTATTAAACTCTATTTCTTTGCTTCATTGGATACCTATAACAATTGCTGTTATTTAAAAATCTGAGATCTTAAAGAATGTTATATTTGAATTGGCCAGTTTTCATTACATCAGTCATTTTATAAAGTTATTCAACATTTGAATTCTGATAAAAACTGGCCAAGTCAAATCTAACCTACTTTAAGATCTCACATTTTTAAATAACAGCAATTGTTATAGGTATCCAATGATGCAAAGAAATAGAGTTTAATAGTTGTTCATAATGTTATTTTGTTACTATAAAGACATATTTAGATTTTGCATAGAACTTGGCACTCATTCAGATCTCCATTATATTTACGGCGAAGCCCACAGCCAAGCATAATTTTTGTATTGAACTTGGCTCTCCTTTTTTACATTTATGTATTTGGTGGGATATCATTACTTTTTGTAAAGAATTTATTTATTCATTGAATCTCATCTATGTACTTCACTTTTATACTGTTATTGGCTTAGGCTCGAAGAACCTTTGTGGTTATACATAGTTTGACAATCATTTAATTCATCGTTGAGCAAGAAGCAGGATGAACATAAATGTAATTAAACAATAAATAACTAAATCGGTATTCGTAAGCGGTGCCTATGTTTATGTGTTGCTCGGGAGCGCTTTTATGTAGATTTACTTCTGTTCTGTGTATAATTATGTGGTGCCGCGCGCCGCCGACGACACATCGTTGGTCGGTTGTTAAGCGCGTATTACAAGTTTTTTGTATGGGGACACCACTTACTTTTTGACTTTTTTTTGACTTTTTTTTATTTTTATATTTTTTCCTGGGCTTACGCACAATTACCGAGCTGGATTCCAAATTTCATGCTTCTAGGTCATCTGGAAGAAGGTTAGATTTAGGTACTATATGTCAGTCAGTCAGTCAGTGCTAAAATTTACGACTTTTTGACCTTCATATCTTTATATCAGTTTGAGCTAGCTTCATGAAATTTGGGCTTCTACATGTCCTTATGGATATAATTAAACACACGTAGTTTTATGTGTTTACGTCAAAGAGGTTTTGAGTTATAGAAGGGTCAAAAGTGGCACCAAGTGGTTCGTGTAATATTACACTTGGCGCTGGCTAGTCAGTTCTTTGCTTGAACTTGGTTTGACACGCTGCCGCGTGTCTAGATTGAGCAACAAACATTTAAATTTAAAATATCGTTAAATATTTTAATTTTTACTTCGCTATGAAATAACGAGTGGTGAATAAACAACAAGATTACAAGACCCGTGTGTGGCACACGGGTATTGGTCTCAGTACAATTTTAAATTTACTGGGTGACTTTTTTTGCCGTCTTGAAAATAACAGAGCGTGATATGTATATGAATTAGATGTCTATTTTATCATTTTATTTTTTTGACTGACATAGAGTGAAAATCGTAACAGTAAAAATGCAAACCTAAGAAGGTAGTTACGCTATTTAGCTCACTCTTTCATTCATGTTTGTTTGCGGCCTAGGTATTATAGGGCGTTTTATAATAATGCACGTGCTATGTAGGGTGTATTTCTTTGAAGTAATTTATGACATTTTCGAAACTCTAATTACCGAAATACTAGTACAAATATACTATGGTCTATAGATTCTATTCCACTTACGCAACACACCATTTTATTATCAAGACGGTAAAAAAGTCACCCAGTATACCTATATCAATCACATGTCACTCTCGTCCTGTATAGCGTCCACTGCTGAATATGGGCCTCCGGGGGAGGGCTTTGCCATAGTCACCATGTTTGGCAGGCGGGTTGGTGACACACGAGGTAACGATGGCAGCCCGTTCCTTAGTAAACGCTTGTTCTAAATGATGTTATAACAATCGGGTCCAACGGCTAAACGTGCTTTCCGAGGCACGGAGGATAATTCCTCAACCAACCAGACCTGAAAAGAACTTTTGGGATTTATACAAAGATTTCTTGCCTAGCAAAAGATTGAACCCACGACCTCCAAAATTTAAAGAAAGACGATATAAGCGACATGGAGTCTAAAGTCGACATTACATCTGCAAGTGAGCATTTGAATTAATTTATAATTCTCAATTAAAGATGTAATGTCGATCTCTCGACTCACTTTCATTAAAATACAACTTCGCGTTGCATAATTAATATTAATATTTTATTATGGTATAGAACACTTCACAACATAAATTGCTACACTGTGTAATGTGTATAAACGAATTAGTTACGAATTTGTATTGACGTTTAATTTACTGTTAAATAAAGCGACTATTTTGAGATTCGACACTTACCGAAGGTGCCGGCGCAACATTTATTTGTTCTCGTTCCTTTGGAGTTGTGAATTGTTGTTGGGCGTAATTAAATTCCGTAACTGATGCCAATATGGGAATGCGATGTGAATCATTCATTTGTGTTTGAATCACAGTATTATTAATCTAAAGTAAAACACAAAATATCTCGTGTTAATTCTGCACAAAATAATCAAAATAATATTTAATTTGATTATTTTGAGTTCACTATTAAAACTTGATAATTTGTTATAATATTATTATGGATTGCCACAAAGTAACGGCGGATTCTATGTTTTTTTTTCGGACAGACATTTAAGTCACCATCCTCGAGGCTTTTGCTACCTGCTTCACCGATCATAAAGGCGAACAGGGTACTATCCATATGGGGGCCGGATTGCTTGTGCGTACCCGGCCCCCGCCAACGGTGGTTCGATGGAGTGTCTGGTGGGTTTAAGTGGAGTACGGTCCTCTCCTCGTGGTATAAGTTTAGCATACCACGCTATGGAGAGGACGAGTCCGACATATCCCATCGCCAGCGCGCGAATACGCTGCAGTGGCGGTGTGAATGCGTAAAAAAACCTGCGCAAGAGGGCGTCCTCTATGGGACTGGGAGCCTGATTCTATTAATTACATTAAAACACTATTATGTTATCAATGCAGAAAATATTGTTTTTGACCCTTCACAATTACCCATCACAATCTCTCGACAGTTTACAATCTCGCGAGATAGATTATAATCTAACGGTATTTACAATTTTACGGCAACACATATATAACGGTACATAATTTAGCTTAGCTTAAAAAATATATATAGCTTCTAAAAATAATGAACTGAAAAACCACCTGGTTTGGCTTAAAAGCAATTTTCACAAAAACTTTTTTCATATCGGCAGTGCAGTGATTCTAAAGTACCGATTAAGTTAGAGTTTCTAATAAAGTGTAATTTCTTCCGTCAAAAAATATTTTCTTTATTTGTTATGTAAAGGATAAAATATTAATTTGCTACATATGATCTTCAACCTTATTAGCTATTGTCACCTGTAGCAGTTTTACCGACCATATGACAATTAAATAAAACGTAGCCTATATTCTAACATTATACAGGTGAATCTATTTTATTTCTTCTTTAAAAAAGGCTCTCCAGCACTAGGGAAATAAAACCGAGTGTCGCTGGATAGTTTCATTGTTATTCAACACATGTACTTTTAAGAAAAATAAGATGCTTGTCCTACCTTCCCTGCCTCGGAGAAGTAAATATGGTTAATAATTAATTGACCCGAGAGTGCTATAAACAATGTCATAAAATATACTGCATTTAAGTGTGACATTTTTTTTTCGGTCGGACATACGTATTGAGCCACGAGGCTGTTGCTACTTCAACGGGCATGAGGGCAAGCAGAGCTCCAGCCTTAATAATTGGTTTAAAAACTACAAACTAAGCAGCCTGAGATTACGGGATTATGACTTTCAGTATTTTAGGGGAGTTTTGTGCAACTGTCGCTCTACTTTACAGTTGGCGGGCCTCTCGGATTTCGTGTCTACAAGGGTATCGGATGGTTCTTTGCGAACTAAGGGTTGGGAGGACGAGGAAAATCGCGTCGCTTCGCGGGCGCCCTCTTCTCAGGAGAATCGGATAGAAAAGTGCGACGTTTGCACATTACATATTACAGTTTTGACAGGTTTTTTTTTTGTCTGTTATTGTTTATTTATTTTGTGAGCGCAAACAACAAGAACGAGTTGGACCACTACCATTTTCAAGTGCCTACCTGTTGCCGTTATAGACACCGAACAAAAAAGTGCAAAAAACATCACTTTTGTTGTATATAATAATAATAATAATAATAAAATACGTTTATTTTCCTTCCACAAATTAAAACTCAAGGCTAGACTATACTATAACTTTGTAAAATACTATTTTCATTTGTGAAGGACTGGTGCCTGAAATAGGTTGCGAAAACCTGTGCCACAGGTCACCAGGCCCCCCCTCATGGAAAAGTAAGTAGGTACATCGTTGGCTTACAATTAAATTTATAGTGAGAAAAGGGTGCAGAGAAGTATGTATATGATAGTGTGTATGTGTGGGTATGTGAGTGTTCGTGCATAAGAGGCGTGGTGAGATGAGTCTGTATTTGTGGGAGTGTACTGGTATATGTGTTGTGTGATATCTATGTTCGGGTTGATGTGAGAGTCTGGATGGATGTGTAAGGGTGGCTGGAGGTGGATGAGAGCCCCCTTTTAATATTTAATTCATTTTTAAATACATCATTTGCGAAAATTCCATCAATTTCAACTGTCTACCTATCGCGGTTCAGGTACAACCTGGTTGACAGACAGACAGCGAAGTAATAGGGTCCCGTTTTTACCCTTCGGGTACGAAACCCTAGGAATGGGTCTATTTTGATTAATTCGTAAAAAGGTAATTGCAGTACCGACCAAGGAATTTTAATACGTTGCCAACAGTCAGTATAAAATTGCTGAGTAAACATATATCTACTTTTGTTTTTTACATTCACAAAATAAATAACCTATTATTTTGAGACATATAAAATCCGCCTCCGTAGCGTAGCGATATTTGGCGCGCTTTAAATTTAGGAGGTCGTTCGATCCCCACGCCGGACAGAAAATCTTTTCGTAAATTCTAAGATTTCTTTCCGGGTCTGGTTGGTTGAGGGACCCTCCGTGCCTCGGAAAGCACGTTAAGCCGTTGGTCCCGATTGTTATAACATCATCTATAATAATCGTATATCAAGGAACGGGCAGCAGCATTTCCTTGTGTTTTACAACATAATACTGCGGTCACCAACCCACCTGCCAGGCGTGGTGACTATGGCAACTACCCTCTCTCGGGAGGAGGCCCATGTTCAGCAGTGTACGTTATACGGGCTGATGATGATGATGATAGAAAAAGCCCTATTTAGTAAAATCTCCCTTAAATACCTAAAGTACATTGAATTAGTATTTCCTTAAATAGCTAAAGTGCGTACAATCAGTTTGAAAAAAAGTTCTTTTACCAACACTAAAATATTTAATTACATATTATTAAAAAATACCGATTGTTTATGCATTCGAAATTATTATCCTGATTAGCAGAAACTACCAGTTCACTCCTCGGCTGTGCACTAACTGTCCATGGGCAATTAATAAAGAAATCTATATATATTGACAAACATGGAAAAGTACTGAGATGCCGACAAAGCTCTTAGTACCTACTTGTAGAATAGGGAAATAACAGAACGATTCACCTTAAAGGAGATAACACCTAGGCATAAGGCCGTCCCACGCCAGTTTCAAGATTAATACAACTGATAAAAGTAAAAGAAAATATAAGCCCTTCCTACGTAGGTAGTTGTTTACAAGCCCATCTGACCTCAATTCCCAGAGAGCTGACCGCAATTGACCTGTGGTTTTAGGCTTAGAATAGACCACCCCATACCTTCCCATGGGTGTCGTAAGGTGACTAGGGCAAAACAACACCTTTTTTTTTGTTGTCCGGGGGCAAATGCATTTACGCATTCCCACCACCGCTGCAGCATATTCGCGCGCTGGCGATGGGATATGTGGGACTCGACCTCTCCATAGCGTGGTATGCTAAACTCCCGGACACTCCTTCGATCCGCCGTTGACGGAGACCGGGTACGCATGAGCAATCCGGCCCAGGGCAAAACATGCCCTGGAAAAGGCTCATATTCGGCAGTGGACGTCGTACGAGCTCGTGTCGATAGGTAATTACCGTTACCAATATGCCATCAGCAGCGTAATAAATTAATTAAAAGTTTAATTTTGTAATTCCGTTTGAAATCCATTCATTGTAGAATTATTGAAAGAAATTTAATTAATTGAAAGCTCAGATGTTTTCTCAAGTCTGTTTTTTATTTAAAAGGTCGATTAGTATTTCTTAGACTTAGAAAGTCTAAGAAACACTTAACGATGTAGGGCATCTCTTTCATTTCGGTTCCAGGAATAAGATTGTATTCATAATTTTATATTTAATTATTAGAAACAAGGTCATAAGCGGCCGTAGCCCAATGGCTAGGGCGTTGGACTTGTGATCTTGAGGTCGCAGGTTCGAACCCCACTCATTGCACTACCGACGTGAACCCATTCGTAACACAAGCATTTTAGCTTAGCACGAGGGTTTTACAAGAATACTAGTAGACTGTAAAAATCTGCTAGTAATATTCGAAAAAAAAAATTACTTTATCGCTTAACATTTAGTACCTAAATAAAAATTGACATTGTTCTCGACAAACCAAACAAAAAATAGCCATGTAGATTCCGGCTAAGAAAACATCATCTTATGTATTCCTATGGGTGTCGTAAGAGGCGACTAAGGGACATACAGCTGATGGATGAGTAGCAGCGTCTATCAGTTCAAGGACGCTCACCATCTTACTGCGATCACCAATCTGCCTGACAAGTGTGGTGATAATCCCTCAACAACCCTGTCTAGCCAAGGCCGGTAAGAGAAGACCGATATTCAGTAGTGTAGTAAAGTTACATAAGTTTAATTATTATTATTATATCAGCCCATAGTGTCCCACTGCTGGGCAAAGGCCTCCCTTCACTCTTTCCACTTCTCACGGCTTTTTACGACCGTGGTCCAATCTTTCAAGAAGCGGTCCAAGTCATCTCGCCATCTTCCCTTGCTTTGACGTCGAGTTCTCCCTTTTGGCACCCAATGTGTAGTTTATTTTGCTGAAATGGGACTGGGCAGGCCACCTATGTCGAATACCATACAATCGCTGGGCAAAACAAACAACATAAGTAAAAAACATAAAATAATAACAAAAAAAAATTAGCTTCTGAAAACCGGATTAGCTAAATATAGACATTGATGAATAAAAAATCAAAAAGTGTTCAGCCCGTATAATATTGATTGCTGAACATGTGATTCTGCCATAGTCACCATACTTGGTACGCGGATTGGTGACCGCATGTAATAACACACACAGGGAAACGCTGCTCCTAGCTCCCTGGTAAAAAAATTGCTGTAGATGACGTTATAACAGTAGGGAACAACGGTTTGACGTGGTTACCGATACACGGAAGGTAATCCCTCAACTAACCAGATTGAGAAAACCATTTTAGATTTTACTCATTGATTTCTTGTCTGGTGTGGGGGTCGAGACTTAAAACGAGATTAACCTATACCGCTACGCCACATTACAAATAAAATAAATAAATTGCTTCTATAGTTTTAAAATAATTCAGGTCAAAAGTATATAAATCAATATTAACTAAAATTGGTCACGACATTCTGTTATTAGGACACTAGGTTATAATTATGCAAATGAACAAATCACAGTATTTGACCTACATGATTTCAGAACTATAGAAACATAGCTATTGATTTAATTTTACGACAATATTGTAAATCAAAAAGATATAAGCTTGATTAGGACATCGTACTTATTTATAAGGTATTTACATACACTTGTATTAGTCAAAATTACAATGTGTAAGACTAAATCTAACAAAAGTATTGTTAAAATTATTTGATTTTGCAGATGTTTTAATCTGTCCGAGTCTGTCGTGCGATAAATGACAAATGTACACATTATAGTAAGTTGCCTTTAAGGTAACAGGTCTAAAATTAACTTTCAAGAATCCGACCTAAGTCTAAGTGACATCCACCTGAGGGCACCCTTGAGGGGTTAGGACCAACGTTCAGGGTGCCACTAGAGTAAAGAGTTGATTTACGAACAGTGGTGATGATCGCTCGCACGGGATCACAGTTCGGGGAAGAAGCAACAACGCGGTTCACGGTCATGCCGTCGAGGATCCTACCCTGGCTAACCTGCATGATTTTTAAGTCGATGCTTTGGTAGTACAAATGTTCAATGAATATTCTATTTGAGATGCATTTATAATTACAAGTCCCTAGAGCTCATTTTCCCGTGTACATTGTACATTTATCATTGCCTCCTCGAGGAGTTTTCGAAATAACATGTGTAAATTTTTTATGTTACATTATGATAGTTATATTGATAGCAATTTGTCCTGCCTTTTATAAGCAACGGTTTTTAAAGTCACGATGTATAAGCAAATAATTAAAATCCCAAAAACCATTACCTATGATGTTTGTTTTATAGTGACTTTACTATTCACAAAGTTACAAATGTTCAAGAAGAAGTGCCTAAAACTCAAAAGAAAGTTCTTCAACAAAAGGGCTCTTTCCTCGAAACATTTATTCAAGATAAGGTTACCCCCAAAGTCCCTTATTGAAATTAGTTTAACAATAAAACGTCTATTTATTCACCGCAACCACTTTGACGCTGCTTATAACAACGGACGAATTGAGAACACCATTTAATTCTAAACTTAAAATACTTGAAACAAAGACATAAAACAAAAGACTATGAATAATAATGTGGCAATGATATCCTGTGGATAGCGGGTTTATTCCATTGTTATCCTATTAACACGTTTGCTGGGTTATAACAACACATTCCTAATATGAATGAATTATCAAAAATGTTAATTTATGTACAAATATTCCCCGCAACTTTGTCCACGGCGACTTCGCATTCTTCATACGAACCGTTTCATCCTCTTATTGAGTGACGTTTGGCAAATCCTTACTAAGCGTATGCCTACGTCATCCATCCTACGTACGAATGTCAGTGTAATCCGTTCAGTGATTTGAATTGTGTGTTGAGTTGAATACATATTTATGGTCTGCTTTCGGTATAAATCGTTATTAAAAGCAGTAAAAATGCTGCCGCAACAGCTGGTGTTAGTATGTAAGTATAACATTTCTTGCTACTATTAGAGCTAAGTAGCCAATACACGCTGATGAAATCTCAGAAGCTATAAGCTAGAAGCACATTAATATTTATAGCTAAAGTTTTATAATGGACGGCATAGTTTCTATGCGGTTTTTGATAAAACGACAGGAATTTGTGGTATAGTTATATCTGTGAACTCTGACTTGTGAAGTTTGACAGCAGTCGGCGCGGCGGCGCGCGGCGCCCAAAGTGCGTGAGGGCCACACCGAACGTGTTATTGCCTTGCGCAATTAAGTTCATGACCCTACTTTAAATGTATTTTGCTGATACTGTTGTAAAGATCACTGAGAGAAAATATCACTACTATTGAATTTTCATCGTAATACCATAAAGTTTATGATTTAATTTGTTTTATCCTATTTAAAGACAATTATTTTATGTCATTTTTCTAATGGGGTAAATTCATACTACTTGTATGTACATACATCATAATGTATGAATGTGCCTATACATTCATACATTATGATGATGCTACTTGAGTTTTTACTCAACTTATTGATGTGGAATATGGCGCTTAACTAAATTGATTTTCAACTATGAAGACGTTGTCCATATTCAAGTGTATAATACGAATCCTATCACAGTATCGAATGAAAATATACAGGCGCCGATAAGTTTGTTTAAATGTTTCCTCCACCAATTTCATTAAAAGAAATGACACTTCCATTACATTCAGTTACAACAGGGTCGATCGTTAATGACAGTTTTATACTTTTAACTTCCGAAGCATTAAATACACCTAATATATGAGGTATCTAATAGCAGTTCCTTAGGTCAATCCAGGATGTAAATGTATTATTTACATCCAAAAAGCTTAGTAACGAAAATTTTATTTAAAAAAATGCCAAATGCCAAATTTTTACTTTCAGTATTTCCACCCAAATAGTGAAAGTTAAAATTTGGAAGAGAAAAACGTAAGAAATTAAGCATGCTTTGAGTTACGATATTTTGTCAAAACCAATAAAAAACAAGAATAGTAAAATTGAAAAACGTGATATCGAGAGCGACGAAGCAAAATTTCATTTAAACGAAAGTTCTGCTTCACCTTCTAAAAACAAATTCGAAGACTTAAAAAATAAAAATTGAACCTTTTTTCTTTACAAATTAAATAATTGAACACTTCTGTTTAACTGAAATAAAGATAATTTTTTTGAGAAAAGCGATCTTAACTTTGTCTTTCCAGATGTCAAAGATCAGGCATAATCTGTTAATTTATCAGACATAATGATTATACTACCTGGTCAACATGAATAATGTGCACAAACATTTTAAATAAAAAACTAGACTCTTAAAATATAAACTCAAAAAGTCTCGAGCAGATTTAAGTATTATTTTCCAATGTGATTTATTCCATGTCCTGTTTTTTCTAGAAAAATATGTTAAGAAAAAATAGATATGTTGAATAAATAGTAATTTTAATTATTTTTCTATATTATATCAAGTCTGTATTAACCTGCCGCTTCGTTTATGAATCTGCCCCTCTGGCTTTATGGATGCATTTTTATTTTTCAAAGCTTCACCGATTTTCGCTCACGTATTTGTTTAATTATGTCATACTATTACAATCTTAATAAGTTAAACAGTGTAATAAATCGATTGAGATATTCGTATTATACAGCGTTCCATAATGCCAAACACTGTAATTGTATGAAGCTACCCCACTCTCTCCTATAGGTATAGTGAACACAATTAGATTTTTTGATATATTGCGAGAGTAAAATTGCATTGGGAGACAAAAAACCCAAAAAAAAATTTTTATACAAAATCGTAGTATTTCAAATCAACGTTTATGTTTAAGGTATGATTCTAACAACGAATATACAAAATAGCTCAATCACATTATATGTTTAGAGCAAAATAATCCTTAGAGCATCATTTACAAATACATTTTTGTTTATTAGTACCTATCTTAATAAAGAAGTGATGATTAATTTGACAAAATCTTTCAAAACAGCAACTAAAATGTTTGGTCGTTAGATAATTTATAACTAAGAATATCGCATCAGACGAATAGAGTGCGCTACTGCACTTAGACCGTGGCCACACTGGAAAGCGACGGCTATTTCGTGAAAACAAACTCATACGTATATAAGACGGCGCGGCGGCCGTACTGCAGGGAAGACAAGCGAAATTTATTTGATACTAACGTCACCGTCGCGTCGTATCGCAATTGCCGTACGAGTGCGGCTCCAGCCTAAGTCTCCATTTAGACGCCCGCATTATGAGCTGTGATGGGTATCAGTTTACAAAAGATGCTTTTATTCCGAAGACTATATTCTATATAGACATTGTATGCGAAGTGTGCAATTACCTATTGATGTCTTCATTTCTTATTTCCTTTTAAGAGCAGCGTTCGATCTTGAGGACAAGCAACTACACAGTCAGCCTCAATTAGATAGTTATAACTAAAAATTAAACGCTATATAGACCATATTATGACGTAGGCGACTATGTGCTTGATAAATTTTAGCGCAATTTATTTAATTAGATCAGTAAGAAACCTTTTGTAAGTATATAAATCGATGTATTAACCACTTGTTTAAAATTATGTTATATACCCCTATTACGTTACAATCCCCCTCTCGACCCTTAGTTTGCATGGAACCTGGAACCCGAAGTCCGGCCCGCAAACTTTATAGTAGAGCGACAGTTGCACAATATCTTCTCCCGTAAAAACCACTAAAAGTCATAATTTCTCACTCTCCCCGCCACCGACCACAACACACCAAGGTCCAAGTCCCACGTGGGACGCTCGTGGCTCTCTTGTACCTACAGGTTGCTTAGTTTTTAAATCATTTTCTTCATCATAAGGCTGAAACCCTGCTCACCTATATGCCTAGTGAAGTAGCGAAAGCCTCGTTGCTAACTGCATAAGTCCGTCCAACAATAAAAATACATAATAAAAACGATCCCTCCCTCGTCCGAACGTTAGGTACAACAAAACGCCATCGGAAAATAAAAACAAATAGCTGAACTAAATAAAAATAGCAATATACAACTATAAAGTTTATATGTAGTTTTTATAGACGCCAGTTGAGACAGTTGTGGCTCTTAATGATCCGAGCTAGATTACAACCATACGTTGTGAGACTTTTATGCAGTCCCCCGAAAATAAAATGCAATGTTAGTCTGTCTAAAGTTTAATACAACTATCTAATATCTTAGCAGTATCTCTTTAAATGTGGTTTACATTTAAAGACATGGGTATTTAAAAAGCCCTATTGTATAGCGGTAGACTGTATATGAAATAAATGAGAATGCATTAAGTTAATAAATGTAAAAAGTATTATTAAAAGAGAATAAAGTTTAATGCATACATTAAAAAGAGGTCATATCTCAGTCAGTCGCCTACACCTATGTTGGTTCGAAATAAACTTTAATTGGACCTAGTTGTTACCGACATAAATACTTTTTAGTTCGTGTAATTTTCTTTTTATTTCATGTTATTAGTGTTACGTATGTTTATTGGTTTTGTTTATATTATTGTCATTGTTGCTGATCATGAGAATTGTATATTCAATCTATCATCCCGACGGTTGCCTTTTTATTTGTCATTGTAAAAACACACAAGGCAACAAAATAAGTTTTTCTCGGAAGTCAATACCATTTAATCATTCACTCGTACCCAGCAATCATCGATTCAAAACTCGTCCTCTATCCGGTTTATAATAATTGTCATTTTATTTGTTACAAACAGCTGTACATTCTTTAACCCATTTGAGAACTTCATAAAAAATCACAAATCTCCACAATACCAAATTCAATATAACTCGAACAATACAATACATTGTTGATGTCAATAGTTAAATACATGTAAATACTTGGGTGATATAATCGTAACGTTAGTGCGGTGAGGCCAGCCGGCGCCTGTCCGATGAATATTCAACATTTTACTGATTATCCGTTAGCAGTTTAATGTCCAATATTCACAATCTTTCCTATATAAAAGGTTTTCTGTTTACTGAAGAGAAACTCATTTATTGTTGATTGGGTTGATGGGTCTATCGGTTTATACGAAACATTAAAAGCGTAAAAAGTAAGATCACAGAAAAATCTGCCGCCTTACAACCACTGTACGATTATGTGTGTATGTATTTAGGTACTTCGTGCTTATAGTTATAGAAGTTAGGCTTTTGCAACTTTACCTTTATGTGTGTATGTGTGTGTTATGTGTCATATTTATATTAAATGGTTTAAAAACTTCAAACTAAGCAATCTGCGCTACCCTCTAGCGCAGATTGCTTAGTTTGAAGTTTTTAAACATGTAAGGCTCCTGTAATGCTTGGACCCCGGCTCATGGCACTCGCTGGAGGAACTTACCCCTCCAGCGAGTGCCTTGTGCAACTGTAGCTCTATATTACAGTGCGCTCTGAGACATCAGGCGTATTAGGGCATAGGAAGAGATGGGTGAAAGAGGAGTCTGACAATTTACAAAGTAATAGGTAATCATTAAAAGCTCTTGCAATCTCTTCAATGAATCTCGTTGTATGGAACTAAAGATACCTATTCTATATGGGTAATAAGTCCTTGACCTTCCCTACATGAGCCCGTTTACTTCCACTGCTGAAAATAGGACTCCTTATAATAGACCTCTGCATGCCACGGTCGTTGAGAGATATTGCTACGCACTACGCTTGGCAGGCTAAATTCCGATCGAAGTTAGATGTTAAGTAACCTGGAACTGATAAATGCCGCAGTCCATTAATCAGCTTTGTGTCCCTAAATCACGACACTTATGAAAAGACATGGAATTCTAAGTCGGAAACCACATCTGTGAAAAAATAATCTATTATATTATCAATAAATTATTCATCTTAAATTGACATTTTTATACGCTATATTTATTTATCTTAAATTGACATAACTATACGTAAGCTAGCGCTAGGTTAGGCTAAAATTAAATAGTGCAGTTATCGCTTATCATTTCGGCAGTACACAAACATAAAAACAACATTGTTTAATATGAAACTCTGTGTATACCTATTGCTTGTTAGGGACCCTAAATATAAATAAATCCTTAAGATATATAACTACGGAGCGAAACCGCCGAGCCAGTCTGCCCGCGACCACGATCAATGCACCTTGATCGAAACGTCGGGTAATATAAAGAGGTAATTTGAACCGCGTTGATACCTGTGTGTTAAAAATAAAAAAAAAATCCACCTCAAACATGAATAAGAAACGTTTATCACAATAAATACAAAATGATAACAAAGTTGTCACTTATCAGTAACAAGGAACGAACCATCTAAAAGCTTTTAATTGCACAAGGTATGCATTTGTTATTTACTGACACGAAGAAAGTTGACCTTCAAGCATTCTTGTTTATTATTTTTCCTACGTCTTACTCGTGTACAACTTGTATTATAAATACGAGTACTTACTATTCATGTTTAATAAGTGTATGAAATACAACCTCCATGGTGTACCAAAGGCTCGCTTGATTTTCGGACAGCTCAATATACAAAAGTTGGTATACTCGAATGTCATTTAAAAAATACATACAATATCAAATTTTGTTCTCATAACGAAGTTTATCTCAACTCACTTTATTTTGAATTACTCAGAAACTGTCTCTACTTATTTAGCCAATGAAATGTGTACACTTCGTGCTTCTCTACGTTTCTATAAAATACTACATATCAAATATGATAATAACTTCGCTGAAAGCAGTAAACTCGGAGAGTGTCAATATTGGCACATTGACTATTTAAATGGGGTAAAATCCTTGAAACTTATTTAATAAAAGAACGTAACGTTTTGTTCAGTGTAATTTTCTGGTAGTTTTATCTGGATGCTTGCATCTCAATTAATAATGGAACCAGGCAGTAGGTAATTAAAAACTCAATATCTAGTGATCATTCCTCCCAAAAAAGTGTATATATGCTAAGATGCAGTTTTGGTACCGCTCTCTACAAATATTTTTCCACCCCTTTACGGAGTATCATCAGGATGGTGTTGAAGAGTTTGACTCCATCCCATTTTTTTGAGAAATCTAGTGGGAGAGGTTTTATGTTTTTAATATAACTCAATACTTCATAGATACAACAAGATACTTCACAACTTGAAATTAAAACATAGACCAAGTTGGTAGCAGCAAAGTAAAAAAAAAATGATATAACGTAATCATTGATTATTTGTTTATAGAAAACGTATTATAAAAGTATAAAGATGAAATACAACACAGCAAATGGAACCTCTTTGATTTTACAAAAAGAATTTTCAAACACATGCATCCCCTCAGCCAGCAAGCGACCGGACCTGGTCGCGCGTTTCGGTGATAATATTCCGTATGTATTTTTGTTAAACCATGTAGGTCAAGAAACAGGCAAGCTAGTCAATGAAATTTTTCATTGCGTAGTTTGTGTATTACACAAACTAATTATATATGATTTATAGTTTGTGGTCGGACGACCACGCCCGGTTGAGCGTTGCGGTGGCGTATTTCATTGATAATAACGCGTTTATTTAGATGTTTAACTCACCCATATTTAAAATGTAGTTCAAAATGTACTTAATGTGTAATCACAATAATGTTGCTATATAAATGCTTACCTACAGTCAGTTTAACACATTTTTATGTTTAAATTATGCTCACGCTTCGGCTCAAGAGTACTTGAAATATCAAGGGTATAATTTTACTGTATAATTTTGTGCCGGATAACTTTTTCAATAAGGAGTCCGGATGGGTTCTGAACAAGAGTCTGATGTGGGTAATTTAAAAGTTAAGTAAACTGTAAAATACAGAAGAATATTTTTATTACGCTTTGAGTTTTCGGCTTTGCTGACATTGTAGAATAGTTTTTTGTATAACAAAATTACGAACGCAACATTATTCAGCATTTGTTGATGTCATCTTAATTATCAAATCTTAATCTTAATTACTATTATTTCACCGCGACTCTTCACATATCGCATCGTTATCAATGACACCGTAAATTGCTATATGTTTAAATTTACGCGCGAAATGAAGAGGGCCGAACTGCGCTTCGTCGTAGGTATTATAAACATGAAAAAAACAACCGACGCACTGCAAGACGCCATGCGTCTTTTTGCCGCGTCTCCCTAAATATCTTATTTAATACATAGACAATGAATACTAATGACTAATACTATTACAAAAGAGTAGGAACCCTACTTGTTTTTCTTTATTACAAACAGGACGATAAATAATTAACAAAAATATTATATGGGTAATGTATATCTGTTCAATAATGTAAAAAAAACATGGTTTTATTAATTAAATTGCATTAATTAAATATTCCAGTAAACAAATAAGATCCCGAGTCCGCAACAATATCCAATTAAACAACAGTTCGAAAAGTAATTTAATGTGATCTTTCTGTTACGGAAATAATTAATGCGACGAAATCAAATTGAAACTCCATTTAGGTAATCCGGGACTGCGTCTTCAATAAGTACCAGATTATCCACAGACGTGTAATCAAGCATTATTATTTGAACTGACAAGGGAAATGAGACGAAATTACGTTAAGGCCGTTCCCTGAATAAAACATACCACACGTCATACCTACGAGCGTTTATTGCGACAAAAATCTCCTTGCAAAGATATAATAAAACAACATAAGCACGGCATCTGAAAAATCGTTCCCAACACTAGCTATACTAAGCTAGTGTTGGGAACGATTTTTCAGAAAAAACATAATACATATTGCAGAGGAACAGTGGTGTTCCTCCAAAGTAAATAGAGATCATCTTTACCGGGCGAGGTGGTGTTCCCGGCGGCCGACGGCCATTTGTTACTTATTCTCCAAACTTCTATTGTGAGATACAGGATCCGTGACGTTATCCGACGACCGCCGTCTGTCGCTTCAACGTTATATATATTATTTTTTTATAGCCAACTCCCTCACTGCGGAAAGCAAATCCCAGTGTCACACTGTGTTTTTTTTTTAATTTGTGTTTATTTTTTAAATTATTATTCATTTTATTTTGCTCAAAAGTCATTAAACTATTTTCTCTGAAATATTGATACGAATCACAATCTGAAACGGGTAGCAATGCGAAGTTGTTTTTTTTTTTCAGATGAATGCCCAAGGATTTTCTGGTAAGCCCTTAAGTACGAATAGACTGATTACCACCAAACTCAATCTGTTTTGTGGCTTACACGATATTAAGGATGGCGTGTAAAAGCAGTAACATCAGGTATACATTTGTCTAATAAAATCTATAAGGAAAAACAATATGGGAGACACATTGGTCTCAATTTTGTTGATATCGGATGAACTAAACCATTCAGATGAAATTTCATGTAAATTAATAGGAAGTAGTGATAATTAACAATTAACTGACGGAGAATCTCTGTAACAACTTTTAACATTTCTGCACAATGACATCTAGTGACAGCAAACTAAAACAATGTACAGATGAACCACTCCACCACGTTATAATGATTTTATTCGATTAGAAGATTACCAACTATCGACCATCGAAATATTATTTATAGTTCCATGATGTATGTACCTACCTACCGTTTCTACAGTAAACTTCTATCCCATATGGGATGTAATGACGCAACAATAAATACTCAAAGTGGTTTATAATAAACACTTTACTAAACACTACTATTACTATCAAATTATAGTTTATTTATATATAGTATATAGTATTATAGCATTTCCTATTTATACAAAGTACATTCATGAAATGTTCACGAATTTTATCCTCGCTATTTCCGTTATTTATATCGTTTCTGGGTCTTCCAGATAAATCGTTTGGAATTGGAATAACATAACTTAAGAAGTCGACAGTAATGCACTATATATTAGTGTGTACTTACAATTCATGCTTATCTCCATACATACGTAGTTAGTTTCCCTTTGTTCAAAGTAGTAGACCAAAAATGTCAGTTTATATGCCACTAAATTAAACCCATTGTTCTAACCGAGAATAGATTACCTATAAATGTAAATTAAGAAACCTTCATAAAATCAATACATTTATTTTTAAGTAGGTAATGTCTGCAAAAGGTTTGAATAATGCCGTTTCTATATGTGTCTTAAAAAAACTTGAATAAAATAAATCGTGTAAATACATTTGTTGATTTCCATGTAAGATATCTTAATGTATTAAACAATATTTGGGTGTTTTCTACTCATGAAATTTTCGGACAAACGATAAACAATTCCATAGCCTTGTGTTTATTAGCATAGTATGCTTTTAAAGGTAAAAAACACATTGTGTTGTATATTTGTTGCAGTAAAAACTCTTAACCAGTCAAAGGTACCTTTAACTAGCAATATCAGTCAAAACTAACCTAACCTAACCTAAAAGTACTTTTGACCGGCCAAGAGTCTTGACTGCAACATATACATATGCAATGTGTTGTATTATACAAATATTAAATTTGTCCACAAGTGAGGTGTGCAGTGGTGGGGGCGCAGAGAGCAACAGCTCGCTGCTGAGTCGCTGCGCACTCGCGGTCTAACCGCCAAGCGAGTAGCACTGTAATATCAGTAATCCTGTGTTATATTGTATTTTTAATTTTGTTTGAATAAAATAAATATAGCAAATAGATATTAACGATAATATTAAAAGCTTATTTACTAGCACAAGACTGGCAGACTTCTAGCACACCTGAAATAAAAGTAAATGTTACCTATTTATAATTAATTTTATATGCATTGGGAATTTTCTTGACAAGTACAAGTGTATGTAAATACGTAAGTGCTGAATAAACATCGTTTTATTACTACATACTACCAGAGGCTATACACAGTGAACACACATTAATTAACATCGAAAGTATTGCACGAACTTCGTGTTTTATTTATATCAACAACCAACATCACTACAACCTAAGTCCTCGTATTTATAAATAACTAAACTAAGTGCTTTTCTATATGTGCTTACTTCACTCGAGACGCAAAAAGTAAGGAAGCTCTCAATATTTAGTTAAAAAGGACTACCCACTAAGTAGAACCGCACTTAAATGATTAGAGTTGGCTCGGTTCATGTTACAAAGCAACAGGGAACAAATTAATTAATTAAGTAACTTCATTAATTACCTACTGGAAGTAGTCTATTTGTTGCCTATTGAAATATGCACGGTCCCATAAATAACTTAGCAATATTTCAACGGCAAAAGTATGTGATAAATATCTCACGTAATACAAAAATGGGAAAGAATGGCAAGTTAAATTAAAGCTTTTAAAATGTAAGTGAGATCAATATGAAAACCAAGTTCATTAGAATATCATCAACATCATCAGCCCGTATAACGTCCACTGCTAAACAATGGTCTACTCCAGAGGGAGGGTATTTGCCATAGTCACCCCGCTTGGCAGGCGGGTTGGTGACCGCAGTATTATGTTGTACAAGGTAAAGCTGCTGCCCGTTCCTTGATATACGATTATTATACATGATGTTATAACAATCGGGACCAACGGCTTAACGTGCTTTCCGAGGCACTGAGGTCTAGGTGAGGCTAGTCCCTCAACCAACTAGACCCGGAAAGAAATCTTAGAATTAAGACAAAGATTTCCGGCGTGGGGATCGAACCCACGACCTCCGAGATTTTAAGGCGAGCCAAATACCACTACGCTACGGAGGTTATCACACCATTAGCAAAACAAAATTAGGTACTATTGATAATTTATTTGCTCTTCGGGTAGAATGTTATCACATATCAGATAATACTAATAATTACAACAAACTTTACAAAAATTTCGATCAAAATGCTAATAGCACAGCAAGCAGTTTAACACCGCATAGGTATGTCAGAAATAGTAACTTTTCAAAAGAGTGAAATAACAATGAATTTTAGACAGAGACTAGAACAATACCAGTCTACTTGTGTGTTGCTGATTAGTTCATTCTCTGGCAAATGGCTACGTGATGTTAGAACTGAAACGACGATGTACAACACCAGAAAGCAATGTAAGTCTCTTTCGTAGGTTAGAACATGGGGTACTGTTCATTTTATTGAAAAATCTATACTCTAATATATAAAGCTGATGAGTTTGTTTGCTTGAACGCGCTAATCTCAGGAACTACAGGTCCGATTTGAAAAATTCTTTCAGTGTTAGATATCCCATTTATTTAGGAAGGCTATCGGCTATATTTCACTCTGGAGTTCCCACGGGAACGGGAGTAACGCAGGTATATCCACGCGCGAGAAGCAAGTTTTTGATAAATTTTTATTTCTTATTACATAAAAAGTTTAGGTACATAATTATATTATAATAATAGGGATGCAATTTGTCGTGATAACAGTAACTCATAAACGACTGAGCCATTAAAGTAAAATAGAATAGATACGTTTACGGCCCAAAGGTAATGAAATTTTACAGTCTTGCATAAAAAGGGCGGCGGTTGAAAATTTGCACATAATAGATCCTCCATTAAAATACATATTTAGTATATTCCTGTTTTTGAACTTTTAAGCTTTTTACACATAACTTATAAGACTAAGTTCCTCGATGAATGGGCTTTCTAACGCTGAAAGATTTTTTCAAATCTGTTCAGTTATTCTTGAGATTAACACGTTCAAGCAAACAAACTCTTCAGTTATATATATTAGTATAGATAAAGACATGTCTTAATCGCGTTACCTACAAATTGAAGGCCAAACATTAGTTGACAATATAACAATCAAATGAAGGCAGTTGTTTTAACATCTATACTCATATTGGGAGCTTTATATATGTAAATCTGAAGAGTGTGTTTATTTGCTTGAACGCGCTAATCTCAAAAACTACTAGTCCGATTTCAAAAACTTTTTTTCTTATTGATTTGATTGATTAAATAAATAAATTAACAAAGGCTTATATTAGAGATGTTTGTATTGCATTATATTAATTTAATTTATGTTAAGTTTATTATTAGCTTTTATCCTAAGAGCCGTCAATTATGAAAATACAATTATTGTTTTAAAGATTAAATAGTCTAAGTTAAAATTAATTAATTTAATTAACTTTTATTTTCTGCTGCAAAAGGTTCAGTAGTACCGTACATTATTCGCGGTAGGTGCTTTTGAACCGCTCGCAGCGAGAATTCTTGCACATATCTACGTTAAATAGATGTCATATGGACGGATACGCTTTCAAAGTTCCTAGACTTCGTGCTATCCTACCATTTCATCCGCATAACAATGATAATAATGAATATGATTCCTCTTAGAAGCGAACATTCATATGCAGATTATTGAAGAATATATACCTACAGGATTTCCGGGAAATACAGCATTGAACATTGTTTTATTGCATGCTATATCAAAGGTACGTATTTTTTATATTTTATTGATATATTTAATTAGGTTATATGTTATTTAAAAGTTTTGAACTCTTTATGGAAAAGATTACCTTATACTATATTTTATTAATCTCAATTTTGAAATACCTATAGGTTATATGTGTTATTCCCATATTGGATTTTAATTTTATTTTATTTTGAACTAAATAACGATTAAGTTTTAGTACTTCAATCATATTTAGGCAACTATCTGTATCGTATACTTATTAAAATGTAAATAACTATAATATTGTTTATTTTTTCTCTCCCTTTATCCATGTTTGTGTTTTATATGTAAGGCGTCCGAGCCTCAAGTGTTGTCATTACCCATGCACTTCTTCTTTATTAAAATACTAGCTTCCCGCGCGCGGTTTCATCCGCGTTACTCCCGTTCCCGTGGGAACTTCATAATTAAATATAGCCTATGTCACTCAGGGTGAATGTAGCTTTCCAATGGTGAAAGAATTTTTGAAAGCGGTACAGTAGTTTTTGAGCTTATTCATTACAAACATACACACACACACAAAAATACAAATCTTTCCTCTTTATAAGTATACATTTAGATATAGATGAAGAGAGTTTTGATTTTTTGTTTTTTTATCTAGTTTGTAAAAAATTAACTCAAAAACTATAGAACCGCTATTAAAATGTTATTTTCAAATGATAAAACTGCGTTATTCGAAAGTACCTAACAAGCGGGCGTAGCCTAGAGTTGTAATCCGTTCTGTTTTCCCTGGAAATGTACTGGTTTTATTAAAGTACTGAAATCCTGGAAAGGTTTTTAAAGCTTCTTGATAAGGTCATATATTATAAAATTTGCGCGTTAACATGGTTACTTGAATTGAAATAACTTGATCTACCTTTATTTACTTATTATTTACAATTTTCTATACTCTATGACTGCGTGCTGGTTTTTACAAGACCATTTTTTTTAAAATTGGGGTTGTCAACCCTATTTAGCCGAATGGCTAGGGCATTGTACTTGCGATCATTGCACTATCGACGTGAACCCACTCGCAACACAAGCATTTTCGCTCAGCACGATGGGTTAACAAGAATACTTGCAGTGTGCAAAAACTCTGCTAGTAATCTGTATTAAATAATAATAATAATAATTTTATTTCAGGCATCGGAGGCCCATAGAATAAAATACATACAATAATATAAAACAGTAATAAACTAATACATATTTTAAAAACAAAAACTTAATACTAATGTACACGAAGTGTAGGCGTCGTGTTTTGCTGACTGGTGTCACGTAGCTGGCCACGAAACCGGCAGAACATAACACCCTTCGGCCAAAACTCTTCTTTGAGGACCTTCTCAAGATACTGCGTCGGAACACGCACCACGAACGACTTGAAGTTCGTTTTGTGGCGCGGCTCCAACTTCCGACCCTCAAAGTCCAGTTGGTCTTCACCTGCATGTACTCCACGACCTCTTCAACTTTCTTGGAATGATGCAGTCTTGACACGTACATCAGCGTTGTCGGTACGGCTGGACGCAACAGCATGTTGGGTCCTGCCAGCGCAGTACCACACTGGTTCCGACAAGGAGGCTAAAGCTATATTATTCTGAAGTTCCCATGATATGGGCAGCTACGCAGATTGAACCGCGTAAAAACTTGTACCTTAACAATATGCGTTATTTTTGTACCCATAGCATTATCATGTAGGTACAAGGAAAACAAATATAACAATTAGCATCATATTGGCGTCGATAGCGTAATCAATCATAACCACAATATATTTAGGGCACGTGACGTATGAGCACGTCATATTGTAGTATTGTTTATTAGTGTGCGAATAATTTATGTGTTACGTTTCGCTATGTCATTCATAATTCCTGAAACAAATGTAATTAATGGCACAAACGTGACGAAGATGGAAAAAAAGGCCAAGGTTCTTATGTGGTAATAATACAATTAGGTTAAGCATACCCGTGAATCCGCTAAGCTATTTAAAAAGCAACAGGCAGGAAAATAATTCTACCGAGTAATTCTGTAAAGGGTTTCGTTTCCCTCTAAGGATGAGGACCTTGAAAAGGATAATACGTAAAGAATATGATCCTAACTAATCTGGTACAGTGACGCGGTCGCGACGCTATTTACAAATGATTTCGCTTGTCGTTCCTGAATCGTGGCCACCGACTATTTTATATGAAGTTATTTTCACTAAGTCGCCGTTCTAGGGACCCTAGCCTAAGTTCACGACCACGAACATGGCGGCGAGTGGCGCACGAGCTTATTGAAATCTCTGACATCACAATACTAAACGTACATAAAACAAAGTATTTTACCAAATAAATATATTATTATGTTTCGCTTTTTTAACAAATTCGATTTATTTGCGTAAATTCGTTTGTTTGCGGTATTAACATATTAATTACTATAATCGCTAAAACAACTGAGTTTAAATAAGCCTAATTAATATTTGTTTCCCATTTTCGAAAGCAATTTTCCCTCGAAATTGGAGCGGAGTAAAACAAGTATAAGTAAAACAGTCAGTTAATTGTGGAACTTCACCATCTTTACTTTCAACTAGCTGTTCCTTCGGTTTCACTCGCGTAGATTCATTTACCGTGGGAATCTCGTCTAAATATAACTAACGTTAGTACTGGATATTGTAGCTAAGAAAGAATTTTCATAATCGGATCAGTAGTACCAGAGATACGAGCATCCAAACTCATAAACTTGACCTCTATAATATAAGCACATTATTTGTACCAAATTTTATTCATACCTGGCCAGAGCTTGTTTGAGTTTAATTTAAGTTTAATTATAAAACCAAGCTCCCCACCGCTTCTGTCTTTTCGCAATAAGCTAAACACTATTGACGGACATTTTCATGATGTTTTCCACCAATATACCTTTGGAATAATTCTGGAAGGTCACAATTTGTCAAGATTTTGAGAAGGCTTTACTGTTCGTGCAAAGCCGAGGCGATTTACTTCTCTCTAGTATATAATAATAATGGGGCAGTCGGCTTTTGTTTAGTAGTTTTCGTATTTATATAGGTATATGTTAATCGAGTGGCTCTTAATCTTTTAGCAGTACGTGCTAAATTTCTATGTTACCATGGACCACAATGACAGCCATTGTCCCTAGTGACAGCATTCTATTGATTATCTCCTGAACTCTATATACAGAGTGATATTTCTCAAGCGACTTCATGAACCACTTTATATTATGCTCACCGGGACCATGACTGTAAACGGACCACCGCGGCACCGCACCGGTGCACCGGTGCTGCACCGTGGCATAGCGAAATTAGACTGGCGTTTAGTCTCGGAGGTCGTGGATTCGATCCCCACGCCAAACAATAAATATTTGTGTAGAATCTATTACAATTTTTCAGGTTTGGTTTTTTAAGGGTACCTGAGAAAGCACTTTAAGTCTATAGTCCAGACTGCCATAACATCATCTATGACAATAGCATACAAGGTAACAAGTTACGTTTGCCTGCGTATATGCAATAGGTCAATATTACTGCGGTTACCAACCCGCCTGCCATCTATGGCGAAAACTCTCCCGAAGGAGAAGGCCCATGTGACTTTATACGAGCTGATGTTGTAGGGTGCAACAGCACATTTCTTAAGTCTGCATTTTTATGCGACACACGCGCTCATTAACTAATTAATTTCAGTATGCATGACTCCGCCACGGGAGTCATACCTACTCTAGTAGCTACCAAATGATACGGTTGCCCAAAACATCGTGTTACTCCACAAAAGGGAGTGTTGAAATAATCTATAGAAAACGACGCTGCAAGAGACAAACAAGAGCCGCGTGTGTCGTCTATTGATCATTTCAAACACAGTTCAATAGCTCATTAATTATAAGTTATAAGACAATACATGTTTAACGTGAACAATCGAATTTTATTTCAAACTCTCATCAAAGAATAATGTAGTTATCAGATGAGGTGTTAATCTATACTTTAAAACACTAATCAATCCGCAGTTAACGATGTGTTATAGACGAGCTTACTAAAACAATGTTAAAAGTTACAAAGAATCGTGAGACATGTGCGTGACTCGACACAGTCCTCTATTCACGATCAATCACTGCTTGAGTTTATCCAGAATGAATAAATTCTTCGAGTCGCATTGAATTATTCAACAGATGCGCTTGAGTCACAATTTGTTAAAAAGAACATTATTATGAACTTACATGTCGTAAGTAATGGTTTCCATGTTGACTTGACTTCCTCGCTGGTGAAATTGGTATTGTGCACGTAGGTACTTCGAAGGTAATGAGTTCTTGGAGATTTGAAAATATTCTAATGCATTTTTATTACAATTTTATCTTTATTCAGTCGCAGTTACAAATGGTGCCAGCTAATAACGGCAGCTTAAAGTAATTATATGTAAATAGCATAAGTAGATACATAATATATCCGGTGTAAGAGACCGCAGCCCAATGACTAGGGCGTCGGACTTGCGATCATGTGGTCGCTGGTTCGATCTCTACCCATTGCACTACCGACCTGAACCCATTTTAGCTCCGAACGAGGGGTTTACAAGAATACTAGTAAAAACTCTGCTAGTAATCTTAAAAAAAACTCAATTTAAATCTCGACGGTCATGGTTTCGATCCCCGCGCCAGAAAAGTAAAAAATGTAAAATCGGCATTGTCTTTCCGGGTCTGGTTAGTTGAGGGATTACCCTCGGTGCCTCGGTGAGCATGTTAAACCGTTGGTCCCGTTTGTTTCAAAACCATTTAAAGCAATCGTATATAATGGAACGGGCAACAGCGTTTCAACACGAAACATCATGATACAATTCATTAAAGAGCGTTTGAATCATCACTATACTATTCATGGAAGGAAAGTAACAGTCTATCGCAGATAAAACGCGTAGCTTATCAAACTATAAGGCGATTCACCTACACGCTCCCAAGCGCGTTGCGTGGGGCGGCAGATTACGCGCGCGGTTAGCTTTGCGTGTTCGCGCGGGACAGCGTTGTAAGACAATCCAGTGAGTGACAAATAAATATATATGTATTAAAAACCGCGCAATACTGCGGAGCTGTGTGGTACGCGCACATGGCTGGCGGGTCGCGCCATCACCGCACGCCTACGCTTTGTCAATTTGTTGTACCAAGCAGACTTTCTGTACGAAATGAGATACAATGGCAATGTCAATGGTCGTTTACGGCCCCGCACTACGCAACGGATCGCGGTGCAGTAAAAATCCTGCCTTAATGCTATAGCATATAACAGTTCTTCCATTAACAATTCACGGCGGACCTAAATACCTTCTAGGTTATATGTGCCCATTGTGATATAAGTAGGAAATAGGTTTACTAACCTTATTATTAAATTCCTAGTCGCACTTACACGTGTGCGCGAACACTTTTTATTGCATTCAAATTTACATAGCCGACGTTGGTATCTCTAGCCTCTAGCTTGGCAGAATTTCATTAATAGTATTTCAAAGCTTTATTTACACCGGGAAATGAGGAAAATTTAATTGTAAGAGCACCGACGTTTGGCACTTTTGTCACGCCGTTGTTTCAATGAGAGCAATTTTGTAAATTACTTATTCTGAAAGGTTTATTAATTGGCATACTACATTTTAATTACCTCGATTATTGTGCCTCGAAAAGCACATTAAAGCGTTGGTTACTAAATACGCTTTTAGTCTTTGAGGTCGTGGGTTCGATCACCACGCCGCAAAAGAAATCTTTGTGTTCTAAGTTGTCTTTCCTGGTCTGGTTGGTTAAGTAAGTATCTACCGTCCGAGCCACGGGATGTTAATCCGTTGATCTCAATTGTTATAACAGTCTTATACTAGGGAATTGGCATCGGCGCTATCCTGTGTTTCGATATAATACTGCGGTCACCAACCCTCTCAAGTGTGGTGACTATGGCAAAACCCTTTCTCTGAAGGAGGCCCTTGTTCAGCTATGGATGTTTTACTGGCTGATGATGATACTATATAATCTAAATCATCATGAGTCTATATAACTGCCACTGCCGGGCATGAGCTTTCCTGGTGCTTGCCATAGATATGGCAGGTAGTTTGATAACTGCAGTATAATTTTGTAGCGCACAGAGATATGCTGCTGCCCGTTCCTTGGCATACGATTGTTATGGGTGAAGTTAGACAAAACAAAGACTATTTTCATTTGTTAGAACGTGCTCTGAAATTGTTAATGAATTTATAACTGAATTAACACTCGGGTCGCAAAATATCACGTCCATTGGAACAAAACTGAGGGCCGCCACATTACTAGTATTAATATAGAGGAAGTTAAAATACTTCCATTCAGAGTCATCTGGACGTAACTAGTATTGACTAGGCAGTCGCTAGTTTAGATTAGAGTTTTGACTAGTTCACACTGCAGAGTAAAATTGTAATGTTTGATTGATAATTATAGCTATCACTCACGATTCTACGATTCGTTTCATCGTTCAGGCAAAGGCTACCTATTTTAACATAAGTTAGTATAGTAACTAATATCGAGGAAATTTAAATTTATTCAAAATACTTTCAATAGAAAACATATACAACTTTGCTTTTTTATAATATATCCATGAAATATTATACACATCAGTTTGAATGGACAATTAGTAAACATTTATAGTAAACAAATTTTTATATTTTACATTTTAGTCGTCACTCTCAAGTAAGCCACTAAAATTAAATAAATGGTACCCATACCCGGCATGGTATAAATATAATAATGGAAAGTATTACTTATGTAATTTTGATTCCACGGGAATTAGATCTACGCGGGTGAAACTGCGCGAAACAGGTAAGCTAGTATTGAATAAAATTTCTGCCTACTTACTTCTGAGTAATAACTAATAACACATCATAGCAATAGAAATCCTCGTAAGGTATGCTTTGTTAGAAACCCGATCAGCCGTCAACTTAAACATTGAGTAATCATTGTAGCTAATCCAATTATTCATTAATGTTGACGGAATTTAAATGTTGTTTTCACTTTACTTCTATATCTTCAAAGGAATCATTTCGTGTTGTTATTGTTTTCCTTTAACTTTATTAGTTCCGTGTTTTGTTGACAATTTTATTAGTTAGAACCATAAACAAAAATCTGGGATATTTTGTTTTATAATTTGTAGGATAGTGTTATGTCATGACAAACAAAAGTGTGCAGGTTTTTCTTTTTGTTAAAAGGATTACTAGCAGTCTACTAGTAAAGTCAAAGTCAAAGTCAAAGTCAAAGTCAATAATATCTTTATTCATATAGACACAATTCAAAAATAATTAAATCATGTTCTTATGATGCGTCCATTTCTTTTCCTACCACCAGTTCAAAGACGTGGCAACTCTGAGAAGAACTGGCAAGAAACTCAGAGGAATCCTTTTTTAAATAATCAAATTATCATTTACTTTACAATATTGTTAAGCAGCAGTGTCATTCCAGAGCAAGTTACTCCCAAGCCATTCGGTCATTTACATAATCTGATATTTTATAATATGCCTTTTTACATAGTTTAGCTTTGACAGTGGCTTTAAATTTATTAACAGATAATTCTCTAATATTATTTGGGAGTTTGTTATAGAAGCGAATACATTGCCCCATAAAAGAGTTGCTTATTCTATGGAGACGAGTTGCACGTACTACTAAGTCATGCTTATGTCTAGTATTCATATTATGTATATCACTTTTTTTCTGAAACTTATCTATATTCTTATGTACGTATAACAAATTTTCATAAACATATTGCGAAGCTAGAGTAAAAATTTTAATGTCTTTGAACTTCTCCCGTAGGGAAACCCGCGGTCCAAGTTTGTATATGGCTCTTACAGCGCGTTTCTGCAGCACAAATATAGTATCAATGTCCGCACAGTTTCCCCATGGAAGAATTCCATAGGACATAATGCTATGAAAATAACTAAAATATACTAGTCTGGCCGTGTCTACATCAGTAAGCCGTCTTATTGTCTTAACTGCGTATGCCGCAGAACTAAGTTTACCAGATAGATTTTTAATTTGTGGTCCCCATTGCAATTTGGAGTCGACAGTTATACCAAGAAAAACTGTTGACTCCACAGGCTCCAATCTCGTTCCGTTAATTAGTAAGTTGGTGGCGACCTGTTTGACATTAGGGGTAGAAAATTTGATAAGCTTGGTTTTTTTCTCATTTAGAACGAGATTGTTTACATTAAACCAATGCACGACCTTCGAGAGAGCATTGTTTACGTCGTCATAGTTAAGTAATTTTCTACTAATTTTAAATGTCAAAGAAGTATCATCGGCAAACAATACAATCTCATGGTCATTCCCTATGTGGTAAGGCAAGTCGTTTATATATAGTAGTATTCTTGTCAACCCCTTGTGCTAAGCTAAAATGTTTATGTTACGAGTGGGTTCACGCCAGCACTGCAATCGGTCGGGATGCCGTTTCGATCCCAACCGATTGCATTGCCGACGTGAAACCACTCGTAACACAAACATTTTAGCATTTTAGACCACAAGATCACAAGTCCGACGCCCTAGCCATTGTGCTACGGGAGTGCTAGGGTGAAGCGCTTACAAAATACAAAATCCCAGTAGTTATAATTTTACAAGTTAACGATTCCCACATTAAATTCAACAATCACGACACTTTTTCAAAGGAAATCTAAATTAAAATGTATCGCAAGTCGGATCAACAAGAAACATCGTGAGGAAGTCCACACGTTTTCTATTTATATTCTAAGTGTAATTGTTTGGGATTTAACATATTAACGCCACTTAACGTTGTAGCGGTAAAGTGCTAAATAAAGGAAATGAAAGCTCACTGCAGTTTAGTGCACTATTCAAAAAAAAGTTTTATTTTTAATTGTACCTACATGTCATTTCATTGTATCTTCTATACATATAATTTACACTAGTAGCTAGATAGTACTAGTAGCTTAGTTACATAAGTTGGTGGATTTTACATTGAAGATAATGTGTTTTTTTAATATATTGAAGAACTGTCGTTTATAGATTCTTAAGCAAAAAATGAAATTTATTAATTTTTGTCTGTTTTTGCGGCAATCTGTCTGAGCTCATTCTACAAGATATTTACTTAAATAAATAACAGTTTTAAATTGTGTTTGTTGTATACAGACTTAGCCCTCATAACCCACCTTAGAATAATGATAAAAAGCGTAGTTTTTTACTTTGCCTTATTATCTCCGTATTTCAATGGAAATGTATAGAAGAGATAGATTGAGATTCATATTTAATTACAAAGGTCTCAAGCCGTTCTACTAAGAGCGGAGAAAATAAACTTGAACGTTGCAACTGGTATCAGACATGATTATCATGAATTACCTATAGAACGGATTTTTCACATTCACCGGGGACGCAGATTTTACCTCAATTCGTATAAAAAATCTGCTCGGTACAACACACTGACAAAGCAACACGCGATGGTGCGTCCGGTGTGCAGATTCTGCCAGTTGGCGCGGAGGCGCGGGGCGTCCCGCAGTTTATAACACACAGCTCCGCAGTACCACGCGGGGATTAAGTCCCCCATTTTTTTCGGACGGACATACGTAGTTAGCCAGGAGGCCTTTGCAACTTCACCGGTCATAAAGGCGGGCAAAGCTCCAGCCTTAATAAATGGTTTAAAAACTACAAACTAGGCAACCTCCGCAAGAGGGCGCCTCCTGTGGGGCTTGGACCTCAGCTCAGGCCGTTCGCGATTGAGGGATTATGACTTTTAGTATTTTAGGGGATTTTGTGCAACTGTCGCTCTACTTTACAGTTCGCGGACCTCTCGGACTTCTCTCAGAATCATCCGATGCCCACGTAGACCACGAGGGCATCGGATGATTCTTTGCAAACTAAGAGTCGGGAGGACGAGGGGGGACGCGTCGCGTTCGCGGGCGCCCTCTTCTCCGACAGGTCGGACAGAAAGGATTTAGTCCTTAAGTTTCAACTGTTAAGTGAAATCTTCATTTATCACAGGGCCATCGGATCGTACAACACCGTTCGCAGACGCAGGACATAGATATTCGTCACCGAGTGCGTAATCTGCCGCCCCGCACAACGAGAAGCGTTTCGAATGGGTGAATGGTCTAACCAGTGGCGGGCATATGCCCTTGCTGATGCAGCTCCCTTCATGGTATGAGTTACATATCATCACGATGGAGAAGACAGTGGGTACAAAATGTTCTGCCGCTACGAAGAGAAAGCGTAATACATTTAATTTTCCTTCTCTAAATGAAAAAAGCCTATAGCGTGTGTAAGCAATAATATTTTCCTTAGCTTTTTTTTTAAACGTCTCTTCCAACACTTACCAAATATTTTCACACATTTGATGTGTAAGCATTGAATAGACAGAAACTAAATGAAAGTTGTTGGAAGTTGAAAGGAAACTATTTCCATTTTCCTGTTTTATATGGGAATCACAACAAGGTTACTGCTAAATATTAACGATAGAGTAAAGGAAGTTTTATTAGAGAATGCGCAACTAATATGGTGAGCTGAATATTGAAATAATTTATTAAATCTGTTATTATACAGACAGTCTGTGCTTGCGGAGCTATGTTTGGTTTATCAAAATATATTCGCCGAGACCGATTTAATATGTAATTTTAAAATGGATAACAGATTTATCGAAGCATAATCATTTGGAAATTGGCTCATTGGTTCAACTCTTATCTGTTACCAACTGTTTGTTTACTGTGAAATACTAATTTTAAGCGTTATCCCGGAGAATTCAGAATATAATGCAGTACCCAATAAAACATGGGCGTCAAATCCTTCATATAACCGATTGGCAGTAGATCTTCTTATGACAATCAAAATCCTTAATAATTTATATAATTTGCTAATATTAAATAGAAATGAATAACTAAACTCTTAATTCTTCTAATGAAAATGTAAAACCAAATAATGAAAAACTGGATTAGATATTAGCTCAAAAAATATCCAAAAGATTTAAACTGTAAGAACAGATAAAATCTAAACATTTGGAGATTATATAGGTACCGTTAGTAAAATATTCCATAAAAATCAATTTTTTTGTTAAATTCTTTAATTTTTCTAATTAAAACCTTCGTGGCCTGGCGGTAAACAACTGAGTCGAGGCTTCATGGAATCTACAAATAAGCATTGAGTTGAATGCTCGCGACCTCATTTCCTTTAAAATATATGTGTATATTTCTAGATTTAGTAAATGTGATGTTATCTACATTTTTACTTGATTATTGCACTTAATGATTCAAAAATCGAACTATTCTGTAAACTTCAGCATGTTGTACAAAAATGTATAACATTCATGTGACGAAAATAGTGCTGCATATGAAGATGGAAGTATAACAATATGATGTAAGAGGAAGGCCAAAAAAAAAGATAGTTGGACTGTGTGAAAGATGGCCTGTGTAAGAAAGATGTGAGTATGGAAGAGACGTCTAATAGAGAAAAATGGAAGAGGATGACAATACGCTGACCCCAAATAATGGGAGCAGGGCAGAAAGACGATGATGATGTAGTACAAACAATATAAAAACTAGTGTCCACGTGACTCCCTCATAAGGTTTTCGCGTAAAATACAAATAAAGTACGCTTAATTAGATAGCTGACAACTTTCACATTAACTAAAACCCGATTTTCATGAAAGATCAAGAAGACCGCATTGAATCAAATTGAAATTTTCAGTAGTCACAAACTTACAAAATCCTGCTCGGTTTTATGTTCATTTTATAGCACATTAACTTAGAGCTTTACAATATACGCCCACTAATATTATTTAGACCAGAGCCTAGGGATGTTCTCCGTATGGATTATATTTATTAATTCATTATCATTCATCATCAGCCCGTATAACGTTGACTGCTGAACATGGGCATCCTCCCGAGGGAGGGTTTTTGTCATAGTCACCACGCTTCGCAGGCGGGTTGGCGACCGCAGTATTATGTAGTAACACAAGAAAACGCTGCTGCCCGTTTCCCTGGTATACGATTGTTATTGATGAAGTTGTAGTTGTACTAGAGGTGTAAAAGTAACGAAAAAATGCGTACCCGTATGTATTCGTTACTATAACAATAAGTACTCGTTACTTTAGTATCGTTACGTTACTCGTTACTTCTGATACCTCACAACATGATATTATTATGTTATGTTAGAGCAACGAATCGAACCGTGTTACGTACGCGTACAATGTACTCTAAAGAAAACTTGCTTATTTATAAATTACACACCAAGCTACGTAAGGTGCATTTTTCGCATTTTAGTATATTTTTTTTGTATTTGTAATTTGACAAAAATACTTTCTTACTTAGTATCTGTTACAATTTCAAACGTTGTATACACATACAATACCTTTGTATGAACAGTAAAAAAATTTAACGAATTATTTCCAAATTATACTTTATTTAATTAACGGACATCGTTGCTTATTACGAACGTTTTCAAAAAATACACCGAATAAGCGCGCAAGTACGTAAAACATACGATCGACCAGCAAACGTTTCAATAAACGCATCAACGGTACTCGCATTTTCGTATATTGGGTACCTACATTGTATAGGTACCGAATATACGAAAGATGCGAGTAACGAAATTCATTATTTAATTCATCACTAGGAGACGCACCCGTTACTCAGTAACGAATACATACGGTTTGCTACAGCTCTAACCTACATTGTATAGGTACCGAATATACGAAAGATGCGAGTAACGAAATTCATTCGTGTGTAACGTTTCGTTACTCGGTACTAGACGGCGCACCCGTTACTCAGTAACGAATACATACGGTTTGCTACAGCTCTAACAAGTACTGTACAGCTTGCATGTATTTTACCTGACTTTGGTTATCCTGCACCTGCCGCGACATGTAGCTCGTTGGATAAATTGCTGTTTTGTATCATTTCTCTAAAGTAGGTACTCGTAGTTACCACAATCTTCGTAGATTACGGTAACAACGAGTATTGACACTTGCAATAAAAGGAGTATTGAGCCAAAATTCTTACCCGGTCGAGCTGTTAATTGATCGCTTTGTTCGAAATCACTCAAATAAATTACAAGTAAAATAACTTAGCCTAATAGTGTAATTTGAAAAAAATCGAGAAAATTTCCGTCAAGCCATATAGAAAATCAAACCAAATATCCTATAGATTATATCGTATTTTCTAAAAAAACTCGAACAGCTAACCCTACATTTGTTCACCACTTATTTCATTTAATAGCGCTAATGGGTAACATGTAATTTGCATATTTTTCAATATTGACGTACGTTATCGCACACCTGCCGCTAAACGTCGCTCGTTGGATAAATACTTGAAATGGATGGGTTGTGCTATCAACCTACAAGCCCCGTAGTTTACAACTAGTTTGCTTTTCAGCGATAAAATGATGTAGGTAATTTGTAACGTTTCCGTAAGCGGTAAGGGAATATTTATAGGGCATAAAGTTAAAATTAAGGTGATTAACATTTTAAATAGTATGGAAAATGTGTTAACGTTGATATTAAAGTATGTAAATGTTGAAGTATATCATCTATCAGTGTATATGTCATCTATATAACTGGGATTGGTAGATATTTACTATCATCATCGTCATCATTTCAGCCGTATTTACTAATGGAACTCAGCAAATTATAGTATTCGTTCGAATTATTCTGGAATACTTGTAATGTGACTTGGACTTTTGAATCCATTGCAATTAAAACCTCTTACCTACATAGAAGGAATGAATGATTTCTCGAAATTTAGTTATGTTTTACTGTACTGCACTGTAGATTTTATAAATAGTAAACTTTATAAGACAAAAAAAAATAACATGATAATCTTTTGGAAAAAATACAGATGTTGAAGATGTCGATGATGCCAAGAATACACGATTAACATGTATAAGTAAAGATTAATATCGTTTTGGACTAAGGGATTTTTAGAGTAAGAAAATATCAGAGAATCCCAGATAACAATTACAAAAAAATAATAAACTATTCATCTAAATAAATACACCTAGACTTAACATTCCGACTAACCTGAAAATATTCATTCCAGAAATAAAACAATATCATCACTATCTGGCCTATTTCCTAACATCGTCTGGTAACACTTGTTTGGAACGTTAAACAGATAGGTATTTTACCGACATTTTGTTTTGTAGTGTCTACGCTCGCGTCCAGCTCTCTTTTGCCTTACCCGCATAGGTAGAAACCCGCTACCCGCCTTAGTAGAAAGAAAGAGTGGACTGTATTCAATAGGTTTATTGCCGATAGTAAATATAGAATTAATTATAATATACAAAAAGTGTTGCACGCGGTCGGGATATGCCTGCTCCGTGGTCGGGACGTAAGTATGGCTCTGTCTTCATTTGTTTCTTTTTAATTTAGGTTTCGCGGTTTGCTCTGTGGTCTGATTTTGTTTTTAAAATGTGGATAATTATTTTTAAATGTATTATTGGTTTTTGTATTAACATCCGTACCGACCGTAGATTAATATTTTATAGCCTACTAGCGGCCCGCCCCGGCTTCGCACGGGTGGACTTTTATACCCTACCCCTGCCCTACCCTACCCTACCCCTACCCTAACCCTACCCTAACCCTACCCTACTCCTACCCTACCCTACACCTACCTTACCCTACCCCTACCCTACCCTACCCCTACCATACCCCTACCCTACCCCTACCCTACCCTACCCCTACCCTACCCCTACCCTACCCCTACCCTACCCTACCCTACCCCTACCCTACCCTACCCTACCCTACCCTACCCTACCCCTACCCAAAAGTATCCTTTGTCCTTCTCCCAGTTCTTAGCTACCTCCCTACCAATTTTCAGCCAAATCGGTTCAGCCGTTCTTGAGTTATAAATAGGGTAACTAACACGACTTTCTTTTGTTTTTAAAATGTATTCTGCTATTCGGGACGGAAACAAATCCAACAAATCAAAAACCATGGCAATCGGTCCAGCCGTTCTCGAGTTATAAGTGTTGTAACAAACACGACTTTCTTTTATATATATAGATATCAGAGATGGTGAACCAATGACACGCCATATTTTAGGCACGCCTTTATGAAGTACCTATTAGATATATCGAATTAATTAGATTTTCAAAATTATATTTTAACACTTTCTTAAAAATTTGACACGTAACTGTATAAAAGCTCGCCTTGTACGGTAATGCATTTAATAAACTATCTTTGTTCTAGCCCATATGATAGTCACTACGTCTGGAATTTTTAATACAAAAAGTACTTCATTTATATGTGTTAAACATTTCGTTATGTACGTAAGTTATATTGTTAAATTAAGAAAAATAAAATTGAATAACGGTTCGAATATTATAAATGCATAAGGAAAACCTAAACCTACAGGGACTTTCCATATTTTATACATTGAAATACACTTTACAAAATAAGATGAAAATTCAATATATTAAAAGCTTTTAGCCCTGCTCATTTATTTTTCACACTTCGCAAAGGAAGATCAAAGAAAAAGTAAAAGATAAAATTGAATAAGTACCTATCTATATATATTCAAAGTCTTAATATTTTCAACAGCCCCTTTATATCCACGGCTGAACATGGGCCTCATTTTAATAGACTAAACCTAGAGTCAGATATTGCCATTATCACCACGCATAGCAGGCGGATTGGTGATCACAGTAAGATTAAGGGCCACCTTAGTCGCGTCTTACAATAACCCTAAAATCACCTAATGCATAAAATTTTGCAATTCGGATTCAATATTATTAATCAATTGAACATATTACCGTTATTTTAGATAATAATTTTCCCTAAAATTTCAGAATCATCTTAAATATTCTTCTTTGGTCCCAAGGATGTGAAATGTATTTCGAAGTATTAATAACATAATTTAATGGGAGTAGGTATATGATATGTCTACTGAATGTTTGCTGACACTCTTATGTAAACTTCTTTACACATTATTTAATGTGTGGATCACACGGACGTAGCCTAGCCTAGTTGGTAGTACTCCTGCCTACGAAGCTGGTGGTCCTGGGTTCGAATCCTGGCAAGTGCAAATATTTGTGTGATGAGCACGAATATTTGTTTCTAAGTCATGGATGTTTTCTATGTATTTAAGTATTTATATATATATATATATATCTATATCTATATAAGTATTAAGTATGTATATCGTCGCCTGGTACCCATAGTACAAGCTTTGCCTAGTTTGGGGATGATCTGTGTGTCATTGTCCCTAGATATTATTATTATTATTATCACAAACATGTCAAAGGAAAAACAAATAGCTTATTTTCCGTTCTAATATAAAATAGCCGTCCAACTTACACCATTGGACGGCTACACAAACAAAACACTATACTTGGTATGTAACCTAACTTCAGCCCTTAACTGCGTGTAGTGTGTCCATCTAGTGAAACAATTAGACCTCCACCACCAACCACAAATTAAATATTAACGAACCGTTGTTTTCCAATACCATGCAGGTTTATATCCGATACGATTTTCATTTGATATGGCCTAAATTAGGTGATTAGAATAAAGCATTGCTCTTTTATAGTGTTTTGGTGCGTGAGGCCGAAGTATCGATTTTGCACGTGTTTTCGGACCCAAGAATCAATTATGCCGAGGCCCACAGTAAATTATTAAATAGAAAATAAAAAAAAATAGTAGAATGAAAAGTATATCTAGTGTACTCAGAACATTTTATTTCAACAGTTCAAATGTGGTAGTAGTGAGCTGAAGGCAATGATAAAATATACATACTTCTGGAAAACGAAGCTTTCTAGAGGCTTGTACGATTGGAATCGGTTCAGTAGTTATTAAGAACCATTTTGAAATGGAAACCGGTTGAACCATTTTAAAATTGACAGATAAACATTTGCTTAAACCGCTAATCTCTGGAACGACTGATCTGATTTGGAAAATTCTTTCAGTATTACTTAGCCCATTTATCGAAAAACATTTTGGCTATATTTAATTATAAAGTTTCCAGGGGAACGGGAGCTACGGGGGGTAAAACGGGTGAAGCTAGTAGTTCAAATGTATCGACGATATCATGTACTGTAGGAAAATTTACGTAGGTACCAACACAAATGATTACATCGTTATACAATTAAAAGGAATGTGATGCCCACTTATAAGTTACAAAGTGGTCTATCATTCTCCGACGTAACAGTTACTCTACACTAACAAGTTAAAACCCATTATTATCGATCTTCTGGGTAATGTCTTTGTTTGCCATCACACACTACAAACTAGGGCATGGTAGCAGAATCTACTCTAAGTAATACCATTAAAATGAGTTAAGGAACTTTGTGTGCTTGAATGCACTTATCACAAAAACTACAAGTGCTATTTAAAAATATAATTATTTAAGTTCTAGTTTTTATGACAACCTAAGTCTAAGTATCGTGGGTGGATTCGACGCTTACGCCGGACAAGAATGTCAATGTCAAGAATGTCACAGAACAAATGTCAAAAACTTTACCCTTTAATTCCCACTGCTTGGAAATCAATGTTTATATAGTTTTCGTATTGTTTCATTTGGTCTTTATGCTTTTTTATGATTTCAAATATGACGTTTATAATACAATTTTTGCAATAATTACTAAGTTAATTGTTACCGCCAAACTACCAAAAAATTAAAGCATGGTTTTCTACGGGATATAATTTAACAAACCCAAATACACGTTTATCGTGTTATGTTGGGCTTGCAAGGAGAAAATCAGAACCCCTCCTCCATCTCCTCTCACTATGGAAACTTTTATTTCAGTACTTACTATTTTCAAACAGAAACGAGTCAGAATCGGCTTGTAACATCTCCGTTTGCTGAAGAATTTTCGGAATCCTAAAGCAAAAAATTAGTTTTGCTCCCATGGACGCTTTTATTAGTCTCTATACTAATTCAATTAGCCCATTAAAGTGTATCCCTTAACAATTAAAGCAGCATCAGCAGTCATAAAGTCAAGGTGAATTCTAGTCGGATTAAAGGAGCTTTAATAGTTTAATGTACATTGCGAGTAAAGTGAACAAATGAACGAACTATTAAACTACGAGCACTTAATAGTGGTTTGATGTTTAGTTTACAGAGAGGGATAATTTTTGCGTAATGACTGGAAAATCCCAACTCTAAGTAGAAAATATACAAGGACGGTCTTGTTGAAGGTTAAGTTATAGATTGTTTGCGGACCAATAGTTAAAAAGTTAGTTTATTTACCTTCAACATTTCGTTTACGGCCACGGCTGATAATGGGCCTCGTCTTGGCAAGCCAGGATTGTTGTGATGCATTACCATAATCACCATGCTTGGCAGGTGATTTGGTGATTGAGCCGGATTCCTTCGTGCGTACGCGGCCCCCGCCTACGACGGACTGAAGGAGTGTCCAGGGGGTATTAGTGGTGTAGGGTCCTCTCCTCGTGGTATGGGTAAAGCATACCACCGCTATGGAGAGGGCGAGTCCTAACTATCCCGCCGCCAGCGCGCGCGCACGAATGCGTAGGTACATGCAATTCCCCCGGACCACAAAAAAAATGATTTGGTTATTGCAATAAGATGGTAATGAAAAGTTCATTTTGATAGATAATACTGTCGTCACCTCTTTCAAATATATGGAATCTATATATATAAAAGAAAGTCGTGTTTGTTACAACACTTATAACTCGAGAACGGCTGGACCGATTGCCATGGTTTTTGATTTGTTGGATTTGTTTCCGTCCCGAATAGCAGAATACATTTTTAAAAACAAAAAAAAAGTTGTGTTAGTTACACTATTTATAACTCAACAACGGCTGAACCGATTTGGCTGAAAATTGGTAGGGAGGTAGCTAAGAACTGGGAGAAGGACATAGGATACTTTTGGGTAGGAGTAGGGTAGGGTAGGGTAGGGTAGGGTAGGGTAGGGTAGGGTAGGGTAGGGTAGGGGTAGGGTAGGGTAGGGGTAGGGTAGGGGTAGGGTAGGGGTAGGGTAGGGGTAGGGTAGGGGTAGGGTAGGGGTAGGGTAGGGGTAGGGTAGGGGTAGGGTAGGGGTAGGGTAGGGGTAGGGTAGGGGTAGGGTAGGGGTAGGGTAGGGGTAGGGTAGGGGTAGGGTAGGGTAGGGGTATGGTAGGGGTAGGGTAGGGTTGGGGTAGGGTAGGGGTAGGGGTAGGGTAGGGGTAGGGTAGGGGTAGGGTAGGGGTAGGGTAGGGGTAGGGTAGGGGTAGGGTAGGGGTAGGGTAGGGGTAGGGTAGGGGTAGGGTAGGGGTAAGGTAGGAGTAGGGTAGGGTTAGGGTAGGGGTAGGGTAGGGCAGGGGTAGGGTAGGGCAGGGGTAGGGTATAAAAGTCCACCCGTGCGAAGCCGGGGCGGGCCGCTAGTGATGAGATAAATGATAGACATGTAAGTCAAACTAAATGTTTCAACTCTTAACTGAAACTATAATAACAAATATAAATTTTTCAACGTTTGTGATTGACTGGACAGCGTTCTGATAATACTAATAGTTCTTAGGAATCCTTAAAAATAGTAATTTTTTGTGATTATGTACACCGTCTTATAATTATTAGAAAAAAACAAGTTTGTAAAGTGTTTTAGATAAGTTTGCATATACTGTATTTAATATTTTTCATGACAATCAGTATCTTGCGGAGCTATTACATATGCAGCCGTAGCCCAATTGCTAGGGCGTCGGACTTGAGATCTTATGGTCGCCAGTTTGATCCACACCCATTGCACTACCGACGAGAACCCACTCGTAGCACAAGCAGTTTAGCTTAGCACGAGGGGTAAACAAGAATACTATTAGACTGCAAAACTGTGGTAGTAATCTTTATAAAAAAAAAAAATTACCTTAGAGCCTCATCACCGTCATCATCAGCCCGTATAACGTCCACTGCTGAACATGGTCTCCTGCCAAGGAAGGGTATTTGCCATAGTCACCACGCCTGGCAGGCGGGTTGGTGACCGCAGTATTATGTTGTACCACACAAGTAAACGCTGCTGCCCGTTCCTTGATATAAGATTATTACAGATGATGTTATTACAATCGGGACCTAAGGCTTAACGTGCTTTCCGAGGCATGGAGGGTAGTCCTTCAACCAACCAGACCCGGAAAGAAATCTTAGAATTTACTCAAAGACATCCTGTCCGAAATGGGGATCGAACCCACGGCCTCCGAGATTTAAAGCGAGCCAAATACCGCTACGCTACAGAGGTTGATCGCTACTTGAGCATACTATGAAATTCCTGGAATCAAAAACTCATCCGGGTAATTGCAAAAGTAAGCCAAATTCTAATATTATAATTTAAATTAATTCTGGGAATAAACACCAGTTGAAACCTTTTGCGTTAGTCCAACTCTAACCGCAATCAACTTAACTTTTCTATTTTTTTCAGTTAGCTTGCCATTTTGATTAAATTGCATAGGTCACTGAAAAACTCATATAAAATAAACTAGATTCCCGCGCACGGTTTCACCCGAGTAAATCCTGTTCCCGTGGAAAATTCATAATAAATATAGCTTATAGCCTTCCTCGATAAATGAGCTATCTAACACTGAAAGGATTTTTTTAAATCGGACCAGTAGTTCCTGAGATTAACGCGTTCAAGCAAACAAACAAACAAACTCTTCCGCTCTAAATATTAGTATAGATAGGTATTTTACGCTGTAAAATAAGCTTATTTAATAAAAAATTGTTAATCTGTCTGTCTATGTGTAAGTTTCTTCCGACTGATCGCAGTAACGGCTGGACCGATTTTGACGGGACTTTCATTGGTAGATATAGATAGACCTATTTTTATGTATAATATCTATAGGCTTTTTTTTATTATGTCTGTCTGTCCATGTATTCCGCCTAATCTCCAAAACAGTTGTACCAATTCGACGTGAATTAATGCAAACAAAATCAAGTACTAACCTAATAGCTTATTTAAGCCTTTTGGTACCTACAAACCAACAGTGTGTGTATACATTTACGAATGTATACATAATGGAGTTGGCCACGAAGCTTTTGTTACTTCCAAGTGCATAAATGCGAACGGAGCTCCATTCTCAGTAAATGATTTAAAAACTACAATTTGAGCAATCTGCGAAAGAGAGTGCCCACTTTGGGACTTGGTTTGAGCTCGGTATAATGGAGTGGGTCTCAAGATTTTAAGAGGAGTTTTATGTTTTACTAGTTTATTTTGCATTCCTAATCAGGCAAACCTCTATCACCTGATAGTTATTTATTTATTAAGTACTAACTTCCCACGCGCGGTTTCACCCGCGTTACTCTTGTTCCCGTAGGACCTTCATAATTGTAAGCGCCTGTAGCCCGATGGCTAGAGCGTCGGACTTGTGATCTTGAGATTGCCGGTTCGAACCCCACCCATTGCACTACCGACGTGAACCCACTCGTAACACAAGCATTTTAGCTTAGCACGAGGGGTTAACAAGAATACTAGTAGACTGCAAAACTTTGCTAGTAATCTTTAAATTAATATAGACTTTGTTATCCGGGGATAGTGTAGCTTTCTAACGGTGAAATAATTATTCAAATCGGTCCAGTATTTTCGGTGCCTATTTAATACAAACAAACAATCAAATCTTTCCTCTTTATAATATTAGTATACATATAGATATGTAGAGGAACGGTTGGTGGTGTTCCTCCACAGAAAATGAAGATCTTCTTTGCCGGGCGAGGTGGTGTGCCCGGCGACCGACGGCCATTTGGTACTGTTCGGAACTTGTATATGTTCTAATTGGCTTGCGAACTTGTATTGCGCGATACAGGTTAGTTAGGATGCTAGGTGATAGAAGGCGCTGCTCGTCTACTAGTAGTTTGTGTGCGGCTACTGTAGATGTCGCTACAGTACTCCCCTCCGAGACTGTAAGTCGTTATGCTGAGTTGGAGTTCCAGTGAGTCGGAACTGATTCCAGTGAGTCGGAATCGATGCGGGTCCCAGTGAGTCGGGACCGTTGTGGCTGTGACTGCGTGCGGCGAAGCTGGCAGTGCTGCGCGGACCGGTGCGTGTGCGGTCGTGTGCGCAGTGCCGTGGTGCTGTAGCCGGAGTCGGTGGAGCCGTGTTGAGGAAAGCTAGTTGCTTGCTGGTGATGGTTGTGGAGCTGGAGGGGGAGTATTTTGCTGGAGTAGCCGGTTGCGTGCTGTTTTCGGGGTCACCAATTGTAGAGGAACGGTTGGTGGTGTTCCTCCACAGAAAATGAAGATCTTCTTTGCCGGGCGAGGTGGTGTGCCCGGCGACCGACGGCCATTTGGTACTGTTCGGAACTTGTATATGTTCTAATTGGCTTGCGAACTTGTATTGCGCGATACAGGTTAGTTAGGATGCTAGGTGATAGAAGGCGCTGCTCGTCTACTAGTAGTTTGTGTGCGGCTACTGTAGATGTCGCTACAGATATAGACTACCACATCACATACAAGACAAAAATACACCACTGGTTGTAAACATTACAATAGGTTTAGTCCTGATGCATATGACAATAACGGCGTAAATAGCATTTGCCATATGAAAATATAAAATATAATAATTCCTTCATTATCATCACCAGCCCATACAATGTCCACTGCTGAACATGGGCCTCCTCCCGATAGAGGGATTTGCCATAGTCACTATGCTTGGCAGGCGGGTTAGTGACCGCAGTATTATGTTGTAACATACAAGGAAACGCTGCTGCCCGTTCCCTAGCATACGATCGTTGTAATAACAATCGGGACCAACGGTTTAACGCGCTTTCCGAGGCACGGAGAGTAGTCCCTCAATCATCAAGACCCGGAAATAAATTTTAGAATTTACACAAAGATTTCTAGTCCGACCGAGTCCAACCCACGATCTCCGAGATTGAAAGCGAGCCAAATACCGCTATGGTACGAAGGTCCGTAGTTCCGCGCGTAGGTTTTCATATTATTATGTATAAATTACAGACTTTTCAATAAAAAAAAAATGAAGTGCTTACATAGACACCAGAACAATACCATTTTACTTTATTTTACGAGATTCTATGGGATGAGTTGTTTCTAGTTGGCTGAAACAACCTGTCTTCCGATTCTCCACTGACATCAAAATCAACAAAATGTCAAACTGCCAAAAAATGACTTACGTCGTGTTAGAACTAAAACGACAATATTGTGAACCTAATATAAACTAATTACTATTAAACTGAATATCTAATTTATCAAAAACATCAAGGTTTCGTGTTTATATTCGCATATTACTACAGTATCTCATGAATAGAAATGCCATTAGTACAACGATATGTCTTTATGACTGTTCGTAGTAAATACGGCTTCAGAATAATAAAGAAGTGGGAGTTATGAACAATATATATCACTTATCTTACCTAGTACTGCACTGTCTTTGGCAGTAGTTCCCGAAGTTGACTGTGCTATATTCCATCTATAATATAAGAATACTAGCGTAATTCCCGTTCCCGTGGGAACTTCATAATTAAATATAGCCTATGTCACTCAGGGTGAATGTATCTTTCAAATGTGTGTGAGAGCACAGTAGTTTTCGAATTTATTAATTACAAACATAAACACAAAAATACAAATCTTTCCTCTTTATAATATTATTATGATAAGTTCGCAAACTAAGGACCCACCTCTAGGAAATTTAACCGTTACCATTATTAATAATACACTTTTTAAGTAACTGACAAAATGTTAATTCATTTTTTTAATCCTTGATTTAATAACTAAATCGTAAAAAGTATTTGAATAAGACGGATTCAATTTTTTCGTATGTTTCACTATTACATCAACTTCAGCTAGAGTTAATTTTAATCGCAGTGAATTTGATAAGTCCAATTTATTACGGTATTTAGTTTTAATGTTCACCATATTAGAAAATCCACCCGGCCATTGGCTCGGTAGGTTGGTGTGGCCCAGTCCATTTTCACTCGCGACCAACCAATGGACATATATATATATATGTATATATATGCCCATTATATTATAAGTTAGTACCTAGTACTAGTATTGTTTTTAATAAATATTAGGTTTGTTTAACAAAACTTTAGTAATCAATACTGAAAGCTTTGTAAGAATAAAAAGAAAAATGTTCATTCTTGAAAATGAAACTTAGTAGAAACAGTAAACACATGTAGGAGTACACATTGAAGATATTTCTCAGCGTGTCAACCTATCTCATCGACAATTTTGTTTATTATCGTACTTTTCTGTCTGCAAAAAGTTCTTATTCATAAAGACAAAATTTCTTTTGGATAATTTTGTTCTTATGATGCAAGTGTTTCATAATCAAATCAATATTCGTAAAGTTTTCACTATACTTATAATCATTTTGCTTATGAACGTTTCACTTAGATAATCCCTATTCAGCATCTAGAAAAGAATGGGCATGATGACTAAAAAAATATATTTAGTCCGTCAGTTAGATTACCAAAAAATATTGGACACGTATTTATTTTTCTTTCCTCGAACAAAGAATGACGAAGATATAGCGCGTTAAAATTTCGTGTGACGTCACTTCTAAGTACAATTTTCCAGAACTTTATAGTTTGTTTTTGCTCTGCATCTTTGTAAGTTTTTATTGATTTAATAAATAAATAAATACGTGTCCTATATTTTTTTGTAATCTAACTGACAGACCAAACATATGTTTTTAATCTTCACGCCCATTATCTTTACCAGATGCTGATTAGAGATGGAACATAATTATATAGCGTAAGTGCAAGAACTTGTACCCAAATTTAATTTTTTTTCGTTGATCGAAATACGAGTCCTCATAAAGAAGAGAAAAAATCGTCATCATCTCAATGAAGGCGACGATTTCTTCATCAAATTTTCATATTTCCTATAAAGAACACAATAAACTGTTTGCTTTGAAATATTTAACTGTTTGTTTTTTTCTTTTTCCTTTGTTATTTTTGACCTGTCCAAAGAGAATTTAATTGTAAAACCGAATAACAAAACGTAATACGCAGCTTCCTGTCATAAAAAGTGGACAAAGTTGTAAATCTAAATTATTTTATACTACGATCATTATTTAATATGTTATCATTTTCCGTTTTGTTTGTAAGTAATTTGTTACAACAGTTAATATCATTAATCATGAATGTAAACATTATTTATAATGTTTAATGAATTATTTATGTTTTTGTTAATAATAAATGATAATATATGTGTTTAATGCTGTATTCAACATATTTTTTATTCGTAATGTCAGCAATCAGCAATAGTTATATTAGTTATATAACATCAATATTTCTTAAACCTTTATCAAATACTAGCATCGCGCGTGCGGTGTCAACCGCGTAGCTTACGTTTCCGGGGGAACTTTATAAAAAAGTATACCTTATAGGAACAGCCCGGCTAGCATAGGCAGCGCGACTCGAATCTACTCTACGGAGGCCGACCAATCACATTGCAGAAACGCACTGTCACGTGACACTTTCTGTAATGCGATTGGTCGGCCTCCGTAGAGTAGACTCGAGTCGCGCTGCCTATGCTAGCCGGGCTGGGAGAACTCGACGTCGTGGCAGGCCCAAGCGCAGATGGTGAAACGACTTGGACCGCTTCTTGAAAGACTGGACCACGGTGGCAGAAAGCCGTGAAAAGTGGAAAGAGTGGAGGGAGGCCTTTGCCCAGCAGTGAGAAACTATGAGCTGATAATTATAATAATAATAATAGCTTATAGCCTTCTTTGATAAATGGGCTATCTATCAGTAGTTCCTGAGATTAGCGCATTCAAGCAAACAAATTCTTTAGCTTAATATATTAGGATTATTTCCTAATAATTTAAAAACCTTGTATTCTGGCTACGAAACTCTAAAACATACATAATTTATTTATTTTCTAACAAAATGTCAGGTGCTGTTCCCCGGCCCCCGCCAACGGCGGATCGAAGGAGTGTCCTGGAGGATTTAGTGGTTAGTAGGGTCCTCTCCCCGTGGTATCAGTTTAGCATACCACGCTATGGAGAGGGTGAGTCCCACATATCCCACCACCAGCGCGCGAATACGCTGCAGCGGCGGTGGGAATGCGTAAATGCATTTCCCGGCGGGCAAGAAAAAAAATAAAATAAATAAAGGTTCTGTTCCCCGGAAACGTGTACTACGCGCTTTGATCACGCCGGAATGCTTATTATTTTTATCATCAATAAATTAAACAATCTTAAAAATATATAATAACAACACATTATATTAAATAAATGATAAATAACCGATTCATATAAGACTATGGGATCATTTCTATTTCCTATCAGTCATAAAACAAAGTCTCTATCTCTCTAAATAAATCTTTCGACGCAATTTATAAGAATAGACATCAATCGATGTTATAAAAAACCTACTACGTCTTTTGCGAGTTACAGCTTACATCGTAACGTCTTGTTTATCGTCAAAAATATTGGAAACCAACAAAAGCACATTTTCATAGTAATTTTCGCCAAATGCTGTGAAAACTCCCTATAAAGTGTCGTCAAATGCTTACAGTTTTATGAGACAAAGTTTGATGAGTTTTTAAGACCGGGTGATTATGGATCTCGCTGTAAATTTAATATAGCATTTCTAAACGTGGCTTTTCGATTACATACGTTTTAAAAAAAAGAAGGATTTTGTATGTATCACAATATCTTCCCGTTCGTCCACTGTTGAAAATGGATCTATGGAGGAGTAGTAAAAACTTTAAAAGATGTCAAAAAGAATGATTCTGGAGTTTCTTCAAGTCGTTATTATCCGGTTGTCACAACGTAGGTAAACAGAGAAAGACTTGTAGAAAGCTAGGATAGGGTCCGGTCGTCCTCACAAGACGAGGCTCGCGACGCGTTCTATGGTTAACACCCGATCCCCGCCCGCGCTAGTTGATTTTAATTCTTTAAAATAAGTGACATTTTAAATATCATATTATTATGATAATGGTAAATTTTGATGAATAATATAATCGTTAAATTGTAAATTAATTTATAAGTCAAGATATTGTGTAATTATCATTGTATTTGACTTATAATAAGTACGATCGATTCGTCTACATTATCAATAAACGTTTTTATTTCATTTTCATTTCAGTATTGCCTTAGTCATGGGTCTATGGCAATACTCCTCCATAGGTCCATGCTTGGCAGGCGGGTTGGTGTCCGCAATATTATGTACGACATACACACAGATAAATGCTGCTGCTCGTTACCAGATAAACGATTGTCAAAGATGATGTTGTGGGGACCAACGGCTTAACATGCTTTCTGAGGCACGAAGGATAGTCCCTCAACCAAGATCCGGAAATAAATTTGTTATTTCACATAAAGATATTTGAGCGTGGAGCGGGAATCGAATCCACGAATTCTGATGCTTAAAGCAAGACTTACAGGAAATTGTCTAGGTATACATTTCTTACTAACGGCTCCGCATAAAAATATAGCCTATTTTACTTAGTATCCAAATGTAGCATCTAATGGTGAAATAATTATCGAAATTCGTCCCGTAGTTCTTGAGTTTATTCGAAGCAAACATATACAAATCCAAAAATACCAACGTTTCTTCTTTTTAATATTAGTATATATAGGTATCTGAATTACTAAAACTATGCATTTTATTCATTTTAGATATCGTATCGAGAGCTTATAAACTTTACGTTACGATCGTTCAGCCAAATCGTTGTTGCGTGAAAGAGTAACAAACATTCATCCATCCATACTCACAATCTTTCGCGCTTATAATATTAGTAACGATCTTGTTAACATCCCAATTCTAACCGTGCGAATATAAATGAAAGACAGAAAAGTATAAAAACAATCCCAAATAATTAACTTAGCAAGTAACTTGGCAAGTATTCGTATGTTTCTTATAGAGTTGGTTGACCTACTTTTACCTGTCTAATATACATTTAAAGCTCAGAAGCATAAGGTGACATGTGCCATTATACGTCAGCAACATTCGTCGTATGTGCTTTTATTGTAAGCTGGCACTTACGACTTAATTCTTCTGAATTATACAAGGTGTAACGGAAAGGGTATATACATTGAAAGAGCAAGGCTTTTTTGGATGATAACAAACGATATGGCAAAGGTTATTTAATCCTATCTCTACAAGTCCGGAAGTAATGATTTTTTTAAAATTCATAGATACCGAAAACCAAACTTTTCAAATTAAAATAAATACATCACTAGCACTCAATCAGCTGATCGATGTCAACGAACTATTTGTATGTAAAAATAAACCTCTTACTCCTGGTATTTCTGAATAAAGGGTTCCGCATTTTTATTTTTTGTTTGCAAAATAATACTAACTTTTTTATTTTATTTTGAGTTGAAACCCTTGCCATATCGTTTGTTATGATCCAAAGATGCCTTGCTCGTTCTATGTATATACCCCGTTACACCTTGTATAAATAAATAAAATAAATAAAAATCATTTTTATTTACGTAAACTTATTACAGGCACTTGCAAATAGTCAAAACAATAATTTATTATTAATCTATGTATAATTTTAACATTTATAATTTAGCATATTAAGCAGGTATTTCAGTTATTGTTTTAATAATGCTTAAGTCTTAACTTTATTATTCAACTAGCTTGTTCTGTCTATATTAAATTATATTAAGAAAAAATGTCATTATTTGGGCGGACCATGAGTATATAACGACGGACGCACTTTAATCCTACCACCGGATACAATATGCCCCATCTGAGAAGATCCGGCGAAACAAACTCGGTGGGTTATTCTACTGCCGGTTTTAACACGACCCACATGAGACGGTCCGGCGAAAGATACTCAAATGGGTAGAGCGTAGAGAATGGATGTAGAACATCCGACCTTATGCTTCCTACCTACCTACTTCCAAATTGATACAGTCATAATCATTGTTTACATAATAATAGATTAGAATCTATTTCAGTGGGGTTCATTATTTTACTAATACTAACTAGCAAGCTGTTTTATAAATCCTGATATTAGAAGAAAAAATACTGGGAACAGTGCTTACCTAGCTCTTGACCCGCAACGAGTAAAACCGGGTTCAACGAGTAAAAAGAGAAGGGCTGATACCGCGCGCAGGATGCTAGTGTAGTGATAAAAAGTAAATTATATTTTTTTTCATTTGTATGTTAAAATCGTTTCTTTAGCTTTAAATTAATTTATATAAATCATTGTGTCCTTTGATATTAATATTTCATAAACACAGCAACCTTAAGTGCGTCATAATTTACATCAGTAGGTATTATGTGAAAGCTTATGAAACATCCCAGACGTCCAATTGTATATTCTTACACTGTGACAATATTGTTATATAACCAAAACAATTTGTGCCCGTCTTTTATTACATTCGTACAAGAACGCGAATAGCTGACATATTAATATGCTGTAAATAAAACTTCTTTATATGATAACTAGCGACCCGCCCCGGCTTCGCACGGGTACAATACTGATAATTATACTACATAATGTCTTTAAACCTCTAACAAACGGGCGAAATTTGGTCAAAACAAACAGAAACAAATTAATATAGGTACCTACTAAAACTCAGTGAAATAAGTAGGTGGGTATACTTTTATCGTATGAAATACCTATACTCTTCAGGACTAACAATACAACAAACACTAAATAAATAGGTATTCAAGTATCTATCCATCATAGTTACAACGAACACAAAACAAAAAAATTGCCCTATAATTCTTAAGGATCGAGCGCGCATAATCGCATTCGGCCTACCTCGCTTTAAATCTCGGAGGTCGTGGGTTTGATCCCCACACCGGACATGAAATCTTTGTGTAAATTCTAAGATTTCTTTCCGGGTCTGGGGGTCTACTCTCTAAGCACGAAATCGTAGTTACGGCCGTAATTACGGAACGTTTCCTACTACGGATCACCTACGTACATATGTTTCGTTCGGGGTCCGAACTAAGAATGAATGACCAAATGATATGACAGTTCATCCTACACCTGATGTTTTTTCGCCCGTCCGAAAAATTGAATTTGACACTTGTTTTGACGGAACGTTATGTCAGTTTTCGCGACAGCAAAGTTGTTATCGTTCTCGTTCACGAAAATTGTCTATGATTCCGTTCGAAACTATTCTAAGTTTCGAGCTACTTTCGGACGGGCCCGTACTTCTGTTGACGGACTTAGAGAGTAAACCCCCTGGTTGGTTGAGGGACTACCCTCCGTGCCTCGGAAAGCACGTTAAGCCGTTGGTCCCGATTGTTATAACATCATCTATAATAATCGTATATCAAGGAAGGGGCAGCAGCGTTTCCTTGTGTGTTACAACATAATTCTGCGGTCACCAACCCGCCTGCCAAACGTGGTGACTATGGCAATACCCTCCCTCGGGAGGAGGCCCATGTTCAGCAGTGGACGATATACGTGCTGATGATGATGATGACCTACTAAAACTTAGTGAAATAAGTAGGTGGGTATACTTTTATCGTATGAAATACCTATACTCTTCAGGACTAACAATACAACAAACACTAAATAAATAGGTATTCAAGTATCTATCCATCATAGTTACAACGAACACAAAACTAAAAATTTGCCCTATAATTCTTAAGGATCGAGCGCGCATAATCGCATTAGGCCTACCTAAAACACGCGCTGTTATTTTGCGATAACTTCTAAGTTATTCATTAAAAGTATATAGTGTAGGGGTAAAATAATCTGCATGAAATGCTTAATCATATTAACTCATTTAAAATGATAAGGATAAATACTGAATCCGTCTGATTAGCTTTACAATAACCGCATTAGAAATTATCATTTTTCTAAGATATAATGGATATAGCAAGTTAACCTTGAAAGATAGACATATGCTATCGCAGACTTTTTTGTAGATCTAAAAGTGAAGAATATTTGCCACCATACATTGTTTTGTTATATCTCATAGGGTTTAGGCAGCGTTTTCGTTGAAAGCTCCCAAATGGCTTAATTTTTTCCGACACCTCTGACAAATATCAATATATATTAGTCAAATGTACACATAAACTAAACAAATCATATACGTAAACCTTCCGGAAGAATCGTTCTATCGATTGGTAACATCCGCATGAAAATCGATGTAGTAGTTTATCGCGAACAGACAGACAGACGCGGCAGGGGACTTTGTTTATAATATGTAGTGATGTAGTGATAGCGGTCGCCCGCGGCTCCGTGCGGATGTCGGTTACCGCTGCAAAAAGCCTACCCAGGAAAGACACGGTCAGCAAAATGATTCCCAGGTCAATTCACAGACACCGACATAAACATCGACAACGCAGTCATTATCCGCAGGCTGCACAGATTGTCTTTCTGTGGATGTTAAAGTTGTTAATGATGAAAATATAATTAATGATGTAATTAATAGGCATTTTAGGGATTAGGCATTTTAGGCATTTTCAAAGCTCTGAAAAGAACTGTTGTTTAGCTTTGAGAAGAACTGTTGATTAGCTCTGAGAAGAACTTTTGCGTAGGTGTAGTTTTAAGAACGAAATTAATCTGAAAAAAATCGCACGAAAATTATTAGACTTCGCAACGGGCCGTGCAGCAGAAATCGTAATATTTTAATTTCGCCATAACTTCAAAACCAAACGTCCAATTTTAATCATTCAAAGACCAAATATTATCTACATAAACTTTACTTAGTGATGAAATAATTTATTTTGATAAGCATTAATAGCATGAGTAAAATAAACGCGTTTAAATGTAGTCCAAAAAAAAATCAAGATTTCTAAATAAAAAAATGGTCGTTGTGCCTCACTCGACATAGATAGGTATAGTGTGTCGCGGACTTTTTTGTAGATATTTATAAGATCTATAATTAATTAGAACATTTTATGGTTCTATCTTTTATAGTTTAGGCAGCGTACGCAAAATAAGTAACTTTTCTGGTTGATTTTTTACACCTTGTGTCAGAAAAACCCAAATATCTTACGGAACCCCATTTTTTTTCAAAATAAAATTTAGCCTATGTTACTCGTGGATAATGTAGCTTTCGAATGGTGAAAGAATTTTTTAAATCTGCCCAGTACTTTTTGAGCCTATTCATTACAAACATACAAACATACAAAAATAGGTACAAATCTTTCCTCTTTATAATATTAGTGTAGACTAGTAACAATGTTGGTCGCACTTCATCCACAAAGATTTCGATTCATCATCATCAGCCCGTACAATGTCCACAGCTAAACATGGAGGGAGGGTCTCCCGAGGGAGAGTGTTTGCCATAGCCACCACGCTTGGCAGGTGGGTTGGAGACTGCAGTATTATATAACGGAACGAAAAATAGCAACACTTTTTAATCGGTTAAGACTAAAGATGTAGCTCAGGACACGGCATTTACGTTCATTATCATCATCATCAGCCCGTATAACGTCCACAGCTGAACATGGGCCTCCGCCCGACGGAGAGTTTTTGCCATAGCCACCACGCTTGGCAGGCGGGTTGGGGACTAGCAATATTACGATGTTGTAACACACAAGGAAACGCTGCTGCCCGTTCCCTGGTATACGATTGTTATAGATGATGTTATAACAATCGGGACCAACGGCTTAACGTGCTTTCCGAGGCACGGAAGGTGGTCATCATTTTAGGTAGAGTATCCATCATTTTACAAGATTTCTTGTCCGGCGTGAGTATCGAACCCACGACATCCGAGATTTAAAGCGAGCCAAATACCGCTACGCTCACAGGTTGTCGATTACTCTATATAAACTTTCCTATCCCATTTCATTCCCGAATTGGCATTTTTTTTAAACCTTTCTTATCGGATGCTTACGTCATATTCAGGTATGAGGATTGTTTTCATGGCCATGCATTGATTCACCAGTCAGTCAGGGCAAAGCATTTTATTAAAATAGATGTTTTGTTATTGGTATTGTCTTTCACGCGTTTATTCGCAATTCTAGCTATTTGTGTAGTTTTATCATAGTAAGTAGTGGCGTCTATATTAATATTATAAATTGGAAAAGTTTGTATTTTTGTATGTTTATTTTGAATAAACTCAAAAACTACTCAACGGATTTTGATTATTTTTTCACCATTAGAGAATGAGTAACATTGGCTATAAAAGTCTACCCGTAGTGGTCGTATTGTGGGTGATATCGGGCCGTAATTAAACTTGAATTCTAAAGGTTATAGAATCTCCTACCTAGTTTTTGCTTCGTATTAATATATAACCTTGATTACTAAGTCTGGAATTTGAAATTTTTTATTTTTATTACTTAATAGATTTCGATAAAATTTGCTGAATCCTTATAATACATTTCAAACGTCCAATTGTATATTTCTACACTGTGACAATTTTGTGACAACTTAACAAAAACAAATTCAGGCCAGCTTTTATTACATTCACATAAAATGTACCGATTCCAAAGATAAACTTGCAGAGGGGGAACTCTAAATAAGATATATAAATAAAACTTCTTTATCCGAGTAGATATAGTAATGTTTTCTTCATTAGCAGATATTGTTTACCTTGTATTCGCTATGTTTAGCTTTGCGTAGTTATTGATCACGGTACACTTAATAAAGTTACATTTATTATACTGTAGTGACAACCTACATTCTACATGTTGTGCATAAAACCTGTTTGTAAATAATATTTGAAAGTAATTTTTAATTCTTTTTTGCAAGTGTTTTGTTTTTTTTTTTTTTTTTCTCTTCTCTTGTAAAAAATGTTATTAAATTATTATATTATTTTAGTGCAGTCTTGAGTTTATTATTAAATCACAAATATCCAAGTACTGGCATATATATAGGTAGAAAATACCACTACTACCTAAAATAATAAGTAGGACTAGATGTAAAGATGCATTACCTATTTAATATTATACATGAGAACTGGACAGATTTAGATGAGATTTAAAAATTTTCAGTGTTTAGTCTATCAACTCAAAAGGCGAATGCCCATTTGGGGCCCTCAGTGGACATTAGACTAGACAAAAAAAACACTTTATGCTTTAATTTTGTCATAAAAAAATATGTGTTTACTTTCTTCCAAATGAGCACCATTGAAAAACAAATTGTTCTTAAATTATCTCAGTTCTACACTTTTTCAGTTAGAAAATTAACCTCAAAACAGTTATTTTTTTTTTAATATTTCTAAAATAGTGGCGTCAATTTGAATATATTTTTTAGATAGCCAAAACTATCAAGATTTAAAAAAGCTCCATATTTATAGTAATATTTGATGTCCATTTTGGGCCTGGGATACTATGAAGACTGGGCATTCCCCTTTATTGTCCGGCGTGGGGATCGAACCCAAGACCTACAAGATCTGTGCTGGCGGCAAATCCTTTGAAATCGGGAGAGACTTCACTCGCTCTGGTATTATATATTATAACGTAGGTTTATCTTACGTAAAACTTATTTTTGGTACAATTAAATGTATTACTTAACAAAAAATATATTAAGAGTGGCAATGTTTAGGTATTCTTGTGGTTATATGTTAGTCTTTACCAATAAAATTGCCGTGCTGTATGAAAAAAATTAAACGATTTTTTTTCATGTATTTTTTATTTGTATTAATCGAAGTAATTACCCACGCAAGCAATGCATTTTTGCCAACGCAGTGGCAGTTTATTGATGCCCTTCTTAAAGAAATCAGCTGGACGGGAGGCAACAAATTCTTCAAAGGCATTTGGTACTGCCTCTCGGGTATTGATTTCTTTTCCCGCCAAGAAGTTATCCAAATTCTGAAAAAGAAGTAGTCTGTAGGCGCGTGGGTGAGTAGGTGAGTAGGGCGGATGACGGAGAGCTTCAAACCCCAGTTATTGCAACTTAGAGACCGTTTGTTGTGCAGTTCGAGGTCGTGCGTTGTCGTGCAGGAGCAGAGCAGGAGCGGAGACGAGCGATTGACCAATGCTGGTTGGAGATGTGCCAGCTTCTCCCTCATTGTGTTCAGTTCTTCACAGTTCACATCTGCAGTAATGCTCACCCCGTTTGGTAAGAAGCTGTGATGAATCACACCGGCGCTAGACCTAATAGGTACTAGGACCCTGTACTAGGAGGACCTATTAATACTTATTAATTCCACTTCATATAATTAATGAGACATTTTTTTTCATTTTATAAAAACCAAGACTACACAAAATCTACCGAACAGATTTGGTTTCCGTCAAAAAAGGCTTCCACCTTCTCTGACGATTTGATGATGTTAATCTTCATATTAATCATAGAAGGTACTTCGATCTTTTATAACTTTATTTGTTTCAGAGAAGACATGCATTAGATATCCCCATCGCCACCGTGGCGGGGTATAGCAATGATATGCTAATCATACCACGAGGAGGGGGATTACTAACTAAAACCCCCCGGAAGCTACCCCAAACACCAAGAATTGGGGCAACGGGAACTGTACGTCCATGAATTCCAGTGCATCATGTTTCGACTAAGAGAACAGAGAAATTTTATCTTGGTGCGACCGTTGCACTTTGTTAACGGGAAATAAAAGGAACACTGCAAAGGAGGAAGAAACAATTGGACGACAATTTTTTTTTAATTTGACTTTTGCTAACATTACACCATCTTTATATATATAATTCTTCTGTGAGTGTGTATGTCACTGAACTTCTCTCAAACGACTGGACCGATTTTGATGAAATTTTTTGTGTGTGTTCAAGAGATCTGGGAATGGTTTAGATTCACAATTTTGTCCGCTGGACAATGTTTTTTTAATTAATTTTAAATTTTTTATTAGTAGTTGCCTGAAAACCCCTTAAAACAGCCTTTTTATTTTTACCATACAAACGTTTTCTAACTAAAATGTAGAGTCAATTTGAGCTTTATTTTTTTGCTAAGATTTTTTAGGGTAGGTGTAGGGTAGGGGTAGATTAGGGGTAGGTGTAGGGTAGGGGTAGGGTAGAGGTAGGGTAGGGGTGGTGCAGGGTAGGGGTAGTGTAGGGTAGGGGTAGTGTAGAGTAGGGGTAGTGTAGGGTGGGGGTAGTGTAGGGTGGGGGTAGTGTAGGGTAGGGGTAGTGCAGGGGTAGGAGTACCGCATAAACGAAGTCTCTTCGGCCCAGTTTATTTTATACAAATGTTTAGGTCTTTTATGTATCGCTTGAGGCAGTACGAAGTCTGCCGGGTCAGCTAGTAGACAATAAAAGAAGAAAAAAGAACCGTATACACGATCTACTATGCAGGCGCGAACTTTAACTACGTGATACAGGTAGTGTTCATAATACTCTGATGTGATAAGTTCGTATACCTCGGAATCCTTAGATACGACAGTCCCAAACAAAGTTTTAGCCAAAATGTGTCACTTCTTGTTGAAGTTTAAGATTTACATCTTAAACTGGCACACACATGAGAGATAGTTTCAGAAAATCAGCTTTTCTCTTGGATGGCACGTATGGTCGCCTATTTGTCTCACTGTGAGTTATAGCTCAAATATTTATTTATTTATAACTTTAGCACAAACAATTCTATTGAGATGGACTTAATGCCTTAGGTATTATCACATAAAAAAATGCTTTGATAGGTACTGATACATAATGTCTATATTTATATATTTTTTATTATTCTACATCACAAACACCCAATTAATTATCTACATCAAGAGGTTTAACATCTAGACACACTCTCAACACCAACACAACTATCTTATTTTTTACACCCACACAAACACACCATATCACACACCTTCAAAATCACACAACATACATTCATACTTGGTTTTCTATTGTTTTCTTTTTGTATTAGTAGGTATTAATATTGGTATTACTTTTCTAGTAGTAGCATTCCTTTAACATGTATAGCAATTAATGTATACGGAACGAGGGAGCCTGGATCTCACGACACAGATAATCCTAGTGTAAGTTCCAGGAATCAACGCATTCGATTGTAATTTTCTTAAACAATAAATTATTCTTATTCTTTATTCTTACATATGTAGGTACATATAACAAAAACTCAAGCATTTTCGGATGGGCACATATAAGTAAATCTTGAGGCTTACTTCTTCTAACTTTAACTTATTATTATTAAATTTTATTAATAAAACGAAATATATGACACTGAACTTGTGTAGAGAAGCATATATTTTTGTGTATTTTATTAATAAGGCTAAAAAGTATGGTTATGCCATTCTATTTAATACCAAATACAGCCTGAAATATAACGTCCCGAACGAGCTATCGCGGTAGCGTTCATATCATAAAGATAATGTTCACTTGCATAGCATCTACAAGTAGAGATTAAGTATAGATTATTTACATAGGTATATAGTTTTATGTAAATTCAGGATATTGGCCTTGTAATAGATGAACAATCTTCGAGGCAATTTTAAAATCGGTTCAATCATTTCAGGATGTATCTATAATAAACAATTTACTTTCCACAGCAGGTAAGCATTGCCATTTTACGAGGGAATGCTGCAAGCATTCTGGGAACCTTGCCAAGTAGTAAAGATTTCAAACAATAGTATTTTAAAAGTTATGTTTATTTTTAATTAGCTACTTTTGAAGTTGATCAACTTACGATTCGTATTAATTGCCGGTATATAATTCAAAGATGAATGTTAATTGACTAATTATTTCATATTCTCTATCTGTATAATAAACAAACAATAAATGATTCTGATTATTATAGCAGGTTTATAAATAGTAGGTATGTAGTCGACGTAATATTGTCGTCGAATATTCCGACGTCAATATTAAGCAAATTCGGAAAGAAAAAGTTTATTAATTAAAACCAAATGGGTTTAAGATTTATTATAAAATATACGAAGGTTTCGAAAACCGTTATATTTAATAAATATTTTCATTAATTTTAATTTGCATTAAACTTAAGTTAAAGGGCTATTTTTCGGGTACCGTACTCGAAGGGTAAAAACGGGATCCTTTTAATAACATTATGCAATCTTACTAACAAAATGGAAAACATTATATTTGAAAATTTTACGGCATTGTTATTTTTAGCTGCTGTTCGTTGCTTAGAATAAATCACCCCGTGGGTGTCGAAAAAGGCGACTAAGAGACATACCTACAGGTGATGGATGGGCAGCAGCATCTATCAGCTGAAGGATAATCACCATCTTACTGCGATCACCAATCCACCTGCCTAGCGTCGTGATGACTACAATATCCCTCAACGACCCTGGCTTGGCAAGGTCTGTTAAGATTAGGGTTGACATTGTCCCGGTGATCGCGCTGACCAAAAAAAATAAGAACCCTGCTTCGTTTGCAATACGCTCTCCTGTTTATCTTATCGTCCTGCGTGCGCAATGGGAAAACACCCTCGGCTCTGTGTGAGGAGTTATCCCCCCCCCCCTCCCGCTCAGTCCATTGTCCTGGTCAGTGCCGAAACATTTATGGCAACCCTTGTTAAAAGGAGACGTATGTTCAGCAGTAGACGTGAACGGAATGATACAGTAGTTGTTTTTAAAATTTCGACTTTTCGACTAAGAATCTACCTATACCATACTATAGTACTGTAGTGCGATTAAGGTTTTAATCCCTCACTACATTGATTGACCGGTATGACGTTCTGGCAACTAAATTATTCGATTTAAAGTCTAATCCGAAATTGAATTACAACTTAAAAATGTCAAATGTCAATAAAATTATATTTTACAGAGAGATTTGTGCTGTCGAGAAGTTGGGTCGTGAGCCCGTTGGTAATTTATTTGTAATAAGAAGTGTTCGAGTGCTTGTTTGTTAGTTCAATAATATACGATTATAAAGTCTACCATCTTTCATTGTAAAAGATTGCTAGTGATAGTGATCGTACCCCTCACACACCCTTCTTCGAAGACTAACAGCAGTGAGCCCTGCTGAGCTACGCACCCTCTGGCGTTATTGTACCTACTCATATAATGCTGTGGATTTACTTAGTAATTATAGATATATCTATGCATAGATCTAGCGCCCACAAGCATAAGGTCGGATGTGCTTATACGTCAGAAATATTTGTCGTATTATCATAAACTGGCACTTACGCCCAAATGCTTCTGGAGTATAAGTACATCTTTCCTTATGCTTCTAAGGTCTAGATAAGCTGCAGAATTTGTTTAATATATACCGGAGTAATGTATTTTCTATTAACGAATGATTCAATATTGAAACAGGATTTTCCAATTTATTCAGAGGAGCGGTGTCCAACGCGGTTGAAACTACTGAATGCAATTTGTAATATTTATTATATTCCCACTGGTTGGTAGAGAATTTAACCAATATTTATTAACCTAATATCTTACGATGATCTATCTAAACCACACATTTTCTTGGATTGAATTTCCCGGATATTGCGATTTGTGTGCTATTTTTAACTATTAAGAATGCGAATATTTACGACGTTGTGAATATATTTGGACATTTATTGCTATTGCACAAACAATAGGTTTAAACAACGGTTTAAACAAAACTGAGTAATTCGTTTTGGTAGAAAAGAATTAAATGAATATTGATATAATAATGATGATTCAATTATCCTGCGGATAAAGTAAAAGTCAGAATTTATTATGTTTTAAATTTGGATTCTACATTTTACAATAAAATAAAAACTTTATTATTTCATTAAAAAAGGTTTTTATTTTATTTTAAATTTGGAATCTTTGTAAACATGACGATGAATGCTTTTCTTTTCCGATCGCTCAATTTTAAATAATTATTATATAACTGAATAATAAAAAATATATGATAAATGTAGGTACATAATATCATATACAATGTGCAACGTTTTTTACTCAATAAGAAAACGTTTACGTTTATTTAATTCGAAAATCAAAATCTATACAAATATAATTATAATAATATTTGTATAGTATATCTTATTCATATCTTAATCATACCTCCATAGCGTAGCGGTATGTCAACCTCTATAGTGTAGCGGTATTTGGCTCGCTTTAAATCTCAGAGGTCGTGGGTTCGATCCCCACGCTGGACAGCATCTTGGCGTCAATTCTAAGATTCTAAGGTTTGGTTGGTTGAGAGACTACCCTCTGTGCCTCGGAAAGCACGTTAAGCCGTTGGTCCCGATTATTATAACATCATCTATAATAATCCTATATCAAGGAACAGGCAGCGTTTCCTTGTGAATATGGCAAAAACCCTCCCTCGGGAGGTGGCTCATGTTCAGCAGTGGACGTTATCCGGGCTGATGAATAATCATATTATGTCACTACAATGTTTGGCACACACATATTTTACTTTCAACTGGTTTTTGCTACGACTGTAGGTAATAGTAGGTATGTCTATTGTATGTAAATAAATACCTAAACGCGATCGCTACACAATTTACATACCTATCGATAATCTTATTGTTATTTGTTATAACATAGGTATTTACGTAACACTATTCACATATTGAAATCTAGGTGCAATTGATTTGATCCTAGATTTGAATGAATTGCGTATGATATTTAAATGTTTTATTTAAAGTCATTCAGTAACTTATAAAGAATTTTAAACTATTCATTTTAGATATTAATTTATTACAACATTTGAACCAATACAAAAAATGAAGTAGAATTAAAACACCATAAAGATTTTACAAAGAACTTGCTAAGACAAAAAAAAACGACTAAATATTTTATAAAAATAATAATGAATATTTAAAAAATACTTTATAATTATTAATTACATCAATAAATATAATTAACTCGTGCGTTGCATAAAAAATGTTGCACAGAGATTAATTACAATATAAAAAAGAAAAAAGAAAGAAAACTAGAGCGTTCACAAATTAAAAAAGAACAGTTATTCAATAAAGGAAAATTTTACTAGCAAACACCATTACCTACTACTACAAAAAAAATATATTTGTTTAGCAAAACCGCGAAATACCTACATTGTTTACAAAACAAACACAAGATCGCAAGATAAAACGATGGATACTTACAATAATTTATTTTGGCAGCAAATAGCACTATCGGATTTCAAGATAATTATATTTATTCACGAAATTAGTTCACGAGATTTTTTTTTATTATGTTCACGCGCGTTCCCGCCTTCGCGGTCGTTCGGAGCGGTGTTTCACTCAGTACTGGCAAGTTTGCAACCTTGCGAAGTAAACAGCGAGTAGCTCTCGAAACTGGGAACTATCTTTTATCTACAGTTATCTTCAATAGCTTCCAGATAGCTTCGTAACAAGCTACAATGAAAGCCTAACGGAGATAGTGGCCTATCATTAATTTATACATAATTTAACACTTGCCGTGAAAATTGTTGCTTGTTAATGTATGCGTGCAATCGCCGACTTGCGTACACTAGTTTAAATGTATGGCTTTATATTGGATAGTTAAATTATAAATTGGCATATTGTGGAGGGAATAAAAGTAATAGAAATAACCTTAGTTTAACATATGACCGTGTGGTATCCGGCTAAGAATAGACTCCATGTCTTCCCATATGGTATCGTAAGAGGCGACTAAGGGATACCTATACAGCTGATGGGTGGGTAGCCGCATCTGTCAGCTCAAGGTTAGTTACCTTACTGTGATCACCAATCCGCCTGCCAATAGCATGGTGATTATGGCAATATCCTTCAACGACCTTGGCTTGCCAAAGTTGATAAAGAAGAGATCCATGTTAAGCTGTGGACCGGGCAGTTTAAGTTACATATTAAATAGTAAAAAAAACTTTTTTACTGATGTAAATTGTTTTTCTTTTTCTTTTAAGGGTCGATTTCCGCACTGGGGATGTTAATCCCAGTGTCGCGGGGGACTTTACAGGCATTCAATTCACCTTTTTTTCGATAAAGGCGAGCAGTGCTCCAGCCTAGATAAATGGTTTAAACACTACAAACTGAGCAACCCGCGCAAGAGGGCGTCCCCTGTGGGACTTGGACCTCGGTTCAGGGCGGTCGCTGGCGATGAATTTGAGGGATTTTGACTTTTTGTATTTTATGGAAGTTTTGTGCAACTGTGTGCCTCTCAGACTTCGGGTCTACAAGGACATTTTTTTATTTAAATTACCTCTGTACCACCTATTTAAACATGATTAATGTAATCTAGGAAAGTCCTGTCTCCTGAGATACAGGTCAATAGCCTAGTTCAGGAGACAGAGCTTCCATATAGCATGTACACAATACTTGATTTAAATAAAGAGTTATTATTATTGTTATCTTTGCAATACAAGAGAACAAATCTACTGCTACTTCACCTACCAGGCATCGAACCTGCGAATTCAGGCATCGTAGTACGCAATATCACTACGCCATGGATACACTTAGCCTCTAAATATATTAATTTGTGTAATATATGACGATAATATTATGACGTACCAATGTCTTTCATTTTGTTTTGGAGATAAGGAACATCATAAAGATTAGGTTCCTGAACATTTATTTACGTATTAGGTAATTGATGACATATTGATGACGACAAACGATCAAGTGATCTGGCAAATTTTATCATGTAAACAAAAGTTATGTAATTCCAAATCCACGCCTATATTAAGTAAAAAGGTCACTTATCAGAATCTAGTTTTAAATATCATCATTATCATAATCAGTCTGAATCATACACATGGTAACGACGCGTTATCTGGTATACCTACAATTGTTACAGACGATGTTATATCAATCGAACCAACGGCTTAACGGCCGAGGTACAGAGGATAGAACATACCCACGTACATCCCCACACCGGAAAATGAATATCTGTGTAAATTCTAAGATTTTTTTCCGCGTCAGGTTGATTGAGGGGCCTTGATCATGTATAACAAGCGTATACCAAGGAACGGGCAGCAGCGTTTCCTTGTGAGTTACAACATAATACTGCAGTCGGGAACCGCCTTTTTCTTTCTCCGGGGTGAAATGCAATGATGTTACGCATCCCCTCCGCCGCTGCGGCAGCGTTCTCGCGCCGGCGAAGGGGCATGTGGGACTCGTCCTCTCAACAGCGATGTAATGCTAGTCATACCGCGAGGAGAGAACCCTACCCACTAAAACTCCAATCTATCCGACCCGCTGGGGAAGAGCGCACCCGCGAACGCGACGCGTCTCCCCTCGTCCTCCTGACCCTTAGTTTGCAAAGAACTATCCGATGCCCCGTAGACCCGAAGTCCGTGAGGCCCGCGAACTGAAAAGTAGAGCGACAGTTGCACAAAACTCCCCTAAAAGCCTAAAATACTTAAAGTCAAAATCCCTCCAATCTTATCGCCAATTTATTAAGGCTGGAGCTCTGCTCGCCTTTATGCCCAGTGAAGTAGCAAAAGCCTCGTGGTTAATTACGTATGTCAATCCGAATAAATAAATAAAACTTTCCTCTGTCCGCCGATGGTGAGGGGCCCAGAAACCCAAGGCTTTTTGGCCTCCACTCCCTCATTTTTGTAACAAAAATCATCATATAATTTGAAACAAACCAAGCTTGTTAACGTAATACCTACCCACTACGTTCGCCAAACCGCCTTCCATCAAGACAATGTTAAAATCTCCCATAGGCGATGCGTATATCAGCTTCCCTTGTTATGTAAAAAGATTTAACTACGTTCATGTTAAACATTAAACAACCGCGGAATGAATTTTTATGTTGGTGTTTGCGTTTTTGATCGCAGTAATTTACGAGCCGACAGACTGTTGAATTCATAATCACTATGGTGATTCACAATACAGTTTTATGCACAGCAATAAATATCTATATTGTTGCAATTGCAGAGTATATTCCTATTACATAAATGTTTTTAATAATCACTTTCATTTTTTTTTTCGGACGGACATTTGTGGTTAGCCCCGTGGCTTAAGCTACTTCACCGAGCATAAAGGTGAGCAGAGCTCCAGCCTAGATAAATGGTTTAAACACTACAAACTGAGCAACCTGCGCAAGAGGGCGTCCCCTGTGGGACTTGGACCTCGGCTCTGGGTGGTCGCTGCCGGGGAGATTCAGGAGATTGAGTTTGGTGCAACTGTCGCTCTACTTTACAGTTCGCGGGCCGCTCAGGCTTCGGGTCTACAAAGACATCGGAAGGTTCTTAGCTAACTAAGGGTCGGGAGGGCGAGGGGGGTGCGTCGCGTTCGCGGGCGCACTCTTATCCAGTGAGTCGGATAGAGTGGTCTTACAAACCTTGGCATGTCAGGGTCATTGAAGAATTTTGTCATAACCCCCTTGCTTGGCTGGCGGATTGGTGATCGCAGTAAGTACAGTAGTAGTGTCTTAAGATAAACGAACCAGCTCACCCAGCAAAAAATATCTTTATTTTCTGTAGAGGAATAACACTAACCGTTCCACTACCACATTCTCGATACCTATAACAAAAAAATAATTAATAAAATCGACGGACTGAAAACTCTGTCTATTTGTACGCAATAAGTATTAAACGAATTTCTCCAATACGTAATGGGATTCATGAGAAACGTCTCGGTGGCTAAAGATGTTTTTTTTTCGGATGGACATACTTATGTAGCCACGAGGCTTTTGCTACTTCACCGGGCATGAAGTCGAGCAGAGCTCCAGCGTTAATAAATGGTTTAAAAACTACAAACTAAGAAACCTACTCAAGAGGGCTCCCCCTGTGGGGCTTGGACCTCGGCTCAGGGCAGGCACTGGCGATGAGATTGAGGGATTATGACTTTTAGTATTTAAGAGGAGTTTTGTGCAACTGTCGTTCTACTTTACAGTTCGCGGGCCTCTCGGACTTCAGGTCAACGAGGGCATCGAATGGTTCTTTGCAAACTAAAGGTCAGCAGGACGTGGGGGGAGCTAAAGAAGATGTAACTATAATGACTTACATAGGCATATATATTATAAGCAGTGCTACGCCGGTGAAAACAGTTAGGACGGCTAGTATAATCGAAGACAAGTCAGAAATAAGGGATATAACTAACCAATAGATGACAATTGTGGCGCTGCGGTATAAGCCTCGCTTTAAGTCTCGTAGGTCGTGGAATCGATCCTCGCGCCGGATAGGAAATCCTTGTATAAAATCTAAGATATTCTTTTTTTTCTTTCCGGGTCTAGTTGGTTAAGGAAATACCTTACATGCCTCAGAATGCACGTTAAGCCTTAGGTCCCGATTGTTATAACATCTATCATCTTAATCGTATATCACAGAACGGGTAGCAGCGTTTCCTTGTGTGTACAATACTGCGATCACAATGCGTAGTGACTATGGCAAACCTCTCCCTCGGTAAGAGGCCCTTGTTTACCAGTGGACGGTATACGGGCTAATGATGATGATGATGACTAATCGATAACTACCTACATATAAACATACAATATGAAAATATACTACAAACTAGTCACACAAGCCCTCGAAATAGATACCTAGATACCCTTTATCACAACACGTTGATAAAAACACATGGATAACTAACTATTAGAAAATACTCCCGATAATGACAAACCTGGGGACAATTCTCATACAAACTACGTATTGGATAAAAGCTTTACATGTCTGCTTTTCATGTGGTTAACCAGAATTAGCGCGAGAGTGATAGAGACGGAATATCATTTTTTTTTTTCATTTTTAAAAAGACAACTCCCGCACTGGGGAAATTAATCCCTGTGTCGCGGGGGACTTTACAAACATTCATTTCACGGACACAAAGGTATGTAATGAACGAAAATAGCCACCGGTAATTAACAACTGCGTATCAGTAGTTATACAGGCATTCAAAGATTTTATCTGACATGCAGACAACTGCCATGTATATTATGCAAATGAAACGCGTATAAGCTTTTAACCATTTGATCCAAGTAAAAAACCGGCCAAGTGCGAGTCGGACTCTCGCACGAAGGGTTCCGTACTAGTTGCAAGTGCCTACCTATTTTTGATATCAAGAATACAACAAGGAACATAGTATAAAAGTTCTTGTAGTTCGTTGTAACTTTGATCGATGTTAATAATAGTTGATTGAATGAAAGGTAAATTGTGGTTTACGGTTTATGACGTATTAAAAAAAACTACTGACTTGATCTCGTTCAAACCAATTTTCGGTGGTAGTTTGCATGGTTATGTACATCATATATTTTTTTTAGTTTTATCATTCTCTTATTTTAGAAGTTACAGGGGGGGGGACACCCATTTTACCACTTTGGAAGTGTCTCTCGCGCAAACTATTCAGTTTAGAAAAAAATGACATTAGAAACCTCAACATCATTTTTGAAGACCTATTCATAGACACCACACAAGTATGGGTGCGATGAAAAATTTTTTTTTTCAGTTTCAGTTCTATGTATGGGGAACCCCAAAATTTATAGTTTTTTTTCTATTTTTGTATAAAAATCTTAATGCGGTTCACAACATACATCTACTTGCCAAGTTTCAACATTATAGTTCTTATAGTTTCGGAAAAAAGTGGCTGTGACATACGGACGGACAGACAGACAGACAGACAGACAGACAGACATGACGAATCTAAAAGGGTTCCGTTTTTTGCCATTTGGCTACGGAACCCTAAAAAGAGTACATTTCACGACTTATTAAGTTGAATCGTACCTACTTTTTTTCAGTGTTGGCTAAGGCCCCTTAGCCAAGCATTATTCATATTTTTAGGATAAGGCGAACATGGAAACGGAATGAAGACTATAAATGATAATTTTTAAAATCGGGTGACAATTTTTAATTCCTGAGATTAGTGCGTTAAAGCAAACAAACTCTTCAGCTTTATAATATTAGTTCCTAAGCAGAAAATACTTTCTATCTACAAAGAGTACTCCTTACATATCCATACTTCCTAACTACACAATTATTTACCACCACGCGCTCCAGCTAATTCAATATAGCTTTTAGCTCTCTTCGATAAGTGGGTTATCTAAAAGAAAAAGATTTTTTCTAATCGAACGAGTAGTTTCTGAGATTAGCGCGTTCAAACGAACAAACTCTTCAGCTTTAAATATTCTTAGGAATAGACAACATCTCAAATAAATCACACGACAGTTTTGTTATGAAAACATCGAAGTAAATAATAAATATGACGAACTACCTGCATTTACAATCTTTTATTGCACTTACTTGGAATTATTCCAAATTGTTCGTATGTGACGTGTTTTCTAGTACACGGTAAGTCGTTATTTAGGCATACTATTATGTATTCTGAGCTTAAAGTAATGACTCACTTTTATACGCTACAAAGCTGCGAGAGGTTTGGGAGTATATTTTATGCGATTTACAAATCTATTGTTCACTAACTGCTTCGAATTTGTGCGCATAAAATAAGGATTTCAACCAAATACTTTCAGCAGCCTCCAGACTACCTTCGCAACGTAGCGCTATTTGGCTTGCTTTAAACCTCGGAGGTTGCGTGGGGATCGAACCCACGATCCCCAAGCTGGACAAGAAATCTTCGTAAAGATTCTAAGATTTCTTTCCGAGTCTTGTTTAAATGGACGACCCTCCGTGCCTCGGAAAACACGTTAAGCCGTTGGTCCCGTTTGATATAACATCATCCATAACAATTTATACCAGGGAACGGGCAGTAGTGTTTCCTATGGTGACTATGGCAAGAGAGCCTTGTTCAGCGGTGGACGTTGTACGGGCTGATGATGATGGCATTTATTAGTTTATGCGTGAAAGAGTAATAAACATCCATCCATCCATGTAAACTTCGCGTTCATAATATTAGAAGGATTCTTCATGAAGAATATAGTTCAACAATCAACATCATCCATGCCGTTGTTTAGACCAAATGGCTCGTCATAACATTGTGATAAACATAAGACCCAATGTAAGTGAGCGAAGCAAACGCTTGTAATAGCTATTCCGGCTTTAACCACGTAGTTTCCGTTTCCATGATAACATCTACATAACTGTAGTCTCTCATAAATGTTTTCTGTTGAAATAAACGATTAGATAAGTATATTTCAACAAGAAACATTTACAATAAAAAAACACTGATTTGACATAAGATATTGATGAGAGTGGTATTTAGAATGTTATTACGAACTAGCTGTTTCTCTGTTCCGATGGGTCGATGCAGAGTAACAGCTAGGTTTTATAGCCTAAAACCATCCAGGTGGCCACCCAAATGCATACACAATTCATTCAAATCGGTCCAGCCGTTTACGATTCTATAAAGGACATTCAGACAAACATTCATTTTTATATTTAAATAGATAGATACTACGTAGAGGCCATCTACAGTTCAGATTTCAAATTAAATAATGGAATAAAACTATCCTCATCAAAATAAATTAAAAGTAATATGATATATTAATATGATGTCTATGCTTAAACCATAGACGTGCAAATTATTAAAACATTGTGCGTAGTGGAAACATATTTTGACGAATAATAGCCCATTTCTTTGGACAACCCACATCAGTGTGATTATGGAATACTAAACAATGTCTGAATCAGTGTCATACTTAGGTAAGTAGTCAGTTCCTGATGACACATGGACAAACCATTGTATGATTAGTCCAAGTGTCATCAAGAACTGACTAAGCAAAAATAAATGACTATTACATATTTTTTGTGGAAACATTAAAATTTGGAAGTTCTTGGTGATTTTTAGGTAGCAGATAAAAGTTCAGTGAAAGTATTTATTTACTGTTGTACAATAGATGTATTAATAAACTCTTTAAATAGCATTAAACCGGATTAAAATGCCTGATAGGTACTATAGCTCATTTTGCCATGGACCATTATTGAGGTCTCCTTGAGGAAAACTTATTTGTAAAAACCTGTATTTCTAATTTAACATTTCAATAGATTTACTAATGACAAAGCATTTCGAACCAAAATACAAAGTTTCAACATTCGACGAATTTTGGAAAATTTACTGTGGGTCATCAAAAGTGTTTGTTGTTATCAAAGTCGTAATTTCTTTCATATTAAATTTCAGAAGAAGCAATTACACAATTTGTAGACCAAATAAATTTTGCAATGTTTTAAATTTATCATGACTTTTATCATAATGAGGCTGATTACAGTATCATACCTTTATCCTAGCATGGGTTGGCAGTCAGATATTGTAACTACATTACTCGCTTTAATGCCCGGTGTAGTAGTAGCAAAAGCCTCATAGAGGAAAAATCGAGATATAAGCAATAAATAAGCCACACGACGCGACGCGTCATTTTTAGTAATACTTATGTCGTCATAAAATGCATCAGATTAATTCGCTTCCTACAGTAAAATACTTCAAATCCAAACTTTGAATTAATCTGGTATATTTATAACTATCATTATCACGCAGTTCAGTTAATAAATATGAAAACTCCCTATAATTTCAAACCCCGGGTCAGTAAATCAGTCCAAGGCTTCAAGGAAACTGGTAGTTATAAATCTAAAGAAACGCATCTTACTCATTCATCATCGCTCAACCAAAACCATTGACCTGAATACCATGGGAATGCGAAATTAGGACAACTTCCTTGTTGGTAAACAATGAACCACCAATAAGATGACAAAATGCCTGAGGCTTACAACGAATTGTTACGAAACGGGCATAAAATCAAATCAACCACAAAACGTATCTAATACTCTAAATTAAGAAAAAATCCTTAGATAAAAATCTGGAAGTAACTTAGAATTTCCGATAAAAAAAAGAATTGCAAGAATTGGATTATTTGACAATAAATAATTTATGTCTCATTTTTGCTTTGATGCACAAGTCTTGAAAATATTTTTGGCAAACAAGTAATTTTCCTAGAAGTTTAAGATACTTTGATTTAATAATAACATTTTATTCAGATGAATCTCCAACTTCCTTGTACACGTATTAGGAACTCGCCCTACTCTAATAGGTCATTCACCTACGCAAGAATGTAATGCAAGACGTAAAAATGTAGAAATAAAAAGTAGAGCTTACTGGATTATAGAACTACAATGGCAGCAGGCGTTTCATAACAGTCAATCGCAAAATTTATAAAGTACATTTAAAAAAAAAATGATTTCATTTTTTGAGTGGTAGCTGCAGGTTACTCAGGTAACATTTATTGTATGGTTATAAAAATAATTCACATTGTGGATTTTACAACTTATAAATAAAATACTTGTTATTAAGTAATTGAAAAATATATCGTACATTTTTTTCCCTCATACATTCTCTCTTTGTCGATTCGCTCTTTCTGTCAAAATATAATAATGATGGATAATATCACAATTATACCTATATATATTTATATATATATATATATATATAATTGTGATATTATGATATATAGGCGCATATTTCTCTAAAAATTAATAAGTGGAACAATACAAAATATCAAAGTGAAACGGAGACATCCTGAAGCAATTACTTCAGCTCAGGATTATTTAAATAATGGAGTAATTGGGCGACTTTTCACCTTTTCGCTACAATGACTGATAATGTGTTAAGTCCATTTGTATATTAATAACAAATTTTACAAATGTATTGCCAAGTACATCGGAGTCTAAGGTATCCGTTATCCTTTTTATAAAAACGTGATTGCTCTCACGGACAACTTCTTTTTTGCGCCAGTTATTTTGTTTTCTTTCGCATAGGTAATTCCATAGAAACTATCAAGACGTATATTTGGCATGCCGGAGTAGCTACAATACCGGGGAAGCCGCAACAGGGCTTTGGTGAGGCCGAGTGCATTTCGGTTTTCAATGTGAACCTAACCTACACATTTAACAGTATTCTTTAATAGTTGTTAGCTTTCAATTGACTATATCAATCAATCAATCAGCTTATCCCTGTCAATTGCTGGACATAAACCTGCCCTGATTTGCGCCATAACACCCGATAATTCGCCCTCCGCAATTAGTGTACTCCAGCTACCCTTTTCAGGTCCTCGGTCCATCTTGCCGGTGGATGTCTTACTTTACGTTTGCAGAGACGCGGTCTCCACTGTAGGACGCGTCTGCTCTAACGGCTGCAGACATGGCGGGCCCATTGCTACTTCGACTCGCTTATTCTGCGGGCTATGTAACATTATTTCTCAGTCAGATAACCTCATTACGAAGTTTATCTTTCAGAGGAACTCCAAGCATATCTCGCCTCATAGCTCGTTGAGCGACTTTGAATTTGTAGACTAGCGCAGCTGTAAGTGTCCATGTCTCAGCACCGTATCGCACAGGTAGGGCGCACCGGTCGTAGGTACACTTTGGTCTTCAGGCGGTATAGGCAAAAAGAAAACTCGACGTAGTTTGCTAAATGCTGCCAAGCCCAACTGGATCCTTCTATCGACTTCTTTCTCGAAGTTATTTTTACCGACCAGGATAACGTATCCAATGTAGATATATTCTTTAACAGCTTCGAGCGTTGGCCCTTCGGCATAAATTGGTTTCGGCTTGATATGTTCATGTTCATCATTTAAAAAGAGTTCGACTATTCGGCGGCCAATATTTGGTTAAAATAATTCTAAAGTCTAATCAACTCCGAGAGAATAGCTCTTGTAAATAAATGTTAAACGGTTATTTAAATATGCATTACTAGGCTATGTATACTTTAGCTTTATTATAACTAATACATAAATCATTATATATTACTACGCGTTGTCTTACAATCTTACACTTTATGGCACACATAACAATTATATTACACTCATACCTATTAAATATTCCTTGCTTCTAAATAAAGATCATTTGGCTCAAACCCTGCATTCTATGTTAATAAACCTCCAACAGATATGTTGGAAATGAATATTACTCATATGTTATTACCTGAATATATTAATGCCAGCTGTAAAACGTGGTGATAAACTTAGATATTTGTTTGTCTTACTCGAAAGTAAACTATGACTTTAGATACGTTTAAAATTCATAGTCTCTTCTTGTAATGAACTTTAACAAAATAACTATAACTACAAGGATTTTTTTCACTGTTAGGTACTCCTGTAAGCCAGGATCAACTGCGGAACACACGAAAGAGGCTCTAAGCTGTAAGGCTGATCCCGGGACACCTAAATGTCTTGAATCCCGCATCGAATTTAATCAGTAAGTTTATAGGAGGGGTTGGAAAGGAGGAGTTGGAGTTGGTTGACAATTACAAGGATAATAACTACAAGTACTAGTAATATATACAAACAATCAAAATTAACAAAATCCTATGACTATGAAGCTAACTTATAAAATACAAGATTCCCGCGCGGGGTTTCCACACCGTTTTTAGGGTTCCGTAGCCAAATGGCAAAAAACGGAACCCTTATAGATTCGTCATGTCTGTCTGTCTGTCTGTCTGTCCGTCTGTCTGACTGTCTATCTCTCCGTCCGTATGTCACAGTCACTTTTTTCCGAAACTATAAGAACTATGATGTTGAAACTTGGCAAGTAGATGTATGTTGTGAACTGCATTAAGATTTTCACACAAAAATCGAAAAAAAACAAAAAAATTGGGGTTCCCCATATTTACAACTGAAAATAAAAATAAAAAATTCATTAAACCCATACGTGTGGGATATCTATGGATAGGTCTTCAAAAATGATATTGAGGTTTCTAATGTCATTTTTTTCTAAACTGAATAGTTTGCGCGAGAGACACTTCCAAAGTGGTAAAATGTGTGTCCCCCCCCCTGTAACTTCTAAAATAAGAGAATTATAAAACTAAACTAAATATATGATGTACATAACCATGCAAACTTCCACCGAAAAGTGGTTTGAACGAGATCAAGCAAGTAGTTTTTTTTATTTAATACGTCGTAAACAGTAAACCGCAATTTACCTTTCATTCAATCAAAGTTACAACGAACTACAACGAACTACAATAACTTTTATACTATGTTACTTGTTGTATTCTTGATATCAAAAATAGGCAGGCACTTGCAACTAGTATGGAACCCTTCGTGCGAGAGTCCGACTCGCACTTGGCCGGTTTTTTTATTTTACCTTCATTACAAATTATAGCCTGTGTTTATGCTGGATAACGTAGCATTCTAATGGTGTTTTTTTTTTCATATTGGTCCAGTAATTCCGGAGCTTTTTCAATGCAAAAAAACAAATACACAAACAACTCTTTTACTATTCTAGACCTATGCATTTGGGCAGCGTTCCCGATTGCTGCAACTTTGCATGGCAATATTAAGTGTATGGCCACTATAACAACATCTAACAAATAATAGTCGTCTATTTTAATTAATTAATCGTCGTTTTATCTAAATCTTATTATATTTCAATAATAACATAATATTTATTGACAACCTCCGTAGCGTAGCGGTATTTGGCTCGCTTTAAGTCTCAGAGGTCGTGGGTTCGATCCCCACACCGGACAAGAAATCTTTGTGTAAATTCTAAGATTTATTTCCGGGTCTGGTTGGTTGAGGGACTACCCTCCGTACCTCGGAAAGCACGTTAAGCCGTTGGTCCCGATTGTTATACCATTATCTATAACAAGCGTATACCAGGGAACGGGTAGCAGCGTTTTCCTGTGTATTACAACATAATACTGCGGTCACCAATCCGCCTGCCAAGCGTGGTGACTATGGCAATAACCCTCCTTCGGGAGGAGGCCCATGTTCAGCAATGGACGTTGTACATGCTGATGATGATGATGATGATGATTTATTTAGGTAAATAACATTTAATTCATACTTCTACGAGAAACATACGTAGAAGAGGCCCAATTTCTTATCACTTCCACTTCACTCCAGAAATAATTGTTTAAATTCTAAGCGAATTAACTTTGGTAAAGTCGATGAATATGAATGATATGATTGTGCAAAATTTGGTTTAGACGTCGCAGATTCAACCTAGTGTAAGTCCGAAACTCACAAGGCCCCGTAATGAAGAAGGGCCCGAGGCTGAATTGTTTATGACTAGTCTTAATTACTTCAATTTTGATATCTTCCATTTCCATATCTCTATTCGTTATCTTTATGTTTTCCTCATTCGTACGTATATTTTGATATTATATATGTCATTAAAATATTGTTGTTAGTGTATCCCTCGTCCAATGGTCGCCAATTGAAAACCATTGCTAGGTATTTGCCTAATCAATATATTACAAAAAAGAGCAGTTAGGGCTATTTACGGTTTAGGTAGTCGCGACTCCTTGCGTACCAGGTTTAAAGAGATTAATATTCTTACCGTTCCCTCTGAATACATATACCAAAATATCATTTTTGTTAAAAAAAATATAGATCAATATAGCAAAAAAAGTGATATTCATAATGTTAACACGAGAAATAAACATAAAATTGCCATACCCGGTTTTAGAGTTAGTAGAACCAATAAATCATTTATGGGAAATTGCATTAGGTTTTATAACAAACTCCCTAGTCATGTAACTGATTTGCCTGATTCAACTTTTAAAGTATATATTAAACGGGTCCTCATATCTAAAGGCTATTATAGCATTAAGGACTATATTGAGGATAAAGACGTTTGGCTTCATAAACCTACTTGCGTAACACTTCCTAGAGACCCTGTACCCAAATAAAATAGTAGTACGCATAATAGTGTGATGTTCTGTGAACTATCTGTAATTGACCTACTTACATCATAATATATTATATTCATAGACCGCTAGTTCTGTCTCAAATTCTTTTAATTTTCTATTAGTATAAAAACACAATAAACAAATATTTCAAAGACAACCGTTTGGGCAAAAAATGTGTATGCCAATAAATAGTTAAAGTAACTGGACCAAAACCGTTCTGCCCATTTGAGTATGTTTCGCCGGACCGTCTCATGTGGGTCGTGTTAAAACCGGCAGTAGAATAACCCACTGAGTTTGTTTCGCCGGATCTTCTCAGTTGGGGCGTATTGGATCCGGTGGTAGCATTAAAGCGCGTCCGTCGTTATATACTCATGGTCCACCTAAATAATGACAATTGTTCTAACCTACTATAGACAGAACAAGCTATTTGACACAATATAGTTAAATAATAAACTAAGACGTTAAGACTAAAATGTTATTAAAATAATAACTTAAATACTTGTTTAATTTGAAAATTTATAAAATATGATAATTAATAATAATAATATTATAAAATATGATATTATCTAAATAATACTTAATACTAAATTATTGTTTTGACTATTTGCAAGTGGCTGTAATAGGTTTACGTAAATAAAAATGATTTTTATTTTTTATTTATTTATTTATTTAATGCTGAGGTGGCGACCTTTTCGGTAGAACATGCAAGATTTCATACATATTATTATACTTTTTAACACACTTTTTTTTAATTTTTTTTTTATTATATATTATCTTGGGTTGTATGTATGTAACGGAATCTTTGAACTTAATTTTCACCAGTTTCCAGAAGTCTGATTAATTTGAAACTTTGCATACGTATCAAGGACCGATGACAATGCAATAATTTGATAACAGTTTCCCATTATCCTTATTAAGACTGCCAGGATTACGGATACAGTTCCCAGCGAAATACAGTTATGGAACTGCTGAGAGACGAATGTTGCCGTTAAACCTGAGTTGGGGTTCGACCGTCGTCAGAATTTATCACCTCAAAATAAAATTATAATAAAGTTTAAGTTATTAACAGAATAATTCAATTCAAAGTAAAAAGCGTGGGGTGCATTTTACCACGTTTCATAACTCTCCTCTCATAGATAGTTGCCAATAGAATGATTGTGACATTTACTTTATCAAGCACCCCACGCTTTTTACTCTGAATTGAATTATTTTGTTAATAATTTAAACCTCCTCCTCGGTGGACCTCACGCACTCATGGTGGAAGGAGTACCCGGGGGGTTTTAATGGGTAGGGTCCTCTTCTCGTAGTATGACTAGCATAACACCGCTATGTATAGGACAAATCTCTCATACCCCTTCGACGGCGTGGGAACGCCACAGCGGCGGAAAGGATTCGTAACAATAAAGCATTTCCCCCCGCACAAATAAAATAATTATTTTCCTGTGGATGTCATACTTTAAGGCCTTTGCTTTTGATTGCTTCTTGACGTCACGTTGAAAGGACCTCAAGTCTAAAGAAGTTACTACGTTATCTAGGAGCGCTGGGAGCATAACAGATTGTACGGTAGGTACTGTTTTAACTGTGCTACTGATATGTTTGTATTGCCTAACCGCTGTTTGTTGAAACAGCAAAAACCCGGAATTACCCTTGGCACATCTGAGTTACCCGTAATACAACAGGTAAACATAAGGTTAAATCATTTCAGGTAACATTTAAGTATCTACAACTTACAATATTTTTTTTTTTTTTTTTTTTTTAAAAAGACAACTCCTGCACTATGGAAATAAATCCCTGTGTCGCGGGGTACTTTACAAACATACATTTCACGGACACAAAGTACACCCAGACTCAGAACAATTATTTGTGGTTCACACAAATAATTGTCCCGGGTGGGAATCGAACCCAGAACACCAGGTCCCAGAAGCAACTACCGTAACCACTGAGCCACCGGTGCAGATATTTATATAAGACATTTTATTGCATTAACATATATATTTGTGTTAATATCCAACCTATTAATAAATTAAGTAATTCCTAGACCTATATTCTAATTTAAAATAAAATACTACTCACGCTGATTATAATATCTTTGACTTGAAATAAATCCGTTAGATATTCTTGTAACATTAGAACTCTTCAGGTGTATATTATATCTTAATAGACATGCTGTATAATAAACCACAATTTTTAATAAAGGTATTGGCTCGTCCAGATACAATAAAAGTAGCTTGAACAGCTTGGAGTATTGCAGTTATCTTTTGGTCTTTCGATATTACACTGCAGGGAGAATATATATAGGCATTTCAATAAAATATAACGATGCAGATAACGTTTTGCAATATTTAAATGAAATATGCACCTAGATAGTAGAAAATATTAAAGTTATATTTTGTAATACTAAAATAATCCTTACTTAGGAAAGATATCGGTGGTACTGCAATACCGCGATAGTGACATTTGCTAATGTCACTATCGCGTGCTAATAAGGTGTTATTTCATCTGTGAAGAAATATTTTCTTTATTTGTGTTTTAAAGGACAAAAATAAGTTTTGCTACATGTGATTTTAAACCTTATTAGCTATTGTCACTTACACGGTATTGAAGTATCACTTATATAGTAGTAAGTATTCCTTCCGCGAAAGTTTGTGATTATGTGTGGATGGATGTTTTTTACTTTTTCCGTTCCTATAGGCATTTCACAATGAAATATAGTCTATATCCTTCCTCGATAAATGGGCTAGCTATCACGGAAGTAATTTTTCTAAGCGGACCTACATAGTTACTGAGATTAGCGCTAGCACAACAAGCAAACAAACAGCCTTTATACTGGGTGACTTTTTTACCGTCTTGATAAATAATATGATGTGTTGTGTAGGTGGAACAGAATCTATAGACCACAGTATATTTGTTCTAGTATTTAGGTAATGAGAGTTTCGAATATCTCATAAATGACTTAAAAGAAATACACCCTACATAGCGCGTGCATAATAATACAATAGGCGCCTATAATACCTAGGCCGCAATCACACATTAATGAAAAAAGTGAGTGAAATAGCGTAACTACCTTCTTAGGTACTCATTTTTACCGTTACGATTTTCACTCTATGTCAGTAAAAATAATTAAATGATAAAATAACTATGCCTTAGACATCTATTTCATATACATATCACGCCTTATTATTCTCAAGACGGTAAAAAAAGTCACCCAGTATATTAGTATAGATTTATTTGTTTACTTCTCTTACCTATATCGAACACTATTATTTGAATTCTAAAGCAATTGTTACTTGATTATTACAATTACATATTAGACCAGACACTTATTTATACCTACTTAACAAAACTTTTGCTATTCTTTAATACTAAGTAATTTCCTATATTTGGTCAGTTTAAACTATAAATAAATAAACAAAACGGACACGGACTAATTAAATTCATTAGATAGGTTAATTATGCGCCGGCGCCGGTGAGATGTTTTAATAATTCAACAGACGATGGCGCCACTGTCTTTATAAATATTGGCACTGGGCCTAAAAATACAATTACCCGAATAAATTAGGTATTGAATTCTCTACGCCTATGATATTTATAATTTTATTTTATTATTGTTACTATACCACCGTGTGGGGTCCGGTTTAGAATAGACTACCCCATGTCTTCCTAAGGGCTTTTTTTTCGGACTGAAATATGTAGGTAGACACGAGGCTTTTGCTACTTCACCGGGCATAGCTCTTCCTAAGGGCGTCGTAAAGAGGTGACTAAGGGACATATAGCTGATGGGATAGGTAGAAGCATCTATCAGTTCAGGGATCTTACTATCTTACTGCGATCACTAATCTGCCAGCCAAGCAATGTGATTATGGCAATATCCCTCAATGACCATGGCTCGTTAAGGTATGTTAAGAGGAGACCCATTTTCAGCAGTGGACGTAAACGGGTTGTTGATTGATTATTATTATTATAGAGTAAAGTGAATGGAATTCAATTCTATCTTTTTTTACGTGTTAGTATTACTATTCTTATACAGGGTGTCCAAGAACCTGGCGTCCAACTGGATTCCCACGATGCCCCAAGTTCTAACAGTACTCAGAAAAATATTTTAAAAAATCCACCCCATGTACTTACAGAATTATACTGATTTAAAAAAAAAAGGGGAAATGAGCACCCTGTGACATACTTTTGAATGCTGTGACTGCTAATGCTGATAATTTCAATATTTCTTGGAGGTTTTGTAATCTAGGGTATTGCTGTGTCTAAATAGAATGTAAAAATAAAGTACTTATTGTACCATTTTAAAATAAAATATTATTTTAACTAAAGGTGATATGGAAAACTATTGAATTTCGCAACTTTGACCGACTGTAGTGTAAAAAAAATGTACCAAAATAGTATGGCAAGTGACGTCAAATTTTGACGCGTTTATTCCTCTTTTTAAAAAGGTATAATACTTACACATTAATTTGAAAAAAAAAATTTTGATAATATTTTTACTCAACAACCCAATTTTTACGATGTCTTACAGAATTCTTAGAAAGAAAAATTTACGACGAATTGAATCTAACCTCTAAAGAATTACTATTGTATGCTCATAAAAATAACAACAGGCCTCTCAAAAAACAGGTTAGACCGTAAGGGACGGTATGTGCATGCATCTCACCATAGTGATTCGTTATTACAACAGGAGGGAGCAAGACAGAAACTATCTTTGCGATTTGCTGGTTCTTCTTTATGGTACCCCATTATTCAGGTAAGAGTGAGGGAGAAAAAGGTTAGAGGTGCGAGTGAGATAGATAGTGACGCTATCTGGGATCGTGCTATTTAGGATAACAGTACGGTCAGTACGCGTCACTGCCTCCTGCCGTTACTACGCACCTCTCTCTTATTGTTACCATTGATCACGTACTACGATTTAAAGCTTTGTTTATTGGACTCGATTACTCTTTGTGCTCTGGACTTTGAAACGAACTCTTTACGACGACCTTTGCCTGTGTTTGGACAGTTTGTGTTTTGTGTGTGCTACCATGGCGACCTACACTCCGCAAGAATACGCAAATATGCACTACATTTATGGAGAATGTAGAGGTAATGGACGAGCTGCAGCGAGACTTTACAGAGAAAGGTATCCGAGGGCTACGCGATATCCCGACCATCGAGTTTTCATTAATGTGCACAGATCACTATGTGACGGGCGGTTCCCCAATCAAGTAGCTGGTGAAGGACGACCCGTAAATGACTTCATACGCGATGAAGTTTTAGAGGCGGTGTCGGCAAATCCAAGCATCTCTGTGCGAGGAATAGAAGCTGATACGGGGATACCGAAGAGCACAGCACACAGTATTCTCCAAAAAGAAGAATATCATCCGTACCACGTACAGCGAGTGCAAAGTCTTTTACCTCGAGACTATCCGAGCCGAGTCGCGTTTTGTGAAACAATCCTGCAAAAACATCGAGAAGACGAAAACTTTATCGACAAAATTTTGTGGTCAGATGAATCAACATTTAAGAAGGATGGCTACATGAACCTACACAACTTGCACGAGTGGCATGTGGAAAATCCGCACTTGATGCGAGAAGATAGATCCCAGTACCGGTTCAAAGTGAACATGTGGACCGGTATGCTCTGTGGGAATATTATTGGTCCATTTGAGATGCCCGAGAATTTGACTGGCGAATCATATTTAAATTATCTTCAAAATGATTTGCCAAACTTACTAGAAGAGACCCCACCAGATATGTGGTTCCAACACGACGGCTGTCCAGCGCATTTTCGCGTATCCGTTAGAGAGTTTTTGGACGAGCAATACCCGAACAGTTGGATTGGGCGATCAGGAACAATCCCGTGGCCAGCCCGCTCACCTGACTTAAATCCGCTGGATTTTTTTTTCTGGGGAACTATGAAGGAGCTCGTTTATGCGAAGCCCATTAATGACATCGCTGACCTTCGTGAGAATATAACACAAGCAGTGCAGGTGATACGTCAAAAAAGTTACTCGCGAAACATAAAGCGGTCCTTTTTAAGGAGAGTGAGAGCTTGTATTGCCGCGGGTGGTCAACATTTTGAACATTTATTGTAATAAAATATCTTTAAACTAACATTCTTTGCTTTTATTCTACTGGGAACCCATCTACCTGTGTGTATTTCCTTCTTGCTCACTCTTGGAACCGAAGTAAATAATAGTAGTAACATAACAGTTTCTAAGATAAGAAAGGGTCCGACAGTTACCGTTAGTAGGTAGGCACTTCGTAAAAATTGGGTTGTTGAGTAAAAATATTATCAAAATTTTTTTTTTCAAATTAATGTGTAAGTATTATACCTTTTTAAAAAGAGGAATAAACGCGTCAAAATTTGACGTCACTTGCCATACTATTTTGGTACATTTTTTTTACACTACAGTCGGTCAAAGTTGCGAAATTCAATAGTTTTCCATATCACCTTTAGTTAAAATAATATTTTATTTTAAAATGGTACAATAAGTACTTTATTTTTACATTCTATTTAGACACAGCAATACCCTAGATTACAAAACCTCCAAGAAATATCGAAATTATCAGCATTAGCAGTCACAGCATTCAAAAGTATGTCACAGGGTGCTCATTTCCCCTTTTTTTTTTAAATCAGTATAATTCTGTAAGTACATGGGGTGGATTTTTTAAAATATTTTTCTGAGTACTGTTAGAACTTGGGGCATCGTGGGAATCCAGTTGGACGCCAGGTTCTTGGACACCCTGTATAAGGGTTTTTTATGGCGTAAGGTTGGACAACACCTATGTTATGGTAAAAGCCGTATGCTTTTTTTCAGCTATTATCGTCACTCATGAAAGCTCATATTACTTACTCCTCTAGGTAGAGCTTAAAGAGTATTATTTTCGTGGTTATGTTGAGTTTTAAGTTATCAATCACTTTATTACACGTCCCTAATAACATACATATATGAAGATCAAACAACGTAAATACTAATATTTTGCTATTTATTACATTAGAACCTAAATTATATTGCCGTGGGCACCGGCGTAAGAATGATGCCCCCCATCTCCTCCCGTGGGCCAAGGGAAATACACCTGAAGATGGGCAGCAGCGTCTTCTCGGATTATAACATTTAATACTGCGCTCGCCAACCCGCCTGCCAAGCGTGGCGAGTATTGGCAAACCCCCCCTCAAAATAGATAGTACAAATAACACACGGCCCCGAGTCCCCGGCGGATTTCACAGGCAAACACTGGCCCTGGCAACACATAACGTACGCACTTTGCGGACCAAGGAAAAGATTGTTGAGCTGGAAGAAGAACTAAGCAGGCTCAGATGGGATATTCTGGGGTTGTCTGAAGTCCGTAGAGAGGGACAGGACACGATGACCCTGAAATCTGGCAACCTGCTCTTCTACCGGGAGGGCGACCAACAGTCCCAAGGTGGTGTCGGGTTTCTCGTTCACAAGTCCCTCATTAACAACATTATTACCATCGACAGTGTGTCTAGCAGGGTGGCATACCTTACACTTAGAGTATCTGAAAGATACTTGCTGAAGGTCGTTCAGGTCTATGTACCGACCTCGGCACACCCAGATGAAAAAGTTGAGTGTATGTATGAGGACATCAGTAGCGCCATACATACTCATAAAACTCACTTCAATGTTGTTATGGGGGATTTCAATGCGAAACTGGGCAAGAGAAACGATGAGGACGAGTTGATGGTGGGGAACTTCGGTTATGGGCAACGGAACCTTAGGGGACAGAGGCTGGCTGATTTTTTGGAGAAAGAAGGATTTTATATGATGAATTCTTTCTTCCAGAAGCCGCCTCACAGGAAATTGACCTGGCTGAGTCCCAATGGTTCCACGAGAAATGAGATCGACTTCATCATGACCGACAAGAAACGGATTTTCAATGATGTCTCTGTGATTCACAGGGTAAAAACCGGTAGTGATCATTTAATAGTAAGAGGCACATTGAATATAAATGTTAAACTTGAACGGTCCCATTTGATGAAGTCTACGCTCCGACCTACTCGCGCTCAGATCGATAACCCCGAGAGCTTTCAACTCGAGCTCTCAAATCGATTCGATTGTCTAGATGAAGACGCATCTGTGGACGAGATCAACAACAGGCTCGTAGAAACTGTCCATATGGTAGGGTCTCAGTTCTTCAAGGCTCGCCGTACCAGTAGAACTCAGGAAATTTCTAAAGACACCCTTAACCTATTGGTTGAACGACGCTCGCTAAGACTGCATTCTCCCGATGATGCTAAGTCACATAGGCAGCTTAATAGGCGAATTAAAAAATCCTTGCGACACGATATCCGTAGCTTTAAAACGTCCCGTATTAAAGATACGATAGAGCGGAACCAGGGCTCCAAAGTGTTTGCAAGAGATATGTCTATTGGGCAAAGCCAGATGACAAAGCTGAAGAGGGATGATGGCAGTCTTGCGTCGACAAAAGCGGAAGTTTTAAGGGAAGTCGAAAAGTTCTACGGGCAGCTCTACGCTTCTATCACCAAGCCTGATCTTAGTGCGGCTACAGACCCAATAGCCAAACTGACCCGACACTATACCGAGGATATCCCGGACATGAGCCTGTACGAGATAAGCATGGCCCTGAAACAGCTAAAGAACAACAAGGCGCCGGGTGAGGACGGAATCACATCAGAGCTCCTGAAAGCGGGTGGATTACCGGTACTTAAAGTCCTTCAGAAGCTCTTCAATTCCGCCTTGCTCGGAGGCACCACGCCTAAAGCATGGAACAAGGGCGAGGTGGTGTTGTTCTTTAAAAAAGGTGATAACACTTTAGTAAGGAACTACAGGCCCATCTCGCTTTTGAGTCATGTCTATAAGCTGTTCTCCAGGGTTATTGAGAATCGTCTCGAACGAAGCCTTGATGACTTTCAGCCTCCCGAACAAGCCGGATTCCGAAAAGGTTATAGTACCGTAGACCACATACATACGCTGCGGCAAGTAATACAGAAAACCGAAGAGTATAACTTGGCGCTCTGTTTAGCGTTTGTACGACTACGAGAAAGCCTTTGATTCGGTCGAAACATGGGCCGTACTTGAAGTCTTGAAGCGCAAAGTCGATGGAAGAACTCAGTACAATGCTCGAAGCCCTCAACCGAGTCTCCCAACGGGTAGGTCTTAAAATGAACATGGACACGACGAAAATCATGTCTAACGTCCATGTTGTGCCTGCCCCTTTAATGGTTGAGAATACGGTTCTTGAAGTTGATGACGCATATGTATACCTAGGACAGACAGTCCAATTAGGTATGTCCAACTTCGAGAAGGAGGTCAATCGCCGAATTCAACTCGGAAGGGTAGCGTTCAGGAAACTTCGCAACGTCTTTTCCTCCAATATACCTCAGTGCCTGAAGACGAAAGTCTTCAACCAGTGCGTGTTGCCAGTGATGACCTATGGATCCGAAACGTGGTCCTTTACTATAGGCCTTATGAACAGGCTCAGAGTCGCTCAACGAGCTATGGAGAGGGCTATGCTCGGGGTTTCTCTACGAGATCGAATCAGAAATGAGGAGATACGTAGAAGAACGCGGGTTACCGACATAGCCCAACGGATTAGTTCGTTGAAGTGGCAATGGGCAGGCCATATAGCACGGAGAACAGATGGCCGTTGGGGCCGAAAAGTTCTCGAATGGATTTATATTGCAAATATTACAAAAAGGCAAAAAATCTTATAAAACGTTTCATATTTAATGTTTGAACTAAGGTCATTCGCACTGACCGGCCCGCATCGGACCTAACTGCGTTAAAGGAAATTGAAACGTGTAAACACGGATAACAGTTCATTTTTACGTCACATTTGCCTACATTACGCGACAGCCGCACTGCTCCTAACGGCTTTCGGCAGAACATGCAAGGCGTCTTATTATTTTGTACATTTAACTAAATGTTTTGATGTGTAATATCTTGTGTGTTAAGCTGAATTAAATGTATTTTCTTTTTTTTCTTTTTCTTTCTTCATCTGAGGGTTTCCGTGACATGAAAATAAACTATAGATAGGTTTTTATATATTTTTATTATAATTCCTGTTGAAGTCTGAAAGTTTCAACAGGAATTATAATTCCTGTTGAAACTTTTCGTCCGGTAGGGCTGTGTCGGTGTGAATTGTACCTAATTGACATGCTTAATTAACTACCTAAGTAATTAATTCTGAAATCTATTAACAAAACGCGTTATGAGGGATTCCGAGAAGATTCAAATATTCTACTCACCAAAGGCCTAACCTTATTTAATGATTTAAAAACTACAAATTAAACCTTTAATTTAATTGCGTAATGATAAATTTTAGATATTTAGAGGAGTTTTATTAAACTATTTAGAAAATGTTGAAGGTATTGTAGTCCACGCTATGCAGTGTGATACCGGCTTAGAATATACCCACGTTTTCCCATGAGTTTTTTTTTCGGACGGACATATACAGTAGTTAGCTCCGAGGCTTCTGCTACTTCACCGGCAGAGATGTACAAAATACCATGAACAAAGTATTTCAAATACAAAATACAAGATTATTTTAAATTAAGTATTTCAAATACCAGATACAAAATACTTTCAGTAGTAGTACCTACTACATGTTCAGTTTTACGCATTTATTTTATAAATTTCTACTACCATATTACTAAAAGTATTTTATCAGAAAAAGTATTTATAAAATACTAAGATACCTAACAAAATATATTTAAATACAAGATACAAAATACATTTATTTAAAAGTATTTTAGATACAAGATGGAAATACGTATCTTGTATCTGTATTTCAGATACTTGTATCTTAGATAAGTCACATCTCTGTTCACCGGGTTCCTCACGAGTGTCGTAAGAGGCGACTAAGGGACTTGCGCAGGCGGATGGACATCAACATCTATCAGCTTCATGTGCAACATACTGCGATTACTGCGATCAATTCTCCAAGCGTGGTGATTATGGCAATATCCCTCAACGCCCCTGGATTGTCTTATCTGTTAAGAGGTGGCCTATGTTTGGCAGTAGACGTAGGTAATTGTAATCTTAACTATATAATCACTTTACGGTCATATCCTAAAGCACCTCATACCTCTTTTTGTTAATATAATGTTGGCTATCCATTTAGAAGAATCTAGATAACATTCATTACAACGAATGCTTCGAAGTTACATGCGTTAGTTCAAATGAACACAAAATGTGTAGCGCAACCACATCATCATCATCATTATCATCAGCCCGTATAACTTCCACTGCTGAACATGGGCCTCCTCCCGAAGGAGGTTGTTTGCCATAGTCACCACGCTTGGTAGACGGGCTAGTGACCGTAGTATTATGTTGTACCACTCCAAGAAACGCTGCTGCCCGTTCCTTGATATATTATTAAAGATGATGTTATAACAATCAGGATCAACTGCTTAACGTGCTACTAACGTAAAATATCGTGTTACCTAATAAAACTTTTTATGTTTTTTATTCGGATATGTATGAATTTTTGCAAAGTACTTGACACCTGATTTCAATAAATATAATATATGACATATTAACAAGAATACCTACTACTTAGTAGTGTGCAAAAAATCTCCTAGCAATCGTAAAAAAAAACAAATAAAGAATTAAAAAGTCTTGGTATGCACGTACGCTTAACCTATCTTAGGATAAGGGGAGCTTGCGTAAGTTCAATCAAGATTTAATTTAATTGCAAGTTGGACAATCCGAGGTAACCTTCGATGCTGACCAGAGGCGGATTAAATGTTGAGAGGGCCGTAAGTAGGCAAGCATCTCATCGGCGCCCCTATTTTATAAATAACTAGTACAATAGCTTGACCGCAACCGCTGTACCGCGCCCTAGGAATAATAATATTTTTTTTCTTTATTGTCCGGGGGGAAATGCCTTTACGCATTCCCACCGCCGCTGCAGCGTATTCGCGCGCTGGCGGTGGGATATGTGGGGCTCGCCCTCTCCAGCGTGGTATGCTAAACTCATACCACGAGGAGAGGACCCTGCTAAAAATAAGAATATACCTAGGGCGCGGTACAGCGGTTACGGTCAAGCTATAGTAAAAATTTGATCACTGTAGTGGCGTTTTTGATGATAAAATGGATTTTTTTCAAAACATTAGAAAAGTATGGTACTATTTGGAAATTCAAGAAAAAAAATTGTCCACATTATTTTTTTGTAGTCTGGCTGACTAAGCCTGAAATAATATTTGTAGGCGAGTTAAAGACCCCTTTACATATTCTCCCTTTACGCTTTTGGTAAAGGGAACTAAGTTCAATACTGACAGGAAGTTGACGTTTATTTACCTGTCATCGCGCGAACACTTATTTACCGATGAAAATATAGTATTATTCGTACTATATCGAGGGGTGAAAGACTATTTGTTTGAAGCGACATTTTACGAACTTTACAGGAGAGCCATTTAAAGATTCAAAATTTGGAAAAAAAATCGTTATGAAAAAACTAGTGCTCTTTCTATAATGGGGATCGCAAATTTTTATTGAAAAAAAATCCCTGAATGTTTTGGTATAATTTTCAATTAAAAAACAGTTATGAGTATAAGATAAATTGTCGCTTAATACAAAATGATCTATATCGCCTTATTTTTAGAGTAAAGAAAAATGATTCAACTTCCAACATTATCACTAATCAGCAGCAGGCAAAATGGTTTAAGTGACTTTACAGTACTTATGCAGGAGAAAGCAAAATGATTGAATCGACGTTACTCAATAATAATAGGAATAGGCTATTTTGTTTTACTACCAATTTGGGTTTGGGTTTTGGGTTTTGTTAACGATTCAGGAAAGTTGGCTTAAGCAACGATGAACATTCTTAAAGAGTTGTTTGATGTCTCAGATTTTGAAAGGAGTTATATAACTTGGTTGTTCTAAACAGAGTGAAAAAAAGTTGTAGCGAAAGGGTTGAACCGACGACATGTCGTAATGAATTTGGCTGACGGCAAATTGGTTGAAGCGACATTGCACAGAGTAAGTAGTCGTAAGCAAAATGTTTGAAGGGACTTTTCATCTAAAGATAGCTACATCGAAAAACGATTTATCTGCCATCGAACTAAAATTTTAGGAAGGGAATAACGGCTTATGATCCGATTCTCTGTTTTTGTATACAGCTTAAATGATATACTAAAAAAATATGGCAAATTTGAAGTCTGATCATACATCATGTTTGAGAATTATGCACTAAAATGGCATTGTTTTAAGCGCCATAAAAGTGCTCAGAATTGTACGAAACCCGGCTCAGACGACGCAGAAAAATTCGCTGAATCCGAATATGTATATAACTCCATATCGTCCAAAATGTCGCTTCAAACAAATAGCCTTTCACCCCTCGATATTATTTTTCTATATAGTACAATGGACTGAAATATAGTTCGATACTATATAATATAGTACGGGTGGCAACCCTAGTGGTAGAGGTTACTCCAATAGGCTAGTTGACACATATGAAATTATGTTACAATGATGTTTATTTACTACCCTCCGTGCCTCGGAGAGCACGTTAAGCCGTTGGTCCCGATTCTTATAACATCATCTATAATAATCATATATCAAGAAACGGGCAGCAGCGTTTCCTTGTGTGTTACAGCATAATACTGCGGTCACCAACCCGCCTGCCAAGCGTGGTGACTATGTCAATACCCTCCCTGGGGAGGAGGCCCATGTTCAGCAGTGGACGTTATATGGGCTGAGGATGATGTTTATTTCTATAAGTATTTGTCATATGGAACCTAAATATAATAATTTATGTTCATCAAACTTGAATATATTGAGTTTATACAAATAAACTCAATATGAAAATTATTTCTTTAGCCTATGTCTTTAACTCCCGAAAACGCTATCAGCCATTTTGTGACGTCATACATCTTGTTAACAAACATGATCGCGATCCTTTGCTATTACACTTTTTGAGTCATGATGTCATCGATCTTGAACACAGATAATTTTTACATAATATATATACATCAACATGGCTGACATCGTTTTCAAGCGTTTTGTGCAGTCGGTTAAAAATAAAACAATTTAAACTCAGTGAGTGAAGTGTGCAACCGGCCTAAAGACATAAAATAAAATAAAAACTGAGGGTAGTTGGTAACTCGACGCCCTCAACTACGGAGTGACACCGCCGAGCCAGTCTGCCCGCGACCACGATCAATGTAACTTGATCGAAATGTCGGGTAATATAAAAAGGTAATTTTATCGCGTTAATACCTGTGTGCTATGTATTATAATTATGATACGCAAAAGTTTAAAAGTTTATATTTCAAGCCAATGTTAAAATATTTATTTTAGTGCTTTCTAGATTTCAAATAAATGCCATATTTTTTTCTTGATCTAGTAAACCATTGTTAACCATAATTATAAAAACAATTTCAAAGAAGTGTCAACTATACGTGAGGCATAAATATTAGAATAGGTTAGTGTATTAGGTATTTTTCGATCCGAATCCGTACCTAATCAAAAGCGTCGAGGATTAGGTATGGTACAAAATATTCGTTACATAGAGTACAATTTACATTCCTTATTTTTTTTTTAATACTCTGACATTGCTAGAGGCGTAACTAATATGACATACATCTAATTTAGTATCGATATCAAAGTTAGTAAAATAAAAGTGAATTACAATATTCTATTCGACTAATTCTCAATTCTACCATGAATGGAATAATTAATAAAAATCTACTTAGAATATTAATTGTTATAAATTTAATTTCGAAAGTAGGCACTTCAATTTCAACCATAATTTATGATTAGTACGAGTGAAAACATATTATAAACTTTTCATATGCCAACTTCCCGATTACTTAACAGGAACGATCATGCTGAATATTTCCTACGTAATCCACATACGATACCTACATAATATTGGTAACAGGCCAGCTAAATTGAATAAATATTAGGATTAGGTAAATGGAACAGGTATTTTAAAATACTAGGATTAGGTGGATTAGGTATCATTTTTAACTAATCCAACCCATCTCTAGTGTCAACCTTCCTATTTGTCATTTCTTGTAGTAACCTCAACTACCATTACATGGCACTGGCAGAAATTGCAAAATAAGTCGGCAGAATGCCATAAAAAAAACTCAACTACAGTTTCTGATCCAGTGCGCCCCTTGTACCTTCGCGCCCCTAGGCACGTGCATAGTTTGCCTTATGGATAATCCGCCTCTGATTCTGGCTGACCCTGTTTAATCGAATATTGGTTTTCCCCACCGCTTGTGCACTTCGTTTTTAATTTCTTTAGGGACCTATCTAAGCTATTTTTTAGCTACGCGACCGAACATATATTTAGATTGTGGTTCTTGGTCTATTCCTATTTTAATATACTACTATGGAACTGGAGGCTAATCATGTAACGATATTTTTTTATTAAAGATTACTATATGGTTGCCAACTTATACTACCTACCTATATAATCAAAAGAAAAGTATATTTAGGTCCGAGAAGCATATAGAACAGTATTTAAAAAAATTAAAGAATAGTTCCATGTCAAACTTGATTTCTTGAATATTTAACATAAACCATTTAAAAAATTGGGTCAGCGTCCAATACTTATAGTGTTAATCATTTTGACGCTCAAAACAGTATTTTGTATACTTTATTTTTGTTCAGCAGTAAAAAGTATAATGTAGTGAAAAACAGTATAATACTGTTTATAACAGTATAGTTGGCAACCCTAACTACCAGAGTTTTGCAGCATTCTTGTTTATCCCCCGTGCTATGCAAAATGCTTGTGTTACGAGTGGGCTCACGTCGCGTCGGTAGTGCAATGGATGGGGATCCAACCGGCGACAACATGATCGCAAGTCCGACGCCCTAGCTACTGGGCTACGACCGCTTGATATGACTATGACTTCGATAGAAATGTCCTCATCACTGGGATTATTCTAACGCATTTCATATGTTAGTTATTGTTACTGTATTATTGAACCGATATTAATTTAATAAAGCGACAATATGTTTTGCATGTTGTGATGTTCTCCAGAAAGGTCAGGTGCGTAGTACTCGCAACCGGCGTGCGTGTATGACCAGATGTATGATCGTGGACGAGGCAAAGGGAGTGTGTAAGGATCGTAGCAGGTGGCGTTCTTCAATTTCTGCCTACCCCCATGGGATAAAGGCGTGATTATATGTATGTATGTATGTTTTGCATGCATAGTTATACAGTACAGTTTTGCAGTCTACTAGTATTCTTGTTAACCCCTCGTGCTAAGCTAAAATGCTTGTGTTACGAGTGGGTTCACGTCGGTAATGTAATGGGTGGGGATCAAACCGGCGACCACATGATCACAAGTCCGACGCCCTGCCGCTTCTAATATGGCCTGCCCATTGCCACTTCAATGAACTAATCTGTTGGGCTATATCGGTAACCCGCGTTCTTCTACGTTTCTCCTCATTTCTGATTCAATCTCGTAGAGAAACCCCGAACATAGCCCTCTCCATAGCTCGTTAAGCGACTTAAAAGCGAGCAAAGTCATAGTAATATAGATAATTTTGCTGAAATTTCAAACTAAGCAATATATTTCATCAAAATGGGTTAAATAGTTACTTAATACTACAACTAGATTAATTCCAAAAAACGACTTGAGTACGTTAAAATAAAATGCTCGTTATTATTATAAAATATTTATTTAAAAATTACCTAAAACTTTTTTCACGCAAGCAAGGAAAAAACGGATTTATAAATTTTAAGTAAGATCCTATTACAACGGGTTTTGGCAATATAACGCAGACAGGGAACACCGCGTACCCACTCCCGACCCTTAGTTTGCTAAGAACCTTCCGATGCCCTCGTAGACCCGCAGTCCGAGAGGCCCGTAATATAAAGCGACAGTTGCACAAAACTCCCCTAAAGAAACCAAAAGCCATAATCCCTCAATCTCCCCGTCAGCGACCGCCCTGAGCCGAGGTCCAAGTCCCACAGGGGACGCCCTCTTGCGCAGGTTGCTTAGTTTGTAGTGTTTAAACCATTTATCTAGGCTGGAGCTCTGCTCGCCTTTATGCCCGGTGAAGTAGCAAAAGCCTCAGGGCTAACTACATATGTCCCACAGTGGGCTGAAACAGGCCGGTAATGGACTTAGCATTAAAAAAAAAAAGTTTCTTTTTCTGAAATTTTAAATATTGTGTTGGATTTATCTATCGATTATAAGTAATTATTTCTATAAGGGTCGTTCAGATAACTTAGTATTTTCGGAGTTATAAATATCCAAAGTAATTTTTGTATGAAGCAAAGAAAAAAATATGAAAATCTCGAAATTCTCAAATTTTCTCAAAGAATTGACTCTACGTATGCATAGTACGTATATTTGTCCTATTTTAGCGCCTATTCTCGGGTTGCGATTTTCTGCGATTTGGTCGCAATTTCAAATTTTGTTCTCTATTCCACACCACCATAGAGGTTAAGAACTAGGCGCGTTTTTTTTTATGTAGTGGTCTCTCCTTTTGGGCTTATCCACAAAGGACTAATAAAATAAATAAATAAATAAGTAAAAATCACAATCACTACTGGCCACTGCACTGTTTTAATTTAATCACTGTCAAGGGTATCCACATTAACTCTTTCTTTAACAGATATGCACTTTTTAACTTTTTTTACATCTTGGGGATTCTTTAGTAAATGTTCTAGTATTTTAGCAACCTCCTCATTCCCATCCGCTTTCAACTGCTCAAAATATGCATATTTTATTTCGTCCGAAGATAAATGAAAGTTTTCTGCACGTCTTTTTTTCTGTTTAGGCGCTAATTTTTTTTCATCACAAAAATGTTTTCTTGGGCTTTGTTCGGTGGAGACACCGACAGAAACTTTTGATGGTGATACATACTGAGTTGATGTACTCGGTGCTGGTGCTTCATTACTGCCTATAAAACACTTAATACAGTCTGGCCATATTATGTTTTCTTGTAACCATTCACTATTTTTAGATCTGAATATATTTTCTTTACGATAAGCGTTTTCCCATCTTCTATTTAAATTATAACAAAATTTTGCACAAAACAACTTTAAGGTCTTTTCGTGATCATCACTTAATTCGACTAAAAATTTTGACCTTATTTTCACTACACAAACTGTCATTATTTTTAATACTGCCACTGTTTTTTAAAATAACGAAAAGATCAAGGTTTGTCACTAAATTTTCAAACATTTTCACAAATACAAAATAAAAAATAAGTAAGTAATGAATGTGTGGGGGTAGTGCGTCTATTATGGTGGGTAATAGAATACTTATGTACGTTTGAATGCAACCGAACATTCCGTAGGTACACTATCGTTGCACCAATCACGTTACGACACGTCATAACTTGTTGTTGCGCTCGCGCACTTTTATCCCTTGATTCCCGGAAATAAGTCTCAAAACAAATTACGTCATACCTACCTATGATGGTGGAAAATGTCGAACATTGTTTTTTTTTAAAGAACTAAGTAGGTATTGAGGTTTTCAGGCCGTTTAGTTTACATTATTTTCAATTTCAATTTAATTGGAATAAATTGCTTAACTAAAATAACATGACTCTTCATACAAATTTGATATGGCTATATCTCCGAAAGTACTCGTTAAATTAAAAAAAGTCAAAGAATAAAATCGTTTTAAATTTATGCCTAGATACCAAAAAAATACATTTGATCTCTTAAGACCCAACCTTGTAATCCCAGCCCACTGTGTGTCCGTCCGAAAAAAAAAGATATACTTATTCCTTGTTTGAATAAAACAAATCCCTTAATTTTGATCATGATCTCCGTCACCGGCCGCACTGAGTCGAGGTCTTCGTTCCACATGAGACGCTTAATTTGTAGTTTATAAACCAGCTGGAGCCTTGCTCGACTTTATGCCTGGTGAAGTAGCAAAAGACTCGCAGCTGACTTCATAAATGTCCTTCCGAAAGATTGAACAAAAATAATGTAAAAGTTTAACTAGGTACAAATTGAGTTTTACTGTCTACCTTCACTTGCTTAAATTTAGATTCCAAAGTTAAAATACAATTCGAAATATATTTTGAATTGAACAACTTATACTTACTTACATAATAAAATATTCTTCTTGAACACATTCAAAATACAGTCAACAACAAAAGATGATAAGCAGGTACAGCGAATTTTAAAAGTGTCTAAGTCACATCAAGAATAAATAATATTATGTTGATCCCGTATCATAATAATATAATTCGAGTCAATATGAATAGGTAAACTATTATGATATTTTTAGAAAATTGAAATAGAAAAGGTAATATTAGGAAACACATTCTCAATCCTTACTGAAAATGTGATTTCCTAGCTTTTTTTTGGACAGATTTTGCGACTTCACTGGTAGATACAAAATTGAATAAGGTATGCTACTTTTTATGAAGTCTGTCTGTTTATTTGTCCACGTATTCCGCCTACTCCAAAATTGGCAATATTGATTTAGACGAAACTTTTAAAACATATTAAATCCTTATTTTACGCGGGATATTCACGGGGGGAGATGCTAGAAATGCTAGTCATAAAAATATAATTGGTTAAATAAAAGCTAGGTTGTGGCGCTATCTATGAATAAATGTAGACATTTAGTTTGCTAGTTACCAAAATACTTTATAGATGGCGGAAAAGACGATATGCTTAAATTGTTCACACATTAAATGCTAGATGGCGCTGTAGACATACTTGATGTATGTAACTTATCGTATTTCTGAAATCTAAGATAATGTGTATTAAATGGAATTATTATTTGAATACTTTTTACTTTATAACATTATCTTAAATAATAAAAGCATTATTTATACTCCTACACAAATATATTTGTCTATTATTTCGTTATCTGTCTGTGTATATTTAATAAATTGTCTATGGCGCATCAAAATGGCCGTCTGTAGTGATGTCCGATCGGAATTCAATGTTCTTTGTTTACGTTAAAAACATATTATTCGTTTCAATTTTCTGACTTTCATGTGACAAAATAAAATGTTTATAGGTGTAAAAACTCTGGACAATCGTTTGGGTTTCTACAAGTGTGTGATTTGACATAAAAGGAGTGCTACCAGTCTCACCTTGTAAAGAGAAAATGGGGAACTGCTTTAGTAGTACAGGGGAAAAGGATCCTAAAAGTAAAAATGAAAGGGCTAATCCGAACGAAGAAGATCCTAGAACGTTTCAGACCCCGAGTTCTGTACCGACTCCACCCCCTGACACATCAATTAGATCCACGGTAACTCAAGGTACAGATACAAGTGAGGTCCCTCCCACCCGAATATTTGTTGCCCTGTATGATTACGATGCCCGAACGGATGAGGACCTTAGTTTTAGAAAAGGAGAGCATTTAGAAATTCTTAATGACACCCAAGGTGACTGGTGGCTAGCTAGAAGTAAGAAGACGAAATCGGAAGGCTACATTCCATCGAATTATGTCGCCCGCCTACAATCCATAGAAGCAGAGCCGTGAGTAATCATATCTGTTTTTATGCAATAAATAGTGAACGGTTCATACGCGATTTCTTTTCCTTCAAATATGCTAACCGGTCATACATGTTGAACACTAGAATGTGCAATCACCTCATTAATGTTTATAAATATAATTATGTTTAGGTATTGCAATGGCAGGAATATTAATATGAATTTCCTTTTGCAATAAACATACAGAAACTAGGAATACAAAATTAACTAATTGAATATACCTACTTTACAACAATGCCTACTAAGTAGACAATTATAAATCAATTTTCTTTCCTTATATTAATAAATAACCAGTCTTAAGTACCTATTTAATGTAAGACATGTGTTATATGAAAATACTTGTTTACAAATAGCAATATTCTATTTGATTTCCTTGGTTTTAAGTCATTTTCTGTAAATTAGATGTTTAACTACATTGACTAGGAAATTTATATTTATTTATCAATATTTAGGCATTAATAATGCATCATAACAAAATGACTTCCATAATGAACATTATTTAGAACATACCTACTATACAATTTAATAAATACCCCCCCACACATTATCCATTTTGCTGTGAAAGAGACATTTCATCAGAATGTGAAGTGAAAGTAATTCTGGAATGCTTGCATTATCACAAACACTTACACTGTTAATAGACTACACACATGACATAGAAAGGTTATTGTATGGAGTTAAAATCACACCTGTTCTCTCTACTAGCGTGTTTCCTATTTTACGCTTATACTATTGTAATGCAAATTAGTTTAGCACATTGATGCTGAGCATAGAATATTGTCAAGCCAAGCTTAGACCTGTTTGTTGATCCCAACAACAATTTCTATTCTGTTTTAAATGCTCCTATTTGTTAAATGTATACATTGCTACTTTTTACACCATATTGATATAAAAGTAATAGTTAAGGAAATAAATATTATGAACATTTGTGAAGTTTTACGGGTAATCTTTGGATCTACTGAACTGATTTCGAAAACTCCTTTGCCAATGTAAAGCCATATGTATCTGAGTGTCATGGGCTATATTTTAAGACAAGGTTTCCATCGGTCTTCGGGGGTGGAACCTTTCGGTCTAGTGTATGTATAAAGTGCAAAGATGGATAGACTCTAAATCTACTAATTGAAGAGTCAATAAGAATTGATAATAAACTTATGTTAGATTGATATTTTTTTACCCTAATGGCACTCTCAAGATAATCACAAAAAAAAGTATAAAAAAAAATATTTACTCATAAAAAATATACCTAACTAAAATGTTAGCAACACCACACTATGGCTTTCTAGCTTTTAGCTATAATTTATAATTTTAATGATAGGCTATTTTGGTTTAGTAGGTAGGTAGTAGGTATATTTAGTGTTTAATATAGTTTCTCTACCAATTAAAATACTAATCTTTTGCCATTAGGAAGATGCTTTATACAAATGTAATATGAATGTAGCATAAACTATATAATTGTGGTAGTTAGTTGGACTTTTTCTTGATTAGACTATTATATGACTATGTTGATTTGTTTATACCAATAAATGTAATATTTTCTGATAGCTCTAGTATAATAATATTTCTCTGCCTATCCTGCTGGGAAACAGGTGTGAGCTTATGTATGTATGTATAATTAAAGTGTTGTAGGGTTTATTTCTACGCTTGACATACATTTTTATAATCAAGTCTTATATGTGTACATGTGTTAAAGAGACTTCCATGTGTACTCTGCCAAGTGGATTATCTTAATATGATTGCAGGATTTTGAAATAAATAATTTTAAAGTAGGTACACACATACATTGTATCTAAAACTAAAAAGTTTCAAATTCTTATTGTTATAACTGTATGCATCAAGATTGAATGAACTAAGTAAAGTACTAAAATGTGTAGTGGTAGATATTATCACACACATTTTAGTGTTTTTACATATATACCTACCAAACCCTTACTCATTTCTTCATTGCACTGCACTGAGCAAAAGCAACTTTTTTATAGCTACCTACCCAGCTGCAGCATTATTAACATTTATTACTCTTTTTGTCCAAAGACTTCATTGTTAGTTTATGACTATTTCCTACATATAACTGTAAAAGTTAATTTATTTGTGAGATTACATTTTGCCTTAGTCAATCAGTTATTCAAATAATTGAATACCTAACTGTTCTCAATCCATTGAGTTGAATTTGGCATTAAATATCAAGCCATAACTCAGTGCTGTATAGTAATATTCTGAAGTGACTACAAACATATGGAGCAGCTAGTCTCTGTATATTTTCTTTTTTTTATGAGACAACTCCCACACTAGTGAAATGAATCCCTGTCTAGCGTGGGCCCTATTTACTTTAAATACACATAATTCATGCTCAGAACCATTATGTGTTGTCGACACTAGTAATTGTCCTGGTTTGAAATTAGCAAAATAGGTACTAGATATCGGAAGAAACTAATATGACCAGTAAGTCATTGGTGCACTTAATAAAAGACGACCATTATGTAATTTTGACATAGGCATATGCTAATAAAAGATTTTCCAAAAATTATCCACTAAAGGTATAAAATGGGGGTCTTATGATTCCCCCGAATTTAACATGAGTAAAGCTTTTGTCTTCACCGAAAAAGTTAAAAACAAAATATTATATTGCCAATATGCAATGGAACGAAGTATATTAAAACTAAGAAAAATTGATAAAACAAGAAATAGTGATATTCGCATGAAAACTAAGTTAACAGATGCTCTGCACTTTAGTTTGAAACAGAAATGGAACTGGGCAGGCCACCTATCAAGATACCAAGATACAAGATGGACATACCAAACAACTAAATGGCACGGCCCAACAGGCAAACGAAGTGTGGGAAGACCAAAGAAAAGATGGGCTGATGATATTATAAACATTGCAGGGGTTAGATGGATGCATGAAGCCAAAGACAGGAAGAAATGGAAAGAAATGGAGGAGGCTTTTACCCATAGAGGGGCCACATAACAAGACACTTTTACTTAAACATATAGTACTAAAAATTTATTGAAAAATTGTTAAGTGGAAATAAAAAGCTATTATAATATAATAATAAAAAGCTTTTGTCAAAGCTAGTAGGTATGCTATAAAAAATAATGCTATGATAATTTGAGCAGTATGACAATCCAACACCAGTAAAACTATTGTAAACAGATTATTATTAAATAACTGCTTTCCTACTTGTACATTGGGAAACCCTTAATATGTAACATTTGAACTTTTACTTTCCAATGGAATAACCCATATAGAGTAACTTTTTCAAGATTACTGCAATGTTCGCAATCATATTAACAGGTGGGAAATGAAAATTTCTTTTCAATAATAAAATGTTTGACTTTGCAGATTGTTTAGACATTGTTTATTTAAAATATTATGGGCTTGGTTTTAATTGTTTAAATATATATTCATTTGGTTTCAAACCAAAAATTAAATAACTAAATTGGTATGAAGGGGTGTGGCCATGTGGCATTATAATGCCATGAAATAATGTTATTATTAATATTTTAAAGGTATGTAATGTCTCATTAAATTTTTTTCTATTTAACTAGCAATGCTTTTAAACCTTTTCATCAAATCTATTTGAAAACAGTAATTAGTTTTCTGATATTGAATTAGAATAGTGTTTTTTATAAATAAAAAGCTTTAGAAGCCAATTACAAATTTATATACTAAACAACATGGGTAAATACCCCAGAAATAATTAGCAATCATTATTAACACATTCTTGGCACTGAACCCCTTATTACATCAAACTTATGTATTACATAACACCATTAATCATTGATTTAAATTGTATACATGTTTCTTTACATAATTGGATACCAACCAGGGTGTTAGAACAATATGTTAATTTATTGTTTTATACTTTTTATGCCTGGCTTACTGCCTCACTATTAATTTATTAATTCGTAATGTACAGGTATTACCTAGTTTGTCATTAATTCAGTCTTCATTAATACTAGTTAAATAACACCTCGACAGGTTTACAAAACAAAATTGTATCTGACATGTTACCTAGTTTCAGACAGTATATAATTTTATAATGTTTATTGTTCTGAAAATTAATTACATGTCAAATACAATTTTGTTATATGGAGCCGTAAACCTATGCATTTAATCTTTGTTTTATTTTTACTAAGAGGAAATCTGTAAAAAGCCAAAACCACAACCTTGTGTGAAAAAGTAGTACCTACATCATTGGTAAAAAAAAACACTATCAGTAAAGTTGCATCTTAGGTATGCCTTAACCATTAGGCCTTTTGGGAGCATAGAAATTTATCAATCTCTTTAATTAAGACGACCGGTTGGCTCCCACCATGGCCAAATAATAAAGGCATTGGGGGCCTAAATTTATTAATCTAGATCAGGGTTTCTTAAACTTTTAGCAGTCACGGACCACTTTCACATTTTAAAAAGTTCCATGGACCCTTGAATATTACTACTTAGTTAATGAGAATGGTGCTGCTGTTTGGCCTCATTGAGAACGAATAAATTGTGGGATTATCGTCGACAAGACTGACCTACTGCGGACCCCTGATATACATGCTACGGACCACCAAGGGGTCCGTGGACCCCACTTTAAGAAACCCTGATGTAGATATAAAAATTTGGTAATTGTTAAACTTTTCCTTAAAGTATTCTGAAATTTTAAATTGTTTTTTGTTTTCTAAAAGTATTGACATTTAAACAGTAGTTATTCTAACTAAAGCTATAAAACTTCTGTTTATATCAGTAATGTCAGTAAAGAAGTAGAAGTTTAATAGCTTTTGCTTTACATATAAATATTTTTGCTAATACATGTAAATCAATTGCATTAGTGGTTACGGTAATACCCAGCTATGAAAAATTAGCACATTAGTATTACCAAATACCTAGTTTACTTCACATTAACATTGTTGCACTTTACACTTGGTATTTTTTAATGGCGTTTTTGTCAATTTGGTAACATTATGATAATCACCTTTGCATCTATGGATAGTGGAAACGTTTTTTTTTATCGTAGGGAATCAAGACAAACGCAAAATTCGAAACATCGAGTAAAAGCTCCTTATTTTTCGGGGGTTGTGTATGTTTAAGTCCAAAAAAAATAGGTTTGTAGGAGTTAATTTCCACCAAAATCATAATAAAATTAATATAAAAAAATACCTAAGTAATTAAACAATTCTTATTAGACAACCTCCGTGACGTAGCGGTATTTGGCTCGTGGGTTCGATCCCAACGCTGGGCAAGAAATCAGTGTGTAAATTTTAAAGTTTCTTTCCGGTTATATTTGGCTGAGGGACTACCCTCCTCAACCTAGCCTAGCTTCTAATCGGTACCTCGGAACCTAGCTCCTAACCGGTACCTCGGAAAGCACGTTAAGCCGTTGGTCCCGATTGTTATAACATCATCTATATGAATCCATACAAGGTAACGGGCAGCAGCGTTTCCTTGTGTGTTACAACATAATACTGCAGTCAACAACCCGCCTGCCAATCGTGGTGACCATGGCAAAACTCTCCCTCGGAAGGAGGCCCATGTTCAGCAGTGGACTTTATACGGGCTGATGATGATGATGATACTAAAATTTAAGACAGTAATAGCAATTAAAAAAACAAATAATCCATTGTTTAACTATGTATCTAGAGCTAAATGTAGGTACTAATTTGTTTATTAAAGAGCGAGAATGTTGCAACTGTGTAAATTCCTCTTTAAGTATTCACATGTATACATTCGTAAATTAAACACCAATATTGATTAAAGAATAGCCTCTTAACTGGTCAAGTTCCTAATTAGCATTTTTGGTCTAGATCTCAGGAGAAAGTAAGGAAATGATCTTTTAAAATTAATCGAATCATTTTTATCTCTCGCGTATTAAGAACCAGAAAATATAATAACAGTTGTAAATAAATGTACTTAATCTCATATTTGAACATTTAATAGCGTTTCATTACAAATAATTAATGTATTAATTATACATTTATCTATTTACCTACACTTTCTATTAGCATAGCGACTTGTCAGTGTCGCCCATATTGACAGAAGTTTTATTGACCTTAATTCTGTAGATTGTCATGAGAATATTTTCCCATTTTATTATAGTACTGGTGAAGTCAACGGGCCTTTGCCTTTTTCTTCCATATGATAATTTGACGCTTAAAATAATAAGAAATAAATACAGTAATAGGTAATATTAATAGGAGCAGTTTATTTGTGCTTGTTTACGAGCGCGGTATCAATCGAGTTGCTCCTCAATGTTACTCAGGGATAAAGTAGCATTCTTATGGTGATAGAAATATCGAAATACGTGTTTTGAGTTTATTCGTAACAAACATGTAAATCTGTCCTCTTTATAATATTAGTATAGATAAGGTATGTACCTACTTCCGATATTCCGATAATTAAAAAGTGCATATGAGTTTGCGCTCTCACCAGTGCGTGTTCCGTGTAGCGATATGTATTTTTCCGCATTTAATATTTTGATTAATAGATAGGTACCTACCTAGTAAAAGTGTTCAATTTTATACTTTTTTATTCTGCGTCATTTACTTAACTGTATGCTATTTTAAACACGTCAACAATTCCATACGAAATATTCTGTCATGTTATTTAAACGAATTTTAAGTTTTTAATGTCGTTGCACCTATGTACGTTACGGTCTATAATTACTTGTTGGTATTTACTTATTTACATTTAATTTGGCATTTCGAATTCAATTATTATTTACAGTCAACTGTGTCAGTCTTATTTATGTGTATTAATTAAGAGAGAAAAATATGAAATAGTATATTCCAAATTCAATTGCTTAAGGTCATTCGGGGTGTGCATAAAGCTACATTCCAGAGAAAGCTAAAGTAATTGTAATGCACAAGTAAATACCGCCTGTTCCTTGACAACTATACAATTATCATCATAGATAATGTTATAACAAATGGGGTCAACGACTTATCAAATGAAAAAAACATTATAAAAATTATAGAAATAATTATACATTACGTCCCTTCCCATGTGCCCTAGGGATTTATAACGTGCTGTCGCAATCATATTCCCGCAAAATTTAAACTTCTATAACTATGCCTTTTTCATTAATGGACTAAGAGCTGACAACCGAAGGCAAGGTAATTTGATCATTCATAAAAATGATTTATCAGCTTACCTGGAGCATTCTAAGCATAAAGACGTCGACCTGGCAGGATTCGCGTGGTGGATGTGGGAGTTATGGGGTGGGAAAAAAATAAAAAAAAAGGTTATGTGATCAGGATTACTTTTTATGCCAAATGGTTTTCCTACCTCCCCAAAGCACACAACAAAAATCTGGCGTCATTTGGTTGGTGGAAAGGTATCGCCAGGCTTAATTAAAGTGAGGAAAAAAAAATATTTTTAGGTAATAAGAACAAGGCTGGCTTTTTTTGTGCTTAAAGTTTATTATTCCCAGAGGCTAGGAAAAAAAAGCCAGCCAATAATAGTGGTGGGAACATGTCGAAAAAAATAATTGAAAATTTATATTTTAAATTGTATTTTGCTCGAGAAAGAGCTAAGGGGCATAAAAAAGAGCACGTGGAGGGGATACACGCGACGACGGCGTCCGTGCTCTCTCGGCGCGTCGTTCATGTTCGGTAAACCGAACGCGCCTGGCTGGCCTCGTCACACTCGTTGAGCGGAAAGAGCCGAACGTTTCCGGAGCGCCAGCTGTTTCAGTTTAGCGTCTATTTTACAGCGCGTAGACGTGTTTTTATATTCTGTTTAAATAAAATAAAATAAAAATCATATTTATTTACGTAAACCAATTACAGGCACATTACCGAGAGAGCACGGACGCCGTAGTCACGTGTATCCCCTCCACGCGCTCTTTTTCATGCCCCTTAGCTCTTTCTCGAGCAAAATACAATTTAAAATATAAATTTTCAATTATTTTTTTCGACATGTTCCCACCACTATTATTGGCTGGCTTTTTTTTCCTAGCCTCTGGGAATAATAAACTTTAAGCACAAAAAAAGCCAGCCTTGTTCTTATTACCTTAAAATAATTTTTTTTCCTCACTTTAATTAAGCCTGGCGATACCTTTCCACCAACCAAATGACGCCACATTTTTTTTGTGTGCTTTGGTGAGGTAGGCAAACCATTTGGCATAAAAAGTAATCCTGATCACATTACCATTTTGTTTTATTTTTTTCCCACCCCATAAGTCCCACATCCACCACGCGAATCCTGCCAGGTCGACGTCTTTATGCTTAGAATGCTCCAGGTAAGCAGATATATCGTTTTTATGAATGATCAAATTACCTTGCCGTTTCGGTTGTCAGCTCTCCGTCCATAATCCTTCTAATATTATAGACGTAAATGCTTACATGAATGGCTTTTTACCTCTAAAAAGTCTTATTTTATTTTCCCATACAAATTATTATAACTGTCAAACGTTACAGTTTTGTTCCGTCATAGATTGATTGAGCAACCAAAAAGTGACAGATAGTCAATAGTATTTTAAAATCAGAAGAAGCACATTTCTAGACGAAAGTTGACCTGTCACCATTGTCAAATATTTGTAGGTGGGTTCAGAATATAATTTTGAAAAGAGTAACGATACACTTAGTACACCGTTCATGTTGTAGTTCTGTCTTCTTTCGGTCATTTCCAATTGCTTAAACTCTTCCGCGGTGATATTGAAATCTAGAAAATTTACTCTATCCATAATCGATGGCGTTAATGAAATTACGAATTTATAATTCTAATTTGTGTGTGAATTGTTTTTTTGTTTTATTAATTATTTTTGTTCGACGTGAACTGTGACCACATTTTGAACAAAATATAAACTGCTGCAGTTATTGCTTTGAATTCGTCAAAACGTAAAAAAAATTTGCTACTATAAGAAATTCGTCGCTGTCGTTCAATGTCCATTTTTTTCCGGGTTAAAATGCATTAGGCATCCACGGCCATAGTAGTGGTATGCAGTATGTAGAACTCCCCTGTTTATAGCGATGATACGCTTATTAAATCTCTAGAAGATGGTTTACCTACTTAACTTAACCCAGGATGTTCCTCTAAATGCCAGTAAATTGAGCACCAGGAATAGCTAATGCATATTATTATACATCCGGTACCGTGGCGATGCCTATGACCTAGCAGTCATGGACTCTCCTGGGTCCATTCAATGCACCTTTTGGGGCCGCAAGGAGCACAACTACAAATCTACGCATCATGGGTCGGCCTCTAAAAGAAATTAGGACTATGTTCCCTACTCCTCGAAGCCGAGGCTCGGGGGACAGCCTGCTGTCTGTGCGCCTTCGGTGAAATGGGTAGGAGAGATCTTTCCCCTCAAAACACTCCGCGGACTTCTACTGAATGGACAATGGTCGGTAGCAAGAGGACGGATCCCATCACTCTCGCTCCACCGCCCAAGCCGGAAACTCTTCGCACCAATGTACCGTGTGCTGTCGCTGTGATGACTGATGAGATTAAGTTTCTGGATCACCCTCCCTCTTTTCTTTCAGAACATTCTAGCATTTTGGGCTAGATCGCTTGAACCAGTTTTTGAAGTTTTTTTTCATAACTAATAGAAGTTAGGTGATACGAAGTGCATCGATGAACTTCGTATCACCCTACTTAACATTCGTTATTAAAAATCATTGGCATATCATCGATCATGGATAGAGTAATTTTTATTTTTTATTGTAATCTTATGGCGTTTGACATAACATTGACCCAATGCGTGCACATCACGGTTAGTTCATTGCTATCACGCCTTATATTAAAAGTTCAATTCAATTTATAGTTTTAGCTAAGACAGTACAACGTCTGTCGGGTCAGCTAGTAAGGTAACAATTTAAAATTCAGTTTTTGAACTGTATCATGAAAATACTTAAAAGTAAAGATACAATTGTTTTCCTGTGTCTTCTTTCAATTATTAACGACGTTGATGCACATGACACGCTTGCGCTTTTCGATATGGCCGACATTAGCCTTCAAAAGACAGATAGTTAACAGAATAAACTGCCAGCTTAGTGTAAAAGTAATGCATTTATGACGTGCAATTTCGTATGCTATTGATACCTACATTGTTTTACATATAGATAGGTCCGTAAGCTTAATTTACACTTAACGTTCTTGTTTCATTAACTGCTATTGCGAATAATATGACACATAACAGTAATTAGTGCGGCCCTCTTTTGCTCACCAATTTTTTTTTAAGTATTTTACAAGATAATTTAAACACTGGCATTAGCAAAATCACCGCTGAATATGGCGGCAGATTATTAATTAAAGAAGAATCCAATTTAACATACAAATAGATTTAACAATACCGCAATAAACATACATACATTAGTTCACGCCTGTTTCCCAGCGGGCTAGGCAGAGACAATGGACCTCCACTTGCTACGATCCCTACACACAGTTCTCAGTCCACACATACACACATCTTTCGCTTCATTCGCTTTCATAACATTCTTCATACAAGCACGTCGGTTTAGGGTGGATCTTATTTAACCTTTTGCGAGGATGTCTCACCGCAATAAAAAAATGTCTTAATATACCATTACAAATTTTTAAAATCACTTTTACCGTATTCTGTCACTATGTATCAATAATTCCTGTACCCTCAAGGCCTGCACGTGTGCTGTATCCTCAATCAGTTCTGAATTGGTTTACAAATTACCAATTTGCCTTCCGGAATACGTGTTTATCTTCGTATTGCCGGAACTACTGTTGCTCACAGCGCGTTCCAAACCAGCTTCTAAAGTAAACACATTTAAGAGGGCATCGTCCTTAATTTTATAACATTATTTCTAAAGCAGAGGGGGAGAAAGTGAGATTATTTATAAAAGGAAATATTTGTGTTAAAACTGTAGCTGAGAAATATTTGTCTTAATAGTTTAAAGTCTAGGCATTTAAAGAATTTTTTTTATTAAAAATTAATAGTTTACTATATCAAGCTGTATTTCTTCTGTGTCATACTAAATGTCTTATAAATAATGTCTTAGCTCGTGTGCATCGATTAATGCTAATTCAAATTAATATAGCCTTTTTAGGGTTCCGTAGCCAAATGGCAAAAAACGGAACCCTTATAGATTCGTCATGTCTGTCTGTCCGTCTGTCTGTCTGTCCGTCCGTCCGTATGTCACAGCCATTTTTTTCCGAAACTATAAGAACTACGATGTTAAAACTTGGCAAGTAGATGTATGTTGTGAACCGCATTAAGATTTTCACACAAAAATCGAAAAAGAAAAAACAAAAAAAATTGGGGTTCCCCATACATACAACTGAAAATCAAAAAAAAAACATCAAACCCTTACGTGTGGGTTATCTATGGATAGGACTTCAAAGATGATATTGAGGTTTCTAATGTCATTTTTTTCTAAACTGAATAGTTTGCGCGAGAGACACTTCCAAAGTGGTAAGAAGAGAATGATAAAACTAAAAAAATATATGATGTACATAGCTATGCAAACTTCCACCGAAAATTGGTTTGACCGAGATCAAGTAAGTAGTTTTTTTTTAATACGTCATAAACCGTAAACCGCAATTTACCTTTCATTCAATCAAAGTTACAACGAACTACAAGAACTTTTATACTATGTTACTTGTTGTATTCTTGATATCAAAAATAGGTAGGCACTTGCAACTACTACGGAACCCTTCGTGCGAGAGAGTCCGACTCGCACTTGGCCGGTTTTTAATGTAAAGTTTATATTCATTAAATAAAATGAATACCTACTTGTCATAATCACATTTTTTAAGACTAAATCTAACAAAGCACTACTTAAGTAGCTAATAACAATTTATAAAAATAACATATTTTGCGGATTTTAATAATCCGTTGATCTGTCTTAACTGAAAATTACCATCATGTTCGTGTCATCAGATTTCTCGTAAAAGCTTTTATGTCAGCCTTTGTAATTTTAATTATCACATATATGCATTGTACATATTTTCATAATAATTTAAGAAATATTTCTTTATCTTTGTAATTAAAAAATAAATTTTATCTCAAATACTTTTTCGTCAATCTTAAATACACATTGTAGATATTTAAATACGTAAAGGCATGTCCACGCTATGTTTTCGCCTTGAAAACTCCACTAAAATTCGGATCCCTAGTTATAATATAACATGAATTAAACCTACATTTGACATTTAATTAAAAAATATTTATTTTTTCTCACGGACATTCGTAATTCGCCACTAGGGTTTTGCAACTTCACCGGGCATAAAGGCGAGCAGAGCTCCAGCCTTAATAAAGAGGTTTAAAAACTAAACAACCTGCGCAAGAGGGCGCCCCCTGTGGGACCTGCACCTCTACAGGGCAGTCGCTGGCGATGAGATTGAGGGATTATGACTTTCAATATGTACTTACATAGTTGCAATACCTACGTATTTTTTACAGAAATGAACGCCAAGTGTTTTATTTTTAATAAAAAACGCCCGCATCCTCTTATCTTTTTGTAAGGCTATTGTCTACAGCATCGTCGTGAGCGATTATTTCCTTAAAATCGTGACTAAGTGCAATCTTTTTAAAGTACATTTGTTGAGAATATAATTTTTAAAATGATATTCTTAATGGGAAAGACCGATCCCTAAGCCGCCTAATATATAAAACTAGCTGTTTGTCTCGCCTGAATATGACAAACCCCGTATGTACCTAATTTTTTTTCTTTGTTTCCACCCATTTTCCTTATAATTACAAAGGCAACAAAAAAAAAATCAAACAATTCGCTCAAATCGTACTCAAGCTATGCGATAGTTTGTATCCAGTACACATACTTCAACGGCCCGTTTATGTCCACTGCTGAAAATGGGCCTTTTTTTTGTTGTCCGGGGGGAAATGCATTCGCGCGCTGGCGGTGGGATATGTGGGACTCGCCCTCTCCATAGCGTGGTATGCTAACTCATACCACGAAGAGGGGATCCTTCACCACTAAAACCCCCCGGACACTCCTACGATCGGCCTTTGGAGGGGGCCGGGCACGCATAAGCAATCCAGCCCTGCTGAAAATGGGCCTCCTCTTAACAGACCTTGGAAAGGCATGGTAATTTATGGATATAGTCATAATCACCATTCTTGGTAGGTGGAATGGTGATCCCAGTAAGATGGTAACTAACCTTGAGCTAATAGATGCTGCTGCCTATCCATCAGCTGTATATCCCTTAGTCGTCTCTTACGACTCCCATAAAAAGACATGGGATGGTATATTCTATGCCGAAAACGACGATTGCACCGGTGGCTCAGTGGTTACGACAGTAACTTCTGAGACCTGGTGGTCTGGATTCGATTCCCACTCGTGACTATTATTTGTATGAACCACGAATAATTGTTCTGAGTCTGGGTGTAATTTGAGTCCGTGAATTGTGTGTTTGTAAAGTCTCACGCGATGCAGGGATCACTTTCCCTAGTGCGGGATGTTTTACACAAATTATTTTAATAATCGCAAAAGCTTAATATTATGCTATGTAGTTTTGCATCTCGAAAATACACAATGAATGCAAATTACTAGGTACAATAATAACGAAATTTAAATGAATACTCTAAAAAGTATGGTTTATTACTTAGCCATTACATTTGACAATTATTATGATAATTTACATTCCATTTATTTTTTGCTATCGATGGCGCATAATTACTTAATTAGTTATACAACCTCAATAATTATAATTTATAGTTTGCGTGTTTGCTTTAGTAAACATTTATTTTTATGTCTAAGAGCACGCTTGCCTCTATTTTCAGTCATCAATTTGACACTATAGAAAAGAACTTGAACATTTCACAAATCTATTCTCAATAAATATATACAAGTACCATACTATACTATATATACTACTAGCTGCGCCCCGCGTTTTACCCGCGTCACTCTGCTCCGTCGCATGGACAGGACCCCTATATGTTAATCCAGCTCATAAACTATCCGCGTGCAAACTTTTAGCCAAATCCATTCAGTAGTTTTTGCTTGAAAGAGTAACCAACATACACACATATCCACACATACAAACGTTCGCATTTGTAATATTAGTTGGATTTAATTGCACGTACCGCTTTGGTATTTAAATTTGAAATTGCCAATTGCAATATGCAAGTTACTGAATTATCTAGAGATATTCACTATAATCTGTTTTTACAAAGGTTACCCCTCTCTTACATATTAATCTCTGCTTATTAAGATTGATATAAGTATTAAAACGGATATTCAAGAATAATTTCCATTCTAAGAATATATATTTAAAACCCTCAACGTACTAGTAAATTTAAGAATTTACCAAGAGCATTTGGCCATCGCGATTCTACTCAAATATCTGCTGATAGTCATCAAAATATCTCGTTATAACCTTGCCAGTTGCCTCATAAATGTAGAAATGCTTTGCTCTACGATACAAACTCGTGTAACTGAAATGGATTACATATCCGCGAGTTTCATATCCCGCGGCTATTGTTTTCAAGAATATGAATGTCTTGTCGACATTGACAGTGCTTACATTGTTAAAGAGATGGGTTCATAAGCTTAATTCACACTGACCGTTTTTGTTGCATTAACAGCTGTTGCCAATAGTGTGTACACAGTATAAATTAGTGTCGGGGCTTTTGTTCCCCAACATTTTTTGATATCAGACAACATATTTTAAACACTGTTATCGTTAAAATTACCGCTGAATTTGTGGCAGATCATTATTAATGAAAAGGAAGAATATGTGTTCCTTACCCTTTTACAGCTTGGCAAAAAAGTCTAGAAACGGAACCAATTTTTTGTCTGTTGGCAACATTCCCAAAATAATGTCATTTCATAATAAACAAAATTAAAATCAATAAGTAGAATTACTTATTGATTTGAAAAATAATACATAAATAAAATAGGAATAAATATAAATGTCTAAAAAAAAACCAGGTAAGTATCAAGATTAGGTCTATATGCTATTCGGTTGCAACGAGTTGCCACACAAACAACACAGTGGCGCCCCCATTATTTTCTACTCTTTTTTGCCAAGCTCTACCATTGTGCCAACCTGGAATATTCATACTGAACATTATTTGACGAGTCCAATAATGTTCGAAACGGATCTGTAAACGCATCTTAAGGACCGCGATGTCACCATTTGCCGAGCATGAAATATTTCTTGGTGCAATTAACAATCAGAATCACTTATTGGACGCGCCAATTGATATTCATTTCGAATAATGTTCAGCAAGAATATTCCAGATTCCAGGTCAGTAATTCTGATTGTTAATTGCACCAAGAAATATTTCATGCTCAGCAGATGGGAGAACATCGCGGTTCTCAAGTTTCGTCGCTGGTTGTCAGACAAGACGCCGTTAACTGTGGTTCTCGGTGTGAATTGAGCCTTACCGCGCTTTCTCGTCGCGCTCCGAACTCTTGCACCTCGTTTAGATTAGAACGCTATTACAATAATAATTACAAGTGTTTACCACGCTTCGGACTATTGCGCAACCACTCACTGGACTCGCGCTTGTACTAGAAAATTTGCAAGCGAAAGTAGGCACCACACTGACGAACAACATTGTGACAGATCATACTCATTTTACACACCCGTTTATGATAAATTGAAGCTAATTTATTATATTTAGTTATTTGCACCTCAGAAGTATTATGTATAGATCATGTAATGCACTTCCTTATTTCCGTATGTGCTATCAAAAACAGTATTTACATTTGCCATATCCGTAGTTATTAATCGCTCTATCTCTAATAAATTATCTTCAATTCATTATGTAACAAAGTTAAATATGTTAAAAAGTTCCAGAGGTCATATCAACTAACCAATCAGAAATAAAATGACACGGTACAATCAATTTTATGCAGAAATATGTTCTTCGACTTCGAAAGACACGTCTCATATGAATGTTTTTGTCGTTATTCCGTCCAGTATCAAAATTATTAGGTATTGTTTCCTAGCTAGATATAAATTATTTCACGCAGTGAGCTTACGAATAGAAATAGTTTCTTAGTAATAAATACGAAACAGTTTAATACTCAACTGCACTTAAATTTCAATTACCTCTATTTTAAAATACACTACGCAATTTCAAATGGAGGCAATTGTTACTCTAAGTAAAAATAACTCATATTGTTATTCAAGTTCCTTTCATCCGTACCTGATTAAGTAATGTCAAAACGTATTCAGATAATTAAACTGACAGATCCGCTTACCTTAACCGTGATATCGCAAAACCACATGGTCTTATTTGACGTCACTACCATTTGTGTTCGAGTCGTCACGTTGTTAATTGTTTGCTTGGACCATCTGATACCCCTTTACTTGAAGTACTGGCTCGTGAAGGACAAACATCAATCACTGAGGACTCAGCATTGTAAGTCTTACCTACAGACCATCCATCCAATTATATTGTACAGTTTTAATTGCTCATGGTCTATAGCAGACTGTTAGTTTATTTTGTCTGTATCTACTAAACTTCAGTCTCATTTCCTGAGATATTCTTCGTATGTCAACGGCTGAAGTGTGCATACGAGAAAAATCTCAATTCATGGAAATAACATCACAAATTACGTCTTGGAATTTTCTTTGTGTGTATATTTTAATTATTAAGGTCGCAAAGAACGGAATAGCATTGTTAGAATACTCATATTTGATGGCAACGGAAAGTCACCTTCAGACGATATGACAATAAAAGTTAGCGCGAAAGACGGACGGCCTCGGTAATTAAAACTGCATCGCGTTCCGCACGAATGCTGCACAGTGGCTTCACAAACGAGGTCAGCTGCAACAAACACCACCAGGACTGCTAATTACCACAGAATATTAAACAGTCCTTGTGTATCCCCGAGACAATATGAGATGCTTTACTCGGTTTACCTGTTTACACTGAAGTATACTGAATCATGGTTACATTACACGAAAATAAACAATAGTTAATGCTCTCCGAGTAAACGCGGGTGGCTTAGTGGGAAGCGTTTCCTAGTCAAACATGCAAATTGTATGGCAAATATTAAAATACCGAGTTCCTACACTTTGTATGTGGCGGTCGCACCGCTAAAGCAGCGACGACTAACTAATAGCTATTCTTTAGCTGCAGCTTGCTTAACGGTATACTTGATGACTTGAATAAAACCATCAGAGCCAACAAAACAAACATTTTATCGCTCTTTAAGTATTTGAGAATTGCGACTTCCGAAGTGAAGTCGACGTTTTGAGAATATTCTTTTATTTTGAATGCGTTTGAAGGTGACATAAAGTTTCTTAAAGTATTGTGGGTATGCTCACTAAACTTAAATGTCACATTGAGTGACGGACGTGGTGGAAGATGTGTTTATTCATGGCGCATGTCGGTGCTGCAGGAAGTTAGCCGGTTCGGTGAATCGTGCGCGTGCGACGTCATCCGATATGCGACACCGAGACCGATGCATTATTGCATTTTGATCGAACATTAACAATAAATAAATGAATATTCTAAACTATGCCTATGAAGTCCTAACCTCAAGCAAAAGACAAGTCTCCTTTGTACTTTTTGTGTTTGATGATTAATTGTATCATCTATTATTTAAATTGTTAAGTAATCAACACGCGCGCATTCAATTCCACATCTCTGTAATAGTCAATCTTACATATTCGCTATTTATTTAGGTTGTAGGTACCGAAAATCTTGCAATTTTTATTTGCATATTATTGCGTATTAAACCTTTCGTGACAAGCGATGACTGGATTTAATGAAATGCACTATAAATGGCATATGGGTATAGGTATGTAAGGTTTATTACCCGCATATTATGTTAATTTAATACATGTTTATCTTCTATACTTAGTGTAAACCTTTCTGCAAAATTTTGAAATACTAAGTATGTAAAATATGATCCATTCATGCACATGCAAATTGAGTAGGTATGTGTAATTGTTTTTAAAACAAGGCTTTGTCGGATGTTTAGCAAAATGTTTAAATGAAACTAGAAAGACATAAAGCGACCAATTAACCTGACCATGAAGATGTGTGAGCCGGGGTGTGCTACTAACACTGGCTTCTAAAAACCTACATTACCTAGTAAAGATAGTTAGTTGGCCGACATCACCGACTTAGGATACAGGATGCACTTGAGTTCAGCGCCCTGCTCCCATCACCTGTCCCGCGACGCACTACGTTGTTAAACTACACTAGGTGAGCATTTATGTGGTTTTAAATGAGTACTTTACATCGGGCTTGTCTCGCTCTACGGGACGCCTAAATACTTTACTGTAATACATTGTCATTCATGCGTGTTTACAAATATTACCTCTGCTATTTCTTTGAATGAATATGACGTATGACATACCAGTTATATCACAAACCTAGTTAAAGCCAAAACATTGCCTTTCATAAAACATTCGATTATTTTAAGTAACGGTATACCTACACGATTAGCAAGTTCCTCATCGAGATCATTGAATGAAATACAACACAACGATTCGAAAGGTCACTGACTGGTTACATAAGGCACGCAAGTAGCACGTAGGGCGGATCATCCTATGTTAGTGATAAGTGGGGATCGAGGGCTTTCAAGTTTGATTTAAGAGAGAGCCGGCCCTGATCATGGGTGCAATTAAGGTCGATGCAGATGACATGTAGCACGTGTACATTGCCCCTTATCCACATATTGAACTAGACATACATAATGTACGTTAAATGATGCAGTGGTATCGTGTAGCTAGTCCACCGTTCATGTTAATGATTGAACTCGGAAAGTATGTATGTTGATATATTTTTTTTATAGTATTATACATCTGCTAGAAACGCCGAAACAAAAATATATATAGATCTAACTAATTATTGAGTATTATTGAATAATTTTTTGAGTATTGGTACTTTTCCCTATCTCTCTTCTAAGTCAATCATAATGTTTTTTTATTAAATGATTATAGCACAGCAATGTAATATGGCAAATCAATTTACCTTATACTTATGAGTATAAGAGTTTTGAAAAAGATCTAGTCACATTAGACTTCACTATCCGTTCTCCTTCCGGTAAACTTATCTGTCAGCTAATTCTTTCGCTTCCGAGAAAATTCCGCTGCTTTTAAACTGTAATGAAATTAAAGTTCCATGTACACTATTAATATGTTAAGACATAAGCCGGTTGTAACGGGTGATCACTTCTGTCGCCGCAGTAATGATAGCTACCCTCGATGTCCAAATATTTGGCTAGCGGTAGCGGCGGCGGCAGCGGGAGCGATTTTTTGTTAGTTTGAGCCAATTTATTAATAATATTATTATTATTTTGAGCCAAAACTTTTAAATGTTAATACTTCAAACTTACAATGATCCAGACTGAAATAGGTAAACAAAAATATAATTCTATTACCAGTTTTGATGTCAATCATTATTTGGTAACTTTAAACTAATCTATGTTCTATATTATTCGTCTACGTCACTAATGGTTTGGTACTTGCGTAGTCTGGCATTCCCAACGTCTTGCTGTCATTATATGCAATAGAAATTTCTGAAAGTTTAATACCAGAAAGAAGTTTAGAATAGTAATTATTAACTCGCTTCAGCGTCCGCGTTCGCCTTTCATGTTATGAAGTTTTATCGCATCAGGGAAAATTCGCAGCGCACGCGCAGCCCGACGATTAACCGCTGGCGCCACTGATGTATTAGTCCATGTCACGGATATACTTAGCAACTGTAAAGTATTAGTGTCAACTACCTACTAATGTTATATGGAATTTATTGGCAATTAGTTTGTGTAGGCATTGGGATGCCATGTTGTCGTGTTTTTTTTATCAATTAGGCTTTATGGGGGATACATTTAAGGGTTGTTGTGTTTGATAATAGATTCACATATCATTATTAAATATATTAAGGAGTGTATTCTTTGTCATATGTTTAATTAACAAAACAGCGATTAACTACTGAGCTCTTGTTTTGTGCTTAAATGCATCTTTTGTCATAATAATATGAAAAATAATTGTCTTTACTTTCTCGTACGATCCCTGGCGCCGATGTCTGCAAAGCCTACGATTATTTTTAGATTAGAAATGGCTCAACCGCTTTACGTAATTGCACAAGTCGCATGCGCAGCTAGTTCCAGAGCGTTTGCTGCTAAATATAGGCACGGAGGTGGTGTGCAATTACACCTTATTATCGCATGTTTCCACTGGAAGCCAGGCTGCGTCTTGTCTTCTAGACTTATTACTTACATGTTGCAGTTTCTTTAGAAAGTGTCAGATATGACGAAATTGAAATGACCATGTTAACCAGATTACAGAATAGTCGCAGTACAGTTTACCTTATAGTCGAGTACTGCGTAATGTGGCGTGCGTGCCTAAGGTAGCTCCCCATAGTGCTCCAACCACACCACACGTAAATTGCTACAAATTAGGGCAAAACACTATTTTAAATACACCCAACGAGAAATATAAGTTCCTGGAACTTTTGCAATGCAATTGCGTGCTGGGCTCCTCGGGTCTTGGTGTGTAAGTTGTGTGAGAAACACTACTGTCACATCAATGATGTTGGATATTTTGAACTGATGTTGTTTGTTTTACTTCGTGTGGGTTCATACGACATGAGCCCATCCCAAGTCATGGTCAATTTTGTATAGAACATCGCTAAGACCGTGAAAACGACTTGACACACATTCTATCTAGAACAGAGTGGCTGCAAGTGATGGCACTTTCAATTATCACTGCACTGGGTACTCGCCCACACTTGATTATTGATCATTTTTGATGCAGTGTTTTCACTGTTGTGACTTTCTCTAGTTCTAAGATTTTTTTTTCTTACTAACTAACTAATGATATATTAATGCGCCTGTCATTCAATACCTTTTCACTGCTGATATGTCGCGATGTTGTCGTTGCTAATCTTAATAACTAATTTGAATTAAATCAGGTGTTGCATTTCTAATTAATAAATATTTAAATTATTTTTGTTCGTTAATTCCATTTTAGTTGGCATGCCATGTCAAAAATTCTCGCTAGTGAGCTGTTACGCTACGGCTCATGCAGATCGGATCCTGGTAGTGCCAGGTGTCTCGAGATATGATGTAAAAGGCTTTCAGTGAATCGTTGGCGTCGTAAATTTCCGTTGACCCAGATATGATGTGATTAGAAACGTGTATGTATGTACGTCATACAGCGAAAATGATATTTTTTGCTAGTGCCAATTTATCGGTAATGGAGCGTCGTGCACACGAGATGCGATGCGACATCCGCAAGTGAGAGTTCTGTGACTTGTCACCGAAACTGGTATGTGTACCGTGGACCACTCGACTACGAATGTAATTATTATTGCTTAGAGAGCATTGATATGTCCGGAACGACATGTCAGCAAAAGTGTAAGTGAGGTCGTTCATTAAACCGTCAATATACATAATACAACTTATGCCATTTTAATGGTAAACATAACACAGATTATGCCATAAAGTATTATGTTTAAAGTGCGCTGGAGAAAGCAATGATTAAATAAATATACTTAATTTCTTATTAATTGAATCGTCTAATAATTGTTAATAAGACACCGACTCAGAGTATTTATTATGAGTTATCTCATAAGATGTTCATTCTATGTGTGTTCCAAACAATGAAACATTAGCACATTTAATTTTGCTTGAGTTATTTAGAATGCTGTTTTATAATTAGCTTACGGCTCAATGTTACATATTATGCTAAAGATATATTTGATAGTTTCCATTAGGTACGTATCTATATAGCATGACATTGATTTGTCTTATGATAAAAACGAACATTTAAACTTATTTTTTACTATGGAAAAATAAATAACTTAAATAGAATCACAATCGTACCTAAAAACAGGATATTTGACCATTTTAGTCATAGGACTAATGTTTGTCATTTTTTTTAATGGGATCCCATTAATAAAACTGCTATGGTCATTGGTCATGTCTTAAAATAAATCAAATAAAACAGATACCTTGAGGAGAAAAACCTTGTTAAACATTTTCCCCGGTCATTGTCAATTTGTATAGTTTTACACGTGTAAATTTTTAACAACGAAATCTTGTAAATATTTATTTTATAAAACCAAATACTGGAATCGAAATAATCTGTTTTGTTAAATTTGTTAACAATCGATTGATATAATACATGGCAGAGTTTAGCTCAACAAGAATAATAGATTTACCCATAATTTGATCCAACTGATTTTATTCTTCAGCCCCAAAACTACTACATTAATTATAACTAAAGCATTTCATGTGCATCAACATTGGGTAATTCTCAATATATACAGTTAAGTTGTTTAGGAGCACAATATTCTTATTTAAATTTGTATTTATGTTCTTACTGCGCAAAGAAAGACGTGTACGTATAATTCCTAAAATAATTACTGTTTTGTAAGATAATCTCTTACTTAAATTTACATTTACAGAAATCACTTTAATTGTTCAATCATAATTTAATATTTTAGTTGTGTATAGTATGGCAGATGGAATGAGGGCGGGTCCGCAGCGAGGATTGCTCACACTGAGCTAGGTCGTTCATCGACCCGCGCCGCTGCCGCGCACAGACCGCAGATGCGATTGTTTATACACCAGCATTATCTAAACACTGTTTTGCTACTCACTTCGTGACATTCCTTTGTAATCATTTTGAAATGTAGGTTAAGGCTTCTCTTTTAAGAGTCGCCAGTTCGCGGGAATTACTTTTCACTTCACTATTATCATTTTTGTTGTTATTTCCCACAAACAGTAGTCGAATATGGTTTATCAAATGTACTACAAATGCTTATCGATATTGCTACCACACTCTTTTTAAGCGCTTGACCACCACCGCTTTACAGTTATGTATTCAGAATTATAAAAAAATAATCGTTATTCTCTTTGTCAGGAAGATTGCATACTGGAAGGGATTGCAAGATTAATGATACCAGATGAGAGTGCAGTTAGGCTTAAAAGTAATTTTGAAATGTCCCGATATGTTATGAAAGTTAATTAAAGGAATCGAATATTTATTGACATTTTTCCAAAGATTTATGTCGCAACGTGTTTTGCCTTCACGTTGTTCTAGAATATTTTTGTTGTTAGTAGGAAGGTACTTCCTCAACGTATTAGGAACAAGGCTCACTAGCCATTGAAACGTATCGTATAAATACCTACTGAAACAAATGATCTTTTGTGTCTATCAGTAAAATAATATTTTCGTATCTTGTCCGCCCATCGCCTATTATACTGAAAGCCGTAACTAACGAAACACCGTGAGATTTTACTCGGTATGTATGTCCTCTGGCGTTGCGAAGTGGTCCTCGGTCGGAGGCTAGTTTTATTTTATTCAAGACGCGGCCTTCTCTATTCCGCACTTAATCTTCTAAAGTCATTACTCCGCGATACACTGTATTTTACGATGCTGCTCGTAATTTTTTTAGTTTTATTTTAAAGCTTGGAAGGGAAAATGCGGATCGCAGGACATACACGGGCGCCGCGGAGTCGCGCCGCAAGCAACTTTCTACAGCCGCGTCTAGAACGCTCTTAAACAGTAATCTGCAGATTGACGTACTTCCAAGATGGTTACGACAGGCAAATTAAATTGCACATTAGCGCTAATAATGTTTAATTATCTTTTAAATTCCTCTCCTTCACCTCATTCGTCTCGACCGTGAAGATTTCTTTGATACGATTTAAATGAAATTTAAATAAACAGAGCGCTCGCGCGTCTACTTTACTGCTGCATCTACTGTTTCCTGTAACATTAACTCGCATAAGCTTTTATCCTAGAACACCTTCTTAGTATTTACTACTACTTAGTTTCTGTACGTCTTTTAAAAATAGTCTAGTCTCCTAGCCTAGAATCAAATTGAGCAACGAGCTTTATTTATAAGTTCCATATATTGTTGTACGCATCATTTATGTTCATAATAATATTGTCCTACTAATATTATAAATTGCGAAAGTCTGCAAAATATTTACATGGATGTACTTATGTTACGCAAAAACTACTCAATGGATTTGGCTGCTGGGTCACCATATGAAAAGTCGCATTTCAACATAGATATTGTATAGATCTATTTGCTTCTATATGTTTGAACTTAGTAAATTTTCATCGTTTATGGTTTTGCTTTTACAAAAAATAAATAGCTAGCTTAGTCGTACTAGCTCTAGTTTATCTTATTGGAAGCACAAAATACATTTCCGACAAACAGAAAAATGGTTTATTCAACCTTGCTCTGCCTTTTGTATACTTATGAGTTTTACCGACCATAATACACATAATACATTTGACCGCGAAAGATCTCAATTAATACTTCACAGATCTTCAAACAACCATTAAAATTCAATATTTAACTAAATATTTATGCGGAATTAGTGAGTTTATTCTCTCATTTCCGACCCTCATCCTCGGTAATTGTAATATTATTCTCAAAACAAGGCTGGAAATACACGAGTAGGTATACATTAGTCTTGAAATAATAAAGGTAATGTACGTACATAATAAGCAAAACGTTAGTAAAGTCCTGTCGATTAGCTACGGTCATCACACAAATCGGTTATTGTTTATTTGTGTTTTTGTTACGTCTATGGTAGTCTTATTCAGCGCTAACTTTGTTTAAATGAATATACGTTCATTTATACTACTTAGGTAATATAATAAAGCGGAAGTGTTTAGTTTCTTATTATCTGGATCTACGAAATGGATTTGGAAATATGAATTTACTAGCTGTCCCGCGCGGTTTTTTTGGTAAGGGCATCATAGATGTATGCCCACGCCCCTCGCCTTCGACCATGCCCTTGCCCATGGCTAGACCCCCATGATTACACCCCTGTGACTTACCCCTTGTTCCTACACCTATGTCTGCCACCCCCGTCCTTGCGCTTGCATATTTATTTGTCATTTTTTTTGATAAAATTACCGAATCTACGTTATGCTATTCTCGTAGGCTGACCTACGCTACGGGAATAACGAAGATAACACTTCTGTTATCTTTTAGTGATAGATAATATAATTAAAATGATTTGACTTGAAAATTTTACTATATTTAATGAACATATTAGGCAACGTTGCCGTCATCCGACCACTTTATACTATGATTAGGTTCCCGCGCGCGGTTTCACCCGCACCTGTCGGAACTTCTAAAAGGATTTTATAAAAGTTCGTAATACAGAGGTGTTATTTATTTAGGGTACCTAACTTCAAGTAAAACAAATGAATCCCTTGTAGAACAAATACTGTGATTTTTCTTGTAATATCCTCAGTTAAAAAATGGGTTTACATTATAGGGACTAACTAATTGGTAAAGAAGGTTGCTAATTTATGAACCAAAAATAATCTGAAGCACGTCCTTAAATATACTATGTCTGCGCTGTCACAATGAGAAATGCTATTAAAATGCACGCGTTCTCAACACTTGTTTCTTGAATGTGTTGCAAAAAGACTGTAAGAACAATTAGTTTTTATAGTAATAGACTAGTATTTAAGATAGTTACTATCTTTTTTTATACTAAAATCTGAATAAAATTGCTCATCTATTAAATAGATTTATATCCACGTGTTGACCATTACTGGAGAACAAAACGGTAGCATTATTCATTTAAGCCAGTTTAAGTGGTGCGGCTTAATCATTTCTAGAGCTTAGAAGCACAAGGTCGTATGTGCCATTATACGTCAGCAACATTCGTCGTAAGTCCTTTTATCTTAAACTGGCACTTACGACCAAATGCTTGTGAAGTAAATTATACATCCGTCCTTATGCTTCCGAGGTCTAGATTTTATGATGTGAAGAAAAAATACGTGTCGCGGATTGTTCGGGCGGGCGCCGAGCAATGGCGCCAATACCTCGACGGCGGCGGCGGCTTCGACGGTGACCGCTTGCTTCCTCGAACCGTGCTATCACTGACATTATACAATAAGTAACAAACTCACCAGTCTCACTTTGTTGCTGTCTCATTAATTCATCAGCCAGTGGAATTTCAAATGTATGTCAAACCATGTATCTTCGATAAAATATTGTTATTGTTCCGTTTAATGAAATTCGTTTTAAGAACGACGCGATGTGATATAACCGCTGTTTGATTAAATCAATGCCTCCGCATTACTTCGTAGTAAATCTGCATAATGAGAGAACTCGCTGTAATTAAATAGTAATATATTATGTGACTTAGCTGGTTATTTCACTTATTTAATTAAATTCTCATTAAATTTCTATAACTAAATGCTAATAATAGATTTCAAGGAATATGTGGACATAACTTAGAATTTCGCGTAGGTAGCAGTTACTTAACACGATGTGAATGAATTTTCATTTTACATTAAAATACATTAGTGTTTCGGATTCTGTACAATTGGGTACCTACGTGAGACCTAGTTTTCAGATGTAATAAACGCATCTGTATCTCCTGCATATGAGTGACCCAATGTGAGACGGCATGCTCCAGTTGCAAGTGATTGCAAACTTTCTTCCTTGTTTTTCATTACTGTCCAACTGTCCGTATGCTTTCATTCATTTCTTCATAAGATTAGTAATGTTTTATTATAATAATTATACGTTTTATAGCCTTTAGTACCTTGTTTCCTCAATTACCTATAGTGACGAGTCTTGTTGTAAGATTCCTATCGAAATATCTATCTGTATGAGTATTAATTAGTAACACTAATAAAATTCAATGAGACTTAAGTCAGGAAATATTTCGCAACAATAGGATTATGCTCAAACATCACAGGACCAATAATGTCCATATTATGAACCCACCTCTTTGTGGTAAGCTCGTTCTAATATTGCGTGATTTACGATTTTTCTAGCAATTGTACATAATAGCAGGAATCTGAAGGTTATCTTAAACAATAAGATAGAGAACTAGTCGGTTATGTGGCCTACAATAATATACGTAAAATATATTATTATATATATATATTTGTTAACCACTTAAAAATATATACTTACTCAAATGATTTATACAGCGTTTCCAAGTCACAGAAAACTAAATGAGTTGTATATTTCGTGGCAACCATTTGCTCTTAAAATCAATGAATTGAGCAGTCTATGTAAAATTAGAAACTGCATTATATTTGAAATAAATATACTACTCATAGTTAAATGTTTCAATGCGAATTTTTGCATACTTAAAATATTTAATTAATTATTATTATGGAGCACTACCAAACTACACTTCTCTTATCATTAAACTCAATTTATTAAGTAAGACATAACATTAAAAGCCTATAATGGTTTACAAATGTTAATTGAGTTATCCGAATAGCGAATTACTTGTCGATTGATATTTTAACGCGTTAGTGAACAATTATAATATACTAGAGTAGGATTTCACGAAAAAAAAACCTTTTTTATTTTATCGTAGAAACTTGAACCTAGGGATTTTGTTTGTTTTTTTTTTTGCATAATAAATTGAAAATCTGACATTAATACCGTTTTAATATGTTAGTACCAATTCTATCAATATAATTCTAATGCATAGTCAGCAACCGGCAGTCAATGCAATGTCCTACACCTAACAAGGTTTACGATTGTGCACTGCATCTAATGTGTGTTCAATATGCATAATAAATATGACTTTTTCCTGTAGTTGGACTTCCCCAAACCGATCGTTCCAACGAACGGAAAGTGATTCTTCGAAATTTAAGATGCGAGAATTTGTTTGCTTTCAGAGAGGTCGTATGACGTGCGAAGTGTGGTCTACGTCTCTATATCATCATGGCCCTTGATTTCCCATTACTTTGTTTTTTAATACTTAATTAAAATATCACTTTATATTCTTATTCAATAATATTATGTTTCTATTTATATTAAAAAAAAAATGTTAAGTAAACTGTTTCTGTATTGATTTCCTGGTTTCACTAAACTTAAATTATTTCAAAGGACTATTAAAATTAAAGGAATGTCTAATTGTCTTCGAAGTTTAACTATAAAGGATTCATTAAGCACTGTATGGATAATTAATACTTGATTTGCCCGTCCCAGATACGGGTGCCGCATCGCAAGCTACTCTGGCGCCGAGGCTAACTGTCCACTGCATTTGCGCATGACGGTGTTACAAGTAAACTCGTGTAGGCACTATCTATGCGCATTAACTTTATACTTACCAATCTAACAACTATTAATTACTTTTTGCCTTCCTAATGCCTGGAGCTAAAGATTAAGACCGTTTTAGCTAACCATTAAATTTAATCGTTTGTTTATACCATTTACCAGTAGGGTTTATTACAAAATACTTATTCAGAAATACAGAGCTAGTATATTAATAGAAAAAAACTACGATGTGCATAATTGCAAGTGGAGAAATGGCTACTGATTAAATGCGTTCGAAACGAGAAGATTTGCATCAAACTTGCGTTATTGCATCGGCTGGCACGACAGCTGAGTGATCGACCGTCCTGACACGAATAGGGCCAACACAAAGCCGCCTAACTGTATGCGACAGGATGACCCGACATGAGATGGGGTGACTTACGACTTTCTGCTCTCAATCGAACCTACTTAACTTGCAAGAATGAAATTCAATTCTATTTACAATATTGCGGCCCGTATAAAGTTATTAATCACCGAGAATCTAAATTGTTGATAATGTCTATAAACGATGTCCGCGGTCCACGAATGTTTTACTAATTTTGGTACGTATTGGTTACGTCACTGCGACGAACCTACTTGTATTCCAGTCCTTGCATATTTTATGTAAATAAAATGAAGATTGCAAGACAGAAACAATTGGCATCAGTTTCGGTCTAGACTTGTTAAAAGTGTATGTAAAAAAAGTTTTTAAAGGTGTCCACAACGTATACTTACTTTATGTTATTGTGTACTAAGTAAACTATGATTTGTGTGTTATGTTATGATTAGTCTAAACATTATAAAGTAAACGTAATATTTTTTATCGTCTACGCATCATTTGCTTCGTTAGTTAACGGTTAAAATGGGCTATCCATACCGTTACATCATTCCTCTGAGGAGTGCATCAGATGAAAATTGATGTATGATCGAAGGTGATGGTGGTGCGGCGTGGCGGGGCGTGCGGCGGGCGGCTGTGGTGCGCGTGCGACTCTCACCGCCTTATCTCTCGCGACCTCCGCCGGACGCGCACGCACGCCGCGCTCCGCACCACCCGATATCGCGCCGCGTTCGCGCTATGCCGTCTTTTCGACAACGAACTTATGTGCACGCTTACTTAAACTTTTTTTTATTTTCGAAGTGTAGGACATAATCCGGAAATGAGCCAGTGAATATAAACTATAGTATAGTGACAATTTACAGGATCATTGTTCTTAATAGACAATAGATAAACGTATAGAATTCGGGACTTTAACGACGATGGTGTCAGAAGGGGCTCTGCCCGTGGTATGGTGTGTACGCGATAATCAACTAGTGCCTCATCAAGTTTCGGGAGTAAAATTACAAGGAGTCGTAACAGGAGCACATATAGCCGCTGTTACAGACTTTTTACGTATGGTAGCAGGGACTCCTATTGTTCTTCCACATACAGCTGTTCCTGAAGATGTTGATAATGACATTAATCAAGAAAAAGAAAACTGTACTCGACGTCGGAAAATGTCAATGCAGGTGGAGGTGCCCTGTGTTTTTCTCACAGAAAGTGCTTTGCAAAAAGCAAAGAGTCGAAGTAACTCTAGAGAAGAAAAGGTAACACTTGAAAAATGTAATATACCCACGACCAAAATGATAGACTGTAAATCTTCTTTTCTAAGTTCAGCAGATATTTTAGAAATGAAGGAATCAGATGATTATTTACAGGAAGCCTATAAGGATAATTTAAAACTGAATTGCTCAGATTCTCCAATACCATGTAGTGAAAATTATCCGCAAAGGATAACTAGAATTATCGAATTGGATGACTTGAATCCTAGCACAATAAATATGGAATCTGAAAGGATAACACGAATAATAGAGTTTCAGAACGATAAAGCACCTTCACCTTCAGTTTGCAGTGATAGAGAAAATGAAACCTTACAAAGGATTACGAGAATAATAGAATTAAATGAGGACAATTCATTTTCAACTATCACTAATAATAGCCTTGACACAGATAAAGAATGTCCTCACAGGTTAAGTAGTATAATTGAAGTCGAAAAAGAAAATAGTTTTCCTAGTATGACAAAAATTATTGAAATGGAAAATGACATATCAAATGAACGGAGAATTTCTCTCACGAATGAACGAGAAACAGGGGGTGGAAATAACGAAAATTGTAACGAGGAAGTGGCTATTAGGTCTAAGCTTTTGCATCGTAGTACTCCTAGGTTTAGTCTCGACTCTTCGTGCTCCGAAAACTCTTATGTTAATATTGAGTGTATAAAGAGTTTGCAGGATGTTAGAAAAGAGGAAAGCACAGAAAATTGTGGAAGTCCAGAAATTTCGCCCGTCAGGAGATCGGTCCATTCTCGGTTTCCGAGGAAGAAGACGTCAGTATGTTCGATTGGCTCTTCGGACTGCGACGATGAGGTAGACGTTATATTCAAATCCAAACCTAAATCTAGTCAATGGGTAAGTTTGGACTGGATACCACCACCTCCCAAAGAAGAGCCAGTGATTACACAAGTCTGTGATAAAAATGATTTCATATCAAAATGGATAGCGGAACAAAATTCGCAAGACTCTGTAATTATTGTCGATGAAAGAAGAAAAAGCCTTCCACCAAAATCTAATGAAATATATCTTCAAAACATGAGAAGATTCAGTGATAGTCTACAAATATGTAAAGAGGACGCTGCAAGCGATTCTCCTGCTACAGTGAAATGGAAATGGCACGATATTGTTAAGCGTCACCTCCAATTACTTAAGAATGAGAAAGGATTTCGAAGACAAAAAGGTAGTTGGATGCGGACAGCGAGACGCCTGTCTGGAACCACTGTCAACCACAAAGAATTGGATACGTTGCCATTAGACACATATATGAAACTTCAAACAATGCCGTAAGTAACAAAAAATATAATTTTAACAATGCACAATATAATTATTTGTTACCTAGACCAAAAATTTCTATAGTTTTTCTGCGTCGGGTACTCCCAATTGAGTATTTCATTAAATATATACTTATTTTACTAATAAATATTTTTTTCAAAGGCGGCGACGAACAATATACATAATTATTACTATAATTTAATCGACTCACATACATTAGGCTACTTAAGACAGGCATTAAAACATTTGGTAACGATTGTTGTTCCTTCCGTCGGTCACCTATTCTTATTATATATTTTAAGTATTAAATCAGTTTATAATCTTTTATCGTCTGTTTATCTATGTATATACTAGCTGACCCGACAGACGCTGTCCTGTCAAAACTAAAACTCTAAATACAATTAAAATTTTAATATTAGGCGTGAACTAACCATGATGTGCTCTAAGAGCAGCACGCATTCTGTCAATGTTGTGTCAATCGCCATAAGATTACAATAAAAAAAGGTTGTTTTGTCAAAACGCTAAGGTTACTTTAGAGAATTTGATATGGTGGTAAAGTATTCTTATTTTTTTTTTATATCCGCGCAATTTTTCTTTCTTGAGAATCTTCTGACAATCACAAACAAAACAACAAAAAGAATTAGCGTTATCGACCCCGCCGTTCACGCGTGATGCCTTGACCAAGGCAAATAGGGATTCATTTTTATATACATAGCTGAAACCGCTGGGTCTAGGACCTTTAAATTTTGCACAAACATTCCATACGTGTCATCCGTATGCACTTCTAAAATGGGATTTGTATGTAAAAAACGGGCAACAGCTTGTGATAAATATTATTTTACTAATGTATTAATTACGATAAAGGGGCGGCGGCTTACATTTATCATATTTTTATGTCAACAATATACATACACACTACATATTATTATATAAACATATGAGCATTAGAGCCATATTATGTCATCAACACATCAGTAATTATTAAAGGGCCAGTTTTAGTTATCAAAATTATTTGCTTTGCAACTCACTGTATTAACTCAGGGTGCATCGCATACGTGTTGCTTCCAAATCTACCTACTTACTAATTCCGACCTGTTATGTGAATTAAACTGGTTAACATCTATCGAATGGCCCGTATCAGACTACAGCTTGAGCATTAATCATTTCCACTGACTAATGCTCACAATTGCTACTTCAACTTTTTAAATTCCTTCATTGTTCGTGTACACGCCAGTAAATATGAGCTGAACTTATATACAATTTTAAATTATTACTTCAAAAAATAAATACCAATTTACATCAATTTGCGATAATCTAGTTAAATTATCGCAAATCTTATTCGTCTTGTAACACAGTGCCATAAGTTACAACTCAGTTTAATTTCCGGTTTTCCTTTAAATTCCAACTCGTCTTTAAAGTCAAGATATGTCAATATAGTGATTTGTCGAGTTGGATGATAAGGGGGCATGTTACGAGATCGGGTTCGAGACACGCGCTTCCGCAAGGCCGCTCGATTAGAATGCAGGGAGCTCGCGTCCAAGGCTACGATTGCGCGGTCGGTCGGTGCACCGGCGGCGGGCGCTGCCTTCCTTCACAGTTTGGCTATTGGAAGTAGGCTCAGGAAATTAACAATGAAGGTGACGCTCACAAAAGTTATCAGCTTGTTGATCGGAAGTGACTGTGCTTTGAATTTTTGACGTACCTTTGTTCAGCAACGTGTGCGCTTCCTCAATCCTCTTCATGAATAATTAGGACACGAATTAATCATTTATTTTATTAACTCTTCTCGGAACAAATGCTTGTTTTGACTGAATTTAACTTGTGTTACTCAATTTGCTAACGAGCCATGTTTAATAAAATACATCCGAGGTCCTACCCTGACTTTGACATTTAGCCCAAGATAATCATCGCGCTCAGTTTGTAAATTATACTTATATCAAAACTATTGTTTGATTATAACTACATATCGGTATTTTTCTTTTTTCAATGGGTGGGAGCATTGAGGAAGTTTGATATGGCATAAAGTATCAAGCTACGGTCTTTGGAGTTGGAGCAGTACATTTAAGTTTTTTTTTTCGGACGGATATATGTAGTTAGCCCTGAGGCTTTTGCTACTTCACCGGACATACAGGCGAGCAGAGCTCCAGCCTAGATAAAGCATATTTAAGTAGGGCCGCGAAGGTAATACCTAAAACAATAACAACGATAAAAATTGAAGCTTGCACTTCACATTATGCGGCGTACGTAATAATTCCTAATACACCTTTACACCTTACAATTTAATTTCCGCTATTTATTCAATAGTTAACTCATGTAGTTCCTATAAATAATACATTTATGAATGTTACACAATTTAAACCACAGTTCGGGAAACGGCAACGCTTGTGCTGAAACGAGGTAAACGGATGCACCAACGTCAGTTTCACTAACAAGCCTTGAGACTTTACTCCACTTGCACAATAGCCAACCGCTTATCATAGTAATTCAAATTATTACACAAGTATTCGTTGTAATAAAATGATTTACTATGAAAATATTGTTTATTCACGAACGTGTTCAACTCCCTTAAATCGCGTATGACACCAATAAAATAATTGTTACTGTCCATGCATGTAAAAATTTCCGCAATCATTAAGATTTTTATTCTGTAATTTTTCGACATCAACTATTAGGTGTTGTTTGTTCAGGCACTGTTCTGAAAATATAAATGTTGTGTTTGTAATGCCACAACATTCCTATTGTGCTAAATGGGCATACCCGTTCTTGATGGAAACAAAAGCATTCACATCGAAATATTTGCTTGTTTTGTAGGTTCTCACAGTTTCTTGTTGCTTTTCAAGAAAGGCTTGATTAATTGGATACTCTAATTGTTTTTATTATTTAAGCGTTGCATTATTTATTTTAAGTTTAATGTATTTGTTCGTTTACGGTTATATCTATCAAATTGTCCACCGATGTGATTGATTGGTTTGATTTTTTTTAAATTAAAGGATAGATTAATCGAGCTCCTATGTTAAAAAATCGATGTAATCTTTATCTTTCAAAAATCACATGACATTTTTTTACTAATGATTCTGATGTGAGAAAGCGATACGACAAATTAATAATTACTCTTTATCATCAGTATATATTTATGAGTGGTTTATTAGGAGTAAATACATGTAATATAAAATCAATATGTTTATATTAGATATTTAAAGTTAAAACAAATAATAAAAGATTAAATGGTGGTTATATACAAGTGATTTATTTATTTTCCAGTTTTACTGTGAAAAACTTATCAGAAGTTAGCCGTATTTTATTATAGTAATAACTCCTCGTCCCAACATATCTGTGCAACAAATTGTGCCAACTACTTCGACCTCTGAGAACGAGAGAAAACTCATTTGGAGTAAAAAGTAATAACATTTTCCTCGCAGTTCCATGAACTTTATGTGAATTATATCAAATTAGTTTTGCATAATTTGTTAAATATCGCGTAACTTGGTGTTGGTAAAAAATTATAACAGACTAGAATTTGTTTTGTAACATCAATTGCTTCTTGTTCACTTTCACTATGTTGAACATTTAGGTTCCGTTTCGTGACGTCTCCGGTCTCACAGTTGATTCAATAGCGTTAAATATTAACGTTGTTTATTTTTTTTTATCATAATATCTCGCTTTCTATTCAAATCATGAACATTGTCAGTATAATTTTTTGACCATTACTTACTGTGTAGTGAGAGATTTCATGTCCTACTATAATCGTTTCAGTCACTTAGCTTTCTTGCGAGAAATGGTCTATTTTATCGAACAATAAGTTTTGCAATGCTAATGTTTCTTTGTTATTCTAACTAGACACGTGTTAGAAAATCGATGAAAATGACTCGTTTCTTATCAAAAGGCTTGAGGTCGTTTCTTTGAAAGAACAATACAACTGGATTTATGATTTGTTTTTACTTTTTATTGCCGCACGAAGTCGTCCGCTGCGCGCACCGACCTTCGGTACAGATAATTTCTTGATCTTGCGGATATTTTCATGGAAAAATATTCAAATTATATTCTATTATAAAAATATCTCTACTAATATACCAAGCTAAAGAGATTTTTTTGTTTTGTTTGCTTGAACGAGCGCGTTGAAGCAAACAAAACATCTCGGAATCTTCTGGTCAGCCCATTTATCGAGAAAGGCTATATTTAATTATGAAGTTCCTACGGGAACGGGACTTACGCGGATGAAATTGAGAATTATTCGATGGCGTGCCTAAATAAGACAATCAAATCAATTACGCGTAAATCAAATATTAATTGAACCTCTTTAACATAATAATTGACTTAACACGTTTCTTATCACCCTCCTGTAAACATATTGACGGCGGACAATGGCTGACTTGCCATTAGTAATTCGCAGTACTTAGCATGAGTAGTTCTACGTTTCGCATCATTCCCTTAACAGATTAACAGGAGGCAGTAATATTTAACGACTCATTGTACACTTAGTTAATTGTTATCGATACGCTAGCAGATTTTAAAGTGTTTTATAATAATGTTCTCAAAATAAACAACTCTATAATTTAAATCATGCTGACGTAGTTTCCCTTAATGATTTACTTGGCGTACCTATAGTGTAATAGTTGGACATGTGACAATCACTATGTAGCATGGTTTAAATTTGATACTTAAACTGAGTTTCGTCTACTGCAATATCTGTGTCACAATTCTTAGCACTTAGAGAATAGGTATCTGGGAAATCCTTATTGTGAATTCAATCGTTGTTGCGTATTGTTTGACTGATATCCTTATCTGTCACCGGTCAGAACAAGCAAGTAACGGGCAAACATATATGGCCTGCGAAAAATACCGTTCAAAATTCAATTATCTCGAATGGGGTTTCTGGTTCATGCATCTCAAAATCGTTTGGCGTTAATAAAGCATCCATTCCTGGAATAAGTTCGTTTGTTATTTTCTGACTGTCATCTTTATAATAACGGACCACGAAAGCTAAGAAGTTCATTATAATTTATAATGGAGATGTACATCCTTTTGTGCTGGAACAAAGAATACTCCCACGATATTAAATATTTGATACAATGCAAGCAGTTGTGTCGTCGCGGGACTACGTCTAATTTAATCGGATTCTGATACTTGGAAAATAACACGCTCAAGCAATTAAAACACTTTGTCACTGTTTTATCTAAACATTTTGTCACACGTGCTCTGATTTCTATTCCCTGATTTATCACACCACCAATTTGTTTCTTCACAGAAATTTTATGTTTGATGTTTTGTTACAAAGATAGAATTATGTAACATTCCTAAGAACAAAGTAAGTTAAAAATAGAATGGCAAGTCGTTGTGCCTAGCAATAGATCTTAAAAAGGTCTTAGTCAAAACGGTATCGATATTCTGAAAAACTAGTCTTGAAGTTTAAGGTAAGACTGTCCATCCCAACAGGGAGACCCTATAATTAGATTATCCATCTAGCGAGCAACCCGGAGCCAGGCGAGACTGGCTTAGCAAAAAAGTTGTGGCTACATCGGCACGCGAAGGTCGATGACCGGCGCCTCTGCTTAACTTGCTGTATTGTAAAACTCTGAGCTAAGCTCTCGTAATTAATTCTTCTTAATTGTGCTTTTAATTTATAGACGACAAAGCGTTTAGTTGAATCGTTAAACATTTCAACTCGCTTACTGATTTTAAAAAGACCGGCCATCTAATAGTAATGACCCAGTACTTAACATTTATATTACGGTTTATTTTGTCAATTTTAGCACGTGGCACTCTTTATAATATAAAGTTCATTCAACACGATCGCAATCATGGTATATAAAATTTGCATTTCAAGTTTTTATATTTAATTCTACTGTGAGTTATCTTATACTATAGGATTATTCTAATTGATGTGTTCGCAAACCGGAAACTTGTTATGTAAGGCACCCAATAATATTTTTATTAGGAATTTCCGTCTCCCCACCTTGAATGCTAGCGACGTGCCCACGGCATTCTATTTCCAAGTATTCAATTTTTGACAGAACATTATGTAATCGATTCTTATTAGTTTTCTTTGTAACCAATACATTTGAGCACGACACTGTTATCTTTCTTGTTTAAAACCGTTATAATAAACGTCGGCTCTCAGTCATTATTCAGTGGTTATGTTCAATGTAAAATATAAGTTCATAATAGAATAAGTTAGTTCTATAGTTGCACCGTTTATCAAACATCTTTATTTTTAATTTAATAAGATGCGTTTATCTTATCACACACCATTAGAGTTCAAGTTATGCGAGCATTATGTAAAAACTTGGATCAAGAAACTAAAACTTTTACTCAACTTTTCTGAAGTCTAGACAAAGAAGCTAGTCAAATTTGCACAATGCTATTTGTACTTTCGAAAATCTGCAATTGAAACATACTAAAACAAATATAGCGGCCACCTACTTATACAAATCCAGTCTATACTTGTCCATTCACAAATATTTCACGCAAATATCACACGTTAGCTTTACTTTAAAAATATATTTTATATATATTGTTGTTTTCCGTGTTTGCGTTTTGTACAGTTCCTTAATTTAAATTAAGAAACTTAACCTTAGGTAACTTCTCTTAATATCAATTATGATATCATCCAAAATACTGGGTACAATGAAGGCCTACCAATAATAATATTATGTGGGAACAGTGATTCATCTTGATTCTTGATATAGATGGCGATTTCTCTTCGTCTAGGTCAAGGTCGCTTAATCTGACTGGCTTATGACTTTGGAATTTGAATTTTGGAACCCGTTACTAAGAGAAACGTTGGCGTTTTTGGATTTCCCACAGCCCGAACGTTAATGCACTTTTTGTATAAATATTAAGCGAGAATATTTCTAATGACAAACCTGCTTACACTTTTAACACTCATGATTTTGACTTTCTAGATCTTGCTCGCTTAGATAATTTGTTCTTTGAGCCGAGTTCACAGGTAAACGTTACACCTCCTTTCAATTAAACTTACTTTCGGTCTAGTCATTATTACATTGACGTTTCTTAAACTTTCTATTTCATATTATTGTGGAAATTAATTAGCTTAATTAACATCTACACTAATCTATTCTGAATGCGTTTTCCACGTCGGAACCTTCGACGTCGTCTGTTAGTTACCGATCTATGACCCTTACCGTGCCCTTAGTGCGTGACGAGGTCTCACTAAAGGTATTAATAGTTTACAGCTTGAGGCGCCCTTTTCATGTCCAATTTTACGACACCTACGACATTGTTTATGATAATTTTCCTCCATGACATAACTTAAATTATGTTTATTAGTAAATTGTTACAAACAACTATTGAATATTCTTTTTGTATATTTCGATGACGGAAAAGTGTCATAAACTATACATCGATAGTTGTCCGTTTTAGAAATTTAGTATATCTATTTTTTTATATTGCTTTTATATTTATGTTCAGACAGTATAATGCAGAAGTTCTTTACTAAGTACTTACTCGTATATTGTACCTCAAATATACATGTCCTAAACTTTAATAAAAGGTACATTTCATTCTTTACATTAATACAATTTCATTAACTTCTTGCTGAGGGATACTGTGTGGCCTCTGCCTTGAAATATATCAGGGCTACGTTTTTACACTAAATAAGGCTGATGCAGCCAATAAGCATTTGTTGTTGATTACTTGATGCTCCAAGTATTTGATAATGTTGTAACGCTACATGATTTTAATACGTTTCTAAAAGAAAAGTAGGTCGTAGTCGCAGGTCGACCTTTATGATATGCATTTCGTATTGCAAAAATTCACATTATTCCGCGATCGCTCTCGGATATTACCTCGTAGCTTGTTCATGTATTAGCTAGGTACATTTAGCAAGTGTATTGTGTACAATTTCTTAGAATTATCTATCATACATAACCTCTACCGGGCAATCTATACAGATGATTTAATGGATAGTAAAATGCCTAGTATTATTTTCCTGTTGAATGCTACAGTAATTTAATTCAGCATGGTTCATTGATAATTAAAAATGGTGTCATTCTTATTGAGTTGTTATTTCAAGAAGCCTTAATGATGAAATTAGTTTCCTGGTAAATATCGTGAGACGAACCGTCAATTACAATTATCTACATTGCTGTGGTCCGTTACTGATACCTAGACAAACTAACAATTCGAAGTATAAGATATAAGTACTCCTCTAATCATAGCAATAAGTTAATTCTGCAGTCACGAATGTAGGAAATTATCCTTGGCATAATCAAAATAATCTGAAATTTAGTTATTATATTTAAATTGGTTCTGTAAATAAATATGTCTAAGGAAACAACCGACACAAGCAGATCGATTAATTTGTTCGGTCAATTTTACGCTTGATGTGTTTCTACTAAAATATATTAAAACAAAACTCCTTCAATTCGAATTACTTTTGTACTTTAGAATGACGCACGAATTTAATCAATTAGTGGACTTTTTGTTTGGAAAACCCTGAAGTTACTAATAATAGATTAAAAGAACCAGGACTGAAAAACTGTTCCCTTACTGAGCATGAAATGTAGTTGCATTTTATATTTGAACGACTTAGTAATAGAATGAGTACAATTACCAACTAAAATGATTCATTCTAAAATGTTGTTACCCAAATATATTTAAAAAGTCATCTTTATATTTCGATACGATCTGCAAAAAAATATAGTAATACTTAACTCATTCGGACCGTTATATATTAATATTAATCAAATAAACAATATTTATATAATATCTGAGCAATAACTCCGCAAATAATCCGTATATTTTTACGTGCTCCTGTACAAAAAAATGATGCAATTCTAAAACTATAATCGTTAGAAGCGATCGTGCCTCTTTTTACTGCTCACAGTATACCGTTTTACAGCTGTACCACTTAGATACTATTTTTATATCATGAGCCCGACGACCTCGGCCGTCTGTCGCGGGATTTGATGCAATATCACTATTGTCAGACCCCTACAGCTTTATTTTGCAATAATTGTCGAATGAGAAATTATTGTGAACTTATACGCTTATTACTGTGACTGTCATAATTGTGATTTGGTCGTGCACATCTATTGTTGTAGTTCAGTCTGCATTGTAACACCTGGCAGGGCAAAGACCTTCCTTTCTTATTGGTTTTGCAGGTTATCCGCTAGTCTAGGTCAATTGTAAACGAAGTATAGTTTATCGCATTATATTAATCGACAAGTCAAATCTGAGTACCCAATGCAAGAAATCCTATTTATTATAGATATCAAGTTTTATATTATTACTAGCGGCCCGCCCCGGCTTCGCACGGGTGGACTTTTATACCCTATGCCCTACCCTACCCCTACCCTAACCCTACCCTACCCCTACCCTACCCCTACCCTACCCCTACTCCTACCCTACCCCTACCCTACACCTACCCTACCCTACCCTACCCCTACCCTACCCCTACCCTACCCCTACCCTACCCCTACCCTACCCCTACCCTACCCCTACCCTACCCCTACCCTACCCCTACCCTATCCCTACCCTACCCTACCCTACCCTACCCTACCCTACCCTGCCCCTACCCAAAAGTATCCTATGTCCTTCTCCCAGTTCTTAGCTACCTCCCTACCAATTTTCTGCCAAATCGGTTCAGCCGTTCTTGAGTTATAAATAGTGTAACTAACACGACTTTCTTTTGTTTTTAAAATGTATTCTGCTATTCGGGACGGAAACAAATCCAACAAATCAAAAACCATGGCAATCGGTCTAGCCGTTCTCGAGTTATAAGTGTTGTAACAAACACGACTTTCTTTTATATATATAGATGTATATTGTCAGCTTGTGTCTTATCAGTTGCTGTTTACATTAATTTACTTATACAATCATATGCGCTACATATAAATTCGTTACTGTTACTATACAAATTCTGTTAAGTGACAAATTATGATTCATTGTTAAAGCAAAGTTGCGTTTAGCGGTTACTACAATAAGTTGGTCTCCGTCGGACGCTGCCCATACGTCAACAGAATACATACTATTCATTCGCGTCCGTTGAGTCACCGACAAGCCGCTTTCTGCTCACTGCAGCTACGTGTATACCGGTCCTATAATGCGCTCGTTTTGTCGTTACAATGATAATGAAATTGTTCATCTGCACTACCTTTTTTATATTGTTGTAATTTGTATTGCCCTAGTTTGTAATAATTGTTTATGAGTCCTGAAATAGCAGATTTGCTTCTTGTTTAAATAAATTAAGTGGCATCAATATTTGTTTTTTTAGTATTTACATTTGGCATTGAACTTAATTATTGATTATGAATAAATAATACTCGGACTTTTATATAATCGTTGCATATTTTAACGGAATATTGTTTTTGTTGCAGATGGTACTTCCGCAAAATAAAACGAATCGAAGCTGAGAAGAAATTGCTTTTACCGGAAAATGAACATGGCGCTTTCCTCATCAGAGACTCGGAGAGCAGACATAATGATTTCTCATTATCAGGTAAATACAATGTCATTTTGTGTATTTTACCCATAATTATTATAGTCTATCAATAGGAAACTATTAAGTTTATACAAGGGGCTTATACAACAGTTCCATACTCGACCAGTAGTGTATTACATTATTAAAATATGTGCTTTATAAAATCCACAATAACTATTGCTTAAAGAAAGTTAGAGGATAAGATATTTTATAACGTTTATAGCTAATACAAATGGAAAATAATGCTAGGTTAAATCAGATCAGGTATCAATATTATGTTGTCCAAAATATTGGTAAAACATAAGTCAACGCTGGACCAGACTACGGTCTGAATTGCCGTTCCTTAACTGCAAACTCAATTTTTCAGTTTTACACAAATTTTGCAATACATTTGATATTTATTTTTCGTTAGAACATCGCTCTAATTATGTCGATGATCGCGACGTATAAAAAGAAAACTTCTACGAAGTCGTTTGTAACAGAGATAAAAAAGTTAAACATTATGCTAAAAAGTGTCAAGTATTTTTCCAACGACTCCAAAGCTATTACAATTATCTAGATAGCTTGGAAAACTTGAGTGTATTAATATACAGTGTAGTTAACGATGATTCATCGCAGTCCTGTGTTCCTATGGCGTGCTATATGTTGATCCTATAGATAGATTTGTGCTATCCTGCGGCGTCTTATTCCACCTTCTTCGATGAAACCGGTTCAACTTTTTCTAAGACCTAGCGCCTATCCGTGGGAAACGAACTCCGAATGAATGCCTTCAACATCTGCTAATTAGTATTGTTTATAAATGCAACTTTAACTTTGAATACCAATGAGAAATGCTAAGAGTTGAAACTTTTAATCCGGCTTTAGTTAGAATCCGCATAATGGCTTCATTGTCTTTATTGTGCGTATTGCTTGTTTTATAGATGAGGTGATGTGTACTAAGTATAACTTATGCATCTTCATGATTTTGGGTTCGGATTAAGCTAAGGTTAATTTAAAGCGTGTTTGTAAAGTAATCCATTAATTTCCCTAATGTAGGAGTTGTCATTTTAAAAAGCAAAACAAAAACATTGGCGGACTTAATGTCAGGAGCATTATCTACAAGTCAGGCTGACTGGTAGATAATGCCTCTGGCATTAAGTGTTCGATGCTAGATTTGCTTAATTTTAAAAAAGGTTGGCATCATATTTTATAATACATAGGGTACCTATCTGATTGTTAACCTGTGCCTGCCTGTGTCTGTGCTTAACTTTTATTTGTATATTAGCCATATTTATAGCAAGTTTTATGTTCACCACGCCTTGCCTCGACTGTAGTATTTAAAGCACTTTTATTTAACCTAGATGCGAGTTAATTATGTTTATCTATAATTTCCATTTAATACGGGTCTGTTGTTTAAATATTATTTTTGTTCTATATTCAGAAGAAATATTTCATTTTTTATATTTCATATTGTCATCTTTTTCTAAATGCAATGTTGCTGCAATGTTTAAAATTGTTCAATTTTAAAGTTATCGGTCGACCGATAACGGTAAGTGAGGAAGAATAGGTACTCTGTGTACCGTATACATATCAATATGAACTGTGATATAATTGCTGCATTACGGGTATGGTATTAAAAATACAAAAAATAGCATAGAAAAAAAGTTTTTTATTTGGTTCAAATGATACATTCAAATTAAAAGAAAATGTTGGGCTATATTTCGATGTTATGTTATCTAACGAATATTAATTGTTCTACATAGTCTTTATTATTAGTATAGATTTCAAGTAATTTATTCTTTCTTACCAAATATGCCTAGCAATGTGACTTGAAATTATACACGTTTAGTGAAAACCCGCGACCTCTAAGATAACGTCAGTAGGCTCTCACTAGGGCGTTTGTCGTCGAGGACATCAATTGTATTCCTCTGCGTGTCATCAAGTTGTTAAGTGTCGCTGTATTGTAACAATGTAAAGATATTATTTAAAATTATTCTACTTTTAAAAAATTGCCCACAGAACTAGCACATAGGTATATGTCAAAAGAAATATTGACATAGCCCTATATTCTTTGTACATTGTCAGTCGGCTTTTAACAACAAAGTAAAGTGTAAACCAAAGTAGCAATATAAATTTCACTATGTTTTTAGAAATACTTTCTTAAATATTTAAATTTCAATGTCTAAAGACTTAGAATTGGAAATCCTTCCTATGATCACTGTAAGATTTGTGTAACAAGACACGATGTAAAGAGATAGTTATAGTAAGATGGGACCGTAACATTGATTTTGACCCTTATTATGAAAAACAAAAAACATGGTTAATTAAATATTAAAACCATTCACCTAATAAACCAACCAACCTTTCATGTAACTTTGGTCGGCGACTTTTAAATATCTACATTATTAATACATAATATACCCGTATTTTTAAAATATGAAAACATCGTAAAATCTGCAATATTGTCACCGATTCGACATGTTTCATGATGTGCAAAAGATAACGCAGACTTGTTGTTCGAGTAATGTTTTCCATAATAAAACTGTAGCGCGATTGTTATTAAGTGTACCTATGTCATTGTATCGTAAAAATAGCAGCTCTGTAAGTGACAGTTAGCTCAAATTACTTGCTGTAACTTGGTACAGAAAAAAATAAAAATATAGGTATCGTGTTTCGTACATTTACAAAATTATAAGTTTCCGGTAGGTTGTATATGAAAAACCTAGCAGCAGCACTTGACGTTGACAATTTGCTTCGATAATTCTTTAGATATTTCAAATTAAAACGGTGTAATTATTTCAATTATGTTGATATATTAATTTAATATGTTGAGTGAAAAAGTAGTAGTAACCTACAAATACAAAGTACTTTTTTCTATTGATATATTAATAAAAACAGAATAATTCTAAAACTAAACTTAACGAACAAAAATAACCTATAATTAAAGTAAACTAAGAATTAAAAACTACCAAAAGTTAAAAAGTAACGTAAAACTAAATACTACTCTAAACTGGAAACTTAATTTAACTTTTTTTAGTACATTTACACATGCGACTTATAGTTATCATAAATAGGTATTAGGTCCTAGAAAATCTTGCAATTATAATTAATAAACTGATAAATATTTTCCATAATTATCTCGATTACAGGAAAAAAATCATTTTAATTATAGAATTTTTATGACAGTTCTTGGATTAATCATTGATGTTTATTTAACACATATACGTGTCTACATGGTGTCCCATAGAAAAATGCGAAATTATAAAGTTAAATTCTGTATTAAAAAAATCTAGATACATATGAGTATTTTAATGGTATATTCTAGACTTTTTGTAACTGACACATTTTTCGTATTCACAATTTAAAGGACAATAGTATTGTCATAGGTCATTGTCCGTATGTCTATTATAAACAAATGGATTTTTACTTTATACGTATATTGTTTCGGTAAAACTGTAATTTTCGCAGAATTAAACTAGTGGAACATACCAATAAGTAGTATAGATCTCTAAGTTGGGGGAGGCCACGGCGGTTTTATTGAAATTTTGTCATAACACTGAGAAAACTATAACAAAGGTAAATAACACTCAACTGCAATGGTTGTAGATAGCGTTGTTCCGATACAATTTAATTTAAGTTAGTACTCGATACTTTTGATTCGATACCACTTGCTTTTAGCATCGAATCAATCTTGCAATACTTGTATCGAAACAAAAATACTTGGTATAGAATCGAATCAGACTGAATGAAAGGAAACGTAAAATTTCCAAAAGCATCTTAGGAAACAAGTCATAGTGAATTTTGTATTTGATATATTTTTCCAAGACTAATAAAACTACTGTAAAATGTAAGCATTGTTTTAAGCATTATATTTATTTGAGCATTCCAACACTCATGGAATCAATGTGGACGAAGTGATGAAATTTGTGTAAATTACATAAAAATGATCATTCCTAACAATATAATTTTATTAGTGTATTTAAAAAAATGTAAAATTATGGATATAAGTAGGTAAGTATCGATACTATACCGATAAATACTACTTTTATGAGTATGTATCGCAATCAAGGTTCGCAATGTGGGTATCGGAACATGCCTCGTTGCAGAGTATTTGGGAATAAATTCTCATAATGACCGGATTATTTACATTTTAAGATTCGTCCGAGTCTGTTGTAAGACTGTATAATACAAAGGATTTAATAATCATGATTGTGTTTTTGTAAAGTAACCCGTGATACTTTGATTTATTTCCTTAGTGCAGCTGTTTTATATATTATTTACAAAGCAAACAGTGTTCACAAAAAGTTATTAATTCAGCAGGCAGAAACAAAATTTTAAGCGTATTTTTTTTCACTATAGTGCATCAAGCAATTTAACTGAATACAACATGTAGGAAATAAGTAGAACATGCTGTACATTTAGGTAAACCAAAGATCGATTGTCGCGTCATCAATATCTTACATCAGAAGTCATAACGATTGTTGCAACTCCAAGGACGCCGCTATTTTATTTTTTCTACTGGTTTCTTAGGAAATCTTGTATGTATTACATAAAATGATTAAGAGTATTGCATAGCTGTAGCATTCTCAGCATTTGTAGGTTACAGATTGCTATGAAGCCACCTAGAGCATCTGCATTTTAGTAATATTCCAATAATTATGACATGTGCTGCAATAATGCATAATCGACATAATATGAATATTATTCATTCTATATTAAAGGACTACATGGTACACATATGTTGTGTTTCGAGATGGAAAAATATCGACACATTATTTGCCAATAAAAGAACTTCGGTATACTAAATACAAATTTTAACTCTTGTGGTAAAATTGCATTTTGTATATTATAATAACAAAGAGTTCAAGGTGTATTTCTTAATCTCGTCTAGCGTCAAGTAAATACAGATGATGTAGCAGTTTTTTGACTACTAAACTGACTAGAAATTTCATACCCTCGGTAGACCTCGCACACATCTAGGTAGCATCGCTCTCCGCTCTATTTTAATAAAAATTTCTATCGTTATATTATACAAACTGTTTATTGTAATAGTTTTTAAGCTGTATGTATATAGAAATACATTACTTATTTTTTTTATTTATTGCTCTACCTTTGACATCTAGCTAGCTAGCAGCAGAGGATATAAGTTACTGCTCGTAGTTTTTGAGCTTTATATATGAATCAATTTCTCATTTTTATATATTTGCCCTACAATTGACATCTAGGTAGGAAGTATCCTTTTTAGTCATGATTATATAATGTCAGTATAAACTCCTGTATCATCAAAAAAGTAATCATATAAGAATATTCTAATACCGTTGAATAATATGTTTGTGTTCGTATTTTTCGTTATATATTTTTATTAGCTAAACCATTAAAATATTTAAGCAATTTTATTGCATTTCTTCTCAGTTAATAAATAATTTTACTATACCTACTAAATATCTCAAATTTCACGTGAAAGTGCATATTTACATAATTAATGGGGGAAAATTGTTTTGCAAAAATAATTAAATAGTTCTGAATATTTATATACCTCACATATATAATATAGAACGTAGCTTTTAGGTTCTTTGTTTTATTTTTTACTTGTTTTAATATATCATTATAAATATCAAACAACCTTTATTAATAAACACTACATATAACTTAAATAGGTCATAATAATGAAGCTAACCACTGAGTGTTTTCTCGGCTTATTATTATTAATTAATTAAAACGAAGACTGTACAGTTGCTTCCTGTAGTAACATTAGTACTCGTAAAACTCCATTTAGGTATATTTATCTAAACTAATATTATAAAGAGGAAATATTTGATTGTTTGCTGCTTAGTACGTAGTTACTTAGGCTATATTTAAGTATGAAGTTCCACGGGGACGGGAGCTACGCTGGTGAACCCTCATGCTGGAAGCAAGAAAAATATATCTATAATTTTTTATTACTACATAATAAAAATATATCTTTAATTTTTTATTACTACATAATAAAAATTTATAGATATATTTTTTATTATTAATACATACCGGTCAACTGGGGTTTCTTTGACATTCAGGATAACATTGGCCGTGTAAATGTACTCGTATTTGATGGTAGGAGGATCTCTTTACTAAATTCACCAGCTTTCGTTTCTGGAGCATATTTCCTCATGCCATTTTAGCGTTTTGTCTACCTTCAGATTTCGTTTCACCATCACTGGCGAAGTTACTCAGAATGTCAAATTAACCCCGGTCTACGATACTACACATTGAATATGCTTAGCTTTAAAATTGTATGAACTACTAGCTTTCCGCGCGAGGTTTCATCCGCGTAACTCTCGTTCCCGTAGAAACTTTATAATAAAATATAGCTTATAACCTTCCGCGATAAATGGGGTATCTAACATTGAAAGAATTTTCAAAATTCTTTCAATGTTAGATAGAAATCGGTCCAGTAGTTGCTGAGATTAGCGCGTTCCAACAAACAAACTCTTCAGCTTTATCTATTATGGCAAATAACTCATTATTAGGTACCAATTCCTTGCGTTTTTATACTCGTGATAATTTCTCAACGAAATGTCCGATTGGAATAAAACAAAAAGTATTTTACTTCTTCATAAATATCCTTCATAACATAATGCTTAATTTGGATAAGGATTAATATTACGATATACATTTAACGTAGTTTCTTTCTTCAGGCGATTTAATATTTTTTATGAACATAAAAGCGGTTATTGTAACTAAACTATGATAGTTAGATATATGCTCTCCCGGACTTTTTTGTAGATCCTTATAAGACCTACAAACCTGTAGTACATCATTTTGTTCTATTGTCAACAGTTTTTGCAGCGCACCCATAAATAGGTTTTCGCTTTTACAACTTGGGGTACAAAATCGCAATTTTCTTACAAATCCTTATTTTTTTTGAAAATAAAATATAGCATATAACCTGCCTCGATAAATGGACTATCCAACACTGAAAGAATTTTTGAGATCGGACCAGTAGTTCCTGAGATTAGCGCGTTCAAACAAACAAACAAACAAAATCTGCAGCTTTATAATATTAGTATAGATGCAAACCGAATAGCATTCGCTTCACTTAACTTTTCTCTCGGTCATATCATATTCAGGCCGCCCAATTTCTGTGGCCCACATTCCAGTGTTCTATATTTACCAAAAATCAATACGAAGCCTACCACCTGTGAGCTTCACGCCTTTCTCACCTAAATGTTAAGCAAATTATAACACCCACGTTGATCAAACGTTGGTCTGTTGGTCTACATTCTGAATATCCTCAAGTAACCGGCGCCTCTGGGAAATAGATTCAAAACCAAAACGACAGTTCACGCAACTGTACTTGAGATTGTCACTTAATTATTTGCAAGTAACTTTGATGCGGCAAACTTCTGAATCTCATTGTTATTCATGTTTCGTCATGCTTTTAGAATTGAGGACTTCAGTTCGTTTGGAGTTCATCTTACTGTTAAATTTTAAATGATAATGAAACAGTTTTTACTTTATAGAATACCTACCCTGCTCAGTGCTACCATAACATCTATATAAAATCGTTAACTAGGCACGAAATTCCTCGATCAACTAGACCCGGAAAAGAATCATTGATTATTCTGTAAAAACTCATTCTTAGTATTGAGGTTTTAACAACTTCAAAAAATACACTGTAATAAATTCGGTGTATTTTTTCCTAAATCGGAGCTCACCAGTAATTTCTGTAAAAAAAAATCCTGTCAGATAATTTTTCAAAGCAAGAATTCGTCATTTACTGTACTCAAACAACAACAAAACTTTACTCAAACTCAAGAATGTTGTTATGTGAGCCATTTCCATATATTTTCAATTCATAAATATGAATAAAGATTACATGTAAATCGGCGTGAAGCAAACTGCTCATATGTTGTATATTTTATTCTTTACGTAGAGCAATGTATGACGTTGGTTTATGCTCTCATCGTCACATCTTTTGACGGATCAGATTTGCGTACAATGTTTTTTTTTTTTTTTGAGTAATTATTACCACCTCAGGCATTTAGTGGGAATAAGTCTCGCACCTGGTGCCTGAGGCTTTCATACTAAGGAATAATCAATTATAGTATTCTGGTCGTGGATGGTAGAGAGACTCTGTGCTTCTGTCATAATGACAGACTTCTGTGACAATCTCCGTCTGTCATAATGGTCGTATTCAGCAACATATATGTATACCTGTGAACAACAATAATACATAAATACATACATAAGCTCACGCCTGTTTCCCAGCGGGCAGAGATAGGCAGAGACAATGGACCTCCACTTGCTACAATAATACGATCATCAATCTGGTTATGGTCAAAATTTGATAAGTGCATCGATGAATCTCGTATAACCTCTAAAGAATTGGACGGTACATAATTTTATGTAGATCTGAAAACACAAATGGCTAAATAATACTTTTACTTTTGCTCTCGCACCTACATAGGAAATAGTCATAAAACCCATTAGATAACAAACACCCAAAAAAGGTAAAATATCTTTTATAATACAAATTTGGTATGAAAGTAAATATTTAAGTGCATTTTGTTTATTATTTACATAGTTGCGTAAATATGTACCTAAGCTTAGATAATAGTAGATTGTTTATCTAGGGAGCAAACAACTATTTTAAAGGCGAGAGTGTTTTTTTTAATCCAGAGCGGAGCGAGGGATTCTTAACTAGAATCCTGAGCGCAGCGAGGGATTAAAAGTATGTCACTCGAGCTTAAAATAGTATTGCTCCCGAGGTGGACACTCTACTTTTTATCACCCTCTATGAGAAAATAAGTAAGTGCAACTTATGAACAAGAATTTATTTACGTACAATGAAGAACCATAAGATATAAAATATAATTTTCATCAATTTTTTTTTAAATTTGGCGCGCTCGCAGTTTTTCCGCCTGTCACAGTCACATATTCAATACATTGTTCCCGCATGGTTTGTGATTCACCTCTTTGCTGACTGAAAAATTATTAACAATATCCACATTCCAAATTCAAATCAATTTTGGTCCCTAAGGGATTAATGAGCTATTTTTGTCCCTGTTTACGAGGAATAAACTAGCTCTTTTTGAATAGATGTGATAAAAAATATATTATGAATTCAGTCTTCCTTTGTCTTACGGTTGCAACCGATACCGATTTATTATTTTTACGATTTCTTAGACTTGGAAAATTGAAACATATAGGTATATAGCAAATAATAAAGTAATCAAAAAGAAAAACATATTTAATCGAAACTGTACCCCATACAATGGCTAATCTGTCAATAAGGTTTAATGAACATCAGCCGACAAGAAAAATAAATCTTGGAATCTATAGTTATCATCAGTCTGCCTTCTTTATTATGTGCGCGCTTAAAACCGAATTATTAAAACTATGAACAGTTCAGTTACCAAAAGTATATGTTACTTACTAGGTCATGTCTAGTCAAAAACCTAAGAGTGAATTTGTCTAGAAAGTACTTCTAAATTCATCATTTTTCGTTTTATACTCAAAAAACTTGTATATGTACTCAAAAACATATTATGCATAAATAGGCATGAAGACTAAATAAATCTATTAAGTCCGTCAGTTAGATTACCATTTTTTTTTTCGTTCCACAAACAAAGAACGAGGAAGATACAGCACGTTCAAATTTCATGTGACGTCACTTCTAGGTACAATTTTATCTAGTAGTGACGTCACCAAGTCCCCTCTCCTGAACTTAATAGTTTGTTGTTGCTCTGTATCTTAAAAAATACGTGTCCAATATTTTTTAATAATCTAACTGATGGACTTAATATTTATATTTTTTAGTCTTCATGCTTATTGCGATTTTACTTGTGTGTCCATGCATAAGGGTATGACCGGGGATTTATTCCAAATATATTGAGTTTCACATTCGTTCTAAGAAAACCTTATTTACAGTTTTATGCTGTCGCACTCCGCGGTATTACGTCTCATGTTTCTTAAACGTCGCGTATAAGTTGGCCTCACTCTAAAATTTGAAATTTTGCTAGTTTTATACCCGCTCTTAACCTACATAAAGTTAGGTTGTCAATCACTTGAACATTAAAAATATTTCCTGACAACTTTCCTCGCCAATAAATATCTCGTGTCTTTCACTTCACCTAGTACTTAATATTATACCTATGCATCGATATTCTTAAATGTACAATTCTTTGACACTTTCATCTTATTATGACCGATGCCAACGTAACCATTTCTACTAAATTGAATTTTAATGTTAAATGAAATTTTTACCTGTGTTTTTATAGTTCTATAATCTAGGAAGCCTTGCACCTACTTTTTACAGAAACAATGAACTAAGACATCAAACAATACATAACATATTGAATACTCATGGAATCGACCTATACAAATATTGTACAAGATTTGTTGTTTTAATGAATAAACTCAAAATGAAATGGACCGATAAAAATGTCACCATTAAGGGTTTCTTGTTTTTATTACTATATATATATATATATAGTGATTTAACAGGAGCCAGTAATACATGTAATGAAGAATTTCCGTGTTTTTTTTATTTCTTTTTTTCCAATGCAAAAATAAAATACAATCGGTGCTGACCGAATCTGCCGGTGTATCGCGGAGTGTGAGGGGCTTTTCGCGTTGGTGTTATGTATTTTTATGTATATTTGTATTTAGCCAAACAAATTATTTTTATTATTTGATGGATGAATATATATATATAATTCCTAAGAAATTACTGCACTGTAGTTATCACTACACATGATCTACTGTTAAAAGAAAGACATAATATATTTTTTAAGCACCCTATTATTAAATCTGATAGGGTTTCCTACGGGAACAGGGGCTACGTAATTAAATACGTGAAAAGGCTAGTAATTAAAGGATCTTTTTTTGTTTAATAACAGTAGTTACTAAAATTGCTCTGAAGGCAGGTAGGCTCTGTTTAATACACTGAATATTGCGAATGGCATTGTGCCAACTCAATTATGAAGCTGACTCAAACAAGTTATTGCATTCCATAATAGCATAACACTTAGTATATTACTAGCATCTGAATATTGGATTAATGTAACTACTGGTGTATATTTAAATTTACCCATAAAGCACATTTTAGATCAGGGATGGCGAACTAATGGGTAATATAGATACTAGAGGGCGTCGAAATTCGAATATTTTAAAAAAATAACATTCTTCACTCCATCTCTATATTAACTACAAGTGTTCGTTATTTCATATACCTCCGTCTGCGCAATACTCGTAAAAAGGGGTACAAAGTGGAAAACTTCACGTAGTATTATTAAATAAAATAAAAAAATATCTAGACGTCAGAAGCATAGGACGGATGTACTATAATACTTCAGAAGCATTTGGTCGTAAGTGCCAGTTTATGATAAAGGCACATACGACAAATGTTTCTAACGTAAAATGGCACATCGGACTTTGTGCTTCTGAGCTCTAGATATATAGATCACGTACGAACGCGAGTGAGCCTACCAATACTTTGAATGAATGAATTATTGTTCCAATTATTACGTAGTACGTCTGTGGCTTCATCGAATGATGTTTTGAAAAAAAGAAGACAAAATATTTTGTATAATATGTACAAGTATCATTAAATATTTCGTCTTTTTAAACTAAATAAGTATGGATTTCCGCAAAGTAATGCCTGATTCTATTAATTTTAAAGCACTTTTTTCTCTATCATATTAATTATATACAATTATTTGATTTATATATAAGTTTCTTAGAAGACTAGAGAATGTTGTAGTTATAATTAATGCGTAACTTGTATTATATTTGATGTATTAACATTCAATAGAATAAAACTTGTTGACGTTTATTTTATGTATAACTAATAAGGACTGACTGTGGTCCAGTATATTGAACTTTTTTTATTATAGTTACTAATTTGGACTACCTGACAAATAGTTTTCAAGTTCAGCTAAATGTCTTGTGTCTTTCTTCTTTCTCAATTAATCTTAAATATATTTTTTAGATCATTACTAAACTGTTAATTAATAAAATAAGAGAAACGCGACGTTTGTCACATGGCTTACCACAGCCTGCCACCGCTCTTAATGACTAGATTAAGCCATCAGGATTGTTTAAAAAGCAGTTTCTAATATAAATTAAATTATTTGTTGTCATATCGATATTTTAACTAAATAAATAGTTGCAAGAGTTTAGAAATCACGATGTCGAAAATAATTTCACTACAGATGGGCACGAAGCCTGACTTTTACCTAATTACTATGAAAATTAATCTATTATTTTTGATAAGGAACCATAAAAACTAATCTACTTAAAAAATGCCGCATATTTTTATTAATCACTCAATTATATATAATCTATGCATTAAGGAATTTACTAATGAAACCCGTTATGATAATCGACACATCGTTTTACTCACTTTTTCTCGTTTTTTTTAAATATGTACAGTCGACGATATTTACACATGTCAGCTTTGTATGTGAATCCTTTAAACCAATATATATTCAATTGAACAGCTAAAAATAAATATTTATCATACGTTACATTTTAATTGTTCACGAGTATGCATATTTCATTAATTTTTTTGTTGTTATAAATCCACCAGTGTATCCGTCTACAGAATTAGAAACGCACTTTTTTACGAACTGTGTAACCAAATGGTATATTGTTATATAGAAACGTATGAATAAAACCATTTTTGGAGCTTATAAACTTCAAACTATCAGTACAGGACGAGGCTGAAATTTCAACGTTTGTTTAGAAAACGACTTTGGAAAGCATATCTCAAGTTGGTCAAGTACAAAGTTAGTTGGCTGAATGTACGTTCACATACCTACATTTAATAGCGATGACTGCCTATTACCATTTATTATAGTAAATATTTATATTTGCATTAATGTTTAATAATTGTGTCACGTTTTTGCGCATCCTCCACTTAGATGCTAGAGAAAAACGTGCTTTTTTCGTCATACGTAAATTGCTTACCTACACGAGACGATCTTTAAACGAGAAAATTAAATGTTATTATGTGTGATATGACTCATATTTCGAAATCTAATTCACACCGAACATTTTTAAATTATTATGCGAGTGCTTTGAAATAATACTTTTGAACTTAACTTTTGGGGTTTTTGGTGTGCATAATCATAAGCGGCAGAGCCATTAAGTTTTAAACTTTATAATATTCATTATAAAGATATGTATTTAATATTATAAAGTTTTATAAAGATATGTATTTTTCCCTTGATATATATTATATATCTAGGGAAAAACTTGATACTTCTTAGGATAATATGTAGTATAACATCAAAAAAAGGTTAGCAATAAACAGGAAACAACATATTGTGCAAACGTTATCATTCTCTCTTTCGTATAAGATTTATTCCGATATTGCTTTTACGCGAGTTTTAAGTGCGAATTTTATGTTTAGTTTGTAATAGATGAATATTTATTTTTAATTATTTGTTTTTAATAGGTGATCGTTATATGATATCAAGTATCGTACTTCAGATTCAAAACACTTTTTATTTTTTTACTCTATAGTTTCGTAATATATACAATAGGTATCTTAGTTAGTAACATACGCACTAGGATAACAATGTTATATTTAGGTAAAGTGTAAGTAGTACGATTTATTTTTATTTTTCTACCTTGTTCGTAGTGGCTGATACAAAATGAAGTTCTTGTTGAAAGACCTTTTATATTGGTACGAATATTAAGTATTGGGTAGCAATATTTTGTCATTGAGACACGTGATCACGAGTTGTGTCTACGTCAAATCTGCCATAATATATGAAAATAAAACTTCGTAATTACAATAATGAATATTATAATTATAATCATCCACGATTAGCATTTGGAGTATATAATAAAAGACATATCGAGACAAATTGTTGACATCGCTATTGTCCCATTGTAGTCTAAATATTATTTTTAAGTACGAAGCGAATACATTTTCAACCAATCATTATTAATTTCTTCGGAGGCTTGCAATATCTGATTACAATTCCATCATATCACATCAAGATATCAGTCTTATACGTCTCTCGATAGTCTTATACATCACGTAGTTATCATTAGATGGTAATTTCCTCAGCTCATATAAAGTCTTGTGACGAAACAATTTTGTAATTGAAAGCATTACATACGTACTTTTATTTTTAGTTATCTTAAAAGATGAGCTTTTTAAATATAATATTGGATTTAATCCGTATCATTATGCGATTTGCGGATCATAAAGAATATGTTATTATAAACGTCAGTTTAATATTACCTTCATCAACTAAATCAAGCTGCCAAAAGATGACGCCACGATTCTAAGAAATTCTCGCAATCATAATTCTGATGCTCAGATTTAAAAAGGTTGTATGAGAATTTTGTGACCTTAGCCAGGCTACGGATATAGATATATTGTCCAAGCTTTGTGTGACTGTCTCTAAAATAAAGATCTAGGTCCTGATAACATACATTAGTTTTACTTACGACTTCCTAGAACATAAACTTTCTTTTTAAGAGGTTCTGATCTTTGATAACGCTAATCGTATCTTGTCCATGACTTACGTCCGTAATTTTTGATAGATATTAATTTAAATTTAATTAAAAGCAATATTTCAGGATACATATAATAAGCTTAGACTAGACATAGAATAAGCTCACAATGAGCTGACGTCAGTAGAAATCTGTGTTCTTAATAGGAATATCTATTTTTAAATCGGCAAGTCCTTAATGGAAGGGGCGAATGAATGTTTCTTATCCAACATCCTGTCAGAGCGACTATTATTGTTTACTCAAGTAATTCTTAATGACTCTACGTTACAAAAAACTTGCTACAATTTTTATTCAATAGAAGCGCTCGTACTCCAATTTTGCGCAATTTTTATTGCAATAAAATGCAAATTAATGAATAATTGTTGCTCACAGTGCGAGACGGTGATACGGTGAAGCATTACCGCATCAGACAGTTGGACGAAGGTGGTTTCTTCATCGCGAGACGCACCACCTTCAGGACCCTTCAGGAATTAGTGGACCACTACAGCAAGGACGCGGACGGCCTTTGCGTCTCACTCAATAAACCATGCGTTCAGGTATGTTAAGTATAACATTATTTAACACTTACGTAAATTGCTTTGCTTCGATTCTAGTTACTTATCCACCGTCAAGATTTATTACAAGAAATCTCATAAACATTGTAAAAGTACTAAAGAGTTTTATTGTATGCGACATTCTTTCCGATGCCGACGAATGCATTAATATCCCTTTAAAATACATACAAGTTGCCCTGACCTTCTCCTCCGGTGAGATAATAAATTATTGAACTTAACATTGGGCAGTCAGCATACAATCATAGAACTTTACTGTCAGTGAAGGTCACGTGATCGAAATATGTAATAAAGATTATTATTATTACGGAGGCGCATAAATTGCAAAATTCAATATATCGGACGCCTATAAAATTTATGGTTTTCGACGGTGAACCTTTGTGTGCCTCGTGAGAAATGTTACGGCGAGCTATTGAACGAACTCGAAGACACTTAAAATTCACCGAAGGACTTCGTTTTTCTTGGACAAAGAACCTCGTCATATTTAAGTTATTTAAGCCAAGTGTGTACACGGCACATTAACATTTTCAAACTTTTTTATTTAAATATATTTTCTGGCATAATAAGTACCTACAAGTCTTACCTTAAATAAATTATTATCAATAATTGTATGCTATAATGATCTTTATTTTGATTGCTTTAGGTTTACTTGTTGTAGTAATTTTTTTACTTTGCGTCACTCACACATCACATATATTATCTTTGCAATGCTATAAATTCAAAGGAACACGTGTAAATTCCGATGTTATTACAATTAAATTTATTATTATACATATAAACAAATGCATAGAATACACCATCACGTAACAAAAATGCATTTTGTATGGATTGTTAATGAATGACGTTGCGTTACGTGATAATTGCCCTGTTTGTTTTTTTCTTTATATTCATCTAATTTATTCTGAATAAGGCAATTATGTTAGTTTGTAATATGAAAGATTTCATTATATAATTAATGTATATGGGTATGTGTATCGTCCAAATGTGCTGTCTCCGTTTCGCAAACCAACCTGATGCCAAGGCCGTACTGCCCCCTTTGGTTACGGATGACGCTTGTATATTGTATACAACATAACAATCAATTCGTTTGACAATACATTGTTGAAATGTTTTTTTAGTATAAAATGTCCAAACAATATAATGTTTATAATTTTTATAAAAAGAAGACAATATAGAACACACACGCTTTACTACGTATTTTTGAAACTGTAACACTAATTAGCCGAATATACGGAAAGTTTAAGGTAAAGTAAAAAGGGTTTCGGCAGGGTTTTCACTATGATGATATAATCATAACTTCTCGCGCGCGGTTTCCCGTTGCCGTGGTAACTTCATAATTTAATATAGACTATGTTACTCAGGAATATTGTAGCACTCTAATGGTGAATAAATGATCGAAATCCGTCCAGTAGCTTTTGAGTTTATTCGTAACAAATATACAAACAGAAATATAAGTCTTTTCTTTTTATAATATGCGTATAGATAAAACATTTTCGAAATATTATTTAGCACAACAAAACTAATTGGCTTGACTTTTAGTATAAGAAACGTGAATGTTATTTTTACTATAAAAGCCGAAAATTATCTGATATTCTGTTAATTTTTCTGATCCTATTGTTTTGTTAATTCATTAATTCATTTGATGTAGTATCCGACCTCATATTGCTTTAACTGCTTGCCATTGTACATTTGCTAAAAGAGAACATTCAACCATAAATCTCAATCAAAGCAAGTAAAGAAAATTGCTCACATCACTCTAATGGTTCTTAGACCGTTGCCAGCCATTAAATATCCAATAATAAAAGAATACGAATTATCTCATCAATGTCCATATGTGTATTTTATCAATTTTGTTGCCAAATCGTAACGAAATTTGCGAATAGCTAAACTGAATAAAATTATATTAAAAAACCCCTTGATGTCGAAATATATGTATAACTATTTATTGCAAATTATGTTACATCATGATTAATTACTTGTTTTCCCACCTACCGTTTTAATTTTTCTATACAAACATATAAAATTAAGTCTGTTTGTAATATCAAAATATCTGGGTTTTACTAAATTTATAGTCATCATTATCAGCCCGTACAACGCCCACTGCTGAACATGGGCCTCCTTCCGGGAGGGTATTTGCCATAGTCACCGCGCTTGGCAGGCGGGCTGGCGACCGCAGTATTATGTTAAGGAAACGCTGCTGCCCATTCTTGATATACGATTATAATAGATGATGTTATAACAATCCGGACCAACGTGCTCTCCGAGGCTCGGAGGGTCAACCTCAACCAACCAGACCCGGAAAGAAATCTTAAAATTTACACAAAGATTTCCTGTCCGGCGTGGGGATCGAACCCACGACCTCCGAGATTTAAAGCGAGCCAAATACCTTAACGCTACGGAGGTATAATAAAGGCTACTTTTTACTTGGAAACAGAGACACCTAATTTCCAAAACGGTGGATATCAATTTAGACGGGACTTACATTGATGGATATCTTATAAAATCCTTATTTTACGCAGTTGAAGCCGCGGGCAGCAGCTAGTATTTACTTACAGATTTAAATCTTTGCAATTGTAATTTGTTTAAAAGTATTTTTGTCGCAAGTTATTTTTAACTTTAGAACCAGTTTATAATTTTCTGCATTGTAAATGAGCATTTAACTGAACCGATGCTAATTACGGCCTTACCCGCTCGGGAAAACCTTAAATTAGTTTTTCGAGAAAATGAAGACATTAAGACATTTTCATTACAACATTCTAAGTAAGTAATAATTACGTTTCGCGTTTATTATTAATTTTTAATTGTCAGTACAATATTATTAGAATTTATACTGTGACGTCGGATTTTAACGAGGTCTATTGTTTTCGTACACTTTGTGTTGCCTTTTGATTCTTAATTCACTATTCAATTGTATTCAATACCGTAAAGATAAGACTTTATTTCTTTATACACTCTATACAAACAAATAAAATGGAAGTGTCTGTTGGTTATGAAAAATGCATATGAATGTATTAGGGTACCGATAACATAAACACAATTTTAAAAATGACTGTCTATCAGTCAGTTTGATCCGGTTGATATTAATAACGTCTAAACCGATTTATACGGTACTTTCACTGATTGAAAGCTAATTTATTAGGGCATTATATTATTTTTTCTGTCTCTTTGTTTTTCTATATTTTCCGCCTAATTTTAAAGACAGATTCAGATTTAGACGGGACTGTCATCTATACTAATATTATAAAGAAGAAAGATTCGTATTTTTTGTTTGTAATGAATAAACTCAAAAACTACAATACCGATTTCAAAAATTCTTTCCTCATTGGAAAGCTACATTCACTCTTGAGTGACATAGGCTTAACTTCTAAAGTTCATATTTTACGCGGACGGGGTCGCCGTAACAGCTAGTTTAGTATAAAGTTTACATATTATACAATACATTACCATTAAAATACTATTGTCCATTACTTTGCTTGCTTAAAATTGAGTTGTATCTTAAGTTATTCTCTTTAATTATAGCACGAGCTTTATAGCCGTTACTAACAATATATAAATTATTATTTTTATGTTGAAGTGTTACAAAAAGATAATAAAATGGAAAGTTATATAAAACGGTGTATTGCAGTAGCTAATAATTTACTTCGTTCCACCAGATTTACATAAAATATTTAATTTATATTAGAACTAGCTGCGCCCCGCGGTTTTACCTGCGTCACTCTGCTCCAGTAGTTCGGAGCGTAATGTTTTGTAGCCTATAATATGTTAATTCAGCTTATTAACTATCCCAGTGCAAACTCAACCAAATCCGTTCAGTAGTTATTGCTTGATAGGATAGCACTAGCCTACTAAAGAACGGGACCTTTTTTGATAAGTACCTAATATCTGTATTATAAGAGAACACAATACATCATTTCAGTAATTTCTGCAATCAATCAATTTCGCTTATCGTTCTTGGAGTGTGGCCGCCGACATATTTTTATATGAGTTGGTTTTCCCGAGATCGCTCTTCCGACGTAATCGCTTAAGTAGTGCAACCTCAGCCTTAAAGATCGTCAAATCCTTGAAACTCATTCAACACAATTACCATTAAAGTTCAATACGTTATTATGAACTTTGACATGTTTTTCATTCAAATTACAGGTGTCAAGAACGCATTTATTAACCTAACAAATTCAAATATTTTTATACCCATTAGAAGAATTAAAGTGAAATTTATCTTAGCAATGCTAATACATTAAGCTTACAATCACATTCAAGGTTGGATCATGAACTTTACAGCTAAGCTACTGTCATACATTATATTATTATATGAATAATATTTAATGTTAACATTTCATTGTGTTGTTAATTATTCTCCTTGATTGCTTTGCTTCACTGGCTATTGTACTTCAGCCTTAGATATGGTTGTGATTCCAGCTATACTTGATTTTTTTATATAACGTTATACATACTGTGTTAATTTAAAAAAAGGAAATGTAGGGTACATCTAAATGGAGGCGGTTGCCTCTTTCTGTAGACAAGTAATGTCACAGAAGGAGGCCGCGGAGCGGGAGAGGGAAGTAGATCCCTCCGCCCACCCGCTTCGCAGACGGCGTGTTGGCCGTCGGCGGCGGGCTGAAACCCGCCGCCTACCACCGTAGGCTCGACCTCGGGGAGTGGTGGACATGGGCCCCGCTCCCTTCGAGGCTGACCCATGAGAAGTAGGGACGCCTCTACACTCCGGGCGTCCCTATAATTGGGCAAATGGGTCACTGTAAGTGTGGCCCTGGAGATCCCGCGGTACCATATTGGCCGTGGGTGCCGTCGGGGGGCCGGATTGCTCATGCGTACCCGGCCCCCACCAACGGCGGATCGAAGGAGTGTCCGGGAGGTTTTAGTGGTTGGTAGGGTCCTCTCCTCGTGGTTATGAGTTTAGCATACCACGCTATGGAGAGGGCGAGTCCCACATATCCCACCGCCAGCGCGCGAATACCCTGCAGCGGCGGTGGGAATGCGTAAATGCATTTCCCCCCGGACAACAAAAAAAAAAGGGTACATCTAAATAAAAAAATATATATACTGCTTTTCTTTTTTTTTAATTTACAATGTATTATTTAACTATTTGCCTAACCTTATATAAAAAAATACCTATCTCATATAAGGTGCTTCCGAAATATAGGTATGCCATCCCTATAACAGTAGATGATATCATATTTAGTGATTACGGTGAAGACATTTCTGTGAAAAAAAAGCCAGAACTCGTTTTTACTTCAAATTTACACAACTGCGAGAAGAGGCTTATCTCACCCTGCAATGTAATACAACTGAAACTGAAAAAGGTGTGGCCAACACAACTTTGGAACCAATTTATTCAAATTAATCTTCAAAAAAAAATTATATATGTATATAATATTAGTTTATTTGTTTATTATTTTATGTAATTGTGTCTTACTATGGGTGTATACCTGAAATAAAGAATTATTTAATTTAATTTAATTTAATAAATAAAATACATTATTTAGGAAAAAAATCTTTACTGGCATTATCACTATCCGTGACACTATCTGGGTACTGTTAAAGGAATCGCGTATTATATTTTAGAACAACCTAAAATATATCATTATCTGAAGAACATGGACTATGATTAAAAACATTGCCAAATTCTCGAAGCACATTTCGGGACGGGGGACGCTGACACACATAATGCTTATATTTATAAAGACAACAGTAAAATAGACTAAAAATTGTGTAACAAATAGTCTAGACAAGCGTTAGCATATTATACCTTTTTAGACAGTGATATATTCACATGGTTTTCCAGACTGAGATTTGTTTTTTTTTGCCAAAAACATGATTGATTTCGGCAATTTAAAAATAGTCGTCGTTTACGAACAAATATGTCCAGTACTGGTTCATTCCCGGGAAATTTAATCATTAATTAATTTCTTAAATACCTAATTGCTACATATATTACTCAGTCTTGTAAACTGAGTAGTTAATAATTGGATTAAAAAAGCTCGTTTTGAAATTAGCAACATATTTTTAATTCGATTGATACCGCCTGATCTATTTCTACAAATTGTTTCTGATACATTCCATCATACTTAAAACAGTATCTCCAAATAAAGTGAAATAATTTAAAATTAGTAACAAAATTGTTTCATTGCACAATATGATGCATTAATTAGGTAAATAATCAACTAGTTATTTATTTATTTACTTACATTGGTAATTGGTAGTGGTTGTAATAAAGTGTCTACTAATAAAAGGTTAATTAAAATTGATTTAAAAACGGATAATATGTTATTGTTTATTAAATATAACGACTGCTCCTCAAATATACTGATTGCACATCAAATTAAGGAAAGTTGCATTATTGGAATTCCGATTCAGACAACCCGCATAGCTTCCTTCCTATAGGAACTTCATTATTAAATGATACTAGGGGAATCTAACGATAAAAAAATTGGAATTCAGTTAGTAGTTTTTGAGTTTGACAAAAACCAACTTACATACATACAAAAATACAAATCTTTCCACTTTTTAATATTAGTATGGATAACCAACCATATTTCTTTGTGTAATAGTCCGAGATCTGGCAGCAATATTTTTAATACATTTTAAATAAAAAAATAAATAGGGGTCTTAGGGTATGAGACAAGTTTTCAGATTGCCTCAAATACCTTTCCAAAAATCCCGGCTCTCCTACTATAATGTTTTCTAAATTATGTTAATATTTGGTGTACAATTAGTATTTTTATATGATGTTTAGTAAAATCTGTTGTGGTTATTTTATTAGTTTTATTTGAATGCGATTAAAATACTACCATTCAAAAATAATAAATTGAATACTTCTCAGAAAATCAATTTAATCGATTTACCTACCTCTAAGAATTTGAACCTAATATTTGGCAGCTCAATATTATGCAGATATTTTTTCTCCTACGTATATGATTGATGGCCTTCATTTGTTTTTGCCTTGTTTGATGTATCATTTTAGTTATTTCATTTGAGTGGTGATCATTCATACATACCTATATTATTTTCACTTGTACGGTCCAAACATGATTGTGTAACAAATAGTCTGCAACAAGCTTATCTATTACATCAACTGTAAACATAATATCATATAATATTTATTTAGCTTGCAATTTGACGTTCTACTTAGCAATATTTGAAGCTCACCTTTTTTTTTGTAGATAGTCATATTTTTTTGCCTAACGCGGAAGACGTATTTTTAGCAGTGAATATTTAATTAGCATTCTGTATTTATTTGTACATATGCGAAATTTCCTGCAACGTTATTGAGTTAACTGATGAGATTTTGATAAATTAGGAATGAAGTGTTTTTAAAAGTAATTAATGTAGTAACAAAGACGTGAATGTTCAAGTCTATTGCGCAATCATAATATATTGTTATTTGTTAATGTACAATTGAACATATTTTAGTGCTTAGTGAATAAAGACTAATGAGTGACGTATGTTCTTGTACGGAAGTAAATCTAAGTCATAATGACGTCAATATCAACATCAAGTTAGTACGTGTGTTTGTTATAAATAATTTAACGTAATACTAATAAAAAGTACATGTTGATGCATTGTTCATTTATTCTGAGCTATAATTAGTCTTCCGATTGCAGAACATATCGTATTGTTTTACAAAAAAGTTGCAATACTTTTCACTTGACATATTGTATATACTTACCTAATTATTATACGTTCGACAGTAACCTATTGTTGAAGCTGTTTAGATCCTAAAGCTTTAGATTGCAGGTTGAAATCATACATAATTTTCTAAAATTAATCTCAAAAAGGAATTAGCTTTAACTAGTAAATTTATTAAAATGTATACAACACTTTCATTGATTCTAAATATAGCCTACTGCTATACTATTTACTAGACCAAATAAAAACTTCAATGCTCTTCTCTTCGTTGACCATACATTGCAATAAATAAATAACCCGCGTTGTATAAGCATCAGCGGAGCGTGATAGGCACACCAGACGAACCGTCGCGCTCCATGGTCCTGGCTCATGTTACAAACGCGGTGTGAATTAAAAATCACAATACATAATGCACGTACATTTTAATACCTTTTCGAGCTGACCACTGGCCAGCCTATTGTGAGGTACTGATTGCAAAAAAAAGAACTAAATCGAAATGTTTTTTAGTGATTAATGAGCAGAATTTGGCTTAAAATAAAAGATATTTATATTTACAAAAACATATTTGCATGCATCAAAGCAAATGAATAAGCCTGAACTAAAGCGAATTTCTTTAATCCGTTGTGTAATTCTTGCCTCCAACAACAGATAATTTAATGAATTGCACAACATTTTTTATCATCCCAATTTCATAGCCTTAAAATCTTACAGAGTTCCAATCAAGCAACCTTTCAGACACATAAGCATTTTAAAAATATTTGTAAATGGTTCATTTCTTTTACGTAATACCGATTTACTGACTGTTATAAATAGATAGAAATGTCCGGACTAGTATTACAGTAGGTATCCTCGTTTCCTTTGTATTTTGACTACTGGTTGAAAGTGAAACCAGTTAGAAAGACAAAGGACAACCACAAGTAGAATATTGTCATTTCTTCTTGATTTCAATATTTGCCTGAAAATAACGTTATTTATTGGAATTAATAGTTTCATACTAAGTGTATTTCAGCAATGGAAGCATTAATGCAGCCAAAGATTACGAAATGCATTTTATGTTCCTCCAGCTCAATATCTTTAGCTTTCATTCAAATAACTTAATATTTGAATAGCCCATAGATAAAATAAATAGGTAACTTTCACTAATTATTGTTACCGGTAAACGAATTGGAAACACAATACACGTGAGAAGCACCCAACTGTCACTCCGTATTCAAATAATGAACAGTGCAACCTCTGATCATTTACAAGATAAACAGTATGTCATTGTATATAACTATTAACAAGTATACCGTGCAGCCGTGCGGTAGACCTTGAAGCCTCGTGTCATGTCGCCTTACTGTCTACAGGATCACATATTACCACGTATAAAGCACAAGTAAATAATACGAATATTAAATCTGTTAATCAAACATTACGGTTCATTCCATAATCATCAAATATTTTATCTTTTGATGAGTCGATGAACGTTGCTTCAAGTGGCGAACATATTTTATGTCCACTTTTGGGCAATAATCGCTATGTGGCAGTACCGAAGATTTCTTTATTTTAAAACTAGGTTTCACTACCGTAACTTATGTTGTCGTAGGAACTTCATGATGACATGCGGCCTATAGCCTTCCCTGGTAAATGGACTATCTAACACTAAAAAAAATGATCAAATCGGACCTGTAGTTCCTGGCGATCAAGCAAACAAACAAACCCTTCAGCTATATAATCTGTGCATCACGTTTTCGGATTCACGAATTACTACGGAGCCACGTGACATAGACTTAAAATACGATATTAAAACTGGCCAGTGTAAGGATCCGCCACAAATACCTATCCAGATTAGCAGAATTTATCGATTTTGCGACATAACAATGCATCATCTTCAAAACAAGCCATTATTGTTGAATAATTTAGCACATGAGTTTAATACAGCTGTCATTAAATAAGTAACATACTATGCTTCGTCTGACTGTCCTGTTCCCGAAACGTTTCTATTTACACTAGTGGTCACTACAAAAACTAGAAACTAAAACTAAGTGTATTATAGGCATTAACCATTTCTGAAGGAACGCTAAGCACTACAAAGCCAATAGGCAAATAGACTAAAAAATTATATTTAGTCCGTCAGTAAAATTACCAAAAAATATTGGACACGTATTTTTTTTCGTTCTTCAAACAAAAAATGACGAAGATATAGCGCGTTGAAATTTTATGTGACGTCACGTCTCGGTAAAATTTTACCTTTGTAAATTTTTATTGATTTGAAAAATATAAAAATACGTATCCAATATTCTTTAGTAATCTAACTGACGGACGGACGGATAATATATTTTTTTTAGTCTTCATGCCTATTGTAGACACTAAAGTTTTACTGAATAAAATATTCATCTTTGCTCTGTCTTATACATAAAGCTGAAAGGTTTGTTTCATTGGTTGTTTCGCGCTCAGGAACTAAAAGATTCGATTTTTGAAATTCTTTCAATATAGATAGCTTATTTATCAAGGAAGGCTGTAGGTTATATTTAATTATATTATGAAGTTCCTACTGGGTGAAACCGCGGAAGCTATTACCTATATAAAACAATAGTTTGCCATCTGAATGGATCTGTGGTACAGATCCATCAGATGGCAAACCAGGTTAAAAACCTTGTAAAATCGAACATTAGTATTTTACAAGGTTTTTAACCTTTTTTTTTTATTAGAACGACTTTTTTTGCTGACAGTACGGATTACTCACGCTGTTAGCATCATAAGGTATTCCAATGTTGATCGGACGCGAATAATCTATGTGTGACTGTTGTCTAATTTGTGTCAGGAATCCGAACCTTGCCTCTGTATTATATCACTGTCACACTATGTTAATACATAATGTTCTGTAAGATGTTAATTGTGAAAAATCCGATAAATCTTGATATGTATAGAGCGGGATTTAGAAAGACATAAAGTCGTCCCGTCACTTATCCCTTATTTTTTGCGTATATGCTTGTAATAGGCACGCCAGCAGCGTTTTCCTGTGTATTACGACATAGTATTGCGGTCACCAACCCGCCCGCTAAGCGTGGTGACTATGGCAAAACCCTCGCAGCAGTGGACGATATACGGGCGGTAGATGACGATGATGCTTCTTATTAATCACGAGAAACTGAACAATTATTGTAAGTGACCGTACGGAATGCACTGCTACAAGCTAATTGTACCTACTGGTTTAAAAAAATAATAAATTGACAACTTTTACTTTCTAAGAAACTTTCAATGAAGCTGATTGTGTAAACTTATGATATGATATGTTATATTTGTAAGTGTGCTTGTTTCAATGTATACCTATAAGTTACGTAAACACAACACAGCATAAACACTTCGTGAGAATTGCATTCATCAAAGTATTAACTAGCATAATTACATGAAACTACTTTAATTGTAAGACAATCCACATTGTTATATTGACCGCCCATTGTTTCTCGCTAAATAATACATTAATGGATCAACTGGCCAATCACAATCATGGCAATTACCTACCATAATTTTCAAGTGAAATTAAAAGACACATCAAGATGAATGTATAAGCGTACATTCTCCATGTTATGATAACAATCAATTTAGCAGCTCAGCTACTATTCGAATTGCAATGCTCATGATTATCTATCCTACATTGGTGGGCGTTTGCTACTTCAGAGGAAGACGGGGAAGCGGGTGACGGGGTCTTGGCTTGGCTTGCTCGCGTCGTTCACACGCACGAGGACCCCGCAAGCCCAATGTAGAGTCAGCTTTAAGAGGCAATAGAATACTCTTTATAATACACATATATGCAAACAAGACAAAGAAAAAACGTAAAAAAGGAAACAATAAAATGCTCAATAAAATTGCACCGTGTCTATTCAAAGTGCAATTTTATTGAGCAATTTTTTCCGACAACCTTTGGATGGATAATTGAATTCATTAGATACAACAGGTAGATAGTGATACTAAGCCTAAGCACTGAGGTTGGGTTTCAGAGTGAAGTTTGCGGATTTGGTACTTTATACAGATGTTGTTTATTCTACGTAATTTAACTTTGAATTCGGTACAGCAACACGTTACAAGTAATTAATATGAAAGCAATTTCATTTTATAGAACAAGCGTGTTGTATAAGCGGCGTATTGTCGTAGGTTTATATAATAATATTTTACATATAATATTTCTCTCGATTTTATAAGATCGTAAGATATACAATAATAACATAATGTTATTACAAATTACAGATATTATAGGCACTACCATTATGGTCACATGTTAACGCCAACCGTTCATAGTATCATTAAATACATATGTATATTTCCATACGATAAGTATTTCAGGAAAACTATCAATTTGTCTGTCTATTTATTGAGTTACGTTGTCTCGGATAGTTGCCAGTTATTAACATCGACTAAAAAACCCATACTGTATTGCCATTTGTGTCAAAAGAAAAACTCTATATCTATTTTGAACATCGCTTCAGTTATAGACTTTGATGTTACCCTTATTAATTACAAACAAATATACCACTAGATCAAAGCGTCAAATCACATAAATTTGATATATAAAACTTCGAAACAAAAACTGCAGCTAGAACACGAACTATAATCTTTTATAGTTGAAGTTGTACGTTTTTTACGATTGAGTTATTTCACGTTATTCGCGTTAGCAAAGTCGTTGCTTGACAATACAATTTGCGAACGACCTTGGAGAAATGTTTTTGACTTTTCCACTATATTTTATTTTAAACGTGATCTGATAACGCTTCTGAACATTTTACATATTGTTGCGCTACATAACAATATGACGCACTAGTAACCGGCCCTGGCTTCCACGGGTACCAGAGAATATAATGAGTTGCCCAGTCGTCCATTTTACGACGTCTTCGACAATCGTTGTCCCACTTCAGTAAAATAAACACGAAATCCTAATGTATGATATTGTTACACTTTCCCCATGAGGGAAAGTTTAACGATCTGTGTATGCCTTATAACCACATGAAATCCCGTTAAGTCGTTTTTCAGTCTTTTGCTTACAGACATACAGTCGTGACGGGGATAGGGTTATTTAGACATAATGATAAAAGAATAATTTTCTTTACAGATCGAAAAACCCGTGACCGAAGGTCTATCTCACAGAACACGTGACCAATGGGAAATCGACCGTTCCTCGCTCAAGTTCGTGAGAAAACTCGGCCACGGCCAGTTTGGTGAAGTATGGGAGGGATTGTGGAACAACACCACTCCGGTAGCCGTCAAGACGCTAAAGTCGGGCACTATGGACCCCAAGGATTTCCTCGCCGAAGCACAAATTATGAAGAAATTACGACACAGTAAACTGATTCAGTTGTACGCTGTATGCACGTTAGAAGAACCTATATATATTATCACTGAGCTCATGAAAAATGGCTCTCTATTGGATTATTTACAAGGTATGTCACCATATTTTGAGTATTTTTATTCTGTAGACAAATTCTTACACGCCCCAGGTACCCCCTGCGCCTGGTGTTTATGAATCGTTCTTTCGGACACCAAATATTAAATGTAACATATAAATAATCTAGGTAAAAAGTCAAATTTCCTTAAAACAAATTTCATTGTTTATCTGCCACTGTATCTGCCAAGCATTTTAAGTACTGGACAAATTGGTTTTTTATCAATATATGTGCGTGAGTAGGTACCCTGGCCCCGATTATATCTATGGTTTATGGCTTGGGCACAAGCCAATCTCATCTACTATCTCGATGCTGAAAGATTTCAAATATATGGATACTACAATATAATATTTCTATAGAATGTTATGTGGTTTTTTTATTATTATTTACATTTTGTGTTTTTGCAGGCAAAGGTCGTGGTTTGAAATTACAGCAACTGATCGACATGGCCGCACAAATCGCCGCTGGTATGGCGTACCTCGAATCGCAGAACTACATACATCGCGATCTCGCCGCGAGAAATGTTCTTGTAGCCGACTCTAATATTGTGAAGATTGCTGACTTTGGCCTCGCTAGGCTCATTAAAGTAAGTGTTTTTAATGACAATTTCCTGTTTTTCCCTGGGATTATATTATGGGGAAACATTTTACAATGAAATAAAATCCTATGCATAGTAGATATAAAACATAAAATGTCAATTTAAATTCTAAGGAATCCATGCCAGTGCCTCCTCTTCATCAATAAAGGGTGCCAAATGGATGAGGGTACCAATTTTTACCAAGTTTGTGTAGGAAAAATATGTTTTAATATATTTCAATTATACGTGAACATGATAAAACTGCTGATAATTATCTCGCAACAATATGCTCGATGCTAAACAATTTAAGACTTGATCGATTGACTTTTGTGATCGAACAATAGATAATTCAATTAATTTAATACCTATAGCTTTATACTATAGATAATGCGTTGACGTAAGCGTAATAATGGATTATGTTAAGGGATAGGTACATGATGACAATAAGTATATTTGTTATCAAAATGTTTAACTGTTCTGTTTACTCTTTTTTTATGGACGCTCGTATGTAGCTCTAGCCACGGGGCTTTTGCTACTTCTCCGGGCATGTACCTATGCGAGCAGGGCTCCAGCCTTATTAAATATTAAACTAAGCATTCTGCGCAAGAGCTGACTGAAGTCAATTGTTTAAATCAATTGTATTGCATGACGTTGTTCTAAATTTGCAATTGGATTTGTATTAATTCACTTTTCTAGAAAATTGTTTAAACCTACTTACAGTAAAGCATAACTGCCACTTGCGGTTTTTTTTATTTAATCATACTATAGTTTTAGATAATAATAGGTATTTAAAATAAGATTATTTATACAGGGTTATTTTTAAAACATTTACAACCTTTCAGGGTGTGAAAGTACTGATGATTATAAACAAATTTTACTAATCGCGAAAAAAAAAATCTGCTGTTCAATACATTTATGTTCACTTACCTCGACAAATGTATGGAACTAATTTTTTTTTGGCGATTTCCGTATTGTTCCCTTAGTAATAGTTGTTTATAATCATCAGTACGTCCACCCCCTGAAAGGATGTTGGTGTTTTAAAAATAACCCTGTATATGAAGAGACCATTGCAATAGAAAAAAATAAAGGACAATGGGCAAAAATGTATGGAACGTGGTACCCGCTCCAATAGTCATCATTAATATATCATTGAAAAGACATTTTGATGCAGAAAAACGTCGACCATGGCGCCTGTCCCTATTCACGTTTGGGAAGCAGTAATCTCACTATCTATACTTATTATTATTATTATAAAGCTTTAGAGTTTGTTTGCTTGAATGCGCTAATTTCAGGAACTGCTGGTCCGATTTAAAAAATTCTTTCAGTGTTAGATAGCCCATTTATTGAGGAAGGCTATAAGCTATATATCATCACGCTACGACTAAAAGGAGCCGAGCAGCGGGGGTGAAACCACGGGGAACAGCTTGTGTTTTATAAATGATGAAGAATTTATTACAAACTACTTATATAAGTAAAATAAAGCTGGAATAAGATGATATAACACATTTAGGATTCTATTATTAAAAGAAGTAAGAAAACAAGCTTTAAATAAAAAACATATATTTTATCAATAAGTGAGTAGATTTAGAACATTACATATCGGTATCAACTATAACAGCATTGAGGAAAGATGCCGGAGCAGTAAATCCCGTATGCCTCGTATAGCCTAAGTACCATACGATGGACACTATATGTGCACAAGTGCCCATCGTACGTCACCCGGTTAAACATGTGCAATACTGTTGGACAATATTATTTGCACTGCTGATTAATATATAACAAAAATATGTTTTTATACGGACATGTCGCGACTGGATTCGTCCACGCAAAGCCTGGAAAGCAAAGGGAAACTGAAGGTACAGGGTTTTTATTAGTTAGTAAGACTGACGTTTATCTTCAAACGCAATCAGATTTGAGAGTGGCGGCTATAGTAAAAATTGTTCCTCTTGGTAAGACCTTTTAAACAACACTACAATCATATCTATTGGAGCCGGGTACCATTTTGCCCATTCTCTTTTATTACTTTAGTACTATAGTTGTGTGTTATAACACATTTTCCGGTGCCTCATAAAATATGCCGCATCTAAAATACATAAACCATTAAATATTTGATTACTATCGAAGAATTCTATCATTGGTTAACCGCAGAGTATGCTGTTAATTAAATACACAATTTTTCCCGTCCTTATTAGGTGTACGTACATGTGATTTGTTATATGTATTTAATAACTTAGGTACCTTTAAAATAGGTTCTATAACGATAGTATATAATAAAACTTTTTTTGCGACAGACAACAATGGACAATATTCATTATGTAATTATATTATAGGTATTAGGTATATAAATAAAATGTTGGTAAAAATAAACAGCTCAGTCACCTTTACAGGGTGACAACTAAATGTTATTTTTAGATTGTTTTGTTATTTTAATGTTATTTGATTTTATTTAGTTATTTATTAACTGGCTGTACCCGTTTTAATTCTTACTAGTCATTTTCAGTTCAACGACATTTTAACAAAATCCTTTTTATTTTTCTATAAAAGCTGTTTTAATAAATAATTACTCGACTAAAGAAAGAGATAAAAGATAACAAATCTTTTCATGTGTCAAAATTAAACAATCGGCTTACAGTTTTAGTTTAAGACATTTTCCATTTTTTTTCGTATCAACCTTGTATTTATTATGGTGACAACAAAAACAAGCGGCCAAGTGTAAGTCGGACTCGCGCATGAAGCGTTTCAACTGTCGAACTATCACGGTTCATTAGATACATACTGGCGACAAACAGACAGACGGACGGACTGCGTAGTCGTTGTAATAGCGACCTGTTTTACTCTTTTGTTAAGGACAACTAACCAAATGGAAGGAATCGTTTTCAAATTTTGTGCATTTAATTTTTATTTATAATTATAGAATAAAAAAGTTTGACGTTTCATTTTAAAATAACAAAGCGTAATATGATGTTGGATTTACCGCACATATTAATTAATATAAACGAGGCAAAACCAGCAATAAATTTGAATTAATAATAATAATTGATATGAATCATATTATTATCGTAGCGTTGTATATTAATAATAATAGTTATACGCCTGCTATACCTACACGTCTACTACTGGACTTAAGTTTTCCCTGCCCTTTAAGGTAACAAAGCTTTTCCGCTTGGCAGACGGGATGGTGACATGCCTCAGTTGTTTAGACTACGACTAATATTTTTTTTCCTGGGATCGTATTTTTTTTAGGTCCTCGCGTAGTAGTACGTGTTGTTATAACTACTGAGAAAATCTTGTAAGTCTTAGTCTCCGTCCTCTTCTCTATTTTTTAGCACATTTTGACCAACTATAACTATCAAAAATTGCGATGTTTGTCGTTGTTTGTTAATACTTAGCGAACTGATTTATTTCTGGTAATATTATATTACCAGAAATAAATCAGTTCGCTAAGTCTATCTATGCAAATATTTGTCTACTTTTGCAATAACATAATTAAATTACAGATTACTTCGAACTTCGAATCTGTGATAGTCGCCCGATCATAAAACATAGGTAGATTTTCTTTAAATGCAAGCCTCCAACAACTAGAGCTTATTTTGTCATGTACATTTAACATGGGCATAACGAAGACAACTTTTTTTTGTAAAAAAACATAGTATACCCATGTTTTTTTCTCTATGTCTATTTTTAAATGTTCATATTAAAATTAATTATAATCAACCATTGAAAAATCACGGTGTTTAATGCAAGTGGGGTGAGGGACTATCGCGCTTCGAATGACGACAAGGTAACCTAAGAAGAGAGTTTCTCAACCCACTAGCAACTGAAAATATTTTTTTTAATTCTAATATTATACACAAAAATATTTACCCTAACTCTGGTTGTTAGCATAATTCATTTCACGAGTATTAATTTTAATATTAATTTAACAGGAAGACGAATATGAAGCGCGGGTGGGCGCCAGATTCCCTATCAAGTGGACGGCGCCAGAGGCCGCTAACTACAGCAAGTTCTCGATCAAATCTGACGTGTGGTCGTTCGGTATACTCCTCACTGAGCTGGTTACGTACGGACGAATACCTTATCCAGGTGAGACTGTTGTTTTATTGTTTTAAATAGATATCTGTATTGATAATATATATATTTTTTTAATTATGTACTATTTTTATTGCTTTAACACGTTGTTCTCAGAAAGTACTTGTCCGATTAGAAACTTTATTTTAGTGAGCCTATTTATAAAGAAGTTTCTACGAGAATTGGAAGCTACGCGGGTGAAACCACGCGCGGGAATCTAGTTTCTTATACATATACCACCATACTTATGTATTATATCTACAACAATTGGTACACACTGTCTGAAATTCAGACTGAGCCTGAAGTCATGATGACTCAAGACTATATCTTTATCCCTTAAACGGACAGAGGGTATGTTTAGAATTGATTGGTTTTGATCTTTATTACAAGTACATAAAGTTCAAAATATGGTGGGTTCTATATTCCCTCTGTCCGTTTAAGGGTTAAGTTTACTATTCCTATGTACAGAAAGTAAAGAAAGCATTTCTAATGTTAAGTAAAATTTAACAAAATACATGTGATTATTTCCAGGCATGACGAACGCAGAGGTACTACACCAAGTGGAGCACGGCTACCGCATGCCGTGTCCACAGAACTGCCCGGCGCCTCTGTACGAGATCATGCTGGAGTGCTGGCACAAAGACCCGCTCAAACGACCCACCTTCGAGACTCTGCAATGGAAGTTAGAGGACTTCTTCACCATGGACAACTCCGAGTACAAGGAGGCGTCCGCCTACTGAGCCCGGCCCTCCCTGCCGCCCCACCGACACGCACACTCGCATCATGTTAGTACAAGCTTCTTATCATTCTTATATACAAATAAAAATGAACCTCCATAATGTATGTACGCGCAGAACATAACGACTTGGCTAATTTGGCTATTATACTTTTATTATATTTGTATTTCTGAGGACAAGATTTGCATAAAAGAAAATCCTGTAAATAATCACAGTAACTGTCACAATTATTGACGGGCGATACTGGGGACTTACAGCTACAATTAAATTAATGTACATTGTACATGTAATGTACATGTAAGATTATTTCCAATTTTAATTTTACAGAATTTCAGTCTTAAATTAATTTCAAATGGCTTTCCAAGTCTTGTTTGATATAAGACTAATATCTTATTTGTAAAATTAGTCGCAATACCTCTTAAATAGCTCGTTTAAATATTTGTGTTTTTTTTAATATTTTCTAACCCAGTTTAGAAAATAATCCACAGTAACTTCAGCAGAATTCAATTGAATTTGAAACATAATATGTTATCCTCAATCAATTAATAAAATATATAATGTTGTCCTCCAGACTCCTGGGCTGTACCACATGCCGCCGGAACTGCAGCTGCTGCACAACAGTGCGTCGCTGCAGTACCTGCACTACCCCACCAGCCTCGGCCAGATGCAGGCCGCGCACCAGGCCAGCGTGCTGCAGCAGCAGCAGCAACAGCAACTGCAGCAGCTGCAACAACTGCAGCAGCTGCAGCAACTACAGCTGCGGCCGCTGTGCCAGCACCACGCGCGCCACGCGCCCGGCTACCGCGCGCCCTGAGCCGCCGGAGCGCCGCCGCACGCGCCCGAGGACCGTCCACTCACGTACCCCCCGTCTATTAGTATACCACTCGCCTTATTACTAGGCTAGGGAAATTAACTCGTATCTTTTCAACATCGCATAGATTTGTCGCGTCCATGATGTTACGACGGTTTCTGGAATTACATTGCTGTAGACAGATTCGAGTGTAAAATCCTATTAGCCTCATTTGGCTTGGAAACCAGGTAACCTGATCGATACATTATTATTAATATTGTAATAACAAAAATCTGTTTGACGGGTATTTGCAAACCAGTTTCCAAGCCCTTTTTGTATCCACGGATGAGGAGGGGATGTGTGCAAAAATATATTGTCGTGTTCGACTACGATGCGAGCGGCGACACGGAGGATACCTGTCCAAATATTACATTCCCCATACACCCATCGCGATTTATATTGACTGGATGGAAGCAACCCTTTGCACTACTATATTTACGACGTAACTTTATCTACGTAATTCTAATGGACTGAGATTAGGTCTAATAATGATACTAGTAGTCTATCTTATACCTACATACCTATTTAAGTATAGGAAGGGATTTTCTTAACTCCGGTCAAGATAATTTACGCGAAATGTAGTAGTATGCGACCGATATGAAGCAATAAGTTCGTTCCTAGAAGTTAACTGTATTCGGTCGCTTCCGACTACTACCGAGCGCCTCGTCGAGAGCTCATGATTTTATTTTTGCAAGACGAAGCGAATTCAAGATATGTATGCGACTTTGATACGACGACGTAGACGTGATCGTATTACTCTTCGATCGGTAATAAGTTTAGTTAGACTGTCTACGATTTTCTAAATGTATTTAGCCATAGGTTAACTTTTACGGTTTTCGAGTATTAAATAAGCCTCTTTATACGATCGCTTTATGATATTATCAGGAAAGTTGAGAGTTGATTATGATTGTTATGACTGTTTCCGACGACTTAGTATTTTATTCTACTCGGCAATAATATGAGTGACATATCGACGCTTTACTCATTCTCACGATGCTTCGAAACCATCCATTTTACATTCAACTTCTTATTTATTAGACAAGCGTGTATCGCTCGTTACGTCATTTCTCTTGCAATCAAATAAAATGGGTTCTCTGCTTCGCTGCAATTTTGAATCGATTTATAAATAATAAGGATGCATTTCAGGCTCTAAAATCCAACGTAGTTGATATTATCAGATGTGGTTCTGAGGCCAAATCGTAGACAAAATAAATAATTGTACGATTAGGTTTCATGTCGATAACAACGTTCTCGGAATGCGTGTGGCGCTGTAACGTGGCAGTCGGTTTGTGCATTTGTGTGCGTGACAGGAGGAACTTTAGGTTCGGCAGGGAATAAATTGATCATGCGGAAAGCATGAATTGTAGAAATTTATGTTTTGAAGAGACGCATTAACAGATTAGATATTCTCACCTACGTATACCATGTTTAGTAGATAACGATGTTGGTGATGCCAAATAATCCTAATAAAGAACTGAATTTTATATACATAATTAATTGTTCTGAGGGTATTTAGACGTTAGGATTTTATTTAATTTAAGCTGTTCTAAAACATAATTAATGGAAAGCTATTCTTACTATTTATACGAACGTTTCTGACTCTTGACTGTTTGACATTGTTATCTTGCGATGTTTAGTTCTTGTACAACTTACGTATTTATTATGCTCAAGAACTCTTACTTTTATTTGAACGTAACGTAATATTTATCAAACTGATATTTTATTCGTGCCAAGACTTTTAGTTTAGTGGAAATAAATGTGGCAACATTGTAATCCAAATTATATCGACACAGACTATTTACGTATTTAACCATTTACTTTTAAAACTAATGTATAATTGGCCTAAGTAAATAAGTATTTTTGAACATGTAAGTTTTGTATCCTAACTTGTTAGAATATCTTAGTATATATTAGATATTTTCAATTATGAAAATGAATATCAATCGTAAATATTCTCATTCGTTAAAACTGCACATTTTTATAGAAAATGTCACAGTTATAGTGCAATATTTATTGTTTTTGAACCCGGTGCTTAGTGTGTTTGTATGCTACGAGATAATTATGTACACTTACATCCTCAGAACATTTAAACGGCTGTCGATGTAAGCATGAAAACTGTTAATACTTATATAATTTTGATTGTAAAATTACTAATTCCCCGCACAGAACAACGTAAAGTTGTCTTGTACATTGAACTTTCCACACTTTGTACCTTGTAAATAGTACCAGATGTAGTATTGGTTATAATGGTAATGAGTGATATTAGGATGTTGGTATTACGGTATGACAGTGTGCTGCATAATCAAGGTCCACGTACTCGATCATTCCAATTGGATCAACATACTGACAATCAACAAATAACAAAGTTAGACATTACAAAGATGATATTCCTTATATCACTAATAAAATATATCGCACAAAATATACAATCGTAATCTTTTTGTAAAAGCATCAAGCAATTACATTTGTACGTCACAAAATATTTTACACGATTTACTGTCTGATGCGAGTTGGTCTTAGTTCGGTGGTGCGGAGTGAAATAAATGCAACTCATTTTCCTTTGACTTTCATGACTTTTTTCTTTACTAAATTAACCACTCGTAATCAGACTGTTATTTCTCACGCACTGTGGATATAGCACGATTATATAGGATCGAAAATTTATATTCACATTTGGAATTAATTTTAAAACTCAGAATGTCCACAATGAAGGCTTCGGAAATGTGTCCGTCAAGTATTATACAAAGTCGTACGATCTTATTTACATTATTATGAATTCCAGCGTAATTATTTTTTATTCTCTTGTATTATTTCTATAATTTATTTCCTTGTAATACTATTAAGTTTTAGCTGTATAATATGCTTTAGGCTTTACGCTTTATTGGAATGGCTAAGTCCGCAACGTCTATCCGTTTATGTATGTATGTACGCAATATATCAGTGTATTCGTTAATTTTAATGATTAGTTAGCCAATTTTTAAGTATATTCTTATAAATTTTCGCCATCACAATAATGAAGAAATCAATAGAACGAATAGAGTAAGCTATGTGAATGATGTATGTTAGGTATAAATATTTAACTAGAATTTATTTAGTAACTGTTTCTGTGTTACTAGACATTTATACTTCGGTCTACGGTACTGTACAACTGTACCAAGTGTAAGTGTTTCGGCGATGTAGAGTCAAGTCATAAATTTCAAGTGCGACTGATGATAGTTGATACTGTGCGACGTGCGAACTAAGGTCTTATTACCTCCGAGTATCAATTAAATCTATTTTAGTTTATTCTCGCGTGCCAGTATGGTTACACTGCCATAACCAATAGTGTGGCCCTTATACGTGGCCATGTTGAATGTTATACCCTTTTAGATGTTTGATATCCAAATCTTTTTGATAAAGATATTTATGACAGTGTAATCGTAATACTGGGTATAAGTACGGTTATGATAATGATTACTATATTTCACTTATTTGTAAAGATTTTTTTTAACACAACAATAAATATAAATGTGAAATAAATATTGGTTTTATTTTTAATAACAACTGGTTTAGTTAACAATGGTGTTCAACTTGTTACATACATTTTTTAACCTATTTTTATATTCGTTACTGAAAACATTTTCTTTTATTTTGCATAGCATTGATGCATCAATTTCTAATCTTGAAATAATTTCTTCAACTTCACCGTTGTTTAATTTTGCTTTCTTGGTAGCTGGTTCTGTATCACTTTCTGTGTCAAATAAGGTATCCATATCTATGAGATCGAAATTATTGCTAGATGATTTCTGCAAAACTTCAGATCCTGAATATCTAAGATCTTCGCTCTCAATACATTTGTGGCAGTATTTTAGTTCCATAGTTAAAAGTAACTGTTCTTTCATATCTAGATTTTCTATTTTCTTTAATCTACCGTACCTTAAAAAGTGGTACCATGTTTCTTGTATATCTTCTTCTGCAACTACTTTGGTTATTATTTTATCCAGACTGTTACTCCTGTGCTTGCCCAGAAGATGAAACAGTTTATGTTTAATATTCCAATCGGTATCTTGAAATAATTTGCGGTAAGTTTGGATCAAAATTGTATCCACTAGACGTTTGTTTATATCGCAAACTTCGACATTCGCTAATTTGCATAAAACGTTAATCAAAACTAATTTGAATTCTTTACAGCCTACTTGTATGATACTGGATATTATATGCAGCACCTGAAATTGGAGAAAAGTAAATTGACAACTATATCTATATGTACCTACAAATTAATGAAGTGTCTGTTTGTAATGGAAATATAACAGGGTTTTACTAAGTGCATATAAATGTATACATATAACAAAAACACAAAAAAATACAAGTAAATTTTTTCTGTCTATCTACATGTTCCGACTAATCTAATTCAAAATGTATGGAAACGAGAGCGCCAGAATCTCGGGAGACGACTATCCAGCGGTGGATTTCTCAAACTGCGTTCCTGTTAAACTGATAAAATTGTGACTGCCTAACTGATTTATAGACAATGCACAGCCCAAACAGTTAAGACTTAGTTTTACATTTGGCAGTCTAGTAATCATAGAACAAAATTAAATTACCTTCACTAAATTAACACTGTTGCTATAAAAGCACTTTTCCATAGAATAAGCAAAATTAGCCAACGCTTCAACATATCTGTAATACCATAGCTTCCCAGTATTTAACACATTCATTGGTATTTGTATAGTTTTGGGACAGGCCTTCTTCCACACTTCAACAAGTAACTCTTCAGTTTCAACATCTCGGTTGTTAAGTGAACAAGTACTTGCTAAGTTCATGATGTCGATCTAGAATAGAAAACAAGTTGATAATGAGTTTAAGGCACATGTTATTACAGATCAAATCATGTTGAACAAAGTCGCTTCCCGCTGTCTGTCTGTACCTATGTATGCTTAGATCTTTAGAACTACGCAACGGATTTTGATGCGGTTTATTTTTAATAGATTGAGTGATTCGAGAGAAAGGTTCATATGTATAATACGTGTCCATTACACCCGTACAACGCCGCGGCGGGTCGCTAGTATATTATAATTGCGAAAGTAACTCTGCCCGTTTGTTACGCTTAGAAGAGAAGAAGATGAATATAGTCATTGGAGAAGACTAATGAAACTTTAAATTTTGGAATTAAAAATGTTGTAATTAAAAATTGCTATTCAAGTTAATGTTCCATGCACAGGAAGTCGCTAGAAAAAGCGAGCGGTTAAAATTCGAATGAGTTTATGTTACACCTAGAACCACATTATTGTAAAAATATTTTTGTTAAAATAACTGAATATAATAAGAGCAGTACTTTCCTAAAACCATTACAAAAAAAAAATTAACACAATCCGAATGAATCGGTGGCTCAGTGGTTACGATAGTTGCTTCTGAGACCTGGTATTCTGGGTGCGATTCCCACTCGGATCAATTAATTCTGTAAACCAGAGATACTTTTCTAAGCTGGGTGTACTTTGTGTCTGTGAATTGAGTGTTTGTAAAATCATTATTTTCCAAAATGCGGGAATTGTCTTTAAAAATGTACACACTTATTACTCTGTTACTAAATTTTCTGCATAGATACAATTTATATCCTGAACTAACATATCTAAACAATCATAAGAACTTGTATAATAAATATAATATTATTTATATTATGAAATACAACTCAAAGATCGAGGTCACGTAACCATGACAATAAGTTACCTAATAGTCTTTTGTTCTAAATAATGATTTCAGAACAACCCCATAATAATGAAAGTATAAATTATATTTTATTAGTTTCAATAAAAATGTAAAGGTCCTAAACATAAATTACGTGTCTCATTTCACTAAAATATTTTATATTCCGATTAGGGTGTCCCCTTTTGCGACTTTTAACAATCTTTCTATTAACTAACTAGCTTTACACGTGCGGTTTTACCCGCGTAAAAGCTACAATTACCAGCTAGTAACATACACTATATTTTATGAATATCGGCAACGAAATTGCTATGTAATAAAACTGAAAATAATAAATTATATAAAGCTGAAGAGATTGTTTATTTATTTATTTAAAAGAGTTATTTTGTTTAAGAGTTTGTTTATCTCAGGAAATACTGTTTCGATTTGAAAAAATCTAGTGTTAGATTGTCCATTTGTCGAGGAATTGTTGAGTTAATAAGTTATGTAGTTCCCAAACTACATAACTTACGTAACGTAACTCCCAAGTTACGTTACGTAATAAACTCAAAAACAACTGTGCCGATTTCAGAAATTCTTTCACAATTGAATGAATGAATGAATTTTTATTCAGCACTTAGGTATTTACATACACTTGTACTTGTCAGAATTACAATGTAAGAAGATAAATTAATAAAAAAAACTATAACGGCTAACAGATAATTCTTACTCTATAACATATCCGACTAAATAACTAACAGTAAAGATAGGCAATAGCAAATCATACAAATCTATAGACTGCAAAGTCCGTCCGTCTGTCCTGTGTTATTTTTTGCAATTAACCAATTATTATTATTATAAGAAAAAATTAAAACCGCATCCAAATTGCAAGTGGTCACACTATATCTAAGTGGCAATTGGAAAGCTAGATTCACCCTGAGTGCCATACGCTATATTTAATTATGAAGTCCCCACGGGAACGGGACTTACGCGGGTGAAACCGCGCGCGGGAAGCTAGTAAACTATATATAAATCATTCAAACTTACTAATACATCCAACTTCATAACATTATCTCCCGTATTTTCCATGGCCCTTCTTAGCTTCTCTATGACAATGTTTTCAGCACTCCACTGCACCTCAGTAGGTAAGTTATTAACTTTTAAGGCAGCCCATACTGTAATATTGCTATCATCTTGTATTGAAAACATTTTGTACACTCTAATTTTATCTTCAGGCGCCATTTCTCTGTATAGTCTATGCATGGTGTGCGTCAAATGTGATTTCTGTGGTTCACAAAGCTTATTGTTTTCATATTTCTGGTATATTTTACATAAGGATATTACTTGAGTTAGCAGGAATTGACGAGGAGATATTCTGAAAATATAATAAACATTTTTTTTTCAGACTTATGAAATTAGACACCATGGTTTTTGCCACTTCAACGTGCAAAAAGGCGATCAGGGCCTTAATAATGATGGAAACACTAGAAATGATCGTGCTAACTTTATGATTTTTTACGTATCTTTAAGTCCCAATGTAAAATATTTGGCTAAATCTTATTTTTAAAAACAAATTTGCTGCTTAAACTAGCCTATAAATGAGTTGCTTTGTTGCTTTAATTCTATACAATTAAAGTTAAAGCCAAAGAAAATTGCAATGTTAATCTAAAACTATAACTAAATACATTATTAAATAATGTTAATTAAATTAAGTATTCATGTTTTATTTTTTATTAGAAATGTCGCTAGAAACCAAGTAAAGTATCAAATTTAGACGGGAGACATTGATAAAGCCTTTTATAATCTACTAGCTTTCCGCGCGCGGTTTCACCCGCGTAACTCCCGTTCCCGTGGGAAATTCATAATAAAATATAGCCTATGTTCTTTCTCAGGCTCTAGACTATATATGTACCAAATTTCATTTAAATCGCTTCAGTAGTTAAGGCGTGATTGCGTAACAGACAGACAGACAGAGTTACTTTCACATTTATAATATTAGTAAGGATTTTACTTTAACTGATAAAAGATCCATTAAAACTTCACTAAAAAATATAATTAGTCCGTCAGTTAGATTACTAAAATATATTGGACATGTATTTTTTTATTTATCAATAAAAAACGATAGAGATACAGAGCCACCACAAACTATAAAGTTTAGGAGAGTGGGGCATGTGACGTCACTACTAGGTAAAATTGTACCTATAATTGACGACGCACGAAATTTCAACGCTGTATCTTCGTCATTTTTTGTTTGAGAATCGAAAAAAAGAAGTAAGTGTCCTATATTTTTTGGTAATCTAACTGACGGACTAAATAGATTTTTTTATCATGCCTATTGTCCGTTAGACACCTAAAAAGCTAACGTTTAACCTTAAAGTCCTACTATTCTATTTCATTGGGTAAATTATAATGATACATACCTCGCCAACATCACCCATAGATCCACTGAGAACATAGCGCTGGTACAGTCAGTACCTATAATGGCTTCTATCATCTTTGTTTCCAATACATTAATTTCTTCACAGCTCATGGAGGCGGCCAGCGCAGTGGTGTGTGTAAGTATGTGCTCACATAAACCATATGACTGATATTTGGACGATTTCGATTCACATTTGAACTTCAAACTCAGATTAAACCAGACATGACCTAAAATAAAAACGATATAAAATAATTTTCTTAAAAAAAATTTTCTCTGTTGTACTATATATTTTTTTGTTTAAATTTAAAAAAAAAATGTAACTAAAACTATATTATATCGAGCAGAATATAATTGTTAGTAGGTACATCATGTAATGTCAAGTTTTGGAAGAGCGAAGTGCCCTAACACAGGCAATTGTTGCTTAAAAGGTCACTTCAAACACTAGATGTAGTACAAAAATTTGTGAATGGAAAATAAATTATTTGTATTTGTATTGTATAACATAACAAACTTGAAAATTGAAGCGGTCTTAGCCCAATGGCGTCGGACTTGTGATCTTGAGGTCGCCGGTTCGAACCCCATCCATTGCAATACCAACGTGAACCCACTCGTATCACAAGCATTTTAACTTAGGACAAGGGATTAACAAGAATACTAATAGACTGCAAAAACTCTGGTAGTAATCTTTTTTAAAACAAAGAATTAAAAAAAACCCTAAGTTTAATAAAAAGCTACATTTAAGACTCCTAGCACTTAATTTTGATTTTAGAGATTAGTAACCTTTCGCTTTCATTTATTCAAATAATATTATTAAGAGAAAAGATCTGATTTTTAGTTTACATTGAATAAACTCCGGAACTACTTGACCGATTTCAAAAATCAACATTAGAATGCTACATCATCATCAGCCCGTATCACGTCTACTGCTGAACATGGGCCTCCTCCCGAGGGAGGGTATTTGAACCACGCTTGGCAGGCGGGTTGGTGACCGCAGTATTATGTTGTACTACACAAGGAAACGCTGCTGCCCGTTCCTTGATATACGATTATTATAGATGATGTTATAACAATCGGGACCAACGGCTTAACGTGCTTTCCGAGGCACGGAGGGTAGTCCCTCAACCAACCAGACCCTGAAAGAAATCTAAGAATTTACACAAAGATTTCTTGTCCAGCGTGGGGATCGAACCCACTACCTCCGAGATTTAAAGCGAGCCAAATACCGCTACGCTACGGAGGTTGTCTGTTGTAGAATGCTACGTTATCCAGGAAACACATAGGGTATATCACATTATGAAGATACCACGGGATCGCGGCTTCGCGGGTAGACCCGCGTCGGGGAGGCTAGTTAATTATAAAAAACATTTACGAGTATACTTACAATAAGGTAAAAAGCTGTAAATAACATCTAGAAGCCTTTCTTTTCTTATTTTGTAAGGCTTATTTCCACTTAATAGTGTCCGAACTATAGACATCACTAGCATTATTAGTCCAAGAAGCTTTTCATTTTTTCCAATTGCGGTCACATCGTAGTTACATAAACACTGTAAACAAATTTAAGAAAAATCAGTTTAAGTATAAAACTTGCTCATTGCATATCTATAGTAATATTATAAAGAATAAAGTTTGTGAGGTTATAGGGCGTAATTTTTGTTTTAGTGGTGTAGGGTCCTCTCCTCGTGGTATGAGTTTAGCATACCACGCTATGGAGAGGGTGAGTCCCACATATCCCACGCGAGCGCGCGAATACGCTGCAGCGGCGGTGAGAATGCACAATGCATTTCCGCCCGGACAACAAAAAAAAAGGGCGTAATCTCTGAATCAGCTGAAATGATTTTGAAATTTATTTTCTCAATAGAAAGCCACATCATTTGAGTCATCTATAACAATATACAGTGAAACCTGATTAATTGGGATCTCAAGCGACCAAGGATTTTGTACCATTTAAAGAGGTTCTCATTTTATTATCCAGTTTTCCAATAAGAGACAACTTATTGGAAAACTGGATAAATAGAACAAAAGTTGTTGTTTATGATGTTAGTAATATAGGCCTGAGAGGTAACCGGTGTTTTACAAATAACCCTGTATAGTAAGACGAAGTTCCCACGGAAACGGGATCTACGCGAGTGAAACGACACGGGACAATAATAATTTATTTATTTATTTAAGGCTTACCTACCAACATAAAATACATACTTGTCATTCGTTTAAACATTAAATAGAAAAGATAATGTATGCTTTTAAATTACAGGTTCAAGCTTATAAATATATAAAAAACTTAAATACATAAAAAACAAATAATTCTTAAACTATATAATATATATATAATAAAAACAGTAAAATTGACCGAGTTTACATAATCTATAGTGAAATAGTCTTATATTAGAAATGAAATGTTAGCATCATCAGCCTCTAAAACCTCGCCTCTATGCCTCGCAGTGGGTTCACATAAAACAACCAGATTTAACAAGATAACGAATTACTTTTATGAAAAGGTAGTTTCTTAAAATCATTAGATTACGAGCTGCGCCCCGCAGTTTTACTCGCGTTACTGCGCGTTAAATTCAGCCAATTCCGTTCAGTAGTTTTGGCGTGAAGGAGTAACAAACATACATCCATCCATCCATACCTACAAACTTTCGCGTTTATAAAATTAGTAAGATTTAGCCTAGTGACTATCCTTTTCATCATATTGTGTCATGTCCAGTTATATAATAAAACCTTGAAATTTTATGTGGTTATCAGAAGAAAATGTAATAGTCTATTGTCTGATATAATAGGATTTCTTCAATTGTCTCATTCTGCTTGATTATATATTAAGTATTTGTAGTGTAATATTCAATACAATATTTTATTTTATTTTATTACAAACTAGTTTTACCGGGAAATTTCCCATTCCCGTGATAACTTCATAATGAAGTTTAATCTCATGATTAGCGCGTTCAAACAAACAAACACTTCAGCTTAAAGCGCAGGCCACACTGCCAGCTAGCTAGGCGGACGGGCGAAGCGAGAGAAGGAAACTATACAAACTATGCGGAATATTGGCAAGCTAAATTATGGGGTTCACAACGAAACCTGCGGACGCACGGGCAAGCGAGCGAGCGGAGCGGGCGAAGCCGGCAGAGTAGGGGGTGCGGATGGGAGAGCGAGAGGATAGCTTTCTATCCATTGTCCCTCGCGCGCAGTTGGATGACGGGCGAACGAACCGGGCGAGCGGGCGCTGGCGGGCGAGCTAAGCTATCGAAGCAGGCGCGCCTAACGATGTAAACGAGTAGCTTCGCTGGAATCGTTGGATATTTCGTTAGCTTCGCTCGCATCGCTGACGTAGGTTAGTCGGTAGCTCGCGGTGTGAACGGAAGTATGTAAAAGAGGTGAAACGATGTTCGCCCGCATAGCTAGCTCGCCCGCCCGCTGGCGGTGTGACTTGCGCTTTATATATTAGTATAGATATTAACCACTGGCCTGTGGCAACACTTCAGATTAATCTTTCGGACATTTATGTTAAGGTCACGAGGGTTTTGTATAATTTAGTTAGCCACGATGCTTTTGCTACTTCACTGGGCATAAAGGCGAACAGAGCTCCAGCCTTAGTAAATAGTTTATAAACTACAAACTAAGCAACCTGCGCAAGAGGTTCCCTGTGGAACTTGGACCTGGGCGGTCGTTGACGAATTACAGAAGAATATTGGTAACAATTGGGTTTGGTTTCTGCTACACCCGACCTCCAACCTTAATAAATGGTTTCATCATCATAATTTCAGCCGTAGGACGTCCACTGCTGGACATAGGCATAAATAAATGGTTTAAAAACTACAAACTAAGCAAGTCTGTTGGGCTTGGACCTCGGCTAAGGGCGGTCGCTGGCGATGAGAAGAATAGCCACCCCACCACCCCATATTTACCTGAAGGAGCTGGAAACCACACGGCTAAATAAAAACTTGTACATACTTACATTTAAATATGTTTCATCCAAAAGCAGCTCATTCAGAAGACTGCTGACTGCACTTATGACATTGTTATTGTATATGTTAACAAAGTGTGATGATTTTTTACATATTGTCTCTAGATAGGCTTCATTATGGCTGAAACAAATGAAAATAAATTTACTTTTTTCTGGCTTCCCGTGTTGTGTAGCTCCCGTACCGTTTGTTACTACTGGATAACGTAAATTTCTAATGGTGAAAGAATTATTGATATCGAACCAGTAGTTCCATAGCCTATTCAATGCAAACAAATATACAATAAAGCTTTTCCTTTTTATAAAATAGTAAGAGTAAGTAAAGATTAATTTTGTGATAAAAAGAAACAAAAAAGCGTCTACGTGTTGCCGTTATTGATATCGAGCAAAAAAGGGCAAAAAAAAAAGTTTGTTGTATGGGGGCCCTCATACAACAAACTTTTTTTGGAGGGCAAAAGGGGCTCCTCCTTAAATATTTATTTTATTTTACTTTTAGTATTTGTTGTTATAGCGGCAATATAAATACATCATCTGTGAAAATTTCAACTGTCTAGCTATCGCGGCACTTGAGATGCAGCCTGGTGACAGACAGACAGACAGCGAAGTCTTAGTAATAGGGTCCCGTTTTAAATATATGGGTACGGTAACCTAATGAGTGTTCCATTAAAAACAATTCTTTATTTTTGGACGGACATATCGTTGGTGACAGAAGCTAATAAGATGTAATTTCATTCGTCAAAAAGGGAGGAACATAAATTTGCTACATTTGATCTTCAACCTTATTAGCTATTGTCACTTACCCGGTATAACAATATAACTAAAGAAGCAGGCGCAGATTCAGCTCTTAAAAAAGTTTGTAGTGTTTTTTTTCGGACGGACTTATTTAGTTTATTTTGTCACGGGCTTTTGCTACTTCACCGGGCATAAAGGCGAGCAGAGCTCCAGCCAACAACTACAAACTAAGCAATCTGCGTAAGAGGGCGTCACTTGTGGGACTTGGATCTCGGCTCAGGGCGGTCGCTGGCGAGGGGATTCATCATCAGCCCGTATAACGTCCACTGCTGAACGTAGGCCTCCTCCCGCGGGAGGGTATTTGCCATAGTCACCACGCTTGGCAGGCGGGTTGGTAACCGCAGTATAATGTTGTACCGCACAAGGAAACGCTGCTGCCCGTTTCTTGATATACGATTATTAAAGATGATAATTATAATCGGGACCAACGGCTTAATGTGCTTTCTGAGACACGGAGGGCAGTCCCTCAACCAACCAGACCCGGAAAGAAATCTTAGAATTTACTCAAAGATTTCCTGCCCGGCGTAGGGATCCAACTCTCGACCTCCGAGATTTAAAGCGAGCCAAATACCGCTACGCTACGGAAGTTGTCGATTGAGGGATTATAACTTTTAGTTTTTTGGGGAGTTTTGTGCTTTCTACTTACAGTCCGCAAGCCTTTTAAACTTCAGGTCTACGAGGGCATCGGAAGGTTCGAGTCGGAGTACGAACTCGCTAATGAACAAGCATACACGAGTCATACATTAACAACTTTAATTTAGTTATTTCCTTTTTCCGCGCATCAAGGCAAGACGTCACAAGTTTGCTAGGGTTGCCCATCGCGTCCACAACAGTGAATCCGCGCTTACCTAGAAGGCTTTTGCTACTGCACCGGGCATAAAAGCGAGCAGAGCTTCGTTGATTTTCTTTTTTAGCCGGGGTTTAGTCCTCTCCATAGCAGCGGTGGTATGTAATCGGCTCAGGCGCAAAACGTCTCTTTCGCAAAATGTCCCCTGGTCGTAAAACGTCTCTTTCGCAGAATGTCTCTTTCGTAAAATGTCTCTTTCGCAGAATGTCTCTTTCGTAAAATCTCTCTTTTGCAGAATGTCTCTTTCACAGAATGTCTCTTTCGCAAAATGTCGCGCCAGGGACTTAAGAATAAAATTTTGATTTTCAAAACAAAAAATCATTTATTAAAATTATAGTGCAATTATGATGTTAAAATTTTGGTACTTAATATGTCCTTTTTGATCTATCTATCTATGTCGTTTTTTATTACGAATGTATTCGATTTCTTGATCCATATTAAAACTCAAATTCACTACTGTTTTTCAATAAAAAGTAACAGACAAAACACAGCTCGGCAATAATGAATGACACATACATTTATAAGTTTTTTTCTAACTACCCTCACATATTATTATAAATGTTGCCATCACTGAACTTTAAATTGTACCAAAATATTATTTTTAACTGTATCAAATTTTTTATTTTTTATTTGGAATACATTCTTAAGTAAATTTAAGTACCAAAATTTTAACATCGTAATTGCACTATAATTTTAATCAATGATTTTTTGTTTTGAAAACCTAAATTTTATTCTTAAGTCCCTGGCGCGACATTTTGCGAAAGAGACATTCTGCGAAAGAGACATTTTACGAAAAAGACATTCTGCGAAAGAGACATTTTACGAAAGAGACATTCTGCGAAAGAGACGTTTTACGACCAGGGGACATTTTCCGAAAGAGACGTTTTGCGCCTTAGCCTGCTAATCACACCACGAGGAGAGGACCCTATCCACTAAAGCCCCCTGGGCACTTTGCGCTTTCTGGGACACCCTCCGGCGGCACGCTCTCCTGGCGAGCAGGACTTCTAATGTATTAAAACTACAAATTATGCAACCTGCGATAGGGTTGCTGTGCAAGTGTGGAATGAGAATATATATGTTGCAGTCAGTCTTAACCAGTCAAAGTACTTTTAACTAGCAAAATCAGTCAGTCCGATAGTTCTCCAATAGATTTTTTTTACATAAATAGGTATAACTTACAGATAAATATACAGTAGTAACTCCAATAAACTCTCATGATCTTTAATGACAGCTATTCTGAATATGCCACATACTTTCACTAGTATTTTGAGTGTGAAACTGCTGACTTTAAGTGACCTGATGACTATTTTCTCTTCTTGACCTTCCTGTAAGAACATAATTATACTTATACAAGCTGCGAGTTAAAGTGCGGGTTAAACTTATAAAAAGGCACATGGAATCAAAACCTTAAAACAATCATCACTTAAGATAGAACATTCGTTGCTTTAGAATTAGTCGGTGACAATAGTATTCCTGCCAACCTCCGTAGCGTAGCGGTATTTGGCTCGCTTTAAATCTCGGAGGTCGTGGGTTCGATCCCCACGCCGGCCACGCAATCTTAGTGTAAATTCTAAGATTTCTTTCCGAGTCTGGTCGGGTGAGGGACCCTCCGTGCCTCAGAAAGCACGTTAAGCCGTTGGTCCCAATTGTTATAACATCTTCTATAATAATCGTATATCAAGGAACGGGCAGCAGCGTTTCCTTGTGAGGTTCAACATAATACTGCGGTCACTAACCCACCTGCCAAGCGTGGTGACTATGGCAAATACCTCCCTCGGAAAGAGGACCATGTTCAGTAGTGGACGTTAAACGGGCTGATAATTAACAGTATTCCTAATACACAGGTATAGATAGTATAACAAATCTGTACACATAGCAATGTGTTGGTAACCCTGTATTCAAACAGTCACTTTGAGACGCACGTGTTCAGTCGGCGATTGCCGCATCACAAACCAGAAATTAAAACTGCATAACAATTACAGGTGCACTCACGCACAGATGAGTTGAATTATCGGTAAACAATTATTCTTATTATTATATAGTAATTATGTTAGCCGCTTAATAAGCTGATGCATGTGTCACTAGTATTTACATCTGCTGCACGGTGCCATTAGGCTAGAAGACTAAAAAATTGTATATAGTCCGTCAGTAAGATTACAAAAAAATATTATACACGGTATTTTTTTTTTCGTTTCTAACACAAAAAATTACGAAGATACAGGCAGCGCGTTGAAATTACGCGTGACGTCACTTTTAAGTACAATTTTACCTAGTATTGACGTCACAATATCCGCTCTACTGAACTTTATAATTTGTCGTTGCTCTGTATGTTTGTTAATTTTGATTGATTTGATAAATAAAAAAATACATGTCCAATATTTTTTTAGTAATCTAATTGTAATAATAAATAGAATTTTTTAGTCTTCATGTCTAGTTTTAGTTGTGGTTTCTAGAGACATTTAATTATTAAAGTAAGTTAATTTATGAAAATATTTCTTTTATTTTTACCTCCAATGCAGTTTTGATATTATTTCTAGTCATGATACAGAGAATCCTGGTGCAGTCCCTATAAATATACTTGTCCTTTAAACAGTTGGAGTATTTGTCACAAATCACAGTGTAGGCCTTCCACTGTTCTGCCATAGTCTTCACGTCGAGGCTCTGAACTATTTCCCCTATTTTTAGATTGATGTCTAGAGCTGGAAATAATTGGAACAAAAAAACTTACTCTTTCTCAAGAAAAAGACAGTGTATACTGTATATTATAAAGAAAGACATTTATATAATAAAATAAAAACTAAGCTTTGGGTCTTCAATTTACATCTCTCCAACAAGTTTCATGACATTTGGTGCAGTAACAGCGGAGTATGAGCCCGGATGGATGGATGGACATGACAAAACTACAAAGGTTCCTTGTGAACTACAGAACCCTAAAAAAACTTTTATATCTGTTTGTTATGTATAAACACAAAAACTACTTAACCAAGTTTTAAAATTATTTTGTTAACCTAGTAGGTAGTACATAAAATATAATGTTATCACATATTAAGGTTGATTTACATCCTGATGTACATAGAAATAATTCACTACATACATTTATTTCATTAATATAATAAGCTACTCTATCCAGGAATATAATAGTACACCTTATTATTTATTTAATTAAAAAGACAATTCTCATTCAAGTAAATCTGTCCCAATGGCACAGGTGACTTTACAAACACTTTATTTACAGACACAATGCTTATCTAGACTCAGAACTACTATCTATACATATAATCACGCCTTTCTACCATGGGGGTAGGCAGAAACTACAGAGTGCCACCTGCTTTGCCTCGTGGTCATAAACGCACGCCGGATGCGAGTACTACGCACCTGACCTTTCTGAAGAACATCACCTATGAGGTCAGTGTATTTCCTTCTAGGGCGTCCCCTCCCGGCGTTTCCACTCACATCTGCCTTGTAAATACCTTTTGTTACTCGCCTTTCATTCATCCTTTCAACATGACCAAACCACCTAAGCATACTCTTTTCAATTCTTGTCACTAAATCTTCTTTTAAACCGCAACATTGTCTAATTATTATTATCTATTTTATTATTACTACTATCTATGCTGTCATATGGTTGTTTGTTGTGGCAATCAAACCCAGAACACTTCTAAGAGGCAACTAACGTAACTACAGATCCACTAGTGCAGTCCATAGCTATAATAATATAGCTACAATATTATATTCCAGGATAAAGACAAAATATAGTTTTATTGTAAGGCAGTAATTAATATATTATTATATTTAATTTGCATCCTTTTACCTTCAACTAGAACATCCTGCTCCTGTCTCTCAGTGAGATCAAAGGTGAAATGTTTCTCCATCACCATTAAATATGTCAACTGCAGTTCATGACATGTTCGGAATAAATCCTTTAGTTGTTTTTCTACTTTTGACAAATTACTTCCATATACAGATTCACTGAAAATATAATAATATTTTATTAATATAATAAACTAGCTGCACCCTGCGGTTTACCCGTGTTACTCTGCTCCAGAGGGTTGTAGCGTGATGTTTAATAGCCTATATTATGTTAATCGAGCTTATTAACTATCCCCATGCAAAGTTTCAGTGAAATCCATTCAGTTGTTTTTGCATGAACGAGTAACAAACATACATAGCTCCATACATACAAACTTTCGCATTTATTATATTAGTAATACTGGTTTTTTGTTTTTTTTCGGAAGGACTTACTTATACCACTTATTATGATTGTAGTGTGATGTTTTATAGTTTTTGTGTTAAACAGGTTATTAAATCAATACTAATACACAAAGCTGAAGAGTTTGTTTGCTTGAACATGCTTATATCAGGAACTACAGCTTTAATTTGAAAAATTCTTTCAATGTTAGATTGCGCATTTATTGCAGCTATAGGCTATATTTTATTATGAACTTCCCATGGGAACAGGAGTTATGCAGGCAAACCTAGTATTTGTACATTATTATCGGGCATAATGTCATTATAATATTAGAAGGCAAACAATAATATTACAAATTATGAAAATAGTTCCTATGCCCAGCTGTTTTACCGAAGTTGGATTGCTACTCTGCTCCAGTAGGTCATAGGATTATGTATTGTAGCCCATAATGTTACTCCAGTTTATAAACTATTGCCATACTACATTTTAGCAAAATCTGTTTAGGTTTATGCATGCAAGAGTAATAACCAAACATCCAACCATCTGTACATTTTCACTAACTTACACATTTATAATATTAGTAAAATAAAATGAATATAACATACCTATCTTTGCAGTGTGAGAACACCAGCATTATAATCCGTCCTGTAGCTATTGGGAACATTTTAAAAGAACTGCAAGCCATAGTTACAGTTTCTATTATATTCTTCACTAAATCTGATAACAATTGTAATAAGCTCACAGCATCTTCCATATAGTTTGCTAACTTAGTAATATTGGTGTTTTTATCTGATAATATGTCAACAATGAAATCCAAGCTCTGTAACATATATTACAACAAGATATATTTATAAAAATAGGGTAAAACATCACTTACATGAAACTATAGTCTTTACTACAGAGTTCTCTGGTCAAGTGACCAGGGCCCCGCAATCAACAAACCTTACCAATGTTGTAACTGAATAATTATGTTCAAGGGTCTTTACCACAAATCTATGAGGTAATAGTAGCGAGGTTGTAGGTTATGATTTTACATCAAGACTTCAAGTAAAAATTAAATTACATTTTAGAAATTTGATTAGTAACCTCACAAAAAGAGGTTGTGCATAGACACATACCTCCACCACACAGTATACCATAGCCAAAAACCTTGTGCACAGGAACACAACATTAATAAAGGATGGCTAGTGCTGTCCATATTTACTGTATTGGCACTAGCTGTCCTTGCATTTGGACCCCTATGCCAACTAACATAGGGTGAATAGGAGTCATTTGCCTGGTCAGGAATACCTGTGCACACTCTAGTGGTCCCTAGTGTGTCCAAGGAACTAAAAAGGTGAACTATTCAGTCATACCTGAGATATACATGTACTGCAGTCTTCTAGTAAGGCAGAAAAATGATCAGAGAAATACGACTTCGTGATCTCTTTTCTAATCGCCAAAAAGTTGTTTTTGGTACTTGATACGAGGGCATCGTACGTAATGTTATCCGTCTGATGTATGCGTTAAGGCAATAACTGTTAAAAAGTACTGTAATGTAATTAAAAGTATATAAAGTAGCTTTAAAAAAAGGATACATTTCCTGCATCGGGAGGTGTGTTTAAAAATATATCTGTACTCTCAGACAAAAAGTCTGAACTTTGGGAGTCATTCATTGTTCTATTGTAGTAGTTAATTTATCTACAACGTTAGAAAGATTTACTGTAAACAAATCGATTTAAAACTACACCCGCCATCCTCCCGCTTAAAATAAACGTCATATAACTGTCAAAACAATGTAAATTTTGTTTTTATTGGAAGTAATAGACTTAGTATTTTGGTCGTTTTAGCCATATTATATAAAATTGGCTAGTTGACTCATATCAAGTTATTTAAAAAATGTTATTTTTTAAGTACCTATTTATTGTAAGGTAAACAATTAATAATATAGGACTATTAGTAGTCCACTAACTATTGCTGACATAACTCAACGAATTAGCAAGCTGAAATGACAATGGGCAAAACACAATACAACTCGAACAACTGACAAAATATATTCTCGAGTAGAGACGTCCGCCTGTAAAGGGCCGGATTTAGAAGTCTCCGGACTTCTAAATCCGGCCTTTGTTGCCCCGGGGCAACAAAGGAGAAGAGGCCCCATGGACACAAATTTGCTTCCCTATAAATGTGTAGAAAATTTGAAGTACCTACCTACTTTTCAGGAAGATTAGAATTCAGAAACTTTACTGATTGTCTAATTTAAGTTAACATGTAAAGATGAATAACCGTTATTACGATATTTAAGAACTGTTAAATTAATCATGTCACTGAAAATATAAATAAAAGAAAAGTTGAAGAGTTTACTCGTCAGAATTTGAAAGGTTTTAGATCTCTATTGTGGGGGCCCCTCTATTGTGAAGGCCCCGGCGCAGTTGCCCTGAATGCCCCCCTTAAATCCAGCCTTGCACCTGAACGACGGAACGACGACCTGGTAAAGGTCACAGGGAGTCACTGAATGCAGGCCGCTAGCAATCCTTTCCGTTGGAAATGGAAGGATCAGGTCTATGTTCAGCCGTGGACGTCAATAGGCGAATATTATAATCATGATGAGGTCAATGTGGGTATAATTTCATACTTTTCATTACGCACACTGTATAATTTTATTTTCCCAGAGTAATGTAGCCAAAGCTTCGTGGCTAAAATATGTATACACATAAGAATATGTCCAACATAAAAATAATATTTTTCATCTCAGGTTAACAAACTCCCTAGTCATGTAACTGATTTGCCTGATCCAACTTTTAAAGTATATATTAAACGGGTCCTCATATCTAAAGGCTATTATAGCATATATCTGTATAAATCGATATATTATTCGCCGTTCCATTTTATTTAAAACCTGAAGTCATTACATTTTTAGTTAGGGTGCAGTGCAGCTCAACATCCTTCGGCGCCCTCATAGTTCCATAATATGATTAACTCCTGGTTTGATTAACTTGGGTTAATCATTCCAGGTAGTCTGTAAATAAAAGTACTTAATACACATATACAAACAATATTTTTAAGTTTATTCATTAAACATTTTTAAAATATGATTTGATGAAAGTTAACTAGCCAACTAAATGGTAGTGAAAAGGTAATGTACAACAGTACTTAGGTGCACAAAAAAGCAGGTACTGTCATTGGTAAACGTTATGTCAAAATGACAGCAGCATTCACGTGTTGATTTGCATTTCTATTCTACAACAACACGAGGCCGGCAATCACATTTAATTAAATTTGCAGGTTTTTAAATGAATACACAATAGTGATAACCTAGCGGAATGTTAAGATGTCTGTTTCTAACTTTTTGGTGGCGCTTAAAACTATAGGCACCGAGACTAATTCATTAGAATTAGCAAAAACGTGCAAGGAACTCCAGGTTAGTAAATATCTGATTATAATTAAATATAATTATTTAATAGTGTTTTGTTTTAACCATGCCGTGAAGTATTTACTTATTTATATTTTAGTATTATTAGTAAATATTATTTGAACTTTTTGAGTAGCACTAAATGGTAATTATTATTAAACTTTACAAAGTTTTCTGTAACATATTTAAAAATATAAGTAATGAATTTGAATTTATAACATTACTAATTGGGACCTATGTTTTATTACAACTGTGTATTGTAATGTTTTATACCTATATAATAATCCAACTAATAAACTGTCTCAGCATAGTGTGCAATTTCAACTAAATGTGTTGTGTAGTTTTTATATGAAAGAGGGTATTTATTGCTAGTTAATTAAGCCAGATTCTTATTAGTTAAATTGTTCTTGTGTGTGTTTACCAGCATTATTCATGTTTTACCTTTTAGCATAGCAACATATATATTATATTATTTTAAGTTACTATTCAAAGATTCAAATACCAGGGTATGTGCCATGTCAATAAAAAAAATACTTTTCTTTAAGTCTAAATTCAGAAGTTTATTAAACTGAAGTTTCACTTTTAACATCTGTAATTATATTTAATGAGATAGCCCTATAACATTACCCATAAATTAAAAAAATATCTCACATAAACCTTGTCTCAAATAAACGCTAAGCTAAGCTAAGCTATTTATTTAAAATTAAATAAATAGTTTTTCATGTAGTAAATTATTTTTGAAGTTTGAACTGTGAATAACTATTAGTTGGATCTTTTATTTATAGTTATATCTTTATATAGTCATGAAGTCATGTGAGCTGCAGCATTTACTGCATATTATAGTTGCTAATAATAATATTGTCAACAAGGTCTTTGACATGTCCATGATAACAAGGTTAGGTCTTGCTTGGTTTATTTGTCAATAAATATCAAATTGCATACATTATTGATATTCATGAAGCTAAAACTAATATGACAATGTCACATTTTATGTACCTATGTGCTTATTTTTTGTAGTTATAATAGTGGATTAGATATATAGTTGGTAAAAAACTAAACAGCCACAAATCAAAAACAAATGAAAAGTTAAAATCGTACCAATTGTGCCAGCATTGATACTATTTTTGCATTTCATTTCCTTTCCATTTGTGGCTCTTGTGTGTTTAAGCAACAATATATGTTGGTTTTTTATATTTGTGATTTAAATTAAAGTTGACAAACAAGTAATGTTCTGAGGGCTTTAATAAATTTATATAATGAAGATATTTCAATATTTGTTATTATATATTATTTTACAATATTCTTATTCATTTAAAATAATTTGTTTCAGAACTCAAAAACTAAAATACAAGATGTCGTCAAGAAGTTATCAGACTACATTCTCAGGATTGACGATGCAAAATTATTCAAAAAATATCTTTCAAATATACTACTAGCTCTAGTATCTGCGAAAATTCCATTGAAACCAGTATTTTCTAATAAACAATATGATACTTGCAATGACAATGAAAAAACATGTCATTTGGAATACTCTGTGGTTTTGGCAGCCCTTAGTGATCATCCAGATATATTGCAGTAAGTTTCATGCACTTATTATATTTATAACCAGGTTCAACACTCTCTGTACATAATAGTTCATCATGTTATCTATTATAATTACAAATAAAAACTTAACCACATTTTACATTAATGAATGAAAATTACAAAATGAACTAGAAGTGGCTAATTTAAAATATAACTTAATTAAAAAATACTACTACTACTTTAAATCTTTTATACTTAGCAAAGTTTAAAAAAATTAAAAAATAATTCATTTTTTATGTTTTTAAATGTTGCCATATATCAAACAATGAAATTTTCCTTATAAGTAATTTGTGGCCAAGGGGCTTCCACTCCACTTTGTTCCCCTGAGCATCTAAACCTCCAAATCTCTCCAAAGGTTCTGTAAATTGTCTGAACTTTTTTTTGTTGATAAATATTTGATGTGTAAGTACTATACGGGCAGCAGTGTGGAACAACCACCTGCATGATGGACTGACAACCTCATAAAGGTCCCAGGGAGCCAGTGCAGCCTAGCAATAGTTTTGCTGGAAATTGATAAGGGAAGCCTATGTTTAGCAGTGGACGAAAAAAGGCTGATATAATGAAGTACCAAACAATAAAAGGATCAACTGTAAGGAATTAAAAAAAACAAAACTGATTTAAAACTTTTTTGTATTTGTGTTAATTTTTTCAGATATGCACTGAAATATTTTGAAATTAATCAAGTGCCTCCATTCGAAGTGTTTATTCACCATGAAGATTCATACAATGTGGCACCGAAAAAGCGTAGATTACTTGACTTCAGACATAAGATTACTGACCAACAGATAGTCACATGTTGCTACACTTTACTCAGCAAGTTGCCAAATGAATTGTCAGCAAAATGGGACTGGACTAAGTTTATCAGTAACTTTAGTCACCATGAAAGTCCTGAAATAAGATGGTAAGTTTTGTAACACTTTTCTGTTTTGCATAATAGTATGCTGTTTATCAGCATGGTTGGATAGATATATTATAAGTAACCTCTGTACCTGTAAAAGAGGAGAAGAGGAGCCTTGGTGAGGGTCAAGGAAAAGAGAGCATGAGTGCATATAGCAGGGGTGGCCAACTTAATAAGACCTAAGATCGACTTTTGACTGTGTGCGATCGACTATATGGCATACATAACGTTGAATCACGTATCGTATAAGTCAATGGAATGATAAATAGCTATATTTTCAGATTATTATATGACAAACACCAACTTTGTGCTTATGTGGCACGTATTTGTAGACTAAAATATCACTTTTTATTATATGAGTTGATCGACAGTAATAGCTGCCGGGATCGACCAGTCGATCGCGATCGACCGGTTGGCCACCCCTGGCATATAGGATCAATGAGTAATTGAGATCTCTGAGCAATGACGAACAGAACAGTTGTTAACCCCTTCACTGGTTTTTGGTTAAACTGTACAGCCTCCTACTGCACTCTTTTCCCCTTTTAGCTTCGTGTTTAATGGTATATTTAGAATCTCTAATTAAAGTAAACTGATGTTGATATTTTATTTATTTATATATACATACAATCAAATAGAAGTTGAAGCTATATGATGCCACATAAACTCTATGATATAAACTACAATATGATTTATATTATATTTTTTTAGGATGGTTAAAGAATGCATGGCTATTCTGACCAATATGACTGAGGCTCAATCCAAATTACTATCAAACATTTTGAAAATTCCCGAGCAGGATTGTTTACAAAGTATTGAAAAAAATAAAGTTGCTGATTCAGTAAGCACTATGGGAGAAGTAATTACAGATGCTTTAGATACTGAAAATGTTGTTAATATTGAAGGCATATTGTTGCCAATATATGAGAAAACCAATATACAAAAAGGCAATTTAGTTCCTGTCAAATCTACACAGAATAATTTGAGAAGCTTGGCCCTGGCGGTTGCATCTGGTAAGACATTTTTGCTATATGCTTGTGTTTAGTGTGGTAGTGAACCATCCTGAAAGTGTCCCCTTATTGATATTGATATTATATTGATATTGATATTGTTGTTACCACCCACTTTTAGGGCCCTTGCAGCCCAGGCCCCGTATCCTCGATAAGGCTGATACAGCGGTAGCTACGCCGCTGCTTGTAATGTTATATGCGTAATATTATCTCGATCAGGTGTACTGTCGTCCCTTCGATCTAATCTCTTGTGCTGTACGATTCTATTATTTTTCCTACCAAAAATATAATTTAACTTAAAGAAATATATATTTCAGCTTTCAAAGTTTTATACTTTAATAAATACCTTCAAAAAACTTCAGGAAAATTCTACTTTTCAAGAAAAAAAGTATCTTTTTTTTTTTACAAAATTAAATATAACAACAATTTACACAACAAGTTAAAAATGTAAGATTTGCACACAATTAAATACGTTTTTGAATAACTTTTACTTCATAAAGTAAGCTATTTACAGATTTTATTTAAAGAAAAATTTCAAAAATATTTATCCATATTTCAGGTCAAGCTCTATCACTGATGGGTCCAGTAGGTTCCGGAAAGACATCTCTTGTAGAACATTTAGCAGCGATCACCGGCCGTAAAGGGGTTGCCTTCAAAAAGATACAACTTGGCGACCAAACAGACTCGCGCATGTTGTTAGGGTCACATCAATGTACCGATGTGCCCGGTGAATTTTTGTGGCGGCCTGGCGTGTTGACCGAGGTATGTATCTTGATAATTATCAACCAATTGCTCAAATTTAATACTGTTAAACAAAAGAAAAATAAGAAATAAATACAACATTATCATATCAATTACTCAAATACTACTCCACACTTTGTATTCCAAAATCTAGGTCGCCTCATTGTCCCAGACTATTGGTCGTTAACCTTATCCTACTCAAGCGACACATATGGCCATGTGAGGATCAGAAAGAATCTTGGTGGGTCACAAAATCTTATTGCGTACACGGTTCTTAGTTGAACGTACAATTTCCGCACTTAGCCTCATGAGTGGGCCATTGTACACGGTGCTTATGGTCGATATTAAATCAGTCGTTACCACGCGGGCCATGTTTAATATCGTCCACGGGCCACATGCGGCCTGCGGGCCTTAGTTTGACGACCAAGGTCTTAGACCTTCCCGGTAGGATAAATACATGACATGCAATGTATTTCCAATTCTTTTTAAACTTCATACAGATTTAGTTTTGTTTCCACAATCTTTTTATTATTAGTAGATATTGTACCTACTTTACATATTTTTTGGTAAGTTGACCTCAAATATAACATCTATTGTTTGAACAGATGGTTATTTTGTTCAATTGCAAATATGCATTTCTTTGAATTTAATACGAGTTATGGATAAAATAATGTATTTTAAAATCATATGTTATTTTAAGTTTTCTGTAGATGAATTAGATATTTTTTATGCACGTATATACCTACCGGTTCTATGATTCTATGCGTAATTCAGTAACGCACTCCATACATAAAAAATAAATGTATGGAGTTCAGGATGTTTTTAACGATCCTTAGACCATTATTGTTACTTTCCGCATAATAATTATTCATAAATCATGGAAGAAACATCTTTTAATATTTTATAAATGATTTTTTTTTGTAGGCTGTACAAAATGGTCATTGGCTATTGTTGGAAGATATCGATTGTGCAGCATTGGATGTGGCGTCCACCCTAAGTTCTCTTTTAGAACGAAATTCCCTTTGTGTCCCAGGATATCGAGACTCTTTACCAGTTACACCAGGCTTTCAACTGTTTGTCACGCAAAGGTAAATGCAGTATCAACCTTTTTGTCTAGAAAATATATCATATTTTGCCTTAACTGTAACTTAAATACTTTTGTATTTTAGGACGTTAACAACCAACTACGGATTCCAAAAGAAGATGTCAAATTCAAGCACATTGCTTCAAAAGCATTTGACACAAATAAATGTAGAACCTCTATCAAGGTCGGAGCTTGCAGAAATAATTCAAGCAGTTTATCCTAAGCTTTCAACCATTTGCCCCAGAATGATCGAAGTATTCATGATGTTTTCTGTGGGTAGCCATGACACATCGTTACAAACGACAGACGTAGTTAATGCAGGGAAAGAAAATGTAACCTTTATAAGAGGATCAAGATTGATTTCCACACGAGATTTGCTCAAATGGTGTTCAAGATCCGTCGTTGGATTTGAAGTAGCTAGTCCCGAGTCAGCGTTAAAAGTCCTTCAAGACGCACTTGATATTTTTACGTGTTCAGTCTCCAGTCCAGAAAATAGGCTTGAGTTAGCTAAAAAAGTTGGTTTATGCCTTGGTATTGTGGAAGCAAAATCCGAGTTCTATTGCAAACATTACAAACCCAATGTATCCCTGAATCCGAGTTTCTTAGAAGTTGGCAGATCAAAAGTTCCAAGAGTTGAAAAAAGCTTGGAATCAATAGATTTCGATAACAAACAAACAGTATTTTCATTCACTCGTCAGTCGGCGTGTTTACTTGAGAGAATAGCCTGTTGCGTTACATCCAATGAACCTGTTTTATTAGTCGGTGAAACTGGTACAGGAAAAACTTCTTCAGTACAGTACTTAGCCCGACAAACCGGACATAAACTCGTAGTCATAAACATGAACCAGCAGTCCGATTCTGCAGACTTGCTGGGAGGTTATAAGCCTGTGGATTTAAAGACCGTTATTCGTCCAACCAGACTTCAATTTGAAGACTTATTCCGAAGTTTCTACAACACCGATAAAAATAAAAAGTTTTTGGGTCACATAGAAACTTGTTACGAGACTGAGAACTGGTCTGCTTTAGTGACTTTGATGAAGCAGAGTCATAAAGCAGCTGTTGCCCGATTGACTGCAGAAAAGAAAGATAAAGTACTGAAGACTTGGCTAGCTTTTGGTTACAAGTTGCTGAAGTTAGACCAACAAATCAAAGCAGCATCTAAACTAACATTTGCTTTCATTGAAGGGTCTTTAGTTAAGGCCATGCAAGAAGGCCATTGGGTACTGTTAGATGAAATCAATTTGGCATCTGCAGAAATATTGGAATGTTTAGCTGGTCTACTAGAAGATAAGAATGAAAGTATAGATTTGTTAGAAAAGGGTGATAAAGTTCCTATACAAAGACATCCGGATTTTACTCTATTTGCTTGTATGAATCCGGCTACCGATGTAGGGAAAAAAGATTTACCAGCAGGTCTGAGGAACAGATTTACAGAATTCTTTATTGATGAATTGATTGAGAGGAATGACTTGATGTTACTCATTGGTGATTATTTGTATCACATGAACTTGAGTGGTGCTGTTTTGGAGTCCATATACAGTTTTTATGCCAGTATTAGAAAAGAGGCAAAATTGAATCTAGTTGATGGATCAGGTAATATATTATATGTCTTGGTTTTACACTCATTTTATTCAGCATTTGATAACTTTAAATTAAATTAAAAATGTTATTTTCAGGAAATGCGCCTCATTATTCACTGAGAACTCTTTGCAGAGCCTTAACTGCCGCAGCCAAGGCAAAATGTGGAACGGTATCTCGTTCTTTATATGAAGCGTTCTGTCTATCGTTTCTCACGCAGGTGGACAGTTGTTCGCATCCGAAAGTTGAAGCCATGATCGCCAAGTAAGTTCATTAATACATTTAATAAAATTAACATATATGATTAATTAAGTACGGATACCTACTTATTTCTGCCTTCTTTTTACAGGGCAGTGATTGGCAAAAAGCATATAAAGTCAGTTATTAACCAACTTATACCAGAACCACAAGTTTACGGCCAAAATTACCTTCTGTTCGAAGGTCATTGGATACCTCAAGGGAAATTAGAAATAGTCATTCCAGAAGGATACATTTTAACTCCTACAGTCAGGAAAAATCTTCGTGATATAGCACGTATTGTGTCATTGGGTAGATTGCCCGTATTATTGCAAGGTGACACATCAGTTGGAAAAACTTCACTTATCACTTATATCGCCAAAGCTTCAGGAAATTATTGCGTCAGAATAAACAATCACGAACATACTGATTTACAAGAATATATAGGATCTTATGCTGCTGATGCCAGTGGCAAACTTGTATTCAAGGAAGGTGTTTTAGTAGAGGCCATGAGAAAAGGATACTGGATTATCCTTGATGAACTAAATTTGGCACCAAGTGACGTATTAGAAGCTCTTAATCGAGTTTTAGATGACAATCGTGAGTTATTCATACCAGAAACTCAGCAGGTTATAAAAGCTGATCCCAATTTTATGCTCTTCGCCACTCAAAATCCTCCAGGGTTGTATGGTGGTAGAAAAATGTTATCCAGAGCATTTAGGAATAGATTTGTTGAGCTCCATTTTGATGAAATACCAAAGAATGAATTGGAAACAATTTTACACCAAAGATGTCATATTCCGCCAGCATACAGTAAGAAAATGATAGCCGTGATGGCCGACTTGCAAATAAGACGTCGTGGTTCGGCTGCGGTTCAAGGCAAAGATGGTTTTATTACACTTAGAGATTTGTTCAGATGGGGACAGCGGTATAAGCATGCCTCAAAGGATGCTCTAACTGATGACAAATTTTACGACTGGGACCAACATATAGCTGATGAGGGTTATCTTATATTAGCTGGTAAAGTCAGACAAACTGATGAAAGATTTATTATAGAACAAGTGATAGAGAAACATATTAAAAGGAAAGTCAATCCTGAAAATCTTTTTACCCTTCATCCAACCACGTCTCCAGTTACAAAGACTATTTTGGAGACCATACTTAACAATCAGCTTCAAGAGTTCTCCCATGTAGTTTGGACGTATAACATGAGGAGGCTAGCAGTATTGATTGCTAAAGCGTTTACTTTCGATGAACCAGTCCTTCTAGTAGGCGAGACGGGTTGTGGTAAAACAACTATCTGTCAAGTTCTGGCAGCGTTGAAGAAACGGCAGCTTTTATCTGTAAATTGTCATATGCACACAGAAAGCTCAGACTTTTTAGGTGGCCTTCGACCTGTACGCCAGTACAAAAATGATGGTAGACTATTTGAATGGGTCGATGGACCTTTGATAAAAGCTATGGAAACGGGAGACATGTTTCTCGCGGACGAAATATCTTTAGCTGATGACAGTGTGTTAGAAAGAATGAATTCGTTGTTGGAACCTGAGAGACAGCTGGTATTAGCTGAAAGAGGCATGGAGGACAATTCTGATATAGTTGTCATTACTGCCAATAAAAACTTTCACTTTATCGGAACTATGAATCCGGGTGGAGATTTCGGTAAAAAAGAACTTTCTCCAGCTCTTCGTAACCGGTTTACCGAAATATGGTGCGACAGTGTAACATCCAGAGAAGACTTATTGAAAGTTCTAGAAAAAAGTGTAAATAAAGGCGTTTCATTGGGTAACCAAGAGGATGGAAGTTCAGGAATTGGTAATTCAATATTAGATTTTACTGATTGGCTGAGAAGTTCGGAAGTGACAAACAAGTTTCCATTCAGCATTCGTGACTTACTCTCATGGGTCAATTTCATTAATATTACGGTATCAAAAGGACTCTTGGATACTCCTGAAGCATATGTCCACGGCGCTTGTATGACCTTCCTCGATTGCTTCGGAACAGCGTTAACAGGTCATATTGATTCTCATACATTAGTTTTATTACGGAAAACTGCCATTAACTTCCTATTACATCAGATAAAGACCATTGGTGCTGAATATATGGATAGTTTAAAAGACATGTTGAGTAACAAGCAAACACAGTTTGTTGCTGAATATGGCGTCGACAAATTTGGTATAAAGCCGTTTTATATAGAGGCTGGCCAAAAAAGTGATATTTCCGAACAGGATCTCCAATTTACTTTCACTGCACCAACTACAGGAGTCAATACTCTGAGATTGTTACGTGGACTGCAGCTCAATAAAGCGATTTTATTAGAAGGAAACCCTGGTGTAGGAAAAACGAGCTTAGTAACAGCACTCGCCAAGTCTTCAGGCCATAAAGTAGTTAGGATTAACCTGAGTGATCAAACTGTAAGTATATTAATTATAGTGAGTTGATTGTGACTATTTCAAAATAAATGCATATCCTTATATTTTTCTTTTAACTTTACAGGATATTACTGATTTGTTTGGAACAGATTTGCCAACGGAGGATGGATCGTTTACGTTTAAAGAAGGATCTTTCTTAAGTGCCTTACAGAATGGTGACTGGATCCTACTAGATGAATTAAATTTAGCTCCACAGCCAGTCCTCGAAGGTCTTAACGCTTGTTTGGATCATCGAGGTGAAGTATACATTCCCGAGTTAGGAAAGACATTTAAAGTGAAGCAACAGACTAGATTGTTTGCTTGCCAGAATCCTTTGAAACAGGGAGGGGCCCGTAGAGGACTTCCTTTGTCTTTCTTAAATAGATTTACTCAGGTTTATATTGATACATTGACTAAAGAAGATTTGATATACATAGTGGAATCTCAATATCCTAGTATCTCTAAAAATATTTTACACAGAATAGTTCAATTCAATTGTAAAGTTGCTCATGAGGTATCTGAAATACAATCCTGGGGTCACAGAGGTTCTCCTTGGGAAATGAACTTGAGAGATATTCAGAGATGGTGTGAGGGTCTTATAAAAGACCAAGAGGAAGGTAAATCCTTATGCCCTGGTAAATTTATCGATATGCTATACGTGAATCGTATGCGAACAGCTGAAGATAAAAAAAGGATGATTAAAACTTACAATGAAGTTTTCCATCCAGATTATCCAAGAAGTGATAGTAACCCTCAATTTGATGTAAGCGATCGAGAAATTATTTTAGGAGATGTAACATTAAAAAGAAATATAGAAAAAGATTTCAAAAATCGAAGAGCGATTGAATCGAACTTGCTGGTGCTGAGAAATCAATTGTCTACTATAAAGGCGCTGGCACAAAGTATTAAGATGAACTGGTTGACTATTCTTGTCGGCCCAGCGGCAACCGGCAAAAGCAGTGTTGTCCAAGTACTTGCAGATTTATCAGGGAATGATCTTCAGGTCGTACCAGTAACCTCGGCCATGGACGTTTCAGATCTGTTAGGAGGATTTGAACAAGTCGATTACCACAGAAATCTCGAAAGCTTGTTCGATAAGATTGAAACATTCACTATACAAACAGTAAGGAATATGTGGTTGAAACAGGAAATCAAGGATTGGAAGAACAATCAGTTACTCAGCCAGTTATATCAGTACAAAACTGTACAAGCTGTTGCCAGTAACGACATTTATAATGATGATATGGACAACTTTAAGCAAAAAATTGACTTTTTAATTAAACATTGCGAAAAATTGATCCAACATAATGAATCGTTTAGTGCTATTTCTACAAAGCTTTTAGAAATTCTGGACAAGTTAAAAAAACTGCTAATTAAAGTCTCTCAAATAAAATCAGTGAATGCGGGTGGAAAATTTGAGTTTGTTGACTCTTTACTTGTGAAAACTATGGTTGAAGGGTCTTGGTTGCTTCTAGACAATGTCAATCTTACTTCAGCAGCTGTGCTTGATAGATTGAATGGATTACTAGAACCCAATGGAGTCTTAAGCATACCAGAAAGAGGAGAATTCAGTGAAATAAGACCTCACCCTAATTTTAGAGTGTTTTTCACCATGGATCCAAAGTATGGAGAGATTTCGAGAGCTATGAGGAATAGAGGAGTAGAAATATTTTTACTGAGGCCCGAAGATTGGAGTTTGAACTTGTCTGACACGATATCTTATATGGACTTGACGGCACTCCTTTCTTCGTGTGGATTGCCCTGTGAATATCATGAGATGTGTATTAAATGTCATGAGCTGATGACGTCATTTGTTCAAGGTAACATATATTTTCGAGATATGGGTTATACATGTGTTACATTTAAAATTTTTAAAGAGACCTAATAATTAAATTAATTTGTTGTTGCAGGTTTTGAACGACCAACCATTTCACACTTACTTCAAGCAGCTCATTTAACTTGGCAACAAATAGTTCGCGGCATATCTACGAGTGTAGCATACGTCTCAAGCTTTTCTGATGTCTATATCAAACCGAGATGTGGAGGAGATTTTGCTTCCAACATTAACGCCTCATTAGCTGAAATGAAAAACCAAATGTTAACAGCTTTGGACAAACTAATGGATGAGGAAGAATATGAAAATATTGATCCCATACATAGTAATCACACCTTAACTGTTAAGGGTCTTTGTTCTAATTCCGCAATAGAAATTGCTGAACAAATTGCGTATATCGCGGTCCAAGAAACAAGAGAGGGAAGTGAAAGATCGGACTTACTACATGCTTTCTTTGGACTTTACACTGTGTACCAAAGAGCCCCCAAAACACTTTTACAATCAGTATACACCATTATACAAAATAGCTTGAAAGATCAAGATATTGGTAAAATGCATGAGCTAACAACCGAACTCAATGACGAAGCATATAAATTCTTAAAAGACTCTGGTCTTGAATTACAAATGAACAAAAGATATTATAGAGAAGCATATGGACATGATAAATCTATAGCAAATGTATCCAATAAAGAGGCGCTATTGCTATATAATGAACTCATAAAGGCTTATTTGAAAGCCACTATATCAACGAAAAACTTTTCAGTATTAGATTATTCAAAAGCTGTCTTGTCAGGCAGTTTAACTGACGATTTTGTCGAGTATCCTATACTTAAATACTGTCGTAGGTATCGGGAAATTATCGATGAGTATATAGTGGAAGCAATTAATGTTTCAACCGACTCTTTGGATGATACCAGTGCATGTCTTTTATCTCAGCTACTCAACTGGCGCAATAGATTTATTAGGATGTCTAACGAAGCCATTTTTGCTCCAAACGAGGGCAAAAGGCGCAAAGTCCTCAGAGAAGATATAGTCCCATTATTATACGCTCATAGCAAATGGTTGCATAAACATTTGATCAAACCTTTGTCCCAACTTACGCCTATTAACAATGAATTAATAGAAAAGACATATTCTGCTGTTAAAAACATCCAAGAAATAGCTAAAAACATCGATGAAACTAATACAGAACTAATGAAACTTAGTAAAAAAGTTCGTAAATGCTATGGACAGCCTAAATTGTATGTTGATAAAGAAGAATATGACGCATGTGCCGAAAAGTCTGATGTTTATAATAAAATAACTTTAGACTTAAATCAGCCAATTTCAAAGCAGTTGGCTAAACTTTCTGTAGACAATTATGCTGTGACTGAAATGTCTTTAGCTTTAGATGTGCCTAATAAAGAAAAATTAGCAGTAATTCAACAAAACCTTTCCAAGTTAGTTGACAATAAAGAGGTAACGAAAGTAGGATCTCAAGTAAAACTTGTTCCTGTAATATCTTATGTTGTTCAGAGGGTATTGACCTTATTACAAAGAGATCTTCAACAAATAGTTAATCAGTTGTCAAATGTAGAAGAAAAATATTATAAACGTCTTAGCTCGTCAGAGACCTTGGAAAGCTTAGTACATTTGGGAAAAGTCACTAAAGGTTTTTCTCCTGCATTATTAAATATTTTGGAAGTGTTCCTTAAATTCGAAACTAATACTCGGGATATTATCGGCGAGAGGTGAGTGTGTTGGACCAATATAATATAATAATTAGTTTTACTTTTCCGATCATTCAACATTTTAAGGCTCTTAAAAGTCAGTGATAAATTGGCATTCGCTGACATGCGCTGAACCACACGTAAAATTTGATATAAGTATGTTTTATTTTAATTTGGGGACTTAAAGGCCGCGGCCTCACACTCTGTGTACTGCGGGAAGACCGGCAGCAGCGCGTTCATTGTTTGGTTGTGCCACAAGAGCAATGCGCATTAGTTAAACAGTGCACACGCCTCCGTGGCGTCGGATTACCGTGTTCAAACCGCAGCCTAAAGTATTTTAAAATAATTTTATTGAGTTTGGTATGTTTTATTAAAATATCTAAGTCCAGAATGTGCAGACAAATGATACCATTGGTATTATTTATACATAAATAATTATATTTAGAAGCAAATCTTCATATATGTATATTTTATATTTCAGGATATCATCTATCCCAGCCAAATTCTGGGACGAATTTTACAAAACCTTGGTATATTCTCCGGCGTATCATCCGTTGCCATTCTTGACTTTACACGAGGTCCATAATTCAGAGGAATTAGTAGAAGAAGTACCAGTAAACAGCAAGAGAATGTCAAAGAACTTGCCATTATTGCCATACTATTTGCAGAAGTTTACTGTATCTTTTGATAATCCAGGTGAATCGATAATTTAATGAGTGTTCCATTTATTTAACTGATATCTTTCATATATCTATAAGCTATTGACGTTTCACGTCACGTTTATCGTTTAACTAACTACCATCCTTCATTTTACAGAAAGTAGACACTTGTTAGCATACGAAGCGGTGTCAATGGAAAATAGAACGGATTACTCTATGCAATTAGGTGTAATTCTGAATATTTTATGGAAGAACATAGCTACTTTAGATTCCGCTGCTTCAATAAGTTTGTAAGTATACCATACGTTCCTTTTCGCATAAGGTTCGAAGGACCATATACTTGCGCAACGAACTTCATTTAATTCCTTTTTCAGATTATCAGACGCCCAAATCGAGATGAAAAAGTACGAACAACTTATATCCAGTCTGAATTCAATAGTCTCGAGCGATAGCCATGAGTCATTTGAGAGTTTATTCGCAAACACAATAGAGTTACTCGGCAAATATATCAAAGATGCGTCTTACATACAAACTTTGCTCCAAGCAAATAACATTTACAAGGAATTGAAATCAAGTTTACTTCAAGACGATAAACTCGATACGAAAATATTGACAGCAGAATTATCTCTTTTGACTAGTGTGTTATTTATACAAATTATGTCCGAAATGAATCCCATTGACCATGTTGAGAAATACAGACTAAAACTGCAATACATTGAAGAAGATATTAAAATGTTCGAGGTACTTTTAAGTGCTTACTATATCCATGGTCTGGCGTCTGGAGGGATAACTGATTATAGAAAAATTGAGAGGCCATCGCAGGTAGATATAAGAACGTTGGATATCGAAAAGAAGAATGAATTAAAGAAAATTCATCCCTATTGCGGTATTATTATGGAACTACGAGAAAAAACTGCGGAGAAGGTTAGCAAATATGCGCTGGGTAATACCTTTAGACCTGAAACGCCATCTTACGCCAGTTTTGTAAAAGTAAGTTGAATATTTACTCAATACTTTTGGTAAAACTGAACTTCTAATACAGACTATCTTAAAATGTTCTCTTAACATGTTTCACATTCCCTATTATTTATCTTTCCAGGACTGCAAACATTTCACAAAATCAGTGTTATCGTCAAAAACGACGAAAGATTTAACAAACAACTTGATTCTCACAAGCAATGATCTACGTACGCATTTATTGAACAACTCATTCAACAAAGCTATGATACACAAAGCCTATACAGTAGTCAAAGAAACCTCTTCTTGGTTGTATTCAGTTAACGCATTTTATAAAAAAATCGAGATCTATTCCGATGCTTTCCCCGACTTAACTAAACCTTTACAAAGTTCGATATCACAAATTGTGTACAGTGTCACATCTTTGAATGATTTAATAAGAGAGCTTATAGTAAAATTAGAACAGGGTCCTCAGGTGCAAGAGGTTGTCCGTGATCTGATGGTATACCCTAATATTATTCCGAATAAAAATAGCAAGGAAGATTACTTGAACAGATTTACATATAAATCTAAGTTTGTGCAGTTGTTGAGTAAAACTTTGGGACCAAATGAAGAAACGTATTCTGCTGAGTTAGAGGGTATACAGTAAGTATTTTATGTCCTTTAAATGATTTTTCCAACTATTTGCAAATCGTCGTAATATAAAAAAATTGCTAACTACGCTATATTACTTTTTGTCAGACCGGCAGTTAAGTCTACATTAGTTAAGTTCACCTTTTAATTAAATCTGCAATTAAAAACAATGTTTCCAATAATAAATTGTCTGTACTAGATGCATAAAATTTTCATTATTACAGAGTTTTAAAAATGAGTCTCTCCGAATTGAAAATGCAGTGCACGGCCTTAGACAAACTGGACAAAACGACATCAGACGCAGTACAAGTCGCGTTGAATACCCTAGTCAAGACTTGGGAGCAACAACAGAGGGATATCGAGAAGAAGAAACAAGACGATGAGGCTTTATATGTTACTAAGTAAGAATTGGTTTAGCTTTGGAGAGTTGGAGAGGGGAGACGTCATAAGACCTTCAAATTGTTAACAACAAAAATATTTAAATATAATGCTAACATTTTTCTTTCAATGTGTTTTAAATTTGTTAGTCAGATAGAGGTACAAGCTAACTTATTTACCATATTAAAAAAGAATCGGACTTATGTACGAATTGGGTATTTTCTACAAAATGACTTAAGTCGAATCTTAGGCATTTTTCTATCTCAAAACATAGAGGTTGTAAATAGATGGAGTAGGAATTTAGATTATTGGCTGATGTAACTTATCTATTCGAATATCATCTTCTTCAAGTTTAACCCATAGTACCCATGTGAGGCTCATGCATCTGGTTTCTTTATTACATTTCACTTTTTAATTTTTAGATCAAAATGTGAAGATGAAGACGAAGAAGCGATGGCACTTGAAGAAATCCAAGAAATGTTCCCATCATACGGTGACCAAGATTTCGCAGAATTTAAACCGCTGGGCGGTTTAGAACAAGTTCCTGTAAAAGTTCAGAATAATTCTGAAAAGCCAAATAAAATCAAATACTTGATCTCTTTTGAAGATGTGTCTCTTGTTTACAAGTGGCATTCTAACTTAGTACGGAATATGACGTCGGCGGAATGGCTACCCGCCCGAAAGAAGTTGGTGGGTAACGATGTAATTAGCGCCTTCTTGCAGCGGTATCCCACTTTTAGTCGGATTATCAACAATTCATGGGAGGTGTTAGATGCGGAGTTTGAAGGGCAAATTTCACCTAGTTTGTTGGTGTTGATTTCGCAAATTAAAGCAAAGGTTGATGGGTTAGGTGAGTTTATTTATTAGTTATATACATATAGTTTATTATATATATTTTGTTAGATTTAGTCTTATACAGTGTAATTAACAAAGCTATGATACACACAAGTACAAGTGTATGTAAATACCTAAGTGCTGAATAAATTTCATTATTTCATTTCATTATAAAGTTTTTTTTATGGTTAACCATATTTTCTTTTTTATAAATGCCATTTTTTAAATTATTTCTTTAAAAAACTATTTTTTTTATCTAAGTTCTGCTTTTGGTATAAGTGCGTTCCTTAAATTCTGCTTCCTAAAGCTCACTTTAAGTGTTCATTTACTTGGTACTCAATTTTTTTTGTTAATTATATTTAAGATTCATCAAGCAAAGTAGACTTCTATAAATCAGCCTGGGTGTCGGAGACGAAGCAGTGTGTGCCTTTACTGCACCGAGTCAAAGAGAGTACTAATGAACTACTCGACCAATGGCCAGATTTCCCTACTCTGAAGGAGGTAAAACAATACCTATACTTATTCAATACCAAAAACTCTTTGGTGATAAGTTATTAGTAGTTTTTCTATTTAAATCACATAACTCATTTCATAAGAAAGAACAACCTCTGTAATGGTATTTGGCTCGCTTTAAATCTCGGAGGTCGTGGGTTCGATCCCCACGTCGGACATAAAATCTTTGTGTAAATTCTAAGATTTCTTTCTGCGTCTGGTTGGTTCAGGGACTGCCGTCCGTGGCTCGGAAAGCACGTTAAGCCGTTGGCCCCGATTGTTATAATATCATCTATAATAATTGTATATCAAGGAACGGGGAAACAGAGTTTCCTTGTGTGGTACAACATAATACTGCGGACACCACTCCGCCTGACAAGCGTGGTGACTATGGCAACTGCCCTCTCTCGGGAGAAGGCCCATGTTCAGCAGTGGACGTTATACAGGCTGATGATGATGATGATGTACTTCCTTATTGCTTTAAGATCGTATCCAAAATCTATTATTTCTCTATCACTCAAAATTTACGGGTCTTAATTGAGTTAAATATTTTAAAGTTAATATAACTTTTATATTTCGCGATTGTTTAAATTACTATTTCTTTTTCAGATAATTGTAATTGTAAACCGAATCCTCAGTTTCCCGGTTACCAGTCCTATAAGCAGGTTCTTGACTGGTCTCGAACTTCTACGAGATAAGATTGAGGAATGGAACAAAAATGCCCACAAAGGGAACAATTTGATAGACGTTTCGCTGGCGGTGGGTCAACAGATCATTAACTGGCGGAAATTAGAGATGACCCATTGGAAGGAGTGCCTCAATAATTTGTACCAGAGGTATGCAGTAAAGATGGTACATGACATTAAGAATTACATACTTTATCAGCAAGTTTACCTCCATTGCTGAACATGGGCCTCATCTTAACAGACCTGAGAGATATTGCCATAATCACCACACTTGGCACCAATCGAATACCAACCTTGAGCTGATAGAAGCTGCTGCCCATCTATCAGTTATATGTCTTAGTCGTAATAACGACACCCATGGAAAGATGAATAGAAAGAAATGGTGATATCTATACTATACTTATAAAGCTGCAGAGTTTTTTTGTTTGTATGTTTGTTTGTTTGAACGCGCTAATCTCAGGAACTATTGGTCCGATTTCAAAAAATCTTTCAGTGATGGATAGTCCATTTATCGAGGAAGGTTATAGGCTATATTTCATTTTCAAAAAAATAGGGATCCGTAAGAAACTTGCGATTTTGTAACCCAAGGTGTGAAATCGAAAACCTATTTATGCTTGCGCTGCAAAAACTATTGACAAAAGAACAAAATGATGTACAACGGGTTTGTAGGTCTTATTAAGATCTACAAAAAAGTTCGCGAGAGCACATATCTAACAATCATAGTTTAGTCACAATAACCGCTTTCATGTTCAAAAAAAAAATTAAATCGTCTGAATAAAGAAACTACGTTAAATGTGTATCGTAATATTAATCCTTATCCAAATTAAGCATTATGTTATGAAGGGTATTTATGTAGAAGTAAAATACTTTTTTTTATACCAATCGGACATTTCGTTGAGAAATTATCACGAGTATAAAAACGCAAAGAATTGGTACCTAATAATGACTTATTTGCCATAATAGATAAAGCTGAAGAGTTTGTTTGCTTGAACGCGCTAATCTCAGCAACTATAGGTCCGATAAAAAAAAATATTTCAGTGTTAGATAGCCTATTTATCGAGGAAGGCTATAAGCTATATTTTATTATAAAGTTTCTACGGGAACGGGAGTTACGCGGGTGAAACCGCGCGCGGGAATCTAGTATTAGAATATGCTGAATGTTATGAGAGTGAATGAAGCGAATGATGTGTGTAGGGATCGTAGCAAGTGGAGGTCCATTGTCTCTGCGTATCCCGCTGGGAAACAGGCGTGAGCTTATGTATGTATGTATGCCGGAAACCACACGGATAAGAATTATTGTAGGACAATAATTTTCTTTAAAATTATTTAGATTTTGTAAGAGTTAAAGAGGCACTATGGCCTAATAATCAATGCTGGTTTACAAGAACTGTTCGGTTAGAACGATAAACAACTTTAGTTCATCATCATCATCAGCCCATATAAAGTACAAGAACTCCTGCTGAACAAAAGCCTCATCCCGAGGGAGCGTTTTTGTAATAGTTACCACACAAGGAAACGCTGCTGTCTGTTCCCTTGTATATGATTGTTATAGATGCACGGAGGGTAGACCCTTTCTTGTCCGGCGACCTTCGAGATTTAAAGCGAACGAGTGAAATCGATATTCGTTTTACAAAAACTAATGTTACCTCCGGCGACTGAAGTCTTCTAGGTTCGACATTTGATTACATCGATTTCAATATGTTCAAACGCAGTTGAATACCCTGATTTAGATGTTGGCATTCGTCACTGAAATCACACATCATCATAGTTCGTTCGCGTTAAGAATGTTGTGAGTCATCAGTGCAACTGAAGGGTAATGGTGTATTCACAGTGGTGTTAAAATTCAAACAAATTATATTTTGAAAGATTAAGTTTAATGAATTTATAAAAAAAATACACTTAAAAGTTGAAAATCAAAATTAAACCATTAATATCATATTTCAATCACTATCACTAGTATCCTCGTTAGTATTTATAACAAAAGTATTTTCTTTAGCGAGTTCCATGACGTCATCAAAATCCCACATGGTATTTTCTTCTTTTAAGACGTGGTCGCAACACTGTCACTGTGAACTTGACTTAGTAATTTGAAAATATTTGATGGGGGCGGGGCTACGCAGGGAGACATTGGTGACTCACTCCATTCTTAACGCGAACGAACTATAGTGAACTACTGAGAACAGCCCACTTTATTCAAATACTACTTTACATTTTAAAGCTAAAGCGAATACTCGCATGTGATTTCTCCTATTGGCATTTTTTTTTCAGGAAACAGGCCGAAGCTCATAAATACTGGTTCTTCCTATACTCAGTGATCAACTCATACCTAGACTCGGAATCCGATCCAGTCCAGGCTGATCGAGTGATAGCTGTTCTAAAAGACTTTATGGAAAAATCCAACTTGGCTGAATACGAAGTGCGCCTGGATATTATATTCGTGTATCATTGTCATTTGGTGCATATTGCGCCTAATGAAAAACGAGGTTGGTTTAAACTATCTCTTTTATTTACTTTTTTGGTTTACTAGAATCAACAGTTACTTGTAAAACATTTTCTAGAAGTCATACCTATATTTAATCAATCTTCAATCTTCTGGCCCTGGACACACAAGGGTCAATGGGAGTTGGGCTGCTGCTTGTGTGAAAGCTTGGATGGGCAAAATTCTAAAAGTATTAAACTATTTTGTGAAACATTTCACTTGATTCAATTCATTATTCCTTTGATCATAAACTTCGGACTAGAGAGTTCAAAAAGGATATTTTTAGGTCAGGACGGGCACTTATTAATCGTGGGGCCTTGGGCACTTGCCTAGAGTACCATGTGAGAATGATGAGCCTCTTAGATGTTGATATCAAACACAAATTTCGATCATTGTCCACTGGCAGTCAACTATAAACGCAACTCGATCGAAATGTTACGAAACAAAATAATCACTTTTTATGGGATTTATTGTTGTATTATTTTATCTTACGTTTGACAATTAACCAAAGAATTCCATTTTTTTTAATTTGTTATTTCAAAAATACAATAAATTGTTATCTTTGTTATATTTAATTTCAATGTATTGCAGACGAACTCCTTTCAATATTGTGGAACACATACAACTATTACGCACAATTCAGCGCTCAAGTAGCCGCTCACATCAAAGAGAAGCGCGCGCCCATAGAGAAGAAACTACGGGACTTTGTCAAGATCTGCACTTGGGATCGCGATCTCAGCTACTGGAGTGTTAAAGACACAGTGGAGAAAGCACATAAAGCGCTGCATAAACATACTAAGGAATTTGAGGTAAGTCATATAGCCTACTCCAAAAGTTGTAGTTTATTACTAGGTTTTCAGTTATATTAATTTCCTTGGTCGGGTGTATAGCGAGGCGGTGAGGGCCTACGGCTTCGCGGCCTTATGGCCTCGCACCTCAAAGGCCCAACTTACGAACTCACCACTAGAAGTAATATCTCTATACACACAGAGACCACTCTCTATCCTAAGTATCTAAAGCCGAAAAAAAGCTTCCACTGGGTTTGGTTCTTTTTGTCGGTCCCGCTTCTCTTATTCTTGATCCATGATTGATAGCATCTGTTGTGCATATTTCAGTACTTTTTGATATGCAACGTACTTAAATAATAGTACTCTAGGTTCAATATATGCTAGGCCTCATGAGGTTAAGTTAATATCATAAGCTTAAAGTTTGACCATCTGTTATGCAGAATACGAAAGAGTGTAAAAATTATAGCTGGCGTTTATATCGAGAGAATTGGAAGTTGTGGGACCACGGGTTGACAGTCGGTTGTGGGACAGTCCGGACTTATTTTACTTTAACTTAATCGCCTATTGTTTTCTAGACGATACCATACGTGAACGTTTGACTTTGTAGGTGTACAGGTGGAGGTGCTATGTCGAAACGTTATAAAATGAAAAAATATAATTATTACTATAATTATCAATAAAAAAAAATACTTTAAAATAACTTAACCCTATTCAATTTTATTCTAGACTGTTCTCAAAGAGAACGTAACGAACTGCCTGGTCGACAATTCGACCGAAGTCGTCGGCGACCACGTCGGTATCTGGGATCGACCAAAACGAGCGACTATGGCCAACTCGCCTGCCGGCGGTGCTTATATGATCGACGTACAAAATCACATACTTCTGGCCAGGAATATTAAGGTAAATAAAGATGATATTTACGAGTTAAATATTGTTTTTTTTTTTGCATCTAACATGTTAACGGATTGCGATAAAAGTCTGTATAAAAAATGTAGTAAAAAAAAATGCAGTAACGCATGCATCTGATATTAGTTTAATTGTCCAACGAGTTTTGACGTATGCCCTTACAGTTACTGCTTACATTTCTCTTAACTTTATGTTTTTTTTTTTGCGTTAAAATTGACATAGTCATTTTAAAAGTAGTGTTGACATGACACATCTTGCAATTTTATCTTTTAGAGTCATGTTAATCTATTTAATGTTTAATTTATTATTTTAAGTTCCGAATAACGTAGCTATTATTTTTATAACAAACTGAGCGCTGATTTATCAATCCTCAAAAAAATTTTATTAGATGAATAAATTTTAATTTTAACAGATTTTGTATGGGAATTCTGCCGAAATGGCAGATTTTACTAATTTATAACTTTAACGTTTCTCCTTATACATAATTTCAAAAAATGCTTGTAATGCCTATTAGCAGTTAACTACGATACTACTATTTTTTATATCATGGCAACACAATAGCCAATAAGTTTACTTGTTACAATTTGAATCGTTCCTGCATGCCTCCTTACTAATATAGTAATATTTACTTTCATTTCACAAAACTTTAGGCTGTCCCCATATTAAGCTTACGCGTTAACGACGTGAGTGCCGGAATCCCGAACCCCCCTCCCGTTACTCCCATAGTCGTCCGCATATGACACACGCTCGAGGATCACGCACGCACAATGTGGGTTCAGCTTAAGATGATTCTACATACAGCCTTAAATGACACAAAATTTGTGTTTGCTACATTAATACTTTTTTTACTAATATTTTTTTTCTTTCATTCACAGCCCATTCAGGTAGTACAGATACAATAGCTATTATAAGTGTGTTGCAGTAGTTAATTGGTTAAGGTTTAGTTTTATATCGTACATAAAATTATTAACCTAGTCATATGTTATTGTTTATCTAAGATACATTAAAAAAAGTTGACTGTATTTCACTTTTTACAAAACAATTTTGCACGCTATATTACGCTACAAGCGTGCATCTCAAATAATGATGTTAGCTTGTTTAGAGTATACATAAAACAATAGAGCGCGCGCGCGCGCGCTTCACTGTGGTCCGTTGTGTCGACTGTAAGCATGTGTAATGCATGGTGTGGCACTTTTATCGTGAAAATAAATACTTCGGTTTATTTTAGTTCCGTGAGTCCCTCAATCAACCGGACCCGGAAAGAAATATTTGATTGTACACAAAGATTTCCTGTCCGGCGTGGGGATCGAACCCACGACCTCCGAGACATTAGTATATTCCGTCATAATTATCACAAAAGATATTAAATATAGGTTGCCTTAATATAACTTATTATTATTTTGTCAAGACACTTCGGTGTTGTTCATACTCGTGTTTACAGTTTATACTCGGTAAGGCAGGCGCTATATCTTATATACTGGGTGACATTTTTACCGTCTTGAAAATAATATTGCGTGATCTGTTTTTTACTGACAGAGTGAAAATCATACCAGTAAAATGCGCTACTTCGCTCACTCTTGCCGTTAATGTGTGATTGCGGCCTAGATATTATAGGCACCTATTTTATTATTATGCACGCACTATTTAGGGTGTATTTCTTTAAGTAATTTATGAGATTTTCGAAGCTTCTATAATTACGGAAATACTAGTATAAATATACTGTGGTCTGTCGATTCTATTCCTTTTACACAACCCACCATAATACTAAGAAGACGGTAAATAAAGTCACCCAGTATATTCTAAGGTTTGCTTGTTTTCGATTGCAGCAGTATTGTGCGATATTATTTAAAAGCAATTGCAATATTTATTTTATATTTATGTATGAAATCATTTAATTTAGCTACACATGCATCCATTTATAGTTAGAGGTTATTGGGTAGAAGGAAAATAACTTTCCATTTGTTTGAGTTCTTAATCTAACATATTGTTATTCTAAATATAGTATGTATTTATATGTTGAATTCTTTATAGAAATATTTGGATGAACTGGAGCAGCCTTCGAAGATGATCGCGGAGGGCAGTTTGTTGTCGAAAGTATCGAGTTTGTTGAACAAAGCTAAGAATTTGTGCAAAGATTGTATTGCAAATACGGGATATCCGTCTTTGGTTCAAGCCTTGGATGACTTCGTTACCGTAGTTATTGAGACCAGCACTCATCTAGGATCTTTGGAAGTAAGTGTTAAGTAGTCATATCTTATTGACTTGGATACCTTCAAGCAAGACTTTCTTTGGTTCTATTTTGTTTATTGGGGACTTCTGACGATGATTTATCAAGAACGGGACCTTTAACAAATAGATGATGACTGACATATACTCTACTAGCTACTACTACTTCCGCGCGGTATTACCCGCGTAACTACTGTTCTCGTAGGAACTTCATAATTAAACTTTTTTATTTCATTATTAGCAAAGTTTTGTAAAACACAAGCATTTTAGCTTACCACAGGGGTTAACAAGAATACTAGTAGAGTATTCTTGCTAACCCCTCGTGGTAAGCTAAAATGCTTGTGTTACGAGTGGGTTCAAGTTGGTAGTGCAATGGGTGGGGATCGAACCGGCGACCACATGATCGTAAGTCCGACACCCTAGCCATTGGGCTACGGCCGCTTGGCTATGTTTTGTCTAGATAACGTAGCTTTCTAATCGTGATTGTTTTTATTCGTATAGTTAGTTTGCTGTCTATCAAGTGTAAACAAACAATCAAATATTTTCTCTTTATAATATTAGTATAAATAATCATAAACGTATACGATACGGTATGTCCATCCAAATTTTGATTTTACTTTTTTTTATCACAAATGTTATTTCTATTTTTTTATTTCAGCTATATGTAATTATTAAGTGTACCTATGTATTATTTTTCAAATCGGACCAGTAGTTCCGGAGATTAGCGCGTTCAACCAAACAAACTCTTTTGCTTTATATTACTTTTTTTTATATATTCATAAAATACTTATCGTATTAAAACTATAACAATATTTATTTTAGGTCGACTCTTCCTTACCAAAAGAGAAACAGATATCTCAAGCGAAGAACTTCGTCCAACAAAAGCGGAAAGCTTTAGCCGATCTCTTCAAATACTTGGCTAAGTTGGGCCTAAACTATCGCACTGGTTTAGTTATACTGAGTGCGGCTGAACATGATCTGTATGACTTCACAATACCACCAGTCGATTTGGAAGCCGCTATGAGCTATTTGAAGAGCAGGTATTTCATTTTTTTATACTATTTCGTATCTTCTGGAAGAATGTGGTTTCCGGCTTAGAATATATATTTCCTTGGGTACTCTTTCGGTCGTAAGATATACAGCTAATGGAGGGGCTTGAGCTGATAGATGTCTAGCAGCTCAAGTAACCTATCATCTTACTGCGATCACCAATCCGGTACAAGTGTCGAAGGTCAAACTCAAACTCAAATTCAAATATTTTAATGCATTCCATGTGTAGGTATTACAGAGTACAGATAATATCAATTATTTAGATCCAACATGGACCCTGTCGGGCACAGCAAAAATGGAAGAGAGGAAGTAGGGCCAGCCATTTTAGGTTCGTTTCGCCATTCAGCCAGGTGGGTTTGGTCCCCACGCCGGTCAAGATATAAAAGAGTTCTTATCGGGTCTGTATGATTAATGGACCGTGCCTCGCAAAGCACGTTAAGCCGTTGGTCGTCCTCACCTATGACAATTGTATAACAAGAAACGAAGAGCGTTGCCATTGTATTACGATATTATACTATAGTCACCAACCCGCCTACCAAGCGTAGTGACTGTGGCAAAACCTTTCCTCGAGAGGCCCATGTTCAGCAGACGTCATACGGGATGATGATGATATAAATATTTACAGACGTTGCGACGCCTCACTGTCGCTGCTGTGGTCTGGCTGCGAAAAATATTTCCAGAAGAATATAGCACGTCATAGAATATTAACATCGGCGCTGGTACAACCTCATCAGGATCTGGGCATACAGAATATAGAGAGGTGTAAAGGTTTCGCCGCACAGCTACTGGTAAGTTGTGGCTTATTCATTATGTTGGCATTTTGTAATTTGTAATCTTCGGATACAATTATTTGTCAATTGATTAGCTGTAAACATATATCTTAGAGTTTAATTCCGTATACTGCAAAAAATATTTTTTTCTTAAGTAAATTTTAATATACGGGTCTTTTAAATTTCATAATTATTGTTTTCAGAAAATTACAAACACACAAAAGAAATCTATCTCAAAATATTCGCGACATCTATGCGACTTACGCACTCTTACTACAAGCCTAACCAATGCTTTAGACGTCGATAATACAAACACAAATGTATCAACTATACAAGCAAAAATAGACCTGCTTGTAGAGTGCTATGCAAACACTAGTATAGTTTTAGAACAATTTGGTGTTATATTAAAATCTTGTCCAGAAAAAGGCCTCAATCCTGATGCAGAACCAGATTTCGATCAAGTGCTTTCAGACTCCAAAATAGTTAGATGCTTTAAAAACAGCGATGAATGGAAAGACTTATATAAAAGAGTCAGCACACTTGTAAACAATGTCAATAAACAAAAGAATGCTTTACATAAAGTTGCAAGCAATATGCCGAAAGAAATCGGTCAAAGTGACGCAGACATACCTGTGATATCTCAAGCTCACATTGATGTTGCTAACGATTGTAAAGACAATTTAAAAGATATGATCGACAACTTAGAAACTCTGCTTCAAGATTATCAGCTAAAATTAAAGGTACCAGTAGCAGATTATGTACCGAAACACCCACTTTTGACTAGCATCGTACAATTATCAAGTTATTTGAACGAGTGTATGAAAGAAATTGAGAAGCTCGATGTACAAAATGAAGTAACAATGGAAGGAGTTGCTGCTGATAAACTAGTGGAACAAACTGAAGATTTAATAGCTACCATGTTACTCATAATTCAATCGTTGTACAAGAAACATTTACCACAAGAGAACGCAGAAAATTCTGAAGTAATCAAAGCTATAGATGAAATAATAAAATGTGATACTAAAGAGGAATCTAAAGACATAGTAGAAGATAAACATTTGAAAGAACATTTACAAGATAAATTGACTACAGATTCTAGAATGCTTCAGATGGAGCTATTAGTTCTTAAAACACACGTTTTGTTGAACAACTACGTTGAATATTTGGCAAATGGTAAAGACATCGATGGTGTACGGAGTGTGGTGATGAGATTGGTGCCAATTTTGGAACAAACAGTCCTCTTTGTCCAGTACTTCATAACACAGAAAGTAGCAGTTCATCGGGTATCGTGTAAGATGCTGTCGGTGCTTTTAAAGATTTTCTCGGATTTGGCGAGTAAAGGGTAAGTTTGAATGATTTTTAAGTCTCTGGAATGGTAAATTTTATTTTAAACTGCCTAGTTCAGTGGTCATGACACTCAATAACATACAGCTGATGGATTGGCATCAGCGGGAATCAACTTAAGGTATATTATCAACTTACTGAGATCACCAATCCGCCTGCCAAGTGGTGTTTATGGCAATATCCCCTAATGATCCTGACCAGCCAAGGTCTGTTCAGAGGAAGTCCATGTTCAGCAGACATAAACTGGCTGTTGATGAAGTTGATCGGACATAGTGGAAAATCATTAATTGCTAATTATGCAAAACAGACAACTGCATATCGCTGCTTTTCGAAAATAACGACACCATTCAAAAATAGTAAAAAATCTCCCGTGTATCACATCTTCACAGCCGTTTTCCCAACGTTGATTTTTTAATTGTGTCGTTCTTCTCGCAAAGCATACTAGTACATTTCCTGTTTACGTATTTTTTCAAAATTTTATAATGTTTATAGATATTAGCTTGATTTGGTTCTTTTTTCTAGTTTTTGTAAACCATCCGACTTGGATATGGACGAGGGCGAGGGTGAAGGGGGTCCCGGTAAGTTGTCCAGCGGCATGGGGCTCGGGGACGGTGAGGGACAAAAGGATGTTTCAGACAGGATAGAGAACCAGGTGAATAATCCTAATTAATATACTAGAATTTAATTACTGGAAGAGAACTCATAATTTATTTTTTAAAGAGAATTTCCACATTAGGGAAATCAGTCCCTGTCTCAAGATAGGCTTTACAAACACATAATTCATGGAAACAAAGAACACATATGCCCAATGAAGTACCAAAAGCATTTATTACATAAATGTCAGTCCAAAAAAAAAACAAAGAACACCCAAACTCAAAAAACTATTTATGGTTTACACAAATAGTTGCCCCAGGTGGGAATTGAACACAGAGCACCAGGTCTCAGAGTCAACTAAATTCTTCCAGCAGCTCGCTGTCTTTCATTTGGGTTTTTCTGAGCGCAAGTATAGGCTAATGGGATGACTATAAAAAACTATATATATATATAGTAAAAAAAAATGTTAGGGTTGGCATAAATATGGGTAAATTAGAAGATCTGAATTGTTTTATCTTAAATACTCTTTACTTTTTTTAAATTAGGACCAACTTGATGATGCCCAACGGCCTGGAGAAGAGAAGCAAGAAGAGAACAGAGATTGTAAAGAAGAAGAAAAGGGAGTCAACATGACAGACGACTTCGACTCACATTTACAAGACGTTGAGAAGAAAGGTAAGATAAAAGACTACGTGTTTTATTATATAACTAATTCAGTAATTCAAGTGCAAAGCGGTAGCACATGATGTGTCCTGTGAAATCACCTGATACCAATAGTATCTACTTATCCAGGACTTTTGCTTGCGGAAGAGATTTTGCTATATTTTATGAAGAATGTTATGAAAACGTATAAAAAGTTTTGAAAAGAAGATTATTTATGGTTAAAACTTTGTTTTTTTTTTCTTTTTGTAGAAGGTGAAAATGATTCGGATCAAGAAAATGATGACGATGATGCCGATAAACAAATGGGTGACATTGATAATGCGGCCGAGAAGTAAGTTTAAATAATAAATAATATTACAACCACATTAAAGTACCTATTCGTCTTTTTCGTGCTTTAGCAAACAGCATCTATATTTTTTTTAAAGGAAATTAATGCTCATATTCGTTCGGCGCGTGACATTACTAAAGTGAGAATGAACTCGCCAAAGAAAACATTTTAAACTGTGTGTTCATATAATGAATTAATGAAATAATGAATTTTTATTCAGCACTTAGGTATTTACATACACTTGTACTTGTCAGAATTACAATGTCAGAAGATAAATTATAAAAAAATAAATAAATTAACTAACAGATAATTCTTACTCTATAAAATATCCGACTAACAGTAGTAATGCCATAGCAAATCATACAAATCTACAGACTGCATAGTCCGTCCGTCTGTCCTCTGGCATTTTTAGCAATTAACCAATTGCTAAAAATGTGTGTGAATATAGTAGGAAATCCCAAACTATTATAAATCTTTATATTATATTATCTTATCCAAAGACTTGATCAACAAATCTGGGGTTCAGAAGATGAAGAAGAACCGGACGAGGAGCAAGGAGGGAAGAAAGATAAAGAAGAGAAAGGTACCGGCGAGAGTACGGGTGAGAAAGAGATGGCAGCTAAAGACGAGAAGGAACAGGGTACTGATGATGGTGCCGATGGAAAGGAGAAGAAAAAGAAAAAAGATATCAATGAAATGGAGGAACCTGAAGTTGATGATGATCATGTAAGTAGTAATAAAAGCCGTGTGCTTTCCAGCTTAGAATAGAGCTCCCCATATATTACAATGGGTGTCGTAAGAGGTGAGTAGGGGACATACAGCTGATGGATAGGCAGCAGCACCTAGCAGCTCAAAGTCAAAATCTTACAGCGATCACCAATCCGCCTGCCAAGCATGATGCTTGATGAGCAATGATTATGGCAATATCATATGTCTTTTAAAGAGTTGGCCCATGTTCAGCAGTGGGCCTAAACAGACTGATAAAGTCAACGAAATAAATAAATATATACTGGAATTTTTGATACTGTCATTATATTTTAAAATAATACTGGTATACTTTTTTAGGTGGATCCTTATCATGGAAATCAACAACCGCTTCCTGAGCCAGAGGAGTTTGAAATGCCGGACAATATGGACATCGACGGAGAAGAAGCTGGTGACGAAAACGTAAGCATACAATATAAAACACTTGACTACAACTTCACTTTGTTGTAAACTGGCTCTAGTAAAACTAAAATGAAAACTTATAAGTGTTATAAGTTTAATTAAGGGATGTTATATTTTTACGGTTACATCAGATTTCATTTATAAAGGTTAACCAACGATTATTAACACAGTACATGTCCAGTACTGAATTTTAACCAGACAATAAGCATTTCTCGTTAACACAGAATCCATTTAAAATAAGATCAATGAATTAATTAAATTATACAATTTGAAACTTATTTTTTTATTATAAATGATTATGTCAATGATTTTTATTTATATATTATTATATAATAATCATAAGTATTCTTAAGATGCTGCAGTGTTAAATTAAATTGTCGCATTAAATATTACAGTGAAAAATTATAAAACTAAAAAATGTTGATATTTTACGCAATACCAGTTGGTCTGTATAAATCGTTTATTGCTTCGCCTGTATCTTGAATTATTAAAATGTTAATGTAATATATAATTGTTATTTCAACAATATTATAGAATGTCATATAAAAATGAAATGCATCCATTTGACTTTGAATGTGTAATTTAAATTATTAGAATTAAAACAACAGGAGATTTTGATAGTTTATACATTACATTTTTTTAATATATTATCTTGTAGGAAGGAGAAACAGAAACCGAGAATCCATTCGACATTGATGTAATGAAGGATATACCCGAAGAAACGGAGGAAACTGATGATAAAAGTGAAGATAAAGACAATAAGAACGGGCTTGAAGTGTCGAGTGATGAGGAGGACGGTGATGATGGGGACGGTGGTAATAAAGACGACAAAAATGATGAAGGTGGTGAGGAAAAGGTAACTTAATCTATCTATCTACATAAATAAAAATGAATCGCCAAACAATATGTTTAACTTGGGAACGACTTGAGAAATTTGGCTAATTATTAACTAGGTTAATTATTTTTTTTTTCGTATTCGTAACGGGGATAAGGTTTGTTTGAACGAAAATTGTGGAAAACCTCGAGAAAAGTTAGTACGCGAGTCTTTATAATACTAGCTTCGGTTTTATTGAGATTGTAATGTCACTCTGCCGCATTGAGTCGTGGCGTGAAGTTTTAACATTACGAATCCAGTTCTTAAATTACTATAATTGGCTTAACTTTTGCGCAAAGTCTTTATATCCATACCGATGAACTATTACACTTTCAAAATGATCTTACAATAATCTGCAAAGAAATACCAAAAGTTTAATAGGTACTTTAATGTTTCCTTACATTTGTAACAAATCTTGTATTATTGTTTAGAAGGATGATGGAGAAGCCGACCAACTAGATAAAGATGAAAGCGACCCCACTCAAGAAGACGACCAAGATGGTGGTGAAATTGACAATAAAGAAGATCCCAATCAACCAGACACTGAAGAAACCCCTGAAAACCCGGAGGTCCCCGAAAAAGAAGAACTTCCAAATAACCCTGAAAAGATGAATGAAGAAGATGAAATAGAACAAAAGGCACAAGAGAGTAATCCTCAAGCAAATCCGTCGAGTAACGATCCGTCAGCAGAAAATAACGCAGAGAACGCTGAAATGGAAAGAGGCACTGATGATAATGTGGAGACTAATGCTGAACAGGAGAAGGATGAAGAAGCAGCGCCTTTTGTAAGTACCTAATCACTGTTTTGTCTGAATAACCTTTTTTTCATAATCATCAGCTCGTATCTAACTAAGTACTTTGTTAAAGTTGTTAGGGCATACTATAAAACTAAGTCGCTGACCGCTGTTTGTCTCATAGATAGGGACAGACAGACAGCGGACACGAGCTTAGATCTTTAAAACTACGCAATGGATTTTAATGCGTTTTTTTTAAATAAAGTTATTGAAGGGAAGGTTTACTTGTATTTATTATTTTATTGCACCTGTGCGAAGCTGCGGCGGATCGCTAGTTAATAATATTTTAATTTTGGGAACCCGGCAGGCAGCAATTAAAAGTCTACACAACAATTAACTATTAAAACATTTGATATATTAAAAAATAGTATTAATAAAACAAACCAGTACAAAAAAGTAACAAGAATATTTCTAGAATCCACTGAATAGATTAGATGGATGATCTTTCTTATTTTCTAATTACATACAATTTCAATATAAACACTTCTTATTATTTTCAGGAACAAGCACAAGAGCAAGTAGGCGAAGATAAACAGTCTATGGGTCGTTCTGAACTAGACAAAAGTGATAAAGGACATCGCGGCGAGAAACAAGCCGCCAGTCGCGCGGATCGCTCTCAGGAGAAACAGAAGAAACACGAGAACAAGCCTGGGAAGACCGACCAGGAGCGAACTCTTGGTAAATATTGTACATACATTGCATCGCGGTATCATAGTCCCTCCTTATCCTTAATTGCAATTCACCTTTATGTTGTTTTTATACCATTTAATAAGGCTAGTACCGGCATGTAGATATAAAAATAGTTGATGTTTCTGAAACCTCAGTGAAAAACCACAAAATCTTACCAATTAATTGTACTAAATAAGCATGAAGACTACAAAATTATATTCAGTCCGTAGATAGATTACTAAAAAATATTGGACTCGTATTTTTTATTTAGGAAATCAATGAAAATTTACAAAGATACAGAGCAACAACAAACTATAAAGTACAGGAGGCTTTGTGACGTCACTATTAGGTCAAATTGTACCTAGAAGTGACGTAACGTAAAGATTCAACGCTGTATCTTCTTCATTTTTTGTTTGAGGAACGAAAAAATACGTATCCAATATTTTTTGGCACTCTAACTGACGGACTAAATAGATTTTTTTAGTCTTTATGCCTATTTTACACCATGGTGCATTATAAGAAGTTTTTTTTTCTTTTAATGAAATGTTTCGAAATAAATACTGTTTATCATACTTATTTGATATTCTATTTTTAATTTTAGGTGACATAAACGAAAAGAAACATAAGCAAACGCACACATTGAACGTTGAGAAAGAAAATGAGGCAGAAGAAGGCGGTAACAACGACGATGACGCAGACAAACAAGCAGATGCGTTCCAACACGTGAAGCAAGCTAAAGAAGATGATTTACAAGTAAACAATACTTTTTTCTTATTTAAATATCGAATACAGCAGTAGGGAACAAATTATTTACGGTCACTAGTAGCATAAGCCTCGGGGCTTACTAAATAAATTCGTAAAAAAAAAACTGGGTCACTTCCCGTGCTTCACGCACACGGTATTGTACAGTTACACGGTTGGGAATAAAACCTAGAAAACAAAAGACAGCAAGTCTCAAAAGCAACTTTAGCAACAATCACTTGGATTTAAGAAAAAAAAGTTACAAAAAAGACGCTTTAATAACAGACTATAAGGGTTTATTGTTGTCAGGTTTTTTATTTTTTATTTTATTTATTTGGGACAAAAAACAGTTACATGCTATATTATACATTACAAATATTACAAACACATATAAGGAAACATATAACCCACACCATTGTCCACGGATTAGCAAAAAGGTATTTACTAGGTATTATCGAAACGAAACTTGAAACTTCTATTTATCTAAAACAGTGTCTTTCGTTTGCAGTAGTTCTATAACTTTGCTTTTAAATTGAGGTTTACTTAGGGAGAATAAGTCGAGTTCCATAAAATGTGTGTTATATGTTTCCACAAGACGTCGAAGAGGTACCCGTGCCCCAGCATTAGTCTTACACATATCAGTATGGAATAGTCGAGGGGCACGTACGCCTCGTTGGAGTACAGTTCTGGGTACTTTGTAACACAATTTGTTGGTTAAATCAATGCAGTAAAATCTGTTGTTGCAAAAACCGTGCAACAACGGTTTGAAAGAGTTAAGCGACCAACTACATTGAAAAGTTCCGTAATTTCGTAATAAGAAAGAGACGTTTTGCTTTTTTACACCTCCAACAACATTATCAAGTATTTTAAGTAGTTTGAAATATATTTTGTACGTTATTTTAAGTTCCATCCTAAGCTCTTACGATAGTACAAGTTAACAAGCTCTCAAAGTTAACAATAACTAATATAATATTTTTTTCTTTGCTACCTAATAGGCAGTAGATGCCGCTACTAAAGAGCAGGCGGACCAACAGCCGACTCTTGCCCAAGAGGACGATGATGATGCAGACAAACTGAAGGAAGATGAAGAACTACCTATGGACGTTGATGATGACGAATTACAGGTTAGTAATGATATATCAACAGAGATACAACAGGTACAATATTGTTTTACAAAAATCTATGACATGCGTAGTGCGTAAAATTGACTTTACGTCGGCACAAGCTGGCGAAAACAATTCTTGCCTTGAAGTAACGTACGACAGTAACTCTTATATAACATTTAAATAAAATTAACGATGCTCTACCGGAAAATCTTTGTACAAAACCAAAGATTTAATTCCGAGTCTTTTATATTATGTTACTTGCTGCTACTAAACCGGGCGAGTCCGACTCGCACTTGGCCGCTATTTATCAATGTCATAAAGAAGACTCTATTTCTTCCACTACAAAGTGGCAAAAAATATTAAAATATACAATGTTTCGACGCAAATAAACTACTAAAGCAACAATAAGTAATGTTATTATTTCCTGTTTTATGTTAGAATGTATTTATATAACTGAAATAACAACAATAGATGTACACTTTTCATCTCTCTTGCCTCTGTAAAATAATTTAATGTTTAGTTCCTTTACAAAATCATAGATGGCGTTACACTCGAGTTAGAAGTCGCAAGCGTTTTGTTCACATTGGGGGATGTATACTGAGTCGGACACTTTATTTTTGGGTATATTAAGGATTAGCGCTGTACTTACAGTGTAAAATTTTTGAAAGTTGTACCGTTCTGTACAACTAATAACTATATCTAAATAGTACTAAGTACTTATTTATGATCATCATTAGGCCCACTAGTGATGGGTCGTTGACGTTTTTACAGTCGACGAAACGAGACTGGTTTACCGTTCACGTTAAACTAGTTCAAAAAACTTAAAAGTTAAAAAATTAAACTTAAAAGTTTAATTTTAGACTAGTTTACGTTGTAGACGGAATAGCGTTAATTTCAACCGTAGCTTAGTGAACGATCGGGATTAGGTCGTTAAATTTCATCAGGGCGAGTTTCCTGTTCCCTTTGTGGTGTAAGAACGGGCTGGTCATCAGCTCCAAACACCGACAAATAGACAGAAGGATGTTTTCTCCTCAAATGACTCTTCAAATTTGCAGTTGATGATTTAAAACTTAAAATGTCTTGGCATTCATTGCATTTGGCTTTAAATGTAGAATTGTCTTTCGCAAAGTGGTGCCAAATAACACTGCTATTTTTACGGACCGACATAATTATATTATATATTTACAGTACCTATTTACCTAATCAAAATCACTATTTATACACAATTGTCACAATTTAACTTTTTATACGTCTATTTACACAAATCACTTTAAAACTATTCAATCTGTTTAACACTATGTCTATAACACTATATAATCTGTTATTTTTGTTATTTAAGTAGTTTAATTAGACCAACACGAAACGTATTTCAATCAATACTAAAAAAATAACGTACACAAAATTCAAAAATATTTATTTTAAATATTCGTATCTATTGCATTGTAATAAAGTCTATACATATACGTGTCCATTTCTGCGTGAGAAAGAGAAAGAAACAATAACATGCGGTCCGCCGCACACCGTACGCCTCACGTCGCATTGACTTCGGCAATTTTCGTAATCACTCGTTAACTCGTTCAGTCGTTTAGTTCGGTCGTCGCGAACGTCGACTAGTTCATGCGTAAACAGGTTTATTCGTGAACTGTAAACCAGTCGAACCGTTGACGCCAAGAAAACAGTCTAATAAAACAGTTCGTTCATTCAACGCTCACTCCTAAGGCCCACGCAAAGTGTATCATTTTTGCGATTGGAACATTTGCATCTGAATCACTAAACTGTTCCGGAACTAGTGATGGGTAACTCATCATTTTTATATGAGGTTGAGGGAGTACCTCATTTTGCCTCGCGAGGTCCTCACGAGGTACCCCTCATTTGAGGCGAGGAGTCGTATGTCAGCGTATCTTACGAACCGAGCCGAGCCCGAGCCGAACTCAGCCGAATTCAGCCGATAGTCCGAGGCAGCGGGGCGGACGGTTGCGTCGACTCATAAGTACTCACGATTCTGATTTTTACGTCTCCCTCACTCACATAATTTTCTTTCACTCATGAGTTTTTGACGCGTGAATGAGTAGTGAGGTGGTTCAATGTTGAAATTCGAGTAACTCTTTCAATTTGCGATCACGAGTACCTCAAATGAGGCACCTCATGAGTGAGGGACACATCTCTATCCGGAACACTGATATGTTTCATTTGGAACACCGGCACCGGCTCAAAAGATGCAATTGAATAAACATGCAATTCAAACAATATCATAAAACAACTGATCGTGTTTGTTTAAATTTGCGCAAACATAAACAATTCAAAAAGCTTTATCAAAGTAAAATGATACCTAGTCTTCTATTTCATACAAGAAACAACCTAATAGTATTTGATATGTAAGCACCATAATGGTTAATATTTATTACGTGCATTGAATCAAGAGCCGCTGTCCGAGAGCTAGCGAGCGAGCGTATATGTATCCCGCTCACCGCTCAGCATTTTGTATCTCTCTCAAATCTCTCACTCGCAACTCGCAAGCGACGTCGTTCACGGTCCGGTCGCCCGGTCGGTCCGCAAAGTAGTGTTCCAGATTCAGTGTTCCAAATGATGCATTTAAAACATTACTGACGTTCCAATCTTTCGAAACACTAAGATGTTTCGGAACAGTGAGTCGGTTCAGTAAAGAGTTACACACCTCTAATCATCATTATATAATTGTTTGTCCATTCACCGTATCCGGTCCGGTATCGACATCGACAATTTTATAATTTATTTACTAGCTGATGCCCGCAACATTGTCCGCGTGGTTTGTTATTCCTTTCTAACTATCCCACGGGACTTCATGCACTTTCTGTGATTAAAAGTATTTAAAATAATGCAAACGCAAAATGTCATTTAAATCTGTGCAACCGTTTCGGAGATTAGCCCTTTCAAAGAGACAGAGAAACCAAATAATAAAAAAAAACTGGATGTGTTCGATTTTGCTTCTAACATCCCCCTGACTAGGTATTAGCGTTTTTTTATGTACAGAAATTCGACCGCTACAGTTTTATGTGTAGATTGTTTTCATGGCTTTTTTAAAGTGCTTATATATAAGTAACAGAACTAACATGAATATCGTTAGAACTCAAATTATAATTATTGGAGATCACCTTTTAAGCAAGGAATTGCTTGTATAATAATTATGAAGAGTTACAAATCTACTACCTACTATTATAAAAATAGAAATATTTAATAATTAGTTTGCTTGCATTGAATAAGCTTCGATTTTTTTTTTTTAGGATTCCGTACCTACCCAAAATGTAAAAACGAGACCCTATTACTAAGACTTCGCTGTCTGTTTGTCTGTATGTCTGTCTGTCTGTCACCAGGCTGTAAGCCAACCCACCAACTGTAAGCTATCGCGGTTCTAGAGATCTAGAACCGCGATAGCTTACAGTTAAAATTTTCACAGATGATGTATTTCTATTGCCGCTATAACAACAAATACTAAAAATAAAATAAATATTTAAGGGGGCTCCCATACAACAAACTTTTTTTTTGCACTTTTAAATGGTATGGAACCCTTCGTGCGCGAGTCCGACTCGCACTTGGCCGGTTTTTAAACGTATAAAACATAATCAAGCTACGGGGTATCGTTCCCAAAATGCTGGTAGTATTGCTGAGCTGGAATCAGCACCTAGATCTAGAATAAAATTTTCTGTTGAGACTACTTATCGTTCATTGTATAGATTTCAATTAAGTTACTCATTTATTTACTCCAAATTCTCAGGTTGATAAGGCAGAAGAACTGAAACCAGAAAAGACAAAGGATGGTGTTGATAAAGAAAAAGAGAAATCCGGTAACAAGAAAGATGGTGCTGAAGAGCCCACAGGAGAGAGTGGTATTGAAGTGGAGGGAGATGCGGTTGTCACTGCGCATGTGCCTAGAGGAAGTGAAACCAGTTATCATACTAGGTAAGATTCGTTTTGAGTGATTTGATGAACATTCTACGCAATTTTCAGTAGCCTAACTTCACATTTAGTAGAAATATTAGGTCGGTTTCTTCTTGATAAGAAAAATATATTTTTAAATTGGTTTAATCACTCCAGTTATAAATTGGTTCGATCCCCACGTCGGACAGGAAATCTTTGCGTTAATTCCAAGATTTCTTTCCGGGTCTGGTTGGTTGAGGGACTACCCTCCGTGCCTCGGAAAGCACGTTATGCCGTTAGTCCCGATTGTTATAACGTCATCTATAATAATAGTATATCAAGGAACGGGCAGCAGCGTTACCTTGTGTGGTACAACATAATACTGCGGTTACCAACCCGCCTGCCAAGCGGTGACTATGGCGAATACCCTCGCCGGGAGGCCCATGTTAAGCAGTGGACGTTATACGGGCTGATGATGATGTTGAAATCACTCCTCCGAAAACACATAAATATCTTTATTTATTATCATATTAAAATAGATAAGGGGCCCTAAGCAGATGTTGTCGTTTGGTTTAGTTATAGATTTCAACTAAAGCATTTAATCCAATAATTTCAATCGGCTTGTTTAATATAAGCGCCTTCCCGCGTTGTTTCACCTGCACATTAGCTGATTGTTAAGTCCCTTCATAAAATATAAACTGTATCCTAATGGTGAAAATAGTTATCTAAGCTGTGAAAGTTAGATAATATTTGTTAAAAACCTTTATAATAGAGTGTAGTAAACCGTGAGATTTCCGACACCCATGGTAGGACATGTCGTAGGCGTAAGGCGACTAAGGGACATGTCAGCATCATCTAATAGTTCAAGGTTTAAAAATGACTGCGATCACCAATCCGTCTGCCAAGCGTGGTGATTATGGCAATAACCCTCAACGATCCTGGCTTGCCAAGGTCTTAAGAGGAGGCCCATGTTCAGCAGTGGACGGAAACGGGTTGTTGATGATGATGATGATGACGATGATATTAAACCTAAGATATTTATTTAACCTTAAATGTGTATATTAAGTTATCACATGATACCTTTTCAGATTGGACGACAATCAAGTCCAAACCGACGACATGACGATGCAAGAATACATGAGCATTCGCGAGTGGTTGAACTCTGGTCCTACACAAAGTCAGGGCACGGTGACTGTATGGCGGAGCTTATGGCAAGACTCGTCCGCTGCGGCCAGAGCGCTGTGTGAGCGACTAAGACTGGTGTTGGAACCTACGGGCAGATCGAGGAGAGCTGGTTAGTGTTACTAGCGTTTCATACCTAAAGCGGCAATTCATGGTTTTTAACCACGCTAGGTGCGGCCAGGGTGTGGTCATTAACTTCCAAATGATGAAAATAATAATGTACTACTAATATTGTAAAGCTGAAGAGTGTATTTGCTTAGACGCGCTAATCTTAGGGACTACTGGTCCGATTGGGAAAAAAAATCACCATTAGAATGCTACGTTATTCAGGAGTATCATAGGCTTATTAATGATGAAGTTCCTACGAAAAATGTAGTTACGCGGATGAAACCGCGCGCGGGAAGCTAGTTGTACAATAGTACATTACGATACGTGTGACCTAAGTAGCCTATTATTGCACCGTAAACGCCGTGCATTAATAGGCTACTTAGGTCACGAGTATCGTATACTATTTTATAGCAGATGTGTTAAAATTATATTTATTCGATAGATCCTTTCAATGACACTAATAAAACTTATCCTCTTTTTGTACAAGTGTATTGCATTTCAAAGGATCTGCTTCAAATAATAACAGCTATACTCATGATGATAATCCAGGGATTATCTTTACGAGATACTACCGGTGTGGTTATATCTGAAAGACTTCAGTCAAGCTTGAATTAATGTCACCTACCTACAGTTGTCATCCAAAATGTCAGCACGATATAAACGGTAATATGGTTATTATGGAATATAACATAAACACTGCTAGTTGAGGTATAAAACTGACAATATTTTATGATTCCAGGCGACTTCCGTACGGGCCGTGCTATCAATATGCGTCGTGTGATTCCCTACATAGCGTCCCACTTCCGAAAAGATCGGATTTGGCTGCGGCGCACTAAGCCAGCCAAACGCGAGTACAAGATCGCTATAGCGGTCGACGACTCTAGTTCTATGTCCGATAATAGAAGCAAAGAACTGGCGTTCGAGAGTCTGGCGTTAGTTTCACAGGTAAGATGTTGTTTGAAGGAGTTTGATACTCTAGTTCGAATGACGTTACCTCGATGGTCATTACATTTACTGGATAGTAATAATAATACAGAGTCGGAGTGCGCATCGAATACGAACGGGCACATCATTTCGGGTTGGAACTTTAATAAGGCAGATTTTATGTCATTATATGCACAATTGGCGGCTATAGACTGGACGCCAATGTACGAATTAGATTTAGAGTCGAGGTTAGATTATTTTTATGATGTTATTTATTCTATTTTAAATGACTGTGTTCCTAAGAAAAAGCGAAGCAATGTAACTTCGAGGTACATTTACCCCGAATGGTACACTGGTCAATTAATTCGCGACATTCAGTTAAAAGCTTTATTGCATAAAAAATATAAATTAACACGGTTGGAAACAGATTACGAGGCGTTTGCTCAGTGCAGGTCAAGCGTAAAGAATAAAATAGCACTTGCGGAAAAACAGTACCAATACAGAAATCAAAATCAACTGCTCAAAGACCCGAAATCTTTCTGGAATTATATAAAATCTAAAAGAGGTAGCAGAAACTCGCAAAACATTTTAAGGGATGGGGTTGTTCTTTCTCGCGACGAGTGTGCTAAAGAATTTGCTGTGTTTTTTCACTCGATTTACAGTTGTAAAAAACCAAAATTATGTGTTAGCTCCGCGGTAGTAGCAGCGGCGACTGATAATAGTGGAGCAAGGGTTCATCTGGGAAAATTACAATTGGGAGAAGTAAAGTGTGCGCTTCAACAGCTTAAACCAAAGAGATCGTCGGGACCCGATGGTATTCCGCCTTTTGTGTTCAAGGACTGTCAATCATTTTTGGCCCAGCCATTGCTTTACATATATAATAGATGTTTGGAATGTGCTGTTTTTCCAGATAGATGGAAACTAACTAGGGTGATTCCAGTGCCGAAAGGAAATTCAGGTGACAAAGTAGAAGGTTATAGGCCCGTGGCAGTGTTGTCTACTGCGGCAAAAGTACTGGAGTCAGCCATACACAAAAGCATATTTAAACAAGTCCGGGCACAGTTATCTGATGCTCAACATGGTTTTCGTCCCGGAAGGAGTACCACTAGTAACCTCATAAATTTTATGACAGATTTGACTCCAACGGTGGACAGAGGAGGCCAGACGGATGCTGCTTACTTTGATTTTAGAAAAGCATTTGATTTAGTCAACAATGATGTGTTACTAACAAAGTTAGCGGCAACCGGCTTTACTCCACAGTTACTAAAGTTTTTTGCAAGCTATATGAGTGACAGACGGCAGTTTGTAGAATACGGAGGGCACTGTTCGGAACCATATTTCACTCGGTCTGGAGTAAGTCAAGGAAGGAACCTTGGGCCGTTGGAATTCATTATAATGGTAAACGATCTACCAACAGTCGTACAAAATTCGAAATGTTTCTGTTTGCTGACGATCTAAAGCTTTCACTTACAATCAACAGTGTAAACGACTGTATTAGGCTGCAGGAGGATATAGACAGGGTGGCGAGTTGGTGTAAACAAAATCAACTAGAGTTTAACACCTCAAAGTGTGTCACCATATCTTTCTCACGCTCACGATCACCGCTTTTATGGAATTACACGATTGAAGGAATACCGATGGTCAGAGTCACAGAGGTTAGGGATTTGGGTATAATGCTGAACACTGAGTTAACGTTTCGCAATCATATTATCAATATATGTAAAAAAGCTTATAGAAACTTAGGATTTCTACTACGTACGGTTCGAGGGTTTACTAATATTAAAGCTGTAGAAGTATTATACAATGCAATAGTAAGAAGTCTTCTAGAACACAATGCAGTCATTTGGTCTCCACATGAAATTAAATATATTTCCATGCTGGAAAAGATCCAAAATAAATTTATAAGGCACTTGTATCAAAGACTGTATAGGGTGTACCCGTTTTATGCTTTAATGTACCCTACTGTATTTATATTAGGTATGGTCAAGTACAACGAGTTAAGGGTTAGAAGGGATCTCACTCTAGTAACTTATGTTTTTAAAATATTAAGAGGGAAATTAGAGAACGAAGTGGTATTAGAGCAACTGAGATTATGTGTCCCCGACCGATACGTGTGGCGACGGCGGCAGCCGCCGCTGCTGCAGGTTCCGCGAGCACGAACCAACCTACTGCAAAAAGCTCCACTGACGCGTGCTTTCCGAACTCTCAACCTGATTTCTTTGACAATAGACATCTTTCAATGCACTCTGAGTGAATTCACAATGACGGCTACTAGAATTATATGCTATGAAATATAATAGAAGTAATAAAATTGAAACAAATTTAACAAATGTCGACACTACTGCATTGGGATACGATCCTGTAAAAGTAGCTGTAAGTTTGGATATAAAATAAATAAATAAATAAATTACCTCGATGTCTCTAGCTCGACGGTACACTTCACCGATGGGTCGTTACCTCGAAAGGTCAATACCTCGAAGGATCTCTTCCTCGACGGGTCTTTTCTTCGATGGTACATTTGATGGATGGGTTGTTACCTCGAAACAACATTTACTGTACAAATTTTAAGTATTTGTGTGTGTAACTGAAAGGTGTAAAAATACAAGTGAATTGAAATGAAAATCGATATAATCATAGAGGCAACATAATATTGTGATCATTAATATAAGTAGGTACGCGTATTTTTAACATTTAAACAACAAGCTGTAATCAACTACATGTATTAACTATTTAAACAAAAATCATCAAAAAATTAAATTAATATTCTTCTGTGTTTTAAAACACTTGTCTTCTTTTTATCAAACTAATGAACTTAAATAACCTAATAATTATTATTACCTATTTATTTATATCAAATATAATGCGATCAACTACAACGTCATATTATCCCGCTGCGCTGTGCAATTTGCAATAGAACGCAAAAAGTCTTTTAATTCCATTTGTTCTCTGTTCTTAGTCATTTGTGCAATTGCCGATTGCAATTTCTTGCTTCATTTTTTGATGATTTTTGTTTAAATAATTAATCATCATCATCAACAGCCCGTTGACGTCCACTGCTGAACATGGGCCTCCTCTTAACAGACCTTGGCAAGCCAGGATCGTAGAGGGATTTTGCCATAATCACCACGCTTGGCAGACGGATTGGTGATCGCAGTTAGATGTAAACCTTGAGCTAATAGATGCTGCTGTCCATCCATCAGCCATATGTCTCTTAGTCGCCTTTTACCACACCCATGGGAGGACATGGGGTGGTCTATTCTAAGCCGGAAAACACACGGCAAATAATTAATACATGTAGTTGATTACAGCTTGTTGTTTAAATGTTAAAAATACGCGTACCTACTTATATTAATGATCACAATATTATGTTGCCTCTATGATTATATCGATTTTCATTTCAATTCACTTGTATTTTTACACCTTTCAGTTACACACACAAATACTTAAAATTTGTACAGTAAATGTTGTTTCGAGGTAACAACCCATCGATCAAATGTACCATCGAAGAAAAGACCCGTCGAGGAAGAGATCCTTCGAGGTATTGACCTTTCGAGGTAACGACCCATCGGTGAAGTGTACCGTCGTGCTAGAGACATCGAGGTAATGACCATCGAGGTAACGTCATTCGAACTAGAGTATCAAACTCTGTTTGAAGGTATTTTGCATACCTGCGAGTAGAGGTGGATATTAATATGTAATGTAATTTGAAGGATGGTTGATGATAATTTGATAAATTACCACATCCATTTTTATTTTTTACTTTGATTGTTTAAAGTTTTTACCTAAAAGAAACTACTATTTTAAATTAATTCGCCTGTCATGAACAAACCGTATAAACTTTGAAGGCATACTTCATTGTTAATTGTATTTCATATAAAGTAAAATTCTATTAACGTTGAAAGATATGTATGACAATTGAGAATTAACTGGTAATAGATTACACACAATGAACATTTTGTTTCATTATGTATTTACATTTTTAATTATTTTATTTCAGGCACTTAACCTCCTCGAATCCGGTGACCTAGCAGTTTTGAGTTTCGGCGAGAAACCAAACCTGCTCCATCCCTTCACCGAGCAATTTTCCGAACATTCCGGCTCGAAGATTCTAGAACAATTACGGTTTGAACAAACAAAGACTAAGATCGCTCAACTCTTAGATTTCTGCACCGTTATGTTTGAAGAACAATCTATTAGAAGTGACGCGTTGAATGCGAAGTTGCTAGTGGTAGTGAGTGATGGCAGAGGCATATTCTCTGAAGGGGAAACGAGAGTGTTACAGGCTGTAAGGCGCGCGAGGCAACAAGGCATATTCTTAGTTTATGTTATCATCGACAATCCAGATAATAAGGTGAGATTCTAGATACATTTCTTTTTAGTTTTTGAGAGCAAAATTGGAGTATAATAGTTAAAAAAGGAGGGACTAAGAATTATGTATCAATCTGAAACTGCAACAGAAAATTTGATTACTAGGCTAATTGTAACTAGTACAGTATATAATATAGTCAATTAATGTATTGCATACATATAATTAATTCACATGGGTTCGATCCCCACGTCGGCAAGAAATCTTTGTGTAACAGCTAAGATTTATTTTCGAGTCTAGTTGGTTAAGACCCTCCGTGCCCCGGAAAGCTCGTATTGGTTTCGAATTTCATTACCTTCTATAGCAATTGTTTACTAGGGAATGGGCGGCAGCGTTTTCCTGTGTGTTTTATAACATAATATTGCGGTCAAGTCAACCCGTCTGCACAGCGTGGTGATTATGGCAAAAGCCCTCCCTCGGGAGGAGGCCCATGTTCAGCAGTAAGCGTTATACGAGCTGATGCTAAAAACTTTGTGGAATTGCATGTTAAATCACGCCAAAATGGCAGATATTATTTAGTTAAGTCTTACATAAAGCAGTATCTCCATACGGATGGAGCTGATAGGCACAGCTACATTGTAAATATAATTTCCATAGTATAATATAAGTTATAAGAGACTATTCTTTTACAGGATTCAATCATGGACATCCGGCGCCCTCTACTGGATCCTACAACCAACTCTTTAACCGGATTCGTATCGTATTTGGACACGTTCCCCTTCCCATTCTACCTGATTCTGAGAGATATGTCTGCGTTACCTACTGTGTTAGGTGATGCTTTGAGGCAATGGTTTGAATTGGCTGCTAATACAGCTAGCTAATGTTAAAATATCTTTATTATTACAACAAATCATCTATTTTTATAAAATTCTTTATTTTCCTTATTTTAAATTACAAGACACTTGGACTGTATTCATTGAGAATAAGGCCTGTGTGTTTATTTGTCCATGGCGTTATAAAAAAAACTTATCAAAAAGTATAAAATGATTCTAAAATTAGTAGTTTCTGTTCACTGAATTAGAATCAGGGGCATTATGTGTTAGAAATTGTTATGTTTAAATAAGTTTATTTATATATGTTGATAAAGTGAGAAAATCCCAATTTCAAGTCAATCTTAAAGGTATGTACTGTTTCTCGTTTACTTATTGCTACTTACTTCATCAATAATGTTTATATAGGGTTTATCCTATTGTTAAAAACACATTGCATTTAGACATTTTTTTGGTTGTAGATGTTATGTGTGATACTAATGATTTATTATTTTTAAATACATATTATTGTACTAAATCTAAGTCATAAGCAAGTTATATTGTTAAGTCTTTATCATGTGAGTTACAGTTCGTATCGAGCTGCGTAAAGCGAGTAAAATTATTCGCCTTTATAAGAATTAAGAATATTTTTCTTTATGAAAATACAATATTTTTGAATTCATTTTGTTGTTTTATTATTTGCATCGTATAAATAGAATTAAAAAAAAAATAAGTACAAAAAAATATAGCATTTTAATAATTGATTGATTTCAGTAGGTTAATGATAATGATTATCATCATAATTACAATCCTACTAATATTATAAACGCGAAAGTTTGTAAGTATGGATGTTTGTTACTCTTTCACGCCAAAACTACTGAACGGAATTGGCTGAAATTTTGCACCGGGGTAGGTTATACGCTGGATTAACATATAGCACTGGAGCAGAGTAACGCGGGCAAAACCGCGGGGCGCAGCTAGTATACAATATTTCAGCTATATCGATGGAAAATAACTGACACAATTTACGTTGCCGATTGAAAGCGTTTCGGAGTCCTCGTCGTTGGTAGCGCTTTGGTTTTTTGTCTATAAAAATAGAATAAAAGATATTTGTTGAATGTATACCAAACTAAATTAGTTTTTTGCATAAGTGTAGTTTTGTTCGTATAGATCTAAATTTCTTTTACTATTTCATGTGTGCGCCAAGCTAATGTTTCGAGTATGCGGAAACTGTTATCGTGTAACTTTCCTCATGAAGTTAACAAAGCCTTGCTATATTAAAAAACGTATCTAGTATTAACACTCCGAGGATATTAAATAACAACCAACCATTTTAAAAAATATTATATTTGTCAACTGAAAATTAAACAATATCTTATAACATAATTTTCGCTTACCAATATTACGGAAATTAACACAACTTGTGTAAATCGTTAACATTTAGGCCTACAAGTATTAAATTAATAAATAATTTTCTTTACCAACTTTTAAAATTAGATGGTGTTGCAAGCTCCGTATTAATAATTATATTTAAACTTAAAAACCACATTTCAAATAGAAACGAACTTATGCACCACTTAGTATCTAAAACTCTAATATACACACAAAATTATCCTTAGTTTGGACTGTATACAAGTGATGAAGTTGAAAAGGTTACTTTACAAATGTTACATTAGTTTATTAAAAAATATGATCACAAACTGATCAATGGACGAGTCTTAATAGTCATTTTAGTAAATATATTAATGAAAAAGGGGTTTTATCAAATCACTTGATGAAACTTATGTAAATTGAGAACAAGGTAAACTATCAAATGCCGTTAAACTGATACGATATGGCCTTTAGCATTTTTCTGCTTAAGGCCATATCGTCGGAGATACTGCAATAAAACGCGTAAGTGACGATAACTAATAAGGTTGAAGTTTAAATGTAGCAAATATATTTTTTGCCTTTTACAATATTGAGGAAAATATTTCTTGATAGATGAAATTTCACCTTATTAGCAGCTGTCACTCACGCAGTATTGTAGTATTACCGAGGATATGTGACAATAGCCGGTATCACTGCAGGTCGCAAAAACTAATTGACTGCATTTACAAGTTTGGTTCACATGCGGCCGCAGGCAGTAGTTTGACGACGAAGCTCTTAAACTGTTGCCAGATATTGAAATATTGTCTGTTAATTAATACCAGTAATAAACGTCTTCGGGATTCATTAACATGAATTCATCTTTGCTAAATGTTCAAAGGAAACAAGTCTTTGAGTTTGATACTTTTACAACGCTTCAATTAACAGTAGAATTACCGAATATGAGGATACAATTTTGATTCTAAGAATATATAAATTTATCCAAATAACACTACTATGTGATGATATATATTTAATTTTAATTTCAAGCACCTTTAGGCCGGCCATACACGGACTGCTCAACAGTTTGCTATTGATCAACATACACGGACCGCTCTTGCAGTCAAGAGTCAACAGCTTGAGGCTGCCATTGTTAACTGCTCGAGCAGTTGGCTATTTCAAATCAGGGCGGGAAGCGTGCGCGACGTGGCATGAAGAGCGCGGGCGAAGGTAACTGCGCGAGAGCAATCGACAGCTCGAGCACTCAGTGCAAGCCTGGCCCCTGGCGACTGCTTGCGTGGTTCGTGTATGTACGTACGTAGAAGTCTGTAGTTCACTATGCAGTCGTAGCTTCAAGCAGTCGATCCTGACTGCTTCAAGCAGTCCGTGTATGGCGGGTGTAAATTAGAAAAAATATGTATTTAAAAAATAACGTCACATTTGTTATTTTTTTTAAGTTAAGACAAGACTTGTTTCCTTTTATAACAATAAAAACATATATAAAAGTAGGCTATGTAAAGATAATTATAAACCGCAATAAAGTTTATAATAAAATAAGCTAACATATGTAAAATATTAATATGTTGACATAACATGACTAAGCCTATTTATTGTTAAAAACTTTTTATAACCATGATGTCTTACGCTTTAATAATAAATATAATTTTAGCCTAAAAGAACAAAAAAAAAACTCCATCTCAGTTCACCTTTGAGCGGTTTAAAGCTGAAAATCAGCGAAATCTAGCAATAGAATGCCTTTAAACACAAGATCACAGGTTCATGAAACTTATACCAACGATATATCCACTGCTATATAATTATACAAGTATTTCAGTAAATGGTAAATTACCTTAATTATAAAACTATTGTAAAAGTACAAAAGCTCTTTATTAAACAATATGGTAATTCTTATAACTGGGATAGTAATTGTTAACACAATCGCGATAAATACATGCAAATTATTAGCCAAAAAAGGTTTGAAAGTTTCATGAACAAGAACGATCCAATTCCGATAAAAACAACGTAGAAAAGTTGAATTTTTCTAAATTAATCCACTATGTAATTTCCCCTAGCATATACTTACTAATATAAATAATTTTGAAGGCCCTTGTGGTATGAAATATGAAGACCATATCATAGTAATTATAAAGAAAGGGTGTTAAAATACCAAGGTTTTGTAAATTTTAAGTTGTCTGCATTCATTTTATAAGAAAAATCGAGGTCGAAACATCACAGTATTCACAAGTATAATAAAAAATTGATCCCGTAAAGGTTACTACAAAGATTCATAAGAACTTTCAAGAAATATGAATGCACACAACCGACGAACCGCATAAGATCGCACGCTCCAACGGTGTTTTAAAAAATGTTTGAAATAATTTCTAGGATAATAATTTAATATGACTTACAAGTTAATTGACAATACTTTTCAAAGTTAAGTAAGTAAAAGTGGATCGGATCTTTGGACTTAAGATTGGGCTTAAATTAATGACCAACATTAATATTTTGTATAAAACTTTTGTCATAACTGTGACATGGTTGGATACCTCCATTAAATTTGTAATGTATAAATACAATCCACAGACAAAATCATACTAAATTCTTAGCCTAGATTAAATTTTACGCTGTTTCAAGACTTTTCGTATGATGATATTTTTTTTTCATTATATAAAATAACATTATTATAATTAAACCTGTGATGGACAATGGTCTTGTAAATGTCATGTTCACTTAGCGGATTCCTTGGACGAATGATTGTTGGTCTCTTCAGTCTTATCGCTGTCACCATAGAACTTCGGCTGGAAACAAAAAAAATACTTAAAACTTATATCTATAAAGAAAATCTATACCTACTAACGGACAGGAACATATAACAGGAAATAGAGCCACGTATAATCATTACGTTAGTGAAAAACAAAAAAACATTTGAAATAATCAATTTGTTTTTCCACTCGTAAAAACAATATCAGCAAGAAAAATCAAATCAATATGTATAATATTTTTTATACAGTACATAAAAAATTCTATAAATAAAACTATTTGTATAAGAACACTAAGAAGGATGGAGTGACAACAACACTATGGATGAGTAATAAAAACAAAACACGACAAACGAATTAGTGAATGAAAAATCAAACTCAAACTACACAGAAACACACAGGAGAACACACATACAGACCGAACTGAATATGGGTTAGGAATAAGAACTGTTATCAAAGATCCCGTAGATCAATTACCTTAAAATTTTACAGCGATAATTTTGCAGATCAATAGCAAAACGCAAAACAAATGACTTATTGTCTTAGTATCATCATAATACTCCAGTCCACTGCTGAACATGGGCCTCCTCCCAAGGGAGGATTTGGCAACGGTCACAACGCTTGGCAGGCGGGTTGGGTTGGGGCCGGATTGCTTGTGCGTACCCGGCCCCCGCCAAGGCGGATCGAAGGAGTGTCCGGGGGGTTTTAGTGGTGTAGGGTCCTCTCCTAATGGTATGAGTTTAGCACCACGCTATGGAGAGGGCGAGTCCCACATATCCCATCGCCAGCGCGCGGATACGCTGCAGCGGCGGTGGGAATGCGTAAATGCATTTGACCCGGACAAAAAAAAGAAAAATAGAAAGGCGGGTTGGGTTGGTTTGGCCGGGTGATTTCCGGCTTAGAATATACCACTCCATGTTTTTCTATAGGTGTCGGAGAGAAGAGGCGAGTAAGGAATATACAGCTGAAGGATGGGCAGCAGCATCTATCAGTTCAAGACTAGTTACCACCGTACTGCGATCACTAATCCGCCTGCCTAGCGCGGCGATAGGCATATCCCTCTAATACCATGCCAAGGTCTATTAATAGGAGGCCCATGTTCAGCAGTGGCTGTAAACAGGCTGTTTAAGTCAAGTTAAGACATAGCCAGATGGCCTGCCGATTTTGTTATTTCTCCGATATGATAAATATTTAAGAGCCTCTTATGTGTTTCCCTCTACGTAGAGTTGCCATATCCAAACGTTGGTAACCAGGACAAGACACGTGATATGGATGGATTTAAGAGCCCAAGACCCGGACATGTCAAAAGATTTTTTTTAAACATAGGGGCTGGGGCACAGTCCGTGTGTGTGAGACTTAAAAATTTTAAACCCGGACTACAAATGAAGTCCGGCCCGGACGCTCCCCGGACCGCCTCTAAACTATTATAAATCCGGGGAAACCCGGACGGATGGCAACCCTACCTCTAACATAACAAAAAAAACTTGGTCAGCAATATATTACTTTCTTTTTTTTCGGACAGACAGTTAGCCCTGAGGCTTTTGCTACTTCACCGGGCATAAAATATATTACTTTAACGCGAAGTATACACGGTACTATTTAATCTTTTTCTATGTTTTATTTGATAATAAAGTACATAATATAGAAATATCAAATAGACATGTTATTTCTGTAAAATTATATTACATGTCAGTCTTAATGACTCACGAGTTATCGACATTAAAAATATCATCAGACCAAATTTTTCTCACAATCTAGCATAAATAAAAATTCATAATTACTCAAAACTCTTGCCGTGACTTGGCAAACAAATTCAAATTGGATGATCATAGTGAAAACGATGGGCATGATTAAAACAACACATCAAAATCATAATTCCAATAGTTTAAAGCATGATCGATCGCCTATAGCATTGTTCTAGACTTACACAATATAACTTTGTACTATACTGTGGTGACTTTATTCCCATATCCGTTTTTGACACCATTATAGCTTGTAAAGCCCTAGAAATAAACAATAATTGTACATATACTAGTTCTGTATATATTAGTACTGATGGCAAAACAAATATGTACATTTTTATCATTTGCACTCATATTATCAGAGGTTTGAAAGGAAATGGTGTTGTATTTTATAAAATCTTTACTAATACATAAACGCTGAAGAGTTTGTTAGTCTTAACGGGCTTAACTTAGGAACTACTGGATTTGAAAAATATATATTTAATTATGAAGTTCCTACGGGAACATGAGTTACGCGAATGAAACCACGCGCGGGAAGCTAGTAAATTGATAAAATGCTATGTATTAATAAGAAGGCAACTTCTTTACAAAACTAAACTGATTGAAAAAAAATACCTTAATTTCTTTTAAAATACCAGTACAAATTTGATTTAATTATTTGTATGAAGCTATATATTAATAAGCAACATTTATATATCTAAATAATAACATATATAATAAATAATAACAAGTCAAATTTGATTTAATAAATTTGTTAAAATAACAATTTCAATTTTACAATATGGCAAGAATCCATCATAAAACTGATAAATTAAAAGTAATATGAAGTTAATTTACCTCATCGTGTTTCTCCTCGGTGTTGACGCGGTCGTCATCATCGTCACTATCGTCGTCGGCTGACGAGTCGCCTCCTGAACCTGCAGCATCCACTTTTACTGGAAAATATAACAATCATGTATGTTAATAAACCGCTGATCGAAGACACCTGATATTTGGTAAGGTTATATACTGGATGACTTATTTTACCGTCTTGAAAATAATAAAATTGTTTAGTAATTTTTAGGGTTCCGTAGCCAAATGGAACCCTTATAGATTCGTCATGTCTGTCTGTCTGTCTGTCTGTCTGTCTGTCTGTCTGTCCGTCCGTATGTCACAGCCACTTTTTTCCGAAACTATAAGAACTATAATGTTGAAACTTGGTAAGTAGATGTATTTTGTGAACCGCATTAAGATTTTCACACAAAAATAGAAAAAAAACAATAAATTTTGGGGTTCCCCATACATGGAACTGAAACTCAAAATTTTTTTTTTCATCGAACCCATGCGTAAGGGATATCTATGAATAGGTCTTCAAAAATGATGTTGAGGTTTCTAATGTCATTTTTTTCTAAACTGAACAGTTTGCGCGAGAGACACTTCCAAAGTGGTAAAATGTGTGTCCCCCCCCCTGTAACTTCTAAAATAAGAGAATGATAAAACTAAAAAAAATATATGATGTACATAACCATGCAAACTTCCACCGAAAATTGGTTTGAACGAGATCAAGTAAGTAGTTTTTTTTTAATGCGTCATAAACCGTAAACCGCAATTTACTTTTCATTCAATCAACTATTATTAACATCGATCAAAGTTACAACGAACTACAAGAACTTTTATACTATGTTACTTGTTGTATTCTTGATATAAAAAATAGGTAGGCACTTGCAACTAGTACGGAACCCTTCGTGCGAGAGTCCGACTCGCACTTGGCCGGTTTTTTTTTACTGTCTTAGAGTGAAAATTCTATGTAGTGAGTCATAGTTGCCACCATATTTTAAACTCTATGGTATTATGTTCAAGACCAATGACCAGACTACACATACCTATACTGCCTGCAAAAAGCCTGATTTTTTGCTTACGTTCTTTCAGCCTTCTCACCACATTTCACAACCAACATAGCATTGCGACCAACGCTTAGAAATCCCACGTCTCTGTATTGTTTTGGACTTGTGATCTAATGTGGTCGCCCGTTCGATTCCTACCCATGCACTACCGACGTGAGCCCACTCGTTACAATTATTCTAGCTTACCACGAGGGGTTAGCGAGAATACTAGTAGACAGCTAAATTCTGCTAGTAATCTTTTTGAAAAAGAACCTAGTAATAGTCTAATGGCAATACTCACCCGGGGTGATGTTAGCGGGCGGTGGTACTGTGGGAGGGCGCGCACGTTCGCGGTTCAGTTCGTCGAAGCACTGTAGACACACGCGCAGAGGCTTGTCGCTCTGACCGCGCAGTATGTAGCGCTTGGACGAACAAGGCCCGCATACCACGGAGCCACATTTGCGGCAATGGTGCTGGAATGGAGTTAGAATATCATTATAATTATTATATATCATTTACTTCCATATACTCTATGCCCGGTGAAGTAGCAAAAGCCTCGTAACTGCATATATCAGTCCGAAAACAAAAATTACTTCCATAAAGATAAAACATAAGTTGATATGATTGGAGACGTATTAAAAGAAAACCGGTCAATTGTGCGAGTCAAACTCGCGCACGAAGGGTTTGTTAATATAATATAGTCAAAGGCAATATAATATATCTTTATTCACACAGACACATTTAAAAATAATTTAAATATTGTTCTTATGAAATAATGTTCTTATCATAATAAGAACATTATTTAAAATATTTAACCTCTTTATTTATTTTTCCTACCACCAGTTCTGGACGTGACAGTCCAACTCTGGAGAAGAACTGGCAAAAAACTTAGAGGAATTCTGGTTTTGAAAAAAAAAAAATTTGATATTACAATAAACAATTAGTTTTTAAGCCCTTTAATGGTAAAGGGCTTAAAAACTAATTGTTTTGCCAAATATTCGTATGGAACTGTAAATAAATTTAAAACCTTTGTCAAAATAAAACTTTGTAAAAAGGCCTATTATAAAATTGCTGATTTCATAAACGATAAAACGTCTTGGGAGCGACTTCCTTCGATGAAATACTGCTAAAGTTATTGTAATATCAAATTTTTTTTTTCACGTTAGTGTTTGTCTAAAGGAAGATTGCCCGTTGCACATGTAAACGTTCGTACAATTGCTTAGAATTCGTTTACGGAGACGGGTGGCGTCGCGGCCCGCATCTAAAGTCATCATGAAAATAAAATCGTATCTCTGTAAACACACTCACACAACGCCATATGTTTGAATTTTGAGCGAACCGCGGCGCTCAACGTCACGCGAGGCCTTATTAAAAACATACGCGAAATGCAATTAAAAATGTATTTTGTACTCAATGACTAATGAATTTGCTATAAATTATTATAATCATTCTACATAAGGTGAACAATTGAACATGTCGTAAGATAAATGTTAATAGTACCGTGACTCACTCGAAATCATTTTTCCAAACAGATTAATGTGCCAGTGATCATCCTGTATCACAAACACTCTTGTACAAGTGCCTGCTCCCGAGGAAGGGTGTTTGCCATAGGCAGGCGGATTGGTGACCACAGTTTTTTAATTGATGCCGGTTCCCTCGTATACGATTGTTATAGAAGATGTTATTACTATTGGGATGAGTAATCTCTAAACCAACCAGACCCCAGCAAAAATCTTAGAATTTTCTCAAAGATCTCATGTCCGACATCGAACCTACGACTTCGAGGTAGGAATTACCTGGGTAATAAAGATCCATTCCATATTTTGCCCGATTACCAAAACTGATATATAAGCAAACAAATGATATGGATACGGGATATGATAAGAGTTATCGATTAGAGTACCGTTGTTTATTTATAGTTGGTGATAGTGTTCTATATTATAATTCGGCATTTATAACTAAGGGTACATATTAGAATATCGAAAATTAGAATACCTACGGTTAAAATGTCACTGATCAAAACATCGAAAATTAAAATATCGATTGTAACAAAATAGCGAAAATTGTTAAACATAATCTTAAAATGTCGATAGTAATTATACCTTAGTTCAAAATGCTAACATTTAATACACCTAAGTACATTATATTTACGTGAAAAATACCTAAAATAAATATCGAAATATATAATAAAATATCGAAAAAAAAATTGAGAAGAAGCGCTCGCCGGCCGCTCCCGCGGCACCGCTAGCCGCGCAGGGCGTGGGCGACTAAACTTTTTTACCCAGTTCAAAAAAAAATTAGGTTAGAACTGTGACCAACCGCGCTAAAGCTCACGCCCTCCGCGCCTTCGCGGGCTTATAAAAAACTTTATATTAGATTTTAATTTATTGGACGTAGGTTATCTATCTAACCATTCGTAAGTATAAACTTACGTTATTTTAATTTTCGGTTATATGGTCATTCGATATTTAAATTTTCGATGTTTTGATCAGTGATATTTTACCCGTAGGTGTTCTAATTTTCGATATTCTAATATATTTCGATTTGCTCAATTATATACGTACAAGTAAATTGCTGAATTTAAATGGTTAAGCAAAAAAAAACGTATTAAAACGAGAATACATATATTTTCAAGCCTACTTTGTACAGGTATTTGTTTATGGAATAAATCAGGTAAAAGGTCAATGTACTTAAATAAAATTAGATTTATTCATATTTTAATTAAAAACCCATCACGGCTTTAAACGGTTGTAATTTTCTTCAGACGTCACAATTAATAAGTCTTTAATCCTAATCCATGGTATAACTCGCGGCAATAAACCTCCCGGTTTGCTATATACTTTTTTTAAAGCTAAATAAATATCGCATACATTAGTATACGACTAATATAGCGAAAATAATGTTAGCATGTTGCAACAAAATAAACCACACTTACCCTCCTGTTGAGGACGGTGAACTGTGTCTTCTTGCAGTGCATACAGATGGAGGCTTCGTTGTCAGGTACCCACACCGCTGCGTGTTCTGATGGGGGTTGCTTGCCACCTGCCACACAATATGATTATATTAGTGGTCACCCATTCGTCGAAATCCAAGCATAATTTACAAAAATATTAAGATTCTCTACATATACTATGACAACCACCGTAGCGTAGCGGCATTTGGCTCGCTTTAAATCTCGTAGGTCGTGGGTTCGATTCCCACGCCGGACATTAAATCTTTGTGTAGATTTCTGTCCGGGTCTGGTTGGTTTAGGGACTACCCTCCGTGCCTCGGAAAGCACGTTAAGCCAATGGTCCCGATTATTATAGATGATGTTATAACACGTCATCTATAATAATCGTATCCCAACCAGCAATACAGTCCTATAACTAAAGGTTATACCTCTAAAAAGTTGTGTAAACGTTTTATTAAGATTTTAGCGGTGACAGCGTATTGTATAAAGGCGTTCGATAACACATTATTGCTCTATAAGCTTATAGAGCTAAAATGACATATAAACAATCGTTGTTAACGTTTACAACGCCATTTTATACAACCGTTATAGTCAGGTGCTATAGCAAGATCTAATATAACTAGTACAGAACGATATTGCTCTATAAAATTGTTCACAGAAACCTTTATTCATCTGATTTGCACAATAAGGGTTCCAAACGAACTGCTATAGTACTTTCGTTTTAGCAGTGACGAACACTCAACTATGGAGCGATATTGTGGTATTGTGGATACTCAGATCGTTGTTATAGTACTTAGTACGTTAGTAGTCAAAAAAACTCTACAATTGAATGAATTTGTGATGTAGCCAAGTTTGAGATTACGATTATGTAATGTAACTGTACTATAATCATTTTCAGATTATAGTACAGTTACATTAATGTCTTCTTTAGTTCCTTTAATACATATGTTAGTATTATAACAGGGTATCTATCTCTTTAATAATACAAAAATGTCACACAAAAGTAGACAAATGTTGCTATTAAATGACAATTATATCCTGAAAAAGAATTTTTATCATGCTTTTAGAACAATACTCAGACATTTTGATTCAACGATCGACAAAAATGGATTTAAAGAATTGTAAAAGATATAAACGCAGTGGAACATATAGAAGAGAAGTTAATAGACGTTATAAGAAAGCACCATCATCATTAGCAAACGATCTAACCAGTAATAGCAACCAAAATCAAGTTGAGGGCACTATTATAGAAAACGGTTCCGTACAAAATGAATTTTGCAAAGATCATGAGCTTTTGATTGAACATAAGGACTCCAGCGATTATTGTGACAATATTTCAGAATCTTCCATTCCATTAATCTTCAATGACTCTGAAAAAAAACACAATGTTGACTAGATACATTTTATATTTCTATATACTTAATAAAACTAATCAACTTTCCCGAAGAAAAAAGTGGCCACATGATTAACACAGTTTAAGCAGTAAACCCTTTAAATTTATAAAGAAAGCTTTTTTCATGCGTAGAATCAGCTGCTTCAGAAACATAACCAAAAAAAATCATGGTGTATTATTTAGTTATGCTCACACGGATCCCCAAAATCACTCTGAACCCATGATGATAGTGAAAACATTCTCACAACATGTACTATAAGGGTCCTTAGAAACTTGAAGTCACATTAATTGATAAATATTTTAGTAAAATCTCAATAATTCGAAGGGGTACTTAAAATTCATGGTAAACCTAACCCTAGTTTATCAGTAAAATTGCGTTCGTACATCATTTTTACCTTATTAGACGAATATCATAATAACAAAATAAAATCTTACTCACCTCAAATTGATTGTACTAGGTATCCTTTTGTTTTTTTTTTTTATTAAATTTTGGCATTGCACCCTGTCACGAATGATAAAAGAATGAATGGTGAAGTATAGGAAACATAAACTCTAGTTTAGTATGAAAAAGTACTATAAAAGGTTCTATAGTAGCCATTACATCACTATTTTGAGACCTGCGTTACTGTTACATAGATTGTATAGGACTGATTTGTGATGTGTGACACTGCTAACAGATCGTTTTGACACTAAACAGAGATATAACTGCGCCACTTTCGAAGAAATAACTCTTTTTTAGGTTTTTTATAGGGCCAAAAACAGTTTTTTACAAAACGTTCTATGGACTTTTATACAACTAGTTTTTGCTGCTTGGGATATCGTATCGTATCTGATGATAATGATGACATAAACTATAAGTGTGCGCAATTTCATATTTTTTTCAAAGTTTTTGCTTAACTTATTACTTTGCTTTACTTATATGTAGATTATATGGACAGCAAGGGACACTGATCAGTATAAAAACAGACTTGACATACACAAAAAAAAACGCATTAAAAAACTAACTAACGAAAGAAGAAAGTTGAAAAAACAACTTGATACAGGCGAATACCAGTTACCTAATAATAATATTGAACAATATTTATTGTGTTTTTAGCATAATTATAAAATACTGTTGAACATGGGTCACAACCACGCACGACACTTGGCAGGCAGGCTGCCGTCCGCAGTATTATAAACAAGTACACCGATGATCGTCGGGGAAAGTGTAATGTCGCGTAAGTGACAATAGCTAATAAAGGTTGAAGTTCAAGTTTACTTCATAAATAAAGCAAATAATTCTTGACAGATGAAATTACGACTTATTAGCAACTGTAACTTACGCGGTATTGCCTATGACCAACAAAATAACAATCGAGACCAATGACTCAACACGCTTTTCGAAATGTGGAGGGTAGTCACTCAACCAGACTCGGAAATACATATTTTCGGGAACAAACGTACGACTATTAAAGTGATCAACAATGTGTGTATAACTTGTTTAGTTAATTTAATTAATATGTTTGTATGCCGATTGGTAGAATATGACTGAACTATTTTCATATATTGTTCGCGATGAACAATAAAAATATAGGTTTTTGTGTAAAAAATAGTTTTAATAGTTTGACTTTGGCGCCAATTGTTACAAAAGACGGTTGTCGAGTGTTTTTGACGTGTGTGTGTACGGCGCATGCGTAGTGCGTGAAAGGAGTATTTGAGTGTGTGTAGAACAAGTTTGTTTAGTTGACATTAGGTGTAGTTGTGAATGTTGAAAACAGCGTAAACATATATAACTCTATTTTGTACCCATATTTGAAAAATAAAATATCTCTATCTTAACAGTGTTTGAAATAGTGTCAAACATACTTACTCTTTCTTAGCAAGTCTTCTATACATTTCTCTATATGCGCCATCCATTCTTCTTTCTCTGTAGCTGTCGCTGCGTAAACCGCAAACGATTTAGACGCAGTACGAATGAGCCAGCCATTGCGGTACTCTAAAAAGTAAATATAGATATAAGTGTTTCGTAAGATCAAAATAAGAGTTCAAGTGGGCTATTACGACCACTTTAGATTTAGGGATGATACTCGGCTAATAATAGCCAAAGATTGTGTTTGTATACTTTTTAAAAGTTATCTGTTGTTGTATTGACTTATGATATATGAATACCAATATAAGGCTGCCTGTCCACCGGAGCGGAGCTAGGCTGCGGAGTGGAGAAACTGAGAAATATTAACCAATAGGATTGCACAAAATCTCGGAGCGGAGTTTTTTGTAGCCAACAAACATTTATTTTAAAAAAGGACCCTCTGTTTCTTGCCACTTATTCTCAGATGCCATGTCCAGAAAAAACACTTCATTCAAAAGTATTTAAATCAATACTATATAAATCTGAAGGGTTTGAATGCGCTAATCTCTGATTTTTTCAAATTGGACTAGTACAGTCTGTTTTGAAAAAAATATTTAATGCTTGATAGCCCATTTATCAAGGAAAGCTACAGGCTATATTTTATAATGAATTTCCTACGGCAACCGGAGTTAAGCCGAGTTGACCGCGCGCGACAAGCCAGTGTGTCTAAAGAATATTGAAATTTGAGCATCACATTACTTCACTTAAATATTTCAAATTTCAAACTGAATCAACTTTTATAAGTTGATCTGATATCCAATTGTAAAAAATATTAGTGTAACTTCTGAAAACTATTTTATTTGCATTTCTTCCCTAACATCAATCATGTATACATGATACTATCTGCTGTTAAAGGAAAGGCATATATTTTGGAAGCACTTTATATAAATATAACTAGCTATGTTTGCATAGGATACTGAGTCACCCACACACACAAGCTTCAAGGATCAATGTCAACACTATCAAATAATATTATCCTATTAAAAGATGATTCACACTGGACATTCACATTTATGACTCATAGACAACTAAATTATGTGGTCAATAACAATTCCATAAATAAATTCAATAAAAATATGTACATTTTTAAATGCTGTTTGACAGTATTATATTATTACTTTTTATAATTATCCATTTTATTATATAAAAAAAAATGGTTAAAAATGGTAAGGGGTTCCTGTCCTATATTCATAGAACACCTTTTGCATTGCAAGTATTCACTTGCAATGCAAAACAACTAAACCAATTTTGATGAAATTTGGTTCAAAAATAGACTAGACTATGGAAATGGAATATCTTTTATTAAGATAGCTGAATTTGGTACAGAGAGAGATGAAAAAGTATACTAAGTTATTTTTATCATTTGTTTTCAAAAGTAAACAATATTTAATATAAGCAGCACCCAGCAGTTTTACCCTAATTACTCTGCTTCAGTGGGTTGGAGCTTGAGTTGTAGTTGAAACTGGATTAACATATAATCCGCTTTATGGCTTTCCAGTCTATAAACAATTTGTGACCAAACTTTCATCCAAATCTGTTTAGTAGATTTTGAGTGAATGACTAACAAACATCAATCCACATATCGAGGGTTTACTGCAAAAACCGGCTATCTGACATTTTTTCCTAAAATGAGTTAAGAACACCTAAATACTTATTTTTTTAAGCTTAATCTACTCATAAAATCGGCTAAGCGCTACGATGAATCGTTCCATTGTTTCTTGGTGTCAAAACCGACTAAATTCGCCAAATTGGTCAATTCCTATTTGCTAAAATAACGTAAATACTTTTACCTCTAAATATTAATGAATCTTTTCTGAAAAAAATTATGTTGATTTTTAAAGAAAGAAAGACTCTAATTAGTTATTTTTGTTTTTAAACTATTTTAAAATTATAATTTCAATTAAAATTTCAAATTAAAATTGTTATAATTTATTATAACTTTTTAATTTAACACTATTATAGCTATCGAAATAAAAAGATACAAGCAAAACCAACTACATTTTTTTATTTGGTTAACTACACCTGAATCAAAATCATTACTTACTATATTATTAGGTAAAGCTTAGTTATTAACAAAGAAGTAACTATATTGTAATAAAAATCATTGTAATTGTTAATAATTTCGGTAATACGGCATTTAAGCAATATACAGGCAAAACAAGCTAACAGCACGGCTCTACTTATAATATTCTTTAAATAAAGAATATTGTAATCCGTATTCAAAAATATCAAACAAAAATATATTGTTAAAGATATATTCCAACTAAACACTAACTTAACATATAAGATGTACTGAAAGATTAGAGATTAAATTCAATGCAAATTTTTAAAAGCAATTATCTTAGAACCTGGTTTATAGCATTTAGCCGGTTTTCGCAGTAAACCCTCGATATACTCTCAAACTTCTGCATTTATAATATTAGTAGGGATATTTTAACTTACGTCCTTCATCCTTTAAAGACTCCAGTTTGACCTCCTCAAGGGGTATCACATGTTGTTTGTTATATTTTTTCTTGTTTATAACAATGTTCCCGTAAACAAGGATGTCATTGAACAAAAAGAACTGTCTTGCTTTTGGTTTCTTTCGGCACATCTTTGTCAGGACACCCTCTCCCACAAGGACCCTGCCTTGTTCTGCGAGGGGCTAAAAAGAAATTTTATTTTGTATTAATTTTATATATTTTGTTGTATTTTCATTTGTAAGTGTGAAATGGTTTAGTACTAATATCAAATAGACTGCAGACAGGAAAAATTTTATGTAAAAACATTTATTTAAATTTAATAAAATTATTTTATAAATCACATAGCATTTAATTATAAAGATTTTTTTAAATCATTTTAATGTTGAAAACATGATATATATTGTTACTTTTACTATAAGCTGTCTTCTTGGTGGAACATACAACAGTATGTTGATTGTTGCTATTGATCAAGAGTTCAGTAAGTATATAACCTGTGTCACAACCTTATTGTTTATGCAGTTATATATTTATTGTAATTGGACCACCAGAAAAAAAAAACTTTTGATTATACCTTATTACCATGGACTTGTTTGTTATCTTAACTCAATGATCAAAATGGTTTGAAAACAAAATAATGTTTTATGTAAACACAGTTTGGTGGAGATTTTTGAGGTTTACTTAAATAAATAGGACATTGTTCTCCAGCATAAATATTTAGTTATTATAAAGTTGACTAAAGACATTATGTATAAACAAAATTATAATTGGTGCATTATCACATACCTAAACATTAGTAAAAAAACTAACTTCATTCTTAAACTTTATCAATAATATCGAATATTATCTAAATGATAATCTATAGTTAATCCAGTCCAACTATTAATTGAATTAACCAATTTTTGATGTGATAATTTTTTTTAAGTACAAGTTAACCTATTGCATATAATATTTTATATTTATATTTCATAAAAAGTGCCAGTGTCTGATATCTTCAGACACACAATCACATTCGTAGGTACTGAAGATGTTATCTTTCCAAATTGTCGGTTGATAATACGACGATATCCGATTGACTTCTAAAGTTAGAACTCGTATAACAACATTGAAGTAACGTACCTGGCCTGAACTGCCGAAGCAGCTCTCCACCATAGCAATTCTCCTAGCATTGGCCTCACTGTTCACTGTAAAAAGAAAATTACCTACTTAAAATTGCTGTACGGTATAAAAGTTTGACGTCAAAGGAAAGTGAGCGAACAAGCAAACAATGACAGTGATATCCCACGTATTATCTACTGTACACTATCACACACTTATTTCACATCGAATTTTGACCAGATTCTCCTTTAAAGCACTGATTGAAATAATAAAATTCCTACCTAAACGGTCCACCATTATCAAAACTTATTTTCTCGTAGATACGACTATGAAAATGTGTCATTCATTCATCGACTAAGGCCAAGTGTACATTGAGTACATGTTAAAAACGACAGTGTGACGTATATTTGTTTTACATTGCTGTCCGAATATTTGAATTTTAAGTTTGATATCACATGCATAAATATATTCAGCCTAAAATTATTCACGATGTAACAACCTTAAATTATCATTTTTTAAAATCTAAAACAAAGAGTTTTAACATTTTATAGTAAAGTACATATAGCACAATACCAATTCATATTTTACACCTTTGAAATTTAAAGAAGCTTCTGATTTTTACTTCTTCTGAAAAAAATATTATGATTTGTATTCCTAGAAACAATAAAACTAAAATTGGATTAAAACAGCATTTTTTTTTCTTTTTTTTTTGAACAGAGTTTGAGGAGTTTTGCTGTCTAGTAGTATTCTTGTAAACCCATCGTGCTAAGCTAAAATGCTTTTGTTACGAGTGGGTTCACGGCGGTAGTGCAATGGGTGGGGTTCGAACCTGCGACCTCAAAATCACAAGTCCGACGCCCTAGCCATTGGGCTACGGCCGCTTTGCACAGCAGGTAATTGCCATTCAACGGGTAATGCTGCCAGCATTCTGGTATTTTATTTAGTTAATTTTTTTCTTTTTAGTTAGTTTTAGTTTAAATTAGCTACTTTTAGTTGTATGTTATGTATTTTATTCAAGTAACATTATGTAATAAATAATATGGGAATGACTGGCGAAGAAATTAGGTACCGCAGGAGAATTTAATAATTTGCTGTTTTTACAAGCTATGTTAGACCGTGTTGTTTCCCGCTTAGAATATACCACCCCATGTCCTCCCATGGGTGTCGTAAAAGGCGACTAAGGGACATATGGCTGATGGATAGGCAGCAGCATCTATTAGCTCAAGGCTTGCATCTTACTGCGATCACCAATCCGTCTGCCAAGCGTGGTGATTATGGCAATATCCCTCTACGATCCTGGCTCACCAAGGTCTGTTAAGAGGAGGCCCACGTTCAGCAGTGGACGTAAACGGGCCGTTGATGATAAGCTATGTTAGTGATGTCGGATTGTTTTATGACTAAATGTCTACAGTGTGCGGCATTGTGACGCATATTAAAATTTATTGTACGTATTTACGTGCAATTAAATATCGATGTAATGTTAAACGTTTTCAATGTAAAAATAATATTATAATTATCTACAAACAAAGCCTATTAAATAATAAAAAAAAACCTACAGTGAATATATGCAATGCCATAAGCAGCTATGGAACGTAAAATTAGAACCGGAACGGTAGGGAACGGTTTCCATGTGTATAAATGTATACATAGCTTAAGATTATACTATGCAACGTTCCGTTTTACGTTATCGTTTCTAAATATACATAGAATATTCATTTATTTATGGGAATTACATTCGTAAATTTAATTAAAATTTTTAATTTATTGTGATTTATGTAAACTTTATTTGAAAAGTAAATAAAAAAATAACTAATTAGCTACATAAAAAATAAAATAAAATTCTATGTTCAACAACAAGTCCAAAGACAAGATAAACCCTATGGTCATGTGAGGATCCATTTTTTTGACACCAGCTGACAGCTAGTGGTCGATATCGGGTATTTTAGTGTTCGTATTTCTATAAAATAAACGAACAAAATGGCCTGCAAAATCTGTGGCCCTAAACTCTCGCTATGCGGGCTTGTACTGAGCGTCTGGGGAATCATCCAATTGGTAAGTTTAAAGTTTAGGAGTCTATAATTTGATGTGTTCTACTATGGTACTCGAATGCCTTGATAACTCATAACACTCGTGATTCTTTCAGACTTTGATGGGCGTCTTCTACTATTTCAGAGCTGTAGCTTTGTTAGAGGACTTACCCCTTGATGAGAGTGAAAACCACAGTATCGACGGTTTCATTGGCATGGTAGAAGTTGGATACACTAGGGTAAGTCATAAGATCTGTTTGATCAACTATTTCATCTAAGTGGTCCAACATTGAGCCTTAATTAATGATTGATCATTGAAATTTCACCACAATTATGGTGTTCAATGTTAAAAAGTGTGATTAATTTATCAAGTTAGTATTGAAGTCCATGGGATGTAAGATTTTTAAATAGATATGTGTCCTGGTTTAATTTAGTGTATAATTATAGTTCTTAGTTGGGCTTCAATCCATATAAAATTTTGCATCCCTTTTATACTTTATTAAAATACCTACTCTTAAACTAAGATAATTTAAACACAATGTCATTTCTACTATATTAGACAGGTGTAAGTTTGCACAATAGACTGCAATCCTTTGATTCTGAGTCATATGTTTATACATATGATGTTCAAAATCAGTTTTTAGGGAACAATCTCTTAATCTTTGTACTAGTAACTAAACAACAATGATATAGAGACCTCTAGATTAAATTTGACCTGTTTTTTTTTGTCAAACCTAGTTCAATTCAATGATTATTTACAAACTGTGGTGGGTCAACTAGGTCTAATTGTTGGAAGTTAGCATAACTTCACTTAGAAAATTAACAATGTATGTCTATTTTTAACTAGCTGTACCATGTTTTAGCCATGTTGGACTGCTACTCTGGTGCAGTGTTATGTTTATTAACATATTCAGCTTATAAACAATGCCTGTGAAAATTATAGTTAAAATCAGTCCAGTAGTTGTTGTGTCAAAGTGTAACAAACATCTATTCATACAAACTTACAGATCAAATCATATTTATTTGCATAATCAGGTTACATCAAGTTGATACATTATTACAAAATACATAATACTCCATTGAATTATAACCTCTAAGAGGTGTGTAAAAATTCATGTTCATAATGTTAGTATAATTATCTTTATCACTATTGTCCTCTACTTAATAGGTTTTACATGACCGAATGATAAAAATAAATATACATATAAGTCATCATCAACAGCCCGTTTACGTTCACTGCTGAACATGGGCCTCCTCTTAACAGACCTTGGCAAGCCAGGATCGTACAGGGATATTGCCATAATCACCACGCTTGGCAGACGGATTGGTGATTGCAGTAAGATGTAAACCTTGAGCTAATAAATGTTGCTGCCCATCTATCAGCCATATGTCCCTTAGTCGCCTTTTACGACACCCATGGGAAGACATGGGGTGGTCTATTCAAAGCCGGAGACCACACGGCATTACATATAAGTAAATACTGTTTATTTTAATTTGCATTACAAAATAATGAATTTTAATTATATTATTTCAGAATGCCTACAACTGCTGGATCGCTGCGCTGTTATATGTGATCACACTGGTCTTCTCTGGTCACCAGTTCTGGATGAACAATCGGTCCTCAGTTAGTATGTAAAGTGGTGTCATCAACACAATGTTGATACAGATGCAAAGGAGAACATGTTAATATGTTACTGTTGAGTAATTCCATTCCATTTTTAATTTATTTTTAATAGATCTTGAATCAAAAATAAACTGAATGTTGTTCCTTGAGTTCTAATGTCATCTGTTATAAAAAAATAATTACTGTATACTTGACAATGTTTAGTTGGAACTGAAGTAGCATTTTATCTTGTCATCATTAGAAAATTTTATTTAAAAATTAATTATTTGAATACAGAACCACTGCACAGTACTTGTATTTCAGTATAGTACTTTTTGTCATATGCCACATCATTTAATCTTAAAAAAAAACTGTTAAAATAACTTATAATATTAATGAAGGTCCTCAATAAAACCACTTTGCTTTACATATCTTATGTATTACTAACTAATGTCTAAAATAAAAAAATGTTGAGGTATTATATCAAAGAAATAATAATATGTTGCAAAATATTTATGTTTAAATGTAAGGTTGAAGTGATTCCGACTAATAAACCATTGTATTGAATCATGTTACAAAAAATTATTGTGCATAAGTATTACAACTATGAATGAATGCTATAAATTGTACATAATATATCTATTATTACTGTAGGTAAATTGTAAAAGCTTAGTTTTTCTTGAAGTAAAGTATTGATGTTAAAATGGTGTTTTAATTCTATATAACTATTTTATATAGTAAAAGTATAGTTCACAGTTTTGCCATAGCTTTGCTTGAATGCCATAATGAAATAGCATGATGAATGTACTTACTGTTGCCACAGTATAGAATAGGCTGACAGTTTAGGTTGTTGCTAAAGTGGTATGGATAATTCAATTCCTATATGCTGCTATGAATGGATAAATCGTACCTAACTATACACTAGTTTTACCACCTGCAGAAGAGTTGAAATATCTTTAGTTCAGAACGACCCTTTAGTATAGGTACAATAGAAAAGCATAAATTGAATAAACAATGTGTGAATATTGAAACAAAATATATTATCTATAAATTACTCAATAAACCAGTAATTATGATATTTTTATGAAAATACTTATTACATTTATTTATAATTCGAGGTTAAATACCAATCACGTGTATTTTGGGCATAAAATTTTTTTTTTGTCCACCATTGAACATGGATCTCCTCTGTACAAACTGTAGTTAGTCAGAGTCGTCGAGGCATATTGTTTAGCATGCGGGTTGGTGATTGCAGTAAGATGATAAATAAACTCTAGCTGATAGGTGCTGCTCTCCATCCATCAGATTTGTCTTAGTCGCCTCTTACGATAGCCGCTGGTTGTCGGGTGGTTTGGACGATGCAACCAGAAACTACATGACGAAAAATAAAGGTTGTATTAGTTAGTATAAAAGGTATCAGATATCAAGGTCGTGTTACATCATATTTAAGATAACTGTCCTTTCTGTATAGGTATATTTACCTTATAGTTTCGGCATCACATATGCAAACTGAAGTGCTTGAGTTTTCAAAAAAGCATCTCCTTTACTTCCTGAAACCTGATGCAGTAGATGCTTGTAATACTGACATATTCGCAAAAAAAGGAGCTGAGCTGCCTGTAATAGCACAATGTTGATATGTAGATAATATGTAATATAGTATACCGTAGGTACATTATTGACTTTTGTCCACTGAAGTCTAATAATTGTATTCAGTAGTTTAATGATTACTGTGTATGCTGAGATGAACGGCCAGCATTAAAGTAAATAGTTCGCCATCTGGACATGTATCCTATTGTAAGTAAATATTTACCTAAAGTAAGTAAATATAACCTAAGTGTATCGTCATATATTAGTCAAATGCTTCTAGCATAGGAATTTTTCCCTCGAGGGTCTGGTTTCTATACAAAAGAATTTACCAGTGCGGCAATCGAATTATGTATTATAATATTGTAGACAAGACCGAGGTGGCATCTTGAGTTGGTACAAGTAAACTAGTAGCGCCATCTTTAATTCTCAAGAATCCTGTTTTGAGCACTAACGAACGAGTGGCGGTGGTCGTTGGGCGTCGGTTCCACATAAGTAGTCCATCAAAGAAAATATTCATTATCTATGGAAGAACGCTACTAACCGTTTCTTTTCAGAGCGTTCAGTTTTTTTTTATTTATGGATATTGCCTCGTCAAAGTCAACAACATACATCATCGTGACATTATTACTCTATGGTTTCACTTAGTTACGTTGTTGTTCATGGATTTGAGCCTAGGTTTGAAATAAATACCTATCTGATTCTGTTATAATTTTTATTGACATATGGATCACTATGAGTATGTTAATGGGTTGCGGCGTTTGCTGTATGATAGTCAGCGTGTGGGGCATTATTCAGTTGGTAATTAACTTGGTTTTCATCTAACCATTCTTCACAGTTTGTAGCGTAACTTTCTATAGAATTTTGAAAATAAGAAACACGATGGCAATACCCCCTCAGGGGAGGACCATGTTCAGCGGTGGTACGTTATGCACGATGATGTTGATAATCATAATAATATAGTCACTACCTAGTTAGCCTTTGCTTCTATTCCTTTGTTGCATGACCTCGAATGGCTTCAGTGAGTAGGTATATATTTGCTAGGTTTTTCATCCATCAGCAACCGATAAACATTCAGTTGTTGCAAATCAGCTTAAGTATAATAAAAAACCCAGCCAAGTGCGAGTCGGACTCGCGAACTAAGGGTTTTGCACCATTTTCAAGTGCCTACTAAAGAAAATTACGATTGCTGTATGGGAGGCCCCCTTAAATATATATTATATTTTATTTTTAGTATTTGTTGTTAGGTATAGCGGCAACAGAAATACATCATTTGTGAAAGTTCCAATTGTCTAGTTATAGCGGTTCTTGAGATATCTTCGGGTAGGTACGCTAATAAGAAAATTGGCTTTATGGCTAAAAAAAGCCAATAATTACAATAACTTTTTGCCTGATTCTGCAGATGTTGATGGGAGTATTTTACTATATCGAGGCTGATTCACTTTTCGAAGATGTTGAACCGCACGAGTACGAAGATTATGATGATTTTATTAAGAAAGTGAAACATGGATACCTTTCCGTGAGTATTTAGTACGTAAATGACTGTGTACTGGTGGCTTACAAGGCCGGATTTAAGGGATCCAGGGCAATTGCCCCGGGGCCTCCACAATAGAGGGCCCCCCACAATAGAGAACGTAGAAGTTTTCTTTAATTTTTTTTTTCGGTGTTGTCCATTTACAGTTATTACGTTGTAGAATCGTGATTAATGTAATAGTTCTTAAATATTGTAATAACGGTTATCATCTATACCTATTCACTTAAATAAGACAATCTGTAAAATATCAGAATTCAAATCTTCTTGAACATTAGGTACATACTTCAAATTTTCAACACATATAAAGGGAAACTTATTTGTGGCGTCCTCTCCTTTGTTTGTTACCCCGGTGCCTCCGGAGTTCTAAATCCGGCCCTGCCGTAACCACTGGCTCAGTGGTTACGGCAGTTCCTTATGTCTCCTGATGTTCTGGGTTCGAATCTCACCCTAGAGACATTATTTGGGTGAACCACAGATTCTTGCTTCGAGCCTGAGTTTGCTTTGTGACCGTAAATGAAGTGTTCCTAAAGTTATAAGTATGCAAACTATTATAGCTAGGTACTTAAAACTTTATTGCTACTTACGATTTAAATATTATAATTTAAATTGCCTACATAATTTATTTATTTTAAAAGTTTTTTTTTCTTGCTGGTTACGTTTACACGTTACCTACTTATTAGGTACCTAACTAATAAGTCTAATAATGGCAAAAATACACGATACCTAGATGGTCAGTCCGCATAGTCTGCTTACGAATTTTATGGTTTTAATTTCCTGTTGATTAAGACTGTAAAGCCATACAGTTTTATCTTACTAGATTCACATGCTGACTTTAATAAAACTATAAGTCTGTTAAAGGTCTTGAGTTGTAATTAGGACGAACTCAGGGCATCTGTCCTGGTAACACAGAGGTCCTTGCAAAATATAGATACCAGGGATAGCATATCCCTTTAACAGTAGGTAGTATCATGGATATAGTGATAATGTTAGTGATTACATTTATCTGAAATAATGCATTTATTTTTTCATACAAAAAATTTAATTATTTAAATATAATATAAGTTTATTTTCAAGTAAGTCGTCTTCCGATACCTAATATTTGTCTATCTGCGGTGTATTCTGTGGTTAGAGGGCTATATCATGCTTGTATTAGATTATAAAATAAAATCTCCATTCATAGCCGAAAACAGCATTAAAATTCGTTCAGTTGTTTTGAAATAATCACGAACATACACACAGATAGATTGGCGCGGCAGGGGACATTGTTTTATAGTAGGTAAGTACCTAAGTAGTGATAAGATAAATATATTTCAGGTGGCTATTAATTGCTGGATCGCTGGTGCCCTCTATATTGTAACGCTTGGCCTTTCTTACTGTTGTATCGTGAACGCTAAGAAGAGAGCTAGGACCAAAGCTCTGAAGCTCGCAGATGACGAGGCCTACTGTGACAAGCCTCTCGCGAAACCAGAACCGAAAAAAGAAAAGAAGCATAGAGTAACAATGGGTCGTATGAAAGAATTAATAAAGTAGTATTTATTGGAATATTCTTGAAATGATATGTATCTAGTTCGATTTTATTTTATAAGTTTCGTTTTCACTTATACCAGTTTATTGTATCAAGTTGAATTGGTGTCTAAAACCATTATTAAAACTTGTGTGTATGTTTGTTACTCGTTCACGCAAAAACTTCTGAATGGATTTGGTAGAAAGTTTTCACGCGGATAGTTTAAAAGCTGGCTTAACATATAGGCTACAAAATATCACGCCCTGAACCACTGAAACAGAGTGACGCGGGTAGAACTGCGGGCCGCTATAATAAATATAATTGCGACCCTTAACAAAGTATTAGCAACAAAGTCACTTCCCGCTGTCTGTTTTTATGTAGGTAAGTATGCTTAGAACTGTAAAACTACACAAAGGATTTTGATTCGCAATATTAATTGAAGGCAAATTAATATACAATTAATATATTAAAGCGGCTGTGGCGCAAAGGCTAGGGTGTCGGACTAGTGATCTTGAGGTCGCCGGTTCGATCCCCACTCATTGCACCGACTCGTAACACAAGCATTTTAGCTTAGCACGAGGGTTTAATAAGAATACTAGTAGACTGCAAAACTCTGCTAGTAATAATTAATTAAAACAAAGTTATTTTACAACATGTTTATTATATGATTTGGCTTGTTTTGTAATTCTATTTTTTCTATAGCTTAGTGTCATGTCGTCCTGTTTTTTAGGGTTCCATTATTCTTTGCCAGGATTTGTTTATTTCTGAATCGTAGATGCTTCCAAAAATACGTTTCTTATGGAATTCTCCCCACTCTTCTTGTCATTCATTTTTGAAACAGTATCCTTAAATGTAAGATTTTATTAATAAAAAAATTGTCTTTTGAATTTTTCACGCAAAAGGTGCTGAACCGATTTAACTGATATTGCATTGGCATCGTTTATTAGCTGCAAAGGGCGAAATTATCAATCCTCAGATAAAAAACTAAAATATGAGTGGGATAAATTTTTATTTTGTATTAAAAAAAAATCCTTCAAAATTAAAAATTATTTCTTCGATATTTCTTATCTAATGATTCAAAAATTAGACATTAAGCAAGCTATTATAAAACATCACTCACGAGTAGGGTTGCACACTTTTGTAACAAGAAAAAAAGTTTATTTAGGTCTCAGAATAATATTGAATAGTATTTAATAAAATGTAAAAAGTACATGTCACACTTGATGTCTAGAATATTTTACATAAAATATTTAAAAAAAATGGGTCATCTTTTCAGTCCAATATATAGTGTTAACCTTTGACGCTCAAAATAGTATTTTGTATAATAGTAAAAAGTATAATGTAGTGAAAAAAAGTATAATGTAGTGAAAAAAAGTATAATGTAGTGAAAAACAGTATTGTTTTTAAGATTATAGTTGGCGACCCTAGGCACGAGTCATAGGCGCAGTCTAACGCTGAAAAAGCATGGGAGCAGCTACCATGTGTACCTAGATACCTACAGGAGGCTAATCACGTAAAATAACTATGACTTCGATAAATTTACTCTAAATTTTCAGATTTTAAATATTTCGTTTGCACATTAAACGCAGAGCAGCGAAGACATTTTTATCCGTACTTATATGTATCATAACGAGATTAGACTAGGCTCCAGTTTGTAGGTAAAAAGTTTAGCTAGTCTCCATTAGCTTAGCTTAAACAAAAGTTTAGCTTACCTGAACATCCATTTCTTCATCGTTGTTTCGTTGGTTTGGGTAGAGCCAGGTGTCTGCCAGAATCTGTGGTATTTTCACGCGAACTTTTAGCGGCGCCAAGATTTTAGTGATGAGCTTTCGACAGTCGGCTGACACTTTTGGCTCACGGGGAAAAGACACCTTGTTTTGAACTTGCTGTGGAAAATAATGATATCAATATACTGGTGGACAAGATAATTAGGTCACACACCAAACACGTCGTGATATAAAAATGTTTTGATGATTAACTGACTAAAATGACTTTAGTACACACACTTGATAATTCTATCAATATACCCTTCAACATTCATGTTAATTTTAAACATAATTATTAAATCCTACAAATGGAAATGGTCTAATTTTTATGGATAATAACATTTAATTTAAAAAGTAGTTAGTAAGTTAGTATTTATTACTTAAAATTAATAGTCCATTATTTAATTTCCAAATCAGCGTGTCAATTGCTAGAAAGTATAGCCCAGTATTAAGTAGCATTGAATATTAGAAACCGGATTTTAATGTCAAAATGAAAAATACCTTTAATAACAAAGTATAATTTGTATCATCAAAAGGCAGCCTTCCATATACAATAGCGTAAAGAACAACTCCCATACTCCATATATCAGAATCTTGCGGCTTATATGGCACACCTTTCAGGATTTCTGGAGAGGCATAGGCGTAACTACCGCAGAAAGTTTCACTCAACGCATAAACCCCATTCTTTGGTTTCATATGACCTCTTGCGAAACCAAAATCTGACAGTTTTATATTTAGCCCGTGGTCCATAAGTAGGTTCTCGCATTTTATGTCTCTGAAATAACCATCGCAATTTAGAAGATTAGCATGACTGAGAAATTAGAGAAATAATAATAATGAATAATGCGAATGTAGTTTCTAACAAAAAACACAAACACGCTATGACGTGACACGTGCTTGATGCGGCGGCACGACCTCAGTTTAATACACATTGATATCTAGGAAAGATTTGTAAAGCATAAATCACGTTTTGGACTAATCCCACCCACATTCCCACCACTGCAACTCCTGTAAGCCAGGATCAACAGTGGCACACACTGGTAAGTACTGAGGAGTAAGAAAGACTAAAGCATAAATCACTTGTGTGATGCTTTCCAGCAACGCCACCATTTTTATTTCCTTCTTTTATTGCGTATTTCGGTGTACTGCAGGAGTACAGTATATACCTGTATCCTATCTAGGACTAATCCCTTAGCTCACATGGAAGAGGCTCAAATGTTCAGACTGGTCCCGAGATACCAAACTGTCTTGGATCAGTGGTTCATAGGAGGAGTAGGAAAGTAAATTCCTCGTTCTATATATCTTTTATTCGTGTTATAATTAAAATTGCGAAGCCACTATATTTCCGCAAGAACGAGTAATAAAGTTACCTATGGACAACTCCTCGCTCGTGACAGTATTCGACAGCTTCGACCAACTGGCGGAACCAGCGGCGACCTCGAACTTCGTCGATGTGCTGATCTTTGCGTATTATATCTAGGAGGCTCCCATTTTCGGCATATTCCATAACAATGTACACTCTGAAATTCATTCATAAGACCACGGCAATTTGAGGAATAGCTTCAGACGACAATTTTAAAGACTTTTAAAATCATCTGATATTTTCTCATACCAGATGTTTTTAATAATGAAATTACTACATCACGCTAGTGCCTCAAATTGAGGCGTCATCACTAACGTGATGTAAGTGTAATTAAATGTAAATTAAAGTAAGTGTAATGTATGTAATATAATTTTGTTTAAAGGTCGTCGATTTTCTGGGTGGGATTAATTGATTCTAACACGGACGTGATGGATTTTCCATGTCCATTACTTGAACTCAGAAATTCCATCGCGTTCTTTAGGTACGAAAAGGTTATTATACTATTATACTATTAAAAGAAAATACTACATAGTATGATTTCATGTTAGTTTCAATAAATCACATGTTATGGTCAGCCAACTAGACTGACAATATGGCGATAATTTGTATCGAACTTGTCAAATTCAAACTAAATGCCAACATTTTGCAATTCAACATTGCCAATAATTTTCATTATTGGTATCTATTGTAATAGCACGGGAGGCGACGGTGCTACTGTGGGTTTACACCACCGCGTAAGATAAATAAGCGTTCAATATTTTGACAAATTACCTACACGGACCATAGCGAATTTAAATTTTATTAAGTCTCTGTCATCGATTTGAAGTATGTGAAGCTGTCCTTTAAACACTTAGAGACGAAGTGGTCCATTATATAACTGAATCTTTTAAGTAGTAGGGACCCTCTAGTAGATATGTACGTACTGTATTTGTTATGATATTACGTGTTTCGACCCAATGATTGTGAATACAACCTACTTAATGCTTTAAACACCAAAAAAATTATTACCTGTGCGTAGTTTCTATAGCTTGAAGGAAGCGTATCAAATTTTCATGTTTGAGACCTTTTACCACTTCTATTTCTCTAGGCAGAAACTTTTTTAAATAATCGCCTGGCGCTTGGAATTTGCTTATAATTTTAATTGCAACTTGGCAGTTATGCCTATCGCTGGATGCTACCTAGAACAATTGAAAATTAACAGTTATACGGATTACAGTTACCTGGATCACGTGAGAGATGAAGGTAAATTAATTGAATTACAAAAAAAAAACAATAAAAGTACTGTATTGTTTTTAGGATATCCTTCGTAGGTCACCACTCGGGTTGCCAACTGAAAACCAGTGCTAGGTGTTTGCCTAGACAATGCTGAGGACCTTTTCGACCTTTTTTGTTTTTTTTTGTATTTCTATTAACCACCTATTTTGTGTTATGCTGAAATATTATATTATCTTCTTATTATATATTATCTTCTTATTATATATATTCTTTCTTAGATTTCTTTCTATTTGCCACAGCCACAATGTAATAAAATAATATAACTATTATATTATTTTCACTCTATAAAATAAGTAACTAGGCAACTTACAGTTACTTAAATAGGTCGGCAACCGCAAATCTGACATATTTCTGGACTACCCAAGGAGTTAAGGTGTTGTAAACATTTAATCGATCGAAATTATATCATAAATCGTTACCTTAACTGTAGCATAGGAGCCAGACCCTATAGTTCGACCTAGCACATAGCCGTGTGATTCGAGAACAGTTAATTTTCTTTCAGTTTTAGCTTCTACGCCACTATGTACGTTGGCAGTGGGTTCAGCCGACATCTCTCCCAGGACATTGTCATTGGTGCGAACATCTGGCCCAGGCATATCAAAATGTTACGTTTTTGTAAAAAAAATATGAGCTCAATAATAGTCACATTATATTAAATTTTGTTCCATTTTATTTTTACGGTTATTTTTGGGTAGACATGCTGTCAATTTTTTGTCAAAATCAATGAATTTTCAATTTTATAGTTTTCAGTGTCAAGCTATTAAATAATGTTTTGAGTATCACAGAGCACAATATCACCAGTATCTTTTTAAAAAAAGGAACATCGTACCACTATAAAGAAATTCTTACTTTTTTCTCTTTGATAAGTCATAATGCCAATTGACATTGACATTATGACTATGACTTATCAAAATTCCATAATCAAAGACTTTTCAAGTTATTTTCCATATATGTAGAAGGACTTAACAGAGGTTGAGATTTGAATAACACAAAGTATATAAGTACATATTATTATATTTGGGAATGTTATGTCTACTAGTTGCACTCCATCTAGGCTAGGAAATAAACAAGAAATTATTGTGCAGAAATAGCTTGACTTTTATTAAAATTAAAGAATTAGGCGTTACTTAGAAGAAATCCTTATTAATCTAAATTAAAAACACAAAATATCTAGTGTTTATTACTCTCATAAATGTTTCTAAATGCTGGGATGCACTTTTTACTCCGCCCTCAAAAAAATATTAGACACATTTTTAAATGGAATTAATATTAGTTGTTTTGTGTTTTTGATTTAAATTAATATGGATTTCCGCTAAGTACGAATTGACAATAAATATTTAGGTTTTTTTATTTGACTTTTATTACAAACAGAAATACATACACGTTTAAAAAAAATGCATTTCCAATTGTTAATTTACCATCTTTAAATAAGTATCGCAATTCATCCTGACTGAGAAACTGAGGGAAAGGTAAATAAGTTTGTAACGTACAATATGTTCAAATAATACGACTTATTTCTTAGTAAAGTATCAAAAGGTAGGTATAGAGTGACATAGTAAGTACGTTTTCTTACACGTGCTTACTATGTCACAAATATTTTTCTTAAAATATTTCTAAGTTTCCACTTAATACTTTTTATTGTCTTTACACCTATATATGATCATTTCTATTATATGTAAATGATGCACGGTAAAACTCGAATGAGTTTATGTGGCATCATATAGCTTCAATTTATTAAAATATTATAAATAAAGTAAATTATTTAATAAAATAAAATAAATAAAGTAAGAAATGTGAACATCTTATAAATAAAATTGTATTTTAAGATGGACTTTGAGGCCATAAAAGTGGTGAAAGAGATTTTTTTCTATTAGGCTTTTACTTCCACAGCTGAACATGGGCCTCCTTTTTAACAGAACTTGGCAAGCTCAAGCCAGGGTCGTTGAGGTATTGCTGCAAACACCGGATTGCTGATTGCAATAAGAAGGAAGTATCTTTGAGTTGTATCTAAGTAAATCAATCCCTTAATGAGCTGATAAAATCGTCTTCAAAATCTTTGTAACACTAAATATTAATTTTATCCATTAATGTGTCAATAGAGAATATAGACAAAGTCAAATAAATAGACCCAAGTATAAGGGTGCGTTTCCACAGAAGCGGAGTTGCGCGGAGTTCAGCGGAGCAGATGTAATAGGTAGGTGTTTCCACTAAAGCTGCGCAGAGATGAGCGGTGCAGGTCTGAGCTGTGTAGCTGGGTGAAGTGGAGCCGAGCGGAGCTGAGACGACCGGAGCGGACCAGAGCTGAGATTAGCGGAGCGGAGCTGTGAAGTGGAGATGAGCTGAACGGGGCTGTAAATACATTTTGTTTTCAGTCAGTACGGTGTGGTGTGTGTGTGTGTGTGTCAGGTCAAACTGCAACAAAAAAACTCCTGCGCCTGACGTCGCGTTACCCCTCTCAGCCCTGCTCCACCCCGCGCAACCCCGCTCTACCACGCGCATCCCCGCTCTACACCGCACAGCCCCGCACTACAACGCACAGCCCCGCGTCACCCGGCAAAGCTCCACTAAGCTCGACACCGCTGTGCCCCGCTTATCTCCGCGCACGATACATTTTAATGTAAATCTTCTCAACTCCGGTAACAGTGTTTCCACTGAATCGGAGCGGAGATGAGATGTGTATTTTGAGCTATGTGATTGGTAAATTTTTATAAGTCTCTGCTCAACTCCGCGCAGCTCAGCTTCTGTGGAAACGCAGCCTAAATGATGGATACCACTGTCATACAGCTCTGCTAACTGTGTCCTATATAAAACCTTTTCATCAATTTCAATAAAAACTGTACCGTTTCAATTATTAATTAAGAAGCTCCGCGCTGCACTGGTCAACTTTTATTAGTTCTTCAAGTAGAAAAAGTAATCAAGTGTACGATATATCGTCTCGACTAACTCGAGATAACTCTTAATTGTTTGATGTGACGCCGACGTGGCAAGACGTCTTACCTTTTATCTTGTTTGCGAACAAATTTCAAGTTTTTAAAGGATTTACTGCTGACTTTAGCAGTATAATAAGTGGTTTATGGGATAAGAATTAACTTTCTTCGTTGTTTTTGGATCATCTTTAGACATTATACGTCACGTGAAAACAATGAATATCAAAATTGAGGTGGGTATGTGAGAAGGATACCATATTTCTGGTTTTAGTCTTTGTCTCACATAACTTATTAAAATTATACCAGCTGCGCCCTGCAGTTTTACCCGCGTTACTCTGCTCCATTGGGTCGGAGCGTGATTTTTTGTCGGTCTCGGTATCTTACAAATGTTGCCATATTTCATTCTCTTTGGATGACATTTATAACTCCTTCCTATAAAGAATCCCTACGTCATATTGAGAATAGTTACACCCTCCAGTTTCAGGTCTAGGCTGTGGGCTGTTTCAGTCATCAGCAAAAATTTAACATAGTATAGATTAACAAGAAAGTAAGCTTTTGTATGATACATTATGGTCATTCTTCACAGGTTGGTTGTAGAAGGTGGAAAGGATTGCATCGCACTAACAAACGATCTAGCTTATAAGCATCTAGCTAAAAAATATCATTAAATGATTTTTTATGTGCAATGGATGACGACTTTAGTAACTTATATTAAGGAATTACGCGTTTTTCCCAAGTAAGTTTCGGCTAGACATTTGTCTAGCCTACATTTGTACAGCCTAGACCTGAAACTGGAGGGTGTAACTATTCTCAATATGACGTAGGGATTATTTATAGGAAGGAGTTATAAATGTCATCTAAAGAGATTGAAATATGGCAACATTTGTAAGAGACCGAGTTAATTATTATATAAAGCTTTAAGATAGAACCTACTTGAAGCCAGAGAATATTAAAAAAAAATGAAGCGATAGGGTCTATAACATGTCGCACAACAAATCAATCAATCATCGATAGGGCAGTGAAAATTTATGCTTACATAAGTATTTTCTAAGATATTGAGTCTGTTTAATTATTGCCTTTAGGTAGTTATTCGTTTTAATGTTTCTTATTGTTACTTACTTGGTCTGGGAATGAAAGACGTTAAGACTGAGTACTCGAAGTAGTACCTATTATTCAATTATTATGGATGGTGCTTGTTAGTTGAAGATTTCATTATGTTTATTTGTACGTTTAAATATAATTGAATCATTTCCAATTTATTCAATGCTTTTTCAAGTTGCAAGCATTTTTATTTAATGTTTAGTACTATGTTTTATGGATTTCTTATTTTGACCTTCAAATAAAAAACGTTAGTCGCGAGTCGTCGAGAGTTTACATAAAAATGTATTAGTAAGAATAAGAATAGAACGTGTCAAGAACTAATAAACTTAACTTAAAGTATATGTACCTATTTGCTTTCGTATTACTACTTACTATGTATCAAAATATAATAATAATTAATAAGTCCTACTAATGTTATAAACGCGATGGATGGATGTTTGTAACTCTTTCATGTTAAAACTACTGAATAGATTTGGCTAAAACTTTGCACGGGTATAGTTGATCAGCTCGATTAGCATATAGGGTAAAAAATCACGCTCCGACCCAATGGAGCAGAGTAACGCGGGTAAAACTGCAGGGCGCAGCTGGTATAATTTAAATAAGTTATGTGAGACAAAGACTAAAACCAGAAATATGGTATCCTTCTCACATACCCACCTCAATTTTGATATTCTTTGTTTTCACGTGACGTATAATGTCTAAAGATGATCCAAAAACAACGAAGAAAGTTAATTCTTATCCCATAAACCACTTATTATACTGCTAAAGTCAGCAGTAAATCCTTTAAAAACTTGAAATTTGTTCGCAAACAAGATAAAAGGTAAGACGTCTTGCCACGTCGGCGTCACATCAAACAATTAAGAGTTATCTCGAGTTAGTCGAGACGATATATCGTACACTTGATTACTTTTTCTACTTGAAGAACTAATAAAAGTTGACCAGTGCAGCGCGGAGCTTCTTAATTAATAATTGAAACGGTACAGTTTTTATTGAAATTGATGAAAAGGTTTTATATAGGACACAGTTAGCAGAGCTGTATGACAGTGGTATCCATCATTTAGGCTGCGTTTCCACAGAAGCTGAGCTGCGCGGAGTTGAGCAGAGACTTATAAAAATTGACCAATCACATAGCTCAAAATACACATCTCATCTCCGCTCCGATTCAGTGGAAACACTGTTACCGGAGTTGAGAAGATTTAGCGGGGCACAGCGGTTTCGAGCTTAGTGGAGCTTTGCCGGGTGACGCAGGGCTGTGCGTTGTAGAGCGAGGGTGTGCGGTGTAGAGCGAGGATGCGCGCGGTAGAGCGGGGTTGCGCGGGGTGGAGCAGGGCTGAGAGGGGTAACGCGACGTCAGGCGCAGGAGTTTGTTTGTTGCAGTTTGACCTGACACACACACACACACCACACCGTACTGACTGAAAACAAAATGTATTTACAGCCCCATTCAGCTCATCTCCACTTCACAGCTCCGCTCCGCTAATCTCAGCTCTGGTCCGCTCCGGTCGTCTCAGCTCCGCTCGGCTCCACCCAGCTACACAGCTCAGACCTGCACCGCTCATCTCTGCGCAGCTTTAGTGGAAACACCTACCTATTACATTTGCTCCGCTGAACTCCGCGCAACTCCGCTTCTGTGGAAACGCACCCTTATACTTGGGTCTATTTATTTGACTTTGTCTCTATTGACACATTAATGGATAAAATTAATATTTAGTGTTACAAAGATTTTGAAGACGAGTTTATCAGCTCATTGGGGGATTGATTTATTTAGATACAACTCAAAGATACTTCCTTCTTATTGCAATCAGCAATCCGGTGTTTGCAGCAATACCTCAACGACCCTGGCTTGAGCTTGCCAAGTTCTGTTAAAAAGGAGGTCCATGTTCAGCTGTGGAAGTAAAAGCCTAATAGAAAAAAATCTCTTTCACCACTTTTATGGCCTCAAAGTCCATCTTAAAATACAATTTTATTTATAAGATGTTCACATTTCTTACTTTATTTATTTTATTTTATTAAATATAAATTGAAGCTATATGATGCCACATAAACTCATTCGAGTTTTACCGTGCATCATTTACATATAATAGAAATGATCATATATAGGTGTAAAGACAATAAAAAGTATTAAGTGGAAACTTAGAAATATTTTAAGAAAAATATTTGTGACATAGTAAGCACGTGTAAGAAAACGTACTTACTATGTCACTCTATACCTACCTTTTGATACTTTACTAAGAAATAAGTCGTATTATTTGAACATATTGTACGTTACAAACTTATTTACCTTTCCCTCAGTTTCTCAGTCAGGATGAATTGCGATACTTATTTAAAGATGGTAAATTAACAATTGGAAATGCATTTTTTTTAAACGTGTATGTATTTCTGTTGGTAATAAAAAATGATAAGTCATAATGTCAATGTCAATTGGCATTATGACTTATCAAATTTCTCAACGAATTTGAGAAGTCTATTTTAAAATGTCAAAAGACACAACTACAAAGAAGATGGGCAAAACTCTTCACCGGTAATAAAACCCCATTAGTTTAGCTAGTAAACTGCAACACATCGCAGACTGGTTAAAAATATCTCAGACCGTCTTCGATCTAAGACATCAATAATAGCGAGGTAGCTAAAAGTTTAGCTTCAGGCAAGTTATCAATTGTATCTAGCAAGTTGGACGAGAGTTTTTCATTCATTTATTGCACGCAGAGCGCAAGGAAATGCTTAATGGTTATTCTCTTGGTCGTATTTGATATAAAAGCTGAACTTTGTCGCTATCAACGACTTTGTGGCTTTCTATTTGTTTTATGAAGTGCAATTTTTGAAAAGTTGCAAGTCTGCGGTGCTGTAAATGAATGAGTTGAGTAATTCAAATGGAAATGGCGTCTGCCTTTTGAGAAAACATTGTTTTGTTTTTGTAGTTGCCTAGTGTTAAAAAGTTTGATATTGAAGATAGAAGAAAACATGCTCTTGTTCCAAATTATTTCAATACGGCTACACTTAGCTTTAGTGAAATCAGCTTTTTGGTTCGACTAATTCTCTTCAATACACATTTTCTGACTATCAAATAGTTCATTTTCTCCTTGTCTATTTAGAATAGACAGAAAATGGAAACATTTAATTATGCGTTATAAAATTTGAACGGTTTTCGACAGAAATTTACTTTTGTACCCAAAGGTTCTTACTAGGTTAGGTTAGAGCCTTTGGGTTCGGTGTTCGGCGGTTGCTTTGCTCAGTCAAATATCAAGTAACCGTTCGAACTTTCAGATGTACAGTACGAAGTAGATGTAGACGTACAACTAATGAAATGGAAACCTTACCAGACTCCGTTTGTTGATACAAACGCTGCAATCTGGGTGCAGGTAAGTCGAAATAAAACACTTACTTTTTATGCAGGTGGACTCATCTTCATTGTCAGTAACCATCACAGACCCGAGACTGGGATTTTAATGAATTGTCATAATAGCTTCAATTTTAGGTAGGTATATCAATAAGCCAACATTTCACAAAGAACTTGGTATAATTTCGTGAAAATTATGCTAGAGCAGCCATCGATGTTCCTAGCACGAAAAACAAAGAACGTTTACGAAAGTACCTAGTGTAAGTAGTTATTTTATTAAATAATATTAGTATAGTCACTTCAAATCAAAGCGTCGCCTGATACCATCGCGATGACGCGTTGCGGTATCTTAATGATTTCTTCTAGCCCTACGTATCATACTTGTTACATGTAAAGGACCCATATAAACTTATAATTATATGTGTCCTTAACGAACATATTACACATCTAAATGAAAGGTTCCAACTCAGTCGTCGTCATGCATCGTCAGAAAATGAACAATTTAATCATGTGTTATAAACTTGAGCGGTGTGCTCGGCCCGGAGGCGGAACTCGGTCGTGTCATTGTTTCTCTAAACGGACCTCGCCGCGCTCACAACTAGTTAGTTTTACGAGTTTTCACCTGTTGGGAAGGCTAGTTTGCATTTGTTTTGCTTGACTTTGCCCTATTATTGCGCTACTGATAGAGAACCACGAATATTCAACATTTATGAAATACTAGACGAATGTGCGAACTTTATCCTTTCACCGAAAATATATTTCGCGATTTTTATACCTTTCCTGTACTTTATTTTTATTTTGTTTTTTCCTGAACCACACTCGTTTTAAGGCGAATTAAAAAGGCGAACAAGTATTTTTGGGAGAATAGAGAATACAGTATCAATTTATACAGAACATTTAAAACGTATGAACGAACTACATTACACTGTTCTTTCCTGTACAATTTAACTGTATGTAAAAGAGTAAATCGATAAATTAATATCCATTAATATAAATGTTTACCACTGGGAAGACTTAAACTTGCAATCTTTTTACAAGATTTTACTACTTATTTTTATTATAAACCACGTATCACGTGGTTTATCGTGTCTATGTGAACCAACAAACCAAACAGGCTAACTGTTTGGTTTGAAAACAACGAAGTTTTTTAATGGTGAAAGAATTTATGACATCTGTATCGGTCCAGTAGTTTTTGGGTTGATACATTGTACATAAAATCGTAAATATTCTCTCTATTAATATTAATTGTATAAATAGAAAAAGTTTATTATTTTCAATAAACTGAACGAAATTGCTCCAACAAAATGTTTAAATTCAAATATCTTGTTTCACGTAGGAAACGTGGTGCTTGCTTACATAACTTTTTCAAGTAAAACTAAAAGTTTATTATCGACATAAAATCTGAAAACTGTGGAACGCTTACCACTATGCAACTTTGAAACTTTTATAAGTTTTCAAGATTACCTCGTCACGAAAATAGTCGAAATATGTTTACAAAACGCTCCTCGGTGTGGTTTTTGCAAGGTATTATAAAATACCTTGAGAAACATTAAATACTTATAATAATAATATATAACGAGCAAAAAAAAACGATTATTACCTATAACTTCCACTGCTGATGGGCCTCTCTTAAAGAGGGTGTTGCCATTAGTCAACACGCTTGGCAGGCAGGTTGGTGACCGCAATATTTTATTGTTGCGGGTTCCCTCGTATACGATTGTTATTATAGACAACGTTATATGGGAATGTTATGGGACCATCGGCCGGATTGCTTATGCGTGCCCGCCAACGGCGGATCGAAGGAGTGTTTTAGTGGTGTAGGGTCCTCTCCTCGTGGTATAAGTTAGCATACCACGCTATGGAGATGGCGAGTTCCACATATCCCACCGCCAGCGCGAATATGCTTCAGCGGTGGTGGGAATGCGTTAACGCATTTCCCGCCGGAAAAAAAAAGTTTGGTGACCGCAGCATCATAGAAAGGCTGCCCGTTTCCAGATGTACGATTGTGAGATATTATGTTATGAAAATCGAAACCAACAGTAAGTAATTTCCAAGGAATGAAGGGTACCTACAATTAATCTAATTTTTAACTTTCATATTAAACTTTTTTTTAAATTAGCCTCCAGTGTTTGCGTTTGTTTATCGGTATGCGGCGGGCGCAAGATCCCTATTGGTTCTAACTTTGAGCTTGAGACTGTACAACAGATCTTGGACAGTCAATAAATAAAATAACGCTAAAGCAAAAATATTAAGAAGTCATGGTAATTTATAATTGGTGGTATATGATGGTAATTATATCAAATTATGGAACAAACAAGAGCAAAGGAATGGCACATGATTGTTTTGCATTACTTAGATTATATTTCTGATACATGTAACTTGTACCGATTTGCTCATTATAAAACGAACTTAACGTTACAAAAAGCAAGTTTCAAAACTCGAAACATTTACACCTACATTTGAACCACATAAAAAAAACTCACCGACATAAACTCGAAACGGTGATGTAAATGTGAATAATGAAAATAACTGGGATTGTATTACATTCCTTTTTAAACATGGGACAGGTAAACAGACAGCGGCCAGTAACACCTCGTCCCTTTCGTTATTTGCAGAATTTTAATAGAAAGGTCCTCGTCATGTGACCTACAACTGACCGTAGTGTAAAAAGTATAGTTTACTCATTCACAACAACGTTGGAGGAAATTACGACTTAACATTATGTGCATACTAGTTGCGCCCCGCGGTTTTACCTGCGTCACTCTGCTCCAGTGGGTCGGAGCGTGATATTTTGTAGCCTATATATTAATCCAGCTTATAATCTATCCGCGTACAAACTTTCAGCCAAACCCAGTTTTTGCGTGAAAGAGTAACAAACATACATACATCCACACATACAAACTTTCGCATTTATAATATTAGTAGGACAGTAGGATATATAATAATATGTATATGAATATTTGTGTAGCTGTATAAGTTTCGTTTTGAATTTCGAAGTTTGTGAGTTTGTTAATCACAAATTACGTTCCGGTTTTGGTTAGTTGAGGGACTGCCCTTTGTGCTTCGGCGAGTACGTTAAGCCTTTGGTCTCGATTGTAATCACATTATCTATGACAATCGTATACCAAGTATTGCCAAGTAACGCGTAGCAAAAAAAATATCACACGTGATTCCCCGTTATTTTTATGTTCTACTCCTTGTTTCATCTTAAAGAATCTAGCAAATAGTTTTGGCATAAAAGAGTAATAGATGTAACCTATACCTTTAAACTTCAACAACTATAATACAAGCAATTTGAACATACTATTTTCTCTATACTGTGGTCTGTAACTCATTCACGTATTTCGTCAAAACCATTTCAAAGAATCACACAGTACGTGATAATGACGACTATAGACACGACCTGTGAAATTTTAGATGTTTCTCATATATGTAAATCTATGCATACTTTTGTGTGAGTAAGATATACAGCTTATGAATTACTAGTAATTCAACTCACGTTTACGTCACGTTTGTCTGTGTTTCTACTGAACAATGAAAATTCTTTAAGTATTTTTTTTATTAAGACAACATTTCTTGCCATGGGTATCGTAAGTGCTCACTAAAGGACATGCATATGATGGATAAGCAGCAGCATCTATCAACTTAAAGTTACCAACCAGTTTACTGCGACCTCCAATCCGCCTCCCAATCATGGTAATTATGGTTATATCCTACCTTGCCAAGGTCTGCAAAGCCCATGTTTAGTAGTTGACGTAAATGGGATGCGGCGGCCCGTACATTTAGTGTATGGCCCTTAGTCTAGAGATGGGTCGGATTAGTTAAAAATGATACCTAATCCACCTAATCCTAATATTTTAAAATACCTATTCCATTTACCTAATCCTAATATTTATTCAATATAGCTGGCCTGTTACCAATATTATGTAGGTATCGTATGTGGATTACGTAGGAAATATTCAGCATGATCGTTACTGTTAAGTAATCGGGAAGTTGGCAACAAGCGATGCGTTTAAAAACAGCTGTAAAAAATGGGAGTGTTTAATTACTATTTATTTATCGATAAATGTATTTTTAATATATTGAAATATACAATAATATTAGATTTATGAAAAGTTTATAAGTAATATGTTTTCACTCGTACTAATCATAAATTATGGTTGAAATTGAAGTACTTCCGAAATTAAATTTATAACAATTAATATTCTAGGTAGATTTTTATTAATTATTACGTTCATGGTAGAATTGAGAATTAGTCGAATAGAATATTGTAAGTCACTTTTATTTTACTAACTTTGATATCGATACTAAATTAGATATATGTCATATTAGTTACGCCTCTAGCAATGTCAGAGTATTAAAAAAAAATAAGGAATGTAAATTGTACTCGTAACGAATATTTGGTATCATACCAAATCCTCGACGCTTTTGATTAGGTACGGATTCGGATCGAAAAATACCCAATACACTAACCTATTCTAATATTTATTCCTCACGTCTACCTTAGTCGCCTCTTGTGACACCAATGGAAAGATATGGGGAAACACAGTATAACGATAATTTCAATATTTTATATAAACCAACCATATCTATACTAATATTATAAACGGGAAAGATTTGTATGTTTGTAATGAATAAACTCAAAAACTACTGAACGGATTTCGATAATTCTTTCACCATTAGATTGCTACATTATCATTGACTTACATAGGCTATATTTTTTATTAAGTTCCCACGGGACCTTGAGCTACGCGAGTGAAACCGCGCACGGGTAGCTAGTTACAACAATAAATTACCTTATTGAACAAATATACCAGATAATTTAGTTTAATGTTTTGTGGTAATTGTAGAAAGATTTATTGCATCAACGTAATTACTAAAATTAAATATTTATGATTTATATAATTTATTTACTATTTTCATAATAACATTAATAATCATAATGATTAAGCCTATATAACCTATAACATCGATTGCTGAACATGGGCCTCCCTCGGAAGAGGTTTGTACATAATACTGCGGCCAACTCAAGCAGTTAGCCGCAGTATTATGTATAGAATGATTATCAAGCATACATAAACAACGCTACTGTATGTTCTATGGTAAACGATTTTTATAGATGATGTTATAATGGTTCAAACGAAACGTCTTAACGTGCTTTCTGAGGCACCACAGACAGTCACTTAACCTAACATACAGGAATTAAATCTTAGATATAACAAAGAATTCTTGTCCAGCCCGGGGATTAAAGTCACGACCTCAGAGATTTACAGTGAGATTTATATCAGTTGGTTTGGAGAATTATATTCAAAATGTACGTTTTGTAAATAAAGATATTATTATATTTGATTTGGTTTGAATGTTTATTACATAAGTCTGTAGCACTTCGTAGCTGTAGATGCTACGCGACGTACTACGCGCTACGTGTATCACCATAAATTAGTTGTTCTTGCCGATTATGGCAATTTCAGATATTGTTTTTACATTATATGTACTTTTTATTTTGGTATTTAATAGCATTGGCGTGACAACCTCCGTGGCGTATCGGTATTTGGTTCGATTCTCACGCCGGAATCTTTGTGTAGATTTCTTTCCGGGTCTGGTTATACGGGCGGATGATGATGATGAAATGAATAGATGATGATGGGGAATCTCAGTTTATTTTGGGTGTCGTAAGAAGTGACTAAGAGACTTACAGCTGATGGATAGGCTCAAGGTTACTCACCATCTTACTGCGATAACTAATCCGTGGTAAGTATAGCCAATTCCCTCAAAAACACTGCTTTGCCAAAGGTCTTTTAAGAGGAGCTGATGTTCACCAGTGCATGCAAGCATTACCGTAAAATGGTCGAAAACTAAAAACTATTAACTTTACAATTTACTTTCGAAACATAAATAATATACAGAACCATTCTTGAAACAGTACAATTACAAAATCAAGCTGCATTCAGTCCTAAAACCTAGCTATACTAAAGTCTAAATTAGTGGAAATTTCCGCCAATATTGTATGGAACTAATTGTCTGTAACGATTTTAATTAGTGCAACGGACATTTAAATGATAATAGACAAATATGAACGCTGGCTTACCTACTGATGTACGCGTTTGTTCCTGTAATGGCTGCCGGTTGTATTATTGGTTCCGGATTATGAAGTACAAAAGGGACTCTGAACCTTTTTGATTTTAAATTATTATTGGGTAAAGATAGCTTAAAGTGTGACTCGCTTTCTCCATATTTTAAATGTGTTTTAGTTAGTAAGTTCGGAGGGATATTGTATCTATAGACTTAACAAGTAAAGATACGTCTTTTTTGTAATTGATAGGTTATAACACTTCCTGGGTAGGGCAAGAAAGAAGAGCTAAGCCTGTTTTTTTTAAACATGTTTTTTAACAAGGCATTAATTTTTTTTACTAATACGGTGTACCTACTGACTGTCAAAACTAACTGTGTTAAAAAAGTAAATTTAAAATTCTTGAAATTTTTCTTTAGTTTTAATAACGCAGAAATTGTTTACATTCGTGATATACCTTTTCCTGTTACCGTTCAGGAAGTCTTCTAACATGAATTCCTGACTTTTTAAGAGCTCTGATTTAGAAGGTTGTTTATACAGTTTTATGACATCATAAAGACTTGCATAAACTAAAAACATGTATCAAACGTATTAATACGTAACGATTCCAGGATTCATCTCTCCGCTCCGGTACTGGACTTATCTTCAGGGATAAATAATTGTGTCAACTCTTCTGATCATCGTACGACGTGTGTCTCAGAGCTGACGCGGCCGCGGTGTTCTTATCCAGGGCAGTGGATTTGATGATTATGTTGCAGCTTTTTTCACAAACTTGAAGTGTACTATAGAACCTATCTACCATTACTTAAAATATTTTATTTTTAAATAACAAACCATGTTAGTTTTAGTTTTATTATATATGTTCCTTCTTAATAAATGAGACAGTGTCGTTACAGAGAAAAAGGTATTAACACGGCCACAGAATAACACAAATATAGTTCCTTACACATAGATTGTTAGGAAATCTCGTCTGTTGTTTCTCAACTTATTAAATATAACTCCCATTTCCGTGGGAACTTCATAATTAAATATAGCCTATGACATTCTAACGGTCGAAGCATTTTTCAAATCGATCCAGTAGTTTCGGAGCCTATTCAATACAAACAATCAAATCTTTTCTCTTTATATAGTACTAGCTTCCCGCGCCCGGTTTCACCCGCGTTACTCCCGTTCCCATGGGAACTTCATAATTAAATATAGCCTATATTAATCAGTGATAATGTAGCATTCAAATGGTGAAAGAATTTTTAAAATCGGTCCATTACTTTTTGAGCCAATTCGTTACAAACATACTTATATAAAAATCTTTCCTCTTTAAAATATTAGTATAGATAGATGATTTTCTATTAAAAATGTTTTCTTTATAAGTGACAAGAAAAGTACAGGCTTCAATTCTTTATCATATTTTATTACCTTTTACAATTTGTATGTTCTGTGTTGAATGCTTTTAAATGAATTTACTTTTCATAGATAGAATGAATTGAATCAATGGTTGCACATCCCTGAATCGTATTTACGTTATAATAAGCTTTGCAGGGGATTTGATTATGTTTTGAATGTTAATATTATGAGCTGGATATGTTATGGATCAGTTTACAGGTTTACATGGTTTGGAAAACATGGGAATTAGCGTGGTAAGATAATAAATACTCGTTAATGGCTGATTAGGTAATCAAACTGTTCAATTTCAACGCACATGAGTAGTGAAACAGTATCAATAATATTTTATTATCAAAATGATATATATTATCAATTTAAATCGCGTAAATTTAGTAAATAACATCATTACGTTATTTACCAAATATACGCGATTGAAAATCGTCCAGTGATTGAAATTTGTCCAAAGTTAAATTAAATATTAGGATTCTGCAGGTGAAGAGTTTGTTTGTTTGCTTGAACGCGCTAATCTCAGGAACGACGGGTCCGATTTGGAATTTGAAAAACAAATCTTTCAGTGTTTGATAGCCCCATTTATTGGATGGCTATAGGCTATATTTAATCATGAAGTTCTTACGAGAACGGGTGTTACGCGGGTGAAACCGCGCGCGGAATCTAGTACACTATAAGTGTGCGAAAACTTCATACGTCCGCGTTAAGATAATTATTCTTTATTGACATTATACTGATAACAATTACTAAAAATAACTAGCATCTGCGTTAGTGAACACTGTATTGCAGGTGAGGAACAAACTGTGCTCATTTCATACTCCTCCGTCCGCGTAAAAAATCCTTTATTGGCACAATTTTGATTACAATTTCTAAGAATTCAACTGCGCTAGTGACAACTGTGTTAGAGGTGCCTTCGTTGATGTTTTAAGTGGAAAAAACTGTACTCAGTTTTTTTGCCTTTAAAAATCTATATTTACTTTTATACCATGGCATCTTAACACAATTTTAAACATTTCTTTATAATTATTTTTAGTCACTGTTTTCGTAAAGCAGGTTACTTCGCTATTGTCCGGATTGCTAGTCCGGATTGCGGATCGAAGGAGTGACCGGGGGGGTTTTAGTCGTGTAGGGTCCTCTTCTCGTGGTATGCGTTTAGCATACTACGCTATGGAGAGGGCGAGTCCCACATATCCCATCGCCAGCGCGCGAATACGCTGCAGCGGCGGTGGGAATGGGTAAATGCAAAAAAAAGGTTACTTCGCTGTTACTTTACGATCATGATATAATGTATAACAATCATATACCAGGCAATGGGTACCTGTGATTATTGTAAATGCATGTACTAACCAGCGGCGATCATCCTATTTACCAAGAATGCAGAATATGGCAAAAATTCGTTCCCGTACAATTAGGAAAAAATCTGCAGTTGGCATAGTGTCTAATGGATTTGATTAATGAACTTTAAATATATAACAAGCATGAAGAATAAAAAAAATTAGTTAGTCCGTCAGTTAGATTACTAAAAAATATTGGACACGTATTTTGTTATTTATCAAATCAATAAAAAATGAAAAAGATACAAAGCAACAACAAACTATAAAGTTCAGGAGAGGGGGCTTGTGACGTCACTACTAGGTAAAATTGTACCTAGAAGTGACGACACACGAAATTTCAACGCGATATTTATAATTTCAAATAAAATACGTGTCCAATTTTTTTACTGGAGCGGATATCGAACCGATGACTTTTGAGATTTAAGGCGAGCCTTATGCGAGTAGGGTTATACCCTACGCAAATATATAAATTACATTCAATTTAACATAAATCGAAGGAAGTCACTAAACATGTCCTCTGACATGTTTACTGACTTCATTCGATTGATATTAAATTAAAAAATAATTATGTCAAAGATGAAACGTGATGTGTCATCTTTGACAAATTAATTACACCAGAACGTGTTAATAATATAGTGCATGCTTAAAATATGATTATGTAATTTACAAATTGGTACCCGAACAACAGTTCGGCACATACAACAGACACATTCGGCGCATATGTTGCGTACTGCATTATTAACGAGCTAATTAATTTAAGCCAAAAGGTTCTCATGTGCTTATATCTATATAGATTAGATATATATAGGGATATACTAAGTCTCCGTAGCTTTGCGGTATTTGGCTCGCTTAAAGTTTCGGAGGTCGTGGGTTGGATCCCCACGCCGGACAGGAAATCTTTGTGTAAATTCTAAGATTTCTTTCCGGGTCTGGTTGGTTGAGGGACTACCCTCCGTTCCTCGGAAAGCACTTTAAGCCGTTGGTCCCAATTGTTATAACATCATCTATAACAAGCGTATACCAGGAAACAGGCAGCAGCGTTTCCTTGTGAGGTACAACAAAATATTGCGGTCACTGACCCGCCTGCCAAGCGTGGTGACTATGGCAAATACCCTCTCTCGGGAGGAGGCCCATGTTCAGCAGTGGACGTTATACGGGCTGATGATGATGATGAACTGGTGGCAACACCGTTCTCGTTCTAATAAGTCGGTGGCCTATATTTTAAATGATTTTTCATAGTTATGATGAAGTCTACAGTACCAAGTCGCAAAAATTGGCAGAACGAAAATAAAACAAACTTATATATATGTTACGGCTAAAGGTAGGTGTGAACATAAACTTAATATTAGCCGGCTAAACCTAGGTCTAGCCGACCACATGCGGTTAAACTTAGATCAACCTGAATAAGTCCCTGTTCAACTCCATTGGTTTAGGTTTAGGTTTTTTTTTTAACCACCCCAACGCCTTTTGGTGCCGTGCATAGGTATTGTTTAATTTAATTAAAACCTAGAATATCACGACGCAAACTAACATGTTATCGAACTTTAGCTGCTTCTCGTAGATAAACCTAAGTTTAGCCGGCTAATCTTAAGTTTATGTTCACACCTACCTTTAGCCGTAACATATATAATATTCATTTTCACTATAGAAATATGCTGCTTACAATCGACGCACAGGCAGGACCGTAGTGAGATCCGCGCTCTATACTCTTACTAAGAGTTTAACAAGACTTAAACTTATTTAAACTAATTGCTTAATTAGATAGGTATACTAAATATTGTACACCAGACCACACCACCACTAAAATAACAATTTGAACATACACTGTATTGGAGATAAGGGATAATATTGATCCTGAGATCAGCACACAACTTCACGCTACTTAACTCTAATGCGAGGGGCAGACCCCTTTTTGCTAACTAAACGATATATATTCATGTAAATTTTGAATTTAATAACTTTTCTCTTATGTTAGCAGACCTGTTTTAAGTGATGTTTGAATTGGGGTTTTTTATTGGAACGAAAATGGTTGCACAATTTATATCATAATCAATCTATTCTTTAGAGAAGATGGCCATATATGATGCCACGTGCGATGTCTAGTATTTTATAAACAATGCAATATTGTAATTAACATATTACACTATCTATGAAAATACAATCAGCCCGTTTATCGTCCACTGCTGAATATAGGCCTCTGCCCGTGGAAGGGTATTTGCCATAATTACCACGCTTGGCAGGCGGGTTGGTGGCCGCAGTAATATGTTGTACCACACAAGGGAACGCTGCTGCCCATTCCTTGATATACGATTATTACACATGACGTTAAAACATTCGAGACCAATGGCTTAACGTGCTTAACCAACCGGAAAGAAATCTTAGAATATACACCAAGATTTCTTGTCCGGCGTGGGGATCGAACCCACGACCTCCGAGATTTAAAGCGAGCCAAAAACAGCTTCGCTACGGAGGTTGATTAAGAATAAGAAATACAATTACTATATTAGAACTTAAAATACTTTATTGATTGTCTTTTATCTTCTTACATTTCTAACCAAAAGCAAACTGTAATTCTTTATACTTGTATGCAAGAAAATCAAGATTAAATTCAGCATTGATGGTTTCAATTTTATGAATTATACTTGCCAAGTAAAATACTATCGGATACTAATAATTCGATTGTTGTGTGAATAGTATAAACCAGTCTCAACAAATCTTGAAATATTTAATTCGTCAACATTTCATAAAAATACATATTATTATGATTCATAAGAAAGATTCAGAAAAAGTCTTTGAAAAAATTGGCGCAAGTGTTGTTAGTCTTAGCACAAAACATTAATTAAAATCTAAAATAATTATTTTTCATTTAAAATGCACCATCATACTGCAATTATTATGATTAAAATATAATCAAGAACTATTAAAGTTCGTTCAAGGCACACCTGTGAAAAATGTATTTTATAACACATTAACGCGAGCATCCACAGTGAATTAAATACCATTTTACTTTTTTTGTTCGTAGCAACACTGATAATTGAGGGCCGTTAGCAAGTGTTGCTAGACTAATAAATTAATGTTTTTTTTTTATTTAGAATGTTATTTAAAGAGTTTGTGTTCAAAAGCTTTATTTTCATGTTTTTGTTTAAGTAAGCAGTAACTTAAGTAAGCATTATTAAACAGCGGTTAGCAGGTCATTAGAACAAAAACGTTACTATGTAATGTATTTTTTCTAGAAGTTACTATAAATTTTATACTTTATATGAAATGAGAAATTTCTTACAGAATTTAGACAATAAATGTTGGTATATGACTTGGATTTGCGTATAACTCACATTTCGTTAGAATCAGAATTTTCATCTTTCGGTATCTTTGCGGGTAGTGTACCCTCAAGAAGATGGGAAGATCCGTGAGGTATCCAACTATCCATAGACCAGATCTCCTAAATGGTCCAATTTTACAAGGTTAAAATTAACCAGATATATTATATTATATCGTTACTGTGGTAGTTCTAAAATCATTAAAAACTATTTTATCAATCAATCAGCATTCTGGACCTTAGAGAGTAGCGTAGATTTAGAACATTTAATCATTTATTATGAGATTTATTATCGAGTTTGTTCTTGGGTAGGTATTTGAGGCAAGTTACAAACTTGTCACATGCGTACCTCTCCTATTATACCCCAACACGGAACTGCAGACTAAATACCTACCCAAAAATTAGTGCAAGCTCTCTGATTTTATTGGTTACATCTGAACTAATAAAGTCCGAGTACCTACCATTGCTTTCTACATAAAAGATAAGTGTAACTCAAAGACTCTTCGTCAAACCGAGCCATAAAGCTTCGATTTTAAAAGTTGGCCCAGTACTAAAGTAGTGTCGACTTGTTAATCCGACCGACATTATATTGGTCCACTTTAAAACTTCGGAGATAAGTGGCTGTCGATGTTTTTATGAGAACATAGCTTAGCATGAATTTCTTGTGGTCTTTTCGATGTACAGTTTATCGGAGACACTAGTCTTATCTAAGGCTGATGAGGAAAGAGAGACATCTTTGGTATTTTCTATGTTACAAATTATGCTCTGGATGTGTTATATCTGCAGTTCCCGGTTTCCTTAATACTAGTGCTCGGAGGAACATCTTGTAGTATAATCTCTTTCCTCGTAGTATAATTAGCATACGAGTATCATTGCCATAGAGAAGGGAGTCCTACGTAAAATGCTAGGAATGCCTTTAAATTAAGGTACATTCAAAACAAAAGAACAGTGTTGGAACTCCTGTTTATATTTAATTCTTAGCTAAAGTAACAACTTTTTTTTGGTCATTGAGGGATATTGCCGTAAGTTGGGATTGTCTTTGAACTGATAGATGTTACTGCCCATCCATCAGATATATGTCCCTTAGTAGTCTCTTACAACACCCAGAGAAAGATATGGGGTAGTCTATTCTAAGCCGAAAACTACACAGCGTTTTGCTATGTAATTATTATATACAAACTTCCCGCGTGCGGTTTCACCCGCGTAACTTCCGTTCCCATGGGAACTTCATAATTTAATATAGTCTATGTCACACGGGGTGAATGTAGCTTTCCAATAGTGGAAGAATTTATGAAGCCCATTTATCGAGGAAGACTATAGGCTACATTCAGTTATGAAGTTCTTACGGGAACGGGAGTTACACGGACGAAACCGCGCGCTTGAATCTATTTTACAAATATGAGAGTACTTTTTTGGGCGATTGAGTCACGAGTTTTATAAAAAAATGCCCTATCAAAAGCACGGCGTACTGGACACCACACCGAATCTAATTTCTAAATTCGCATTAACTCGCCCTCGTACTATTTTTAGATAATGACGTAGGAGAAGATTACTCTTTTTAAGTCGGGTGCACGAAAAAAGATTTAAAGGAATGTTTTTTAATAGTATCGTGACTCACTGATTAACAGATTACGCAAAGCCTAAGCTTACAAACCTGAAAATCTGTACTAATATAATAATGCTGAAGTTTGTTGGTTGTATCTTGAAGGCATAAATCTCAGGAACTACGGGTCCGATTTGAAAATTTCTTTCATCGTTAGAAAACTACGTTATCTATAAGTATAAGGCTATATTTAATGAAGATGTTCCAACGGGAACCGTTCTACGGGGGTAGAATCGCCCGTGGGTAAGCTTGTACTTAATTTTATTGAGCTTCGTTAAATATTAAACCCCATGTTTGTTACATAGCCTAGGCTACTAATTACGACCGATCTAAATGTCCGAATTTAGTTTTCGAATTATCCGACTTGATCATAGTACTATATATGCTAGTCTGTAGATAAATAGCTAGATGGTTATGAAAATTGTAAGTCTCATTCATAATAATATGTAGTAACCAACGAGTAACAACGGGATATAACAGTTGAAATAATGAGAAAATATTGTTAAACGAAAATGAAAACGCGTGTAATCGAGACCGTAGAGGTATTTTGCCGTTTCTGTATCATACAGAAAATATTCGCCATCCTCGTCTAAGCATTGTATTTTAGAGGAATTTTCAAATGATTTCATAACATTAAGTTAAGTTAGGCTAGTTCATATTTATCAACAAATATTTCGCTAATGTTTTCTAGTGCCATCTACAGTAGCAGCCAACGGCGGATCGAAGGAGTGTCCGGGGTGTTTTAGTGGTGTAGGGTTCTCTCCTTGTGGTATTAGTTTAGCATACTACGCTATGGAGAGGGCGAGTCCCACATATCCCACCACCAGCGCGCGAATACGCTGCAGCGGCGGTGGGAGGCGTCAATGCATTTCCCCCCGGACAACAAAAAAAAGGCTACTTCATATTGTAATGATTCAAATGATTTCATACCTTACTCTGAGTTTAGTTACTTAAGTAAACTCGTTCGCGTAGCAATTTTTTATGACTAGTACAATAATTATTACCCAATATAATGTGTTGTAAAAAATTAAGCCATTTATGTTAATAAATATAAGTAAATTTAGTGACTTGTAATTGAATGAGATAAATAGCTTTTTTAGTCCTTCTGTTATATCGATTCTGATGTTAAGTAGCATACTTATATTTGGACCCCCCAAATGCAAGTCCATCACTGGACAGCACTGCCAGTACAGTAGATACGTAGAGCATTAGCCACTACAGGCCCTGTGCCCATCCTCCGGTGAGCTCTGGCGACCTTTTTTATACACAGAAACACAACATTAATCTATAATGTTATATATCTGTAGAGTTCTGTAAGACAGAGGTACTTCCCAAGTCGAGCAGCTCATTTAACGTACTAACGCTATACTCTACCTGTTTATTAAGAGAGGTAAAATATAGACTGACCATTAGGTCAGTCCCATTCAAAGTTTTTGGTTAAAATTGAGCGTGTGAACATCCTGTGCCATAATTACTATCTTTCATCAACACGAAGGGTAATTATGACACAGTAAATATTACCAATATTCAACATTTAATACGCAAACGTGTATTGAAAGTGTATGTTGTATTTTGGTAAATATATATAAAGTACTAGGTGCACCCCGCGGTTTTACCCGTGTCACTCTGCTCACTCTGGTCGGAGCGTGATATTTTGTAGCCTATATGTTAATCCAGCTTATAAACTTTCCGCGTGCAAACTTTCAGCCAAATCCATTCAAAAGTTTTTGCGTGAAAGAGTAACAAACATACATACATCCACACATATAAACTTTCGCATTTATAATATTAGAAGGATGTATTCGTAAATTGTATTAACAATAAAATTAAATATAGCTGTGTAAACTTTTGTTATACGTGGGCGTTAATTTTTAAGCGGCATTGTGTCCGTCCATCGTTCTCTCGAGTTATGATGATTGTAGTGGTTCTTTATGACTCCTACTTTATTAGGGAGGGAGGAGGCCTCCACCATTTTGTCGTGATGTGAGCTGTATCTTTTATAAGAACGCGGACATTCGAGGACAGCTTTATTACTGTCCTTTTGTAAAACAAGGGTTATGTTCCAGCTTATGTTGAGCAAAAAGTTTTTATTGTTATTCCCTTATGAAATACGTTTTGATGTTGGACAGACATGTTTTTGAATACTGCAGCGTAAGTTTGGTATTAATGTCAATCATGTTTAGTGGTGGAGGCAAAAGAGGTACGTCAAGGATCGTGGCAAGCGAATATCCGTATACTCTGTTAACCGTTAATCCCTTTGGGAAATGGACTAGAGTTTATAAATCTAGAGCTTAGAAGCATAAGGTCGTATGTGCCATTATACGTCAGAAACATTCGTGGTATGTGCCTTTATCGTAAACTGGCACTTACGACCAAATGCTTCTGAAGTATAAATGCTTCTGAGTCTAGAAATGTTTATACTATTACTGGTTACTACATTTAAGTAGGGTAAACCATAGTGGCCAGTTCATAAAAGCGGCCAGTTATACCCCATAACTGGCCGCTTTTATGAACTGGCCACTATCCACTTCGACGACATAAATTAAGAGTTATCCACACGGTACGCCATCTATGATAATTTTTCTTAATTTTGATGATAATTTTTATATGGCCAATTATTAGTATTTTGGTGGCTACTTTCAAAATGTTATGGCCAGTTAGTACTTAAAATTAATATTTTTCATTCGATTAAACTATAGCTACGCAGTTCTGTTTAAATCGATTTTTCACACATCAATTTCAATAAACTAAAAGACGCTTTAACTAAACGTAATTAAATAATAATAATTTCTTTACATATCTTGATTTTACACTGACTTGAAATGGCCGGTGAGCTTAAGTGGCCAGTTACTGGTGAGTTTACCCTACTTGTTGTTATAGCGGTAACATAAATTATTTATCTATGGAAATTTCGACTGTCTAGCTATCACCCTGAGAAGTAGCAGTTTAGGTATTTGTCAGGTTTCTGTACCCAAAGCGCAAAAATGGGACCGTATTATTAAGGCTACACTGTTTGTTTGTATGTCTGTTATCAGGCTGTATCTCGGGAACCGCAATAGCTACATACATACATACCTCTTTCCCATAGGGGTAGGCAGAGACTTCCTTCCACTTGCTACGATCTAGACATACCACTTTTGTCTATTCTAAATTAATTTATCTCCTCATGCATGTCTTTCGATTTAGGGTACTTTTAACCTGGCCTTTCTTAACCTGAACGTCCTCGATTTGAACGTGGAACGTCAAAAAAAACTACAATAAATCATGCTCCTGTCCACTGGAGCAGAGTTACGCGGGTAAAACCGCGGGACGCAGCTAGTTGATAATGTATTTCAGTTGCCGCTATAACAACCAATACTAAAAAGGTGTAACCAGTAATAATATAAACATTTATAAACTATACTATTTCCCAAAAGGGTTTAAAACCAATACTGAAAGCAGAATAGAATAAATATTGAAGTGAGGTATTCCATACAACAAACGTCATTTTGTTTGACATTAATAACGGCAACATGTAGAACCATGAAATGGTTCTTATTTGAACATTAAAAAAAATATAGTGTCTATGGTTTAGTCATTGGCGATTAATATTAGGTAATTTGGGAGTTACTGTAATACTTGTAGCTTTTAGTACCTTGGTGCTATGTAGATCAAACATAATATAATAGTAGGAGAGCTGGTACCAATTTTTGGGTAGGTATTTGAGGCAAGCTGAAAACTGGTCACATACCTCTCCTGTTATACTCCAATACGGAACTGCAGTCCTGGGTGATGAGTAGCGTGGCTAAGACCCCTAACTTTTTTCAAATGCTTAAAAATATAAAAAACATATTTGAGGCAGTATTATGAAATTTATGCAAACATCGTTTGCAAAAATATATAAAAATGGCTTGACATTTTAAAAGCGTATTATTTATACATAAAAAGTAAGATTATCGAAAAGAAAATGGCTCTGCCTCAAATATATTTTTGGAAAAAAAAATACATGTAAATATAGTTAGGGGTTGAGTTAGCCCTGCTACTCACCAGCCAGGTCTGCAGTTCCGTGTTGAGGTAAAATAGGAAAAAAATGTAACAAGTTTTCAGCTTGCCTAAAATACCTACCCAAAAATTGGTGCCAGCTCTCGGACTATAACGTAGTTCAAACAACTTTAACAAAAAAGTGAATCAAGAAAATGGTATCAACATAGATCCTATTAGCCCGAAGTTTGTCAAACACAGATAGCAGTATCAGTCAGGGCAATCCTGAGTAAAAGGGTTGTTGGAACAGTATAATAATAGTAAGAGTTCAAGGACGGGTGGCAGGCAATTTCAATATAAATATTATTGCAGTAGCGGGAATAACATTTGCATATTTATAACGCAGCCCTCAGCAAACATGGAGGGAATTGGTTACGAGGCCTGGTTTGTTTTTGACATAATGGCCCCTCTGTAGGAGTAGGCGATTCCTTATAGTCATTACTCAGTGTTCTTCATAGGGTAGCGTATTGGGGCCGCCCATGTTTTAGTACACGCATAAGTTTGCAAATTGAAATTAATTGAAATCGAATGTATTAAGGTTGGCGATCATTCTGGCTTTTGTGTGGTAATGTAATAATATGGTGAAATTGAGGTAACGGGTAAGTCGGTCTGCGAACTGGATATTATAAATGATATGAAATGATACACCAGATTGGTTTGTCGGTTGCTTAAATTATTATTTAAAGCTTTTGTTTGTTTGAGAGGGTTTTATGAATATATAGGTGATAACTTTAACAGCCTGTTTACGTCCACTGTTGAACATGGCACTCCTCACAACAGACATGCAAGCCAGGGTTGATGAGGGATCCCGCTGCCTAACGCCCTAGGCTCGGCCTCAGGGAGTGGGGAACATGGGCCCCGCTCCCTTCGAGGCTGACCCATGAGGAGTAGGGACGCCTCTACACTCCGGGCGTCCCTATAATTGGGAAAATGGGCCACTGTAAGTGTGGCCCTGGAGATCCCGCGGTACCACATTGGCCGCGGGTGCCGTCAGGAGGCCGGATTGCTCATGCGTACCCGGCCCCCGCCAACGGCGGATCGAAGGAGTGTCCGGGAGGTTTTAGTGGTTGGTAGGGTCCTCTCCTCGTGGTATGAGTTTAGCATACCACGCTATGGAGAGGTCGAGTCCCACATATCCCACCTCCAGCGCGCGAATACGCTGCAGCGGCGCGGCGGTGGGAATGCGTAAATGCATTTCAAACCGGACAACAAAAAAAAAAAGTTTTGATGAGGGATATTGCTGTTATCTCCACGCTCGGAAGGTGGATTGGCGAACGCAATAAAATGGAAAGTAAACTTGAGCTGATTCGATAGATGCTGCTGCTAACCATCAGATGAATATCCCTTAGTTATCTCCTATATCCTATGATAACAACGGAAAGACATGTGGTCATTTATTTTAAACCAACAACCTATAGATGATAAAGTGCGAACTTATTCAGGCACGGCAGGTATACTTATAAGCGGAGGGCCGGATTGCTTATCCGGCCCCCCGCTTATGTATTATTATATTATACCCGGCCCCCGCCAACGGCGGATCGAAGGTGATATCGGTCGGTCTAGTGTCCGGAGGGTTTTTGTGTTGTAGGGGCCTCTCCTCGTGGTATGAGTTTAGCATACCACGCTATGAAATGCATTTCCCCCCGGACAAAAGAGAAAAGGTATACTAATAAAGCTAAAGGTACTAATATTATATAGGGGATTTTATTGTTGGAATTGAATAGGCTCTGAAACTACTGGACCTATTTCAAAAAATCTTTCACCACCAGAAAGCTAAGTTATCCAGGAGTAATTTATTTAGTAATTTATTTCACGTTCCCACTGGAACCGGACCTATGCCAGTCAAACCGCGCGCGCATTACGGTAGTTTCTAAACAGGATGATATTTTGCTGCTGATGAGATCCGTGTCTACATTAAATTATGTTATGTACAGTTTGTCATAAAAAGGGATATTTTTGTCCTACAAAAAGAGTAAAATGTTATTTTTTTTTAATCTTAAATAACAACGATGAAATATCTTGTGTTTATTCATATTCTTTACACATAATAAAAGAGAAGATTTGTATATTGTATGTTGGTGATTAATAATATCAAAAGTACTGGTTCAATTACAACATTTTTGTCACCATTATCTAATTAAGCTACATTACCCAGAAGTAACATAGGTATTATATTTAAGTATGAAGTTCCATTAACTGGAGCTACACGGATAAAACCGTGAGCTATATTTAATAGTCATTTATGTATAACTTAATTTCAAAACTAATGAGAAGAACTCCGTAATTTGTATCGGTTACTATGAAAGTAAGTAACTTTTAATAAACCATTTTACTCATAAAATATAGTAGATACTCACAGATCCAAACCGTATTTATATTAAAAAAGTTGCTGGTAGGTACTCAAACCTCCAATACAGGGTGACTTAAAAAACTAACTGTAATTTAGCTGAAACAAATTGAGGGTATTGCCATACCGTCAATATAAAATTTCCTACAATTAGCAGTCTGTAATGTCCTACAATTAGCAGCACTCACAGGTTGCATTTGCTAGTTATAGTTACCTAAGTAGTTTTATTCATAGAATAAGAATTATAATAACCTATATTTCTTTTTTTTGTGATTTTGACTAGTAGAAGTGTATGTAAATACCTTAGTGCTGAATAAATAAATTATTTTATTATTTAATTTACAAATGTCTATTGATTCATATACCGTTTGCTTAATATATATCATACATGTATACTAATATATTAAGGGTGCAAGTCCGAGAAATGGAGCTACTTGCTCCATTTCTCGGACTTGCACCTTTCAAATCTCTGGTACCCGAGAGATGCGTGCAGACAACTGCCACGTCCGACAAGAAGGTAAGAAGAGAAGAGAAGAGACCAGAGTAACAACCGACAGAGTGTCAAAAGACACACCGAAGTGAGAGACATTATATAACCGCATAAATTATTATAAACAAAATTCAGATTGTCAGTTTTGGAATGAAGGGCTTTTATTATTTTATTATTATAATATATAAAGGGAGGCTTGGCGAGACGAGGAAAGCTTTAGGCTATATTTCTAGAGCTCAGAAGCATAAGGTCGAATGTGCCTTTAACGTCAACTGGCACTTACAACCAAATGCTACTAAAGGATTATAGACATTCGTCCATGCGTTCTTATGCTTCTGAGGTCAGGAATAATGATTGTAGGTTAGCCCCCTTTTACAAAAATTTTACCTAAAGAAAAGTTTTTTTTTTTCTGTGAAATCCAGCGATCTAATTGACTTAGGCTGTGTGGTTTTCGGCTTAGAATAGATGACCATATTATATCTTCATGTCGTAAGTCAACATATTTTTTTTTTTTTTTTATTCGGGACAACAAACAATTGCTTAATTGTATGTTACATTGTGTGCCTTATTTCTAAAATATATTAAGTAATAACGCAACCAGCACCGTTATCCACAAAATAATATTAATACAAGTGGTTGTATAGTGACTAAAATAGTGTGAAAGTATATGATACACAGAAAAAAAACAAAATCGAAACTTAAGACAAAGAAAAACATAAATCTATGATGAAGTATTAGTAGCATTAATTGTTTTAAATTTTTGTATAACAGATTCTTTAAACTTTTTAGGTGTTAGGATAAATAAGTCAATGTCAGTGAAATTTTCATTATAAGATTTCATAATTCTTCTTAAAGGAGCTCGTTCACCAGCGTTCGTTCTGCTTGTTGTGGGAGCGAATAGTTTGTGACTGTATGTGTTACGAATTCTTAAGGATTTACTTGGTATGCAAATATAAATTTGATTAATTAAGTTATTGCAGTCGAAATTGTTGTGACAAATTTTATATAAAGGATAAACAGCTAATAAATGGGCAGCAGCATCTATCGGCTCAAGGATACTCAACCATTTAATGATAGCGCTGTATAATTGACGAAATATCATTATAATTAAATAGAAAATAATAAAACCTATAAAATAATGTTTAATGAATAAAATTTGTACTTATATAACTGTAAAATTGCTATTTGCACGCCGAAAGGCTAATATGAAATTGACTGTATCATTATGTAAGAACTCTGTGTAGGTACTCATATTTACGCAATGAATTATTTGATTTGATTCATTTGATTTACCAATCCAGCTACTTGGTGATTATGGAATAGTATTACCTTAATGTGCCAAGGTTGGTGTCGAATGTGATCATATAATAAAGTATGGACGATTTAAGTTATAACTAAGTACTAATACCATACATATATACTGCACATAAACATATTCGTATTTATAAGTATATACATATATACAGGGCCGGATTTAGAAGTCCGGAGGCCCCGCGGCAAAAAAGGAGAAGAGGCATCCTGGCCACAGATTGGTTTCCCTCTAAATGTGTAGAAAATTTGAAGTATGTACCTACTTTTCTGATATTTTACTGATAGTCTTATTTAAGTGAACAAGTATATAGATGAATAACCGTTATTGCAATAATAAAGAACTATTACATTAATCACGATTCTACAAGTAAGTTCAGTATGTAAAGTGTATAACACCGAAAAATAAATAAAACAAAGTTGTAGAGTTTACTCGTCAGAATTTGAAAGATTTAACTCTCTGTTGTGTAGGCCCCGGGGCAGTTGCCCTGGATGCCCACCCTTAAATCCGGCCTTGCATAATATACTTACATAGAACGTGATACGTCGCGACGCTGTGTCAGTCAGGTCATTTATCTTTCTGTTTTTATTAAATGAATTATTCAACTTGTTTCTACGTATGTGAATTTATTATTCTATATTTTTTTGTTTGGAAAGACAATTGTAATGTAAAACTCTTGTACATAGAATCATGTTATAAATATTTAATTATGTGTCTCGCTACTCACTTTGTGTCTGAGTCGTAAAGGAGTGAGTTCGTTAAAAGTAATTGATGCGTAATTTCTACTTATGCGAATGCTAATATAAATAGAAGGCCAACTACTTTAACTTCAGTTCAATAAGGAAATTTAATACAAAAGAAACTAATTTTAAATTGAAAATCTATACTAATATTATAAAGAGGAAAGATTTGTATGTAAGTATGTTTGTAATTCATTGCATAAATATGAGTACACAGAGTTCTTACTTAATGATACAGTCCATTTCATATTAGCCTTTCGGCGTGCAAATAGCAATTTTACAGTTATATAAGTACAAATTTTATTCATTAAACATTATTTTATAGGTTTTATTATTTTCTATTTAATTATAATTATATTTCTTCAATTATACAGCGCCACTTTGCTATCATTAAATGGTTGAGTATCCTTGAGCCGATAGATGCTGCTGCCCATTTATCAGCTGTTTATATCCTTTATATAAAATTTGTCACAACAATTTCGACTGTAATAACTTAATGAATCAAATTTATATTTTCATACCAAGTAAATCCTTAAGAATTCGTAACACATACAGTCACAAACTATTTGCTCCCACAACAAGCAGAACGAACGCTGGTGAACGAGCTCCTTTAAGAAGAATTATGAAAAGTATTGGCCCGATTTTAAAAATTCTTTCACCATTTGAATGCTACATTATCACTGATATTATTAAATATATAGGCTATATTTATTTATGAAGTTCCCACGGGAACAGGAGTTACGCGGGTGAAACCGCGCGCGGGAAGCTAGTTAACCAATAAAGAGCATGTGAAAAACAGTAGGTATCTATAAATCGATACTAATTTATAAATAACCTTCCGATGCCCTCGTAGACCCGAAGTCCGAGAGGCCCGCGAAATGTAAAGTAGAGCGACAGTTGCACAAAACTCCCCTAAAGAAACTAAAAACCATAATCCCTGAATCTCCCCGTCAGCGACCGCCCTGAGCCGAGGTCCAAGTCCCACAGGGGACGCCCTCTTATGCAGGTTGCTTAGTTTGTAGTGTTTAAACCATTTATCTAAGCTGGAGCTCTGCTCGCCTTTATGCCAGGTGAAGTAGCAAAAGTCTCAAGGCTAACTACATAAGTCCGTACGAAAAAAATGCGAATTTATAAATATAGGACGACTATTTTTATGTACCTACGGGAACTGGAGTATCGTGGGTGAAACCGCGCGCGGGAAGTTAATTACATATAGATATAAGGATGCTAAAGAAACTAGTGCGATAAATAAAGTTTTATCTGTTTAATGCATAATTGAATCATCATCATCCCGTGTAACGCCCACTGCTGAACATGGGCCTCCTCCCGAGGGGTGGTATTTGCCATAGTCACCACGCTTGGCATGCGGATTGGTGACCGCAGTATTATGTCGTACACAAGGAAACGCTGCTGTCCACTCCTTGATATACGATTATTACAGATGATGTTATAACAATCGGAAACAACAGCTTAACCTGCTTTTCCGATGAGGGTAGTCCCTCAACCAACTAGACCCGGCTTGGGGATCGAACCCATAACCTCCTAGGTTTAAAGCGAGCCAAATACCGCTACGCTACGGAGGTTATCCATAATTCAATAAATAAATGTTAATATTAATATCTTCTATTTGTTATTACTTATTAGGTATTACAATAATTCACTAATACCTTCTAAGAATTCAACGGTCTGGCGTGCTGTAAGGCTATAAGTAAAAGATGAAAAGTTTTCTACTATAATGTTCTAAGTTATGAATTTAATTTGCAGATATAGCGTGTTTTGGGTTACATCCAACATTTTCTTTGAAATTGTTTGCACATTGAGCAAAAGTTCAAAACACATAATAATATGGATAAAAAATTGGTGGTTATAACTAACTGCCGCTAGCAACTATAACTAACAATGTTTTAAAGATGTCACCGTTTAAAATGACCTAACAAATATTATAAATGCGAAAATTAGTTTGCTATCGTGCCTATTATATGCCGCCAAGGCGAAAACTGTCGTAAACCGTATTGTCGTATTGTGCTGATCCCTCATTGGTCGTGATCGTCCTTCGAGCGTGTGAACGAAGTAGGCGCGACGCGAATGCCGCGCGCGCACGTTCCACCGGCGTTTCCGCAAAATGTGGGGAAAAGAAAGAAAGAAAATGGAAATACGTAAAGTAAAAGATTTAATAAAAATCCAAATATTTAGTATTCTTGGTATCCTGGATTTTCTTAAAATTTTAATTGTGCTTGCTTTACTTATTTTCCTAATAATAAAAGTAAAAGAGTGTTTGTTACTAAATAAAATAAATTGTCATTGTCATTATCCTACTATCTACTGTATGTTTATAAATAAGAAATATAATTTAAATACCTCGATCCCTAAAATACAGGTCAACCTTTTTAAAGTTTAGAGATTTTCACTTCAGATGTAAAAAAAAGTAAAGTGTGTATAAAACTTTATTAATGGATTTAAACGACATTGGCAAGAAGTAGCTATCTGGTTAACTCTAACAACTGGATTCATAAAAAACCTCCAAAACGTTACACTTAAAGACACATCTTATTTCAAAAACTAAATGCACTTTAATTCTCCTCTACATTGAACCGACGAATTGAGACAATTTATCATAATTTACATTAAAACAACACTTTAAATGAGACGTCAGCTCCAATTTCATAAAGAAATAACGCGATATTCGTCGAGTGTAAAATTCATGTTTTGCATTCTTGAAATAAATTCCTTCACTCGCCAAATGTTGGAGTGTCACGAGTGGAATTATTCGTGAAATTCAACACTACATTTACACCTGCAATGTCCAGTGTAAGTTGAGCCCTCAGGGTAGCTTTAGTTAATAGGAAATTTAGGAAATAACATGCTGAATACCGCTTACGAAGAGTTGGTTTATATTAAAGCGCCAATTTCAAAAAATGCTCTTGCATTTTTTGATTTTGATTTGGTAGTCTATTTGGGTTAATTCCGATACATTTATTAAGGAAAGTCTGTAATTTAATTAAGCAATTGGTTAGGGCTAGGGTAGGGATTATAGCTCAGAAAAATGATAGCATAATATATAGAAAGACTGTTTGAAAATCTTATACCTAAAAAAGTAATGGATAGAGGAGCCCATAGGCGTCGATTCATAATATTTATTTTTCTTTATTCTTCTTAAGTCTTAATTAAGCACTGTGTGAGATAAACCAAATGTAGTTTTTTTCATCAAAACAAACGAATAAAATTGAAGTGTCTATTGTAATTGGAAATAATAATATTAGGTTTAACTTAATGCATATGTATCTTTACAAAAACACGATAAAAACATTTTCTGTCTGTCTGTGTGTCTGTTTGCGTCGGCAAATTTCAGTGACGGCTGCACTGATTTTAACGGGACTTTTACTGGTGGATAATTTATTTTAAAAGTTATAATATAGGCAATAGTTATTTTATTCTTAAAAAAAATTACAGCTACAGTATACATATTAAACAAAAAATTGCATTAGAAGGCCAATAATTACAAGCTACTGTTTTTAATTGTTATTTTAGATAGCTTATAACATTCTTATTTTAAGCGGAAGAAGTCGCGGACAGCTGCTTGTTATTAATAAACGTTTGCTTTCATTAATCATAATTTAAGGAGAATATTTTGGTAAATAATTGAAAATGAACCCACACAATTGAACCTGACATTCAATTGGTGCGACACTCCTTCGTACTCTGAGGTCAATGTATCCACTCCTTATCAACAAGAGTTAATTAATTAGTTAATTTTGTCGTGTTTTATTGAAAATAATTTAAATGTTACCAAGTAGTAATATAGATGTACAATAATTAATATTTTATAAATTATTTTAATATAAACTAGCGACCCATCCCGGCTTCGCACGGGTGCAATGCGGATGTATCATATATATAAACATTCCTCTTCAATCACTCTATTAAAAAAAACCGCATCAAAATCCGTTGCGTAGTTTTAAAGATATAGAGACAGAGAAAGCGACTTCGTTTTATACTATGTAGTGATTAGCTACTTTTAGATGTTAGTACATTTTAAATAGTTTATTCTGGCTTAATAATTAAACTAAACAATTTGACGTAACCCTTAAGAGTTAAAGCAACCCTCGTTAACACTATTTTTTAAGGGAAAAGGCGGCGGAAGATTAAGATCGTCATCATCAGCTCGTATCAGTAGTACGAATTAGGATTTTTATCAAAGTTGCTAAGTTGGCAGGCGGTTTATTATGTAATAACACATTCAGGGAAACACTGCTGCCCGTTCCCAGGTTTACAATTGCCATAATTATTTGGTATTGTATTTGTTCATGTTGATGTCATAATCATAACAATCGGGACCAGGGAATTAACGTGCTTTCTGAGGCGCGCAAAATGAAAAATCCTGGCGGCTTAATTTCTACATCTTTTACCTACTAATATATAAAGCTGAAGAGTTTGTTTGCTTGAACGCGCTAATCTCAGCAACTACTGGGCCGATTCGAAAAAATCGTTCAGTTTTACATAGATTATTTATCGAGAAAACCTAAAGGCTATATTTAATTAAGAAGTTCCTACAGGAACGGGAGTTACGCTGGTGATACCGCGCGCTGGAAGCTAGTATTACTTATATTAAAAAAATAATGTCTATACATTATTTATATACAATATTTCTTTCTTCTATAAGAAAGAAATATTGAAATTTGGATACAAGATAAGTATGTTTTATTTAATAAAAATATTGATGCCTAAAGTCCGTTAACATTTGCTTACAAATACAGCTCTGCATAGGGTTCTCTGTATTCTGGTGGAGTTGTTCAGTTAACGCCAACGGGGAAAGGAGATGGCATTCGTCGCCCTGAGGTGGAACCGCGCGAATTCTATACGTTTCTAACGTACTAGTTCACTGTTTAGTATTTACGTCATTACTATCAAATGGATGTAGTACTAGAGGGTCTGAGATATTCGTTCTAAATGAGAGAGTCTCAAATTGCACTGTCAATGCGGGTCTAGACTATAGAACATTAGTCCTTAACCGTGTTAATACCTACATATGGGTGAAATCGCGCGGTAAGGTGACTATAAACGTAACTCTAAGACAACGAACATACATTGATTCCTTGGACTATATTCGTATATTCATTAATTTACCATATATGTATAATAGAATATCAATTATTATTTGCTGGATTTGAACATCGTTTATCTGTGTTCTAACTCGCAACTTAAAAACTTGCGTCAAGTTGGTTCACTTTCCGGCTTTCCGAGGCACGAAGAGAAGTTACCCTCCGTGCTGCGGAAAGCATTAAGCTGTTGGTCCCGATTGTTATAACGTCATCCATCACATTCATATACCAGGTACATAATACTGAGGTCACCAACTATCGCGAGGTGACGAACTAAGCGAGGTGACTGTGGCAAAACTCCCTTCGAGGAAGGTCCATGTTCAACAGTGGAAGTTATACAAGCTGGTGACTGATGACGATGATAATAAGCTGACATTTTGTAAAATAATTTTAATTATATGAAAAGACCCAGCGAAATAAACTCATTGGGTGATTCTACTGCCGGTATTAGCTCGGCCGCATCGAGACGATCCTGCGAAACATACTCCGAACGGAATATAAATAATATATACTGGTATTTCAAATTGCTGCTAATATTAATTAATGAAAATAGATGCCGTTACATGCAATTTATACTATTGCAGTACATTTTTTTCTACAGATAAATGTAGTTATAGTTACATTAACAGTATCAGTATACAAAGTAATAAAAACCGATGGCATACCGGAACAAATCGATGAATCCCAGGCGATTTAGGGTGTGCAAAATTTAACATTGTAATTTATTTTTATGGTCCTGACGAACGACCCTTAGTTCGAGCTCGTCCCGGGAATTGGGGGATTAAATAATCACATCAGTGGCAACACTGTTTATCTCTGTTAGTCCAGATATTTTAAAACAATATTTTAAAATGTTTACTTTTGTTTGAATTTGGAATACTTGACTGTAGACTTGACGTGACTTTGAGTCGTGAAGTTTATTATTTAACATTTTTATTTACGTGCCGCTTGAAATTGATGATGATTTCAAGCGGCATCGTGTTACGTCCACCGCTAAACATGGGCTTTCTTCTGAGGGAGTTTCATGCTATAGTCACCACGTTTAGCAGGCGGGATGGTGACCGCGGTATTATATTGTAACACGGTGTTGGAACAATATAATTGGTTGTCATAGATGAAGTTATGACAATAGGTGCCAACAGGGGTCTTAACGTGATTTCCGAGGTACGGAGGGTACCTCATACACTCCGATTTTTTGTCCGTAGCGAGAATCGAACCCTAGACCTCCGAGATTCATACTGCTACGGAGGTAACTTATTCCAAAATTACTAATTACTTTCTCTAAAAAATATTTATTTAAAACTCCTTGTCCTGACACGAACACACAGCTAAAAATAAAGTTTGTCAAATTAGCCCAATCGTTCTCGAGTTTTAGGCTAGCAATACGTTTATCATTATAAGCATTGTAAGTTCGGGTAAGTAAGGTTTCGGGTGGTTAAAAAAACAAATAGCCTAAACCAAGTTGAAGTTTTTTTTGTTTTGTTACAACAGTTGCAAAGTCTCGTTTGGTTAGGTTAGGTCAAGTTTCATAATAATTAACTAAATAATATAATAATTATGCGCGTTCCCTGAAACTGGAAACTAAATTAAACAATATGAGTGGCACGTAAGTTGATCAACTTACGATTCATATTATTTACCGGTTACATATACAATACATGTATTTGCCAATAAGTAAATACTTTCAGAATACTGTATAACTCAAGCTACATATAAAACAATACAGACAACTTATTACACTAGTTTCATCTCAAATAATGGAAAATCATAACGCTAGCCATAAATGTTCCCAAGAGGGCGGACAGCGAAGTGCAATCGGCTAATGTAACAAGGGTCGAATCTATCACTATTCATAAGGCTCAAATATCACAGACTTGGCAATATTTTGACAGATTATCATTGTAGCCGACCGGAGTTTGTATTAGGTATTTGATATTGTTATTATATTGAAATGCAATTCAAATTCAAATTAAAAATTATTTATTACACAAAAGATACATATTTTGTAGACACTAAGCATTAATTTAGTACAACTTGAGTCTTGAGTAGGTACCAGGGCTCTCGCACCAATTACCTTTTTTATATAAAAATAAAGAAAAATAAATATAGCGCGCGCGCGCGCGCGTTTCTGTGTGTGTGTGTGCGTGCGTGCGTGTGTGTGTGTGTGTGTGTGTGCGTGTGTATGAGAATTAAATATAGTTGATTGTTGATCGTGTAGTTATTGCTTTTGATAAGGAAGTTGCTATAGATATATTAAACAATAGCTTCCCGCGCGCGGTTGCACCCGCGTAACTCCCGATCCCGTGGATTTAATCAAATATAGTCTATGTCATCCGGGGATAGTGTAGCTTTCCAACGGTGAAAGATATTTTTAAATCGGTCTAGTAGTTTCGGAGCCTATTCAATACAAACACACAAACAGTCAAATATTGCCTCTTTATAATATAAGAATGTATAGAAGTGTTGATCTTATATGGGTATATCTATGTCCCGTGAGAATTTCTTGACATAGGACTTTTCCTATAAAATATAGAAAGAGATATCACATACATTTTTTTTGTAGGAAATAACCCATTTCACTATTTCCCGGTCCAGCAATCAAATCCGGGATTTTAAGCACTTTCATTTATTCTGATACTACAAGGGCAGTTGTTTTTTTTTTTCAAACAAAAAAAATAATTATTTAACACTTCAAGAAAAGGTTTGCCTCCATGGAGGCAAACTATGTAGCTGCGCAGCTACATAGTATTAATTGAGATTAATAAATGTATACCATACACAGGATTCGCACCTGCATTTTAGGTATCGCTTCTAATGTCTAGATCAGGGATCCCCAAACTATTTTGGACAAGTGACCCCCCTTTTCCAAAATGAACTGTTACCTCAGACCTCCATGGCCAAATTACCTATTTTTGAGATATACCCCCTTATTCATAATGGTCCGCTAACTTAAAACAGTTGCTACAGTGTGTTATTTTTCATTCTGACTTAGGTCAATAGACCAATTTGGGAATCCCTGGTCTAGACCATTCGATCACGGTGAATACCATTTTTTTTTGCCAACTTCATGGGCAGTATTAGTGGCAGATTCCTATGCTGCCGGTGGTCTAAAATTTATGAAAATTAAAAAAAAAACTTATTCATTAATATAAACTTTGAAGGTAATCCTTGGGAAGACTCGGTATATTTGACAAATTGGTTGATGTAATAATTTTGACATTAACTAATTAGGCGGGAACATCAACGAAACCATATGATTTAATTAAACCTGGTATTCACTGGAGCGTTGATGATTTCTTTGATACAATTAATTAAAAATTATTAACCGACTTGACAACATCGGTGGCTTAGCGGTCTAACTCTCGCTCTAAAGTGTGGGTTCGATTTATTTGCGGAAAATAAGTATTTTTTTGTAAAATTAATGATATCTCTGTCTGTGCTTGATAAAGCACGTTTAACAGTCGGTAATTTAATTAGTATCGATTGTTATAACATCATTAATGACAATCGTAACTACATCATGTAATGAGCAGCAGCGATTATCTGTGTTTTGTGTAGTTAGCCACGAGGCTTTTGCTACTTTACCGACTATATAGATGAGTAGGACTTCAATCTTATTTAGTGTTTTAAAAACTACAAACTAAGCAACAACTTGCGCAAGAGAGGGCCTTATGAGGGACTTGGACTTCAGGGGCGGTCGCTGAACGGGAGAGGGGAAGTATGAGAAATTACATTTTTAGTTATTCATGGGTTTATTGTGCAACTGTCGCTTTATACTTTACAGTTCGCGAGCCTCTTGAACTTTCCGTAGGTATATAAAGCCATGTCAACCCATCTGCGAAGTGTAGTAATACCTATGTTAAGCAATGGAGTTCATAATTATTTTGATGATATTTAACCGATTTCCCAAAACACAGGCTTTTAATACGGCCATGTTTTTACTGTTCTACTTAACACTGTTATAAAGAACTTAAAAAGTACTCACCAAAGTCGTAAAGAATTTTAATTTAAAACTGTATCAAATTTTTGCCGCGACATCCATACCTATACTTACTAGATTGTATAAAACGTCTAGACTACTTGTTCTCAAAGTAAAACAACCATCTTTTTCTGTCGCGTCGACTCAAAAAGAGAGCTAAATATTTTATGTTTAAAAGCTATATAAAATTTCTGTCTTTCCTTAAAGGTAACTGATAAAAACTAAAGACAAGGTATCGAAAGTTTAAGGTATTAAGGTATCAATTTCTCAATATAAACTTATGAAATTATTTGAACAAGCGTTTCAGAAAACCGCTACAGATGACAGAGGGTCGATTCTTAATAAAGTTTTGACACTCGAAACCTCAAGGGAAGTTATTCGGTGGTAAAACATTTTATAGACTTAAAATTATATTGACAGCATACGGCATGGTTTTTTACAATAGGTAGGCAATCAAATGGTGTTGTATGGTTATTTAAAACTTAAACAAGTGAAAAACCGTCGACAACTTCTTTAGAAATGAACCAAACCAAATTTGTCTCATAAATACCTTATACAATTAGGTATATCCCGAACAGTTTGGGAAAAAAAATCCGGGGTAATCCATTCCCACTGCCGCTGCAGCGTATTCGCGCGCTGGCGGCGGCGGTGGGTTATGTGGGACTCGCCCTCTCCATAGCGTGGTATGCTAACTCATACCCCGAGGAGAGGACCATACACCACTAAAACCCCCCGGACACTCCTTCGATCCGCCGTTGGCGGGGGCTGGGCACGCATAACGCAATCCGGCCCGTTCAAGCCTTACCCTGCCACTGTTCAGGAATCACGTTACTTTTATAGTGCGCCTTAAATATTTATTATATTTTAATTGCAATATTTATCCGTAAAGTGCATATATAATTATTTTTTTTGTAAATATTTCAAACGTTTACCGTGCTATTATTAATATCAAGCAAAAAACATTGTTAAAATACGTTTGTTGTATGGGAGCCTAAATACCTATTTACTGTATTCTGTTTTTAACTGTCTGTGACAGACAGAGAAGTCTTAGTACCCAATAGGGTCCCGCTTTTACCCATTGAGTACGGAACCATAATAAAGGCTGCATACACATACAATAGGTAGATACAAAATGTTCCACTAAGTATTTAATATCCTAATCGGAGCCGCATCAAATCAAATCCAAGCCCATTTAACCAAACAAGTCTGATTGGAACAACATACCTATACTTTAAATAACCAATTAACATGTGCCACAATATATATCCGACCATTAGAGACAAATTAAACAGGAGATTTTCCTCAACCGAATGAAATGGTGAGCGTAGTGATTGTGGAACGAAAATTAATGTTTATCATTAAGCATTGTGGGGTGAATAGAAACACTTTTCACCGTTTTATATTTTGGAGTCAAAATAGTATGGAAGGTAAGTTTAATATTGTAGAGTAATACAAAAACGTAATACGAAAAATGATTCGAAGGTATGTAGGTACCTATAATTAATTCAAAAGTTTGTATGTATCGTATCAGTCCAAAGGTGAACATGGGCATCTCCATGGGTAGTCAACGTGCTCAAAAGGAGGGTTGGATGACTGCAGTTCTGTATATCTACCTATATTTACACAGGTAAAGCACAATCGCGACCACCGTCTTCATGTGTTTTCCAAAGTACTGTGGTTAGTCTCTAAACCCACTGGACCCGAAAAGAAATATTTGATTTTTATAATAATACGGCGCTCTTATCAAAATCGAACTGAAATTCAGATTCAACATGGTTGACATTTACCAGTTAACTTAGGTTAGCAACAGATGGCGCTAGTGGTAACCAATATCACATATTAGATATTTAACAATTTTACATAAAGATTGTTTTGTCCGGCATAGGAACCGAACCCATTATCTAGTAATGGAGTATGTGAGAATGATTCAAGGCTTATATCGCTAACATTATTTACTACCCAATCTAAAACGTCTTAACAAATGTTAATTATTATCTGAGATAACTATTCGACTTTTGTTTGACGCAACAATGACGCAGATTAAAATAAATATTATCTCAATGACAACTATTATAATTTAAATTAAAAACACAAAATATCTTGTATTGATTCCGCTCATAAAAATGTCTAAATGCTGCACATATTTTATTTTCCTTCCTACATAGGTAAGTATTGTGCATATTTTTTGCGTGCGGGGGGGCGCAAACAGTGAATCCCGTTTTCTTATTTAATTTAGATTTCTGCAAAGTACCGCATATAAATATATTTAATAATTTAGATGAATTTGCTGTTCAACAGATGTAGTGAAAAAAGAATCGATCCAGCTAGGTTTCATTTCTGGGAAAAGCCGTTTACTTGTCAAACAAAGCTCGGTTGCCTAGATATGTTACTGGAACTGATATGCATTAATAAACGGTATTCTACTATTCACAGAATTCCATATACAATAACCGCTATGTATATTTAATATACTAAAATCTTTATTATGATAAATGATAATGATTGTATTTAATACTGACCTAAACTTAACTTAATCAACCCCTTTATGTCCACTGCTCAACTTAGTCTTCCTCTTTAACACCACGCTTGGCAGGCGAATTGGTGATCGCAGTAAGAGGAGTGTATCTTTTTGTTTAGATAGATGCTGCTGCCCACCCATCAGGCCCCTTAGTTACCTCTTACGACACCCATGGGAAGATATGCGGTGGAAACCACACGGCTATTTTGACTGTTATTATTTAATTGTTTTACCACTAATTGGTAAACAAGTAAATTTTATCTTTTAAAGTGCGGCATAGCTACAATACGTTCGTTAAATGAAACATTCTGATTTTTACATAAAAGTATAAAAATGCAATACGTACATATCCGTTAATTGTTATGCTACCCGTTTATTAAATTTTGATAAAATTGACCAGTTTTGTTTTTACGATAGGTATGTAGGGAATATATATTATTACATTCTCAAACACTTTAATTAAAAAAATATTGTAGTCAGACTATTAGAGGTGTAAAACTAACGAAAAAATGCGTACCCGTATGTATTCGTTACTATAACAATAAGTACTCGTTACTTTCGTATCGTTACGTTACTCGTTACTTCTGATACCTCACAACATGATATGTTATGTTAGAGCAACGAATCGAAGCGTGTTAACGCATCAACGGTACTCGCATTTTCGTATATTGGGTCCTACATTGTAAAGGTACCGAATATACGAAAGATGCGAGTAACGAAATTCATTCGTGTGTAACGTTTCGTTACTCGGTACTAGACGGCGCACCCGTTACTCAGTAACGAATACATACGGTTTGCTACAGCTCTAAAGACTATTAAAAAAAAAATGCACGAACATACATTACGGATGAAGTTGATCTGTTTGGAGTGATATTCTAGACCAGCCATACTCAACTCGAGGCCCGCCGGCCACATTTGACCCACCGGACCTTTGAATTTGGCCTATCTTGGATTATAAATACGTGTTGTTTTATTTAATTTATTGAATGTTTTGAGCGGGTGTGTTGTATCCAAGTTTTCCTTTTTTATTTCTTTGTAAATATAAGTAACTAATTTGGCTTTAGGTTCTTATAAACCCTTACATGTATTTTTTATGTTTTGCGGCCTCCAAGCTTCCAAATGGTGTAAGAAATTTTGAAAAGGGTTCAGTAGTTCCAGAGTTGTTCAATGCAAGCTTTATAATATTAGTCTACAAAAAAAAATTGTGTTCATATTTGAAAATGTCATTTTAAATAATAAAAGTGTTTATTCTGCTAAAGTATAAATTTATCTGCATTGCAATATTGTTAAAAAGCTAACACCTGAACGTGTAGCGTCTAAAATAATTGATGAACAAAAATATTAATATTTTTTGCGTAATCGCAAAGTTGAGGAATTAACACCTGAAACACCTTATATATGTTCGTACCGGCTATATCGTCGGCGATACAATTGCATTGCAATGCAAGGTGTTATTTTATCTGTCGAGATATATTTTGGTTATAATATAATGTGCAAAAAATCAATTTGGTACATTTATGTGATTTTCAACCTTATTATAAACTTCTACGGTATTGCAGTATCACCAACATTATGCGTATATATATGCTTTAAGTTACGATGACTTAAGAAAACCACTGAAAAGACCAGGCCAATGAACAGTATGTGAAATGAACACATTATGTCGCTAACTTCAAAGTGACTATTAAACTGTAGTGTCTAAACGTAAGCAGGAGAATAGTTCCTCATTAACCAACTTCAATATAACTCCGCTTGAAACACGCCGCAGATTACAGTCCTACACTGGAAGCTATTCACGTAACGATATTGGTATGACTTTAAGGAAAAAAAATCATTGCACTCGGCATTCAATATTCATGCAAAAATATTTAAAACTAGCTGACCTGACAGACATTGTCCTGTCTTAACTAAAACTCTAATATAAGGCGTCCAACCAAAGCTCTGAACTAACCTAAGTGCAGCTAGGTATGTAAAGCGGTAAAATTACTTTCGTAAAATTCGGTAAAATACGATATTTTACGGTAAAATACGGTAAGATTGGGTAAAAAACTAATTAAACTACTGCTAAGAAAAGTTCCGAGTCCGTGGGGATGTAAAGCGGTAAAATTACTTTCGTAAAATTCGGTAAAATACGATATTTTACGGTAAAATACGGTAAGATTGGGTAAAAAACTAATTAAACTACTGCTAAGAAAAGTTCCGAGTCCGTGGAATAGATGGAGCCAGTCACTCATTGCGACCGATCATCAACGACCGCGATCGACAGTCAGCGTCAGAGACAATCTGTTTGTCGGCAGGGCAGCATATTCAATCTACCTAACCTAAGTTTGTTTGTGTTTAATTAAATAATAGCTACACTATATAAGCTCGCGCGCGCGCACGCCGTCATCATACCACCATGCACCATACATAAGTAGCCGGTAATTTTACCGTAATTTATATAAATTACCGTAAAATAACCGTATTTTACCAGCGTTTTCGGTAAAATTAAGTAATTTTGCAACCCTAAGTGCAGCACGCATTCTTTTAATGTCAAACGCCATAAGATTACATGAAAAAAAAGTGGTTAAATATTCTTAAATTTTCAAACTTTTCTTATTGTTTTCTTTCATAAGAACCATCTCCTGACAATAACAAACACAATAAAAAAAACGTGCACGCGTGGTGCCGTGACCAAGGAAAAGGGATTCATTTATATATATAGATATATGAGGTTAATGTAGCTTCAATAATACAGTAACAATGTCATAAATAGATACTTTATTACACACATAAACAGGACTACAGAACAGTTATGTGATGAACATAATATTTTTCCATTATAATTAATGAAAAAAACATATAACTTTAGTAGGTTACTGTGTCGAGGCTAGTGCCTTCCCTTAAACATAGGAAATGCGTTACAGTAACCCTACACTAATAAAGACATTTTTTATCGAAGAAATTGTCTCGTTACGTTGCCTACTGGGATTCATAAATACAACTGGTTTATTCTTAATACCTTGACTCCAGAGAGTAAAATATATTAGATATTATTAATACAGTATCTATTTCGGGTGCTGTATTTACACTACTTATCGCCAATCGACGACAATGTGGTTTTTCTTTTTACTTAAACATTTGTGTATTGCCCTTTGCCTGCCTCAGCGATTCTCCCAACATAATAAACACACGACACAGCATCCATTGAACATCTCTGTAATTAAAAAGCTTTGACAACAATGAGGTGCTGAAACACGCTCTGCTTTGTTTAGATTTTTCTCTTTAATTAGGTTAAGTAGTTCTTCCAGTAATTCCACAAGGTACCTTTAATTCTATGGAGATGGACAACCATGGGGTTTGGTGTATGTATAGTATTTTAGTGGCTGGATCGTCTCGGGGTCTCTTCGAGGTAAGTAGTGAAACGCAAGAACAACGGTGAGGTAATGGAATGATTTTATTTACAAGAGAGCCTACTTAAGTACTAAAATATATTAACAAGTGGTTGCGTTCCGAGACAGTATTTGACCAATCAGCGTCGACATAAAACTAACTTACAACTAAACATAATTGTAGGTGGAGCACGCGGCGGCGGCGCTACGATTCGAGTGTTTGATGACTGAACTGTGCGATGTACTTTGTAGGTTGCTACAGTACATTGTGTCCCACAGTGAGAACACAATAGTACAATTTATACTTAAAATATAAAGCTAAACAGTTAGCTTTTTAGCTTGAACGCGCTAATTCTTGAAACTAAAGGTACGATTTGAAAAAAAAAAAGTTTTGGATAGCTCATTTATTGAGGATGACAATAAACTATATTGTGAATTATGAAGTTCTTACGGTAACGGGAGTTGCGCGGCTGAAACCGCTCGGGAAGCTAGTACTAAATATTCCTGCCGATTGTTTTCGGCCAAGGCAGCCAAACCCTTAAGAGATGGGCCATATGCGCAGGGCATATTATATAACACACGTGTGTGCACAAATACAGATGCCCTCTCTATGCCTTTAATCTCAAAATTCGATGTGGCGGTTTTATAGACACGACATAGGTGAGAGAGCATATCGTGCACTCCGTTGCACGGGCAAAACAATGCGAATTTTCTGACAGTCTTGCGGGTACTAAGATTTTTCTCGGGAGTTTTTACTCAACCCGAGACCTCATTAGTTATGGTCGAATATGTTGCCGCCTGACCAACGGCAGTCAATTCAGTGGTGGTGTTAGAATACGATATAAAAGTTATATTGGTTTTAAGTAGTCACTTAAGTAAGTATTATATCACTGTCGTGGTCTCTATTGCTATGGTAATAGTGAAATCATCAAAGTGACATAACATTGCCAAGTAATCATACGGAAGTTAGTCTTCTTTTATATTATAATATTATAACATGGAAAGACTTGTATTTTAGTATTTGTGTGTGTGTGTGTATGTTTGTAATGAATAAACTCAAAAACTACTTTGCCGATTTCAAAAATTCTTTCACAATTTGAAAGCTACATTTACCCAGAGTGACATAGGCTATATTTAATTATGAAGTTCCCACGGGAATGGGAGTTACGCGGGTGAAATCGCGCGTGGGAAGCTAGTCTTTAATAAATTAAAGAAGAATGGTTTCGTCTCCAATTTTGTATCAAGTTGAGACATATGTCGTTTTGAACGACATAATAATAGCTTTATTTTATTGGATGACACTAACACCGTAAATTGTGCAAGGTTATAACTACTACCATGGCTTCGGACTTGTGATCTTGGGGTCGCCGGTTCGATCTCCACCCATTGCAATACCGACGTAAACCCACTCGTAACACAAGCATTATAGCTTAGCACGAGGGTTTCACAACAATCCTAGCAGACCGCAAAGCTTGACAAGTAATCTTTAAAAAAAACAACATGTTTTCCACCAAACTGAATGTTCCTGTAAATGTTTTTAATTAACCCCTCTATGTGTCATACACTTATGATAGATTCACTGTATCGGGTAACCTCAAAGAGGTTTAATTCTCACACAACCTTACAAGAGTAATTCCTAGAAATGCTGCATGACAGTTGAACCTCTTAGTTAGTTCTACGTTATTGTATGAAATTTATAATTTTCATATATGCATATCGACTCGTAACAGGCTATTTGAGCTAAGCGACACGATGAGTGACATTGAATTATACACCTTTTCCTTGGATTACTTAAAATATATAATTCAATAATTCCAAATCTTAAAACCTTCACAGGTAAGTAGATTCGTTGGAAAAGCAAATTTATTGTAAAACAAAAGAACAGGTGTGTGTTCGTCAGTCTTTAAGCCGTTATGGCCTTGATGTCCCCAATAATACCTATAGTCAAGCGAGTAACTAACTATAACTAATCAGAGACTTTAACTTAACCTAATTGACTATTCTGAAAATATAATGACTTTTGATGATATTATAATTAAGACTGTTATTGTATATATGAAATCACTTAACTTTATTTAATTTATGAAATATGATAAAGAAAACATCAAATGCAATATAACATTACCATACACTTGAATTTTGGTGTCGAAGAGACATTTTCAGGACTCGTTGATACACAATTTATTCCCAAACAACACACTACGACCATTTGGAGAAGACCAGTGACTCATATTATAACTGCTACAGTATGTATAGATGTTTGTACCTGGCGAATTTTATAATATTTTGTGTTAGTGCAAAATATATTACTTTAACTTTACCGTATCACTACACTTACATATAGTTTAAAACAAAGTCGCTTTCTCTGTCCCTATATCCCCCTATATATAAATTTTAAAACTTCTCAACGGATTTTGATGCGGTTTTTTTTAAGATAGAGTGATTCAAGTGGAAGGTTTATATGTATAATACATCACCATTGCACCCGTGCGGAGCCGGGGCGGGTCGCTAGTAATCTATAAAACATCACGTTAGCAATTCAACGCTTTAACTAGGCCTATCTTTACCATTGGGCACTAGGGGTAAGTGCCCAGCCTTGGATGAAAGATTTTAGAAGGTTTTAGCCCCAAACAGTTAAAGAATAAAAAAGTAAAGTTTCAAATCAAATCTGTTTTTGGTTCCAATAAAAAAAAAATTGAACATCGAAAGGAGTAAAAACACGATGAAGTGCATAAAAGTTTGTTGAAATTATTCGTGTTACTTTTTGAATAGTCAAATTGTTTCAGGAATCGTCCAGCTAGCTAGTTTTAAAGTTTATGGATCTTCTTCTTGTGTCTAGGAAGAAAAATTCGAAAGTAAAACTTATCGTCGTTTGGGTTAGACACACAAGAATCTTTGGGTCACTTATTGACACTTGTGTGTCTAATGCCCCAAAAGATTAAAATCCTGGCTAGCTAGCTATAACCGTTACTTACGCTGTTAGTACGTCTATGTATATTTTGTAAATAACGTTAACTATAAGTACATTATGAATACAGTCTTCCGCATTTCCGTAATCTCTTGTAATCCACAGTTTTATCTCGCGGGTGTCTGTGCGGATTGGAAACAGCTGCGGCTACTGATTAGCGTGACATATGATGGACGTGTTAGCCGAAGGAGCGAGATTACCGACTGATTGGCTGGTCGCTACTGAATATGTATAGGGACAGAAGCATAAGGTTTGAAGTGCCATTATATACAAGGTGTAACGGAAAGGGTATATACATAGAAAGAGCAAGGCTTTTTTGGATGATAACAAACGATATGGCAAGGGTTATTTAATCCTATCTCTATCTCACAAGTCCGGAAGAAATGATTTTTTAAAATTCAAACTTTTCAAATTGATATAAATACATCACTATCACTCAATCAGCTGATCGATTTCAACGAACTATTTGCAAGTTAAAATAAACCTCTTACTCCTGGTATTTTTGAATAAAGGGTTCCGCATTTTTATTTTTTGTTTGCAAAATAATACGGATTTTTTTTATTTTTGCTTTGGGTTGAAACCCTTGCCATATCTTTTGTTATGATCCAAAGAAGCCTTGCTCTTTCTATGTATATACCCTTTCCGTTACACCTTGTATACGTCAGAAACATTCGTCGTAAGTGCCTTTATCGTAAACTGACACTTACGATCAAATGCTTCTGAAGTATTATAGACATCCGCTTTTGAGGACTAGGTTTATTTATTTAGCATTAGTTGTTCGATCTCCGCGTCGCCTGTCGTTCGTTGTTAACTATTGAGTAATTATATTATAAAGCAGAAGAATTTAATTGTGTGTGACTGGAACAGTTGAACCGATTTCAAAAATTATTTTACCATTCAAAACCTACGTTATCCAATAGTATATTTAATTATGAACTTGTTATGGTAACGTGAATTACGTAGGTGAAACTGCGCGTAGGAAGTTAGTTGAATAATAAAGCGCTAGTTTAGCAATGGCGTAGGTATAATAAATTGTAAAGCAAAAATAAATCGTAAAAAACATAGATGGGTTGCAGCATCTATCACCACAAGTTTAACTACAATCTTGCTGCGATCGCCAGGCCGCTTGCCAAGCGTGGTGGTTATGGCAACTTCCGTATTGCGGAGTTAAAGACGGTACCTACCTTTTTTTAGCGTTTTTATTATATCGGTATTTAACTTTTATTCAAATACATTACCCGGAGCTTTGCTTCTTCACTTGAAAATAATATAAAGAAACTTATTCCATTCAATTCGACACAGGATAGCGATCGGTCAAAGGTAGATCGTTTACTCTCAGTTATCTAAAAGTGACTCTTAAGATAAACTTTGACCTGAGATAGTTTTATTTGGTACTGAATTGGAACGTTTATTTCCATTCTATAACGTAATATAATTGATATAATAATCTCTTTATACTAATAATAGTGAAGGTCTATTTATAGATAAGAGTGTACTTACTTAAGTGCTATTCAAAGAACGGGATACTTTATTATAAATATTACAATTATGCTATCTAGTTAATGCTATTCATAATTATGTTTTAAGGTTTTAAGTATTTTCAAACGTATTTTTTTTTATAAATATGACTTACTAGGTTTTGGTTTACTTTATTCTATCAAAATAAAGTTGAGAACTCTCTATAAAATTACTGAGACCATTTGTTTTTATTGTGTTTAGTTTATTAATTTATTAAGTTTTATATTTTGTATTTGTAAATGATAAATAAATGAGTGTAACTAATAGGTATAACAAAAATATGTTGAAGAACAAAAAATTACCCAGGCGCGATCCTCATTCGGGCAAAAATTGTGTTACTAGTAATTTTCTATTAAGTAAACTAAGTATCAGCCCGAAATCTGGGAGGTGATAGCGCTTCCCGTGCCTCGGAGAGCACGTTAAGCTGTCGAAAGAACCGTCCCATCGCATTTTGAGAGTAAAAGAATAGAGAGCGCACCAGTGTATGCGCACACACTTGTGCATTGTAACATGTTCTGAGTAGATGGCAAATCTCCATAAAGATTGCATGCCGTGGTCAAAACCAGTCGGGAGAACTATATAATAACTAGTGCCGCATCTGTAATAACCCGCCTCGGCGTCACACGGGTGCAATGCTGACGTGTTAAACAACAATAAACCTTCCTCTTGAATCACCCTATCTATTAAAAGAACTCATCAAAATCTGAAGCGTAGTTTTAAAAATCTAACCATACAAGGGATAGACAGCGGGAATTAACTTTGTTTTATACTATGTTTTGATGGCTAAGAACTCGCGCATCATTAATAAGGATAATCCAAAATCTTTTTAAAAATAAAATACAACTAACTAAGTTATCTTTTTAACTGTAGGTAAGATTGAACTTCCACCGATCCTATACTTTAGTAGAAAGTATAATCCCAATCAGGTGTTCCGGAGAAAAAAAATGCAAAATTTAATTAACAAAAGTTGTCTGAAGCTAAAACGCAAGTTTGTAAGAAAAAGGAGCTTACTGACACATTAATTTGATTCTCTTAGTAAGAGCTGGCTTTGTGAGATCGTGGATTGAATGTTAAAGTATTAAGTTATATTGTGTTTCAATTGGCCACAGTTGTTTGTGTTTGTATTAAGCAATCTTATGCAGTAGTTTATGAAGATTTTTCTTTTCACTGTTTTATTCACTCACGTATTTTTAGGAGCCTAATACAAATACACAACCTCCGTATGAGTTTGTATGAGTCTTCGTACCGATACGCCACGGAGATCGTCTGCTAGTCAAGATAACTTTATGTAAAATTTCAGATTTATTTTCTGGCTGGCTGGTCTGGCTGGTTATAAGGGACTGCCCTCCGTGCCGCTAAGCAATTGGTCCCGATTGTTATAGCATCATCTATAACCTGGTTATACCAATATAATACTGCGGGGATTCTAGGCCTAGCGTGGAGGTTAGGGCCGGATTGCTCATGCGTACCCGACCCCCGCCAACGGCGGATCGAAGGAGTGTCCGGGAGGTTTTAGTGGTGTAGGGTCCTCTCCTCGTGGTATGACTTTAGCATACCACGCTATGGAGAGGGCGAGTCCCACATATCCCACCGCCAGCGCGCGAATACACTGCAGCGGTGGTGGGAATGCGTCGATGCAGTTCCCCCCGGACAACAAAAAAAAAAAAAAAAAAAGTCCTAGCGTGGAGGTGACTGGCAATGGCGAAAATGGCAAATACTGAGTGAGGGGATTTTTTATTTTGTTACGTCTCCCTAGATACAAAATTAAAGAAGGATTAAGTTGTCAGCTAGAAGTATTCTGAAGTTAATAATAAAGAAAAGGATTTAAATATCTTTTGAAGCGGCCGTAGCCCAATGACTAGGTCATCGGTGGTAGGAAAAGAAACGGACGCATCATAAGAACATGTTTTTTTTTTATTGTATCTAAATGAATAAAGAAATTATTGAATATTGACTATCGGACTTGCGATCATGTAGTCGCCGCGCCAACTTGAACCCACTCTCAACACAATCATTTTAGTTTAGGATGAGGGGCTAACGAGAATACTTGTAGTGTGGAATAACTCTGCTTGTAATCTGTGGTAGAATTCAAGTAGGTAGGTATTTATTGTTAGCATTTATAATCTATGCAGTGGCAATGCACCTCTGACATTGCGAATAGGCATAAATGTATAGACAATCCAAACTACGGGGTATTTCTATCGCTACAGGGTAAATCAGACATGACAACCAATCTCGTTAGGCTCCTCTAAACCGCATTAAAGAGGTCAACAAAGCCTTTAAACTGAAAATACCAAGAGTAATCTGCTTAATTTGTGCCTACTGATTTTGCTTACACAGTAGGCAAATGAAAAACCAGTTAATAAAAAAAAATAACGTCATTTATCTGATTATAGTAACTGCATTAAGCTTACAAACCCGTTAACTAATAAAGAAAATATTAATATGTCATGTGAATATGCTGGGTGTTTTTTTTTAGTCTTGCTGATAATATGGTGTGTTGTATAAGTGGAATATAATCTATGGACCTAATTAATGAAATACAAATATACTGTATATTTGTATTTCATTAATTAGAGTTTCGGAAATCTCATAAATTACTTTAAAGAAATACACCCTACATAGCGCGTGCATAATAATAAAATAGGACCCTATAATACCTAGGCCGCACTCACACTTGAATGAAAAGAGTGAGCGAAATATACTACCTACTTACGTACGTATTTTTACCGTTACGATTATCACTCTATGTCAGTAAAAAAAATAACATCTATTTCATATACATATACGCCCTATTATTTTCAAGACCGTAAAAAAGTCACCCAGTATAAAATATATTATCTAAGCTGTAGATTGGCCCCCGTTGGGGCTACAATGTCATATGTCGCTTCTGTAGACTATCGACATTTTGCGTTTTCCACAGTTGAGAGGATAAAAATAACACATAAAACCTATCTTATATAACTTGCACGAATTAACATGACACATTACTCGAATGTCCTATTTCCAAAGTACATAACATACAAAAAATCGATGAACAAATTACTCTACTATTATCAGATATTATTAATGAATTGCATGCAAAGGGCGAGACCGGGGCTCGTGCGGGATAGCGGGAGGAAGGTTGATCTTCGAGTTATTAGCATATCTACTTGTGATATACTTTATAACACTTTTTTACTATTTCATCATAAAACTATTGTACCTAGTTTAAGTCGGCGATAGGTTAACACGTAGAAACCCGTCAAATATGCGTCTGATTAGAATGATTAAACAAATACCAATTATAAAAATTAACAATTTGAAACCCTGCAATGGTTATGGTAGTTGCTTCTGAATTCTGGGTTGGACTCCCACTCGGAACATTTATTATGAACCACAGATAGTATTAGGTATGCTTTGTGTCCATGAAATATTTTTTTGTAATGAATTTATTTCCCTACTGTTAGAGTTTGTTTTTCTTTTTACAAAAAAAAGTTGGTTTGTCAACTGTCATTTGATTGTGTATAGAATAATTTTGTAACGTCTAATTTACTTAATTTTAGATGTTTTGCCTAGTATCTATAACTTAATATAAGGGACACGGCAAGACATGAGTGAGACATCAGTCATCTCTATTTTAAATCTAATTAATAACGGATTTTTAATTGTAGTTTCATTGTGTGCGTATAGTATAACATATTCATGTTTAAATATTGATAATGTATACTTCTTTTAATTAACGTTCTTCAAACACTTAATTAATTTTTCCATGTAAAAATTTCTTACGTTTTAAATTGTTAAATTATTGTATCAATTTAATAAATAAAATTATCCTAAAACATTAGCTATCCGTACTTTTTCAGCCAACTTTGTAAAATGTCTGTTGGCCAAATCTAATTTAACTATTGCCGCAACTGCAACCGTATCCCAAAGGGTAAACAAACCAGGACACGTTCAATAATAACCAATTCCATATGTACAAGAAAAAGCAATACGTTCAGCTCATCTCGCAACCTAAGATAGTTCTGATGAAATTTATAGGTATGAAATTGAATTGATGGGAAGCAAGCCTCCGTCGGGTGGCGTGAAATTATCAAGTGAAACATCGTAGATTAAGTGTCGACGTTCTTCGGTAACCTAGCCTGATCGATCGACCTACTTCATAAAGAAATAGACGAGAACATGTATGCGAACGTTTGTTTTTATGAATTATTTGCGTTGGCTTATCGATTTTCTTGGTGTTCCACTTTAGTGCTACGGTATTAGGATTTCTTAGTACCTACAATTCGCCTAAATAGTTTTTTTTCAGATGTTCATAATATGTAGTTTGCACCGATTCTTTTGCTACTTCACCGGGCATACAGGCGAGCAGAGCTCCAGCTTAGATAAATGGTTTAAACACTACAAACTAAGCAACCTGCGTAAGAGGGCGTCCCCTGTGGGACTTGGACCTCGGCTCAGGGCGGTCGCTGACGGGGAGATTGAGGAATTATGGCTTTTAGTTTAGGGGAGTTTTGTGCAACTGTCGCTCTACTTTACAGTTCGCGGGCCTCTCGGACTACGAGGGCATCGGACGCCTTAACTGTGGGAATATGTATTAATAAGATAAGAATCATAATTTCATAAGACAGTATCAAAACTTATCATCCTTAATTCTGGATGAAGGACGATAAGTCGAACAAATTATAGTAGAGAGACAATTGCACAAAACTCTCAAAGAAATCTAAGAGTCATAATTGCCTAATCTCCCCTTCAGTGACAAGCCTGAGCCGAGGTCTAAGCCCCAAAATTAGGCACTCTCTTACGCAGGTTGTTAATTTGTAGTTTTTAAACCATTTAATAAGACTCTGCTCGCCTTTTTGGCCGTTAAAAAAAGCAAAGGTTACGTGGTTAACTACTTATGCCCGATAGAAAATCAAAATAAAACGATACTTGAGCCGTTTGGTACTACTCTACCACCACTACTCTTACTGTATAAAAGTTATTGATGGCTTTTTCTTTTTCGTTTTCTAATTGATGAAATCGCATAAACCACCCCTGGTCGCGGTGAGGTGGTTATTGCGATTTCAGAGTGTTTAAAAATGTTAAAATATATACTAATATTTTAATGAGGAAAGGTTTGAGTTATTGTTTCTTAGTTTGTATTAAGTAGGCTCGGGAACAACTGGTGTGAATTCAAAAAAAAAATCACGATGATATATCTACGTTCCATATCCAGGTTCCGTTGGGAACTTTATTATTTAACGATCTAATTCCCAAGGGAACGGGAGTTATGCGGGTAAATCTATCTTCTAAAATTATAAAAATTTCATGAATTTTTAAATATGAAATTTTGATACATTTCTCATGCCATAACTGCATAAGAACAATACTTATTACAATATTTACAAAAATAGTTTTTTGTACAAATGTGGACACTGGACAGATATAGGTTAGGCATAACAGTTTAATTAAACTCTGAGTCATGTGTAAATAATACTATTCTTGTGATAAGAAAATAAATGTTAATTTATTCCGTGATGAGTTTCACACATCATAAGAAACAATTAATCAAAATAATTACTGATATGTGATAATTTATTGTGTATTCTGCATACCGATGCACACACATAATAACTATTTGTGTCATCATCACAGATATAAATACAAGGACCCATTTCTGCACATTTTAACAAAATTACGTACCTTTAGTATATACGCTAGTGACGCTCTACTGATTAAATCATACCAAAAAAGATCCATTACACTGGTTGTATTTTAAGGGTAGGTATTGTTATGAGAGCAATGATATACCATATGGTACCATACCAAGTTATTAAATAAAAGCCAATAGTTATTTCGATCGACTAGGTAGGGCCAACTTAGAAATAGAGGTCATTCGTCAATTCCGATTGGACGTTTGGGAAACTTCGAGAGAACTTTGTGTCCAAAATACCTCAGTGCCTTAAGTTTTCAATCAATGTTTATTTCCAGTGATGACTTATATCGATCTGAGCGGACTATGCAAAGAGCTGTGCTTGAAATTTTGCTGCGTGATCGAATCAGAAATTAAGCGATCTGCTGGAGAACGGAGATCACTGACATCGCTTAACGGATTAGCAAGCTAAAATGGCAATGGACAAAACACATAGCTCGACGAACTGACGGCCAATGGAGCAAAAAGGTTCTCAAGTGGAGACCCCGAACTGGCAAGCACAGCGTGGGTCGACCGCTTGCAGTGGTTGCAGACCGCTAGCAATCATTTCCCCTGGAAATCGATGAGAAGATAGGTTTTTCTCATCGATTCAGCAGTGGATCAAAACAGGTTAATATAAAAATGATGGTAAATAGTTATTTGCTAGCAGTTTGATACATCAGTGGAAAGACAAATAACTTTAGTATCTATCAGGAATCCAATTACCCAACTACCAACACTCCATTGCGATTTTTTCATAGCGTTCTCAAATTACCGTAATTGGGGCTCAGGTACCTATAATTTTCTTCCATGAATAAAAAACAACGAAGGCACCGAATTTCATACTACACCTTGTCTGTCTTAGTTCGAAAGAGCAACCAAGGTAAGTAACCTTTCTAAAGGAACGAATTACTTATCACCACAATGGAAGGTGGAGTCCTAGGTATACCGCCACCACCACGGTGACTTTATTCCCTGGGAGAAATAGAAAGGTTAAATTCAAAGCATTTCAGTTATCAGAACTGAAACTAGTTTTAGGAAATAAACCTCGTTGCGATAGTAATTAGATTCAATATGATTGGTACTACTACGAAAAGAAAGAAAATACATGTAATTCAGCACGACATACGACATATATAATACAAAACACAAATTATATTTAAATATATAAGTATAAGGCTTGCCTTAAGTCTCTGAGTTCGTGTGGGTTCGATCCCCACGCCGGGCAAGATATCTTTATGGATAATCTAAAATTGGTTTCCGGATCTGTACGTGAGTTAAGGGACTCCTCACTATGCCTCGGAAAGCACGTGAAGCCATTGTTCCTGATTGTTATGACATATTCTACAAAATCTACCAAGGAACAGGCAGCAGCGTTTCCCTGTGTGTTACGACATAAATAATAAATAAACGTGGTGGCTATGGCAAAACCCTCCCTCGGGAGGTGTCCTATATTCAGAAGTGGATGTTATGCGGGATGATGATGATCAGAAAAGAAAACGACAACATGAAACCCTGCATGTTCTGCCGAAAAGGTCACCACCTCAGCATTAGCTAGGCAACTATCCTAACTTATTAGCGCTTCATTGAATTAAACATAAGTGTCCTGAAATATACCCCTACTAAATAATATTAGACCACGATAGAATTAAAACGAAGTTAAAATTAAAAATTCATTGTATCAGTTCCCTTATACATAAGTGTAAGACAAAGTTTATGTGGCTTATACATTTCTAGTTTATCTATATATATAAATACAATTGAAGTGTCAATTTGTAATGAAAAAATAACAGGTCTTTACTTAATGCGTATGAATGTGTTTAGGGCTACCAATAACAAAACACAATAAAAAATAAAATGTATGTCTGTGCGTCGGTTTGTGCTGGCTAATCTTAGTAACGGCTGGATCGATTTTGACGGGATTGTCAGCGATAGACAGCAAATTTTATATGGTATAAATATATTATATTTTTTTAATGTTTTCCGTCTGTTTGTTAATCCGTGCATTTCGCCTAATCTCCATAACGATACGTACTGATATAGACGGGACTTTAATTGTTAGATAGTTTTTAAATCATTATTTTATGTAGACGAAGTTGCGGGCATCGGCTAGTCTACCATAAAGCTAAGTAGGTTTTAAAAATACTGCATAGCATAGACAAACTCTGCAGTCATAAAAATACAGAGTGCTGTAATAATATTAAAGCACGACCCGCCTAACTTTGTTTTAATTTATTTACAGAAAAACCGTGACTTTTTGAAATGGAACCGTTTTAAGACTCAAATATATACAATTTTATACTTACATTCAGAATAGAATGTTCTGGCAAAGCAAGCGGAGTTTCTAAGATTTTAAAAATAGGAAAGGTTCACGGATGTGTGGCGTAGTATATCATATGAGAAATGCTGGCATGGGTGAATAATTGAATATGTTTACTAGAATCTGGTTGAGTTTGTATTAAACTGTTTGGACTCTGTGTCGTTGTCACTGAAAAATAAAACGAATCGTAAGTTGATGAACTTGTGTGCCCCTGATCGGGCATAATTATTATATTATTTACTTAATTGTTATGACACCTAACCTAAACTAACCAAACGAGACAATGCTACTGTTTTAAACAAACAAAACAAAACAAAAACTTCACCTTCAATAAGTCCTGTTGAGCCATTGTGTGTTTTTTTTTATACCACCGTAAACCTCGCTAGTTTATCAATTAACTAGAGAGTTGATCAACTAACTAGTAAATTAATCACCTTACGATTTTTATTATTTTCCGGTCACATCATGATTATTATTATTAAGTGGTCCGTTATATTCGTCTCAAACGGGAAGCTGTGGGTAAATTCAGTTCAGTTAAATGATTTAGAGGTATAATGTTAACCTGTGTGCTAAGAGACAATATTCAATTATTATTTCAACAGTTGAGAAGCATAAAGTCCGATGAGTATACCTAAGTCAGAAATATTCGTCTTATGTGTCGTTATCGTAAATAAATAAAAAATAAAATAAAAATCATTTTTATTTACGTAAACCTATTACAGGCACTTGCAAATAGTCAAAACAATAATTTAGTATTAAGTATTATTTAGATAATATCATATTTTATAATATTATTATTATTAATTATCATATTTTATAAATTTTCAAATTAAACAAGTATTTAAGTTATTATTTTAATCTTAACGTCTTAGTTTATTATTTAACTATATTGTGTCAAATAGCTTGTTCTGTCTATAGTAGGTTAGAACAATTGTCATTATTTAGGTGGACCATGAGTATATAACGACGGACGCGCTTTAAGGCTACCACCGGATCCAATACGCCCCAACTGAGAAGATCCGGCGAAACAAACTCAGTGGGTTATTCTACTGCCAACTGGCAATTACGACCGAATACCGCTTCTGAAGTATAATAATAGATACATTCGTCCTTATGTTTGCCTCTAAAGTCTAGATTTATGTCTTAAAGGAGTGGTTACCAATTTTTTATCAACTTTTCTAAACACCTTTTCAAAATGGTATGAAATTTCTATCATCATCCCATTTAACGTCCTAAACTGGAGTTTAGCGAGTATAGTAAAAAGGATCTAATCTTATCTATCAAATTAAACGAAGATTGTAACGATATAAACGGATTTATTTTAAACAAGTGTTCGGTTCAACCGTCAAATCAAGGGCTTAGGCCTAAATCAAGTATGAATATATTTCACCTCGCCTAAAAGTGTCAAAACTGTCATACATAAGTGTTGCTATTCTTAACTCTTGATTCGATACAATTAAATAATACATTCGACTAGATTTATAACAACTATTATTTTAATTTGCTTTTACTTTAAATACAAACACATTGTATTCGTGCTTACATACCTACTAGCTAGAATATTAGTAAAAATACCCACAACTTGGCTAATTAACCTTACAAGTATGTTTACATAAGTACCTCAATGAAAAAAGCCACAACAGCACAAATCAAAGTTATGTAGGTACTATAATATTCCCCTAACGACGTTTTGTAAATATGGTATGGGTGCAAAACTTGAAAACTTCGATTTTTTTACTTTGATATTGTAGAACTAATACAGAATCCAAACACTCCATAATCAGTAATCCGACAACATTATCGCTAGGTATATAATTTGCACACAAGCAAAACATTTTCTTTTAATATTGCCAAATATGTCGGTATTTGGGTATACTTTTCTGCCCAGCAGCATAAATTTCTGATAGTTTTTATTTTATAATTACCTAACTTTTAGTTATAGATTAAATTTGTAGGTATTATTATTATAAATAAGTTAAGCTCGCCATTGTACATCATCTTTAATTGTTGTACTCTCATAACTTACATTCATGTGTACAATAAAGACTAAATAAATATATAAAATATTGTTTTTATTTTATTGTTGGTAACACAAAAATATACCTTTATATTTCTGGTCTGTATAAAGTTGAATATTGTTATCTTTATCATAACTGGTTGCTGAGTCGCGCTTTGCAGCCAATTTGCCGCTCATGAGATTGCACTTTCTACTCAATTTACAACATTAGAATTTAAAAGGCAAGCTTAACAGGAGTTCGCGCTGAAGTATTAGATATTGTTAGTGTTACTTTAATGTAATCTACAGTAACAGTGCAGGTATTTTGTGTTTTATTTGTTCACAAAATTTTTTTGGAAAACCTAGTCATTAGACGTAATCTTGTACAGCACTTTTCCTTTAAGGACGCGCCTAAAGCTTAGTGAAACTTAAAATAATAAAAGCAGTTCCTTTTTCATGACTTGGAACTTTCGAGTTGCCACAGATTGGGAATGACAACATAATATTTCCAAAGATCCTGCCTAGGTTAAAAAAGTACCTACAAACGTATCGTATCATATCGTTTATATCGTAATTATTACAGTTATGTTGAAACTGTAATAATTACGATAGGTACAATGACTACCAGGGATTTATAGATGATTGTCTTTAATTTGTATTTATATTAAAAATAAACACTAACGGTTGTGATCTTGCATCTCGTGTTTCGCGACCGTCGCGTAAAAGTTTGTGCCTCTAAAATTTGAAAATTTGTTAAGACAGTATTTCCCAATTAGTGATACGCGAAGTTGCATCAAGGGATGCTGTGGCAATCTCTTGTACAAGATAGTATTATCAATATAAAAGAAAAGGAAACTGTAATTACCACGTTGTAATAACAACATCGATCAGTGTAAATATAATAATCCTACTAATATTATAAAGGGGAGTGTTTGTATCTGTGGATGTATGTATGTTTGTTACTATTTCACGCAAAAACTACTAAATGGATTTAGCTGAAAGTTTGCACGCGGATAGTTTATAAGCTGGCATAGAGGCTACAAAATATCACGCTCGGACCCACTGGAGCATAGTGACGCGGGTAAAACGGCGGGGCGCAACTATAGTTTGTCTATAAATCAGTCTGTGTTTAACAAGTGTTATCTAATTGTCACTTCAGCAGTAAGAGGTACGCCAGTTTGATTTTCTCCAAGGCGTAGCGGTACAAGTCTCGCTTTCAATCTCGAAGGTCGTGGGTTCCATCCTCATCCACAGAACAAGAAATGTTATAATTTTGTGGGTCTGGTCGGTTGAGCGACTACGATCGCAGAAGGAAGTTGGACCTTGAGCTGATAGCTGCTGCTGTGATCCATTAGGTGTATGTCCTTTAGTCCTTACTATACCCACGGGAAGACTATTTCTATTTGTTGGTCTATTTCTAAACTGGACATCTTATATACATGCATATGCATTTAGTTTACACCTATTATTTTTCTATTACAAACCGACATCATCATCAGCCCGTATAACGACCAATGCTGAACATGGGCCTCCTCCTGAGGGAGAGTATTTGCCAAAGTCACCACGCTTGGCAGGCGGGTTGGTGACCGCAGTATAATGTTGTAACATACAAGGAAACGCTGCTGCCCGTTCCTTGATATACGATTATTATAGATGTTTTAACAATCGGGACCAACGGCTTAACGTGCTTTCCGAGGCACGGAGGGTAGTCCCTCAACCAACTAGACCCGGAAAGAAATCTTAGAAAATGCATAAAGATTTTCTGTCCGGCGTGGGTATCGAACCCACGATCTCCAAGATTTAAAGCGAGCCAATTACCGCTACGCTACGGAGGTTGTGGAGTACAAACAGACACTGCAATGTGATTTATTTGTTTAGATATAGATTAAAATGTATTAAATTATTACTTGACTTATTGTCAAATTATACCATTTGACGCCGACTGCGTTTTTCTGTCTACATAGCGCCGATCAATAGTCCTACGAGCATTTGTTTCATAAATAAAAATTGAAGTAGCAAAAGCCTCAGGGCTAACTACATATGTCCGTCCGAAAAAAAAAACTTATTACTTCACCCTACTATCCTAAAAAATCTTTCATCTTATGTACGTTAGTACCTACTCGTACTTTTAAAATTAAATATTATTACGTAAATTGCTTTTAAGTCTAAGCGGTACACCGACTAATTGGTCCGGTAACAATTTAGTGACGTGGCTTAACTAACTGACTTGGTGCAATCGCTTCAGTTCAGTCGCTGGTCACTGTTCTAACCTAATCTAACTAATTCCACCTCTAACTAATTGCCAGCGGTCGCACCAAGCTTTAACCGGCTAACGTTCTGCGCTTCGACTTTTAGCCATCATAATACTATGCATTTTAATAAGTTTTAGGTTTAAGTAGAAATATAATAAAATTACAATTTACTTTACAACCTTCGTAGCGTAGCGGTATTTGGCTCGGTTTAAAATCTTGGAGGTAGTTCGATCCCCACGCCGGACTAAAAATCTTTGTGTAAATTCTGAGATTTCTTTCCGGGTTCCGGTCTGGTTGGTTGAGGGACTACCCGTGCCTCGGAAAGCACGTTAAGCCGTTGGTCCCGAATGTTATAACATCATCTATAATAATCGTATATCAAGGCACGGGCAGCAGCGTTGCCTTGTGTGTTACTACATAATTCTGCGGTCACCAACCCGCCTTGCCAATACTATGGCAAATACCCTCCTCTCGGGAGGAGGCCCATGTTCATTAGTGGACGTTACACGGGCTGCTGATGACAATTTACTTTAAATCTCTCTCACTCTATATTAATCTATATCTATACTAATATATAAAGCTAAAGAGTTTGTTCGCTTAAACACGCTAATTTCAAAAATTACTGGAAAAATTGTTGAAAAATTCTTAAGTATAAATAGCCAGTGTATTTAGCGAGGACCACTATATTTAATAATGAAGTTCTTACGGAAATGGGAACATGGCGGGTGAAACCACGCGCGGGAGACTAGTAAAGTACATGTTATTCTATATCTAACACTAGCTTCCCGCGCGCGTAACTTCCGTTCCCGTGGGAACTTCATAATTAAATATAGCCTATGTCACTCAGGGTGAATGTAGCTTCCAATGGTGAAAGAATTTTTGTAATCGTCACAGTATTTTTTGAGTTTATTCATTACAAGCATACACAAAAAATACAAATCTTTCCTCTTTGAAATATTAGTAAAGGTTATAAAGAGGAAATAAAAAAATTGATTATTTGTTTACATTGAATAGGTTCCAAAACTACTGAACCAATAAAAAAAATCTTCCACAATTAGAAGGTTAAGTAATTCAGGAGTGACAAAGCCTGTAACATTTTTTATGGTAAGATTATATAGTCACTATGTTAGAAGCCCTGTTATTCTTTGTTTTTTTCGGAAGGACTTACTTAGTTAACCCCGAGGCTTTTGCTATTTCACCGGGCATAAAGGCGAGCAGAACTCCAGCCTTAATAAATGGTTTAAAAACTACAAACTAAGCAACCTGCGCAAGAGAGCGCCCCCTGTGGGACTTGGACCTCGGCTCAGGGCGGTCGCCATCACGAGATTGAGGGCGGTCGCCATCACGAGATTGAGATTGAGGAACTGTCGCCTTTGTTACTCCTGGATAATTAAAGCTTCTAAAAGTGAAAGGTATTTTGAAATCGGTATAATATTTTTTTAATTTGTTTATTACAATTTTAAAAATACAAAATCTTTTCTCTTTATTATTTTATTGCTTAATATAAAATTCATTTAAATATAGCCGTATTACAACTGTGTGATAATGGATGTGGTCAGGTTGAGGGTCTGGTTGTGGTTTGTGTAAATGAGTTTTAAATATGATGATTCTCGCGACCAATTGCGAATTTATTTATACCTGCTGATATTTTTTTTTAATATTTATAAATAATACCGTCCAGCTCTTACGGTTCATGAAGTACAGCCTGGTGACAGACATACGGACTGCGGTCGAGTATTGGTAATAGTGTCCCGTTTCCTTCCTTTCGGTATTCGCCCTAAAAATGAATCGCCAAAATGTATGTACCCGTGTAACTTGAGAAGGACTTGAACGATTAGGTAGAAATTTTAAAGGTATTTGTAATTGTCAGGAAAACGTTTTTATGGAGGTACATCAAACGTTTTTATGGAGGTACATCGGAAAATATCCGAGAAGTGTCATAATTTACGGACAACGCCGGGAGAGAACAGCTAGTCTATTATACAAAAGTGCATATAATTCAAGAGATGATAAAATTAGTTTATAAATACAATTAATTTATGTTTTTGTAATACAATTAATTAATGTTTCATCATCATCATCATCAGCCCTGATGACGTCCACTGCTGAACATGGGCCTCCTCCCGAGGGAGGGTATTTGCCATAGTCACCACGCTTGGCAGGCGGATTGGTGACCGCAGTATTATGTTGTACCACACAAGGAAACGCTGCTGCCCGTTCCTTGATATACGATTATTATAGATGATGTTATAACAATCGGGACCAACTGCTTAACGTGCTTTTCGAGGCACGGAGGGTAGTCCCTCAACCAACCAGACCCAGAAAGAAATCTTAGAATTTACACAAAGATTTCTTGTCCGGTGTGGGAATGGAACCCACGACCTCCGAGATTTAAAGCGAGCCAAATACCGCTACGCTACGGAGGTTGTCAATTAATGTTTAGTTTTAGTCAAAGTTAGAACAATAACTACATAAATAGATTGATTTTTATCTTTCAATCATTTTTTCAGTTTAGTTTAGACATTTTAAAACAAAACATATTCAGAGTTATCAGACATAAAAACAATATTTAAAACGTTTTTAAACTTTCGCGTATCATAATTATCATTTATAGCACACAGGTATTACCGCGATCTGCCCGCGACCACGATCAATGTAACTTGATCGAAACGTCGGGTAATATAAAAAGGTAATAATTTTTATCGCGGTAATACCTGTGTGCCACAAATTATAATATTTAAAACGGTTTAAAGGGGTATTTACTACTTATTTTGACATCTGCGGTACACTTAAAATTGAATCAAATTACGTTCTTAAAAAGTTTGATTTGATTGCTTTATTTATTGAATCAGCACTTAGAATGTTAACAAATTTATTTATATCAATAGGGGCGTAGATATAGGAATCGTACGATATTGAAGTTACCCTCTGCATTCATCAAATGAAGTCTTTTCTAAACTATTCGTCTGACGAACGATTCGATTGACGAACGGCGTATGTGGAATAGATCGGCTTGATACTTGACAAGTTTACTTACTTGTTTTTTTATTATTCATCATCATCAGCCCATATAAGTGGACGTTATACGGACTGATGATGATGAATAATATGCTGAACATGGGCCTCCTCCCGAGGGAGGGTATTTGCCATAGTCACCTCGCTTGGCAGGCGGGTTGGTGACGCAGTATTATTTTGTACCACACAAGAAAACGCTGCTGCTTAACGTGCACGGAGGCACGGAGGGTTTCCGAGGCACGGAGGGTAGTCCCACAACCAACCAGACCCGGAAAGAAATGTAAGAATTTACACAAAGATTTCCTGTCCGGCGTGGGGATCGAACCCACGACCTCCGAGATTTAAAGCGAGCCAAATACCGAGGTTGTTTTTCTTTTTAACGCTGGACGAATGAGTGTTCTTTTTCACAATCCCTGCAAACATTTATAATAAAGTGAAATAGCAAAATAGTTTCCTAAGCAATTTGTTATAAATACATATAAAAAAATAAATTAATTGTTAACAAACAAATAGTAATCAAATATAATGCGCAACAAACTAACTCAATAAGCATTTCTATAAAGGAAATGGTTGTATAGCTTAAAACAGCTTTCATATGATATTTCCATTTGTCTCCGGTGCAGATATAAATTCTAAGAACAAAGATCCACTTATGGATTTCAATTCCTAGAATACTTCTTGTACGAGCAAGTAGGTACTAAGCACTATCTTTCTCTCTGAATGTACGAATACTGGTTACATTTTCGCCGAATGTCAAAATAGAATAAGTTCCTATTAAGCTATATAACTTTACATAGACACTATTACGGTATCCTCCTACTTTTTTAAGGTTTTCTAATTGGCTGAAATAATAGTTTCTTCTAATTTTTATAGCGGTATTAAAATGTCTAATTTTTGTAATGTAGGCGGGGTAGTAGGCGGTCTCATTATTAAATGAGAATGCGTTTTTAGAGCTTAAACGATGATATGTAGATTGTTGGACTACACACATAATAACTTTTTCACCCGCGTAATTTTCATTTCCTTAGTAACTTCATAATTATAGGACTGCACCGGTGGCTCAGTGGTTACGATAGTTGCCTCTGAGACCTGGTGTTCTGGGTTCGATTCCCACCCGGGACAATTATTTGTGTGAACCACAAATAGTTGTTCTGAGTCTGGGTGTTGTTTGTCCGTGAAATGAATGTTTGTAAAGTCCCCCGCGACACAGGGATTTATTTCACTAGTGCGGGAGTTGTCTTTTTCAAAAAAAAAAAAAAAAATTAAATTATGTTTAGCCTTCCTCGATAATTGGATTAATCTAATACTAAAACATGTTTTCAAATAGGACCAGTAGTTCCTGAGATTAGCTCGTTACAGCAAAAAACAAACAAACAAACTCTTCAGCTTTATAAATTAGGTCATTGATGAATGGTTTAATATAACATTTAAATAATTTTACGAACTTGTTTAGTAGATCCTGAGATTAGCGCGTTTAAGCAAACAAACAGTTTTCTATATACAACTATATTACCTAAATCAGAGTTTTATGTAGCCACAATGTAAGCTGAATTTCATTTAACTTTCAACTAAACTAGTTTTAGTACAAATAAAGAGGAAAATCTTTTTTATTTTCATTTCGTAAAAATTTTACGTTACGTTAAACTTCTTTTATTAAGAATTTTCACAAGAAACCGTCAAAATACCTACAAATTATTTGCCGAGTGCTTGGGTACTAACAGATACTTAAAATAATTATGTTTGTCATTTTTTATTTTAGGAAAGTTTAGTATCACTTTACTTCGTGCTGCCCGCAACTTCACCCGCGTAAAATAACGATTTCATAAGCTGTCTCATGAAGGAAAAGTCCCGTTTAAATTAGTTTAAACTAGATTAGACCGGAATACTCGGATGAACAAACATATATACAAATCAAAAGCCTATATTATACCTTTAAAAATTAACTATATACCAGTGAAAGTCCCATCAATCGCCGGTGCCGTTGCTGTGATTAGCTGGAATAAACAGACGGCATTTAGTAAAAACGTATTATTTTTGTATTACAAACATACACTCCAATTTTATTTATTATATAAATATTGAGACAAGTACTAAAATAAAAAATAAGCACACTTTGTATTTCACTAGTAACATTTTCCTCATAAGTGTATTCCAAGTATCAAAGACAGTCGTTCCCTCTGGAAGTCCCGATCGATACTCATATGATTGTAAATGTAGATTGATTGGCTGCATCTCGCATTTCTTTTTATACCGAGTCGGCGACTCCATTACGACACTATTCTACAGGATTTAGTGACTGTGTTCAGAAGAGCTTTTCAACTGGACTTGATTGTTGAACAAATGTGATGTTACATTGCAGTGTTTGTTAGATTTAAAGTCGACAAATGTTGTTTTTGAATGGTTACTCTTGTATGAAGGTTTCTATAGATGTTTGGTGGAATAATGGTTATATTCAATGTTTCTTTAGTATGGACAAATCCAGAGAATTCATGACGAAAGGTAGGTCTAAAGCAATCATGAACAGTTACCCAATATAGAAACTGCGAAAAAAGGCAAGGTTAGTATCAGATGAGATGACGACATTGTCAAGTGAGCACGAAACACATGGAGCAGAACTGCCATATATAGGATCACAAGAATATCATTGGGGCAGGTTTTCGCCACTTAGTGTAGTTCTTTCACTTATTAATTTAAGATTGATTGGCTGCATCTCGCATTTATTTTTGTACAGAGTCGGCGACTCCATTACGACATTATTCTACAGGATTTAGTGACTTTGCTCAGAGGAGCTTTTCAATTGGACTTGATTTAAAGTCGAAAATTGTGTTTTTTGAATGGTTACTTGTATGAAGTTACTCTAGTGATATTAGGTGGAATAATAGTCATAGTAATATTTCTTGAGTAAAGCAGAGGTCGCATTTATACAGCAATAGCAACGAACGAATCATTTTCCCTTGTCGTTCATGGAGTGCGGCCGCCGGCATATTATTGTATGAGTTCGTTTTCTCGAAGTCGCCATCGCGTTCAGGTTGCCTTAGTAATGCGGCCTCGTCCACAATATTACAATCTCCATGGGGTATCGGTATTAGGCTCGCCCGAACACCCAGAATTAAATCTTAGAATCTACATAAAGATAGATTTTTTGTGTAGATTCTAAGATTTTTTCCGGGTCTGGTCGGTTGAGGGACTAGCTTCCGTGCCTCGGAAAGTATGTCAGGCCGTTGGTCCCCATTATTATCATCAATAACAATCGTATAGAAAACGGGCAGCAGTACCAATGGAAATCCATATAATTAACAGTTTCATAGGTTATATTTTAAGAGGAGGCTCGCTCGAGAATTATACATATAGATATTAGCAATATACAGTTTTTTCCTTGATGTTGAATATTATTATTAAGTAAAGATAAATGTAAAGTTAAAGTTACATTTCCCATCGACAACATCTATACAAAGGGAAAGTTTGTATTTTTATATTTTTGTATGTTTGTTTCAAAATATAAAATAATATATATAATCATAAACTCAAAAACTACTGAACGGATTTCGATAATTCTTTCACCATTAGATCCCTGAGATCCCTGATCATTGAGTAACATTGGCTAAAAGTCCACCCGTGCGAAGTGCGAGTATTATCTTTAAAGTCGAGTAAATAAAGCTCCGATTTTGTATTTTATGAATTCACTTTGCTTATTAATTTTAAATAATAATAATAATATATCCTGTTTGTATTCAGACCGTGAGTGTTGATCAGTGTTGCCAGAGAGTATTTCTTGGTATAGTGGGATCATAAAACTTTTTGAGTGAATAGCGGTATTCTTTTGTCGCAGGAGGGACACAGTAAAACGTATAAGTACGATTTTAATAGGAAGTTTTAAATACTTGTCTTTTATTTGATACAGTATAAATAGCCATAGCCGGGACCGGGAATTGAACTCACTACCACCGCAATTTTAGTCGAGGCTTATACCAAGGTTGACTTCTCAAAAACTGGGCATAAATAATTGAATCTGTTGTATCCTCAAGAGTATCAAACACTAAAGAAGTTTTCAAACTTCAACTTCGTATTGAATCCTTTAATCTCTCACGTTTTCCAAATCGCAACATAAATTGTAGGTTTACCCTACAACAGGAACACAACGGTTCTTTTCAGGATTTTCATAAGCTTTTTCTAACGTAAAAATAACCCTTTGAAACTTATCAGTGAGACTTGAAGGTTATCGATCGGCCATTCCTCACAATAAAATGTTGGAAGCAAGGAAAATCCGAAAATATTTTCTTTGACCCGAAATGAACAAAGGGACTCCAATCTTAAATCAGTATTGGTGGTCCTTTTAAAAAATCATGTTGGGACTACAGATATAGATGTTCATCAACACTTTTATTCAGACAACGCCAAAATTACGTCAAGAACCGCTGTTTTTTTATGAAAAGACTAAGTTAGGTGCACAGGCATGTTGATGATAGACACGGATTTATTACTGTGCTGCGCCGAATATCATATGGTTGGTTTGCGTTACGTACGTGACTAACTGACGGTGATCATTGCATATTGAACCGTTAGCATCATCATCATTATGAGTTCGTGTACCGTCCACTGTTAAACATGGTCCTCCTCCCGATAGTTACTACGCTTGGTAGGTGGGTTGGTGACTGCAGAATTATGTTGTGTAACACGCAAGGAAAAAGAAAAGCATTAACGTTATTTCCGAGGCACAGAGTGTAGTCTCTCAACCAACCAGACCCGGTAAGAAATCTTAGAATTTACCCCAAGATTTTTTGCCCGGCGTATTTTGTACAGGCTAGTTTTATTTCAACTTTCAGTACCTTTCTAATAAAGCCAATAATTGCACCTATTTCATTGGAAACAAGATTTTTAAACCTAATGTATACCTATACATTTTATAAAGATATCTTCAATAGGTACTGAAAAAACAATTGTTTTTGTTTGTCAAACCACTACTCCTTACCATGGAAGTTAGGGGCATGAAATTAAATGTTTGGAAGGCTATTTTAGAAAAACAACAATACACGTAGGTACTTACTTAGCAGCTTGTGCAGTTTTAATATGTTCAATCCTGGAGTATTTCCGATTAAAGTACCTACAACAAAGGACGTCTGTAATACACGTTGTCTGTAACCCGTACCTAGGTATTTGTTTCACCACAAATCAAGAGAATCGTGGTATAACACAACAATACAGCGAGCTTTGTCCTGTCTCACTAACCGTTTGCTTTCTGTTCGAAATTTCGTGTTAAAACAAATATTTTTCGTCTCCCGAGGAATCTTGTGTTGGTTTTGATGCGTACTATTAAATATTTGTTATCACAGAATGTTATGTACACTTTTTATTAACGTCTGTCGGCGGCTTTTCCTGCCTCTTGTAAAGTTCCTAAAGAAGTAGGGTGTTTTCATGTTTGTGTTACAAGTTATCTATATCTATACTAATATAATAAAGAGGACTTATATGATTGTTTGTATTGAACAAGCTCCGAAACCGATTTGAAAAATTCTTTCACCGTTAGAAAGCTACATTATCGCCAGGTAACATGGGCTATATTTAATTATGAAGTTCCCACGGGAACGGGAGTAACACGGGTAAAACCGCGCGCGGGAATCTAGTATTTAATAATCTTGGATTCGTTTTGTCCGCGTCAAATGATTTCTTGGGAAATGCTAGTAAAATGATATCTACAAACTTCCTCCATGAATGTGGGATTAATATGTGTTTCAATAACTTTAATAATATATTGTTTTGAGATGAGCGCTGTCGTACATTTCATATAAAGTTAAATTCAATTCAAAGAATCAATTATTTCAGTTGTTTCTCTACATAAATAAATTGAATTACAACAAGCTTAATTACGAATTACAATGGATGAATTTTGTTTATAAAATATAGGTACAACGTGATTTTGTAAGTCGTCGCTTATAGAGTCGTAAAACAATCGATTAATGTTATTTTTTAATTCTATTGAAATTTATACATCCATTTCAATATAATTAAATAAAACACTGATTAAAATGACATCGAACCTGCATCGTCATCGCACGAACAGTTGCCCCTGTTCGTGCAACCTCATATGGGTAATTTTAAATAAGTATAATGGGTAATTTTAAGATAATTTTAAATCTATACTTCTATACTAATATTATAAAGAGGAAAGATTTGTATATTTGTGTGTATGTTTGTAATGAATAAACTCGAAAACTACAATGCCGATTTCAAAAATTATTTCACCATTCGAAAGCTTCATTCACCTTGACTGACATAGGCTATATTTAATTATGAAGTTCCCGCGGGAGTTAGTTATTAGATAGGTTAGACTACAAGATAGATTAGTAATAATTTTAATTGTTTAACGACAATGATAAAAGTATACATACATGGCAAAATAATATGGATACGTTTCGATACTGTTGACATAATATCCTACGAATTAGTAGCCACGAATAAAGAATCACGGTTCATCCAATCAAATTCAATTAGTGATATGACCACGGCTGCGGAAATCCATATCAAAACGCCAAATAAATGAAAAAGTTAATGAATATTATTGTAAGCCTATTAAATGTTTACGAAATATTAAGCTTATCTATATTAATATTATAAACAGGTAAAGTTTTAGACAACCTTCATAGCGTAGGTATTTGGCTCGCTTTAAATCTCGGAGGTCGTGGGTTCAATCCTCACGCCGTACAGTAAATCTTTGTGTAAATTCAAAGATTTCTTTCCGGGTCTGGTTGGTTGAGGGACTACCCTCCGTGCCTCGGAAAGCACGTTAAGCCGTTGGTCCCGATTGTTATAACATCATCTATAATAATCGTATATCAAGGAACGGGCAGCAACGTTTCCTTGTGTGGTACAACATAATACTGCGGTCACCAACCTGCCTGCCAAGCGTGATGACTATGGCAACTACCCTCTCTCAGGAGGAGGCCCATATTCAGCAGTGGACGTTATACGGGCTGAACCGATTTAAAAAATCTTTTACCAATAGAAATTCACGACATTTGTAATATTTTTCAGTTAAAGTTTTTACGGGAACGAGATCTACGCAAGTTAAACTGCACGACACATGTAATTTACAAGTAAATCCAACCAAAATGTATCTTTGTTTCAGTATATCTAGAGCATGAAGGAGTCAATTGAGGGAATCAGGTCATTGTGGCGATTGTGAGTGACAGAACACAGCCCGTTTTGTTGATGTTGAGAGCTTTGCTTTGTTTTCTTGTATTGCAATGTAAATGTAAAATAGAAGCCACAACTATGTGCGGTTTTAAAGTGTAAAATCAAGGATCTTGTCTGTTAATAATAATCAATATTTAATGGCCATAAAATAACAATAAATCACATTATGGACGTAGTAGGCCTACGTAATTTTTGCTTGTGAATATTATTTTGTCGGGGTTCCTCGAGAGGGTTCCCAGTTTTATTTTTCGGACGGACATTATGTTTTCATCAGGAGGCTTTTGCTACTTCGCCGGACATAAAGGTGATTTAGGAATGATAACTTCAGATTTTTAGGTTAATTTTGTGCAACTATCGCTCTACTTTACAGCTTGTAAGCCTCTCCGACTTCGGGTCTACGAGGGCCTCGAAAGGTTCTTTGCAATCTACGGATCGGGTCTTCTCTCCGGCGGGTCGGATAGCGTGGTCTCTGTATAGTAGTGTTAGTTTATTGCTGTACTGCTAGTTGGTCGGTTATTTATGAAGGGTTCCCAGAAGCCGGAATGGTACCTGGGGCAACTGCAATCAACGAACGGAGGAGCGCCCGCAGGTGTAAGCCTTGGCACTGCCACGTTCGGAGCCGGATGCAATGGTGGAGTGTCACATGGCCCCCCTGCTTTATAGGTTTTAGGAAGTCTATAAAAAAGGTCAAAGTAATATTAGACACTTTTCTTTAGAATTAAAGTTGAGTATTATTCTATAGGTACATATTAAAACTGTTCAAGCATTTAATTATTTATTTTATCATTCAGATGTGTAGTAGTTTGTTTTGTGTGTATGGAACTAGAACATAATTATGTTACTTATTGGATAGACCGCACTTTTCACTACCACTGGGTCCCATAAATTGGACTCAGTCGTAGCTAATAGCCCGACTCACCGCATTTTAAATTTTTTCATCCAAAATTAAATAATTATCGTTTTTTTTTTTATGGAAAGCACACGGCACTGTCAGCTTAATGTTAAAGAATACATTTATTCCCCAATTAAATTCATAATGAAAATGATGTTCCAGCATCTTTTTTTTGGGATAAATACCCATAAGTTAATTGGGATGGCATCAATAAAAAATGAGTTATGCGCAAGTATTTCCGAAGGGGACGACCCTTAAGATTTCGGTCCGAAGAATCTTTGCAAAGGGCGACAATGCGAGAGCTGGCCCAAGTACGCACTGAGTTACAAAAACGTGACGATATTTACATAGATTCATAGATATGGGTATCTTGACCAATTGCTGTTTATAAAATTAATATTCCATACATTAACTCCACACGTCGATATAGCTTAATTATTAAAGAATCTTTCACCCAAAGTAGGTACATCTTACTAATATAATAAACGCGAAAGTTTGTAAGTATGGATGGATGGATGAATGTTTGTTACTTTTTCACGTAAAAACTTCTGAACGGAATTGGCTGAAATTTTGCACCGGGATAGGTTATACGCTGGATTAACATATAGGCTACAAAACATCACGCTCTAATCCACTGGAGCAGAGTAAAGTGGGTAATACCGCGGGGCGCAGCTAGTACATTCATAAAAGAATGAGTGAAAGCTTGATATCAATAGTAAACTGCATTGAAACCAAATAAATTGAAGAATAAACATTATTAATCAATAGGTACATTAACTCTGTCTCAAGAATGTCAATAGAACCACGAAAATATTGTAAACACTATGATTAAAATCAATACAAAAAGTCAATGTAAAACTATTCGGCCAATCAAAAGCAGTTTACATTAAGATAACAACTATTTAACCGGTCATGCATCCAAAAATCGCTGCATCAATCAGCCCAGTGCGTACACATTTGAAAAGGACCTACAACTCGTTATTTATAATTTACTTCCTTAATTAATACATTTTAGCATTGTTCTTCCACGTCTTATACTAAGAGAAAGTTTGAACAGATGGTACGACGCGCTAGTTCGCTGATTCCTTTTTGATTTTAAGACTATCTTCGATCGCAGAATCATTCGTACCGAACTACTTTCAATATTTTTATCGCACCTGCTTTTGCTATTTGATGATAATAGTTGAATCGAAATAATAAGAGATAAACTTTTGTTGACGTGCACTACGTAAATCAAAAGGAAACAATGTATTACTGAATGATTCCTTTTCGAAAGATCCTACTAATATTTATTATAAACGCGAAAGTTTGTAAGTATGGATGGATGGATGTTTGTTACTCTTTCACGCAAAAACTACTACTGCTTCTGCATGGATTTGACTGAAAGTTTGCAGACGGATAGTTTATAAGCTGGATTAACATATAGGCTACAAAATATCACGCTCCAAACCACTGGAGCAGAGTGACGCGGGTAACACCGCGGGGCGCAGCTATGTCTTTATATTTTGGGAGACGTGGGATTTGATTGACGTGATTTTGTTTTAGATTTCAACAAACCACTCCATATTATCATCATCATATTTGTAATCGATAAATGAAATAAGTAAACGCATTAATTTAAAGTGCGATTTGATGTTAAGGCTTAGGAATCGGATCTATGACTTCCGGGACTTACGGCGAGTGTTATACTGCCAGGCCACGAACATATAAAACTTTAGCTTCCCGCGTGCGGTTTAACTTGCGCCGCTCCCGTTCCCGTTGGAATATCTTAATAAAATATAGCCTACATTACTCCAGGATATCGTAGCATTCTATTAGTGAAAGAATTTTTGAAATCGGTGCAGCAGTTCCGGAGCTTATTCAATGCAAACTATTAAATATACAATATAGTCGACTTCTCTTTCAAAAAGACGATCTTATTCCTTACCTGCATAGCTGCAATGAGAACGTTTAAATTCTGTACTAATTGCATTATTATACAGAAATGATGTCTCGACGCGTATAGCTGAATCGAAGTCCACAAGAACTCTAGAACTGCTAACTTTCCTTATTGCAAAGTCTTGCTTTAATGTAGTTTTAAGGTTGGAGTTAGGAAGTCTTAACTATTTTATTAAATTTCTATGGGCGTGCTCTGTGGGTAATAAGAATTTCCTGCTTAATTCGAAGTAGGTACAATATAAATGTATAAAATAATATGTAAAATTCTTATTTTAAAGTGCCTTAGATCACACATCCACTGCTTTTATACGAATCATATAATTTTACGAAGCAAAATCAGAATATGGTTTTGGAGGTAATACTTAGGCTGAACCCACATTGGGCTTGCGCAATCCTCGATCGTGTCTCATGCTTACGTCGCTCAGCGAGCGGGGGTAGTGAGTAACGGGGTAGCTCGCGTCGTTAACGTGCTCGAGGTACGTCAGCCTTAGATTGAATGCCTATTATAATAATATATCATATCATACGGTGCAAATAATGCCTAGCTGCTGCACAATGTTTATAAACAATTAATGAACACATTGCTAGACAATTACTGTTATCTCACATCATTGACATTCCATTAATAAAGTAGCTATGAGATTCTGTCATCAACATCTATGTTCTAAACTATAGATCGTCCGCATCGTCCGGACACGCGGCGCAGGAGTTGTGCAATATAAATGTTTATTTTATTGATTTTCACACGGGACCACTACAATGGGTAGCTGGTACACAAAAACCATGCTTATTGTACTTCGACAGAGTTCTAATCGGCACAAATAAAAATATCAGGGAACAACTTTGCCCAATTAATAATAATGAATGCGTCGGGAGCCCTACTGTTGTTGTATGAAAAGTTTTTATTTTCTATAAAGTTGCACCCCGCTCTTTGCGATACGGGTATTAGAACCCTGTATAACTATGTTTTGTTAAATCGTTCGTTGATTTTACTTCTTATTTTATTTAGTTTAGTAACGACCGATTAATTTAACGATGTGTGTAATTAAAATATATGATACGCGATAGTTTCATAAAGTTACACCTACTGTTTACTTAGTGAAGGGATTCGAGATTAATGTAGTTTTTAGAACTTTTAGTAGCACTTGCGGAGCTTTTACGTTGTTCAAAATGGGTCTCCAAAGAGTTTAACGAGACAAATAATGTATTTCAGTACCAAAAGTAAGTCGAGTCGGTCATTAGGAAATGTTCCTGCGTACCTCAATTAGTGGGAGAAATACAAGGTAGGCAGGCAGTTCAGATTTTCCTCGATTGTAATAAGAGCTTTCGCATCGTAAGTCCCCGTTGTTAACCGTCAAAGTTGTAATTGCGACCTTACGATTCGGTGAACTGTCACGCCCTCGAAATAACCCTAACGATTTTTTAATACAGCTAAAAATGCTTATAAACAAAAGCTTACAGCCTCCGGCGGCACCCTGTCGGGTTTAATTGCAGGTTTAGTGTCGGCGTTCATTAGGATATGCAGGCGCTTTTTTAACGCGATTATGACGTCGCAGGGTCGGCGGCAGTGGTCGAGGGTGCGCTGGGGCGAGGAGGGCTGCGTCACGTGCGAGGTCCGCACTCCGCAACCCCACGCATGCGAGACCGCGGGGCGCCGGCCGCGCAGGCGCGCCCCCCGGCGCCGCTCCTACCCGCCAGTCGTCCGCCGGCCGCCGCGCGCCCCGCCTGCCTGTATTGCGACGTGCCGCGCGCCGCGAGTGCTCTTCAAGTGATGTCGACTTGTGACTAGTGCCATGTTCGTGCAACGCTGTGTCCTGATCGCGGCTTTCGTCGCCACCGCCGCCGCCGCCTGGCAGGAGAACGTCAGGCCTAAGGTCTTCGCACAATTAGGTGAGTCCACCGACGATCCGCACAGAAACATGTCGGTGTTAGTGAACTCGTACAACAATAGACTTAATAGCCCTCGAAGTCGATCACGACAGGGTCTCCGGAAAGTTCATAACGCGGCCGAAAACCCAGGATCCAATGTTTATGTTGTTTTGTTTGACGACAACGCGCGAACAAACACTTCATTCAAAAGTTCTCGTGTTTGTGTCAAAAGTGTCACGAGTGTCTGCCGGGAGAATGTTTATAACTATTCAGTGCACGTTACGTGAAGAGTCAAAAAACTTATTACAAAAGTATTTAAAATTGCATTTATGGACATTCTTCCCAAACAAAAATGAACTAAGAGAGGTTATGTTTTCTTGTTGGACTACCTACCTACAAGCTTATATCTCCTATGTTTGCGGTACAGTGAAAAAGTGTAAAACGAATCGTTACTTTTAAATATTATCATGAAACAAGTGGATTATTGTGAGTAATGAGATTTGTGTGGTGTATGCCGAATACATAATTAGGACATGTAGGCAGAATGAAATGTGTGTTTTAATGGTTTAATAACAGAATCTATAGCAGAATTACGATTGTCAATGTAAATATAGGGAAATATATGCATCAAAACATTCAAGCTAAACATAAAATGCAATGTAAACATCACGTTAAATGTCCTTTCTGTGTTGACAATGGAATTAATTGAGTTGAATAGCGGACAAAACACGACTGCACAGGAACTAGCAAAAAGTGATATCAACAACAATGTTTGTAACATTCGGTGGCGCTCGCATTCTAAATAGAATAAACAGAAATGGTCGTAGGAGCGCGCCTTGCGGTACACCCATAACGAGTCGCAGTCACGCGACAGTTAGTCCTGCAGGAATAAAGCCAGAATGCACAACTGTAGCGTCATTGTTTTATTGTGCAGTCTGCATTGCGGGGGAGGGCCACGTGGCTCTCATTAGTGCAACACAAAGCGAAGCAGTTTGTTCTGCGTTTTGCAATGTTACGCTCGGATTAGCGATCCTCGCGATGGCTAACGTAGCGGACAAATCTTTGTCAGTGCTTTTCATTAGTTTCACTATACATTTTATTACTTTAGGAATTTGACTTTATACTGTACTTACCTTCGATTTATCATCATTAGTCAACGTGAAGTTTGATTTAGAACAACCACGTCATACATTGAGAGGCGAATGTGTCGGGATCGTATCCTGTCGATGCAGCATATCCGGCTATTGTCTCAGTTAAATGCATGCAAGTTAATGAACTTGACCAAACATTAATGTTAAGACAAGCGGGTTCATTATTGAGCAGGTCAAGTGTGTGCGCGATGCAATATGAGATATCAATTGCTTGTAATACAGTAAACAACACTCAGAACGCCAACAAGCTAGGTTAATTATAATGCTATAGATACTGTGTTTGATGTGGGGGCACTCGTAGTGAGCATGTCAACACCTCTCTGGTAATATGATCTACCAATCGAAATTAGAAGGGTCAAACTGACCGCAGTATGCGGTTTAGTTAATATACGATCTTCGGTCAATACACTTAGGATAAAGGGAGTGACACTCACTTTTATAAGGTTTTTATGAGTACCCATCGCACATATTTCGTTTGATATTAGTGTCACATTTCAGAAAGTCCTCGAAAAATGATACTTTATCGTAATTGAATTTGGATACCAGCTGTTAAGAATGTAGGGACTTACCAGCTACCTTTTCTTCAATGGGCGATATTAAATTCATTTTGACTGATGAAGTTATGTCATAAACTTATTAAAAAGTCAGTCCTATCATCCAAATAGTTTTCACAGATATGGAGTGACATGCTTTAGTGTTAAAATTTACCTTTTTCTTGGAACAGCTACAATATCTAGGTCATTTTAGTGGTTCAGTGAATTTGCTAGTAGGCTACCCAATCGCCTAGTGGCATGTTGTACCGCTAAACATGCCTTGGGAGATAAGTGGCTGCAATCTAACTAACCTAATTTGAGGGTAATGTTAGTGCACTCTCGTCCGGTAGAAACTGATATTGTTATTATATTTCAAAGTATGCCACTGGAATACTAGTTACTTGATAATGCAATTAGGTTTACTCTACAAATTGGAAATGAGCAATACTAACATGAAAAATATATACCGTTTAAGAATTTTGCACAACACATTTTTGATTGAAAGTATGAGAAGTTTTTGAAGATTTTTTGTCCCTCAAATTAATATTTCTCCCACTCACTTTTTGAAGTAGTAAGACATCAATAGGCATAATCATTAGGAGACTAATGGTATAGTCGGGTACTTATATACAATAACGTTGCCTTTAATGCATTGACATAAAACTGCATACGACATATTAGAACTTAGCTTCAATAGTCCCGTTAGAAACCTACCATAATCGTGACAATATCTACCCAACCAGAATTTATTATGAATTACGGCGAAGGCGGATAAGGTGTACAACGGTACTTTAACAGGAAAGCAAGTTAGGAACAATAAAATCTGTTATACCGATCTGTGTACATAAGAAAAGGTTTCCAGTTTAACTTCATCTAGACCGGTTACTCTAGATTGGTTGGCGGTGAAACATGCGGGAACTAGCTGGATGAAATCTCTCTGACTCACACTTCGATGACTCAGTATTGAGATTAACACAGGTCAGGTTTTAGAGCTTACTTCCTCTATACTCTTAATGAGATACGATGATGTTACAAACGAAAATAAAATTCAATTTTGTTATAAAATGATCTTTTTGAGAGATAGAAAACAATTCAAATAGAGACAGAAAAATAACAATAATGAATCCTTCATCTTATAATAAAACAGATACTCTACTTTAAAGAAATACCAAAGTTAGGAAAAAGTTAATAAAACAGGTTAATAATGTACATGCAATATTAAATCAGTATAGTCAAAGCTCCGTTAAATCCTTAGAAGTTGCACTTTGCGTAGGTCCCCTTAAAAGTATAGATTTATGGTTTAAGGTTGAAACAGGTGAGTCTTTAGTTCAATTCTTTAGCGTTTATGATGTTGCATTATGGGCTCCAACACCCTCTTTTATATTTTAACTGCGAGGATTATAGAACCTTTAAGTGGTCCTATAAAATAACCGCTCGCTTACAACCTGAAGAAGAAATAAATTACTTTAACAGGATAATGCTGTTGTATCCCTGGAATATTTTGTACGTGTCGCGTAGTACCTTATGGGTATTTATTGGGTCATTCGTCAGAAACCAATACATTGGGGAGCTGTTATGCGGTTAGGGTGCATAATACAACTATGACGGAGCATTGTTTATGGTCCAACTGTATAGCGTACAATTTATTAAGTTTATGTGAGGTCTCGGGAGCGCAGTCCATATTTTTTTCCTCAATAGGATTATAGTATAGGAGGGTTTCTTTGACAAATGCATGACGTTGTTGTTACTTTGCTTGATACATGTTTTAAATATCAACATATGAACACAAAAGCATTATTAAAATGAAACATACGTCGTTTTTTGTCAAAAGTACTTGGACAAAACCAATCAATTTCCGTTCGCTCCCGTTATGGACGTTTAAATAATTTAATATGTCAATATTAATAAAAATCAAACCAGCACCGATAAGAGTCCAATCAAAAAAGGACAAAAGTTCAAACATGCTGCAGCACAATTGGTTTTAGAATACGTTGGAATGCGACTGTGAGAAAGACAAAAATGTGTTTAATGGTAACGTGATAAGGTGACTAATAGACTGTGCAATGTCTTCTGTGGTTTGGTGGCATCTGTAACGAAATATAGGATTTAGTGTGAAGTATTAGGGTTACGTTTTGTTCGCGTAGAATTGTGAATGGTTGAGACAAGTAGCACGCACGTGCGTACGGCTCCGCGGGTGGACGAGGGGAGGGGGGGCGCCATGGCGCCGCCTGGTGGGAGAGGGACAACTTTATGACGACGAGATGTATTGTCTTCCCAGTGTGGGATTTACCGTTCCTTTTGTTTTTATTTTTTCGGACACGCCGATTAATTTCTTTTAGTGGGCTGTTTGGGGTCGCCGGTTCTTCTTGTACAATCAAATTATAGTCTTTTGTTTTTGAAGCTGCACTCTTAAGTATTTTTGCATTTACGATTCCAAGTGTGGCATTCATTAGTCAATTGTGAATTTGCTTTTTTTATAAATACTACTTAAATACCTACTGCACATGTATAATATTTGTTTTACCGAGCACTTACTTTGCGGGAGTACGAAAGTGCTTTTCCAACTTTCTTGAATGCGTTTTGCGACTTGTCCACAACTTGAATTGGCGATGAGGAAACATTTGTACATTTGCTATTGAACTTTGTAACATTTAGAATTACATTTAGAAACAAAATATAACAAAAATAGCTGCGCCCTGTGGTCAGAGTAACACGGCTAAAAGCCGCGTTACTCTGACTCAGTGAATTTCAGTGTAATATTTTGTAGTGTCTACCCTACAACATTTCAGCCTAATCGGTTTAATAGTTTTTGCATGAAAGAGTAACAAACATCCGTTCATCCATCCTCGCATACTTATAAACATTCGCGTTTTCATATGATAAGGATAACCTTCGTCGTTTTTTTCTGAAACAAAACTGACGACATCGACCTCCTATGAAAAAAATATAGGTATATGAAGTATGCGTAGTGCATACTTCTACGTTAACTTCTATATCGTTAGTAATTCTAGACTTCAGAATCAGAATCTTCAGAAGCATTTGGTCGTAAGTGCCAGGTTACGATAGAGACACATACGACGAATGTTTATGACGTATAATGGCACATGTGACATTATGCTTCTAAGGTCAAGAATTTTACTTACCATTTATTTAGTCTTCAATAACATGAATCTTAGCTTACATTTCATCGGTTAGCTTAAACTTTTCTATATAAGTACATTATAATAACTTTTAGAAACTAAGCACGAGAAAGTGCCCATTGATCATACCAGCTGTTCTATTCATATCCATATGAAAAATTGCTTGGAAACGGAATCAAAGAAAGATGGCGTATTGAATGGTGTTTTTATCCCAACCCTTGCTGACGAGGGCTACGCAAACATTGGTTTAGTAATAAAAATATTTGTCCAAATCCTCAACGGGGAAGGAAGCGTACGGTACGGTACGGTAGACCATTTTTTTGCGAAATAAACCCCGAGTATATCTAGTCTATTGTAACGCAGTTTTTAAGCTGGGATTAAAATGAGCTAATCATGAGTACGGGAAGGGGACTAATGACGGCGCAGTTTTGCAATTCTTTTCTTCTTGAGAATGAGGATGGTATAGAAACAATATCGCATCGTACGATAGACAGAAAATTAACTTTAAAAACGTTTAATATTACCTACTGAACGCGTTATCTATATCTATATGTACATAAAACTGAGGAGAACAGGAACTTCTAAACCCATTTGAAAGAAAAGAATAATTAATGTAAACTAAAGGCTATATTTAATTGATAAAATAAATTAAAACTAAATAAATATATGATTCCTACGGGAACGGGAGTTACGCGAGTGAAACCGCGCGCGGGTAGTTAGTAATCTTTACTAATATTATACATGCTAAAGTAACTCTATCTGTCTGTCTGCCTGCCAAAAGTACTGAACCAATTTAAATGAATTTTGGTACACAGATAGTGTAGAACCTGAGACCGGACATAGGCTACTATTAATATAAAAAAGGCCTAATTAAAACTGCTTCTCACAGTCACTATTCCACGCGGACGAAGACGCGGGCGCAGGTGGTTTCATATACTTACGTCCTTATTGCATGCATTCCTTTTAGATATTAGTAAGCCCATCTTTTTTGCCGATACTTTCTTTCCCTTTTAATAAACAAATGCTTGGCTTAAAGCATTAATTTGTCTCAGACAATTGAAAGCACTATGCCAATGTAGGTATTTCCTTATTTTTTTAATTCCAGCTAATATTAAAAACTTTTTATACAATCAACTGTCGTTTCCTCACGTTAGGAGGGACAATTAGCTAAGTGCATTCTGATGTCGTCCGTTTAACTAGGGTTAATTTGTAATTATCTCTATTTGAAAGTCCAATATCTCTTTAATTACTCGCGTTTGGAATTAATTTAACATATTGATTTAATTATTCCTCTAAGTGTTTTTAATCTAAACAGTCTTGTTTGTGATAATTTTCTTGGGAGATCTTCCTGTTTCAGTTTGTTTTTTTTTAATAACTGCAACGTCAAGTCCGGCTGGGGATTGATCTTAAATTATAATTATTATATATACTAGCTTTCCGCGCGCGGTTTGACCCGCGTAGCTCCCGTCCCCGTGGGATTTTCGTAATTACATATGCCTATGTCATACGGGGATAGTGTAGCTTTTCAATAGAGAAAGACTTTTTCAAATCGGTCGAGTAGTTTCGGAGCCTATTCAATACAAACAAACAAACAATCAAATCTTGATAATATTGGTAAAGATAAGGATTGTAATGAAATAGTCAAATTTCTTCACACTGTCTTTTATTCATATCAATAGACAAGAGAATGTCGTGAGTGTTCTATCTTTAAATAATGGCCAAGGCTTTCGGTATACAGCCAGTCACATATTATAATACAGTAATATACTAACTAAAGACACTATGGAATGTTATATATTTTAGTTTAAATATTAGCATGTAGTTGTATATATGTATCTATTAGTGTGTATGTTTATCATCGATATTATCAATTTGGTATAAATTATTATTACATTCGTACGTTGTACACTGGCTATGCACTTTTAATCAAATTTTCTTCCAGCAAACCTTTATGAACCACATTCATAGAAGAAAATTCATTATTTAATTAAGCTCGCCTGTTGTTGACATGTTGTTTCCGATGTATAAACTTTATGTTATATATTTACTATAAAGAATAAAAAAAATAAACGATGGAATATTTAAAAAGTCAATAGTACGACCACGGCCACTATTAGAACAGTATACAGTAGTCGCAATAACAGTATCTATTTATGTCTGAAATTCGCGATATGTAGGCGATAAATCTTCATATATATGTTCTCATTTACAGTCAGTCGCATTTAAAGCCCTTCGCATTTGAAAAGGCACCGATGAATGGCTCGAAGTCAATGGATCGTAAGAAATGGGCCAGTGACGTGAGCTAAGGCAAGTGAAACGTGTTTCGCGACCATTTTACGACGGCCCCTCTAAGCTTAGTGAAGTTCTCTTGTGGACGCGTGCGATAAGTCGCGTTGTTATGCGATTTTTTTTTGTAGTTTAGTCGATTTATTATTTGTGTTTATAGAAGATGTGTTTGCTTCTGGCGATACGTTATTTGTTATGTTAGGAGGGTTTGTAAGTGAGGACCGAATTCGTAACTAACTTGATATGTACATTAATGTTATTCAAATAACCGACAATGGATACGACTAATGGTATTGATACGAAGAAGACTGTCAGATTTTAAATTATGATTTCTAAAATGTCTGTATTAAATAATACTAACCTCTAATATGTAAAAGTAATTTGTCTTGACACATCTTTACTACCTCTCCACCTTGGCCAAGTTTTTTTTACAATACCTTGTCTCCTTAGTCATCTATCTATACTATAATATATATATATATATATATATAGCTAAAGAGTTTATTTGTTGAATTGAAGAAACTAATGGACTGATTTGAAAAATCTGTGATAGCCCATTTATATGCTTTGTTAGGCTTGGCTTTCTTTATTTATATTTTATCATGAAGTTCTCGGAACTGGAGCTTTGCAGATAAAACCGCGCGCGAGAAGTTTATTTCAGTTCTATGGTAGTATAGGTAAGTTCAGTTCAGTTTAGTTCTATATATAAAGTTAGTCCTTAAGTTAATTTAATTTTGCCGCCTCATTCTACAGAATTCCCTTGCATATAACACATAAGGTAAGAAGCTAACGATATCGTAGGTGTGCACATTGGCATACAGCTCAGGGCTCCGTGAACGCTGGTGATGCCAGCCTTGTTAATGAGCCAGGTGGCTCTACACAATGTGCTTCGGCAACAATGGAAATGTAGCGGCTAAGGGTAAGCCCACCCCTTTACGTATGCGTCAATAGTATAAAGGACGATTTAAAATTGATTCCGTATTTTTAGATCCGAATGGATGTTATTGCAGTTTATAAATGCGGAAGGTTTAGCTATATTTAGTAATTAATTAATTGTAAGTACTATATTTCCATGGAGTCTGTTAGTTTACTAAATGCGTTACTGTGAATTTAACGAAGTACTAATTTCAATGTAACTGTGTGTTTTTTTTGGGATAAAATATAATGACCACCAAAAATATATACTTGACACCAGAAAAATAAAGTCTAAAATTATAATAGTACTAGCTATTTTAGTCACGACTGCACTTCAAATTGTATTCGAACACCAAATGTAGTAAATGATCACCAAATCTTAGCGAGCAAATTATTGCGCTATTTCTACCTTAATAAAATCAATGAAAAATGACAATCGGTTAGGTTAGGTTAGAGCTGCGGCCATACAACGCACGAGCCGAGCGAGCGAAGCGAGCGGTGCCGCGGCAGCGGCCGGCGAGTGCCAGAACCGAATAGTAAATTAGTAAAACATTTAGGTACTTTTGGTGATCATTTACTACTTTTGGGTTAACAATGATTTATTTGGAGTCATTTTGCTTAAATACGATAGCGAAATGTTAAAACTTTGGTTATAATTTTACATTAAAATGCGGGTTTAATTTTGGTGATCATTTTTACTATATCTGATGGTAAGTTAAACATAAGCCGTTTTTTTTTTTATTTCTTGTAACAATCAAAAAGAACCAAACTCACTGCAAAATTGTATATAATATTGCAATGAGTTTTTTACTTTTTAATTCTTAAAAAAAATTAAAAAAAAAACACTTCTTCGCTAAATAAATAAATACTTTAAGTATACTAACATTCAAATTCTCAAACTAAGGATTCAAAGCAATCATCAAAACATCAAATATATTTACAAAATCAGTGACTATGAAATATATGAACTAATTAAGTGTATTAAGTTCTATAAATAAATGGCTATGAATTTAATAAGGCCAACTCTCCTTTGGGAAGCCTATATCTTCAGCAGTGGACACTGTACGAGCCAAGAATAATCCTGATGAAAAAATAATACATTTGATCTGCCCTAAATTATCAAACTCCATTAGTATAACACTAATTACATTTGATAAAAAAGTTATAAAATTAAGTAGGTACTACGTTGCACCTCCAGTCTACTATAGATTAAGGAACACTTTATGTGTTAAATTTGATAAACCGAATGTACTATATCACTTTTCCAATGAACTACGAATAGAACGAAGACTTCGATTGAACCAGCATAATAAAGCGGAGCCGGTTCCTCTGACTCGAAATAACTGGTATTTCTATTAGGAGTTGTCAATATCGGCTATTAGAAATCTCTTAGATGGTCCTTTGCTGGATCGCGAGTGGGTGTACATATGATTGTGTATTGGAACTTACAAGTGGATGACATCAACTACAGTCCGACCACACATGGAAGAAGCCCTTTGATCATTCGTTTTAGCCTATTTTATACGTCATAAAAATCATTAAGATTTGAATTTATAATTTGTTCCAATTTCGGTTTATTCGTGTGCGTTTAAACGGATAATGGCAATTTAGTTCCCACAACATTTTGAACTATATTAACTTGTACTTCTAAATAATTAATAATATGTTAAAGGATTAAAAAGAAGCCGTGTGGTTACAAGTTCAAGATTTGTTCCCATGATAATAAAATTATGGTAATTTTAAGTTTTGACAGAACAACATGAAATGTGTGACATAGAAATTGTAACATTAATTTATATATATAAAAATGAACGTGAACAAATGGACCGATTTCGCAAATTCATTTTTTGTTGTGATTGTTATTCTCAGAAGGTTTCAAGTTTCAATTCAAGTTTCAGAAGGAAAACATTCAGAAAATTACTCGAAAAATTTGAAAATCTATAAAACTTAACGGCTATATTATTTTTGTAATTAATTGACATTACTGTCAGTAGTTTGAAATAACTGTCAACGATCGATAAAAAGCCTCATTATTTGTGATTGTCATAGACTGTATTTTAAGAAGAGATTCCCTTGGGAACGGGATCTTCGCGGGTGAAACTGCGCAGGGGCAGCTAGTTATGTATATAAAGACTTTTATTAAGTCTTAATATACTAACATTTCTAATGCCTAATAAACTAAGTAACCACGTATTGAATTTATGTGTTAATGCCTTAAAGAAGCTAGAAAATTATTTTCATTGAGGCCGTCATTAAAACGCCTATCTCCCTACTTTCATATAAAACTTTAACATAGCAACAGAAAGCTATGCAGTTGGCCTAGTCTATACTAATATTATAAAGAGGCAATATTTTATTGTTTGTTTGTACTGAATAAACTCCGAAACTACTAGACCGATACTTAAACTTCTTTCATCATTAGAAAGCTATGTTATCCAGGAGTGACATAGGCTATATTTAAATTTGAAGTTCCCACAGGAACGGGAGTTAAACTGGTGAAACCGCGCGCGGGAAGCTAGTATTTTATAAGATTGGTGTTTCAAAACATTTTCTACTAAAAGGTACATGCACATACACTGAATGCCTGTGACACAATCAACAATATCATCTTGCATTTTATATTTATATTATAACATCCGGATGCTGGCCAACTATTAGTAACATCAACTAGCCTAAGTAAAACTTTGAGATGCATAAATTCTTTAACACATTTGGATTTCATGAGAAGCCGTGGCATATCTTTGATCGTCCTTACTTTGTCGTCGTTTTCGCAAGTGAAGTGCAAGCCGACCAATCATTGCGATGCAGGAAACATTAGTTCAAACGCTGAACGGGTTTAGTATATTTAGTGCCCTAAAAATAAACGGGAGCGTGCGGCCCTTTTTACACTTGAACTTGACTTAGAGGTGAATGACCGTGTATAGTGAACTATAGTGATAACTGTGCAGTGCACTACTGGTGCTGAGACAATGTTTGGAGTTTATATTTAGGGGTCGGTGACTTGATGACGTTAATCGTGTAGTATAAGAATCCTTCAAGATTTCATGAGGAGTTTCAACGATGTTTCATGATTTGAAAATATTTTTTAGGGTTTTAAAGTGATTACTTACTAAAAATATTTATTTATACCAGATATGTCAAGTAATAAAATGTAGGTACACAATTTTTGAAGCATATCTACTTCAAAAGTTGTGTATTTCAATATAGGTAAACACAATCAGATTTATAAACGTAATAGATAACTTTAAGATATTCAGTTATCATCATCAAATAATTTTCAATTGCAACCGTTACCCACCTACTCGCCTTTGACATAAAAAAATATTTAACTGAAAAACCAAGAATATTGTTTAAATGATTATGACTTTTATTTTACCATAAATTGACTGGCTGACTGAAAAAAAACATAATGTACTTATTAATATGTACACCACCAAACCCTCATTCATCAGTTAAATAGGTTTTGAAATTAGAACTTATTTTAAAACCGGTTACTATTTTGACAGCCGCAATCGAATAGTCGAAATAAATACCTACTAATATATTCGCGTGACAAAAAGGGCAATAACAGCAGAAATGAACCGTCTCATTTTGTATTGTGGTCATGCTGCATAATATACGATCATATAGTATCTATAGCAGTATGTTCGGTATCGATTACTCTATATTGGGAACCGATGGTTGACTACGAAGCTTCATTCCACGGAGAAACAAGTTACTTATAACTTGGATCGGATTTGAAAATATTTTTAGTATAACTACTTATATTTAAAACCACCTTTTTTAATAAGTATTCAAGTTTCTAGTTTTCTTGTAATTTTGTTGTTTTGCGTTTAAACTTAACTGGTTAGTGTTTTTCATATTAAAAGAGTTAATAATCTTGTTACATCAAACACGTATTGATGATATTTACATCCAGGTAAACATATGATACATATGTGATATATAAGACGTTTTTATATTATTCTTTACCGACTAAGTCTTCAAATAATTTTGTTTCAAATAAAAAATTACCGAACAGCGCGTATCGTTATTAGACGAAAACAATCTTACGTTACAAAACGTATTACAAATTCATGAGGATTTAATCTATATATATAAAAGAAAGTCGTGTTTGTTACAACACTTATAACTCGAGAACGGCTGGACCGATTGCCATGGTTTTTGATTTGTTGGATTTGTTTCCGTCCCGAATAGCAGAATACATTTTAAAAACAAAAGAAAGTCACACTATTTATAACTCAAGAACGGCTGAACCGATTTGGCTGAAAATTGGTAGGGAGGTAGCTAAGAACTGGGAGAAGGACATAGGATACTTTTGGGTAGGGGTAGGGTAGGGTAGGGTAGGGTGGGGTAGGGTAGGGGTAGGGTAGGCGTAGGGTAGGGGTATGGTAGGGGTAGGGTAGGGGTAGGGTAGGGTAGGGGTAGGGTAGGGGTAGGGGTAGGGTAGGGTAGGGGTAGGGTAGGGGTAGGGAAGGGTTAGGGTATGGGTAGGGTAGGGCAGGGGTAGGGTATAAAAGTCCACCCGTGCGAAGCCGGGGCGGGCCGCTAGTAATAATATAAAAATACTATACTTTGTATAAAAATAATTTGGAAAATCAGACATTGCTCATATAATTGACCAATGGGTAGTGGCGTCGGATCTTGTGATCGCCGGTTCGATTTCCACCCATTGCGATATCTACTGACGTGAAGCCACTAACACGTAACACAAGCATTTTAGCTTAGCATAAGGAGGAGAGTACTAGTACACTGCAAAACTCTGCTAGTAATCTTAAAATAAAATAAAATATATATTAAATACTATAAATAGTAAAACTACCACCATAAAGTCCAAAAACTTACATTTACCGCCGACATCCCAACTCCGGCCGAGCTCCACCGTGTTTCCTTACAAAGGTTTAATAAAACATCAATGCACATGTAGGAAATAGCCCGTTTTACTGCGATCAATACATGCACGAATAATTGAAGCAATCCGATCTTGGCTCGAAATACTGCCGTGTTAAAAGAAAGTGCATCTAAAGTTTATTTTTATGGAAGCGTGATGCATTCGTAACCGGATACAGAGTTTTTGATTAGAATGCAAATATGTAACGAAGTTAGATCGCTTTTATAGGTAATAACATTAGAAATGTATTACTACATACAGTAGCTTTTAAGGGTTTCGCATCCGAAGGGTAAAAACGGGACCCCAATTACTAAGACTTCGCTGTCGCTGTCACCAGGCTATATCTTAAGAACCGTGGTAGCTAGACAGTTGAAATTTTCACAAATGATGTATTTCCGTTGCCGCTATAACATCAAATACCAAAAATAAAATAAAATAAATATTGGGGGGGGGGGGGGCTCCCATACAACAAACTTTATTTTTGTCAATTACCTACTGTTATCAATAACGGAAGCAAGCAGGCACTTGAAAATTGTAAGGAACCATTCGTGCGCGAGTCCGACTCGCACTTGGCCGGTTTTGTGCTTTCAATTTATAAAATCTTACGTTCAGATTCCTGCCATTTGGTTAATGGCAAGGCCCTCTGAACGTAAGATTTTAGAATAGTTTTTTGTTAACTTGAACCCGCTAATCTCAAGAACTACTGGTCTAATTAGAAGAAAGAATTCAGTGTTAGATAGCCCTTTTATTAAGATTGGTTTATAGGCAATATACTTCCCATCGCTACGCTAACGCCAATAGGAACGGAGCAGAAATGAAGAATGTTTCTACGCGACGAGTGTAAGTGACGGGAACAAGTTAGTATTAAAAAAATCAAACAAACTTTTAACAAATAAATAAGTCCTATGTAAAACAAGAAAGTTTTTTAGGATTAATTTAAAAAAGCCATATGCCGCTTCTATCATTTTGATTAAAAATCTTGTTTTAAAAAGGATCGTTCATAGATACATAGACATCTTCAATGCCCGACTAAAACGGTCCAAAAAATATTGGCCCGATTTTTATTATAATAAATACAAACTCTTCAGCTTAATATATTAGTATAGATTAACTATACATGTATTATTTTTATCATTATATAACTAACAACCAACAATTACAGGATACCATGAATAGGTAAGTTACACAACATAATTGTAAACATTAATTACAATTTCATATAATATAAACGCAGGTGTGGATTTATATTCAGAATAATTTCGTTATTTACCGTGTGCTAATTAATTATGTGCACTGCAAATTAACGAAACGGTATGATAAATGATAAGCGATGAAGTAATGTAATACATTGAAATGTATTTATTGATCATGTGGGCAGGCAAACCTATTTAATTTACTTGTTTATTTATATTAATACACCTCGTCTCGTGTCAGAATACGAAATCTACGCGGAAGTTAGTCTAATATAATTGTATATGCAATATAGAAAAGGGCATATCTCTTATGACTTATCTATTGCAGTTGTGCCCTTTTCGAAATTGGTCATTCAATTATACTAGCTTCCCGCGCGTGGTTTCACCCGCGTAACTCCCGTTCCCGTAAGAACTTCATAATTAAATATAGCACTAAACCTTCCTTGTTAAATGGTACCTAAATCAAACACTGAATGAATTTTTCGAATCGGGCCAGTAGTTCCTGAGATTAGTGCGTTATAGCAAACAAATAAACAAACTTTTGAACTTTATACTTATTAGTACCTTCCTGCGGACGGTTTTACGCGCATAACTTTAATTCCCATAGAAGCTTCATAATTAGATATAGCCTATAGCCTTTCTCGATATACTACCTAAACCTATAATATTTTTTCAAATCGGTCCAGCAGTTGGTCAGATTAGGGCGATCAAGCACACAAACTCTTCAATTTCTATATTAGTCTACATAATGTAGACTAGGTTATAGAGCATACGGCTGTCGTATATCTTAGCTTCGCATTATGCATAGCTACGTATTCAAAATCATACTGACAGACAGATTATTCCTTTATTCATTGGCACGGAAAGACCTGTAGGGGTGTGTTACAACCCTGGCGTGAACATGGAAATAAATCCATACGAGCAGAAATAAACAGATTCATGCACAAAGTAGGATTACTAGATTTACAATGACTTCCCTTTGCCTATGCTTAGATGAATCGAGGGTATTGTTAATTGCTATTTGTTATTGTTGCGTCATTTTGTTACTTTTACTCTTTTCTAATTGGAGTTTTGTATGTGATTGGTGGAGAGGTATAGGGCTTGACTGAGATGCTGAGGTGAATAGGATGTAAGGTTCGATTATCGGGTAAGATCATATTTGACTAGCTTCCCGCACGCTGTTACACTGACGTAGCTGCCGTTCCCGTGGGAACTTCATAGTAAATTTACTATATACCAATTTAACTCATGGATAATGTAGCATTAGAGAAATAATTTATTAAAGCATAGGAAATTAAAAGCTGTTCTAACAGCCGTTTTTTTATTATTTTTTCCGGTTTTAATTGCGTTTTCGCTTTCCCACCGCCGCCGCTGCAGCGTATTGGCGCGGTGGCGGTTTGATATGTGGGACTCGCCCTCTCCATAGCGTGGTATGCTAAACTCATACCACGAGGACCCTACACCACTAAAACCTCCCGGACACTCCTTCGATGCGCCGTTGGCGGGGGCCGGGTACGCATGAGCAATCCGGCCCCCCGACGGCACCCGCGGCCATTATGATTTGTCCTATCAGCCTAATATTTTATTTAAAATAATATTAGTATAACAAAACTGTTTTAATTAATAGAACTAGACAGTAAGCTTTACATCACTCAAACTAATATTTTTTAACTAAGTTTTGTCTCGTTTATAATTTAATAAGAAGACAATCTTATTTTTGTACAATTTACCAGGAACTTAAGTAAACTTAATGAAATAAAATACAGAAACACAAAATAATGTATTTTATTTTAATTAAGTTTAGTTAAATGAAATCAGTTTTGAAGGTTAGTAACAAAGACTAAGACAGTCAGCTGCTTATTAATGTATGTCTAATTACTTTGAATGGAAAGTGTACCTACCTACTAGTGATGTAAAGAATGCCAATTTTTGAACAAAATTTGCCGCGTGCTTTAATGATTATAGAAATATATAATTATTTTAAGTTAGTTTTGTAATTAAAAAAAAGAAATGCATACTTTTTTGTTTAATTTACCTAATATCGGTTTCACATTCTGTATTTTTCTTTCAAGTTTATATTCACAAAATAATCAAAGATAAAGTGCGAATGCGGAAATTCGTTACGTCACTACTACCCGTGGGTATGACATCCTACTAACATTATACATACATGCATACATAAGCTCACGCCTGTTTCCCAGCGGGGTAGGCACCGACGTGCTTGTATGAAGAATGTTATGAGAGTGAATGAAGCGAAAGATGTGTGTAGGGATCGTAGCAAGTGGAGGTCCATTGTCTCTGCCTACTAATATTATATACATACATATATTAACGCGAAAGTTTGTAAGTATGGATGGATGGATGTTTGTTACTTCCACGCAAAAACTACTGAATGAATTTGGCTGAAAGTTTGCACGCGCATAATTTATAAGCTGGATAACATATAGGCTACAAAATATCATGCTCCGACCCACTGGAGCAGAGTGACGCGGGTTAAAACGCGGGGCGCTGCTAGTATACAAATAAATTGGATTGAAGTATCTGTTTGTCATGGAAATATAACAGGTGTGTATTAAATGCAAACAAAAACACAAAAAAAGAAACTTTTACTGTTTGGTTTACTTTTAGTTTTAAATGTATGTTAGTTTGTCCTATATCGATTTAGACGGGACTTTCATTGTTTGATAGCTTACATAATACTTATTTTACGCGGACGAAATCGCGGGCAGCAGGTAGTCTATACTAATATTATAAAGAGGAAAAGTTTGTATTTTTGTTTTGAATAAAATCAAAAACTACTGGACGGATTTCGATTATTTTACCTTTAGAATGCTACATTATCCCTGAGTAACATAGTCTATATTTAATTATGAAGTTTTCACGGGAACTTGAGCTACGCGAGTGTAACCGCGCACGAGTAGCTAGTATTATAGAAATACGGACGGAGTAATTGTCATTAGGATAAACCCAAATGTTACAGTTATTTAATTATAAATGTCTGAATATTATTAACCATTAAAATATCAAAAGTAAACTATTGATATATTTGTGGCACCGAAAATATAGTAAGTAAGTATTATTGCTTTGGCACCTAAAAAAACTTGTCCAATTTATTTAAGTTACTTGTGCCGTATTAATGATACCATTCGTATCAAGTCATGGTAAACTCTCTACTATTTAAGCGGCTTATATATTTAAAGATATATTACAAAAATGTGATATTAAGGATTATCATCTTTTATTTATTTTAAAGTTTATCCATAAATATATTGCTGTTTAACAAGACATTCATAAATTGTAAATGCTTTATATGCTAATTTTACAATACTTTAAATCGGAATGAGTTCATTTTGAATTAAGATGTGTTCATTTCCAAATATTTATATATATTCGAAAAAGAAACTGGGTTTGCACAACTGTGCAGTCAAAGCCTGGCTTCTTGGTTACGGTAGTGGCTCCTGAGACCTATTGTTCTGGGTTCGATTCTCGCCTGAGGTAACTATTATTGAGAAACAAAGATTGTTGTTCGGAGTCTGGGTGTGTTTTGTCTATGACTAAGGTCTTTTGTTTGTAAAGTTTACATAAACAAAACAGTTATCCAGAGTAGGAATAGACATCAGAATACTTGGTGTCAGCGATGCATGGATTTATTTCCTTTTTTTTGTTTTCCGGGGGGAAATGGATTTATTTCCCTAGTCTCATCTTTATAATATAAAAGAAACACAGTGATTATATACAAAGTTCAATTGTACTAACAAAAATATGTAAATAATTTCGCTGCGGATAAGCAATGATTAAATAATCACTTATTTTTTTATTGCAATAACAATTACCTACAGATAACAATGTGATAGGAGCGCTCGTTCGTACAACCTAGATTATCTTTTATTGCGAGGCACTAGAACTTATTTTTCCATGTACATTTATTATTGCAGTCTCCTTGAAGAATTTTAAATATATTTTTGGGGTAAAAAACATTTTCATATTTTTAAATTTAATGTCAAGTTCCGATAGTAATTCTGATGAAGAATCTGCCTGTCAATTATTAGCAATGATACCAAAATGACTGTGTATGTACAGTAGACCAAAGAGATAGGTTTACACTTTCTGTATCAATTGATGTAACTAAATATGTTTATGTCAGTACGACAGCCGGTAAAGTTTTGGAAGTCAAGAGTTCGCTACAAATACACATCAATGGGAACTCTTCTCATAAACGTAGACGTGTAAATTTAAAATGCGTTGCACAATGTGTAAACCTATCTCCTTGGTTGACAGTACCTACATAAAAAAACAAAACTCGTATATTCGAATTACAAAAGATCTAGTCGATGTAAGCCGTTACTGACATATTACATTACCTATTCGAGATTATCATAGGAATTGTCCTTTAGTTTCTTACGAAAACAAGCCACAAAAACGGTTGATATATACTCTGTTTAAGTTATTGTGTGTCTGTATATGACTTTTACGACACATGTCATAAGTAATTGCCCAATCCCCCAGGCTCTTGAGCGAAAGCAAGCCATATTTGGGCTGTTTTTCATCAAGGGGAGGTTTCGGTAGTAACATTTTGCGGTATAAAACTTTTCTTTTTATTCAGAAGTGGCGATTAATCTGATGGTTTTAGCTGATGATGTGACTCAGTCGTTTTAGTATGAACTTAACAACCTCTGAGGCGTAGTGATAAAAGTCTCGCCTTAAATCTCGGAGGTCATTAGTTCGATCCTCGTGCTGCAAAGACATCTTTGTGCAAAGACTAGAATTTCTTTCTGGGTCTGGTTGGTTGAAGGACCCGATTCTCAATTTTTACAACCTCATCTGTAAGCATTGCATACCATATATGTAATCGTTAAATCATATATCATGTTCTGACATTCAGGAACAACGGCTTAACGTGCTTTCCGAGGTAGGGAGGGTAGTCCCTCAACCAGACTAGAATTTACATAAAGAGTTTTAGTCCGAAGCAGGTATCGAACCCACAAGCTCTGAGATTTAAGGCAAGGCTACGGTTGTTTTGTTCTGGTAATACGGTACCATTCTGTGGTACCTAGTCCTCTACACACTTTCTTTAAGTTGTTCCATTTTTGGGTCACTTGAAATAGACTATGTAGACTATGCCTTAAGAACAATAACGCGTTTTATGGGGTTACTTGACTTCCTGTTACGGTCATTGTGATAATAATATTAGTGAAATTATGTGTGAGAATGTATAAAGGTGGAAGGAGAATGTGTTAAATTTTGTTGATTGTATGCATGTGAAAGTGTAAATAATTGTTGGTTAACCGAATAAATAAATGATCTAATCGACTCGAACGCTAATTGGAATCTTAAAGCAAGACTCACACACCCCGTTTTTTCTTAATTATAATTCGTATTAGACTTTTCTAGATAATGTGTCTTAACGATGAAGAGACAAAGACGTAGTTTACTTAGTTACTTTAGTATGTCTTCACTGCTTGTTTCAAAGTGCTATATTCCTCAATTTATGTCGATCATTTGTGGCGTCGCTATTTGTTCGCCGCGCCCTCATAACGACACACTCCCCCAAACGGTTCGTAGGAACATCGTTTATGAGCTTTTTCATACTCAGTTGAGTTATACATATATATGATGTATATGTATACCTAAGCTTAGAGCACTTTTTATAATTATTGTTCTACCAAAGTTCTACTTATCTTTGATATTTAGGATTATAGGAGGATAGGATTTGTGTACAACAAAAATAAACAAGGTGCGTTAAGGTGCATTCATACTTTGGGGTTTTACGGATAATTTGAAGAACAAAGAAAGAAACACATTTAATGAACACACAAAACGAATACAAAATAGTAACTACAGTCATTAAAAATAAAAAAAGAAGTACATAAGTAAGGACAACACTTGAGGCTCGGACGCCATACCTACATATAAAACAAAAACATGGATAGAGGGAGAGAAAAAATACAATAATACATACACAATAAACATAAACAACAGTAGGCAGTGAGGTGCGGGGCGGGGCGCGAATAGTTGCATTTTTATCTGTTTTATTACAAGATAAATATTAATAATCAATTATAAAAAATTATGTATTATAATTATTATTTACCTTTATATATTACAAGATTACTATTAAAAATACTATTAAATGTATTATTATTAATCTTGTAATATACCTATAAGATAAAATTCCATTTGATGACGTAAGAGTATAATTTTCGCAAACTTATAGTTTATATAGAGAAGGAGTTCAAAATGTTCATATTTTTTTTTTATTATTGTCGAATTTCGATCTTTGGGCGACTACTAGTAAAGATAAATACGACTTGTGAATTCTGAATTCCCTCGAACAAATCCACACTAAACACCATCTTTTCTTTAGTAGGTACCTAACTTATTTTCCTCGTCAACACAAAGTTAATGTAAACAACTTTTATCTTTCCCAAGTTATAAAGTTTTTCACTAACAATCTTAGCAACTTACAAATTTCATAACAGCTTCCATAGAATTCGATAAGCACCATCAAACCGTGTGCCACTTACTTAGTGGGAGCATGGAAATACTGGGTGTAAAATACAAATGTAGTCATTTAATGTGGCCACTAACTTACCGCGCGGTTACACCCGCGTATATCCCGTTCCCGTAAGAACTTTATCGTCAAATATAATAATGAAATAATGAAATAATGAATTTATTCAGCACTTAGGTATTTACATACACTTGTACTTGTCAAAATCACAATAACAAAGAAATATAATTAATAGGTTATTATTCTTATTCTATGAATAGAACTACTTAGGTAACTATAACTAACAAATGCAACCTGTGAGTGCTGCTAATTGTAGGACATTACAGACAATTTACTCCGTCTGTCCGTGTGTCATTAATTCCTCTACTCATAATTAGTTAATATTTACATACAAAAAAATTTGAAAGCATACAATTAAGTGACACACACTTGGGGGCACCCTTATGGGGTTAGGACCACAACCCAGAGGTGCCACTGATATTAAAGTCAGATTTGTGGATATAAAAGGAAGTGATCGCTGGCACGGCCTACAGGCGCTGGATCACAGGGCAGGGGTAGGGGTACAACGCGGTCCTCGCCGGTGAGAATCATACCCTAGCTAACCTGCAACCTTTCACTAGCTACCTAGGTGGACGACCCGGAGAAGAAAGGGAGAAAGAAACTCCATGTGTGTCCATTTTTTTTTAAATATATGTTTTCTTTACAATATTTCATTTAAAGTATAATATGAAGCATGTGCGCTAATGCACGCTCTAGACGTTTTCATAGATATAGCTAAATAATGATTAAAAATCCTCAAGCAAAAAGCAAGCAAAAGCCTCATAAACCTCTAGCACTTGAAAACGGAGGGCGCATCCACACACATTACCAAAGAACAAGCCATGTGAGAAAATTATCGTCTTAAGCGGTCACACACTAATGTTTTAACAACCATCTCAAATACAACCACCAGCAAGCCGACCAGCCACCGCAAGCAGCACCCGTTCACGAGTATGACGTGTGAGCACACAGCCATCGTCTCCCTCGCCATATTAGAGGGAAGGAGGCGACCCGACTCACATCGCCACCGCAAGCAATGACAAACAATGGGAGCATGACGAGCACACTGATAGCAACATTTGAGGAATCACGTTTAAAAGGAGAGGCAAAAGTTAGACTCAGCATAGCATGTTCCGAAGTACATCAGAGTATACAATAATAACATTGGCAATAAAATAATAAAAAATACAAAACATCCAATAATGTAAGTTTACGTGTGTTACACCGCTAGCACCATGCAGTTTTATCATTAATATATTCATTTATTGTGTAATAACCTTTTTTCATTAAGGTAGTCTTTACATGAGTTTTAAATTTATTGAGTGGTAACTCTTGCACTAATTCCGGTAGTTTGTTATACATACGCAAACTAAGCCCTACAAACGAAGAATGGACTCTCTGCAGACGGTGGTAATCAGCACACAATTTGTGTTTATTTCTTGTATTTTTTGTGTGCATGTCGCTTCTCTTTTGATATTGATTTAAATTTTGTCTAATATGAATTAAATTTTCATAAATGTATTGAGAAGCAACCGTTAATATATTGATATTTTTAAACAAATCTCTTAGGGAAGTTCGGGCACTTAGTTGGTAAATAGATCGAATCGCCCGTTTCTGTAAAATAAATATACTTTGGATATCGGCAGATTTTCCCCAAAGTAGAATTCCATATGATAAAATGCTGTGGAAATAACTAAAATAGACCATACGTGCAGTTTCTACGTTGGTCAGTTGTCTAACTTTCCTAACAGCGTAAGCAGCAGAGGTCAACTTTTTGGCCAAGTTCGACACATGAGCATTCCATTTTAAATGTGTATCCAGCGTTATACCTAAGAACACTGTGGAGCTAACAGTTTCCAGCACTTCATTATTGAGAATTAAATTAGGTCCAGTATTTTTCACATTGGGCGTAGTGAATTTTATACATTTAGTTTTTTTTGCGTTTAGCACCAAGTTATTTACAGTAAACCAATGAGTTATATGTGTGAGTGCACAATTAATAAAATCGAAATCGTCAATATTACGTTTCACTTTAAAAATAAGTGAAGTGTCGTCAGCAAAGAGTACAACATCACATAATTTCTCCAAATAATACGGCAAATCATTAATATATACCAGGAATAAAAAAGGACCCAGAATGGAACCTTGTGGCACACCTAACTTAACAGGTAAGGATTCCGAGACTACACCACCTACATCAACGCACTGAACTCTCTGAGAAAGGTATGAAGACATCATATCCAGTGCATCGTCCTTAATACCATAGTGACGTAATTTTAATAAGAGCGAGTCGTGCCGAACGCAATCGAAGGCCTTTGAAAGATCACAGAATACACCGATGGCATTTTGCGACTGCTCCCACGCATGATATATAGATTTAATAAGAGCGACTCCAGCATCTAAAGTTGAGCGACCTTTAGTAAAACCAAACTGATTCGCGTGCAAGAGGTTTTTAAAATTGAAATGCTTGAGGAGCTGATTAAGTATTATTTTTTCAAAGATTTTACTAAACACTGGTAATATTGAGATTGGTCTATAATTGGCTGGGTCGTCTTTCGAACCTGATTTCAATAAGGGTATGATTTTACTGTACTTCATTTTGTCAGGAAATGTACCAGTATCTACACATTCATTAAAAATAATCATTAAATAAGGCGCTACTATATCAATTATTTCTTTCAGGATTTTAACTGAAATACCCCATAAATCACCTGTATTTTTTGAATCAAAAGCCTTGACTACGTTTATCACTTCCGTTACAGTAACATGCTTGAATTTGAATAAAGAATTACATCCCGGTACGCTACTGCATAAAAGTAGCTCAGCCTCACTGGCTGATGAATTTAAAGAACGCGTAGTGGCTATTGGTATGTCAGAGAAAAAAATATTAAATGCATGAGCCACGTCAGATTTATTACTAGTAAGTTTATTATCGACTTTTATTTCTAACAGATTATCTCGGTTAAAAGTCTTGCCACTTTCTTTATTTATTATTCCCCAGGTGGTTTTTATTTTGTTACTGGAGTTTTCTATCTTATGTCTAATATGATTGGCTCTAGCAATGCTACAAACTATTTTAAAAGTTTTAGAATACTTTCTTACATGCTCTAAAAAGTCATCATCGGATCTATACATTTTCATGCCATAAAGCTCATACAATCTAGATCGACTCTTATATATTCCTGGAGTAGCCCATTCATTAAATTTACAGTGAACTTTACTATTATAAGTTTTAGTTTTAAAATTACTTCTAAATTCGGTCTCTACAATGTTAAAAACGGCTCCATAGTTACTATCCGGATTCTGCTTAACTAACAAAGAAGGATTTAACTTTGACATAATATTTTCCTTAAAGCGATTAATTCGACCAGCAGTGATAGGGCGGCACGTTATTTTTGACGTTGTTTTGTCTTCTGTGCTTGGAAAGACTGCCAACTGTCCACAGTGATCAGATGTTAGATTATATAAAATCTGCGTATTTATCGTTTGACAGTTTGAAAATATGTTGTCAAGACAAGTGGACGAGTGTGAAGTTATCCTAGTGGGTTCATAAAAAAGATGTTTTAAATTAAAAGAATTAAATAGATTAAGGAGTCTCCCACTAATAGACGACGCTTCAAGAATATTAACATTAAAGTCTCCACACACTATTATCCCCTTACCTGAACAACTTAACCTCGTGAGGGCATCTTCTACAACAGATTCAAATAAATCAAAGTTACCTAAAGGTGGACGGTACACACATACAACTACATGATGCTGCAGTTCCACACAAGACAACTCGGCATTCCGCTCAATGGACAGATTTACAATATCATGTCTTGATTCACATTTTATGTGAGATGATACAATAATTAGTGAGCCACCATGAATGGCTTGTTTTCTCACAAAAGCACTCTGTACTGTGTACTTATCATTGTTAATGAAACATAACTGAAAATCTTTTAACCAATGTTCAGTAAGACATAAAACATGAACATTAAAGTTTTCTAAAAATAAACTTAACTCTAATTCTTTGCCAGAAAGACCCTGCATGTTCTGATGTACAATATTTAAATCATGCAGGCCTTCTGTTGTCCTTAAAACCTATAGCCTTTGTCTATATATAGCCTATCTAAGACTGAAACTGTTTTTCAAATCGAACTAGTAGGTGCAGAAATTAGCGCATTCAAACAAACAAACTTTATATATTTGTACCTACACTAATATTATTAAGAGGTAACGCTTGTGAATTGTTTTTGAGGTTGTAGGGGTTAATCTCTGAATCTACTGAACTGATTTTGCAAATTCTTTTACCAATAGAAAGCCGCTTTATTTGTGAGTGTCATAGGTTATATTTTAAGTCAAGGTTTCTACGGGAACAGGATCTACGCGGGTAAAACAGTGCAGGACAGCCAGTAAGGTACACGGTTATAACTTTCCAAAAATATTTCACCCCTATTAATTGTCAAGTCACGTGATTGGTGTATGTATGGAAAGTCCATTTTTTTTTCTTATATTTTTGAACAAAACTTTTTCGAGAAAGTTGTTCTTTGGCTTATCACAATTATGCTTTATGACTACGCTTTCATTTTACACCCCGTACCTATATTGCAAGGAAAGAAATGAGAATTGGGACTTTTTCGTTTTATTAAACGGTATTCTATGTACGCCATGTGCCAAACAGCTGCCACCGATTTTTTATCAACCTCAACTTTTGACCCCACTTCGCTACGATCATTCATGTGGGAATTGGATTTTACAAAGTAATTTCGAACTTAATAACTCCGTATACGGTTCCAATTTGTTTGAGAAAAGTGACATTTGTCTAAAGTGAGTGTTATTCTTGTTACTGTATTAATTGCTTTGAATTATTAACGAAATAAAATGTGTATTTTGTACTTTATGAAAGTCGTACTTTTTTGAGTGCGACTCTTATTGCTTAAGTTAAGTCGTAAAGTATTTTTATGACAGTGGATGAGAATAAAAAAAAAAGAAAGAATTTTACTACGTAATCACTTCTCAAAAGTCTTAAATATAAATCTATCGTAACATTTCATTTTATGTGTATAATTTTTAGGAGACACCTCATAAAATCGTCATAATTTTCAATATCATTTTATTGTGAGCATTGACCAAAAAATTGGAATTTTTATAATATATTTTATACTTAATGCTTTTCTATTGTCTTGTATTTAATTATACTCTCTTAACTAGCTCCTCGGCCTCGACTTTCTCCACGTAAAATATGGATTTTATGAGCTATCTAACAATGAAGTAACAAGTCCCGTCGAAATCGGTTTTACTGTTTTAGAAATAAGACAAAATAAAAGCCTAAGTATATTATACCTTATAAAAATGCCATATTCCTGTGAAAGTCTTTCCTCTTATGGGTGTCGTAAGCTGATATATGAGCAGCAGCATCTATTAGCTCAAAGATACTTCCATCTTACTGCGATCATAGACGGCGGCTGCGGCTTTTTTTTTTTTTTGTCCTGCGGGACGTGCATTGACTCATTCCCACCGCCGCGCCGCTGCAGCGTATTCGCGCGCTGGCGGTGGGATATGTGGGACTCGCCCTCTCCATAGCGTGGTATGCTAAACTCATACCACGAGGAGAGGACCCTACCACCACTAAAACTCCCGGGCACTCCTTCGATCCGCCGTTGGCGGGGGCCGTGTACGCATGAGCAATCCGGCCGATACCTCAACGACCCTGGCTTGCCAAGGTCAGTTAAAGAGGAGATCCATGTTCAGCAGTGGATTTAACACTATGGGCTAACAAAGTAAGTAGGTACAATTGAATCCGCATTACGCTGCATTGAATACTGAAGAAATGTTTCGTAATGTCTATCGTATTTAACAAGTGAGACGTCCGTCACTCGTGATTTTTCAATAGACTCAATCTGTACTCTCTCACGATATGATAAGTGACACTTATTGTTCCTATTACTTCTATAAAAATATATTTATATTAGGTCTGTTAGAATATTTCTACACTAGCTAGCTACCAAGTGAGTTCTTATCTCCTGTTCTTTGGAAGTACCTATATAATTTTGTTTTTTTTATTTTTTTAAAAGATTAATAGCTTACTTTTGCAGTCTACTAGTATGCTTGTTAACCCCTCGTACTAAGCTAAACGCTTGTGTTACGAGTGGGTTCACGTCGGTAGTGCAATGGGTGGGGTTCGAACCGGCGACCTCAAGATCACAAGTCCGACGCACTAGCCATTGGGCTAAATTGAATATAACTTAAGCCTTCTTTGCCAAAATTAACCTGAAATATTGTAACAGTAGTTCTAGCTTAGCGCGTTCATGCAAACAAACTACCACTACTGATTTAAAGAACAGGTAGTGGGGGAAATGGATCATTATTTAAAAAAAAATAGCATTCTGTATTCTATCTCTATATGAACTGTAAGTGTGTGAAATTTCATATTTCTCCATCCGCGTTTCGTAAAAAAGGGTAAAAAGTTTTTGCTTCACGTATATGTGTTTCTATATGTGCAATAAAGGATAAGAATACTTATGCTTTATTGCACACATAGAAACACATAAAATACATATATTATGCAGAAATACAATTAGCACAAATGCGAGCTGAATTCATTTATGATTTCAGTTTCAGCAAACCACATGTATGAGAAAAAAATTGTGAACATAGGGCATCACCGTGCACAACCAACAAACTATTTATGTATACCTGATCGGTAAAAATTAAAATAAACATACTCCCTAAAACTTGCACACCGTACAAGTATACTTAAGATATCTACTACTTTAGTTTACCAATTAATATAATTCTAGAGCTCAGGAGCATAAGGTTGTATGTGCCATTATACGTCAGAAACATTCGTCGTATGTGCCTTTATCGTAAACTGGCACTTACGACCAAATGCTTCTGAAGTATAATAGAAATCCATCCTGATGCTTCTGAGTTCTAGAACGACAATCCTAATTATGGAGGATTCAATCTTATCGATATGTGTACATTTTGTGTTTAGTTAATAATACAAGAAAACCTTCCTTTTTTAAATTTTCATAAATGTTGTCAACTCTTTCATTCACTCTGTTTAAAATTACTACATAAATTAAAGTTGTCCCGAGGTGGAAAGCAAAAAAAGTTCGCGAATTGTTTTCAAACTGTCCCTTTTATAATTGTACATTGTGTTCCGTTAAACTGTGGACTACTGCAGCCTCCTTTCTAAAATATGGCCTAGATGTTTAGAAGTTTACGAAAAAGTTTGTACCAAACAACTTTTGGAATTCTCGAAAAGGTTTTCCCGAACGGAATCGGTAATTAGGTACACAAGTTGAGTTTAACTTCGGTTCTCCCTCACGGGAATTTCACAACTTGTATTGACTACTTAGTAAGAAATACCGTTACTCTCATTTCTTATTGATCACTATCTTCTTCGGTCCCCCTTAAATACCCATCGTCAATGGTATATTTTATGAATATACCTATAGGTAATTGTAAACAAGTGTATTCCAGGGAACGGGCAGTGGCGTTTCCTTGTGTTAATAGTGTTAAAACGCAATACTGCGGTCAACAACCCGCTTGCTAAGCGCGGTGAGTATTACAAAACCCTCCTTCGGGAGGAGGCTAAGGATGATGTTATAGGAAATGCGATAATCTCACGATAAGTTGATTACATAGTAACTTACTTAGTGTCATTCATTATATTCTAATCAGAGACATTTGAAATAATAGCAAAAAAATAAAACTATTATAAAAAATGAAAATATTTACCCAAAGGATTACCACGAAAGACCATGTAAACACACAATTCAAGGATACACAGTATATCCAGATTTTGTACATATTCAACACAGCCAATTTACGATTATGGTTATCGAACTCGAACTCACTCAGGGTATATAAGCAACCAATTTATTTAGGTTGGAGTTCTGCTCGCCTTAATGCCCGGTGAAGTAGCAAAAGCTTCCTGGCTGAATACATAATTTTCGTCAGAAAAAGGGTAGGGACACAGGCAACAACCGCTACACTACTGCCAGCAAAAAAAACACATGTCAGTGAATAATAGGTAAAAATGTTCTGCATATCTAAATGCACAGTTGCTTGTATGCTATCCTTGTATTACATCTCAATGACCACATCAGGACAAACCCGGAATCAATACGGCAGTCCAGTCACTAGCCAGGACCATAATAGACGTTTGCACGTTTGCCACTATTTGTCTGACTCTAATTACTTGAGAGCAGATCTTAATTACGGGCATCCGGACCGTTTGATTGGTCTCCGCATTGTTTGTGCCCTGCTAACTGGCATCTACAACTGCAGTTAGTCACCCAAGTCGCGGGTTAATAATACTCAGTGCTGATGAATACTGCCATGAACATTTAATCTATTGTCCACAAAATTAAACCATTTAAAATCCTCTGTAATTCATTTAAATCCTCTTGGTAACGTTTTTAAATAGATACTGTTGGGATTTTGTTTGTTATTAGAAACGTAGTATTGAATCTCGTTATATTGTCACATATCAACAGATAGTCATAACTTTTGCAGCTAAACAGCCATGAAAAAAACCATTATAGTTTTTAATAATTGGAGAGGTACATTAAACAATTCGATACACAATTCGTATTTAAGATCAACGTTTCAGGATAGACGTGAAACAATATCAACTTAAATATTTATACATATTATTTATTTAAAGTATTCTGTGCACCATGGCACACAGCGCACACTGGCATGGACGGAGACCTTTGCCCAGGTGTGAGCAAATGTCTCCATCCCTTTCACGTTTTCCTATTATGCGCCTCTTCTTTCCACCAAATATTTATATTAAATACAATAAAGAACTTGTAGCTCAGAGACAATAGACATTTAATAATATTAGGACTTTGTTTGTCGAGCGTAAAAAATGGCTTCAAGAAAAGAGGCCGGCCAATGACCTTTAAGATGTTATGTATAATGAACTCAGGATTCTCACGATACAGATCAAAATCGGTGCAGATGTTTTAGAAATCAATTTATAAATACAGAAACATATTTTTTATGTATGAAGCGAATCTGATCGTAGAACTTTTTTTTCAGCAGTTATACAAAAATAGAACTTCCTTTCAAGTAGACGCCTACATAACATGATAGCGAGTTTCCAAGTATGGGGTGGAATCCAATTTCCCTCGTTATGTCGACCACACAATCGACATCGGTGAATGCAGTCGTGAACTAGCCGTTGAGTTTAATACACGTCTATTAGATCACTATTACGCCTAACTGACACTATCATTTAGTAATTCATAGTCGACCAATATATGGAATCGTGGGTTCAATTTTTGAATTATAAAAGAGTTGCGACCGATTCGATTTGAAAATGGAATGCATTTTGATTAACTGCCAGATTGGAATTGTTCAATAACAGCATGTAGGTAGATCCAGTAATTGAAAATTTATTCTTTATTACTTTTGCTATTATGGGTTCAGATTGTTACCACCAATGTGATGTTTATGTTCTAGTATAATTATTGTAACAAAATAGTTGGTGGATTGTTTCGCGTATATTTTACAGTTTTTGCCTTAGTGCTTTTTGTAGCGATGCACGAACAATGATTAGGGAACAATTTATGTGTTTAATTTATTTTGAACTAGCTTCGGGTAAAGAGTAAATAGGTCTAGCCTAGTTGTTCTTTTTAACGTTCAGCCCATTTTAGGTTAGCGTGAAAATGGTTCCTTGTATTTTTTGTATAGTAGAATGGTATGGTGTAGTTTAATCTATAGCTACTATAAAATTTAAACAGAATGTTATGAATAATGTATTAGACAGGCTGCCATAGATAAAAATATGTTAGCCACGAGGCTTTTGCAACCTAGCTGATGATGGTGAGTATCTTTGTGTTGATAGATGCTGCCAATCCATCAGCTGTATGTCGCATAGTCGCCTCTTACGCCATTCATAGGAAGTCATGGAGTGGTCTATGATAAGCCGTAAATCACCCGGAAATATTTTTATCTAATGCTTTATTCATTATTTATTCATATTATGACAACTTCCGTAGCGTAGCGGTATTTGGCTCGCTTTAAATCTTAGAGGGTTCGATTCCCACGCCGGACAGAAAATCTTTGTGTAAATTCTAAGACATCTTTCCGGTTGGTTGAGGGACTACCCTCCGTGCCTCGGAAAGCACTTTAAGCCGTTGGTCCCGATTGTTATAACATCATGTATAATAATCGTATATCAAGGAACGGGCAGCAGCGTTCCTTGTGTGTTACAACATAATTCTGCGGTCACCAATCCGCTTGCCAAGCGTGGTGACTATGGCAAGTACCCACCCTCGGGAGGAGGCCCATGTTCAGCAGTAGACGTTATACGGGCTGATGATGATGATGCTTTATTTACTAATACGGGCATCTATTAGTACAAGGGTAAAACAAAGCATGTTTCTGCATATTTTTCCCCTATTGCCTTTAGCACTCCAACACTAAACTAAGTCCCAGTATATAGGTTGGAATAGCAATTGGATCACGTTTTACACAATAAGCATACATTGGGCTCGAAACCTACGAACAACACTAGCATAGTAATACACACTGAGTTCGTTGAACTGCCAAAATGGAATGTGATTCTTTAGTATATGCCATCCTTTTAACAGTAGATAGTATCATGTGAATTGGTTATGTTAGTAAAGAAATAAGTGTGATATAAATAATAAACATATATTATTTTTAATTTATTAATCTACTGGGTTTCATCCATGTAACTCCCGTTCTCGTAGGAATTTCATAATTAAATAATATGTAGCCTTTGTTATTTTTTTCGTAACAAACATACATAATGAGAATACCACCTTTCCGCTTTATGATATTTCTAGCTTCCCGCGTGCGGTTTCATCCGCGTAACTCCCGTTCCCGTGGGAACTTCATAATTAAATATAGCCTATATTAATCTGTGCAAATGAAGCATTCAAATGATGAAAGAATTTTTAAAATCGGTCCATTACTTTTTGAGCCAATTCGTTACACACATACTAATATTATTTTTTTCTCCTGTTAAAGGGATGGCATATACTTTAGAAGCATATAAATGCATGGTTGTCGAAACTCTATAATATGAAATGTCGTATAGTTTCAGCAATTGTCACACGTTCCTGTTCTATGTCTCATGTTTTAGTACGAACTATTTTTTGCGATGCTTATTTTCGTCGTTGACTTTTTTTATAGAGATGATGTTAGGAGATACAGTTCTTGTAATACCTACTAGTATTTAGGTATCACATTTTAACTGATATGTGTTTATTTTAATGTAGGTATTAGTTAAACATACATGTGTAATGATAAATTTATATCATATATAACAAGCTTCCCGCGCGCCGTTTCATCCGCGTAACTCCCGTTCCCGAGGGAACTTCATAATTAAATATAGCTTAAATTAATCTGTGAAAATGTAGCATTCAAATGGTGAAAGATTTTTTTTATCGGTCCAGTATTTTTTGAGTCAATTCGTTATTAACATACCTACATACAAATCTTTCCTCTTTATCACTACATAGTATAAAACAAAGTCGCTTTCTCTGTCCCTATATCCCTATGAAATCTTTAAAACTAACTAAATCTTTAAATCTTTAAAACTACGCAACGGATTTTGATGTGGTTTTTTTTAATAGATAGAGGGATTCAAGAGGAAGGTTTAGATGTATAATACATCAGCATTGTACCCGTGCGGAGCCGGGGCGGGCTAGTAATATTATATAGGTAGTATGTTTAATATTATAGTATAGATTTATGACAGCTAGTGCGATTTCCACCCGGGACAACCATTTTTGTGTACCACTGATGGTTTGCGGTGGTCCCTCGCGACACAGAGAATAAATTAACTAGGGCGGAAGTTGTCATTAAAAAAATAAAAAAATATACAAAAACAAATATAAATGTCAACCAAACTCCGCAAACAAATAAACGCACCAAAAATTATACCTACCTATTCCTTTTCACTCAATGTACACTCGCAAGCAGAGATTGTTGCCGACAGCCAACAAATTAAAAAAGCAGAAAACAGATATACATATTTAATATAGCTATACATTTCATGCGATCCCAATATCCCCCAGGATGTTCCTACACAATGGCCTTAGAAACGTTTTCGTGGAACAGTGCTACATCAACGTAAAAAAAATCACAATGGCCTCGGGGCTCAAATAGGGTTCTCAACTTGTTTGAGAAAAATAACATGGCGCATTCTTTGATTAGGAAAAATGAGGAGTTTGCTCGAAAAATAACATAATATATGTGTTTTTGTACACATTCGAGCTTACAGTTTGCGAATAACAAAAATGTTTAAAAATTCCTTTGTAATTTATATCTAGCTTCACCCGCGTAGCTCCCGTGGGAGCTTTATAATAAAATATAGCCTTTAGCCTTCCTCAATAAATTGGCTATCTACGCTGAAAGAATTTTTCAAATCAGACCTTAGTTCCTGAGATTAGCGCTTTCAAGCAAACACACTCTTCAGCTTTATATATAAGATTAACCCGATTTCATTAAAGTTTTGGATGACTGTGTTTAAATAGTCCAGTAATTGCCGCTAAAGATGTTTCATTGTACGTTTCCCAGTTAAGATTAAAAATACATAATTATCTCCGTAATTTCAAAAACCCTGATCAGTTTAATAGTTCTAGCATGATTTCTTAAGATACAGGCCTCGGCTTAGCTTAGGCATCAGTCTTATACAAATTATTGAACTTTTTGTAAATAATATTCTTATGTTGGTACATTTTACTGCCACGGGTCCATGGGAATCCGGTCATTTGAAAGGCATTAATGGGGCCGAAGCCAACATTGAAGAGACCTTTGGTACCTTTTAATATAAAAGTGAGATGGCTGCATCTATGAAGTTTGAGATTGACATTGAGATATAGCAATGGACAGTCCTCCACAGATACGGAACTATTGCCGGAAAGGAAGAAACTTGGTTTGGGCTATACGGATAAGATGTTAGATGTACTGGAATACTGGGCTATGGAGTGAGATCGGACATCTTATTATTATTATGGAACCCAATCTATCCATATATTACTTGCCAACTTTCGCATTTTAAGTAAGCAATAGTATATTAGTTGGCAACCCTAGCTCTTAATACACCTCGCCACTTTGGCATGATCACTGCGCCCCGAAATAACAAATGAATTGAGAAAATCCATCTTTCCAAATCTATGTACAGTCAGTGGCATTGAGTTCAATTACATTTTTTATTCCGTTAGTTCGATTCGATTGATGGTAGATATGATTATACCATATATTGTGATGATTAATGCTTTCTTATATTAGAAACGCGAAAGTTTGTGAGTATGTGTGGATGGATGTATGTTACATTTGACGCAAAAACTACAGAACGGATTTAGCTGAAAGTTTGCACGCGGATAGTTTATAAGCTGGATTAACATATGAGCTACAAAGCGTCACGTTACAACCAACTGGAGCAGAGAAACATGTACGACATTTTCCGCGTTGACCAAATGCTGCCGTAGACTGTACATAATACGATCAGTCACAATACTACCGCATGCGAAGATTCTCTGTCAATTCTTTTCATGCAATATGATCGAAATATGTGTAGGGTCACTGCGGACAAAAGTAAAACAAAAGACAATCTCATTAGATTATCTTTTGTTGTTCTTTTGAAATACAGCTTTACACGTTGAAGTGGTTGATCAAAACTATATGTTTAAAAATAGAATTTTGACGATCTTTGTTCGAAGAAATACCAAAAAGTTGGGCAGAAGTTTTACTCTTAGCGAATGTATATGTAACAAATAATACATATGGTCAATAAAAAAAGAGTCAGACCTAGCAATAAACGTATCTACTATCCAACTATTGGAGGAATCCTCAAATAATATTAAAAATAGTATCACTATTTCTTATATCACTAAAGCTCTTAGACATATCACTAATGCCTACTTGTCTTAGCGATACTAAAACAACAAAAATACATTAAATTTTATAAAAATAATCATGCCTTAAGGAACTCATTTGATAATGAAATTGGGTTTTCTAACAACTTGATTTCAACGTTGATTATTGTTGCAGAAAATGAGAGTCATTCTTACTGTTATAGATATTATATAACTTTTTATGAGGATGTATCAAAATGAGAATTTTAAATTTAATTATAAAAAATAAATTACCATAATATTTTGTGTTCTTCAGACAAACAAGGCAGAATTAGAAAATATAACCTCAGAAAAAGATAGTGGGTAATATACTAATTTATTTGCCTACAAACAAAAACTTATCACACTGTTTATGTCCCATGGTTGGATCGCCGCACTTTGTCACTCTAATCTATAAACTTTCTACGATCCACATTTTATAAGAAATGTCTGATTGAAGTTGAGGATAAGAAAAAAATCTTTTCGTATGCACTACAATCACGACCATGGAAATCGAATCATAAAGTCAAAGACACAAATAATTCAAAAAACTATTCCTTTGGAAACATCAAGGAAAATGTTCAACAAAGCGTGAGGGGTCCAATCGGCAAGACTTTTGCTTTCTCTATCGGCACGGGGTATTCAGAAAATTTAATTTCCGCAAACAGATCGAACATTTTCGCTTCAATGTGGTGTTCGGGAGTCGTAATTGGGTCAACCCTGGACAATAGTCCGACAACGTTATTGTCGCTAAGTAGATTTCTTATTCAATCACTAAATTATTAGATGACAATTGAATGGAGTCGGTTAGTTGGAGAAACGATAATTTTCTCCATTTTGTGATTGTAGAAAATGAAGTCTTAAATTGAACTGGGAGAGAATGAGATTTGGACGTTGATGTGAATTAATTGTTTTTGAATGCTATATAACATCCATTTATAAGACCTCTTAAAGCTCTTAACGATTAAGTGGAAAGGGTTTCCACTTGGTTGTTTAAAAGCTTTAAGAGGCAATGTTATATTTTAAGCATTATCAGTTACTGTGTCATATAAAGTTGTGTATGGGATTGAAAAAGTGCTATCCTTTTACATATATCTCTTTATCGTTAATACATAAAAACATATTCTTAGGATTAATGAAAAAGAAATGAAATGCTTATAAGGAACATTAATTTTTATACAATTACAAATAAAAGAATTACAAATTATTCTAGTGCGGTCAATCTAGACATTCAAAGATACATTTATTCCCATCATGCCTAAAACGAATTTCGTTATGTTATTTTGAATTAAGTTTTTAACAATTTTACTCATGACTTCTTTCTCACTCTTCTTCTTTCTCTTTTTGGTCTAATTTGACCGGACTATTCATGATAAACTGAAACAAACATAACTATCTCATTAAGTAGTACGTGTACCTAATAATGTATATAACCCTATATATATATATACATAAATTTAACGAAGATTCACTTCGAAATGCAGCTTAGGCATATGACAAAAGCAAAAGTACTTAAACAAAAAGAAGGAAGAATAAGGGTATTTTACTTAAAACATATACACTGCGTGACTTAACAACACTTCAAGGCGTAATCAACATTCACTCGGATACATCCGAGTTCTTCAGCTAATAAAAGTGAAATCTATCGAACTCAAAATAAATCCCTTTACGAACAAAACACGACAATTAATCACGGATACATCTCACTTTTAGCGAGTAATGAATCAAATAGATTAAGACGCAGCCGGGGGAAAATCTAATCAGCACTCCAATTTACACAAATCGGTCCGACCGCTCAAACGTGTGAACTAAATGAAGAATAAGAACTTGGTAAATCTGAGCGATAGATTACAGTGGTCGGTTAATAAAGAGTGGCAGATCTTTGATGGGAATACATGTTCATGTCTTGAAACTCCATGGTGTTAAACGACATGTAGATTTTTTTCATATTAACAGTTATCTGTCTGTCACTACCCAGCGCAAAAATGGTATTTCCTGTCCTTGACCGAACCGTGACAGATTTGTAATCGACTCGACTAACCTAGTATTTACGTGTTTTGGAACATAGTTCTATCAGGAACACTTATATGTACTGTCTACATAAATTGCTCTAAGCACTTTGATGTTCAAAATATTTTGTGCTTAAAGTGGTTCTCTCTGAGTCCATTATATCAATAAGGTTTCATAAAGTAAAACCATGTAATTTACCTTTATAATATTTATTTCCTTTCTGTTTGCTCTTCTAAAAATCCTTTAAGATTTGAATATTCGATTACTAAGTGACATGGACGTCAATTTTGGCTGGTATGTTGGTCTACCACAAGACAGGTTGAAACCTCGTTCCGAATATCAATTAGGCCAAACCTTGGCGAATAGCAAAGGGTATTTCCATAGCCTCTTTGTAGTATATTAATGTGATTATACGCAAACTCACCGCGTTTATTGAACAACCACGCTTTGTAATCAGTTAATGTAACAGAAAATTGTTAAGTTTTTGTTGCTAAAGTGCTCCTTGATTGTTTTTGTTTGTACTTGCGAGTGTTTCAATGTTTCAAAGTTGGGATTTGTAATAAATACCTAGTCATATTTGTCTCATCTGTAAATAGTTTTATTTTAAATTATTCATTATTACTGCTTTAAAAAGACTCCCACATTTGTGAAATAAATCCTTGTGTATTGGGGGACTTTATAAAAAAAAGCAAGTATCCATGGTTCACATAAATAATTGTTTCGAATAGGAATCCAACCCAGAACACCAGATCTGCTACGGACAGAGATCAGATCAACATAAACATGGTGCCTAAATTAATGTTCATTTAAAACATATATATAGCCACATATATTGTGTAACATTTCTTGAGCATTAAATTTTGTATAGAATTTAAATTATAGAGCGATATTGTATTGAATTTTGTAAACAATGCATTAGCATTAGCATAGATCGTATGAATGTGTTGCTCACATTATTGTCCACTTATAGAACAAAATAAGAAAATGTCCTTAAGTGATACTAAGTACGCGACCACTTTACGGCGGTCTTGTGCGTCAGCGGTTACAATTGTGTGAGGATACTTATGACTATTTAGCTTCCTAAAAAGGTCCCAAAGGCGCTACTGTCTTTAAAGTTATGGCGTAATAGCGGTTAGCTTTACTTTAGTTGGACTTAATACATTTTTTGAGAGATGTAGGAAGAAGTCATACCCACATCCTTCAGCTATGTGACGTCCCTTTAAAATAATAACATAACGAATATCTTGCATACTGGATATCAAACCTCCCTTCTCCTCACGGGTCGGTCTCTAGGTTAGCAGGGGCCCATATACCCCACTCTCTGAGGTTGGGCGAGCCTAGGGCGGCAAGCGACGAATCTCGGTACGCCGCCTACGGCCAGTACGCCATCGTCTGCGGAGCGAGTGGGCAGAGGGAACTTCTTCCCTCGGTTACTTAGTAACCAAGAAAAAATATGTCACATCAGGAATTGGGATTTGATATACCGCTGGGCTACTAGATAAATGAAGCTTCTTTACTAATGCTTTTTTATTTATTGAAATGTATTTATACTGATTGACCTACAATTCTTTTAAAGTTTTTTTCAAACAATCGCGACTTACTAGTCCTGTGCAAGGTATTATGTAAAGAATTCTTAGGAGCCAATAAATCGCGATAGGATTAAAGGATTGAATCCATTATAGGGCTCCAGATTACACGGCGAACGTAAGTTGAACTATAATAGTACCTACTGAGTTACGTGGAAGGATTAATCGAACGTAACATATTATCTAACAACCTTCGAAGCCCAGTATAGGTCTAGAAGGTTGTAATTTGATTCCCGCTGCGACAAATTGCGCTGCGTAAAATTACAAACTCTCGGTTTTATTATTTTTAAAACTTTATTTTATGTTTTTGACATTACGTTGAATTATGCAGTTAGTGCCGTTTATTATAACATAATCTACAAGATAAATCTAAAATAGAATCGTAGAAGCGATTACCTGCATATTAAAATATGACACTGCACTGGGATTACCAACTCGTCTTCCATTCCATTCCAACATGATGATAATGAAAAGATGATAATGTCATTTCTGGAGGCTTCTGCTTCTGCGTCTGGAGTAATAGCAATGCACAGTCAATGACACGATGCGACAAAATTTAAGGTTTTCCAAAGCAATTTTATTATATTTTTAGTCCAATTCAAAGTCTTTATGGTGGGTGTAATAGGTTTACAGATAGTTATAACATTAAATTTAATCCCGATATTAAAGTCTATCCGTCTCTGCCTACTTATAAACCTTGTTTGCTTTATACGGCTTGGCTAATAGATCGTACGGATTCACGTCTGGATGTAAATAGCTAATTGTAATTCAATGCATTCAATACGGATCGTGTTCTGTTCTTTTATTATTGAGTTGTCATTCTATTAGTCCAACAGTTTATGTAGATAAGTTTTATTTGGGATTAGATACATCTTGCGAGATTTGAATTTTTAGTTTTATTTTAGACTAAAATACGGGTGACCTTTAAATAGAATTTGTAATTAACGTTAATTTTGAATATTTAGTCTAAATATAATATATGTGTGTTCATTTTAATATGGCATATCTAGGTAGAATTTAAAAGGTAGACAGTATAACTTTAATACCTACATCTCATGAAAACCCAAACAGTTAGCGCATACAAAAATAAAAATAAATAAGGCATAGATATATTTTCCATTATAAAAGTAATTTCTCATTGCATTCTAACCTATCAAGCAGTGAATTTCTGTATTATAAAACAAATAACATGCCTAACATTAAAAGTACATACACGACGCTTAAAAAGCCCATTTGCGATTATTAAAATAGTTTCAAACACGATGAAAAACTGTTAAGAATAAAGCAAATACTTGGAGCATCTCAGTTCCTGGCAATAACCCATACAATGCGAAAAGTTAGTCATACAATAGAGTTATTGTGGATGTGGTAAACATAGGGCCAGACGGCGCACGCTCCGGTGGGCCCCCTCAATGGCGACGTGCGACGGGCTTGCTACTAGGGTCACCATGTTTTTGTTCGGACAAGCCCTGGGCTTAGATTGGCGTCCAGATTTTTATTGAATATATTTTAATGTGTTTATTTAGTAGATTGACAGGTCTATACTTAACTACTTTTAAATCTGTTTACATAAGTCGAAAAGAGTTAATAATAATAACATTTACACTTATAATAATTAATGTGAATATAATCTCATTTTGAGTAGAGGAATATAAATAACTGTGCCTAGCTATAGTTTTTACAGTGTCATTCAGACAAATATATGTAATTACCTATGTGCTGAATAAATTCATTTTTCATTAATAATATGCTTGTAATCATCAAAATTCACGGAACATTACGTGATTATTTTTAATTTTTAATGTTAACCAACCATTTATTGACTCTCTTATTTTTTAAATGTGCAAGGAATTGCAATATTCTTATTTTAAATATTACATTTGTACCCAATTTTTTATTTAATTAAAATAGTAACAATTATTATAAACTTAGCACCTTAGCATAATTTAAAACAAAAGCTGTATGTTTTTAAATCTCGGACAGATACTTCGATATTAATTTTGTTAGTTAAACTGTCCCGTTATCTGTCATTCTTCAAAACGTCCAAATGGTAATCCTACTCCGCATACATTTCTTTTTGTCCATTTATCGTTTGGATTTCTGTTTTGATTGCGCTTTTTTCTTTTTAAATCCATGTATCAAACTCTATCGGGTGTGGCTGTGGTTTAGAGCAAAAAGTATCAGTTAATCTGCTGAAGATACAACTCAGTACTTTTTTCCTTACTAGGGAGCATTTTGGTTTCATTGTGGGGACTTTTCACGTGGCTAGTAGAAAATGTGGTACAATTCTAATGTGTTTGTTATTATACTTTTTTCTTTGGTAGGTGTTATTGTGTAATAAAGTAGGTACTTAGTATAGCTTATGAATTGCATGTTTGTATGGATAGAAAAATATATATTATGTAATTGCTTTTTACAATTAATTTATGAAATATCGGCGTTAGTCGTCAGCTACATAACATATAATCATCTATTGTATAATATTTTGTCACAAAATTTTCTAAGTGCATATTTGTTTAAAGTAATATAAGTATATGTTTCAGAATCCTACATATTCCTTCGTGCTCTATCGCAATTTTGTTTTTTGATTAATAACTTTGAAAAGCAAAAAATATAAGTTAATTTCCCTCCAGAGAATTTCATTCAAGTAAAATCAATAAAACAATACGTCGAGTTCCTTCAACTTATCTGTTTTCTTATTGTATTTTAACTTAGTTAGAAACTTTCATCTTCTATTATTCTTGTAAGAAAATTGATTCAAAAATTACATTTATTTTCTCATCAGTCGCGTAATGGCGGTATGTTATGATAGATATTTCAAATACATTTCGCGAATAGACTTTTTTTTTTAATTCTTCTTGGCACAGATTCCCAAACTTGGTCAGTCTATAGACACTTACAAGTGAAATATTTTGTGCTGGTGCCTTAATTTATAGCTTGACAAAATTTAAACATCTACGAATGCGCCCCTTTTTGCGCTGAAATCGCACACCATGAAAGACCCTGCTTTAAACCAACGACGATATACCTACTGTAGGTATAAGCTATACTGAATACCCTTGTTGGTAAAGACGCGGCATTACAAATATTCAAGTACGCGCCTTCGCGTTTAAATTTTTTGCTATACTTGCTAAACGCTTATAATCGGATCATAAGATTGTATAGAGCAAAATGAAGGTTTGATCTGCTTACGGAGTAAGGCTTATCTGCTTGACTACATAATTTGTAAAAGATATTTTTGTATCATAACAACGGTAAAGATGAATAGTAACGATTTATATAAATTGCAATAATATGTTAGTATTATACTATTTATATTTGGCTGGATTCCACAGATAATAAAAAATTGTTGGTTCTATCAACAAATTTTTATTTGCGCTGATTTTTGAGATAGGTGTTGTGGCAAAAAGTATGTGTTTGAGTTATTACAAAACAACATTAGAATAAATGAGAAAGGTTAATAAGCATCGTTTTGGCTTACTTTTACTATTAAAAATTACTTCAAACAGTCCAGAACTGATTCCAAAAATAAAAACATTTAGTATAAAAGCTTGTAGCAATCGTTTTAAGTGACGGATCTGGTAGTAAATAGGCGATATATTTTTAACAAATTGATCTCAGATTCAAAGAAGTGCCTTCAACCTTTTCCCTTTCGTTTAGTGGAAAATTCTTCTCTATAATAAGGCTTAGGTTTCGTTTGAAGTCTTGTAACAAATACTAGCGATCACAGATAGGCCTCAAAAAGTGGGAAAAGACATAAAAAAAGAGTAAGGCCAAGTTTAATTTCCGCAACGTTGTCGACTACACGAATTTGGGCCGATTTATTTTTGTAAAATAACGGAACTTTTTAATTGAGTCTCAAGGAATGAAGACTTACAGATTCGTTATTGATAAAGGCCAATAACGACAGTTTGTCGTCATTTTCAATTAAAATGGACTTCATTAATAAGTCAGAATAAAAATTGTATAGCAACAGCCATACTTGCTGCTTTAAATTTACAGCTCGCATTTCAGTTTTGGCGTGGTAAGTGAATTCAGAGATTTATTAACAACTTCATCATAATCATCTTTTTGAGGAGACGGCATTGACAAATCACATGAGAAAATGAGCTCCGGTGCCTTGCAATACAAGATCATCTTGGTTGTTACAAACGGGCGCCCATAACACAGGTTCGAGGTCATTTTGATCTGTATTTTTTAACTAGCTGCGCCCCGCGATTTTACCCGCGTTACTCTGCTCCAATGGGTCGGAGCGTGATGTTCTGTAGCCTATATGTTAATCCAGCGTTGAACCTATCCCGGTGCAAAATTTCAGCTAATTCCGTTCAGTAGTTTTGGCGTGAAAGAGTAACAAACATCCATCCATCCATACTTACAAACTTACGCGCTTATAATATGATTGTTATGCCCGGTGAAGTAGCAAAAGCCTCATGGCTACCTACGTAAGTCAAACCGAAAAAAAAAAGTTTATAATATGAGTAGGATGCCATTAATCAAGTGTACAGATATATCTATACATATAATAAAACTGTAAGGTCGAAAGTCGACATAGAAAAAAAAACAAACACTGTAAACCGATTCAGCCGGATCTTAGAAGGCCTAATAAACGTTGAGTGACTAGTATCACTCCGAATATTTTGTTTACGGCAAGGGTAAAGCTAGGCTAAGACACAAAGAAGTGTAAATATGTCGGGGTGTTACTATCCCCCCCTACCAAGGGGGTGTTAGGTCGGGAGGTCACGTCCGGCGACAACACTGCCTTCATGCCTCGATGCTTCCGACGCGCCGCTGACGTTGGCAGTCTTCTAGTCTCTACTGAAGAATATTCAGATGCGCTAATCCTGTTTACCGAGTATTCCTACTTGTGTATATTAGGGTATGAATATGTCACACCATCTTTCTTTAGCGGTTCACTTTACAAAGTGAGCGGAATGTACGGGATATCGAAACGAAAAATTGCACTTCGGGAGAAAAGTGTACTATTTGTGGCTTCATTTAGTTGTTTGAATCATATTATACACTTAAGATCATAATTAAATTATAAATTTTATTTAGCACATACACTTGTAATTATCAGAATCGTTATGTAAAAAATACTATTGCTAATGGATATGCTGTGTGGTTTTCGGCTTAGAATAGTCCAGCCCGTCTGCCCATGAGTGTCATAAAAGGCGACTTGGGAATTTACGCCTGATAGATGGGCAGCAGCTTCTATCAGCTCAAGGTTACTCACCATCTAACTGCGATCACCAATCCGCCAAGTGTAGCGATTTTGGCAATATTTCTCAACGAGTCGTTGAGATTGGCTTGCCAAAGTGAAGGGGAGGCCCATGTTCAGCAGTGGACGTGGACGGGCTCTTAGAGTAATTAATAAAAATGGCAGAAATCGTTACCATCTACATACGCGAAGTACTACTTGTCAAGAATATATCTTTAAACATGATATTTTACTGTGTTTTTTTTATTGCAAGAATTTCATGCCCAAAATCTTCATCTCTTGGAGTTATTACAGTCTTGAATTCAATTTAATTTTTTTGCGGAAGCAACGAATACTTTTTTGATATCGTGAATCGTAATCTTATACCAAAAGAGACATCAAAAGTTCCAAGGTTTTGTCCAATTACGAATTTGTGCCGTACGCAGGTATTATTTCGGTATGAATTTCGTAGGTTTCTATATTATGTAACTTTTTTGGTAAATTAACTCATATGAATAGGGTACAGATTTTTAGGGTATTTTAAAATAAATTCAAGTTCATCACTATTGGAGTCCATCATACCTATTGAATGTTGTTTGTTACTGTTCTGAAATTACAGTTTAATTTGGATTTATAACAAACTTTGTAGTTTATTTTGTCTTTTTATTGCTAATACCGAGCGTAATGATTTATTCTTCGTACTCGTAGTAAAATCGATATAAGTATATACTTTTCTAATACCGTTAAAAATTATAAAATGTCAAATATTTTCGAAACTGTGTTAAGGGCGCCTGCACGTACAACCTATATTATCTTCAATTGAAAGGCACTAATGCTCACTTTGCCATTTACATTTGTCATGGCCGTCTGAGGTAAAAGAAGTATTTTAGTTAAAAACATATGTTTTGATGTTTCGTTAGTATTACTGATGGTAAATCGTCCTGCTAATATTATTTATATTTAAACATACTTTACTTTGTTTTTATAAAATCCGATTTATTTATAACTACCTCAAAGCATGGTCATGGAATCGCTAAAATCCAAATCGTGGCCAGATTGACAATTTTATTAGCACATTACTTGAAACTAGCGGTTTTTCAAACAAAATCGTGGTTTGTATGTAGAAACGGAAACCGACCACTCCTTCAAATATCTATGGAATATTGTCTGAATACTGATTAACTGATCGTCATGATAATAATGTACAGGGTTGGCAACTGCAGAACCCGAAAGAAACTAACAGAATATTTAGCATAACTAAAGCAAAAAATTTGTTTACCAATATTATTGTTATATTTTTTAAATTTAAGAAATGTTGTAATTATGTCATTTATTTGCGTAGGTACACACTAGTGGAATTGTTTTGTTATTTTCAGCTTCTATTCTGTAACTAAGAACTTAATTAAAAAATGTGTTTTTTAATTGATGCCACGAAACTATTGCTACTTTAATGGCAAAAGTATTCAAAAGAATCATCTTTTTTACACAATGAAATCCTTTAAACTGTACATAAGATTGAGGGACAACCCTAAAAACCTTTGTTTTTTTGCCCAAATCGACTGTGCGTGATGTGAAGTGAATATTAGATTATCTCATTATTGATATTTATTTTAATAGTAACGATTTTTGTATTAGCAGTTTTATGAGTCATCTATCCTTTATGTGTTTTTAAAGTAGTATTTCCGATTGTTAAATGTGTAGTTAAAGAAAATTTTTCTTTATGCAAGATTTTGTTATAAAAAATATTCAAATATCAATAAATATGTCCAGTTCAAAATTATTTATAAGAACAAAATAAATTATTTTCGAAGGTTGCACTTAACAAATAAGTATTTAAAATACATTTATATATGCAAATATAATTTGGATTATATTTACATATAAATAAGAATAAGTTTTGAATAGAATTCATTAAAATTTGGGGCGTCGCCGAGGAACTGTAGTCAATTCCACTAAAGTGACTCGGAAGTAAAATATTTGTTCTAAGTCCTTTGGAACTTCCGACTGCGTTCTAACACATCTGCTTACAGAAAAAAAATGACTAAGTAGAAAAAATGCTCAAAAAACTGTGTCCCATTTATGTGGAACCATTTTTATTTCCTGTTGACTTATGCAACAGATATTGTATTGTGAATTTTTTTGGCTCTATAATCATTAATTTGTGCACCAAATCCTTGACTATGCAAGCTAATACAATAGGAATGACGACAAAAAATATTGTTTGTTGTATCAGATGTGTTTTTTTACTTTCAGATGGACATAATAATACTATGTTGTTAGCTACGAGGCTTTTGCTACTTCACCGGGCATCAATGCAAACAGGGTTCTGACCTTATCACCATGCAATTTATATTGCTCCAATTTACATTTTGGTTATGATTTTTCATTAAAATTGCAAAATCATACATCAATACGAGTTCAAACAATGGTTTCGAATCCAATACCTACCACTCTCAACAACATCAATCAATCTTTACATAATTCTAATTTCAAATAAGGAACTTAATAGTTCGATACAATTGAGTTGCTTACAAATCTCGATATTTTTTTCTTTACCGTCCAATTTTTAAGTCACGGCGCGATATTCGATATCAACTGGGACAAAAATTACGTGACTCTTTGTAAAGGAATGCCTTATAAATTTCGCTTCGTAGCATTCGGAGCAATTGAAAAAATCAGTGAAGTAATAAATTCAACGGGTCTTTCTATGTTACATTGAAAACGATCCTATTGAATCGATGCAGTGACTTTTACTCGCTTTCAATGGATCTATGAGTGTGGATAGGTCTTATAAAAGTAGAATCTTTAGGATTATATCCGTACTAGCTGCGCCTCGCAATTTTACCCGCGTCACTCTGCTCCAGTGGGTCGGAGCGTGATATTTTGTAGTCTATATGTTAATCTAGCTTAAAATCCGCGTGCAATCTTTCAGCCAAATCCATTGAGTAGTTTTTGCGTGAAAGAGTAACAAACATCCATCCATCCATCCATACATACAAACTTTAGCCTTTATAATATTAGTAAGGTTGCAAATAGAGGTTTTGTCAAGGTTTACTATAAAAAAAAAAATTTTTGCGTAAAATCCTATATAAAAAATCTTATAGGTAGGTTAAATATAGATTACACTTACAACTCTTGAGAATGTGAGTTTATTTGGGAATGTCAGATGTCACTTTGATGACTTCTATTGCCATGGCAATAGAGACCACGACAACACGACACTACTCACTCAAGTGAATGCTTAAAGCTAAATTATATTGTTCTTGCATACCACTGTTTGAATTAAGCTTTTATGTAAATACAATGATAATGAGAGATGGCATCATTTGATATTTGACGTACCCAATTAGAAAGAAAGAAAGAAAAATCATTTATTGAACACACATCAGTAGAAAACATAAAATAGTTACAACAAAAGTTGAATTAAATAGTAACAATAATATAATAAGGACACATACGGACGCCATTCATTTATGAAACATAATATCAAATAATTACATCAAGTCATTGGTCGATAAATAAAATGGAGTAGGTTTTACCCCTGTAACTGCCGTTACCGTGGCAACTTCATAATTAACTATAGCTTATGTCATCCGGGGATAGTGTGTCCCAACGGTGAGAATTATTCAAATCATAAAAGTAGTTTCCGAGACTATTCAATACAAACAAACATAACAACTCTTTCATCTTTATAATATTAGTATAGATTTAGACCTTCGGGCACAAAGTTGTACAGCGGCAGACTTATGTCAACCATTTGATGATGCAGAGAAAAACTATAATAGGTGCAATTTCTGTGGAAATGTTATCTCCCATATAAAACATTTCTTTAATTACTAGCATGTCAGTAAAATTCATAAAGTGATATGTATCGGGACAGCACAGCGGTTATCAAAAGAAAAGTTTCGATTAAAAATACGGATTCATATCGTTCCCGATAAAATTCTGCGCGATACGAAGACGTCTCTCGCTATCGGTAAGTTGACAGTGACTGATCGCCGACTGGACGCCCCCACCACCCACTTCCCCTACTATGTACACCCCTCCTTGATCTGCCGTCACTTCGATATTCACTTTGTTAAAAGAACATACGAGTTCTGCGGGAATATCTTATATTCAACTTTGAATTGGAATATTTTGACGAGCGTCGCGTCGTGGTTTAACACTTTGTAGGCTTTTTCGTTACGCATAGGCTTAACCTTTCATTTTGTGTTCATCGAATCTTATGTAAAAAAAAGAAAGTTTTTAATTTGAAGTGTTTAAAGTGTGATATTTTATCTCAGGACCAGAAGTCTACAGTGTTAAGTCTACAATACCTACATAAAATTATAAGTATATTACTTTTTTACCGCAAAACGACCTTAAATATCTACAGCCCGGTGGCTAAAGCTTGCTATATTGTCTTTTTTAAGTTAATTTCCGCACTTGAAAATGGTACGGAACCCGTCGTGCGCGAGTCCAACTCGCTCTTGGCAGGTTTTAACGATAGATTTAGCCTCAAACATAATTAATGTTACATAATATACGTATCTAATTCCGAAGTATACCACGTTGAACTAATGCTGTTTACTCTTTATCACATTGACGTAGACAGATACTTAGCGAACACGATCATCGTAAGTTAACGTTAAGTTTTGTGTTGGACTGTGTGTCCCAAAGTTTTGAAGCGGCCGTATGCCAATGGTGTCATCGGACTTGTGATCTTGTGGTCGCTGGTTTTATCCCCACCCATTGCACTAACGACGTGAACCTATTTATAACACAAGCAATTTAGCTTAGCATGAGGCGTTAACAAGAATACCTTCTAGTAGACTGCAAAATTGTACTAGTAATCTTTTTAAGAAAAAAAAGGTATGCGCCGCAACGATTATGGTAAGCTGTTTTGCTGGCATGGCGTCGTAAACTCATTTCTCTCCATAGGCTTCGAAGAAAATGCTTACAGAAATAATTCCTCATATCCTTCAAACGACGTATCTATGCAACTTCTAGACTGCACTATAGGTTTTGGGTTCGATTCCTGCCCATAACAATTATTTGTGTAAGCCGCAGACAGATGTTCTGAATTTTGGTAGTGTGTGTTACGGAATTATTCAGTGTTAGTAATTTGCCCTCGCCCGATGTAAAAGTGTATTACATACTGCGGGAGATGTCATGATCAAAATGGTCATGTTCTGTAGAGTAGATAAATATAACTATGCTCACCAGGCTAATTTAATATCATACGAGTAATACCTATTTCTTTCGACGGTATCTATTTTACATTGATAGCCAAATATTCATTATCGAGACATTCGAGACTACTAATATAATAAAGAGGAAAGATTTGATTATTTGTTCCCATTGAATTGGCTACGGACCTACTGGACCGATTTTAAAAATTCCTTCACATTTAGTATGCTACATTATCTAGAATAAAGTAACTAAAACTAAAATGGTCTATATTCGAATATGAAGTTCAATTGTGAGCGGGAGCTACGCGGCAGAAACCGCGCGTGTGTGGATAGGTAGTGAAATAGTAAACTTCTTGTAACGGCGAGGCGCCGCGGACGATTATAGTTTGAGAACCCTAACGTTTACTTAATTGTTTGCGAGTGTAAGCCCGAGTTATACGTTACACAAAACATTCATAACAATGTTTACTCCAAATATATGTTAGAAGCTCGTTCGAACGGAAATGAAACGCTTTTTGACTGTTTTATTGTTTGTAGTGTCAATTGTAATATTAATGCGAATGGCGCCGGATGGGCCGTGTGTATTTGCGTATACTGACGCATATTTGGGTTGATCTTGTACAATAGATGGTACTATACAATATCTATGTGGTTATGTTTAGAAACTTATCTATAGCTCCTTTTTAGTGTAGCTGTATAACAAATGTTATAACAAACTATAATATTATACCTACTTACAAATTAGGAGCCGGATCTAATAATTCCAGTTTCATAAATTATTAATCAATAATCTTGAAAATGGGTGAAATATAGAGTATGAAGTGTTTGATTAGTTTTTGGTAGCTTATTAGTGGCGGAAACTGTTTCTAGGTTAGATTTTGAACAATTCTTCTGACTTTGGATGTACTTTGTGTTTGTACGGCGAGCCGTAAGTTTATGCACCAGGGGGGAAAAATTGTATGTATCAAATAAAATAAATAAAATAATCTACGTACCTATGTGAAGAGGAGGGATGAAACGCATGTTACTAAAAGAGTTTTAATTATACATGTAGATGGATGGAGAGGGAGAGGAAGGCCAAAGAAAAGATGGATAGATTGTATGAAGAGTGATATGAAAGAAAAAGGAGTTAGTGATAGTGTGACGGGTGACGGGACATAATGGAAGTAACAAACGTGTTGCGCCGACCCCAAGTAATATGGGATAAGGGCAGGAAGAAGAAGAAGAAGAAGACTCTACGTACCTATGTATAATACTACAATATCCATCGAGAACAAGGGCTTAACTTCATAACATATACCTAACAATAGTTAAATTACCGAACATATGTTAATTTTAACCTATCATATACATATCTGAGGATTGTTACGTATTGGTAGTTAGGGAGCTATGAAATTGAGTCCTTTATTGGTTTATTACGCTTCAAGTATCTTGTCTATTATTGTATCTACATATGTATTACTGAATGACAATATGCGGAATGTATTATGGGTGTATTCTACTAGTTTAAGATTATATTTGTATCATTCGATTGAAGGTTTCCATTTAAGAGTGAAGTGAAAGAATATTATGTCTCCTCTTTACCCTAAATTGTTTGTGTAAATGGTTGGTAGATTAATGTGTATTTTTGTAAGTTAAGGTCAAAATTCGACAATAATTAAAAAAACAATTTGCACTACTCTTCTCAAACTCCTCCGTCCCCGAAAAATTCGTAAAAAGGAGTAGGTATGTACAATGTTTTTGCTTCACGTTTTAATATATAGATTTGCATTGTATGTAGTTTATACTTATATTACACTTCTGTTTTGACTTTTTCTCTGAAAGATATTTCTTTACAGATAATTAGTAAATTTGTACACAGTTATTTTTGTTTTACATCATTACATCTTACATGATCACTAGTTACCTATATAGTAACACTGACTCCTGTTAGAGAGATGGCACATATTTTGGAAGCAAATTCAATTTGCCTTTACTTACAACTTATAATAAGAGTACATTTTGTATTCGAATTGTTAACTTAATGGATGCATTAAAGTTCGATATTAATTGAACACCTTTTGTTTCAGGTAACGTGCGCCCAATTAACTCTAGTTGAAGCCGTCGTGATGTAAGCTTTTGTGTGGATTTAATTTACAAGTTTATATAATTGTAGGATTGTATGATGGAACTTTAAATTTACGTTTACTAATACTGATAATTGTTGTAACACAATATACACAAAACAAGCTATAAACAGAATACCATTTTAAAATAATATAGGTATCTACTTGAACATAGTTCAATACGAAAATAATACAGCCAAGTCCTCAATAGGTGGTAAGCCATTTGCATTCTATATTCCATTCTCTGAATCCGATGATACGGTTCTACCGACACGACCGATGAGAGATCAGGCGCAGGACCACCAACTTCCTGACTTCAGGATGATTCTTAAAAGTTTTTAGAGAGAACATTTCTAGTAACACACATTGAACTGAGAACCTCGGTAGAAGTAGCCGAACATAACCGGTTAAGATACATAGGAAAATGATTATGTAAATAAATGTGTTGTTTTTACATTACTTTATACTTATAATATGGAAATAATTCATTCTTGATAAAAATTATAAGATTATTCTCTTTATGTTTTGCTGAAGGGATCATAGTTTCAAAGTGCGCAACTTGAGACCCTTAACAATTCGTCTCAGGTATTTGCTAAGCTTAGGCAGGCCTGATGACCCAGACTGTTGACATTGCGCTAGAGTAGACAAACTTTGTCTTCACGATGTCTACTTCTATAGAAATACATACCTAATATAGGTATGTATTTAATGTAGCATTTGCGTACTCATTTAGCCACCTATTGCTATGAACTTTTTGCGATGAATCAGCTTAATTATTGCTATTGCTTTTTTTACGTAATCACTCTGACTTTATCGTTCCACGTAAAATTTATCTAACAATTGTTGTGATAGTTTATAGACATTTTATGAAAAATGATGTGTCAAAATAGCTAGGTATAATGACTCAGGGCATTGGTAGCTTAGTATTTGCTTCTAATACCTACTTAATGTTATGGGTTTGATCATGATAAAAGATTTGTGTGCACCATAGATAGTTATTCTGAGTCTGGGTGTACCTACTATGTGCTATATATTTTTATTAAACAATCGTGATGCATATTTTTATTTCTTTACTGAGTTCCATAGTATTTTTAAATATTAAAGGCCAATGGATAAAACATATTGTTTTGTATATGGAAAATATTTTATTGCACCCTTTGTAAAATTATAATAAGATACGCAGTAATACATTATTTTATCATTAATTATTCACAAAAAATAACGGAGGATTACACCGAAGTGAAATGAGAGTTGAAGGCAAACGACTTAAATCCTCCGTTCGTAGTTAATTGTTTTAATAAGATAAGTTCCAAACGCTTCCACCCGTAATTTTATAAAAGAGTTACTGCCTTATATAAAACGATGTATCAAATTAGTAACGACTTAGGAACTAAAACAGCGTTTTAATTGCTAATTGTACATTTTATTTTATGAGTCACTAACGGTCCGTACATCTTCACACTTACATTTTTGGAATTATTATTAGGATTGGAAAACTTACTTGTAATTGTGAAAATAACTTTTACTACAAACGGCCGGCCCAATGGCTGGGACGTCAGACTTGTAATCTTGAGGACGCGGTTCGAACCCCACCCATTGCACTACCGGCGTGAACCCACTCGTAACACAAGCATTTTAGCTTAGCACGAGGGGTAAACAATAATCTTTATTAACAAAAAAAAAGAAACTATAAAAAAAATATTTTGGATCGTCTGTTCCGTTGATTAAGCGACAAAAAATAAAAAAAATGTTTTGTTAAATTCATTGTGTCTTCATTTTTATTTTTCGTTGGAATATCCTAAATATTGATTGATTAAGAATTATTAAGTGTTCATTAAATAATTACTGGTTTATCCAGTCCTGCTTCCTAGTTACAATAATTATTATTTTGGCAGTAATTTGATATTGCATTCGTATATTGATATAAGAAGCCTTAGAATTACTTAACATTCTCTTCACTTAACATACCGAAGCGAGCTTAATTAAGAAACCATTTGTAATTAGATTAGCTGCTACTCGTCAATTACTTCACTATTTATAGTTAAGTGCGAAGTACAGAATCTAGTTGCACTAATTAATATTATTAGAATCTAGCGCTTCGGAACTTTAAACAAAATCACAATTGATGTAGCACCTTTTGCCAAGCTAAAATAGGTCTTGTTGCACTTAGTATAAGATTGGCATCGTGGTTTAGTGTTACTAGGAACATGCTGTCTTAAATTAAGTACCTTAGTCACGCTACCTTAGCATGTAAGCGAAAACTATAGTTTATTTTTAGCGAAAATAATCACGATCGTGAAGAATGATTAAAGCTTCAAGTATAAAAAAAAATATTTTTGTTCATTCTTTGACCTATATTGTTTGACGTAATATACGTACTGTGAAATGCTATTAAAAAGGCTGGTATTGTTTTTAATTGGTGTCACCGTTTTTATTTTTATTAAAAAGTTGGAAGCTGTTCATATAATAATATGTTGTATATATGAACAGCTTCCAACTTATTAATAACTGTTTTTTTTAATAACATGTTATGATTGTTTTATTTAAGAGATTTAATAAAATGAAACATATTTAACGCCATCAAATTTATACGAAAAACGTGTATACCTAAATAAATAGTAGTAAAAAAGACTGTTTTCGTTCATATATGTTACGATTCTTCTAGCCAAAACGGAATATCCATCCATTTTGCCATCAAATATTCAGAAAAAGAATACCTACTAGTAAAAAGACTTTGCCATTCACTTATCCTTGTGCAAAATGTAATCTAGATCTATTGCTATTTTTGCTAATTCAAATAAAAAATAACTTATAAAATGCTACCTACTATTATTAATCTATACCTACTACTTGGCAAGGTTCACAGAATGCTGGCAGCATTGCCTGGTTGAAAGGTAATGCTTACCTGCTGTGCAAAGGTTAAAATGTTTGCTTTATTCAATTACAAACATCGATGCATAAATCTGCATATGCATGATATCTTCCACATGAATGTCAATTTCAAATGAATCGAGTACTTATTCGACTCGTACTTATATAGTTACTCGATATATCAATTAATTGTGCTAACGGATGGATGGCCATTGAGTCTATTGAACTGAATTGGTTTATGTATTGTAGTAACTGCTCTAATTTCAATGAACCTTCGACGGGCTACCAATATTAAGAGGACAACTTCAGTTATATGAAATAATTGTGTATTTACTTCCTGTACAGAAAACCTAATATAAATGTATCTGACATGGGAATCGATCTTTAGATCCTACAGCATAGTAATCATACGAAAGAATCATCCACCACTGTAACGAACAACATTAGAAAATAATACTTTGTAATAACTGGCCTAGGGAGGACAAACTCCGTAGCGTAGCGGTATTTGGCTCGCTTTAAATCTCAGAGGTCGTGGGTTCGATCCCCACACCGGACAGAAAATCTTTGTGTAAATTCTAAGATTTCTTTCCGCGTCTGATTTGTTGAGGGACTACCCTCAACGTTAAGCCGTTGGTCCCGATTGTTATAACATCGTCTATAATAATCGCATATCCAGGAACGGGCAGACAGTGAGAACCTAGTTTTTATATTTTTTTATATATAATGTAGCTATTTAATGGTGAAATCGTTCACGTCGCACACCCAAACTCAGAACAATTATCTGTAGTTGCCACAAATAACTGTGTCCGGGTGGGAATCGAAACTAGAACACCAGATCTCAGAAGCGACTACCGTAACCATTGAGCCACCGGTGAAGTCACCTTATACATAGAGTACATAAATAATCATATTTTTTTTCTTAATAGGATACACAAATGACAGATTATCTACAAAAGGGTTTATTGAACTTACTTAATCATATTTTATTATACTTCTATACTACACTAGCTGTTCCGCGCGGTTTTGCCCGCGTAGACGTCGTTCCCTTGAAAACTTTAACTTAAAATATAGCCTATGATATTCACAAATGACGTGGCTTTCTATTGGTAAAAGAGTGTTCAAAATCAGTTCAGTAGATCCAGTGATATAACCCACTTTTTTGTCCGGAGGGAATTGCATTTACGCATTCCCACCGCCGCTGCAGTGTATCCGCGCGCTGGCAGCGGGATATGTGGGACTCGCCCTCTCAATAGCGGTGGTATGCTTACTCATACCACGAGGAGAGGACCCTATACCACTAAAACCTCCGGACACTCCTTCGATCCGTCGTTGGCGGGGGCCGGGTACGCTGGAAGCAATCCGGCCCCCCGACGGCACCCGCGGCCAATATGGCGCCACGGGATCACCTAGGCCACCCTGACTGTGGCCCATTTGCCCAGTTATAGGGACGCCCGGAGTGTAGAGGAGTCCCTACTCATAGAGATTGCCCCCTCCAACATCACAAACTTACAAACTACCTTTTTATAATATAAGAATAGATTGTAAGGAGTTGTCACATTGCTTGTTTTTCCCATACAAATATGTCTGTCTACACTACTTATTGAAATTATGTTTACGAAGGAAAATGCAAACTTAAAACTTTTACGTTCAATATGCATGCCTCATAAGAGTTAATAGGTAAATTTATTGTTCGCAGTTTATGAGCCGAGTGTCGTAAAATAGTGCTTATAAGTTTAATGCAAGGTCTGAGCCGGATGGAATTGAGATTGAGTGACTTTGTAATTACAGGTATATGTATAGGTATGCTAATTATATAGAGATAACTTTTTAATGTTTTTTAAATAACTCGCGTATAAAATACGATGTTAAAGTTAGTAGTGTCCGCCGAGATAATGTAATTATAACAATTCATTTAATGGATATAAATAAATAACAAATATAATAAATAAATTTTCTAACAAATTTTTGACTATTAACAAGTGCCTGGTTTACTTAAATAAAAATTATTTATATGTTATTGGTTTTTGTGGTAAATACTATAAATATTTTCTTAGAATGCAGTCAAAAGTTAGTTATTATTGTGTATGGGGATAGTGTACCCATCAGGTAGTATGATGTATTAAATGGTATAATTAAACCATTATTAAATAATAGATGTCAGTGCTCGACATCGCCTGGCATTTTTTTATTCTGACGCTTTCCGTACATTTTTTAATTTTTATAAACAACAATCAGACAAATTTGTTAAATCGTTCTTAAGCTATGCACATACAATTAAAATTGAAATGAATATGTAAAAAGCTATTAGGAGAAATTTCAAATATACATTTAATCTATTCTAATATTATAAAGAAGAAATATTTGTTTATTTGTGTGTATGTTTGTAATGAATTATTCTAAAACTACAATGCCGATTTCACTATTGAAAAGTTGTGATATAGTCTATATTACATTATAAAGTTCCCGCGGGAACTGCGCACGGAAAGCTAGTAATACTACATAATAGGTATAACTTAAAATAATAATAATAATAAATATTTTTCGCAATTAATTATTACCAGTGCCTTTTAATATAAGTAGCCTCTATAATATTAATTAAGATCTAACTATGTTGCTGTGCCCGACAGGGTTTATAATTGATACCACTTTTATTATAATGTTAAAACACCTGTAAACATTGTGAAAAGCAATAAAGTTTTGAGTATTGAGTATACAATGCATTTAACCGAGCAGTTTTGATGTGTATCAAAACTAATCGGCTACACTTCAATAGATCTATCTATCTATCTTCAGTTTATTGTGAAACGTAAAGAAATTTGCAACGCTACCATTTGTAATATCTCTTTTAGATCGACTGAAATAAAACAGCTTGAGACGACAATAGTGCTTACAGAAATTCAGAAAACAGCTGACTAATGTCTGCGAATATTTTCCAAAATTTATGATCGTCTTTAACAATTCTCGATTCTCTTGTAAAATAGGCTCCATTTTCATTCTCTTACTTAAAATGTTAATTATCAATCAATGTTTGGACTTCTAATGGTCTCTAAAAAGCCGTCTAGACTAACCTTAAGGGATATTAATCATGGCCGCTAAATTATCGGTAATTATCTTTAGTACATTACATTTTAACTAGCTTAGGTACATTTTGATTGGGCCTTAAGGTTCGAGAGTGACTAATCGAATTCGTCCGAAATGTGTTTAGAATGTTTGATGTAATTGTAATTAGTAAGAGGTCAATTCTTAGTCAAAAGGTCGGCGGCCCTTCGTTGAATAGTACCTTCTAGAATAATCGATAAATATTATAAGATGTTTTAAAAATTTTAATTTGACAGAATTAGTCCAAATTAAAAGCTATATAGTGTCTTAAGATGTTTTAACTACTTGGGAATTGAAGAAAGTTCTCCTTTTTTCTTTCCTACAACACTCAACCACAGATTTAAAAGCATAAGGCTTTTTAATCTGTTCTAATGTCGGTTCAGGCCAAAAAAGACGGGTTTTTTACCAAAATGTCGTAGCCAGACTATGATATTTTTATTTATTATAGTTGTTAAAATAAAAATTAAATACTATATATGTCTAACAACTTATATGTTTCTTTTGATTGCAAACCAATTGTACTGCGAAGCATAGAGAATTTTTATACGTTGTCACAAAGACTTGTGAGATTGGTTGCCGTGACGGAGAATCTCAGTTTAAAACATTTTTGAGTCAAAATATTTTTGGTTCCATTCTGTTCCTATTTTATAAAAGCTCTTTTATATAACTCGAACACGTAGAATACATATGCGGGCTTCAAATCCTACAATTTGCTTGAGGCAACTCGTGACTTCGCTGAGAACATGTAAAATTTCTTTTTTCGTTTGAAATGCTACGGAATAGAGCAAATTACTTGGCAGCATGTGCTCAAATTACGTCAAAGCTTAATATTAATTCATGACTTCTTGTATTTAATATAACAAAAAGTTGAATAAAGATGATTATACCGCGTGTTGTAATAGTCAATGCAACCAGTCTTTTAAATGTGACTAATCCTAGTAATTAACTTAATAAAAAACATCATGTGGCGTAGTTTATGATCTGAAGCCATTAACTCTAAATATTTTTCATGGTGCGACTTAAATGCATTGGATAACTAATGCATTTGAGTCGTGCCATCAACAATATTTAGGTCTGGGTACCTTAGGGGCTAAGAAGCTTAACAACGCCAGAAAGTATCTGAGCCCGTCCAAGAAAAAAATCGGTCCCAAAAATCCACTTTCAACAAGTTCTAATTAAAAATCCTGGATGCGATGTTAACAACATAAGTATATTCTTTACAGCCTCATAAAGTAGGTCTTCTGAAACGATATTCTGTCTCTTTTCAATCTTTTATCTTATATCGGTGAACGAGATATTTCTATTAGTTTGTTGTAGTCAGTTGTGCTATTAACAACAATATTATTATTAAAGTTTTGATTGTTCGGCATATGTTCTGGGGGTTCGTTGACCGGGTGGCGCGCCTACAGCACACCCCTCATTGGTACACATAATTGTAGTCGAAGAGTGTGTGTTCAAATAATCTAAATGTTCTGGTCGTACAAAAGCAATAATGCTTTATTATTGGTTACGTATTTCTTTGTTCAAAAAATTAAAAAAAGCCTCAAAGGATATTATAAAACCTAGTGTCCTGGGGGAGTTTACAAACATATAATTTGGGATGACACTTATTCAATAAATTAAAGTTATACAATTGTGTGTCATTCATTTACGAATCATTACATGACACTGGCAGAAAGTCAACAGATTGCCATTTAAAAAAAAAACAATACAAGGATCAACCCTACAGTTTCAAAGAACAAATAATTTGACCGAATTTTGTGTTATTCTTATAATATTTACTGCACTTTGACTGTACAGCAATTTAACAGAATTATAAGCTGCATGTTTTGACTGCGCTGTTAGTTCGGCAGATTTAAATAGATCATTAGTTCGAGTAATTATTCTATTGATCAAATATTGTTGGTTTATTATGTGCTTGCTGAGTTTCGGTATATTCTACTTAGCTCCAGGTCTATTCTGTATAATATTAAAGTTGCATGGTTTGTGCACTTCTCACATTGCACCTTTGTTTACTTAAGCCCTATAGGGACGGGACGCGATGTTTGTACTGATTAATGGGCGAGTTCTTCATATATACGCATGTGCCCTTTATTTGGCTAGTGAGTCAAGTATTGTATATTATGTTTTTGTAATGACTGTATCTTTTAAGGCCGCGGTTCCTTAATATTGATTTTTATAACCAACTACTTTTTTTGTAGTGTTACCCTTTCCCCTATTATTAGGATACCCGATTGTGAATCGCTGCTTAAAATATAGTAAACATATAATATACATTTACAAAATAATCTTTTAACATAACAGATAAAAAAGTCCCGTCAAATCCTCCGTTATATACTTACGTGAAGAGTGACTAGCTCTGGAATGATACTGCTGCATAACAATGTAGTAGAATTTTATATATTGATTATTTAATAAAAGAATTCCTTTCAGTTTCTTGCCAGTGATTTTTAGAGTTGCCATGTCCTGTACTAGTAGGTAGTAGGAAAAGAGACGTAGTCCATTTAGAGCACCCAGAAATGGACGCATCATAAGGATATGGCTTAAAACATGTGAATTGTGTCTTTATGAATAAGAAATGATGAGTATGACTAAAGTGTGATTGTTGCAATATAAAATGATACTGTGGTCGTATCTTTTTTATTTAATACAGACAAGTAAGCAAATAAATACCTGAACACAGAATATCTACACTCTAAAGCAAATACTTAAATACTAGCCAACAAGTCAAATGAACGAGTCAAATCAATTGAAGTTGAATTTACCTATATATCATTATGTATCTTTAGTTAACGTCCAACAAAAACGAAACATAAACATTATTTGAATGTTAACTATGAGAGAAGATAGTTGAAACCGCATAATTTTCACTTAGCATGCTCCCTTGAGAGTAGATAATCAGGTAATGAACCACTTAATTGTACACCACTCTAACATAACAACTTAATGAAATAAGTTTGGCGTAATATCGTAGTCTTGAGGAATTAATTAAAGTTTAGAAGAAAGAGAATGATTATGAAAAAATGTTAAACTTTGAGCTTGAAAACTTGGAATATTATGAAGCGCTGTTGGTACCTTTGTATAAAGCTGCTTTAGTATATGCCGCAGAAAGATACTCTCATATAATTAACACAACATTTGAAAAGATTTCGTTATACAATAAATAAACAAACCAAGTAGCGAATATAATTTACACAATTGTTTCTGAACAGTTTAATTAAGTATAAAGTTGTTGATTTAAACTATTTAAGAGATATTTCTAGTGCTCAGAAGCATAAGGTCGGCTGTGCCACTATACGTCGAGAAACATTCGTCGTATCTGCCTTTAACGTAAGTCGCACCTACGATTAAATGCTTCTGAAGTGTAATAGAACCGCCGTCGTAGAATCTGACGGAGATTCATTTGGAGGTTTACACACTGTGAAACGCATTTTAAATTCATATGTCCACGTTTATGAAAATATATCATTGTTGTAAGTATTTGTACACATCTTGCTAGCAGCGAACTCTTCTTAAGCTTTTTTAATTAATAAATTAATTGATAATACTAAAGGTGTAATTGGTTGACTGTATATAATACAAAAAAAAAAGATCGTTAAACGTTAAAAATAAAACTTGAGGTAAGATATTATTAAAAGACAAAATCATTTAAACAAAAAAGAAATATCGGTTGAAAGTCTCGCGGCCATCTTAATGCGGGGAGAATGCTAATTTGATATTTTGTCTTTTTTAATACAACGAATTATCTGTTAAGAAAAATCGCGCAATTTTCCTCGGCTAATAACTTTAGGGCGATGCTATCTTGCCACTAGATGGCAGTAAAATAAGCCAAATTGGACCATCCTTTTAACCGACTTTATGGAATTTTATTTCTGGTTTATTCTAACAGATATCTTACTAGATTTAGAGTAGCTTTTGATTTCTTCTAGAGAATTTTGAGAAATCCTACCTTAGCCTATATAATATCAATAGACGTCTAACTTGCTAAACCCATATGAGATTCAAGAGAGCTATTATGCATGATACGTGACGTCACGCATCCTGCATTGCGTAAGTACAGTTCTCACACTTTGAATTTAATCTGCGCCACCAATTGCAGTGGGTCTCGTATTCGCCGGGCATACCATCACACATGGCCGGAAGATCCTTCTTTTTATACCGAGAAATGCTATACTCATTCCTCTTCAAATTAAGTGCTCAACATAAGATACCTATAGGTACAGTTTCATTTTGAACAATATGAATAAACAAGATAGAAATAAATACATTTTTAAATACGGTATTTAAATCTTTGTTTTATAAAGCAATGTTGGGCTTGAGTTATCTACACTATTAATAACTCGTGGAAAGCTGGACAACTAAATGATTTTTTGGATTTTTCTGCATGCAATGAAGAGAAGAAAGAGATAGAAAAGCATGAGGGACAGTGTTTGCGGGAACTAAAAAAAATGTACATGCACGGAGATTTTGAAAAATTATTTATCCATTATAATATCCCCACTAGTTTATAGGGTTCCAATGTTATCAAACTGTGTTCAAGTAGTATGTTAAGAATTTTTATTTAATGACTTCAGTATTGCTCAAGCTGTTTATCAGATTATATTCAAACTTGGTTGTATTATAGAGGCAGATATGCACCTCGAAACTACCGCAGCGTACTACAATTGTGGTAGGACGATAGTACCGCGGTCGACAGTATACACCGCTGCTTATACATTTACCTATGTATCTATTAAGCTAACATTTCAAGTTATGTATGCCTAAGCCACAATTCAGTCGCTCCTGAATGAAATTGGGCTTCTTGTAACGATAGTTCAAGAATAATTTAGTAGGTCGTTATTGGGATGCCTAAAACTATTGGGAATTCAGAATAAGTTACCTTAAGATGCTATCAAATTTGCAAAAGGTACTTATTCTCTTAATCCAATAGTCTGGGTCATTGAAAAACTATCTAATGGTCTGGGGTCATTGAATTGATCTACGATATATCTTGGTATTTTTTTAAACAGACTATTCTATCCTAAAAAGTCTAACCAAAATAGACGCATGACAATTTATGGTAGCAAAACGCTTTGTCCTAAATGAATGACTGACTGACGGATCAACGCTCAGCTTATATCGTTAGTCGTTAAGACCGGAAACTTGAAGGATACTTTCTTTATATGACATACCTAAACATCCTATAAGAAAGGATGTTTATCATTTCCACCTCTAAGACGGTGAATAAGGGTAGGGAAAGTTTGAATGGAGAAATTAAAATCTACGCCGACGAAGTCTTGACCTCCAACCTCTCCAAATGTATTAAGGTTTGACCACCTAAAAGACTTATCATCTTATAAACTTCTATAAAAATATCCGAAAACCTACTCAAATAAGGTAATCAGGTACTAAAATTTCCAAATTAAGTATCCTATTTCGCAGAATAATGCTAATTACAATGCGGTTTTATACGCGGCCCTTAAGCTTAACCTATTCAGCAGTAATGTACACGCATAAAATTGTCTACCGAGTTAACAATTCCGTCCTCTATCGGCCGCAGGCGAGAATCAAGACAAGAATGAAGGAGGATGGAGATATTGTGCGTTTTCATCACCTCCCTACTCCCCCTGCCGTTTGCGAGATGACGTAATCTTTAAAGGCGATAACTAATCTTCCTAATTGATCTCTTCCTCGGCAAGTTTTACAAATGAGATAGTATGCGATGCTGAGTATTCCTTTTATCTAGGTACAAACATTTTTGTTTGGGTAAGCAATCTGTTATATATACACTATTACTGCAAAGAAATGTAATTATGTATTTTATGTTTTAAATCTTATATTGTAATAGGTAGTGATAATTATGATTACTCAGTGGTGTTGTATTGTTTCAACATCGGGGTTAATGCACTGTTTCTGTTTGCCACAGGCTATAAATATAGCCTATTTAAGAGGACAGTTCTCTTACCATCGAGTGCAGTATTAAACTGTATGCCTGATGTTTTATTTAGTCATTCATTTTTTTTTTTTTAATTAGATATAGGTTAGCGTTTGACTACACCCTGCCTGATGTTAAGCATCGGAATAGCCTAGGATGGAGTACGCTTACCTAGAAGGAACCGGTTTACTCTTGATTTGAAGAGACCCATATCGTACTTATCGGGAAAAATAGACCCCGGCAAGGAGTTCCACATCTTCGCAGTACGTACAAAAAACGTGGACTCGAAGCGCTTCGTACGTATTTTGGGAATATCGACCATGTACTGATGGCGCCTCTCCGAGTGTCTTGTTGTCCGATAGAAGAAAGGGGAAGGCAGAACTAAGTTGTGCAGTTCCTCAGCACACTCTTCGAAATGTATCCGATAAAAAACCGACAAACTGGCAACCCTTCGTCGGTGCGCAAGGCTTTGCAGCTGAGACTCGGCTACGTTGCCTATTAACTTTTTTGCGCGCCTCTCAATGGACTCCAGTACCTCTAGTTGATACTTGGCGGAACCATCCCAATGATGAGAACAGTACTCCATACATGCTCTAACTTGGGCTTTGTATAATGTGAGCAGCTGATTTGGTGTAAAGTACTTTCTCACCTTCGAGAGGATGCCAAGCTTTTTTTCATCTTGTACTATACTAATATTACAAAGAAATCTAGTTTGTGATGTTGTCGGATCTAATCAACTGACTTTGAAAACTGTTTTGGCAATAGAAAGCCACATTAGTTGTGATTGTCATAGGCTATTTTCTAAGACAAGGCTCCCAAGGGAACAATATTTACCCAGGTGAAACCGCAAGAGACAGTTAGTTAGTAATACATTTACTAAACGCCAATTTCGTTAATACTCGTTACAGCTAAACGGTGGCTAACTATTAATCGAAAATGTCCAGCTTTCAACGACGTAGCCACATTATTAGCAACGCCTATTGTTAAATAAACACACCCAAACTAGCATTCGATTATAGTCGAGAACGGCCAAATGCAGGCCTTCAGTCCGGCAAGGCAACCCTTCAAAAGCTATGGAACTTTAAACTTAGGAAGTTGGTCGTCTCCGAAACAACCGGCCAACTCGAAATGTGTAGCAACTGTAAACTTTCACTACGTAAATTTTGGTGAAGCTCATCTTACTGCATAGATTCATTCTAGATTTTATAGTTCACGGCAAAAGAGGCTATGCATGAAATAAACATATCTTTGATCAGATGTAACTCCGTTCTGAATATTATAATGTCGACAGCGTAACTGAAGTGGGAGAGAATGCTGTTGGATTTTATTGGGCTTTTTTATTACTATACTTTTTTTGCTGAGAACAGTAATAAAATGTAAGTTAAATAACAAATCTTCTATTCCCGTTTTCGTATGATGATTTAATTTTATGATGTAGTTATGAGATTTTGCCCGCAAATTACATTTTCTATGTTTATAGTTTGAAATATAAAATGTAGACAATATTTCTTCGTGCAATTGAAAATAAATAATTAATAACAAAATATGACATATATTTTTAATGTTTGAGTGTTACTTTACTTTGTCTCTTTCTCTATAAAGGGCGCGAGGCTTTAAAACTAAACTTAATTATGATATACCGTATCTATCAAAGCCCACGTTACAATGCGACCTTTTCACAGCCAAAAAGCCTTACTAAAACTTGGATCGTTTCTACACACATATATGTATAACAAACACCCATAAATACAAAGGCAAACTTTCTGAATCAGTTCACTGCTTAAAGGAAATCGGGCAAACATTCCGAATGGAACAGTGCTGTTTGCGTATACGCTTAATACATCAGTTTATTCCACAGAATAGTAATTGCTAGAAAAGACACAGTCTGTAAATCTTTAAGGACATTTTAGTTCATACCTGGATTACATTCATACGCCTTTACAGAAATACAATTTGCAATTGTATTTCTGCATAATATTTGTATTTTATTTGTTTTTATGTGTGCAATAAAGAATACAGAATACTTGTACCTATACTGGATGATGACTACAAGGGCAATTAATATTTAATAGATATTTTGCTATTTTGCGACAGTACAGAATATAATTTATGTTTACGAAATGTCTGAAAAATATATGGTATCAGCTTGTAAACATGAATGGATAGTTAAGGCGTCTTGAATTATACCAAATATTTATAACGATTTATTGCTTTACGATATGAGATTTCAAGTTAAATCATAAACATAACATAGGAGATCCCGCGAGAGTGAGAGAATTGGTGTGTTGTTTCACGGTATTTTTACGGTTTATTTTTGATACCTACTCTTAAAATTTCATTCAACCTCGAACCCCGTTCATACAAGCCAGATTATCTTCTATGGCAAGGCACTAAAACTTTTACCTGGTACTTTTATCATTGCCACCTCCTTGAGGCAAACTCTTTTCGTAAAATATATAGATAGCATATCTATTTTATTATTTTGATGTTAAGATGCGAACCAGTACTACTACTGGTTGAAAAGATTGCCAGTTATTAGCAATGATTAAAAAATAAACACGGTATATAATTCAGTCATATATACTGAATAATATAATAGTATAAAATATGTTCGATCCACCAATTTTATAGTGATGTAACAATATATTTAGAACTGAAAATCTTGTGACATCATAAAATAAAAGCTTTATATGTTGATATAGAGAGTAAAATTCATTTTACGTCATCTCTCGTCATAACTTTTCTGTGGTGTACCATTTTTCCATTGTGTCGAAATTTCCCACAATGTTCTTGATAGAGAAATTACCTAGTGAGCCGAGTAATTGGTTATCGTGAGGTTTATAATTTAAAAATTTTCCATTCAGCCAATAATTTGGTGGAAATCACCTGGTGTTTCACTATGAATTGCATGGTTTAACTTCATTAATAATGAAGTAAATTGTAGCTTTTTCGTGTGACTCCCACTAGTTTTATTTATTATAACTTATTCTTAGACCGCTGACTATTTTTATTGTGCGGTAGACATCGAAACATTTAGAAACGTCTCGGTAAAACAAAGAAGTATTTAATAGGATATTTTTTTAGTTTAGTATACATTTATCATTGTTGAATTTCTTACATTATCAAAAATAGTTATTTTAAGACTTACTGACTAAATCTTAACATTTAACACAATCCAAAAAGTTGTTTCATGTTGTAAGTAGATATTTTATTTATTAGTTTTGATAGTTTAGAATTTCAGTTATATTTATTATCCATTTATGTACAAAAACACAAACTCAAAACCTATGCACAAAGGTGCTACTTATTTGCAAAGAAATCTCTTTCGGTAGACCTACGAAAGAAGAAGTGAAAACAAAGAAAACTTAAATAGTACTGGGTACTTTTAGCCTAACAAATCCATTCAGCGTGGTATGTAGTATAGTAGCAATGGCGCGTTGTATTTAGTAGTTATATTTAGATTTTAGAATGATTTATTTTAAGTTCTTCCGTTTTTGTTACTAAATGATGCTGTTAAGTTTAAATGTGCATTGTGGTGCACTTTTAGTGTATAAATATATTTTACGCACAAGAGAAATGAGTTTCCAACCTCACACGAACATCGATCCTCAATAACGCTTGATTGAGAATCAGCATCTGTGGTTCTGTGGTACTATATTTCGAACTCATAACCAAAGTACAAAGGCAATAATGATAACTGCTTTGTCACCGCTGCAATCAAAGTCAAATCAAACATTGTAGGTATATGATCGTTAGACTTGTGGAAGTTAGTAGATAGACACTGCAGTCAATCAATTAGGGTAAAACTACAGTCCCCGACCATTAAGGTAACATAACAGTTCTCGACCATTAGTGTAAAACAACATCGTTTGTATTAAATTGCTTGATTACGAAAGTTATTAGTAACAATTTCATTTCTAAAATGATATAATATAGGACAGCGAATTTTTCTTCAAAACGACAACATATCACAGTCAAGTCAAAAACTGTTTAAAAATCTAGCTGTAGCCGAGGACTTCTTACGCACAGACTTCGATTTCGTTATCAAAATTTTGGCACTCCTTTATACTGCGTTAGGGGTTGAACTTTCAAAAATCCTCTCTTAGTGCACACCTACGTCAATAAAAAAATAAAAAAAAGGTAAACTAAGTAGGTAAGCGACATTTCACATTCCTCCGTCCGCGTAATTTTCTTATAAAATAGGGTAAAAGTTTTCGCTTAAACATAGGGTCAAATTGCTGGAAAAACAGACGTAGGCCCTGTTAGAACTAGAACAGGACTTATAAACCATACAATAAACCAAATATTTTTCTTCTTAATTAGCAAGACTACTTTATCGACAAAAAATAGATTAAAAAACTATTGTTCGAACAAACAAATGACTATCGTTCGATATTTCGAATTTCAATTTTTCTTTAATCTACCAATTTCTCGAATATGTAGCAGCTCATTGTTAATTAGCCATCTTACACATATAACTTTAGTGTAGACAGGATTAACGTAGTTCCCAATGTCACCTTTAAGTATTATAAATTCATGGAAACAGACGTACAGAATGATAACACTTAATTGGAACAAGACTAATTATCTAAATGAACGTGTTAGAATGGTTTGAACAGTGTAATTTAATTTAACCTTAGTTTGAAAGGGTGAAAATATAATGAAAATGAGTTTTAACTACTTTAAAATTTTGGGAGTTGTTTTGGTAAAAGTTTTTAATGTAAAGACCTACCTACCTACATATAGACCTATACACTTTAATCTAACTGTTGATAGCTAGACATTTTATTATAAATATATATTTTGATGTGTGGTAAGTAATTAAACTAAGTTTGCCGAGGCCTACATTTTAGAAGGTGTGATAATGTGATTAAGGAATGTTAGGTATAAGTTTTTGTATGATTGCAAACAAAAACTTATACCTTATACATGTTAGAGATGTTATGTTTTCCCGTGTTAGGGAAAATCTTTGGGTCGCCTTGGGACTTTACAAACACACAATTCACGGACATAAAGCACATTCAGACTGAAAAAAGCTCTCCGTGGCTCATACAAATAACTGTCCCGGGTAGAGGTCGAATTCAGTACACCAGGTCTCAGAAGGGAGAGAAGTCACTGAGCCACTGCTCATGACTCAGTTGTGTCGTTTCTTTCTAATCAAAATATATTTAAATTGGCCTTGAATTCTTATTTATAACTAGATGTTGGTCTTCGTCCGCGTAGATTTTGATTTCTCTTTACAAACTTTGTCACTCTTTTTCATACTCTTACGGTTGGAATTTTTTAAAATCCTTTCTTATCGGATGCTTACGTCATATAGAAAATGCATCCTTCAAGTTTCAGGTCTCTACAATCAGCTGATTTAGACTGTGCGTTCAGTCAGTCAGTCATTCAGAACAAAGCGTTTTATTGATTCAAAACTGAAAGAAATCCTTATCGTTTTAACATATATTTTAACCATAGAACCTAACCACCAGATTGGATAATCAATATGCGGTTAAATCTATAACTTAACAGTTAATTTTATTTATAAAACTGAATAATACAATATTTTATATAACTGGAATACAAATTGAAATCAGGTGTTTAATTAACTCTAGTGGTAAATTACCTTTAATCAGGCTAAATCTAACCGCAAAATAGTGCGGTCACTAGAAACTTATTGGTATGATCCAATTACTAATACTTTATAAGCCCGATTACGTTCACTGCTGGACATGTGTCGCCTCTTAACAGACTTTGGCATGTCAGGGTCGTTGAGGGAGGGTCCGTTTGCTTATGCGTACCCGGCCCCCGCCAACGGCGGATCGAAGGAGTGTCCGGGGGTTTTAGTGGTGTAGGGTCCTCTCCTCGTGGTATGAGTTAGCATTCCACGTTATGGAGAGGGCGAGTCCCACCGCGCGCGAATACACTGCAGCGGCGGTGGGAATGCGTAAATGCATTTGCACCCGAACAGCAAAAAAAGGGTCGTTGTGGGATATTGCCATCACTACATCGCTTGGCAGGCGTATTATTAAGGCTGCAGCTCTGCTCGCCTTTATCCCCGGTGAAGAAGCAAAAGCTCTTGGAAAACTAGGTATTGGTGATCACAATAAGATGGTGAGTATCCTTGAGCTGATAGATACTGCTGCCCATTCATCCTTAGTTGCCACTTACGACACCTATGCGGAGACATGGGGTGCTCTTCCCTTAGCTGGAATTCGCACTCTCGTTAAAATTAACAATTTGTAAAATCAAAGGTTTCTTTGCGAGTCTGGGTTGACGGATGTCTGAGCCAATGTTACTCGGAAAACACGTCAATTATTCATCATCACTCCTGATTGTCATCAGGAGAGTCTGTAATAGTCTGTTCGTGGGTACTGCTACAAGATGCCGGTCGGCATCGATATTCAGTGAGCCACCGCTTCAGTGACCGGTGGCGGAGGAGATGCGTAATGCGTTTTATTTTATAATGCATGCCAACATGCAATCCATGGTTTCGATGGTCAGAACATCTCATATGATAACAGAAAATAAACCAGGGAAGGGGCAGCAGCGTTAATTTTTAATCTTCTTTGCAACCCGCCTGCCATGCGTCTATAGCAAAAAGCGTCCCAGCCGTGAACGTCCATGTTTACTAGTAGACGTTTTATATCAATTTAAAGATTACATATTTATTCATTATTAAGGAAAATTTATCTTCTTGTTTTGTATATTTATAATAAATCGCAACTACCATGTTGTATCTCCACCACCCTAAGTTCGACTGGTAAATAATGCCTACGGCATTAAGTCCACCTCAGCGAACAAAATATTGTATTTTTTTTCAATAAATGAGAAATAAAAATGTATACGGGCTGTTGATAATCTAATTCCTGTTCTTAGGGATCAGTTTTTAATTATAAATTTTACGTCGAATAGCAAGGCCGATTTGTATGAGACTTTTGCTATATGGAATTTAGTCTCGTCTATGCAGCTTGAGCATAACCAAAGCTCATACAGTGTCAACTTAAAGTAATATATACAAATGGCATAAAATGCTAATCCGTACGTGCAAATTTATTGCTCGACCGACTGAAATTTTTGCCCGCAGTGACGTCAATGTACGCTCATTAAATAACCTCAGAATAAATGCAAAATTATTTGTTTTGTTAATTTTAATTAGTGTTTTAAATTGGACACACATTTCGAACATGTGCATGTGACGTGGAATAAATTATAATGCAATGATAAAAGATGTTAATAGAGTTTTATTCGAAACATATTTTCAGTGCACTTGTGGAAATCAGCGGTAATGGAAGGAATAGGATTTTCAACTTTACTTCAATTCACTTCTTTAATATCCCGGTCGACTGCTGAACATGGACCTCTTCTTAACAGGCCTTAGCTACCTGCATGCTACATAGTATAAAACAAAGTCGCTTCTTGCTGTCTGTCTGTTCTTATGCATGTTTACATCTTTAAAACTACGCAATAGAGTTCAAGAGGAAGTTTATATGTATGCTAACTGGAGCTTTGCGAGAATCTAGTGTCGTATAATGTATGTGATCGATATAATATTGTGGTCATCAATCTGCCTGACATGCTTTGTGATTATGGCAACACCTCGAGGTACCTACATGTTCAACGGTGACCGTTTTACGAGCTGATGAAATTGAACTGCATATAACTAAAGGCATATCAATAAGTATGCCAACAACATCATAAAATTATTACCAATATCGTAAATATCAGATTCCCATTGTCCAAAGCCAATTGGCATTTAATGGCGGCTCTTTAACTGACACGATATCTTTTCAAGGGGGTTGTTCAACAATCAAATTATTTATCAGTTTCACTGAAAAAAATATATGAATATATGAATTGGTTACAAAAGTGTTAATGAGCATGGCTTTTCAATGGGATCGTGTTGTTGGCATTAAGTGGTGTAACACGCAATTTTATTCGAGTACGTGTTAAGTACCGTATGAACGAATGATAATGAAAATAAATGACGATCGACTTATTTTTTGTAATGCGGCTTTGTCCAAAACCCTATATAATTATGGCATTGAGATATTGATGATAGCGTCAAAGGTATTGTGGGTTCAATCCTTGCATAGGATAATACGTTGCATGTTTTAGTGAAACGCCTAGTTCTATAAGCGAATGTGTTGATAATAGCACAGTGAATTTATTTACAATGTAATTAGTTTATTTTGCACTATGATTTTGGTAGTTATTGTCTGGAAGTTATTGTGTCTTCGAAACTACCAAACAATAACAGTAACTACCGATTGTTGTTTGGTAGATCTGAAGATAAATCCCTTGAAGGTTCTTCGGATTGGGTAACTGTTTATATGATTCACATCAGTAGTTCGGAGTAAATATATATATATATATAATAAATGATTTTAAAAATATTATATTATATAAAATTGTTGAAATTATTTTTCAAATAAAAATACACACCTTACCTTATTTTCTATAATTATTCGGGTACTACGGTTTACCGATGGGCTTTAGCCCAGAGTATAATAGTTAAAGTATTATGATTGACTCTGTAGTCTGAAAATTGTCCTAAGTTGTACAATAGCCCATAAAGATCAACACAGTACAATATTGAGACAATTTATTCGCGGTAATTCCTTAATGGCAATGATACAGGGGTGTTACTATTATGAAAGAAATCGTCCGAGTCCGAAAATTGTACTTAGTTGTACAATAGCATATTTAGTCTAACTTTGTACAATATCGAGACAATTCCTTTGTGATTATTCCTGTATGACTATGAGGTAGATATGTGACTATTATTCACTTAAAAGTCAAAATATCAGTGGTCACTCTATTGTCCAAAAATTTTACTAAAATAGTGGAATAGCCTATGTAGTATAACATAGTACAATATTGAGACAATTTCTTCATGATAATTACTTCATGGCGATGAGATAGGCGTGTGACTATTATGAAATTAATAGTCGAAATGTCAGTGGTCACAAATGGATTATGGTATCGTACAATCATAATCGCCAATGTGACCCGGATATGTCAACTGTCGCTTTGATTAATTACTGTTACTGTTATATTGTGGGAAAAATATAAATGATTAAAATTTGAACTTTTCCGAATATAATTTAGAGAACATTTCGCCTGCCCCAATCGACAATTGAATCTACAAATCATAATTTTTTCAGGACAACGCTTAAAATATTGATTGTTTTTATTTTAAAACACGTAATATAGAATAGAAATAGAAATAGATAGAAAAAATAAAATATGTTACAATAAATATATATGTAAATAGTAAAATCTCTTTACTGTATAAACCTGGCGAAGCTCTACAATGTTGCCAGTAACATGACAATTTATAAAGTATCGGGTCGTATCATTAATATATTTTATGTATTTATTGAGTAAATTGGAAGATGAGCGATGTATTATCAAATATCTAACGACATTTTATATAAATTGTTAATAATATCATAAAGTTCCTTATTAGTATCGAGTGACCACTTTGCTAATCCACATTAAATACTGCAATATTTGCAATTGCGGGCTGAACAGCTTTCAGGTTTGACATCGCTACAATGAGGGAACATCCATAGTCTGCTCACCGCGATAACGCGTACAAACAAATACTACACAAATACAAATAGAGTCAGTTGTCCGATGTACTATTGCAGTGTTACCAGTACCACGAGACGAGAAATATTTTACTTTAACTCGATAGTTTATGTAAGTATGTTCCAAACTTTACGTCAATTTAACAGTAATATAATATAAAATTATGTATCTCGAAACGTGTAGTGTTGTATCTTTAATCATTATGTATCATATATAACTATATCATATATAATAATTTTGTAAATATCAAATTGAATGAATTGTATTAAAATGTATTCCAATGTTACCTAATGTTGCCACGTTTTTAAAAGTAGTACAAGAAAGACAGCAATATTATATATGACTCATATGTTTATGTATGCTGCATTTTTATACATTAAGTTTAATGTGTATAGTAATTTATTAACATGGCATTTTATTTATTTAATAGATTTAGTATATCAAGGTTACACTAGGGACGCAGTTCATTGTTCCATATAAAAATCTACCATAAAAAGGTATTGTAATTCCAAGTACGTAGTACAAAACGAAATCAACACAAAAAGTCAACGGGGCCTAACTCGAATGCATGTTAATGTCGATACAAAATGTTATAGTACAGTAAGTAAGTTTTGTTTAAGTTATCTTGAATGTCTAAATACTGAAAATCGGTTTATACAGTTTTGGTTTTATATATCAGTAGTTATATGCTATAGTCACAATATATGTGAAATTCATTCGATTTTTAAAACGCATACGCCTATTTTCTTAAGTAATGTGTATCCAAGGAGTTGTAAAAATAAACCGATAAAAATCAAAATGTTACTAAAATTAATAAATATATAAAAAGGTTGGATGTGTAACAATGTTATACGAATATAATTAAAGAACAAATTTTAATTATATTTAAAATGTGTTTGGGTTCTATTTCTCAAAGGTAAAAGCTAAGAGTTATGGTTAATAAATAATATAATTAGATTGTTATTTACGATTCACAAAAATATGGGTTAACCTAACTTGCGAGTACCAACACATGATTTTATATCTAGGCAAATTTTCCGTAGTGTTCAAAAAATTACTAAAGTTCGTAAAAAGTTTACCTAAGTACGTGGGAATCGATCTAGGGTTATAATGAAATAAAACAAGCATGCATATTACATTATTTTATCGATATCACAGAAGAACATAAGGTACATCAAAATATGTAAATAACAAGAATAAAATCAATAAAACAATATATTTACAACGAACTTAAAAAGTTACACTGTCGGCTGTTGAAACAGAGGCAGACATTGAAATAATAAAAAAAAAATGCCATATGCATGCATATATTAGTATAGTCGCACACAACAATTCTCGATCCCGAAAACATTGATCGAATGGATTCATGCAAATACCGTAGATACTAGTTTCTGGAATAAAGCTATAGTCATATTTATTTACAGTTAATCGAAAACATTTTGATGCATGTAATTCAATAATCGAGTGCAAATAGTTAGGTGTAGGTACTAAAACACTATTCGTATTAAACGAAAATTCGATTGTATCATTGGTGCAATTAAAATCGCGGTTGCAAGTTACGAGGGCAGTTAATTTATTTCATTTATTTTGTGACTCTTTTAATATAATTACGTACTGTTGTTGCTCTTCATTGTGAGTTAATTATTATTATACATTTCACATTGAGGATTGTTTTGAACGTAATTGCATTGTGTACAAGCAAATATCTCAAATGGATAAGTAAATATACATATAGTGCAGACTAAGTACTCTAGACCTAAGCTAAATTGTGATTTTGAGGTTTACGCTGGCAATTAAACTAATAATTATTTTCTAAATTGACTGATATGCAAAATATGTCTAAGACCTTATTTACATGTCTTGCGTATTCAACACTTAGCTGGAATAACTTAGCCTAGCAATATGTAACAATTAAGTGCTTTCTCAAGTGAGTAATTACCTTTAGAAATTCAGTCGAGTTCTCTGAAGTACAAAATAGGTATCTATATATTCAAATATCTGCCTTTATTTAAACAGCCTATGGTTATTTATTAAAGCGTAACACCGCGAAATCGCTGTCGAATTAAGCATCAGTATTTCTCGATTGATTTGCTCAACTCGAGATTTGATTATGGGCTTAATCGATCATTCTGCATCATCGGCGCGCTGCATTGTCAGTGACGGTCTTAATGCCAGAGTGAAATACTTTCTTTGTAAGGTATCAGTACGGGTTTTTCAACATGTACGGTGTTGACGACTGGCACATGGACCGTCTGAACTATAGGCACGTGTTTGACTATTGGCACTGGCTTTATGATGGGCACCTCTTTGATGACCGGGATCTCTTTGTAAACAGGCACTCGTTCGACGTGGTGGTGGTGCAGCGTATGAACTTCGTACGGGACGTGAATTCTTACGCTGGAATAAAAGTTATATACATTTTAAGTTATTTAAGTCTAGTAATGTAGTAACCCAATATATGAAATCGTCATATCTTAAATTAATAAAAAATGCATTATTTAAATTTCAATATAAATGCTTACTAATATTATAAAGGCGACAGTTTGTGAGTATGTATGGGTGGATGTTTGTTACTCTTTCACGCACAAACTGCTGAATGGATTTGGCTGTAATTTTGCACGGGGATAATTAATAAGCTCGATTAACATATAGGCTATAAAAAATCCCGCTCCGACCCACTGGAGCAGAGAAACGCGGTTAAAACCGCGGGGCGCCGCTAGTAGTTATTGCTTTATCCTGAACTAGCTTCCCGCGCGCGGTTTCACCCGCGTAACTCCCGTTCCCGTAGAAACTTTATAGTAAAATAAAGCTTATAGCCTTTCTCGATAAATGGGCTATCTAATACTGAAAGAATTTTTCAAATCGGATCAGTAGTTGCTGAGTTTAGCAAACAAACTCTTCAACTTTATCTATTATGGCAAATAACTCATTATTAGGTACCAATTCTTTGCGTTTTTATACTCGTGATAATTTCTCAACGAAATGTCCGATTGGAATAAAACAAAAAGTATTTTACTTCTACATAAATACCCTTGATAACATAATGCTTAATTTGGATAAGGATAATATACGATACACATTTATTCATATTTCATAAATACATAGTTTCTTTCTTCAGACGATCGATTTAATATTTTTTATGAACATAAAAGCGGTTATTGTGACTAAACTATGATAGTTAGATATGTGCTCTCGCGGACGTTTTTAAAGATCTTAATAAGACCTACAAACCCGTAGTACACCATTTTGTTCTATTGTCAATAATTTTTGCAGCGCACGCATAAATAGGTTTTCGATTTTACACCTTGGGTTACAAAATCGCAATTTTCTTACGGATCCCTAATTTTTTTGAAAATGCAATATAGCCTATAACCTTCCTCGATAAATGGACTATCCGACACTGAAAGAATTTTTGAATTCGGACCAGTAGCTCCTGAGATTAGCGCGTTCAAACAAACAAACATACAAACAAACAAACTCTGCAACTTTATAATATTAGTATAGATGACTGAGTGGCTCTGGATCAACGCACAGCTTAAATTGCAGATCGTATAAACCTGAAACTTGGCCGATGTAGGCCGCCAAACTGTAATTATCTATTAACCATGAACACTACCGAACAGAATTATAACAAAATAATAATAAGTTGTGCAGAAAAATAGCGTCATATCCTCTCTTCTGAAACTGCCCCACAAAAACTAGTTCTATACTTATATAAAGTACCTACCTATGTATTTCTTATGACTATGTATTAATAAATATGTGTATATAATAGTATACAAGGATACATTATTAGCAACCCGCAGTACATAACTCATGGCCAGGCTGCCATTAACAATTATGTTTGTCATAAATCTGATAGATAGACAGCGATAATATTATCTATATTTATTAGGAGATCTACAAAATATACGCGGCTTGGAGTAGAGATGTGATACAAGCAAATACGAGTAAGTACTCGATACTTTTCATTCGATACCAAGTCTACTATTAGCATCGAATGAATTTTGCATATATCGAATGTAACGTATTAGATATAAAATTAAATCAAACTGAAACGAAAGTAAACTTTCGAACCCATCTTAGAAAAGTGAAGCTGTATATTTTGATTAAATTACATTATTTTATAAATTGGTTGGTTGTTCGGTTTCCAATATTATCTGGCATCACCTAAATATTTACAAAAAATATTATGCATATATGTCCATTTTATTTTAAGCATTACAATACTCATGGAACTATTGTGAAGCCACTGTTTTAAGTATCCTGTCAGCGGGCCTAAAAAATATTGTTTTTCTTTTTAGATTTAGAATAGTTTTGATTTACGATTTTAATAAATAAAATGAAATTCATTTTGTTACAGATATACTTGTCAATATTTTATATTTTACTGTTTTTCTATGATATTAATTACTGAATAAAAGTAATTCCCAAAAATATTATTTCAGTAGTTTCATTAAAAAATCGAAGTCTTGATATAATAAGGTATCGATACTTTAGGTCTGTTGATATGACTAGTATCGAATAAATTTGAGTACAACTAATATGAGTATGCATCGGAACATCACTAGTTTGGAGTAATCACGGGGAAGTATGATTAGTTGGGGAAATAAATTCAGCGTGAGCTTATCATCTAATCTTCTAAAGTGTGGTCGGGCAGACCAACGACCCCTAAAGTGGGTTTCGCGGAACTGAGGAGTTCTGAAGAAACTACCGGGGTCTGATGTACAAATTTTTAACTTAAAAGGCACAAAATATACGCTAAAATAATAATATATAATTTTCTTAGGAGGAGAATTTAAAAAAATCCTTTCATATCGGATGCCTACGTCATATATAAAATACCTCCAACTTTCAGGTATCTATCATCGGTCAGTTAGTAAATTTTTCAGGACAAAGCATTTTAATAAAAAAGATATATGAAAAAATAGTATTTATTTTATTTTATTTTTTATTATTTGAAATTACTCACTGAGTTCTGTGGCCATGAGGGTCGGGTTCTGGTACGGGGTTTGCTAAGCACATGTGGCTAGCGACCACTAAAGCCAAAGTCAACTGAAAAGAGATAAAAGATAGTGAGTACTATATATCTAAAGAGGTTTTCCCCTGATACTGGCTGGCTGGTATTTGCACTGCACAGCAGAAAAGCATTGCCATTTAACGGGGCAATGCTGGAAGCATCCTGGGAACCTCGCCAAGTTGTAAAAGTGTTTTGTAAGTGAGTTTAAAATTAAATTATGTACTTTTAGTTCTATATGTGTTGTGAGTCAATGTCATACGATGTATCTTATAGAAATATCTTATAGACACACAACACAACAAAATAACAACACTATTGATTATTCTTGTGTTTTGTATGTGTCTAAGGTAGTTAGATGTCACATGGGGCATTTGAAACATAGGCTTAGGTAATCACTTATCGCGAGCTATATGTTTTCTGGCCACATGACAAAAAAATTCTTTTAGGTTATTTAAAAGCTAGCATTACTTGTATATGACGCTATGACGCAAATAAAGTTCCACAATTAAAGTTAAAATCAGTTAACTATTTGGGAACATTCGTATATTACTATGTAATAATAATTACCAAATATTATTATTACAGTGGTTTTGGAAATAATAAAAATAAGTATGTTTTTTATTTAAAAGTTTAATAGTATTAAATGGTTTATTTAATTAAATATTTGAATTGCATTCTATTTCACTATCAATATTAACAATGTTTAAAGTTTTTGAAAGATTTTACGAGTAAATACACTATGATAATATTTAAAAAAGACGTTTTCTATAGATGTTCTTTTTTCTTTATTAGTACTTATACATAAAAATAGTATTAATTAGATTTAAAGGTAATTATCACTAATAAAGTAAACAAACGCTATACTTTTAAATTCAAATAATAATAAATAAAAATGGAATAAAACTCACAGCGATGTTGCGAATCATGTTGGTTGTGCGTGTCACTGTTGGCGATGCGTCACTGTTGTCGATGCGTACGCGCAGGGGTTAATATGCGCGGCGATTGTGCAAGCTGCGCCTGCGCCGTTACGGTTCCTGCTTCACTTGCGCACTTGCTCCAGCTACTTGGGGGTACCATTTGTCTTTGGATGACATCTTTCAATGTTAATATTCGGTTTTTTTATTTAGGATTTAAAGTTTTATATCATCATCATCAGCCCGTACAACGTCCACTGCTTAATAAGGGCCTCCTCCCGAGAGAGGGTTATTGCCATAGTCACCACGCTTGGCAGGTGTGTTGGTGACCGCAGAATTATGTTTTAACATACAAGGAAACGCTCCTCCCCGTTCCCTTATATACAATTCTTATAGATTATGTTATAACAATCGGGACCAACAACGGCTCAACATGCTTTCCGAGGTACGAAGGGTAGTCAGCCAATCAGTTTTCATAGGTCCATATTTTGTCTACTGCAGAATATGGGCCACTCCAGGTCAGAGGGGGCTTTGCGATAGTTATCACGCTTGGCTAGTTTCTCTCACAGTAAGCAAATATATCCCAGTGTTGCTAAGAAGCTTAAAAACACATGATTTGCGGGAAAATATGTTATGGTTGTCATGTCATGTATGTTGAAAACCTCCGTAGCGTAGTGGTATTTCGCTCGCTTTAAATCTCGAAGGTCGTAGGTTCGATCTCCACCCCGGAAAGGAAATCTTTGTGTAAATTCTAAGAATTCTTTCCGGGTCTGGTTGGTTGAGAGACTACCCTCCGTGCCTCGGAAAGCATGTTAAGCCGTTGGTCCCGATAGTTATAACATCATCTATAATAATCGTATTTCAAGGAACAGGCAGCAGCGTTTCCTTGTGTGGTAAAACATAATACTGCGGTCACCAACAAGCCTGCCAAGCCTCAGGAGGAGGCACATGTTCAGCAGTGGACGTTATACGGGCTGATGATGATAATTTTATGGTTGGACACAAATAGTTGCCTAGAATTAGGATCGAACCACAACAAAATAAAGCCAAATAGCCTTTCTCGATAAATTGACTATTAAACACAGAAATATTTTTTCTAATCGGACAAGCAAACAAACAGACGAAAACCTGGAATACTCTAGTATAAAGTTTACAAACATGGAATTCACAATTAAATTCTTTAGCTTAAATCTATTCTAATATTATTAAGCTGAAGTGTTTGTCTTGAACGCACTAATCTCAGGAACTTATTGGTCTGATTTGGAAACTTATTTCAGTGCTAGATACCCCATTCTCATCCACTCTTAGTGTGATATATAGAAGGCTATATATCATCACGCTAAGACCAATACAAGCGGAGCACCAATGAAGAATGTTTCAAAATCGGGGTTAGCCCAAAGTACGTTTGCCATCTCCTAAATTTGGCTACCAGGACAAGACGCGTGAAATCCCCGGATTTTAGAACTCAGAACTCGGACTTGTCAAACAGTTGGCTCAGGCACAGTGCGTATATCGCGGGTGGCTTTTATTTTAAAACCCGGACTACAAATAAAGTCCGGCCGGACGCTCCCTGGACGTCCTCTAAACTAGGACAAGTCCGGGGAAACCAGGACGCATTGCAACCCTAGCCCAAAGTAACTATTCCACGCAGACGAAGTCGCGGACACCAGCTAGATTTTTATAAAAACTACATCAGGTCTCAGAAGCAGCGACCGCGACCATCAAAGTCAAAAGTGTGGATCATAAACATAAAATATATATTTTATTGTTATTACCGTTACAATAATTACATAAGTTATATAACCATAGTTGAATATTACATGTATTATATACTTATATGTAATATATTGCTACGGGTCAATTGATATTCGGTCATTTTTTTATATACACGCATACCGCCATTTTATATGCACGCTACTTCGTCTGCATTAAACAAGGATTTGTTCCATGTTCAATTTAGACGACTTTCATTTGATGTACTTCCATGAAATGAAAGTCATCTTAAGTGGTATTGCCGTTTGGGAGATTACGCGGAATAGACGGACTAACAAACAGACAAACAAAACTTGCCTATATTTATCTTTACTGATATAGAAAGCTGAAGACTTTGTTTATTGTTTGTTTGCTTGTACGCAATAATCCTAAAAACTACTGGTCCGATTTGAAAAATTATTTCAGTGTTAGATAGCCTAGTTACCGAGAAAGGTTATAGACTAAATTTAATGATGAAGTTTCTAAGGGAACGGGAGGCACGAGGGTGATACAACGGGTGGGAAGCTAGTATCTTTTAAAATTATTTATTTACCAGTGAAAGTCCCGTCAAAATCGGTCCAGCTTCTACGACCAAACAGACAGACATTTTTTTATGTATCGTGTACGTTCGTACTGATCTATCAATACATAGCTCAAATGATTGAACGGATTAAATACGGGAAAAGTTTGGCATGGCACCTTTTTATGGTTCCGTACCCGAAGGGTAACAACGGGACCTATTATAATATTATAACCTATTATAAGTCCCGGCACGGTTCTTGAGCGCTCGGCGCCCTTTGCGCATCGTACACTTATTACAAAATAAAACGCACACCCTAATATTTTTTTTTTTCTGAATTATCTACGTAATTTCTTACTGGTTGAAAGAAAGATTAAATAATGATTTGTTAAATTGAGAAATGGACATTGAGATCAAAGAAGTAATTAACAAGTGTTTCTAATTTAAAACCATAACTTAGTTTTTGTAGTTTGTCAAAAAATCCTTAAAGAAACTACTACGTACCTACGTACTTTTTTTTGTTAACATTTTTGACCTCGAATTTCATTTGTTAAACGGGCAGTGGCAATATAGTTACCACCATATTTTGAACTTTATGTACTTGTAAGAAAGATCAAAACCAATGAATTCTAAACATATCTTCTGCCCGTTTAAGGGTTAATGAAATGAAAAACATTTTTACAAAAAACCAAAATATATTTTATAAAAATTTGGTACGTGCAACAGGAGTAAAGAACGAATCCCGAGTGACGGCTATGACGCGATGCGCTACGGGCCAATCACTGCACTTTACCCACGCCCCACGCCTCTCTTCATACCACCAAAGGGACCTAATAACTCACTTCTGCGCAGGTCAAGGTCAGCGCTCAAGGACCGTGCCGATCATTATACTAAGACTTCGCTGTCTATCTGTCTGTAACCAGGCTGTATCTCAAGAACCGCGAACACAGATGGTGTATTTATATTGCCACTATACCAACAAATACTAAAAATAAAATATAATAAATATTTAAGGGGCGCTCCCATACAACAAACGTGAGTTTTTTGTCCTTTTGTGCTCGATATCAATAACGGCAACAGCTAGACTTTTAAAAATGGTACGGAACCCTTCGTGCGCAAGTCCGACTCGCAAATGGCCGGTTTTTTATGGCTAGTAGGTAATTATAAAGGTAAAGTAGGTATACCTACTTACCTATATTATTGACACAGTAATCGTGCTAAATCGGTATTTAGTATTTAGTTCGCAGACATTGATGTCGAAGTTAAGACATAATAAAAAAAAAACACGAATCAATTGCATAATGTAGTCACGGAGAATGTAAAACAGTTGAATTTACAAACTTGTAACGCATTGATAGGAATGTGTAAAGAAATCTTAATATATCTATCTATGGTCAAAACGACTGACGCCGTAATTCATCCGGTCTATCATTAAGTTACTTGATCTACCTCTATAAAAAACGCAAATAATGTACTTATAGTAACAAAACTGCGTACTAAGATTTTTTTGTCGTTCTTAATACTCGGGGAGATGTGTAAATGACCTACAGTAGATCTGTGTATAAATACTTTTCCTTTAGTATTAAAAATTATAAATAAAAAAATGAGATCGATTTCCATATACATTATATTGTATTGCATTTTGCCATGTATATTTATCATTGTTACCTCCTTGAGGAAAATAATTTTTGTAAAAGACTTCTTAACTTCAGATTTTAAAATCTTTTTTATTTTATTTTATTTTACGTTTCGATAGTCATGCTGACGGAAAATTGTCTTGCCAATGATTAGCTAAAATCACGGTATAGTTTCGTAACTCGTGTATATCTCTGCTTTAATTAACTTGTTACGAGTCTTTTTGATAATTAATTCTAGTTACATAATGAAATAAATCTGCTGAATAAATTTCAATTCAGCACTTAGGTATTTACATACACTTGTACTTGTCGAAATAACACTGTATAAGACTATATCAAACAAAAGTATCACCTAAGTAGCAAAAAACATTGTTAAAATTATTTGATCTTACAGAATTTTTAATCAGTCTGTCCGTCTGTCGTACGATAACAACAAATGTACTCATTATAGTAAGATGCCTTAAAGGTAACAGGTCTAAAAATTCCAAGAATCCGGCCCAAGTCTAAGCGACATCCACCTGAGGGCACCCTTAAGGGGTTAGGACCAACGCTCAGGGTGCCACTGGAGTAAAGAGTAGTTTTACGAACAGTGGTGATGATCGCTGGCGCGAAATCACAGTTTGGGGAAGAAGCAACAACGCGGTCCTCGGTCATGCCGTCGATCGAGGATCCTACACTAGCTAACCTGCATGATATTACAGATCAATTTGTGTTGAATTATCACATAATTTTGTACCACTATCAAGTTACAACTACGATGTATTCATACACCTATAGATCCTTTAACTTTCTCATTCTTTATCTATAAGATATTAAAAGTACGTTCCTTATTTATACATTCGTTTAATTGTGGTAAAAAAATATGAATAATTAATCATTTTCTAACCTAAACATTATACACACGATCCGTTGCAAATACAAATTTTAGTTTATCTACTAATTTTCATTGATCTACCAAACAAGTTAAACATGAAAACTGATGTTAATTATTACCAACTCATTCAATTAATTGTAATTGTAAAACTGTTATGAAACTCCTCCGTGTATTCTTCGGTTGACCGATTATTATATGTAAACAGTACTCCAGTTCTAGAACAACCAACAGACCATTTCAATTAACAACAAAATTGTGTCTTATGACTAAAGCTATCGTAATCAATTTTGATTGGATTCTTTAAATTCTCTTGGTCAATAGATTACTTGTCTGAGTAATAGTTGCTACTGATGCGTTTCACACATGCGGTCAGCGTGTCAAGGACTTGCTTGCAATTAAAGAGAAATTTATTATTATTTACTTTGCTCTGTTTTGCTTCATTGAAGAGTATGTTAAGGGTATGTAGAGTAGTCTTTGTCATTATGTTGATTACTTAATGGAAACATTTTAATTACGTATGGTAAGTGGACTGACCTATTGAAATGGAATCATCAATGAGTAGACTAGATTTTCACGAAATGTTGATATGAAATTATTAAGTAACGTTTTTTTGTCTCCCTTTTACATCGTTTTTATGTATGTATACCTTATAAGCCCAATAGGCAACCATAATATGTTTTCCTATACATGACAATCAGTCCTTTATAGCGACCAAAGCGCGCACACTCAAACTACTTTTTCCTTTGAAAACCGGCATCACTCCGGTATTTTCTTCCATCGTATCCTTAAAATTGTTTTCTTCGCACAAACATACGTCTGTATAAAAAAATGTAATCCGAACAGGTGACGTCATGAGTGACCTGAGGGGATTACGCCTGTAAGCCTCTCAGCCATGGCGGCATCAAAGCGGCCGACTTACGGACCTCTTGTGGGTTTTATGGTCTCCACAGATAGTCCATATAATTAGTATAGTATTATTTTAAGAGGAAATAAAGTAATGGTGGGATTATGTGGAGATGTTTTCAAAGTGAGGTTTGTTTGAAGGTTTTGTTTTGGATCTTCTGAATTTAAATGTACTGTTTATTTATATTTACAAACAGCATGGTAGATAATATAGCAATTATGTTACTGAAGAAATCTTTGAAGTAACACGTTTTATTTCACCTTTTTACATGTTTTTATTAAATATGAAATTACATTAAAATACATAATACAAACGCTTAAACTTACTGCTTAAACTTACTCCTCGATTCACTGGGAGGTGGGACCAGCATAGTTTACTAAATAAAGAAAAATTAACCCTTAAATACTTTTAAGGGTTAATTTATTCAAAAGAAAAATGTATTTTAATTTTATTTTTATTCATAGAACTTAACAGACGTAATTGCTATAATTATGGACACTATCTCCTGTTAAAAGGATGGCATATACTTTGGGAGCTACTTATTTTTTCCTAAATTTAAGTTTACAGTCTATGGTTTAAGTGATGCTAAATTTTATGTTTTACGAAAGTAGCAGGGAAGTTTCCTTTGAATTTAGTGCCATTTTACTTTTATGATGTAGTTACGAAGGACCTACTTTCAAGTTTTGTACAAGGTTCTTTAAATATATTGACAAATGTGTTCATACCATTGCTGGTAGGAGCTTTTAAGTCACTTTTTTAACGACAACTCCCACACTAGGAAATTAAATCCCTGGGTTTTGGCCTTGCGGGGGACTTTTCAAACACACCATTCACGGACGCAAAAGCACACCCAAACTCAGAACTGCCATGCTTCACACCAATCATTGTCTCGGGTGGGATTCGAGACCAGAACACGAGGTCTCAGAAGCTAGAACTAGAAAGCTAGAAAAGGTCTAGTACAACTATACCCACTTTTTTTTCGTACGGACATGTTTAGTTAGCTCTGAGGCTTTTGCTACTTCACCGGGCATCAAGGCGAGCAGAGCTCCAGCCTAGATAAATGGTTTAAACACTACAGACTAAGCAACCTGCGCAAGAGGGCGTCCCCTGTGGGACTTGGACCTTGGCTCAGGGCGGTCGCTGACGGGGAGATTGAGGGATTATGGCTTTTAGTTTGTTTAGGGGAGTTTTGTGCAACTGTCGCTCAACTTTACAGTTACTGTACCCACTCAGCCACTAGTGCAGTCACGCAATGTAGTAGGATAAAATATTTACTATCCAGACACGTGGTAGCGTGTCAAGCCAAGTTCAAGTATATAATACTCTATCTACGTACAGCAATTATCAAGTAAATTGAATCTCCCAAAAGTCCGAGGCGCAACAACCTTCTAACTTTGCCCATCAGCTATGAATACGCGTCAAAAATGGTTAAACTTTTACCATTACATATAAAAACTAGCCGGCTGCAAAGCGAATCACTTTAAAAACAGAGCCGAAACTGTTGTGTTGGTACTACGGGTGAGGTGCCAGGGGAAATACACTTGATTGCACTCGCTAGCCGCACTTGCAGGTACCAACCTACCCGTCTACCCACCTACCTACCGACCAACATACCTATTTTGATTTAAATCCAGTCCTTACAGGAATTCACTTTACTGGGAATAAATGATGCTTTGCGGAATTTTTGCAGCTGAGGTAATACGGAGTTTTATAAATTTTTGATCGACACTAAATTTGTGGTGGGTAGATTATATTTTGAATTCGTATTTGTAATTGTACTATTATAATTGTAGTAACTGTAAAATCTTTTTTTTTACAATTTGTAAGTAATAGGATGAAAATTGACCGAGAGATAGATAACAATCTATTGTTCTATAAACAATACAACAAGATCTCTACACAGTTTATCTATACTAATATATAAAGCTGAAAAGTTTGTTTGTACTCAGGAACGATAAGTCCTATTTGAAAATCTAAGCCTATATTTGATAATAAAGTTCCAATGGGAATGGAAGCTAACTACGCGAGCGAAGCAGCGCGCGGGAACCTAGTTTCATATATTTTCAAAAGGCAATTGAATCGAATGATAAAATATCATCTCATCTTTATTAGTAAAATTGCGATATATTACGTATCTTTTAACATTTAAATTAAAGTACCAGTACTTTATGACATATAAATGAATAGTTTATGTTAGTCATGGTAAGCCCGGAGAACGTCCACGGCTGAACAAGGGCCTCCTCCAGAGCCATGGTCACCGCGCTTGGTAGGCGTGTCGGTGACCCCAATAATATGTAATAGTTGTTATTACATATTATTGTGGGGACACAGGGAAATTGCTATAGACGATGATGTAAAGCAGAGGTCACCAAAATACGGCCCGCGGGCCATATCCGGCCCGCCAGTGCCAACAATCCGGCCCGCGACAGCTTAAGACTAGTGTCATCAATCTGGCCCGCGACACCCAATGTCTTATTGTTGTTACTATTGCTGTGATAAGTTGAAAAAGAAAACACAAAATTATAACAACTCGGTCGCACACTTTGCGACTAGTCTAGAAATAAGAGTATAGTTAAGGATAGAAAAATTAAAACTGTTTAGGCCCTTCGAACATAATGAAAAAAAAAAACACTTTATGGCCCTAAGCCTTCAAAGTTTGGAGACCCCTGATGTAGAGAAACGTTGGTGGTGTTCGTCTACATAAGATGAAGATCTTTTCCGGCATTGTATTGCTGGTAATAAGTAGGTACCTACATATTGCAAGTAGGTACTTGCCTATCGTAGGTACAATATACAGTATTCCTGATAATTACGACATGATTGACATTCGGTTCTCGTATGCAATATACAAATGGTGAATATTGTGAAAATAAATCAATACATATTTTTAGCACGGTCGCGTTCATATTTTGCGGGGAAACGCCACAAATCACTTCGGGTACATGCCATGTATCGCTGGCATTCATCTGGCGCGCTTTTTGACAGCCCAGTGCAGCCGCCATATTGTTATGACAGACAGAATTTTAAAATGGTGTATTGCACAATTTTTATGTATAATAATAAAATATGGTATACGTATGTATTGTGTTTATTATTCAGAATACGCGAATAAGTGAATAATTATTTTATTTATTCGTGTTTGATTATGATATTCATGTCATATTTTATGTCTAATTAAGTAATTATTATTATCTATAAAATATTTAATGTAGGTATTAGTATTGATGTGATAGTTCTATGTTTTGATGGAAGAACTATTTAACTTACTTATTTGGCACAACAATTTGTTTATAAATATTAATGAAACACAGGGCTAAAGTTAGAAATTTTATTTATATTTGTACCACACCTTCTATAGGGAGATCTATTATACATAATATATAATATAAAAGCTTCTCGCGTAGACTCCTCCTCCGTGAGACTCACAATTAAATATAGCCTCTGTCACTCCGGAATAACGTAAATTACTAATGGTGAAAGAAGTTTTGTAATCGGTTCTGTAATTTCGGATCCAAATAAATGCAAACAAATAATCAAATCTGTCACCTATATAATATTAAATAGATAATTATTCTCGTACTATATCATGTAAGCCATAAGTACTTTCTTGTATGGACTAACTACGCCTCGCGTTGCAACGCTCCGCTTCAGTGGTTTCTTGTGTTGTATGTTTTATAGCCTATGTGTTAATCTGCATTACAAATAATCGATGTATCAAAGTTGATCCAAATCCATTGTGTACTTTTTGCGTAAGACATAGTTCTACACCTACTATTATACTTCAGAAGTATTTAGTCGCAAGTGCCAGTTTACGATAAAGGCACATACGACGAATATTATACCTTATACTTTTGAGTTCAGGAGTTGTAGACACCCATTCCTGCAATTCCATTTATACCTATTATTAGATGGATGCAAACCCCCCTTCAATGGAGGCTCTCGTTCACCAGTAGATGTTGTAGAGGCTTATCATAATAATGATGATTGGATTAGAAGGTTTAGTTAACTAGCTTGATGTATAAACAAAATTTGAACAGAATATTTTCACAAAATCTTCCGAAAAAAATATTTAAAATACTAATAATTTTTAAATTTTATACTTATTTTAAGCTAATTCTATAGTATCTTTTTATAATTATATTTTTTATTTTAGTTTATTCTCCCTTACTAACATATGCATGTACCTACTACCTAAATGCTAATGCCATAAAGTGTGGCCACCCACACTGATACCTACGGGAATTGCGACGCGACGGCTATTATTTGCAAACAGGGCCGGATTTGAAGTCCGGAGGCCCCGGGGCAACTAAGGAGAAGAGGCCCCCTGGCCACAAATTAGTTTCCCTCTAAATGTGTAAAAAATTTGAAGTAAGTAGGTACCTACTTTTCAAGACGATTTGAATTCTGATATTTTACTGATTGTCTAATTTCAATGAACAAGTATTGTAATAACAGCTATTCATCTACAATAACCGTTATTACAATATTTAAGAACTATAACATTAATCATGATTCTACAAAGTACTGTATGTACAAGGTACAACACCGAAAAATAAATAAAAGAAAAGTTTTAGAGTTTACTCGTCAGAATTAGATTTTAAATCTCTAATGTGGAGGCCCCTCTATTGTGGAGGCCTCGGGGCAGTTGCCCTGGTTGCCCTCCCTTAAATCCGGCCTTGTTTGCAAAAAAACTCATATAAACATAATATGTCGGCAGCAGCACCGCAAGGTTAGTTCCGCCCTGGGCACTGAAGAAAATGCCGCCCTATCATTGGAATTTTACTTAAAGTATTTTTTTACTCTCCAAATTTTGCCGCCCTGGTCACTATCCCCCACTACCCCTAGGGCAAATCCACCACTGAGCCACCCTCTACAGAAACGAAAAGCTAAATTTTATTGTTCTACTAACAATAAAATTTGTTGTACGTTTGTACTACTGATGTAGGTATTATGTGGATACGTCGCCGTATCAGGGTGGCCCCTTCCTAACGGCGTTATTTTTCTGCAAGTTAAGGAAAATGTGTAAATATAATGTTTGTTTGAGTTACTGCCGGTGGTATACTACTGTCAGTCATGATGATGAGCACTTGACATTTTGTATGTACAATGTACTTCTTTGTTATTTATATCCACGAATATTGTGGAAGTGTTTTGTAGTTAACGTATTTTTCTATTTTCACGGATATCTGAGATTGTTGGTTGTTTTTTTTTTCGGTGTATGTTTAAAGAAAAATTGCTCTTTATGTCTGTTCCTTATCTGACTTTCTAACCACGTTACGGATATAAATACATCCATTATTTAAAGCACATCAGGCAATATAGCAATATAAGCTTTTTAAAAATGAAATCAAAGGCAGCAAATGTGGAATTTTTTTATGGAAAAAAAATATCTTATATATAATAAAAATCTTAATCGTGTTTTGGCTCATGAAAATTTATCAATTATATGTTCATCTAACATACATATAAAAATTGTATATATATGTTAAATGGTTTTTATACTAAAGGAGAAATAAGACGTAGAAAAAAAAATCACATATTCCCTTAATTGAAGACTTCCATATTCTTAAACGCCAATGTTTTCGTTTCACATTGACATAACTATATATAAAGTGACGTCTATATCAAGTCTAGGTATATATGTCACGTTCTAAACAAAGTAACACTAATTGTATTGTAACCCATAAATTTCATATCGCTTATAAAAAGAAACGACTGACATAAAAACTGCAATTACCCTCTACAATTTTATTGTTCTGCCATCTCTCTCCTTGTTTGTAAACAAGACAAACAATGTTTACATGCAAATTGCTGACACATGGACGTTCCCACCGACTAATACCGACTACATCAGTGAAACACAGACAACATTATAAACTCAGTTATTGAAACAGTTTAAACATTGTTCAACTAAAGGTTTAATATTAATAGACTTGTAGATATCCCCACTTTAGTTCGTCATGCTCCCGTTGTCTGTCATTGCTTGCGGTGGCGGTGTGGGGCGGGTCGCCACCTTCCCTCTAATATGGCGAGGGAGGCGATGGCTGCGTCACACGTCATACTCGTGAACGGGTGCTGCTTGTGGTGACTGGTCGGCTGTTGTCGGGGTTATTTTATGTTATTTTTATTTTATATGTTGTTAATTCATTCTTGCTATTGTTTATAATTATTATTATAGGTATATCCTTTGGTTGAACTTGTGTAAATTGTCATATTGTAAATGTATGTGAATGCATCCGCCATTAGGTTTCTTTGTAGGAGATTGTTTGTGCCTGAGTAAACTTTAATATCTACATTATAGTATTTACTGTATTTTTTTTTTTTTCTTGTCTTATTGAGCTCCTGGTCGGTATAAATTGACCAGGCAATAAATGGTACTGTGCTTGCATTCGCTTACATCATATATACATTGTACAATATTACATGATTGTGATAAAAGACTTGACATAAAAAAAAAAGAAACAGAGCAAAAGAGACAAAAAAAATAATCTCGGAGTTTCTTTCTTCCTTTCTTCTCCGGGTCGTCCACTTAGGTAGCTAGTGAAAGGTTGCAGGTTAGCTAGGGTAGGATCCTCGACGGCATGGCCGAGGACCGCGTTGTTGCTTATTCCCCGAACTGTGATCTCGTGCCAGCGATCATCACCACTGTTCGTAAATCTACTCTTTACTCCAGTGGCACCCTGAGCGTTGGTCCTAACCCCTTAAGGGTGCCCTCAGGTGGATGTCGCTTAAACTTTGGCCGGATTCTTTGAAGTTAATTTTAATTTTAGACCTGTTACCTTTAAGGCATCTTACTATACCTAATGTGTACATTTTTCATTTATCGCTCGACAGACGGACAGACTGATTAAAAATTCTGTAAGATCAAATAATTATAACAATGTTTTTAGCTACTTAAGTGATACCTACTTTAGTGATTTAGTCTTATACAGTGTAATTTTGACAAGTACAAGTGTATGTAAATACCTAAGTGCTGAATAAATTTCATTATTTCATTATTTCATTTATTTCATTATTTCATTATTTCATTATTTCATTACAGATAATAACAGCCTACAAACCCACGCTTACGGCCAGTTTTGTTTACTCTGTAATTAATCTAATCTGTACTTGAAACAAGAGAATTAGCAAGTTATCAAATGACTGTTATTTTGCATGTCATATTAATTGTAGGCTATTTATTGACAGCGGTAGATTTGTTGAGAGTTTGTTTAACAAACAAACGTAGTAGTAACGAATATTGAACTGTAGTTGACTTTTGTTTTAAATATCCATTTGCTCAGCGGGTGGGGTTGAAGAGGTACATCGGAACTGTATATAGAGTGTGGATCTTTATCTCTACATAGTATAAAACTAAGTCGCTTGCCGCTGTCTGTCCGTCCCGTTTAAAACTACGCAACAGATTTTGATGCGGTTTTTTTTTATAAGATAGAGGGATTCAAGAGGAAGGTTTATATGTATGATACATCAGTATTGCACCCGTGCGAAGCCGTGGGGGATCGCTAGTTCTAACATTACAAGCTATATGTATAAATTACAAGCTTCCAGCGCGCGGTCTCATCCACGTAGCTTCTAGTTTTCGTGGGAACTTCATAATAAAATTTAGTTTGTAGCCTCGATAAATGAGCTATCTATCAATGAAATAATTTTTCAAATCAGACCAGTAATTCCTTAGACTTGCGCGTTCAAGCAAACAAACAAACTCTTTTGCTTTATATATTAGAACCAGAATTGACGTTTAGTTCCCTGGTATTAAAACCAGTTTAATAAGCAACAGCACTGAAATTCGTATCACATGCATAAAATATCACAAAGTCAAAGCGCTAACTGTATCAATGCCTAAGTCACATAGAAACTGCAAATGCAGCATTCATTCCAAAGTGAATTTATAGCAGACAAACACTGCAACGATAACCCTGTAAAATAAAAGAGGCTCCTCTTCACAAGACAACCCTTTGTAATTGTAACGTACCGAACAAGATAGGGTTACCACTCGCATTCTAAGAGGCTCTTAAAATATCGGATAACGGCCAGTAAATGGAATATTCACTGTACGTTCGTAATACTTTGTATCCTGTGTTCGTATTCGATTACTTTTACCACCTGTTTTATTAGTTACTTAAGAGAAATGCGACATTTTCTGTTTAGGACCGAGTTTGGTCAGTTGTGTCTCGTTACGGGGTAAGGTGATGCCAATTAAGACTCTACTGCGTTACAATTAAATAGGAAATCCTTTTTTCCTGTAGTTACGTATGACCTGTGAGTATTGTTTAAGTGGTTTTTGCCTTACAAGTCATCGAATATTTTAGAAGCAGAAGGAAATGTTACTTCATAAGTGGGTAATAGATATAACTAGTAGAAAAGAGTGCGGTTATCCTACGTTACCACTTGCTAATCGTTGTTAATTTTCTTACTTTCACATATTAGCAGTGCTTGTTTGTAATGTTAATTAGTTTACTGCAGCTTAAAAATAGACTGTTTGTACCGGTTTCCATTAATTTTACTGTTACAAGTTATTCTCGTAATGCATATTATTATTACAACAACATATGTTTGCTCGTCGTATTCTAATAAACTATGTGGAACTGTTTTTTTTTAAATTAAGCAGAGTTTTGCTGTCTATAGTATTCTTGTTAACCCCTCGTGCTAAGCTAAAATGCTTGTATTACAAGTGGGTTCACGTCGGTAGTGCAATGGGTGAGGTTCGAATCAGCGACCTCAAGATCACAAGTCCGACGCCCTAGTCATTGTGTTATGGCCGCTCAAATAGTATAATAGTTAATTTATGCATTGGTATGTTTGGTTAATAATGCATGCAATGCAATGCATCGTATATATAAAGTGCTAGTGAACCGGTTTTCAGCTTAGAATACATCACCTCATGTTTACTCATGGGTGACGTAAGAGGTGGCAAGGTCCTCATGACCTGCCAAGATCTGTTAAAAGGATGTTCAGCAGTGGTTGTCAACGGGCTGTTGGAGTGACGTAAACCATTGCTTTTCCACTGATACTCAGATACATTCTGTATAATCTCTTTATGGTACCTACTATGATTTTGTAAAAATATAAAAATTAATGTTATCATATTTTATATCAAAAATAATTTGTAATTAAGATATCATTCAAATTAAAATATAGAAAAGACTTATTGTTACAAGAGATCTTTACGTATAATTTACTTCATTAATGCCTTATTGAATACCTAAGTCTTCAACGCCCTTCACAACTTATTCAATACTAGCTAATAATACCCTCGACATCTAAGATCTGTGGATAGGTTTAGTAAACCAATAATCGAACATTCCGCTATTACAATATCTAAGCTCAACGCGATATGAAATCCTAACTCTATAACTCGTATTACCTCTCTCTAAGTTCTACTATCAAAGTGGGAGGCAAGATTCAAAGTGAGATCAATAAGCAATAGTTGTCTTACATCTGCAGGTATAACGACCATGGTTTAACGATAGATAACCAATATATTCTGTTTTTTTTTTCTTAGTTTAGTTTGATTATTACTTTTAATTCTTTATATTTAATACTTAAATTCATACTTTCCTTTCACTTTGTATTAAATGCTCAAATATTCAAGCAATGTTCAATGAAAATATTCTCTTAGCGTAGTGTGATTGATCTATCGCTTAATCATGCAAGATTGTTAATTTACCCAAAGTATTTTAATTGTAAATAAAAAAATTAATTCATAAATCAGATTTTACCTTAATCATATCCACAAAACCAAGTGATTGGTTTGTCTGTGTAAAAAATATGAATCTAGATTTTAGTAAATAGGCTTATAAATTTTATTTTAATTTTAATTTGTTGTATTTTGTTTGACTGTTACTTTTACTAACTTAGTATGTATGATTGACAGCATTATTTGCACTTAGAGTAATCCGATTTAACGTTTTATATGATCAGTGTTTTTTCCTTGCTTAATAGATTACAATCTTGTTATAATCTACAATATTTTAAGTTAAGAAAGTGGTATTTTGTAACGTAAAATTCGTGCTCCAACTTTGTATAAGTCAATGGGACTAAAAAACATTATATTAATTGTTTAACTTAATTTAATAGATATTAGGTATACCTATCTATTAAATTAAGTTAGTTTTGCGTATGAAATCGCAACTGGCGAATAATTCTACTAACTCGTCTGACAACAAAACGTGTAATAAAACTAGTTTAATTGTTTTTTGTAAAACGTTAATCTGTGTTTACCATGGTTGGAGTACGGATCTTGAAATATTTGCATTGGATGGTGCAGGTATTAGGTAAATGATGTCTTTGATAGTCAAATCTTGATCACGAATGTTCTGCTGTTCAAAATGTGCATATCTGATTAGATTACTATTTATTATGTTTAAATAAGGTTTTTGTCATTATCAGTAAAATCAATAATACCAACTTAACAAGCCCAGTACATTAAATAGTTAAATACGTTTATAACCAAACAATTATTCGCCAAAACGAACAATAATGTAATTTGTGAATAAATGGTTGCCTTAGCACTGTTTAATTTCATTTACTACTTTTGGCGTAGTTCCAAACTTGGTTCCAAACTCGGGACATCCAATATAACTTGAAACCAACTAGGTATAATTATTGTCACTCGTTCTCACCTCTACACTTGAATAATCTAATTAAATTTTTTATCACGTCATTTTTGCGCCAGCATTTTTAACTATGAGTTTTTTACAAAATAACTTCGAAGATATTTAAACAATTTTCATTGTCCATTCCGCTTTAACGATTTTATACGTCCATTTGCATTGTCCGGGAGTAACAAGATACGTATTGAACGAACTACGTTCCTACAATGAATGGAACGGACAGAGGAATGGAATGGAACGGTGACGTCATATCTCTTTCAACTTCATTGCTTCATTCGTTGTGAATTTCACCAAAATGAACTTGCAGAAAGCTATTTCATTTCTATAACACCGTTGATCGGTATTAGTTAATACGTTAATTGCTCAATATCCCAAATACTTTGTATGATCACTTTTCATCCTAAAATTCTAATACTTAGTCTTTAGAAATTAGTTGCAAGGTAATTAAATAGGTATCAGTTAACCTTCTGTTAAAAGGTACTTATTTAATAACAAGTGAAGGGCTTTAAACGAATATTAATTATTTTGTACAATCGATTTAAAAATAAAATAAAGCATGGGGTTATAATTTATTCTAGTGCCAATTTATTTGAAACAACTTTTTAATACCTACCGAAGATTCAGCTTTTATCCCCAACATAATTGTATTAAGCGGTTACCTATTAAATAACCCGCTTCCAAAGCTTACAAAATCCAATATATTGACCGAAAACCCTGACTGAAGCTAAGCCAGTTACGTTAGTACAAAGTCTCGATAGTAGCTACCTCACTATTATCATATTATAATTCGGAGGCGCGCACGTAATATGATATTAAACACGCTCGTGACATGACGTGACTGCATTGCACGTTCATTACTGTTATTAAGCCTGAACAACTTGGCGGTGTCAGTCCTCTTAATAAATCAAGAATGCGGCGTCATCACTTTGGAAGATGTCAACCTGGAGTATGGAAATCTGGATATTGGGGAACTATGTATGGGGGAGAGGCAGTAATAGGTAGATTGTAGGTTTTATTGTTGTACTATTTTTTGGTCGATTTGCATGTTTCGTCTTATTAGTTTAATACTTGTTTTTTATAATATCTTTGATATTCTTTTTCTGGTATATTACATTTGAGAAAAGCTCAGGAAAGTAGGGCAATTTGTATTCAATAAAAAAAACCTGAATGGTAATGGTTTTCTGCTTAATTAATAAGTTTCCAGAGAGCGTGACAAACGCATTTCTTCTCCGACAGCAGAAAAGGAGACATCTTCTTTTATACCTATTTTTTCCAATTACGTATTCTGTTTGGTTCCTTTGTTAATGAAATGCATTGGATCGTCAACTTTTGTTCTAAGATAATAAAACTTTTTAAGATCAAACATCGTAATGATGGTTAATCTGTCTTTTAATGAGTTTTTGTAGGGACTGTGTTTTGGTAGGCAATGTGCATTTTGAGGGGGAATAACTCAAATAAAGATAAGAATTTTTAATTTTATAATTTATCTGGTGAAGACGCAATTTTGGCAGTTGATAATTTAAATTAAAAATCACTTTAAGTTACGCTTGTGTTAGAAAATTGTTTATATTTTATTGATTATTTTGTACTCTAGATTATTGTTCCCTAAGGTTTGTACCTTACTTTTGTTCATTATCTTCAAATTGATTCCATAAAGGGTAAGTAGAGGTCTATAACACCCATATATCGTCAACTGCGTTATGTTCCAAAGTAAGAATATTATGATTTTATTCCCATATACCATTAAAGCCGACCTAAAATCAATAATAACTCAACTAGGCCCAGTATTCAAGTACCATTATTATGCTGTACACCACTATTATTTTACCTAGACACCACTAAACCACTGAAAAACTCATAATTAATTCAAATATCTACTAAAATTTTAATACGTAATATAATAACATTACTGAGCAAAATTATCTAGTACATTATTTAGGCTGTAGACGGAGCCGGCGTTAGGTAATTCTATATTAAACACGCGGTTGACAGCTGACGTGACTGCAGGCTTTGTCACGCAAGCGAGTCTTATGTTAGGGCTGGTATTTGTACTGGTTCTATATATAGAATAGAACGTATTATACTGAGCGTGTTTGTACTTTATATTTTATTTATAAACATATAATTAAGTTCCCGAATATATACCGAATAGATAGGAAGGATCGTTACCTGTTACGTGCCTTTTTAAAGATTTCAAATGATTTTGTTATTAAAATAAAAGCATACTTACTTTTTTTATAGTAAATACCAAAATGATAGGTACTATCAAAATGTGATATTATGTAAGATTATTTTAATAGAATGATATCAGTTACTGTAATATAATATACTAAATAATATACACTAAACGCAAAAAAGGTTAATGCTATAATTTTATTAAGTACGAAAAGCCATACTTACTAAATGTTGAATAAAATCCTATATCCTAAAATGTTATAAAAAATAAAGCTATTGTTTAACAAGGCAAAGTTCAACATTTAAATTAACTAAAATAGAAACCTAAGAATAGCTGTAACAGAGCTTTAACAATAACCAAAATTTTGTGTGCTGATAAAATTTTGACATTTTAAGCCATTTCTACTTATTGTCGTTAATAATATTGACTAAAAGCGGCTCCCATACAAGAAATGTGTTCTTGTACAAAAAAAACTTGCCCTTAAATATGAGATTTTATTTCCGTTTTTAGTAAAAAAAAAAATATTCAACTGTTTATGAAAAACATCCTGGTAACGGACAGATAGAGGAATAGCGAAGTCTTAGTAATAGGGTCCCGTTTTTATCCACTGGACACGGAACGCTAATTAAGCTGGATAATTATTCCTAACAAAATATAAATATTTATATTTTCCATTTTAATCTGAGCAAGTATTGTACAATAATATTTCCCGGGAATATAATATTAGCGACAAATTTAAAGTATTTAAAATATATATATGGTGTGATAGATATTAATTTTAATTTCTTATCAAATCTATTGGGATTTGTACACTATTTCCCAGAAATTTGAATCCGTTATCATAAAATATTAAAACAAAGGATTTATTTTACACGGCTAAAGCTTAAAAGGCTATAATATTTTTAAAGATGGGATCGTAAAAATAAAAGATACTACTCATTAAAACTTTTTCATCATAATCCTACTAATACTTTGTAATTAAAATATTGTATACCTTCTTCTTACATTCATATTATGATAAAATTGTAAATGTAATGAAAATATTATTTCCTTATGTATTTTCATTTTGTTTCTTGTGTGTTTGTACTTACATAAACAAAAAAAATTGGCTACTTTTCATTGGCTCGTTTTTATTTATTAAAACCCTAAAAACCGGTTATCATGATTATATACGTTTAGGTTCAATTGATGTATGTAAAAATTAATGTTGAGTGATTTTTGGCTGTTAAAACCCAAAATATTTTTACGCAGAAGTAGCGACTGTAATTCAACATTACTTTCCATATGACGAATCGACTTTTAAACTAAAAAGAAAACACTTGTCTACATTTTTATAAAATCTTTACAATTTTAACTTAAGATCTTCAGCCAATGTAATAAAATATGCAAAAGTGCTAGCCAAGCTATTTTTTATTTGTTCAATTTGCTAACGTACTTTATTTTCTAGATCTAGGTTATCTTGATGAGGTAGCCCTGTGCATCGCGTGCAACCCATCCTTTTGTATAACGATTTTAGACTCGCTATTTTGTACTAATACTCCTTCTAGTAAAAGAAAACAATATTATATTATAGGCTATGCAATTAAAATTAAAGCGGAGAAGTAGCTCCGATACTCCTAACCGAGAAAATCTTATTTTATTATTAATATTGTGTAGAACGGTTTTTGATTTAAATAGCCTTTAAAATGAATGAATATTATACCGATTTAATTTTACATACATACATAAGCTCACGCCTGTTTCCCAGCGGGGTAGGCAGAGACAATGGACCTCCACTTGCTACGATCCCTACACACATCTTTCGCTTCATTCGATTTAATTTTAACCTATTATATAAGATTTTTTTAAATATATCATGTGATAGCACGATCATTATTAAGAATCTTATTATCTTTTTAGTGAGGCTCGTATAATATTGCTATAAAAAAAAACAAAAGTATTCAGGACGATTTCCATATTATAATTGGCAATGAGGGAGTACTTTAGTGGAAACGAAGATGAATTACCTAACGTACGAAATATTTTATATTTATTACGATATACCATGTGTCGGTAGTCCCAATTAATGAAACTTGAACCTAAAGCTGAGTGTAACGTATATTGAAACGTCATACACGCTATTCAGAAACCGCGTCACGCTTTTAATAAACAAGTCTTCCTATTATATCTGTTAATCGTATAATCTCATTTAATACTCACTACTCAGTATAATAAACCAACTCCACGCTTAATACTCGAGTATTACAAGTGCCTTGCTTTATAATATTCAAATAACAAACCACATTCAAGTGCATCTTCATTCCATAATGACCTCAATTAGCGTTCATTCATTCGTTCATTCAGTCACTTGAATTTTTCTTCGCCATCTTAATTTGAACGTGACTGCGCCAGTTAATTAGTGCAATTACGCGATCCTGACTTTTTGTTCCGTACCCATATAGTCGGCGGCCATTGTTGGAAATTAAATTAGTCCTGCAATTGTTTTACGTCATTGAGATGACCTGTCATCTTGCTCGTTGTGACCCGCAGTTGTGAATTAACAGATAATAAAAGTTGTGAGATATTTGAATTTAGAATTACAGGACTTCTTCTTTTTACGTTATCTGAAATATTAGGACTTGTTACTTGCTTTCTCGATTGTTTGCATACAATGTTGTTAGGAGATACCTACGTGGATCTGCTTTGTGATTTCTGGCTTAGAATAGACCAACCTTTGTCTTCCCATGAGTGATATACAGCTGATGGATGGGCAGCACCATCTATCAGCTCAAGATTAGTTACCATCTTACGGCTATCACCATACCACCTGCTTTTTTATCTTGAAAATATAATATTAATTGTACTTTAATTTGTTGAAGATTTATTACAGATTAACCTGAAGCATATTATAGAATTCTTACATGAAAATAGCATGTTACGGTATAATTAACCGATAAGCGTGTCCAATTTGAAATATTTTTAAATGTTGTATGAGTGGCATTTCATAAATATAGTATGAAACTAGGCTGTGTTCGTTTGTATTTGTAATTTGTACGAATATATAAAGCTAAAGAGTCTGTTGGTTTGCTTGAACACGTTCATCACAAGAACCACTGGTCCGATTTGAACAAAAAAAAATCAGTTTTAGTCCATTTATCGAAAAAGGCTAGCAGTAGACGAAAATAGGCTGGCATGATGATGATGAATTAATTATTCTATTGTGTTAGGAATTAAATATTTTTCAAAGCTACGGGAATCAACAGTTATTATTGAAAGAAATTGTATCTTTAACTTTCATTTAATATTTGTTATTGCTTGACTAGTCGATGCAGCCAATAGATTTGTAGTATATATCAAAATATGTCTGTAATATATCCTTCAATGTTCGAACGTAGAATTGACTGCAAAATAACAGAAGAATATAATGTATCAATTTTATACAGAACTAGTATTTGTTTGACGTATTAATAATTGTCCAGGGTCTAAGGACTTTGAGTTGCCTGTGTTATGTTTAGTTTAAGTATAGTTTTATATGTCATAATAGTAATAGTAAACATAGCTATCGCGGTTCTTGAGATACAGCCTTGTGACAGACAGACAGCGAAGTCTTAGTAATAAGGTCCCGTTTTTACTCTTCGGGTATGAAACCTAAAAGGGTAAAAAAGGGGTACAAAAGGGGTTCAAAATCTTTAGACGGTAGGTTTACGTCCACTGCTGAACATGGGCTTCTCCTTTAACAGACCTTGGCAAACCAGGGTCGTTAGATATTGCCGTAATCACCACGCTTGGCAGACGGAATGGTTATTGAAGTAAATTGGTGAATATTTTTGAGCTGATAGTATCTGTATGTCCCTGAGTTTGTAAGTCTGAGTTGTACATATTTGTAACGATTTATTGATAATAGCTAGCATCCCGCAAGCACCCGTGTAGATTCCCGATGAAGTCCTCCATCATTATATATAGCCTATGTGTAGCAACGACTGTGGTCCCCACCCACGGACCGTATTCATCAATGAATGTGCGCACGCACCGCGGCAATCTTTTTTATCAATTACCTACCTATTAGATCTTAAATACAGTCACCAAAAATATATAAAGTATTTTATCAGTCAAGTACTGATAAAATACTTGACTGATAAAATACTCAGCTATTGTGCAACTGGAGTTTGACATTCAGACACTATGTTACTTCTGTATAACGTAGTTTTCTAATGGTGAAAGAATGGTTGAAATCAGTTTACTAGTTCCGGAGCCTATCAAACAATAAAATCTTCTTTGAAATATTACTAAAGATATTTTGAAATCATGGAAAAATATATTTATAATTTACTAAAAGTTTTTTAATTTTTTATGCTTATTACGGTTGTTATCCAAAATTTACTTTGATTTTTTGACTCTACCATTTTGATGTTTCATAATCCAGATTGAATGGAAAGTGAAGTGAAGTTATTTTGTTTTGTTTCAATAGTCTTTACCTGTACCTACTATTTTAATAACTATCCAAGTCTACGAAGAGTCTAGACGAGTCTAATGTGATGTGATATGACAATTTAGACAAAGTGATAAATTATTCAATTCTGTGTAATTTATCACTTTGTCTAAATTGAGTAGACATTATAAATATTAGCTGGATAGTATATACATAATAACCGGATTTATTACTTTGCTTGTGACATATATATATATGGTTAATATTGCATAAATAATCATGAAACAGTATGTAAACTGAATTTACATTTTAATGACCAAGTCCGTATGTTGTTAAGACAATTACTCAAGGCATAATAGAAATAAGTCTATTAAACGGAACCGGTAATTAGGGGAAACCATTACGGCCTTTACATGTGGTTTTCGGATATGAAAATTATCATATGATTGAGATAGATTAGGCAATTGATCACTATCATGACTTGTAATTGATTAATGGAAGAACATAGGTATTTAGGTTTCATGGTTTAATAACAAAATATGTGTTCATACGTTAAAGTAATTTGTGTTAGGCAATATTAATGACTTTTGTGTTCCGAAATGTATGATTATTTTTCATTATTTTAAATTAAGTGACGATGACTTTCTGTTATTCAATTACCTAAATTCATTTTAACTTTTGTAAGTAACTACTACTAAGTACCTACATCACGAAATAAAAAAAAATAATAGCTAAATATAGATATTACTATGAGTTTGATAAAAATGTTTTCACTACTGAGCGTCTACTATGCAAGCAAAAAATAAAATACATACATAAGCTCACGCCTGTTTCCCAGCGGGGTAGGCAGAGACAATGGACCTCCACTTGCTACGATCTCTACACACATCTTTCGCTTCATTCACTCTCATAACGTTCTTCATACAAGCACGTCGGTTTAGGGTAAAATAAAATATGTATTTTTTTTAAATGAAGCTAGCTTTAGTAATACAGTTACAATAACATAGAAAATGCCTTACAATGACCCTACAGTAACGAAAACATATACGTGATTGATTTTCCTGTGAAATCGTAAGAATACATTATCAAGATAGGAGGTATAGATCTATTATGCATATCAATCTATTCAATGATTATAGAATTTCAAGATTACAAACAAATCAAAACCAAAATAATAAAGCGTTATAATTGGCGAAAGCAGAAAAACATAGAAAAGTCATCAGCAATCACAGCGTTGCATTCAGATCGAGAACTCGTGATACAATTTTCATTTCGTATTTAATCTCGCGCTAAGCACACTGATCGATCCTCTACTCACTGAGATCCGTATTTAAAAAAAAAGGCGTACTTACCCGCTTTGAACTCATATTCCTGATTGAAATAAAAGTTGGCCGGCTAGCGTGCGCATAAGTAATTATAGTGCATCACACCGCCACTTTCAGTTATTTAGGTTAATTTCCTTCCCTTTGGAAGACTTGACACGATGCTGCATTATGCAGTTTTAGGTACTCTTTATTGAATATTCTCTGCTATTTTACCTTCAGCCGTGTTGGCAGTTTATAAACGGAATTAGAATCGTGTACATTCCTTTTTTTTCTTGAGTATTTTATGTAATCCTTTGGCACAAACGCGAAATTGTGAAGCATAATGTACGATAACATCGTAGTTTTTAAGTGGAATAGTAATTTTATCTGAAAGCAAGTTCCTCCTAGAATGCTTTTAGAGTTTTTATACATTTGTTAGGGGCGTATGTGAAATTTTCGATCGACTAACTCGCCAGTCAGTTTAACTCGCGTATGTGGACATTTAATTCACGCCAATACCAATCTAGACAAGCTTTCAAGTTTGATTTGTGGAGCTATGGAAACAAATAACAGTGATGAATATTTATTTGCCTGTTTGCGTAGAAATTCATACCAACCAAATTTTGTACTTCGCGGTGAAGTTGGGAAAAAAATAAGCTTTGTGTTGGTAGTCAGGCGATAGATCAGTCATTAAGGGTATTAAACGAGGGTTTAAAAATTATATATGAATCAAAACCTACAAGTAAGAAGCGGTAGGAAAAAGGTAGTCATGTCATACACAGTAATTAAAAAAATACATGTGATGTAATTGTCTACAATGTTAACGTTTCTTTCTTCTGTTGCAGGTATGTAGCCGTACAAAGTTTTCCACGTGTCTTCGAACAAAAGAGGACGAGACATGCTTTTGAAAGATTCTTTCCGCGCCCCGTTTTTCCCTGCTATTGTGCATCTGTGAAGTTTCGTTGGACTACCGTCCGAGCAGTAACCTTTGTAAGTTGGTATGTATATGACTAGTCTAGGGAGTAGGTCTGTTGAGTGAACATATAAGAGTTCTTCACTTTTTTATAAATGAAAATTCACGCGCAGTTTCACCCGCTAAAGTAATTTACAGTTGTACCCCGGTCTACGCCCATGTCTGCTCACCTCCCCTGCCAACGCCCATACCTGACCTACCGCGTTGTTACATGCATGCGTGTCCTAAAGATTTTCCAATCTTACACACCTTCGCACAATTGTAAGGGATGTTTAGAAAAATAACTAAATTTCAAAATTTCACCCCGGAATTAATGTCGCGATTCCGCGGGACAAATGAATAGTAGCTTAAGTTAAACCTTGGCGGAACTTTCATCAATAGATAGACGCAATTGATAAAAATCGTATCAAAATAAGTCGAGCTATATTGGAGGGCTACACTTTTTTGTAACCAGCCAGGTTTTTAAGTGCACAAATGGTTTTTTTATGCTTCATAATTTTCTATACCAAGGAACATAAAACGAGGGAATTATTGTTTACTTACCAATGTAAATTTGCACAACATTATATGTTATATGCAAAGAAAATTACTGTAATGATTATTTAAATGTATAATAAAAGCTTAACGCGTCTAATAAATCTAGTTATCTCATCCAAAACAAGCGTGTGCTGCAACCGTTTAAGATAAGGCCATAAACATTATTGGCTTTATTATAGCTAAGGTTTTGCGCGGCAACAACCGACGCTTACCCTTTACAGAAGCTGTGTATCCTACAGAAATAACGTCACATGAACAAAAGCATACGTCAGACCAAAACGTACCATATCCGTCTGAAAATGAAGTTCATATTTCAATGATGGAACTTAACCCTACCGCGGCTTTGAGAATACGCGACGACATCTTTGATGTGCACCCTCTCGCCTCGAGCACCCGAAGGCTCTCATAGATAAAGTGCATTTCGATATTAGAAGTTTCAAACATAGTTTTAAAGTGAAATTTACGGTATGAAATTGTCTTCTCCTTTCAAAGGCAGACGCGTTCGTGTCCCAACCCGTGAAAATGGGTTCGCGGGCGTATAATAAAACTGCTTTTTTATTGGGTATTTGAATGGCATTTCTTTATGTGATGTTATTGGCTTATGGTGTAGCCTTTCGTGCATTTAGAAAGTTACATCTAAATCTATATTCACCCAAAGAAATAAAATTGACGTGTCCGTTTGTAATCTAAGAACAGGTTTTTGTATAAAAGCATATTAATGTAGACTATAGGGTACTTATAACATAAACACAATGTAAAGAAATGTCTTGCCTGTCTGTTGGTTCCGTCTTTATGGCTTTGACCTATTTTGAAGGGACTTCACTGGTGGATAACAAATTTTATAAGATACTAGATTCCCGAACGCGGTGTAACTCCTGTTCCAGTAGGAAGTTCATAATTACAGCCTTTAGTCTTCCTCGATAAATGAGCTATCTAACACAAAGCATTTTTCAAATCGGAACAATATTTTCTTAGATTAGCACGCAACTGTCCCACTTTATATATTAGTATCACATCATCAACCCGTATCATGTCCACTGCTGAACATAGGCTTCCTCCCAGGGGAGGGTATTAGCCATAGTCACCACGCTTGGCAGGCGGGTTGGTGACTGTAGTATTATGTTGTAACACACAAGGAAACAATATATTAGTATAGAGTATGCATAATATAGGCTACTTTTTTATTTTCTCTGTCTGTTAAGTTTGTCCGTGTGTTTTGACTAATCTCAAAAAAGTTAATACCAATTTAAACAAGACATTCATAGTTAGCTTATAAATCCTAATTTTACGCGGACGAAGACGCAGGTAGCAGCTAGTTAAACCTATTTTCTTAGTATTGGAGTAGGTTATGCTTTCTATGTAGTTAGAAATTCTTGCTCACACTACTAACTATGTTAGCAATACTAAGAATGAAATGGCGCACGGTAGTATGAGTGTAACTTATAGTCTTTTTGCACTACTAAGTGCAGTAAATAGTAATTTATAAGTAAAGTGTTCCTACATTATGTGTATGCCCCCATTCCTGGTCAAGAATGATTTATACATAGCACGTCATAGCGGCGGCATTATTTTTATAAATAAAGTAAAATAATGTTTTTTTATGTGCAAAAAAAGATTACATTTTACGCGAAAATGTGACTTAAGATTATTTTTTCACGAATGTAGAAGTGTAGAACCACGGATAGTTGGTCTGAGGCTGTATGTGCATTGTGTGCATGTAGTGTTTGTAAAGTCCCCCGTGACACAAGGATTTATTTCCCTAGTGCGAGAGTAGTATTTAAAAAAACAAACAAAATTAAAATACACGTAAAAACGATTCGATGTTTAAAACATCATTAACGTGAAAACACACGATTCCAGTACTCATTTGTTTTAATTCCGCTATTTGAGTTATAACCAAACAAGAAAACAAAACGCCGCCTTTATTTGGGGAATTGTGCAAAAAGCCTAACATAGGTACACCCAAGTTGAATTTTCATCTTGCGAGCAAATACATAAACACAGTTCGTGTTCCTGGGAAATAAAAATGAAATAGCTTTTTCGATCCAATTCTCCATTCTATCATAACTTAGACAATATAAAAACTTATGTAACTTTATTTACTCGTAGTCATATTTATGTACAGCAGTAGAAACGAACTATTATTCAAATGTGTACACACGCTTAGTATTTACTTATGACACAAACACAGTCAGTAAACTTTGTTTTTTTTTTAAAGATTACTAGCAGAGTTTGTTTGAGTTTGCAGTCTACTAGTATTCTTGTTAACCCCTACTAAAGTACTAAGCTAAAATGTTTTACGAGTGGGTCAGTATAACAATGGGTGGGGATCGAACAGGCGACCACAAGATAACAAGTCCGACGCCCCTAGCCATTGGGCTACGGCCATAGGTCACTTATAATCGTATTCAGAACTATACTTCATCATCATCATCAGACCGTATAACGTCCACTGTTATACAAGGGTTCCCCTCGAAGGCGGAGCTGCCATAGTCACCACGCTTGGCAGGCGGGTTAGTGATCGCAGTATTATGTACAGCATATACACAGGTAAACGCTGCTGCCCGATACCTGGTATATAATTGTCATAGATGATGTTATGACCCTCGGGACCAACGGCTGAAAGTGCTTTCCGAGGCACGACAGTCCCTAAACCAACCAGATTCGGACAGAAATCTTCGATTTTACACACTTTTTTGTCCGGAAGGGAATCGATCCTACGACCTCCGAAGTGTAAGGCGAGTCTGATACCAATATGCCACGGAGGTTGTAAATAATACAAAGTTAGCACAATACTTAGTTCTACGTATTAGTTTGCGGATGTGATGTCTCATTACCTTACAATTACCAGTAGAGAAACCTTTTTAGTAAAGAGATCTCAGTTTTAATACATTTCCTTTATTTCCTTCATTATATACTAAATTCATCACGTTTTATTCTGTGCCTAGATTATCCCTTTTCATTTATATGACTTACTGTTTTACAATAACCAAAATTGCAACAAAAGCATGTCTCTTAGATTAAAACGGCCATAACTCAAAGTGTACCTTCAATACAAATGTATATATCCCAACCCAAGAAGTCTTACAATTACCCAACAATAACAAACTGATTCCAATTGTATAGCTACTCAGGAATGTTTTAACAAGAAAATTGACCTGTAAACTATGTAGGCGGCCCACGGTTTGGGTCCAAACTCTGCAACTAGTTTACCATATTGTGATTACTCCGGGGAATTAACTTTGCTGTACGAGTGTTAAAACGGAATCCAGTGGTACTGTCTTACACTGTATTGATTTCTTGGGATCGTAATTGAGATACAAACATGCTGTTTGAGATTGTTAAATAAATAGTATATACTTTGAAACAATCGTTAGAAATCATTGCTGTTGGTAAATTGGTTGGTTTTGGAACTATCTTTTGTGTTTCGTCGGTGATATTGCTATACCGTGTAAGTGAAAGTTGCTAATAAGGTGTAATTTCGTCTGTCAAGAAAAACATCGTTATATGTGGTTAGAAGAAAAAAAAAGAAGATTAATTAGCAATTGTCATTCGCGGAATTGCAGTATCATCGGAAAATTGTTATTTACTTTCTTATATGTTATTTTGTAAATATAATATGTAGGATCGGTTCTATTTCGAAAATAATAAATAATAAATTAAAAGCAAATGATTAGTTTTTTTTTGTTTTTAGGAGAATTTATTTTAAGAATATATACCAATAAAGCTATCTTCTCTATCCCCGTGCCCGACGCAACTGTATTGATTTTATCTTTGTTACCAATAATTTGTAGTATTTAAAAGTACAGATCCTTTTAAAAATAGGTCGTTTTATAGGAAGATGTGGATATACATATATAATATAGTTGACATCCCATCATGCCGCACCAAGCGTTTCTTTCTTTCTTTCGAATCATCTTCTTTCCTCATGCGCACGGCAAAGCTGTGGAACTCTCTACCAGACTACGCCTTTCCAGAAACATACGACATAGGTCTGTTCAAGCTCGGAGTGAATAGGCACCTTATAGGCAAGCGCGGTCCTTCTTAGACGTCATCGTCACTTACCATCAGGTAAGATTAAGGTCAAGCGCAAGCCCATTTAAAAAAAAAAAAGTGTAACAGAACAGGGAACATATCGCATCCCATATGTTAAAAAGTTTCAGACCTTATCAAATCACTCACATTTTACTCCGAAGTAAATGCACAACATCCTTATTCTATTGTGTATATTAAATGTATTGTATACGAGTTCTCGTTTCGAACGCGAAATAGGATTATCCGATTATTTGTAAACTCAAATGATTCCAATTCGAATACGTTCCGTTATACTGCTTTGTTGCTCTCTTTATCTTAATATTTTCTCTTTGCATGATAAAAGGATTAGGTAAATATTGTGAGTAAAGATGTAGCTTGTTTGTTTGAGTATTGTTTAGTTATTTGATGTTTTAGGAAAATATGGCCTTTATGTTCTAATGATGTTTGGATTAGAATAGTTACTCTGAATGTTGTTGACGGAAGATCTTTGAGAAACTAAGGCCATGTTAAATGTGCTCTTTATGTTTACCGAGGTCTATCATATGACTTATCGTATATACTTATACATATTTATTATTTTAGTTTATTGAAACATAGAACCGTTACACGTAAAATCTTAAATAAGATATAAATAGTAATATTATTAAAAAAAATAAACAAATACTTAAAGCATACAAGTGAAAGCGAAGACTAAGTCTTGCGTATTATTTTAATAAATCAATAGCCAATCTTAATTTTAAGCGTGGAACTGCAAATGTGTTTTAAGTCAGTAAGGTGTCTTCGTCATTATCAACCCGTATAACGTCACAAGATCTTCTTTCCGAAGGAGGGTTTTGCCATAATCACCACTCTTAGTAGTCGGTTTGGTAATGATGTGTGTTATATGTTTCCAAATCCGATCGCTAGTGGCCTGCATCCAAAGGTCGCAGGGAGTCAGTAGATATAGGCCGCTAGCAATCATTCCCGCGGGAAATCGATGGGGGAGGCCTATGTTCAGCAGTGTATATGATGATGATGATGAAGCGGCCAAGGGGCGCCCGTGCACGTGTGTTGGTACTGCATCTTGCGGTGTAGAATAGGCGAGGCGCGAGCGATTCTTGTTTAAGTATTTCTTGTTACTACGTAAAATGTAACACAATTGATTTGCAATTAAATTACTCACTACATAAGCTGTGAAGCAAAAAACATGCCAGTAGTTTCGTCTTGGAATCCAGACTTAAAAGCTGATATTAATTTAAGAGCTGAGAATAAGTGAATTTAGAACAATTGCATGCCACGTAAGTATTGGTTTTTAATCAATTCCACGTATATTTATATACTTTTCATAAAACAGACTCCAAATCGGGACTAAGTATGAAGGTTCTAAGTCAAAAGTTACAAGAACTCTAAGAGCTGGCCATCTGGCATCAAAACTCAAACAAAGAGAATCAGAAAGAATTTATTTCGTCTACAAACGTAGAATTTTAAAACGCGAACTTCGATTGTACATAAATATCGAATTCTGTTGTGTTTACTTACTCGAGATTTCCTTATACGAATAAAGGTAGCAGCTACATACCTACGTGTTTCATTGTGTTTACTTAAATAACACTAACCTTCGCGTGCCGTATCTTCTGTGACGTTTGCGCTAGTAGCTTTTAGTACGATAAAGCTTAGGTATTACTCTTTGCTAAAGTAATTTTATAATGTTGAAATATTGAAAAAACTTTCGCGCCTATTTTCCATAGTTAGGAAGACACCACTTCCGTCCACTTGCTATGATCTTGACATAATACTTTCACGTACTTCACATTAATTAATCTCGTTTTGTTTGTCTTTCGGTTTAGGGTACTTCTAACCTAGCCTTTCTTATGAAATGCCATTTAGACACAACAAGAATATCGTATTTTTTCCGAGCAAAATATTACTATAAATGTGTATGAAGTATAAACATTGTGATTGCACTTCTTTTCCAATATATTTGCTCTTCTCGTAGCGTTATTTTGACTTGTCTATTTGTCTTAATCAAGATTAAAAATTTTCTGTTTACTGCATTTGATCTGAAATAGTTCCTTTGTATTCATAAAGTTTGGTAAGTGCAGACTAATTTTCGCATTCATTATAAGTACCTATATTAGTAAGAAAAGATACGTGCATGTTTAATATAGGTATTATGTATGTCGAAATTAACGTATCATTTATGGCTTGTGTGTTTAAATGTAGGTACTTATTTTTAACTTGATTTGATTTTTTATCATTTTGATTGATTTTTGATACAGTGATTGTGAAGGAATTGGTGAACAAATGATAAAATAGGAACAGCTAAATTCATCCTATTATAAATTAATGAAATCATTTTTCATTTTAGAAAATGAAATGAGATGAAATTTTGAATGAAATAATCTTAAGGACATAGTGGGAACACGCCCTTAGTATGTTTGAATATATATGTATATGTAAATAGGCTCCGATGTAAAATACACTTTTTATTTTGGGGCTTCGCGATGAAACTCTAACTTGGTTAATGTGGAAAATGTAACGAGTTGCGGGTTATTCTGTTCATAACGAGATTGGTTCCGTATTCCATTGAATCGATTTGAGAATTGCGCTTATCGTTGGTTTATTTCCATACGAGTTTTTATTATATCACATCGGATTTTATGCTGATTCGATTTTATACAATAATCTCTTTATGATGACGAAATAAAATGATTAGGTATGTTATTTTGTTCGATGTATTGTTTTTGTTTTTATTTGGCTTTTAAATATTCTGTAAACATATGATGAATACATTATGATGCTTTTAGAGATAAAACGGCTTGTTTAGTTTTATTGGCCATTTTCCTGGTTCAAGCTGATATTTATTTTTCATAACAAATCACACGTTAATATGTCGTAACGATTTGGTTTTTGATGATATAAACAGATTACATAGTGGTTTTTCCTTGTGATGGACTTAGTTTAATGGATTCTGCCGTTTGCGAACAAGTTTCTTGCAAATCACTTAATCTGATACTTTTAGATATATTTCTATGTGATTTATGTACGTGTGACGCCAACACGGCGAGACGAAAACATTTATTTTGGGTTTTCTCGACTATTTTATGGGAAGTGGGGTATCGAAGGTTATTGTCCGTATCATGGGGTTTCCTTGTAGCGCCACAGTATACTTGCAAAGCATACAGTAAGAGAAATTGGGAGCTGACTGGTTGTAAACATGAATGTATCGTTGTGCAATATTGTTGTTGAAATAAACAGTTGCTAAATAAGATTTGATAAGAAATCTATGCAATTTTATTATAAATCTGTAAATATGTAAGTATTCTACTACGTTACAACCTTCGCGGCGTAGCGGCATAAGTCTCGGAGGTCTTGGGTCTGATTGGTTGAGGGACGAAATTTTTTGTTTTGGAAAACACTTCAAGCCATTGTCATAACATCATCTTTAACAAGCGTTTACTAGAGAACGTTACCTTGAGTGTTACAACATAATACTGCAGTCACGATGATGTTAAACTAAATTAAAAACTAAAGATATTTTATCATACGAAAATGTACTCAGTACAACTATTACCGATCATATTTTATATTAATTATATTTTAATATTATATTGAATATTTTTTTTAAGAACAATGTTGCTTCTTATTGTGTTTTATTTTCTATGGTGGCGGTCTAAAATATTGTACATATCTAGTTACATATGTAGAGACTTCCGAAGTGCTGTTATGTTTTTACTTCGGTTTGTTGTCTCTATTTATGATATTTGTTACTTTCTTCCGTACTTGAGGATATATTGTGGAAGTATTCAACATAATGAGTTGCTTCTATACTTGTTTCACGCTTACCAATAAGAAGTTTAAGTTAACATAGCTATGTTCTTACCCTAAGTACCTACGAAAACTGATACGTAGTTAATATTCAAACAAAATCGCTGTTCATTTTGGATTCAATTTGGATAAAATAAGCCTGAAGACTAAAAAACATACTAACTAAGAAACAACTGACAGACTAAATTGATGTTTTTGCAAATTTGTAAATTATGGTTTTTTTCCATCATTGCACATTGAAAGTCTCGCCGCAGCTCCTTCTCAATAATTATGCTTCAAGTAAAGCATTGTACATTAACATAATACAATATAAGACCACAACCAACAGATTTAAAGGTAAACAAGCTGAATACCGCATGAATCCAATTCTGGAGCAGCTGTCATGTTTCCACTGTATTGGCTTAACGTTTCACAGAAGTTGACAGTCTAGAAATTGGGAAAGTGCGGCTAGGAACTAAATAATATTATCTTTTGAATAGATAAAGGGATCATATCGACAACCTCGAGGTATTTGGCTCGCTTTCAATCTTGAGGTCGTGGGTTCGATCCTCAAGAAATCTTTGTGTAGATTTCTTTCCGGGTCGAGTTGGCTGACGGACCACCCTCCGTGCCTCGGAAAGCACGTTAAGCCGTTGGTTCCGATTGTTATAGCATCATCTATAATAATCGTATATCAAGGCAGCAGCGTTTACTTGTGTGGCACAACGTAATACTGCGGTCACCAACCCGCCTGCCAAAAAACCCTCTCTCAGGAGGAGGCCCCTGTTAAGCAGTGGACGTTATACGGGCTGATGACGATGATGATGATGATAAGGATTCAGGAAAAATGCCGATGTTGATGTATTAAGATAAATTCGAAAAAATAAAAGTTAGTTGTGTCTGTTTTCATTGTGACGGCAGATTTTTTTTGCAACGTTGCCCATATTTGCACAAAATTCTAGGTTAAATAACTATTAGTTAGTAACACTACAATTGTTTAAGAGGCTTGTGCGTGCCGTTTGGAGCAGACTTGGCTAATTTGGCCTAATGCCTCTTACCCTCGTCTGCATTAACCATTAACTTGTGACATGCTTAATTCGCTAAGTGCTATGGTCAGTCTACCATTGGGAATTGTACTCAGTGTTAGCGGAATTCAAGGCGTTTATTGCATTGTTTAATAACGCGTGTGTATATAAACTAGTGGTCGAAATTCAACAATAATAAAAAATAAAAAAAGTTTTATGCACTCTTTCTCTACATAAAATATAAGTGTGCAAATTTTTTACTACTCCGGTCCGCGCAATTCTCTTAAAACGGTATACAAATTTTTGCTTCGCGTATTAATATATACTTAAAAACGCCAAAACACTAAAATTTAATTTGAAAACGATTTGACTTATTTGGTTAATTATTATTTTTTATTGTTATCAGACAAGGTTTTTATAAAAGAAAGTTCGCGTAACTCCCGTTCTCGTAAAAGCTTAATAATTAAATATGTATATCTCATAGCCTACTTCGATAAATGGACTATTTAACACTGAAAATTTTATTTTAATCGGTCCAGTCGTCATCATCTTTTTGCTGTTGCTATATTATGTATGTATCGCAAATGATTTAAAAATTAGACAACCACAACTAATTGTCGGTTTTGGGGTACCTACATATTACTGCAATATTATACGTGATAAATTATGGAATAAATTGATGGTGAGATAGCACTATACTGTACAACTTCAGGGGTAGGTCCCAAAATAAATCGTTTTGAATTTCATAGTGACCATACCCTAACTTAGAAAATCACGACATTAATTTTAATTAGCCGCTCCGCTTACAATAGGGCCACACCCTCTAACGGATCGTAGAAATGACCAAAATGTATTACTTATTAACTGGACCACCTTTGTTTAAGTAAATCTGGGGGCTTTAGGTTAGTTTAAATTATTTATTCGAGCGTAAAGGTCAATTAGAAATGTCTTCGGCTCTTTGGCTTTGTTGTTCTCAATTACACGGAAACTAAGTGAGAGAAAATTTAATTTATTAAATATATTTAAATGTATTTTATACATGGTTGAAAAGATGTGGTAATTCGTTGACCATTATCTCTGTTTCTAAGAAATTTTAAGATATAATGCTAACTTTTTTTCAAATATTATTAGTAACTAATATGTTTGACTAGCTTCCCGCTCGCGGTTTCACCCGCATAACTCCCGTTCCCGTCAAAACTTTATACTGAAATACAGCCTAAAGCCTTCGTCGATAAATGGGATATCTAACATAATTTTTCAAATCGGACCAGTTGTTGCTGAGAATAGCGCGTTAAAGCAACAGCTCATCAGCTTTACATATGTATATGGATAGAAGAATAGATTAATTTATATGGTCTGCAATGTACATAATAATTGATTATTATAATATTAGTATTGCTGCAATGCTCACTGCCATGCGAAAGCAACTAAAGCTAAGACTGCTCACAATATCTGACTTGACACAGAGTTGCTTTATTACATTACTCCCGTTCCCGTGGAAATTTCATAATTAAATATAGCCCATATCATACGGGGACAGTGTAGCTTTCCAACGGTAAAATAATTTTTCAAAGTTTCGGAGCCTATTCCATACAAAACAAACAAACAATTAAATCTTTCCTCTTTAAAATATTAGTATAGACTAGCTTCTAGTTTCACCCGCGTCACACCCGTTTCTGTGGAAACTCCATTATAAAATATATCCTATAGCTGTCCTCGATAAATGGGCTATCTAACACTGAAATAATTTTTCAAATCGGACCAGTAGTTCCGGAGATTTGCGCGTACAAGCAAACAAACTATGAAACAAACAAATAGGTACTTCAATTTTATATATTAGGTATTTATTTAATATGTGCTTGTTTATGGAATAAACTTATTGTCTTTTTCATGTTTCGATATGGTGAAATAAACGGAAAAAGATTAAAATACGCAGAAGCAGGATCTTGCTCGTCTATTATGCAAGGCGGCTACAGAAGTGAGGAAACTAGCAAACTAGATAAGTTTTAAAAGGATGAAGTTAGATGAATCTTGACTGCATAATGACCCAGATTAAAAGTTCATCATCCACTTCTTAAGTGGCCTACCAATGTTATTTTGAAAATGACTCGTATTTTAAGAGCGATAGGAATGAAAATAAAAAAATAAAAACGTTCATTAATAATGTAGACGAATCGATCGTACTTAAAATAAGTAGAATACAATGATAAAGACAAAAAAAAAAATCTTAGAAAATATATTAGTTTACATTTCAACAATAATTTTATTAAATAGAATTTACCAATTTTGCTATGGCATGTGATAGCCGCTTATTATAGTTAAACATAATTAAAATCAACCAGCGCGGGCTGGGATCGGGTCTGAAGCACAGAACGCGTCGCGAGCCTCGCCTTGCGAGGACGACCAGACCCTATTCTAGCTTCCTACGAGTCTTTCTCTATCTACTTACGGTGTGACACCCGGAAAAGACAACCTGTAAACTCCGAGATCATTATTTTTGTCATCTTTTAAAGTCTTTGATTAATCTTTTTTTACATCTTTTATGAGTTAAATTGAATCATTTATGACTTAAATCGGATTGGCAGATTGGCCATTATAGAATTATAACAAGTTGTTGGTTATGAAAATTACCAAGAGTTTTGGACGGCAGTTATTGGTATAATCCCCTGTTATGAAGTTAAGTACTTCATAAATAAGGATTACGGGAATTAAGCCCTTTAAAGTGTTCGATCCGCTAAACCTGTAGGGATGAAACGATTATTAAAATACGGACATGTTATCAAAATCTACTAATAGGGTTTTAGTTCGTGTTTTAATGCTTGTATAGAATTAATTACATATAGATTGCGAATGCAATTGAATGATTAAAGTTGCCAATTAGTTAAATCCGAGAGCGTATGAAAATTATTCTGTCGATTCTTTTACTATATCACAAATTGAAGTAATACCTACTTATTTGTTACCATTTTTTAGAAATAAGAATTTTTCACGACTCTTTTACAATTATTCTTTTGGTCAAATAATTGTAAAATTCCAGAAATTGAGACATCAAATATATAAAGTTAATAAGTTCTTCAAATGTGTATTATTTGTTACTTATTAAATGCATACTTCACAAATAGTTAAATATAAGTACACGGCAAAAAATAGTGTACAACAAGAATAAAGAATATCATATAGAATAAAAACGCCTCTTATTCTAAATTAACGACAACGACAAATTTATTAGAAACGCTTGGATACTGTTTACTACTTCGACCAAGGGTAACATCGTAAATTTTTGCACATAATCGAAAACCTAAGCCAACACACATAATCACAGTCCAACCACGTGACCTCAAGGCTATAATTAACAGCGCCCTCTATCAATAACAGATTAGCATGTAAAAGCGAATCTCCTAATGGTTTGTGGTCGGCAGTCGCCCACGGTTGGATGCTGGTAATTTGCCCATAAATTCAAGCGAAGACAAATGTATATACCTATGTACGCAAACAATAGTTGGTTGTTACATTTTGTATGGAACAATAGTTGGATATTATAATGTTAAATTGTATATATTGTATTGTTTAATTTATAGATGAATATTTTATTGAGTGTTGAATAGTGACATTTTAATTATGCTCATTGTTTTCCTTTGGGTTATTTATTCATTATAATATATTTTTCAATATATTAACACACATATTAACAAGGAATAGCGTGATAAGGGAACGGTGTGGAGTGAAAGAGGACGTGATTACGAAGATAGAGAAGGGAATGTTGAGATGTTTTGGTCACGTGGAAAGAATGGATGAAGAAAGATTGACAAAACAGGTATACATGGCAAGTGTGAGTGGCACAGTCGGAAGGGGAAGACCTCGACGAACGTTCTCTGACCAAATCGGAGACATCCTCGCAAAAGGTCAAATAAGATCCACCCTAAACCGACGTACTTGTATGAAGAATGTTATGAGAGTGAATGAAGCGAAAGATGTGTGTAGGGATCGTAGCAAGTGGAGGTCCATTGTCTCTGCCTACCCCGCTGGGAAACAGGCGTGAGCTTATGTATGTATGTATGTATTAACAAACATATAGAATTCTCTGAGAAAGGGGCGTTCTTTCTCAAACGTCAATGAAAGCGACAATCAACTAACACAGCATACAAACTTTGATGTCGAATCAAGCATTTTAGCTTAGCTCGAGGGGTTAACAAGAATACAAGTAGACTGCAAAACTATGATAATATTTTTTTTTTTTACCTTTTTTTTAAGAAATGAAAGAAAAATAATCAAATATATTTCCGACACATGGATTGCTGCTACAGGAAGTCTAGTCTAGTCTAGTACTATAAACTAACCAATCTGCGCACGAGCTCGCGACGTTCTCTCTGAAACTTGGACCTTGGCTGAGGGCGGTGTGGGGATTAAATTATTTTTTATAGTTGTTCAGCTACATTTAATGCAATTGGCCTTCTGGACTTCGGGTACTACTACTTCGACAATGACGACATTTGAAGGTTCTTTGGTCGGGAGACAATAGTCTATAACCATGAATGCAGTTATCAAAGTTCACTGCCATAGCCTCTTCACAAAGGTACCAAACCAACTTCCCAGTAATATATCTACGTGGTGCATATAAGCCAGGTGTTTCAAGTGAAGTTTGCAAGTTGGGTCGCAAATTTACTACGGATTCAATAGTGCCAATTGCGGGCTAATGCAGTCGCCGCACGTCTAAGACCACCACTCATTAAACTAAGGTTCTTGTTGATCAATTCTAACTATTTACATGGAAGTTCTAAGTTACATGGCAAATTGTATATCTTCTTGTATTTGTTTATCTATATATAAAGCTAAAGAGTTTGTTGGCTATAGGCTATATTTAATTATGAAATTTCTTCGGGAATAGGAGTTACGCAGGGGCAACTGCAAATGGGAAGCTATTTGTTATTAGAATTGGCTATGTTAGTATGATAAATACTTATTTAACACACAAGAAAATTCTCATTCCGTGACGGACGGACATGTTTTGATGTCATTTATCGCATTGTGAAATGCCGTCCGACCCGGGCCGAAGCGAGCCGGTTGCTATGGGTCGTGGTAAATTCTTGTATATTGGTAGACGAGGTTTGCCCACAGAGAGGTAGTAATATCTGTAACACGAATATAGTTATTTAACCAATTACCATTTAAATAAAACCAATTTATAGATAAGATGTAAATGAAAGGAACTTCAACATTGCCTTGCTCATATAAAAACAGACTTATTTTAGTGTGTTTTAACACGAAATAAAAAGCCACTACTCGTGATAAACACACCAACGCGAGTAAGAACAAAACAAAGTGAAAAACAAATGACGACCCCGACAAAATTCAAAGAAAATAAAGACAAACACAGAGTTCTTTAGGCGACCATTTAATTTCATGAAAGCAGATGTATTCTAATAAGCTGGAAAACGTTACTTCGTTTTATGGCGCGTTTTCACTTAAGTTCCACTTGATACAGCCTCGGTAGTCATTTGTACAAATATCTGACTGGCCTACTTGAATTATTTGGAATATTTCTACCAAAGATAGGGCATTAGACGTAAGAAAGGGTAACCTTCTAATAAACGTCTAAAGCTTTTGAAATGTTGATAGAAATCTACTTTAAAATTATATTCGACTTCTTCACAGCTTTCTCTATAATAGATAGGATCATAGTTATTACGTTAGTGACAAAAAACCTGTAATAACATTTTTTTTATACTGAAAATTATACATAAAATAGACTCGCTAATGGTTTACCAGTACAAGAATTCGTACACTTAGACAAAAGACTGTTTTGCCTACTGTTAAGATTTCTTTGTTATTTAAAAACGATTCGAATTCGAATTCCATGTTTAAAGGAAAAAGTTTACACCTTCTATCAATAGATGTCGCTACTGCTGAATTAGATCTCGCAAGCGTTTGACTCACACCGTAGCATGGGTCATTTGCAGATTTTCTAATACATTGTCTAATCTTGTCCTGAAGTATTTGGTGTTTTATTTATCGGGTATAACTGGGCTCTAGGCGCGTTGTGCAGAATTCGTACATGGTCCTTACGAGTCGGATGACAAATTAGAAGAACACGATAATTCGCCCGAAGACAAGGTGCCTGCAGTTGTACGACAAACGTTGCCGTTGGTGATTGTAGACCGGAACCGGAACAGTTGTTGATGAAAATTGAACCTTATTGCGTGAGTAGTGAAGTGCAAAGTGGATAATAATCCGTGAGTACTCTTATATCCAATTCATTCTAAGTCATAAACACTTGTAAAAATTCAGTGAGAAGTAGTGTTTACATAGACTTAGAATAATTTCGATAAAAGTGAAGAGACGGGGAACCTACGCCGGTTTACTGTACGGTATAAGAGCTACAAAAACACTTAGAAAAAAAAAACAACTTTTCGACACTTAGGAAAATTTACACTTGGTTTGCCTTAGTATACCTTCAAGATGGAAAAGGAACTAAGAAAGATTAATGAAATCAAAACACAAATTGAGAAAGGTCTAGTAAACTTTAAAAAGTCTCCAAAAGATCGTATTTCGTTCGAGTATGTCGATGCGCGGCTGGAAATGTTAGAGAACCAATTTAAGAAATTTTGTTCCAAGCATGAGGATGCAATCGGCGAGTGTGAGGACGACGAAATGCTCGAGTATTTTAAGGAAGACGTTTATGAAAAAGTTTACGAAACTTATTTAGATTATAAGGTAGCACTTAAGAATGCGCTGTCTCAATTTAAAGTTCCTTGTCCCAATCAGGTAACCAGTGATGCCTCATCTGACAACCTAAGGTTACCAAAAATTGTTTTGCCTACTTTTAGCGGAAAATATACCGAGTGGTCGTCGTTTAGAGACTTATTTATATCGTTAGTGCACAACAATAAAAAACTGGATGATGTACAGCGACTACATTATTTAAAGACACAGTTGTCAGGCGAGGCAGAACAACTAATCAGACACATTCCTATCACCGATGGGAACTACAAAAAGTGTTGGGAAATGTTAGAACACAGATTTAACAATAAGAAATTTATGTCCACTTGTATTCTCCAAAGATTATTTAGCCAACGTAACATGACTGTTGAGTCGTCAAGCGCATTAAAGGAACTTCTTGATGTCACTAGTGATTGTTTGCATGAACTTACCAATCTCGGGATTGATGTCAGTTCGTGGGATGTAATTATTATATACGTGGTAAGTTTGAAGTTGGACGTGGAAAGTCGGAAGCAGTGGGAACTGCAGGTAAGCAAATCATCTGACGATCTGCCCTCTTTTAAACAATTTCGTGAATTCTTAGAAACGCGTTATCGAGCCCTTGAATTAGTAGAACCTAAAGCTAAATTCAAAAGTCACAGCAATCCTACATCTCACGCCAAAGTTCTGCATGGCGTCATTAGTGTTACTTGTCCCCATTGTTCCGAAAATCACAAATTAGGTAGTTGTAAAACGTTTTGCAGCGAACCTTGTGACAAACGCCGTAATATTGTCCAGTCTTTGGGTGTGTGTTTTAATTGTTTGGGAAACAATCATAATTCTAAAGTCTGTCGTGTTCAGTCAAAATGTCGTATATGCCAGCGTAAGCATCATACATTGTTGCATCCAAAGAGTACCAGTTTTACCAGTGGTGTTGTTACACCAATGGAACCAACAACTTCTCAGGAAAGTACCCCAGAGCCCCCACCAAAGGAAATTAGTGCAAACACCGCAACTCATCACGTGAATGGACGAGCGCAGGGTCAAGTCCTGTTAGCCACGGCCTTAATTAAGGCCGAATCATGTGATGGGTCCTCTCAGGTGTTAAGGGCGCTTTTAGACCAAGGATCACAAGCATCCTTTATTACGGAGTCAGCAGCGCAATTACTTCGCTTAACGAAGGTAGTTTCGAAAACTACAATTGCTGGTGTAGGAGGTCATGAAAAGATAGTCTCGCGACATGTTGTTAAAGTTAAAATACAATCAATTCATGACTCTTCCTTCACCACAACAGTAAATGCGCATGTCTTAACCTCTCTGACTTCCGTTATGCCAGATTCTCATTTTAAACTGGAAAATTGGCCAGCAATAAATGAAATTAAGTTGGCCGATCCACAATTTAACACTCCCCACAAAATTGATGTTTTATTGGGGGCGGATATATATGGCCGTGTTTTGAAGGTAGGACTAATCAAGAGCCCTGGTGGCTCTCCGGTCGCACAAGACACCCACTTGGGATGGATTGTGTCGGGCCATGTCTGTGTCGAGGAATGTCCTACCTCTTTTCACAATACGGTCGTATCATTGCATGCACTGAAAATGAAAATGATGCACCAAACTGAAAATGACATGTTAAAACGATTATGGGAGCTTGATGCCGAGCCCGTTTTAACAAAGAAGCTTTACTCATTAGAAGAGCAGGCTTGTGAAGATTTCTATGCTAACACGACGAAACGCGATGAATACGGACGTTACGTTGTAAAATTACCGTTTCGTTCGGATGACCCTCCTTGTAAATATGGCAATTCTAAAAGTATCGCCATAAAACGATTGATAGGTTTAGAAAGGAAATTGGCTCGGGATAGTGAACTAAAACATCAATATTCAGAGGTCATCAAAGAATATATTCAGCTTGGTCATCTGGAAAAAATACATGATGAATCTGATAAGAACAAACACGATGCAGTTTATTTGCCCCACCACGCAGTGGTACGACAGGATAAACTGACCACAAAGGTAAGAGTGGTGTATGATGCATCATGCAAAGGGACTAACGGAGTCTCTTTGAATGATAACCTAATGGTCTCAAATCCGCCTGGAGAGTGGACCCACTCTCCAGGCGGATTTGAGACATATAGTCATGAGATGGCGTCTACATCCAATCTGTCTGGTGGCAGAAATCGTTAAAATGTACAGGCAAATAAATGTTGCGCGGTCAGATACGGATTTTCAGAGGATTGTCTGGAGAGAGGATCCTTCTAAAGAGATTGAAGATTTCCGACTTCTGACGGTTACTTTCGGAACTTCTTGCGCTCCCTATTTGGCAGTTAGATCCTTACGTCAAATTGCTTACGATGAAGGTAAAAACTATCCCATGGCTGCTGATAAGGTAACGGCAGACTTTTACATGGATGATCTCATGACTGGCTGTCAAACTGAAACAGAGGCAAGAAAAATATATCATGAATTGAATACTTTATTAGAGAAAGGCGGATTTCAACTACAAAAATGGACAAGCAATAGAATGCACTTACTGGAGGAATTACAGGAAGGTTCGGGTAGGGATTTGGAAATTAAAACGGACAAAGTAACTAAAGTGTTGGGACTTACCTGGAATCGAAGCACAGATGAACTAGATTACTCCGTACGGATGTCACCTTCTGCAGCACCTGAAACAAAAAGAACTGTAGTGTCAGAAATATCTCGTTTGTATGATCCATTAGGATGGATAGCACCGTGTATAATTACATCAAAGGTTTTCATTCAGAAGCTGTGGATTGCTGGCATAGACTGGGATGAAGAGCTACCACCAAATCTCCTAAAAGAGTGGGAAAGTTACAGATCAGAGCTGGAAAAGCTAGTTAACTTTCACATTCCCAGATGGATTGGTAAAGCTGAAGGAGATATAGCAATAGAGCTCCATGGATTTAGTGACGCGTCTAACATGGCTTATGCAGCTGTGGTGTATAGTCGAGTCATTGACTCCAATGGCAAAATATACATGCATCTGATAACTGCTAAAACAAAGGTTGCTCCTATTAAGCAAGTATCAATTCCTCGTCTGGAATTATGTGGAGCTGTGTTAGTAGCAAAGTTACTTACCGAAGTAGCTCAGGTGTTAAGTATTCCTAAGACCAATCTGCATGCGTGGACCGATTCATCGGTTGTTTTGGCGTGGATAAACGACCACCCAAGTCGTTGGAAAACGTATGTGGCCAATCGAACATCGGAGATTCTTGGTTTGTTGGACAACTCACAATGGGCTCATGTCCAGTCTAAAGACAACCCAGCAGATATTGCTTCGCGCGGAGCTTCTTCGGCTACTTTGCTTAGTAGTAACCTGTGGAAACAAGGACCAACGTGGTTAAGGAGTGATCCTATAGAATATCCAAGACCTTGTTCTGCAGGCACTAATGAAGAAAGAAAAGCTATTAAAGTTCATTCTGTTAATGTAGTAAAGTCCAATTTTGATGAAAGTTTTGGAGTTAGTTTCTCGTCAGTACGAAAATTAGTTCGGGTTGTTGCATTCTGCAACAGATTTTTGCAGTCTATAAAGCATCGTAGAATAATAGGTGACTCAACACTTACCTTCGAAGAGATGTCCACGGTTTTGTGCCAAATTGAGGCGTGCCTTAATTCTCGGCCTCTTTCTCAGGGTTGCAGTAATTTGGGCGATCCTGAGACGTTAACTCCTGGGCACTTCTTAGTAGGTCAACCGCTGACAGTAGCAGCGGATTATAATTATACGTATGCTACAGTGAGTACTCTACGTAGATGGCAGTTGATGCAACGTATGATACAAGTGTTTTGGCATCGATGGAGGAATGAATATATAACGCAATTCTTCCAAAGACATAAATGGCCTACACGATCAAAAGAATTAAAGGGTAACTACATAGTTTTGATCAAGGAAGATCACTTACCACCGGCTAAGTGGTTATATGGTAGGATCGTGGAGACACCCAGGAAAGGATGGTATAACGCGCGTTGTTACTCTACGTTGCAAAGGAATTTCTATCAAACGTCCAACTTCAAAGTTATGCTTACTCCTTTTGCAAAATTAACCTTAATATTATATTATTTCTATTCTTATGTTAATTTAGTTTAAAATTGTTATTTTTTATAATTTTACTACTTTTACTGTGTAGATATGTTTATCTAAAGTCAAATGTGGTACATTTACCAATGTTGAAGCACCGTCTTCTTTACCGTGTTTAAAGTAATGTTTTTAGTTTTACATACAGTCCATTGTCTCTTTTCGCTTAAGTTTTTTCATGGTGGGCGGTGTAAAAAGAAAAAGTTATGTTTTTGGTGGGCGGAATGTTAAGATTTCTTTGTTATTTAAAAACGATTCGAATTCGAATTCCATGTTTAAAGGAAAAAGTTTACACCTTCTATCAATAGATGTCGCTACTGCTGAATTAGATCTCGCAAGCGTTTGACTCACACCGTAGCATGGGTCATTTGCAGATTTTCTAATACATTGTCTAATCTTGTCCTGAAGTATTTGGTGTTTTATTTATCGGGTATAACTGGGCTCTAGGCGCGTTGTGCAGAATTCGTACAATACACTTACTATAAAATAAGTTCAAATCACAAAACTAATTGCACACGACTCGTAAAATGTAGGTAAAAAAGCTTACTATACTAGAAAAAATACTGAGCTTAAATAAATTTGATTTCTTATTGTTTTAGTATTGACGGTGTATGTAAGCGTAGTCGATTTCAAAGATATTTCGGTTGATATAAAATCAATACGGCATTGGCAAGTTCTACATGATTGAACATAAGCGCTGTAGAAAAATTACACGATTATCAGTGTTACTATAGTCTTAATTTCTATTGTTAACTCATTCTACCAATTTGCATCTGTATCGTATCATTGATCAATTGATTTTTCAAGATTAAATATAAAATGAATAAATATCATCATCATCATCAGCCCGTACAACTTCCACTACTGAACATGGGCCTCCTCCGAAAGATTTTTACCATAGGCACCACGCCTGGAAGTTGTGTTGGTAACCGCAATATTATGTTGCATTGCGGAAACGCTACTGCCCGGTTCCTGGTATACGTTTGTTATAAATGATGTTATAACAATCAGGAGCAACGGATTAACACCTTCAGACCGGCGTGTACCACCGGTGGAGCACGCCGATACTTCGTGCTCCGCTTCACGTAACGCCGATATTTCGTGCTCCACCGGTGGTATACGCCGGTCTGAACGTGTTAATGTTATTTCCTAGGTACAGAGGGTAGTTTCTTAACCAACTAGGCCCGGCAGGTAATCATAGATTTTCCGGATTGCTCATGCGTACCCGGTCCCCACCAACGGCGGATCGAAGGAGTGTCCGGGAGGTTTTAGTGGTTGGTAGGGTCCTCTCCTCGTGGTATGAGTTTAGCATACCACGCTATGGAGAGGGCGAGTCCCACATATCCCACCGCCAGCGCGCGAATACGCTGCAGCGGCGGTGGGAATGCGTAAAAGCATTTCCCCCAAGACAACAAAAAAAAAAAAAAAAAAAAGGGAATCATAGATTTTACTCAAAGGTTATCATAATCAACAGCCCGTTCACGTCCACTGCTGAACATGGGCCTCCTCTTAACAGACCTTGGCAAGCCAGGATCGTAGAGGGATATTGCCATAATCACCACGCTTGGCAGACGGATTGGTGATCGCAGTAAGATGTCAACCTTAAGCTAATAGATGCTGCTGCCCATCCATCAGCCATATGTCCCTTAGTCGCCTTTTACGACACCGATGGGATGACATGGGGTGGTCTATTCTAAGCCGGAAACCACACGGCAAGAAAAGCAACAAAGGTTATATCTATATGTATTATCCGGCGTAGGGTTTGATCCTACGGATGAATAAATATATAATATAATTTACATTTTATAAAGTAAATTCGTTTTTATGTTAATATGTTCTCTTTATTGGGCTTCATTAAAGCTCGTTCGTGTGATTATCTCTAGAATTTTTTCAAGAGACTCGGAACCTTTGCAATCAAATTAACTTTATTGGTTTGTACCTCGGAAAATAAAAGTAGATTAAGAGTAATTAATTGTCGTTTAATTGATATTAATCGTGTGAGGTATTTTTCTTTTTGTAAAATGAAAGATTTTTTTTTTCTTTTGAGAATAATAATAAATAATTTCCAATTTTTTGAGAGAGTTTGTTGTAAAAAGAAAATGTTGTTGATTATATGTGGTACTTGAAAATAATGTTTGTACTAAAAATAGACTTGCTTAACGACCTACAAATATAACCGTGGTTTTTTTCTTTTTGTGTTTTGTTAATGTGTGTTTTTAAACTATTATCTCTTTCTTTCAAAATGATATAGGTATTTACTTATCTTCACACTATTTTTCAATACAGCTACGCAAGCGCGCAGTGGGAATTTAACCTTTCCCTAAAAGTTAAACAATGACTCTCCCTTTTCCTGTAATCCGGTTAACGCTGATGCACTTACAAATAGGCAGGTGCCAATCCACGATACATTTATCGAAGCTCGAGACATTTTACCCTTAAACTAGTAACAGAAATGTCACCCTTTTCTAACCTTTGTCACTGTAGTGTGACGTCTATTGAAGACATAGATACATGAACGACGTTAATATTTCCTTGCTTTAAATTTGTTAGTGGTGTTTTCAAACGTCTTATGATTTCATATGAAGATCACTAAAATGTTTTTTTGTATCGCGTAAGGCATTACCTACTGAATAAAAAAGTATTATTAATTATTATAACTAGTGATCGCCCAGTGGTCTAAATAATAATTAAAAAAAAAACATTCTGTACTCCTTCTCTATATAAACTACTAGCTTCCCGCGCGCGGTTTCACCCGCGTAACTCCCGTTCCCGTGGGAAATTCATAATAAAATATAGCCTATGTTCTTTCTCAGGCTCTAGACTGTATCTGTACCAAATTTCATTTAAATCGCTTCAGTAGTTAAGGCGTGATTGCGTAACAGACAGACAGACAGAGTTACTTTCACATTTATAATAAAAGTAATATAAACTATAAGTGTACGAAATATCAAACTCCTCTGTCCGTGCAATTTTTTTTTAAAGTGGCATAGAGTTGCTTCGCTTATTAATAATAATATATAGATAATGTTGTTCTATATTAATAGGTTTTATTTTTATTTTCTCTGAAGCTGCATTGTGTTTCTTATATTCAAGTTCCCTACCAAATAGGTAGTTAGTTATATCGTTAAATAATTCAAATAAAATCTATTATATCTTTGCTAAAGGTTTGCTGGAAGAGAATTTATAATTGAATTAAGCTCGTCTTTGTACATGTTGTTTCCAATTTATACAATTTATGTCATGTTACATTCTGTGTGCAATAAAGTATTCATAAATAAAATAAAAGTGCATTTTAACAATAATATTCTAAATCCTATTCTACTCGGTAGCATATAAACAAGTGTTTGATATTTTTGTATCTAGTTTAAATGAATAAAGTCAAATGTAAGATTCCGGCAATACAACCAATCATATTTATAAGAATCTTATGAAATGTATGCAATTAGTATTTACGATAGCAAATAGTTTCTGCTCCAAATGTTTGTCGAGATTGTCACAAAAACTGGTTAGCCTTTGATTTTCCGTTCACTTAGATAAGCCTTCCCACACATTCAGTCTGCCTACATGCGAGTGTTTTATATGTTAGGTGCTTTTAAAGTATATGTCTTTCCATTAACTGTAGACAGTATTACGTTTAGTGATTATCTGATTATGTAAGTTAAAATATTCTTATATACGTAGGTATCTGTTATGTATTTCAATGAACAAAAAAATATTTTTAAGTGATATTAAATAATCTTAAATATTCAATGTTTCTTTAAGAATTCATGTTAATTTCCATATTATACAACTTACCATTGAATGTATCACAAACTTACACAAATTTTAAACGTTGAAATTGATTCATATTTATTTTACACTGTACAATAAACGGAATTAAACACGAATTCTTTTAAACGCATTGACAGTTAAGATTATTAAATATACAACTATAAATAGCTAATCAAAACTAAAAGAACTTATAAATATTAACATTTCGATATATCAGTTTAAACAGATTAACTGTGTTTAAATAAATTTCTAATCTATATTAAGTATTGTATATATACACAAAGAAACATATGTTAAATGCGTTATAATACTTACGACGTAATTTTTTATATATCATTTAATGCGTATAAATTTTACAAGTAAGTATACTCTTTTACTTATGAAATAACATGAGCAATTATTTGAAGTACAACATCGTTGAAATTTCGCAATACAATGCACAATTTACAAGCGAAACAAAAGCATCCATACGGCTAGCCAAAACCTTCCCCGCCTTCAGTTTTACGGTCATTGCCGCTATTTTTTGTTTTCTACCTAAAACTGTAACAATATTGGCAAGAGCTTCCAGTTATGACAAGAACTTGGCAACTAACTTAAGTTATTTATGGCATGAATTGAATGTATTATTATTATTATGGGTAGCAGAATTATATTCATGAATCAGAGGCTAGTGTGTAATATAAGGAAGTTCTATTGATGTTAGTAAAGTATTGTCGTAAATGTTATCTAAGTTTATCAAGTTTGGAGTCTATTGAGCGGACGTGCTATTAGTTTTCGTTTTTACGTGACTGTTTATATACTTAAATAGGTGTTGTTTGTCTTCGTCGTATGCGAGGGTTATGTACGAATCTGTTTATGACTTACTCGTTGCTAATATTCAGCAATTTTTTTTTTTGGTGGAACATCAATAATGTATATTATTTTTCAATTGTATTAAAATGACATTGAACCGAGAAAATGTTAGGGGCGCCCATTCGTACAACATGGATTATATTGTATTGCAGGCAATAGAGCTCATTTTGCCACATATATAGATTTATCATTGCCGTTTCCTTGAGGAAAACTCAATTGGCAAAATATACGTGTATTTTAAAATTTTATTATAATGTTCGATAGTGCTTCTGAAAGATAGGAAGAAAGAAAGAATTCTGATGACAAATTATTGTCCTGTAAATTATGAGAAATTACATAAATCGTCGATTAATCAACTTTTAGCTACAATTCATTTCTATTCCAAATGATATCAGCATTAATTCTTCTAATTTAAATAAAGCAAAAGTGTAACTTTGACTTTTATTACTTTGATAGATATCTCAAAGAAAAACAAAATTATACAAACATTACTCGATATATCTATCGTATTATATTTCAGTAAGCTAACGAGCTTTTTGGCAACCACAAAAATACGAACCATTTATCGCCAATACAAAAATTTCCTCGCAACCAATTCTTGTATGCAAAAGATCCAAATCCCGCAACATAAAATTACATTTTCTTACGGCGTCCTTATTCGTTTCGGTTCCAAATCGAAATCTCGAGCGTTACAGGACGCGAATCGAGATTATCCATTTCCTCTCGATAAGTGAGAAGTTTTCCTCTACAAGATTAAATATTACAGCCCCTTGACTCCCCGCGGCGTGGCGTGAGTAATATACTGTTAGATGCATGCATCGAAAAAACTTGAGTCAACTAGTAAGTCTTAGCTTAAGTGCAGAATATCAGGAATAAGATTTATGAGACTATCGTTTTGCTGCAGACGGGTGACTTAAGAGTGTGATAGTTGACTCTAGTTTTAAAAGGATCTAATACAAAGTTTACTGACTTTGATCCTGAACTTGGTGGAGCCAACTAAAAGTTAGATTTATTTTAGACTAGCTTCCCGCGTGTGGTTTCAACCGCGTATATCCCGTTCCCGTAGAAACTTCACAATTAAATATCGTTCCTCGATAAATGGACTATTAACACTGAACAAAGAAATCAATTCGGACTAGTAGTTCCTAAGATTAGGGCGTTCAATCAAACTTTTCTGCTGTATATATAAGCATAGATATTATTTCCGACATCTAATATCGCACAGACATTAGCTGTAGTCCTTGCTATTTAACATCAGGTAGGTTATTATTAGTCTGATCATACAATAAAAAAATCGGCAAAAAGGATTTTAAAGTTTATTGTCACACATCACATTGCACCATAGTATATAGTTGTTGAATGTGACTTATGCCTTGTCACGTAAGAATACTTAAGTGTAAAATTATGTTGCCTCCTCCAAGACACTTAAGCAGGGATGTGTGACGTCATAGTTTCCCGGTGACGTATTTTCGTAATGACGCAAAGTTGCTTAGCGTGTCGTCACGTTCGTTCGTAACTAACATTAAAAAAATCACTACTTTTTGTCTCTAAAAGGTCAGCGAAAGGTTTTATTAATGTCAAAAAATATGTAATAAAAAGTCAACGATGCAAAAAAAGAAGGATTGCACAAACATCTAACGTGTAAACTTCCCCCGCTTTTCAAACGACATCAAATCATTTACGCACTTGATTTTAATCTGGTTTTAAAGAATTATGAGTTGGAGGAACAAACCCTTACAATGTACTAAAAATCACAATTTTAACTCAATCTATCAGGCCGTTTATGTCCAGCAAAACATGGGCCTCCACTTTATAGAATATGAAAAAAATGAAAATGAAAACGTTTATTAATAATGTAGATGAATCGATCGTACTTACTATAAGTCAAATACAATGATAATGAAAACAAAAAAGAAAGAAAAAAACAATCTTAACTAATAAATTAGTTTACATTTCAACAATAATACTATTAAATAAAATTTATTTATATTGTTATGGCATGTTCGTAATTAATCGCTTATTATAAAATATAATTAAGATCAACCAGCGCGGGCTGGGATCGGGTCTGAAGCATAGAACGCGTCGCGAGCCTCGCCTTGCGAGGACGACCGGACCCTATCCTAGCTTCCTACGAGTCTTTCTCTATCTACCTACGGTGTGACACTCGGAGAAAAAAGGCTATAAGAAACTCCGAGATCATTCTCTAGATAGATCTTGGCAAGCCAAATTCGTTCAGGCATTCGCCACCATAACCACACTATGCAGGCTAATTGGTGATTGCAGTAAGAATGAGTATCTTTGAGCTGATAGATACTGCTGCCCTGCCATCAGGTAGGTATATGATCACACTATGAACACCTCGCGTCGCGTCGCGTCGGGTGTTCATAGTGTGATTTTGGTCTATAGAAAACAATACATTTAATTCGACTCAACACGCGTCGCGTTTCATCAGGTCGCGTCGCGTTTTAACAATATGTTTCCGCCTTTAGTCGCCTCTTACGACAGCCACAGGAAGATATGAGATGATGAAGCAACTTTTTTTTAACTTAATGAATATATTCAAGTTCCGACAAGTAAATATTTTTTTTAGTAGAATTGGTATTTTGTTCAAGCCCTTAGCTCTAATCTAGTAACAAATATTTTGTCTTAAAGATAGTCTCGATCGAAAATAAGAAAAAAAATCTTAAAACTTTGCTTATGTAGGTACGTCTTATTCTTATTTCGGTATGCGAAGCCTATCCTGTAAGCGACACTATCAAATTACGCTTATGATGATTTGGGCTGAAAAACCAAAATCATATTCATGAAATCTTAGCGCTAAGACCGATTAATACAAAAATGATTTTTCGAAAACAAAATTTGCTTCAAGTTGTTATCTTAAGGTAGGGTTTATTCCGTAACCACGTCGACACATTGACATCTAAGTAATTTTAATATTCTAAGTTTGATCCGTGCAAAGGATCTCAACATTACATAAAGGCATTCAAGCACTGAAACTCCTTTGGATAATCCGGAATATATTTATTTGTATTCTAGCTTTGTCTACTCGTATTTCTGTCACAGTTACGGACGTTAACACATCAAAACACATTCACAGAAGCTACCAAGATTGTTTCAGTACCATTAGTTATAGTGGGTGGATATACAGGGTGCAGCATCTATTGTTTGTCTTTAAACAAGTGTTCTAATAATTCTATGGTGGCGCAGTATGATTTTCTTAGACTCTTTTCAATAGAACTTACTAGTAAATCTTCAGTAATCAATACTGTAGCAGGGATTGACCCGCAAAGGCCCTTCATTGTCTAAATATGTTTTGTAATGACGCAAAGCGCAATATTATACTTGTTCTTTTATTTTTCCTAGAAGAAAGTATGGAAGATATGGTTTTATTTATAAATAGCTTCCCGCGCGCGGTTTCACCCGTATAGCTCCAGTTTCTATGGGAACTTCATAATTATAAATAGCTTGTGTCATCCGGGAATAATGTAGCTTTCCAACGGTGAAAGAAATTTTTACATCGGTCCAGTAGTTTTGGAGCTTTTTTAATACAAACAAACGATCAAATTTTTCCTCTTTATAACATTAGTATAGATAGTAACTTAAAGGTATTTTTGGGATGATAAACATCCCAAAACATACTTTGAGTATCTTATTATAGACATTCCTTTTTGCAATACTCTTTAGGCTTTATATCAATAAAGGAAACAGTCTACAAATAACCCTGTATATTTGGTTTGTAGACGATATTATGGATGCTTGGCTGAACCACGAGGCTGGCACATAGCCACCCGGCTGTTACACCATCAGCTATAAACCGCTCCAAAGTTTGGATTAAGAAAGATTAATTGTCGCATGTGAGGAATTTTACTTACCTTGTGTTTGTTGTTATTAGTTATGAGAACTGAGTGGATTGGGGATGCTAATTTATGTTATGATTGTTTGATTCTGAAAAGGATTTATATTTTGATCTTCAATAGGGATGACAACTATAAATTTATATTCGGTCCGTCTATTAGATTACCAAAAAATATTGGAACGTATTTTTGTTTTCGTTTCGTAAACCAATAATGACGAAGATTCAGCGCGATGAAATTTCATGTGATGTCACTTCTAGGTACAATTTTCCTGGAAGTGACGTCATAAGCCCTCTCCCCTGAATATTGTTGCTCTGTATCTTTGCCGATTTTAATTAATTTGCTAAATAAAAAAATACGTGTCCAATGTTTTTTTGTGATTTAACTGCCAGACCAAATTTTTGTTTTAGTCCCACCGCCAAAATATCTATATTTATAACTTTCTAAATAATACAGGTTTTAAAATAGTAACACCTTTGTGGTATTGTATTATTTTAATATTCAAAATATGCAAGCATACGGTAGCCGTTTATAAATAAAAATAATGTGGAAAAATGAATAACGCGCAAAGGCAAAAAATAAAATAGCTGCATTTTCAAATAGTATGTACGCTAGTATGTTTTACTAGCGTGAAATCCCGAAAATATAACACACCACAAATCGTGTAACATTTTGGGAATTCTCACGACTTGGCTAGACTCCGATGTGGCTTCGCCTTAATCTGAATTGTTGGCTTCGAGTGAATAGTTTTACGAGTACAAGCAAATCTTTATTATACCCGCTTAATTTTGTCCAACTATGCTGGACGGCATTAAACGAATTTACTATGCAGCACCTACTTTGCAAACAACTCTGTTTTTGGCGCTTTTCGTACCGTGTCAAAGACTTTGAACTTCCTCTTTGAATGCGGAGTATATCTCTGTTTGTTATTGAATTACATCTTAGAGTTTCCTGCTATCCTGGAAGTTTTCGTGTATTGGATGTTAATGATTGAAGTAGGTACCTACCTCTTTGATAAGCGTAATTTTATCAAGTTGTGGTGGAAGCTAGAACAGAATTCGTGCTCCAAGTTTCTAGTTTAGACTTGTTGAAAGTTGACTGTAGTTGTGATTGTTCTAAAGGGAGAAAACTGGAAAGTTTTGATATTGCATCTTATTCTAGAAAGTTTTCATTCAGAGATAATTGAGACAATCGCGTAGTCTATTTCCTGTTAGATTTTATTGAGTTATTGTTTTATTTATCTTCTTTGATGGCCGCCTGTCCTCGCAATCAGTGGCCATTTTGCTAATGTTAGAGTGTTTATAATGCTACTAATATTCGAAACGGGAAAGTTTGTATAGCTTGATGGATGTATGGATATTTGTTATTCTTTTACACAACGAATACTGAACCGAACAATTACTAAGCTGGATTAACATATAGGCTATAAAAAAAATCACGCTGCAAACCACTATAGTTCGTTCGCGTTAAGAATGCAGTGAGTGATCAGTGCAACTGAAGGGAAACTGTATTCACAGTGGTGTTAAAATTCAAACAAATTATATTTTAAAAGATTAAGTTTAATGTATTTATAAAAAATACACTTAAAAATTTTATATTAAAATTAAACCATTAATAATATAACTAAAGTATTTTCTGCAGCGAGTTCCATGACGTCATCTAAATCCCACAAGGTATTTTCTTCTTGTAAGACGTGGTCACAGCATTTCTTCCATCGATCAGCGTCTACTAAGAGGATTGCGTGATACAATATTTTTTTTGTAAATTGTAACATTGAAAATTACTTTTCTTTCCGCACTATGAACTACCAAACCACTTTTATTTTTACGAATTGGAGAGGTATTCATTTTTTCAAATTTAAATCAGTTAACACAAATGATAGGACTGTCGTCACTGTCACTGTGAACTTGATTTTGTAATTTGAAAAGATTTGATTGGTGACATTGATGACTCACTGCATTCTAAACGCGAACGAACTATAGAGCAGAGTAGCAGACCAACACGGGTAAAACCGTGGGGTGCAGCAGTGTTAAAATATATAAAAAATGTGACACGTTTTACGAGAGCTGGGATTCAGCGGGGCAATGTTGCCAGCATTTTGGAAACGTTGCCGAGTAGCATAGATCTAGAATAGTTTATATTTTTAGGTTAACGTTTATTTATACTTAGTTTAAATTTTATATTCTTTATGTTAGTTGTGATTATCTTTAGTTAATCTTGCAGCTTGTTCCAATTTCTTTTTATATATAAGTACACATGTAATCATACAAGTATAAAATGGAAACAGTGCTACCGATTTTATTAAACGGGGTTTATTGGATGCATATATCGATGTAACTTGATTTAATTTCTAGGAATACCAGTTTTTTGATAACACTAATACACGATCTACTAAAAAAACCCAACAGACGTAATCTACAAATAACATTACACTAAACAAATCAATAAACGTACTATTTTCAACGATTACAATAACTAGCAGGTTATAAATTATGTAATTGCAAGACTTGGGCAGTAAATTACACCTAATAAATTATACATTACCTGTAAATGATTCGTTGTAAAAATAGTTTTCGATTTGCCAATATCCTTTAGCATGCTAAACGCACATTATGAAGTAATAAAAAAAATTAAACTGTAACTTCGTGGTTATAAAGTTCGTTTTTGCATAGCTAAGTTACCAGTGTTTTTGTAAGTGTAGCAGACCGTTGTGGTAGTTGCACTTTGGCAGCTTAACAATAAGGTCGATATTCGAACAGTAAGTGTTACCACTGATGCTGTACGATGTTCGACTGTGATGTATTGTGAATGAGAAAGTTTTAATGATCTTCCGTGGCTTGGTATTAAATTGTTGCCGTTGAAATGCGATTTAGTTGGATAATGTGACCAATTGTATGGCGGTTTAGTGTTAGTGACTTTATAGTATGCTCTAATTTGATGATATTGTGTTTTAAACTATAGAGCTATACATAGTGATTCTTTTGTTGTTGCTAAAAAAATCCAAGACTATTTGCCATGAGTATTACTATCTAAACGAAACACTTTTATTTTTAATAGACATACTTTTTTTAACAAAAAATGTTTCCTTTAAAGTTTTCGCGAAAAACGAGCTTTAATAACTTGCAAAATAATTTCAGTTATACGAACGGCCGTTATTTTTAACACTTAGTTACACATAGACCGATTGTACTTTCTACTAAAACTAAATAATTTCCTTGAATACACTTTCACTTATTTCAAATGACATGCTCTTTCTTTATTACAGGTATGCGACACCCGCAATACTACGCCCACAGAAAGAAAACAAAACACAATCAACTAATATATGTACGAATCATAAAATGTACCCAAATCTTTGGATCCTGACAAGATGATCGCACTTACATATAATATTTATGGAGACAAACAAACCGAACACAATACTTCTAACAACGTATAGGACAATGCCGTTCGATATTGTAAGGTATGTATTCTATATATTACACATATGTACGTAGACGTCTCAGTCAGGGCTATGAAATATTCACCGCTGTTGGGAATAGTGGAGCCCTGCGTAGGACGGAACTGCAAACTCGAACTGCGAACTAGAATAATAAAATATTTTATTCATAAAAGTTGAACTCGAGTTGTTTTGTTTAGAAACGTAATTAACGTCGGAACAATCCGAGTACATTTTAATTATCTAAGTACTTAATTTACTTGCTTAGAAATTGCCATGACTGTCTAGTCTAGTCTATCTTACTATCTTCGGCTGTCTTTGAACTACAACACAAAGTTTTAAGTTTTTCGTGTTTGTAGATATTAATGTACATACTAATGATTTATAGCCTTCTAAATATATTTTTACGTTAAAATTATATGTATTTGTATAGAGGATACATTTAGAATCGTTTGTATTTTATGAGTTAGTTTTAGTTTACCTAGATTAGTTACTTTTAGTTGTTTATGTTTATTAATATAAAAAAAAAAATGTGAAGACACCTTTGTACATTGTGATTTTTTATGGGACTAATCCCTCCCACACTCCCGCCACAGTAACTCCTGTAAGCCAGGATCAACAGCGGCACACACGGAAGAGGCTCTAAGCTGTTAGGCTTAGGCTGGTCCCGGGACACCTAAATATCTTGGATTCCGCATCGAATTTAATCAGAAAGTTTATAGGAGGAGTTGGAAAGTAAAATTCCACTTCCCACTTCACATTATGATTATATAAATTAACTAGCTTCCCGCGCGCGGTTTCACCCGCGTAACTCACGTTCCCGTGGGAACTTCATAATTAAATATTGCCTATATTAATCAGTGATAATGTAGCACTCAAAGGGTGAAAGAATTTTTAAAATCGGTCGAATCCTTTTTGAGCCAATTCGTTACAAACATACTTACATACAAATCTCTCTTCTTTATTATATTAGTGTAGATAACTTTTTTGTAATTCATCAAATCGTTTTAACCACTATCACCGGTATATGGTCCACTGTTAGATACAGACCTTCCTGAAATAGGGTTATGCTTTGATTGGATTGAAGGTTTTCTATGGCGAATTAGGCATCGTCTAAAAAGATGTCAAAAGATCCACACCAATTCCTGGCCAGACCTTGCGAGGTTTATACCTAAAAACGATAGAGTATTCTGTCTCAAAGACTAGCCATCCGAAGTACAGCGCCTTGCAAAATTATACTCTATTGAAGTGGAATGTTAAAGAAATTATAGTGGACAATAGTATACGCAAACACAGTTGTTCTGTTAACTCCTTGATAATCCGGTGGGACGATAATCTGACACGACTGAAGATAAATCCGGTACTCGCCAGCTTTACTTAAAACTATAGGTATCATCATATCAACTTCGAATCAAAATGAGATATTTCGTACATAGAGCATAGCTAGGACTACCTAATGGACGGCATAAGGGTACGCAACGCATAAGTGAGACCTCAGATTTTGTAAGCGTTTATAGGCTACGATAACTTTCAAGTAATTTTATATTTGGACGTAGTTAAATAATCATAATGTAAATAACCCTACGGTTCGACTAAAAGTCAATTGATGGTAATTGAATACCCTAGCCTTTAATTTTGGCAATATCAAAACTATCTCCAACGCGTTAGCGACCTTAATCCCTAGTATGTGCTAGCTACTTAGCATACTAATAAAAAATAGCTACAAAATATACTTGGAGGAGTGTTGGCAGCCTTAATTACTGCGGCATCAGTATTGTAGACTAAAGTAGTGCCTGAATAATATATGACGTGTCAACGAGTGAACATCTCAGAGTGATTAACTGGCGTGTTTATAATGCCACTTCTGTATATCTCGTGTATTCTATGCGATTAGTTAGTACCTATGTTATTATGTAATGTTCTTGAAACATATATTATTTATCTGTAATATAATATAATCTCTATATTTTAAGCAATTAAGGTTGTGCGTCGTGAACTTCTTCATGAGTAATTATTACTAGCGAATTATATTGAAATGCCTTGCAAAAAATTAGAAGCATTTGAAAACTACGTTCTTTAAAAACTCTTCTTTGACTTTTATCACAATCCATACATAAAATAATACCATTCTACATGTCGGTAGATTGAAGTTATGCACCAAATACGGAGGGTCGTCCCCTTAAAAGAATTGTACAAGAAAAACAACGATTTATAAAATGTTGTATTGCGCGTGTGTTCTTAAACGTTTTTGCACGGATTTTTATTCTGATTTCGATTGGATATAAAAATAACAATTAAATACAATGCTTAGAAATTAAATCTCTAAGTATTATAAAATATTCAGGCAAAACGTACATTTTAATCACAAGTTGCAGCCGGCAGCTACAAAAAAATAATTTCACTCAATGTAACTAAACTTCTGCCGTCTGAAAGATCACTATGTAACTAGTTTGTTATTTAATTTGTATGGTATTTATAAATTAAGATCCTTATGCTTTTGCAAGCAGAAGAGAAAGAAAAGTATTATCAAGAAGCTTCGTTAAACAAAGCTTGCTCGAAAATTTCTGGTTTCTTACGTGCGCGTTCATTATTGGTTCATAGGTTAAGTTAACAATACTTTGACTACTAACGTACTTTGAAACCTCGTAGACCTATGAAAGCTTAGTTTCACATATAGGCCGTATATTCTATCGGAAATTTTAGTATTCATTCCACTTAGCATAGAAACAATCGCAGCGTACGCTCAACTCACGCTCGATCCGTTAACAAAGGATAGCTAACAGATACATAGTAACGCACAATGGAGTTAGGTTTTGACGCATACCAAGCCTTTAAGATCCAACACGTCTAACACATATCTGACATGGCCGAGATATTGACTGGTCCATTCAATAAAGTCGGTTATGTCGATACAACAATGCTCGCTTATCCAATACAAAGATAAGCTCCGATGAGATTGCATGGATGTAATCTTGTATGGACTAGTAACATCTTCGTTTGATTCCGAATGGATTTGATGCGCGTGTTGTGTTTGTTTTTAAATTATTATTTGTAAGTTTAGCATATTATTATAGAGGATAGGGTATTGGTTTCTGTGCTGTGTTGCTAGGAATACTTAGGTACAAGTATGTGTTTTCACTTTGTATATAATGTTTGTATTGTGTTTAATATTGATTTAATCCCATGTTTTCTTATGGGTGTCGTAAGAGGTGACTGTCTACGCATGATAAATCCCTAGGGGGGGGGGGGGGGGGTTTGCCATAGTCACCACGTGTGGCTGGCGGGTTGGTGACCGATGTATTATGTTGTAACACAAGAACACGCTGCTGCCCGTTCCCTTGTATACGATTTATATAGATGATGTTATAACAATCGGGACCAACGGCTTGACGTGCTTTCTGAAGCACGGAGGTTAGTCTCTCAGCCAACCAGACTCAAAAAGAAATATTAGAATTTATGCAAAGATTTCTTGTCCGGCGTGGTTCCCGACCACGACCTCCGAGATATAAAGCGAGCCAAATACCGCTACACTACAAGGCTGATATATACTGCTGTCCATGTCTATCTAGTAGCCGTAAGTCCTCTTACATTTCTCTTAATCCCTAGCACCATGAACCTGATTTAACGAATAGTTATTCTGCTTCCATCATTCTACTTAATTATTAATGGTTCATTAAAAGTGTTGTTAGTTGCGTCTTATCATCTAAAATAAACAATTTAAGCACAAAATGTACCCGGTTATAATGTCTCATTAAAAATACATGAACTATTTTCAGTTCACGGACAAATCTATATAAATATCCTTTGCTTCGTTTTAATGATAGTATTATGGGGAATTGCTGGGTTTATTCGACAAACAATTTGACCGCAAGCTTTTATGTATTAATACGGGATTGGAAACAATGAAACTATATTTCTAAACTTTTTTGGACTATCGAAATATCTATTTTACCAGTTTCGACAACAGAAAAAGCGTTATGATATGTATAAAAATAGTCATGTGCGGCGTGGCGTCTTGCATCTCACTCGCACTCATACATCGCCATATGTTTGAAATCAGTGCGGGCCGCGCCGCAAAACGCGACGCGCGACGCCCCGCGTCTCGCCACATGAGGCCTTAGTGTTTTTATGTCATTAAAAGTAATCAATTTAGTCTAGGAGTACAAGGGATTATCTTTGCCCATTTATATATCGGGCCTAGGATTTAGTGTAACTGATTCAAATTATTGCAATCTCATTGATGTAAAAATGTTGTATAAATAAAAGATTAAGGCAGCGTTTGAGTAATAGTAAACGAGTACCATATTGCATACCTTGCCAAGCGTTAAAACTATGACAAAATAGTTATCCATAAGGACTCTGCAATTATGTTAATCAGGTTGATTTGGAATATAAGATGCACAAACAATAAATTGTATTGGATTGCTTAAACTATTATAAATATAATGAACGCATGTATATTGTGGTGCCAGATTTGCTAAAGATTTGGCAACATCGCACTGTATATGCCTTGAATTTATTTTAACTTATATCTGTGGTAAGTTTTTTTCAAGGCACAATTATGTTGAGGCGTGTAAAGTTATATTACTTGATAGCCATTTCGGTTGACACGAAGCCGGTTGGCAGGGTTACATGGCCAGATGCCAGATGTTGGCAGGTCCGTAACAGCTTATCTTGATTCTGTGTTCTGATGATTTACGACGTTTTGGTTTCGTGTCTTTACTTCGATAGCTTTAGCATTGTTTTAGTATTTAAACCTTGTAGGTATTTTACAGAATTTAGTAGCATTCATTAGATATTAGATGAAAGTTCAAAATTATTTCATATAATAATATGAACAATAAGTAAAGGGTAATACTACTAGAAGAATAAATCTGTTTGAAATATTCCTATTTTTTCTAAAAAAATCGCAGTTTAACTTGAATTTTGTTTCTGTACACTTACATATATGGGGCAAGCTTTAAAAGTTCTCTACAAAAAGATACTCAAGTCAGCCCAAAGCTGCTTTACACTCCAGATAGTCACAAAGACGGTCCTACTCCAAGGTACTAGTAAATTATTCATACACAAGTAGATGTAGCAAAAAACCTGAGACAAAGTATCTCTCGGGGCGTTCATTAGGAGCAGTGAAGATGACACGTTCTACTCGTATGAGGGTATGAGTAATTTGTCTGAATTTTGACTAGATTGCTGGCTTCGTATATTTTTGTGAGTTGAAGATGAAGTTGTCTTGGGAATTTTTATGTAGCGTGTGCTTTCTGATGGTTAGTTGCTAATTTATTATTTTTATTTTGTTAATCTTGTAGTAGTTGGTTGAATAAGGTATCTGAAATCTAACAATATGTTTAAGCTATAAATTAATCAATATCGATAGCTTCAATAAGTATTACATTAAATAAATAAAGTTTACTAAAAATCTTTTATATTCTCGAATATTTTTTATAAAAAAAATATCATACGACCCATAGAAATTTGATGTATCATATTTCACAATTTAATACGACAAAAGATCGAAATGATTGTTATTCTAAGTTCTTTTGTTCTTGTCACGGACGGGCCGCATACATATTCCGACTCCCCGCCGTCGCCTATTTCCATATCCCTCAAATATATCATTCTATTCGGAATATTTTATGTTGTCGGTATCTAACCGGCGTTTTGTGGTAATGTCTTCGTTTGATGTATAGCAGTCAGAAGCACTCGTGGTCTAAATATCTTGCCATTATGTATATTGTGGCCACATTAAGATGTTACGTCGCAGAAGGGAGCCTCTTAGCGTTTTTTCTTCGCGTAATCACGACCCAGATTGCTCTGTCGCGAAACATAATGCCGCATCGGGCAGGAAATTTGTTAAAATTATAGGCGAGCATTTATTTCTTCTGTCGAAATATTGAATATGGGCACGACTTCCTTTTACTAAAAGTCCGATGAAATTACTGTGCAAATGGTGGCTCGTTTGTGCTTAATTTGTACATTTGTTTGTACAATCTTTTTTCGACGAGATACGCAAAAAAATAATTGAAACAACCATTTTGCTCCGTACGGGAAATTAGCGCCGAGATTGTTCTTTGTTGAATTTAATTGGATCAGATTATAGACGATATGACGCTTTTGCAACGCACGCACGTAACGAATGGATGACAGGAAAAATGGGAGATATAAAATGTAATAAAGTAACAGCACAATATGAAGTGCAAAGAATTTAGTATGAATTACAAATTATTGTCTGGAGTCGTTTAAAACTCACACAGTCAAATCTCCTTCCGCGGCTACTTCGTTAAATAATGTAAGGAACAGTGGAGGTGCGCGAATTGAGCGAACCGACTCGAACAAAACGCGCCAGAGCTGCTTGAATTTGCAATTTGAAGGCGTTTTGTTCTCTTACAATTTGCTTATACAAAGCCCCACGTTGGGCGCCATTTCATGTAATTCGGTCCGCAGCCGCACTAAAGTTAAGTAATCACACACCGTTGCGCCGCCTCGCCCGCACTTCCAGGACCTTCTTATTTTTTGGCATCGTTTCAAATTAAAAGCGATAAGAGTAAGCTTGCTCCTTTTACAGATCCCCCAGCACGTCGAAACAAAGCCGTCTACTTACAGCATACACAATTTATCACCCTTTGTTGGAAGTACATCAGAACTGTCGACTGTAACTACCTATACAATGAAATTAACAACTAATGACGTTTGCCGGATTCCTCTCTTCATATCGCTTTGATATTATTTTGGTTCATTTTGCGAGAAAATTTTGACGAGAGATACGACATGGGATTTGAAACTACATTAATATTAACAATTTTATCAAATAAACTGAGATTCTCAATGGAATCCAAGCTCGGCTTTCATTTTCTGTTCAATAAATGAACAAGTGCTGACCCGCCCCCGCAAGCTGCGCGAAATTTAATTTTAATACAGGATTGGCCACTATTTGCGACGTCGCCTAACAAAACAGTCTGGTGCCATGTAGATTAGAACTCGCTTACAACATGTTTGTTCATGGTAACGTTTTTGAGGATACTGCATGTTAGTTTACAGTTATTTTATTTGTATACGTTACTTATTTGTGATTTTCAGTCGGAGATAATGGGAAGGTTCTAATAGCGAGCCATTACTAACGAAATCATAATGGAACATCCAACATTCTTTGGCGTGTACAATTGAAGCAAAATTCGCTGCAATTTCACGAATTGTCGTCGACAGTTATTATTCGGCGTGTAAGCGGGAATTTGTCTCTTCAGGACATAGCTGGTTTTGTCCTGGAGTTTCCCGTAAATTCGCATGGTTCGCTGGCTCCTTTGAAAAGTCGCGGTTGGTTTTACGCTTTTGGCGGTATTGTTCGTGGCGTTTTGACTTTGAATTTTAACCATCCTAGTTCAGAAATTGCGGCGAGATGAATAATGTTTTGCTGTGCAGTTTATGCTTGAGTAGAAATTGTGCATTTGGTTTGAGAAGTTTCGATTTGCTGTTTGTGATCATTATCTTATCTGTTACTGTTGCGACTGAATTTAGATCAAAGCTTAGCGGTCTTTGTTTATAACGCAAAATCTTAGGTTGACTTGAACTTTGTTCGTAAAGAACTCATTCGAGAGAATCTCTCAGATTTATATATTTCAGTTTGTAAAAATCTATTTATATTGCTAAACTTTTTTCATATAAGAGAGAGATAAATAGACGGTTTTTAAATCTTAGCAGACAGTCCCTGTTTCCGTCGTGGTCGGATTTTGAGTGGAAAGAACTCGATACAGATGCATTCGACGTGCTTAATCTCCGTAATCCTTTACTAGGTCCCTTCCCCATTCCTCTTATAGCTGTGCCGGAATGTAAGGGGAACAATTTTCTAACTAGAAATATTTGAAGTGTTCTTATTAAGTGGGTTAATTTATTCTTTTTGTATAAATAAACTGAAAGATGCGTCCTTAGTTGATTAGTATCGCTCTTAAATAAATGGTGTTACTACAAATATTTCTTGTTCTTTTATTGTTATTGTGTGGATTTCTTAAAATAAGAGCAGTATCATTTAACATATTAATTTTCTAGACAACTGATAAAATTAACTCTAATTTGTGCACTAAACACCTTATTTATATGTCAGAAATAGGTAGTTAACAATTCAGTTATCTTTTTGTAATGTACTTCAATTACCTACTTGTTGACAACATAGACTGCACTTAACTACATAATTTATATTTTCGTTCATCTAAAGTTGCGCGAATACGACTAAATGAAGTTTTTAACTGTCTGTAAGAAAAGTATTTCCTGTATTTGTCTGTTTTCGATCAACATTACCAATTCTGATTGTATCCGCAGTAGTCGACTTTGACAAATTGAACGTAATCAAAGACCCAGTTCGAGTTCTAGTCTCTAAAGATAGCATAATTGCAATTGTCTGAGAATTTTATCTGAGTTCTCATCGTATTGGCGTCTTCTTTGTCAGACGAAGACTTAATTGTGTGGGGAGCTCTAATTATATTACTGTATTACATGTTTTTTATAAAACATCTTTAAGAGTTGTAGGCGTATATCGTGCATCTATAATATGTCCTAAATTGCTAATTGATGATTGATTACAGGAAGATAGACTGATTGTACTTTGCTTTAGTATCCATTATCTAGTGACTATATTTTTTTGTTTAAATGATGTCCGACTCCAACAATGTTTCTTTCCCCTTCGGACACTTTCACAAGTTTTTTACGTTTAGTGTAGTGCACTTTACATATATAGGTACTTTTAGGCTTTTGCAATAAAATAAAGTCTCTGGTACTTACGCGACAGCTTTATTGGAATTGGAAGTGTTGACAAACACACATATCTGGGGCTCATAATTGATAACAGGTTTAACTGGCTGCCACATATCAACAGGTTATGTGAAAAACTCAGAGCCTTTCTGGCAAATCTTTATATCATCAGAAACAGATTGCCTTACAAAGTCAGACTAATGCTTTATAGTGCGCTCGTGGATTCAATCATCGGATATGGCATCACAAGCTACGGACGGACATTTAAAACGTATCTTGACCGCATTTTTAAACTACAAATCAGAATCCTGAAATTAGTCATCACTCCTAATATGAGAGAAAAATGTAGGGATAATGATATCGAGTTGTTCAAAAATGTAAAATTCTTCCGATCCACGCCAAAGTCACTTACAGTCTTTTAAAAGAACAATTTTTCAATAAAAATATTCTAAATAACATTGCCCACGATATTCAAACACGACAAAAAACTAACAATAAACTCATGACGGTTGCCGCTACTAATGGATATGGAGAAAGAACCACCTTATATATTATTCCGCGTCTGATCAATAATCTGACTCCACCTTTTACAAAAAGTATCACGGTACAGAATATAAAACAAAAATTAAAAGCGCATTTTTTGAACAGCCTATAGATACGAGGTGTGCGATCCTCACAAGGAACCGGTTTGTGCGTCTTTTACACGCACGCAGGTAACAGTGACTGTGTATTGCATTTAACAGTGTGGATAGGCTTGTATTTAACAGATGTAAACAAACATTGTTAGATTGTTGGCCTAATATTACTATTGATGTATAAGTACTTTAAGCATGCAGCAGTTATCATTAAAATGAATTGCTTGCGGCTGTTAAAGCATTCCGGACAAACCTTCGTGGTTTTTGGTTTGCTTATGTGTATATGTTGTATTTCTTTGTGTAAATAAATAAATAAATAAATAAATAAAAAAATAAAAAAAATTTGCCTACGATTCGGTCAAGTTAGACTATCATCGCGGGCAGACTCACGGACAACTCAATGTACTCGCGTTAATACAAAAGGAATCCACATCCTATGTAATATTTAGTTAACTTTCCTTTGTATAAGATACATATGTACGATAAAATGATTCAAATCTAAAATAAGTAAAAGTCTGTCCTAAGAGTGCAGCAATGAAAATTGAATTATTATTGTGAATAAAATTGTAATATAAATTTATGCTGCCCCTGTACTGTTTCATTGTACATAGTAATTTACAGACTTTTCTGTCATTACTTACTAGGGAAATAATTTGATTTCGGAATTAGGTATATATTAAAGCGGCAGCTAGCAAAGGAAACACATTTAAAATGCCACTTCGACTCTGAATCCTTAATTCTGCTTCGTTGACGCAATTAATTTTATGTTAACGTTAAACGCCATCTGTTGTCTGTTTAAGGAATATCTCATTTTATTGAGTTATTTACAATTTTTTTTATTCTACTAAAATCTATTTTTATTTTAGATACTGCCCTTTTTTAAGGTTTGCTAATTTTTATTTCATAGTAGGTATTTCATTATTTTTTGAAAATTTATTTGTATTTTTTTTTCAATCTACGACGTTAGGTCAATTTTCAGTTTTAAAATACATTAACTTCCACTGCACTGGTTTTTCTTGCTATTAACTGGGCCTTTTAATATATTGTATGAAACTAGATAAAAATAATAAAGCTGGACTTCAGAAGCTAAGATAAGGACGATAAAAGCAACATACATACGACGAATATTACAGACGTATAATGGCACATCCGACCTTATGCTTCTGAGCTCTTGAAATAATAAATTACCTCCTAAACCGGTTTCTCCATAATTCAATTATTCCACGTATGCCCTTCGTGAGTTTGGCAATCATACTTCAAAAATAATTCATCTGTATACTAATTTGTACAAACGCCCATATGAAGCAGTACCAAAGTTTTGTCGTCATGTTTACTTGCGTTTGTTCACTTAAACTTCATTGTTATGAATAATATTAATAATATGCGTATATTAAGCGAAACTTTTTGTCGAAGTTAACTTCCTTTATGGTTGCCGCAATCTGTAAAGTAAGCGGCAGTCTCATTAGTTTATTTTGTGGCTAGTCACTACTAATGTTGAACTGTATCAAAATACAGTTCAACGGGGAAAAATAGAAGTAGAAAGTTTCAAGTTTTTAAAAAACTCGAGCAGTCAAGATGTTTTGGCTTTGTAACGAATATTTTACTATGGGTTTGGTTACATAGCAAATATAATTATAAAATAATATCTAAAACTAAAAGCAATTTGCGAGGAATAAGATTGTCATGGATGACGTTATAACAATCCAGACATTCAGGACCAACGGTTAAACGCGTTTTTCAAGGCACAGATAGAAAAATTAGAAAAAAATATTACGAACTAGCTTCCCGAGTTGTTTTAACCGCGTAGGTACCTCCCGTTGTTGTTGTGGGAACTTAATAATTAAATATAGTCTATGTTACTCCATGATAACGTGGATTTCTTATGGTAAAAGAATTAATCAAATCAGTCCAGTAGTTTTGAAGCTTCTTCTATGTAATCATCATTCGTTTAGATTATTAGATCTTTTAGATTATTAAAGTAGCTTAATGCTGAAGCCAGTGCCCATTTATGCATATACCTAACTGTAGTAGAAATGATCAAATCCTCATTTTATTTACTTGTATGTACCATAAATAAATGTATTTTCTTTCTTTCTATTCATCATTTCAGCCGTAGGATGTCCACTGCTGGACATAGGCCTCCCTCATGTAGGTATAGATAAATCTACTGATTGGTTTTGATACTCTTATGTGTATGAGTCAACTTTTTACCTCTCCACAAATTCTATCATACATGTATGTGTATTCAATTTAATAAGCACAATCTAAACGACCGATCTTTTATTTCCGTTATATTATAATTCGATTATGAAAAGGGAACATTTATAGGTATATGTGGAATTAAAATACGTGAGCTGGAATGTTATTTCGTTTTACTTTTTATGTTTATGTATGGAAATATTTTGGTTGTGATTACGAGGGGCAGATTATCATAATGAAATTGTGTGCCCTGATAAAAAATAAATGTATATACAAAATATCGTTGATAAGCGTATACTCTATCAGTGTTCTTTTTTACGTTACATTTTTATTATGATGGGGAGAGAATCAACCTTTATTTAGTAAACGGGTCTTAGTAGTAGGACATTCATTTTTAATCGGTATGTTTTAACACTTGCCTTACATACTACCTACAACATCATGTAATAGGTAGTTTGCATATATTATATGCAAATGTTACTAGAAAGCTTGTGAAAAAATAATGATCTCAAATTTGGCACTGATATACAATATACAAATTAAGGTATAAATACATTATAATTTACAAAAACAAATAAAATATATCAGTTATTTTTAGTAAATCTTTCGGTAAATATAAATGAAATACTATACCCGTCCGAAAAAAAAGCAATGTAATATGACCGGTCGCTTGACCGTCGTTATAACCTGATTATTATACAATTTAAAACGTAAATTAACATAAAATACTAATATATAATAATAATTCTATATTATACTAGCTAACAGCGAGATAGAGACTACACCCTCCAAGTCTCAGGTCTCTACGATCAACTTTGTCATCAGTACAAATGGTTTTATTTATATAGATGCAAATACAACATCTATGAAATCACTCACTCTCTGTGTTTACGAATGCGATAGTAACGCCACGTCAAAAGCATGAGAGCAGTTCACTCGGCTATCTGTATAAAATCAAGTCAAGTGACTAATCGGTATCTTCGTAAGTGACACCCGCTTCTGAACCAATGGTAATTAATTATATGTCAAGCACATACAGCTACGATTCATTACACAGTTCTGTACCCGACTTGGTAGATGTAATTGTTGGTGGATAGAACTAAGTGGTTTTTTTACTGCTAAGTATATATATATTGGGCTAAGTTGTAGCTGTTTCTGGATCGCATGTTATGCTGATTCAGTTGCCAGTACCTTTCTGGTGACTGAGAAGCATCCAGAGTGTTTGAATGGGTAGTCCCTCTTCTCGTAATAGATAGGGGACATCCACATACCCCGCAGCACTCATCACAATGGGGGAAAGAATGTTTAAGCATTCCACTCCCCTTTAGGTAGCAAGGCAAATAGACTTGAATAATCAACAGCGTTTGACCAATGAAATCGTAAAGATTTATCGTTTCAAGTATTCTGTGAACTATTTCTGTAATCGTATTAGTCGAATCCTGTAAAGAGAATCAAAAGACTTTCTTTTCATGTTTTTATCCTTTTCCAAACCAACAAACAACTGGATCAAAATTATGCAAGACCCGGGCAAAACCTACTTAATCGCCGCACAAAATTAGCCATTACTCTCAAATTTCTAATCCGTTTGACCTCAAAATTCACATATACATTGTTATAATGATCAACGGCAACTTTTGCGAGGCTTACGAACAACACTAAGTACCCAATCTGAGGCCCGCACCCTCAAATAAATCACTAACTTGTGACATTTCCAGCTAATATTTCAACTGAGACTATGTTTGCGAAATAGTGTAATTAGCTTCACCCAATTTAACTAAAAACTCGGACCCACAGAATGTTATTTACTCCGGGGTCACGCTAAGCGTTGCGGAATTAACTTATTAGTTTGAATTGTATTCCATTTGAAATACTATTTAAATAAATATTGTTCTATAATTATCCCAACAGTGGATTGGCCCTCCTCGGGGCCACAATGTCAGATGCCGCTTCTGTAGACTTCTCCCCGCGGGGCAAAGCACGTTTGCGGTCAAACTTTGCTCCACTGACGACCTTCGACATTTTGCGTTTCCATATTTGAGAGGATAAATTTAATACGCATGACTTGTGTCAACAAATGTTTTCGAACAGATGTGTGAGAAATCAAAAAAATGACTTTGACTTCCTCTGGTAAAATATCCTGCATTTGAGTCTAACGACTAGTTTAGTCTACATAATTTGGATTATACCTTGCGAATATTAATGGGATACAGCTATATTTAACCCTCTGAAAAATGGGTGTTGCTGATGCTATAAATAGTGTAATTAGCTACGCCCAATTTAAACTAGAACCTCGGGCCCACATAGTATCTGTTACTCCGGGGTCACATTGCACTAGGCGTAGCGGAATTGACTTGTTAGTTTGGAATACTATTTAAATAAACATGTCCTAAAATTGTTACATGCATAATATAACGCCACTAAATGGTGTAGGCGCGGAGAACTATTGCTATCGATAGATCGACAAATGTGAGTAATTAAAAAATTTAAGTCAGGGAAGGAATGCCGGATATATTTCCAAAAGGAATTCCTTAGACAAAATATGTTGGATTTCTATTTAAAGTAACGTAATCATCATACATCATATTTCATTAAGAACAAATCGGAAAATCAAATTTTTAGCTTAGACTGAATTATATTTCGATAAGTTAATTTTTTATGCAGTGAAGCGATTAGATAACTTCACGAGTAAGTTATTCATAATTGTGTATACGCTGATATAAAAAAATGGAAATTGCATTTTGTTCATAACTAGCTCCCACGCGCGTTTTCACCCGCGTAACTCCCGTTCCCGTGGGAACTTCATAATTAAATGTAGTCTTTGTCATCCGGGGATAGTGTAGCTTTCCAACGGTTAAAGATTTTTTCAAAACGGGCCAGTAGTTTCGGAGACTTTTCAATACAAACAAACAATCAAATCTTTCCTCTTTATAATAGTAAAGATGACTGAACTCACAAACTACTGAACCGATTCCAGCAACTATTTCACTATAAGAAAGCTATGTTCAAGACAAAGTGTACGTTTAAAAATGAAATCAATATTTTGCTTTAGCACAATCTCATATTTTTATTTAAATTGTGTAAGCATCATATGTTTGTGATATACTCCGCTAAATCTTCCATACACTTTAATATGCTAACATCGTTCACGTGCCTATTAAAATGTATATTTATGTGGGCACATTTACTTGAGCACTTAGAGAAAATTTTACCTCCCTTGAGGGCTCACCAAGGCGTGTAAGTATGTAAACTGTACTTTTCAGCCCAAATTAAGACTTGAAATGTACCAGCAAATATAAATATGAACGGTGTTTGCGTAACGATAAATATTATTACGTATTTATGTCACATTTACTCGGAGGTATCTGAAATTTTTCATTGTGGCGGTTTGAAATGGTCGCATTTTGCTTATAAATTTACGTCCGTTGCTCAGGCTATTTTATAAGCTTTCAAACTAAATTGAATTTTACTCTGGTGAAATTTTCATTAGATTGATATACACATTGCAAGTTAATCATTGAACGGGCATAAAATATGTAAAAAAAAATCTGTTTTGAACTTTATAACAGTTCAATAAAGTTCGAAATACCACTGCCTCTTAAGGGCCGTTGTCCATTTATACATAATAATTGTATCAAATTATAAATATCTACTATAAATTCTCCAATGAATTTAAGCATTTCATCGAAACAAAGAAAAACATGTAGTCATTTGTTATATAACTTGAACTTTATGCATATTTGAATGGCTTACAGCTCATTAAAAGACCTATAATAAAACATCAATTAATAAAACAAAAGAAAACTCAACGTTGAATGTCTCGGAAGTTTCCCGTACATTAACATTCCATACAAGTTAAATGCATATCTCGAGCATCGCAACAATGCTACATTTGCTTAACAATAAAAACAGCTTTATTCTTCATAACAATAAAGAACGCGTTTCGTTTTATTTCCTTTAAAAATTCAACATTAATCTGTAGTCTTTTCGGCTCTTTAGGCTACTTATACACGATCAACAGAGATGAATACAAGACACTGGCTATTTCGCCATTACTTATAGCGTTATTGGACATACCAACCTAATATTTAGATTGTACTTACTTTTGCGTGCAGTTTCACCTGCGTGACTCCTGCTCCCGTAGGAACTTCATATTTAAATATAGCCTATTCCTCGATAAATGGTCTGGGTAATACTGAAAGTATTTTCAAGTCGGACCAGCAGTTCCTGATATTAGCGCGTTCAAACAAACAAATTCTTTAGTTTACTCTTCTCTTCATATTATTGTGACAATAGTATTATTTGTAAATTAATAAGAACTAGACTAACAGTTGTATCAGCAACTTAATGTACAGTTAAAAATTTGAATGAGTGAATGGTGAAACACATTAATGTAAAAAAAATTGTTCAAATAAATAAACAACTAATTATTGAAATATGTATGACACAAAAACATAGAGATACCTAAACGTAATATGCAGCTATACACTTTTAAACTTGCGTGTATCGTAATGTTTAAGTTGATGAAATACTCATTTGGCAACTGGCAATTATGTCCATAATATCTAAACATAGACATTATAGACACAGCCGCTACTGGAAGCGAGTGTAAGACTCCCTTTACAAAGGTCGTAATGGCTGCATCGTTAATGAAGTCTCGAAGGCGAATTAGATTTAATTTTTGATTCTGTTTGCCTGGTAGTAGTGTAATATTTAAGTGTTTGCGAGCCGGGGGCCCTGCTTTACTTATTGTTACGGATTTCAATCCCCAAGAACTGAATGGTGTATAACTGTATGAATGTAGTCTGTGGTATACAATAGAAGGGTGTATTTCGGTCATATAATACAATATACCTCTAGTATTGTTATAGAAAATGTTTGGATTTTGGCGGAAGTTGAGTAACGTACCGAGAAATTATTATGATCTCGACATACTAAAATGGTTTCAATATATATTATCATAAGTCAAAGCCGAAAGTATGAACATTTTTTTAATAATAAGGACAACTGACCCTTAGCCAGTTTATGTCCACTTCTGAACATAGGTCTCCCCTTAACAGAACTTGGCAAGTCATTGTTGTTGAGGGATATTGCCATAATCACCTCGCTTGCCATACAGGTTGATGAGGGTAACTAACCTTGAGGTGATAGATGCTGCTCCCCATCAATCAGGTGTATATCCCTAAGTATCCTCTAACGACACCCATAGAAAGACGTGGGGTGGTCTATTCTAAGCTGGCAATCACATGGCACATGTTTTATATACCTAACTGAATTTCCAAGGAGCAAGGTGCAGGACCTTGCCACTGGCAAGGTCCTGCTGCGACTGGGTATGGTATGATTTCCCTAACTAGCCTGCTATGGTAATGCATGGTATAGTAATGACACTACGAGGACAGGGTTTACCGATTAAAAGGGTAAGGGTTAGTTACTAAACTCTCTTAGTGGTTGCTATTTTTCATCGAGGTGCCTAATTCCAGAGATGGGGGCACCAGGAAATTCCAATGCAGGACATCCAGTGACGTCTTCAATACCCAACACAATGTGACCCCACCTAATGTAGTAAAGCCTACTCGTGACTTCGTTAGATAGCACTTTAAACCTTAAACTACTTTATCTAATATGCATTTTGTTTTTTATGTAAGAGCTGCCAAGTATTAGTCTAATACAGCTATAGTCAACTCGCGGCCCATGGGAACGTAGCCCGCCGAGCCTTTAGGTTAGCCCACCTTGGGTTATAATCAATTCGACCGTTTTATGTTTGACGCCTAATCAGAAACTGAGCGCCCTTTGTAAATAGATATCTAGCCTGACAGAATATGATTCAGTATTCTTTTTTCATTACTCTATATATATATATTACTAAATTGGCTTTAGTTTCTTACAAACGTCAAATATTTTTTGTTTGCGACCCAAGACACAAATGCTGAAACGCGAATGTGACCTTAATTGAGTACTGCTGACTTAATGCCTTATAAAGATTAGCCATCATTTGGATGTAATATAGCTAATGAATGTTGATCTGTACCTACTTAATCTTCTAAAGAAACGGTTGATTCTATTTTTATATTCTATCTACTGCATCCATAAAATACAAATTCTTATCGATCCACGGTCTACAAACTTACATAGGAACGTATAGAACAAGAATAAACCTTGTGTTTCCACTGAACTGTTTTCATTAAAGAAAACACGCGATGTCCGTAGGCAATTTCCTTTTAATTCATTTTATCCATCATTGATTCCCTGTCCAACGTTCAGTTACCTTAGGAATTAAGCTTTAGCCTCGTTTTAATTATGCATATCGTAGGTGAACTTGTTTTGATCGAAAACGGTTTGCGGTATCATTCCCCTATCACGGAGTTAACTCTCAATACTTAAAGAAGTCAACTTGGACATTTAAAACAAATGAAAATAAACCTTTGTCCCATGTAAATACGGCAGATATTTGTTTGAGTGAAAAATGTCAGTAGCATAAAATGGTTAGGTTCCAGTAAAATCTGGTGACACAAATTCGTAATTCGAATTCTAAATTCATTTATTCCACGGAATGGAGTTAAACACCGCGGTTAAAATTATAAGATATATTTAAGTTAGGCTATTATCTGCCCTATTTATATGATAATAAAGATGAAATCACAAAAAGATTTGACTTTAATGTATGAATAAATAATTATAACCAACGTATAATTCACCTGGTATTAATAATATCAATGATAATTTAAAAATATGTGATTCTTTGATACAGAATCGCTGTTTTTAAAACCGGGATAAATTGGTACCTATATTTAGGGTACTCATAATTATGCGATTCTAATATTTTAACTTTTTCACGTGAGCTTAATACCGCTGGCGCTGCCGAGGCACCTTTCATAATAATTCAAGAGAAAGCCAACATTTTATAACCTAATATCAAACATCAATTTATATTCACATAAAATACAGACGGGGTAAAAGCACCTATTGTAGTAACTATGTTATTCATCTTAACCGTATTTCGTAACACATTAATCGCGGTAAACGCCGGATATGCCGAAAATTATAACACCAACCTTCCGGCCTATACCTACGGAACGAAACCATTGTGCTTAGTCGAACGTAACGATTTATATATGTAAGGCTGGTACAAGGTATAACCCTAATGTTTTATGTAACGTTTCCTTGAAATAGTTATAATTCAAAGAGGCTATCTACTTCCGATATGAGCATGGTATATTTATTTTACAATTATTTGCTTAAAAAAAATGTATTTCGTCGTTTATACTGAAATACCGTGCAAATGACAGTTGCTTATAAGGTTTAATTTCATCCGTCAAGAAATATTTTTTTTTAATGTGTTGTAAGGGTGAAATATTACTTTGCTACATTTGATATTCGACCTTATTAGCTATTGTTACATACGCGGTATTGCAGTATCACCGACAATGCTTTTGGAAGATAGTCATCATCATCATCATCAGCGCGTATAACGTCCACTGCTGAACATGGGCCTCCTCCCGAGGGAGGGTATTTGCCATAGTCACCACGCTTGGCAGGCGGGCTGGTGACCGCAGTAATATGTTGTACCACACAAGGAAACGCTGCTGCCCGTTCCTTAATATACGATTATTATAGATGATGTTATAACAATCGGGACCAACGGCTTAACGTGCTTTCCGAGGCACGGAGGGTAGTCCCTCAACCAACCATACTATTATTATTCTCGTAATAAATTGATTTTATTCTAAGTAATGACGAAACAGGCTTAAATATTTAACGTTAGCCCAATGGAGGTGAAATACTAAATAGTGCTAAGTGTCGCCGTAAACATTATTAATAAAACAAGCTCATTAAAGTAAGAGTTAAGATACCAATTAATAATTAACAAGGGATTAAAGTTACGACTTTCTATTTGATAAAATGTTAGGTACTTCGCCTGATTTATTTTATAAATGCAGGTTCGAACTAATATTTAAATCCCGCAGTAACTCTGTCTGTATCTTTGTTTGCTGTCACGCATCAACCTATGAGTCGAATTTGATGAAATTTGGCACGTAGACCGTTCTTGACGGCTACCTTTGTCCTAAAAATAGGTTTGACATAGGATATGAAAGTTTGTATAGAAGTTCGTCATCACTGTGAAACACGAAGTCACAGACAAAAGATAATTTAAAAATAAATCTCTTTATACATCTAATTTATTATCAGTTTGTCAAGCTAGACTGAATTTTATTAAATAGTTAGGGTTATGTTTCCTAAAAGCTTAAAATACTTAAGATTTTATGTCGACGAATTACGAAAATCTAATATTTTTAGCGTATAATTCGTCACTGGATAGGAAATCAGAACCCAATGTGCTTTCCGAATTATTTTCGGATGAAAAAAGTACAGACTATATAGAAGTTTAATCCTTAGCCAAGAAGTACGTATGATTAGAATTAATCGATTTTAAGCTTTATCGATTAAGCCCATAGAGTACAAAATATGGTGATGGATATGTGGTAACTGCCTATCTAACGATTAAAAACCGTCTTCTAGTTACAATAAAGGCTCTTTAAATGTTGTATATATATATACATACTTAGCAATAAAAAAGGCAAATGGACGGAGAGCTAACGACCGAAACGGCCAGGTAATTTGATCATTCATAAAAATGATTAATCAGCTTACCTGGTACGAAGGTAAGCATTCTAAGCATTAGAATGCTCCAGGTAAGCATTCTAAGCATTAAAATGGTCCAGGTAAGCATTCTAAGCATCAGAATGCTCCAGGTAAGCTAATAAATCATTTTTATGAATGATCAAATTACCCGGCCGTTTCGGTCGTCAGCTCTCAGTCCAAAATTTATTGATTAAGAACAGCCAGTCAGATTTGTAAATTAACAAATAGTCTTGGGGTTGATTATAAAACATTACGCTGCAACCCAATGGAGCAGAGTAGTACTCTAATGCGGACAAAACAATGTGCTGACACAGTTCTTGAATAAAATCAGATTACTAACCATCCAATCTATAATAAATATTACTTTAACGGAACCTAAACTAAGTGACAAAACCGTAATCCTGTTTTTATACTGACACAATATTTACTTACAAAAAACCATCTACGGAAAATATATTTAAAACGTTTTCGGGCGAAAAAATGGATATAGCTATCATAAATTTATTATTAGTGCAGATGAAAAGTAATATAAGACTATATTCGCGTAAGGTGCCTTATTAAAGATTCATTTGGTGAGGATCAAGTTAGCCCAACGTTCCTTCGAGTTTCATACCAGTTTTAAATGAAGTGAATATTTTTTTGCTTGAATATCTATTTTTGTACAATTTGCATACCAGGATTTGGATGATATTATTGTTGATACTACTGATGACTATCTGAGTATCAAGTTGTATGGCTGGGAGTCTTGACTAATAAAAATGCTTTGGAAGTTGTGATTATGTGTTGTGGTTGTGACACACAGGAAAATGCTGCTACCCGTTCCCTGGTAAACAATTGTTATAGATGGTAGCGGCTTAAAGTGCTTTCCGAGGCACGGAGGGTAATCTTTCAACCAACCAGAAAAGATCTTGGAATTTACACAAAGATCTCTTGTCCAAAAAAAGGGATCCAAACCCCCGACCTCCGAGATTTAATGCGAGCCTTTTATCGATAATTTAATATAATTTTATTAAAATCTAAACTATATTGCATCTTTCTACTTTTAAAAAAAACCTTGTAGGTATGTTATATTTATATCGTCCATACATATATTTACGAAAGCATGCGACAAAATAAGAAAATATTTCCATATTTTCTTATTTGCAACGTAATTCAAAAAATATTATTGCTTTTTCACACCAACTCCAATAACTCCTACAAAAATAAAGATTGTTGAACCGCAAACAACGAGAGACATACATATTAAAGTTCGCCAAAAACCAATATCTTCGTGCGATATTTGCCACGTCGAGCTCATATGTGTGCCTCTATTCGTCTATTCATCGGCCTGCAATAGAGGCCTAGATTCCAATAGGAATTGCAATTAGGGCTCAATTTACGCATAGTTTGGGAAGGAATTTCATTCGTAGTTTCACCTCTGTCTTTCCGTGCCAAGAATGTGGCTTTACGCCTTACCGATGTTGGGTTTGTGGGGTACGTAGTGGGTAGTATTACTGCTGCCGTCTGCTGTCCTGTGGCTATTTATTACAAGACTATTGTGTTTAGTTGTTTTGTATATAACTTAAAAATTGCAGTATATAATGAAATAATTCTACGTGTATTTTCACAAGATGCTTGTTATTACAAAGCAAGTCGCATTTTTTTGGGATATAAATCAATTAATAAACATTTTAAAATATTTTCATGTTTAATTTTACTAAAAATGTAATCTATAAAATAAATTTCAACTTGTGTAAGTAATAAATATTTTATTAACTTTTGTGTTGATTAAATATATCATACAAACTGATGTATTTTATACGCAAAATCCGCCAGAAACCTTGTAACCTGAATTTTAAATTCATTCACCTAGTATAAAAACATCCGGTATTCAATATACATACACCAAGGACAAAAACAAACGTAAATATTCTGCATTAAAAAAAGTTGGAACAAAAATTCCGTATTAATTTTTTTACGAAACAAAAAAAGCATGCCATTATTTATGCACAGGAAAGTAAGAAACAAAACGGTAACCGCTTTCCTATACATAATACAAGTAGGCTCGAAAAACTTTTGGTGTCTGATAGGACTCATAAATTTTAATAAAGAAGTTGGTATCTTGTTTGCGTCATGTCCCACGCTCGCTGTTTATGTAAAAGTTGTAACACATAGCAATACGAGCGAGCAATAAACATCGTGCCAAGTAAAAAGTTCATTTCTCTATTTACGACATAGGACATAGGCACGTAACGACTAAGAGCCGATATATTTACTGCCAGTTCGAGCATTTATGATTAATCTAAAAAAGATCTGGACGTCGTATATCGATTCCTTTATTTAATGAAGGTCGATAGAGTTTTCTCGAAATTGAATGGTTCCGCGACAATCAGAGTTCCGTCCGCAGATCATATTTCAGCCAACGAGATAAACTCGGACAAAAGAAAGGAATCCCCGTTTACCCAATTGGGTAATGGCCCAGCTATGTCGTTATCTCTTCCCATTATTTCTGTTTGAAGGAGGCTGTGGTGTTCTACTTAATTCTAAGGGTGAAATCTTTACAAAGATCTTTGATAAAGTTCCCCGGCACTTGATCTCGTTGTGAAGAGTAATGCTAGGATAAATTGCTTTTGCGGCTGCTCAATAGGTTTATGTTACATGCAGGCTACCTTGTAAACGAGGGAAAATATTATACGCTTAGCTTCACCTATACAACTTACATGTTTCAATTTAGTACTGAAAAGAACGTATTCAGTGTTTTATCGCTTTCCATTAAAGTTTATACGTATAATATTTCAAAGCGTTTTAACAATACAGGTATAATTTTAATTATCTTAGCAACGTTTCTAAATAATGATCAAACGAATATTTTACTTTGGACAATTAGGAACTCAAGTGTTAACGTAATCAAAGAAGGTAATTGCGGCCGATGTTGCCAAAGATATATAATATATGTACACAGATGAAACAGTACCGTACATACATACCTACATTTTTTATTATAATTTCCTCATTTAAACCAAATAAGTTCATTTACCTCCGTGAATGACAGTCTCTGTGGCGTAGCGGCAAAAGTCTCACTTTAAGTGAGATCCTAGACAAGAAATCTTTGTGTATAAGCAGTGGCAGACTTACACATTTGCCGCCAGGAGGCTATTCAAATTTTGCCGCCCCTGCTATTGAAAAACTGAAGATTTTAGATATTAAGTTAATTTTTTCTGTAAGAAAATGAATTGTTGGCCAAATTTGCCGCCCCATAAATTCTGCCGCCCTAGGCTCCAGCCTACTCAGCCTGCTGGTAAATCCGCCATTGTCTATAAGTAATCTATAATTTCTTAATGAGTTTAGTTGGTTGTCTGTACAACCAACTAGATCTAGTGGATAGAGCCAGCCAAGAGACAATTACTGTCACTTGACTCCTTATCATGGCTCTTTCCTCTTCTCCTGTGAGCTCTGTCGATCTTAGTTACGCACAGGAGCACAATATTAAGCTGTGGTATTCTGTATTTCCCCAATTGACCAGCTCATTGAGAGTACTTCTGCTTTGTATTACCTTTCTTAGACATAACGTTAATAAAACACTATTCGCGATATAATCTATCTTATAGTATATTGAAATATATAACTCAAATTATATCGGGCTTTAGCTTGCCATAAACAACTTTACCAGAGTTTAATAATTTATAATTAATTTAAATTATTATAGGAAAAAAGTGATTATTGAAAATAACTACTACTGAATAAAGTTCATTTAAATGTATAATAACCGATTTTAATAGGCAGGTGGCATTCAATGGGTTGAACTACTTTCAATAAGGTCGTATATGCCTTTATCGTGCACTGGCACTAACGACCAAATTCTTCTGATGTGCAATAGTACATCCGACCTTATACTTCTGAGGTCTAGATATATTAATCGAGTTGAGGCATACCTGTTATTATGCCTATATATTATTCAATCCATACAAATAGGTATATATAGCTAAAGAGTTTGTTGGTGTATATGAACACGCACGGTTTTATTTGATAAAATCTTTTAGTGGCAGATAGCCTATTTATCAATGAAGGCTATATTCAATTATGAAGTTTTTACTGGGACGGGATTAGGTGGGTGAAACTGCGCGTGCGATGCTAGTAAAGTATTTAATTTAATATCGTTCAAGGTGTTTATTATTGTGCCGAGATATCAGAATTTTACTCATTGATGTGTCTGTTAAACGATTTGCTGCGTATTACCAAAATATAGTATATTGCTCGAGACGAAAATCCAATGTCAAAAGAGGCAAAGTTTGCGAACAACTTGATGAGATAACCAATGGTGAGTCTCGTTTTGATAGAAATGACTTTTTGGATCATTACCAGATGTTAATGTTCATGGGTACTTTAGAAGTTACTCGGATTTTATTCGGATATATTTATGGATATACCATATATAAGCTTAGAACTGCGGCAGGGCTTCATCATCAACAGCCCGTTTACGTCCACTGTTGAACATGGGCCTCCTCTTAACAGACCTCGGCAAGCCAGGATCGTTGAGGGATATTGCCATAATCACCACGCTTAGTAGACGGATTGGTGATCGCAGTAAGATGTAAACTTGAGCTAATAGATGCTGCTGCCCATTCATCAGCTATATGTCCCTTAATCGCCTTTTACGACACCCATGGGAGGACATGGGGTGGTCTATTCTAAGCCGGAAACCACACGGCAGGCCTTGCCTTATTTTTATAGATTAGTATTTTCCCGCGCACGGTATTACCTGCAGTAATCCTGTTCCCGTAGGAAGTTTATAATCAAATATAAATAGTTCCTTCCTCGATAAATAAGCTATCTAACAGTGAAAGATGTTTTGTAATCGGACCAGTAGTTCCTGAGATTACCGCGTTCAAGCAAACAAACAAACTCATATACATATAGATTCTGATATGGGTTCTGTTCTATAGGTATACTATTTGAAACTGAATCCTCGTAACTAACTATGTCTTTGCATAAATGAAAGACAAGGTAGCGTATACTCAGACCACTTCGGAAAAAAGTGGCTATTTTCTAAGACGACAGCGTTTTCTACAAAAAAACGCTACACACGAGCATATTTACAATTTGTAAACTAATATACTAAAACTGGTAACATAATACTGCGGTCACCCGCCTGCCAAGCGTGGTGCTAAACTATCGTAAAAGATGTATCATCAAAAAATATTTTCGTATTTCACAAAAATATTTTACTATAATTATTAATCTGTACCTATAGTGTGTTAACTGTAATGTCTTCATCAAATCTTTAAAATAGAAACGACTTTATTAGTTAACAAATGAAATCAGTATCATTGACTATATGTACGATTGATTCATTTACATTGTCAATCATTGACTTGTAATATGTACGATTGATTCATTTACATTGTCAATCATTGACTTGTAATATGTACGATTGATTCATTTACATTGTCAATCATTGACTTGTAATATGTATGATTGATTCATTTACATTGTCAATCATTGAATTGTAATATGTACGATTGATTCATTTACATTGTCAAGCATTGACTTGTAATATGTACGATTGATTCATTTACATTGTCAATCATTGACTTGTAATATGTACGATTGATTCATTTACATTGTCAATCATTGACTTGTAATATGTACGATTGATTCATTTACATTGTCAAGCATTGACTTGTAATATGTACGATTGATTCATTTACACTGTCAATCATTGACTTGTAATATGTACGATTGATTCATTTACATTGTCAAGCATTGACTTGTAATATGTACGATTGATTCATTTACATTGTCAAGCATTGACTTGTAATATGTACGATTGATTCATTTACATTGTCAATCATTGACTTGTAATATGTACGATTGATTCATTTACATTTTCAATAAACGTTTTAATTTCATTTTCACTAAACATCAAAGCCAAAGTTCTCAATAGCGGTATAAGTATAATAGTGCAAAAATGTGTGAAAAATAATGTTTCGCTATTTCCAAAGAAAAGCTAAAAACACTTGTTTGCTTTTAGAACACTTTAAACAGCTGAAGGACATCCTTGGAACTTTTTCAGCCCATATTTTCTAGCGACGGTTGTATTTTAAAATGTCCAGTACCAAACTTTGCTCTTATTTGTTTTACCGTGCATTCAGCCATAATTCACTGCTATTTAACAGCGGTAACTGGAAGACATTTTTATAAATGGCTACGCAAAACAACAAAAACAATGATTTACCATCTTAGCTAATAATTAAAATTATAAAACAAATTGTTGTTATTAAATTTAATTATTCATAATTTGCTGTATACGAAAACTTTACTTTCTAAATCCCGAAGTCGAAAGATTCGAACAAAATTAAAACGGATTTTATTCGGCATTAATCAAAGTTGGGGTTAGAACGCGGTTAAACTCATTAGCGTTGTTTTGTTTGATTCTCTATTCCACCAAAACAAGTTTTTAATAAACGGACTTTAGTATTCATCAAATTAAGAGATCGCGACTTTGAGGCTGTTAGTTAAATTGACGTGAATTGAATTTCACTGTGCTCCTAAAATTTGCGATGTTTTCTCTTTTACGTTTGGAAAGTTTATCTTATAGTGAGATACTTTCAGTGGTAAACAAGAACAATAAATATTTAGCTGTAACTATTCACTTGAGCAAGTAGTGTCTCGATCACTGTCACAGAGACCGTCATGGTAAAGGCGCGGGCCCACCGCGGTGCACGGAGAGGCTACGCACGTGTATTAAGCTTCGCTTTGGAAGAAAATGTATGTGGTTGTGTCCACTGCAACCCACGGAGAGGCTACGCATGAATTGACGTCATTGATACATGCGTGGCTTGCTCGAATAGGCGATTACATAGCTCAACGCTGTCGACGTGGGTCTACGTTTCCACTGGAGTACACGAATATGACCGTCGACTATGTACAGCTCACTTATCGCAGCGCAGTTTTCAGTCATACACCTTGTGGAACGGACGCATTTCATGTTTCTCGTATATATCGTATCGAGCTACTGATAAAATGGCATTGACACTGACTTTGCTAGACAGTTCTTCTGAGGATGAATCCGAAAGTGAGATTGATGATCTAATCTTGGGTGAATTGCAAAAGAAAAGAAAACACCGGTTCTGGATTGAAAATCATATTAAATTCAGAAATAAACATGGAGAATACAAAATGCGTAGTAGCCTCTCCGTGCGCCGTGCCACGCTATACATAATCGTGGGTCATATTCGTGTACTCCAGTGGAAACGTAGACCCACGTTGTCAAATAAATTAATACACGCAGCTAAAATGCGCCGCGTGCCCGTGCACAGCATGCGCCGCGGTGGGCCCGCGCCTTTATAGAAATCATCAAAGTGACACCTTTTTTTTTCGGATGGACATATGTATTTAGCCCAAGGCTTTTGTTTCCACATGCGCTTTGAAGTTTAGATTTAGATTAAGGATTACGCCTAAGTACTTGGCTTGCCGTTCCCAAGAGAATGGTTCATCGAACATCTTGACCGGTGCAAAATGACACCTGACATTCCCAAGTGAACGCATCCTCCAAAGTATTCTTGCGTACCTACGGGAGTTTATGAAAGAAAATTAAGTCAAGGCGAGGATTGTCTTCAGCGTTAATTGTGCAACGGCACCTACAGATAACGCGACTAATCATAAACAGACAATTTGCGCCGCTTACACAAAGCACCCTGAACCATCAATAGTACAATCACAGCAGCTGTCCTACATCGCACAATAGAAGTTCGCACGCCACTTAAGGTTAGACACAAGATGTCAACATAAACAGTTGGGCCTCCTCCAGGAATATCAACTCAAAAACGCAAACACCCGTCCCTTTATAATTGTAATTAAATATGGTGCTGTGATGTAGGTATGATCAACACATGAATCAAAATTGATGACTATTTTTTAGGAGTAAAAAGCAAGAAATGAAGTGTGAATCAATTGTAAAAACATCAGCCCGTATAACGTCCACTGTTTAACATGGGCCTTCCTATAAAGACAAGTAAGAAAGTAATCCTAATGGTAAAAAGTGTTGAGCATTGGCAGAAACGTTGCATTATGATGAAATGTTCGAGAAAATTCTCTAGTCACTAGTCTATACTCACCTTTAAATGCTAAGTTCCCGCGAAAGCGTCCTTCTTTGCTATTGACGAAAGCCACATTACTTTTTAATTTGAAACATAGCCGGGCTCAGGCTGCGAAAGAGAGACTTTATTACACTCGGAGGTATCTCGCTTTTGACCCGTACGCCCTTTGTACGAGCTATTTTTTATTCATTTCAACGGATTCATACGGGAGTTAAAGCCCCTCAACCAGCTTCCCTTTTCGATGTTATACCTATGTTTCAACTGCGCATTTTTAGTCTAGAAAAATAGAATTCGTGGTTTACCTTTTTTGTGTATATTTATGAATGGCAACATCGCGTCGTTTTATTTTTTCCCACCTCGTGGTTTCCATAGTTTATTGATGTGGTTTTTTCACTATTTTTCGCGTGGGCCTTCGATTTATTTAGGATAATCGCCCATGTTTTTTTTTTTTTTATTTTATAATTTTATGCTAGCATAATATTTCAGTTACGCCGTTAACAGTTAATGCTATAATTTTGTTTATAAAAGGTTTTGTTGTTTTAATCTTTTGTTTGTACGAATTTTGAGAAGCTGTTGGACCGGAATGGTTGTCTTTTAACATTATTTGCCTCGTTAAGAATTTCTTGTATGATTATCTTAACGGATTCCATTGTTATTGCATGCTTTAATTTGCTTCTCTTCTGTTCCAGGTACGGAACGTTACTCTGAGGACGAACTTGCGCGACTGAACTGAACTGAAGAAAGAAACTCGTTATCTCGGCCATTAAGTTTAATATGCATGTAAAACTTGTTGTCTGTCTGTTTGTAGAGCTCTTGAGAATCCTTTATAAAGATGCTATAAATAAAATATTACGGCTACAGTTCCTCTGTCTGTGCGAATGAAAATCGAATGAGCTGCATTTACAGTAAAAATATATAGCGCACATTAGTTAGACTTTATAGTGATTGGAAGGAGATGTGCTATTATTGTAAAATGGACCTTCCCGCTGAAGTTATGGGTGACTGGTGTGTCCATTATGTTTACTCGACTAATTTTATTTACTTTTATCTGATATAAACAGAGCCAAGCGGTGGTGACTTTGGCAAAACCATCCCTCGGGGGGCAGCCCATTTTCAGCAGTGGACGTTACACGGGCTGATGACGATGACGATAAACAGAGCAATTAAAAGAACCTTTAATATAGTACTTGTCTGTACCATATTTTAATCAAAATATATATAAGGTTACTTAATTAAACTTGTAGCACAACTTTGTATCGTCACAAACATTACGTTTGATTTCATTTATGTAACTGAAAATGCATTTCATACTCATATCTTTCATTGAAATATTTCGGTAACAATATTTACTTTCTGAATTCATTATATAAATATACACAAAAAAAGATACGTAACTTTGGCGAATCATTATGCACAGTTTTTCACAGGTACTGTGTCTACTCGTTAAATAGCACAAAAAGATAAATACCAATATAAAATCGTAAACCAACTTCTAACAACCATTACCCAAACATTTGAACCAACTTATAAAAACAAATAGACCGCCAATACCAACTCCACAAACACGATCTGATAATTTAATTACAGTTTTCTCTAATTCGCTGGCCGGCACTAATCAATTAATTAATTAGTATGCAGTTAAATTGATTAGTCCGTTTACTATATCCCTGGAGTTTTAAATAATTTATGTGTTTAGTGTTCAGTGTATTACTTTCTAGTGAACACGTTGTCTGAATTTGGATGGATAATAATTTATTTATAGCGTACTATTTTATTAACATTTTGATAATTAATTGGACTCTAGGTACAATGGTGCAGTTCCGATAAAATTAAATAATAGCACTCAGCTTTATCGAGTTCCCGACCGATTTCAGTAATTCTTTTACCATTTAAAAGTTCAATTATTCCTGAGTAATAAATATATAGGCTATAGTAAGTAAGTATGAAGTTCCCACGGAACCTGGTGCTATGCAGAGGTTACTTATTTTATTTTATGGTACCTTTATTTTCAATACCTATTTCACAACGCAGGTAGATAGAGAAATACTCCTAGGAAGCTAGGATAGGGTCCGGTCGTCCTTGCAAGGCGAGGCTCGCGACGCGTTCTATGCTTCTGACCGAATCCCAGCCCACGCTGGTTGATTCTAATTATATTTATAATACGCGACTATCACATGCCACATTGGTAGATTTAAATTCTATTTAATAAGATGACTGTTGAAATGTATAGGTACTAATTAATTAGCTAACATTGTTTTTTTTCTTTTTATATTTTTATAATTGTATTTGACTTATAATAAGTACGATCGATTCGTCTACATTATCAATAAACGTTTTCATTTCATAAAATCCGTCTTTCCACTATTAGGTAATACATTAAAACAAGTTCTTAAAAAGCTCTTTAAAACAAAACACGAAGATATCAATCACTCAATTTCCTTATAGACTCTAAATCAAATAAAGACCTTATACAAAGTATAATAAAGAGCTTTGATCAAAATAATTCCAGCAGGCAGTGTTATCAATCCAGTTACAATGCAAGAAAGTTGTGTCTCTGCATACGGGTCACTGGCATCTGACTGGCTTTAATTTTCTGCTCCTCTGACCACGGACGCAAGTCAGCGCCGTTGTATTATATAAGAATTGGAAGATGCGGTGTCTGTGCTTAAAATTATCTGTGTACTCGGTGAAACGTTGTTTGTTTTGCCATCGAGTATAGGAGATTCTTGTAAAAACAAATGAATTTGTTATAGTTCTGACAGCACCGGTGATCCATTGGTTGATAGGTACTAGAAAATTAAGTGTTTGAAAATTCCACCGCGACACAGGGATTAATGCCTATAGTCAGTGCCTACAGTTAATGGGAGTCATCTTAAAAAATAGTTATCTGTACTAACATGTTTGTTTGCAACTCTAAATTACATTTTAAACATAAATGCCGTAAAAGACAACGATTGACGAAACACAAAAATTACGTTTCGATAGTAATACTGATGGCAAATCATCTTGCTAATTATTAACAAAGACTAAAAATAAACACGGTTTTATAAAAAACGATCTAGTACTTTCGAAATCGTTTGTGTTGTAATAAATAACATTTTCCTTGACACAGTTTACGGAAATAACAAAGGTACTCCCAATTTCTATGCCCTAGATATTACCTAGCCTAATTTAGCTCTGTTTCGCTACCTATAAATATTGATTGATGCACATTACAAATTAGCAATTTAAACCTAAAATACTCGAACGCTTGCCTTTGGTAGTATGTTAGCAAAGGTAAGCTGTAAGTATGTACCGCATACATTTCGATTGCATTAGATGAGATGACACACTACACAACAAATGTGAATAGATTTATTTTTTTATAAAATATAAATAAAAAAACATAAATGTGTCTAACGAATTTACTCCGCGGTATGTTGAATTTAGATGAAAGAAAATATAAGATTCTATAAGATAGATTGTTAACGAAAAATATATTATTATTATTTATTTTGTAAATGTAGTCAATCACAGATTTATGTTTAGTCGACATTAGGTCCAGAACTTTAAAAAGGCATTGTTATTATCTCCCGTCAAAATTTATTAATAATTTTCGCATTTTATTAATTATATTGATCGATTGATTGATTCCTTGATCTATTGCGATTAACTTTAGGGAATTATTGAACAAAACCCTGTTATTGACTTTGAAATTTACAAACTAAATAATTCATAAGTATAGCCGTCAAATAATGCGATCCAATTCTTCGTTAAATACATACAAAAGGGAACGTAGCAGCTTAAAAACAATACGTTATGAATATTGTAACATAGTATCTGTTTTTTTGGTAGGTAAAATAGTGATCTGGTATTACATTTAAGCTGTGCATTTAAATCATAAAATGTAGGATAAAATATATTACTACGACTTATGTAAAACTCTCTTTCTAAGTATTATATCTAAGTTTAAGATATATATCAGCTTTATATGTCGTTCTAGCCTTTTATGCGAGATTTAAATTATATGTCGGAGTAATATTTTTAAATTTTGCGGTATCCTACAAGCTTAGTAGAACTTTAGAGTTTAAAAGTAGGTTACAAATGTTTAAAACTATGTGCGCAGTTTGATTATTAAGATGGTATTTAATGCGTTTTAAAAATCCCGCACAAGGGAAATTAATCAATGTGTCGCGGTGGACTTAATGCACTACTCAACGTAATTTTTCAGGTTCAAATCCTGCCAACCTTAATTTAAAATGTACTAAAAGTTGCTGTTTAAAATTAGGTTCTGCTCCTTTTTAGATAGTTAAGTATTATTAGGGTAATTAGGTAATAAAAATCGTAAATGAGTACACAATTTTTACATATACAACAGCATAAATTGGTCTGATTAAGTCAATAAATTAGGCAATTCAATTAATTAGTATTAGTAATGGGAATTTTAAGTAAGCTTAATTCATATGGGTGGCAATTAAATGTTACCCCTATATACTTGTGCAAATTGGAGTAAGGGTTTATTGAGGACTCATGCGTGCGGGCTGAGACTGGGGATAAAGTAAGTTAAACACCTGTGTCTAAGAAAATGGTGATAAGGGTGCAGGTATATGGCCCTTACTGTATTACAAAAATATGTTTTTAAAAACATTGCCCTTTCGGAGATTTTTATTGTGAATTTGTTTATGAATTGAAATTTATGCACTACTTAAAGTAAATTAAACGTAAAATTTGAATTTAATTTAAATCTCGTTCCCGTGGGTACTTCATTATTAAATATAGCCTGTGTTACTTTTGGATAATATAGCTTTCTAATGGTGAAAAAAGTTTTAAAATTGGTAGTAGGTACAGTAGTTCAGAAGCCTATTGAATGCAAACGAACAATAAAATCTTTCTTATTTAAAATATTTTTAACGTTTAAATCAATTATTTCAATATAATAAAAGGGACATAATACTTCTTAGATTTTGTATATATTATAACGTATGAAGTACAAAAAATCACCCTAACATTAGAATTGTTTCAAGTTTTGAACCCAATACTGATACAAACAGCAGTTACTTCCGAGGCCCGGTGTTGTAGGTTAAATTCTCACCCGGAACAATTATTTGAATGACCTGGCGATAGTTGATCTGATTCTGGGCGAAAACTTTGTAAAATCGGTAATTAACAAAAAAAAAACAAACCATTTCAATGTTCTATTCCATTTGCGTTTGAGCTAAGTCTCATTGATTTATACATACAATCGTGTAACCTAATTAACTAAATTAATACAGAAAATGATATTACCGGGTCCTATTACATAAATTTAGACATTAATATCAATAACACGAAACATTTATTAAATATAATTATGATTAGACAATTCATTTGTCTGACATGTAATATCACAGTACTTCATACACATGATTTTTCAGCATTATTTATTTAGTTGTAGAGCAGGATGGATGTATAGTATTCTTGTAAGGACGAACGGGATGGATATAAGAATTTCTAATGAACGTAACATGAGTGCGAGTTGGGTGCGAGGGTCAACGACCTCTTCTTTAGGGTAGTTCCCCTTCGGACTGGGCTTGGGACGCGGCGGGCGGTTTATTTTGATGCATTTTCTAATTGAAACGTTTCATTTGGATATTTTACTATTACAAGCGAAGTTTCTCTATGTTTTTGTTGTTGAATATTACCCCTCTTAAGTACCTGTGTTGTAATGTCTTAGTTAGCTTTTGTAAATATTTTGATAGGTTCGCGAATGTATTTGAAGCCTTTGAGCGGGGAAATAGATGTAAATATTTTAAGTATTTTAAGGATAATGCGCACTTTCTTCTGTTCTTTGATGTTGAGTTATGAAATGTTGTTCTTGCAAATTTAGATGAACGTGTGTAGGAATAAGCACGTTTGACGGTACATAGTACTACATAGGCAGGTACATATTTTGTAAAGAATTTTCAACAAAGAAGAAGAAATGAAGAATTTGGTGTATTTAAAATTAGAATACACTGCTACATGTAAACGCTATATAAGGGGCATCCAAAATATTTGCCATCCCTTTACAGTAACAGTAACAATTGTCACGTAGGTACACATAAATTTTTGCGAAAGCATTTTATCTTTTGTTTACAAAAAAAAAAAATATATATATATATATATATATATATATAAAAACGTGATCATATATACAAACGTGTTCGTCTCTCTCACCTGTTGCCTATATTATGTATAGTACAATTTTTAGGATAAGTAAATAAAATTTAAAATTTCTTAAAAATGTCTTCATTGCCGTATTTACGACTTACCATACTACTGTTAAAGCAACCGCAAAAGCATATATTTTGTAAGCACCTCATATTTTATAAAATACATTTTTTCATGTCCCGTACAACTTTTTTACAAAAAAATGCGAAACCATAAACTACAAGTACTACACCGAACTAAAATCGCGCGTTCTCCAAAAACTTCCACTAACTATTTTTACTATACAAAGTCTATCGAGTTAACGTCACAAACAAACTGCTTGTTTATCCAATTGGTTCAATGCAGGCCCTTTATTTAGTTGGTTGGTTCTGGTCCGAACTGGTATGGTCCGGATATCAGTGGGCCGTGAAAAACGGGTGCAATCGCCGTAGGTACTCCGCATGCGGGATGTAGACACAGCATGCGTCGCGACGTACCTACCGCTTTTAATTCTTTTTTTTTATTTACCAACATGTTAACAGTTTTTTTTAAAGAGATTATTAATTCTAAATTTGAAAAGTTATAGACCTATTGTCAGGAATGTTAAGTACGCATATAAAAAGTTATAGATACTTACTTATTGGTTGAATCATTTAAAGTTTATGCCCCAATGACCATGAAATTATTTGAATAGACCTTCTACATCAGCCCGTTTATGTCTGCTGATGAATATTGTACTCCATTTAACAGACATTTACAAGCCTGGGTAGTTAATTTGGCATAATCGCCACACGTGGCAGGCGCATTGGTGACCGCAGTAAGAGAGTGTCTTTGAGTTGATGTATGCTTTGAATCTTTGTGCTTAAGTTATGTTACAACATTTTCCCTGGAACTAACTTTATATTATTAGGAACTTCATACTAAGATATAACCTAGTATTCCTCGATAAATGGGCTGTATAAAACTGAAAGAGTTTTTAAAATCGGACCAACTGTAATTCCTAAGATAAGCGCGTTCAAGCAAACACACAAACTATTCAGCTTTATGTATTAGTATAGATATGTCTTTAATAATTCCCAGTATTGCATCGAACGTGTGATTCCATATTTGAATAAAAATATTAAATTAAAAAATATAATACTTAAACATACCATCTATTATGAGTGAAAGAAAATTATCAAAGAAGATTTATCGAGCAGATGAGTAGAACCGTTGAGCATAGAATGACATACTGCCTCATATACCATCCTATAACCATATCCTTAAAGGTCAACTCTACGATATTTATGTCAGCGTATGAAAAGATGCAAGAATAAGGAGATGAGATCGGATTATATAAAGTGGTTCTATAAATTCTTGTAAAATAGTTGGCGCCTGATGTAGCGTAAAATGAGGGTTTTTAAGAATTTTTCTCTTTGAAAGTAAACGTTTTTATGTATGTTTGTATTTTTATCAGATTTTATGTTTTAAAATATACCTAATATGAATGGGAAAAATATCACTTTATTATAGAATAATCATACATAAGTATAATAGTACATGTTTCTATATATTATTCTTTAAGAAAGCCCTTAATTACAATAATTGATAATTACTTATCACATTTTTTTTATTAGTAGATCAACAAAACTGTAAAGTTTGTGAGTTGGACATACGCACGGAGGGTTCCGTACCTTTATCTATACAACATTACACATTATATTATTTATAAAGAAGAATTGAAAGTCTACCGTTACTGATTTCTAGGATGGAGCTATGCTCGACTTTATGCCCGGTGAAGTAGCCAAAGCCTCGTGGCTAACGAAAAATGTCCATCTGAAAAAAATCCTTTACTGATACAACCTGGTGTCAGACAGTGGCATCTTAATAATAGGTTCCCGTTTTTACTCTTAAGGTACGGAACCCTCAAAAATGAATAAGTATTCACTTATCAAAGAATCACAGATACTTAAAGTACATGTAAAAAGAAAAAACCCTTTTATTTTTAAATAACAGCGCTGAAACCCACCTGAATAAAACCCACCAAGTAACATTGGTACATAAACCCCGCGTATTACAATTGAGTGAGAACAACTCACTGGATTTCAATACCACAAAGTGCTTGGAAATGGCGATGTCCAATGTATTCGATACAAAGCTAGCTGAAGGGTGAAATGGTGTAGGTTTTCCTTAAATTTAATCTTATTGATTGTATTTTTTGAAAGTGATATTGAATAGGTTACTATCTATACATATAAAATAACATGTCCTGACTGACTCATCAACGCCGAGGCAAAACTACCGAAGCCAGACATGTGATATTAGGACCGTGAATTTATTTTGTGACGTATAAAGGATTTTGTAAAATTCGACCCCTAAGGGGTTGAAAAAGGGGGGAATATCAACTTTATAGGTTCTACGGGAACTGGAGTTTGTCGGGTGAAACCGTAATTTTGCCAGGCATATTTTTATCTTTGATTTTATGGGAAACATTTTGTCTAAGAGACATAATATGACTTTTTATTTTTATGTCACATTTTAATAGAAATACTGTCAGCAAACCTCTATAAAATTATTATTAACTAGCGACCCGCTCCGGCTTTGCACGGGTGCAGTGCTAATGTATTATACATATTTTATAAACCTTCCTCTTGAATCATTATATATATTAAAAAAAACCGCATCAAAATCCGTTGCGTAGTTTTAAAGATTTAAGCATACATAGGGATATAGGGACAGAGAAAGCGACTTTGTTTTATACTATGTAGTGATGACTGAAAAACATGGCGTAGGTATGGACGAGAAAAAAGAATTATAGGTACATATTATGAAACAGTCCTCCGCCGCGTCTGTCTGCAATAAACTCAAAAAGTACAAAACATTTTTTTATCTAGACCTCACATGCATAAGGACGGTTGTAGCAGATCTTCAGAAGCATTATGTCGTAAGTACCACTTTACGATACAGGCACATATAACGAATGCTTCTGACGTATAATGGCATATCCGACCTTATGGTTCTGAGCTCTAGAATTATGGTTTTCGACTCTTGATAGGATGCATGACAAAGATTAGATAAATATAATTTGTCAATTCACTCATAAAATTATGGTTTTTTTTGTGAGTGACATTTTGTTGTGCAATTAGTATTTTTGGTAAAAGTATTTGTAAATTATAAGGTATTCGTAAATACTACCCATAAATAAATTAATATTGTTCCGCTAATTATTATAAACCACACTATTTTACGCTTTAACAAGTCGCAAAAAAAATCTTGTCTAATATTAATTTAATTTAATAATTAAATATTGAAAGAGCTAAATCTCTAAGATGAAAGACTTCAAGTAGCTTCTTATATAGACCTTCTTATACAATGAGAAGCCCTAATTAGTTTAATTGGCGCTTTGATTACTTAAGCTACTTACATAATATACACTATTTATCCAATGAATAGTACTGATATTTAATACCTCTATAATAAATGTTTAAAATGAAAAATAGTTGTAACAAAAAAAAAATTATATTATCAAAAATTTATGTGTACGTGACAATTCCTGTAAATTAGGTAGATAGGCAGCCTCCGTGGCGTAGCGGAAAGATATGTTTCGCTTTAAGCCTCGGAGGTAATGGGTTCGATCCCTACGCCGGACAGGAAATCTTTATGTTAATTCTGAGATTTCTTTCCGGGTCTGGTTGGTTGAGGGACTACGCTCCGGCCTCGGAAACCACGTTATGACAATTAAACATCAAACAACGGACAGCAGCGTTTTACGACTTAAAACTGCGGTCACCAACCCATCGGCCAAGCGTGGTGACTATGGCCAATCTCTCCCTCAGGAGGGAAATTTGATGGATGAGGAGCGGCAGTGTCTGTCAGCTCAAGGTTACTCACCGTCTAACTGCGAAAACCTATCCGTGGTTATTATGGCAATATCCCTTAACGACCCTAGCTTGCCAAGGGCTGTTAAGAGGACGCCCATGAATAAACGGACTGATACAGTTAAATTGTGTATTATCGTTTGTTTATACATACGTTCCACTTCTTTCTCCAGACAAAATATAAAGGTACCACCTTATTGATATACTGTCGGCATGTAAGTGCCCCAGCTAAAGATTTGTGAGGTCAACCCATGAAATAGATAGCCATGAAACTAGGCCAACGTATAATTTCAGATAGCCTGCCGGCATAAACCGCTTTCGTAAACAACTTTATTATGATAAGTAGATTTTACGATGTCAGAGGTGCAGAACAAAATAATTAATGATTAGGTGTAATTTCAAGAGAGCCATATACAATTTAATGTGTATTCTAGTTCTGAATGATTGGCAATAATTACACAACTCCATCTCTTTCCATGGATGTCGTAAGAGTTGAACCGTAGCTGCATCTATCCGCAGATAAATACTCCCCATTTTACTACGGTAACCAATCCGCTTGCCAAGCGTGGTGATTATGGCAATGGTGATATTGCAGCAGCGGACGTAAATGGGTTGATGACATCGTGTTTCAGTTAGATACACAGTAATTGTTATTTCGTGACGTAGCGGTGTAAGTATTGCTTTAAGTCGCGGAGGTCTTGAGTTCGATTCCTACGGCGGCCAATAAATCTTAGTGCAAAATGTAAGATTTCTTTCCGGGTCTGGTTGAGAGACTACGTTTCCTGCTCGGAAAGGAAACTAAGCCGTAGGTCCCGATTGTTATACTATCATGTATAACAATTGTATACCAAAAAATGGGCAGCAGCGTTTTCCTGTGTCCAACATAATACTGCGGTCACTAACCCGCCTGCCTAGTGTAGTGAGTGTAGTGACTATGACAAAATGCGGAGGCCCATGTTTAGCAGTGGAAGTTATGCGGACTGATAATATTGATACAATTCTTAATAGATATTTATAACTCATCTTTTTAGTTACCTTGTAACTTGGTTACTCATAGTGAAACCCGTTTTATCTTCAATTATACAATTACGTCATAAAGATAACGTTAGTCTGGCTTTAATTGAGTTATTGCAGACTAATTGGCCACGTGAACTCAATACTTTGAGGCGCCAGGAGAATGCATTCAAATTGACAGTAATTTATGCGACTCTCAAATATATTCATACTGGTTTATTAAAGGGTTTGTCATAGAATAGTAAGTATCTTATAAATTGGTTATCATTTAAATTAGCTACTATTAGTTGTATATTATTGACTTTTTCATGTAAATAAGCTTATATCACCCGTTGGTTTTACTCTAGTCTAGTGCGTCAGAGCGTGATATTTTGTAGCCTATATGTTAATCAAGCTTATAAACTATCCGCGTGCACACTTGCAGCCAAATCCATAAGTAGGCTTTTCGTGAAAGAGTAACAAACATACATATGTCCACCTATACAAACATTCGCATTTATAATATTAGTAGGATATTCAAGTTTTAGGTTACATAATGTATATTGTAATGTTTAATATAGAGTTACCAAAATAATGTATCGTGTCAGTCGTTAATTTTCACAACAAAACATGCGTTACAAATTATAACTTTTATAGTACCTAACATTTTTGTTAAAGTCACCTCGGGAAGAGTTGACTTTAACAAAAATGTATTAATGTATGTAATTCCTTACTAATATTATAAATACGAAAGTTTGTGAGTATGGATCGATGGATGGATGTTTGTTACTCTTGCACGCAAGAACTACTTAATTTATTTGGCTGAAACTTTGCACGAGGATAGTTAATAAACTCGACTAACATATAGCCAACAAAAAATAACGCTCCGACCTACTACAACAGAGTATCGCGGGTAAATCCGCGGGTGGGGCTAGTCGGAAATAAATCCCTGTGTCTGACTACAAACAAACAATGCATGGACACACAGCACATATAGACTCATATATGTATACATAACTCGCTTGGCAATCGGACCCGGAACATATACCTCAGAAAGAACTTCTGTAACCTTTCAACCTTAAAATACAGATGCTAATTTAAAAAAAAAAGTCTTATAAACTCATTTATGTTTAGGTATACAACATAAGACTAAGTGATGCGTATAATTTGTTTGTTATGGTTCTACTGAGTCATGATTTGTATGTAAATCGACTACATGTACGTGGTGATCAATTAGTACGGCGGTTGGGTTACTATCAAGCCAGCAAGACCGCTAACTACATAAGATAATAGTGCTTGCTCCTCGGTATTGGTGAACGGACACACACATTTTGAGGTTAGGGCTACTGCAACAACTTACTTCAGGTTTTTAGGGCTGTTTCATCAAAACTGCGAGTAAAACCTACTTGCTCCTGGCCCGGACAGTATGTTATTTGCAATGAAGGTATATATAACGTATCTAAAATTTCTCGTTGACAATTTTATACAAATAATAATAAAATATGATAAGTATTCAAAAACATTTTTTAACTGTTTTTGAATACTTCACGGAAAAGTTTACCATATACTATGTTTCTAAATTGAGATTAATAAAATTCGACCACCGCGGATTCGAACCGGCATCTTAGGTTAAGACCCTAATGTCTTAAACAATTAGGCTACGGTGGAACCTCACGGCATTAGGGGTTCAAATCCCGGATTTTAAAAATCTTATTTTTCTTCTTCTTCCTGCCCTTATCCCATATTACTTGCGGTCGGCGCAACACGTTTATTTCTTCCATTCTGTCACGTCACCCGTCACACTATCACTAACTCCTTTTTCTTCCTCTTTGAAAAATATTATACTTATTATACAATACCGTGGCATCTTTTTCTAGTTAAACACAAATATGTATGTGTGTAGAATCTATTTCCGCATTGAGACGTAATTTCTTGAGAAACGTGGGCGTTCTATTTGGTTAATCCTTAGTAACAATCATTATTGTCTTAAATGCCAGTTTTGGGTATGCTTCTATGCTTATCTTATATTTTAATGTGGTTTTCTGTGGCTTATATAGTCAATCTTGGCGTTGAAGGTCTTTGCGTATTGTGCGTAGATTAAGTTACATTAGTCCATTAACATAATTATTACTGTACAGTGTACACCTACCTAAAAACAACTATTTCAAAGTTATAAACAAGTTTTTACTTTTTGTAAAGTCGCCACCACAAGCTGGCAAAATTAGAACTAACAAAATTACCGTGTCTACAACATTTATTATCATTATAACACCTCTGATAATGTTTTGTAAACAAAGTTGAAAGAGCTACATATTAAACGGGGCACACTAAAAGCGTAGCCATGTTCGGTAAATTGAATCAATTTGCAAATAATCCAACGATATTGTTGGCGCCTATCAGCTTCGCTCCACTGTGGGCCTTCACAAATCTACCAATAATTGATGCGTGAATTGCCCCTTACAAACTTACACGCAATTTTCTTACCAACTGACACACAGAGTAAGAATATTGAACGAAAAATTAATTTATTGTTCATCACCCGTAGCCGAATCGAACTCAATTCAATATTCGAGTTTCGCTCAGAAATTTGCCAGATAATCGAAGCTAAAATGCCAGTCGATGTGTCTTCAATTCGAATTTGCGTTCCAGTTAAAGTAATAGGATTAAAGTTTAACTCAATTCTCGGATCGGAGTTAAAAATATAGGTAGCGTTTATAAATATTTTATTAAAGCTTCTTTCATTTAAAATTCAAATACTTAATTCTATTCGTGGAAATATCTCAGAGTTATTCAGGAAAATGGCAGGCAGTTATTTTTTATGTACTTCCAATTTTGTTTATGCAATCATGCTTTAAAATAACAGTATTTTTCCTTGTAACTTGTACGAAGTTATTAATTCCGTAACAATATACCTTCTATGTGGAACTTATTTAAAAAGTGATGAGTCAAATGAAAGCTTCGCTCGGTATTATAATAAAGGTTCTGTAGGCCCGTGAAATTCGCATGACAAAAGACCTGTCAGTCATTCCATTTCAGCAATATCTGCTGAGCCATTTACATATAAGACGCTTGTGCGATCATTTAGCTTGTTCTATGTAAGCAAGTAGATTAAATAAATTGAATATTGTTGCTTCATAACGTAATAGAAATGGCATTTTCACCAAGAAAATGTGGGTTTACTTTTGTTTAAAGTTACGCAATTTGTTTAACTGAATTACTACTGAAAGAATGTTGTGTTCACATGTGAGGGAAATATAATTGTTTTGTGTTGTGAAACAATTGTTGCTTATTCTAAATATAAAGGTATATATATATATATATAATTAGTATATATATATATATATGTATACTAATTTTGGTATTTGGCAATATAGCTTCAGTGGTAGTGTAACAATGAATATTGCATTTACCACATTAAGCAATACGGAACGTTTCTGTGTTAATATTAAATTCTAACACATTTTGTATGGATGTTTAAAATATCTAGTTAAAGATCCGGTAATTCAATACGGGGAAAATATACATTTAAATATCGTTGATTTTGTGTTTGCATTTGCTCAAACCATCAGAGCAGTATCCACAAACGTCACCACCAGTAAACCATCAAACAAATATGTCTTCAGTTTTATGTAAAAAAAAAACAGTCATTAAATATTACACATACGTGTTTGAACAGTTTCTAGTTTTGTGCTGTCTTCACAAAACTGGAAAAAATACCCTAGCTATAAAAAAAAAACGAAAAATGACAGAATTGCAACAACAATGCAGAGCTGTCACTATTCCATGCGATCACCCCAACGCTGGCCAAAGCCGATTATAATCGCGATAAAAACACCGGAGAGCGCCCCCTAGGAGACCCACCCCAACCTTATCCGATCTCCTGTCAAAAGTCTTTCCAATTTATGTATTGCAGCCGACACCCTGTGGTATTATTTATTGCTAGATGCTACATACAAACTTTTCTTTTTGCTCACGATAGCCACTTGTATCAAGATGTATGGTCTCAATTCGATACGGTATCGTTTCGGAATAACGATAGACGGTTTAAAAATTCCGCTGTTGTACTATACAGAGAGTTGGCGCAAATTGTCCGGTTCTAACACGTCGGCAACCGCTTTACTTTAAGTATAAACTTGGTTGTTTTGATGGAAATATTTTATCGTTTGTTTACATTGATTATACTACGGAACTACTGCTCTACCTAGGGAGTAACATAAGATGTATTTAATTTTTATTATTTATTTAAAACGAGATAACAGTGATTCATTTTGTTAGTATCATGAACTTACGCACTATATTAGTGTATAAATAATACATTCAAATACACACCCACACATAATTATTTATACAATAGGTCAGTCATGGATATATCATAATTTGTGTGATTGTAAGTACATGAATCATACAGCAATCATGAATCATTGCCCTATGATTCATGTATACCCACGTCAAACCTATTCGCAAATATATTCAGGATGATGTTGGGGCTAGCCCGGACCCTGCGCAGCAGAGATGTACACCGTTTCCTCATGGTTTAGTAGAAACAATCAACAGGAGATTCGGGTTACATGCCCGAAGCACTTCAGTATCGGGGAATGAGTACCTACCTAGTATGAAGTTCTCGCGAGAGCGGGAAGCTAGTAGCGAATAAAAATGAACTGAACGTGTCATTTAGACGCGACAGGCCGCAATCAAAAAAACTATTTACTTTCCACGTTGCAACTAAAACGTTGATGCATATAAATAAATGAATAACACCAGTTTTTATTTCTGTTGAATGCGTCGGACGCGATTGTGAAGTGGTCTCTCTACTTTTTTCGTGGTCAGTCAAATTTGATTGTTTAGTTTGGCTTCAATTTAAATTCGGGCAGGGTATGTATCACTGGATACTTTTTTACTTTTTATCGTTCTATATATCGGATATAAAAATAAATTGCCATTGTATTTGACTGTCTGTCAGGTGAGGGAAATAGAATAATAGAGTGTACTTGCAGGCGCCTGCAAGTACACTCTATTATTGCTACCGGGTTGCTACCGGGTGGTGGCTCAATTTTTACAGTTGTTGTTTCTGAGGAACGGAAGTTTACTAAAAGTTCTTCTGACTCTGGGTAAACTTTGTGTGTGTCACAGAAAACCCATAAAAATCTAAAAGCCATAGATATTTCTCAATACCCTCGCCCTGAGCAAATGCCCATGTCCCAAAGAGGCGCCCATATGCACAAATAGCATAGTTTGTAGTTTTTAAATCATATATTAAGGCTGGAACACTGTTCACCTTTATTCCTGGAAAAGCAGACATCGTGGCTAACTACATGGCCTGTCCTAAAATTATATTACTACCCTAGTAAAATTGTTGCCTTTAAAAAGAAAGATAATAATGATTGCTCTTTCATTTCAATCTTAAGTAATAGGATATTAAATTTGTATATCGTTTCATAAAACCAACTTGCACAATTTCCGTGTAGCTTGCACCATATTTATAAATCCCCAGCGCATTTCTCGAGATAATTAAACTAATAGTGGATATTTATAACTAAATTGTGCAACTTTAATACTACGGTGAAGTTCTTTGACTAAATTTAATTCCCTTCAGACTAGTGCTGTTGACATCGCAACAGGGTTGGCGAGAACGCAAACTTATAAAGGTCATCTGAGACAAAGATGTCATTTTCATTTGGCGGTTTGTGGCTAAACGATATTTATTAACGTTAATTTATTACTGTTGTCGTTAAACTGGAGATTACCAATATTTGTATATGTAAACTAATATTATAAAGTGAAAATTTAGATCAAAGTTTTTTTATATTATATAAAGTTCATACAACTTTATTTAAAAGTTAACGCGTTTAGGTATTTTGTTTATATAATAATCCTTTAACTACTATCGATATATTTCAAAAGTACAATAAATTGATATGAAAATATAGATACTCGCAAAAAAATATTTGCCAATCAAATCCAAGAGATCAATCTTTTCAATCGCTTTTTGTATGAATTGTATGCATGTATGTAGCGCGAATTGTATGAATTGTAATCAGTAAAAATCACAAAGACTTTGAAACTTCCTAAAATAATTATGTAATTAAATAAAATATAATTAAGTATTTCAAATAATAAATAATTATTTGCGAACTTTCCAAGCAATTTTGTTAAGCAAGAACTAAAAGAAACGTGATGTAAATAAGGTGGAATTGCATAAAGATACACATTTTAACAATTCCAATTGCTAAACGCTGGTTGATACCACCTTTCGACGCGAAGTCTGGTGTCTATTTAGCACATAGGCTTAGTATTGTCATTCAGCGAGGCAATGCTGCCAGCCTTCGGGGCATTTAACTGTCTGACAGCGATGGGGACACTTTTCGATGCCTAAGATTAGTATGAAAATGCTAATTTTGTCTATCTTTTCTTTTTTTTATGTAAAAATTTGTTAATCTCGCCTAATTTTATAAGTACAATATTTTGACAATATAAAAACGATTTTTTATTCCAATCTTTGTTATCAGATTACGGATATAGTATCTTGCCTAATAGCCTCTTAGCTGAATAGAATGAAGTGTATATTAAATAGGTAATACGACATTGAGACTATGAATAGGCTTCATTGCGCACCAAATTGATTTCTTAATATCGGCAAATCATCCTTGAAATGTTAGACTTTGATCAAAATTTTCAACTATTTAACTGCATTATCGCTTTATCTAAGGTGTAAGAAATTAATGGAGTCCGGGGTTCGAACAAAGCGGCCAACACAGTATTTAAAACTGGCCAGTTTCGAAATTTGATCAAATAATGAAGATAGTATAAACTTGTTCTTTTTTTGAATTTCCATAAATTGCGATTGTAAAATGTTTTTCGGTTCCGCGTAAACTAATTTTACGTCATGTAAACCAATTTCACCTACATTATAAATTGATTATAATATTAGGTAGGTATAATCTTTTTCGAACCTGCCAAAAAGAAACGTGTACATGTTTAAATTTTTTTACGGATGTCTGAAATCTGAAAAAAGAGATATCTGAAAATATATTTACATTAACATAGTAACGTTTTCTCTTTTAATTTTATAGCCACATCAATTTATTTTTGTGGCAACATATGAAGACATATAAAGGAAATTGACAGAACCACGCCATTAACCTCCAAAGAGCGTTGTAAAACTCTTGCGGTGTAAGAAATATAAATTGGAAAAACGCATTTTATTAAGTGCTCCCCGTAGCCATCAGAGCGATCATAACAAGTCTCCTACTGAGACGAGGACCCTAAGGGGTTCGAGGGGGCACAGGGGCGTACGGGGCACGTTATTTATTATGAAGATTAATGGGACATGTATACGAAGAACATATACAGATTTATGTTTTGGCTTATATGTATTGATGCGCATGGATTACGAGCGCTTTTAATACGGTCATATACAGTGTTGTACTAGGTTGAGATGTAAATGTAATCACGTATGCATAATGTTCTATATTAGCTTGTATCTTAACATAAAAGACTAAATGTTCAGCGATATGTTGTTGTTGCTAACTTATGTCGTTAATATTAATTTCAGTCATTGGACGGTTATTGTTTGAGCGTCTTGTGAATGTGACTGATACGGTCTATGATACACTGAGTGCGGCCTACTTGTTGTACACAGCGAACCGTGAAAGCTGCGCGTTATCATCTAAATGTCAATTGGACGTCTAAGAATTGTGTGTTCAACACCGCAACTTACATTAATACAATTTAAATAATATATTATACATAAAACATATACATAAAATTATAAACCAATGACTAACTTAATCCACAATGCACAATCTGCTCTGAGCTCGACTGTTCTACAAGAATAGTTACATAAGAATTTTGAGATTAATATTTATTTTCTTACTTACTTAAAAAATAAATATCTCTCGCACTAGGGAAATTAATCCCTGTGTCGCGGGAAATCTTTTTCTTCTTCTTCTTCGTGCAGATAATCTTCATATCTATTTTCACAACATGACCTGCAAAAAGCAAGCTTGAATCAATAAAACTTTTCAAATCATATGTCTCTCTATTATGTGTATTGAAGTTATTGTTTCAGGCCATATAATCAAAATGTAGTACCAGCTATTTGTATTGCAAAAACCTATATTATTTTGTACAAAATAACTATCATATTTTAGGCATTAACTTCGAATCTATAAAAGTAAAAGCTAAAATAAAAATATTGCTTGCCATTACGTAAATTGAAAAAAATAAAACAATATAAAAGAGCAAAGAGAATTTGTTAGTAGCATCGTCATTTTTCTTTATTTCTCTGTTAATATGTTAAACGTAAAATGGATACTTGTTATTCAATCATGACATACAAGCTAACCATATTTGCATGGAGATAGATTTCCTCTCGAATTAGCACATAAACTAGTTGTTGCTTAGAAAACATGGTGAAGTATGATCATAAACTTTGTACCTACTCGTACTTTGTGACAAAATGTTGTACGACTTTATGTGATAGTTTTATATATTTTGTTAGGCATTTTTTTAACTATTATTGCATTTGTTGTTTTGGTATATTCTAGAATGGCCTAGAATTCTATGTCAGATCGAGAGCAGTCTTTTAGGTCGATTCCTGCGACGAACAAAAAATGTTCATGTATGTTTTACGATTTTTTCTGTGTACGGTTGGTTTAATGACTACCTACCGTGCCTCAAAAGGCCTCGATTTTTAAAACTTCATCTGTGATAATATATAGGTAACGGCCATATTATCATGTATACATGGCAAAACTCCCTTCGAGAGGGGCCTTAATTTAACAGGGGACATAATAAGAGCTGACGGTAATGTTCAAAAGTAAACACACCCAGTGGGCATTAATGCACTTTTCGTAATACCAGATTAGACTAATTAACTAATGCTATAATACGATCATAAGATCACACAGATTTCTTGCAATAAAACTTATATTTGAGTAAAACAGATATACCAATGACATTAGTGTATTAAATTAATTTATTTTTGTATGTTATGAAGAAACAAAGTTCGAGCTTAAGTAGTATAAATATATAAGTAGAACACATTGAAATTACAACTTATGTTAGAAATAAACAACTATCATTATACAATACTTAACATAATACATTTACAAAAATATATATAGATACAGCAGAAAAGCATTGTCATAATGCGTATCTACTAAATCTCTATATAAAAGGTTAACATAAATCAATAATGCGGCCGAAGCCCAATGGCTAAGGGCGTCGGACATGAAATCTTGTGGTCGCCGGTTCGATCCCCACATACGCACTACTGACGTGAACCCACTCGTAACACAAGCATTTTAGCTTAGCACGAATGGTTAACTAGAACACTAGTCGAATGCAAAACTCTGCTAGTAATCTAAAAAAATAAGGCACAAAACAGCGACCCACATACTTCCAAACATTGAATAAAAGGAAAACGACCACAGAAAAGATTTTGTTACAATCAAAAGGCACAGCGATGCGGGAGAATATAAACCGTAGAGATTCCCTGATGTGCCAACTGTCACAACCATGCTACTGATACAGAACGACTTGGCTGTCAAGTCAATCTTGTGGAATTAGAGCAGCGCTCAGCGAACTTGGTATTGAAAAGAAATGTGTGCGATAGAAAATTAAGGACATAATATATGACCTTTTATTATCTGAGATATTTGAAGTAGTGGAAGAATTTACTTGTTAGTTAAGTAGGTATTCGAAATTTCAACGTTATTAATATAATTACACAATTTCTCACTTAATTTTATACGCTTCGGTTTCGTTCTTGTGGTCGCTGAGTCTATTATTTGCAAACGAAATCGCAAATTTTATCTTCTGAGGTATATTTTTTAAATTTTCAAAGATTAGTAGCAGAGTTTTTGCACACTACTAGACAGAACCTCTCGTGCTAAGCTAAAATGCATGAGTTACGTGTGGGTTCACGTCGGTAGTACAATGAGTGAGGATCGAACCGGTAACCACATGATCGTAAGTCCGACGGTATTGGGCTACGGTCGCTTTTACCTTAATATTAGTAGGTACAGATATTATCAAAATTGGTAATGTAAATCTTGTCAAATATAATAAAATATGTATATAATAGTTAAACGCGGCAGACAATATGCATAACTCCAACAAATGGTTTTGCGTGTTCACAAACGATTGCTCCTAAACATAGCGTAGTAAATTGCTACAAATAATAGCTGCATTGCCATGAAAGTTTTGTTTCTTAATATTTGACTATCAAATCTTAAAATAGTATAACACAAAGTCAATGATTTTTGTCTATTTGTTTTTCCGTTAATATTTGTAAACCACGCAATTTTGAAAGGTCTTGATGCGATTTTGAAAAACTTTGTTTATACACCGTTTTCCATGATAATACTCAGCGGAATAATTTATTATTGGTACTGCCAACGATTTAAGCAATATACTTTTTTAATTGCATTAAAAATGACTTCAAACTTGTTAGGGTCGCCCGTTCGTACATCCTAAAGATAATCTAGAATATTGTAACGTACGTACGTAAAGCTCATTTGCCATAACATTTATCATTGTCGTATTTTTGAGGGAATTCCTGTTGTACAAAAAAATGTGTATTCTTTAAAATTTGAATGTTACCTTATCGTATGTAAAGTTGATGTATTCACGCAAGTTATAACGCACAAGATGGCTAGTTCAAAATCATATTATAATATTATTCCAATATATGTTAAGCAAACAATCAAGCTTACAAATTTAATAACTAAAGTTCAATAACAGTATCTAAATTCTTACAATTAAGGTCGTACCACTATTCACAAAACATTTACTAAACGGCTTTCTTCACAATTCTTGCTACCATTTGAAGTTTACCCTTTGCTTCGAGTAAATATACGTGCTACTGTAAATAAATGTAAGGTAAAAGCACACCATATCGTTTCCTGTGAGCAATAAAGCTAGGTTCCTGTCAGTTAACTTTTACTGCAACAGTTTAGCGTGTGTTGTTGCGTTGTATGGAGCGCATGCACCATTGATCTTTGCACCACTGTATAAGATTTAAGAAATGTGTTAATAAAAAACAATTGACGTGTTGGAAATATGATTTATAATTATACGAACTACGAAAAACAGATCTACTATCAAATTCTATAACATTTCTAATTCTCTAAATAATTCAGATGTTGAATATGGAATCTTATTTTTGAGCAAATATTATTTATTATTGCATGACGAACGTATCTGCTGTCTACTGCTACTGATATATAAAATAACAATATAATAAGCGAACAAATTGATAAATAAAACAAAACGTTGCATTTAATATTAAAATATAAATAGGATACTAAGAATTAATAATTTACGAAACAGATTCATATTAACGTTTAATTAATATTCAGTATAAACATGAATTCATTACATTAACCTTTTATTTCCTCGGTTAAAGGTACAATAGTCATTGCCTGAAGAACATAATAACAAATTAATTATTTCATTATTTATATATTCGGATAAAAGAATCTCATTACGATTAATTTGCTTTGTGTAAATTTATTTTTTCATTCATTTGTCTTCTCTAAGTTTCTATAGAAAGAGTAAAACTTGATTTTATGTTTATTTTTTTGCATTAACTTATTACAAAACCTCTTTCACCATGGTATCCTGTAATAACTTAGGATATATTTAATGGTGAAGTTCCCATGAAAACTATAAGAGAAGCTAGCTTGTAATAATTCACAAAAAAATTGGTAAAGTACCTGCACGATGGACCGACGACCTCATAAAGGTCACAGTCAGTGGATGCAAGCCGCTATCAATCGTTCCCACTGGAAATCGATGGGGGAGGCCTTTGTTCAGCTGTGGACGACAATCGGCTGATATCAGTCTGTTGTCATAATCATCGTCATTATATGATGATGATTTAAATAGTACACTTCCCCCGATACAACTTAAAGAGGTCATCACGACCCAGACTAACGAACTCTGTTTTCCTATAAATATAGGAAACAGTTCAAATCTATACCAAATCATAACCAGGACGAGTAACGTTATAAAACACAAATATTTCCACCGAAAAGGGGATTTCGTTCGTAGAATGTACTCGATCGGATAATACGACTATTTATGATATTTTTCTCGCCTTTTTCGATATCGGCAGATTTCGCGATCCCGTGGATGGCGGAAAAAGTCGGTTTAGTCACAATAAATTAGGGTTGTTGCGTCACATTCGTAATGTATAACGTCAACAACACGTGCCCTAGAGATTTTCAACCAATATTGATACTAGGATTAGTCTTAACTATTCTGGTGAATGAATAAAATGCACAATCTATGTATTGTACAATACATACTATATTCGTGTTTATATTGTAATTGACAAACATTGTTGAAGTAAAGTTGGCTCAAGCTAACAAATACATCAATAAATTTTCATAGTCATCTATGAAATATAATTTTGTAACAGAATTGATTCGGTTTTATGCTAGATAAATGTGTAGCAATTAACACCGAGACATTTTTCGTAAAGAATCAAAGTTAACTACATTTTCAAACTTCATTATTCCAAAGATCATTAAAAGAATCAATGGCAAAAAAGCGAAGGCCACTATTATATCCGTAGTAAGCTAGCTACGAAGCGCATTCTTCTTTACTATCTAAAATTAAAGCTGTATTTGAAGCGGCCGTAGCCCAATGGCTAGGGGTCGGACTTGTGATCTTGTGTTCGCCGGTTCGATCACCACCCATTGCACTACCGACGTGAACCCACTTGTAACACGCAAGCATTTTAGCTAAGCACGAGGGGTTAACAAGAATACTAGTAAACTACAAAACTTTGCTAGTAATCTTTAAAAAACAACTGTTTTATCCGTAGTAAACTATCCACGCAACTCGTTCTTCTTTTCTATAAAAAAACATCTAAAGTTTTCCACCCAATCAGGATACCAAAAAAAAATCGAATCATATGCCGAAAATGTCAAAACAACGCTAAATCCGTAGTAAAGTCGCCGCGTAACGTTCGATATTGACCGCCACGTTTTACCTCGCCCCGCCTATTTCATAAAAAGGCAGTGAATGCAAACAAACGCACATAGGGGCCTCCATTATTTGCGGGCGCGTCACCCGGGCCGGCCCGGATGTTGTTAATGGCGGAAAATGCGGAAAATTGGGCTATTCATTACCGGAGCTCTACCGCAACAGAATTGTGCAAATACTACACCTGATGTATATCACTTCGATGTGTTTCAATGACCGTGGTGCAATTATAAATTTGATCAACCAATTTGTTTTGATGGCTTTGATGATTTTAGGTGGGACGGTATGTGGGCTGTAGAAATTTTCAGTATAGTGGTATTTTTCTTTTTCATAAAAGTTTGTGAGGTTGTGGGTGGTAATCTCAGAATCTACTGAACCGATGTTTTTAATTCTTTCGTCAATAGAAAGCGATATTATTAAGAAATGTCATTATTCATATTTTAAGACCAGGCCCTTACGGGAATGGGATCTACGCGGAAGTAATCCCGCGGCACAGCTTACATTAAGACGCATGCAAATAATTTGAAATGTCTTCGCCACACAGAATAGTGTTTGTAATCACTCGGACTAGCTATCGAGAGCTATTATCAGAGAAAAAACTTACTGAAAAATATATAAATGAAATAGTTTCACTATTATGTGAGACATATTCAAGTTTACGTAGAAAGTTATTATGCCTATCTACGAGTAACTTGTTTGTTCTCAATCAAAGACGAATGGAAGACAATCAAAACTAATCTTTATTATCACCTGAATATAAAGTTCATTTTTATATCTCACTCTAACAAACAATCCGGATAAATTTGGGGTATTTAGTTAAGTTTATTGACTCTTAAACCTCGTTTGATATCAGCAATAAAAGCTTAGCCTAACTTGAATAAAACTGAGCACATTATAGGCCGTATAAATCAGAACCTCAGACTGGAGTTATCTTATCTTCCATAGTTCTAAAATGTTTGTTGAACGTAATTCTATGTTTATTTCATTTATTGTATGTAAATGCACTGCACTTTTTTTCGGGCGGCCATTATGTAGTTAGCCAGAAGGCTTTTGCTACTTCATCGGACATAAAGGCGAACAGAACTCCAGCCTCAATAAATGGTTTAAATACTACAAACTAAGCAGCCTGCGCAAGAGGGCGGACTCTGTGGGACTTGGACTTCGGCTCAGGGTTGTCGCTGGCGGGGGGATTGAGGAATGGTGACTTTACATTTTCAGATGAATTTTGTGCAACTGTCGCTCTACTTTACAGTACGCAAGCCTATCAGACTTCGGGTCTACGAGGGCATCGGAAGTTTTTGGCAAACTATGGGTCGGGAGGGAGCACTAACGTTATTATCTACTGTTAAAAATATAGCATATATGTTGGAAGTAGGTACCTCACTCGTCTGTCTGATAGAGACTCACGTAGAAACTAAATATTGCCCCAATAACTTTTACAGATCGATCTCTAAAGCTATGCCCGGTGAAGTAGCAAAAGTCCGAAAAATATGTTCTCTTTAACAAAGTAACCTGCACTATGGAAGAACAGTGCCTACTAACGTACGACATACGACGTATCGCCAAATCAGTAACAACACCTAACATGGAGTTAACGTTTTACTATAATCTACTCACTCGTATTTAGAAACTTAGATAATTTGATAAGTATTATAATAACTGAAACATCGCGTAGCACTTTCGATGTTATATAAATTATTTAATTACTATAATAATATCAATTATTATCCATCACACTTTTAGTCTGCCAGATAATGTAATGATATTGACGCATATCGCCAATTTTTTATTCGAAGAAATGACGTATAAAGTCAATGTAGTGTCTCTTATAGTCTTTTTTTAACAGAATATCAACATACAAACAGGCGCACGGTCCGCTTAGCTGTAAAAAACTGTAGCTACTGTAGCCTAAGAATACTTGTAATATGAAAGCCGTTGCACGTTGCAGATTGTGCATACAAAAACTATGAACACATTAAAAAATAAAAATAAAACATTTTAAAAAGAAACACAAACCATGGAGCCAACCGAAAAGCGCGTGAAACGAAAATTAAAAAGAAATTAAGAAAAAACAAATGAAGAGAGAATCGTCAGTCCCGACCGCGTGAAACACTTTTTGTATATTTTAAATATTTAGATAGTTACTACCGGCAATAAACCAATTATATATACAGTCCACTATTTCTTTCCACCTGGGCCTTAACACACATATTTGAAACATAAAATATTAATTTCCTCAAGAAGTTTGTTCGAAATTCGGTCTCGTAAACCTACTCTTTAGAGTTACACTACACTATAACGTACGATCGGTGCATATCGCCAAATCCCTATGCGAAGTAATAACGCGTAAAGTCAATTTAGTGCCTTGTATAGTGAGTGTGATAGTCGTTTGGTATTCGGATTATTTCACCTAGTACGGTGGGAGTTGTGGCGAATTGGCTGTGAGTAATTGACATTGATGTGTCAGTAGATGGAGATAAGTCGAGGGAAATAATTACAGTTGTACTTTGGGAAATGTTGATTCAATATTCCGTGTAAACAACGTATTGTTTGCGATACATGTAGGTCGATTGATTGAGTGAATGTAGGTAGTATTTGTACCTTTTTCCTTTGATTGTAGGCGGCTTTGTTCTGAAAAAAATTCTGCCAATATTTGTTAGTCTTAGGTCGGTTAATAATAAAATTTTGTATATGTTGGTTGATTTCCATCTTAGAATAGTCCACGAGACTTACAAGCTGCAGGATGGTCAGCGGGATCTATCAGTTTACGTTTACTACTTAATTACTTTACTTACCAACCATACTGCGATCACCAATCCGCCTGCCACGCGTGATGATTATGGCAATGTCCCTCAACAATCCTGGCTTGCCAAGATCCGTTAAGGTTAACCGGCTGATTGTGTGATTACCATGAAACATATTTAAAATTGAGTATTTGAACACATTTTCCTTTTTATTCAAGTATTATAATATGATTTATATGTTAAACTGTATTATATAACTATTATATTATTATATACTTTAATTATTACTCTCCCTGTCTCTCAAACTCCTTTGTTTGACTTCGTCCTCGGTTGCCTGGAAGAGATCACATTTTTATGTGTTCAGTTCTTATACAATAAAAAAAATATTTATACATATAAGTATCTATGGACGAGCCAATAACGCCTAAATCACATTTTTTTACCACCAAACAGTACTAACGCCACAACAATTCACAAGTTACAACAGCGCGTAGATTTACAATATCCTTCAATTTTATCTGTCGACCTAAAGTTGGCGAACCACCAATCATAGCGAGGCGAAGCTAACATTTTCCAATATAAACTGCCACTGTTAACGACAGCAGTTACCGCATAAACGGCCGCGATACACAGGCGGCGCCTATCGCGTTAGTAATGAATATCCTCTTTTCATTTAGTGAGCACCGTGGTTTACCTTCAGCTTTACACTCTTTGCAAGCTGCGGCAGTGGAGGACAGGCATAAAATAGATAGAGTGAATTATAGGGTTTAGAGGCGATAGGATTGCGTTTTATGACTGGGGTTTGTTTTAAGATAATGTTGAGTAGTATTCTTTTTATTTTATTGGGTTTAGAAGTGGGTAGGCAAGTAGGTGCGTCGATTCGGTGCGTTTTTATAACACAGTCGAATTACAACGCCTTTTTATTGTTATCTTACTTAAGTTAACCTATAGGCTTTATTTTTCACCGAAATTACACTTTTCTTCGAATATACGATTCTTCAGGTTTCACACAACTCGGCCTTACATCGCGCAGTTGTACCCAAGGCCGAGTTCAGTGGATGAGTTGAACGTATTATTTTAAGTTATAAATAGTACGTTTACCATACAAGTTAATTAATATTCAATAGACCCCGATCCCACCAGAATTTTAGTAGTTCACGTGCAGCATTTAAATGTGATGGCAAATTTTGATTTTGAACTGATCTCTTTTTAAATCGACTTATATTTAATGCCCATACGACTCGTTTTAAATTTAAAACAATAAATTAAAGTAGTAAAATATTTTCTTCATCAATAATTAGGCTTTCTATTGAGTTTTTTGGCATTGTTTCTCAGTAGTCGCCACGTCACTGCACGGTAGAGAAAAAATATGACGATTCCAAATAAATGTAACTATTTTTACGGAATAAATGATGTTTGAATTTCAATTACATTATCGACATTTGCATTTGTATTTTCTGGTGTCTTCGTTCGATTACGAATCTAATTATTTCGTCATCATAAAGTTAATTGAAAGCTACCAAAACGCCATAAAAATAAAATAAAAGTAGGTCTCTGCCTTACATTGTTTGTCAAGCCGGCTTCAGTTTAATGAGTAATAAACATTTGATTGTTCTCAGCGGTTTGCTTTATTTGATTTGTAAGGCGCAAATTATATAGAGAAGCCTACGTCTCCGCCTTACGCAAGACGGATGCGACGACTCAAGACAGATAAGGCGTGCACCACAGAGAGTGGAGTTTTATGCAACTGACGCTCTACGTTGCAGTACGCGGGCCACTCGGACTTCGGGTCCACGAGGGCATCGGAATCTGAATTAAAAAGACAAAATATCTAGTTTTCATTTCGCTAAAAATGTGTACCTATATGCTGTAATGCAATTTTTGCACCGCCCTCCCGTCCGCAAAAAGTATGCACAATAATGCAAAAATACAATCACCAGCCGAAGACCCGACACGTGTTTCGTGTTGGGTCTTCTTTGGAATTTAGATTAATATGGATTTCCGCAAAGTAACGCTTGATTCTATTAATTATACAAAAACTATTATGTGACTTAACCTAAAAGCTGAAGAAATTGAACTATTGGTCTTAATTTACTTTTCTCACAAATTACTTATATTTGCTAAAATAACTGAAGCAATACACTTACCAATGATGTACTATTAATACATATTACGGTAAGTATATGTTAGTAAATACAAGTATCAGAATTAGTGACGTACTTAAAAGAGGGGGGAGTTAAGACAGTACTTAGACACGTTTTTGTGACGTCATTGAGAGTCTCTTTGTAGTGCATTGCCCCTCGGCGTCGATTGTCTTACGGCGGCAAGATCAAATGCTAATTCAGCCAGTAGTGATAGTTCAAAGATTAAATTTGTAAAGAAACTACACACTACAATATGGGAAGAAATTGTTCTATCTTTACTTATCTATATTTATACGTAAAGCAAAATGTACCCCTTTTTACCCCTCGAAAATTGCGTGGACGGAGGAGTATGAAATTTCGACCACAGGGCGACCACAGGCGACCACAAGTATTTTATAATATTATGCAGTGGAAAGATTTGATTGTTTATTTGTTCATTTGCATAGAATATGCTCCGTGACTACTGGTCCGATTTCAAAAACTATTTCTCTTTTTTTTTATTGGAATAACTTAGGTAGCCAGGAGGCTTTTGCTGCTTCACCGGGCATAAAGGCGAGCAGAGCTCCAGCCTTAATAAATGATATAAAAACTACAAATTAAGCAACCTGCGCAAGAGGGCGCCCCCTGTGGGGCTTGGACCTCGGCTCAGGGCGGTGGCAGGATATGAGATTGAGGGATTATGACTTTTTGTATTTTAGGGGAGTTTTGTGCAACTGTCGCTCTACTTTACAGTTCGTGGGCCTCTCGGACTTCGGGTCTACGAGAGCATCGGATAGACCATTTCACCATTAGAAGCATAATCCAGGGGTAACATAGGCTATATTTAATGGGGAATTTCCCACGGGTACGGGGGTCAAGCGGGTAAATTGCGCGCGGGTAGTTAATCGTTTTATAAAAATACATAATATACAATTAAAATTATCGTTTTTGACCACAAATCCTCAACTTTGAATATCAATCGAGTGTCACTTTGATTTTCCACAAGTATGGCGTTGTGTTTTGATTCCAATATTCTAAGGGGTGCGCTTTAGGTATCGTAGGGGCTATGGTTTTAGGGTGGATTATATCACCGCGTTTGATCGCTGATAAGAAAACTTCGATTTAAATAATAGTTTCACATTGCGGTTTTCAACGAATAATCTCGCCGCTGTTAATTGAAAACTTGTGACGGCAGCGTATTAAATATATGCAAAGTAACGTGGCGTGTGTACGTTTTATTTTCACATGAATATATAAAGGGTTTAAAAAAAAAATGTTTTATGTAATTTAATATGCTTAGAAAATAATTTTATTTTTATATCAACCCTAAAACCTTTTTCATTATTTATTAAAAAAAATAAGCCATCTGTCTAGCTATCACGGTTCGTTCTTCTGAGATATTTGAAACCACGAACTCACTTAACTGCGTACCCGCGCTGTAATCAGTGCACATACTTTGTTAAATATTACCCTATCGGGACCTCAAACCTGGTATATCTCAAGCACTTATAATATACCAGCACTACATACGTTAACTTAAATTTAGCTGAAACTTTCACCCATTTATGGTGCACTATCTTTATATATATATATATATATATATATATATATATATATATATATATATATATATATATATATATATATAATTCTACTGTACGTGTGTATGTCACCGAACACCTCCTAAACGGCTGGACCGATTAGAATGCTTTGTATGAGTTTGGGTGCGCCCCTGGATGGTTAAGATTCACAAATCATATATAATGTATAGATAAAGCGGCCGTAGCCCAATGGCTAGGGCGTCGGACTTGTGATTTTGAGGTCGCCGGTTCGATCCCCACCCATTGCACTACCGACGCGACGTGAACCCACTCGTAACACAAGCATTTTAGCTTAGCACGAGGGGTTAACACGAATACTAGTAGACTGCAAAAATCTGCTAGAAACCTTTTTATAAAATATATATTAAATATTAATATATTATCATGCAGGACAACGTCTGTCGGGTCTGCTAGTAAACATATCATTTTCTTTATTTCTTTATATTCCAAACAAAATTATTATAAATAAATAAATAAAATAAAAATAAAAATCATTTTTATTTACGTAAACCAATTACAGGCACTTGTAAATCGTCAAACATTATTTGAAAATTAATTATTATTTATCTTAAATTACATTTGCTGTTTATTTATAAACCTATTCAAATTACTTATTTATAATTAAATTAATTATTATAATTAATGTATATTGTCGCTAGGAGGCAAAATGCTTGTTCTGTCTATATTATGCCAAAACAATTGTCATTATTTGGGTGGACCATGAGCATATAACGACGGACGCGCTTTAATGCTACCACCGGATCCAATGCGCCCCAACTGAGAAGATCCGGCGAAACAAACTCAGTGGGTTACTCTACCACCGGTTTCAACACGGCCCACATGAGGCGGTCCGGCGAAACATACTCAAATGGGCAATTACGCGGGGTTTAGGTCCAGTTATTTAATTTATATTTTAGTAGGCACACACATTTATTGCCCTAACGGTTGTCTTGTTATTATTTGTTTATTTTTGCTCAATAAGATTGAATGATATTGAGACAGAACTAGCGTTAATTAATAGTTAAGGTATGTAAAGAAGTCAATTACAGACAGTTCACAGGATAATACACAGTTCTAGTCACAACTATTGTACTTGGCTATATTATTATGGTCTTCAGTGAGGTAGGTGCAAAGATGGTACCGAAACCCAAACGTCTTTATCTTCAATATAGTTCTGAATACTATAGTAACCTTTTGACATGAGAACAGTTTTGACATGTGATTTAAATCTTGTATCAGGCAAGTCTGTAATATAATTAGGGAGTTTATTATAGAACCTAATACAATTTCCCATAAATGATTTATTCGTTTTGCTAACTCTAAATCCTGGAACAGCAAGTTTATGTTTATTTCTAGTATTAATATTATGAATGTCACTTTTTTTACTATATTTATCAATATTTTTTCTAATAAAAAGAATATTTTGGTATATATACTCAGAGGGCACGGTAAGTATATTAATATTTTTAAAAAGGTTACGTAGGGAGTCGCGACTACCTAATCCATACATGGCCCTGACCGCTCGTTTTTGTAATACGAATATAGTATTTACATCGGCGGCTGACCCCCACAGCAGAATTCCATAAGACATAATGCTATGAAAATACGCGAAATACACTAGCCTAGCCGTGGCTAAATCGGACAACTGTCTGATTTTCCACACAGCATACGAAGCTGAACTTAATCTACCAGCGAGTTTCTCAATATGAGGGCCCCATTGTAGTTTAGAATCTAAGGTAATTCCTAAAAATATGGTTGAAGTGACCAAATCTAATGTTTCTCCATTCAATGAAACTACTGGGATGGAATTGATTACATTTGGTAGAACGAATTTGACACATTTGGTTTTTCCTGCATTAAGCAAAAGATTATTTGCGGAAAACCAGTTTGCAATTAAACCGAGTGTTCGATTATGTTCAATTAGATCAGTATTTTTTCTTTTAACTTTAAAAATCAATGATGTGTCATCGGCAAACAGAACAATGTCTGATAATTCATTAATTAGGTATGGGAGATCATTTATATAAACTAGAAAAAGAAAAGGACCTAAGATTGATCCCTGGGGCACCCCCATTTTAACAAAATGCCCTTCAGAATTCACGCCGTCTATAGATACTATTTGTTTCCTATCTGATAAATAGGATATTACAAGATCAAGTGATTTATCACAAACACCATAATATTTCAACTTTAGCACGAGCGTTTCGTGATTTACACAATCGAATGCCTTGGAGAGGTCACAAAAGACTCCCAGAGCATCCTGCGAACCCTCCCATCAATAAACATATTATTATATACCATCAAAGTCCACAAATACCAGAATGTTGCACCACTTTTTAAAAAACTTCATACTTGGAGCATGCATCCATCACTATGTTTTATATTGGCTACCAAGCGATTCTTTCGTAGATGGAGCCCCGATAGTACATACATAAAAAATATAATAATATTATATTTTTTATGTATGTACTATCGGATGATATTATCATCTAGGAACATTAATAAATTCAGCCCAGAAATGGCTGGCCAAGTGATTGTAATGGCTATTTGACCCAGAATATAGCAGTTTCCATACTTTATTAGTGATCTATATTTCATAAGAACTTTTAATGGGTTAAGTTATGAGAATATTTTGGCTGACTGCCATCCTGATATGGCAATGTAATAGTATTTTTTCATTTTAATTATCTAAATGTCCTAAATGGTGGGCGGCAAAAGCATACGTTTTACTTAAAAAAAAAACATCAATGAAAATATTCATCGAGCGATTACGTTTAACGTTTATCTATAATTATTACATTTTATAATTTTTGAAATTAAACAAGTATTTACGTTATTATTTTAATTATATTTAAGTCTTAACATCTTAGTTTATTATTTAACTATATTGTGTCAAATAGCTTGTTCTGTCTATATTAGGTTAGAACAAGTAGACCATGAGTACATAACGACGGACGCGCTTTAATGCTACTTAATAATATAACAACTATAAAAATACAGATTCATGAAAATATATTTTTTTGTTTCAGGTAATAATTTTATTATAGCAGCTATCTCAAAAATAAGAGGTGTCTTTAAAACAAACTTTGGTAAGTAATCTACTAAAAATCTCTTTGGTAGTTCTTTGTCTTACACGAAATACTACTTAAAACTTATATATGAAGCAGCATTCAAAATTAGTTTCGCGAACATACGAGCTCCTTCACTGTATATTTTAATATAGGTATTTATCATTAAGAAGACTTCACTATAACTTCAAATTATGAAATATTAATCCATCAACGGGATTGTTGCACTGATTTTTTTTACCTTAAAAACACTATACACATACACACTGAACTAGAGCTACGTAAATGACACCATGCGACCATTATTTCATTTAAAAAATCATCACATTAAATCTCACATTTAATCGGAGGTCCGTAGGTTCCATTCCCGCCCTGGAGAAAAACAAAACAAATATTTCTTGGCAGGTTGGTGGTTCTCTAGCTAGCTTAAGCTCTTGGTTTCTTTTTTTCGGATGGATATTTATAACAATATTATTTAGGGATCCGGAAATAGTTTACTAATTAATATTGTGTGGCACCAACGAAGTAACCAAGCGTGCGTAATTAAAAAAAAAACCCTTGACTGTTCAGGATGAATGAAGCTAAAGTCGACGTTATACGGAATGATGATGATGGTGGTATCGAGAAAAAAATCAAAATCACTTCACATATGTAACAAAGATATATCTCACCCACATTTACCTTTAAAACTTTTTAAAAGATGCAAAGTTTTTGCCCATTTTTTTTTTGTTGGCACGACTTAGAATATACCATCTACCTAATCCTGTTCTAACAAACCTAAATGCCCCAAAGTAGGTATCATGATGGACTTAGCGTCGCCTTAGTTGCAAGTAAATCCTCTTTGCTATACACACAGGCGTTATACTACCATTTACATAATATTAGTATCTAGAATAGTGGACAAGTGGACATTTAAAATTAACTTTATGAAGGAAAACCAACGAGTTATATGTATCGAAATAGTTTAAACAAAATAATAAGTGTGAATTAAAAAAAATGTACGTTTAAATAACATACCTAACATAAACAATGTTACCAAAATGTAATTCAATATTTATGATTATCTAGCTGTGCCCCTTGGTTTTACCCGCGTTACTCTGCTCCAGTGGGTCGGAGCGTGATGTTTTGTAGCCTATATGTTAATCCAGCTTATAACCTATCCCAGTGCAATTAATTTCAGACAATTCCGTTCAGTAGTTTTGGTGTGAAAAAATCCATACTTACAAACTTTATAATTTTAGTAGGATAATTTGTGTAATTGATGTTTGGCTATTTATTGCCTTTAACTGGTTTACGTACATAGAACTATTTTTTTCTTACAGCGTAGTATAGAATAATTAACAAGTAATGTAATATATTAATATGTGGAAGCTATATTATTATACCATCGGCGGTTTTATCGTGATCAGGGATCTCTTCCACAAGATTTAGGTAAATGAAATGATAATTAATTAGAAGAACCGGTAAGGTCTTCTTGAAATTGCTTTAGTTATATAGTTAACACCCATATTAAAAGAATATAAGTATTACTTGGAAGATGGAAGAAGAAAGATTGACAAAACAGCTATTCATGGCAAGTGTGTGTGGCACAGTTGGAAGGGGAAGACCTCGACAAACGTTCTTTTAATCGTACACGTGATTTTATGAAGAATGTTAAGATATTGAATGAAGCGAAAGATGTGTGTAGGGATCGTAGCAAGTGCAGGTCCATTTTCTCTGCCTACCCCGCTGGGAAACAGGCGTGAGCTTATGTATGTATGTATTACTTTCTTAAAATCAACTATTTGATACTACTGTCCTACAGAACCCTTTATCATCATCCTCAGGCCCTATGACGTCCACAGAAGGCCTGCTCCCGAGGGAGGGTCTTGCCATAGTCACCACGCTTGGCAGGCGGGTTGATGAAGCCGTAACAGTCAGGGAATCGTTCCCTGGTATACGATTGTTATATATTGTTACTAGCGGGCCGCCTCGGCTTCGCACGGGTGGACTTTTATACCCTACCCCTGCCCTACCCTACCCCTACCCTAACCCTGCCCTATCCCTACCCTACCCCTACCCTACCCCTACCCCTACCCTACCCCTACCCTACCCTACCCCTACCCTACCCCTACCCTACCCTACCCCTACCCTACCCTACCCCTACCCTACCCTACCCTACCCTACCCCTACCCCTACCCAAAAGTATCCTATGTCCTTCTCCCAGTTCTTAGCTACCTCCCTACCAATTTTCAGCCAAATCGGTTCAGCCGTTCTTGAGTTATAAATAGTGTAACTAACACGACTTTCTTTTGTTTTTAAGTGTATATGTATTCTGCTCTTTAGGGCGGAGACAAATCCAAAGAAACAAAAACCATGAAAATTGATCCAGCCGATCTCGAGTTATAAGTGTTGTAACAAACCCGTCTTTGTTTTATATATATAGATGGTCTTACAACAATTGGGACCTACGGCTTAACGTGCTTTCCGAGGCTCGGATAAGGGAAGTAGTCCCGAAATCGATCAGACCCTCAAATAAATCTTAGATTTTTACACAAAGATTTCTTGTAGGGATCAAACTCAGACTAATAGCGAGGCTTATGCCACTATGCCACGGAGCTGTCTACAGCACTCTATTACCAATCGAATCGACTTTCGGATATACTTGTAATAGAAATGGTCAGTACAAAATAATATCTAATGCAAATAAACCCGTAAGTAGGAACATTTACCTAGGTCATTTCCTTAGCCACATCTACCAAGCCTACTTCTAAACCGCCACCCTGCCTTACTAAGTGCTTTTAAAAGTTACCGGGAAAATATTTTTTCTCCCGACTTCGCTTTTTAAAACGTATTTTTTCAGTGCGTCTTACCTAGTGTTTTTGTTTCGTAATTTTTTATAGCTATTGGCTCGCTTTAAATCTCGGAGGGTTCGATCCCCACCGCGGACAGGAAATCTTTGTGTAAATTGTAAGATTTCCTTAAAACTCATATTATATACTTACATACAATTTAAATGGACATAATCAAAATTGAACACTTGTCACAATTATGTTTATAAGTTTCGTTTTTTATAAACATATTTATAAACGTATAAATACATGCAATATAATATAATTCGTCGTCGTCCACAGCCCGTTTACGTCCACTGTTGAACATGGGCCTCCTCTTAACAGACCTTGGCAAACCAGGATCGTAGAGGGATATTGCCATAATCACCACGCTTGGCAGACGGATTGGTGATCGCAGTAAGATGTAAACCTTGAGCTAATAGATGCTGCTGCCCATCCTTCAGCCATATGTCCCTTAGTCGACTTTTACGACACCCATGGGAAGACATGGGGTGGTCTATTCTAAGCCGGAAACCACACGGCATATTATAATTACTCAAATAAAATATATTATTTCAATCTACAAAATACCTTCCAAAAGCTTTTAATAAGTAGACAAAACCAATTACTTTACCCAGTCGATCCAAATCCAGGACTAAAATAAAATTACAAACCAAAGATTACAATAAGAACAGCGGACCTTAAGTATTCTAACTCCTTTATTCATTAATCAAAATAATTCTTGGAACTCTAACGTCATAATTAAAGTAATAAGATCCAACCCTTTGTGATAACTTTTCAACAATTTTCTCAAAATGAAATCGTCATTGCGAATTGAGTTTTTTGCTCGCGGAATACAAGATGAGGGGCAGTTGAGAATATCATTTGTATCTATAAAGATCTGTATAATTGCTAGATAAAGTTAATTGTACGAATAATAATATTCTTTTATCGGAGTTTTCTTTGATATAGAAGTTACTATTATCTTTTGTATCGATGGAAATTAATTGTTGAAGGATGTAAAATGTATAAGTTTATTTTGTTGAACATGTTTTTATGCCATATGAAAAAAATGCCTATGCTGCTTTCTAGCAATGTATAAAAGAATTAAAAATTTGACGAATGATGATCTATGACTAGCTTAGCATAACTAGTTAAGTTAAGAGAACTATGCACGTGGTTTTTCCCGCGTTTCTCTACTCCAGTGGGTCGGAGGGTGATGTTTTGTAACCTATATGTTTATACAGCTTATAAACTATCCATGTGCAATTTTTCAGCCAAATCCGTATAGTAGTTTTTGTGTGAAAGAGAAACAAACATCCATCCACACATACACTTTTCGCGTTTATAATACTAGCAAGGACTATAATTGGTCACTTGAATACATTAATTATTTATACTGTATTAAAGTGTATTCTATATTCAATTAATATTCAAAGAGCAATCTTGGCGTAGACCAAGTGATCATAGACAATGAAGTGATCATAATAAATGTTTGCTTTGAAACATACAGAACAATATTTTTGTCATACGAAACGGTATGTAAACTCTCATTTTATTAAATGTTAAACACATTTAATAAACGTAATTATAATTATTTATAACTTTTCCATTCGTTAACTATAAATTATTTGTGTTAAAAATAATATCAAAAACATTAGCATTTAAAATACTGTCTTATTATAAAGAAGAATAATGTAAATTGATCAGACCGTAATAAATTGATTCAAATCATAAGGTTCGTGAACGTATACCTAAATGACTTTAAACGGTTCCAAAATTTAAACGATAAGTTTAAAAAAGATTGTACGTAAATTCTGGTGAAGGGCTATAAATCCATCATTCTAAACCTTTGTGTCGAAGTCTGTACTAATTGGATTGGATCAAAGCAGTCGCACTTTCCTTTTTTTAGCCGGCTAGTGTCCCGCTACTGCATTTTTACTCCTAAAACTTTTCCAGCAAAGTTGTTTCGGTACTTATCGTGAAAGATCGCTTTGATTAATTAATGTTTAAAGTTGGCGACGCGGCGGTAAAATCATTACCAAGAATTTTGAAGCCACAAAAATAAAAAATGGTAAAGTCGTAATGCCGTTTGCCCTATGTTTGTCCTTCATTCTTTGAACTTAACGTAAGGAACAAATAAAGCCAAAATATATTGCCGAAATGTTTCTAGATGATACAAAAAGAATCGCAGGCCGTCTCCCTTGTTTACAAAACAATAGAACACGCGATGCGGAAAAATAAAGGCGAAGTAACATCAATCTTCGTCGACCAACGGCGACTCATCGGCTACGAAAAAAAAATCAAAAGCTAACCGGTCGATGACTGTATAGCATACAGATGCGACTTTTTAAGGGCCCCAAGAAAAGACGCGCATTTATCGACTTATCTTTCAGGAGGGGATGGTCGCAATAGTAGATAGACTGACGTCATCGCATGTTTGTAGTGGTTTTGAAGTGTTGAATTTGTAAATATTGGTTCGTTTTTGAGGGACGATAGTGGAACGATTTTCTTAAATAGAGTCATTTGTATTGTAACATGGGGAGGGTTGAGTTACATACTTGTAAATGTGGCGTTTATTGACCACTTTGTGAGAGAGTACGTGTGGGTTACCGATTGCTTTGTCAGCGCTGTGTGTGCTGAATATAAATTTAGCTTTTGTCGTTTCTTTGACCCTCTGTAGCAAGTTAAAAGTAATTCAAACCATTACTGTTAAGCTGCGTTGCTGACTCAATAAAATAAAGTTTACATAAACACAATTTGCAAGTCACACTAATTTAATTAACATTTTATAACTACTTTTATGATTGACTATTTCTTATTACTTTTAAAATAGAATGTCTCATATATACCTTTTTTAAGATACAATTCAGGAATATTGTATTGAGTATTGGTCCAATGGCACCAATCCGCTTGCAAAGCGTGGTGATTATGGCAATATTCCTCAACGACCCTGGCTTGCCAAGATCAGTTAAAGAGAAGGCAGTTCAGCAGTGGACGTATATTGAATATTGTATTGAAGTGTATTCTATATTAAATTAAAATTTAAGCGACCGTAGTCCAATGGCTAGGGGCGTCGGACTTATGATCTTGTGGTCGCCGGTTCGATCCTCACCCATTGCACTACCGACGTGAACCCGCTCGTAACACAAGCATTTTAGTTTAGCACGAGGGGTTAACAAGAATACTAGTAGACTACAAAACTCTGCTAGAAATCTCTAAAAAGAAAAAAAAAATAACAAAAATTGGCTTAGAACATCTATATTATATAAAGATATCTATATTATATATATAGTATGTATATTTAGGTTTTGAAAAATGCCAAAACGATATGTTTTTCAGTCGCCTCTCATTTTAACTTTATTTATATGAACCTAAAACCAATCAGCTTCCCCGAAGTCACGTTCCTTAATCCACAACAGAGCATTAATCATGTCTGCGCCATCCATCTACAAGTTGATGTGGGAAGGTCCCAAGATACATAAAAAATTCCATCCGTCCGTGGCTTCCTGGTTTTTGATACATGACTAGGAAATATTTTATATGAATATGTAAGTAGATTATGTTATAAGTCTGTCATGAAATTGTTATTTGCTAATATATGAAGCTGAAGAGTTTTGTTTGCTTGAAAACGCTACTCTCATGCATTTGAAAAAAATCTTTGAGTGTTATATAGCCAATTAGATATTATAGAGAACTAGCGCGTTACTCTGCTCCAGTGGGTTGGAGCATGATGTTTGGTACCTATATGTTAATCCAGCGTATAACCTATCCCGGTGCAAAATTTCAGCCAGTTCCGTTCTGTAGTTTTGGCGTAAAAGAGTAACAAACATCCATCCATCCATCCATACTTACAAACTTTCGCGTTTATAATATTAGCAGGAAGATTAAATTTAATTATGTTGTTCCTACGGGAATGGGAGTGACGCAGGCAAAATCGTATAATATAAAAAAAAAATGCAAATAGTTATATAATTTTATTAAAGTTATATTGCGTAGTTTCTTAGGGTAAAATAAGACCATTTTATATAAACAACAAAATGTTAGGAACATACTGTGTGTAGTTCAAGAATAACTTGTTATAAACGGCATTGCTCCGGTCACGGTTCTTACTGAAGTTCTTGCTGAATTCTTGACTCTGATCATCATTTTATTTCATCATCAGCCCGTATAACGTCCACTGCTGAACATGGGCCTCCTCCCGAGAGAGGGTAGTTGCCATAGTCACTACGCTTGGCAGGCGGGTTGGTGACCGCAGTATTATGTTGTACTACATGACCGTAGCGTGGCCAAATACCGCTACGCTACGATTGGTTGTCATTTTATTTAAGCATAGACCGCACAAGGGAAATAAATACTAGTGTCACGAGGGACTTTACCAACACACAATTTACGAACACAAAGTTATTTTATTAAAGTTATATTTATTTACATACAAGTTCAACGTCTACAACGTAGGTACCATTTTCTTTATGTATTTAATTTATATTCTGACCTCTTGAAAGGTCTCTGAACAAGTATGCTTGACCACGTTTACTGCCACAAAGGTCGTATAGAAGCTTACTCAATGACTTTTTTATCTATTAAACGCGCAGAATTTCATGTAATTTATTACACATTTACGATGTTCGACGTATTTTGAGATGACATCTGCGAATATTGAAACTTGCAAGTTATAGATTACTATCACTTTATTGAATTTATGTCAGACAACAAATAAATTTGAAGGTAAAATTCAATTTGTGTGCGGTATTATTCAATTTTAGATATTATTTATCATTCCAGTTGATATTAATTTCAGTCTTAGTTTCTTAATAAATAAAGATATTTTTTTTCTTCCTTTATTCATTGTACTTATTCCCATAATTATCGGCCTGTATAACGTCCACTGCTGAACATAGGCCTAATCCAGAGGGCCCTCCCTCTATTCGTGTAGGTTTTAGTCACCACGCTTGGCAGGCAGGTTAGCGACCACAGAGTTATCTTGTAACACACAGGATAACGCTGCCTCTCGGTCTCCTATTAAATTATGGTTACAGGTGATGTTATAACATTTGTGAGCCACGGCTTTACTTGTTCTCCAAAGCACCGTGGATAGTCTCTCGACCAACCACACTCGGTAGTCCGAAAGTAATCTTAAATTTCCTTAGTTTTATTATCTGTGTGCTGCATTTATTTGTTTATTATCTGTGAACTCTAAGACCTTAGACATTGGACTTTTAAAAAGCAACTAGTAGCTGTAGATATAAGATAGCATTTGTGAGCTTTTATGTCTAGACAGTGGAAGGAGTCAGGCATAACAATTTGCACTTCTACCCTTCTACTTTCATTATGGTCTAGCGTTTATACAAAAAACATAATGCGTGGAGTTCTTTCGATAATTTGTTATATCCTTTAGTCTACAGATTAAATTAATCTTTTCAACTTGTTTTGACAGCCATTTTAGACTAGGACTTAACTATCTTTTATATATATGTATAAGGATCGTAAAGGGATATTGCAATAATCACTACGCTTGGCGGGCGGATTGGTGATCGCAGTAAGATGATAACTTTGAACTGATAGATGCTGCTGCATATCCATCAGTTTAATATTATTTACGACACCCATGGGAAGACATGGGGTTGGTCTATTCTATGCCGGAAACCACACGGCTTATTTGATTATTTATAACGTAAAATTAAAGCAAAAATAAGAAACGGTCCAATTGATTTTGTTGTTTTTTTTTTATTTGTGTAAGTATCAAACAAGAATTTAGTGAAAGATTTTTTAATAATATTCCACGGGATAAGTCAGATACGGGCGTATTCTTACTTAATCAGATAATACTGGACATAAACAGCTACTTCATTATACAATTAACAATAATAATTAAAAGCCTAACTAAATACCTTTAACAGTAGTACCTAGGTTTAGTATAAAAAAGACACTCCAATTGAATTTAAAACAATAAAAACCGTTTTTTATTCAGCGCGGAAATTGTGAGGTCGTTTCTTAATTGAAACCCGTCACCAAATTTTAAGTACCATCGGGCTATAAAAATGGCGATGACCTATCTGTTATTTAAAGCCTTTTTATTTCCATACCGTGAGAGCTTCGTGTTTTTAATTGTTTTTTTTTTATTTTGGTCTTTTTGCGCAATAATGTACAAAAGTAGTGGCAAAAATATGAGTGCGCTTTAGAGTACAAACGCGAGGGCGAGGACGTACTTATATTGTTGTGCGAAACAAATATGGTGACGAATTTTCATTAAAAAAAACGCTGTTAACCGCGACTACGTCCGCGTGGAGAATTTTGTCGCGATAAAAGGATTCTTCTCTCTATGTTTATGCTAGTTTATGTTTTTTCCTAACGTCTAGTCTATATCTGTATCAAATTTAATCAAAATCGGTTCAGTATTTTAGGTTTAAAAGCGAATTATGCAGATAAACAGTAACTTTTGCATTTATATTATTTAAAAAAATATTTAAATGTCTTTCTTTTTATTATTCGATTGATATATATGATCTTATAACAATCGGGACCATCGGCTTATGGAGCTTTCTGAGTCCCTCAACTTACCAGAAGCCGAAAAAAATCTTAGATTTTACACAAAGATTTTTGTCTGGAGATTTCCTCTCATTTAATTATGCAGAAAGGTTAAATTATTGCCGCAATTGTCTTTCTAAATGGTATCGTATTCCATTGTTTTTTTCATTTTATAAAAAAAGAAAAAAAGGCAGCTCTCGCACTAGGCAAATAAATCCGTGTCGCGGGGGAATTAACAAACACACAATTCACGAACACAAAGTTATGACACGAGGTATACCCATACAGATATGTATAGAACACTAGCAATTTTGTAGTTAACAGTCCTTGCAGCTACTCTTTTGACCGCGACGCAGTAAATTGTACCAAGTCTTTCTTTCCATCGATCATTATTTTCCCTTTGTCCAAGCTGACGTCATTTTTACGTGTTCGGTACGACACATCCATCATTGGTATGCCATTCCCAAACCAATACGTTTCTCTATTTGATTTTGTCCCAAATAAATACTATTATTATTTACTTCAGTTATTTACTAGCTGTGTGGTTTCCGATTTAAAATAGACCACTTTATATCCTCCTGATGGATGGGCAGGAGCATCGATCAGCTCATAAATACTCCTATCTTTAATCTACCTACCAAGGGTATTGATTACGATAATATCTCTCAACCCAGGCTTGCCAAGTTCTGCTAAAGAGGAGACCCATATTCAACAGCGGTCTGAAGTAAAGTAAGTAAATTTACTTCTTTCATCGCCAATAGCACGACGTAAAGTATGATCACATAAACAAATAGACATCTCCCATAGGATATTCCGTATATATGGGTGCGTCACGTCACCCGCTGTTTCGGGGTCCCCGCCCTCATATGCCATTACATTTTATAGCCCAACATTGTAAGACGAATAAGTTCTTAGTTTTTCCATTACTTTTATTACTTTTCAGCGTGTCCCGTAATCACTTGAGACGGCAATTAGAATGAGGGTTAACGTCTAATCTAGCATCATTAAAACAATTAGAGCGTAAACTAAATTAGATTTAGGTAGTGTACAGCCAGGTGCTTTGTTTAAGATCTTAAATATATATGGTTTAGTTTAGCATTTTCAATTAAGTTGGGCCTTTAATAAAGACTATATTTTATGTAATTAAGCTTGATGTCATTAGTATTTATTATGTGTAAATATTTTGAACGTTGTTAAATATCAGTTCATGGACTGACTTCGTATTTGTAACTTGGTATTTGGGTATAGTAACCGCTTTTTTTTATATAGTGTATATTTTTAATGGTTAACTCAATTATTTAAAATAACTCTCATACCTACTAGAGAAATAAATTTCTGAATTCCTGAGTTCACGGTAGCAATACACATCTACACTATACACATAAATACCGTGGTTCACATAAATAATTGTCCCGGGTAGGATCGAACCAAGACAGAGAAGCAACCATTGTCACCGTTGAACCACCAAAGGTGACAAAGTCAATGACTTTGTCACGTTTTTTAAAACTTATTTCAACGTATTTCAGCAATTTCACCGCTTAGTTATTTCCATATAGCAGCAAACATGAATGACAAAGTAGTAGAAATGTTATTTTTCGTCAGCGGGCAGGTGGTGTGGAAGGTTGTTTACTCAAACAACATACATCGAAATGTAAAACCAGACGGGTATTCAAATATACTGGAGACTGGATTCGCTAGCAAATGATACATATGTTGCAATACTGAAAACTTATGGGTACCTATATATAAAAGTTACAATTTGTTATTATATTTTACTAGCTTCCCGCGCACGGTTTCACCCGCGTAGCTCCCGTGCCCGTGGGAACTTCGTAATAAAATATAGCCTATAACCTTCCTCGATAAATGGACTATCCAACACTGAAAGATTTTTTAAATCGGACCAGTAGTTCCTGAGATTAGCGCGCTCAAACAAACAAACATACTCTGCAGCTTTATAATATTAATTAATACATTTACTTACATTTTATGTCCACTGCTGAACATTGGCCTCCTCTTTAGCAGACCTTGGCAAGCCAGGGTCGTTGAGGGATATTACCGTAATCACATTTGGCAGGCGGATTGGTGATCGCAGTAAGATGGGAGTATATTTGAGCTGATCGATGCTGCTGCCCATCCATTAGGTATATGTCCCTTAGTTGTCTCTTATGACACCTATAGAAAGATATAGAGTGGTCAATTCTAAGCCGCCACACGGCAAGATATTTTACAAATTTGTTTGAAAAAAGTTCAATAGCTAGAAACTCCGTTATCCTATTTTGGTATACATTTAAGCAATTACAAGTATAATGTAACTATATACGTGTAAAAAGAGATAAGCAGTACCTATTTCTATTAAAAAAAAACATTTAGGGATTCTGTGGCAAATGTCATTTCACTACAATAGATTAATACCATACATATTACAAGACATATCTTTGACTTCGTCGAAAACACATAAGTTAACCTAATACATAAACATCATGAACATTCCACGACCCTCTCAACGGCTACACAACCTCAAAAAAACAGCAAACTGAAACATAGGTAAGTACCAACCTAATATATGAGACCATATTTCATGTTGAAAAAATACTCACTATTTCTGATTTCGGTTTTTTCACCAACGTAATTTATCTAAAAGCCGTAAAACTAGACGGTTGGAGGCAGACACGTCCGTCTCCGCATAAGTACCCTGGCGAAATGCCAAGGGTGAGGGTATGGCCTTCAGGTCATCGCTGTAAGCACCTATTAAGGCGTTAATAGAATACCTACCTTAGTACCTCCCAATAACGCCCAATTTCCTTTGACAGCATGTTATTTTGAAACCATTTTGAATCACCCAAAGTCACTTCAGGCTATCGGCACATCTGGATTGGAATGAGATTCCGGATTAGGCTTTATTTCTGTGAGTATAGGGTTCATATTTGGCTTAGTATGGCTGACATTGCATCAAGCTGCCAGTATTATTCTCGTTTTTGGTGAAATTATACGTAGATGGTGACGTTCGCATCAATTTTAGCACTCTTCTACCCTATTGCGGTATTTCAGTGTAGGTACTTTTATCAAAATGTTTGTCTGCAGTGTTTGTTTTGTTGTTCATGTTTGACGAATGTTTTGTATCCTGATTCGTGACTTATTTGCTTGTATAATAAAGAGGACTATATTTAAACGGTTAGAGTTATTTTGCTAGTTTAATAAATATGACTGTATTTAAATTATAATGATCCATATGAACGTCAAGTTATCTGGGGGCCGAGTCTGCTATTTTTTTAAGTATTGTGCCACCGTAGTGCCTCCATGATATCATTATGCCAAAAAAACGGTAATCTACTAATGTCACTATGGTGTCGGCGCTGGAATGGCAGTCGGTATTGCTACCGCAGAAAAAGGCCGTAAAAGGCCGAAAAAGTAGATTACCAAATGGGAAAAAAACCGACCATAAAACTGTCATTGACAGTTCATGGACACGCCATTACGATAGTAGACTCGGGGCCCAGGTGATAACTCCGCAAATTATGTGCAATAGCGCATTCCAGCATTTTTACATATTTTTGAGCAGAATTGATATTTGTTGATACCACTTGATATTGGTCAATCTTATCTATATCACATACACTTTTTCAAAAATTAAGTAGGTATATAGTATGAACTAGCTTCCGCGCGCTGTTTCAGCAATTTCAGCACTCTCGTTCGTGTAGTTCGTGTAGGAACGGAAGGACTAAAAAAATATATTTAGTCCGTCAGTTAGATTACTAAAAAATATTGGACACGTTTTTTTATTTATTTATCAAATCAACAAAAATTGACAAAGATACAGAGCAAAAACAAACTATAAAGTTCAGGAGAGGGGGGCTTGTGACGTCACTATTAGGTAAAATTATACCTAATAGTGATGTCACACAAAATTTCAACGCGCTGTTTCTTCGTCATTGTTTGTTTGAGGAACGAAAAAAAAACGTGTCCAATATTTTTGGTAATCTAACTGACGGACCAAATAGATTTTTTTAGTCCACACGCCTTCAATATAGCCTATAGGCTTCCTAGATATATAAGCTATCTATATCTGAAAGAATTGATCAAATCGGTCCAATAGCTCCTGTGATTAGCGGTTTGAAGTAAACAAACAAACTCTTCAATTTTGTATATTAGTATGTTATTATATAGATTTCTGTAAAGTGACGCCAGATTCTAATAGTTGCGCTTAGAGTCCACCAGCCGGATTAATTTAATATGAATACCCACATTTTTACTCGCCCACCAAAGCTAAGTTCCCCGTAACAATTTTACAAGGCTGCACACTTTACGGTACCAACTAGCCGTTTTAAATTTCTAGGGCAGCTCACGGTGTTAGTAATTTCGCACCAGCAACCAGGCTTTTGAACTACTCTTTGTGCAAACGGTAATTAGAGTGAGAAAGCTACAGACGTCGTCTGCTTTGGAAGCCCCGATTTGGAGCTTGTGGCTGTTAATTACTATGTTAAAGAGTAACAGTAGAATTTATACCTGTTTTGTGATTATTTATATGGTTGATACATATTTATTTTATTAAAGGTTTACAAAATTGTCTTTATAAAAATCATTTCCCGCGCGCGGTTTCACCCGCGTGACTTCCGTTCCCGTGGGAACTTCATAACTAAATATAGCCTATGTAATTCGGGGATAGTGTAGCTTTCTAACGTTGGAATATTTTTTTTAATCGGTCCATTAGTTTCGGAGCCCTATTAATACAAACAAACTATCAAATCTTTCCTCTTTATAACATTGGTATAGATGTTACTCAGGTTCTAATGGTGAAAGGATGATCGAAATCCGTTCAGTATTTTTTGAGTTTATTCGAAACAAACATACATAAACATAAACTTTTCCTATTTATAATATTAGTAAAGATACAAGATCCTTCAAAATTGCATGGTATAATTTAACTGAAGGATTGCTTAGTGTATTTTTGACATAGTATGTAACATAATTTTTGTTATTATTGCATACACCATATCCTTTAAAACAGTCCTTCAAATCTGTGTGGTACAATTTAACTGAAGAATCTCCGTAGTAACTTCATAATTAAATATAGCCTATATATAGCCTTACTCGAAAAATGGGCTATCTCACACTAAAAGAATGTTTGACATCGGACCAGCCGTTCCTGAAATTCGCGCGTTCAAGCGAACAAACAACCCAAATCTTCAGCTAAGTATAACATTAAGTATATAGATTCCAGCGGGCTCAAGCTAGTGTGGTATATATTGTTGGTATTGAATATGCTGCAACCTCCGTAGCGTAGCGGTATTTGGCTCGCTTTAAATCTCGGAGGTTGTGGGTTCGATCCCCACGCCGGACAGGAAATCTTTGTGTAAGCCGTTGGTCGCGATTGTTATAACATCATCTATAATAATCGTATATCAAGGAACGGGCAGCAGCGTTTCCTTGTGTGGTACAACATAATACTGCGGTCACCAACCCGCCCGCCAAGCGTGGTGATTATGGCACCTACCCTCTCTAGGGAGGAGGCCCATGTGCAGCAGTGGACGTTATACGGGCTGATGACAATGATTGAATATGCTATCTAAATGAAGATACCAACAAAGCATCGAATAGATGTGTGGGGAAAGCCAGCGCCTTGCAATATTTATGTCGAAAGTTACACATCCCACGGGAAATATGTATGGCAAAACTCATTTTAGTAACCTTCTTATAAATAAACTAGCTTCCTGCGTACGGTTTCAGCCGCTTTACTCCCATTCCAGTAAGAACTTCATTATTAAATATACCCTTAGACCTTCCTCAGTACGTGGGCTATCTAACACTGAAAGAATGTTTCAAATCGAACCCGCAGTTTCTGAGATTAGTGCGTTCAAACTCTTTAGCTTTATATATTAGTATAGATATAGATACACATTAAAACCATCAAACTGATTTACCTGAAACGGTTTAGAATTAAACAATACATTATAATGTTTTGCCTAGTAGCTCACGCTAAGTATTCGCTAGTTACCCAAGTACAATAAATCTGATATTTATCTAGATAATAAGGTCTAGTAAGCATGTAGTGATTGCAACCGGCTATTAGCGCCCCCTACACTAAGGTTAACGCTTCTAAATATTGTACCTACGCTACGAGAGTATTGAAATTTTATTCTTCAATGAAAATCCCGTTCTATTCAATAATGCTGAGTTCATGAATACTACATGTGATAACACAAACGCCGACCCGACATTACTTTCAACGACTTTTAAATATTAATATACCTTCGTACTTGCTTTCTATTGAAACTAAACTGTTATCGACAGTGCTGAATGAAAAACAATTTACTAAAAACACCAACGTACTTTGTCCTAAGTAAATATTTTAAATAAAATCTCAACTAAAAGCAGTACACCTGTATGGTCATCATACAAAGATATTCAGTAAAATCGGGCTTATTTCGCTCAGACCATTCCACTTTATTGATATAGAATATTGGAAACACAACGGCATCAGCGACACATTTGAATTCAAAATGTTTTTGGTTACAACATCTTGTGCAAATAAATTTGGACTTTATGTTATTGCATTCTTGGTTGATATTTGTATGGATTTTGGTGTATAGGTACAGACGCCGTTTTGTGAGGCTGGTTGCTGGAGCTCTGCCAATAGTCAGACGTGGTGCACTGTGGATCCACGGCCGCTATGCCCGCAGGGTTTTATCTATTCAGAATTGAAAGCGTTGATAATAAAATTGTCTGGACACGTTTACAGACTCTGCAAGTAGTTGCTGTACAAGCCTAATTGCTTTTCTCAGTGTTATTAGGTTTACTTATGACTGTGTGTTTAAGAGAAAGAGCGCGAAATAAGCGTTGTTTGGTTACGCTTACAAAGCAAAGTGTTTGTAAACATTCTGCTATTCGTAGCTCTTTGTTATTATAATTATTATATTTTACACAATGCCTTGTTAACACTTACCTACAGAGTAAAATTGAATGTAAACCATTGAATGATAAATACATTTTACTTATTTTTTGGATATATGATCAACATTGGAACTGACTGATCAGTGGTTAAAACTCTTGCTGAATGTCAAAATAGTCTGCAAAAGCTTAATTCTTTTCGTAAATTTTATTTCAGAGACTGAACTGATTTAACAGCAGAGGTAAGTTAATAATAACAATAAACATTAGATTATACGCCAGAGGCCCTTACGTTTACACTTCCGATGCCCTCGTAGCCTCGAAGTCCGAGAAGCCCGCGAATCACTACGCCAGGGACCGCCCTGAGCCAAGGTCCAAGTCCCACAGGGAACGCCCTCTTACGCAGGTTGTTTATTTTGTAGTATTTAAACCATTTATTGAGGCTGGAGCTCTGCTCGCCTTTATATCCATTGAAGTAGTGAAAGTCTCCTGGCTATATAACTACATAATGACTGTTTGAAAAAAAAGAAAAAATCAAGATGTTATGTTTACAGTACAACAGCACCTATGATAGATGATTAATGCTTTAATTGACGTTTGAGAAACCGGGTCCGTGTCCGGGACGTTGATTCGATTCCTGCAGTTGCTATTACTTTTCAAAAACTAAAGCTATCAGCTAATTCCGGTTGTTATTATCCATAAGGTAAGTATCAGTGAATACATATTCACTTAAAAATGTGCTTTTACATTCGTTTTTATTGTCATTATTTCTAGACACAAAACTAGATTTTATTTATCTAAAAATATATACCAGCGGGTCATGTCTGCGGGATACTGGCTGTCTGGTGTAAAAAGCGGGGGCTTTTTTCAGGACTGAAGCCATGATTCAGTCAGACGATGCCGCGATACACCGAGGCGAAGATGGCGGGATGCATTGGATAGCTTTCTCAGAAACTGGCAAGATGAAGCACAATATCGAGAGCTAGTTAACTTTTTTATTAGCTAAATAGATTCCCGCGTGGTTTTTCTCACGTATAATCCCATACGTGGGAACTTCATAACAAAATAGCTTTTAATATTCTTCGATAAATCTAACTCTGAAATATTTTTTCAAACCGGACCGGTAGTTTCTAAAACCGAATAAACTCTTCAGCTTTAAAAAGTAAAGGAAAAGTAAAATACTCTTTATTGTACACCAGGAATAATACAAAATAAATTGTGCATAATAATAAAAAAGTACAAATGGCGATCTTATCGCTGCTGAGATTTCTTCCAGACAACCTCAGCTTTATTTATTAGCATAGATATAGATCCCTAATAAAAAAAATATACTTCTTTCCTACATCACACTAAAAAAAGGTTTCACCATTTATCTACAGTCTAACACAAAATACTGAAATAACATACACAAAACAACAACAAAGAACATACAGTTATACTATAACACACTCTGCGATATCATCCCTTTTAATAATCGCTAACAAAAGACCAGACACAAAAAAAACACTCATAGTTGCCAACTTCGTATAACCTAATCAGCTAAAAGCAACTCATAGCTGTAATCAATTGGGATATATTTGATGGAACCAAGCATTTTAGTAACTTATTGTGATTTACTATGATTATATCGCACACCTAGATGAAGACTCCGCTAACTCAAAAAAGTACGAGTTTCGAGTTAGTAGCTTTGATATATTTCTTGAATACTCTATAAACAGTTTTTCGTCATTTCTGAAAAATGAGGTTTTTTGAGTTGCCAGAGTCTTCATCTAGGGGTGCGATATAAGCAGATAAAAAATAACAAATATTGCAAAAGATTTGGTAATGTATGTTAATATTGTGAATTGAGCAAACATGCTTGCGGTTATTTAATCGAATCGTAGAAGGAGATTTGATGAGGATGAACTATTAAAAAAAAAAATGTTTTAAGGGAAATCTTTTTATGATATTAATGTCATTGTATCGGCGAGATACTGCACTGTCGCGATACAAGGATTTATTGCCCAAAAGGTTCATTTCCGCTATCGCAGCCAATCGCAGCTTCAGCGCAGCAACAATAGTATGAGAATGTATGAAGCCATTTCCGAGGTCTGCGACAGACGCGCGAGGCTATCGAGAGCTAGTCTCTGACTATTGCCGCATCAGCCACACGCTTCAATCGGATACGGTCAATCGTGAATAGCTGCGATCGAGCGCGATGCACGAAAATGAACCTTTAGGGGAATAAATCCTTGTATCGCGACAGTACAGTAGTCTATCTCCCCGATACAATCACATTAATTTCATCAAATGTTTTCCCTAGAAACAGTATTTTTTATATAATTCAACCACCCACTTAAATATCTCATTATCATCAACCACAAATAATTGCAGGTCCTATAATTTGGAATGCACATCAGCATTATTAATGCACCCCCAGAGACACAGGGGTGTTTACGTGTCCTGTATTTTAATTCGGACAAAACACGCAGTATAATGTGGAATTTAATTTCTGTAGTACAATTATTTCGTGGTGACTATAGTGGGCAATACACGATGTTGAGGCTGATAGGCAAATTAAAAATGTTTTAGATAGCTATCAAAAAGTAATAGGACATTAAATATTCATTCGAATATAAAATATACTGTTTTCTTTTTTTGTCGGAAATTTTTAAATGGCTTTTGTTTTGGCTTAAAGGTGAACATGGACCTAGCCTAGAGCACCACCTGTAGGTCCTTGGCTCATGGCGTTCGCTGGGGGAGGAGAACGCGTAGTGATGACTTTTATAATATAACAGCTTCCCACGCGCCGTCTCACCTGCGTAACTCCTGTTTCCGTAGAAGCTTCATAATAAGCCTGCCTTGATAAATGGGCTATCTACCACTGAAAGATTTTTTTAAATCGGTCCATAAGTTCCTGAGATTAGCTAACTTTACAGCTTTATATATTAGTAAAAAAAAAAACATTTTTCAGACCGGACAAGTATTTCGTAAGCATAGCGGGTTCAAACAACCAAACAAACTCATAAGCTTTATATATTAGTATAGAGATATCACACAATGGTAGTGCCTTTTGAAGATTCCACCGAAGCAAGGATTGCACAAAAAGAACTTTAAAACCCAATATAATAATGGCAAACCAAACAATGTGAATAGAATCAATTTGGCCGGTCGCATGGGCTGCGATAACCGGATTACGTCAGTCTGTCAGGACGGGTGGTCCGAGACAAATAGATTAGGCGCAGAAACTTTGTTTTGTTATGGGACTTACGTCTTTATAAACATGGTCATTAAGCCTCATATTTTAAAAATAAACACAGAACATTCGTATAAGGTTAGGCTACTGCGTAGTATCCAACTACGGCACTATAGTATAGTGTCAAGTCGCTACGACGTAGTATGCCTACATTTGAATAGTCACTGCGACATAATATAAAAATATCATAACGTAATATGGTATTGCTGTAGTATTTGCCAAAGTCGTTACAGCGTAGCATGGTACTACTGCATCACGGTATAGATCTGCTACGCCGTAGTATTGCTTCACTGCGTCAAAACACAAATGTACCAACTCGTAGTATGGCAGTACTGCGACAGTATATCACCACTGCTGCACTGATTGTTTGATACAAAAAACATTATTATAGTACTTTTGTCGGCTTGTTACAAACATACAATTCTTAAGTTAAACTTTATGATAACAAGTCCCGTTTATAGTTATTTCGAAATAATACTTATAAATCGATACTGATTCCACAATCCACATGCATTGTAATTCTACAGATTTTTCCATTTACATAATGCCTTTATTCTCCACTCGTAAACCACGTCGCAGTAAATAAAGCTCGGCTTAAGTTACCACTTCAATCTATTCACGTCAAAGTAACTTGGCAATATTATCTAAATGCACCGACAAATTCCACTTTAGATTGTTCAGCACTTAAATAGTGAGGGAGCAACAAAATCCTTCATATCGATTACCTACTTATAAAAATGTTCTAAGTGACTCATTGGCCCGTATAACGTTAAACGCTGCTGTCGTTTCTTGGTAAACAATTGTTGATGTTATTATAATTGTTGATGTTGTCATTATAAATTGATGATGTTATTATAATCAAGATAATCTCATTAATGCTGCCTTTACGCGGTATCCTACCAGTTCTCCTGTAGCATGAACCATAATGTCCCAGGTCAACGGCCAATTAGGAGCAAACCTCAAAGCTACATGAGTAAAAATTGGCAAACATTACTTAATTTATTTATTTATACACAAATAATATGAAAGAAACAAATGAGGACATATAATTTTTAGTAGACGCGGGTCTCAATCGCGGATTGAGACCCGCGTCTACTAAAAATTATGTGTACAAATCGCGAAAGTTTAAAAACATTTAAATGAGGACATACTTGTACAAAGATTCTCACAGCTTATATCAATAGAAATTTATTTCTGCGGCCCAGCGATAGGAAACAGTCAATTAAAGAAGAATATATCGTGTAAAATTTATATACTTACTAACATATAGCACACAAAATTATACATACACACATATTGTACACATACACTTAGAATCGCTCAACGAGGGGCTTTATGGAGAGGGCTATGCTCGGGGTTTCTCTACGAGATCGAATCAGAAATGAGGAGATACGTAGAAGAACGCGGGTTACCGACATAGCCCAACGGATTAGTTAATTGAAGTGGCAATGGGCAGGCCATATAGCAATGAGAACAGATGGCCGTTGATGGCTAAGGCCGCGGGATCACGGTGAATGCAGGCCGCTTCTACCCGCAACAACTGGAGATCTATGAAGGAGGCCTATGTCCAACAGTGAACGTCCTACGGCTGAAATAATGAAATTATGACACTCAGAATATTGTCCTGTACAAGTATCGGCCCATTCACGTCCACTGCTGCACTCTGCATGGGCCTCCTCCTAATAGACTTTGGCAAGGCAGGGTTGTTAAAACCCTTTAACAACCCTGGCTTGTATTATAATAGTATAATAGATTGCCATAATCACCACACTTAGAATATAAATACATAAATATATACTCAAGGTAAGAGAATAATTTATTTTCCTCGCTTCTGTTATAAATACAGTAAATCCTGACTTACAACACTACAAACTATCGTCCAATCAATTACTCCTCAGCTTAAGTCTCATCCGAAAGTGTTAAGGAGCATAAACAAGTAAGCTCTCCAAAGATTTTGTTGAATGTCTGTCAGGCGAGCGCTGCATTCTTTCAACCGTAGTAATTTAATTTACAAAATGGAAATACTAGATACGAAATAAAGATGGACTATTCTAGAAAACTATCTAGAGTATTTTATCAAGATTTCCTCTCATAAAGGAATTGTTAGAATAAAAATAAACGCCGGGATTTTCAGATGTGCAGCTCTTCTTGGAAACTAACCGTTTTTGTTTTGTTTCGCGTTTAGTTCCGCTAAGCTTAGAGATTTTGTTAAATATTGCTGGCAGGCGAGTATTGTCTGTCTGTTCTTGTTATTAACTTAATTGGAGATTCTAATGAATTAACTCAGTACTGTGTTTAAGAGCACAAACCTTAGTTACGAACGTAGTACCCTTTGTGCTTGCAAGCCTTAGTTATGAACTATAAGTTATGAACTTTGTACTTGGAATGAATTATAAGAAAAAACATTTTATGTTTGTCGAAATGTAATTTAGACAGAAATAGTTTGTCAATGACATTCTAGGACCACGTTAGTTATTTTTGGTGGTTACAACATTTTCGATTCGATTTGCTCGATTAACAGATTCCCATCCAAACCCAGGTGAAACAAGTGACCCCCAAAGTTCCACGGGAGGCTCGAAGGTTTAAAGCTATGTTTTTATACATAAATAGCTTGAAAAAAAAGATTTAAAATGTAGTTCACAAGCTGTAAGTGTGTAATATGATAGAAATGGAACAACTAGGTGTCCATCGATACTAGTAAAGCTTTGAAAAAAGTCAACGAGAAAATAGTTTGAGAGCCTCTGTCCTGGTATTGAAAGACCAATAATAATTGTTTCAGGCAATTAGAAAAACACACCGCCAATAGAAACCTGTTAAAAGTAAACTGGTATCGTTCTGGTGTCAATGTAAAATTCAATATTTTAAATTTTAGTTTTTCTGATATACGCAGCGTTAGAACTTCAATAATGGTTTGTTGTTGCTTATGATATGTTTTTATATATTGAATATATAAAACATTTATCAAATTTAATATTAAGAAAATAAAAACTTCGGGTCTTGGCTATGTGATTTGAATATTGTTAAGTTAATTAAGTATTAATGCTTTTTTTATAAACCATCCAGCGAAAAATATTCAAATATCATGACGGAATACAAAAGATGGAATACCAAAAAACTTCATAAAAAGATAGCCGCCATTTTCTTCTTGAAATACTTAAAAACATTAAAATAATAAACGTCAAACGAAAACAATAGTCACGCAATTCTTCAAAAACTTGAAAAAAGATCAAAACAAAATTGTCCTCCAAAATGTTGCCAAGACAAAAGAAAAAATCCCGTGAAATATATAACAACAAGTCTTTCCCTACCTAGTAGGCCGCAATAATGCCTCGCCCATTTATCAGGATAAACACCACCAAAGAAAATTGTACCACAAGTATTTTACCAAAACTTGTTTGTTTTGGTACATGGTATCTTTGGGAATTTAATTTTAAGTAGTGGCTCGCATAGTTTGTTATGGGCCTTTCAAATTATGATAAGAGGTGAGGTTCGGTTTTTCCTATGATATTATCGTAAATAGGTTTAAAGAAAGGCATCTAGTCAGGATTAACTACATAAATAAAATGGTATCTCGAGCTCACTGACTATATAAGTATATTAACCAAAACCTGGTTGTAAATAGATTTTTTTGGAAGCCTATATGTTATTCTAGCAATCCGTTAGGTAGTTTTTGTGTGAAAGAGTAACAAACAACCACCCATACATTCTCACCCATACAAACTTTCGCGTATATAATACTAGCTGCGATCTGCGATTTTACCCGCGTCACTCTGCTCCAGTAGGTCGGAGCGTGATATTTTGTAGCCTATATGTTAATCCAGCTTATAAACTATCCGCGTGCAAACATTCAGCCAAATCCATTCAGTACTTTTTGTGGAAAGAGTAACAAACATACATATATCCACACATACAAACTTTCGCATTTATAGCTCTAATACTAGTAGGATTAGTAAGGGTCATTTCTCAATGTGTGAATTTTCAATTCATATATTACGTACTTACCTACATGAAAATTACATGATTACTAGTCATCATTATCATCAGCCCGTATAACGTCCACTTCTGAACATGGGACACCTCCCGAGAGAGGGTAGTTGCCTTAAAGTCACCACGCTTGGCAGGCGGGTTGTTGACCGCAGTATTATGTTGTACCACACTAGGAAACGCCGCTACCCGTTCCTTGATATACGATTATTATAGATGATGTTATAACAATTGGGACCAACGGCTTAACGTGCTTTCCGAGGCACGGAGGGTAGACTCTCAACCAACCGGAACCGGAAAGAAATCTTAGAATTTACACAAAGATTTTCTATCCGACCCCACGTCGACTAGAACTTAGCCTGAAAATAAATAATGTTCTATATAAAATATGTTATTATCTACATTGTACTAGAAACGATAATAGTGATGAAGGGTCATTAAGGTAGCATAATAGACTTTAAAATTAACTCAGTTTACTTAATATCGATATAAAGATGACTAGAAACTTACATAGAAAAGCTAAATAAAGCACGCTTTTACCATAAAATGCACTTTTTATTTATGCCTTCATTGCTCGGGGACAAAATAAAATGGCGGCTAGATTTTATAGATATAAGATACGAGTTTTTTTCAACTGACACGGCCACTACCGTATTTTACCCTGAAGTTTGGGAGTTGAGTGTGCGGTTGCGATGACAAACGAAAATTTAGAACTTTATTCTCTTTGATCATGGCGATGAATATGAGTTTTTTTGTTACATAATAGTACTAGTACCACAGTAAATAGTACTAGTAACACAAGCATTTTAGCTTAGCACGAGGGGTTAACAAGAATACTAGTAGACTGCAAAATTCTGCTAGTAATCTTTTTTTAAAAATAAAAAAAAAGGTACGTTCGTTGCCGCGTTGTTTACTTTTTTGGTATGATATTCAACGCGTTTTAGATATTTCGGGCAATGTATTTGCTTAGAAAAAGCGTAACATCTACTAACTATCTGTTAATAAATGTAAAGGCATTGTCAAAGCTAAATTATGCAAAGAAAGCATATTACAAAATATCAAATTGTTTAAATGACAAAATGGCTTGGACATGACTTGCTTTACAATATTGTTGTACTAGTTAACTACTGTGGCAACTCTAAGAAGAACTTGCAAGAAACTCAGAGACATTCTTTAAGAAGGATAAAAAATGGACGCATTAATCAAAAGTGTTAGTCGGCTGTGGTTGTAAGACTAGCTTCCCGCCCGCGGTTTTACCCGCGTAGCTCCCGTAGGAACTTACTAATAAAATATAGCCTATATCATCCGTGGATAGTGTACCTTCCCAACGTTGAAAGAATTGTTCAAATCGGTCAAGCAGGTTCTGAGCGTATTCAATACAAACAGACAATGAAATATTTTCTCTTTATAATTAAAATATTTCTAATAGATAGAGGTATTCCCAACTTCGAGCTACTCATTAAGCGTTCTAAAGTTAAGCTTACCTAAACTAACAAGTATATAAAGTTGATATTCAGTCTTAAAACTTGAAAACTTGGAAATTCATAAATTTTCCTCTCATTTACTTTTATGTAATCTTATAAAAAGAACGTAATTCAGATTCCGAGATCAGTTAATCTTGTTCTAATCCCGTAAGCTTTTAAGTAATCAATTAGGTATACATTTCGAAAAAAAATCCGATTTTCCATTCACGATAATTTATTACTCTTAAGTGGAAATCGATTGCTGGTTAAAATAAGGGTTGACTTAAACATTGACCGGAGCGGAGTGGAGACGAGATGTGTGGAAAAGCTTAGGATAGAACAAGGTTTTTTTTTCGGCCGGACATACTTAGTTAGCCACGAGGCTTTTGCTTCTTCACCGGGCATAAAAGCGAGCAGAGCTTCAGCCTTCATAAATGGTTTAAAAACTACAAACGAAGCAACCTGCGCAAGACGGTGCCCCCTGTGGGGCTTGTACCTCGGCTCAGGGCGGTTGCTGGCGATGAGATTGAAGGATTATGGCTTTTAGTTTTTTTTTATATAATATATAGCGCGTTACCGTAGGAAGTTACGATTTTCACTCATGTCAGAAAAAAAAAACTATGCCTTAGTCATTTATTTCATATACATATAACGCCCTATTTTCAGGACGATAAAATAAAGTCACCCAGTATATTTTCCGAATAATTTGGAAACTCTGTAATCAGTGGTGTAAATGTATTATCAGAGAGTGCAATTTACGCAATTTTTGGGGTACCACACGCTGCCTTTATGGCGTGGATTAATAATGCGTTGCACATATGTAACTAATGTGCCATTACAACCATTAGGCAGGACATAAATATAGAATAGTACATGTTATAGGATGTCGACTAGCCTAGATAACTAGTGGATGGAACAGGAAAATTTCTGTTAATTATTTAGATAGTAATAAAGATATATATATACCGGATTGTATTTCATTATTTAAAGAAGTTACTTTTGAACAGTCACAAATGTTATACTGAAAAAGAAATAAACAAAACTTAAAAAATTATGTCGTATGTAGGCTTTTATTATGAATTTGTATAGGAAATAATCTAGAGAGTCGGTTGTCTTTGAAAAAGCTAAAGATTTTTTTATTGAGTTTAAATAAAACGAAATAAAACATATTGTATAGTGATTAGAAAAGTAATTATTGTGAAATAATAAATGTTATCTTACCTAAATTAATTTATTTAAAAAATAAAACAATAATGCCATACATAATTCAAGCACAAGGTTAGGCTTTACACTTCACCAGCAGCGGCAGCGGCGGCAAAAAAAAAAAAAAACTTCACAAAACAGGTGCGGTCAGCAAAGCTAGAATTTGAGGACGACTTTTAATGGAAACATATATCTATATATATAAAAGAAAGTCGTGTTTGTTACAACACTTATAACTCGAGAACGGCTGGACCGATTGCCATGGTTTTTGATTTGTTGGATTTGTTTCCGTCCCGAATAGCAGAATACATTTTAAAAACAAAAGAAAGTCGTGTTAGTTACACTATTTATAACTCAAGAACGGCTGAACCGATTTGGCTGAAAATTGGTAGGGAGGTAGCTAAGAACTGGGAGAAGGACATAGGATAGGGGTAGGGTACGGTAGGGTAGGGTAGGGTAGGGTAGGGGTAGGGTAGGGGTAGGGGTAGGGTAGGGGTATGGTAGGGGTAGGGTAGGGGTAGGGTAGGGTAGGGGTAGGGTAGGGTAGGTGTAGGGTAGGGGTAGGGTAGGGGTAGGGGTAGGGTAGGGGTAGGGGTAGGGTAGGGGTAGGGAAGGAGTAATTTAGGGTTAGGGTAGGGGTAGGGTAGGGCAGGGGTAGGGCAGGGGTAGGGTATAAAAGTCCACCCGTGCGAAGCCGGGGCGGGCCGCTAGTATTTTAATAATTTTAACAGAGATTTCTTCTCTAACGTCAATATACTTTTTTTTTCTTTTTTTTTTTTGTTGTCCTTGAGCATATGCTTTTACGCATTGCCACCGCCGCTGCAGCGTATTCGCGCGCTGGCGGTATATGTGGGACTCGCCCTCTCCATAGCGTGGTATGCTAAACTCATACCACGAGGAGAGGACACCACTCAAACCCCCCGAACACTCCTTCGATCCGCCGTTGGCAGGGGCCGGGTATATGTAATCCGGGACGTCACTATACCTATCACTATCTCAAGTTAAAAAAGTACCTTTATATATATTTTAACTAATTTCCTCACCGCAACACCATTTCAGCTAGCTATAAACACACGCGTGTGAATATTTAACTAAATTAATTCGTAACATTAAAATCTCCTTACACGTATCCTGTGGATTTGAATGAATAATGTGTAAACATAATTATCGCGGCTTCGGCTAAATAACTCGTGTAATTCGGTAAATTCTGTTAACGTCGTGTTTGTTTTTGTAAGTGAAGACGAAGTGAGGTAATCAAGTGGATCTTGAATTTCAGTTGTTGCTTAATATTAAATCGGGCTTTAAATTTTGGTAGGAATGTATGTTATTTATTTATAGGTTTGTAGGGTGTGTGTCAACCAGGATTCGATTTTTTTTTTCGGGAATATATACTTACCCATTTTCCTATTTTGTTGTACGTTCAAATTTTCGCTCAAAGGCATACCACTCAGTCAATTAGCATAAAATGAGCAAACTTCTTCCAACTAATAGAAATTAGGCCGAACTTTTTAATGAATAAACAAGCTTAATTTTATACTCAGTACAATTGGTCGAATACACACACTTGTACGGCCGGTACAACCTAATTCCAATGAACTAATTCGGGGAACTCGGTTGACCCAATTCCGTAAAACACGTGGATTCGGTACTTGTACAGTATTAACAATGTTTTCTATTTCAGGTAATAATATGACTCTTCAATGTTGTGGTGGAACTCCTTGAGAAATACTCGTAAGTACGTTGGATAGTTGTATCGTATAACATAAGTGTGTTATCTTACAAATTCGATCTAAATCGGCAGGGATAAGATTGTTTTTTGCTTGGATTTGGTTATGAGAGAGTAATGTAATAATGGCTGTATGTGTGTTTTATTTTATAGTAATCATTTGTAATGATTAAATTAAACTTTGTATAAAGATAGGTATACACTCAAACGGGTTTGTTTTAGTCACAGATTTAGCTTAAAACATCTGTCTGTTTTTCGTTTTATTTAAACTTTGTTATATACAGGGTTATTTTTAAAACACCAACAACCTTTTAGGGGGTGAAAGTACTTATGGTTACCACTTTTACTATGGGATCATTATATAGGTATAATACATTTATGTTCACTTACCTCGACAAAATGTGGAACAGCTGTTTTTTTTTACCCCCTTAAAGGTTGTGTATTGTTTTAAAAATAACCCTGTACAACTCTTGCTTTCTATTTAATTAACCCATATATTGTAATATTAGCTTCCAGCGCGCTTTTCATAATTAAATATCGATAAATGGGCTATCCAACACTGAAGGACTTTTTCGAATCGGTCCAGTAGTTCTTGAGATTAACGCGTTCAAACAAACAAAACAAACTCTTCGGCTTTATTTTTTCTTATCTAAGTTACCAAATATGAATTAAATTGTGTGTATATGAATAAAGAAATTATGACTTTAACTTTGACTTCAGGACAGACAGATATATGGTATCCAGAGCATTAACAGTACAAAACAAAAGTTCAGTAACAAAAATAATTGGTGTCTTCCATCAAAGTTCCAAATCCTGTCAAAGAATAATTAAACAGAGGTGTCAAGCCGGTCAAATGGATAACACAGCCAAAGGGCGATCCACTGACGAGGCAAATTAAATGAAATGGAAAAGTGAATAAAAAGGTAAAAAAGGTAGGGAACGTCGCTCCTTGACCCTTCGATAAGAGAAAATTGCGAAAGTTATTTTTCTTTAATTATTACAGAGTAGGTATTGAGTAGCTTTAATAATAAATGTCTTTAATTACAAATGGAGTGAATGGAAAATTATGAACTTCGTTTGAGGTATGATACTTATTAATTGCAGTTGTGGGTTTGAAGTTACTTGTATTTTTTTTATGAAGATTACTAGCAGAATTTTGCCGTCAACTAGTATTTTGGTAACCTCTCGTGTTAAGCTAAAATGCTTGTGTTACGAGTGGGTTGACGTCGGTAGTGCAATGGGTGGCAATCGAACCGGTGACCACAAGATCACAAGTCCGACGCCCCTAGCCATTGGGCTACGGCTGGTAGTTAATAATAATATTCTTAGTGGGTCTGGTAAGATGATGAGGAAAGCACGTAACGCCATTGCTCGCGATTGTCGTTACATTATCGATGATAATCGTAACGCAACATTTACGTAATACTGTTGTCACCTACTCGCCTGTAGTCCCGATTAGTAATTCAACTTATACGGTCTATGTTGATGATGATGAAGTAAGATATCATCATCATCATCAGCACGTGTAACGTCCACTGTTGAGCATGGGCCTCTTCCCGAGGGAGGGTTTTTGCCATAGTGACCGCAGTATTATGTTGTAATACACAGGGAATCGCTGTTGCCCGTTCCCTCGTATACGCTTGTTATAGATGATGTTATAACAATAAGGACCAAAGGCTTAACGTGCTTTCCGAGGCACGGAAACCAACCAGAACCGGAAGAAATCTTAGTGTTTACACAAAGTTTTCTTGAAGTCCGGCGTGGGGATCGAACTCATGACCTCTCAAATTTAAAGCGAGCAAAATACCGCTACGCTACGGAAGTTGTCAATTGTACTTAGTTTTGCCTTATTCGAGGTTTTACTTATGCTTTTGGCAGGTAAATTAGTAGAAATCTTAGAATGTACACAAAGATTTCTTGTCCGGTGTGGGAATCGAACCCACGACCTCCTAGACTCAAAGAACACTTATACGGCTACGCCACAGATAAATAACTAAGATATAAATAGTAAGTAATTTATAATTACAAGTATCAAACTCACAATTCTCGCCACATCTAAAGCGTAGGTGCGAATGTTGTTACATAAGCCTGCCTTATCATGCTGGCTCGTTTGCCCTTATCTTGACAAATGGAGGCTGTATTACACGGCCTACCAACAAGAATAAGATATTTGTTTAGCTTATTCATGCGCTGCTTTTATTTGTTTTCACAATAGTATGTGAAAGAGCTTCGCGGAAATAGCAAAAACAAATTTAAATTGAAACGGGATTTACGTGGGAAATGTACTGTACGTTTAAAAACTAGTTACAGTGATAATAATTCAATTATATATCGGTAAACAAAATTAAATATTTTAACGTATTTGTTATTTAATTATTGGATGAATAATGTCGAGGAAAATATAACATACAAATAGTTGCATAATTTTTAAATTAAATTTGTTCAAATTTTTAATATTGAATTCAATAAAACGTGTTATCATTTAAACTTATGGCCATGTAAGTTGTTATTAAAATGATATTTATTTTAACACCGTTATTTTAGGCATCATAAAATGTGATTATAAATGTAAGAATCTAAATTAAACCACATATCTAGTGTTAATTCCGCTAAAAAATGTGTGAAAATGCTAGGATGGGTTTTTTTGCACCGCCCTCCCGTCCGCAAAAATTATGCACAACATGCAGGAAGGAATAATAAAACGTACAAAATTACAATCACCAGCAATCACATTTTGACACATTTTTAGCGGTATTAACAGTAGATATTTGGTTGTTATTTTAGTTTAGTGTGGATTTCCGCTAAGTTACGCCTGATTCCATTAAAAAAAATAAGGATGTTAAATGAACGCATTAATTTATTGTTACATGGCTAAAAAAGTAAATTTAAACGAAGAAATTAAAGATACATTATTTAAGTACTTTTAACTGTAAATTCTCCTTCGTTTGATGTTCTATCGTAAAACACTACTACTATCCTGACATCGCCATAATTGTGAAAGAACCACAGCAAAAGATTTGAGTTCTTAACTAAAATGCGGACTTCTTCTTGAGTATAACTCAACCTCAGATTCAGAGTGGCTCAACGAGCTATGGAGAGGCCTATGCTCGGGGTTTCTCTACGAGATCGAATCAGAAATGAGGATATATGTATATCGAGAGATGTCGGTACATAGCCCAACGGATTAGATCGTTGAAGTGGCAATGGGAAGGCAATGTAGCACGTAGAACAGATGGCCGTTGGGGCCGAAAAGTTTTCGAATGGAGACCGTGGATTGGCAAGCGTAGCGTAGGACGTGCACCAACTTGATGGATGGATGACCTGGTTAAAGACGCGAGATCACGGTAGATGCAGGCCGCCTGTAACCGTAGCAACTGGAAATCTATGAGAGAGGCCTGTGTCCAGCAGTGGACGTCCTATGACTGAAATGATGATAACTTTTAAATACTTACAATAAGGTTAAGAAATCTTTAAGAATAATTTACATAAATATATTTGTTCAATAAGGAAATTTGGCAATTAGGAATTATAGACTGAAAGATGAACGGTTCCCGTGGACCCGCGAATGTGAGCTTTGAGTAAATTCGAACGATTAAGCTAGTTTATTCATATTTCTCGTAGATGTCAAGCCAAAATATAATATAGGAACGTACGTATGTACAAAAGTTTCTAAAGATAAATTTAATAAGAATTCTGCTTATGGCGTGAAATGAATGAACTTTTTCTTTATAAAAGCGTATGAATACGAAATCAGAAATTATTTCCAGAGAACTAGATTAATAAGCTGTCAGCAATACAGTCGGAGTTGGATTTTTCATCTTTTTTCTAGACAAAATTCACACAAAGGACTGACTGTACAATATACTTATAAGTATATTGTTTAATAATACCTATCGTATACGGTGACTTTTCCATTATAATGTTTATAGTATGTAGGTTTTATTACTTTTTTTCAATCATGTATGTTGCTTGAATATAATTTAATATGTGTAGTTTGTGAAAGGTGCCACTTATTTAAAATTAAAGGTACCATTCAGAGGCTCGCTGGGTAATGTATATATGTATGTATGATTTTACCAAACTTGCAATAGTGATCGGTGACTTATTATACCTAGCATGACTTATGTGAATATGAACATAATATTATGATAGGAGGAATCAATGACAAATGGATTACTGACGTATTCTAGGCTCGATTCACATTTCCAATAAATTTTGTAAATCACGGATAATTGTAGATTGAGCGTGCTTTGTTTCCGTGATTGAAGTGAAAAAATATTCATTTAATTAACAAAAATAAAATATTTTCAAGGAATCGAGAAGCGTTTTGAGGTCACAAAAGGTTTTTTTTTAATATTTTTCCGATAATTTTTTATGTTTCTTATTAGACATGATTAATAGACCTAGATTTATATGATAGATTTTTGTTTTTTAAAGATCTTTAGCAGAGTTTCGCAGTCTACTAGTATTCTTGTTAACCCCTCGTGCTAAGCTAAAATGCTTGAGTTGCGAGTGGGTTCACGTCGCGTTGGTAGTCCAATGGGTTGGGATCGAAACGGCGATCACAAGTTCACAAGTCCGATGCCCATAGCCATTGGGCCACGGCCGCTTAAAACATACTTAGCATTCATCACATATCATACATACCTGTACCTATAGTCGTAATAATGTTTGAGTAAACATTGCGTAAACTAGAACAGCTTAACAAACACACCGACTTAATTGCTTGCATATATCTTATTTATATACATAATTATTATATAAACTATTGACTTCTCATTGGAATTCGCAATGTACGTATGAAGAACTGTGATTTCTCGATAACTATTATAGTTATCATAAATTAATCAAAATATGGCTGGGTGACAGAACAAGTTTATTTCTAAATAATATAATAATATGAATTGCAAAAGAAATCGTAGGAAAATTAATTCCAACTAAAATTACCGATTGATACAAAAATGAATTAAAACTAAGCTAAGCTAACTTATTACGGTGATAGCGCGTAAGTGACAATAGTTAATAAGGTTGAAAATCGAATGTACCAAATTAACATTTCGCTCTTTACTACATAAATAAATAAAATATTTCTTGGTGGACTAAATTATACCTTATTAGCCACTGTCACTTACGCAGTATCACACGATCACTGACAATACGCTTTAATAAGTAAATGGTATGCTGACGGTATTCGTAGCGACATCTAGCAGCATCACAAACTACACGACGACGAGCAACGCCATCTAGTACCTAGCATACTAACTAACCTGTATCGCGCAATATAAGTTCGCAAGCCAATTCGAGCATCTACAAATTCGAAACAGTAACAAATGGCCGTCGGCCACCGGGCATACCTACCACCTCACTCGGCAAAGAAGATCTTCATTTTTTGTGGAGGAACACCAACAACCGTTCCTCTACAAATTGTATACCACTAACATAATAAACTTAAGTAGGTATAGCCCTCTAGGATCAGTACCTTTCTTCTTACTTTATGTAAAATCATTTAATATCATTTTTATGATTCCATTGGGTACCCACCCAATGCAGTAGACTTATACAGCAAAAGATTACAATATAAGAAATAGTACTCTAATACATGCTCATTAAGGTGCATTATTACAATGCATTTCGAATCTGGTACATACAATCTACGTAGTAATTTATAGCCGGAGCTTAGCTAACTCGGTGATAAGGTTGAATTACTGCAGTTCAATGATTGATTGACAGACAAACACCTGCAGACTAATTAGCAACGCTTAATAACGTCTAATTAACTATGCAAATAAATAGCGATAAATATCTCGGCATCCACTTGGGAGTGCTGAAATTAGTTGAAGTTTTTGAAGTTTTATTTTACCTCAGAAGCATTTGGTCGTAAGTGCCAGTAAACGATAAAGGCACATACAACGAATGTTTCTGACGTATACTAGCCCATTCGACCTTATGCTTCTGAGCTCTAGATATCTATGGTATGGTTTATCATCTGATTAAGATTGGTGTGTAGAAATAGTAATTTGATTGTAAGAATTTTACTAGCTACTACTAGAATTTTGTTACCACGTGACTTTGATTGGCAATTTTAATTATCCCTTTTTTTCGCTATAAAAAGCCTATGTCCTTTCTCAGGTTCTACATTATCTGTGTACCAAGTTTCATATAAATCGGTTGAGTACTTTTGGCGTGAAAGGCTGACAGATATACAGAAAAAGTTACTTTAGCGTTTATAATATTAGTAAGGATAAGGATTTCGCCTAATCCTACTATATTATAAAGCAAAACTACGCAAAAACTACGAAATGGATTTGGCTGAAAGTTTGCACGCGGATAGTTTATAAGCTGGATTAACATAAAGGCTACAAAATATCACGCTCCGACCCACTGGAGCAGAGTGACGTGGGTAAAAACCGCGGGGCGCACCTACTAAGTACAAAAATGGTGTGTTGAGTCTCGGAGAGCCCGTTTAGCTGTCGCGTCGGTCAGCGTTTGATCTCTCACCGATCGTGTCGGTAGAACCGTCCCACATAACACCACTCCTGCGCACATTACTTAAATCCTACTAATATTATAAATGCGAATGTCCGCATGTGTGAATTTATGTATGTTTGTTTCGCTTGCACGCAAAAACTACTGAATGGATTTTGCTGAAAGTTTGAGATTCCTGCGATTAGAGGGTTCAAGCAAACAAACAAACTCTTTAGCTTTAATATTGCTAGTTTCCCGTACTCGCGAAACTCTCGTTCCGGTAGGAATTTCATATTTAATATAGCCTTGAAAAATAGGCTGAAATACACTGTTTTTTTTAATCGGACCAGTAGTTCTTGAGATTGAGCGAACAACCAAACGAACTTTTCAGCTTTATTTTTATCATGTTAGATTAAAATAGTTAGTGTGGTTTTTTTTACTGAAAATAAAATACATATTGCAGATAATGAAAGAAAGAAAATAAAGAAAGAAAAAGCATTTATTGAACATATAAAAAATTACTAGACAAAAAAATAAATAGGTATACAATGAAAGGGCATGGATTTACATTTAATAGTACAAAACATGTAGTGTGTTCAAATGGCTAGCAGCTCAGCATATTGTTACAGCCGCGAGGCTGTAAATGAACACTTTAATCTTAACCAAAGTACTGAAATACGTCAAATCGTGTTATTACTACTGTAGTGTTAATGTATTTCTGTAAACAAAGAGATAGCCTACCTCTTTTATACTATAAAACATAACGGCTAAATTTTACGACGTGTCTGTTATAACATCGATACGAACAAATATCAGAAACTATATTCAAATATCTAATTTGGCGTTACAAAATTACATATTACATAGTTTTAGAAATTCAGGGGTAAACTCGTTTGGGTTCAAATGTGTTGTTTTGTCCTTGGGCACAATTTACGAGGGTCGATCCTGACGGTAAAGTTTGTAACAGTATTGAATTATAAACCTAAACGTGTTGGTATAAAGTTGAAATCTAATCGCGTAAACTCGTTAAGTTTTTGTCAATTTTGTAACTAAGTTTCCGTGTAATGTTTGGTCAATAGTGATACGGATATAATTAAAACTGAGGCATTTGTTTACATTTAAGTTGTGTGTTTAACAAAATATGTTGTATTTCTGTGGCTTTTGGTTGCATTTTATTATGAAATGTTAATACAAAATGCTTCCAAGATAACATTATTGAAAAGTTAACTTAAATACACACATAAATATAGCATGCATGCAGAACTTAAGGAATAATTAGGTTAAAACATTGCCTTAGATAATGTAATATACTGTTAATATACGTTGATTGTACATAGTTTGTCTTATTCGAGGCTTTACTTATTTTGGCAAGTAAATTATGTTTATGCAATCCTTCCGGTGGGCTGAATATATTAATCAAAACCTTTAGATTGCCATAAATGATTAAAAAATTAATATATAATTAAAAGTAGAAATCTCATTGATGTATGGTAACTTTTTTGTCTATGGCAATTGTTCATGGCGTATACTTATGAAGAACTAGACCTCTCTATTAGCAAACGAATGCTATTCATACCACGAGAAGACGGCCAACCCACTTAAACCTCCAGTTCCCGGTATGGTGCGGTATCGCGAACTGCACCATTATGCCATCTGGCACAGTGTACGAAACTACCATTTAAATCATTTTAATTTAGAAGCTACATAAACCTCTGCACTGCTCCACTACTCCTCCCTACCCTGACATACGACATGAATTAATTCAGTTGAAATGTCTAGAAAATCCATACGTTGGTCGACGTATGGCACACAATCTTACACGCCACAAAATACTAGGACATGCACAATGTAACCCTGCAAACGTCTCGCAATGTCCTCCACATATCACATCGGTATGTGGTCGTATCTAGCACGATTGAGTAGGCACTATAGGGTTGAGGTAACTTAAGGGAAACCTTTGGTTAATGCTAAGTTATTAAACCAATTTGTTGGTATTTGGGATGATTTAATTGATTAGTTGATTTAAGATTAAATTGTTAAATATCACCTGAAATTAGAAACCGCATTCACGACCAATAATTACCTTTAAGTTTAAGTCATGTGTAATTGAAAATATTATGTAAAGCCATTTATAATTAAAAATATGTTATGTGTTATTTGTCACTATCGTAGCCATAGTAAAATAAATTATTTACCAAACTGACACACGATAGCAAGTATTTGTCGCTTTTGAAAACGAAAGTTAAGGCTAAAACACATACATCTAGCACCGCATCACAAGACTCGGCAGTGTCTTCTAACGCCTCACTAAATAAATATTCGGTGGCGCGTTGCGTTGCAACCAACGCGGCGCCGCGATGCGGTGTTTCGACCAACGCGGCGCCGCGATGCGGTGTTTCGACCCTTCGCAGGCAAGCACTAAAGAGAAATAAAAAATAATAATTTAGGTATTATTTATATTTATCTTTCTTTAAAATGTAAGCACTGGTATGAATTTATCATCGCTTCGCGTGTTAAAAGGATATATTAATAAATCTTTTAACAATTTAGTTAGGTATAAGAATATTTAAACATTGAAATTTCAGGAATTCCTATCTGACGTTTTAACTTTATAAACTAAGGTATCCCTGAAAGTAGAAAATATTTAGCACATTTAAATCAAATTGCATTTTACATTTAACATTTTCTTGCATGCAAACTCATTTACGACAGTAACAAAATCAACAAAGAAAAATGCCAAGCATTTTCTTACATGAAAACCAGTTAGTTATGACAGTAAAAAAAAGTGGAGTTCTGAAGCGAACCACTTTTTTACAGATAATTCTCGATAAGCAATTTGCCGTTAGTATCTGCAAGCTAGAACAGCGTTCTCTATAGCCTTACAGCCCTATTCGACGGAGCAAGGCCGGCAATGAATAATTTTGGTGTAACCATGTCGTCGGTGCCAGGCAGAGCCGCCCTCTACCAAGTTGGCCCTATGCAATAAATCTACGAACTCGAGATTGGTAGTAGACATGCAAGGGTTCATCTTCATATGTTACATATTCGGTACGATATGTCCCATAATTTTTTACATTAAAAATAAACATACAATCATCCCCTTAATCAATATACCCCTACCCCTTTATATAAAAAGTGCACCCAACGTTTTTTTGGAGAGATTACGATTGTGAAAATATTCTAAATTGTCTGCTTCATGTCAATAGTCAATCTAGTATTAGCAATTATTGTGGACCATATTTATTTAAAATATTAGCATAATTTTATATTCTAAAATAAGTAGAACTCTATTAATGGTTCAGTTCAGTCTGCAAAAGATTAATGATCATTTACGTCAAATACATGAGGTAGATGTTATTGAATAAAAATTCTAAGTAAAAATATGTCAAGTCAGAGCAAAAGAAGTAAGGTATAACAGCTTTTCATATTTCATAATTATAGCAATTTTTAAGACAGATAGAATTTTGCTACCAAGAAAAAAAGATTTCGCAGAGTATTAGCACCCATTAAAAATAATTATGTATTAGACTCTCTGTGACATATTTCACATTATTTTATTGTTTTTAAAATTATTTATTATTATTATTATTATTAAGGACTAAGTTTTCGTACGTCAGAAAAAATTGTCCGAAGTGTAAATTCTGTTTAAATTTTTATTTATTCCTGTGATATTTTCTATCTGATCATTCAAAAATATTGAATAAAGTTTGAGACAACGTCATATTAAAAAAATATATTTCGAGATACACTAGAATAACCTAACTAACTCTGGACTTTCGAGTCACTTTATTAATAGAATTTTTGCTATTGACCATTTCAGGTTTTGGTCATAAACCTCTGGTTTCAGTCAAATTTAATCTTCGGTCGAACACACTAAATGCGCTGAACTCAAATGTTATTTTCATTTGATTTGGTCATCCTAATTAGGCCTGCTATATATTATTATTAGCAAAGTGCATATTATGTGCCACATATTATGTAGTCAGGTGAATGTTTATTAAATTAAATTAATTAGTGTTAGGAAATTACGTGAGGGTATTTTGGTGGCTATGTATTTCAGTGTCGAAGGTTAAATAAGCTACACGTTAACACTACAGATAATAAACTTATGTGACGAGAAATGTAATTAATATTGTTGACTGATGCTAGTACTGATATTAATTATTTTAGGTGGTTAATCCAGTTAAATACAATTTACCTGTCATCATCATCATCATTAGCCCTTATAAATGCCCTCCCGAGGGAGGGATTTGCCGTAGTCACCACGATTGGCAGGTGGGTTAGAGACCGCTGTCTTATCTTGTAAGCAAGAAATGCTACTGTCCCCTGGTATAAGCTCGTTGTAGATGATGTTATAACAATCGGGAATAACGGCTCGTGATTTCAGAGGCACGGAAGGTAGTCTCTCAGCCAACCAGACCAGTAAATAAATCTTAGAATCTACAAAGATTTATAGTCAGGCATCAAACCCACGGTGTCCGAGACTTAAAGCGGCCTACCTTAAAGCTAGACCAACCTATATATATATTTTTTGAAATATTTTGAATAATTTGCCTACACAAATCTGAGCACAATGCCATAAAATCCTAAATTAATACTTAAATCGCCTTATCCGCATCATTTACGTATCGTTAGGGTCTTCGGTCATTAAAACGGTTGGGTATGCATGTAAGGGTCGGCGCACACGATGCCGAATCATGAATACAATTACACGGGCCGACCGTTTTGTATGGATTAAATTCTCTCGACCGATGAATCTGAAATTCTGCCTTTGGATATATTGTGTCGAAATCTAATTATAATAAGATATGAGAAAATTTCATATTATAGTCGTGATCTTCATATCATCAACCTCCGTAGCGTAGCGGTATTTGGCTCGTTTTAAATCTCGGAGGTAGTGGGTTCGAGCCCCACGCCGGACAGAAAATCTTTGTGTAAATTCTAAAATTTCTTTTAGGGTCTGGTTGGTTGAGGGACTACCCTCCGTGCCTCGGAAAGCACGTTAAGCCGTTGGTCCCGATTGTTACAACATCATCTATAATAATCGTATATCAAGGAACGGGCAGCAGCGTTTCCTTCCTTGATTACGCCCGCCACGGGTGATGACTATGGCAACTACCCTCTCTCGGGAGAAGGCCCATGTTCAGCAGTGGACGTTATACGGGCTGATGATGATTTCATATTTTATTCTTGGAATACTTGCAATTCTTAATAGCATTTGTGAAAATAGAACTTAAAAACCAAAAAAAATGTCAACAACTCATTCTAACTCTGAGGAGATATTTTTTATCATTTTTTTTTATTAAGCTTACTAGCAAAGTTTTGCTGTCTGCTAGTATTCTTCTTAAACCCTCGTGCTTAGCTATAATGCTTGTATTACGGTAGTGTAATGGGTGGGGTTCGACCTCAAGATCATAAGTCCGACGCCCTAGCCATTGGGCTACGGCCGCTTCAAGAATCACAACATTTCTCGTCATATAAAGCATAACACCATACTGAAAAACTTAGCCTACTTACATAATCATTAACAGCCCGTTTACGTCCACTGCTGAACATGGGCCTCCTCTTAACAGATCTTGGCAAGCCAGGATCGTAGAGGGGATATTGCCATAAACACCACGCTTGGCAGACGGATTGGTGCTCGCAGTTAGATGTTAACCTTGAGCTAATAGATGCTGCTGCCCATCCATCAGCCATATGTCTCTTAGTCGCCTTTTACGACACCCATGGGAGGACATGGGGTGGTCTATTCTAAGCCGGAAACCACACGGTTTCACTAACATAATACGTCATCATATTTAAAACTAGCATTGAGGGCACAATTTTTTTTTTTATTATTTTTTTATTTATAAAATGATTACTAGCAGAGTTTTGCAGTCTACTAGTATTCTTGTTAATCCCTCGTGCTAAGCTAAAATGCTTGTGTTACGAGTGGGTTCACGTCGATAGTGCAATGGGTGGGGATCGAACCGGCGACCTCAAGATCACAAGTCCGAAGCCCTAGCCATTGGGCTACGGCCGCTTAAGAAATTATTTCACATATTAAAATTTGGTGTCTCACTTGTCAGACATATACACCTAAGAAATCTTGCCTCAAGAAGGATCAGTTATCTAAGGCAATCCTATTTATGCTTTGTTGATAAACGACATTAACAATATTTATTTAGTACTTAGGTATGTAAATACACTTATACTTGTCAAAAAAATCAAAATGTATGTGAAATAACACTTACTTTAAAGTTTTACGTGTGCTAGAAGTCTGTCAGTCTTATGTCAATAAATAAGTTCTTAATATGAATCCTTTTTTTGACTATTTGCTATGTATATTTTATCAATCATTTAAGATCTGAAATTAAATAACAACAATTAATAAAACATAGTATATTAATCATATGGTGAGATCAGAGGTCTATTCATTCATTTCGTTTCGTTTTGCCATAATATGATTATTATGATACTTCTTGCGTGCGGTTTCACCTACGTAACTCTCGTTTCCGTAGAAAAATCATAATTAAAAAATAGGTATATACCTATAAAATTGAAGTTTTGTATAAAAATATTTAAACGATTTTTTTTCATGTATTTTTTATTTGTATTTAGCGAAGTAATCACCCATGAAATCAATGCATCTTTGGCAACGCAGTGGCAGTTTATTGAAGCCCTTCTCAAAAAAATCAGCTGGACGGGAGGCAACAAATTCTTCAAAGGCATTTTGTACTGCCTCTCGGGTACTGAATTGCTGCATTAAAAAGTAAATACTTTTTATGGTATTTACTTTTTAATGCTGGTTGGAGATGTGCCAGCTTCTTCATCATTGTGTTCAGTTCTTCACAGTACACATCTGCAGTAATGCTCACCCCGTTTGGTAAGAAGCTGTGATGATTCACACCGGCGCTAGACCACCAAACAGTGACCATCACTTTTTTAGGGGTAAGTTTTCGTTTAGGGCATTGTTTAGGTGCTGAACCAGGATCCAACCAACTTGCTAAGTGGTTGCGGTTATCGAACAGAATCCATTTTTCATCGCAGGTAACAATGCGGTTCAAAATTCCTTCATTTGTGTGTCTATTGAGCAGTGCAAGGCACGTCTCGACGCGTACTTCGCGCTGGCGATCATTGAGTTCGTGGGGCACCTATTTGTCGAGCTTTTTTACCTTGCCAATTTGACGCAAATGGACCAATATTGTTTTGACGCTAACGTCGAAAGCTGCTGCTAATTCAGCTGTAGATTGTGTATCATCAGCTTCCACAATCGGCTTTAATTCGTCATTGTCGACCAAAGTCTTCGGACGACCGCGAGGTTCATTTCGAGGTCGAAATTTCCAAAACGGAAGCGAGCAAACCAATAACAGGTGGTGCGTTGGTTTGTAGTGTGAGCTCCGTAAACGTCGTTGATGTTGCATGCCGCTTGTGCCGTGTTGCTGCCACGACGGTACTCATATTCCATAATTACTCGAATTTTTAACGTATCCATGTTGACGAAAAAGATTGAAAATGTAACACTAATCAATAAACAAATGACTACTTTTGGAAAAAAAATTCCATGTTTTAAAAATAAAATTATTTGAAATAAGAATTCTTAGCCAAACAAAAAATATCTTGATTTGAAATGGCCAGTACTGCAGAACGGCAATTTCATAGGTAAATACCTAATATAACCTACAGTCTTTTTCAATAAATGGGCTATCTAACACTATAAGAATTTTGCAAATCGGTCCAGTAGTTCCTGAGATTAGCGCGTTCAAGCAAACAAACTCTTCAGCTTTACATATTAAGTATTAGATTATAACGAAATAAACAATTAAATGACTCATACATAATACTATAGGCATATGTAGATTTATGCGAATCTATCGTATCGATTGTTACTAAATATATCGGTGGTACGGATCACTGACTGACAAGGGATAACTCCTACAAAGAGAAGAGGCGTATGTCTATGTGTCTTCGAATTTGATTTTACAGTTAAATAGATACTGCGGACTATATTGATGTTGGCAAACAGGCAACCAGATTTATTTATTACTAGATATTCGTGGCTTATATGAGGGTATATTGTTAATACTCGCCACGCTTGGCAGGCGGGTTGGCGGGCGCTGTATTAGGTGTTATAATCCGAGAAGACGCTGCTGCCCATCTTCTGGAGTCTTTCCCTTGGCCCGGTCCTACGGCGCCCACGGGAGGAGATGGGGGGCATCATTCTTATGCCGGTGCCCGCGGCGACACTCGTATTGCTATTGTGCTTCGTTCATATTATATATTAAATAAACCTTTATATTTAAAATGTATGGTTATATAAACAAGCGGTCCGCTCTGGCTCCGCACGGGTGGACTTTTATAGCCCATGCTACTCAGGGATATCGTAGCATTCTGAAATAATTAATGGTGAAAGATTTATCAAAACCCGTTCAGTAATTGTTGACTTCATTCGAAACAAACATACAAAAATACAAACTTTTCCTTATAATTCTTATAATTTACACAAAGATTTCTTGTTTGGCGACTCGAACCCACAACCTCCGAGATATGAAGCGAGCCAAATATTACTTCGGAGGTTGAGTCCTATGTAAAAGCAGATTTAATTTGTCTAGTTCTTTTAACAGCAATCAAAGTTTTCTTGTAACAGTAATCATACAAAAGGAATACTCTTCGAGAAATATCGCATTCTCAAAGTGACAATCAAGACACTTCTTATCTATCTACATAATATAGACTTCGACAGTTCACTTTATCAATTCAAGCACTTAGAAATGTTGCTGGAATCAATTGAGTAGATACGATAAAATGTTAAAACCTTTACTGATTTTACTAAAAAGTAAAGAAATTCCTCAGAAAAAGTTGGAAACGCTTTTAATGACGTCAATTGGAACTAATGGTATGTATTTTGCTAAAAAATGAGCCCATTACTTAGTCTACATTTTGGATTCTTAGACTGAACAATTTTCTGTGGTAACCTAGCGGAATATAACACTTTTATGGATCCTTTTTAAACTGAAATAAGGATTATTATTTATCACTACAAATCGTAAAACCTAAGCCCTCCACTTTATCTGTCTGTTCGCGATAAACTCAAAAGTGTAAGTATAGACATTGCTGTCGTACTTTTTTTTGTGGGGGATATGCATTTTTTCATTCCCACCGCCGCTGCAGCGTATTCGCGCGCTGGCGTTGGGATATGTGTGACTCGCCCTCTCCATAGCGTGGTATGCTAAGTCATACCACGAGGAGAGGACCCTACATCACTAAAACCCCCCGGACACTCCTTAGATCTGCGGGGCCGGGCACGCATAATCCGGCCCTTGCTGTCGTACCTTTGACATAAACATATTTATTTCCATTGATTGGTACATAGGATGTATCTTTGGTAAACTGTACAAAATGCTATATAATTTATAAATCTTAATTTCGTACCAAATTGATTCAAACCTAATCTATTAATGTTAAAGTTTAACTTCTATTACATTAGTTTTTTCTCTGATTTACCTTTCTATTCACAATTCATCATGCGGAAACTATTACAAATACTCTTTCACTATCAAAATGCCTGACAAAAAAGTCAACATTTTCCTAACAATAACTGCACAATCATCGCAAAACGGTGTGCGCAATCATTTCCTCGAAGGGCTCGCATATTGTCGCCTTTCTTTCTTTTGTTCTTCTACAAACATGGCCGGTCATTGTAACCTGAAGTAGGGTTCGAAGCCGAAACTTCGCCTCGCTTTTAGGATAATGAAGGTAATCAAGCGATATCCTTTTGCATTTTTTTGATATATTTATCCTACTTGCAATTGTGGGACGTTTGTTCCGACAATCTGTTGATGTCGTAATGATATTGCAGAGCTCCAAATTATCGAAAGGATCTTTTAAATAAAAGATTGATTATATCACCTTAACTTGTATAAAATGGCCCTATAATCGACTTTATTGATCAACTCCTTCTCGGTGTGTGCTTTTTGAAATCAGTCATAGATGTCAAAGCAAAGCCATTCCACGTTGAATGAAACTCTAAAATTTTAATTATCATGCAAAATTATATGGAAATTAACTTTTGGAATTCACATTTTATTTATTATAGACATACACTTATAAAATTGTTTGTTTCTTTATTATATACAGTCCTAAAAATCTGTATGGTACAATTAAACTGACACATCACTTAATCTAATGTAATATAAAAATAATTAATAAGTTGACTGAAGTCTTAGGAAACAACCATATTTAAGTTAGCTGTAATAAGTTGGTTCCGTAAAACACGTGTATCAAACATTTTTCTTAGAAAACCATATCTTTATATACTAGGTACAACCATTCCAGAAGTTAATGGATAAATAATAATTTTCTTCGAAAATAAATGTAGAACGCGTTTCTAACGGAGCCGTTAGTCGCATGTGACTCGGGTGGCTATTGTACCACCTTTGTTCTTGCCAAAACAAAATGGCGCCTTTGTTGCCAGCCAGTTAGGGCTGCAAAGTTCTTGTTTCATATTTTCTATGGTATCTTTTATTGTTTCTTGTGATCACGTGGACTGTTTTGGACAAAGTCCTTTGAAGGAATCCCTATAGAAATGAAGGGTTCTTCTGCTACGGTCACATCTATAAGTATTATTTTTATTCCCTCTTCATTTTTTTCTTATTCATTTAGGAAACCATACACATTGAATGCTATTTTTGTACATCGAATTACATAAACCTTAAGAATCAATACCTACCAATGTGTTAATACCATAAGTAGCGTTGCCCGTTTCTAAGTCTACGTAACTTATTGTTTCCTTTTACTTCCTTTTCTTTTATGACAGATTGTATGCAATGTTATAATACTGAAAAGAAATGCCAAAATACTACGTGACAATTTATGTCTTATTGCAACAACTTGTTCAGAAATAATATAAAGTTATATATTTTAAATAGAAAATTCAGTGTATAATTCAATATATAACAGTGTGAACCCTAGTGTTACATTTTCAAAGCGAAACTTGGGTGTTTCGCTTATGCCTCTTTGTGTTTTTCGTCCGCGGCATAAAATTATTGTGTAATTAACGAGCTGACGTGCATTCCGCGGATAACCAACTAACAAATGATGTGTATGTTCTTGTTATAAATATATAGGTAATACTAGCTTTTACCCGCGGCTTGCATTGAAGCAAATGTCTCTATGTCACTTCTAATACCTCCACGAATATGTGTACAAAGTTTCACGATGAGTGGTTGAGTAGTTTGCGTGAAAGCGTAACAAACAAACGGACATTCACATTTATAATATTAAGTAGGGATATTTTTGATTACATTTCATTTCATCGTACCATATCACACAAGCGTACTAGCCGCTTGTGTGATATTACGATGCATCTCATACATTGTAGTGAAACCTACCTAGCTAGGTGCATCATGCTATTTACGAATATTTTTTTCTATCTCAATGAGCTCTGACGTAGTATGGATACTGTCTGTGTAACTAATAAAATATATAGATGTTGTCATATTACAAATGACGGATAAATACAGTTCTATTTATTTTTATAGTTAAATTTAGCTTCCTCACTCAATTTTACTTACATCTACGAACATTTAATTACATCAAAACAATTCCACCAACTCAATCCAATTACGAACATTACGTAAAATCCCAAGAAATTTGCTAGAGTGGTGCAATCTCAGACGATCGCAAACTGGGCACCTCTCATTTACACTGGTCTACTAATTCAGTAGATAGGTACGCAATTTTTCGCCCGTTAGACCCCCTTCGCCCCTTCCCGCTTCGCCCCCGGAACGTGATTCGAAAACAAATGGGTACATTCGTGGAATACTATATTTGTTGGCGCTAACTCCCATTGTTTCGACTAGAATGCATTGGACAACGCTCTTCTCAGAATCTTATTATGTTATAATAAATGTAGGGTTATTTAAGAGTATTAGCGGCGGGTTAAGGCTAGTGTGTATTTAGATTGGTTTCGTGCCTTTTTGGTGTTTTGTTTTTGTTTGTTTTGTATTGCTTTCTTTATAGCTGCTGAAAGAAAAAAGATTAAACTGGCGATGGCTCATACCCTCTCAGAATATATTCAAATTACATTTCGATTCGTTTACGAACACTTATAATTGAGTGATAGTTTTTTTCATTTTATTTATTAAACTTCATGCTCAGTACATTGTACATTGGCGGACTAAATGCCAGTTGCAGTATCTACCAGTCTACCTTTGGGTGATGCAGATGAGGTAGTTAAATGTTTTGTGTACTAAATTATGCTTAATGGTAATACAAATTATTTAAAATGTATGAAATAGATTAAACTCCTTTATAAATGCATAAATATAAACACGTTAAACATATATTTCTGCCTTCTGTTTTAAATTAAAATATGAATTTTGCTTTACTGTATTAATAGCCATTAAATTTCATAACGATTTCCAATGTTAACATAGTAACGTTTTTTTATCTCAATAACATCAAATTAATTATCTACACGAGCGCTTTCCAGGAACAATGTAGTTTAAACATCATATTGCAATAAACCTGAAGTATAAAAATAAAAACGGAAACAAAAATACAAAATAATAAAGCTAAGAGATTGGAGGAAGTAATAACAAGTGGAGCAAACAATATGTTAATATTACTGCCTTCATAAGTGTTAATATCCTACGGTCAAGGCAACACGCCAAACAGCGCCGATAGACCCTGGGCATAAGATGTCGCCTTATCCCCAATACAACCCACCCGACTAAAATCAAGTACACCCTATAACGTATAATCCAATTACAAGCAAGTTAGTAGGCGTTTTCGCCATTTTCCTACGACAGCCCATTTCATATCTGTATGGAGTAATTATTATTACGATAGCCATTGTTTTGGTAGTAACAGTAAACAAGGGACCGAGTGAAATATGCGTTTACTGCCCACCTCAGCGGCGGCCTTACCCATTGCGAGGCTCCGGGCGGCAGGTTCTTGCGAGGCCCTATGTCCTACGGAAAAATACCTATGTGATGCGAAAGTATCTCTGATAGTTTGGTAGGTTATACAAATAAATAAAATTTAAGTTTTTAAATATTTAAACTTAAACTTCAGTTAATTTTTTTCTCGATACTTATCGAGCCAATTTGTGAATGCGTCTAGGTGTTGTATAGCCACATCTAAATGCATGTTTTCGCTTTGCCACATTTTACTGATAACATTTATCTTTGTAAGAATGTCATACCATATGACAAGTGAAACTAGGTAGGTACAAATTCGTAGGTAGTTATTTCCTTTTCTATAGAATGGCATTTACTGACCAACTGGCAATCTGTTGTATTTTCTGATAAATCCTTTAAATCATCACATACCTATATCGCTTAGTTGGTATTTAACGGCCTTCACCGATGCTATTCTGCACTCCCATCTAGTTTCAAAAAGTGGTTTTAGCGATAAGGATTTTACGAGAGCATTTAAAATAGCCCACCTCTGACTTGAGCCGGCAAACAGAATGCAAATCTTAAAGATTAAAGATTTTGCTTGGACACAAGACGATGCTGCATCTCTTAGGATGAAATTCTAGCTATGACTCCCACAAGGTAAGAAATAAGCCAGTGGATTAATTTCAATAATACGTTTTTTTTTTGTACACCACTTTTCACCACGCATATTGGCACCATTATCATATCCTTAGCCTCTGCAGTTTTGCAATGATATACCTAACTAATTCTGTGATTATATAATTAGTCAAACTCTCAGCTGTGGTTTTGTCGACAGCTATGAAACCAAAAAAATGTTCTTCAATTTTAGCTGTTTTTGTATTAAAATATCTTATAATAATTATTATTGATAGTTGCTCATCACGAGAAACGTCGCGAGTACAATCAAGAATTATAGAGTTATATTTATTTTTTCAACAATTTCAGTTTTCACGTCACTTGCCATTAATTGTATGAGCTCATTAATCGTTTTATCTTTTACTTGTTTTAAGTGAAGTCTCAGCACGGGATCAAATCGGGCTATTAAATTTACTAAATCTATAAAGTTGCCGCTTGTCTCACTCGAACCTGAGTCAGATATTAACTTTTCTCTATGACCCCTGAAGGCCAAATTGTGAGATGATAAAAAATTTACAATTGCTAGCAATCGTTCTAAAATATCTCTCCAACGTTGCCTTTCTTGTTCAATTTGTGACTGAGCCAACGAGTCAATAGTGGAACAGCTTTTTAAACCATTTCAGCATACAATCTTTGTGCTGTCGACCAGATTCGTGAGACTTTAGGTACTCATCCAAGTGCTTCCAATGACACACTCCTTCACTTGAAAATATTAATATAGATAAGGACTTAGACTGTTTTACGAGGGTGTTATCTCGATTTCTCGAGTACCCCCTGAAACTCTCTAATTTTAAATTAGACTAAATAAAACAATTATTATCATATATAATTATAACAAACGTTCCGCTACAGTCGCGCCCTCAATTTTACAGAGATTAAACTTACAACGAGTTTGATTGGAGTAAAATTGACCTAATTGAAATAAAAGGTCGGGGAAAAAGTTTATTCGCATTTTTTAAGAAAATTCAAAACATTTTTTAATTTAGTTTATTAACATTTAACTGAAGTATGTAGGTACCATTTTGTTCAATAACTTTTTGCCATCTTATAGGTAGGGACATGATACCATTACTATAGAATTTTTGAGACTTCTGATCACAATACCGCAAGTGGTTTTGCCAGTCCTCTCGTGATGTTAACCTGAAACTGCCAAAAGAATTCTGAAGAGACCGAAACGGGTGGAAATCTGAAGGTGCAAGGTCAGGACTATACGGCCGATGCATTTACACCTCCCAGCCAAACTCTCTTAATTTTTGCTGAGTGACTAAAGGTGTGTGAGGTTATCATGATGAAAAACCACACCCCTTCTGTTGATTAATTCTGGCCGCTTTCTCTCAACTTCTTGCTTTAATCTCATCAGTTGTTCGCAGTAGTTCAGAATCGATGGTCCTGCCTGGTGGTAACAGCTTATAATGAATAATGCACTTCCAATCCCACCACACACAGCATCACCATGTTGCGAGTTAACCCGGGTTTTGCCACAGTCTGTAAAGCCTGACCGGCCTTTGACCACGGCCTTTGTCGCATGTTCTTGTCGTACATGATAAACTTTTCATCACCAGTTATCAGCTTCTTCAAAAATGGTTCGGTTTCATTACGTCGTAATAAAGAATCACAAATGAGTACACGGTTCATTAGGTTTCTTTCAGTGAGCTCGTGAGGTACCCAAATATCGAGCTTTTTTGTGTACCCAGTTTTTTTCAAATGCGCCAAAACTGTTTTGTGGTCAATTCCCAGTTCTTCAGCTACGTCGTAACTACTGATATGCCGAACTTGCTCCACTTTTACAAAAATGCCATCCATTTTATCCGTAATATTTTGCCAGAGCGACGTGCATTTAAAAAAAATAGTTAAAAAAATCTGTATTCTTTTTAAATTTGGTTGACGCGAGGCCCCTGCAAGAGCGAGGCCCCGGGCGATTGCCCTGTTCGCCCCCCCCTAAAGCCGCCACTGGCCCACCTCACCGGATAATTTCCAATTACATAGCAATAACAACTTTATTGCGTATGACTTAAGGTTGTTGATTGGTCGTTGCGATTTATCGTCTTAAACAAACTTACCGAAGTAATCTGCACCCTGTTGCGTGAGCCGTAAGATCTATTTGTTTAGTGAGAATTTGTGATTCAAGATGTTAAGATCCCCTACTAAGATTTCGTGTCAAATCTCCATCTTGGTAGCGTCTAGTACAGGTGTAAATGATATTGTTTAAAATTTAGAGGTCTGACAGTCGGCTGATATTGACACGTTAATATGAAATTGGCAGTAAAATATACTTAGGTATTTGACAATATTACGATTATTATATAGTAATTTATGAGGATATATCAAAGTCAAAAGCTTTGATTCGAAATTTAAAGAATAATTTTGATTTCTCATTACATAATTTTTTTAGCACTGTTGAACAGTTCCTATTTAACAGACTTTGGCAAGCCAGGGTTATTGGATATTCCCGTAATCACCACGCTTTGCAAGTGGATTGGTGGTGAAAGATGAAATAATGAGATGAATATATTTGAGCTGCTGCTCATCCTTCAGGTATATGACCCTTACGACATCTGTAGGAATATATGGAGTGGTCTATTCTGAGCTGGAAACCACACGGAAATAATATAATATATTCGGTTACATATCTAAATAATGGATTATCTTTCTTTCTTTCATATTTTCTTTCAAATATATGAATACGAGCCACTCACCGATGTTTTACCCGCGTAACTCTGCTCTAGTGGGTCGGAGCATGATGTTTTGTACCTCATATGTGAATCCAGCTTAAAAGCTATCATCGTGCAATATTTCAGCCCAATCCATTTAGTAGTTTTTGCATAAAAGAGTAACAAACATTCATCCATCCATACTTACAAACTTTCGCGTTTATAATATTAGGAAGGATTTATATAAAGTAGACAACCTCCGTAGCGTAGCGGTATTTCGCTCACTGTATATCTCCAGTGGGTTCGATCCCCACGCCGGACAGGTAATCTTTGTGTAAATTCTAAGATTTCTTTCCGGGTCCGGTTGGTTGGGGGACTACCCTCCGTGCCTCGAAAAAGACGATAAGCCGTTGGTCCCGATTATTATAACATCATCTATAATAATCGTAGAGTAAGGAATGGGCAGCAGTGTTTCCTTGTGTGGTACACTGCGGTCACCAACCCAATGGCAAATACCCTCCCTCGGGAGGTGGCCCATGTTCAGCATTGGACGTTATACGGGCTGATGATGATGATGATAGTAAATAGAATATATCATGCTGTGATTATTTAATGCGCACTACACTCACTATTCTTCTTTCAGCCTTAAAATACTTACATACAACTAATAAACAAGAGAGTCTAGACACTACCCGTGTCCAATCTCGCATGGTAAATTAAAGTCAAGAACACCAATTTTATATACAAAGGAACTAATAAAACACCTTCTAGTATTCCCTTAACACGATCAAAAATTTACACTCTAGGACCGTACCAAATTCTGTAAACAAATAGTAAGGGTCCTTTAGTATTCTACAGCTCAAAACAATGAAATACATCAGATGGAAAGGACGAGTATACAACTGCGTCTAACCGTTTGAATTTTTAATAATGTTGCTGGTATTTAACGATGATTCCGTTGTTTATGGGTAAGGCTGGTGCTCTGTATGATTTTGCTCAGTAAAATCTAAACTACACTACTTATCTACGTTTTAGAGAAAACAAAAAAGTTTGTATGCCTTGGTAAATGGAATTATTCAATGAAGTATTTAGCGATTTTTATTATGTGTTGTGAAATCTCTTTTTTTTACTAGCCACGGCTTTTCCCGAAATATGTTGTATTTAAAATAATATAAAAAAACTTAATTTCAACATTTTTAACACTTACCACTGGCAAAATCATTGCGGTGCAGGTGTTAGGTACTTTATTAAAAAAGTGAAATATAGATTTAGTTAACTGTCTTTCTGTATTCATATGCTACAAACAGTAATGGCTATTTCTAGCGTATAAATATATCGTAGCCCAAAATGATCACGTATATCACAAATAATAACATTTCAGGAGAATAAAAAATCTATGCAAATTTCATTTTATTACAATACCATATTACTTCTCTGTACCATGTCTGAAACAATGTGTCTTCCGATTATCTAGCAAATATCGTTTACGTGGTTTACAAACTTAAACAACGATATATACAAATATCTATCGTCCTTCCATTTCTAAAATCGTAGTCCTACATTATAAAAAAATGTTTATATTACTTTACTACACTATATAAATATAACATTATGGTACCTTAACGCGCCTTCTAGCCCTTATTAAAGCCGTGTTTCAAAACGCGAAAGCTGAAGGGTCAGTAAAATAACGAACTGCCAACAAAACCCAATACTGGCTCAAAATTTATTGGTTCTATTCAAAGCGCTGGAACCATTTGTCAGAGAACGTTATACGTGGCCCCTAATTGTATAGTGAACTGAAAATGGTAATATTTTGCTTGTTAGACCGTAACGCCCATAAATTTTCTATTTGGAGTAATTTCTTTGGAGTTTAGACTTGATTGCGTGAAGTAAATGTATTGGGGGGAGCTTAGTAATTAAATGTAATGAATTTTAAGAGGCATTGAAAAAAGTTAACATAAAATAGATAGTATTTATGATTGTGTTACTGTAAAAGCTCGAACTACGGTAAATTATAATAATTTCCAGTAAACCCTAAGATTCGCCAACTATTAATGAAAGGGTCCCAACTAATTTAGGATTCGAACTTTTACCGCCATTCACTTAGTAAAACTTAACATAACCTAACCTAGGATGTACTACATTCTAATGGTAAAGGCCCGAAAATATCGTTCCATTTTCATTTATTCTTACTTTTACCAACCCATGTTTTAAAAAAAAAAAGTATATAATTAATAAAAATCAAGGTAATGTGGTTATCTTTTTCTAGCACTTAAAAATTGTAATAACATAAGCTCGTTTATTTAATATTATGTTATACAGTAACTATAGAATATAACGATATTATATAGGCATAATATTTTTGTTTGCGGGAAGTCACTAACCTCTACAACACAGGTAATCCTAGTGTGGAGACTAGTGAAGTACTAAAGTTATGTATTTTTAATTAATTTATCTGGAATAATACTTTGTTCATCACATAACTGTTTTTGAACTAAATAGAGTATCTATCTATCTATGACGTCGATATCCTAAGAGCGGTTTCGCACTACGTACGACCAGAATCCGATCCGAACCCGTGAAAATATTTGTCTAGAAATTTGGAAAGAAATCAGATGACGGACATCGGATATATTGCGTAAATTACCATAGTAATAGTTCTACGGCTACTACGGACCATATTTTCACGGGTTCGGATCTGATTCGGATTGGACGTAGTGCGAAACCGCTCTAAGTCTTCCGCGTAAATTTTAGCATTTACCATAGTTTGAACTTTAACAGTAACATATATATATATATATATATATATATATATGAATAAAACGCTTAATTTGATTCGTCACTCAGTCAGTTATGTAGGACACATTACTGACAGAGAGACGAATCTACTTGATGGGAGTATTATCAGTACTAGTGGTCGCCCAGTGGTCAAAATGTAACCATAATTTAAAAAATATTACCATAAACTGCACTATTCCATACGCTCCTTCTCTATAATAAACTATAAGTGTTAAGTTTCATACTGCTCCATCCGGCAATTTTTTTGTAAAAAAGGGTACAACGTTTTAGCTTCACGTATAATTACAAGCTGAAGAGTTTATTTGATTAAACTCTCTGATCTCAGGGACTGCTAACCCGATTTTACATTCAGTGTTACATAGCCCATTTATCGAAGCAAAATTAAAAACTATATTTTATTTTAAAGTTCCTACGGGAACAGGAGCTGTGTGGGTAAAACCGCGCGCGGGATACTAGTAGTATATTTTCATTTACTCACCAATACAGTATTCATTTATCTACTTCTGTGCATCTACTACTTTTACTCATCATCTCCTAATGGTTAACTGGCAATAAATGCTCCCAAAATTGGCATAAGAACCATGCACATATTTTTGTGCTAAAGAAAAATGAATAATCCGGAACCTTGTCCCATAATTGTATGGCAAAATCAATAATTATTAGGTTCCGGAAGTGAGCAGTATTTCGTACAGCAGTCACCCTCATAGATCACTGTAATGAACAATCCTAGGGTAGCATTGTAACAATTACTACCCCAGTTGGTCATATGGTATTCCCTTACTCCCTTATATTATCATCCCTTAGATGCTCCCATTCTCTATTGAATTATCTATGGAACGAGGAAACATGTTCCTTACAATAGAATTATTTACACTTGAATCGTTGTTCGAACGATCTGTTTTTACTGCTTTTATACGATAAAAAACATAAATGTCGCAGCATATACATACAACATTTGTTAAGTGTTTTAGACATAAAACAAATAAACTAACAGACAGACAAAGTTACTTTCGCATGTATAATATAGGTAAAGATAGTGGTTATTAGGATTTAAAAAAATCAATTTAACAAGGAACGTGTCAGTCAATTACATGTGTAAGACAATTAATGTTCATGAAAGCGTAGCTTAGTCACTCAAGTCCTTGTTCAAAACAAGTCCAATCGTAGGTAACCTACAAACAAGCACTTAAGCACCAACTCGTCCGTCCAAGAGAATTTACCAAATGCTTAGCCCAATAAACAGGTAAGTACTAAATGCTTAGCCAGATAAACTAGTACCTACCAAATTAAAGTTTGGTAACAACTTTGATGCTACCAACTGCCATGAACTGTCTGGTAAGTTGGTACACTGACAGAACAGGTAGCAGCATTAAGATCATATCAAAGAAACATTTGTGCTAACAAACATGTTTGCGCAAATAACTTGTATGTATATTTTACCGGAAAATAATAAGAAACGTAACTTGATCAAGTTACTATCTACTTGACAAACTAGCGTGGTTTCGAGTGGACAAAAAAACTTAAACTTAAACCAATGGAGTTCAACAGGACTTATTAAAGTTGATTTTTTTTTGTTTTGTTACAACAGTAGCATAGTCCCGTTTGGTTAGGTAAGGTCTAGTGTCATAGTAATTAAGTAAATAATATAATAAGAAACGTAACTTCATCAACTTTTTAGCTAGTAGATAAACTAGCGTGGTTTCAAATAAAAAAAAACTTAAACCTAAACCAATGGAGTTCAACAGCACTTATTGAAGTTGAAGTTTTTTTATTTTGTTACAACAGTAGCATAGTCCCGTTTGGTTAGGTTAGCTGAAATGTCATAATAATTAAGTAAATAATATTATAATTATGCGCGTTCACTATAAACTGGCAACTAAATTTAACAATATGAGTGGCACGAAATTTGATCACCTTACGATTCGTATTATTTTATTCGTATATACCTATGTGGCGATAGAAAGACTGGCAGTGATATGAATGGTTGGTAGGCTCTTGATTTTGGTAGTTATGTGTTTAAATGTATGCGAGACTATAAATTTTAAATACATAATACGGGCTGATGACGATGATGATATTTAATGATTTGCCTTTAAATTTAAGTGCGATTAAGACCCGTTTACTATATTTTTTTGTAAAGAAATAGCAATTGCTAAAGGTCGTTTATCATCTTACTGCAATCACCAATCCGCTTCCCAAGCATGGTAATAATGGTAACATACCTCAACAACTATGTTTAGTAGTGGGCTTCAACTGCCCGAAGTATGAACAACTTTTTTTTTTACAATACTAACGATGAATTAACGTATGAGATTAACTAACTATTTTCAGTAAAAGAATAATAACTACATCAATAGGAATAAACAACATTAAAATTTGATACAACTACCATGCTTTTTATTAAAACGTTCCATTTATACGATCAGACAATATTTCCCGGTACAGTCGTAAACATAATTCTTTGTACTAACCGTTGTGAATGCACTCCGTCTAATGAATACGATTAACTTACCCGTTTCACTCTTTTGTTGTGTTGTACTGTACCCGTTATTGTGTTTCCCTTAAACAATATTATTTGATGTCTCCTTTTTTCATTATTTTCATAGAATATTTGCTTTGATTTTTACAGTAATGTGTTTATTAAAATCTTACGTTTTCTTGTTTCAGGTAATACTTTTGGAAGTGAATGCAAATTGATACAATTTGACAAGCCTTTGACGTTAATGCATACTTAGCAACGTGAATGGTATTGGTAATAAATAACTTGCCATCAACCGTAGGTAATCTATGAACTTTAGATTTGAGTACTGACTACCCGATAAGTATTTCAAAGATACTTAGGGCTCTGTTTCTGCTTAACTATAGACTACATATGTTTGATATTACCTTTATGGCAACTGTGTGAAAAGTATGGAATTTAAGGAGTTGAGGTGGCTGTCAAGGCTTTCAGTGAAGACCGGGCGGCGTGGCGGCTGCACGTTTATTGTTTGACTAGCGCGCATATGCACTGTTACTACGCCGCTTCTGCACCGCCCCGCAAGTCGCTGCGTTCGTAGCTACAGCTTAAGTTAACTACCGGATTCGTGGAGAGATGATATTACGATTCTTTCAATAAATAGATTATTTGTTTGCTACACCGTAGTACATGTCGTAGCACTACTACGCTAACTACACTACACTCGTAGCATGTAGATTCGTAGCGACATATGTGCTACGATCTTTACAGCGAATTAATATATAATATTAATAAATTCTTTTTTCGGACAACATAAGATCCACTGTGTTAATAAATTTCTTATAACTAATGTTAGTAAAGTAATAATAATAATAATTAACAACATGTTTACTTGAGAGCGCTTCATGTGGGCGACACACAAGCGAAAGTAAACGACTTCACTCATTCATCACCTCAGAAACGTCTCAGAATAGGAGAGTAGATGTTCTCCGCCACTGTCCTCAAAATACTGTTGTCACTGTCCCGCAGTCTTGTTATTAAAGAACAGATTTTTATTATATATGAAACAGTTTTTTATTTTCTTTGAAATTAATTTTATGCTACGTGGACGATGCCGCAGACTAAAAAGCTAGTTCAATATAAATTTTAGATTTTATTTCAATTATCTTCAGCGATCATTTCAATTATAATTTTATCTAACATCAAACATATTTAACCCTCCATTATATGTCTTTCATCACATCTCGCTTCGTAGAAATTTTAAGCACTTATTAAATTAAGATGAATAAGCAACTACGTGAACTGAGGCTCCTACTAAATTCTGCAAACACTTAGTATTGCCTCGAGAGCTATATTACAGAATGACAGTGATCACACAGTAATGAAACTACGGTATAAACGCCGTTTTGTAATCGCAGTACAATCATTCAATAAGTTAAGTATTTTATTTCGATCAATCATTAATATAGTCACGTAAGTTTTAATACCACGTTTACAAGAAATAGAAAATTTTTGGGAGAGTGAAATAATTTTAGAATTTCACAAAGTCACCGAAATAGTACTAGGTAACTTTCTACTTTTTTTTACGAATTGCTATTGAGCAGTGTGTGTTTATTATTAGCAAAATAACGTGTGTTATTCTGCATTTAATAGCGTCAAATTGTCTAAACAGTAAAAAAAAACTTACTTGGTGTAAGAACTAAAACGAAGGTATCTTAAAGGGTTCTTTGTCCTTTTATTGACTCTGTATAATCAGAAAAAGCTATAGTAAGAAGTAAGGCACCTGGAATTATTATAAATCAATAGGAATAAAATCATTACTTCAATTAGCATTTTGTTAGTGGCATAAAGAGCAGTTCACCTACTGTGCCACCAATAATACTGTAACACAAGATCACTCACACTTTCATTTCACACTAATTAACGAATGCCTGCAATTAGAGGCAGACACTTGACAATGTAAGCTTTAATATTTAAGGACACGTTTAATGAGACTTAATATTGTTGTTGTTACCCCTAACTTTGGATTGGGCACGTTTCTTAAATTACGTGTGTTTTGATGATAGGGGTGTAATTGTCAACTTATGACTATGTTGCATTATTTATTTAAATTTCTTTGATATTTAATTTTATGGTATTCTTATGTTGAGTGACTTTCAAAATTAATATTATTTGAGACGATTAATTTAATTTGTTTGTTAGTAGTAAATAAATTGGAATTATAAAATAGGTAACTTCAATAGCTGCGTCTGTCAAACTATAAATTGAGACCGTGCATCAGTATGACTATTTGTCTTATATATTTATCCCTTATAATGGTAACGGTAAGATTTAAAAAAACCGGCCAAGTGCGAGTCTGACTCGCGCACGAAGGGTTCCGTACCAATTGCCAATAAAAAAGCGTATGTTTATGAAATTAAATGGTTTTTTTTTAATTTTTATACTTACGATTTATGACGTATTAAAAAAAAACTACTTACTAGATCTCGTTCAAACCAATTTTCGGTGGAAGTTTGCATGGTTATGTACATCATATATTTTTTTTAGTTTTATCATTCTCTTATTTTAGAAGTTACAGGGGGGTGGACACACATTTTATCACTTTGGAAGTGTCTCTCGCGCAAACTATTCAGTTAAGGAAAAAATGTCATTAGGAACCTCAACATCATTTTTGAAGACCTATCCATAGATACCCCACAGGTATGGGTTCGATGAAAAAAAAATATTTGAGTTTCAGGTCTATGTATGGGGAACCCTAAAATTTATTGTTTTTTTTTCTATTTTTGTGTGAAAATCTTAATGCGGTTCACAAAATACATCTACTTACCAAGTTTCAACATTATAGCTCTTATAGTTTCGGAAAAAAGTGGCTGTGACATACGGACGGACAGACAGACAGACAGACAGACATGACGAATCTATAAGGGTTCCGTTTTATGCCATTTGGCTACGGAACCCTAAAAAGATTGCAATACAGAAATCAAAACGTGCATTCCCCACTAGTCTCAGCCTCTGGTGGATATTTTTTAACACTTCCTAAGAAAATGGCGAATTGAAAATATCAGAATTACGCTATTAATTGTGTATTAAAATCGGGTGTAATTAAACTTATTGTGTGTAGTAAATCCTGAGCCTAACATGATCAACAAATGTCTACAGCTTGTTCTTTTGAGATTATGCCCGGTGAAAAAGCCTCGTGGCTTACTACGTATGTTCGTCCGCTGTTGTGTGTGATTTATATGTTGGTAAACTTTGACGAAATACGGGGATTCATTTACCATTTTGGCAATGCCTGCCATGCTTTGTAACGTGAACGGGCTGTTGGAATGGAGCATAAATTAGAATAGGCGTGAAGACTAAAAAAAATTATTTTGTCCGTCAGATAGATTACCAAAAAATATTGCACACGTATTTTTTTTTGTTTCTCTAACATAAAATCACGAAGATACAACGCATTGAAGGTCTAGGTACGATTTTACCTAATAATGACGTCACAAGTCTCCTTCTACTGAACTTTATAGTTTGTTGTTGTCTTCATGACGCATGAAGCCTGTTGCATGACGTAACTCCACAAAGTTTTTCATTATAACCCCGTGCCACCTCCATAGTATATCCTCTACGCAGTTAACATTACAATTTACTAAGCTTCGCAACTTTACACCGACACAATATTCCCAAACGATATTAAATACAAACCAAGTACACTCATCAAAACATAATGGTGTTCGCATTTCACAACAAAGATATAAGTACACAACTTTATTTTACACTGGACGGACGAGTTCTAGCAAATGCCGGTACTTTTTACTTTTTTCCTTTTTTTTTGCCGCAAGGAAATCGTTTAAGTTAACTCGTTTACTTGTGAAACTTGCCTTGTGGTGCGGATTACAGAGATACAACTTGGTTCGGGCTTCTATTAAAATCGTTTCAGAAAGTATTTTAATAATTCGTTGAATGTACTTTTTCTTTACACGGAATGTGATTGAGCGATTGTGGAAGCGGTTTTTAATATAATTTAGTTGTTAATTTGGTTTTGATTAGTTAAATAAAGGGATAGATTACTAATCTGGGAAGACCAAGACGGACTTTTCACGTTCAGGCCAAAAAGCCAGGTTAAAAGTACCCTAAACCGAAAGATATGCATGAGTAGATTAATGAAGGAGCGGTGAAAGTAGTATGTCAAGGTTGCAAGTGAAACGAAGTGGTCTCTGCCTAGCCTTATGAGAAAGAGGCGTGAATATATGTATGTACATTACTTTTTTTATTTCTTAATGCCAATTTGGAGTCATAAAGTTAGGTGCCAATGTGGTGCTTGAGGTTTACCTGATGGCCTAAACAAAAGGTCTTTATTGTCAAGCGATTGTTTGAATATCGCAAACGCTTTCTTAATTATAAAATAAACTGCATTTGGGACGGACATTTATGAAGTCAGCCACGAGGCTATCGCTATAGTCAAGCAGGGATCTAGACTTATTAAATGGGTTATACAACTACAAACTACCCAAACTTCGCAAGAGGGCGTCCCCTGTGGGACTTGGACCTCGAATCAGGGCGTTTGCTCATGGAGGAATTAAGGGGTGGGGTGTTTTGTAAAACTGTCGCTGTACAGTTCACGGGCCTCTCGGAGGGCATTGGAAGCCTGGTGGTGTAATAAAAAATAACTTCATACTAAATTTACTACACTGTACACATAGACGAACTTGTATTAATACTTATTATTATGCAATTTTATTTAGCCTAATCAATCAATATAAAGAGCCTCTACTAATACAATTTCACTGAAGTACAAAACCATACACATAAATAAATATGAAACGAATAAACACGTAACTGAATTCATAAAAATAAGGCTCTCTTAAAATATATGTCTTCCCTTTATCAGTACCAAGAGAGTTATTAAGCAAGTAACGAAATTTCTGTGAAATAATTGTTTTATTCTTCCATACAACAATTGAATAAAAACTTTGTACCTCTTTTTAGGAAAATTGTTCGTACTGCGACATTTCATATTCGTCCAGTATGAAATTTCGCACACTTTAATTTTTTATAGGGATGGGGCAGAAATAGTGCAGAATGCTATTTATTTTAATTATGGTCAAATTTCTAACACTGCACGACCACTATTTTATTGAAATATGCCAATTTTTTAGTAAACTACAAATTGGTAAAAATAAAATTTATACTTTTAAAGATTTTTGGACTGACGTAATCATTACTACATGATGCTATCTGTTGTTGATGGAAAGGCGTATATTTTGAAAGTATCTTATATATGTGAGTTTTCAAATAAATCGGTAAAGTAGGACGATCCAATGATTTATATTCAAGAGCAATTTGGCAGCGCCTTTTTATGGAGGTTCTGATACCAGCTGCGATGAATGTGAAGATCATTTTTTATAATATAATATCGAAAAGTTTTAATGGCACCTTGAGACTTTTTAAGTAAGCTTCTGATTCTAAACAGTGGTGGTTTCAAATATAGAATAGGTTAAGCTAGTTGCAGATTTTTTTTTTAGGCTGGATCTCTGCTCGCATTTATGCCCAGTGACGTAGCAAAAGCCTCCTTAAAACTTTATGTCTGTCCCAAAAAAAAAACAGTTTGTTGGCTTTTTTAGCCACGAAGCTACTATTTTTTTTACACCAAGCAATCTGCAGTCTGATGCCCCCATAAGTGGTGTCCAGAAGAGAACCCGGGAGTGTTTGAGTAAATCCCTCTCCTCATGTCAAATTATCGCTATGAATAGGGTTTCCTAATACATTTCTACTCGAAGAAGAATAAAAGGCTCCAAGTTTACTAAATGATTGACAAATGAGCACCTACGCAAGAAGGTGCCCCCTGTAAGGTAGGACCTTGGTTGAAGACAGTTGTTGTAACTGGCATGAGTCTCTACCTTAATTGTAAACACCGTATATTATTACTTTTTAAACTCCTCCCGCACGATTTTTGTTAATCCCTATGTCACAGGAGACTTTATAGTTCGAGAGCTGGCACCAATTTTTGGGTAGGAATTTGAGGAAAGCTGAAAAGTTGTCACAAACCACTCCTATTGTACCCCAACACGGAACTGTAGACCTGGCTGGCGAGTATTACAAACACTCAATTCACGTTTACAATTAATAGCTGAAATCCCATATTATTAGTATAATAGAATTATATCTATTCCAACTTAAATCCCTGTAATATACTCCCAAAACACAGATACCCATATAAATTAAATTCTCTAGTAAGCCCTTACACACGATCCTAAAGCTCACGCGGAAATAATCGTTCGATATTTGAAACGAAGGGCTTCGCTTTTCGCGCAATTAACCGCCGAGTTTAGTCCCTTCGCTTCCGGTCGGGTACTTCCGGCACTCCTACCCCTGATGACTCGCAATATATTGATAAATGAAAAAAATATATACTAATATTATAAGTTATATAACTTCTCTGCATTATTTTGTTATTGTCATTAATATATGAATCAAAACAAAAATAATTATGATAACTAATGAGCTAATAGGCTAATAATACTGCAAAGTTTTACCACTAGATACCAATGACTGGACCTGTGGCTCAGTGTTTACGGCAGTGGGTTCTGGGTTCGATTTCCACCTGGGACCATTACTTGTCTGCACCACTAATAGTTGTTCTGAGTTTGGGTGTGCTTGGTGGCCGTATTTTTTGTGTTTGTTAAGTCCCCTGCGTCTCAGAAATTTATTTCCCCTGGTAAGAATTGACATTCAAATAAAAAAGAATGTACTACGTTGTGTATTCGGATATCATAAGCGACATGATGATAGCCATTTAAATATAATATGGTATCTACTAGCTTAAAAACTTTTCAGCTATCTATGAAAATTGTTAAGCTATGCATTCAAACAAAAGATCCAGTTATCTACAAGGCCATTTCAGTTCGTTTCTTTGCGCGCCCTTACAATACACACCCCCACAATAACACCACACAAAAATAAACTAAACAAAATAAAATCTATACTCTCACCCCGAATCGTACCGCATTACTGTGGTATAGCAAAAAGGGGGGAAAAACTTTAATTTTCTTAAAAAAAAATTCCAAGCATTTTATGCGGAATTGTATTGTTTTCCAACACTTGAGATACCGGCGCGACTGCGGAAAACGATAATGAGGGAGGTCTTTTCTACCCTCTATTTCTGAGGAATGAGGTCGAATTACGAAATGTATTGTGTGCTCACTCATAAAAAATAAACTCCAACCCGATTGTGCCATACTCACTGCGGTAAATTAAGGATACAGGTATTTTCGTAATGGAATAAAGTGTGTATTGTATTATTGTTCATTGTGTTTGGTTGGAATACAATACTTATGTTGATTTGGAAATTAGATAAACTAATAGGATATATGTATACCAACTTATGTGTTCATTTTGTATAAAGAAACTGGTAGTCCTTCAGTGAACACGACTTTGTATAAGATATGATTAATTCGTAGACAAAAACTTCGAAATATGCGCGGTATAATTCAAAGGAATTTCTTCACAAGTATTATCACTACACATGATTGATAAAAGGATATTTCAGCTGTTAAAAGGATGGCGTATCTTTTAGAAGCAGAGACACAGAGAAAAAAAAAATGGAAAAATACTATTACTACATAGTCGAATACCCGACTCGTATCCTGTACACGTAATATTGTATGTATAAATAAAAGTTTAGTCAACTAGCATGCATGTAGGACGAGTTTTAGCATCATTAAAAGCACATAGCGATCCAATTACTTATTGTAACTACGACGAAAGTAACATTTAATTATATATTCATTCGTGTCCTTAATCTATCTACACCAACACATAAAGCCGAGGAGTTTGCTTGTTGGCTTAAACGTGACAATCTCAGGAACAAAAAGTCCGATTTGAAAAATTATTTCAGTGTTTGGTCGCCCATTAGATAAGGAAGGCTATAGGTTATATTTATTATGAAGTTTCTACAAAAAAAGGAGTTATGCGGGTGAAACCGCGTACGAGAAGCCAGTGAATGCATACCAAAACTGATGACGATGGTAAACAAAAAATATACTACAGTTAACTGCCCCAGAATTAAGCTGAGCCCTTCACAAAAACATCCCATCGCTTATATACATAATAAGTCAACAACAATCCCCCGGCTTTTGGTACTACACGAGGGCAAAATAGGATCCATCGCCATCGCTTTATGCCCCATAAAAAATTTATAGCGGTCCTACAAACGCCAAATTGAATATGAAATCAGTACAATGAAGTTTTAGCCTAAATTTAATGAAGTGCAGTGTGTACGTGTTCGCTTCACTGGGGTATATTTTTAATGGCGTTTAACGAAAAGTTTAACGTGAATGAATTTAACTGAATCTGAACGTTATTTAACAATGTACTGTTACAATTTATTTTATTAACTATATAGAATACTATTCCCGCTCGCGGTTTCACCCGCGTTACTCCCGTTCCCGTGGGAACTTCATAATTAAATATAGCCTATGTCATCCAGGGATCGTGAAGCTTTCTAACGGTGAAAGAATTTTTCAAATCGGTCCAGTAGTTTCGAAGCCTATTCGATAAAAACAAACAAACTCTTCAGATTTATAAATATATTAGTATGGAGTACCTATAAATTTTCGTACTAATATTTGTCCGTGACTTTATCCGCCTACATTACAATCGTTTCTTACCAGATGTCTACGTCATAATAACTATCTGTGTGCCGAATTTCGACGCAATCATAGAAAACATTAAGCATCCTCTTTGTTACTAAAAGCAAGGACACAATTCTCTTCCCAAGCTATCATTTAACCCAAGTTTAATGAATCTTAATATCTGTGAAGAATATATTTCAAGATGTTAGAGCGTTTCTAGTTAATGTAGCGTTCTAAGATAAACGGTGTGATTATAACGCTGAGATCGTGAGATACGACCTTATTTATTACCTTAACCCTTCAAAAATAATGTGCGGAATATCATATTTTTCAGGGGAGTTTCAAGTTAAAATGCACTGATGATACTCGGTTAAGGAGAAGATAAGTGAATTTGTAGAAGTTACCGTCTTGTTGGAGATTACTTTGTGGCATGTTTTAGTTTGGAGACGTTTTATAAGATGCTATTTGTCGGACATGCGACGTATTTTTATGTGCCTACTGTAATGTATTGGAAATAATGCATTTATAGTAGCTAATATTGCTGTAAAACTAATGTTACTATTAATAAAATCTGTACAAAAGAAGTTCTTTATTTGGAATCTTTCTATCTCAGGTCAAAAATGGACAATAATAGTCCAGCAGAGCCTCAGGTTTAAGCCCGTGTGTGAATAAATGAACTAGTTTGCGTTTGGCTTTTAAACATAACACACGGCCTAAAACTTGCAACGGCTTTAGTGAGATAAAATATCCTTAGATGCGGGAAACCGTAGCATGTTCAGCGTTTTATATGACATCAATCCGATTAAATAATTTGCATTGTTGCGGTCTGGCTGCATTTATTTAACTATCTAACTGTCAATCGACGTATATTTAATAGTATAGATATACTAATAGCGGCCCGTCCCGGCTCCGCACGGGTGCACATGTCGTGTAAAATATAGCTTATGTTACTCAGGGATCATGTAGCATTCCAATGGTGAAAGAATTATCGAAATCCGTTCAGAAGATTTAGTTTTTATTTGAAACAAACATATCTACAAAAATATAAAATTACAAACTTTTTCTGTTTATAATATTAGTATAGATTAAAACAGCTTATTTATATTTGTACGGAAATGTACAATTCATTAGGTTATTATTACTTACATTCTTAATTTCTTTCATGAGTTGCAAAAATTTCGTTACAAATCATCATTATCTTCCTGCCCTGCTCCCAATATTTGGGGTCGGCGCAATATGTCATCGTCTTCCATTTTTACCTATTAGACGTCTCTTCCATACTCACACCTTTCTAAGACACAGTCCATCCATCTTTTTTTTGGCCGTCCTCCTCCAACATATCCCTCCATCTTCATATTCAGCATTCTTTTCGTCACATGCATGTCATCCCTATGCTACGATAAGTTCGTTACTAATATTGGAATAAAAAATGAACCCTGATAGGGTATTTATTTGGACTAAATCTTTAGAACCAATTATTAGATTAATTTTGAGCGCATATAAATAACGAAAATGACATGTTTATTTTTGTGGATTGTGGTAGAATAAAAATAAAAATATGTATACTGTAGTGAGATTAAGGTTTTAATCGCTCACTACATTGATTGACCGATTTAAGTTGATGGTCCGATTTTGAATTAAAAAAATATCAAAAATGATCAAGTCTGTAGTACTAAGCTTAGTTAGTCTCATGGCAATGTGGATTTTAAAATAATATCTTAGATTGTTTTCTTCTATTACCTGAGTAGATCATGAATACATTTCTTCTCAAATTAGACTTCATTATTTGGGGATTCCAATTAAATTATCGCTCAAATGTTTTCAGTTCATTAATTCAGTTAATTAAGTCCGTCCGTTAGCTATGAAAAATAATTGCGAAATATTTCATTTGCCTTTTTTTGCTGTGTACTTTTTTTTGTTCAATTTGTTTAAGGTAAAAGTAATAATTTTACCTCAACTTTTTTAATTTTTGAACAAAGTTGGTATTTGTCTTGGGCTGTTTAATTTCAGCCTTTGCGTATTTACGTACTCATGTTTAGGTTGAAAACGTTTTGAAAACACAATTTGAGCAATGTGTCTGAGTTACTTTTTGTTCTATCACCGATGACTGGTTCTAGATTCGATTCTAATGAATCGAAGGTATGTTTGTTCATGCCATCTTCTTTAACTGACATTTTAGTACAGAGAAACAGTATTTAATAATATATTTGGCATGACAGAATAATAGTTCAATGGGTTATTTGAGATCATGACGAAACCGAATTAACGATTTTCAATTGCTTATTAATATAAAAAATCAAGTTTACTGGACTATTTTCGGTTATAAGCCAAGGTTCGTGTGTCATGCGTTATGCATTATTTATGTGTCTTGTATTATGCATAGTAATTTGTCATAAATATTTACATGTTATGAATAGTTATCTGTTATGTATGTTATGTTATATTGCTATGTTTGTTGTAATGATTTTTTTTCAAGAAATAGAAAGAAAAAAGTTTACCCCAATTGAATTTCATTTAGCAAAACCTATCATTTAAAGAATGAATTACTATAAATCTGGCGGAGAGCATTGGCTCGTTGCCCATGTTCTTTTTTAAACGACCAATTACAACTCAAAATGTTCTATTAGATGTACATAACTTCATTACTATTCTACATCATATCTCATTATCTAAGCATACGTTACCATAGTACAGGGCTACCAACACGTTAAGTCTAGCAGGGAATCTACTAAAATACATGTAATAAACTCGGCTTACGACCCGACTGCGGCCTCCGTGAAGCGCAATTCCAAAATAATATGAAATTATTATCATTTCGACTCTAGTTGCGAGGTTTCTATTTGAATTTCACGACACTGTATACGTAAACATACAATCTCATCTCCACTTTATTGTTATAGGAATAGAACCCAATTTTGTTTGCCAGTAATGGCGATTGCGTAGATTATAAAAAAGTAAAGATGCGGTTTTTTATGAACAATGACGGAATATATTTTGGGGATACTCTATTGAGATATATATTTTTGTGTCATAGCTAAAAGATTCAGCGATTGTAAGAGAAGGTTATTTCTTGAAATTTTGCCAGTGTTTTAGTAAATTGTACTCTGTAAATATAGTTACATATAGTTCATAATTACAGTACAACTCCATCGCAAACGTTAACAAAACGTCGTAACCACCAAGCTATACATAACTATAAACATCATACTGCGTTGTATTCTAAAATGTCATTAATATTAAAAACTTACGGAACACGAGACTGCGTCGGTTTGTTTAGCCAGCTAACTCAATTACTGCGCCAATTTTACCTTGAGTGTGACAAAGTAATTTACTTAACGGACACCAGGATATTCCTAGCACGTATTTAGTTTCAACCAAAATAAAATTCTTCGTACAAAATCGCTATAAAACGGTTTGGGATGAAGTGACACGAATTTGAGAGCCGTTGACTAAAGGCCAACTTACAAAGTTTGATGTATACAAAATGGCTATCTTTGATATACAAACAAATTGTAGTCAGACTAGAGGAGACAGCGACGTCGCATCTACACAAAAGCGCGTCATAGCAACATTCACACTTTTGTTGCTACCACTTGACCCACATCCTCTCTACGTGTCTCCTGTAGCAGGAAACCTCCCCCCTCTCCTCACACAACCCGCGGTTAAAACATCAAACAAATATAGACTATAACCCCTCACCACTAGAATCAAATTTCCTTGAACCGCCATCCGACTCAAAGGCGACTCCCCACGCAATTTAACACTTTGTTTTTCCTTCAAACATGGCAGAATATTCAATGTCGACGGAAAATGAGTTGGATGTTGCTATTTAACGATTTGCCACTCAGCTGCTTGAGTAATAAGTTTCATATTCAAGTAGCAAGGCGGAGATTTGTAATGAATTTTTTATCCAGTTTCGGCCTACACTAGCTGCAATAATACATGTAATCCGAGCCTTACTTGTAACGCGATCTGTATATTTACAAACGAAATATTTTAAAAATTCATTAAAGGGTTACGGTGGTGCCTACTTTTTATTATGGGTAAGAAGAAACTGGAAGTGAAAACCTTAAATAAATATCGTTTATGTTTACGATTACGATTATATTTTCTTTTCCGTCTAAAATAACAATTGTGATGTGAATTTGCCGCATCCATTTGCAACATCTGTAAAGTATATATAAATACGCACTGAATTTATATGTAGCTCAGTGAAACCTTGCTTTTCATTTAATTCAAATGTGAATGATATCTATCTTTAGTAGCTCGGAATGGTTCATTATCCCAAACAATTAATAATAAAAAATCTATACTAATAAAGTTGATAATTCGTTTGTTTGTTTGCTTTAACACGATAATCTGAGGATTGTAATTCCAATTTGAAAAATTATTTTTATTTTTAAATTTTCCGATCGTACCTGTATTTCCTGAGATTAGCGCGTTCAAGCAAACAAACTTTTCATCTGTACTTAGAATAGTAATAGACCTCTATGCCACTTAACATCAGGTCCATTAGGGTTCATTTGCCTGGCCAAGAATGAAAAATTTCCTTGCCTCTATTATTTGGTTATATTTAAGACTAGCTGCGTCCCGCGGGTTTACCCGCGTTACTCTGCTCCAGTGGGTCGGTGCGTGATGTTTTGTAATCTATATGTTAATCCAGCGTATAACCAATCCCCGTGCAAAACTTCAGCTAATTTCGTTCAGTAGTTTTGTCGTGAAAGAGTAACAAACATCCATCCATCCATACTTACAAACTTTCGAGTTAATAATATTAGTAGGATACTGCCCTAAATGTTATGTTTTACACTGACATAGGTATACCTACTTTAACGACCCATCAACACCAATCTTTAAAGGCACATAAAAATCGTATTTTTACCTGTTTCTAAGCCCATTCTTTTTATATATAATCAAAACTTTACAGCCATTTTATACGTGTCGAAAAGGGTTCATATCAAATAAAATCTCGGCTAAAGGCTGGCAACTTCGACTCGGATTTGTTGTGCTTTGAATCAGTTAATGTTGGCAACTTTTAATTGGTTTAATAATTCGCGTTTTCTGATCTCTGTGTAGGGTATAAAATATTAACTTTTTCAATTACTGTAAGTAAAGTTTTGAATCGTATGATTGACGGTCGCTATGTCTAGTCTATACCTCTATTAATTAATGTTTACAATTTGCATGGCGAAATAGATTATTGATTTTGAACTATGAATATTGCATTTAATGACTGTTCAATTATTGATTTTGCTCAAATATTAACGGTGTTTAACTATTCTCAGTTGGTTTATAAAAGGGTCTACATTGGCGTTATAATTTTGATTTCCTATCTTTTTAGGATTCTGTAATCATATGGTAAAAACGGGACCTTAACTCTGTTTTTCGTCTATGTCTGTCCGTCTGTCTGTTACCAGACTGTACCGCATGAATCGTGTTAGCAACAAATAATAAAAACGGAATAAAATGACGCCATTTTTTGCTTGATGGTTTAATAAGGGCAACAAGTATACGCAATAGTGTATAAGTTTATTTATTTTAAAATGTTAACATAATAATATCTACTGTTGTATAAATAATGGTACGACATCGTTCGTGCGCGAGTCCAACTCGCACTTGACCAGGTTTTTAATTACAACAAAGGGGAATGCCCAGTCTTCATAGTATCCCAGGCCCAAAATGGACATCAAATATTACTATAAATATGGAGCTTTTTAGGGTTTTTAAATCTTGATAGTTTTGGCTATCTAAAAAATATATTCAAATTGACGCCACTATTTTAGAAATATTTAAAAAAAAATAACTGTTTTGAGGTTAATTTTCTAACTGAAAAAGTGTAGAACTGAGATAATTTAAGAACAATTTGTTTTTCAATGGCGCTCATTTGGAAGAAAGTAAACACATATTTTTTTATGACAAAATTAATGCATAAAGTATTTTTTCTCTAGTCTAATGTCCACTGAGGGCCCCAAATGGGCATTCGCCTTTTCGGTGTAAATCAACTTAATTTAACTTATCTATAAACAAAATTAAAAAAACATTGCAAATTTTCTACAACGCAAACCAAAAGCCATAAAGCTGCCCTATTATTCAGTTGGTCACTCGTTAGTTCCACATGCAGGAGATTTATCAAGCAACTTTGCTAGTCGGTCCTTTTGTCGGCTAAATTAAACCGTAATTAGTCAAGCGGCTGAATAATACCGGTTTTTAGGGAACCGGCTAATGTTATTACCCACGCAACCAACCTTGTAATAATTTTGATTGTTGGAGCTTTGATTTGTGACTGGTTTAGCGATTAGATAAGATATTTGTCACACATCTTAAGTAATGTGTGACAAATATACTACACACATTTAGTAAAAACGACGAGTATGTAGTCAATGACGGACTTACTTTACTTACTTTGTCTGTGATATCCTACAATTTGCTACTTGTTGGTTATCTAGTTTAATTGATAGAATAAGAATAATAGTGTAACATTGTGATTTTGACAAGTACAAGTGTATGTAAATATCTAAATGCTGAATAAATTCATTATTTCATTAATGTTGTGTGGTTTCCGGCTTAGAATAGACCACTATGTCTTCCAATGTATGTCGTAAGAAGCGACTAAGTGATATATTGCTGATGAATGGGTTAAGCCATCTTATTGTGCTTATCTTACTGTGTCACAAATCTGCTTGCCAAGCGTGGTGATTCTGGCAATATTTGTGGCTTGCCGAGCTGAATTATACCGGTTTTAGAAAACCGGCTAATGTATGTGTGTGCATAATGTGTAATTGTGTCGATCTTTGATTTGTGCCAGATTAAATGATTAGATAGTGCATTTAAAGGTTTGCTTAAGTAATGTTTTTAATGTTTGTATGTTTAAACGGCTGTGGCCCAATGACTAGGGCGACTTGCGATCATGTGGCTGCCGGTTCGATCCCCCATTGCAGTAAAGACGTACTCGTAACACAATAATTTTAGCTTAGCACGAGTGGTTAACAATAATACTAGTGGTGTGCATAAACTAAATGAAAAAAAAAAATACAAATATACCTGCTTCACTACTCACTTCTCCAGCCCGTTTATGTCCACTGCTGAACATGGGCCTTCTTTAAACAGACTTTCCAAGCCAGGGTCGTTGAGGAATATGTTACACGATTATAAGAACATTGGACTAAATGTCCAAATAAAAATAAAACAGGATTTACTTGTACATACCGACATTAATGCTTAAAATACGACTCTGCTTTTTAGTCGTATTAAAGTGTTCAGAGCCAAAATGTTGTAGACTTTAGACTTTGTATTCTGAATAAACGCAGTATAAGCCAATGTGCTTAAAATTATTAGAACAGCAAGAAAAAGGTTTATACCATTGTTCATAGCATTAAAAACATCAAAAACAGCTCTTTGGACACAAAATGATTTTCTTTTTTTCGGAACAATTTGATAAAAACATGCCTTGAATAGGCCATGCCTTGAATAAAATGTGTTTTTTCTCGTTTTATTAAATGCATTTTTTACATATTATATTAACTCATACATTATGTAAAGCAGAATCTAAGTCGAATACTGAAATACACCTAGCCTAGTCACGCTTTGCGTTTGGGGGGTCGTGGGTTCGATCACAACTAGGTACGGACAAAAATAATTGTATCACCTTCTAAAAGTCATCCAGAGTAAAGTATAATTCTCTCATTTATTTCGCAAATTAATGTTCTATGAAAAGTAATTAATATTTATTTTAATATTTTGAATATTTTACTACATAATAATAAGGCTGCGACAACCTATTGTCGTACCATAACAATATTTTTGCCGATGCCGCAATTGTACGACAACTGTGACGCGACGGCAATGTCGTGAAAAACAAACTCATAGAAACATTATGTTGGCGGCTACACTCCAGAAACCACAGGCACAGAATAAATAATAGGACAGCCACAAGCAACATTGATTAGTGCGTAACATCGCCACTGTGTCACTGCCGTCGTAACACTGCGGCCCCGGCGTAGAAGGAATTGTACAGACTGATTTTAGGGCCATAATTTGTTTTGACTATTTATATTTTACTAAATGTGCATCATACAGCAGAAAAATATCAATTTCCTTACAATATTATATGCACTTAATCAACTACAGAAGATTGATCATTGTTCTAATGCTTATTAGATTTTAAGAAGATAAGGTATGAAAGATAGAATATATTATTATAAGATTTTTTTTTATGTTGGCCCTTTTATCAACAAGCCGAAGGTTGAATAATTTTTCGCATAATTTTGCACATAGTACATAAACAAACTACAAAATAACGCTTTCTGTTAATCAAAAGATAGAAGTTCAGGCGCCACGTTTTGCATAGAAATTGCAGCAGCGACGGACGATGGAGTTACTTTTTATACGGAGACATTATGCGAACGACGCCGCCGACTACCGCTAGTGTTTGATAACATGTTAACACTAAAATATATGTTTATATTATCTGTGTTTCTCGCAAAACATTAGTTTAAATGTAGTGTTTGAAATGAGCAAAGGATTGTTGTAACATTAAAACGATGTCAATTTTTATTAAGAACGAAAGAAATGTCAATATATCTTTAACACTATGTCTTTTTGTTAATGATCTTATGATGCATCCGACGAGAAGGGATTCCTCTGAATTTCTTGCCAGTTCTTTTCAGCGTTGCCACGTCCAGAATTGGTGGATGGTAATAAAACAAATTTGCTTGAAAAGAAAAACGTGGCAACTCTGACAAGAACTGACAAAAACTCTTATCCTTTTTTATATCATATCCTTTTTTACATGATAAATATTACATATCTATACTAATTTTATAAAGAGGAAAGATTTGTATGTAAGTATGTTTGTAACGGATTGGCACAAAAAGTACTGGACCGATTTTAAAAACTTACACCATTTGAATGCTACACTATCCCTGATTAATATAGGCTATATTTAATTATGAATTAAGCTCCCACGGGAACGGGAGTTACGCGGGTGAAATTGCGAGCGGGAAGCTAGTTTAATATATTTTTTTATAAGTTTAGCAGTATCAAAGCAAGTCACACCAAGGACGGTTGTCCGTCATAACGTGCGAATTTATTATAACCATAATTATGGGAATTGGGAATTATGGAAAAATTATGGGAAAGCATATATGTGGGAAAAATATATATATTATATATATATATATATATATTTTATATTTATTTTATTTTAAAAATTTTGAACGACACTGTACAGAGGCGGACTTATTGCCATTCTCTACCAGTCGACCTTAGGGTGATGCAGAGAAAACATGGTAGGTAACCGAGCTAGGTAAGCTTAATATCATACTAAGTAATAATATATTTTACTACCTTAAATATCAATAAATAAAATACACGAATACTTCTATTGACAAACTACTAAATATTTAAATAGGTAAATACAAATACATACTAACATAATAATGTATAATAAATACAAATAAAACTAATGAGATTCTGCTGAAAATTTATGTGTTCGCGAACTTTCTTTTTGAAGGAAAAGCGACTCTGCCATTCTGATTTCGGAGGGAAGAGAGTTCCAGAGGAGAATAGACTGTACGAAAAAAGAGGAGTGAATGTTTTTTTATTATTTTTAATATCTGATGTATTTAGATAGAAATAATTGCTAATTAAATAAAATGTTGCCATATGTATCGTATAGATATATTTATCTACAAATTAGCTACACTCACTCCCTTCATGTAGACAAAACTTCCGTAGTCACAAAACTCATTCGTTCCGTTCATTACATCATTCGCCAAATTGAACTGTCAATCAATTGGTTATTATTTGAAAACAGACGAAGGGAAATTACATAACATTTTATTAATTGGCCTGATATTTGTTTCGAGAATATATTTGATTAGCTTATTCCATTTAAGTTTAATTAAATGATAATTAATAAATGTGTTGCGTGTGTCTGTAATTGTTATTGATAAAAATTGTATTTTACTATTATTTGAAATTACTAACTAATAATTGAACCATGGAACAGTCAACCACTAATTATTTTAGTACTTGCTGCGTACGCGGTTTTACCCACGTTACTCTGCTCCAGTGGTTCGGAGCGTGATGTTTTGTAACCTATATGTTAATCCAGCGTATAACCTATCCCGGTGCAAATTTCAGTCAATTCCGTTAAGTAGTTTTTGCGTGAGAGAGTAACTAACATCCATCCATCCATACTTACAAACTTTCACGTTTATTATATTAGTAGGACAATCATATCACGAGCAAATCAATGATATCATTGATTTGCTCGTGATATGATTGCTACGAAAGTTGGTGGCTACAATGCTCGTAATATGATTGCTACGGCAGTTCGTGGGTACATTATTTAGTTGCTACGATATTCTACGTTATACTACTTACATTTTAATTGAAAATGATAATAATCTAACATTCTTGGAATTTTTTTTTTCGTTTCATCGTACTAATATTATAAATGCAAAAGATTTTATGTGTGTTTCTATCACGCAAAAACTACTGAATGGATTTGGCTGAAAGTTTGCATGCGGATAGTTTATAAGTTGTATTAACATATATGCTACAAAATATCACGCTCCGACCAACTGGAGCAGAGTGACGCGAGTAAAACCGCAGGGCGTCCCAGAAATGAGTCTAACCTGCTGAAGTTAGGTACTACTAAATGTATTTTTGCCTGCTATTCTTGGTGATTAAGGTTCTACTCCCTAATGACACTGACTTGCGGAGGTCTTATAACAGTAGGCCCACGTTCAGCAGTGGACGTCAACGTTCTGGTAAAGTAAATTAAAATTAGATTTATGGTTTGTCTCATACCTTGTCAAACACCAAACAAAATCTCTAGACCACAGCCATAAATCACGTGAGTACTAAGTTAAAATTAAAATTTCCTCCATTAATACTGTCGAGGTCATTAGAAGCACGTGAGCGGGTAGTATACAGGGTGTTTATTAAGCGATACGATCTCCTGTATGAATATTCAAAGGGTGTTCCACCCCGCCCTAACGTTGTGTACTTTTTGAATGCGGGATACGTGTACGAGATACCGCGTGTAGTGATTTGTAAAATTGAAGTTCGTGACAAATGAGGATTTAGTTTTTTAAGTATGTTAATGTACATGTTTTTTTACTTTCAAGTATAATGTGTGTGTATTGGGATCGGGTTATATTTGTTTCTCTAGTTTAAAAGAAACAGATTACTAGCAGAGTTTTTGCACACCGTGTTTTTGTTTTTAACCCCTCGTGTTAAGCTAAAATGCTTGAGTTACGAGTGGGTTCACGTCGGAAGTGCATTGGGTGGTTATCGAACCGGCAACGACAAGATTACAAGTCTGACGCCCTTAGCCATTGGGCTACGCCCGCTTAAATTGTCCGTTGATCATAGAACTACAAATGCTATACAGGGAAATGTATTTATTTAACAACTGAAATAAAAATATGACACGATACTTAATGTGAGTAAAAATGGCAAGTATACTATTATAAAGTATTATATTTATCTTTATCACATAAATCATGTTTTGATGTGTAGACAAATTTTATAAGATGGAACTGTTCCAAATTTCCAAGGAAAACTCATATTATATGTATGGACAGGCAAAGTCGGCAAAACTTTGCTAATTTAATAGCCTAACTGTCCACTGCTGAACTCTTAACAGACATTGACAAGCCAGGGTCTTTGAAGGATATTACCATAATGACCACGCTTGGCAGGCGGATTGGTGATCGTAAAAAGATGGTAACTAACCTAAACTGTTAAATGCTGCTGCCCATCCATCAGCTGTATATACCTTAGTGACTCTTACGACACCCATGGGAAGACATGGGGTGGTCTAATCTAAGCCGGAAACCACACCTTACGAACAAGCAATTATAAATACATCTAATTATTATTTTTATTATTTTTTAGACAACCTCCGTAGCCTAGCGGTATTTGGCTCGCTTTAAATCACGGAGGTCGTCGCGTCGGTTCGATCCGCACGCCTGACAAGAAATCTTTGTGTAAATTCTAAAATTTATTTCCGGGTTTGGTTGGTTCAGGGATTACCCTCCGTGCCTCGGAAAGCACGTTAAGCCGTTGGCCCCGATTTTTATAACATAATCTATAATAATCGTATGTCAAGGAACAGACAGCAGCGTCTCCTTGTGTGGTACAATATTATACTGCGGTCACCAACCCGCCTACCAAGCGTGGTGACTATGGCAAATACCCTCCCTTGGGAGGAGGCCCATGTTCAGCAGTGGACGTTGTACGGACTGATGATGATGATTATTTTTATTTATTATATTTATATAGCAACTATAGCTTGGGTAGGATCCTCGACGGAATGACCGAGGACCGCGTTGCTGCCCCTCCCCCGACCTGTGATCCCGCGCTAGCGATCACCACCACTATTCGTTAATGTACTCTTAACTCCAGTGGCACCCTGAGCTGTGGTCCTAGCCCCTTAAGGGTTCCCTCAGTGGATGTCACTTAGACCTTGGCCGGATTCTTGGAAGTTAATTTTGTACCTGTTACCTCTAAGGCATCTTAAAATAATTTGTACATTTATCATATATCGCAGGACAGACTGGCGAACAGCTTATGTAATTTGTAAGATCTAATAATGCAAACAAGTTTTTAGCTACTTAAGTGATACTTTTGTTAGATTTAGTTTTACACATGTAATTCTGACAAGTACAAGTGTATGTGTACCCATGTAAAAAAATACCTAAGTGCTGAATAAGTTTTGTGATTTTAAAATAAAATAAGTTTTTATTCACGTACCTAAACCTTTACAGGTATTTGTAAATAGCCAAACATATTTTGGCTTATTTTTTTTAATTTACTGTGTTAAATTAATTAAGTTTATTTGGTTATTGCTACTAATTATAATAGTTTATATAGCTTTAGCCTAATAGCTGTCAGGTGAAAATACAATATTATTTTATATATATGATTAAATTAATAATTTAATTATAATATCAATTATTTTATACACCATTTATCATTTACTACATTATTCTTTTAGCCACTATGTTATAAGATAACAAATATCCAGTCTATATCAAAGTTTAATGTCGTAACACAACGCAGACCTCTCGGCTAATAAGAGCTATTCATTTCAAGATGATAGTTCACAGACATCGCCTGTCATATAATATACTTACCACTTTATTATATTAGTTTTACAGTGTGAGGTGCAGCTTAGGTGCACTAGCTGCTCGAGCACGGTTTCACCCGCTTAACTAAATTAAATTGCCTATAGAATTCCTTAAGATAAAGAAACTATTTAACAGTGAAAGATTTTTTAAATCGGACCAGTTCAGATAAGCGTGTTAAATGAAACAAACCAAAAAAAAAAAACTATTCGGCTTTATAATATGAAATGGGAATTGGAATAAAAGTTAATGGGTAACAACTAAATTACAATAACCTATAAAATAAGAGGGATATGCCTTTAAAACATACTTACTTATGAAGTGAAATAACAGGTTAAGCAAAAGTAAAAACCGAAATGAACAATACCCCCGCCAAAATATGAACAAACAATCATGTACTATTACACTTAAGGTCGCAAAAAGGTTGTAAACTTCACGGTGTGGTCAGCAAATAACTGATAGGCAGAATTATCAAAAGAGGCCAGTCAAGCCGACCTTTTAAAATATTACCCTCGAGCGAAAAATGACCCAACTTTATGTACTGCAAAGATAAACACTTATATTGTTCGCGAAGAGTTGAAATATGTGAAAATAACTTTTGTATGGTATAACATTTTTGGGATGTTTAACGTGAAGGAAGGTAAATAAATTGTGTGGAAATTTTTAGTGAAGGTTTTTATGTGGGTAATTAAGAGCGTTAATTATGCCGTTAAGTGATGATAACGATGTTAAAGGATTGGGTTGGCTTGTCATTAACTAATTACAAGAAGTGTTTTTATGTGTGTATATGGTTTATATCAATACGGTTGAATGGTCATAAGTGTATTTTTATGTATATTTTTTTATACATTTCAGGACAAAAAAGAAATAAAAAAATATCTATTGGGATGAAACGGGGTTCCAAAGTTTGTATAGAGAAATCTCGTACAAAAACTAGTATCGCCCGAAATTTATCATTACAGCGTTTGGATCCCCGTTTCAACCCTTATGTGTTTTTTTAATTTTGGAAATCGTTTCTTAGTGGATGCCTCCGGCCTATTAACCATTTGCGTGCGAAATCTCAGCTTCCAGAGTTTTAAGCTATGTGTTATTTGATAAATCAGTAGTAGTTGCCTTTTATATATATATACAGACATAGTGAACTGTCACTACATCCATTTTATACAAAACTAGCTTCCCATGCGCGGTTTCATCCGCGTAACTCCCGTTACGTGGGAGCTCCATAATTAAATATAACCTATTCCTTTATAATATAGCCTTTCTCAATAAAAGGGCTATCTAACACTAAAATAATTGTTCAAATCAGACCAGTAGTTTCTGAGATTAGCGTGTTCAAGCAAACAAACCTTTCAGCTTTAATTATTACTTTAAGATGTTATCAAGCTGTGATGACTCCGAAAACACAGTTTTAATACTCGACAAGTAAATATCCTGAAATAGATGCCTCTAATCCACAGTATAATTTGACAGATCCCAATAACACTACAAAGGAAATAATATCCAATTTTGGTATATACAGCCCTTCCAAACTTATACTATTACTTATCCAGCTCGCGTTGTGTGTGTGTACCAACTCGATAATCGAATCTACATCCACAAGCATACCCCACTCCTTTAATTTAAATAAGTGTTACGGTAGCGTCAGCAAATATATTACTATGAAATCTAAATTGGTTTTATCCAATTTAATCCAGATTTCTACCAGTTTTTGTTGGAGACGCTGTGGTTTCTTTATGATATTAATATGTAAAGTGCATTATTTTGTAATGAGATTAAAGCTGTAAAAATGTCAGCTAGATTTAACAAAGCTTGGTCTTAGAATTATATAAATAAGTATGAAATTGAAAAATAACCATTGCGGTGGCACACCATTTATTGAAGATTTTTTATTTTATTTAATATTAACATTTTAAACAGTCTGAAATTGGAAAATCACCACTGATTAATGTTGTAGAACATTTATTGAAGAAAAAAAAAGTCATAAAATTTATTTTGGGTTATGGCCAATCTCAGTTCATTCTCAGCTTAAAATATCAGCGCACCTTTTTTTAATGTAATATGTGTTACATTTAAATCTGTACTAATATCATAAGGAAGATAGATTTGATTGCTTGTATGTTTGCTTTATAATAGGCTCCGGAATTACTGAACCTATTTCAAATATACTTTTACCTTTAGAAAGCTACGTAATCTAATAAGTAATATTTCATGATTAAGTTCCCATGGGAGCAGGAGCTAGGTGGAAGCTAGTATTAAATAACCCTTTACCCAAAATATGTTATTCTAGTATTGTACAGTCAACAGAATAAAATCAAAATATATTCTACCAACGATAGCTAACAATAAAACGTCTTTATTTTAGGTATTACAAAATGGCACTAAACATGGCAGTCAAGGATAAGACACATCTCAATCGGACATATTTTTCTGCTGACCGTAAATAAATTCAGGAAGCGTAGCACGTTTCTCTGACCGTACTTCAGATAGATTATGCTCCCTTTGTCGTAAATTTTACGACTTCAAAAATTAGTCGTCGTGAGCTGACTATCCGGCGAAGACACGTAATACTAAATTGTTTTACGCTGGTTTTGTGGCCACCGGATCGACTAGCGGATCTGTTTTCTTGAGTACGGATTATGTACGCGGTCGGCAGATTTAGAATTATTTTAAGAAGCAATATGTCAAAAGAGTGTTAGTGTGTGCCGCGGGAGCGGGCGTCGAAGTGCCAGAAAGCCTATCATTGCAATTAATAAAATGGATAACAATACGTATGGCACTCGTATCATTATGCAATCTAATGTGGCAAACAAGAGTATGTCACATAACTTTAACGGCAAACAAACAATTCGGGCAAATGAGTATAAATTATTGCTTATATTTTTCAGGCAAACAATAGACAACCTCAAAGTGGTCATAATGATATCACACCTAAATATGATTTTTGGAAACTCCTATTATTAGCAACACGGAACTAGAAATTCTTATACTTACGTCATAAAATAGTTACAACTAGCAATCTAAAACAAGAACAAATATCTAATCATAATGTTAGTAGTACATTATAGTGTTAAATTCTTATTTATGACCAATTTTTGCTGTTGCTTAATAATGCTGCAGTAAATTAAGGCTTTAATATAACGCGAAGCCGACGCAGCGGACTGTTCGCTTAGCTTCACTTCGCTATACGGATGGTACAAGTCATAAAGTATTAGCGAACTTAAAAAAAATGAGATTATTAAACATATTTTTTTCTCAAATTTGTATCTTAGGTAAAACCTATCATTCCTAGACAGCTAGGGTGAATCGGCTGTCGAAATGTATTAATATCTTTTTAAACACGTCTCTAAGAGAAATATGGTGGTGGCGGCCTAAATCTATTTAAAACGCAGACCTGAGAGGCAAAATGCCACTCAAAATGTAGTTGACTCTTAATCACGTGACAAATATTTAATTATATGTCATTTTAATAAGTACCTACGAGACGGTATTAAACGAAAATTGTTGTCGCTTATAACTTAAGCCTTACTAGCAGTTACATCGCTTCGTGATTTATCGTTCGCTACACCAAGCTAACTTATTACCAGTTGTTTTCAGTGAATATGTACAAGATCATGTATTTTGTAAATATTATTTTAAATATAAGGCCTCAGAAGAACGTTGTGTAATGGAATCCATATTTTTTTACATTTCGGTCTTAGTTTTATGAAGGGCTGATAGGCTGACCCTCTTTGTTCATTTATTTGATTTTATGACTGATCTGATAGAAATCTACCTTTTTATAGCCATTTTATAATCTACGTGGCATAGCCGCATTAGTCTTGCTTTAAGTCTCGGAGGTCGTGGGTTGGATTCCCACGCTTCCCACTTCCTACGCAGAAGTCTTTGTGTAAATTCATTAATTTCTTTAACCTTAACAACGAAACGAAAAATTAAAATGTTAAAATAGTTGGTCTTTACAAAAAATAGTACCCCTTAAGGATACAATGACACCTACATGGCAAATTAAGCCCTAGCCACTTGCAATAAAACATAAAATAGGTTGTATGAACGGGCGCCAATAACAAAAAATAGATAATATTCATACTATTGAAAAAGCTTATACATCGATCGGTTGTATTAAAAAAAAACAATTGTTTTGCTCAGTATGAAGAACGACTTAAAATCCGTAATCCTACTAATATTATAAACACGAAGGTTGGATGGATGGATGGATGTTTGTTACTCTTTCACGCCAAAACTACTGAACGGAATTGGCTGACATTTTTTAACGGGATAGGTTATACGCTGGATTAGCATATAGGCTACAAAACATCACACCGCAAACCGCGGGGCGCAACTATTATATAATATTAGTAACACTAAACAATAGGTACATTCACGTAAATTTCAATTTATATGTATTCACTGAAAAAGCAAACACAAAAGTGTTATTATCAGCGTCATAACCAAATGTTTATACAACGCGGAAACCATAAATATAAGGAAATCCCGATTACTCTGGAAACAGCCTAATAAGCAAAGGAACGTATTTTTAGAGCCCCATATAAAAAAAGTAAAAGATAAAGGTAGATACAAATCTCCATTTTCATTTTCTGAACAGAAATGATTAAAGGATGCTTTTTCGGCAATGCCTTTCATCATAGTTTTTGAACTTTGCGAACTCCACAAAATACATTAAATGAATAGGTTAAGCCAGTAAAAGGATGTGTACGTTTCTGTTTATACCAAGTTAGAAGTAGTTAGAGGCAAATATCTTAACTAGATTTGGTAAATAGGATTATAGGTTCCTTACCAGTAACTTTAAGTAATATATTTTCTGAAATTTGTTGTTAAGCATGTTCCATGTACAGAATAGGTTGCGTGATTACGAATTAATTAACAGCGCACGTGTTCCCTCCTTCCTACGATCCTGGGTCCTTTAAGCGGTGCTTGCTGTGGTGGTCGACCTCATTAGTGGGCTTCACTAGCCGCTTTCCATCAGGCGGAGTGGAGCCAAAAAAAAAAATAAACGATAAGATAAAATATCGGGTAATGACGCGACTATATTTAAGTTTATTAATTCGCCTACGTTTCAGTCAAGTTACATTTGCCGTTGTGGTAGGTGACTATAACTTGACTAAAATATAAGCAAAATAATAGAGGTGAATGTATTCGCAGATATTTTCTGAGAGTTTATCTTATTCTAAATATGCTAAACGAAAATTAATAGGTTTCGTCGATTTTGATACCAGTCTGTCAGAGAAAGTTTCTTTCTTATATTAGTAATAGTAATTAATAAGCTAATGCACGGCTTTTGCTATTTCATTGAACAAGTAAGCCAGCAGGGCTTTATCCTTATAAAATAGGTAATAATGCAGTATATAAAAAGTGAATTTAAAATAAAGAGATCAAATATTGCTACTTCTTCTGCTGATAGAGATGGCTTCGAAACGAATGTCGCAATAAAAATTCTTAACAAAGAAATTTGCTTTGTATTAAAAACGACTTAAGGAGATTTGCACTTGGCTACCTTTCGGCTAATAATATGAATATTATTTTATATGAGCCTTTTTGATAAGGGTTAAGATTTGTAAAGATAGTACGAATGAATATTTTCATCGGAAATTCTATATGAATACAATTTCAGCAAAACATATTTTGGTCTGAATATTTGCTTACCTATATTGTATTAGTATATCGCAGATAGTTTTTGATGTTACTGTTTTTTTAGTATTGCTTTTCGTAATTTATTCTAATTTGGTTTTCTTTTAATTTTTCAGGTATGAATCGTTTCTATAATGGCAGGCCACGATATCCTACAAAACATTGCATTGCAAAGTAAGTCGCCACTAATATAGTAAACATTTTTTAGTGAAAGTTGGTACATGCATATATGTACTGAGAAAGCATATATGCAAGAAAATACAGGATGTAACGAACAGTTTCTTCTCATCTTATGGTAAGGAGTTTGGGTTCTATTGAGTTCCAAAGTGTACTTCATCCTTAAGGGAGTTTTTATACTTTTCCTGACTGTGTTACCTTATTCGGATATCTCATTACCAAAAGCATTTTTAAGGAGTTTTCTGATAGTTAGTGTCATGTGTTTGGTTCAACATTTGGTTTGGAACAAAGAAGGAAGTTCTGCAATCTCATACATTGTTTTAGGAAAACATCGTATTTCGATGTATCCAATAAGCAAGAATAACGGTTTTATTACTGACAACCTCCGTAGCGTAACGGTATTTGGCTCGCTTTAAAATCTCGGAGGTCGTGGGTTCGATCCCCACGCCGGACAGGAAATCATTGTGTAGATTCTAAGATTTCTTTCCGGGTCTGGTTGGCTCGGAAAGCACGTTAAGCCGTTGGTTCCAATTGTTATAAGATCATCTATAATAATCGTATATCAAGGAACGGGCAGCAGCATTTTCACACAACACTGTTGCCCGCTGATATGGTTGGTGATACCGATTATATCACTCAACGACCCTGGCTTGCCGAAGTCTGTTAAGAGGAGGTCTATGTTTAGCAGTCAAAGTAAACGAGCTGATAAAATATTGTCATTTTGCGATATTTTGTCTCATTTTTGCGATCGTAGTAGCTTAGTTTTACCCTGAAACCTTCTTTATCAAATTTTACCAGCTCATGCGCGATCATAATAAGATGTTAAATAATGACATCATAATTTATTTATTGCTCATGTAAATCAAGACCTCAGAAGTATAAAGACGAAGGTACTAAATTACTTCAGAAGCATTTGGTCGAATGTGTCGTTTTACGATAAAGGCACATATGACGAATGTTTCTGGCGTATAATGTCACATTCGACATTCTGTTTCTGAGCTCTAGAAATAATAAACATATTCCATTATAACATAGCCCACTTTTTTAAATGAAATATCTTCATCTTTATTAACAACGCCTAGCACTTCGCAGTCCTATCAATAATTATAACATGACAAGTGTCTGATCATTTAATATTAATTTATGCTAACAAGACTGACACCTGTCCGTGGAACAAATCATGCTATTATCTTGATACAAATAGCGTCAAGATTATTATCATATACATTGAATTTAATATTAATGTTCTCATACTATATACCTACATACATTACCTAGTCATGGATACTTTATTTATATTTTCTTCTTCTTACTATTCTCTTGTAGGCTGGACCGGCGGCGGCTCAGTGGTTTTGACAGTGGCTTGAGCGACTTATCAGTTCTCTAAAGCTACACGAATAATTGGGTGGGAATCGAACCTGGACAATAATTTGTGTGAACCACTGATGGTGGTTTTCAGTCTGAGAGTGCTTTCTATGATGGGTTCATAAAGGCCCCCGTGACACAGGGATTTATTAGACTAGTATATTTAAAAGAATATTAAGAGAGTATAAAGAATATCTATATAAATAAATTTGAACTGCAAAATTATTGGCTTATTTCATCAGAACGACTTAAGTGACTGCGCTGTTTCTTTTACCTTAGAAATATCAGTTATTTTTGACGTAATATCCTATAAACGCTTTATTATATCATGGATATATTTTAAACTCTGAATAAATACCAGCTAGCGTATACTGTAAGTAGTTGGCAATAAATCCCCGGATGTTCGTATGTACCACCCGTTTGACGGCCACCCCTAAATAATGGACGGATTTTCGCACCATAGACCAGAGAATAAACTACTAAAAAGAGAAAATTACACTACCATTTTATGATTCTCTTTTGTATATTGATCCGAACCAACAACCAACCATTTGCTAAATATCTGTTTTAATGAATTGATACATCGACAAGCGCTTACATTTTTTGTAGATATTTAAATATGAAATGCAAATAAATATTTTGTTACGGTCTTTCTAATCTTACGTACATCCTCAATAATAACATATTAAAACGCTGATCAATAAACATTCGATACAAATAAAATATTGAGTCTGGTTACAGAATAAACTAAAACTATCAAAAAAGATTATGTGAAGATAAGTCACTCTTCCACTGCTGTATACACTTCTTCAATCGTCGCAGAGGCTTCGATTTCCTCCTGGATTTCCCCAGAGGGTTCATCAGCAGGTGCATCAGTAACTATTTCTGAGGTAGCTTCGCCTTCAACCAATTCCGGTGCAGCTGTCTGAACTTCTGTATCTTCAGGAACTTCGCTTTCTGTATGTGGAATCTCTACACCTTCTTTGATGGCATTTTCTCCATCGTTTTCTGTGGTTGACTCTGTTTCTTGGCCCTCGGCTATTATTGTTTGGCTTTTTTCTAAAGCTGGCGCTTGATCAGTAGCCTCGCCTATCCCTTTCACGTCTTCAATCTCTGTAGCAATTTTTATCTCATCTTCACTTGTCGGGGTGGTTACAGCACCAGTGCTTTTTCTGGAAAACTTTCGCTCAACTGGATGTTCTGCCTCAGAAATAATTTCACCCACAGGAGCTGAGACATCATCCTTCTTTTTGTCAGTCTTGACTTCTGCCTTTAATTTCTTTTGTTTCCTCTCCAAAGGCAAATAAAGTTTATATTCTTGGGGTAATTCTTCTTCACTGTATAATTTCTCACTAAAATAAATTCGCCGCAACCTAACATTGGCATGTATTTGAACACGTAGCGTTTCTATAAACTGAGTACCATATGCACGTCTTGTAAAATCTGCAAGATTGAACTGTATCTGATTCCAACCACCTGCTAGCCCAATTGGCATACTTGTACAAAATGGCTTTATTTTAGTTGACGACTGAAAATTTGAAATACGAAACCGTCTCCTCATATTTTTATCGTCGAGTATCATAATTTCAAAAGAAAAATATCGCTTTAAATTCTTCACTATCATTACTAAAAAGGGTAATTTTATTCCAAGCACTTTATTATTCTTGGGACATGAAATATAAGTTGTTGCTACATTTGTACTTACTATCTCAAGGACTACAGAATTAACTTCATTATCTGTGAGTCTTTTAATATGTCCGTTTTTAACGTCTGTGTCCCATATTGCCAGAGGATCAGCACCACAACTATAGAAAATAGATAGTAGCCCATTTTGGTAAGTGTTTTTAAACATAACTGTGTCTTTTCAATTCCAGTTCTAAAAATATTTTATTAATTATTGAATTGTTTACAATTTGTTGACAATAGTGACAGTTTTTAACGAGTGATTAAAAAGTCAAAGTTTTTTTTTTCATGTTTTTCAGAATTGACTATGAAGTTTGAACAACAACATGATTTATTATTTGTATTTTTTTTTTGTTCATCAAGAGTATTCTTTTAGTTACTTGTAGATTTAAGATTATATTTAAGACTGAATTATAGCGCCAAAATTACACACTAACTTTAATTAACGTATTTTAAGATATACTGGACGTTCTTAATAAACTCGATTCATCCCTGGAAAAAAATTACATTGTGTTCTTAGTACAAAATGATATTTTTAACCTCATTATTTAGTCAAAATAACAGAAAAAATTTAAAATAATTTTATTGTTGACTTTTACACAACACATTAATAATAATAATACTCATAGCCTAATACAGACATTAAACTATAGCTACAAAACTTATAAGATAATAAAATTGTTTACATTGTTATTCCAAACGAACTTGTTAATATAAAATGTCTTCTTCAGCGTCTATCTGGGGTTCCAAAGCGTTTTCTGTGGATTGCTTTACACTTACTTCATTATGAAAGCTGATTTTAGATCCTTTTATTGATGATTTATTTTGTAATACATTTGAAGTAATTTCAGCTTGTATTTGCACAGACGACTTTCGTTCTAAAGCACTTGAACCTATTTCGAGTTCTACCAGTCTAGAGGACCTTTGTTCATTAGCATTTGTGCTGCTTTCGGGTTGTACTTGGGATAATTTTCGTTGTGGTGCAATGTATTCGCTTATTTTTTCTTCAGTTAATTCTAAAACCGCAGATAACAACTTTTGAACCGCACTTACACTGGTCGGTTCTACCAAGCCCGATGATTTCAGTTCTTGTATCATATCTGCATTAGTAACAGACTGTATTGATTTTAATGTTTCTTGCGAAATCCTTTCCAGATCTGGTTCATCATTTATAGTAATTGATAATCTTCGTGATGGCACTTGCTGTACTGAAGAAGTGACAGGAAGTGACAATCTTTTAGATACCTCCATTTGAGATGTTCTAATACTCTCTCTTCTTAAAACTGTATTATTTTCTTTTACCTCTGTGGCATTATCTACGATTGCTTCAACTAATGTTATAATACCTGATGGGACAGCTGTTATTTGATGACTTTTAGAATCTGTAACGGGTCTTTCTTGTAAAACTTCTATAAGTGACCCTTGTTTTTCTTCTATATTTTCTTTTAGTGAGGCTCTTCTTACGTCTAAGATCTCTTTTGATTCAGCTTTTTTATCTAGTGTTATATTTTCTTTTTTCCTATCTTTATGCTTTAAAGGAAAAAACAATTTGTATTCAGGTGGCAATTCATCCTCGGGTATAAGTCTATCAGCAAAATATATACGTCTTAGTCTTATATTGGCGTTAATTTTTACTTTTAATACTTCCCTAAACTGTTTCTTATAAGCACGTGATGTGAAATCGGCCATATTAAACTGAATTTGATTCCATCCTTCACTAAGAGAAATCGGCATCACTGTAAAGAGGCCACTAATTTGTGTGGTGCTCTGAAAATTAGACACTCGAAATCTTCTTTTTTGATCAGTGTCATCTAATATAGTGATTTCAAAAGAAAAATATTTTTTAAGATTTTTGACTATCATAACCAAAAATGGCATAGAAATTCCTAATAACTGTTTACCTTTGGGGCAAATAATGTATGTTGTTGAAACATTAGTGCCACATATTTCTAATACGGAAGATTTGATATCTTCATCTAAAAATCTTGAGATTGATCCATTTTGGGTAAATGTGTCCCACTGCGCTAAAGGCTTCGAACCAATACTATAAAATATAGTGAATACGCCTCGTTGGTAAGAATTTCTGTACATTTTTATGCTAATATCCTTATCTCAATAAAAATTATAATCACTAACATGCAATATTGTTAAAATGACTAAAGTTTTATTCTTCTGTTCGATATTTCCATCCAGTATATTTTTTTACGTTGTCAGAATAGGTATTCTGACAATGTCATAATAAAAAAAAACCGTAGGTTTATCCATGAACAAATGAAATGAGGTTGAAATTTGAGTGAGGTGCAGTTAAGTAATATATATGTATTAATATAACGCTTTGTTCTGTACTACTATACTGATTGATGGATTAACGCACAACCAAATCCACTGATCGAGACCTGAAACTTGGAGGTTGTATTTTCTATAAAAAGTCATCGGGCAAGAAAGGACTGTTAAAAACATCACCAATTATAGGACGAAAAGAGGAAGCAAAATTGTATGAAGAAATCGAAATCTACGTTCAAATAGTTAAGCGGCCGTAGCCGAACCGTAGATTCGAAACTCACCCATTGCACTGCCGACGTGAACCCACTCGTAACACAAGCATTTTAGCTTAGCATAAGGGGTTAACATGAATACTAGTAGACTGCAAAACTCTGTAAATAGTCACGGATAACAGCTAGTTTAAAATATAAAAATAAAAATACCTTAAATATGCAATGAAGCTGTTCGTTAATAAGGTCTTTCTGTTTTTTTTCGGAAACAAAATGCCTGTATAAAGCTTTAAAACATCATGACAACGAACCGTTCTTTATTAACAGCAGTGAGTGAAGTTTTTGACTTATTGGTACTTACTATATTTTATCTAGTGATTCCCCTCTCAATTTAAGTTGTTAGAGATGTTTCACTATTGCTACATTGTTATGAAGAGGTGAACGACCAAATTTTGAAGTCTAAAGTACTTTGGAAGCGGCGCCGGCGGAAATTAGCGTTTTTGCCAACCCTAGTTGGGTGTGGAATTTTATCATGAATAGTCTTTATTTTCGAAAGCTTTTTATTAAAAGTTTCATCTTTTGTTGTAAGATCTGGACATTTTTTTTGTACTGAATAATTCATAACTATTATTTCAATATTATGGATGTAACGAATAAACAATAAAATTAAATAAAAAATATATATATTATATTATTGATCATTTTTAAATGTTTTTTGAATACTTTACGGAAAAGTTAACCATATATACTTTGTTTCTAAATTAGGAACGTCCCCCTTAGACACGTGTTATAAAAGAGATTAATACATTTCTATGACCGGTAGGGTTCCACCGTAGCCTAATTGGTTAAGGCATTATGGCTTAACCTAAGGTTCGAATCCTGCCGGTGGTCGAATTATATTGATAATTTATTAAATTACCTTATAAAGTTTCTTAATTATATATTTGTGTTAAATATACTAAATTCCATAAAATTATGAAAAATAAATAAAAGACTGGCTTTCACTTTGACTGTGCGCAAACACGTACATATTCTCCATTCCTAATCTCAAAATGCGTTGGGATGGTTCTACCGACACGACCAGTGACAGATCAGAATAGAGGCACGGGAAAAACACCACCAACTTCCTGACTTCGGGCTGGTACTTAAAATCATCATGAGGGAAAATTTCTAGTAACAATTTTTTTAGACCGGCCAGAGGACCGACACCGGAACATCTATTGTTACGGTCGAACATATTAGGTACCATTAGACACAAAACATACATAACCATGGTCATAAAATCGATACCATTACAGTCAAACAAAGGTTGTAAATCATATAAAATAACTTTCACGTGAAAACCCCAGACATATAGAACGTCAAAACAAATGAGCCATTCTGAGGTACCCAAAAAAAAATTGTTACATATACGAAGAAATAAAAGTTTTAAAAGAAAAGCCGGCTCCTTGTGATTTATCTAGCCATTTGTCATCCTCGACAGTAAGAAAATATGTCACGCAAAGCCACAAGTAACGTACACAGAGTAACGAATATAACATTTTTGTCGCTTGTAAATCACGTGACTTCTCCACTATACCGCCGGCCCTTAGAGACACCCGTGCTCTAACAAAAACACGAGTAGCAAGGAACAAAAGGAAAGATGAAAAAGTACCTTTCAACTGTCACGATAAGGAGTGCATGGGCGTGTCTCTGTTGTTATTGCGACTACACTGATGTTAGTTGTGGCAGCGGTGTAACTACGTTTTGGGGGGGTGAAATATTATGATAAAGCTGAAGTTTTGCATAAATTGCTGATATACAGTTAAGGGTTTTATAAAACTGGAATGTTAGGGATTGGACATTCAAACCGGCGGCTTAAAGGAGTATTGGGTTTCTAAAGCGCAAGCTAAGTTTCAACCGTGCACCGACGCAACCAAACAAAACCATTATAAAACACTAGCTGTCCCGCGCGGTTTAACCCGCGTAGAGCCTGCCCCCGTGGAAATTTTAATTTGAAATATAGCCTATGACACTCACAAATGACGTGGCTTTCTATTGGTTTAAGAATTTTCGAAATCGGTTCTGCTGATTATCCCCTACATCACAAACTCACAAACATTTCCTCTTTATAATATTAGTTTAGATTAAATAGAATTTATTCCTAACTCATTTCACACACAGCGGCCAATCTCTAAGGAGATTAGATATCTGCACAGGATATGTGTGTGTGCACAAGTGGTAGTGCAAACATGGGAGCACTCACTATTCTTTTACTATACACCACCGGTGATAGATCAGGCGCAAGAATAATAGCGTAACGTGTCTCTAAAGCACGAATAATATTATAAAGCAATAAATTACAACGTCATTTTTAAGCTTTACTTTGTAGCTACCGCCTACATTCTCTGAACCAGAACTTAGATAAGATAAGACGTTCGATCCTCAGCGCAAACAATAGTGACGCCCCTGCCTAAATAACGTATTCTGCGTTTTATGTTAGGGGAATAAAGAAAACATACAGTTAAGATATCAATTTTTCGAAATTAATGGCGTAGAAAACGTGGAGCCGATAACGCTAACGGACGTCGAAGTAAAATAAATGAATTACATTTGTTTACGTATTTTCGTAGAAAGATTTTGTTTGGATCAAGACTTGATAGATGGCGCTCTAATCGATTTTTAACGTACGTGCTGTAATTCAGCTTCTTTCGCATTGAATTAGGTGAAGGCTACGTAGAAAATGTATGTTTCGCTTTTGCAATTTCTCCTGGGATTACGCAATATTGTAAACGAGGTCAATAAGTATGTAGAGGAAAAGTAGCTTGACCTACATTTACATTGAATTAGTTTTGAATATTACTATATTAAATACTACACGTCCAACTTACTAGTTATTGCCATTACACACTACATGTTTTGTACCATTAACTGTATTCATTCACATTCTTTGTTTATTGTGTACCTTTTTATTTTATAATATAATATTTTTTGGGTTTCTTGTGTTTTCGATAAATGGTTTTTCTTTTTTTTTCTTTCTTTTATTTCAATTGTAATTGCAACAGCTAATTTGGCGCCTTTTTTATTTACTTAAGTAAAAAGGGTACGGGCAAGATTTATAACTTACGAGTACTCTTTTACTGACTACCGGTAAAGACTTTTTATAATATGAAAAATGACAGTCCAGATTTCGTTGAGTTATTTCATTTCATTATGATGATCAAAAATATATAATTGAGTTGCATCTCAAATGTAGATAACAATGTATTTCTGTACCAGTGCTAGTAGTTTAATGATAAAGATGAAGAAACTATTTTCTTAAGCTTAGCAGAATATCAATCATTTTTATCACATTAACTTATTTTGCTTTAAATTTGCTGCCAAGAGCTTTCCGTTTTTATTAGATTGAAAGAATGTATTTTATGGTAAGTTTCAAAAACCCTTGAAATCTTGAATCGTCCCAAAACACGGAATTAGAAATAGACGAATATCGAAATCTTAAAAAAAAACTGAAATAGATACGAAAAGCCGTCGATTCAGATGCCTCCTGTATTTACCAAGCTCATTGCACGGCGCAGCCGAGCGTGGTCTGCATAATGTATTGAACGGTGCGCGATTCCGGCAAAGCTTTGTCTGTGTTATTTACAACCAACCTGTGTATTCACGCGGAAATTGGATTTGTAAAATAAGACACTGTGTAAATAATCTTTATCTAAAACATATCTCAACGGGGTCGTTTGCCGCCCAAGCTACGCACCGCTGTAGTAATTCCCGCCGCCCGTTTGTCAGATTACGCGTAAGAAAATATATCTGACACTAATAGATAAAATGGACGCTTCTTACGTAGCGTGGGAATGTTTTGTGATTAATTTTTGACATTTATCTGCGTAGAGTGTAATAAAATAAGTAACGCGAGGAATTCTCTCTGCGCATTCACTATTAATATTTCTGATAGTACATGTATGAGCTTAAATATTTAGAGTTCTGGCAATAATATTAAATACGGTAAACTTATAAGATATTAATTGGACGTCATCAACTTTCATCGAGTTGTACCTCTCAATATAAGCCTTGGACTGTATCAAATTTTATTAAAATTTTTACTTAACCCTAAACTTCCCTCCTTCCCTCCTTCTCATGGAAACATTCTAATTTATACTAATATATAAAGCTGAAGATTTTGTTTGTTTGCTCGAAAACATTAATCTTATGAACTACAGATCCGATTTGAAAAATTACTTCAGTGTTAGATGGCCCATTTATTGAGGAAGGCTATATTTAATTATAAAGTGTTACGGAAACTGAATAATGAGCTAATATCCCGTCCTTGTAAACAGTTCAATAATTATTAAATTATTAACAAAAGCTAACAAAAGTCCTAAAATAGAATATAATACTCGTGTATCGTATTAACGTATTCTACAGGATATTTTCATATTCGAAATCTTTCTACCGTATTCCTTTGTACTGCGATACAAAAGAGTACCTGATGCCTGCTGCCTTTTGCTATAAATTCAAAAAATCTAGATGTTAGGATTATAAGATATGCGAGCATTTAGTAATATTTGTGATTAAACTGATTATTTTTTTATTTTGAAATAAATAATCGTAAAATAATCACTGTTGTTTTGTGGGAGCCCTTTCATCTGTCTAGTTATTAGATCAGGATTCATGAGCAACAACCTGATGACAGACATACAGAGAGTGTGGTTAGCTATAAAGGTTCATACAGCCTTGTGACAGACAGACAGACAGTGTGGTCTTTGTAATAGGCTAAAAAGAATGTTGTGTATTGAACGTAGTTGTAATTTATGCTGTCTAAATAGCTAATTTTAATATTCAGTAACCTCTTGTTTACAATTTACGTTACTATGTACCACGAAACGATCGCAGCAACTAGAATAATATTATATCTGTATTTTTTCCGTGTCGCTAGTCGCCAGTGGGCAGCTCGGCTCCCGTTTGGAAATAATCGTCGACGCTTCACTGCTCTGTTAGGACAATGTATCGAAATTAATATCACGGGGCGATGCCAGCGAACAATTTGTCCACACGGAATGCGGATAATTAAATCGGCCTGCAGCCGTTTCCCAGCTTACATGAAGCTGAAAATATATGACCCTGTGTCTAGTCGGTATTTGGTTTGTCTAATAAAAGTAGACAGATATTAACCGTAACAAAAAATGCCACAGATGCTCCGTGTGTCCCATTTGTATGGGACACGCGAAATTGGTTGATTAAGTTTCATTCTCGTATGAATAGTCTAATTTGTTTGCTGATTGGGTTGTATAAAACGCGCGTTTTAAATAGGTCAATGTAAACTAACAAACTGAATGTAGTGAGTTAGGTAATGAAACGTGATCTGCTTTAAATTAGTTAATTTTGAATGTGACAGGTTCTAAAATCAATGGTAGTTCCACGATAAAGGCTTTAAGGAACTATATTATTATAATATTACAATTATGTATAAGTTTTTATTCGATATGATTAAAATGGCATATGTAAACAAATAATTGCAAATACAATAATGTGGGTATGGGATATCTTTGTATCCAAATTTATTATCATCATCATCTGCCCGTATAACTTGCACTGCTGAACATGGGCCGGCTCCCGAGGGAAGGCTTTGCCGGAGTAACCACGCTTGGCAGGCGGGTTGGTGACCAGAGTATTATGTTGTTACACTTTTCAATTTCATTCAGCGGTACGAATAAGTCTTATACGGCGTGGGGATCGAACCCACGATCTCTGAAACATAAAACAAGACTTAAACCGCAACGCTACGGAGATTTTAAAATTTGTTAATATTTTTATAAATAAAGACATACAAAATCTTATTTTAAAGTGATATATCTTCCTTTCACAATATATAGCTATTTTGTACAAGAAAACAGCTATCGTTTTAGGTATCGAGTTCAACTACCGTTAGAAATCGCCTTCACTTGCTCGATAAAAGACAAACACAGCGGCCATACATTTCCATCCGCCATTTTAATCCATCGGCCAGCGTTCCATAAATCTACTACGTCGATTAGGCTACTATTTGTCCGAACCGTCGAATGAATTGCAATAAACATCTTACTCCACGTCCAATACCGTAGTATCGACGAACAAATACGATATATGGTTTAGCACGCACTACGACTAAACGCAAGCGGTTTAAGATTTCTAATAAAAAGCAAAAACGCATGCAAACATGCACTTCGGTTGGCATTTTGATTAATTTTAATTCAGTTCCACCACGGATTACTGGCGAGCAGCATGTGTTGTAGCTTTGATTTTAACATGAAAACGTATACAAAACTGAGAGCGGTTACTCGCAGTGCGGGCACCACCATACAATTGCTATGGGATACAAAAAGACGCGCGATTGCAAACCGCGACCCAATGTCAAGTAACGTTTTTAAAATCAGTCACTGAAAAACGTTAGGTTATACAATTAACACGCTTTATTTATAATTATAAAGCGTGTTATTTTTTTGCGATTTCTGACTTTCGATTAAACGCGTGCGTTTAATCACAGTGCGTGCTAAGCTTAAGCCCCGTTAACATTTGAGTTGGTTAATACTAATAGGCCTGATTTTTGTTCATGAATGTTACAGATGGTTACCATTGGTTTCTTTGTTTGTATAAGGAAAAAGCTAGGGTAATGGAGTAATCTATATTATTGTTAATACGCAGGTTCTTATTAGTTTGTTGGTATTGAGAGTGGGAATACAAATAATATAACAATACAATATGAATAGTACCTACCTAGATAATTGAATTGTTTACTTAATTATAATGCGGGTTTAGGCTGAACACCATTGTTCCTAGGACATGTGTCTCGTGCGGACGGCGCGCGGCGGTAGGGTAGCGGGTGACGGGGGGCGATATGCTACCGTCGTTCTATGCTCGAGGAACGTGCAGGCCTAACGTGGGATAAGCCTTAATCCTCATATTAAAAAGAACTAATATTGACTGAGCAAATAAAATATTGTGGCATATTTAAGTGTCTTGACTTTAAGTTTCTCATTCTGGATGTAAAAATTCTGTTTTTTAGTTTAAATAATTGGTTAATATTATTTATGAAATATTATTCAGCACTAATTTTATTTAATTAACAACATTACGGTATTATTCTTAATTTTCTGGAATAGCCTCACTATTTTTTAGTTTTCTATTTTTTGCAAGGGTGGTCTATACTAGCCAAAACCACACGGCCACACTGATATCTAGTTAATGCACAATAAATTGCAGACCATGCCATATTGTAGGCGAAAAGCTTCATTCCATTATTCCACCATGTTTCAGTCTTCATATTAATGCAACAATGAATTTGGTTCACGTATAAAATATTTTATGCAGGGTAAATAAACGCTATGCCAGGAACTGATGCCAAGTCTTGCCAGCTAGGCCTTATCTTGTGCCAATGCCAGATATAAACAAAGTGCCTTGAAAATATAGCCTGTTTTCAATCTCTTTCGTAATTTATGGCACGATAAGTTTCTTGTGTTGAATTGCTTGGATTAAAAAGACATTGAACTCTTCGATCTAGACTTGAATGAATGACAGTGCCAACGATTCTTCAGTGGTGACGGGAATTATTTGTGTGGTTCGATTCCCACCCGGAAGAATTGTTTGTGTGAACGGTAGATAGTCGATAGATAACGATAGAGTCAGGACACTTTATTTTTACAGTACATTTTTACAATTTATTTCGATAGTACAAGATACATTTATTACCATATTACTTCAATTCCATTATTTATCCTGGACCGATAATACAATTGTATATGAAAGAAAGGAATTATAGACTAAAATACATAAAAAGTATAAACACCAAGATAAATTTTACATTATTTTACCCTTTTTCGGAAGTTAAGTTTGTGTGTGTGGGTTGTATATTATAGATGCCTATCTATATATATAAAAGAAAGTCGTGTTTGTTACAACACTTATAACTCGAGAACGGCTGGACCGATTACCATGGTTTTTGATTTGTTGGATTTGTTTCCGTCCCGAATAGCAGAATACATTTTAAAAACAAAAGAAAGTCGTGTTAGTTACACTATTTATAACTTAAGAACGGCTGAACCGATTTGGCTGAAAATTGGTAGGGAGGTAGCTAAGAACTGGGAGAAGGACATAGGATACTTTTGGGTAGGGGTAGGGTAGGGTAGGGTAGGGGTAGGATAGGGTAGGGGTAGGGTAGGGGTAGGGTAGGGGTAGGGTAGGGGTAGGGTAGGGTAGGGGTAGGGTAGGGTAGGTGTAGGGTAGGGGTAGGGGTAGGGTAGGGGTAGGGTAGGGTAGGGGTAGGGGTAGGGTAGGGGTAGGGTAGGAGTAGGGTAGGGTTAGGGTAGGGGTAGGATAGGGCAGGGGTAGGGTATAAAAGTCCACCCGTGCGAAGCCGGGGCGGGCCTCTAGTTATAGATATAAAGCGGCCGTGGCCCATGGCTAGTGCGTCGGACTTGCAATCATGTGGTCGCCGGTTCGAAACCCGCCCATTTCACTACCGACGTGAACCCACTCGTAACGCATTTTAGCTTATCACGAGAGGTTGACAAGAATTAAAATTAAATTAAACTAGTTCATTATAATATTTATCGATTGACTCATACAACCGTGACCGACAATGATTAGAGAGTGACTAACTAATGTTTCTTTATACAATATTTATATATTGTATAAAATGCATCAAATATTATTGATAGCAATAGGGTGCCACAAAGTTAACACGAAAGTAAAAAATTTAGAACAATAAATTAGGCCCCTCGCCCACGGCGACTTTTTGCAGCGATGCAGTCGCGCGTTTCGTAAACGCGCAACAGCATGCGACTGGATCGTGATTATGTGGGCGATAGCACACAGCTAATGACCGCATCGCGACTGTATCGATGCAAACGCGCGACATCATCGCTACTGCATCGCTGCAAAACGTCGCCGTGGGCGAGGGGCCTTAGGCTACGATTAGTCACAAACTCAGAAGATAGAAGCAAGTCCGATTGTACATAATTCGCCTATTCATACCTATGAAAAAATATCTGGGAATATAATATTTGGTTGTATCAAAAAATTTGGTCGTTTTTACTCGATTGCGCGACAACAAAGGCACCTTTATTGATTGTATAAATAATTGTATAGCGTCGATACTCAAAATAAATGTGTACTATTTTTCATATTTCATCAAGCAATATTTTAGGGCAGCATTTTCATTCTTTCAATATTTTAATTAAATTCCAGTATTAACCTTATTTTATCAGTTTTTTTTTCGAATTGACTTACGTAGGTAGCCACGAGGCTTTTGCTACTTTACTGGACATAGCTTTATCAGTAGTAGTTCTAGAATGTACTATTAACTAGCTTCCCGCGCGCGGTTTCACCTACGTAGCTCCCGTTAAAATGGGAACTTGTGCATTAAATGCTAAGAATATGAATATGAACCGCATAATGTCCACTGCTGAACATGGGCCTCCTCCCGGGGAGGTTATTAGCCATAGTCGCCACGCTTGGCAGGTGGATTGGTGACCTCAGTATTATGTTGTAACACACAAGGAAACGCTGCTGCCCGTTCCTTAATGCACCATTATTATAGATAATGTTATAAAAATCGGGTAGTTCCTCAATCAACCAGACCCGGAAAGAAATCTTAGAATTTACACAAAGATTTCCTGTCCGGCGTGAGGATCGAACCCACAACCTCGGAGATTTAAAGGGAGCCAAATACCTACGCTACGGAGGTTGTCAATTGAATATAACCTACTAGCTGCGCACCACGGTTTTACCCGCGTTACTCTGCTCCAGTGGGTTGGAGCGTGATGTTTTGTAGCCTATATGTTAATCCAGCATATAACCTATCCTGGTGCAAAATATCAGCCAATTCCGTTCAATAGTTTTGGCGTGAAAGAGTAGCAAATATCCATCCATCCACCCATACATACAAACTTTCGTGTTTATAATATTAATAGGATATTACTTCTAGATAGCGTAACTTTATATTCAAACAAACAATTAATCACATTTTTCCTCTTTATAATAATAGTATAGAAACTTTTAAATAATTTATTCAGTACAAAATTACTTTCTAAACAAAGGCAGCCCTTGATCCATCCTTTACTTAAAGCGCCCATCATTAACCAGTCTAAAGTGAATTTATTAGGGGTGTCGCACTGTAAAAAGTTAATGACATGTGAAAAACCTTAGGAAATCCTTTGTATAATTGTTAGTAAACTAAATGACCCGAGCAGTGGGTCCGAAGGGTTTACATTGAAATGAGATAGGACAAATTTTGATGTGATCCGCACCAGTAGAGATGCTGGGTGGATGGGCTTGATTTTTCATAGATTTCCTTCATTAATATAGGATTTAATCACAGTTTATGAATAGGTATCAATTATTTTTATCTGTTTTTTTTATATTGAAGAAGAAACGGACTAAATCCCTCGGGATTCTTTTTATATTACTAAAAAATGCGCGCGGTTTCAGTTCAGGGTAACTGCCGTTTTCATTAAGAAAGTAAAATTCGCACGTTCAAGCAAACAAACAAACTATTCAGCTTCGTAATCTATACCTACTTATTATATAAAGCTGAAGAGTTAGTTTGCTTGCACGCGCTAATCTCAAGAACTACTGGTGCGATTTGGAAAATTCTTTCAGTGTTAGATACCTCATTAATCGAAGAAGACTATAGGCTATATTTAGTTATGAAGTTAGGTAAGTTATTAGGCTAAGAACGCGAACGGAAACTATTATTAGTATATGTATAGTAGGGTTAGGTATATACCGGAAAACTTTAAACGTACCATAACTGTAAAAATAAACACAACATACTAGAAAATTACCCTTATTCGCAACACTCTTCAATTAGGTCCCACTTTACAACAGTAACGAAATGACTTCTTAGGATCTTTACAATTCCCTGGAGATACCTTTACTTACATCACTTAAGTAACCAGCCGCTCAATAAACTTAAGTGTGAATATAAAACCGACATTATAGCCCCTACTGGGTGTTTATACCTCCCGCTTACTATCTCTAATGGACCATGTGCACTTTATTGTCGAAAATTGCATTTTCCGGGTGAAATTCCGGGACCTTATTTTGTCTTTACGGCGTGGCTTGGTGACATTAAACTGGCTTCCTAAAAATGCCTGTTGTTAGTTGTGTGTTGCAGTATGCGTTAGGCGGCCGTATTCTCCGTAACCCGTTTCATTTCGCTATTACTTTAATTGCCTTGTTATTTAGATTTACTGGTATAGGCATGCACCAATGGATTATATATCCTTATTTTAATACGAATGAAGCAAAAACTTCGTATCCCTTTTACGAAAATTGTGCGAACGGAGCAGTATGAAATTTTGCACACTTAACGTTTATGTAGAGAAGGAGTGGAGAATGTTAGTATTGTTTTTAAACTTTTCTCCTACTTTACTAAGTTTTAACTGAGATTAAATTAAATTGATAATAAACTAAAAATATAATATACGCACAACAATTTTACTTTGTAACTTAAATTAACTAGTAATTGTATTTTATAAAATAAAAACTATTCAAAATGTATTTTGCAAGTTGCAATAGCCTTTTACTCCAAATTAATTAGATTGTGTTTTATAAAAAATGTGTAGATACCACTAACTTTTTATGCCTTATATGTAATCTTTAAGTATATAGAATTATCTAAAACCATATTACATTAATAAATTGAAGAAACTACTCCAAAAAATATTCTTAACAAAATTCTTTCAAACATTTTATTATGATTAGACTCTGAAAATCGAGATGGCAACAGAGCCACAGAGAGATAAGAAAATGGAAATTATTATTGTAAGTAATAGAAGAAATACTGATCCCAAGAGGATAACTACTGCCACTTAATAAAAGGGATATCATTTGCTCACAAACTTGAATGTCTAAAAACCATCGTAGCTCCCTAAAAGCCTGTTATTGAATAATAAAAGAGAGTGTTTTTCAAAAGTAATTCATTCTAATGGTGATTAAGATACATCGGAGTGAGAATGGAAATCTATCGGATTGCTTAAAGCCATCCCTGTGACGTCACACTTATCTTGAGGATTATCCCGGGTAATGACCATCTCATGTATTTTACTTAGATACTAGTGGCGAATGAATGGGGTACGTTTCTGAATCAGATTGGGGTAGAACGACAAATTGTTGTTTGGCTATTACGCTTTATACTGGGGCTTATTGAATGTGGATTTGAGTTTTATAAAACCGCCATTTCATTTTAAGATAATAAACAATATTATATTCCATTTTCAAATTCGCTTGACAAAAATGGAGCGTCGAATATAAAAATCGCAGAAGACAAATTACTGGGTGTCAAGTTACAATCATTATTATAAAAACGTGACGACTCTTCGAGCGCAAAAAAAAATGTTTCCTCCTATAAAAAATCAAACCATTCTCTCAAAAACGTGCACGAAGATTACTAGATAAAAGGAATTCCATATATGGCGGACATAGGGAAAAAAATATAATGATGTCGGAACCAAAAAGAACCTTCGATGTCCTCGTAAAAAGTCGTCTGTGCGAAATTCCGTTATGCTTTATCAACACTAATGGCTTGCAAATAGCTCTACCAATCGTCTTACACTCTTATATCATTCGCAGTTCGCTCGCTGCATTATTCAGTATTTTGCTTTTTAATATTCAGACGACATATTTGAGTCTCCTTTCAATTTTTTCCCGTGCCTCTCTCGTGTACCGGTGTGCGCGGAATTTTGAAAGCTACTTATTGATGTTCGCTGCTTAATCCCAACATATCACGTCGAAGACGGGTGCTACCATTTATATTTTTTATCGATACCGCTATGGGCCCCTCTTGTTCTCGCTGGGTTCATTTTTCATAACTCCTGGATTTGTCGTGGTTGATTTTCAACGATATCGATGAAGTCTCTATTGGGCCGCTCTAGTAATTTATACCGAGAGGAATGGATTCATTGCAGGACGGATTAAAAAGAAAATGAAAGCAAAATATATGGGTCTGTCGATCGAGTGCTGAAATAGCGTAGACTAGCTTCAGGTCGGTTTAATTATCGACATTCCTGCAGCGAGGCCGACAAATTGTTTTGTCGGACGAAGAGCGTCGGACGATATTTCATTATTATAACCACGATATCGAGGTGGTGCATGATGCGATGCGTATTTACGACTGTATTTATGGCTCGACGATTAATTTTGTAGCGGTCATTATAATATTTAATTGGTTTTAAAATTAACGGCCATTTGTTAGCGTTCGCGTGACGAATTTGTGATGTCACAACCTGGTAAGCCTCAGTGTATCTCTGTAATTTATATATCTATCGTTATTTGTGTGTATAACTCGTATTTCCGACTCAATAAATTCAAAAATTTAACAAAAATTGAGAAAAAACCTGAATAGTGGCAAAGCTTGTACTACAAATGAATATTAAGTTACCTCAATGACTATGTATTTTACAGTAGGCAAACATAATATATTCAATCATTGGTATATTAGAGTATAACTTAGAGTTACGCGCTAACAAGGTATAGATTGCGTGTTACAGAATATAAATTGTTAGCACAACACTGGTGTCTTAGCGAGATATTAATCGTTATATTAAGTCGGCGACCTACATTTTATATATTTTGTGATAATTATGATGAAATATGTTGTGAGCTGGGTTTTGCAGTCTACTAGTATTCTTGTTAACCCCTCGTGCTAAGCTAAAATGCTTGTGTTACGAGTGGGTTCACGTCGGTAGTACAGTGGGATGGGGTTCGAAGTCGAACTACAAGTCCGACGCCCTAGCCATTGGGCTACGGCCGGTTCAATATAATAATATAGTACTGGGTTACAAAACTGAGTCACGAAACCGAAACAAAAGAAATCGAAGTATTCATTTTCACTGAAAAGTTGCTATGCCATGCTTACAATCGACACAACAAGTTGCGTAGCGACCCGCACGCTCTATAATTTAGATTTATTGAATTAAGTAGTCACCGTAAACATTGTATTAGCACTATTAGCAACATATTATAAATTAACAATTTGAAAAAAAGAGGATATTGAATACTAGAGGATAGTGAAACCGCGGTCGAAGCTTGATATTTTGTAGCCTATATCCAGCTTATAAACTGCTCGCGTGAAAACTGACTTGACTGCACCGGTAGCTCAGTGGTTACGATAGTTACCTCTGAGATCTGGTGTTCTGGGTTCGATTCCCACCCGGGACAATTATTTGTGTGAACCACAAATAGTTGTTCTGAGTCTGGGTGTTCTTTGTGTCCGTGAAATGAATGTTTGTAAAGTCCCCCGCGACACAGGGATTTATCTCCCTAGTGCGGGAGTTGTCTTTTTTTAAAACAAGAAACAAGAAACAAGAAAAACAAAACTTTCAGCCAAATCCATTGTGAAGTATTGCGTGAAAGCGTAACAAGATACATTCTTACAAACTTTAATTTTTATAATATTAGTAGGCTTTTATATTTAATAATTATCTTCTATTGAATGTATTCCATAGTGATAAGTTTTTCTGTATAATTGTATACTTTGAAATAAAGAAAATTATTATTATTATTATTATGTTGATACATTTTACTGCCCCGGGCCCATGGGGACTCGGTCATTTAAAGGCATTCATGGGGCCGAAGCCAACATTGAAGAGGTATTTGGTACCTTTTAATATAAAAGTGAGATGGTTGCATCTATGAAGGTCTATCCATTAATATACCATTGAGATATACCAATGGACAGTAATCCACAGATACGAAGCTATTGCCGGAAAGGAAGAGATTATTATTATTATTATTGATATTCTTTAATCTAAATTATAGACGATGACAAATCTAAGAAGAAGTACCTACTTTAAAAGTCTCATGTAACATTAAAAAGATACATATTCTTTTTACAAACGAATTGTTATATTTAACTAAGGAAAATCTCTCAATAATTCACTTCGGTCGTACCGAAACACCGTGAAGGAGATTGGGGAAAAATGGAAACCCAATTATGATTGGTTCGAATTTCACTAGTAATTAGAAGGTGGGTTGGTAACCTGAACCACGTAATAACATAACTGTCGTCCTTATAATTCCCGTAGGCGTAGGAATAAGTGAGAACGTGCCAACGTTATCAATTTATCGATAAATGGGAAAACCTTAAATGAAATTTGGTCGGGAGATGAGTTTCAATTTTCTTATTTACCTATTTATATTTCAGTTACCACAAATTTGATAATCAGAGATTGTATCCTAAATACTAATATATAAAGCTGAGGAGTTTGTTTGTTTGCTTGAACGCGATAATCTCATTAAATACTGGTTCGATTTGAGAAATTCTTTCAGTGTTAGATACCCATTTATCGAGGAAGGCTATATATTTTGCCACGAGAATGGGAGTTACGGGAGGAAACCGCTTACGGAAGCTAATAAAGAATAATACGGAAGTAAATAAATATGAGGCTTATCTTAGTGATTTAATTATCGCATTGAAAATTAATCAATCTACTTCAACTGTTAACATGCATTGTTTCTATGTACGTTACACGAAATTTACTAAGTAGCAGTTTGAAAACGTGCCAAAGATTTACCTGGAAGACAAAGAAAAAGGCAACCCAGAAAGCCATTAATGGGGCCTATAATTCTTGTCTTTCTCTACGTACTTAACTACCACCACAATCGTATAGAACACAGAACCGTGTTCCGCCCACCAATAACTTACAAATATAACTAACTCCTCAACAATGGCGACACGATCCTGCCTCCATTACCCATACATAAATCAGTGTTGAGTCCATTCCGGCGGATTGCCTGCAGTAACGGTTGCACTTATTGCCGATTTCTCTCATCCAATCCTGGACCCCTGAACACTTGGTTGTGCTCGAATCTGCCCCACCTCCCCTCTGTAACATGGCTACTTCATTTGTTTGGATTTTCAGGGGCATTGAACTCGAGATAGCTTGTAAGAAATGGTAGGAATAGGTGTGTGATTTTGAGATTTACTTTAGTTATTTTTAATAGAATCAGGCATTTTTTTAGCGGAATTTACTATTTTGTTATATATAACACTGCTTTGGCTTGGATATGAAATCAAACAGTTTTATGCAATAAGTATGTTCTATTTTTGTTCTGACTTTAATTGCATTTGAGTCATATAGAAAAATTTATAGAACATATTTTTGTATTACCATGAAATATATGCCTTATTGGTCCAGCGGTAATAAGTTCGACTGTAACTAGCAATGTCCTGGGTTCGATTGCCGGGTCGGTCAAAAGAAAGAGTAACGAGAGATTTTCTATATAGATTTGTAATTTGTTTGGTGGTTCACCCGTGCCTCGGGAAGAATAAATATGGCCTATAGCCTTCCACCATAAAGAATAATTGGCAAATAACACTGAACGAATTTTTCAAATCGGACCAGTACTTCCTGAGAAACAAAACAAACAAACTCTTTAGATTTATATTTTACTAGCTGACACGACAGATGCTGTCCTATCTTAACTAAAACTCTATATTCAATTAATATTAGGTGATCTCTGAACTAACCATGGTGTGCACTAAGAGTAGCACGCATTCTGTCAATGTTATGTCAAACGCCATAAGATTACATTTAAAAGTTAATACTGACAAAAGCGCTTTCTTAAATTTTTTCTTTTGTAAAAAGTTTCTCCCGATAATAAACACTACAAAAAATAATAAGTGAAATCGGTCCAACAGTTCACCCGTGATGCTGTGACCAAGGGAAATAGGGATTCATTTTTATATGTTTAGATATTTATATATATTAGATACAAAACAGCGGTACATACACAACCGACGGAAAAATATTATCACTTCATAAGCAAACAGAATAGCAGATTGTCAGCCATTATTAAAAATATATCAAAGCCGTGCCTTTCACGTAAAGCTTAGTAGACTTTGATGTTCCATTTTAATTTTGTGCTAAAATGAACAACTTTTCCCCACCCAACCCCCCACTTGCCCAATTAAACACCTACCAGGGTAACCGATATTTTTCCCGTATAATTGGGTAATTTTTTCATTTAAGCCATTCTCACTCGGGGTAAATATAACCAATTACCCGCAGAATCCCATTTTCCGCTGTTTGCTTTGAGATGACTTCTTATACGAGATTTTTAACATTAATACCATGTTCTATATCAGAATTATTTAGGTTATTAAAATGGAAAAACTTCACCGGTGACTTTGTCGGCGCATATGTCTCTTCCATTTTTCCATATGAGACGTCTCTTCCATACTCACACGTTTCTTACACGTGTCATCTTTAACATACGTGCTCCACCCATCTTCATATTCAGCATTATTTTCGTCACATGCATGTCATCCCTAAGCATAACGTGCCCATACTATTCGATTCCACTCAATTTCTCTGTCTCTGATCCCAATTGCTGCCTGTGTGACCAATAAATCTAAAACTACTTGAAAAAATAACAGTAAAATAATAAATCTTTTCGTTTTTAAATCTTCTTTTCCTAAGACGTGTTTAATCGCAGCTTTGCCCGTGGCAGCTTCGCCTCAATCATCTTACACTTCACGCTGTATCCGTATTTTTCTTGTTGCAATGATATTAATTTTGTTCACTTAGTCAGTTGCAAAGAAAAACGGGGCTATTGCACTGTTGAAATTTGTTACTTTTGTTTTGGAAACTTTATTTGTTTATTTATCTACAAACGACACACAACATTCATTATGGACAAAAAAAACGTACCTATATTAGAAAATATTGTATTTTTTTAAACGGAATCTTTAATTTTACTTTTCGATATAATAATATATACTTTTGGCAATTCAAGGTGTATATGACTATAGAATAATCTTACTAAAATCGACCTTAAAATACATACCTAATTTACTAGACTACAAAACTACATTGTACTAGACCCAATACTGCTAAATATATCGTCTAAGTTTTGGCGACGTAAGTGTACTAGAGTATTCTAGGAAGCAAATTTGGCTTCTACTTACACTATGTTCAACTGGGCACTTCTAGTTTTATGGACGCAATAACAATTTATTCGGCTCTGTGTTTAGATGGTGGACAAAATACTTGAAGTTTTGCTTTTTATAGCGTTTTTGGGTTAGCAAAAGATATAGCCTTGCGACAGTGGGACGGAAAGAACGCCGATTAGACATGCATTAGCGTGTGTAATGTATCATCATCAAAATACCTAATGATGCTGATCATTACCGTTAGATGGCACTAACGTTTCCCTTAGAGATGTCTTATAAAAAGAGATTGATAAAATTCGATGATTGGTCGGGTTCCACCGTAGCCGAATTGGTTAAGGCATTAGGGGCTACACCTAAGATGCAGGTTCGAGTCCTGCCGGTGGTCTAAATTTATTAATATCAATTTTGATTTATAATAAACGGTAAACATTTCCGTAAAATATTTAAAAAATACCTAATTGCATTTAGATATGTGTATTACACTATTCCTTAGTGTCTTATTTATAAACAAAGTGTTAGTTTCAGAATTAACTTGAGAATATCGCCATTGAAAAAAGGAATTGGATGCGGACATATCCGAGTTCAATTCTTTAGGTCAATTATTATTAATATACAACAGTACGGAAAAAGTCAAATTACATATTAAATTGTTTTTCTTTTCTGTACAAAAACTGCATGTAAACTTAGCTCGACGCAGCAATTTCCTCGCCAAATCGAGTGTGAACGAGAAACCGCCGCCGGTATAAACCAGTTAAAACCAGATTCCCTCCTTTTTTCTAATACATCAACAATCTACGGGTTGTTTACAGACAAAATACGTAAAAAATACCTACGATTCAGCGATTTAAATCACGATGCATGTATTTGTATATACCTTTAGTTTAATATTTATTCATTTATAAAATACCTATGGAAATAGCTCATATAGCTTGCACATAAAAATAATTTACTATATCTATAACACTCATGCTTTGTTTTTTTTTTTACAATTTGTAAAAAAAATAGATGTAGCTAATAATAATATCAAAATACAGTACCAAAACTTACTCAGTTTTTATTTTTTCCGCGGTTTTACCTGTGTCACTCTGCTCCAGTGAGTCGTAGCGTGATATTTTGTAGCCTATACCTATGTTAATCCAGCTTATAAACTATCCGCGTGCAAACTTTCAACCAAATCTATTCAGTAGTTTTTGCGTGAAAGAGTAACAAACATACATACATTCACACATACAAACTTTCACATTGTAGATGTAGATACTGCAATATTAGACAGCTCCAAATTATATATAAGAAAAAATCTAAGTTATATTATTGTTGATGATTTAAAAAATAACTAGGTATATCTCATACAAACACATAGTTAAACGAATTCAAAGTTGAATAAAGAAGTCTCCACAATTTGTTCAACATAACAGGCGGTAAGTAGGTACCTACTAACAAAACCCCGCACATGACCGGAGGTTAAAAGACCAGAGTTAAGTCGCGATAGCGCCGTCGGCGGGGGGTTCAAAATCTAATTTGCAAATGCATTTCCTGCCTTTCAGGTTGCAGTGACGTGAACCCGCTTTACATTTTTAAACAGACCCGCCAGATTTGAACGTTTCGACTGTTTTCGGGTTGATAAAACATTGTACAGGGGTCTTTGCGACCTGCTGTTGGAGGGTTGGGATGTATTGAAATGTATATTAGTTTTCATTCAATCAAGCTTTTTATTTACTTATTTATAAACGTAAATGAATGTTACAGTTGGGGTTTGAAAAGTTAACAAAGTAAAAGCACGAAAATAATTATTACTTACAATCTGAGGTTTACCTTTAGTTCAATATTTTGGATTATAATGGAAAGCTCTCGATATATACCTAATATTCGGTATGTGTCGCCTATAATCGTATTTAAAAGAATTTTGGTTTGCGAGTTACGATACTCCGAAACACACTGATACGCAAATATATTATGTTCTTACCTTTGCGTTATATTGAATGCATCAATATAAGTATTAAAAAGTACATGCAAGTAAATAGTACTCGTCTTGTGAGTGACAAAAACCAGTAAAATTCCTTTTAATATATCAAAATACGCTTCCAGTTACTTTTCATTTCATATCTAATAAATGAAAAAATATAAGTCGAAACGAACGTTCAGATTTGGGACGTTCTTAAGAAAGCCCAGGTTAAAAGTAGGTACCCTGAACCAAAGGACTTGCATGAAGAGGTTAGTGGCATGTGAGGAGGCTAAATTGGTATGTCAAGATCGTAGCAAGTGGAAGGAAGTGGTCTCTCCTTTATCGGAAAGAGGCGTGAATATTTATATGAATGTAGAAGTCGAATTGCTGTAGCCACAATATATCAAACTAAGAAGTTTAGTAGTCAATCATTGTATCGATCTGTAACTGAGTATCGCATATGTGTCCGTGGTCCGTTTAATAACTCCGATTGGTGAAATTTCGACGAAATTTCGCCAGTGCTCACGGTCCATTGCCGTCGGAAATTACGTTGCGTAGAAGCCCCCGACCTTTTTGCAGCCATGTATTGTACTCACATGAATTCCAACGCTTTTAAAAACTTGATTGAAATGAAATGTTTTTCATGGAATTTCGATTGAACGAATTAAGTTTTCAAGATGGTCCGACGTCAAAGAGTGTGTATAGTTTACTGATGGCCATTAAAGTTTAACAGTTGGAAAATACTAACCTATAGGTATACAAATATTGTCGCTACGTAGTTCATTTTATATAAATGAATTTAATAAATGAGATTGTGACCGCAATATTAACTTGTAACACACGGAAATGCTGCTACCTTGGCATACGATTATTAAAGATGATTTAGTTACTAACAATTGTTACCAACGGCTCGATATGCTTTCCGAAGCACGGAGAGTCCATCGACCGACCAGACCAGGCCCAATATAGACATTTTAGATTTTACGCGAAAGTATTTTCAACCCACGGCCTTCAAGACTACTACGATACGGAGGATGCCTAATCAATAGTGAGTTGAAAGGTTCAAATAAATGTAGGTACTAATCATCACTAAACCCATTATAAGTCGTCTCTTAAAACAAGTAGACAAAGTATACCACTTCCATATCATCGATCAACTACGCTTAACTTCTCAATTACCGCGGCGACAAAGATATATAAAGTTGCAAGATCGGATTTCTATGGTCGTTGCACACATCAGAAAGTCGGCAACTTTTGTCACATCAGCGGCAAACAAACTTTTACATTAGAAGAAGTTGGCAGCGAACTTGCTTCCACTACTCAGCAGTAGGTACGCAATGAAAGCCTCGAGAGACACACAGATTTCGAAGAGATTATTTTACTGAGGGAATAGGTAAACATGTTAGTAATAAATAGTTAGTGATTTGCCGTGTGGTTTCCGACTTCAAATAGACCACCCCATGTCCTCCAATGGGTAATGTAAAAGACGACTAAGGGACATGTGGTTGATGGATGGGTAGCAGCATCTATTAGCTCAAGGTTTACATCTTACTGCGACCACCAATCCGTGTGCCAAGCGTGGTGATTATGGCAATATCCCTCAACGATCCTGGCTTGCCAAGGTCTGTTAAGAGGAGGCCCATGTTCAGCAGTGGACGTAAACGGGCTGTTGATGATGATGATGATGTTGTTAGTAATAAAATAATATAATTGAAGCGGTGGCTTCTGGTTGCTTTTGAGTACTAGGTTCGATTGTCCCTCGGGACAATTATTAGTGACAATCACTGATATTTGTTTCTCCTGAGTGTAGGTGTTCTTTATGTCCGTGAATTAAGTGTTGTCTTTTTTAAACAATAGAATAGAATGTGGTTTCCGGCTTATAATAGACCATTCCATATAGAATAGAATAGAATACTCTTTATTGTACACACATAAGTCAACAGGACAAAGAAAATATTATACACAGTACAATGGGCGTTCTTATCGCATAAAGCAATTTCTTCCAGACAACCTCTGGATGGATAATGGAATTCATTAGGTATATGACCATATCTTAATTCCCATACAGCTGATGGAGCAGCATCCCAACAGTATCTTTTAGTGCAAACATACGCACCATCTTACTGCGATTGTCAATCCGCCTGCCAAGCTTCGTGATTATGGCAAAATCCTTCAACGACCCTAGCTTGCTAAGATCTATTAAGAGGAGGCCTTTGTTGAGTAGTAGACGTAGACGGGTCGATAAAATATAAGCTAAAAACCACTGGATCACTATATCACGCCAATACGAGCTACACCACATTAACATCATCATCATTTCAGCCGTAGGACGTCCATTGCTGGACATATGCACCCTCATAGATTTCCTGTAACTACGGTTGGGAGCGGCCTGCATCCACTGTGATCCGCATCCTTTTGGTAAAGGATGCGGATCACAGTGGATGCAGGCCGCTGGATGCAGGGCGTACACCAACTAGATGGACGGATGACCTGGTAGTCATCCGTCCATCTAGTTGGTGTACGCCCTACGCTACGCTTGCCGATCCGCGGTCTCCATTTGAGAACTTTTCGGTCACAAGGACCATCTGTTCTCCTTGCTATATGGCCTGCCCACTGCCACTTCAACAAACTAATCCGTTGGGCTATGTCGTCAACTCGCTTTTTCGACGTATCTCCTCATTTCTGATTGGATCTCATAAAGAAACTCCGAGCATGGCCCTCTCCGCATTATACAGCTAGTTAAATCAATAAAAATAAAGACACCATCACAATTTGCAACTACATTAATTATTTTTAACGACTGTCCAATACTCAGCCGTCATTTCTGTGACACTTTACAAAATGATATGAGTTGTAATTATTAACGAGATGATTTTTAAATGACAACGCTTCGAATAAGTACGTGTTCTCGCAAATACGCATTAAGTTTTCATCATCGTCATCACCATTAGCCCGTATAACGTCCACTATTAGTATATATATAGTATTTGCCATGGTCACCACGCTTGGCAGGCGGGTTGGTGACCGCAGTATTATGTTGTACTACACAAAGAAATGCTGCTGCCCGTTCCTTGATATACGATTATTATAAATGAAATTATAACAATCGGGACCAACGGAGGCACGGAGGGTAGTCTCTCAACCAACCAGACCCGGAAAGAAATCTGAGAATTTACACAAAGATTTCCCGACTGACGTGGGAATCGAACCCACGACCTCCGAGATTTAAAGCAAGTCAAATACCGCTACGCTACTGAGTTTTAAAGTATTATAATTGAACAAACAAGCAACTCTTTACTGTTTATAATATTATTTTGTTTATTTAGTATAGTTTAATAAATGATTATATTTATTAATGGCACTAAATAATTTATGTAATTAAAATAAAATATTATATCGCAATAATGTCATAAATTGCATTGCTTTAATAGTAAACTGTTATTTTGTTTTTGTTCTTTTTTTTAAATTAAATAATTAATTTTCCTAATATGGGAAATGTCATTTAAGAACGACATTTCCCATATTAGGAAAATTAATTTCTGTATCACAGGGCCTTTACAATAACACTCAAATCATGGACACAAAGCACTTCCAGATTCAAATAACTAAAATATTAATAAAATAACGTTATATTATTTTACCAAACAAACTCAATTGACGAACACACAAAAATTCACTACCAACATTTACAAAAAAAGGCTCGGCAAAATTCGCATATTTATTTTGTCCAAGTAAAAATATTTTGGCGAGTTATTTGATTTTTTTTTTGCGTTTATTATCGAAGTTTTAAATTTATAGGGCTCTAGTTGGCATGTTATTAGGTCTTTAAGCGAAATTAGGGCACGTTTAGTGATTGGGAAAAGTTCCGCTTTAATATTTGTAAAAGAAAAAAGGAATAAGAACGGTTGTCTGTGCCAAAAACAGAGACCAGCAATAACCTGAGAGCGCTCAGAACGCTGCGCTTTTTGCAGTATTCTCCAATATAAAATTTATACCTCGTCGAGATTTTTCAAGATTTGCAAAAAGCCGTTTTTCACATTATTTGTCTGTATTTTTTATGTTTTACAGATTGAAGCTGGTATCTATAATGTTATTACGTTTAACTTATAATTTACTTTAACGTTCTACGTACAATTAGGATTTATAATCTATCTGACACATTTCACTCCTCGCTACAACTACCCTTCATGCTACTTCTTATTCATCTTCATTCCATCCAAAGGTTGTCTGAGAGAGATCGCTGTCTGCGATAAGACCGCCGATTGTACATTTCTAACTATTACTTTTTACTATTTTTATTTGTGTTGTTATTTTGGTGTATATTAAAGAGAATCTTGTATCATTATTATCTTAAATCTTATCTTATCTAACAATGTAAGTCTCATCTAAATCGGCATTTTGGATATAAGTGGAATGTAAGGACAAACAAACTATCAGACAAAATAAAAAGTAGTCTTTATATATCTATATGTATGTTATTAAAATTAGCTATCTACATTTAGTAAAAGCCTGTTGTGTTGTGCATGGAAACTATTTACGCGTATGAAATGTATTGTTCTAATTGTTCTTTATTCTATTTTCAGGTAATTTTAACAACTGGAGCTCATCTCATCTTTCTCGTAAGCGACTACAATAATTTAAACTGTCCTATATTTTTATTCGCGGTAATATCAGAATACTTATCATATAATAAAATAATATTATATTGTTTATAGATGATTAACTCTGAAAACACACTCTTATCCTTTCTGTATTTAGAATTCCACGTGGCAAGCTAGTCATTCCCAAAACCATTCGTAAAATATTGAAGACAAAGTAACACAAACCGCTCAAAATACATAGGTAAACAGTCCTTTAAGGCAATAACTCCCTCACAACGAAATTCATTCCATACACTATATTTCTCTAGTAATAATAAAACCGTCATAATAGCCCTCAATGTTGCTAAATCCATTTTATTAATACAATAAAACATACTTAGCCCGTCTTATATTAATGTACTACGATCGTTCGCCCTCTCATGGCGATAGGCCCTTGAATTTGTCAGTCGGTTCCGCATTGAGTTCGATAAATCTGGAGTTGTTTTTTTACAAAAGAGATAACAATAACAGGTTGTGGTACTTGAACGTTTTAATTTATCGACAGATGCATCAACATTTGGAGTTTTTTTGTATTAGTACATTTCAATTTCTGTATTGATTCTACTTAACTTTACTTTAGTGCCCAGTTTAAATAATGTATTTATTTATACTTTATTGCACATATATAAAATAAGTAACAATTCATTTTAGATGAAGACATTTTATGTACAAAGCCGAGCTTAATTCAATTAACAGAGAGATATTTGATAAGGTGTAAATCTGATAAATATCGGTATTTTTATGAGGTACTAGCTTCACTCGCGCGGTTTCACCTTCATAGCACCAGTTCTCGTGGGAACTTCATAATTAAATATAGCCTATGTAATGCGGGTATAGTATAGCTTTCCAACGGTAAAACAATTTTTCAAATCGGTCAAGTAGTTTCGTAGCCTGTTCAATACAAATAAACAATCAAATCTTTCCTCTTTATAATATTAGTATTGAATGTTATAAAGCAGTGGTATTTACTATTTAGACCAATAATATTAGTACCTATAAACCATATAAATAAACCATATCGATGATTATTGGTAACGATTAAAAAATCACGGAAGGTATAGAAATAAAAGACAACCTCCGTAGCGTAGCGGTATTTGGCTCGCTTTATATCTCTGAAGTCGTGGGTTCGATCTCCACGCCGGACTGTAAATCTTTGTTTGAATTCTAAGATTTCTTTCCGGGTCTGGATGATTGAGGGACTAGTCTCCGTGCCTCGGAAAGCACGTTAAACCGTTGGTCCCGATTATAATAACATCATCTATAATAATCGCATAGCAAGGAACGGGCAGCAGCGTTTCCTTGTGTGGTACAACATAATACTGCGGTCACCAACCCGCCAGCTAAGCGTGGTGACTATGGCAAATACGCTCCCTCGGAAGGAGGCCCATGTTCAGCAGTGGACGTTATACGGGCTGATGATGATGATAATAGAAATAGTCCGTAAACTATGCCTATAAATTTGTCTTTAAAACTGCGAAAATTCTTCAAGTCCATTCTAAAAATCTTCTCTCCCGCTCACACTGATCTTCTCACACACTTACACTTATCTGAGTATTGAATTCTGCAGATATTCGACACACATACTTAATGTTATTTGCAACCGTCATTGATCACCCCTCAATAAGTGTAATAGCCTCCTTATCGGTCAAGATTATGTTCTGTACGCTCCCTCTAGACCCTAATACGGTTTGATATATTACTTTATTTGTCAAATATCAATAACGAAAGCACTTTAGTAAACGATTGAATATGAAATGTATCGTGACTATGGCTTACAAGTTGTTTGTAAGGTTAGACATGCTATGTGTGCCAGTAATTTTGGAGAAATGTGTATCATTTTGATATTGAGTCACATTGAAAGAAATGCATTTAATCTCATAAAAAAATATAACAAACAAGTCATTTGTATCATTAGTAGTATCATTTTTATTTTTTACTATCTGCGCCCCGCGATTTTACTATGCTCCAGTGGGTCGGATGTTTTGTCGCCTATATGTGTAGATTTCAGCCTATTCTGGTCAGTAGTTTTGGCGTGAAAGAGTAACAAACATCCATCCATCCATACTAATCTAATACTGCAACAACATGGGTCATTATCCTTTATATACTGAGCAACCGTAATTCCTACCGTTTAATAATATATGTATAATAATCAAGATACCTTTCAAAAGAAAACCGCCAATCAAAATAATCCCAAACAACTTGCAATCAACTGCTCAATTCATACATTCATGTCATTCAACCCAGCGGCGTAACCATACCGTCTGAGAGCCGGCGCAAAAGGGTATGTTGTACTTACCTATGAAATTAAATAGAAATTTTCTGAATAAACATTTATTATTATTATATTATTATAAAGTTAATAAATCACTTCAATAGTTACTTTTTTGTGCAAATGTAATAATCTAATTGTAAGTGGTAGCTGCCGCCCCTAAAGAATTCTCAGTTATTTTAATACAATAAAAACAATTAGCATGGGCTGATCTCGTATTGTTCTCAAGTTATGCGCGTAAATACATTATGACGATTATATATTGATTTATAAATTTTTAAATAAAGATTTTGATTATTTAAATAAAAATTTAGATTAGATTATATAGATAATGGAATCACGATATTTATTAAAAATAGTGATTTTGGCCCGTACCAGACCTGCCATCCTATAATTACGCCACTGATTCTTGCCTTGTGTGGTTTCTGTCTATAGCCCTTCAAAGTCAGTGGCGGCCTTATTCACAGAGTGACGGATTAGCATCGTAATTGCACCATTGCGTGATGTTATCGTATTATTGAATGCAGTATAGTCCCGTGCGGATTCGGGCCTGACACGTGGCACGAATTGCGGTTTTTGGATTAGGTTTTTTGAAGTTCACGGAAGTAGTATTATTAGTGGGCGTTTGTTTGTGTTTACTGATTTGACGAGTGTTTGATTTGAAGACTTCTTATCAAGGAAATAAGATTGAATTTCCCTTGTTACTGTATGGGGCGGGAATACAATTGAATTCGTATTGTTACTCAGTAATAATTAAAATATTATTATTATTTCAATAATTATTAAAGCCAAACGTTTTAAGTCACGGAGACTTTGATTTGGAGACTTGTGTGATTGAAATAAGATTGAATTTATCTTGTCACTGTGTATAAACAGCTAGATTACCGTGCGCGATTTCGTCCGCGCAACTCCCATTCCCGTAGAAACTTCATAATCAAATGCCTATAGAATTTAAACAAACAAACGCCTTACCTATGGAAGCGATATAATAATATAACTAATATATAAATATAGAAACAAGCGTGTTACGAGTTTATCGCAACCTTAGTATAAACATATTTTGGCTATCTATCCACATAGCATATAATATCTGTCGATTTATAATATTATTAATGCTATTAAACTAGATCTAAAATTTGATCATAATCGAATGAGAACAAAAATCAGACAAGAATTAATTACGCTAGATTATGAAAAAACAAAAAAACTGTCTAAATACCGTCAGCTTAACATAAAGTGAATTTTAACTATATAGCTTACTAGCGGTAATAGTTTTACCCGCGTTACTCTGCCCCAGTGGGTCGGAGCGTGATGTTTTGTAGCCTATAGAATCCAGCGTATAACCTACCCCGGTCTAAAATTTCAGCCAATTCCGTTCAGTAGTTTTGGCGTGAAAGAGTAATAATTGCAAACTTTCGCGTTTATAATATTCATAGGATTCTTTAACCATTAGGCATAAAAACTTTCTGCGCACAGTTTTATCCGCATACCTCCCGTTCCCATAATAAAACATATGTTACTCCTGGTAATGTAAAATATATTTCCGTTTGTACTGGTAAAATATATTTTGAAATCGGTCCAGTAGTTTCAGAGCCTATTTAATGCAAACCATCAATCGAATCTTTCTTCTTTATAATATTAGTATAGACTTATCATTTTAAGACTTAGAGCGGTTTCGCACTACGTTCGATCCGAACCGATCTGGACCCGTGAAAATATGGTCCGTAGTAGCTGTAGAACTATTTCTATGGTAATTTACGCTCTAGATCCGAGATCCGTCATCCGATTTCTTTCCAAATTTCTAGACCAATATTTTTACGGGTTCGGATCGGGTTCGGATCGGATTCGGATCGGACATAGTGCGAAACCGCTCTTAAACAGTTTGATCTTAGTTCAGTACTGTCAACAAAGCATATTGTGACTTAAATATTTAAAAAATCACATCCTCAATCTAATAAACAAGAGAACGTTCACGACGATTTTTTAAATATTTCTATGTTTGTAGCTAAGTGTTCTATGTTTAAAAATGGCCAAGGCTTTTTGTATACCGCCAACCAGCCAGTCACATAATATAACAGTTAAGGAAAGAAAAAAGTTCAATATCTGGCTTATAGGAAAACACACAACAACATAAAAATCTTTTATCAATTTTTTCGCGAACAAAAGAATAGGTACGTACCTAATTCTTTTACGGAACAATTTCAATACACAGAGAACTTATACAACAGCCAAATTGTTCTCGTACAAAAGTTTGCCTTATTTTGTTCCAGATTATATTAAGTACTTAAGAGAATTCTGGGTTAGTAAGGGTTCCGTACCATTTCAAGCGTCTACCTGCAGACTTGAAAATGGTACGGAACCCTTCGTGCGCGAGTCCGACTCGCACTTGACCAGTTTTTGTCTATGTTTTACATGTATATCTGTATAGTAAAGAAAAATACAGAATGCATTACCCCGTGTAGTGACAAAAAGTCATAAGTACATCACTATTATCGTCTTCTTGGGACCTATTGTGTCTTTTTTGTAAAAGAGAACAGAGACAAAATTATATGAACTTAGTACATGATAGACTGTTTCCGTCAATCACTTGATAAGCTAAATTGAGTCTTATGCTATAGTCCTTAAAGTCGTTATTTTTATTACTTAATAAAATTGTGGTCTCTGTATATTAGGTTCTCGTTCTGTGGTAATATGAAAACAATTACCTGCAAAAAGTCAAGAGTCACTAAGTACTTATTAAGGTTAGACTTCATAGATTTCTATTATACTACTTGTTAGCTTTGATTAATGTTTATTTAGTGCTGACTAACATTCAATATCAGACATATATCGAACACGAACACTAGAGGTTTTACTGTGCTTTTACCGAAAAATACTTCAAGAAATACCTATAAGTCACAACGTCAAGGCCGTCCCTTCTTTTTCGTAAAAGTTAAAATATTAAATACATGAAAGTCTATAATTATTATTTACTACTACTAAAAAAAAATCCTAGAAGAACGCGGGTTACCGACTTAGCCCAACGGATTAGTTCGTTAAAGTGGCAATGGGCAGGCCATATAGCACGGAGAACAGATGGTCGTTGGGGCCGAAAAGTTATCGAATGAAGACCGCGGATCTGTAAGCGTAGCGTAGGACGTCCACCTGCTAGATGGACGGATGATCTGGTTAGGGAATCACGGTGGATGCAGGCCACTTCTAACCGCACAACTGAAGATCTATGAGGGAGGCCTATGTCCAGCAGTGGACGTCCTACGGCTGAAATTATGAAAAATCTCCTATACAATAATAGTTGTCCCGCGAGGTGTTACCCGCGTAGATCCCGTTCCCGAGGAAACTTTAACTGAAAATAGCCTTTGGCACTCACAAATGACGTGACTTTCTATTGGTTAAAGAATTTTCAAAATAGGTTCAGTAGATCCAATGATTACCTACAAAGTAACAAACTTTACCTCTTTATATTTACTAATATTAAAAACGCGAAAGTTTGTAAGTATGGATGGATGGATAGATGGATGTTTGTTACTGTTTCACGCATAAACTACTGACTGAATTTGGCTGAAACTTTACACGAGAATAGTTAATAAGCTCGATTAACATATAGGCTACCAACATTTTGTAGCCCAATGGCTAGGGCGTCGGATTTGTGATCTTGTGGTCGCCAGTTCGAACCCCACCCATTGCACTACCGACACGTGAACCCAATCGTACACAAGCATTTTAGCTTAGCACGAGAGGTGAACAAGAATACTAGTAGACTGCAAAACTCTAACTCTAGTAATATTTTTTTAAAGAAAAAAAAAACACTCCGACCCACTTGGGCAGAGTATTGCGGGTAAAACCGCGGGGTACAGCTAGTATTAGTATAAAATACATAGAACCTAACAGAAACCCAGTAATGATATAATCACGAGGAATAATTACCAACTTTTCTCATTTTGTTAGTAACGTGGGACGAGTTACAGAATGACAACATTATTAACTAGCTTTCCGCGCGTGGTTTCACCCACATAGCGACCGTTTTTTTTCCGAACGGACTATGTAATTAGTCCCGTGGCTTTCGCTTCTTCACCGGGCATAAAGGCGAGCAGAGCTCCGGCCTAGATAAATGGTTTAAACACTACAAACTAAGCAACCTGCGCAAGAGGGCGTCCCCTGTGGGACTTGGACCTCGGCTTAGGGCGGTCGCTGAGGGGGAGATTGAGGAATTATGGCTTTTAGTTTAGGGGAGTTTTGTGCAACTGTCGCATGGCTACCGTTCCCGTGGGAAATTCATAATAAAATATAATTTATTGACTTCCTCCACAAATGGGCTATCTCACACTGAAATATTTTTTTTAATCCGACCAGTAGTTAAATAAACAAAGCGTTTATCTATCTAATTGCAACATGTCTGCAAGTACTAAACATAAACTGAAAATGAATGATCACACAGTCACTAAACTAACCCTAACTGTCAGTCTGTCGACCTCCAATATCAAAGTTTATTTAGCCATGAAACGGTTATTGAGTTACAACGATGATAGTCAATGATAGAATTGTGATATTAATCGTCCAAATTGGTGATCAAATGGCTAATGTTGTTTGATCCAATCAATCATTGTTTATAATGTTCGGTAGAATTTAGGAGACCGTACCTATGTAATAGGGTGACCAGCAGCTTTGGTATTTTACGAGATATTTCCCGTAAACGTATGTACGTTAGAAAGGGAAATAATAACATCATCATCATCAAAAGCCCGTTTACGTCCACTGCTGAACATGGGCCTCCTCTTAACAGACCTTGGCAAGCCAAGATCATAGAGGGATATTGCCATAATCACCACGCTTGGCAGACGGATTGGTGATCCCAGTAAGATGTAATCCTTGAGCTAATAGATGCTGCTGCCCATCCATCAGCCATATGTCCCTTAGTCACCTTTTACGTCACATTTTCACAAATGATGTATTTCTGTTGCCACTATAACAACAAATATCCACTAAAAATAAAATTTTAAAATAAATAAAAATTTTATACAAAAAATACAACAAACGTGTATTTTTTTGCTCGATATCAATAACGGCACCAGGTAGGCACTTGAAAATAGTACGGAACCCTTCGTGCGCGAGTCCGACTCGCACTTGGCCGGTTTTTCTGTATATTAAACATTCATTAAACGGACATTTCCATTATAAAACACAATTTATAATCAAATGAAGACCACGCTCCGTCGGTCAGTAATCCAACACTAATTCACGCAGACATAATGTAAGAGAATTTTCACCAGTGATGGACATCGGACAAGCGTGCAAGGATTTGCATAATACCCTACGTGACATTAATTTAGCAAAACCCAATAACGGGACACCTGCGACCGGCAAAATGTTATTAGTTGACATTGGATTATGTGCACTATCGTCAAATTGCTGCATTATGCGCTCATTAGCATGCAGTAAGACGGAAAAATTTGATCAGAGATATTTTTGGTGGTTAGAAATACTATTTGTACTAGGTATGGGCGTGACTTTGCGGAAATCCAGAAAAAGAAATCAACCTTATGGGAATGCGAAAGTAATCTCATATTTATGATATCTATTCTATACATATAATAAAACTGCAGAGGTCGAATGTCTGTACATAGAAAAATCGCAAAATACCGTGTCAGGGGGATGCTATAAGAAAATAGAATTGTCTGTTTGTACTGGCTAATCTCCTAAACTGTTGCACCGATTTAAATGAACTTTTACTTGGTGGTACCTTACATCCCCGGTTACTTGCAACATTTAAAATACTTTTAATCAAAGTAAATTAATGAGTTCCCGTGGGATAGTAAAAATCTCGAAGGAATAACAAAACACCACGCGGACAATGTCGCCGGCATCAGCTAGTTATTAAATAAAATTGTTTTTAATGCCGACATCGTTTCTCGTACTATGTCATTTTACATGCAACCAAAATGCAGTACACTGTACCATTTAACGCTCCAAATTTGTTGATACGCAATTATGCAAATACATAATACCCGATGTCTAGCTATTACTACAGTGCTCTAACTAGCAAATTCACAGGCCAAGTTATTGTGTAGTTAGTAGATATTCTGCTATATTCAAGAACATTTAATATGTACAATATTAAGGACCAATGAAACAATTTAACTAGTACCCTTAATCCTAATTCTAAGTCATACATTAAACAGGCAGCTTTAACTCCTCTGTAGAAACATATAATTGTTCGATGCTAAATTAAAAATGAAGATTAATCTCCTACGTCAGCCATGTCTGCTAACGGTATAAAGTAGATGAAAGAAAATATTGTTTTGTACATAAAATATTATTTTACTTCCCCTTCAACATAAAATAAAAGATAAGCTAGTCTCTCAAGGGTACTATTCTCATAATGAGATTATAAAATTAAAAGATAACTTGGTAGCTCTTAAAAGAGTTACAAGTATTTGTTTAGCATCGACCTACTTTAACTGGTCGAGTTATTCTAATTACATTTTGCGCAACTCGGCACGAGCACTTAAAATAAGAAAAGTCAGGAAACTTGAGTGTCGAACGGTTGCAACTTGTAAAAATAATCCAATCACCGACCTCGGTGTCATTCTGAACTAACAAACTAGAAATTTTCAAGTCGATATTTCCGACCTGATTCCCGCTGCGGGTAAAACGAGCGCAGGGAAATTCAGAGCCGCATTCGGATATTTTAGTTCGAGGAGTAGATTTAATAATGTTATAGATTTAAACAAAGAATGCAACAGTAACGTTTTTTGATTCATACAAACATGTAATTAAATCTAAATCTTTTGTGCAGAACCTACTTGTGACAATTTAGCGAAGGTTCTTAATCAACTGGCCTGTTAAAAAATCAGTATGATTACAATAAGTCATATTCATCAAACATTATTTAACATTTATTGATTCACTTCGATATTCCGATAAAAAGTATATCCAATCTCTCTAACGTCATCAGCCATCTGCGCAAGACACATTAAGTTCACAAGTGCGTGCGCAAAGACAAGTGCACCATCTAAAAAGCACTGAAAAAAGCAATTATAATAGCCAGGTCTATCGTTAACCAGAAGGAATAGCATTTGCAATTCTTCTTCAAAACTAAGGAAGTATGTTGACCGTAGAAAACAAAAACAAAATAAAGACAGAATCGACTAGCGCCTAGTAGTCTAGACTGTTCGATTCTGTCTGACAGAATCGACTAGCATATATTGTTTAATACTTTGTCTGTTGGTAATGTAAGATTCCAATAGGGTAATTGCAAGTTACCAGCCGCTTTTAAAATACGTCTCTGAGCGTATTTCAACTTGTTACACTATCGAAGTAACTTGGTAGTCTTATTGTGGTAACTTGGGCGACTGGTGTCGGCCTTACCGTAAGCTCTGATTTGTTTGTGCTCCTAGTTTTAGCTGTATTACTATTATTGATCTCCATTGTAATCCAATAATCGGATTGTATGGTCATTTCCGCTTGACGATAACGAACTAGACGGGAAGGAAGTGATGGTTCCTTGTTTCGGAAATTTAGGAGAATATTTGGGCAATAATGCGATTATCGTTTTGCTACCTAAAAAGAAATAAATAGTGATGGTTCTTTTTTTAATTAACAGATTTACTTTAACGATTTGCCTTCGTAACTCCCGTTCCCGTAGAAACTTCATAATAAAATATATAGGGACAATATTATATATTAATATAAGATTTACCTTTTCCACCCCGCGTTGGTCGATTACCAAATATAGGGTATATTTGGTAATCGACCATCACGAAGTGGAAAGGGTTAGTTTTTAGATAGGATTGTTAAGAATATATTTTTATTTTTTAGTGTAAATCATTCAACTTAAATAAAAATATCTGTATTTAAGGTAAAAATAACTAATGAATTACCTGCTAACATTGCACGCTTAAACGATTCAAAGCCCAAAGCTTGTTCAAAGTAGCCAAACTCAGTTCCCATCCAAAACATAGCCTAACCCTCATTTCATATTCGCCATCCTTACGATAAACTTGTTCACATAATGATCTGAGAAAAACCTCCGAATATCTCAACATCCGTAGAAATAACTCGAGAATTTGGTATATTCGTTCATTATTCAGCAAATCGTCTCATTATTTCTGTGCCGCTTAATCCTTGGCTTACATTTCGCTTTTTAATTGTACCTCACTGTCTGACCCTCATTGGGGTCGCTTGTTTTTCAGAATTTGCCGTCTCGTTAAACCTCGGCTCAAGTTAGGAGTGATGGTGCAAAGTAGAAACTTTTTGGAGTATTTGTTTGTATGACGAAGAAGATTGCAGTTTGTTAAGCGCGTTTTATTAAGTATTCGCAATATATGACATACAGAAGGTGGTTTGAAATTTTATTTTCACCCCCATCTACCGAATTTCTTTAAAGATTTTTTTTGTCATTTTTAACTATTTTTTATATATCAGACAATAAACAGGGTAATTTTTAAAACACCAATAACCTTTTATAGGGTGAAAGTACTAATGATTGTAAATAACTTTTACTATAGGACCAACCCTGAAATCGCGAAAATAAAATCAGCTGTTCCATACATTTTGTCGAGGTAAGTAAACATAAATGTATGGAACAGCTGATTTTTTTTTCGTGATTTCCGTGTTGGTCCTATTGTAAAAGTTGTACATAATCGTGAGTACTTCCATTCCCGAAAAGTTTGTTGGTGTTTTAAAAATAACCCTGTATATTGTCTGATATATAAAAAATAGTAAAAAATTACAAAAAAAATTCTTAAAGAAATTCGGTAGATGGGGGTGAAATTTCAAACCACCTTCTGCGTTATAATGAATTAATTTTGTTATAATAGAATTAATCTTTCATGAAGTCAAAAGTCGAATCTCTTTATTAATAAGTATTAGCAAAAGAATATTTTTATTTCTTCGAAAGGCCTTTGTCTTCCACATAACAACAGCGATTTAACAAACCTCTTAAAATCGCTTGCACATTGGACCATCATACACCGTCTGTTATCGCGATTTCGCATCCGTGATCCCGACCCTTTCACTACATAATTTTGTGATTAATTAAATCCAACGATCACGCACATTACCAAGATGGACACTGTAATTTGTAATACAACTTTTATCATAATTTTTCACAATATTAGCATATTCTCTTTGTTAATGTTAGAAGTATTAAGAGCTTATGGCTTAACTCCGGTTGTTTTCGTTCCATTTTCATCATCAATGTGCTTTTACTACTATATTTTCCATCACAAAAATTGCTGATGTCGCTCAGAATAACGCTAAGGCTGCAGGGGCTAGATACATCGGCCGCATGCCAGATGGGCTTGAGATCTTTGGGCCAAACGCACGACCCAATGGGCCCTACACACAGCGGGCCATTGCAGAGATAGCGTGATGAACTTAACTCTCAATAAAGACTGAATTAGCTCTATGTACAGACTTGCCGAAGGAGAGTAGAGGAGGCCTTTGCCCTGCAGTGGGATTAGGCAAATGATAAAAGTAATGGTGGATATGAAGACCGAGAGGGATTTGTATAGTAACAGAATAATAGATAAATAAGTTCTTCTGCCCAATTTCGATGAATGCAGAAAGGGCATGGATTACCTTTCTTTGCCACCTTTTTACACCTACATTTTGCCATTTAAATTTATAGAACAACTCTTAGGACTGGACTTACTTCACAATAGGGGCATAAACTTTTAATATTTGAACTGAATCTGATTTTCAGCAAATTTCTTCAGAGCAAATTATCTCTCTAATTATAATTAACTAGCTGCGCCCCGCGGTTTTACCCGCGTTACTCTGCTCCAGTGGATTGGAGCGTGATTTTCTAGCCTATATGTTAATCGAGCCTGTATATTCACTATCCCTGTGCAAAGTTTAAGACAAATCCTTTCACTAGTTTTTGTGTGAAAGAGTGACAAACATCCATCCATCCATCCATCCATACTTGAAAACTTTCGCGTTTATAATATTAGTAAGGATTCTTTACTGATTCATTTGTTTATTGATCTTCACCATTTCCTGGTATTTGGTTCTAACGACACTAACATCAAAAGACAAGCTGGCTCTATTCCGAAACTCAAAGCACATGAACTCCCTTATATACAATTCATGTCCATATTATTCGGAATACAGTGTTGGTTGCCAGGCGGAAAAATGTACGGTTTCCAAGATTAAACGATAAATAGCTACTTACCCGTATATATTTTTATCTAATGATGTAATCAAGCTTCGAAGCTAAAATAGAATCAGTAGTTAGAGGAGATATCTTTGCCCATTCTCTTCTTATTCACGACCAAAACCGGCTTTTTTGTCTTCGGTTTACTTATTTCATTCTCAAGTGCCATTTTATAAACCATAGATATTTAATTTATAGTGAAAAATCGAGGCATTTTATAACCGTAAGTATCAAGAATTTTTAAATATTAATTTAATAATATTCTATGAGCGTGTAGTGTTAATATTAAAAGTTAAATAATTCTGCTACAGCCAAGAACGAGTAAATACCACTTCTGTTCTGTTAACTGACTTATAGCTTAACTAATACCAAGCGAGTCTCGAGGGGAGGGTTACATTAATATTAAATATTAATTTCTCATCAACCCTCACTATTTACACAGTAACACCGCTTCGGGGTATCTCTTTAGCTTTTTAATTCAAACTCATTCGTCTTAGTTTAACTTGAATACCGTGTAAGTAAATCTTTCAGTACATTGCGGCTATATTTCCTTGTTTGGAGCGCTGTTCGTGCATCGTCCAAGGTTTGCAATGATACATAAATTGTGATAAATTCCTTTATCTTGACAAAGTATTTGTGCTTTGTGCATACTGAGTTGTATGTGATAAAGCATATAAGTTATCTTAAAGATATGATGTTTTTGGTATGCTAGCCAATTTACAACTTTATTATTGTGGATGATCCAAACTGTTTTGAATTCTTTTAAAGCGCTCGAGACTGATGGCTCGGGCGTTGGACTTGTGATCATATGGTCACCGGTTTCGGCCCCACCCATTGCTACCGACGTGAACCCAATCGTAACACAAGCATATTAGCTTACCACGAGGGGCTTATAAGAATACTGTTAGCAATCTATAAAAAAAATGTTTGTTGCTTCTCTTTTTTAATTACTGATAGAAAACGATACGGGCTGATGGTGATGTTTTCTGTCTATCTGAAGTATTTTTCTTTTAGAGAAATTTAGTGACATTCATCACACTCATGATGCACGTGAATCTTATTTTTTTCCTAATTATATTACGTTTCCCGTAAAGTAATATTTCTAGTTACAAAGTAAGATTAGTCTCAAGACTGTGCTTGTTGCCAAGCGGAAAAAGATTCCGTTGCCAAGGGCAATAAAGTTGAAACGTTTAAATTGAAAATAATTACGACATTTTTTCAAAACCAATTCCTCAAAAATAGATAAGTTTCTCATCCTACTAATATTATAAACGCGAAAGTACGTAAGTATGGATAGATGTTTGTTACTCTTTCACGCAATAACTTCTGAATGGATTTGGCTGAAAATATTACGCTCCGACCCACTGGAGCAGAGTGACGCAGGTAAAGCCGCGGGGCGCGGGGCTAGTATAACATATTTATCTTGAGTTGTGGCCTGTATTTATGTTAGTTGTAAGCTTTTGTTAGCTCTAAGTTAATACTGGAAGTTTATAGTATTGTTTGCACAACTCTCGACACTCGCTGAAGGTTCCTTGAAGGTTTCGTAATAAAACTTGGATATTTATTAATGCTGAGATACGATTTCTTTAACTTCTTTTTGTTTAGGTATAACTTTATTCTAACTTTAACTAGATATTTTATTACTTTTAGTTGCATCATTTATAATATAACATTGACTAAAAGTAGCTAATTTTAACTAAAACTAACTATTCTTACTCTTTTCTACTTGCCAATGTTCCCAGAATACTGGCAGCATTTCCCCGCTATATGGCAATGCTTATCTGCTGTACAATGTAAATACATCATTCGGGGTACACTACTGGGAAGTGTAGTTAAAAAACGAAAAGGTGGGATATTTATTAGATTGTTAATGACAAAAAAGTATGTTAAAGACTGATCAAATTAGGTAAATAGCACTTCTGGCGAACCTACGTCCGGCGCGCGAGCGGTCTGCGTTCTGATCTGATTCGATATTGTAATAATATACGATGTTATAATAAGTCTCGTTCGCGCCCCGCCCCGCACCTCGCTGCCAACTGTTGTTAATTGTGTAGGTATTATTGTATTTTTTCTCTTCCTTGATCCATGTTTGTGTTTATGTACTTATATGTATGGCGTCCGAGCCTCAAGTGTCGTCCTTACCTATGTATTTCTTTTATTTTTTAATAACTGTAATTATTATTGTGTGTACATTAAATGTTTTTCTTTCCTTCTTTCTTTCTTTCAAATTATCAATTGATACCGACCTCAAAGAACAGTTATTTTCTTTGCAAAGTCAGTGCAGTGTGTGCACAAACACAAGTAGGTACACCTCATTATCTTTCTCATATGTGTTGGGGTATAATTACACACAATGCACACAGTGTATCTCTAATGACCGGCGGCTTTACGTGCTGTTTGAAACGCCGATGAACACTATCCTGACTTCTGTTTACTCGCAAAGTTGATTCAATATCCAATAGACTGACTTAGAATTTATACACGCGTTCAACAATACAGCCAAAACAAATAAATGCATTAATATGTCTATAGACAAAATATTTTTAAATTATGTACATTATTGAATATTATACTACTATTCTCCATAGAAAGTGCACCTACCATGTTTTTCTCTGCATCACCCAATGGTTGGCTGGTAGAAAATGCCTTTGGCATTAAGTCCGCCACTGTACAACTCCCTCCTGACTCTAGGTTTGCTAAGAACCTTCCGATGCCCTCTTAGACCCGAAGTCCGAGAGGTCCGCGAACTGTAAAGTAGAGCGACAGTTGCACAAAACTCCCCTAAACTAAAAGCCATAATCGTCTCAATCTCCCCGTCAGCGACCGCCCTGAGCCGAGGTCGAAGTCCCACAGGGGACGCCCTCTTACGCAGGTTGCTTAAACCATTTATCTAAGGTGGAGCTCTGCTCGCCTTTATGCCCGGTAAAGTAGCAAAAGCCTCGGGGCTAACTATATATGTCCGTCCGAAAAAAAAAACTGTACAACTTTGTGCAATAAGTTTTAAATAAATAAAAAAATAAAAAATATCAACTTAGTAGAACTTTGTATTGTTATCTGCCCCACCCTATGGTTGACTGTCAGAAAATGACACCGACATTAAGTCCACCATGTAATAATTAGTGATAAACTTTAAATAAAATTAAAAATAAATTATCATGTAGGTAAATTGTTAAATAACCTGCAATCTGTTGATGCCTACCAAATTGTAGCCTCGTCCCATGAGTATTTACCCTAATAGTTGCACATCATTGAATTAAAAATGTTGCGTGTTTCACTTAATCTAATTGCTTTGCGTAATATATGAAAAAAAAGGCTTTTCGTGTATCGTTGGTGGATTTTAGATTAGAAGGACATTCTAAGTTCGGATTCGTAAGCATAGTCAAATATAAAGATATCAATATCAATTTGACTGCACTAGTGGCGCAGTGATTAAGGTTCCTTTTTTTGCGACGACGATTTTATGAGATGTACGAGGTTTTTGCCACTTCTTCGTAAAAATATTAAATACCAGCGGCCCGCCCCGGCTTCGAACGGGTGGACGTTTTTAGCCTATGTTACTCAGGGATTATGTAGCATTCTAATGGTAAAAGAATTATTGAAATCCGTTCTTTTTGAGTTTATTTTAAACAAACATACAAAAATACAACATTTTCTTACTTATAATATTAGTATAGTTAAAAATTAATTTACAAACTTTAATAATAATTATATAGTAGTATCAGGAAAGTTATAATTGCATTACATATCCAATTTATACGTGTCGATCGACAATTCTGCCAAGATTACTATGAAGAAGAAATACGCTAGACTTCACCGTAGCATTCTGTATATTGCAGTTCACTGGTAAACGCTGCTAACCGTTTCATAGTCTACGATACCCATAGATATTGTCATCTCTCCGAACGAGGCACGGAGATTATTCCCCTTTTTATTTTCCGGGGGCAAATGCATTTATGCATTCCCACCGCCGCTGCAGCATATTCGCGCGCTGGCGGTGGGATATGTGGGACTCGCCATTGCGTGGTATGCTAACTCATACCACGAGGAGAGGACCCTACACCACTAAAACCCCCCCGGACACTTCTTCGATCCGTTGGCGGGGGCCTGGCGCGCATAAGCAATCCGGCCCCCCACGGAGATTATTCCACCTGCCAACCGGACTTGGATACAAAACTTAATTTTTCCACTAAGATAAGCCCCGGAGATTACGCTATAAATATTAATAGTAAACCAGAATTGTATAAAAATATATATAATATGTCCAATATGACCACGATATACTATGCACAAATTTCAAAAGCACTCGTAATTAACGACGTATTACCGCGCCTAATTTACTATTATTAATATAATTTATGATATATTTAAACACATTAAGATTTATAAATTGTATGTATTAGTTACGGAATAGAGCGGCCATTTTGAAATGTGTTTGGAATTTAGATTACCATAATAAGTTTTATGGTAGCGCTATTATCTATTTCTTATTAATAACTTATCTGTAACCAGCATATCTATGGTTACACTTGAAGAAAAATGTTTTATTATCGAGTACCAGTTTGTAATTTATGTATTTACCTTTAATATGCTGTTAGTATGAATATGAATGAAGCATACAATTTCTTAATAACAATTATCGATATTCTATTTTATTGTTTGCATTAGATTGGCTCCGAAACTACTGGACCGATTTCAAAAATTCTTTCACTATTAGAAAGTTACGTTATCCAGGAGTAACATAGGATATATTTAATTATGAAGTTCCCACGGGAACGGGAGTTACACGGGTGAAACCGCGCGCGGGAACCTAGTTCGGTATAAAGACGGAATGTTTCTTAAATGCTTTATTGATTCTTAATTATCTGTGACGTGATTTAGTGTGTGAACGTTGGATAAGAGTAGATAATCATATATTTTTATAATACAGTAATAAATAATTATAGGTAGATCTTTAAATGACAAAATAACGCTATTAGGAACTAAATGACTTCTGATGTACCAAGTGATTAAGTTACAAGCTTGTTTGAATGATTTAGTTCACATTGATTGAACATAATTAATGAATAATAATCTTTGATAGCAACATGTTGGAAAGTTAATCAGATAAAGATTAGTTGAAATTAATGAGATGATGATATCTAAGACATATTTTTACATTTCAGAAGAAGTACCGTAAGATATTTATATAAATACGTTTTAGAACATTAGATAAAGTTTCATCATCATCATCATCATCAACCCGTATATCGGAATTGGGCCTCCTCCCGGGGAGGGTATTTACCATACTCACCACGCTTGGCAGGCGGGTTGGTGACCGCGGTATTATGTTGAACTTTAGACCACTTGCAGGATTCGAACCTGCGTCTTAGGTATTGCTACGCCTAAACTAAGGCCAAGGTGGATCCCATCTGGTGGTCGTAATTTATCACTTTCTTTATAACATGGTTAATATTAGGTACGTGTGAAATATCTACGAAGTTGCATTTGGAAGTAAATAGTACCTAATAACAAATACAGGCGATATCATCATGGCATCGCCCGTATTTGTAGGGTGTTTTTACTTAATATTTTAAATGCGAAAGTAACCTCGTGAGTCTGTTACACTTCCTTAGATAAACATCTGAACTGAATTTAATGAAATTTTAGTATAAAAGTATATTGGGAAAGAAATAATATAGGACACGTTTCATCGTATAAAAAAATGGCAAGAGTAAATATTCCAGCGGGAGCAATATCTCATAATACGAGTATTTAAAAAAAATGCTTTTCACTTTTGAACTGTGAAATTTTCTCTTTTAATATAAAATGTGTAGTTTCATCAATATCTATCCGCTGACAACGAGCCGTAAGTCTTTTGTAAAAATAGTTAAGCTATCCGAGAATCGATCAAAACATACGTTTTCTATTCACGCTTCCAGTACGCCACATTAGATAACAAAAATATGACTCCTATTATTGAATAAGTGCCACTGCTCGCAATACCTATAGAGAGGCGTAAAGCTAAACCTTTGTGTACACTAACACTATCGAATAAATGGTATGAAGTGAACGCTGCATTGTTAGGTTATCTTCGCTGGCGTTACGGAGCCCCAACGACAGATACTCAGATAGCTAGCGTAAGATGATCCTCTCGCCTTTACTCCATAGATACTCAGGGCTGCAACGATTTATATCGATATTTCCTATAGAATATGGATCATATTTGAAACGACTTTATGCTGTGGAGAATACAATTATTAGATGGCCAGCAATTTTTGCCAGTATTACCGAAATTGATTTTTACTTGTACGTTGGGTAAGAAGATGGAGATAAATAAAGTGTTATGGAAATACATATGAACTATACTATAGTACAGTATTTACGATGAAATTCACGCAATTATTCAAGCGTCTCTATTTAGCGGGAAACTCATCTTTAAGTAAAGCCTATTTACGTTACTTCTGAATAACGTAGCTTTTATTGGTGAACACTTTTTTAAATCGGTTTAGTAGTTTTAGAGTCTATCTAATCATCATCATCATCAGCCCGTATAACGTCCACTGCTGAACATGGGCCTCCTCCCGAGAGGGAGGGTATTTGCCATAGTCACCACGCTTGGCAGGCGGGTTGGTGACCGCAGTATTACGTTGTACCACACAAGGAAACGCTACTGCCCGTTCCTTGACATACGATTATTATAGATGATGTTATAACAATCGGGACCAACGGGATAACGTGCTTTCCGAGGCACGGAGGGTAGTCCCTCAATCAACCAGACCCGGAAAGAAATCTTAGAATTAACACAAAGATTTTCTGTCCGGTGTAGGGATCGAGCCCACGACCTCCGAGATTCAAGGCGAGCCAAATACCGCTACGCTACGGAGGTTGTCGCCTATCTAATGCAAACAATCAATAAATCTTTCCTTTTTTATAATATTAGTAAATACCTTTTTTTTTTATAAACCATATGACACCAAAACACATATAAAACATGCTATTCTTAATCAACGGTTTTGTTAAATCGAAAAAGTATCGATCTCTGAAGCACTTTCCGGCAGCCCTACCCTTTGAAGCCTGATACAATAAGCGGTAGCTCATGCGACATCACTTCAATAGTAACAGTAATAGAACCTTATCACATCGTAATAGAGATCAATTTCTAAATACGACAATTACCATAATTCTGACGCTGAGTTTCTACGTGGCGTCTAAAGATGATTCGAATTATAAGGGCTCTATGTTAAATGGATTACGATCTGGTATCTGGGCGTTGCTGCTTCGATGAAACCGAGCCTATACCCGTACCTTGTGTGATCTATTTTGAGCGATCGAGTTGCTCATTGTTGAGTAAATCTATACACACTTAATCTATCTTGGCTTCAATGTGATTGAGTATGAATTTTCAATCGGTTAGATTTAATATGGTAATTTAGTTTAAAAAAACTTAACATACGATAACATGTGTAACGAAGATATTTGACTATATTATTGATATGACAACCTCAGAGCGTATCGGTATTTGGCTCGCTTTAAATCTCGGAGGTCGTGGGTTCGATCCCCACGCCGGACAGAAAATCTTTGGGTAAATTCTAAGATTTCTTTTTGGGTCTGGTTGGTTGAGGGACTACCCTCCGTGCCTCGGAAAGCACAGTAAGCCGTTGTCCCGATTGTTTTAACATCATCTATAATAATCGTATATCAAGGAACGGGCAGCAGCGTTTCCTTATGTGGGTACAACATAATACTGCGGTCACCAACCCGCCTGCCAAGCGTGTGAACTATGGCAAATACCCACCCTCGGGAGGAGGCCCATGTTTAATAGTGGACCTTATACGGCCTGATGATGATGATTGATATTGTGAAGACAAATAATGTACGTAATAAGTATAGGATTTTTAAAGATGATGTTATAACGAACGGGACCAACGTCAAAAGGGCTTTCCGAGGCACGGAGGGAAGTCCCTCGATCAACTAGATACGGAAAGAAATCTAAGATTTTATGTAATAAAGTTTTATTGTCCGGCTTGGGGATCGAACCCACGGCCTCCGACAATTATACCGCTACACACTCCGAGATACTATATGTTTCTTCTTCCGTCAATTCAAATGAAGTTTGGTATCGATCGGCTATAATAATAATGCCCTTTTTAATTATAGAACCCTAATCTCGATAAGATCTCAGTAAATACATCCTGCTTATACATCTTTATACCTTTTGCCCGAAAGCCTTCCTAACAGTATTTTCCTAAGAAAAATATAAGGAAAATTCTCTTTTCTGGTGTTATATATATTTACACATCTTTAAGAAAGTGTTTTATCCAACAGTTGTCAGATTAGCTAGTAATATAAGAGCAAAAAGGAAACTTAAGTATTATGAAGAATTTAACCAACACAATGGTGTTAGTTATTAAATAAAATTAAATATATTAAAATAAAAAATTGGCGTATTTGTATATATAACGCCTAATTTATCTTAGTTTTTATCCTTTTGTTAATAGAGATGATAAAGTTTTTAGTTGCAAAATGGCTACGATAATAACAACTTAAGGTTCTTATTAATTTTCAGGGAAAATGTGAGTCTATTTTTTACATATTTTTTAAAGACAATTCCAGCACTATGGACGTAAATTCCTCAATTGCGGGAGTACACATCTATATTAATATATAAAACTGAAGACTTTTTTGTTTGTTTGCATGCTTGCACGCGCTAATCTCAACAACTACTGGACCGAAAAAATCGGATTTAATAATGGTAATACCTACAGGAACGTGAGTTACGCGGCAAAGCCGTTATCTATACTAATATTATAAAGAGGAAAGATTTGATTGTTTGTTTGTTTGCATTGAATAGGCTCCGAAACTACTGGACCGATTTGAAAAATTCTTTCACCGTTAGAAAGCTACACTATCCCCGGATGACATAAGTTACATTTAATCATAAATTTCCCATCGGAACGGGAGTTACGCGGGTGCAACCGCGCGCGGGAACCTAGTAAACATATAAAGCCACGGCCTCGATACATACCTAGACTCGGAACAAATATCTATCATTTACACAAATAGTTATCCCGAGTGTGTATCGAACCCAAATTACTAGGTCTCAGAATAAATCTATTACCACTAGGTCACCAGTGTAGAAATATCTACACGACATTATATGTAGTGTACAAAATCTTAAAGAAACAAAGAAAAACATCGTGCTAATAAGAACATAGAAAATTGAGACATCCAATTACACATTACTACAGTACATACATAACAGATATAACAAGAAATCTGCTATATCTTAGTAGTTATATTAATAAGATAAAATAACAGACCACTCAAAGAAGAAAAGCGGAATACTCCTTTACTAGCGACTCCTCTCTCTATAAATATTTACTTGACAGCTAACTCGGAGAAAAACATCAATGTTTATTCGTTCTTTACTTTAGTGTAGAAGTGTTCACTCATCAAATTCCAAAGCACATTAATAATATTATTGCAAAATTGTTTGTAAAATAAAACTGAGTTTTTACAAAGCCGTAAAATATTTTTTATATATTTTCTTTTTTTTTAAGCAAAACACTTGTACCTACATTTAATATGTGTAGCTTTTCGGAAGCGACTGCATCTGTGGTAAAAAACTATATTGATAAAATAAATATTCATTTTAGTTTAATTTATTATTTTTTGGTTTTAAATAGGTACAATAAACTTCTTTTATAATTCACTAGTTGCGCCCCGCGGTTTTACCCGCGTCACTCTGCTCCAGTGGGTCGAAGCGTGACATTGTGACGTCCGAGGCACGGGTGAATCAGCCCCAACTTCCACAAACTTCAATAGAAAATTATTTTTATCCGACCTGGGGATCGAACCCAGGCTACACTTTATGAAAATGTTATGGAAATGATGCGAGTGGAACCGCGCGGTAAGATACCCATATTTCATATTGGCAATAGCAATGTGAAGTTAAATCATACGCTCCGCAATATCAAATTCACACAGTGTAAGCAGCATTTGTAGGCAAGTAAGAGCGTCGTGCGTCAGAAAGTAAACTATTCTGTAAATAAAAAAACAATACAATCATGTGAATTATGGAAGTCTGTTAATATATTTGATATCCTGTTCAAAAGTAAACCTAATTATTATTAATAATGCAGATAAAAAAAAGCTAAGACTAAAATATTATAAAAAGTAATAACTCAGATATCTGGTTGATTTGTAACTTTTATAAAATGCTATGCATTATGGATAGATTAATATTAAATTATTGTTTTTACTATTTGCAAGTGCCTATAAAAATATGTTTATTTTATTTATTGTTGACGTAAGTACATGCTGAAGATAGTGCCCATTTTTGGTAACCATTTTGGTAAATCTTTTATTTGTGTCTTTTTTATAATTAGGTACCGTTATTAATGATTATTCGTGTATGTCTGTAAAATTATTAATAACAAGGCCAAATTGTGATGTCCATCCAATAGATTAGTATATGTATCTATCATATTTATATCTAAACATCTAAAGAATTTGTATATGAACAAGTCACAGTATAACAAAGCCTATCATTATACAGTAGCAACGTGAAGTTAGATCAAACGCCCCGCAATATCCAATTCACACAGCGTAAGCAGCATTTGTTGGCAACTAAGAGCGTCACAAAGTAATACATTCGGTAAAGTTTGCCACTCCGGGTTGTACGCGGACTGCATTCTACCCCCATCGAACTATTCAATATACAGGGTTTGTTACTGGGTAATATGCGGTGGAAGAAGTTAACAGGATTTAAATGAAGAAATATACCTTATATGCTGCCTGAACCTCGAATTATACGACTGTGCCTTAAGTCCAATATTAAGACGTGGATTTTTTATTTATGGAACTTTAATATGGTTATTAAAAACATAGTCATTTGTGCATTGTGCATTTTAACCAATATTACCCACTTCTGGTCTGCACTTACATTACTGTTTTCTGAAAGCATACTAACTGCAGTGACACTTCGAACATTTTATGTCTTCTCTGCACTATGCTTCGTATTATGTTCAACCACCACGTATTAAAGCTTAAAGGTCCACTTAATGGGTTTGGAACTTACCTTCAATCTGATATTATTAGCTTTGGTAACTTCGATTTGTGTTCTTATTGCTTCACGCAAAATATTCGAGTGAGTTGGATGGAATCACAGTTGCAAACTTCGTTACTTATGGCCGCTCGAATATTGAGTAGCTGAACCAACTGGTACGTGTTTCTATATATTTATGTAAGTACTATATGCTCTTTTTATATAAACTTCCATGTACAGAATGCAAACACTTTTATTTAAATTGTGGCAAAATCCCTTCGGATACTACGGTGCCAAGCGCTGCGCCGTAGTTGGCGCGCGATGTCACATCTCTAACTCCACGCCATTCCTCGGTCACATATCATCCAGGCCACGGAATTCACTCGCACATCCATCGCCTATCCATCCATCCAGACAGGCTTGATTAGCTCCACTTCCTTATTCAGCAGAATCGCGCGCGGAATCTGACCAGATAGTAGTCTGCCTTAAATCTACCGCAAGTTAGAATACTGGAGTTTTTATTTAATGGCACCCAAAATTAGTATCAAGAAATCTAACATAACCAAGGCTATTCATCTATTTGGGTGTGCCTTTTTTCAGTGGATTATGTGTTTGTAAGGGATTCACCTATTTCAGTAGTTCAAGAATTTCACGAAAGTTTCTGGGTGATTGGAGAAACAGAAATTCACAACAATTATAACATTACAAAAATAGTCAATAGCCTGCCACAGATAAAAAAATCTATCTGGACCAATAATGTGTCCAGCTAGATTTTTTTTATCTGTGGCAGGCACTTTACTCTTTATACTTCCTTTACTAAATGCAGACTGACTTAGTAATAGATTATTATAATTAATTTTTTATACATTTTTTTAACAAATTGGTTTTATAGCTGCTATTACTTACAAATTTTTCATCATCATCACGTTTTCTTGGTCTTTTTTTAAAGAGCCGATTTATTTTGGCAACGAAAGAACTATTTATCGTCCAAAATTCAATCGTGTTCAGTCTTACAGACGTAGGGCAGTAGTGGCGGGGCATAAATCTCAATCATAATTTGTGTGCCGTCAAGCGGAGGCCGTCGCGGCACCATGATTGATGGGCGCGCACCCGCGCTCATTCGGAATTCAAACGAGCGAACGGACGGTGGCCACGACGCAAAATGGCCGACATGAGACTAAATTGATTAAAAATCTATTAGAATAGCTGTTATCTGGTTTATGTTGTCAGCTAGTATCTTTATTCTGTATCTGTGAGTTCTATTAATTACAATTGTCATTTCATTCGGAAAATTTAGAGCAGTATTTATGGCGGCGAGCATATCTAATGTATCGACTACTTTTGTTTTCAAACGGGCAGAAGTTTTGTTGAAGATCTAATGAACTCTATTGCGATGTAGCAAAGTCCTAAATCAATGTTTAGAACTTAATTACATCGCAAAAATCTCGTATATAGACCGCAAATTGAAATTTAACTTTATTAATTTAAAAATAGGCATTTTAGATATACATTCCCATAAAAATATGTAACATTTACAATAATACTTATACATAAAATATATGTCAATAAAACTAGAGCTATATAATCTATAATCCAATAACTACTACCTGCAGGTAGTTCAATTTTACAATATGACGGCAGGCGGGCATCCCAATGGTGGGCGTTAATTTATTAATAGATTGTTTATTACCTCGCTGGGGGCCCGCTCTATTAATAGATCATCCCTTATAAAATAGTAATACAGAGAATATTCTGTGCAATATTTTGTTATACAATGTTGTGCGTGAAAAGGGTGAGTTTTAGTTGACTATACTCATATAATAAAGAGGAATATTTGATTATATATTTGCATTGAATATGCTCCGAAAATTATTTCACTATTAGAAAGGTACTTTATCCAGGCGTGACATAGACTACATTTAATGATGAAGTTGCCACGGAAATGGGAGCTAAGCGGGTGAAACTGCGCGCGGTAAGCTAGTGGGTAACATGAAAAGGCCGTTGCATAATAATTATGACTTTTGAATTCGAAAAGATGGATGTTGGTTACTCTTTCTCGTAAAAACTACTAAATATATTTGGCTGAAAGTTCGCAGGCGGGTACTTTAAAAGCTGGATGGACATATAGGCTATAAAACATCACGCTCAGACCCACTGGAGCAGAGTAACATGGGTAAAATCGAGGGGCGCAGCTAACATTTAATACATGTGCGCGTTTGCTTTCCATTCCAAATTGTGATACCTAACACCGTGTCTTAGTAAGTGAACACACTAAAAACCTCCTATATAAATAGACATGGTACGTTTAAGTCAGAAACGCGCCGTTTTCCATCTACCCTTGATGGACTATTGTTCCACTTATCCTGTATGTTTGCCAATGGCGGTCGATAAACATACTTGGAATAGCGTTGGATGAATGTGTATTGAGGGGGTACAGGAAAATATAGATGAGCCACTAGTTTCGTGACTTGGAGAATTCTGGAGATGGTCCTCATTGGTAAACGAGTATAGCACGGGTGTCGCTATTGACTGATATAATAAAAACGAATGCAAAATAATATAGACATACACTTTTATCATCTTTTCTTTTAAGTAATACTAGCTGTTGCCCGAGACTTTGTTCGCGTAAAATAAGGACTTATCTTATAAGCTATCAAAGTGAGATTACTTATTTGTAAAACCAAGGTAGATCGCTATGTTTTGCAATGTAAACATAGAAATACTTTTTTTTTCGGATTGACGTACGTAGGAAGCCACGAGGCTTTTGCTACTTCACCGGGCATAAAGGCGAGCAGAGCTCCAGCCTTAATCAATAATTTAAAAACTACAAACTAAGCAACCTGGGCGCTGGCGATGAGATTGAAGGATTATGACTTTTAGTATTTTGGGGGAGTTTTGTGCAACTGTCGCTCTACTTTACAGTTCAATCTCTAAGCAGTTTAGCACGACATATTATAATGCACAAGTGTTTTCACAAACACAGTTTTCTCACACTATTCCCTTTACCATCAAATCCTATAGGTCGACTCTACCATCATGACTGGTAAAATATGAGGTGCAGGACCAACGGCTTGCTGCTTGTCAATACATATTTATTTTATTTCAATGGCACAAACATTTCAACAGACCACAAAAATATACCGCACCCCGCGGTTTTACCCGCGTTACTCTGCTCCAGTGGGTCGGAGCGTGATATTTTATAGACCAGTGTATAACCTATACAGGTGCAAAATTCAGCCAGTTCCGTTCGTTTTTGGCGTGAAAGAGTAACAAACATCCATCCATCCATCCATACTTACAAACTTTCGCGTTTATAATATTAGTAGTATTGACAATACAGCACAATCTTAACCGAAGTACAAATGGTGAATCGGCTAAAATTACAGCTGTAAACAGCATCCACAATATATAATAATGTAGAGAACTTTTACCACTATGAAATATACCACTACAAAAGCATGGCTCCCACAATCCCCCAAATGGGCGTTTTTTTTTATTTCAATAAAGCAATAGTTACATTACAACACTATACGCATAAACCATCCCAATCGGATTACCAAACTCAAATAACTAATGGAAATGGTAAGATAAATCGCATATTGATTCAATACCCTGGTACCCATTGTGCTGCCTGCCATTAATAGCCCGCAGCGTCAGACGTAGATATAAATATTCATGAGAATAATTCGACAGATTCCCTTAACGATAGCACGTCAAAAAGCGAGCGGAGTCGGGAACCTATTGGATTATGTATTGGGACCGCAAAATGTTTTTACACTCTGTCGTTAAAGTTGCATTGAGGTAAATCGATGTTTGTGCGATATCGCGTTAAGTGCTGTTAAATCGATCGTTTTGGCAACGAGCAGTGATTTTTGTACGTATGGATAAAGGGTAACACTGATGCTCATAGTACCTACTTATAAATAAATTTATTATAGAAAGTACAGGGATTTGTTTACACAATTTAAATCATTATCAGCCCGTATAACGTCCTCTGCTGAACATGGGGCTCCTCCCGAGGGAGGGTATTTGCCATAGTCACCACGCTTGGCAGGCGGCTTGGTGACCACAGTATTATGTTGAACCACACAAAGAAACGCTGCTGCCCGTTCCTTGATATACGATTATTATAGATGATGTTAAAACAATCGGGACCAACGGCTTCACGTGCTTTCCGAGGCACGGAGGGTAGTCCCTCAACCAACCAGACCCGGAAAGAAATCTTAGAAATTACACAAAGATCCAAGGCGAGCCAAATACCGCTACGCTACGGAGGTTGTCAATACGCAATTTTAATCGTATAGCTGAAATGCATGTTTTGAGTCTTTAACTAGCTCAATTAGTAGCTTTGTACCTAATCTTAAGCAAACCAACATTATCACATTATAAAATTTTCATTGATATAAATCGGTGTTTGTGTGGTATCGTGTAAAGTAGTGTTAAATCGATCGTTTTGGGGCGCAGTGATTTTTGTATGGATAACACTGGTGCTTTTATTACCTACCTACTTCAAAATAAATGTAGTGGTAGTAAGTACAGTGATTTGTTTACGCGATTTTGATCGTATAGTCAGTTAATTCTACCAATTAGCATATTAGTAACATAGTGATGTCCATAATCTTAAACGAATCTAAAAGAATATTATAAATAAATAAAAAATTGTTCTTACGGTTAAATGCTAAACTACAGGACCGATTTCAAGCTACCTTTAAACACCTTTTACTATTAAAAAGCTACGCTCCAACATAAAATAAACATATTTTATTATACAATAAAAAGTAAAGAGATCGATTATTATGATCGTAATTTAAAACTCATTTCTTGGTGGGTGAAAAATACTCGTACTGTACCAATTTATAATCATAAGCCTTTTTTTGTCTGGGGAGAAATGTTTTAATCCTCCGCCTCCTGCACTACGGCGTTCCCGCGCCGGCGAAAGGGTTTTGTAGGACTCGTTTTCTCCTGGTATACTAGTCATAATACGAAGAGCACAAGGACCTACCCACTAAAATACCCCGGTTACTCGTTCGTCCGCCGTGGGCGAGGGGCCTAGGAACTCATGGCTTTCTGAGACATAAATTATGAGCCTAACCAATTAAATATTTATTCAGCTAATTAATTATACATAAATAATCTATAAATAACGAAGTTGATGAAGGATTTATGATGATTACAGGAATCTTTAGAAACATCGCGCTACTTTTCTTGCAATGTATTCATAAACTTTTGTCAACTGTTATTATTTCTGAATTTTCGTTGGTCGAATTTTGAAGAAAATTGCGCTTTTTGCTAACGTTTCCTCATAGATAACATTTTGTTTTCTTTTATTTAGTAACCTAAACTTATCCCGGGTTCGCTCGGATTGGAGCAAATGTCCCTATGTTAGTTCTAATACCTCCAAGAATATGTGTAGGTACAAACTTTCATGATGATCGGTCTTAAGTAGTTTTTGCGTGAAAGCGTAACAAACAAGCTTACATTCACATTTATAATATTAGTAGGGATTTTAGTCAGAGAAAATTGACATTCGTATGTATATTTTAATGAGTTAATTCACCGTCGGAAATTCACCATCTTTCGAAATTGCTCATGTCATGCAATCTTTAGGCAGGCTAGCAATATTTTTTGACGGGATTTCCAACGAGAGAAAATATGAATAATATTCAATATATCATTATAATTCAATAGATCATTAATTATTTTATTTATGTTCACATATTTATCAGATATTCCTCTATATGTTCAATACATAAGCTTGCGTAAGCAATAGTGACAAATATAATATAGAAAATTTAAAAAGACTGTCAAAGAGTTATAAAAGGCCTATATTTAACGAAACATATTTCTGATAAAAGCATTTTCAATAAAAAATATTGAATGTTGGTTTATACGAATTTTAATAGAATATCAATGCTTTGAATAGCAACTTTACCATATATCATAGCAAATATTTAAATTAAAGTATAAACAAAAGTTTGGCAGAATAAAATATGAAATGAAAATATGAAAAAAAATGTCAGCCGGATTGCAACCACTGTGGCTGAAATATTCATAATATTATATGAAAAATGCTTGCCTAAGATTGTAGACTAAAAATTATATAAATTGACAATCAAGTATTACAGTATGAGAAACGAGTTCTGAACACTTATAATCAAAGTGGTTGTGTCAGCGTTCCGTCTGCCGACACATTAATCACCCCGCCCACATTTATTGCGATTTTCGCGCGAATAAAACGTCGCGAAAAACGCACGCATTACATTTACAGCTCTTTTTGTATAAGGAAAAAAAGGGGAAATCGCTGATTGCCCTTGTGAAAAATTACACATCATCGTATGCGTCTAAAAGCCCCCCGACATATGCATAATGTAATGTTGGATATTAGGCTTCTATGCTTATGAAACGAATGCTTCTGAGTGTACCCCAATCTTATTCTTTTTTTTAAGGAAATTGTTATCAGGGTTAGTGCTTCTGCCAGTTACGACATTGTACATCATGTAATGTAAAGGCGTGGCATGGTAACATGTACTTTACTGTTTTTAACCTTTTGCAATTTGTACACGTAACTAATAGTGACACAGAGTACAGATACAGTCGATCCGTGGCAATGGGTGGTGTAACCTACTTCGAAACGACTGATCAATAAAAAAAGGAATAACATGCCTAAAAATTGTACAGTAGTCAAGACACTACTCACATAAAAAAATACTTCGTTTATTTTTAAATAAAGAACGCTAGATCTAACTACAGCACACTTTGAGGCAGACGTGAGTTTAAATAAAAAAATACAACGAAAACCATTAAAAAACTCTGAAAACATTAGTTTATAAAGTAGATAAACATGTTAATTCCACCATTAAATGAAGCGAATACCACTTATCTACTATCAACTGACAAAATAAATTAGTTGCAGCCGAAACAAAGAACAATTTTAGGCCAAAAACAATGAAAATGTACTGGCATTTACCAGTCTATAGCAGTATACACGATTCGGATGCAGTAAATGGGGCATAACTAGGCATTAGACAAATTGGCCCACCGCCAAAAGGCCTTCGCTTTATAGAGTATGTATAGGTACCCATACGTTAGTACAATGTCAGTTATAATAATTTATACTTTGGCTGAATACTGTGTGCTTTTCGCCAGTCCCATGAACAATGTCGGATCACATCAGTAATTCTACAGAAGGGCGTACAAAAGTTCAAATTGATGTTCACGTTTTCTATGGTGGGGCAGTGAGTTTAAAACGGAGAAGGGGCCATAAACTTTTGTGATTGTTAGTTTACGTATTGTTAACTGACATTTGCGTCGATTTTTTATATAACATAAAAAACATTCATGGGCCTTCTCCCGGGAGAGGGTGATTGCAATAGTCACCACGCTTGGCAAGCGGGTTAGTGACCGCAGTATTATGTTGTACCACACAAGAAAACCATGCTGCCCGTTCCTTGATATACGATTATTATAGATGATGTTATAACTATCAGGACGGTTTAACGTGCTTTCCAATGCACGGAGAATAGTCCCTTAACTTACCAGACCCGAAAAGAAATCTTACAATATACACAATGATGTCCTGTCCGGCGTGGGTCGTGGTGGCAAACACGACCTCCGACATTTAAAGCGAGCCAAATACCGCTACGCTACGGAGGTTATCGCAATATTGAATTTCATATTAACGGCACATAATACACATTCTAACAACATCAAACGAAACCTGTGCACCTACTGATTTGGTAACCGCTGCAATTAATTACACAAAGGCATTGAAACGTATCATTAAACTACATTAAATAACTCGAAACGTTAAATGGGTCACACTAATAAAGTAAACTTACCTAATATGATATTGTTGTAGCAATAACGTGCCGTAAGTGTACAGTAATAGAGTTTATAATGTGTTGTAGAATTTCGACAAAGGCTTTGTTAAAGGCACGTTGCAATGTGCAGTCCCAACAGCCAGGCTGGAGTCGTTAATCTTAATGCAAATTCGTGCCAAGCGTCCCTAATGGGGCCCGTATTTACTATTTACGTGTCTTATTCTTCACGGTAAATTACGCTGTTCTATACGTGTGGTATTATTCGAAATTTGAAATTTCAAGTATGTATGTGTAGTGCACACTATTGGCAAGAGTTAAATGCACTGGGAATTTGGGCTGGTGTGATTTGATTTATGGTAGTGGTAGTGTGAATATGAACTGCGAATAGTGAGAACTGCCCCTAAAGGCAAAAGTAGGTACTGTGCGAGTACAATGCTGTCGTGGTGCATGTGCTATGTAAACGTATGTTGTGTAATGACGTTGTGTTTTTTTTAAGAATTTGTATTTACTAAACACTTTCGTTGCCCAGCGGTATAAGTCTAATGTCGAGTTCGATATCAGTGCCGGTAATCTTTTAATGAGATCAAACTTAATTGGCTTAGGAAACACTTGTAGTTACACGTTAAGTTTTACAACATTATACTGCGGACACCAATCTGCCTTTGGAACCAGCCTATGTTCAGCAGTGGACCTTAAAAAAAGCTGATGATAAAATTGTATTTGCATAAGCTGTGTAGTCTCCGGTTTAGAACAGACCACCCCCCTTCCCATGGGTGTCGTAAGAAGTGACACAGGGACTTACAGCTGCTGCATAGACAGCGACATCTTACTGCGATCACGAATCCGCCTGCAGACCGTGATGATTATGGTAATATTCCTCAGCGACCCTGGCTTGCCAAGGTCTGTTAACAGTAAACCCATGTTCATGGCCGTAAATGTCCAGATACAGTACAGTATGTCGGTATTTATGATTATTTTTAACATCTTTACAACTCTTATTTATTATTTTATCCAAAATTGCACCATATATCCCTGATTCTGACAATATTGAAGCATCTGTTGCTTTTATGCTATTCTACAATTTACGGAACCAAAGAAGCAATATAACTAAATATCGATCGGTATATATGAAATAGATATTCATAATAATATACTATACCATTGCTCATATTATTAACTAGCTGATGCCCGCGACTTTATCCGCGTCGTATTTGTTATTCCTTCGGTTTTTTAACAATCCCACGAGAACTCATACATTTTCTGTTATTAAAAGTATTTAAAATGTTAATTGGGGATGTAAGGTACCACCAGGCAAAATTTCAATTAAAACGGTGCAACAGTTTCGTAGATTAGCCCGTACAAACAGACAAAAAAAAACTGGATGTGTTCTATTTTTTTAAACGGTTTTATTTTTTACTTCTAACATCGACCTGACTCGGTTTTTAGCGTTTTTCTTTGTACAGACATTTGATCTCTACAGTTTAATTATATGTATAGATATAAATGCCGTTGAAATGAAATGAAAAGAAAACGTTAAGTTAACAAATTAAGTTAAACGTAAACATTCAAGTCACATCACATAAGTAATTAATAAACCTTTTCACTTAGATAGAACAATAAATGTTATACCTAATATACAACAGAGAATCTAATAAGATAAGAAAACAATATATGGAAGCACTAATCCCGAATACCAATATTTTATTTTCGCCGTTAAAATAATAAAATTAAACGTTTGTAGAAATAGGCACTGCGCCAACTCCACTTAGCGAGCGTTCTAATAAAATAATTCGTGTTATAACAACGTTTATATTACTCTAATGGCTCCGATAAACTCTGTTATATATAGTAGTAGATATTACCCGCAGTTTTGTCTGTCTTGTCTTTTTTTTTAGTCCAAAACCCGGGAACTTAATTTAACAAAATGTCTGCTTAAAACGCGATTCGATTCGGTATTGGAAAGAAAAAAGTTACTTTAAAATATTCTTATAGCAATCGTGCCAATCACAATATGTCAGTCTATACTTACATAAGCGACCGTAGTCCAATGGGTAGGGCGTCGGACTTGTGATCTTGAGGTCGCCGGTTCGAACCCCACCTATTGAACTACCGACGTGAACCCACTCGTAACACAAGCATCTTAGCTTAGCACGATGGGTTAACAAGAATACTAGTAGAATGCAAAGTAAAATAAATGTTAGTAATATAAAAAAAAAGTGTATATAAATATGAAGGGTTTGTTTGTTGGCTTGAATGAGCTATCTCAGGAACTACTGGTCTGATTTGAAACATTCTTCCAGTACTACCTTTTATTGAGGAAGGGCTACCTTTTATTGAGGAAGGCTTAACTTTTTTATGAAGTTCCTACGAGAATGGGAGCTATGCGGGTAAAACCGGAGAGATTGTTCTTATATTCGAAAAGTATACGCCTTACTTACCTTTCTTGTTTGTGAGGACATTCAATATAAATTGGTTTCCAGCTATTTCACATGAAACTGAATTAATATTTATTAACACATTCATTAATTATTATCATTTAACATATATTCACGGAAACATTCAGTAATTCATATTTATGTTTCGTTTAAAAGTTAACGTTCATTCTCGAAATCTCCGATACTAAGTAAACGCCGCAATATTAAAAAGAATGCACAGATATCGTATAGAACGTATGTTATAACATCGTTCGCTCGTTCCGACGTGACGCGATGTTACGCGACGTGACGTAGCATGAACGTGTCGCCCTTCTTGTCTAAAACAAAGGATGCCGCACAAGCGCATCCCATCTCATAATTACAATACAAAGATCCATATACACGTAGCTAGTAGCTATAGAGGTATATGTAGATGACAATGATTTAGATATAAATATGCAGCGTCATTTTATGAAGCGTGACCTCGTACCTAATATGTACGTTTGATTTTCCAGTCCGTATAGCGCCCACTGCTGAACATAGGCCTCCCTCGTAGAAGTTTTGTCATAGTCACTATGCTTGGCGTTCGGTATGTTTGCTGCATACACAGATGAATGCTGCTGCCCATAACGAAGTTATGATAATCGGCACTATCGGCTTAACGTGCTTTCCGATGTGCGAGGGTAGTACCTCAACCAACCAGAACTACTTCATGTATAACCACGAAATTTCCACGTTGGAAATACTCTTGGTTATATTTAACTATATTATTATTATAAAGAGGAAAGATTTGATTGTTTATTGGTATGTCAGCCTCCAAACAACTGGATCTACATTATTCATTAGTAACATAAACTATGTATATTATAACATCATGATGTTCCCATGGGATCGAGAGCTCCATGGGTGAAACGCACAGGAAGCTAATTTATTATAATATGGCAGATTGATAAATTCTTCAAAGCATCAAACATAGTTTTAATCTGTATCATTCTTTCTCATAACAAAGGCAGTAAATGAAAAATTGCGGTACCAACCACAAATCACATTGTTGCAGTATTCTTTGCATAAAGGCTCAAAAACCGTGACACGTTTTCAAAAATGACAATGTTTTTGTTAGCTGTCAAGGAAACCTAATATTTTATACAAACACGTAGCATATTTGAAGTACGGTGATCAGTTAATTGAATCACACGTATATGAAAGCTAGTCTAAAAATCACGAAAATACTGTTTTTAGGAGCGTGCCGACCACACGGTTGTTATTGAATTAGACTTCACTCCGCGCAATGCAGTCTTTTAACTCGCCAACGTAAAGTGGAGTGGCTGAATTGAACAAATTTAATGTTTTTCCCTCTATGTGAATTAGTTCTGAACTCTAACAAAAGAATTTTGCGTTCGGGTGAATTTTAGTTAAGTAATTCCAGTTTTGTGTTCGTCTTTGTATAGACAACTATAGGTTATAAAAAAATGCTTCTTGTATTTTAACGGCGTTCTGTATTTACAGGTTAAGGCCATTGTCGTTACACTCGCTACCCGAAATGTATACTATTTTTTTTTTAAATGCCTACGTTTACCATAAATGTCGACGATAAAAAAATTTTTGAAGGTCATAAAAATTGGAACCTATACTTCATTAATCAACTATTTTTATCGTGTACAAGCAATTTACATCATTGTTTTCCCTACCGACTGTTTTTTTTTATCAAAGGAACACTCGAAGACCAAGCTGTAGGTGCTTTTTGAAATAACGTCGTAAATACCTTTACCATAAATACCCATGATATTTTTTTACGTAGATGATATTGTTAGCGATGAATCTTCTGCCATCCTACTAATGCATTAAAAGCCAGCGTCAAATGTTTCAAGAGTTTGTTTTGCCCATTTCAAATTCCTTTTGAGGAAGATTCATGCAACCTGATAATGGCGTTACTACGATGTGAAAACTCAATAATCCAAATATTATAAACGCTAAGGTTTGTAGGTAGGGATGGATAGAGGTTTGTTACTTTTTCTCAAAATGCAAAAATTACTGAATGGATTTGGCTGAAAGTTTGCACGCGGATAGTTTATAAGCTGGATTAACATATAGGCTACAAAATTTGTTTCTATAAACACACTTACATTTTTGTCCAGATTATTATGCAAAGTTAATAATACGTAATGACATACTTAGGTTTAGTAGGTTTACGAGGAGCAAGGTTGATGGTTTTAACTCCAGCTTTTAAGTCCCTCCACACAAATATTTTCTGTCCGGCGTAGGGATCGAACCCACGACCTCCGAGATTTATAGCGAGCCAAATACCGCTACGCTACGGAGGTTGGTATTGTTCGTACAATCGCTCATTTTTCGCTTGTCATATTAACACTTCAGCGTTCCACAAATGATAGTTTAACACCTTGCGGTGGATTGACGTACATTAATTGAATGTTCTCACTATACTATATACTCATCATAGCCGATAATTATTCTGTGAGACTGACGTGGTCCATTCTTTCGTGGAGTTTATTTATAATGACTTTCAAAAATGATTTCCCTTTTATTCCTCTGTTTGTAAATATTCTGGTAATGAGAATTTCAGTGGGTTGGTAATTTTAGCTTTTATATTTACGATGAAACAAAAACAAGGAAAATAAACTGAAGTGAAACTGAAAAGAAAATATTTTCAATCTGGATATTTGTTATTTGTTCCGAATAAAATATATTTAAATTTGGAATTTATTACGCTCTATTCGAGATTGTATTTAATACTAACTTCCCGCGCGTGGTACCTGCGTAACTCCCGTTGCCGTGGGAGCTTCATAATTAAATAAAGCCTATTTCACTCAGGGTGTATATAGCTTTCCAATGGTGAAAGAATTTTTGAAATCGGAATCACATAGGTAGGTAATCCTACTATTATTATAAACGCGAAAGTTTTTAAGTATCGATGGATGGATGTTTGTTATTCTTTCACGCAAAAACTACTGGATGGATTTGGCTGAAAGTTTGCACCCGGATAGTGTATAAGCTGGATTAACATATAGATTACAAAATATCACGCTCCGACCCACTGGAGCCGAGTGGCAGAGTGACGTGGGTAAAACCGCGGGGCGCAGCTAGTCAGCTATAGTAGCAACTATTCCACAACTTGTGCACACAATAATACTATTATTTCATTTAATAAAACTGCTAGACATGTAAGTTGTATACTACAGGACTGTAGTATACAACTTACATGTTTAGACCTTATTAATACAACACAATTTGTTATATCATATTCAATATAATATATAAAGCGATAGAAACTTATGATATCTCACCTCGATGGAGTATTTAACTACACTTGGTTACCGCAGTATGTTAAGCACAGTCGGGACCAACGGCTTAACATGCTTTGATAGGCACAGGAGGTATTCCCAAAACTAATCAAACCCAGAAATAAATTTTAGTTTTTACACAAAGATTTCTTGTTCGGCATGGAGATTGAACCCACATAAAGCAAGATTTAAACCACAACGCCATGGAGTTTGTGTGTGTTTTATTTATTTAATTAATAAAGACATATTAAAATTAACTTCAAGAAACGAAACCAATATTTAGACTATCGATAAAACCATTTGAAGCCCAGAAATTTCAAATCAATAAATGGTCTCCATAAATTATGCATGGATAGAACCTTCAGCTACGTGTCTCGGTTACTATATTACAAAATTAATTAACCGAATACTACTATATCCTCATCTATACTATGTGCACCTCCATGAAATCTAATCAATGTTAAATTGAACAGATTCCGAACAATGTAACAACATTCATCTGTTTAGAAATACCCTTACAATGGCAATAAATTATTTAAGCAACTATTCAGCTTTTATACGGCTATTCAAAGTGATCCCCAATGACCTTATTAGGGTATAATAACCCCATTCTACCCCAAAGCCGACAAGTGCGACAGATGTGAGAATTAAAAACACCGGCATTTGAATTTATTTACATCACGACATTCGACTATTAATCCGTACTATGGGCTTTATCCGTTAATGTTCCCTTTATTTAATCGCGTTGAATGCAAGCAAAAATTATCCTTATAACTAGTGCACTTAAAAGCATAATACAACACTGCAAAATGTCAGCTGATGAATAAAAAGTGCTTTTAGTAAAAAAAAACTGATTCTTATTCCAAAGGAGAAAGGTTTAAATATACGGTAGCTATTTTTAACGAATATTTTCAACGCTTTACTAATTACAGTGAAGGTTGGGGTGACATTGTATGGGCGTAATTTTAATTTTAGAAATAACTGCCATAAATGTCCAGTTTATTAATGGCTGTTCAGTGTGTTGTTGAAACAACTGCTAGCTAGTCACTAGCTTTCATAGTTATTTTATTCGCGCAATCATATTTTTCAATTGCAATTGATTTTTTCCTTACAAACGTAGTTTAGTTAGATTCCCACACATGCCATAATTTTGTTTGCCTATAGTCTTCCTCCATAGCGTGACAACCTCCGTAGCGTAGTGGTATTTGGCTCGTTTTAAATCTCAGAGGTCGTGGGTTCGATCCCCACGCCGGACAGAAAATATTTGTGTAAATTCTAAGATTTCTTTCCGGGTCTGGTTGGTTGAGGGACTACCCTCTGTGCCTCGGAAAGCACGTGAAGTCGTTGGTCCCGATTGTTATATCATCATCTATACTATAATAATCGCATATCAAGGAACGGGCAGCAGCGTTTCCTTATGTGGTACAACATAATACTGCAGTCACTAACCCGACTGCCAAGCGTGGTGGCTATGGCAACTACCCTCTCTCGGGAGGAGGCCCATGTTCAACAGTGGACGTTATACGGGCTGATAATGATGATGATAGTCTTCTTCAATAAATGGGCTATCTAACACTGAAATATTTTGTTTTATTGGTCCAGAACTTTCTGGAACTTTTCAGCTTTACATAATTATAAGTATAGAAGTATACATATCCGATCCACTGTTTGAACATTTGTACAACTGTCAAGTTTTACACTTTGACCTAATTAATACGCGAACGTTTTTAAAATGTCCTATCCTTTTATAATTATTAACTTTGTTCTAAAGAAATGCAATTATATTTTTAACTAGTTTCGTAGATGAAAATTGAAATCGGTACCTGAACGTTATTATGTTTTCGTTAATTTCAACATTACATTTGTCGATTTTTTTATTGTGTGGCGTTGGCTTCAAACAAAACTTTACGAAGGAAGTGGTAACATATAAAAATATTAATTACTGTTATATAAATTATTGCTCTGTCCTATAAAGTCAATATATTCATACAAATATCTTCACTGACATCACTAAGTCACATTTTTCAAAGGGCCTTTAAATTCCTTGCATATCAAGTTCGCAGCACTTAGACGCGCCCGCCCGTATGAGTGACGTCTGCTAAAAGGTAGGTACCTACTTGCGTACTACTTGTAACTTTCTACGAGCTTTTTATGGACATTCAGCTAATATTTAATGCCCCGTTGTTTTAATGGAGCCACCTTGAAAGCGTTCGGAAATTCAGGCTTTGCGAAATGGAAGAAGAATATTTCGTCCTTCTTGAACTAAAACCAATATTTATGAATAACTTCCCGCGCACGGTATCATTCACGAATCTCCCGTTCCCGTAGAAACTTAATAATTAAATGTAAACTAAAGCCTTCCTCGATAAATGGGCTATATAACACTATACTAAAAACAAAAAAAAGGCTTGTCTGTTTGTTCCAGCTAATCGCAGTAACGGCTGGACAGATTTTGATGGAACTTGTACTGGAAGATAGATAATTTTAGAAAATATAATACAGGCTACTTTTTATACTGTCAGTACATTCGTTTGTCCCTTTATTCCACATAATCTCCAAAACGGTACCTATTTAAACATCAAATTGTTTTTAGTATAGGAGAGATTAACTTGTTATACAAAGAACATTATTACTTTAGAATATTCATATATACAGTCAGCGTTCTAAACGTTAAGGCCGAGTTTTTCAATCGGAGTTTCTCGTGGAACAAAATATTTCCCATTCAATCTCACCCTTTGCACCCTCTGTGCTAGAATACCGCATTGCAGCCGATGTTATGAAAAATATTTGTATCGGTTTACAGAACAAAAATTTTCACGTCATATTTTTACAAAGAAAGGATGGTGGATTGGTTCTTTTGAAAGAAAAAGTATGAAATACAATCCCCATGAAAAATTAAAAAATAAATTAAAGAAAGAACAATTTTTACTATTTATTTTTATTCACTTAGTAGTGACGCGCGGGTTCGCTTTCGTAAGTCACGTTCCCCTAGGAACCTCTTCTTAAATTATAGCCTAAGTTTCTCCTGAATAAGGCAGATATCTAATGGTGAGAGAATTTTCAAAATCGGATCAAGAGTTCCAGAGATTACCCCGAACATACAAAATCACAAACTTTACTTCTTTATAACATTAGTTTAGATATGACAGTTATGTTTGTGTTTAGTAATTTACTGCTCCAATGGATTAGTGATGTTACCGTAGTTGCTTCTAAGACTTGGTTGCCTGGGTTTGATTCTTGTTAAACAATTATTGTGTAAAGTAAGGGCAGTTGGCCTGTTGGACTTGTTATAACAAATAGGTATAGAATATGTATATAGAAATCGAAATTTTTATAAACTTATTAATCGCCATCCTTCACCATCGCCACCTCTTTATCGTCGTACTTAAATACTAAGAAATGCTTAAACAATTTAAATTAACTACATTTTCTTTTGTTGCAGGTATTCCATCGCTCCGTTAACTTTTTAACTGAGATGCGGTATCTTAATTTAGTTTGCAATCTTTTAACATCATTAAATAACTTCACAAATAGTGGCTCATCAACGGGTAGAATTCTTTGTGAACAATACAACGTTATATTCCTGAATTTAAGTTACTCTCCTTAAAGTCACGTTTCCGACTCATTCATTATCAAAGTTGCGAGTTATTTTTCATTGTTTAATTAATGTACGGAAAGAGTTTTGTGTTATCTTATTCACCAGTCGGGTTGTGTTTACTTTTTCACAACTCCTTAATTTTTTCACTTGGCAATTTTTTCCGTCGCTAACGATGGTAAATTTGGAATTGCAAATGCCGTTAATTGCCCGATGGAAGTTAGCATTCGCACTTAGAGGAACGCGGCGCGACTGATTGTTGAAATATTTAACGTTCCCGAAACCCAAATAATTTTGCGAAATGCTTTCGCTACCAAATAATCACGGCGATATTGTCGGACTAATCTGAATTTCATATTATGTTTATACATCTTTTGAGTTTAATTTGTGAGCGAAGTAGTAGCAGATAGGACTGATGTTAAGTCTTAAGTCTGAGTACTTTGGAGTATGGACATTGAATAAATTTTTGATTGTAGATATTTAAATGTAAATAGCTATAGCATCTCGGGAGTAAATAGTCCTAATTATATATATATAAATATACCTAATATAGATATATTAAGGACTCTGCCTCTTGTAGATACCTATCACAAGAGGCACGTACATTATAATAAAATAGCGTATTAAAGATAGAATTACATAAAATATCGCTTTAATACATACGATTTTTATTCTATTAAAATTAGATCTAATTTTAACAGACTCGATACAAAGTTAAGCATTTTTCTAACGAATATACCTATATATGCATCTATTTACAATAAAAAACAACACTTCTGTATTAATCAAGTAAAAATTACTTATATTTACCAACTCGTCAGTCTTCCAAATTAAAAAAAAATCTATGTATTCGCTTCATATGTTAAAGGTAAAAGCATTCCTTTCTAAACAACGTTATTACAAAATATTTCTAAAATTCAAAAGGTTAGCCCTAAAAATATATGAAACTCTTATGAGGTATGCCAGTGTTAATAGAAGTTTTCTAAATAATTGAATAAAACCCGATTATATATTACTAAATAAATAAAATGATTAAACAAACGATTAATTGCTACAAAAATTAATAACCGTCTCGTTATATAAAGTAAAAATACTCAATTTATATGTAGGTACTAGACAAACTCTCTCAAAATTCAATTCCTCCCTAATAAAGTTAAGAAAACTCAAAAATTTGCACAAAATCATAAAATATCTGCAAATAACGACCACAGAATAAATTAAAAAGGCAATAAAGTACAGAAGCGACAAGTCTTTCATCAAATTCACTTTAAAATGAATGTATTCTGTCAATAGTTGCGGCATGTCATGTTGACTTTAACTATTACAATTTTATATTCATACATTACGGTATTTGGCTCGCCTTGAATCTCGGAGGTCGTGGGTTCGATCCCCACACCGGACATGAAATCTTTGTGTAATTTCTAAGATTTCTTTCCGGGTCTGGTTGGTTGAGGGACTACCCTCCATGCCTCGGAAAGCACGTTAAGCCGTTGGTCCCGATTGTTATAACATCATCTATAACAATCGTATATAAAGGAACGGGCAGCAGCGTTTCCTTGTTTAGTACAACATAATACTGCGGTCACTAACCCGCCTGCCAAGCGTGGTGACTATGGCAAATACCCTCCCTCGGGAGGAGGCCCATGTTCAGCAGTGGACGTTATACGGGCTGATGATGATGATGATGACATCACACTACCTTTTGCCCATAACTTCCATTTTTTAAATTATATGTAGCATATCACACCTCCGTAGCGTAGCGGTATTTGGCTCGCTTTAAATCTCAGACGTCGTGAGTTCGATCCCCACGCCGAAAATAAAATCTTTGTGTAAATTCTAAGATTTCTTTTCGGGTCTGGTAAGTTAAAGGACTACCCTCCATGCCTCGGAAAGCACGTTACGCCGTTGATCCCGATTGTTATAACATCATCACGAACGACGGGCAGCATCGTTTCATTGTGTGTTACCAAATAATACTGCGGTCACCAGCCCTGTCAGACGTGGTGACTATGACAAATACCCTCCCTCGGGAGGAGGCCCATGTTCAGCAGTGGACGTTATACAGGCTGGTGATAATGGTGTAGCATATTATTATGTGCGTTCCCAAGTCTAGGAGTAGTAGTTGAAGAATTTTTCATATAATTTAGTTTTGTGGCTAAGGCGTGAAAGCGTAACAGATAACTTTCGTATTTATAATATCTTTAATTAGGATATTAATAGAGGTTTTAAATTTTTATTAAAAGGTTAAAAGAATTTTTTTAAACCCTCTTTAAAAAGTTAGTACATACCTTTACAGTTCATGAATTATGTTTATGTTCCTCGAATTTCATATTACATCCGTTATATAATCTATCATTTATAACGGACATTGTCCTGAAATCTAGTAAATTATGTATTAACATACATCGCGGCATCGGTAAATCAAGGATGCCTCTTATCAGTAATACGATAACTGCGATTGGAAGTAAACCTATCCTGCTACGCAAATTCTTAATGCCAATTGCCGTATGCCAAATTAAAAAAATATCGAACATTTCTTTAATGTCACCGCAATTAGTTTCACTATCTTGTATATTACTTCGAACTTTCTTCGACTTATTATTTTATAATATAACCTAATCAAAATAATCCTAACATCCCTCTTATAAAGGCTTAAGTGATATTACATAAGTGCTCTTAACATGTAGAGAACATACATAGAAACTGTTCCTGTTTATGAAGTTAGATAAAAATTGTTGTTTTTACTATCAAGACTACTATTTAAGCGGCACATCATATTGAGGCTAGTTTTTGGTTTTCCAAAAATGTAGCTACCAAATATTTATCCTAAGATTTTGAAGACCAAGTCTCCGAATATTAATAAGGGCCAATAAACCTATAATCAACACCCTAACTGGTTTAATCCAGTTTGATTTATATCTCGACTGCCGTGACGGCTTCGGAGTGATTACTTCCTATGCATTAGCACTGATGAATGTATTTGCATTAGAAATCCTTGGATTAGTCACTGTTCAGCTAAAACGTTTGATACAGATGTCGTGAGGGAGACATCTATTGAGGGGCACTTCGCTGAAGCTTACAAAGAAATATCCTTTGACACATTTAAGCCTTTAAATTGTATATTAGCATACATATATAGCTGTACCAGGTTTCAAATATATCATTTTAAAATACTTGATAAAATAGAATAGGTAAGTTAAAGATAAGCATTTGCGTTTGTATTGTATACCTGTTTAGTGGATCAGTCGAAAAAAACTAGCTATTTAAAAGGGACTTAGTACTCTAAAAAACAAGCTTAGGCTTAATTTACCCGACCTATTAGAAACTTCATCTATCAATCTGTCATGTATAAAATATTGCTTACAATGGAAATGTATCAATTCAGTAATTTGTAGAGATAAATTAAAAACTATGTCACTAACAATAAAAGCGATTTATATGCAAGAAAGAAAAATTAACATCTAAATTTATTCCGTTACTAAAAAGCGACTTTAATAAGCTTATTTTTACGGGTAGCATAAATGTATTACATACGGAATTTCATAGCTAATTCTGGAATTATCTTGAGTATTTTTATACACAGAAAATACGATAATAAACTATTTCTCACAAATCATTAATCAAAATCCTATTTCGTAACAAGCTCTCCTACTGATAATAATACCATAACGAATGATCAGCCAATGATTTGCAGTTTGATCCAACATTTGGCCTCAATATCTAGTTGGTAGTAACTTTCGATATTCAAAATGTTACGTCATCACAAAGCGAACGACAGATGGCGGACCCAATGTTGCCAACTTAATCAATTGTTATTGGTTATTGACACATATGAGCTAATCAAGTGGAAAGGATCGAGTACTAGTCTAGTGGTTTCTGATAATATCGTTCAATTTTATAATTAGTGGGTCCCCTTCGGATATACCGGGGTAGGAGCCCCTTGGTTAAATGAACCAATAATGCTAATACATTCGACAGCGAATTTATTAATTAATAACATATGTTCATATTTTTCTAAAATTAAAGTATTAAAATTCGTTTAAAATATATGATACATTTATATTTACTAAATTTACTTCGTTCGGTGTCCCGAACTTAATAAGTATAATATCCCTCAATATTACTATACCTACTTTAATTATTTTGATGTCCAGAATCTAACAGAGTATTTGGCTTTTTTTTTTAAATGACAAATGTCAGTATACACATGGCGATAAATTTTATGTCAGATTCTATCAACTTAAATAACTCGTACCTATATTGTTTTGAAAACTGTCAAGGTCATAAGAAAAAACTGTTATTGTAATCAAATAATCATTAACAGGATTTATCTATAGAATCTCATTAACGGAAGGTGTTCAGAACCCAAACTGACCCAATTAAATGAGCAATAACAATATCACATAAGCATTGAGATGGAAACAGTCCACGTCGCGCGAAATAATAGTCTTAGTAATAACATCCAACTACGGTCAAACTGTTTGCATAGTAGGTATATAATGTAGTTTAATATAATATAGTATGAGGATGGAATGAAAACATAGTCTTGGTTAGTTATGGGAGTCAACGGAGCACATTAGACTTAATAACGCTGTCTAACACTCACACTTAGGTAATTCAACATGTGATTCGTTAACGCATAAAAAAACTGTTAAAATTAATCTATATTGTAAATATTATGTCTACAACTAAAAGTAGCTAATTTAAACTAAAACCAAATTATAAAATAATTATTCATACTTTGTACAAAAAAATGCACATGGTGGACTTAATACCGAAGGCATTTTTATACCAGTCAACCATAGGGTGGTGCAGAGATTTACACTATTATTAATAATAATGACAACCTACTATTTGGACGTGATCAGTTTACATGATATCGCTTAAACAAATCACACAAACAGTACACATTATTAATATAACGGTTGCTTAAAAAAAATATTTCGTTTCTTAAATCCGTTTATATTATAGGTAATCAATCAATTTATACCTTCGTCTTTAACTATTAGTTAAAATATAAAAATTAACTGCTTATCCCAAACGAAGTCATAATAGGTAGGTTGGTATATACTGTATGTATCTATGTATAACGCCACCTATATAGCTTTCGAATATAAAGCGCATATTTAAAAATTAAAATCCGTCCATCTATCATATAAACTCATTAAGCCCCCATTTAAATATCTGCCAACTCAGTATAAAATTACATTATTCGCAGCAAGAATATGGCTGACTTTTCCCACCACAACAGATTGCAGTCCACCGTGATTGCCAAACCACACCGATGCGCCAATTAATACCGAATCAATAATGACGATTAATCGAAACCAGTTGATTATACTGCTGACCAAGTTGCCTCTGTTAATACAATCTGCTACCATTGCGGCCGACACTTAACATAGATTGAACTCTTGTGATACGTGCTTGTTCTACTGCGGATAGTGTGGGTACATGTAGTGTGTTCACACGATAAAGGCTTAGCTTGAATCCGACTAGTTCACATGTTAAATACTGATTTCCAAAAAAAAAATCATAGATATATACAGAAGCAAAAAAAAAAGATATTTTTATTCTTTAAAACTGATATGATTTTGTCCTAAGATGGTATAACATATACCCATGACCTTTTTTTAAATTATAATCAGAACATCTCTAATCGATTAATGTTAACCATTATCGATAGATCTACGTTCTCCTTACATACATGATATAAAGATATCGATAAATTTCGACGACCGGTTAGGATTATTCGTATCCGAATGATCTAGGCATTAGGGACTACACTTAAAATGTAGATTAGAATCTTTGGTCGTGGTCTATCGGTGGTCTAAATTTTTTAACCTAAAATCTTGTTATCATTGCACGTACGTTTCATTATAATAATAATTCTAACGTAAACAGATTTTTGGCTATATATCATAAAGTAAGGTTGATTTTACAAAGCGACGCCGAAAAAAATAATTTCGTCACAACCGGTAAACCAAGTTCGCAATATCCATCAAGCCGTCTATTTGCATAGAGGGTGATAAATCTAGGAAAGATATCTTATATGAAGACGATATTCGTTCTGAAACGAGCCATGTATCATGTCAAATTTATTTGTTGACTTATTGCCATATATTATTTTTGTGAATATCACTGTGATAAATTGAATTGTAAATTTAAATTAAGTATTTTTTTTATTTTTTTTTTATCTCTTTATGGCGGTAAAAGCTTACAATTTATATTTCTATGTTCACATACATTTTAGTTATAGAATAACTAAACTTTTTCGTAAAGTATTCAAAAAAAAATTAAATCACTAAAATATTATGACAATAATTGGTCAATGCATATGTATACAGTCAACCTGGGGTTGACTTTTAAGGGTAACTTTGATAGTGTGATCTTTTTGTTAATGTCAAAAGCTTTAGTTCCTAGAGCACATTTCCACACGCAGTTTTGGCATTTTATCTCCTTTCAAAGTTTACTTCACCATCACAGCTGTCAAAGTAACCATGAAATTTCTAGTAGCCCTGGTTGTCAGTATATCTCATTTACCGACAGTCCTGGCGCTAAGGAAATGTGTTCCTGACATCTGTCATTACATTAAAATTAACGTCAAAATTATAAATCTGACATAAAATTTGCTGAAATGACATCATTGACATCTGTCAGGAACGCTTTATTGTCACATCCAATCTAATAATACGCAAGATAAGTACACAAACATTTGGATCAGCGAGCTAAAATTTGGCGCTATATTCGATATGTACATACATGATATTTTGTGTTATTTTGTCTTCAAGATTTTTGATGATTTTAATAATAAATTTCTTCAGTTTCAGGTGAGTTTGCCTCTAGTCGAGGGACTCGTAAGGTACAAATATCAATACAGGAATGGTTGTTGTATTAATTGATTTCTGAAGTTATTTATTTTCAGTTAACAATTGGCTGACAGTATATAAACAATGCGTGTAAGTAATACGTTGGATTTCATTGAAAAATATGCGTAACATATCTTAATCTGGCTTTTAACATACGTGTAATTTCTACTAAATTAAAATACAACATGACAACCATATTTAAACGCGAAGTATGTTAAAATCTTACAATATAAACATAACAATCAGCTCTCACCCATTGAACGAAATGAAAAAATAAATATACATATTTTTTTAAATTATGCATATCTATGCATAATTCAAAAAATATGGATATACGCGTCAGTTTCAAATTAAGGAACATATGACATGGTTCAAAGTTATTTTAGTCAAAGAAAGCCTTGTGTTATAATTTGGTAGATATTAAAAAATATAAGAGCCAATTGAGATTTCTTACGCGAAATATATAATTCCAAAACCGTTGATTATTGATAAAATAACATTTTAAATCCCATTTCAAACCTCCTTAATCATCAAGTTATTATACTTCAATATTTAAAAAAGAAGTTATGTCATTTAAAAATGGAATCCGACCCTCCGAAGCTTCAATTGAAACAATTCAGACTAAAAGAGCCTAGCTCACTTGTCCAAATGCAAAGGTTCATCGAAATTTGATTCACTTTTGTTTCATTTATGTCTCTTCATTTGCTGTTTTTTATTTTTTTAATCAACGCATTAACATTCGTGCAAAGTCCTAAAGTCTATTCTTTTTTTTCTTTTTCCGCCTTCGATGTTCTTACCACATATTCTTGACTGTCTATACTTTCTAACTGTTAGCTCATTTCTCTGTATTCTGCTTTGTGTTCGTATGTTATCGTCGTAGTTATATTGTCTGCAGTGTTTTTAGTTATTAAACCCTATATGTTTCATATTATGATATGCAGTTGTTTGCATCTAAGTGTTAAGTAGTTATTGAATATTTAGACATAAATGTGTAGCTATATATTTTGAATATTTAATTAAAATTTTAATGGTAACGGTAAGATTCACTTAAACATACAACACAACTGCATACTTTGAGCTTGAATCGTTCACCGCTAACCCTGAATGCTGTACGCTCCAAACTTATTGAACCTCTTCCATAACATTATGTAAAAGTGTGTTTAAACTCTAAAGGAATAATTATTCTAGTCAAATAATTGTCCAATCGCGGCGCGACTCGACAAGATTTAATTACACGGCAAAACCGAAGCATTATGGAACTACTAAAAATTTCATAAGTTCCTGAGCTTGCAGACCTCAAAATATTGATCGTGGCTCTCTCTCATTCATGCTAACGTGTGACAAAGCCCGCTTTGGCTCACTGCTGGGTAAGCCACGCACACATACACACAATAGCTATACACACACGTGCCATTAAAACCGTTTCAGCAGGCGTCAGCTGACTGGGGAGGGGGTGAAGGGGGAACTCACTACGCATGCGCCGTAGCGGAGGAAAGCGGCTGCAGCGCTTTACTTCCGAGCCAAGTGTTAGACTAACAAGCTGCGGTTAAAGCTAGCCGCGCTTGCCGGAGTTAAATCGACACCCATTCAGAAAACAAACTGCGTATCAGGGCCATTATACCGTTTGACGTAATTAGTTTCATGGTATTCCGTATTCTCATATTATATAGGGCATGTTACTTTGTCAACATTTACAGCTGATTCAGAAAGAAAATAAAAACTTTTTACAAACATTAAATTAGATATGAACTCGTGGTCTAAGCAGACAAAAAAACACAGGAAAAAAATAAATATAAAATTGTAATTATAGTCCTACACTTTAATTGGTTAACTGAATACATAATAATTAACACATGCAATTAGCATAAAAGACCCCGATGTATTTTTTTCAAATTACACTTTGTGAAAAATGTTTAAAGTCATCACACTGAATTTACTAAACTTTTTTAGTCCTTCACAACCATATTTTCACCTGCAGTTATAAAGCGTGTGTAATAAATTAACTTGATTAAAACTTATTTTAATTAAAATAAGCATCATAAACTAAAGCATCACTGGTAGATATCAATATTGTAACATAATATTTTAATTAACTTCTTAGCACTCAGCAACTGAAGCTCAAACTCATACAATAAACTTTTGCAAACTGTTTTCATATCTAATGATAACTCTTACACGAAACAAAACTTTCTACATTCTAATTTTCATTCTCATAAATTTGTTGCAAAAGTTTTAAAAGTTTCTTAACATTTTATTTAATATTTAATGAAAACACCTCAATCCACATATTATCACGAACTTTAAAATAGATTGCCTGTTAGTAGTTGGTGAACAGTTAAATTATCTTGATAGGGAATGTTGTGAGACATCAAAATATGGTCTTACACATCGTCAGAGCGCCACAACAAAAATACAATTAACGATTCGCAGCCCGGAATACATGCACCCATAAATGAGGTGCATGGTAATAAAAAATTCAGTGAAATACAACCATACACCCAAATTCCGATGGAAAACGTATTTCACCGGGCACAATTCCATGTGATTTTTAATTCGTCGCGAATATTCCTGTCACGTTCGGCGCAGCAATAAACAATTATTAATGCGTTGTTCGAAGCACACACGAACAGTTTTCGAGTGCAGACTTTTTAAGTGTTCGTTAATTTCAAGTGGACTGGAAAAGTCCAACAGGAATGAGGCAATCACTTTAACAGGTCGACCACTTTCCCTTCTATCGAAAAATCGAGTCCGCACATGATAAATTTGGCCGACTGTATCTAGATAAAAAGCGGGTATTTTCAGTCGATTTACTACGGGATTTGAGGCCGGGAAAGGCTAAAATAATTTGAACGTTTGTTAGAATGAGATTTGTGCTTGTTACTGAGGTCAAAGCGTTTGATTTATAGCAGCTATAAGAGGCTTTTAACCTTTGAAAATAGACCGTTCTATAAGTTGGCAAGTCTAATAACTTAAATTAATGAGAATGAAAGAGATTCTCTTTATTGTTCATAATGAAAATGCGAGCGTTGGGATATTTCATCTAAAGCATGATTTCCTCAATTTGTCCCATTCCTCAATTAATTACTATAATACTTGCGAAGGATACTTAAGTAGCATTTGATTAACGTAAAACCAGCTGAAAGGCCCGTCTCTTAATATAAAGTTATCCAAATCTTTTCCTTGTCTCTGACTGGCAACCCATTGTCTCTTTTCACAAATTCAAACTGATTTTATCCTTAGAATCCATGAGTATTGGAAATTTGTTGCAAGAATTGGGCCAATAAATATTGTTTCCCATTAACGCCGCAGTAAAAATGTCAATCGGTATTAGAGGCAATAAGGGTGCAAAACATCCTCCCATGATCCGCGATGGGTTTAAACATCCGTTTAATTAAAAAGGCCGTGATTTAATTGAAAAAGTATTCATTTACTGAGTCTTTTGTTTGGTGTTTCGTTGTGATTTATATTTGGCGACGTGAGTCGGGGTGAATAGGCTCGAGAACGCCGCGACTTTTTTGCTCCATTACGCAGGATTATATGTTGGCACGTTTGTTTTTCCGTCACGAAGATAATAGAATGTGTTATTGGAATAATTTAAGTAAACAAAAGTCGGATGTTCGCGGAAATATTGGTGTCGTTATGGTCCATTATTCTTATTTGCATATTTTACTGGCAGTTTTTGTGTGATATGTTGCGTTTTGTATTGTTGGTTAAACCTTATTCATCCTATAAAGCCTGGAATCTATTGGCTCTAGTTACTGTCATCCGCACCCTTCACACATGACTTCTCACATTTAAACTTTTTCCATGTTTTTTATTTTCTTTGGCGTTTTTTTTCAGTACTGTGTGTTTAACAACATCTGTATTTTATTTCTGAAAAAATATTGTGTTTTATATTTCGTAGGAACGCGGATCTTTTATACATCATAGCTTATAAACGATAAAACTATTTTTAGATTTTCCCTAATTCACTGTTATACATATTAACCATGTTCCCCTTCCTATATTTATATACGTGGTACCGGTACCAAACTTAATATAGAAGTAATATTCATCTCTACTAGAATTTATATTAAATCCTTGGCATTCAGAGAAATAATACCAGTTGGAAACATCTAACTGTATACTCAGACAATCTCGGACAGGTGGCGCCTGCGGTATATAGCTCTATCTCTAGTTAGTTATATAGCTTAAGGATTAAGTAGCCATTTTTGTTGTAGTTCGCAGTAACACTGAACTGACTTAAGGTATGTGGTTTTAAGTAAATGCGGATAAAAAATATAAACCACGTATTTCAAAGTTTTGTTACGCAATGTTTAATGGAATTTAAACTTTAATGTAAACGAATAGAGTATAGAGATATCATTGTTTATTTTTCAGAATGCTGTAAATATTGTTTATCTTGAATGTTTTATCTGAAAACTATATATTATCAAGTATTTTGCTTACTAGAATCACACATTAATAATAATATTTGAAGTACTTTGGACTTTAGGCAAATTATTGCAATTAAACAATCGCATATAATTAGGTAGCAATACATTACAACTGAGAACAAGATGAAAACTCAACAATTAAAAACTGTAGAGTATCATCGATATAAAATCAAATTTTACTTGTTTATGTTTCCGATATATCAGACTTGATTTAGTCAAAGTCACCGGCTAACGGTCAGCCATGCAACTTGACAATTCAAAACATTCTCAAAGTTGAGACAACCGACCCAAACAATAGCAACCCCTAAGTACTTGAACCGTGTCCTACGCCTACTAAAAGTAATAAATAAGACTTCAGAACCCGTATTTCAGAAGTCTGTTCCGTCGGCGACAAACCATCTGCAAGTCTAATGGCGTAAAGTTGCACCGGTGGAGGGAAGGGTATACTTAAGGTGACCAGTTATTCGGATAAATATTACTTTACATTCCTAAAAATCATATTGTATACATGCCATATATTTAGATTAAGGGCAATTTATTCAATCCTCAAAAAAATATATAGCAGTAAGTACATAGCAAACACCATATTTTGAACTCTATAGGCTTGTAAGAAAGTTCAAAACCAACTAATTCAAAACATATCTAATGGCTGGCCACAACACGTACCTAATGACATTTTACGCTACTGCTATAAAAAAGATTGGGCAGTGCACGGTTACACACATCGCGAACAATTTTGAATATAAATTACCATAATTCATTTCGCCCTAACTTTAGAATCTCCTTGGCGTAGCAATAAAAAGCTCACCTAAGGTCTCAGACGACCTCTAAGACCTAGCCCTTTACTGCTTTAGCGGATTCGATTCCCGCACCGAATAAAAAAAATGTAATGTCAAAGATTTCTTTCCGGGTCTGGTTGGTTGATGGACTTAGCTTCATGTCATAACTTTTGTCAATAATATTAGATGATAAACAATAAAAGATGGCAGCGGAAGATAAAGTCCTCACAAAAACGTAACGGGTGGTCATTCGAGGCATGCATTACCAATGCAGACAAACTCAACGCAGACGCATGGCATTAACACCAGCCTGTAGTACTAGGAAATCAGCTAAAATTAGCCTTTGTGAATAATTGACCGTAATCTGAGATCGTGTGAAAATGCGTGTATGGATAACAATGTAGATGGGTTCATTTAGATAACGTTGGTATCTACTGGAGTTTGAAATGATAATTATTTGTTATATTGACGTAGCCACGTTTGTCGTTATAGCATAGATATATACACGGGTAGAAGCCATTGAAAATAAAATACACAAAAGTTATAGTGATTACGTTAGTAACGAATTATAAAGGTTGATATTAAATTGTATATAGGTTACATTATTAATTGTATATAAAAGATTGAAATTATAATTAACTAAGATAAGCCTAGACTCCAACTTCATAAATATATACTTCTTGAATACATATACCTACTCCTAAATAATTTTGTTACATAAATCAACAGACTTTCTTAGAACTGAAAACATAGTTACACATGAAGTTCAAAGATCGCCTCGTTTATCCATATTTATAGGTCATACGACTCCGTCTAGACGTCGAACAAGTGACCTATTAAAAGGCGATGTACATTTAGGCCGAAGCCGCATTTGTACGGTGCCTGCGACGCGACTCTACGAACAAATAAATTTCGCTAGTCGTGCGGCCGCCCACATATGTATATATGGGTTTGTTTACATGAAATCGCTGTCGCGTCGCATTTGGCGAACCAGTGCGGTCCCGGCCTTAGTACATAGTAATAAATAGTGGTTACTATGAGATGTCTGCCACAAAATATCTTTCTCAAATACACAGAATTGTGGCGAAATTATATTTAATGTATTTTGATAAATAAAATACGAGTGACATTGTTACGATGTAATAAATATGTTTCTGTTATTTGATACGAATTGATACTTATATATTGTTTTGTTATTTTCGAAGTCATAATAGATGATAGTTATTTAATATATTTATCTAGGTAAACTTTGAATGATATCGATCTCTCACTCAAAAACTCTCAATTGTAAAGTAAATAAGAAATGAGTATTGGGATAACTATTTTAAACTGTTTGCCAACGCATGTACAAGTGATCCCGCCATCAATCACTCGTAGCAGAGGTCTAAGTCTCACAGGAGGCGCCCTCTTGCGCAGGTTGCTTAGTAGTAGTTTTGTAGATTATAAACCGTTTAATAAAACTGAAACGTTTCTCGCTTTTATGCCCGGCTAAGTAGCAAAAGCCTTGTGAATACATTTCCAGCCGAAAATTGACACGTGTAGGTACTGTAGGTATAACAAATCATATAAATTCATTTGCTCCTCGCTCACAAGACACAATATATTCCATATCCTGGGAATGACTAACCTTTTATGATAGTGCCTAAATGGTTAATAAGTTTTTTCAATTATAAAATACACGTTTGCTTCTATACATAATACATATCGCTTAACAAAATTACTTCAGTTTTTTTATAAGGTAATTATCAGAATCTGTAACTTATGTCAAAACGAGTACAGTTCAATTCAATAGAGACTTAAGTTTATTGACAACGCAGTAAATATACGCTCTATTTTCTACACAGCGCTTTAAACTATTCGCAGTTGTAAAACAGCCCGCAGCGTACTTTGTCCAGCTTTAGCCACAAGCTGGACTGTTCCAGAATATTCTAGAACTGGAACGCTCGAGGGAAGCGTAAGTGGAAACTCTTGTTTGCTGAAATGCAACATAAATATGTGGATGCGGCTTAAAATGTGATTTTGTTAAGTGGGAAATATGAAAGTTGAGGCGGACCTAATGGGATATACTTAGTTATTTTAAGTAAGGTTTTAAAGGTAAAATGTTTTGGATGTACGATTTTTAAATATACGAAGGTGAAAGGCTGTGGCATTACAATATAATAGTTAGCTACAATTAACCACAAAAAATTTAAATGAAAATTGTCCTGGCTTGGATGGTAATTAGGTGCAGCCATGTTTTCATGTTAGGTATGTTTATAAGAACATGAACTTGAAGTCAGTTTATGTTCAAAGAAGTTGAAATAAAAATATATGTTAATCGGCTTAAACAAATAACAATAGTTTAAAATCAATGTTAACTTAACCTTTGTTACAAAATTGTGTTAAATTTATAAATTATAAAGATAGACATAGCTTTATCAAATACAATATAATATTATAATAATAATGAAATTAATAAAACTTTTATTCATGATAAATAAAACGAAGTCACAAAAAACAACGGAAAAGTCCATTTTATACAAATACTCGCTTCGGATATAGATATAGCAAACCTTCCTCTTGAATCACTCTTTCTATTAAAAAAACAGCATCAAAATCCATTGCACAGTTTTAAAGATCTAAGCATAATTACATTGGGACAGACAGACAGCGTGTAGCGAATTTCTTTCATACTATGTAGTGACTCAGCCTGTCACGCATCAGTACTAAGCAGCAGGTAACCCAATTCAATAGTGACCTATCTACCACTTCCAAATATTACATACCGACAAAAATACACCTAAGCATGTTAAAAATAGAATTCACTTTTTAAAAGACACAATATTTCAGAATTATGATACTTTGTCGGCTCACGATCGTTGACCCCGATATCGTAACAATAGGACTGACCCTTCTTATACGTCCGATATGAGAAAAAGGGATGACGTGTGTCATACACAAGATAATCTGTTTAACAAATAATGCTAATTATGCAGTTCATAAATTATACATTAAGCTGCTACCCAAAGTAGGGTAAGTCTTAGTAATAGGGTCCCTATAACTAATACTCCGCTGTTCGTGTGCCTGCCTGTCCGTCCGTTTGCATGTCACCAGGCATTAACCGTAATTTTCATAAATATTGTATTTCATAAATATTGTATTTATGTTGCCCTATAGCAACAAAATTATACTAAAAACAGAATAAAATAAATATTTCAGAGGGCACCCATACATCAAACGTGATTTTAATGCCCTTTTCTGCCCTATGTTAATGACGGTAACAGGACATTAAAAATTGTATTTTATTTCAAAATTTTATGTTGTCTAGAGAGTATAGTGTCCTTCGTGCGCGAGTTCTACTCGCAGTTGGACAGCTTTTTACCTATTATAATAATAGTTATATTCTAAGAATGTAAAAGGCAATAACAGATGTATGTTATTATATCCTAAAAGCTAATTGCAAGAGTAAACATAAAGAATTTGATCAACTTTATAATAAAACGAGTTAAAGTTTAAAATAACCGTACGATTCTTTTAAATAAACACAATATATTTTAGATATAATTATTGAACGAACTTCGAATCTCTTCTCAATTCTAATTTAAATTGGATCTTTAGATTTTCATTGTTCGAAAGTCTCTCAAGTTATGTTATTCATTTACTGATTGGAAGTTTCGCAATTATTACTTGGGACCAATATTTGTCTGTTGAACACCAATATGTTGATTTATAGGAATAGCTAACTTACAATATTGTTGTAAATCTTTTGTTTCAACGTGTTATATGAGTGAAGCTCACACATACCTAACTTGCTAACCATTCCTTCAATATTTATTACAGTACTAGTTGCGCCCCGCGGTTTTACCCGCGTCACCCTGCTCCAGTTGGTCGGAGCGTCATATTTTGTAGCCCATATGTTAATCCAGCTTATAAACTATCCGCGTGCAATTTTCAGCCAAATTCATTCAGTAGTTTATGCGTGAAAGAGTAACAAACATTCATACATCCACACGTACAAACTTTCGCATTTATAATATTAGTAGGATAAATAATAAAAAGAATGAGTTAAAAAAAAACCTAAACTAAGTGAGCTATTACACCCAAAGAACGAGTATTCGTTCTTGAAAATTACTGACGACTTCAGTTTTAAGCATATGACATTACTAAGGCTCTATACATATATTAATTGCCGTTATTTAACAGTTGGCAATAAATATATGAGCGTCTATAATATTTTGAATGATCATCATGACCTTCATCAGCCCGTATAACGTCCACGTCTGAACATGGGACTCCGCCCGAGGGAGGTTTTTGCTATGGTCAACACGCGTAGCAGGTGGTATTAACCGCAGTATTATGTTGTAACACACAAGGAAACGCACGTGTCTGTTGGTAGACGCTTACTACGGATGATGTTAAAACAATCGGGACCAACGGCTGAGTAAGGTAGCCCCTTATCCAAGTAGATCCGAATTTAGACAAAAAAATATTATCCGATGTAGGGACCAAATCCACGACTCAGAGATTTATCCAGCTACGACACAGAATCAATACAATATCATAATAGGATATGCAATTTCTAAAAAGGCACATCTCCTATGGCTTGCCTATTGGAGTTGCGCTCTTTCGAAATGGTCAATTGAATTTAAATTTCCTACAATGTGGAATGTCATCCATCATCGCCCCATCATGAGAATCAACATGTGTGCAAGATTTTCATCTGAAACATTTCTTTGTACAGTTTGTATAACCCGAGGCGTCCTCTTTTATTTTCACATAGTTTAAGTGCACTGTCATATAGACACACTTTTTTTGTACACATTTTGAGGGCAACTTAATAGAAACTTAATATTTGTATGTGTGTGTATCCCTAACACGCCAATAAAAAAAGTAATTTGTATTAGTTTTGCACATTATTTTTTATAATATTGATAATAAAATATCAAATCATAATTTACGAACACAAAGTTTACTTTTTTAGTTATTCTTTATTACACTCATAAAAACATAGAAATACATAAAAATATAATCATAACAAAAATTCAGAAAACCAATATGCACTAAGGCGAAAGCTTAGTATCGCGGAGTAAATGATACCTTACTTAGAGCTTATATAATTCTATTAATAAAAAAATGTTTTCATTAAAAAAAAATACATGCAAACACTATTGGATGTTAAAGCGAAGGCAACAATTTAGAAGGATAAAAAAATATTGTGTAAAGATAAACCGATAATTTCAAAACAGCATCATGACATGTCTCACACGATTTAGTAGTAATATAAATAAATATTTATTTAAAATTAACGAATAGTTCCCTGAAGGGGAAATCCCCTTCAGGGAACTATTCGTAAATTTGAGTTATAGGCAGGCCCTGTTAGGTACAAGACAATAACTCTTAGGCCCCCTTATAATAACTTGTGACTAATTGTTGAAACCACAGGCACAGATTGTGAATAACGACAATTATAAGGATAAAATTGAATGCCTAATGAAAACCCTATTCGTTGTCATAAAAGTTACCAATAAAAGTTTTCTCGTTTATCATAATTATTAAATAGTAGTCATCCCGTAAGTTTTACATATGTAACTCCCATTTTACAATCCCATTTTCGAAATATAGCCTATGTTTTTTGATATCCCTGCTTTTCTAACGGCGAAAGACATTTTGATATCAATCAAGTTGTTGTTGAGTTTGTCCATTGCAAAACCAACATATTTTTGTGTGTTTTATTAAATAGATGGATATTATATTTGCATATTTAAATTATTTTAAAATCATGTGATCACAATTAAACAGTTTTAACAGATTTATTGAATGTTTTGACTTGCCATCAACAGGGATTAATTTGTCATTCAGGGCAACACGATTTTGGGTGGGCGATATTTATGTCCCTTCAATTATTCACCAGCACTGTCATAGTCACCCTAGATGTCATGGTAACTCTGGTTAAATCTAAAATCTAAAAACTTTTCCTAATCTATAATACTCTGCCGTAATAATGAAATAAAATACAATAAAAATATTAATATTTTATAAAAAATAATATACAATAATAAGTAATTAATATACAGTAATAATTAATACTTACTAATACTACAATAAATAATCAGAAAAAAGGCCTACCTGTCTGGGTAGAGATTTTTTCAAGAGTTTATACTTCCATCTAGTAATAATAATCTAAGGTAGGCTCTAACAAAACCAGGAAAAATAAAAATACTCATTATTTAAATTTCACTTTATATTTTTAATCTTCTAGGCTAATTTATGTAGATGATTTCATAAAATAAGTCATGATTTATTCTTGTTCCATTTATGAATACTTTGAGCGTCAGATATTCTAGAATAATAATTCTAGCCCTAATTTTACTTGTGACCCAATTCCGAAATGAGATTCTAGCGTAAGAAGTATTTTCTAATAAAAGGAAACTGCTGAATATGGTCTGAAAAGTATTATTGTATTATGAAATACTAGCGGCCCGCCCCGGCTTCGCACGGGTGGACTTTTATACCCTACCCCTACCCTAACCCTACCCTACTCCTACCCTACCCCTACCCTACCCCTACCCTACCCCTACCCTACCCCTACCCTACCCCTACCCTACCCCTACCCTACCCCTACCCTACCCCTACCCTACCCCTACCCTACCCCTACCCTACCCCTACCCTACCCCTACCCTACCCCTACCCTACCCCTACCCTACCCCTACCCTACCCCTACCCTACCCCTACCCTACCCCTACCCTACCCCTACCCTACCCTACTCCTACCCCTACCCCTACCCTACCCCTACCCTACACCTACCCTACCCTACCCCTACCCTACCTTACCCCTACCATACCCCTACCCTACCCCTACCCTACCCTACCCCTACCCTACCCCTACCCTACCCTACCCCTACCCTACCCTACCCTACCCTACCCTACCCTACCCTACCCTACCCTACCCTACCCCTACCCAAAAGTATCCTATGTCCTTCTCCCAGTTCTTAGCTACCTCCCTACCAATTTGCAGCCAAATCGGTTAAGCCGTTCTTGAGTTATAAATAGTGTAACTAACACGACTTTCTTTTGTTTTTAAAATGTATTCTGCTATTCGGGACGGAAACAAATCCAACAAATCAAAAACCATGGCAATCGGTCCAGCCGTTCTCGAGTTATAAGTGTTGTAACAAACACGACTTTCTTTTATATATATAGACTAGCGGCCCGCCCCGGCTTCGCACGGGTGGACTTTTATACCCTACCCCTGCCCTACCCTACCCCTGCCCTACCCTACCCCTGCCCTACCCTACCCCTGCCCTACCCTACCCCTACCCTAACCCTACTCTACTCCTACCCTACCCTACCCTACCCCTACCCCTACCCTACCCTACCCCTACCCTACCTCTACCCCTACCCTACACCTACCCTACCCTACCCCTACCCTACCCTACCCCTACCCTACCCCTACCATACCCCTACCCTACCCCTACCCTACCCTACCCCTACCCTACCCCTACCCTACCCTACCCTACCCTACCCTACCCTACCCCTACCCAAAAGTATCCAATGTCCTTCTCCCAGTTCTTAGCTACCTCCCTACCAATTTTCAGCCAAATCGGTTCAGCCGTTCTTGAGTTATAAATAGTGTAACTAACACGACTTTCTTTTGTTTTTAAAATGTATTCTGCTATTCGGGACGGAAACAAATCCAACAAATCAAAAACCATGGCAATCGGTCCAGCCGTTCTCGAGTTATAAGTGTTGTAACAAACACGACTTTCTTTTATATATATAGATATATGTTCATACAAGACGTTCTAGAAGTTTTCTTTTTTGATTTAAATTAGTTATAGATCATTTCAGAACTTATGATATACACATTATATAAAGAATTAACATGATCATTATATATGAAATTTTTATTGTTAGAGGAAAGGTATGTTTGTCTAATTTGGAAGCAACTTTGGCTGACCCCATATTGTTGCGCGGTTCTCGAGCATGTAAACAACGCGAACGACGCGATCGCCGTGATCCCGACCTCGTCACCCAATTTTAATAATACTAGCTTACAGCAAAAATCCCGCGTTAAACTTTGTCTTACAAGCAAGTTTGTTTTCTTACACACATTAGTGTATGGCTCATATAAACTGTCATACGAAGCCTCTATAAAAAATGACATTAAAATATTATAGAGGTCACTTGTACGTCCTTCAGACATCATCTAATATATAGTCTGTCATAAATAGATTTACGTTCAGCCATACTTATTAAATATTAACATGGACGTTTTAGTATACTGTAACATTTACGAGTGTTACTCTGTGGGAAAATGTATAGTATAAGATACTTACCTACTCACTGATACTTACGTACTACATACTACCTGTGGGTAGGCCCCGTGGTAGTCGCATAACAACGTCAACAGATACACAAACACCCGCAAATGTCCAACAGCTATATGTGAATTATTAAAAAATGTCGTAACACATGGAAATATCTCTTAATATACATAGAGGCTAATGGCTAGGGAATCGGACTTTGCGATCTTGTGGTCGCCGGTCGATCCCCATTCCCCATCTATTGCGCTACCGACGTGAACCCACTCGTAAAACAAGCATTTTAGCTTAGCACGGGCACTTGTTAGCCAGAACACTAGTATTGCGCAAAAACCCTGCTAGTAATCTTTTAAAAAAAGACCGGGCGATTCTGTTTTTATCTGGTCCATCATGTTCCTGACAGTAGAACATAAAACTTCACTACGTTTCCCTTATACTTGTTTTTTTTTTCTGAATGCACACCGAAACATCGGTTCCTGAACCTGCCTTATGATTAAGTCCTCTACATTTCAATCCAATCACCCACTCCGTACAGACCACAATCGCCATAACCCGAACCTAGTATTAAACTCTCTACAATCTACGGAACCATCTATCCTCTCCATTGATCGTAAAATAAAAAGGCAGTGTTCACAAGGGGAGAGACGCATTAGGCTGCGTTCAGACGACGCTGCGCCCGCGGCAGCCGCCGTAATCAACGGGCTTTGTACCAGAGATGGGAATTACAGATACGCAACGGCCCTAGGCACTGCCGCATTGGTATTGTGCGAGTCACTCGAGCGAGTAGCTGTTAGTTTGTGAAAGAATATTGCAATTTTGTTGGGATCGCTCGGGTTGATAATGGATGTGACGTTTTTTTTGTTGGCTATTGATTGCTTCTTTGTGGGTCTTATTAATAAAATTGAAATGCTGAAAATGTAAAAATTACGTAGCTTGGGTCAGTGTTACGGCTTAAATCCGATTAGAAACTTATTTCTTAAACTTATAGGCATGCTAATGAAAACCGAAATTAAAGTTTTAATGCTATTATTAGTACGCAGTACTGTCGATGTTCAGTCTAAGCTCGTTTTGTTTAAAGGCTATCTTCTTAATATATGATTGTGGGAAAACCTTTTCGGATAATACTTAACACCATCATCAAATGCTAAAGCTAAGCTACGCTGTGGTTATGTGTCCACTAAGAACCTACATTATTCCTCGTTCGCATATTTCCTAAGATGAGATGGATACGTCACAACTGTTGCCAATTTTGATTAAATAAAAAAAATCACAGTCCCATTCAAGTAGTTGTCATCTATTTCCGCTAGAACGAGCCTTCGCACATATGTTTGAACACATTTTGTTCGCACGCCTTTGCCGTCTGCGTCAACGAAGCCTTTGTTCTTTCCATTAGTCGGTGCAACACCCTTGTCGAAAACTTGCGTGATGGACGCCTTGTATTGCACATGGGTTAACTACCGTACGGGCGGAAAAGAAATCTGTATTTTCCCAATCAGTATTTTCAATGTTTACGATAGACTCCCGCTCCCGTAGGAACTTCATAATGGAATGTAGCCTATCTATAGCCTTCCTCAACAAAAGGACAAAACTGACACACTGATTTTTTATTGGACCAGTAGTTCCTGAGATAAACACGTCCAAGCAAACAAACAAACTCTTCAGGTTTATATTTTATATTGGTATAAATTTTTTTAAATTTTTTAAATGCTTTCAAAAAGATCAAGGGTTAACTAATCCTTGACTTTTTAATCTTCCTAAACAATGTAGGATCTTAAAATCAATAATATTAAAGGAGAGCGTTCCATTTTCAAATTGCATATATTTTCTTAAATATGTACATATATGAAATTAGATTTACCACATTAAAATATTCTTTTTTTTTTCTTGCATATCTCATTATCATTTTTATTTGGAAAGGGCGAAAAATTTAAACGACAACAGCTATTTGCTCTATACTTTTTCAAAATTCCACATTACTTTATGCCTGTTTCCACTGTACTCTTGTTTATCAGAATTTTAATATAACTGAGGATTCTCCTAAAGTACCGCAAAATACGTAGTTATACGTAAACATCGTGATATGTTCGTCGGGCCAATCAAACGTCTAGCACTCAACATCCACCCAACTCATAAGTGCGAACACTAGCTATTTATAGAATACATTGACATTTATTGGTATTGTGAAGCAAGAGTCTTGTGTACCGAGCGAGTGATGGATGGCGCGACATCAGGGTAGAATCAATCTTCGTTCGACGAACGTTATCTACAGTAGAAGTCAAGAGCTATACAATGTTTGAAGAGGACATTAAAACTTCTTTTGTTATGTACTTGTTGTTGCTCGTACATTACTCAAGGTCGATGGAAAAGTATTAAGACTTCTAAGTGTTGAAACTGATATGTATCGTAATATATTACCTTTCTTAGAATAGGTTACTTTAGAAGGTGCCTTATTTGTTAAAGGCCTACATTCGTATCAATCAACCCGAATCACATCCGTACATTTGCTACATCATTCATTTGAGAAGATTAAATAATAGATAAAGCAATGGGTGTAATTGATAATTCATTTTTCTGTAAATGAATAACAAGAAATCCGATGCACGACACTAGGAAAAGGGATAGGTCAAATGAATCGCATATCGCCCTACAGGTAGCCTTCAAGTGTTAAACGAAACCAACTGTAAAAAGGGTAAATTTTTCAACATTTTTAAATGTTATTGGTTATTTTTTATATTGCCTCACTTTTCAATGCCCTTCAAATAAGTTAGGTTTTTTGTTAATGAATTGAATGTAATATCTATCTTTACTAATCTATAAAGATGGAGAGTTTTTTTTTTGATTGTTTGTTTACTTAAATGCGCTAAGCACAGGAACTTCAGGAGTCCGACTTGAAAATTTCTTTCATTTTTAGATAGCCCATTTATCGAGGAAGGCTATAGGTTATATTTAATTATGAAGTTCCTATGGGAACGTGAGTTATGCGGGTGAAACCGCGCATAGGTAGCTAGTTAGATCATATGATAAAGTGCATTTACTGTGTTTATTGTTTTATTTTCAATGTGTACAATGAAGAGTATTCTATTTTAATCTAGACCAGGGGTCTCCAAACTACGGCCGCGGGCCAAATCGGGCCCGCCAGTGTCATCAAACTGGCCCGCGACAACCAATGTCTTATTATTGTTACTATTGCTAGAAATACGACTATATATAAGGGCAGAAAAATGTTTTGGCCCTTGAAGCATACTGAAAATATCATTATGGCCTTAAGGCTTCAAAGTTTGAAGACCCCTGAATCTAGTGTATTTTTTGATACTATATCTGTAGACAAAAAATAACACTCTATTTCGAATAAAACTTGTTCCTTTAATACATTGTAGTAAATGTCGGCTCACACATGCCTGGATGAAACATTTCCCATCATTCGCTTAGAAATCAGAGAAAACAGTTGAACCCTCGTCGCGATACCATCTTAACTGTATCAATAGCCAGTTACGGCTCTCAAAGACCTCTAAAAACTTATTTCACGGCCTATAGTTACGATATAGCCAAAGAGTATGTAAACCTACAGTAAAAACGAAAAAAAACTATTCTTTTGAATGTTTTCGTTTCTTCTTTAAAATCAAGCTGCAGGTTTTATAACTATAGACAAAATCCTTAAAGGTTTTTTTTTTTGAATTTAAAATAATAAACTTAATATAACAAATATTGAGCTTTTATTTAACTTGCTACTTTAGTTAAGTTAAATTTTGCTACTGAATTGTAAGCTAGTTATATTCAACTGATTGAGATGAAATTTCATAATCCTATATGTTTCTATGACAATGTTTGATTAGGCAAGCGATGCCAAGAACAACTTGGCTCAAAAAACGGTTTTCTTAAAATTGTGTCTTATAACAGCATTTTTTTGTTTTATTATTCTAAACTTCCCTGGCTCATAAGGCTAGGGAAGTTTAATCAGGCTAAATATATAACTAGACATAAAAGCCATAACCACGAAAAAGTGATAGCGCAAAATGCCCTGCGCATAGCGGGTGGACATTTCCCGCCCGGAAGTTCACTGGGCGGTCTCGAACAGCGGATTTATGGCGCCACATCCGCTTCCGCCCCCGCGACATACACATTATATCGATTTTCGATTCATTCATTTTTTTTTGTTAGTGCGTACGAAATTTTTTTAGTTAGTTATTTTTAACCATTGTGCATGACGGTTTGGTTTTGTAACATTCAGTTGAACTATGTGTAGGAATCATTTTAATATTTAATTATACCTCGTAAATGATTTATCTGTACAATAATATAACAATAACTGGAAACAAAGAGTGGATAAAATACAAATTGTAAATACAAAACAATTTAACTAGCGAGTAACATTATGGAATTACTAACATAAAATATTAAATAATAGTGTAAAAGTTGACAAACAAATTGTACCATAATCATGAATCACGCATTTTTTCAATAGAGTAGCATCATATCCGTAGGTATTTTATTACTTTTGCTTCGTAAGGAAATGCTATGAAATAGGTCAGTTATTTCAACATGTTGTTTAAAATAATTAAACACTTAAGATTATTTTGTGTTATTTCCTTATATAAATAAAATGTTTAGGGGCCTGCGTACGCGTGCATACCTACATGACAAGATAACCTTTTACCCATTACCATTTTACCACTGCTGAACTGCCTCCCGTAATTTGCACCATAACACTCAGTCCCTTACCCTATTTTCTGCATCCAGTCTTTCAGCTTATACGGAGTATGACCTTTTACGCCTTCCTTGGACGCCAAATTCTTGCAATATATTCTGATGAAATGATGCGGTCTCTACTTTAAGATGCCTTAAATCCACCTTTACAGCTGTCGGTCCTTCAGCAGATATGGCTGATCTTAGTCTACTGTAACTTTAACTTGCTTTGCAGTCTTCATTCCTAATTATGAGGACAATGGATTTATACACATTTTTTCGTATTTTTCTTTTATTTATAAAGATTACTAGCAGAGTATTGCAGTTTACTAGTATTCTTGTTAACCCCTTGCGCTAAGCTAAAAACGCTTGTGTTACGAGTGGGTTCACGTCGGTAGTGCAATGGGTGGGGATCGAACCGGCGACCACAAGGTCACAAGTCCGACGCACCTAGCCATTGGGCTACGGCCGCTTAAACATTTGTTATCATCCCGACTCCGGTATAATTTTAAAGCTGAATCATTACCTTTTTATTAATCAGACGTTTCGACATGCATTACACAAGTCGTATTCATAGTTAGTTTTCGATAAATACCTTCAAAATATAGGCACTCTGGTTTCTACTGTTTTATTATATAGATAAACATAGGCGAGTGGAGTTTTGTGTACAGAACTCCTTATACATAAACAACGTTTTGTAAGTTTAGATAGTACCAGCTATCTGCATACAAGAGAACACCACAAGATTTAAGTTTTCAATACAAATATGTACTCGACTATGTATCGACAAACTACCAACGATAATATTCAATAAAGATTAACTTAAACATATTTTATATAATGAACAATATCGGATATGATTATGTGTAGTTGCTAAGAGTCTACGTGCACACCTGAACATGGGCTTCCTGCGAAGGGCACGCTAAGTACCGGAGGTACGGTTGTCATAGATTATGATGTAACAATCAGGACCAACGGCTTATCGTGCTTTTTGAGGCACGCAGGGTAGTGGCTCAACCAAACAGATCTATTAAGAAATCTTAGATTTTACTCTAAAATATTGTTGTCCGAGGTGGAAGCCGAACCTCCGAATCCTATAATTTGAATAGGCGCTAAAGCCCAGGCTTTGTTCCACACAATACAATCCATAGTAACGGCTTAACAAAATGTCTATCTGTAAACCCTCCCTGGACAGTATTTAAGTCTAAATCGCAGGCAATATTTCCGATCCTAATTGTCTATTTGCACCTGAGGTACATTTTGAAAGGAGTTGGAATTCGCACCGGTTTCATTTTAATATCTACGGCTCCCTCTTTTGATTGTACCGGGTCGGGTTTAAATCTTCGGTTAGGCTATTGCGGTGACACAGATGTACGTATATAGAAGGTATCGATATTAAGAAGAAAATAAATTCGGGGAAGAGAGACGTGTGTGTTTTATTGAAAAGCGATGTGATTGAAAGAAATTCTTTTGGCTTTAGTATTCAATACTCTACGTACAAGTATGAAATCAGTGTTTGCGGTAGCTTCTGAGACCTTTTATTTTGGGCTCAATTCTAACCCAAGATAACTGATGATCATCATTAGCGTATAACGTCCACTGCTGAACATGGGCTACCCCGACAAAGGGTTTTTGTCATAGTCGCTTTGCAGGCGGGTTAATGACTGCAGTGTTCTGAACAGTATATATAATAAATGAACGCAGCAGCCCGTTACCTGGTATACGATTGTCATAGATGATGTTTTGGCAGTCTGGACCAAACGAGAGAAATAATATATTTTTGTTACACAAAGATTTCTTATCTGGTGTGGGGATCAAGTCCACTATCTCAGAGGAACAAAGCGAGACTTTTACTGCTACACCGACTGAGACAATGACTAATATTAAACACAGATAGGTGTTCTTATTTTGTACGTGTACGTGAAACAGCCAAGCAATAACGCGGGAGTTTTCTTAAAAAAAACTTACAGCGAATCTTATTTACCATGATTAAGTAGAATTAAACTATAGAAGACCAGCTTCCCGCGTGCGGTTTCACCCGCGTTACTCCCGTTCCCGTGGGAACTTCATAATTAAATAAAACTTATGTCACTCAAGGTGAATGTAGCTTTCCAATGGTAAAAGAATTTTTGAAATCCGCACATTAGTTTTTGAGTTTATTCATTACAAACATACACACACACAAAAATACAAATCTTTCCTCTTTATAATATTAGTATAGAGAGATAACATGTAAATATAATGATTAGTTAAATTAGCAATTAACACTTTCCACTACTACCAACTGCTGGGATGTGCTTAAGACAAACGATCTGTGTTCACTTGAGTAACATAATTAAACTCAAGATTAAATAAGATCGTTGAACCTTATTAAATTTTGAATGCAATGATCTTACTCAACACTTTAACATAACTTACACACAAACAGAATATACGTGTGCTATAAATTATAATTATGATACGCGAAAGTTTAAGAGTTTATAAAATACTAGCTTCGCACGCGCGGATTCACCCGCGTAACTCCCGTTCCTGTGGGAACTTCATAATTAAATATAGCCTATGTCATCCGGGGATAGTGTAGCTTTCCAACGGTGAAAGATTTTTTCTAAACGGCCCAGTAGTTTCGGAGCCTATTCAATACAAACAAACAAATCTTTCCTCTCTATAATATTAGTATAGATACGTGTTAGGTAGCAGTTCCAACAAATGTTAATACGAGATTAGTCTAGGTCTCGATATATTGTTTTACAAATAAAAATTTTGGACCCTATGAAAGAGTTTCTCTCTCACATAAGCACATTCTAACACAAAAATTGCATTAAAACTTTCCAATGACATCAATTTTCATACACCGATAGAAACTTTTAACCGATTTATAAATCGTTCAATGCTCTTAAAATGCTTCCAAATCAAATGTTTCATTTATTACCCACGAAACTTCCACTTCTATCGGTGGGTAATGAACGCAAAACCTTTTTCATCCAATGTGAATAAAAAAGTTGTAAGTCAACATCCAAAAATAGAAAATCGAACGGAACATTGTGAGTGCGGTCTGTTACTGTAACGGTCAACTTTACCAATTGTTATCTGGAAAATTAAGTGTTTTTATATTTAGATTTTCCCTCCTGTACATACATAGTACTGTTTAACCGTGTGGTTTCCGGCCTAAAATAGACCACCCCCGTCTTCTCCATGAGTGACGTAAAAGGCGACTAAGGGACAAATGGCACATCAAACGGATGGGCGGCAGCATATAGCAGCTCAGGTTATTACATCTTCTTATTGTTATTATCAGTCGGCCTGCTAATCGTGGTGAATATGGCAATACCCTCAAAGACCCTGACTTGTCAAGGTCTGGAAAGAAAAGTGTTCAACATTGGATATAAACGGGTTGTTTATATAAACTGATTGAGAGTTGTGTTGTTTAATCACGCAAAAAAAGATTTTATTAAAGACTAGCTTTCCGCTCGCGATTTCACCCGCATAACTCCCGTTCCCGTGGGAACTTTATAATTAAATATAGCCTATGTCATTTAGGATGAACGTAGCTATCCAATGGTGAAAGAATGTTTGAAATCGACACTGTAGTTTTTGAGTTTATTCATTACAAACATATTCACAAAAATACAAATCTTTCCTCTTCGTAATATTAGTATAGATGAACACACGTTTGCGTTACTAATTTTATAAAATAATATTTTATGAATATGCATAAAATAGAAATATTTTTTATTTTTTTAACAAAGTCTTGATTTACCTAATTGAGACTGACATACGAGTGATATTGAATTAACAATAAATTCTTGTAATGTAAATAATAGCATAACGTTTAGTTAACACACCAGTTTCAGAATTACAATGCATGCTATTTTTGTGTTTAAATAACAAATACCTCCATGAAAAAAATACAACACTACAAACAAACCGTTTAAACTGTATATTTATAAATAACAGGTTATATATACATACTATTTACTAAATCACCTGGCTCGATTTCACAACGTATTCGTAAATAACCATTAAAAACGAATACGTTTTATGGCGCGCTGTAAAATTGATGCCAATGTGTGATCGGGTCCCATTGACCCAAATGAGCAGGCTTCCAGCAGTTACGTATTATGTGACGACTGTTTGTCTACGACTTACGAATTACTTTGGAAACGATGTGGAAAGTTCACATTTTATTACAGTACTTGTTCCGAACTTTTTTTTCAACCTTTTTGTATGTATTTATTTAAGTATTTGTATGAAAAGGGTTAATTTGAATCTTTTTCATCTTATAAAACTATATATATTTTATGTCTATTTTAACTTATTATATCAACAACATTAACTAGCATTCCCTTACAGGATTAAAACCCAAACATAATCTTTTTCAGTACTGATAGTACCTTTGTTTTCTAAGTTAAGTGTAAGAAAAATATAAAGTTACGTGTCTATCGAAATACAGGTTTGTTTATTGATTAATTATATTTTATATACCCACATTCCTAATCGTTTCTACAAAACCATCAAAATTATAAGGTACGGTTTTGAAATCAAATCGGTTCGATGTTAGGAAATCCTAAACAAGACCGTCCATACGTTAAAACCCAAAAGATGTTTATAATTTATATATAACCTATATTTAAAATATGCTGATATATATATTTTTAAAACATCAAATTATTTGACTTGCATTTATATTTAGGTTGTTAAATGTGACATTAAATATAAGCATTTTAGATTTTCATTCTGAGTATACGTGTATCGATATACTGAGCATTAAACGCTAAAAAGCTTATTAAAGTTTATTATAGGCTCAAAAGCTAAGTGATCATAAAATAAACATAAAGAGATAATGGACTACGATATCATAGTGGCACTTTGAACAACAACAGCAAAACGACCCATTCAAACAGATGTGAACTCAAATCTAGATTTCCTACAGTCACTTAAAAACCGTTCACACATTGACACTAGTGTTGTATCTACACATACTGCAGTATCGCGATCGGGTCACATTGACCCAAATGAGCAAGCATTTGGCGGGCCGCCCGTTTATGTAGGGAGCTATGATAGTATGTACGTGAAATGTATCACACTTTTGAATTAAATTGTTGTGACGAATTGGAGATTTGTTGTTTTTTTACATTTTAAATGTAAAACTGTTTTTGTTTAGTGTGTTTCATCTAAAACTCTGATTTTAGAGGTTTTTCGAAAAGTATACCTACTTTGTTACATACGTTGTTTTGACGATTATATTATCAATCAAAAAATGTTTTTATCCAGGTTAAAATATTTACTAGCTTCCCACGTGCCGTTTCACCCGCGTAACACCCGTTCCCGTAGGAACTTTATAAATAAATATAGCATTTAGCCGTTCTCGATAAATAGGTTATCTAATAATTGACATATTTTTTTAATTCGGTCCAGTAGTTACTGAGATGGGCGCGCTCAAGCACACAAACAAACTCTTAGCTGTACATATTTAAAAAAGTGATTATCTACATGATCCAAGTACAATAAAATTAATACAGTATTCGATTATTGGTGTCAATACTCATTTAGAGTTCTAAAATATTTAAAGATGCCATTCATTAAAACTTTATAATGGATAATTCTACAGTTAAATTCTTCGATTGCTTAACGATCTGATTGTAGTATCAAATTCTATTTCCGATTTCATTTTATAATGGAAATTGTAGTAGAGTAAGACAAGGATAGCAGTAGTGGGCTTTAGAGGCTTATCTAATAGTTTTTTTTTTGTGTTCGAAACATGAACATTACTTTTTTATCTTATATAAGTAATTGAATCTTATTGCCTGTCTAAAATATATTAGTTTGTTAATCGAACAGGTAATTGTGAAACGCTTTCATATGAGTCCTTCCGTAAATTTTAGTGCAATCACTAAAATGTACGGAATGCATGGAGTCAACGATACGAATTCTATAAAAGGACGAAAAAATATGGCTTTCGTATTTTTACAAAGTAACCCCAAAAATACAGCCTACTACAATCTTTTAAATTAATTACAAGAGAAAAGTAACGTAATTTTTCAAATTATATTCTGCTTTCTTTGTTAATAGATTTAATTTTATATCGTTTTGACGTAATTTAATTATAACTTCTTAGAATACGAATTTAGGAGTTCGTTTTTATATTAATATGTTTAAATCTTAAGGATACCAACGATACATTTGCTTTTATGGCAAACTATCTTTACCTCGTGGCATAGCTTCCGATCCCGTGGGAACCTCATCATACATAGTGTTCTAATGGTGAAAGAATTTTTAAAAATCGTTACTTTGTAAGTTTTTTTATATATATTTTACTAGCGACCCGCCCGTCGTCGCACTGTATCATACATATAATCGTCCCCTTGAATCGCTCTATCTATTAAAAAAACCGCATCAAAATCTGTTGCGTAGTTTTAAAGATCTAAGCATACTTAGGGACGGACACACAGCGGCAAGCGACTTTGTTTTATACTATGTAGTGAAAGTAAAAAAATTGTTTACTAAAAAAAACACTTTTATTACATAGCTTTTACCCGAGGCTTCGCTCGCATTGAAGCCAATGTGTCTGTGTTACTTCTAATACCTCCAAATATATGTGGACAAAGCTTCATGCTGATCGGCTAAGTAGTTTTCGTGTGAAAGCGTAACAAACAAACTTACATTCACATTTATAATATAAGAAGGGATTTAGTGGTAGTATGTGGGGATTATTAGATAAGACTAGATTCATCATCATCATCATCATCAGCCCGTATAACATCCACTGCTGAACATGGGCCTCCTCTCAATGGAGGGTTTTTGTTTTTGACTGGCAAAAATATTAGATTAGACTATATTTTTCTAAATAAGAGATATTTTTCCATAAACTAAAGTATAGTATTAGTTCGTGAACAACGTATCTTTTTCATGGTTATGCATATGTCTGAATATTCAAACAACATAGATTTCACGATAAAAATGTTCTTTTTAACATATGTAGATACACAAAAAATAAATCTTAATTTTAATACAATACATATATAAAATAATAACCTCCGTAGCGTAGCGGTATTTGGCTCGCTTTAAGTCTAGGAGTTCGTGGGTTCGATCCCCACGCTGGACAAGAAATCTTTGTGTAAATGCTAAGATTTGTTTCCGGGTCTGGTTGGTTGAGGGACTACCCTCCGTGCCTCGGAAAGCACGTTAAGCCGTTGGTCCCGATTGTTATAACAAGCGCATATCAGAGAACGGGCAGCAGCGTTTCCCTGAGTATTGTGTAACCAATCCGCCTGCTAAGCGTGGTGACTATGGCAAAACCCTCCTTCGGGAGGAGGCCCATGTTCAGTAGTGGACGTTGTACGGGCTGATGATGATAAATAAAGTTATTCGTCGTATAAAACCCGTTTACATAAATCTAACGAATACCTTTACAACCTCAAGTTACGAATTTCAACTCAGTACAAGTTTTTAATACAATTATATTCAGTTTTAATATAATTCTATTAAAACTTGTACACGTAATCGCACACTGACGAATATCCCGCTTTATTACCGCATAAATTAAATTAATAAAGTTTATAATTGTTGAGTAACATACGTCATTAAACGTTTGTATTCACTTACAAAATGATTCAGACACCGCTTACTGACAAATTTTGTATTATTAGTGAGTAATTTGTATTATTAGTTACATTGTTAATAGAATTTGTTATATAGCCGTCGAGTTAGATGATTGCTGTTAAATAATTTATGGGTAAATTACAGTAACTTACTAATGACACTGGTAATATTAAAAAAAAGTGTATTTCTTTTGCTTTATTTTAGTAGGCGATAGGTATAATATGTTTTTTTAAATGTAATCTTTTTAATGAAAACAGTTTCCAATATATTAAATTTAAAAAAATAAAAGAATTATTAAATATTATTATAGATTTTTTTAAATAATATGAGTGTATAACGCCTTGTCCACTTTAAATAGTAACGCAATAAATAAATCAAGTGATCGTCACGTAAAATCAAAATGGATGCTACGAAGGTAAATTCGTAGATCTTTCACGCTCGTAGCTGATTCGTAGCTTACTTGTAGCACTAGCGTAGCAACCTAAATCTGTGCAATCTAGCAACTTATGATTTATGACTATAGTGTATGTAGTTTAGTATGCTGCATACTTCATTTAAAAGGTCTTTTAGTCGTATTCATAAACACAATTTACCTCTTATTATTTACTTGGGAATTTGAACGCAAAATAAGAGTATTATCTATCTATAAACACAGTAAAAAACTAAATATGCCACGAATTTCCATACAGAGTATGAAAACGTGGAATGCGTTGCCTATAGAAATGGAATATCGCAAAGTTTACATGAGTTTCAGAAACATGCCAATGCACATAACACATTACATTTATTTGATTTTAATTACACTATTTACACTACCTCTCTTAAACTCACTTGTGTAACTCCATCCTCAGTTGCCTGGAACTCACATTTTGTTTCGCAAATTGTACCTACCCTGTATTACGTTTAGTTGGTAACTCCTCTTCTGTATTCTGTTCATATTAGTGTACAATAAATAGTTTATTTATCTATCTATTCACCTAACATATTATATCACGACGCACGAATATTGCGGTCTATTATGAGCCTGAATGAAATGAACAAAGTTGTTAATTGCTCGGTACTGAACTCCCGTGCTTGCCAACTTCCACAAAGATTAAATACCGCTATGTTACGAGATAAGTTGTTTACACGATTAGTAATCGATGTACTTAGTCTACAATTATTACTGATAGTGAATAACTAAACTTTTTGAAGTAAAACAGTATTAAAAACCTACATTATCGAGGAGTAACATAAGCTATAGCTATAGTTTATAAACGGTATTAAATACCTTTTATTAACTAGCTGCGCCCGCGGTTTTACACGCGTCACTCTGCCCCAGTGGGTCGGAGTGTGACATTTTGTAGCCTATATGATAATCCAGCTTATAAACTATTCGCGTGCAAACTTTCAGCCAAATCCATTTAGTAGTGTTTGCGTGAAAGAGTAACAAACATACATACATCCACACATACAAACTTTCGCATTTATAATATTAGTAGGTTTCACACGTGACCGCTACACGGGAAATCCACTCGTTGGAAGCTACTAGATTATAAATTAAGGTTTCCTTCTAAAATAGAATTTGATGTGGTTATATTTTTGTCTCTGTCTGCCTCCATACAAAAAATCTTTGTACTGACAATACGTCGCTTAAGTTATAAACTTTATACTGACACCATGTATGTCAGAAATAGCAACATTTCAGGAGAGTGTAAAACCTATATAATTTTACATAGACACCCGAATAATACCAATTTAATTTTTTACATTATTGTGCAGGTTTTTATTGAACTATGGGCATCAAAATGTCATAGCCACTAAAAATTAATTACGTGGTATTGTTAACAAAGTATCGTCCAACTAGAAAAAAAGACTAACACTAGATCTACTTAGTCACATTTAAAAATAATCTTGTGACTCTATACATATTCTTTCTTTTTTTGATTTCTACATACGTTGTTAGCAAAACGAGTTCCACTTAACAAAGAGTAACACTTAAAGACCGAATGAAAATAAATAAAATAAACTATCATGAATGCATCTGCAATAAAAATAAATCCCAAATAATCACCGTACACGTGTGATGAACCGTCGTCCATCCAAAGGAGCATACAATTAAATTCATTAAATCACTCGAACGCGGATTGCTAATGAAAAACAGTGAAACACAGAAAGAATGGATCGTGCGCTTCACATAAATCGAACTATTTTTATTACCAACTGGCGTTTGCAAAAAACGGGGCCTGCCGACTATTTGATCGTCCAAGTATGTCCATATTTTTTGTTGAAGCCAGCGTTTTATGTTTTGCGACGCCATCTGACGGCGAGCGTATAAGTCGGGCGCAGATGTCGCCTGAACGACCCGAAACTAATAAATGAGAAGGCCCGGGGGGAAATTAAAAATAGTTTGGCGCAAATCAACGATCGGGCTCTGAATATTGAACTATAACTTTGTTGGTTTTCATTGTTTTTATGATAAAAATTACATTATGTCAGGGGTCGTGTAGCAAAGTTTTCGATTAATTTCCTGGCGGTTCGTGTTGTATTGAATAGAAGGGTGTTTTGTATTGTGGAACCAAGGGATAGTTCATTTAATTTATGATTGTACTAGTATTAATTACAAAGTTAATGGAATACAGGTATAGCAGAACCTGGCTTTTCTTTCTGTTTGAATGTTTATCGAATACTTTAATTATTTATTGGCTACTGGCTATTGCAGTTCAGACCGATATAAAGAACAAAAAATAAGATAAGACATATAGCGTCGTGTACATAAACAAAATACGACGTAGCTTCAAGCTATGAAGCAGATGAAGGAGTATGGCATTTGTTACACAACACGCAGCACAGTTTAAGTTTATAAGCCAAACGACTACTGAATGTGAATTATAATTGTTAATTCGGCGCAGATTTTTTTGATTTGCGTATCACGAAGAGATGTCGTTTCATATTTAAGGGTATTTTTATAGAAAATGTAGGATATATTTTAGATGTTTTTCCCGTAATCAAATCTATTACGTTATGACGAAAATATCTTCACAATGTAGAAAACACTAAAGAAGTCTCGTAAAACTCACTGACCGCATCGCCCAAACTTTGCATTTTGCAAGTCCCATAAAGACATACTCGCCAGTAGTAAACTGTTCCCATGATTGTAACTCCCAATCAAACGTTCCTTTCACATTTACGAGTTCAAAACAACAGTTTGATAAAACTCTGTTCAAACGTAATATTTTTGTCACAACATTCGAACAGTAGCAACCAACAAAGTAAATAGTCGGGAAAATGAAAAGTTTCGACTTGTAAACACTTTTGAACGTTCAAATTCACTAGTCATATTTCTTACTATTTTGAAGAAGTAGTGGTCTTATTTTATGGGTTGGGTTTTGTTCAATTTTAGGGTTTCATTCCTCAAAATGACGACATAGAACCCTTAGAACATAAACCCAACTCAAAACTTATAGGGTACTCTCCATTGGCATAAAATCATGAAATTTGGCAACAAGCTAGGTCTCACAGCATAAGGCGAGGAAAACAAACTGAAAACCGTTTATTTTTGTACGAAACCTTAGCGTAAGCGAGTCAGACTTGTGCAGTTTTTTTTAGAGTAGAGTAGTTTCACTAAATCGTCATATCTACATCTGACATGAAAAAACAATTAGTTTATAACATTACTTAAGTCTATACTACATTTTGACATCCTCATATTTTATGACTCTTCATTTGACTGAAACACAGGATTGCCTCGTTAAGGCATGTAACTAGGTAATCCCATGTTTCAGTCTAACAAAGATCTATCTTAATCTTATACCAACTACAAAAAATGCAAAATCTTTAACATTCTTAGTATACTTTAGGTTCTTATGCTAAACTAAACAAAAAAGTACTTATTTTAGCTTTATCATAATATAACTACTAAGCAACAAAAATCACGACTGGTTGACCTCATTTAATTCGTCATAAAATGGAGATAGAAAAGTAGTTTTCTAACCTAACTATACTTGAAAAATAATCTATAATAAATAAATTAAATAAACAAAATTTCTATGTTTAATTTTTTTGTTTGTAGACAATGTGGCACTTAATACATTAGTACAATTAACATTGATGATTTTAGGTACTTTTTGGCAAGTATATAATATACTAATATTGCCTGCCGTTTTTGCATTTATATTCTATATTAATAAAACGCTTTGTACTGAATGACTTAAACATCAACGCACAGCCTAAACCGCTGATTGTAGAGATTTAAAACTTGGGGGGTGTATTCTTTATTTAGGTAATGTAACAACGAAGCAATTCCACCTCTACAAGGATGAAAAGAGGAGGCAAAGTTCGTATCACAACTCCAATAAAACGTTATACAAATGAGGAAACACAAAAAAAAACATCCCATAATGGCAATAGAATCTGTGACCACGCCGCGGCCGCTAGACCAAGCAAGTCTTAAGCAAATTAAATTTACTCTACTTTCAATTAACACTCTTAAATCAAAAAATAATATAGTATATACTTTCTACAGACCCAAAACATTCCAAACATCATCAAAGAAAATTTTCCGTTAACATTCGGCCAATCGTTAGTTCCATACCATTCGCCTTTATTATATTTATATTACCATCATAACTACAGTAAAACACCGGTAGACGCTTTTAAATAAAAGCTTTGAAATGTTTCGGAAGTATCGGAGACACTCTTACAGTTGACATTATCGAAATGAACTTAACTTTTATCTGAGTTTGGTATCGAGAAGTGAATATTTCAGTTTATTTATTTGCTATCGATATTAAGTCGAGGGAGACTGCGGCCGTTTTCTTTGCTCACGATTGAAATTTGTGGAATGGAGCTGTAAAACGTTGGTATTTTAATTAATTCATATAGTAGTATTTTTTTATGGAGATTTTTTTTTTGAATTAGTAAACTAGATACTAGCTTCCACGCTCGGTTTCACCCGTGTAACTCCCGTTCTCTCAACAACTTAATAATGAACTATAAGCTATAGCCTTCCTTGAGAAATCGGCGATCCGACACTGAAATAATTTATCAAAACGGACCAATAGTTCCTGCGATTAGCAGCATAACAAAATATGCTAGTAATTCTAAGAAATAAATTCAAAATATCGCATATATGAAAAAATGAAAATGAAAACGTTTATCGATAATGTAGACGAATCGATCGTACTTATTATAAGTCAAATACAATGATAATGAAAAAAAAAACAATCTTAACTAATAAATTAGTTTACATTTCAACAATAATGTTATTAAATAAAATTTATTAATATTGTTATGGCATGTTCGTAATTAATCGCTTATTATAAAATATAATTAAGACCAACCAGCGCGGGCTGGGATCGGGTCTTAAGCACAGAACGCGTCGCAAGCCTCGCCTTGCGAGGACGACCGGACCCTATCCTAGCTTCCTATGAGTCTTTCTCTAACTACCTACGGTGTGACACTATCAACATACACATTACTTTATCTTAACATTTTTACGAGTGTACCGACCGCCGAGCAAACGTTTTAGATATATATACGATTATCCTTTGCGGAAACTATTATTATGTGCAAATGTTTTTCAAAGACCTTCCTCTCTAAATACAGTAGGTTTATTTTGCTTACAAACTATAAGATTTCATTCTTATTGCGGTATCCTTCTGTTTAAATTTCTTGTGTACATCTGGGAGGCCGCTAACATAAATTGACGTTATCTCTATCTTGTAATATTAATATGAGGAAAGATTTGTATTTTTGTGTGTGTATGTTTGTAATGTATAAACTCAAAAACTACTAGGCCGATTTCAAAAATTCTTTCACCATTGGAAAGCTACTCTATCCCCGGATAACATAGGCTATATTTAATTGTGAAGTTCTAACGGGAACAGGAATTACGCGGTGGAAACCGCGCGCGGGTAGCTAGTTGTAGATATAAAAAAACATTATTTATACTAGTTATCTCGCTCAGATTTGTTCGTGTGCCTGATGATGTCAGATATAGTAGAATTTTTCAAGATTCTAATTATTACTCTCAAATATTATATTGTGGTATTTGCATTTTAAGCTCTTTAACCCAAAATAAATAAATGTAACTTTATTTATTTATATTAACTTAATATGTTTTCTCATTGTAGACCTAGATTTCTAATTATTAGCCGTGCAGTTTCCGGACAATAGGCCTGAATAGAATGAATAGACATGTCTTTCCATTAATCCCATAGCTGCCGTAGGAGGCTACTAAGGGATATTCAGCTGATGGGTAGATGGCAGCATTTGTCTGCTCAACGTTAGATACCATATTACTGCGATCACCAAACCGCCTACCAAGCTTGGTGATTATAGCAATATCCCTCAACGATCCTGGCTTGTGAAGTTCTGTTAGGAGGCCCATGTTCTCAAATGTGGCCCAGGAGATCCCGCGGTGCCATATTGGCCGCGGGTGCCGCCGGGGGACCGGATTGCTTATGCGTACCCGGCCGCCGCCAACGGAGGATCGAAGAAGGTTTTAGTGATGTAGGGTTCTCTCCTCGAGTTTAGCATACCACGCTATGGAGAGGGCAAGTCCCACATATCCCACCGCCAACGCGCGAATACGCTGCAGCGGCGGTTATTCCCACCGCCGCGCCGCTGGGTAAAGGCATTTCGCCCGAGACAAAAAAAAAAGGGTGCCCATATTCTCTACCTACTTGAGCTCAAAATTGAAACTTGTTGAACTCTTTTTAATTTCTTTAAAGAAATCACATTTAAAACACAACTAAACTTACCTACTCTCTGTACGACAATCAAAATGTATCAAAGTGTTATCCACAAACCCTTCAACTACAGGCTGATATTTATTTACTCAAATAAATCCTTCCCACCGCGTCACCGTGCAGGAAATTAAAATCAGTAGCAGCTGCAAATAATGAGAACCTCGTTTCTCACACCCTGGCTTACCTGCAAGTTTTCTTGCAAAATTAACGTGGTAATCTAGAATATCTTGCGGGGAATATTTAACACAATTTTGCTCCTAACTTTAATCCTGATAGTGCGCATAGCGGATAAGGAAAAATATAGTTTTCGGCGTGGTAGATTAGTATGGTACTTTAATCCTGATCTTGATATTAGGTGACGAGAAAAAATAAAGTTTAAATGTCACATAACATAATGCTTAATTTGGATAAGGATTAATATTACGATACACATTTAACGTAGTTCCTTTCTTCAGACGATTTAATATTTTTTATGAACATAAAAGCGCTTATTGTGACTAAACTATGATAGTTAGATATGTGCTCTCCTGGACGTTTTTGTAGATCTTAATAAGACCTACAAACCCGTAGTACATCATTTTGTTCTTTTGTCAATAGTTTTTGCAGCGCACGCATACATTTTCGATTTTACACCTTGGGTTACAAAATCGCAATTTTCTTACGGATCCCTAATTTTTTTGAAAATAAAATATAGCCTATAACCTTCCTCGATAAATGGACTATCCAGTTGACTCTATAATGGATGGACCAGTAGTTTCTGAGATTAGCGCGTTCAAACAAACAAATAAACAAACAAACAAACTCTGCAGCTTTATAATATTAGTATATATGGTGCTAATTATGGACCCTGTCGGCCACATCACATATTTAATAATAATCTAACTTTAAAACTAATATCACTACATTAATTATTTGATGGATTGATTGACTGAGTTATTTATTTATATTGTCTTTTCAGGTACTCTTACACATATTCGGCGGAAGATAATAAAATAACTTAATTGGCACCTGATTTACAAGTGAGGGAAATAAACAGTGACACAAGTCACAAATATTTTTTTGGTTTTGACTACTTTTTTAACGGTTTTTTTTATAGGAAGTAGCAGTAACTACCTATACCTAAGTGTTATACCATCCTCTCGCGGAAAGGTCACATGACTCACCATAACAAACACAAACACACACACACACACACACACAACCACAGCAAAGTCAAAACGAAAACAATAAGACGTTTCGTTGCTTAATTACATTTTATGACTCGGCTCCTGCATTAAACGTAAATCTTAATGCGACAGTCTGAAGCTTTACCTGCGTAATTTCTTAGAATAAACGTCAAACAGAGTAGATTCTCACACGATAGTAATTCTCTACAGAAATGCAAAATCCTGAAACACGCTGTACTTTACTGCATATTCGCTGAGACAATACATTTAGCTTACGCTGCATTACGTTTATTATGTGACGATTGTCTCTATAAACGCGCTGTAAATCTCAATCTAAATTTGTTCTCTCTTTGCTTTGCGTTGGTCGTAATCCGTAATTTATTTAAAAGATTGTGCATTGCACCTTCGTGATTGTGGTATATAAATTCATTTTCATGCAATCCAGCGTGAATATGAATTTATTAACAACGCAGAGTTGGTAATATTTTTTATACTACCAAGAAATTTATTGTAGTCATAAGCCATAAGAGAACGTGTTGTAAGTTCTACATATTGTTGTTTTTTTTTATGTCTCATCTGTACTGATATTATGAAGAGGAAAGATTTGCCTGTTTTGCGTTGGATAGGCTCCGGAACTAATGATCTTATATCAAAAGTTCTTTTATCATTAGAAAGTTAAACTATCCAGGAGTAAACTAGGCTTTATTTTACTAGGAAGTCATTAAGGGAACAGGATCTACGCGGTTGAAACCGTGAGCAGGAAGCTAGTCCAAAATAAAATGAAAACTTGTACTACACACATTTACGTACGTATTTATCTAGAATGTTTAGATTTGCATTGCATAATTTCAAGGCGTTGCAAAAAAACAAATTTAAATAAAATTTCTTCACGCGCCAGGATCTCGCGGCAAAAATCTTCATGTCATAAGCATAACTTAACATACGTTGCGAGTCTCCACATAATGCTATTAGAGGCGTGTGCACTAATATCATCGTGAGCACGTCTTCATATCTTTGACGTTTTCTAACACAATTATTGTTTAATCTATGACGTTAAGCCATCTTATTATGGTACTTGCAAGTACTTTGCATAGATTGCCGCTGGGTATTAAATTAAGTTGCTCGATTAGTGTAACTGCCATCATATATTTAACTAGCCATCCCGTGCGGAAGCCTTGACTTAAATATAGCCTATGACGCTCACAAATAATGTGGCATTCTATTGGTTAAATAATAGCAAAATGGGTTTAGTAGATCCAGAGATTACTCCCTACAACCTCACAAACTATTTATGTATGTGTGTGTACCTACACGCTTAAAAGACTTCTCCTCTCGCAGGTCCACTGGAAGATATTTCTTAAGAAATAAGTAGTACCTTTGTACATTGCTGTTTGTCTGTCTTGTTTTATTTATATCATCTGTGTGTTTGTGTACATGAATAAATAAAACAATCTACTTAACCTTTTATAATATTAGTATAGGTTAAGTTAACGATGAAATGACGATTAAATCCTTTTTTAAGAGTTACACTGGGATTCTCGTGAGCTTTTATTTGGCAAATAAACTGTCATGTATACCATTTTTAAAGTACGTTAAACAGGATGTACCTACTACTTCGTTCTTATGATAAACCAAGACAAGTACCTCTTACCGTAGTTATAATACGCGAGGCAACTGTATACTACTTGCAGATACATTAAAAATGTATGTTTGTGTATGTTCCAACAGTAGATATGCAGACGATGTATTTTTAATGAACCTCATGTGGTTATCTTACCGTTGCTATTCCTTGTATTGTACTACAATTTATACGACCTACATTCGCTACTGGAATACAAAGAGTGCTATTGCTTGATAAAATTCTTAAAGCAAATTAAATTAGATGCGGTACCTCAAGAGAAGAGCGTAGTTCTTGGATGTTCATGTATTTAGTAAATGCGATGAGAATACATGAGTGCACTTACTTAATAAAATCTTGTCGAGTTTAATTATGTTTTAAATCCTACTAGTATTATAAACGCGAAAGTTTGTAAGTATGGATGGATGGATGGATGTTTGTTACTCTTTCACGCAAAAACTACTGAATGGATTTGGCTGAAAGTTTGCACGCGGATAGTTTATAAGCTGGATTAACATATAGGCTACAAAGTATCACGCTCCGACCCACTAGAGCAGAGTGACGCAGGTAAAACTGCGGGGCGCGGCTAGTCTATACCTAATTTATAAAGCTGAAGAGTTTGTTTGTTTGCTTGAATGCGCTTATCTCAATCAATAATAATTTCAGTGTTACATAGCACATTTATCGTGGAAGGCTATAGGCAATCATTTAGAGTTCAAATTGTCTACGGGAAGAGGAGTGAAACTGCGCTTGTAAGCTAGTTTATATATATTATAACGCAGCAACCAACAATTGCTGCATTGTACTAAGATGACATTATTGCCTACATTCTAGACATAGATGTCTCTTAATGATGTTGATTAAATTTCTGTTAATATGGCGTTTAAATATCCACTTATATAAAAAAAACATGAAAAGTCCTTGATAAATGTAAAAAAAATACAAAACTTAACATTCGGCGGCAATTTTGTCACTTTTAAGAGCCTTGTAGTATATATGTCTAACTTTATTTGCATTCGTAAAGCAAGACTGCCAACATTACCATAAGCGCACCAACCGGAGCACCAACCCTAAAAATATGCAAGCGGCATTAAACATTAAATATACGCCCGTACTTACAACTGTGCTTACAAGATAGTGGTGGCATTTGCTTTGTAGATCGAGATCCCGTGACAAAAAACTTCCGTGAGAAATATGAAGTCAAAAAAAAAAGAATGTAACACAATGCTAAATATCACCTTTATTAATTAATTAATCAGGTCATCAATATTATTTAATATGATGAATCTTATTATCTATAAAACAGGCAATAAAAAGAATACAGTTCGTTTATCATCGACATTTATCTTGAATTTCAAAATGAATAATTTAATAGTACCTACATTTTGTAATCACATAAGAACAGTATTTGTTCACGGAATCTCCGCCTAGTTCACGAGTGTAAAATATTACCTGTTCCCTCATGGATTATGCATCGCTGCACCTTATAAACTAGTACGATAACAGGTGAACGCCTAAGTAAGCTTTGTGTTGTGTTGTATTGCTGTGTCGAATTTAAGGGGATTGCATAGACTATTAATATTTAAAGTGTTAACGTGTGTAGTGCGATCTACGACGTCTTAACAAAGGAAACTTAAAGCTCAGAAGCATAAGGTCAGATGTGTCATTACACGTCAGAAACATTCCTTATATGTGCTCCAAGCTCGGTCCATCTTCGGCCTCATCTCGTCTCTCGCGGACTCGACTGGGGAGAAGAGACAGCCCATCACAAGTAAAAAAAAATGTACCTTTAATGTGAATTGGCACTTACGACCAACTGCTTCTGAAGTATCATAGACATCCGTCATTATGTTTCTGAGGTATAGAAATAATAGAAGGTGTCGAAACGGGATCGAATGCAAACCGTGCCTAAAATCAGATTTTAAAGGTGCTACAATATTCCTCTAATGAAATGTTAACCTGTTTAGGTCCACTGCTGTCTTAACAGACTATAGGAAACCAGGGTCGTTAAGTGATATTTCTGTAATCACCTCGCTTTGCATGCGGATTGGTGACCATTGTGGGATGGTGAGTATCCTTGAGCTGATAGATTCTGCTGTCTTGAGACGATATGACAATTTTATAGCATTAAAAAGAAATAATCTTAATCTACAAATTGAATTTTAATCTTATACCAGTATTGTCTTCAAATTCATTCCATAGTATTTCATCTTTATAAACTATTCAAACATTACGAAACCGATGTTAGTGACTGGTTAAAGTTCGACCTCTTTTTTATAATCTTTATCTTTTTTTAAATTATTATTTTTTCTCTTATTACTTCTTATCTTTGATATTACAACAATAAAACACATTGTATCGTTCACCACTGTCCGCCATTATGATAGTACAAATATTATATTTATCTAAAAACTCATTACATTTATAAACTCATACGTGCATTCTTATTGCATTTAATATAGAGGTCAACGATATTTTCAATGGTTACAAGGTTAATGTTATATTTATAACAGACATGTTTTCCCATGGGAACTTAGTAATAAAATATAGCGTATCTAACACTCAAAGACTTTATTATATCGGACCAGTAGTTACTGAGATCAGCGCATTCAAGCAAACAAACAAAGTTTTCAGCTGTATGTATTAGTATATAGACCAACGACCCGCCCATTTATCCTGTGCTTAATATTCGTGACTCCGGATTATCTTTAATGCCTACACTGCAAGGAGTTTAGGAAGCCTAGAACCATTTCATATAATTGGCCCGGAAATTGGAAAAGCGCCAGTATCAGGACTTGGCGACTAAAAGGCAAGGCACCGATTTTTGTAAAAAGCTCAATTACGCAAGTTAATAACATCGGTTATCTTAATCTGAGCTAATAATGAAGCTGTACAGCTGATAGGATCTCGAGCTTTGAACATTTGAGAGATACAGTTTTATTTTTATCTCCCACTAGCTTCAGGACAGAATGGAAGAAACAAACGTGTTGCGCCCACCCCAAGTAATATGGGATAAGGGCAGGAAGAAAAAGAATAGCTTCCCGCGCGCTGTGCCACCCGCGTTACTTGCGTTTCCATAGCAACTTTATAATTAAACTAGCGGCCCGCCCCGGCTTCGCACGGGTGGACTTTTATACCCTACCCCTGCCCTACACTACCCCTACCCTAACCCTACCCTACTCCTACCCTACCCCTACCCCTACCCTACCCCTACCCTACCCTACCCTACCCCTACCCTACCCCCTACCCCTACCCCTACCCTACCCCTACCCCTACCCTACACCTACCCTACCCTACCCCTACCCTACCCCTGCCATACCCCTACCCTACCCCTACCCTACCCTACCCCTACCCTACCCCTACCCTACCCCTACCCTACCCCCACCCTACCCCTACCCTACCCCTACCCTACCCTACCCTCCCCTACCCAAAAGTATCCTATGTCCTTCTCCCAGTTCTTAGCTACCTCCCTACCAATTTTCAGCCAAATCGGTTCAGCCGTTCTTTAGTTATAGGTAAATAGTGTAACTAACACGACTTTCTTTTGTTTTCTGCTATTCGGGACGGAAACAAATCCAACAAATCAAAAACCATGGCAATCGGTCCAGCCGTTCTCGAGTTATAAGTGTTGTAACAAACACGACTTTCTTTTATATATATAGATGTAGCCTATGTTACTCTTGGATAACATAACTTGCTAATAGTGAAAGAATCATCGAAACGCGTCCATTCGTTTTTGAGTTATTCGTTACAAATATACATAGGAAAATCAAATATTTCCACTTTGCAATTAACATGAAAACGTACATATGAGCCAAAACAAAGGCCCAATTCTAACTCTCGCCGAAAATGACTTCATTTAAAAAAAACTAAACGTTTTTAATTCTCTAGCTAACAACATGACCAAAATAATTATGATTGGCATTTTATTTTGTGGAACGGGAAATAGAGCAATATAAAGGAGTGTAAAACCATTTTGAATGCCAAAAATGATGCCAAATATATATAACTACTATTATTACAGTTAGCAGAGATTAAGTTAGTGATTCTTATTATCACTAAAGTTAATTTATTACATTACTCCGGGCGTTTAAAAATACTTATAGATGAAATCGTAATTAATTTTTTTCCAAGGACATTATATACTTAGCCAGGAGGCCTTGCTATTTAGGCTGGAGCTGGAGCTGTTTAAAAACTACAAACTAAGCAACCCGCGCAAGAGGGCGCCCCATTTGTGACTTGGATCTCGGCTCAGGGTGTTATTAGAGAATAATTAACTATTAGAAAATAACATCAAACCGCTATTGTCTTTTACTTTTGCAAAATAATTAATCTAATAATTTCATCGAGCACAAATACAACAAATAAATTTTGCAATTTTCCGTCAAATTCTCCGAATATATATAAATACTGCACCTTAATTTTGTTTAACTCCAGACTAACCGTAGGAAGGTATAATATCTATACGAAATCACAGAACAGCAATCAGAGTTTGAACAAAACAAGGTACCGTTAGAGAACCGGTAAAGACAAAATGAGTCTAGGAACAAATTAACGGAGTGCATGAGATCGAATCTTGGAGATAGAGACTGTACTTGAAATCGTTAGATTGGACCATTGAGAGGCTTATTATGGTAGGCGTTAGAATACAGTTTTAAAGATAAGGTCGTATGCGAGAGGTTCGTTTTCAATACGTTAGAGATTTATCGTAGGTATGTATTATGGAACTTATCAAAAATAATAAAACATTTTATAATAATAATTTTAAAAAATGGGTTCATGAAATAAGTTCAGTTTCAAAATTTGGTTGGAAAATAAATATCTATAATAGTAATGTAATATCATCGTCCAACTACTAATTATGTGCTCGGTATTATATAAATAAAAACAAAATGTTAGCTAATCTAATATAAAAATTACACATAAAAATATAAACTGATAGACAATACTAAGATACTATAATAGTCAATAACTGTACTTTGTCGTAAATAAATATTACGATGATACAATTTTAACTAACAATTTTTAAATTTAGAACTCATATTAAAAAGATATTCGATTACCAATATACGCGTCATAATGGGTGGCAATTCTTTAGAAATACCCACATATTGTATCCATTAGTTAGACGCGTCGCATCCCATAATAGGGACGCTGAGCAAAATAAGTAAGTATGTAAGATTAATTGTCCCTAGCGGACGCTCCGCCATTTTGTGTAGATAACACTGTTATACTCTATCGACGGGTTAAAGGATCATCCTCTTTGTGTGGGAATGCAGTTTTATTTACGGCGTTTGTGTGAGTTTTTTTGAGAATAGATTTTCGCGATACTTACGTATTTTAGAAAGACTATAGATTTAGTAGACGTCATTTGTTGCTTGATTGGGGCAGTTAAATGTAATCTAACTAGGTAACATACATTATTAATGTTGTGTCAACATAAAACACACTATAAAAGGAACTTACATAAAAGTAAGTACTTGATCTATCCCGTTGTCCACACCCTAGGTATCAATCAACGATGGATAGTGACACGATTTAAAAATAAATATTCCTTCAGCCCACCACTGGTAGACCTACATATCTTTAAAAAAAACTCATTCTCGGACAGTCGTACCTCTGTCTAATATAATTCCCATTCGACTATGGGCAACGGCAATTTAAAACATTTTTTTTTCTTTAAAAGGTTACTCCAGCACAACTCTTATGTCCAACTACGTACTCCAACACAATTAATAACAATGACTGCGTACCCCACTGTTATTCCGAGCCCCTATAACAATAATTATTTTAATTTATTCACTGACGCATAGAATAGAGCCTAAGACATGGCAAAAGTAACATTTACCCAAATAATGGAACATGCACCCTTACTTTAATCTAAAATTTGAATCCGAACACCGCTTCTCAAACGAACCACACCAAATCTTGATCAACTTTTAACCAAGATACCAATTGTCAGCCACAGAAGTTTATCGCCGGCTAAACTTGGGTAGTCCACATATCAGAAACAAGCTTAGGTAGGATCAGCGCTAATCAAAATCCCGCTTGCCAACGCTTATTCGACGCCTCAGTATAAGCAATGTAAAAAGATCGCTAAAACAAGATAAGCCCGGTGACAACTTGTGTCGACCCTGTTGGTGACACTGCGGATGACAGACCGGGGGGACTATTCCCTCCCACCGAGCGAACCACACAAACCACTTTGCACCGTCCGATACTATCTTTTACAATGCATTTTCCTTAGAATATAAATTTATTCGCATCCCATTGAGATATCGAGAAGTCTCCGAGTTTAAAATCCGTCCGATTTTAAAGTTTGTCCTTTGAAGTCGCGTTTCGATGGAATTATTTTCATTGAGAAACTTATAGAAGTTTTAGTAGTCTGTGAACTTGAATACTTATTTTCGGATCTCGTGTTTTATGTTAACTTGAAACACTTGTCCCGTACATGCCAGTTTCATTTCTATTTGGTACAAAACTGTATGAATAGGATCTAAGTAATTCTTAAGACGTGAGTTTTGAAGTTGATGATTTAATTAAAATAGATTTGTTGGAGCTATTCAATATAAAGAAATACTAAACCTTTTAAAGAAGATAGAGAATTGATATATATTTTTAAGATCCCGTATGCCAAGGGTTAAAATTGACCCTATTAATAAGACTCCGCTATGTCTGTCACCAGGTTGTATCACATGAACCGTAGTAGCTAGATAGTTGAAATTTTTACAGATTATGTATTTCTATGGCCGCTATTGCAACCAATATAAAAACGGTATAAAATAAATATTTAAATCGAGCTCCAATACAAAAACGCGTTATTTGTTATAACGTCAATGGTGGACTCTTGAAATGGTTCTTAATTTAAAAATCTTAAAATAAGTGTTCAATGCTGTATATATAAAGATACGGAGCCTTTCGTGCGAGAGACCGACTTGCACTTGGCCGGTTTTTGAATAAACATGAGTAGTATTTCCCTAATGGTTTATTATGGATGACTATGCTGTGTTGATAATCCTAATTGTGTCCTAATTTATATGCAATACTAGTTCATATGCATATTACAAGCGATTCCCTAATATCAGAATATGCATAGTTTATTATAATACTACGCTTAGGATAATAATATTATAATGTACATTGATATTAAGACTACTAACTAGAGTTTAGTTGACTGATTCTTTGATTCATCGGTAAGGGTAATTGGTCAGGTAAATTGATTGTATTACTGTTTTTTTCACAAGACATTTATAACAATACTCCGCAACAATCCGCAGAAGATATTGATAGCTCAGTGGTACAGCGGGTGCTTCTGAGACACGGTGTTCTGGACTCGAGTCCCACCCTTGATAACTATTTGTGCGAACTACGGATCCATGCTACTTATATTATTTATCACAGTTTTAGGGATATATGTCTTTACCATTTAATTATTTAGCAACTGCAACCCATATTAAAGATTCCTTCAATTTGAATTTTCTCCATGATATCAATCAATGTCTCTATGATGAAGTTTAATGTTGCTTGGGAATTGGCCCCCCATTACAATAGGATCTTTATAATGAAATATAGCCTATGTTGCTCCTATATAAAGTAGCTTTAAAATAGTGAAATATTTTTTGTAATCAGTCCACTTTCGGAGCCTATTTTCAATGCAAACATCTATACTATATTAGTATAGATAAGAATTTACCTTTGCGACAATATTAAAAGAGTTGATAAAACAATCTGTTATCTTCTACTTCAGCGAGTTCTTAAAGAATCTTATTCGTTGTTTCTAACAAACATTTTTTTCAACTTAAAATTGGAACATTGGTTTTTCTTTTAAAGACTGATACAAAAACTTTGTTGCGTCTCCTTTAGTTTAAAAAAAGAATTTGGTTACGAAAGAAAAACTTATTATATAAAACTTTTTTGATAACTAGAAACATCTACTAAGTTTGATTAAACTGGTATCATTGACGCATTAAGTTAGGTTATATAATTATAATTATACAAACAGTTTATGAAATTAAATTCTAAGATTTCTTTCTGGGTCTGGTTGTTTAATGGACTACCGCCCGTGAGTCGAAAAGCACGTTAAGCCGTTGGTCCTAATTGTTATCACATCATCTTTAACAACCGTATACCACGAAACATACTTGTGTGTCATAACATAATACTGCGGTCACCAACCCGCCTGCCATGCGTAGTGATTATAGCAAAACCCTCCCTTAGGAGGATGCCCATGTTCAAAATTGGACATTTGACGAACTGATGATGATGATGAAATAAAATATCTTCATAAATCAATTCAATACCTATAACGTCACCTTATGTTTAATTTATTAATTTACAAAATTTAATTTAAATCGGTTGAGTTATTTCAGTTATCAAAGAAAGCGTATACATGTTATCATCAAGATAGTATCTTACGTCATTTTGGTCTTCGTTCGTCCAAAATCTAGATAATTGAAATTGTATCAATCCTTAACTTAAATAAAACATACTACAATACTCTTTACATTCGTTTTAAAATTACAAATTGAAATATCGTACGAAGACCAATTTATAATAGAGGGAATTAAAATAACCCGCATTGCTCATTTCAACGAGATATGTTATATTTCATCGGAAGAGAAATGGATAAATGAAAACCACCTAGAACTTTCTGCGCACCGTGTATTCATTAAATCCTATACATACTTGCTTCGTATATAGATATATTATACCTTTTACAACTCCACGTATTTTATTAATAAACTTCTATTCATCATACTTTCTTATTCAAGCGTTTCAATGTATAGGTTAGAGTTTGGGGAGTCTACAAAATTCATGTGTATTCATGTAAGTAGTATATATGTGAGTGCAGTGAAATTTCACGAAAAACACATTTTATTTTTAGTCACTGCATAGTAAAAATTAAAGTCGCTTCCCGCTGTCTGTCTGTAACTATGTATGCTTAGATCTTTAATACTAAGCAACTGATTTTGATGCGGTAATAAATTTTAATAGAAAGAGTTGTTTTTTATATGTATAATACATTAACATTACACCCGTGAATCCGGGGCAGGTCCGTGATTTCTTTGTCTCTAATCCACATTTGATTTTAAAATACAGTTACTATAAAATTTGCATCATTATAGCTTATCATATTAAAACAATAACGATGCAAAACCAAAGCTACATACTTTTTAAAATTTAACTTTTTAATTGTCAATCAAAACGATTCGGAACATTTAACCAACTCGACCGGTCGTGACACCAATTTACGTTAAAAAGTCAACACTGAAAATGACATAATAACGGAATTGACAATATTGGAAAACGTTTATTGTATCACGATCGTTAAAAACTTACATAAAACAATTCTTATACACCACGATGTTTAGTCATTGCTAATACTCAGTGACATGATCTCATTAAAAAGTAATATTATAACGACTAAGACTGAGTTAAAAAATCATTTAGGTTGTACGACCGGTGTCCCTAACACAGGTTATGTTAGCCGTTCGCACAACTTAAATTATCATTAATTGCAAGGCACTAGCTCATTGTTTTATGTAAATTAAGGTATCATTGCCGTGTCTCCTTGAAGGCTAATTTCTAACAATATTTGTTTACTAGCTGCGCCCCGCGGATTTACCCGCGTTACTCTACCCCAGTGGGTCGGTGCGTGATTTTTTGTAGCTTATATGTTAATCGAGCTGATTAACTATCCCCGTGCAAAGTTTCGGCCAAATCCATTGAGAAGTTTTTACGTGAAAGAGTAACAAACATCCATCCATACATACTACAAACTTTCGCGTTTATAATATTAGTAGGATATTCTAAATTTAATGTTACATTTCGATAGTAATAATGATGGGAAACTGTCCTGACAATTATAAACCAATATACGATTAAAAGATCACGATGTATAATTACTACAATTGTTATTATTCCTACTTACTACTAAATCTTTCAGAAATGTTTGAAAAATTCAAGCTTTACTTGGCCTTTGATCGAAATAAATAAGTATCGTATAATTTATATTTACCTCAATAGAAACTTAATATAAAGCATGTTTCATTAAGCATTCACTAAGTTAATCTGAATAATAAGTTAACCATTTTAGAGGCCGGAGCTCTGCTCGCCTTTATGTCCGGTGAAGTAGCAAAAGCCTCCTGGCTAACTACATAATGTCCGTCCGAAAAGAAAATATCTGAATAATAATCATATTTTTCTAAAACAAAACCTTTTATAGTAAAAAAGTAGTCGTTCATAATCCATTAAATTTGTCTTAAAATGTTTTTAATCTACGTCATAATGCACATAAATGTCATAAATCATTGAGTATCGAAGACGTTTGTAATATATTAAATGTTCAGTTTTAAGGTCATCTATCTTTATTATTATACATTAATGGTCCTAACCAAATATTTTGAGAGTTTGGAATGATATATGATATGGGCGATTGCTTTGGCGACATAAATGTTATCACCATAGAGATAAACTTATATACAGCTGTAACTGCAATAAGTAAAATGTGGTTAACGCCATAAGCATTATCAATTGTAAATAATCATTTGCCAAATTTATACAATACGCTACTTAACCTCCGTAGCATAGCGGTAATTGGCTCGCTTTAACTCTCGGAGGTTGTGGGTTCGATCCCCACACCGGACAAGAAATCTTTGTGTAAATTCTAAGATTTCTTTCCGGGTCTGTTTGGTTGAGGGACTACCCTCCGTGTCTCGGAAAGCTCGTTAAGCCGTTGGTCCCGATTGTTATAACATCATCTATAGCAAACGAACCAGGGAACGGGCAGCAGCGTTACCCCTGTGTATTACAACATAACACTGCGGTCACCAATCCGCCTGCCAAGCGTGGTGACTATGGCAAAAACCGTCCGCCGGGAGGAGGCCCATGTTCAGCAGTGTACGTTATACGGGCTGATGACATTAAAATAAATAAACTTGAGTGCTGCCGTTAGGATTCAAAATACCGCACAAGTAATTTTATCTACGAACGACTATATATTACTATATACTATATTTTATCTACTACTACGAACTTATATGTCTTTGAAGATTATGTGACTTACTATCAGCCCGTCCACTGCTGAACATAGGCCTCTTTACAACACATGGCAAGCCAGGGTCTTTGAGAAATATTGCCATTGGCAGGTTAATTGGGGATCGCAGTAAGATGGTGAGTATCCTTGAGCTGATAGATGCTGCTGCCCATCCATCACCCTATTCTTAGCCAGAAGCCACCCACCACCAAGTATATGTGGTGTAACTCTAAATGATAGATTGAGGAATGATATAATTAGTCAACGTTGCGATTTAAAAGAAGATATAGTGACAATAATTGAAAAGAGTATGCTTAGGTGGTTTGGTCTTGTGGAAAGGATCAATGAAAGGCGAGTTACAAAAGGTATTTACAAGGCAGATGTGAGTGGAAACGCCGGGAGGGGACGCCCTAGAAGGACATACACTGACTTCATAGGTGATGTTCTTCAGAAAGGTCAGGTGCGTAGTACTCGCAACCGGCGTGCATGTATGATCAGATGTATGAACGTGGACGAGGCAAAGGGAGTGTGTAAGGATCGTAGCAGGTGGCGTTCTATAGTTTGTGCCTACCCCCATAGGAGAAAGGCGTGATTATATGTATGTATGTATGTAAACCACCCGACACAAACCAGAAACCACTGACTTACAGAATAAATATATTATGAGACTTACATTCAACTCAGAGTGATTCATACGTTATATCATCGATGACTAACAGTTTATATTATTTCAGAAGTTAGAAAATATTTTCTTTATTGATGTTTTGAAACTTATTAGCTATTGTCACTTACGCGGTATTGCAGCATTACTACGATATTTGTTAGAGTTCTTTTAAAAAACTAATTTAGAATAATAGTTCTCTCCACATACATTCTGCATGGTATTCTTAATGAAACCCGATAGCAAAACCTATCTATCTGTCCCAAACGTCGAAAACTACGGGTATTGGAGTCTCATGCCACAGGACAAGAATATATAGAAGTGATAGACTTATATAATCGATAATTATATTTTTGAAATACTATATTAAGTCCTTTCATTGTTTAACGTTTATTTTGTTATACATATTTGTAAACCTAATATAATGAAATTATATATGTAACATTAAATTAGTAAATATCAGTTCATATATAACAAACATTTACGATAACACATAATAATATACTTATACCCGAACTATTAATATATTGACTGTTATGCATATAAATATTAGTAAAAAAAAATGTTAGGTAATGTTAGGTCAATCTGATATAATCTTCGATCATTTGCTACTCATTACAGGAACATTCATGAACATTGCTTCTCATTAAAGAACCAAATGACAGATTGTACCTGTGGCTCAGTTGTCAAGTTTATTAGTTAAAATCGGGAATTATGTTTTCGGTTCTCACCCTGGAGATATATATATATATATATATATATGTTCTGACTGAAAAATTTGTTTGTAAAATCCCCTGCAATACATGAACTTAAGTGCATAGTTTAGGAGTTGTCTTAAAAAAAACAAATCTGAGTTGGGGTTGTCTTAAAAGAGGTAAAACGGAAGTTCTGTATAATTTAAGTGAAATTTACGTAAATCCCGTGCCACTTCTGTTAAGCTCAAAGTCTATAGCCTGCACCTACACAAGGTGTGCAAGATTAATCGATGCTAAGTCCCGGTATGCGGCGGAAACGCATCCATATCTGTCCAAGGAGACCATTCTCCGTTTCCTTGGTCCAGTAAATATGTATTCAGTTTATGTACCAACGACCACTTAGCACTCGTGTGTTATGCATTTGGAAAATCGATGGCTTCTCGATACTAGCTGGCTGTTGGTAGTGAATTTGTTGAATATTGATATTATCATGGCGCTGTTTTGAATTTTACTTTACCAACTTTTTCGACCCATTTACGTCCACTGCTGAAAATGGGCTTCCGCTTTAACAGACCAAGGTAGGCCGTTGAGAGATATTGTCAGAATCACCACGCAGGGGTTGGTAACCGCAGTCAGACGGTAAGACACCTTTAGCTGATAGATTCTGTCTACCAAGTGTGTTGATTATGACAATATTCCTCAACAATCCTGGCTTGCCAAGGTCTGTTTAGAGGTCCATGTGCAGCAGTGGACGCAACACGAGCTGTTATTGTTCTGATGATATACCCTAATATGGTTCAGGTTGATACCTTACTAAGCATAAAACGTATGAAATTAAACGAAAGAAAAAAAATGTGATCAAATAATTTATTCTTTGTTTTATTACATGAAACAGATTTGTACTAAGTTCATAGCTTTCTATGGGGTCACTCGCGTTTTCATAATTAAATAAAGCCTATCTCGATAAATGGGCTATTTAACACTGATAGATTTTATGTATTTTTTTTTTTAATTAAGACAAATAGCTCCTGCGATTAGCGCAGTTCATTGCTTGAGCACGTTAACAAACAAACAAACTCTTCAGCTTTATATATTAGCACAGATTATTATTATGACTCTTTGTTTCACTGACATATAAAATAAAATTTAAAACTTACTGTATAATTCCTTATAACAATGATCTACCAAAGCTCACTTCCCATTAAAATTTATCACGTCGGAGTCGATTTTAACAGACAAAGCAAAACTCGAGTTAAAAAGTCGATCAATTCAAGTTCTACTTGAGTGGGGATTAAGCAACCCCATTAGATGGTCCCAGATGATTATTATTTAAATGCGTTTCACGATCAACTTCGAAAACCTGCAATTCTACATTTGTAAGCACTTGAAAACCTCATTGAGAGGACGAAGGGTAAAAGTAGAAACGTAATGTATACCAAAATCGGAAAAATATATTTGCATTGCATATTTTGGTGAGATGTTGTGACTTGAGAGCTTTATTTCTGTTTATTGTATTGAATCATCCTTTTTTGTTATAAATTTCTTTAATCGCATCAAAAAATTTTAACTATTAAAATTTTTCATTTTGTTTGGGTTCCAATGAAATTATTTTATTTTAAAAAATATGGATGAATTTTCCTGCTTTTTCGGGCAAAGTAGTTTCATATACAAAGTTTGTTTGCTTGAACGCGCTAATTTCGGGAACTACTTTCTATTCTTTCAGTATTGGATAGCCCATTTATTAAAAAGGTTATATTGAATTATAAAAAACAGGAACGGGAACTACTTGGGTGAAATAAGGTGTGAATACAATAGTTATATTATAATTTTAACTACAATAAGAAACAAATTACAAACTTAACGAATTATTAACAACTATTCTCGCCACAAACAACATGATATTAACGCTGAAATACCGTTCAATGTTCTTTATAAAATTAATCATAGTTTCAAAATATTTCCAAGTTTTAATACAAATTCGACGTTAATAACGTATTCTTGGTAGCGACTTCCAGTTTCTTAATGCCAGGGGGGAAACGAGACTAGAACGGCACCTCGGTTGCACGGGAAATTAAATCAGTGCCACCTTACTTGTATAATCGTGTGCTACTCGCAATTTTGCGCTTTAACAAAATGTGGGTCAAGTATAAGTAGAAATTTTGTAGTATGAATTGGATTTGAAAGTTTAATTTCATAATTAGCTGAGAAAATGTTAAATAAAAAAAATATCAGTGCAATTACCCCGTAAATTCCAGTATGTTTCTTGTCAAAGTTTATTAACAAATTCACAATTATCGAATGTGGTAATCGAACCCACAATACATAGAAGTAAATATACTGTGACAACGTCGTAGCAGTATAAGTCTCGGAGTTAAATCTTCACGCTGGACAAGAAATCAGTTCGTTCAACGTCCACTGCTGAACATGAGCCTCCACCCGGGGAGGGTATTTGCCATAGTCACCACGCTTGGGAGGCGGGTTGGTGACCGCAGTACTATGTTGTAACACACAAGGAAATGCTGCTGCCCGTTCCTTGCTATACGATTATGATAGATGATGTTATAACTATCGGGAACAACGGCTCAACGTGCTTTCCGAGGCACGGAGGGTAGTCCCTCAGCCAACCAGACCCGGAAAGAAATCTTAGAATTTATACAAAGATAATTGTCCGGGGTGGGGATCGAACCCACGACCTCCGAGATTTAAAGCGAGCCAAATACAATAAATATAATTTTAATAATCTATTACACAAAGACTCCTGACACCTTCTAAATTTATTACTACCTCTGATATGACAGTTTATAATTACAGTAAAAAAAAACTGATTTTATTTTCAATTTAATAATTTATTCAATTACCATCACATACAGTAGGCAAAGGCATTTAAATCAAATATTTCGGAGAAAGCTTATTAAATCCTTAAAAGTTCAACTTATTTACGCACAAATGATTTATTCTCGATCCTTAATTTCATCAAAATTCCTTTTCACGAAGCTTTTGAACTGAAAGACATCTGAATGTATATTTTAAGATTAATTTGGTCCTAACGATTGCTTCTTTTGTATGGTTTAAGGATGGGTGGTCTGTTTCTTCCATAGCTACTCATTTGCTTAAATAATTATTAAATTCAAATAATTTCGGTAGATAATTACTCTTTGTTTTTTCGATAAAAAACAACTGCCACTCTTGGGAAGGAAGAAATTCCTTTGTCATGGGGACTTTACAAAACATAATTCACAGATTTCGAAATTGAGATAAATAAATTTGGACCACCGGCAGGACTCGAACCTGCATCTTAGGTACCTCAATTTTGAAATTAAATAACTTAAAAAAAACATTTTTTTTATAATTCTCAGACACAAAACACTCCCAAATTTAGAACAAGCACAAGATGGGAATCGAATCCAGAACATCAGGCAAACAAATATCACAGAGCCACCTAAGTTTCTGAATGCAAAAACTCTTTTCTTACAGTTAATTAATAGAAAATAAACAGAATAACAAAGAGAATTTATCTGAAAGTCACTTTAATATCTTCTATGCTTACAAATTGTCGCTTTGGAACTCAGAAACTTTAGAGTTCCCATCAATTAGTCGAGTCACAGAATTATACAGACAAATAAAAAGCTGCTCCAGCTCAATTTTAATTAAAGTCAGCTCTCTGTAGCAGTAATAGACTCAAATAGAGCATAAACTTGAGAGTGAGCTTAAGTTAACTTGAATAATTGCCGCTGTTGTCCTAACTTAAGCTAACGTAAGCTGTGTAGTATATCTGTTGCTATACACAGGTAGTACTGCGGACATACAGAAGCTTTAGGACCGAAACATGATTGAACTCGAAAACAGTATGCTGTACTAAGGTTGCCATCCGTATATATAGTATCGTACTATATTTCAGTGCTTTGTACTAAATATTATAGAAAAATAATATAGTACGAATAATATTATAATTACATCGGTAATTAAGTTTTCGCGCGACGACAAGTAAACGTCAACTTCTTGGCAGTATCATTTTAGTCTTCTAGCGTCGGGCTTAGTCTTCTTTGCCAAAAGTGTAAATATGTAGAGGCGTCGTTGACTCGCCTTCAAATATTATTTCAGACTTTGTTAACCAGACTACAAAAAAATGTGTACTATTTTTTTCTCTTCAATTACCCAATAGTACTATATTATTTCTAAGTTTTGATAAAATTCTATTTTAACATAAAAATACCTTACTGTACTGTATCAAAGCGTTTACTTCCACAGCTGAACATGGGCCTTCTCTTAACAGACTTTGCAAGCTAGGATAGTTAAGGAATATTGCCATAATAAACACGTTTGGCAGGTAGATTGATGATCCATGAGGAGTAGGGACGCCTCAACACTCCGGGCGTCCCACTGTAAGCGGGGCCCCGGAGATCGCGCGGTACCATTTTGGCCGCGGGTGCCGTCGGGGGGCCGGATTGCTCATGCGTATCCGGCCCCCGCCAACGGCGGATCGAAGGAGTGTCCTACCTTACGGGGGGTTTTAGGGGTGTAGGGTCCTCTCCTCGTGGTATGACTTAGCATACCACGCTATGGAGAGGGCGAGTCCCACATATCCCACCGCCAGCGCGCGAATACGCCGCAGCGGCGGTGGGAACGCGTCAATGCATTTCCACCCGGAAAAAAAAACACCATGCTGCTGCCCATCCATCAGCTGTATAACTGATATGGGCAGTAGCATCTATAAGCTCAAGGCTATCTACCATATACATATGGCTCTACTATCTATATCATATCGTAGGTTAAACTGCAATACCGCGTAAGTGATAATTGCTAATAAGGTATAATTTCATCTGTCAAGAAATATTTTCTCTATAGTTTGTTGTCAAGGGCAGACATTCAATTTGGTGCATTTGATTTTCAACCTTATTATCTACTATCATTTACACGGTATTTATTATTTAATATGTCATTGTTATTACACACAGGTATTTTGTAAATGCATAAATTTCACCAAAATTCTGCTACACAGTTTGCCAAACTAAGTTACGGTGTGTACGAACCAGTCTCAAGTTAATAGCAGGCAGTCTAAACTGTATTAACCCACTCTCACCACCTGAGTACCAAGCAAGCCAAGTTTCCCGAAAGAGTCGCTGTAGGGAAAGCACCATTATCACGATAATAGATTAAAGAACAAATTGTAATCTTTTGAAAGTATGCGAGGTGTATAGATTGATGATTGTTACTCTTCTTAACAAAAAAAGTACTAAATAGATTCGTTTGTTCAATGGCGTAGGACTTGCACTTTTGTGGCCAGTTCGATCCCCACCCATTGCACTACAGATGTGAACCCACTTGTAACACAAGCATTGTAGCTTAACACGAGAAACAGAGAGATAACATTGGAATATAAATAAAGGTTTTTAAACTTTTCTTTATTTATATATATTTCAATTTATTTAATTCCTCTCTTTACAGAAATCTATTGGCGTTTTAAAATCATTAATATAACACCCAAAAACATCCAAAGTAATGAAATCCTCCTTTCTTGAAAACAACATAATTCGATCATTACTTGTTCAATCATCTATTGCAAATCATCTCACATTCCACCCAAAAGTCCGTACACCATTTTTTTCCGCCATCCTTTATAACAATAATTTACACGGCAACATTTCAATGATAAAAGCGAAGATTTTTCGTGGCATTGTCCTGCAAAAATAGACGGTGGTAACACACGAGCGTTGTTAGCTGTTACTATGGCAGCTTGGCCATTAAACCTAACGAGGAGGCTCGGAGAACAAAATGTCCTGCTACCAACAATGACCGCTAGAGAGGAGACTAAATAGGATGGCGACTCGACTAATTGCGTTTGCGCTTACTAAAACTGATACGGTATTTTCTGCCGGCGTTCAATTTGAGCACTTTAGTCTTCTAGCGTTGGGTGATGTGATGAAAAAGTAAAAATGTTTGGGGGAATTAGGAATTTTAATAGTTGAAGAGTTCTTTTATTATTATAGATATTTAAATTTGAGTCGTTAAGTGTTTATTTTATGCCATAAGTAGGTATACATATATTCTATTATAAACGTTTTATAATTTATAATAGAATATATTTAAACAGTAAAATAATTAATTCACATATTTGTTAATATTTCTCTTTTTTGTTAATATTTCATAATTAAGCGGCCGTAGCCCAATGGCTAGGGCGTCGGATTTGCGATCATGTGTTCGCCGGTTCGATTCCCAACCATAACACTAACGACGTGAAGCTCGTAACACAAGCATTTTAGCTTACCACGAGTTGTTAACAAAAATACAAGTAGTGTGCAAAAAACTCTGCTATTAATCTTTTAAAAAAAAGATTGTTCACAATAGTCATTAAGTTACTTTATAAATAAAAGGAACATCGTTGAAAGCACGAAACGAAATAAATTTGCCTTTACATTAATATATTTTTATTACTTTACTTAGCTTATATCATTACTATATCCATGCAATTATTTATACCACATCCAAACTATGAAACTGAGTTCGTATAATGTATACGATTTAAATTTAATTCGATTATAATATCGACTAACTTTATACTATCTTTCCCATCCTTAGCAAAGGACATTTACCTCTCAATGTGTAAGTGTCGTACGTTGTTAGTAAAGGGCCTTTCACTTGGATAATTCATCGTCTACTCTAGGCAAAAAACGTTGAGCTCGATACATGGAACTAACGAATAGTGTTTGGAAAAATACTAGACTTGCTGTAGTGTCGGATTACTATCGGTTACTTTGTATTTGTTTTTAATTTGAAATGGAATAAAGGTTTTGTTAGTTTAACTACTACTTCAACAACCTCAGCCTACTCTGTACCAAACTGTCTACTATTAAGAGTCTAGTATGAGACTAGGCCATTCTCTTATGTAATAAGTAAGCACTATTTACTCTTAACTATGATATTACTTGTAAAAATATAGAACCTGAGTACAGTACTAGTTTGAAATAATGCATATGTTTCAGAACTATAATTAAGATTATATTCAATCATGAAACACAAAAGTGTGCTTAAAAACCAGCCAAGTGGGAGTCGAACTCACGCACGAAGGGTTCCGTGCCATCCCATATTTATACAACACTAGACACTATATTAGTTAAAGACTTTAAATAAGGAACCATTACATCCGATATATTATATTAATATCTAACAAAAAATCAGGTTTGATGTAGGGGAGCCCTCCTCAAATACTTATTTTATTATGTCTTTAGTATTTGTTAGTATAGCAGCAACGGAAATACATCATCTATGAAAATCAACTGTCTGAACCTGGTGACAGACAGACAGACAGATGGACAGCTAAGTAATAGGGGCCAGTTTTTACGAAACCTTTGGATACAGAACCCTAAAAATACCATAAATGCTGCACAGTAACATTTTAAAATGAAGACGTGAGTGGATGAAGGTGATAAGTCACAAAATCACAATTTCGAGTAAATCGAGTTTAAAGTTTCACTTTTATTTTTTAAGATAAGTCGCTACGAAACAGATTTTTTAATAAAACTATGATGCCAAGTTGTGTAAACAACCTGAAATATTAATGGTACGTAAGCAATTACACAAATTAATATTTTTTATTATATAAATTCTAAAAAAACTACACATAACTCCTTCTTCCATAAACAAAAGTCAACTTTTCTGCACGTTTAGTTAGGTATTAAAGTAGGAATGTAAGTTGTACTGTCTTAATTATAATATAAATATTAAATTTTACTTTACTTATATAATATTATATTGTTTTAGATACTATTTCGTATATCCCACAAATGTTCGAAATTTCTTTAGTGATTCCTCCGTTTTTTACGTTGCACGCTTTACTGCGTATTTCTAAGGTGTTTTTTCGATTTGTTTTGGTTTTTTATATATTAATATCTCAGAATCTTCACGTTCGTGTTGGTTACTAGTAGAAAGAATAATAAGGTAATTTTGCCTTGTACTGCTTGCTCACTTACATTACAAGAACTACAGATCGAAAGGCTTTCCGCAAATAAAATATCATCACTACCCAAAGGAATGTTCTAGCATGACCGAATGGTTAAGGTATTAGGGGCTATACATAAGATGCAGGTTCGAATCCTGTCGGTAGTCTAAATATATTAGGCTCAATTCAAAATATTCTAAAATTTAAATATGTAAATAAGGGGGCGGTGTCATCGTTTAAAAATGTAATTCCAAATGCAACTTTGGACATGTGTGTCTTGTTAACTATTATCGATAGATGGCATCTGATCTACGTGTTACCGTGTTAGACGTGTTACAAAGAGGTTGATAAATTTCAACTACCGGTTGGGTTCCACTGTGGCCAAATGGTCTAGGCATTAGAGGCTAAGTATACCTAACATGCAAGTTCAACTCCTGTACTACTCCTGGTCGTGTAAATTTATTAATGTTTTAACTTTTAATTTTAACTTAAAGAAACTAACACTTAACGCCATGTTTTTAAGCTTATCCTTGTAATCATCATTGATTTTTTTTCCGTTACTGGGTGACCATCAGCAGTATTTTAACAATATTTTTTAGTATTTTTTGTTAAAGCGGCAACAGTAATACATCATTTCTTAACATTTCAACTGTCTAGCTATCGCGGTTCTTGAGATACAGCCTTGTGACAGACAAATAGACAGCAAAGTCTTAGAAACAGGGTCCCGTTTTTACCCTTCGGGTACGGAACCCTAAACATGCGCGATAATGTGACAGAATGAGAATTAAAATAACTAAATGTCGTGAATAAATATATGTGTTATGCATGTCACGTAACACCTTCATTCACGAAAAAGTGACATCGCGTCTTTCAATCATCGTAAGCTGAGTGGAAGAAGGTGTTATGTACGTACATATCACTTTCTTCCACGAAAGAAAAACAAAGTCTTTACTTTATTTATCTGGAAGAAGGTGATATGGGCCCATATCTCTTTCATCCAGTGCCATTTTCAGAGTTAACTGTACATAACACCTTTTTCAACATATTATTTTGAAAAATAAGCCTTAAATCGACGGTTTAAGGCCAGTAGTCTGAAGTCATCGACATTTCAAGCTCATCTATGCAAAAAAACACAAAACCTCAAAAATGCGACATATCACCTTCATCAACTCACGTCTTTAATTGTTTGCTTACAATTTTATTATTTTACACACTAATTAAGATTAAAGACCCTGTGTTTCTAGTTCCATATTTCATTTTCGAAACAAAAATCCGGCATCCTTACGTGGACTGTAACAAAGTCTCAGTAACGATGACGGATATACACAAGTGCAGGTTTTTATATATATATATAATTCCTTAGAGAAAACATGTAGTATACTTGTTTGGACAGCAAGATTTTAACAATACACTGGTTTGCAGTACATTTGTTATTTGTTCGTGTCATTTCGGGGAAAATATCGCATTGTAACTTCTCTAGCTTCTTATCTACTTTTTAAGAATCTATATCTGTGTTGGGGTTGTTAGTAATATTTCAAAGATAAAAGTATTGATAACTTTTGGATGTAAAGGTAGCGAGACCATTATTGAAGTTTAATATGTATTGGTAAATACTGGCTTCTAGTATTTGGTTGTGTTTGGGATGGGTAATTTTTTGTGATATTTCGGTTCCCTATCCATTTGCATAAATTTATGCAAATCCAACTTAAGCCATGTTTTGGCTTTAGTTGGATTAGTCTAAATTGGATTAGACTAAATGATAGTTATGCTAACCTTTGCATTATGCCAAAGTATTATTATGTAGTAATATTATTATGCTAATAAATGTTATGCGAAAACGTTATGCCAAACTATATTATGACAAAAAAGGGATCCCGATATTTCTTATGGGGACTAATAAAAACAGAAACAAAATGCGAAATCTAAATGTACATTGAGCAAAGCAAGTCAAATCGTGAGTAACAGGATCCCTAACCTTATCCCAACCCTGACTCCCTTTTCCTTCATATCACTTCCCACACCATACATCCACCTTTTCTTTGGCCTCCCTCTTCCTCTACTCTCCATCTATCAAGAAGGAAATGATTATGATTTACGGGAAAAAGTCAATATTCAATTGTTTAATGCATTCCAGTGTATTTAGTTGTTATCTTAAAATTTCCGTTTAGTGTGGACCCTGTCCTTCACAGTTCGATATAATTTTGATATATAAGTATTCGAATGATAATTGTGTCAACTCCTGAATAACGGATTGTATATTACCCATTGCTTACTTGATGTTACCCATTGTTATTCTATTCGTAAATTTCGATTTCTCCATACAAACTTTGCTCCCACTTTTCATATACAAGGGGTGTCATTTAAAAAAATCCTTTCTTATCGCATATCTACGTCATATAGAGAATACATCCTTGAAGTTTTAGGTCTCACCGATCAACAGTTTAGGCTGTGCGTTGATTTGTCAGTCAGAACAAAGCGTTACCTAATACTAATGGTCGCCCTGTGGTCGAAATTCGACCATAGATAAAAAAAATATTAACATTCTGCACTACTTCTCTATATAAACTGTAAGTTTGCGATTTTTTTTACTTCTCCGTCCTCCCAATTTTCTTAAAAAGGGGTACAAAGTCCTTTTTATAAGTGATTGCTTAAAAATAGTTTTTATTCATACGTACTATAATTTTCTTGTATCGAAACCGATTGTCGATAAATAAATTGATCCAAAATATAACATTTTATTTATTTCTTAATGCATATCTAAGTGGCAATACGAAATGAAACATTGTCGAAAATGAACCTTATTATATTTATAGATAAGGTTATTTTTAAGCAATATTGGTCCCCCTAGGCCTGAGGTGAAAGCGAAAACATCGGATGTAACTGACATAAACTGCGATATCGCGCTCGTTATAACACGGTTAAGGGCGATTTGACGTTTTTTTTTTCATTATTATTTATGTAAGTAGGTACTTTTCTTAATTCTGATAAATTGTACGTTTGAATGTCCTGGTTATCATGAACAGATTCGGAGAACTTTTGTAGACTTTCCTAGAAAAACTAGGTACCTACTTTGAATGAAAGGCAAGCTTTTAGTAAGACCGTCTCTAACCTTTACTTATGTACTTCATCAGCCCGATTACGTCCACTGCTGAACATGAGCTTCCTCATTAACAGGCCTTGGCAAGTCAGGGTCGTTGAGGGTTATTGCTGTAATAACCACGCATGGCAAGCGGATTGGTGAGATGATAGATGCTGCTGTCTATCAATTAGGTGTATATCCCATAGTCGCCATTACGACACCCATAGGTAAATATGGGTTGGTATATTAACCCGGAAACCATACAGCATATATAAATCAGACAAATAAAAAACTATCTATTTCATGTGTAGATAGTGTAGGTACTACCTATGAATGTTTGATATCGTCGGCATTGTAGTGTATAGGGTGTAGTTTCATCTGTCAAGAAAAAAAATCGTTATATGTTTTAAGGGGGGAAAAATAAATTTGGTACATTCAATTTTCATTCTTTTTAGCTATCCCACTTTCGCGATATTGCAGTATCATCAACGATATATATAATAGAATTAGCAAAGTTCCTACAAGCATTGATCTGGCACTGGCAACAATGGTTTGCATACCTTTTTCTGTAACGCTTGTCCCTGTAACGTGATTCTATCTCTCCATTAAGGAGTTTCTCTATTTTTGTGCATGCAGTACCTCAAAAATAATGTCTTTTCCAAAGTTAAGTGCCCATAAAGCAGGTGCTATGAATAAGAGTTGTAAACGTTATGCACGCCACGATGCGTGATACTAAACTTGAAGTTGAACCATGGCAAATAACCGTTCCGATGGTTTACTGGCGCTATTGTGTTTGATCGTGAAGTTTATCTAACTTTTAAGTGGTTTTGGCGAAATACTTGCAGCTTTCTGGCAATAAATTACGGACAGAGGGCGTTGCTCTACCAGTTATGAGTTTAAAATATTGAGCGATTTTTTTAATAATGTTCAGTAAGTTTTAAGTTTGATATGTTGAGTACCTATCACGACAGCGGCTTATCGACACAGACTATACAATATACACGCTTTAATTCTTTAAAGCAGAGAAACAATTTAACTCGTTAAAAACCTCTTAGCATAGCTAGTACTTATGGAAAGAATCCTCCCCCCATCAGCCCGTATAACGTCCACTGCTGAAAATGGGCATACTCCCAATGGATGGTATTTTCCATAGACACCACGCTTGGCAGGCGGGTTGGTGACCGCAGTATTATATTGTACCACACAAGAAAACGCTGCTGCCCTTTGCTAGATATACGATTATTATAGATGATGTTATAACAATCACGACCAACAGCGTAACTTGCTTTCCGAGGCACGGAGGGTAGTCCTTCAACCAACCAGACCCGGAATAAATCTTAGAATTTACACAAAGATATCTGGTCCGGTGTGGGGATCGAACCCACGACCTCCGAGATTTATAGCGAGCCAAATACTGCTACGCTACGGAGGTTGTCATGAACTGGAAAGAATAACATAAACATATAAACAGACTTCATAGAAAACAATCCTTTTCCTTTATCAGCCTGTAAACGTTTACTGCTGAACATGGACCTCCTCTTAACAGACCTGGGCTATACAGAGTCGTTTAGAGTTATTGCCATTAATACCTCGATTGGTAGGCGGATTGGTTATCGCAGTAAGATAGTGAGTATCCTTGAGCAGATAGATCCTGCTGCCCACCCATCAGCTGTGCTTCCCTTAAACGCCTTTTACGAAACCCATGGGAAGCCAAAAAGAACATGGTAGCAGTCCTTAATTTATAATAGAAGTAATTGAGACAGCAATGCAGTTATAGCGTAATACAGAAATTCTATTAACTCCTCTAGTTTTGTTCATATATTTTATAGAAACGAGCAGAACTAACTATCCTAAACGACAAAACGACTTAAATTTACCTCCAGCATAATCTACTTTACCTACACAATACAACTATTTTAAATCACCACATAGCTTTCAAGTAACACCTATCATCTTGCAGATAGCTGTTTCTATCTTAATACCACCTGCATCTCGCCCCCAGTACATTTAATTTCCGCTCATAAGCGCTGCATATGCACAGAAAGGAAACAGAAACTATCTGCGATCTAAATTAGGACATCTCACGCGGAACTCGTGCTATGAAATCGCATTAACTCCGGTATAAATATAATAACATATTTTATACGAGAAGGTAAAAACTTTTACCTATTTAAGACACGTTTTATAGCAACTTAAGTCGAGTATTAAGCGCTGGATTATAAACAGAATATCGGCGTATTAAAAGAACGAGCATCTATCTTTTTTGGGTTCAGTACCCGAAGAGTAAAAACGGGACCCTATTACTAAGACTTCGCTGTCTGTCACCAGGCTATATCTCAGGAACCGCGATAGCTAGACAGTTGACATTATCACAAATGATGTATTTAAGGCGGTCCCATACAACAAACGTGATTGTTTGCACTTTTTTGCTCGATATTAATAACGGCAACAGGTAGGCACTTAAAAATGGTACGGAAGCCTTCGTGCGCGAGTCCGACTCGAACGTAACCGACCACCACTATGTCTACCACTGGAGTAAAATACTGCAGTGTAAAGATGATAATCGTAATGCGATAAACAAGCATTGTGTACAACAAGGAGCTGTGAGTGCAAGCACACCAAAGACGAATTCACAGAATTTTAGAAACATATGATAACCTCACCAAAACAGTCCTAGTGTCATCAATATTCCTTTCACGCAACATTTATCTCTATGCTTTTCACAAGTACCATTTGTAATATCAATGGCACTTATTCTACGTATCATTTGTAGTTGAATGGTATTTTATGGTTATCTCTCTCAATACTTGTATCATATAAACTTCCTTTTCTAGGAAAATTCGAAGTGTATCGTATAATATGCAAGTTTCTCTGAACTATCATTCAAATGATGAAACCGTTTATTTTCTTGTGTTTCCTCGTGTCTGAAATGAAATAAGGAAACTTGCAGCATTTTATTTTATTATTGAACTCAGTCTCAAAAGGCAGAAGAACCTGTAGCTACAAAGTCGATAACTTAAATCTGTCAAAATCACAAACATAACTTTATTTTACACCAGCATATGCACGGTGATGTATTTGAAGCAACGTTTAGACTTGACGATACATTGCCATCGACTTGCCTACAAAAAGATATATATTCAAGTGCTCTCTTAGCCCATTGAAAGTCCTAAAATACCTATTGTTTAAATAAAACTCAAAAAACAATAGCAAACTACCTAACTTGATCTATCTAATTTAATGAAAAAGAAAAACCATTACGTATTTCTTTCAGTTATCGCCACCTTAAAGTTTAACAAGATCTCCGGTTCGACCTTTTCATTATTTTAAAACTAATTAAAAAGTGCCGTTTTGCCCAAGGCAGTGACGGGACGCGTGGCAGACGGTTAAAATATGTGGGCCAAGGATTTGTCTCAGACCTACAAATAAAAAAGTTTAAATGGAGTTACGCTCACTTTGCTTACAGCTAAACACGACGACGAAAACAGAACAAAATATTTTATATTTGGAGCAAATAACACAAAGTAACGCAACAAATTCGTACGTCGTAACATTGCGTATTTTTAGATTTTCCGATGGCTGAGTTGAATACGGCGAAGGGGGAAATATCCCAAAGCGTTTGTGGAGGCTAATATCCCATGATCGACACTCCCACTCAAATCTGAATGGCATATATGGAAAAAGAATATTCACCCCAATACCATACACAGGCAACCAATTTATTTTTTTCGCTATTTCGGGTGACAATTTGCGCTTTAGATACGGTCCCAACTAACCAAGGCGTCCGTAACGATCAGGCAGATTAGGCAAATATTTGACTGTAATATACAGTTTTCTCAACCATAGTGGTTCACGTGCGTTATGTAAATATTTTATTATTATTACAAGGCAATACAAGAAATTTATTTTGTTGTTTACAAAATAATTGTACCTTTCCTGTTTTGAAAAGATTTTTTTTTTCGGTCGGACATATTTAGTTAGCCTTGTGGCTTTTGCTACTTGACCGGGCATAGTTTTGAAAAGAGATGTCATTTAACAGATACGAGATTGTGATAGGTATCAAAGGACCATGTTAAATGAATTTGTATCGTCATAAATATAGTATCCCTTGTAATGTCCCTAGTTTTTTTGTTTATATATATATCATAGCTTAAACTTATAGTATAATAAATCCTGCATCGCACAAGCAAAATTTTCACAGATCTGTGAATATACTCACATTCAAATTCTCAACACGCACAAAGGGGTTCGCAGTCGCCGGGCAAATGACCTTTCCTTTCTCTTAATGAAATTTTCATCACCAATTTAAATTTGAAACCAAGAATTAACTATTACAACAATGTAAAATGTTTATTTTTTAAATAAAAATAAAGCTATTTCTGTGCTCGAAACGCTGTTAAGTGCAATAATTTTCATACACAAAGCTACATAAAAATTAGCATACAAACTATCCCAGATATAACGTGGAAAAAAGTCTTTGTATTAAAATTTAGAATTAAAACTAACACGAATAACAAATAGGCAGGAAAAATGCTCGGAGGTAGTAAGCGAGCGCGTTGGAATTCTCCTACAAAATAAGCTTTTTAATTTCCACACTTATATGCGTTTTAATTACCGTTTCTGTATATTTATGTTCGTTCTCTACAGAGGACAGTTGCACATTTCAGCGGTATTAGTACAATATTGGAATAGCACACATTTTATTATATTACTACAAGTTTTTTGCCTGAAACTTCGTACGACACTGTAGGACGCAAATCATTATAATATATCTATCCGCATCTACTAATTTGTTAACTTTAGTAAAAACTTACACATTACACATGTCAATTAGAATTCTGCAATTTCGCTAGCGGTACTGAAGTTATGGACGGGTTCGCATTGGGACAGCAACTGCGACGCGACGGCGATTTCGTGAAAACAAGCTCTTATAAACATATGCCGGCGGCCGCACTCCAGGAACGTGAAGCGTAATTTATTTGTTCGTATCATCGCCGTTCTAGTACAACCCGGGCTTAAGTGTTTTTGAGAACCATATATAGAATAATTCTTTCATTTTTTGTTAAGCTATACAATATCAAAGCATTCTAAATTCTTATTGTCTCGTTCTTTTTAGTGTCTAATAAAAATGTTTTAAAGGATTTCGATTAAAGAAACGCTTGAATAAATTCGGCAAAAATAAAGAAGAGTTAACAAAAAGGATTACATCCAACTCGTTACTCTGAATAGATCGAAACAAAAACAGGTTTTCTGGTTTGTTTTTTACAGTACCCGATGTTAGTGCAGACTTTACTGCTCAGATGTGACCTGTTTTACGTTTGTTTGATTTAAACGCTTGAACTAAGCTTAGCATAAAAAAGTCCTTTTGTCAGATCTTTATTGTTATTTCAGTTTTAACTAGAGGGAAGTGCCCGGCGTTACCCGTCAAAAAATCTGATACTTTCCGTGATATTTTAAACATTTTCGTTCATACAAACCTTGTCTTCTGAATTATCAACACAATTAAAAACTTAACAGCCAAATTGACATTTCATACGACCGGTTTCAGCCAAGGTGACAAATCTATAAGGGGATAATCCATATGACTACTTGTAAGACATGTTATAGTGACAATCGTTTGCGCAAAAATAAATACACTCCATTCCTTTACTATTCAAATCCGTTGGGACGATTCTGCCTATACAAACGGTGTAATATCAGAAGGCCAAGACAAAATGCCATTACAACGGATCTATAGCGGAGTGATTTTAAATAGATTAGCTTAGTCACGTGACAAATTTCAAGTACCATTCATTTGCATTAGCGATCGACGTACGCCATCGCTCCGCTATAATCGCATTTTGTCTAGGCTCTCCGATGCAGGACCGACAGCTTATCGTGCTCTCCGAGGCACGGGTGGACCACCACCAACTTTCACGTCTGGCTGGATCTTAGAGTTAATATTTTGCAACTATTTTTGCCCGACCCAGGTATTGCTACCAGGACCTCGCTAGTAACGGTCAATCGTATTACCGCTAAACCAATAGTAGCGGGAGAATGGACCGAGCTTGGCACTCGCGTCATTCTCCCGCGCAATGTGGGGTCAGTTTTATACTATTGCAAGCCCATTTATCGAGTATTTGTATCGGTTTTAAAAAAAATACTTCTTGGACATAAATACTGACATTAATTTAACATAATATTTTGGATAGACATAATCTGTATCCTAACCTACCTATTATAAAACCATAAAACCACATATCAAATCTGAACTGGTAATTCATACATTACATTAATAGAAATTAAATCAACCAATAATTTAACATAATTCCATAAAATAGTCATTAAAATCGAGTTGTGACAGCGTCATTTGAAATGTTAATCCGAGTGGTATTTTATCGCGCGTGCCATCGCAGCGGACGAAACTTTTGACATCTCACTTGTCATCTTATTTAAAGTGAACGTCTGCAGAGAACATCTTCAAATTTATGAATACACTAGCTTCCCGCGTAACACCCATTCCCGTAGGAACTTCATGATTAAATATAGCTTATAGCCTTCCTCTATAAATGGACTATACTCGGTGACGTTCACTAATCCCCATCAATAGGGATTGTCAATTGGGAAAAGTGGAATAAGCCCTTTTTTATCGTCTTGGAAGTAATAGGGCGTGATATGTATATGAAATAGATGTCTAAGGCATATAGTTATTTTATCTTTTTTTTTACTGACATAGAGTGGAAATCTTAACGGTAAATATGTGCCTATAATACCTAGTATTATAGGCACATATTTTATTATTATGCACGCGCTATGTATTTCTTTTAAGTAATTTATGAGATTTTCAAAACTCTAATTACCGAAATACTAGAACAAATATACTGTTCTATAGATTCTATTCAACTTACACAACACACCATATTATTACCAAGACGGTAAAAAAGTCACCCAGTAAAACACTGTTTTTTTTATCCGACCGTTCCTTAATGTAGCCCGTTCAAGCAAACAAACAAACTTTTCAGCTTTATATATTAGTATACATAACACACAATAGAATGATGACTAAACGTTCTATTTGATCCGTCAGTTAGATTACCATAAGTTTTTATTTAAAATATTATTTTCATTTTATAATTCCTTTCTTTCAACCCAATTTCAATGACATACCTACCTTATATATGCATAAGGTCCGATGTGCCATACGTCAGAACCATTCGTCGTATGTGCGTTTATCGTAAACAGGCACTTACGACCAAATGCTTCTCAATAAAATAGTACATTCATCCTTATGCTTCTGAGGTCCAGAATACATAAATAATTTTAACTTTAAATTCTTTAGGCAATGACATATTTACCAAAACGATAGCACAATCTCAACATGCATTTCTGCTAAAGTATCTCCATTAGGATGCATTCCGAAGCCGTTATTGTATCAAACATTGACAAACGTTTAGCTAATGGATATGTAAATAACTGGTATCGTAACCTTTCGCTAATACGATAAAAAGTAACCTTTACCTGCTTTTAACGTAATTGAATTTAGAAAAACGTACAAAGCAGACATGTTTACAAAAACTTTACTACATTAGTATGAATTTGTTATCAGTATGGGTTTTATTGATAAGCTTCTCTCGATATTAGTAATTTGATATTAGAATTCATATTAGATTTTTTTTAATAAGTTTCCCGCGCGCGGTTTCACCCGCGTAACTCCCGTTTCCGTCGGATCTTCATAATAAAATATAGTTTATAGCCTTCCTCAATAAATGAGCTATCTATCACTAAAAGAATTTATCAAATCAAACCAGCAGTTTCTGAGATTAGCTCGTTCAAGGAAACATACGAAAAATATGTTAGGTTATTTTTACATAGGTCCTGGCAGCTTTTGTGCTGAAGCAAATAAGCACATAAACGAATAAATATACTATTTTTAAAACCTGTAATAAGTTTGCATTAGTAAAAGCTTTTTTATTCATTTTTATATTATTTATTTATATAAATAAAAAATTAACTAACTTATATTTCATTTTGTTTCAGGAGTGGATGATACGCACAAGTTCCTCGGAAACGAGACACATACAGACTATTTCAGATTATTATTAAGAGATGGAAATTATCTACTCGTCGGCGGCAGGTGAGTTGCTTTCATTGCCATTAATATTGATGTCCCTCACTCGCTCTGTCATTATGCTTTCAAATTATATAGGCGAGAAAGGAATAGATGTTTAAAATAAATTATGATAATAGATACTTTTAACATCACATTCAACAGTTTGGTAATAGGTAGGTAAGGTTGGTAATGCGTTGATATTTAAATATGCCAACAAAATATCACCGACTCTTAATAGACAAAATAATTTACGCTACTTACCTAGTATCTGAGCCTAGTATAATAGAGTAACAGTTGAACAAATAGTTTACAACCTCCGTAGCGTAGCGGTATTTGGCTCGCTTTAAGTCTCGGAGGTCGTTGGCTCAATCCCCGCACCGGACAAGAAATCTTTGTCTAAATTCTAAGATTTCTTTAAGAGGGACTACCCTCCGTGCCTCGGAAAGCACGTTAAGCCGTTGGTCCCGATTGTTATAACATCATATACCACATAATACTGCGGTCACCAATCGGCCTGTCAAGTGTGGTGACTATGGCAAAATCCCTCCCTTAGGGAGAAGGCCCATGTTCAGCAGTGGACGTTGTACGGGCTGATGATGATGATGATGTTGATGAGTTGAACCAAACTCCCCTAAAAACTAAAAGTCATCATTCCTCAATCCTACCGCCAGCAACCGCCCGAGGTCCAAGTCCTACAGGGCTTGCGCAGGTTGCTTAGTTTGTAGTTTTGAAACCATGTGTTAAGGGTGGATCACTACTCGCCTTTACACCCGGTGAAGTAGTAAAAGCCTCGTGGCTATCTACATACCTTTGTCCACCCGAAGAGAAAAAAATCTTAACTATAATTATTTTAGTTCGATAAATATCTAAATTGAGTGATAATTAATTTCATATTAGAATCTACTTTTGTCATAGATGTGCTTTCCGAGAGTATAATCACTCAACTAACCAGATTCCGAAAGAAACCTATGATTTTACACAAAGATTTTTTGTCCAGAGCGGAAACACCAATGACCTCCGAGAATAAAGGCAATCTAATGCCGCTTAGCCACATAGTTTGTCTTTTATATAATATCGCTCTGCAATTCGAAACATGTGTCTTAAACAGCGTTGCCAAACGTCTCGATTTTGGGGGAACGCCCTGATTTTTATATCAAAATTAAATAAAGCGCGCAGATGAACTCAGTGCCGCTTTCGGAGACAACTTGGCTGTTGTTTTTTGTACTTTATTTGTACCTAGTTATATTAATTTGAAGACTGCATAACTATAAAGTAAATCTGATTTAATATCAGACAATTATTGCTAAAGTAACTTATTTTTAACTAATAATAATTTTCTATGGATAGTTGTGCTATTTTATTTTATTTTTTATTGCTATATTGTCATGTAGACGTAATTAAAAAACCGAAATAAAAAACTAAGTATTTAAAATCTTCTGATTATCTAAATACCTTTTTAACTTTGTCGCACATTGGATGAACGCCTTCCGCATATTTGACACAAATAATTTGGATATTCCGACTTTCCAAAAAAAAATTCTCGCAACGCATAAATAACCCATAGAGTTTTGCGTCGTAGGTAACACCTATTTCGTTTTAAAGACTCACAAGTTATACATTCAAATGAGATACTTAGTTATTTGTTTTCCCAACTCCACTCCAATTCGTTGCAAAGTTGGGGTACCCTTAACCGCAGCGACCGAAGCGGTAAGAACGTGCTGTATCTACCACCAACCGCGCCGAGCTAACTCCAATGCACCTGTGCTATCTCTCTCGCTCTAGTAACCATGCAGATATTTCTGTCTCGTTTGCATTTATAAAGATTTTTGGCTTGTGTTTGGATGGAGGCAAGACGACTTAAAAACACCCCACTCCCTCCGGCCTAGTCGCCATTTTATTGCGATGTGCGGAAAAACTGTCGATAATAAGTTATCTCAAATCTATTAAAAACTCATATTACAGTGCGATATTGCAAAGAAGAGTATATAAATGACTTTCGTAATTTAGAACTGAACAGCCACATAAAACTCGTATATTTTACCATTATGGTTTACCGTAATGTAAATAAAGCATTTTTATTCGTCTTCTTACCCCTGTGAGTGTCATAAACGTTCCTAAAAGATGGTTCCCTGGAGTACTTTTAAGTTATCTGGGTCGGCAACATAGTCTCAATGGGTAGCGATGATTTTATAAACAATATTTCTAAAGTATTTTTTGAATTAATCATATGTTTAAAATGGAAGTCCCTTTTTAATGTCATATATCTAAATTGATCAGTGTTTTGTTCAAAATAAATGCTAAAACATATAAAATAAAATGAACGAACTTTTTTAAAAGTTTACCTGAATCATTATAATATATCTAAGTATTCCGCGTCCTCATTTAAACAAACTCTAATTCAATTTAAATTCTATACACCGATAATGATATTTAACATCTATGTGTACGTGAAAACAAATTGATAGGTAATGTTGTATCAATATTTGGACGTATTTATTTATTACATCAGCACAAACTATTGTACTGAGGTGAACCAAATACCTTAGGCATTATCTGCCAGTGGTCTGTCTTCCTTAGGGTGGTGAAGAAACAAAATGGTAGGTGCGTTGTAGTAAGTAGATAGTTTTGATTAAATGTCCTTTATATGCTGATGTTTGAACTATGTCTTGACCTGTGTCTCAGATCATAAGGCCCTTTAATGGCAAGGTAGTTAACTTAGTGTCTGAATATTATCTATTATATATTTACATAGTATGAGCAGAAATGTATAAGTAGTGTGAGTGTTGTGTATCGTGTAAATGAGGTGTACATGCAAATATATATTTATATACATAGTCTTTCTGTGCTATCGTAGTTCAGACTATTTAACCACTTGTAAAGAACTAGAATGTGGTTAGGACAGTGACTTCTGAGATCTGGTGTTCTGGGTTCGATTTCTACCCGGGACAACTATTTATGAGAACCACGAATAAGTGTTCTGCTTGTCTTTGCAATATAATAGTAAAAGAACAAAAGTAAAAACCAAAATATCCGCAGTTTTATCGACTGTGTTCATCACTAGAGGTCCTACGTCACATCTGGTGTAGCGCGACCGCCACTGTTTACATTCCAAATATAATTCTTTGTTTTTATGTAAATACTCGCGTACGAACCCTTCGCTGAATAAATAGTAACAATACGCTTGTAATTCTGTTTTAGAGACCACCTTCGTCTGAATGATCCTTATTATTTGTTCAGCTTTATATAGTGACAGTTCGGATGTACGACCTATTTTGATTATATAAATTATAATTGAAATGGGTCGTAAATCTGAACTGTTGTGTCTGACTAGAATCAGTGGCAAATTATATTATTACTGTGACCTATATATTGATTTATGATGTGTTAAATACTGTAACTTTGGTCACGGTCCTTTTACATGGACTTGCGAAAAGTGGCCTATCTTTTCTTTATAATTCACAAAACCAATGTTCAATCACTTACATTCAAGCAAACTTACATAATAAACAATTTGCGATTGATATCTCCTCAATATGAATACAGCATGCATAGTTACAAAGAGAATAATACAGATAAATATTACTAAACTAAATAAGTACCTACTACAAATTAAGAGCATTGTTAGAATCTTATTTGATTGGCTGAAATCAATAAATGTAAAAATCACCTATTAATTAACACGTTTAAATTAAGAAGTTTAAGTTAAGGTTAAGAAATTGGTATTTAAAGTATTCATAGACTCGTGTTGTTTTTAAAAATTGGAGTTTATGACTGTTGACACTACAAGTGTTAGGTATAAATTTTAACTACTACTATTTTTATTACCACTCCTTAAAACTTAACATATAACTTACTACATGTATTTTACAAGTATTTGGTATTAAGAATATATTATTAAACACAGTTCACAGTAGGTACTTGCTTACTGAAGCCCACATACACACATTCCTTATTGTAATAACCGAATTCCAGACATATTCAATTCAGAAATAAAATCAGAATAAATTTGCTTGAAATCAAAATTTTAAAACACAATAAACTGAAATTAAAACAAAATTCGCAGCTCCATAAAACAATGAACTGTATCATTGAGGCGAAAGGTTAAAGAATGATACCCATTTGGCAACGGCAGGGCTGGTCCGATTATTTAATAAAACAAACATCTACTTCCAGAAAAAGTCCATAAAACAGTAGATATGTAGCAAATTGGACAATATTTTCCACAGCGAACGACGAGTCTGTCCGTATAATTTGAAATATTCATCCGTTCCAGCAAAGTTTGCATTTCTTTCGAAATCAGATTTACATGACAATGGTCACGTCGTCGCACGATGAAATTCTCATTGCTAGAACTTGGCTGTGAAGGATTTATTAAAGGGAGCAAAAAGGTTTGTAATAAAACCGATGTCGACGAGACGATTCTGTGACGGGCCACAAGTGAAGATCACTTTTGTTTACACTTACATTGTCCTTTGCTAATGCCCTGTCAGAGCGTTGGGCCGTCCGTTATGTTGTCGGTTTAAGTTATCAAAGGATGCCAACGTGACAAAAACGCGCTGTGTATTATATTCCTTTTGGTTCCGCGTTTGTTTGGGTTAGTGCAAATTAAGGATTATTCTATTAGGAACGAGTGAGGTCAGGTGTAAAGGGACACTCAGAGTATACGTAAAGCTATAGAACTCTGGTATGGATGCGGTCTGTTGTCTAATAATGGCGCTTATCATCATCATCGTCCTGCCCTGTTTCCACTATAGGGCCTAATAATGTATGGCCCTTACTATTTAATGTAATAATTAATATAACGAGTATAATTCAATAAATATTATCACTATTTGAAACATTCACACCAGTCAGTGTTATTTACACTATAGGTATAAAGTTGAATGTTTTTTTACTCAAATTTAAATACATGATGGCAGTCTTTAAAAAATGCGCTACGAATATTTTCATTTTGTATTTTTCTGAAAGCTATTTCCATTTTCAATATAAAATGACTGAAAAAGCCAATATTCTCTATAAACGACAAACACACAGAGGCACATACAGGATCGTTTACTTTGCCACCACTGCCGATTTAATCTCCATTGGTTTAATGAAATCCAAATACTGCGTATGATAATGCCCGCAAAACCCTATACTCTTTTGTGTAACAGGGTTGTTATCTTGTGGCCACTAGAGCAGCGAACTATGCTTTCTATTACATAATACTTTCGGGTTTGGAGGACTAAGAAATAGTAGAATTGATATCTAATACAGTAGTATGTAGTTTTTCCAAAGGTTAACTGAAGTTGGTAACGGGCAATCGATGTTTTGAGACGTGTAGGGCATCACTTTAAAAAAACGGATTGCCGGAAAATGATTGGCGGCTTAATCTCGTTGCCTTCATTACATTATAACAAATATAAAACTAGTTTCGCACCTGTAGGAACATAGCCTTCTTGTATGAATGATTTTTTTAAGACCGTTTGGGCCTGAGTTTATCGACTTCAAATTGCAAACAAATAAACTGTTCAGCTTATATGTTGGTATAGATATATTCGAAATTATATACAGAAGTAAATACTTTATAATAATTAAAAAAAAACTGAATTCAAAGTTCCGCATACTATGAATAACTCACGGTCTAATTACGTCCACCGAAACACTTTTACAACATCCTCATTTTTGAAAATGGAATTTAAATTCCATTTTGTTTATAATTGCTAGTCTGTTTCCCATTTGCATTGCGTAAGCATAATAGGCGCGGTTTCCCGCTAATTTGATACCCTCACTGTTAATTTTATAAGGTCGCTTACGTACAGAACGGTTATGCGTTGCTCCCTGTAATAGTATTCTACCGTTGTGTGATCCTTTTGTGTGGCTTTTAACAAAATTAACGTTGTGCCGGCCTGTATACACGATGTTATCAATGTAGCTTTACGTAAGCGAGAGATACCTACTAAATTAAAAATCGGTTTTCTTTCCTTAGAAGCATTTGATGATAGTTTGTTGTGAGTAAATTGTTTATATTCAACGGAATAAATATTCTTAATTGGTACCATAGGATGTCATTGTGCGCGCTTTTTAATTCAACGCGAGATAGGCTTTTGATACTTTATGAATTTTATTATTATTTATTGTACACAGTAAATATATATAACATAAAATTCATACAACAGAAACAACATGTACAAAGGCGAGTTCAATTCAATAATGAATTTTCTTTCAGCAAACTTATAAAGTATTATGCAACTGTCGGTCTGCGTGTGTGATTAGGAAGTCGCGATTGTGTTGCTATGATAAGAGGTGACTGAGGGACATACACCTAATTGCCATACATTGTGTATAGCATCCAACAGCTGGAGATTACTTGCCATCATACTACGATCCCTAATTTGCTTGGTTATTGTGACAATCTCAATTACCCTGGCTATCGGTAGTCTGTAAAGGACGGACATATGTTGTTAGTCCCGAGGCTTTTGCTACTTCACCGGGCATAAAGGCGAGCAGAGCTCCAGCCTAAATAAATGATTTAACTGTAAGGAGGACGCCCATGTTCAATAGCGGTCATAAACAGGCCTGTGAAAATAAAAGTCTGTCTATTAAATTACTTATTCGCGCTAAGATAAGTACCAAATAACTACACGGTCATCTTACATTACATTTTATTTGCCAACTTTTTCATAACATAACTCAAGTAAATATCTCTACAACTTGAAGTTCGTTTTACTACACATCTAACACGTGCGTAAGTCATTACATACCCGACCGTTCTCTGCACATTATACAGAGGATGTTGCAGGGCTCGCAAACATCGTCAAATGGCCACTTCTAAGCTTATCACACGCGCACCCACTTTTACATAATAGCCATCAAAATGATACTTGCTGATTTCGTTTTAACGTCGACACCTAAAAGCATGGAGTATACGTGCGATATTTTTGGACCACTTCGCCTTGGGTCAGGTGGTGAATAATTTGTGGCAGGAACAAAATGGATGAGGTATTTACTTGTGTGTGGAGAGGTTTTGGAGTTTATGGTAGGCGGTAGTAGGTTTACTGAGGAGATAAGCATAGCCATTCAACAAGGCAACGCTGTAAGTATTCTGGGAAAGATGCCAAGCATAGATTTAGAATTGTAAATAAAAAGAACCTTATTCTGAAAGATTATTGGGTAATATTATATTTTTCAAATAACTACAATGTTACCATGCATTCTATCCTGATTACTAAGCTTCGACTGTTAAAACAAATACTCTATTTTATATTCAACTAGCTGATGTCCGCGACTTTGTCCGCGTGGTGTTGGCTATAACTTCGATAAACGTTTTTCGTGTGTAGATACATCCATAAATTCTGTGATGTATTTAAAATGTTTATCGGGGATGTAAGGTACCACCATGCAAATTTCATTTAAATCGGTCCAACAGTTTCGAAGATTAGCCCGTACAAACAGACAAACAGACAGAGAAACAAAAAAATGAATGTGTTCTATTTTACTTCTAACTTCCCCCTGATTCGGTTTATTGCGTTTTTTTTTTCTATTTTCGACCTCTAAAGTTCTATTATATGTATAGATACGCGTTTTCAAAAAAATCATTCAACAAAAAATACACATTCAGTCAGGTTTAATAGCGTACAAACAGCGAAGCGGAAAATAAAATTTTCGTTGTAGTTTCTAGTCAATGGACACCTATATGTTCTTTTTGCGTTTATTCATACAAAATCCTTCTCTATTAGCAGAGCCAACTAATATATCTGTCAGTTTATACGATTTTTCTGCCTGTTACTCTTTTATTTTGACGAAATTTGGCATACAGATAGTTAATAATCTTTGTACAAGATAAAGTATGCATTAGGTTACAAGATTTTGATAAAACGCAGAGATTAACATTCATCTTAAATGTAAATCAAAGCAACAGTTGACTAACAAAGAATTTTAAAATCCTTTTATCAATTGGTGGTAAATCTTTGAGTGACTTCAGTCTTCCTTCTCCCCAAATGATACCTGATCAACCGCGTATCTATCGTGAGTATGCTACGGAGATAAACTATAGCTCCACTGACCTTACCGCTGTAGTAAATGACAATTTACAAAATTTTACACCAGAACAACGGGAAATATTTCACATCGTCGTCCAAAGCGTACTTAATAATGAAGGGAGGATATTCTTCCTAGATGCTCCAGGTGGTACTGGAAAGACCTACCTAACAAAAGCAATTCTTGCTAAATTCAGGCGACAACAATAATTTTTCAAGTCCAAATCAGTGGCTAAAACATGAGTAGGTAGAGGAAATTTTCAAAATAAAGTCAGTAATTTAAATATCACAACAAGGTTATTATTGTAATATTTAAATTTCTGACTTAATTTTGGCACAACCAAAATAAAAGCAATATAAAAAGGTTATCATTTTTATTTGTTTCTTTACATAAACTTAATCATAAATTAGCAAAAACGTTACTTAAATCCAAAAATTAGCTAGTCAAATCCAAGTCATGCTTTTGGAAACTTTAACAATTATCAGGAAATTTGACAGCCGATTAGTTAATTTCAACTTCGTTTCAAAAACTGGGTGTTACTCTTTACTACAAAACAATATAATGTTATCCAGCATTCACTCCATTTTGGATTTCATTATATCGTTTCGTTTTTATGCAACAAACCCCGAACATAAGCAAAAAAATGACGTCAATAGTAACATTCGTGGTATTAAATTTTAACGTAGCTACCACTTTTAAATCGTGTAATAACATGGACGTTCATATGAAAGCCTGAATAAATAAATATGCTACTAATTAATCATATTCATACGAACCCCATTCGGAAATCAATTTTGAATATGAAAACATTTGGCTAACAAAATCGAGGCTTTGAATGCATGAGGTATCTTTTACGAATGTGCTTATCGTGTTTACTGACTTTCAAAAGCCCTTTATATTTACATACTTAGGTGATTTTATTTGTGAACTTTTTATTTATAAACTACCTACCACGCGCGGTTTCACCTACGTAACTTCCGTTCCCGTAAAAACTTTATAATCGAGTATAGTCTATAGCCTTTTTCGATAAATGGGCTGTCTGACACTGAAATAATTTTTCAAATCACACTAGTAGTTCCTGAGATTAGTGCGTTCGAGCAAACAAATAAACAAACTCTTCAGCTTTATATATTAGTATAAATAAAGTATTTATTTAATATTTTATAAATTACGTCACTATTCATTCACACAGATTATGCAACATATTTTATTCAGCGAATCAAATGGTTTTGTTATAATTATGATCAAAGTTAATAAATGCTAACTATATTAATAATAAATGGTTCTGAACTCTAATATACCGTGATAAATTCTTAAATATTCAAGTATTTAGATAAATATTTAGATGTTTAAGTATTTATAAATCATCAATGAAGTTTTTAAAAAAAACCTCCCCATTTACTCCATGAAAACACTCGGGAATAAGCTGCAAAAATGATAACTATTATATTTTTTTCTGACAAGGCTTAAAATAAAAGGAAAAATAAGAGAGCGTTCGTGGCAAAAAAGGAATTAAGGTAATCAGCGCATCAATCACTGAGCCAAGACCCTGAAGTGGTCCCGAGCGACTCAGCCGGAGCGGCGGTGCGGCCCGCACTGATTTAGACAGAGGCAGAGGCATTTATTCGACCTCCTCGACCAAAGAGAAACCAATGACAATAGAAGATGTTTTATAATTTGTTTTTATTTTTATTTTAATTGCTATATTATTAGATATTTTTAGAGAGGTGTGCGGTCTAAAAGTTTACAGAATACTTTATTACCAATATTCAGATCTTATTAATCCGAGCTCAATCTTTGTTATGTTCGTTATGATCCAATGACAAAATGACCAAATTTTCAAGCTGAGTATTTTTTTTTAATCAAAGTGAAATACTATACAATGTACCATGTTTACGAGTGCAAAGCCTTTTATGTTCGGAAAAGAACACTGTATTCGAATATTAAAATCATTTAATTGTTTCAAAAGCAAAAAACAGTTGCTAGTGTGTGACTAGCAACTGTTGTTTTTTCTGTTTAAAAAGAAAACTGTTGTACCAGGAAACTCAATCCCTGTGTTGCGAGTGACTTTACAAACAAACAATAATTCACGGACACAAAGCAAACCAAGGCTGAACATGGTTCGCACAAATAGCTTAAATGATCAGTGCAATCAATATGCAGACATACGAGTATATCACAATGATAAGGCTTTCTTTAAAAAACAGTCGGCCGTATTTTAATACAAATGAAGTCTTTATGTTAAAGGTGCATTTTGCTATAATGTTTCTAAATTAGTTTCTATTGTATAAACAAAGTAAAGTTCCCTACGAGGGCCGGAGCCCCTTCAATCAGAATTAGTGAATGAAAGGGCGTATGAAAAGTTTTATATATGTTTATGCAAAATAAAACGAGGCGAGGTGAATAGAATAAAACATTGTCAAGTTGAAACGATGTGTCCCGTCTTTTAATTTCTAAAACCATGTAAATCTAATTGGACAGTTTCGAAATTATGATGCGATTTAATAGAGAATCGGAAGACACGTTGTTTCAGCCAATTAGGAGCACATCATTCAATAGAAACTCGAGAAATAAAGTATAATGTAAAGTATTGTATTGGTGTACGTAACATTGTATACTTTTTTCGCTATCCTGAAAAGTTGCTACTTCAAACATACGTGGTGTTATAACTCAAGCGTCAATGTATTGCGTTTTGAAATTCAGTTTTGTCATTTTTATTTTTACTTAAAATAAAAGAGTTAAGTCACGCAGTGTCAAGCCACTCTCATGGGAAAAATTACGTATTTTTACTATGGTGACATGTACACAACATGTGTTTTAGTTATACACGAGGTATATACAATTCGGAAATTTTGTGTTGCTACCTTTACCAACCTTATTAAATGGTTTAAAACTACAAACTAAGCAACCTACGTAAAATGGCGCCTCCTGTGAGACTTGGACCTCGGCTCAGGGCGACTTTTAGTTTTATAAGGAAGTTTTGTGCAACTTTTTTAACTACGTTGCAGGTTGCGGGCCTGATTGCCAAATTTTCTATTACCAATATGTTGTCAACTCGTAAATCGTATAATTTTGCATACCTACAAAATAATTAACGTTGTAAACTTCGAAATACATAAGAAATTAATTCAAAATAATAATAGGGGTGCGTAACCAGTTCCCTTCCTTCCGAATAATATATGCTCTTTACTGCACCCTTATAGAGTAAATACGGCTTCGAGCTTTTAATGAACGCCATATTGCTTTCAGTAAAAGCTTAAAGCATATTACATTATATTACCTATATTGAAAAACGAAGTCTTTTATCATAATACTCACGGACATGGATGCAAAAATAACATACTTATCTTAATTTATAAGTATACTAATATTATAAAGAAGAAATTGTTTTTTTGTTTTTTTTTTAAGTGATCCACTAAACTGAAAGTCTAGCCTCTTTCACGCAGCTATTTCTGGACGGATTTCACTAAAATTTGCTACAAACATTAAATTACGCTACGGCCCAGGCTAAAGGAGCACAGTATCAGTCCAACGCGGATAAAACCGCAGGGCGCAATTCGTATTTCATATAACGTACATTGAATAAGAAACCGCTAAACAATAACAATAAATTACCAAAATCAATAAGCAACTTCTGAAGTGTTTTATATAGAGGAGAATAAATAAACCAACCTTATTATTACTCGCATACGTTTTCCCGGCGTTCTTTTGATTAAACAATACAAGTTAGGGGCAATTTGAGGCGGCTAAGGAAAGTTGGCGCACAGAACCTATTTGTAGTGGCCTAAACAAATAAAGTAGTTGGGGAGAAACAGATCACTTAACTTGTTAAGTGTGTAAGGACGGCACCTTGGCGCGTGTTTGAACTTGTAACAAATTGCGCAGACCACTATTTACTGCGAGATCTTCTAGATTTGGGTGTAGGAACTTAGTTAATAATGTAATTTAAGCGGCCGTAGCCCAATGGCTAGGACGTCGGACTTGCGATCATGTGGTCGCCGGTTCGATCCCCGCTCATTGCACTACAGACGTGAATCCACTGCTTTGCACGATGGGTTCACAAGAATACTAGTAGTGTGCAAAAATCTCTATATTTTTTGAAACGTTCAACGTCTACAACCTCCGTGGCGTGGCGGTATTTGGCTCGCTTTAAATCTTGGAGGTCGAGGGTTCGATCCCCACGCCGGGCAAGAAATCTTTGTGTAAATTCTAAGTTTTTTTTCCGGGTCTGGTTGGTTGACTACCCTCCGTGCCTCGGAAAACACGTTAAGCCGTTGGTCCCGATTATTATAACATCATCTATAATAATCGTATATCAAGGAACGGGCTGCAGCGTTTCCTTGTGTGGTAGAACATAATACTGCGGTCACCAATCCGCCTACCAAGCGTGGTGACTATGGCAAAAAGGCGGCTATATACGGGCTGATGATGATGATGAACGTCTACAAATAACGTCCACGGATGTCGATAATAACTTTTTCCGGGAATCGAATTCACTAAGAAAAGACGTTATAGCGATTACCAGCAATGCAGTCAAAACTTAATCGATAACAACGTAACGCCACTAGCGATTAAGTTAACGATGTTTTAATGTGTTTCCAGTTTATTAGTTAACTAGTCCTACCACCCGTTTTCACTCGTGTCCGCTCTCGTTTCGTTGGAACGTTTTGCGTAAAATATAGCCGCATCAAAAGAATATAATAAAATATAGCCCTTTAGCTTTTGCCGGCAACATTCCCTTGAGGTTATATAGTTAGGCTGTTCCTTTACCGAACCTGTTTCCATGAAATTTGGTTCAGAGGTAGACTCTGAACAGAGTTAGTTTTGCATTTATATAATTAGTAGGAAAGTTACTTAGTGATTGGATCCGATTCTATTATCTATACCAATATTATAAAAAGTGCAGACTAAGTTTGCTTTCCCGCGCTATTCTCAGCAACTACTGACCCGATTTTAAAAGTTCTTCAACCATTCGAAAGCTACATTATTAAAGTGTAAATATGCTATATTTAATGGAGAAGATCTTACGGGAATGGAAGTACAACCAGATTTTTTTTCGGACGGACATTATGTAGTTAGCCAGGAGGCTTTTGCTACCTCACCGGTCATAGTGAAGCCATTCTTTTATAATATAGGTATTGACCATTCAAGGTTTACAAAGTACCTAATCTCTATTTTTAAATTCAAGATAATCGATAGTCAAGGCGTACATTTAAAATCATATTAGGGTAATGCGGACTATTATCTCGACTGGCACTCCAGCTCAGTCGATCGGTAAATATTTAATGATAAACAAGTCAATCACTTAGCGGATTACCCGCTGATCGAGGTGAGAATATTCCCTAATATCGTTGAGCCATCACGCCTGATACTGATGCTAAATTACGTTTATTAAGAGCCTATATACAACCTCCGTGTAGCGGTATTTGGTTCGCTTTAAATCTCAGACGTCGATTTGATCACCACGCCGGGCAAGGAATACTTGTGTAAATTCTAAGATTTCTTAGCTGGTCTGATTGGCTGAGAGACGACCCTCCGTGTCTCGGAAAGCACGTTAAGAGACAACTCTCAAACACCGGAACTAGGTAAATTAATCCTTGTGCGGGAGATGTCCCGCGGGAGACTTCATCATCATCATCATTGTCAGTCCGAACAACGTCCGCTGCTGAACAAGGGCCTCCTCCCGAAGGTTGCCGAGGTGCCATAGTCACCACGCTTCGCAGGCGGGTTGGAGACCGCAGTATTATGTTGTAACATACAAGGAAACGCTGCTGCCCGTTCCCTGGTATACGACTGTTATAGATGATGTTATAAAAATTGGGACTAACGGTTAACGTGCTTTCCGAGGCACGGAGGGTAGTCTCTCAATCAACCAGACCCGGAAAGAAATCTTAGAATTTAGACGAATATTTCTTGTCCAGAGTGGGGATCTAACCCACGACCTCCGAGATTTAAAGCGAGCCAATTACCACTACGCTACGGAGGTTGTCTGTTGGCGGGAGACTTCACAAACACACATTTCATGAACACAATGAACACCTAGGTGTTCTGAGTCTAGACTCAGAACAACTCCGCATTAAACCTGTGGGTCAGAAAGTCTTCCTATTCCTAACTATTCAATCTCTGTCTATGCCTATTCCTAATTATTAGATCTCTATATATTCCTATTCCTTCCTAGCTACCGCAAACAGTATTCCTATAACACTTACACATTAAGCCCACTGTTTGTTTCATCCATTTTGTTGATGTTTCTTTTGCAACTTTACTCTTACTACGGTGTACGTAGGTATGAAATTCAAAGGCATAGTAGCATTGTCCTCCGGTATATGCAATTCCTTCCATTTTTGTGCAGCAAATACTGCAACAACGTGAGCAATGTTTTTAGAACTATGCACGGAATAATCTAACTGTGAAAGGCCTCGCATCTGTGTCTTTATTTTGTATTTCTTTTTAGACTTTTTAAGGGAGAGTATTGGAAATTGAACTTTTATACTATTCCATCTGTCTATCCAACTTTTCATCTTTTGTTGTGCAGTATAAATATTGTATTTTTTTACATCATATTTTTGTGTTCACACAGGGACCATAGTTCTTCCACAGTCCCACCATCCACATCCATACACTTATTCTTACTAAGATTACTAACCATATCCTGAAATACTACACTAGCCGGCGTTAAAGTCATAATTCCTCAATCTTCCCGGCAGCGACCACCCTGAGCGGAGGTCCAAGTCCCTAAGGGCAGGTCCTCTTGCGCAGGTAGCTTAGTTTGTAGTTTTTAAACTATGAAATAAGGCTTGAGCCCTGATTGCCCATATGGGCATAAAGCAAATAGCAAAAGATATAGCAAAAACCTCGTGGCTAAATGACACTAGTCCGAAAACACACTCGGCGGTGACTTTCTGTAGGTGTGTTTCGTACTCTATACAGGGATAGTCTTTGAACTACATCCCATAGCCTTTAGATTAAAATTGTCGAAACGGGCCTCTTTGAAATAGCTTTGGAACCTGTCAATGTTCCAAAGCTCCGCAACTCTATATATTGAATACTCCATCTCAAATACAAGTTCAAAAACATAAATATTTACTTCTACTCTACTAAATCTCTTGTATTGTTATTCTATGAGAAAAATAAACCATTCCCCTCCACTTTTCGCTCAAGTAAGGTTGAGAAGCAAAAAATATGATTTAATTACCTACAATTGATAAAAGTTTATGTAAATTACAGGGAAAATAAACGATGTTTCTAACTTGCACATTCTTTTCAAATCTAAAAATGACACTTAACAAGCAGACTTAATTTTGCGGTCCTTTTTTGATACTGTTTTGAAATGAACAAAACTTTAGATGCAAGAGTCCAACACGCACTTCTTACATTGTCCATCCATCAGGAAGGACAGAACTATGACAATAATTTTAGGGCCCAAATAGGGATGCGTATCATGTATCAAAACCCCTTTATATGTCCCACACAAAAATGTCAATTATCATTTTGAGTCTCAGAGAAAGATGAAAGCAACCCTTCTCATTTACACTGTCCATAAATCACTGTGATGTCAGAAGGAGACAACAATACGGAATGGGCGCGGTTGGCGTGTTGAACGCTTTTAATTAAAATGTTAAGAATTTGTATTCTGTATGCGGGTGTTTGATCGCCATTCTAACTAGATCCTTCCTTTTCAAGCCACGAAAAGGAAGCTGAAGAAACGCCATAGATCTATACAGTTTGGGTGTGATGTTAAAAAGAACACTTTTGTGCAAAAGTAACCCACACAAAGACAAGTATGTAAAAAAAAATCGTCAAAAATACGTAACGTTTTAATTCTTTTTCATAAATAAACATTTTTCATATTCTGTATGCTGGTTGTTTTGTATTCATTTCAGTTCGTTAGGTTCGTCCGTTTCCATGTCTAATATAATATATATTTTTTGTATTACCAATTTCAAAACGGGAAATGTATTCAGAATGCATATACTTGATCAATTTGTGAGCCTTACTTTTGTTTTGTATCTTGATATAAATATATTTATTAGGTGTTACAACATATGTTCCTAATGTATGTGCATAATATGTTTATATTCCCAATAGTGTCACTCACTTGGAACGTAAGTAAGAGGCCGTACTTATACCTACTGCGTTTGAACCATTGTTCACGGGTTGAAGTAGTCCATACCCAGATTGAAGGGTCAATGCTAAAGACCAAGGACTGGTCCGCAGAGTCAAATATGAAAGACACTAAACGAAATATGTAACATTTAATTTATTTCTTTTTAATATTAAAAAAATAATTAAATGTTGTGTACATTATATTTATTATGATTAAGATGTGATACGTTAAGTGCCAATTTCAGACCAGAAACGAGGATAATAATAATTTGTTTATCAATTTCTCTAATCTATCTAGTAGTATCTACTACCTATATATAAATTAAGTTTATTAATTTACACTAATTAGTTAACCGTAATCAATTCGTGTTAATTTCATTTATTCTATTATTATTTATCCTGCACATAGTAACCCTACCAGATTTTTTGTTAGCCTATTCATATTTCCTAACTATACCTAAATTAAAATGCCGAAATGTATATACGCACATAACTTGGGAACGACTAAATCAATTTGGTTGATCCTTTTTTTTTTTTGTTGTATTCGTAATAATATTACACACGGTGCTGCTCGCCAATTCTGTTACTTGAACTTGGCTTGACACACTACCGCGTGTCTAGATTATAGCGCCAAGATTTATGTGACAGTATTTTTTTGAGAAATCCGTGAGAAATGTCAGTAGGGTGGATGACGCCGGACACGAGCAGGTAGTGTTTAAATAAATGTGACTAGCGTATCACATGTTGTACAACAACCTAACGTTAAAATCGTTTCCCACTATTAGAAAACAAACATCATTTTTCAATCACATTTCATTTTTCTATTCGGCAAAAGAATTCTCCCTCTACAAACAAAATATGCAATCGAGGCATTCACAATAAGCATAGGTTTGCGCGAAACGTCATGAATTCGATGAAATAAACGATGGATGTTGTTCAGAAACAATCGCAATAAATCTCGGGCATGTGAAGCGCAATTTCTCGGCGGCCGGTGGCGCCCGAACTTTTGCAATATTGACGGCTTCGATGCTGACGTCTCGCTAGGCAAGGCGTCAGCATCGCATCCTACCAACGCATCTAAAACATGATCGATTATTATATCATAATACAAAAATATACTGTATACCTACAGCAGATATAAGATTCATGTGTGAAAGTTTCGAACGGAAGAATAAGTGTCCATATTTATGCTGTGTCTTTTAGATAGCTAAAGTATTATAGTTAATAATAATTTTGTAGAGAATAAAAAAGTTGAACCAAAATATTTAGATGTAATTTGTCCATACGAAAATATTCCCAATGTATTTCAAATCATTTAAAGGCAAAGACATAAAAAAATTCTTTGTTGAAATTCAACCAATTAAATTGAATTAAAGATTCACAATTCGCACAGTTCGTTTTACATTCAACATCTTCATGTTAAATGTCAAACGAGCTGATGTGGGGCTATTCTTTGAAGTAACCTTTTGAATGCCACTGTAAGAACCGCCGTACAACATGCCAGTGTTACTTGATATGTAAAATACTCACGTTTTAAAGCAAAAATGTGACTACAGCTACACATAGAGAGACAAGTGGCATACGCTCAGAAAATAAAATGTGTGAGCTTTCATACGTGCCAAAAACATAACGGAAAGATGCCATTTAGAAGAAAATCTGTACTATATGCCAAATTTGTATACCAAGGCATCAGCGCTGAGAAGCGTTCGCGTATATCGAACCATAGATAAGTGCTCATTTGACAGTCGAACAACGTGTATGAACAACTTGCCCCACTCAATCTAACTTTTAGCGCAAAAATGATGAATATGAGTTTAATAAAGGCATGTTTTCGTCGAATATTTTGCCAGCTTCCAAACTTCAATTCATCTCAAACTTTATTTTTGTTTTAGTCACTACTTGCATTGTTGAACAAATATACTGTTATTTTTTTAAATTGATTAAAGTTTGATGTAATGTAATATTAAAAAAATAAACGGAGCTTGTAAAATATGATGATTGAATTTTTCGCAATCAAAATTGCATCAAATATTCAAGAGAATGGATTATTGTTGCTAATAAAAATAAATATATAATATCGTTTTGGCCGGCAGCTGTTAGTGCATAGGTATATGAGAGTCAATACATTGGACACGTGTGCCAATGTCCTATTGATATAGTTCTAAACGGAACTCGTAAAGTTTTCCAATATCGGAACCGTGTCGAGTGCATGCAAACAAATTGCATCTGTCGACGTCCCAATTCGTCGCTTCACGGGGAAATTTCAAATTTTTGACATAGCCTCTTTTGAAAACATTGCGTGTATGAAGTATTTATACCCAGCCTGTATGACTATCCAGGTTTTATAATCATCGGCCATTTCTTTTTTCATTTGCATTTTCTCTAGACTTAAGACTTCGTGTACTTTTACTTACTTTAAATTTGAATTACAAAATGTTTCGGTATGAGTTTGGACTTGATACTGGAAATAAATTGAAGTCAGCGGTGCATGAATTGGCGATGGGGACCAAGAACAATTATATCAACGTCACTGCATAAAATAACTTTATCAACTTTTTAACTGCGAACAAGGCAATAAATTTGGTACTTCCACTTACTTAGCGGTATTTTTTGAAGATAAGCTATTCATCTCAATCTCCCCTCTATTTTAGAACTAATTACGTACAAGAATATCTTAACAAAAGCCAACTTTATTTGGTCACAGAGTAAACACTACCTGTAGTTTTCCACTGATTAGGGATAAAGAAATGTTGTATCGAGGGGGATATTTTTTTCTGTAAACGAGATAAAGTCACTGTATTACACTATCTATAATTTATTTGGGCGACGACATTGCCGTGTCTCCCCAGCTTCCCCTTTGTATGTTGTTGGTTCGGATCCTAGTTAGATGACATTTTATGGACCCCTTGTAATCCCCTGACGTGGAAACTCACATATCTTGCAGATTCTGGCAACCCGGAGAAAATAAATAAATATTGAAAATACTTAGGAGATTGAATTATTTATTCGACGTTTCTCTGAAATGGTAAATAGAGGACGCGAGGAATGTATTGCTCACTGCGATACGTATGAATAAGTGAAAACATTGGGCATGTAGATTCTTATACAAAATCAATGGAGAGATTAATATAACACTGATCCTTATTTATCGGAAGCTCTTAAAGCTAGTGAGATTCAGTTCTAGTTCTTGACGTTTTATAATGATAAAGTAAACAATTTATTTACTACTAGCTGCACCCCGCAGTTTTACTCGCGTTACTCTTTTGCAGTGGGTTGGAGGGTGATGATTTGTAGCGTATATGTTAATCCAGCTTAAAAACTATTTATCCTATAAAAACCGAGTATCATTTCAGCTAAATCAGTTCAGTAGTTTTTGCGTGATAGAGAAACAAACATTCATCCATCCAAACAAACTTACTAACTTTCGCGTCTATAATATTATTAAGGATAAATAAATAAACTATCATTTGCTAGCCGCATATTAAAGCAATAAGAAGCAATGAAGCAAATCAAAAACCTGTGTTTGTGATTATAGTCTTATCAAAGTATTGAAAAAATGACGAAAATTATGAAAATATTAATTATTATCTATATAAAAATATACACTAAATAAACGCTAATTTCACCATTGCATGATAAACTCATTTAAAATATTAAAACAATAGAACTAAACCATATTTCCCAGTTTAATCTAATTTGATTGGCTTAACAATTTTACTTCGTTTCACATTCAATATTGTATTATATGTTATCGATAAATCAACGATAATATATTTATTTTGTACAGTTTTCGATAAATGAAAACAGCAACTCAATAAATTCATATCGAAATAACACGAAAAATGAAGCGAATGAATACACGATTCGGTCGAACAGCAACACGAATCAGCTCACTTGTTCATTCAAATTCACATTTTTCAAAGCAAATGTTAACAGAACAAATAATTGAGTAATTGGCTTCATGAACCAGTTTCAGTGTTATTTAATCATGAATTAACAGCATGTAAACATTAAACAATCCTTTAATTAAATACGTCACGATAAATGTGCCACTAAATATACTGAATGCGATGTATCTTATGACGTCCTCCAAAAACAGTCATTCAAATTAAACCAATAATATTGTTTAATATGTAAATCTCACTTTAAAAGCGCCACCATGTTTGACGTTTTCATTTCGATTCGATCATTGGCCGAGTGTCCGTCATGTATATTGATGAGTATGACTCTGATTGGCTGAGCAGCCGCTTTTGTTCGACGAATTCAATTTATACCAGCATTCACCCAGATATTTACTTTAATCTGGATAAAGAAAATTCTCCGGGATTAATTTATTTTGTCAAGAACGAGAGAAAAAATAAATAATCACGTAGACACAAAAATAATTGTAAGTTCCGACCATCAATCAGCGAGCCAACCCGGATTGAACAAAACAGAAAAACATGGCGATGGATCGAACAATAGATGATGCTGACGATCCGTCGCACACAGCCCAAGATGGCCGCCGCCTTTTGGCGGGAACCGCTGAAGCGAATAATTGACAAAGGATACAAGTCTTTGTGTGTTTGGGCCAACTTGCTTGTCCACGAAAATATTATTCAGGTATAATGCGCAATATGAACATATTTTATAATAGAAATTCGTATCTCATATTTTTATTATTTATTCCAATAAACAACATAAATAGAATTTTTCCATAGACAAATATTATTATTTGTGTAGTCATGTAAAGAAAATAGCTAAATAATGACCAAACTAACTTCATGAATAACTTGGCTCGCAATAATCTCATTTGTAAGCAAACCTAGTAGATAACTTATATAGAAACACAACAACATTGTTGGCCGAATGATTATATTTTCTATTCTATACATATATCCTACACTATACCATAGAAGTTCTTACTAAATTATCGGTATGTTTCGTTAAAGCACCACCACTGATTATATCATACAACTCTGTTACCCCACAAAAATCGGTTGGTGCCCACATAAAAACAGGGCAGGGCAGATCACAAATTGGTTCCCCTTACTTGGTTGAATTATAGACATTTCTCTTATTTCAGAATAGGTACTAGAGACCCTTAACAATAGACAACAAAGACATTATTCGCATACGAAACGTCGAACTTGAATGCCTTATTTACAACATAATGGAAGTGAAAAATTTCATTTTGAGCCATTTTATAGTTTGCATGGGAATGTTGAGTGGACCAAGGAGATCGTGTGGTAGACATTTTATCAAATAATTTAAATATGGAAGTAGGATGTAACGGTCATAGTAGGATAAAGCAACCTTCATATTTTCATCTGCAAATATTTTATTGCCGAGTGGTTTCAGGATTAGAATAGACCGCGCCATATTTTCCTATGGCTGTTGTAAAAGGTGACTAAGGGATGTACAGCTTATGGCAGGGAAGCACCTATCATCTCAAGCTTAGTTACCATCTTACTGCGATCACCAATTCGTCTGCCAAGCGTGGTGATTATGGCAATATCCCTCAACACTATAGCTTGCTAAGGTCTATTGAAAGGAGGCCCATATTCAGCTTTGGACGTAAATGGGCTGTAAGAGAAGTAAAAGTATTTTTATTTTGTTGAAACGTTTCGCCGAACTCCTAAAATAAAAACAGGTTAGTCCTGTAACTTCATTGAAAGCAAATATAAATCTTGAGTAATATAGTAAATAGAAATTTTGAGTAATATAGTACTATATTATTCAAATTAAATGAAATAAGTAGATGTATGTTGTTACAATGTTGTTCAAATTGAATATAAAGCATCATATAAATTGATACAAGTATCTAAACTTCTTTCAATACTTACAGCTGACATAGTTTGAAGTTCGAAAACTCACAAGTAGCTTCCAATACGCTGTCGTCGAACAAAAACAAAGAACAACTATAAAAACTTGATAGAATTGCCATTTAAAGAGTGTATTGTAATATCAATAAAGTCGGAGTTACAATCCCGCTAACCAGGCAACTCAACTTTGTCTGGTAAATCTCAAAAACATAATGTAACTTACACCGGTTATTCGGCTCTCTATAATTGGCAAAGTTTGCGTCATAATTTCTTTATGAAATTTTCGTGCCAAATATCTTAATTAAGGGTTGAGGGACTTTCGCAATTATGCCAAACAGAACGCAGGTATGCTCAAGCAACTTTAATGAATTGCCACCAACTTGTGTCACAATTCATATTAAATTGTGTACACTCATAATGTCTGTTTGTCGTTAGTTTTCAAAACTACAGTTAGCCGCGGCATAATGACGTTTACCGGGCTAAATCACGCAGTTAACGTTACTTAGCCGTGATTCACATTAGATTTAGTCGTTGAACTATAAATAATTGCTTTTATAAAAGTCATATATAACCCCTAAATGGGTCTGAATTGTGTTCCAACGGTCCAATGTCGTATATATTTTTTTGCTTTGTAATCTAACAAGGAAATCCATCACAGTGAACTTTGGCCTGTCAACAACACTGACATCAACCTTATTTACTATCGAATACAATAGCAATGTACGGCTGTCAATAACCGCTCCCGGCACTCACGAATAAGATACGGATCTTAAAAGTTATAAGAGTTCTCCGTTACATTTTTCATTTTCTTTATCTAGAAATGTTATTTTCGTAACATAACTCAACTATATAACAATTACATTAGTCGATAAACAGTTGTTGGTGTATAATTTACCGTGTTAGATTACGGAAAGCGATTCTATAGATAGGCTCACCCCACACGAAGGCGCGACCGCAGCTACTACCCACAAAATAAACGTCGCGGCAATAGGAACCATTCCAACTAACTTCACCTGAAATCCTCAACTCCAAGTACGATTAAAACCACGAACAAACATTCAGCTAACAACTATGAGTTGAGTTCCCACCTTAAAATGAACTGTGAGGCTTGAACGCGTCACAGACAGAATTGAACGAGCTGAAGAGTTTACACGTGCGGTTAGAGCTCCACATAATTTGGTTACGAAGCCTGGCCAGCCTGCTGGAAGAGGCACAAGTAATTGGCCGCAATAACAAGTCGCGTAACAACAATTTTTAGTCTCCTGTTCTGTGACTACTTATACTTGGATATTGGGTATTTAGATAGCTCGGAACTTCTTTAATGTACCTGATTGTATTAGTTGCTGGTTTTGTTATAAAGTAACATGTTTTTGTCTTTGTTCCAGAAACGTTGTATACAATCTCAGCTTAACAGACCTGACAGAACAACGCCGGCTGGTCTGGTACTCGCCAGAAAATGACGTCAAAATGTGCGTCGTCAAAGGAAAGGACGAGGTCAGTACCGATACAATTTCATTACACCGAGATTTTTTATGCGTTGCTAATACTCAGCGAAATCATCTATTTTTGGTAGTGCAATCGATCTATTTATATACTTTTTTAATAGCATTATATGGCAGTTTAAAATGACTTCGAAACAGTGGTACGGACGCCCGTTCTTTCTAAAAAAAATTATTGCAAGACATTAGAGCTCATTTTACCAGCATTTTTTTATTTTTTGTATAACAAAACATATGAGTATTTTAATGATACTGTTCCACAATAATACTAATGGTAAAACGTCCTAATTCTAAGAAACAATTAAAATATCACGGTTTATATTATACTTACTAATATAATTAATGTTATTTTCATAAAGAAATCATACTCGTAAGTTAGTCTTTGCAATTAAAATTCTCGCTCAATTACAAATCTATTAAAACCAAAATTCGCTCAGCGGGAAAATAAGGGAAATTTTCGGAGTATTTCAGGTACATGCTAGATCGATTCTAATTCTCCGGAAACATTAACATCTAGAAATTGTATTTAACTGGATACTATAAATAGTAGGCCTGAAGACTAAAAAAATATATTTATTCCGTCAGGAAGATTAATTAAAAATATTGGACATATATTTGTTTATATATCAAATCAATCAAAAATTTACAAAGAAACAGAGCAACAACAAACTATTAAGTTCAGTAGAAAGAAGAAAAACTTGTGACGTCACTACTAAAATTGTACCTAGAATTTACGTTACATGAAATTTCAACGCGCTGTATCTACGTCATTTTATGTTTGCGAAACGAAAAAAATAAATCACGTTTTCAATATTTTTTGGTAATCTAACTGACGGACTAAATATATTTTATAGTCTTCATGTCTATTCAATCAAACTACTACGTCGTAGAAATCTGCGTAGTAGTTCGCTACGTGCTACGATAATGTTAGTCATAAATAAGACCTATTTTGTAAGGAATTATTTTAATCAAACTATATATCATAACTGCTGCAATGGCACATATCCAATGCAAATATAGTTAACCTAAGCTTTTAATAACCACAAGCCGGATATGCGATTTTGAGCAAAGAACAATTAAATTGCGCTGGGGCTCAATATCAATGTTACCTGCCGCCATCTTGCGGGAAATAATTGAATTTGGAACGAGCCGGTCGCGTATGAAACGAGGCCTTATTCCGCTAAACGTCTCTCTACCGAATACCGGCAAATTAAAAAGCCAATCGAGTGGAAATTCGCGCCAGAGTACGCGAAAGACGTTCGAGGAACCTCCCGTATAACTTTATTTTAGTTCGAGTTAATGAGCGGCCTCATTTCGAGCTTACGGAATATGAATGTCGGTCCCGTTATATGGTGGTCGTAACCCGTGGAACGTATGTGAATGGGAGAATTTAAAGGATTTTTGACTCGTTGCGAGAAATTGCAGAGTTTTCTGTTGCTTTATTTACTAGGTTTATAATATTGTAGGCTTTGTACAATAAAATAGCTGAATACTACGAAAATGTCTCTGATGTAAATAGCATAATTATATTTTTAAATTTAAATAACTATATTAGAAAACCTCCGTGTTGTAACGATATTAAGTCTCGTTTTAAATCACGGAGATCGTTGGTTCGATTCCCTCTCAAGACATTTTTGAATTATTTGTATGAACCACCGTGATTTGTAACCGTCAATTAAATATGTAAAGTCCCCCGCGATTATATTTAGTGAGTGCGAGAGTTGACTTAAAAAAATAAGACTAATAATTCAACCGAAATTATTAAGTATTTAAGTAGAAATATTACTACCCTACAGTCCAGCCAGATTCCTACAGATTTAAGCGATAGTGATCAAACTCTAAGGAGACTAGCCATCATCGCAGAAAATATTATAGTACAAAAGTATATACGCAAACGTAATGCACCGCCTATTATTTCTTTGGTCTCAAACTGCAGTGGGACGGTAAACAGAAATATAAAGCTCTTGTATTCAGCTAAATATTTTTTATATTTTTACCAATTATTATGAAAACTGCTACAATTTTATCCACACTCTTAATTACCATCATATAAATAATTCGTGCGTTAAAAATATATCACCAAAACTATTTAGCCCATTTACCAGGCGCGCATATTTCTCGAGGAGGAAATTAAACCGTTGTTATAGTCTCGTTTAGTACTTGCCCTACATTTTTATGAGAATTTCTGTAAGCACTTTCAGTTTTATGACCTTGATAACTGAATGTCACGAAAATATAGTTAAGCGTTCTAGTTTTATTATGACAGATGGTTTTTAAAGGTTAATATACCTCTTTGTGATAAATTAGATTCCATCTCTACAGTATTTTTTCTAAGTGTACCTTGTGTAGGTGTGGAACCTTTTTTATTTGACAATAGTCTAGTCTTGCCACTAAAATAGCTGGTTTATGTACCCTACTCCTCGAGGTATGGCTATCCTCTTGCCTCATAGACTTAGTCTGTAGTATTTGTAGGTAATTTCAATTATCTGTATGTAACATAGTATATAAGAAAGTCGCTTCCCGCAGTCTGTCTGTCCCTATGTGTAGATCTTTAAAACTACGCAACGGATTTCGATGCGGTAATTTTAATAGAAAGAGAGATTCAAGAGGAAGGTTTCCATGTTTAATAGTCCCTAGTTTTTTATCTTTTTTTTGTATATTACCAGACTAAATTCAAGATGTAGTATATTTATTGTTTCTAATACTTTTGTACGTATATTCGCTATACCACTAATAGCTCTTAATTAGGTAATGCAATGTGATACCAAATTGAATGCATTAACCACTTGGCTAATTAGATACCCATCCAAGTGGGTATATTCCAATTATTAATCAGTAATTAACACCAATACCACATTTCTGTGTATCAGATTTTAGAAACGATTGTATAATAGTTTGTTATTATAATCGTTACCACATGTGATCAATTTCGTTGCGTTTAATAAATGTTAACAATATAATCATTATTATTTATGATATGAACAGTAGATTTTCAAAATCATTAGGTATAAAATGAAATTATACAAAAACTATATACCTTTATCATTAAAAACGGACAGTTATAATGACAATAATGCGACATTAATGCAATTCTGTCTTATCAAAGATTGTTTGGTTCATCATCCCATTTTGTCCACAATCTGATTGGGGATTTAGCCATCCTACTATCAACGCGAATGTTTGTAATCGCAAAAATTACTGAACGGATTTGGCTAAAAGTTTGCAAGCGGATGGTTTATAAGCTGGATTAACATATAAGCTACAAAACATCACGCTCCAACTCACTGGAGCAGAGTAAAGCTGGTAACACCTCGGGGCGTTGCTAAATCGCTGGTAATAACGCCTGTTAACTCCGTACGCACATGTCATAGACTTTGTATGACAATCTGGGCCAACGCCTTTACGTGTACAAAACACCTGGATTTTTCGCAAATTACCTACTAGCTATTTACTTTCATAACATTTCTAGATATTTTTCTTACAGATAAAATAATTTATTTCCACGCGACTTCACCCAAACGCTTTTTAGCATAAACGAATTTCTTAAGACTCAGTATTTACAAATTGCTAGAATTTCTCGGCTAGAATATAGGGAGAAGTTTTAAAACGTTATGCAGCCATTAGTGGCGTCAAAACGACTTTCGATTAATGTAACTGCCGCGGCTTGATCGCACGTTTTAATAAGTTTTTGCTCTTGCAGTAATTGGGAACTAGTTAGTAATAAGTAATTTATTTCTCATAATGGTTATAAATTAGTCGCATATGGTAAAGACAACCTCCGTAGCGTAGCGGTATTTGGCTCACTTTACATCGCGTAGGTCGTGGGTTTGATACCCACGCCGGACAGGAAATCTATGTGTAAATCCTAAGATTTGCTCTCCACATTCATTAATCTCCTCATCCTTGGTTTAGGCTACTTCTAACCTGACATTACTTAAGATCCTCCCCGATTTGAACCTGGATCATCCACCTAGGTCTTCTCCTTACAGCTTTTATAACATTAATATGTCTTTACCATAGCATACTCATCATCAGCAGCCCGTATAACGTCTACAGGTTAACATGGGCCTCCTCCCGAGGTAGGATATTTGCCATAGTCACCACGATTGGTAAGTGGGTTGGTGACCGCAGTATTATGTTGTAACTCACAAGGAAACGCTCCCGAGAGCTCCCGGGCGCTCACTCCCTTGTATGTATACGATGACGTTATAACAATTGGGACCAACGGCTTGACGTGCTAGGAAGATACTCGCTCAACTAGACTCGGAAAGAAAACCTATAGTTGACTTGAGACGAAACTAGACTGACAAGGACGAAATTGATTGCTAATTTTTACGTATATCCTTACTATCCTTACTAATATTATAAATGTAAAAGTAACTCTGTCTGTCTGTCTGTCTGTCTGTCTGTCTGTTACGCAATCACGCCTTAACTACTGAAGCGATTTAAATGAAATTTGGTACAGATATAGTCTAGAGCCTGAGAAAGAACATAGGCTATATTTTATTATGAATTTCCCACGGGAACGGGAGTTACGCGGGTAAAACCGCGTGCGGGAAGCTAGTTGAATATAAATGAATGCTTACTTATTAACATATAGTTACTTAAATAGTATATAGAGGGGTGAGGTACTCCACATACACAAAAATTTCTTGTCCGACCTGGGTATTAAACTTAAGATCTTCGAGACTTAAAGCAATACCTCTACCGTTACGCCACAGAGGTTGTTAATGTAAAACTTTATGAAAATGCACATAAAACACTCGTAGTTAAATAAGCAAGGCATTTAAGCGTGAGCGTCGTAAACCGAATTTCTTTCATAAATATAAATATTTTGTCGATTTTCGACATTTATTATCGATTCATAAAATATTTTATGTTTTATGATCTGTTGATATTTTTATGCCAAGATATTTAATTAATAGATAAAACTAAAAATTCTTTTTTTTTTTTGCTTTTAATAAAGGACTTGTTTATTGACCTTTAAGATACCTAATAACAATTAAACCTAGGTTATTTATTTATTCCACCCCAGATTTATTTATTTCACACACAGACCATCCCATGTCCTCCCATGGGTGTCGTTAAAGGCGACTAAGGGACATATGGCTGATGGATGGGCAGCAGGATCTATTAGCTTAAGGTTTACATCTTACTGCGATCACCAATCCGTCTGCCAAGCGTGGTTATTATGGCAATATCCCTCTACGATCCTGGCTTGCCAAGGTCTGTTAAGAGGAGGCCCATGTTCAGCAGTGTGGACTGGATGTGGACGTAAACTGGCTGGTGATGATGATGGTGATGATGATTGGTAAAAGAATTTACTAATAAAGCAAACCACCTCACACACAGACTGTCAACATTTACTTTTTATAAAATTATTATAGAATGCCCACCATTCTACAACAGCATTGAACGCGCTAATCTCAGGAACTACTGGTCCAATTTAAAAGATTCTTTCAGTGTTAGATAGATCGAGGAAAGCTATAGGCTATAGGTATTATTATGATTTTTATACAATCCGATGCCCTCGTAGACCCGAAGTCCGAGAGGCCCGCGAACTGTAAAGTAGAGTGACAGTTGCACAAAACTCCCCTAAAATACTAAAAGTCATAATCCCTCAATCTCATCGCCAGCGACTGCCCTGAGCCGAGGTCCAAGCCCCACAGGGGGCGCCCTCTTGCGCAGGTTGCTTAGTTTGCAGTTTTTAAACCATTTATTAAGGCTGGAGCTCTGCTCGCCTTTATGCCCGGTAAAGTAGCAAAAGCCTCGTGGCTACCTACGTAAGTCAAACCGAAAAAAAAATATATATACACGGGTGAAACCGTGTATAACAAAATACAGACTAATCCATACAAAAAGCAATACCATTTTTTCATACTACTCTCTAATTTTTTTTTTTGACCACTATTGGACACACTATTGGAACAACTACGACTGAAATTGATCGATTTAAAATTGGAACAATACGAAAAACATTCGTAAAATTTCGTTTACGTTAACGACGCGCGCCATGGGTGTAACGGTCGACAGCGGGTTAATTAAGCAAAAGTTTAAAAAATATTATACATATATATTAAAACTAGGTCATTTCAACACCAAAATTAGTTTTCTAGAGCTGTAGCAACTATATTAATTAAAGTTCGAAAGCAATGTATTTTTAATGAAAATGTTGTAACGTAAATTAGTGTTGAATCGTTAGCTTTTTGGATAACAATAATTGACATATAGCCGTAACTATGTATATCAGTAAAGTTCGGTTTATCGTCATACTTAAGTATGTAACTAGGAAGTCGTAGCTTTGATTGGATTGATGGTAAAAATCTAAAAAGATTTTTCAAATCATATCAAAGATTTTTGAGTGACTCAGCTTGATTGAGGGACCTACGTGCCTCTGTTGGTCCCAATTGTCAAAGCTTTATCGAATCTTTATGGAAGCTGCCGTAGGCTTGGGCCCCTGACTTGTGGTCGCCGGTTCGATCCCCACCCATTGCACTACCGACGTGAACCCACTCGTAACTCAAGCATTTTAGCTTAGCACAGGGGGTTAACAAGAATACTAGTAGACTGCAAAACTCTGCTAGAAATACAAAACAAATAAAAAAGGCTTCTTTTTAGTCTTATTACGTACCCAGTTTTTGTACAGTTATTGTTACTTATTAGGTTCTACATACACAATTCTCAGTTTAGAAACTTTTTGTGGATCTAAATAAAACGATATTACTGTGGAAATATCGCTTACTTATCACAAACTCTTTGTCTGCCGAATCGGTTATTGGCTAGCCGAAATGACTTAATCTAAACTATCGGTTTTCTATCCGATCAATAGCTAAAAGTTACGCTTATAACCTAAATAACTTCCAAACCCGTAAGAAACTAATTGTACTCAAGGGTAATCGATTCTATCCGATCGAAAATATTTAAAAAGCTAAATGTTTAGGCTTTCAGGTAGTCTCAAAGAAATCGCAGTAGCGATAACATCGCCTGTTATACATTAGTACTTTAAATTTAAATTACTATTAGTTTGTAATTGTATTTTTTGTGTATAATAAATTATATTTTTATTTAATTGATTTACTTTATACCGTTTGTATAACAATAACTAATAGACGCTCAATAGAATGAACAATGAATAACTTCTATTTAGATTTGAAGATGTCCTCAATAATGCGTTGAACACTTTATAGCACATTCTTAAGAGTAATGTTAATAGAAGATAGTCAATTTCCTTGAGGAAAGTCACGTACGACATGTCTGGACTTCAATAAGAGCGCTTAGTGCTTCTAGAAGTGGTACTCGATGTATATTTATATATTTTATTATAATATAGTGTTAGTGTCTAAGTAATGGGAAGATACGGAGCTGCCAAAAACGTTTAATTTTTTTCTCGTGTTTGTGGCCAAAGTAATGGTTATAAATGTTAGTAGTTATGTTAAATCCTATTATAAAGTAACATTAAAAACTGAAGTGCTAAAGTTTAAGCGCAATGCAGTATTGTGTTCAATAATTTGAACGTGCTAAGTTTTGATTGCAGTTATCTATTGAAGTAGTTAATTAATATCATTAATATAAAAAATAGGGTATCTAGATGCATCTGTAGCGACATCTACAGTAGCCGCACAAAAAACTACAAGAAGACAAGTAGCGCCATCTACCACCAAGCATCCCAACTAACCTGTATCACGCAATTCAAGTTCGCAAGCCAATTCGAACATATACAAGTTCCGAACAATAACTAATGGCCGTCGGCCGCCGGGCATACCACCTCGCCCCGGCAAAGAAGATCTTCATTTTCTGTGGAGGAACATCACCAACCGTTCCTCTACACATCATCTGTACTAAAATATGTAGTTTATTATAATCTGTCAACAATTTAATTTATGTCTGAGAATTGAAAATATAGCCCTTAAATAAGTAAATTCCTTTTGGTGCCGTAAGAGGCGACTAAGGACCATACAGCTGATAGAAGAGCAGCAGCATCTATCAGGTCAGGGTTACTCACCATCTTACTGCATTCACAAATACGCCTACCAAACATGTTGATCATGGCAGTATCCCACAACGACCCTAGCTTGCCAAGGTCTGTTAAGAAGAGACCCATGTTCAACAGTGGACTTAAATGGGCTAATAAAGAAAAAAAAGTTAATGTATTGTAAATGCGAGAATAACAAAAGCGATTAACTATTTCATTTCATAAGACCCATTGCTAGCACTATAATAGCCCACAAAATTCCAATTCGGAGACCGACTATTTGTATCCCAGTAACCTAATAAACAAACTCATGTCGTCCAGTGCAATATAGAGCTCATGTTGTAACAGAACCGTCTCGAAGGTTCTACTAAAACGTACGGCGGCCGTCAGCTGTACCCATTACGCAGACCTATTCGACGCATCCCGCAATACCCAGTAGGGTTGCCGCAACTTGAAGAGTAAACTAGCAATATTCGACCGTTCTCTTTAGATTTAGCTACAACGAGTGCATCGTCGTTGCGACTGAATCTAAGGTGTGGTACTACGATCGGTAACAGTTTTAGAAATATTTAGTTATGACTCTTTTTATTTAAAAGTAGATGTTAAGTTTTACTAGTTTATACAAGCAAAATGACCAGTAGGCAGTTTGATGGCCCCGGTATATTATGTGTCTTTTTATGATAATTTTGGTTGTAAATTACAATAGATAAATGACACATTCGATAAGATGAAATACCAAAAGTGTGTGTAAGTAATTTAGTTTACTATAAAATCTATGTTCACTAACTATTTAACAATTTTAAAAATTAATAAGAAGTAGGTGTTTCGAGTGATTATTAATATAACATATTTGTGTATACTAATACATACATACAAATAAAAGTAGCAAATTTAAACTAAAACTAACTAACAAAATACTAACTTAGAATAGTTAAAATTCACTTAATTACCTGCCTTTATTTATTTTTTTTACTAAATTTAGGCTTACGTTTGACCATAATCTCGCGTGTTGGAAGGCGAAGATAAGGCCTGAGATGATACACGCTTGCCTAAAAAGTGTCTTATTCCCACAATATAAAGCGCAACAGCCCTAACTAGCCTCTAAGCCTGTTACTACCATCCCTGGAGCTTTGTAACTGTTCCAATTTTGATTCGTAGTAACGCAACCGTTACTTGACCAGTTACTTTCTAATTCAGTCCACTCTCCATTCCAAATCTAAATGTGGACTCCGTTACAGGGGAATGGGGAAATTTAAATTTGGAAAGAGAAACCAGAATAAACCAGCTTTTATTTGATGGCCTTTATAGTTGATGGCTGGTGACTTTTCCAGATCCTTATAACCCTTAAAGATTTACAGTTTTAATACCAAACCATAATATAAATTGGAATCCTGAGCCTAGATTTTAGCGTTTTTTTAAATCCATAATCAATAAATGTACTTTCGTACTGTATCTTTGAACTACAACGTCAGAATTTTCTACTGATACAAGCGAGAAATAAAATACAATGGACTTATATTAGGTGCATAGTTGAAATAAATGAACCTATATTTATTTTAAAACTTCCAAAATCTAGATCTTCCAAAAGATTATACATTCCACTTCGCACTCAAATAATCAAATTTACGATATGCCACTGAAAGCCTTGGGAGGGGAGTCCAAATCTGTTTAGGAAGCAATAGCAGTCGCTGCACGTCTGTAGGTACCCTAACAAAATGTCGGAGCCGGCCAGGCTGCATTCAAGCATGAATTTCCGTCGTCCCATGAGCGTCGGGCAATCAGTCGAGAGGGCAAAAAGAAAAGTTCTGTTTAGACAGTCAATCGCTTTGTGTTGGTGGTACGGTGTACGCATTATGAAATACTGGCAAGATAGAATTGTCTTGTTACATCAAATGTCACAGCTGTTAAATATTCTATGTTCGAGTAAATGCAGTTGATGTGATTTTTGTAATATTCTGTTATCGATCGGTTGATAACTTTAGCGAATAGAAAGGTTATGAACACTTAAACGACTACTTAATTCTTATGAACAATTTTGCTGAAACGCATTTATTATATTCTAACTATTTTTAATCTATACTAATATTATAAAAAGCAAATATTTGATTCTCAGTTTGTTTGCATTGAATAGGCTCCGAAACTACTGGAGCGATTTCAAAAATTCTTTCACCATTAGCTACGTTATCCAAGATTAACATAAACTATATTTAATTATTAAGTTCGGAACGGGAGCTACGCGGGTGAAACCGCGCGCTGGAAGCTAGTTTCCTTTAAATTGTAACAATACAAGATGGTTAAGAATAGCTAGTTATCTAGTAGCTATAGCTTAGTCAACATCATATACAAAATGTTGTGTGATGTAAACCGGATCACCCCTGATCTAACTATAAAATGCACCGGATGACAACCCCCTTATAGTAAACCAACACTAACTTACGTCTACTTCAAGAGACCCCTAACCCTAAAACACAGACCTATGTGTTTTAGGGATGGGAAATGATACCATAAAAATACTATGGTTATGGGGTAACCAAAGATAAAACGACGTTCCTATTTTGAATAAAGGAACTGACAACATATAAATATTTGCCATATTAAATACTAGGAATTGCTCGCGACTCTGTACTCGTAGATTACGGATTCCCCATACGAATTGGAGGATTCTCCCTAGATCTTACCGGATCAGCGTACTAAATTTCATCTTCAACTTCACTTCAACCGCCACTAGGTCCATTGCTTAGAAGACCTAGGCAAGGTCGTTGAGGGATATTGCCATAATAATCCTCAACGATAGGACAGGCAGATTGGTGATCGCGGTAAGATGGTAAAAAAACTGGAGCTGAAAGATACTGCTGTCTATCAATCAGCCATATGTCCCTTTGTCGCCTCTAATGACACCCAAAGTCATTATCACCCAATGTGACCGCCGTGAGCCGAGCTACAAGCCCCACAGGGGGCACCCCCTGTGGGGCTTGGACCTCAGCTCACGGCTCTTGCGCAGGTTGATAGTTTGTAGTTTTTAAACCATTTATCAAGGCTGGAGCTCTACTCGCCTTTATGCCCGGTGAAGTAGCAAAAGACTCGTGGCTACCGGAACGTACGTATGTCCATCTGAAAAAAATGACGACACCCATAGGGTCTATTTTTAGCCAGAAATATATATCATAGCAATCAGTTTTGTGGTTTAAACTGTATGCTGATATCAATCAATAACGGTTGCCTTTCATATACACAGACGAAGATTCAATACTACGTACAATTTACATGTAATAAAGTCCAACATTTTAGTGATCCCTTTTTCAGCCCGTGTAACGTCCACAGCTGAACATGGGCCTCCTTCAAAGGGAGTGTTGCTTTATTCACCATGCTTGGTGACTGCAACCAACCAGACCCAGAAAGAAACCTTTGATTTTACACAAAGATTGTTATGTCCAACCTTCGAGATTTAAAGCGTCAAGCCATCACGGAGGTTGTCCGGTGCTGATATGGCAGCTATTAACCACAATTACAACACTTGATAGCTGAACAAAACACGCATCGAACCCGAAACATTCAGTTCAGCAGCTCTCATGCTTGGATACTCGATAATAGTGGTATTATCTGATGTAGTCAATAACTTAAGCTACACTGAGCTACCACAGTAGCATTGTTCTGTTTGCTTAAACTAACTTGGACTTTCATGCAACAGTTAATTCGAGTTGATCCAAATTAAGTTAAGTCGGAGTTTGTATAACATTCCCGTATCTGTATGTTGGTACCACTGAAAATATGGCCAGCTATTTTATTTTAAGCTGGCTTTTCTACAACATTTGTACAACGTAGTGAAACTTAGATTACATTACAAATTGGAATCTTTATTTTATCCTTATTGTTACGTAATTTCTGTTGAAAGTTTTCTAATCTTAATTGACACGCTCGTTGGATATTATAAGTAGTAGTAGATAGTATAAGTAGTATACAGTATAAAATAATTATAAAGTAATAAATTAGTTTATATTTTAAGGAGTTTAAATATACATATATTATAAACTAGGTACGCCCCGTGGTTTTACCCGCTTCACTCTGCTCCAGTGTGTCGGAGCGTGATATTTTTTAGCCTATATGTTAATCCAGCTTATTAACTATCCGCGTGCAAACTTTCAACCAAATCCATTTCGTAGTTTTTGCGTGAAAGAGTAACAAACATACATACATCCACACATATAAACTTTCGCATTTATAATATTAGTAAGATTCCATTTTAACAATATTTGTATAATTTTAGAAATATAGAAGTCTCTCCTTGCTAATTTAATAGATATGGTGCTTGCCTACTAATATTATAAACGCGAAAATTTTAATGGATGGATCGATGTTTGTAAGTGTTTCACGAAACAGTAACTAAACAAATTTGCTTGTAATTTGTGTAATTTTTCATCTCACGGGAATAGTTTATAAGCTGGATTACTTGGGAACTTCATAATTAAATATAGCCTATGTCACTGAGGAATCTAGCTTTCCAATGATGAAAGAATTTTTGAAATCAGCACAGTAGTTTTTGAGTTTATTCATTACAAACATACACACACAAAAATACAACGATACAAATCTTTCCTCTTTTTAATATTTGTATAGATAATATAGATAATATCACGGTACGACCCACTGGATCAGATTAGTAGTCTAACATGGGTAAAACTGCTGAGCGCTGCTGGTTTATTATAATCGTGAAAGTTACTCTATCTGTCTGCTTTCATAACAAACTACTTAACCGATTTTAGATAAACTAGACCTTGGGAAAGGTCAGAAACTATCTTTTACTAAAAGCTGCTTAACTATACCACTTGAATGGTATCAGGCAAAAGCAGGTCGTTTATATAATTTAACATTGCTGTTTGCTACTATTGATTGAGTAACATTTTGGAGTATTTTAAAATAGTCTGAACCGTTTCCGACTCGTCTTTTAAATACTTAATGATGTTGTAAAAAGGCTCGATGCAATAAATATTTTAGTACAGAGGTTTACGACTGATTTTAATAATTTATTTCCTTTTAAGTTACAACTAAAAGTTAGATATAAAATCAAATCATTATAATAATTAATTTCTCTAATATATGTTGTATTGTGTTTTTGCATGATTTCCACAACACTCAAATGGAAGAAAACTCATCAATTTTCTACATCATCTCAAAATTCTATTATTTTATAACTGAACTTGCTGCGCCCTGCTTACCTCCATTTTACCCGCGGTACTATACTCCAGTGGATCGGAGTGTGATGTTATATAATCTATAATTAACTTATAAACTATCCGCATACAAACATTCATCAAAATCCATTCAGTAGTTTTTGCTTGAAAGAGTAACAAACATAATAATATACATTCATACATTCTTACAAACTTTCGCGTTTATAATATTACCAGATTTTACCCGCGGCTTCGCTCGCATTGATTCCAAGGTCCTTAAGTTACTTCTAATACCTCTAAGAATGTGTACAAAGTTTCATGATGATCGGTTAAGTAGTTTTCGCATGAAAGCGTAACAAATAAACAAACATACATACATTAGTAGGATTTCATGTGTAGGTACAACATATCAATATATCATCAGCCCGTACATCGCCCACTGCTGAACATAGGCCTCTTCCCGAGGGAGGGTTTTTTCCATAGTCACCACGCCTGGCAGGTGGGTTGGTGACCGCAGTATTATGTGGTAACATACAAGGAAACGCTGCTGCCTGTTCCCTGGTATACGATTGTTATAGATGATGTTATAATAATCGGGACCAACGGCTTAACGTGCTTTCCGAGGCACGGAGGGTAGTCCCTCAACCAACCAGCCCCGGAAAGAAATCTTAGAATCTAAACAAAGAGTTCTTGTCCGGCGTGGGGATCGAACCCACGACCTCCGAGATTTAAAGCGAGCCAAATACCGCGACGCTACGGAAGAGGTACAATAAGTATAAATAAATAATTTTTCACCATTCTATTCTCAACTGCGGCCGTTGATAACTACATGATACGCATGTAGCGTCATGTAGGTACTAAGTATACAACGGTCCATGTCTCCATCCCCTAGCGTCGGAATAGGATTACACCAACATCTGGAGGTTCATGGAAATGCAAATGCAATCATATTATCGAACTATATCGCCGATGTACCGTATATAAATCACTAGGTATATGGATTACTTGGATTTAATTTTACTGCGATGTCCGATCGTCAGACGGCTGCCATTCCAATTAATGTGCAGGTAGATTACTCAAGTTTTCTGAATATGTAGTAGGCGAGTAGGAGCGTTTATTTATAATAATGTTTTAAGAATATGCTTGGTTTCTTAGCGAAAATAAAGGCGGAAACATATTTTTAAAGTTACTAGACCAATAGATAAATAGTCCAGAATAACAATATGAACACGTCGCATGGAGTCGCTTCGGGTGTTCATAGTGTGATTCTTTGATTCGACTCAACACGCATCGCGTTTCATCGGGTCGCGTCGTGTTTTAACAATATGTTTCCGGCTTAATAGAGGTTTTATAAAATAGGGTACAGAATAGAATACCTTTGTACAATATTTTTGTAAGAAGGAAATTTGGTACCTAAACTGGTGGTGTCCTCACTAGCTCGGTTGATTACGGTTTTTCTTATTGGACTGCACCGGTGGCTCAGTGGATATGGGAGTTGCTTCTGAGAACTGGTGTTCTGACTTCGATCCCGGGACAATGATTTGTGTAAACCACAAATAACTGTTCTGAGTCTGGCTGTGCTTAGTGCCCGCGTACACAAGAATTAATTTATAAAGCGCAGAAATTGGCTTAAAAAAAATTAGAGATTTGCTTATTTTCGCTGTTAAGCGTCGCCGCGGGTGCCGCAAGGGACCTTAAGCTGAGGAAGTATGCTTGCATTGGTGTTGGAAACATATGTCTTCCATTTAATTTCAGAACTATGGACTCATGGATCCCAGGTGCCTGACATTTCTGAAATGAGCTCAATTAGATATTTTTTATTCTATTTAATTTGGTGTAAACTAAACCAATTATTTTTCGTTTACAGGAAGCCTGTCAAAACTACATCCGTGTGCTGGTCTCCTTGGGTCCCGGGAGGCTTCTCGTCTGCGGTACCAACAGCTTCCGACCATTCTGTCGGGAGTACAGTGTCCAGAGGGACTCCTATCACATGGAAAGGGAAAAGTCGGGGCAGGCTGTCTGCCCTTACGACCCTGAACATAATTCCACCGCCGTTTATGCTGGTAAGTTATATACATCATAATGTACCTCTAGATTTATCTACTAGGAAAAGCATAGGTTACAATTACTCTTCTACTATAATAAAAAATATTATTACAATTTAATCACGATCTATTCCACTTTCGAAAATCCAGCAAGTTCCATTTTCAATCTGTATCTATATATATAACTCTACTGTACGTGTGTATGTCATTGAATTCCTCCCTAACCGCTGTTCCGATTTTAATGTTTTTTTGTATGCGTTTGGGTGGCGCCCTAGATGATTTAGATTCACAAATCATATATAACATAATATATATTTATCATGTCGCGTCGTATATAAAATACTGGTATCCCGCGCGCGCGCATGTGAACGAAAGCTTCGTGGGTAAAAACCCGCATAGCTCATGTTCCCGTAGGAACTTCATAATTGAATATAACCTATGTTACTGCTATTTAACGTAGTTTTCATACGGTGAACAAATCTTTCCTCTATAATATTAGTATAGAGCAGGGGTGGCCAACCGGTCGATCGCGATCCACAGGTCAGGATCTCAGCAACTATTATAGTCGATCAACTTCTATAATAAAAAACACAAAGTTAGTGGTTGTCGTATAATAACCTGAACAAATACTTATTTATCATTAGATTGACTTAAACGAAACGTGATCCAAAGTTATGTATGCCATTAGTCGATCGCACACAGTAAACAGTCGATCTTAGGTCTTATTAAGTTGGCCGCCCCCGGTATAGAGTATTGATAAAATATGATGATTTATTAACAACTGCATTTGCTTTTATTTTTATTTCCCCGACACTTCAATCAAGTTGCACTGATTGTGGTCGCAGCCTGATCAGATAAAAATAAAAAAGTTAAACTCAATGATGCTTTAACCAGTCTTCTGATAAGATTGTGCACTAACCACAAACGCATCTTCTTTTTATGGAAATCCTAGCGTATAGTAAAGATCACGGTTTAACTAACGGACAATATAATGTGATTTCTCACTCGTGTGAACTCAGCGTTCATATGTTAAGCCCATTAACTATCTACCGTAACATATTTGATTACTGATATCAAACAGTCACTCTAAGCGTAATAATAGACAACATAACAGGATTAAGTTTATAATTCGATTCTGCTCTTGACTTGGGTATACTACTATATGGAGTGTAGGTAAACCGGTTATCCTGAATAATATTAGTAATGACCGTCATCAACATTATAAATATATAAAGATTTATTGTACTTCAGATTTATTATAAAAATAAATCTGAAGAGTTTTTTGCTTGTTTGCTTGAACGCACTAATCTCAGGATCTACTGATCCCGATTTGATTTCTTTCAGTGTTAGACAGCTCATTTATCGAGAATGCTACATTTAATTATGAAGTTTTCATGAAAGGGTAGTTACGCGAATGAAACCACGCGTGGAAGCTAGTACTAATATATAAAGCTTGTTTGCTTGAACGCACTAATCTAAGATCTACTGGTCCGAGTTGTTTTTTTTTGTATTGTTAAATAGCTCATTCATCGGTTTAATAGTTCGTTCAATGAAAACTAACAATTAAATCTTTCCTCTTTATAATATTATTATACATTACAGAGTTTCCAAAAGATTGGCAAGTCTACATACCATGTCGTTATATGTATTATAAATACACAAACCTACAGTCTAGATACATGTTACATTAGCTCGTCCGCTAATGGGATGCGACGACTCGGTGACGTCCGGTAACACTGGAACACCAATTAGGCGTGTGTATTTCCGCATATAATGTTCCTATATAAGTAACAGATTTCATCAAGTTGTAGTATCAGCATTCATGGCAACGTCCGCTATTTGACCATGTATTGTGAATCTGACAATATATCTATTTAGCAACAAAATTTATTACATAAGGTTTATGTTCATAAACCTCTAGAAGTTGAATTCTCTGGCAGAGTTTTTAATGTTTGTACAGAGATCGTAGTTTTTTATGAAAAAGTATTTGTTAAAAAGCATATTGACTTGCAATATTCTGATGTCACTACCAAACCTAATTTACTTAACTTAATTAGTAACACCTTCATGTACAATTAAAACGAACAAATTTGATAACTTAAATTAACACAAATAAATAATAACTTAACCTAAATTTTCACAAATATTCTGTTAGTCAATGATTCGTCTAACAAAATATTTGTGTCAATTTGATATAAAATAAGTTACTAATACTTTTGTTTACCAAAATTAATGCAAAGTGACGTCAACATTATTAGTTTTTTTTTATGATATTCTAACTGTTTGGGGGTATGACAAAATTTAATTAACATTTAGAGGGGATCTTTTGTCAAACTCAATCTAATTACCAAGAATGGTCACGGAGAGCGATCAAATATTATCATTCACCCCATTTTTATATCACTAATAACACGAGAGTTTTCCATGAGAGCCAAGGGGCGACCATAGATTGAGTTACAAAATGCTCACAACAATAACTGTCACAATAGATAACAAAATAATGCCATGGATACACTACACCTGATCATTATCTACTAAGGGGAATATTCACGTATCGATCCCACACTACACAATACCTGTATAATAAGCACCTAAGGAACCCTAAAACTCGGAACGAGTATCTTCACAACAAAAGCTTGTTATCACTAAGAATACTTTCGGCATTCCGGAACCCTTTTCGGAAGCAGGTCACATATGCTGAGAGAGCCCGTAGGTCTATTGTCAGGAAATTAGGAAAAAGGGAAAATCTTTTTTATAACGATTGAACCCACTTTCACAGTCTAACGGCACACAATGGCCACTCATTGTTGCATTGAAAGAGCTGGTTAATAGGTACATACGTAGATTATACATGTCAATCCTATACGTGGCATTGTTGATGTACACAAGTACAGCAACCAATATCCAATAATAATAATTAGGCTAATGGTTTTTTTTTCTCTTTTTACTAGCAACATTTTTGCAGGTAGTGCAAGGGGTGGGGATTGTCACAAGATCACAAGTCCGACACCTTAGCCATTGGGCTACTGCCGCTTCTTTTATCATACATGACAATAATAATAAAAACGCAAAAATTTACATCTGGTGCCCGCGACTAGGTCTGCCTATAATAAAAAGGTGATGATATATAACCTTTAGCTTCGATAAATGGGCTATCTAACTCAGTTTTCTTTTTAAACGGACCTGTAGTTCTTAAGATTTGCACGTTAGCGCGTTCAAGCAAATTAACAAACAGAATAGAAATAGCTTTATATTATTAGTATAGATACTCTAAACAAATAAATAAATATCATTTATATGTATATTAAATTATTTGTTAAGTATTTATATACTAACAATAATAAGTACTTACTGGTCATATCATTTCTGAATTTTTTATAGAAAACCAATTTCCTTGATAGACACACTCAACAATATTACGCAGAACCAAATATAACTGAGTGAAACTGAATGTAAAGCAAAATACTCAAACCGACTTCCCAAGATAATAAAGCCTCAATTTATTTTGAATGTACAACAGAAGAGCGTTGCTAATATTAAAGAGCCGCCCACAAAATTTGTTCACAATAGGCCGCATTGGAAGCGTAGGAATATTGTTGTCGTAGATAAACTTTGTAAGCGATGACAGAAATAGAAAACAATGCGTAAAGCCGTATTTTCACGTAACGATCCGCGGCCATGTTGGTCGCATCGGCTGAAAACGGGCTATAGATTACACGAAACGGATTTTTTGTGGTTTTTGTTTGTTATTGCGATACTTCTAATGTTTGTGGTAACGTTGCATTTCATTGTTAAGTCGGGATAACTAACTTAACATTTCTAGATCTCAGAAGCATAAGAACAGATGTAATATTTACTTCAGAAGCATTTGGTCGTTTAGTGGCAGTTTACGATGAAGGCACATACGACGAATGTTATTTTTCTGTACTCTAGGTTTATACTAAAAATTAATTGAGATGTGGTACATAGATAAGTTCATACACGTTGAATAGGACCGTCTTCTATTCCATACTAATATATAAAGAGGGAGAGTTTGTTTGATTGGTTGAACGTGCTAATCTCAGGAACTACTGGTCCTTTTAAAAACATATGTTTAGTGTTAGATAGCCCATTTATCGAAGGAAGGGTATAGCTTGGATTATTGTGTATTTCTTTCGGGAACGGGAGTTACGCGGGTGAAACCGCACGCGGAAAGCAAGTACTTTAATATGGTTTAAGAGTATACAGGATTAGATGTTTGTTGATGTTGTTTGTTGCATTGCGCAGAAGCATCTAACTAGTATTCTGTCATAGTAAATACGTCCATAAAATCTTCTTATGAAATTTTCCCCAACTCTAAATGATGAAAATGTTCTCATGAAAATACGCCCTTATGTGGAAAATGTTCTGTGTATTCAAACATTCTGTAATCGTACTGTATTGTTCACATTTATGGTTAATCAACTGCTTTACTTGTATTTAGTCAATGGAACCCTTATGATTTAGATCGGAAATTTCTAATTATAAGTAATTAGGCAACTCATCTATACTAGTACATATTATAAAGGGGACAGATTGTATTGTTTGTTTCCATCGAAAAGGGAGCGAAACTACTGAACCGATTTCAAAAATTCTACCACCTTTAGCAAGCTACGTTATGCAGGAGTAACGTAGATTATATTGAATGTTAAAGTTGCTACGGTAACGGGAGTTACGAGGACGAAACCGCGCGCGGACAGCTAGTTATTACGACTAAGTTTATTACTATTAAGAGCGGTTTCGCACTATGTCCGATCCGAATCCGATCCGAACCCGTGAACATATTGGTCTAGAAATTTGGAAAGAAATCAGATGACCATATTTTCACGGGTCCAGATCGGATTCGGATCGGACGTAGTGCGAAACCGCTGTAAGTAAGCTTATCTCAAATATTAAATCCTACTAATATTATAAACGCGAAAGTTTGTAAGTATGGGTGGATGGATGTTTGTTACTCTTTCACGCAAAAACTACTAAATGGATTTGGCTGAAAGTTTGCACGCGGATAGTTAATAAGCTGGATTAACATATAGGCTAAAAAATATCACGCTCCGACCCACTGGAGCAGAGTGACGCGGGTAAAACCGCGGGGCGCAGCTAGTGTCGTATAAAACTTCTTGTTTTCCGAAAAACATGTTCAAAAGCACTTGTATATTCAGTTGTATTGTACCACAAGTAAAACAAATTCAAAAGGACAAGAGATTATCCCAAACAAACAATCGACTTTTTCACAAACCTTTGTGAAAAAAATATATTTACCTCCAGGCTGTAGTACTAAGAGAGGTTTTAGAAATTAATTTGGGCTTTTACGTAACGTATTTTGCGGCTATTTAATATTCGCATATATATTTTATAGCATGTTTATAACCGTGCTTAGGTATGCACGATTTTGCTGTGTTCTCGTGGCAGGTTAAATATATGGATATAGAAGACTAGCTTCATCATTAAATCAAGAACTCCGAAGCATAAGGTCGGATGTGCCATCATACGTCAGAAACATACGTCGTATGCCTTTATCGTAAACTGGCACTTTGATTCTGAAGTATATAGGACGTCCGACCGAGAAATATAGCCTATGTTACTCCTGGATAAAGTAGCATTTTGAGTTTATTAGTAACACACATACATACAAAAATATAAATATTGCCTCTTTAAAGAAGATATCAACTTTACCAACTGATGCCTTTAATGTACTAATTCGAAGTGTAATGAAAATAACAATAAACCTTTAAAGAAGTCGCTAGTGTGACCATGTCAGTGTATTGTTAATATCATCGTTTGTAACATCACGTCGGTCATTTCTTGGCGGTTTTGACATTGATTGCCATTTGCTAGATAACGTACGCTACATGTTGTTTCGCCAATTAAAAACACACACGCTCCCATAGAAACTCGTATAAGTAGACTGGTATTGTTCTGTTATGAAAAAGTATATAGTTGTTGCACTCTACTGAAAAGTTACTATTTCTGATATGCGTAGTGATACAATTAAAGAGACGATATAAATCTTATCTATTGAGAAAAGTTATAATCTACAAGCATAGTACGTGATAACTATGGCGTAACATCGTTAATATATAGTTAACCTAAACATTTTAAGCTCCCTGTTCTTTATACAAAGATATTCTTTCATCCGTGAATATTCCAGCAATTTGTAAGGTGACTGCTATAATTAAAAGGTGACCTTTGTACAGCTGAAGTTATGCTACGAAAACTAAATATCAAGCGGTGAAAAATAGTTAGCAAAGAAACATTATCATTTTTGGTTGGCTTTAAAATTACTTATTGTATATTATTTTTACTATTTTAATTATAGAAACCCTCGGAGTAATTTTATCTGTATCTATACTAATATGTAAAGCTGTAGAGTTTATTTGTTTGCTTGAACTTAGGAAATAACGGTCCGATTTAAAAAAATATTTCAGTGTTAGATAGCCTATTTATATTTTATTGTGAAGTTCCTACGGGAACAGGAGTTATGCGGGTAACACCGCGCGCGAGAAGCTAATTGTAAAATATAATTTCGAACTCGTTTTAGATTTGGGTTGGATGGAGATAAAAAAAACGAGAGTCGTGCACTTAACACCCTACAAAATTTGTCTAATCTTATCTAAAAAGATTACTTACAAAGAAACACGTAATACAAGAACCCTAAATAGAAACAGCTTCTGTAAACCATCAATTACTGTCCCTTTGTGCAATTTTCTTTGCATTAGTCCCCTTGCTAATTCACACCAATTTATTCCTACGTGCAAACTATCGGTGGGAGATACACAGTTGCTATCACAATCATTATAAGGATGTGATGTGTGGAAGATCCTTGTTGCGAATTCTTTAATTTTTGTAGGTATATTTCCTTTCAATATTATTGTTGTTTATATATTATATTGATGTAATATTTACAGATTAACTAGGACTATCTAACACTGACACACTGTTTTTTTTATTGAGCGTTCAATCAAGAAAACAAACAGTTTTTTAAACTTTTATATTAATAGAGTAATTAAGTAATTTATAGAATTTCTATTACTAATTTGTTGACTTTGTCACTTACAATGATAAAAAGACAGAGTTACTTGAAAAATAGGTCTCAGTATACAGCGATATCTAATATTAATTCCAATAAAGAGGAAACAATGTATCTCTCAAAATCAAGATATAATAATACCGGAGTTCCTCAAGGGAGTATCTTAGGTCCATTGCTTTTCTTATTATATATCAATGACCTACCAAACGTAACAAAACATTTTTATTCACTCTTTGCTGATGACATTGCTGTAGTCATTACAGAGAGTAAAACACTTAACTTCAACACCGAAATTAACGAAACTGTTGGAGCTATAATAAAATGGTTAAGTAATAATAACTTGCAAGTTAATATTAACAAAACGTTGTATATGCAATTTTATAACAAGAAAACGTCATCGCCTTTGGAAGTAACATATAACGACCAAACGATTAAAAAAACAGACGAAACCACGTTTCTTGGTATTACTTTAGACAAAAACTGTTCTTGGAAACCTCAAGCAGAAAAAAATATAAAAAAAACAAATCGGTTTGTTTTTGTTTTGTGGCGACTTAGTAAAGTAGCCAATATTAAGACAGCCCTTCTGGCCTACCATGGATATGTTGCCTCAAATCTTAGATATGGCATTGTCTTGTGGGGTAACACGGTTCTTATTAATAGAGTTTTTATAGCCCAGAAACAGTGCCTCCGCGCTATTTGTGATGTATCACCGATGACGTCTTGTAGACCTCTTTTTAGAAAGTTGAAGATTTTGACAGTTCCATCTTTATACATTTATGAATGTTGTAAATTTGTTAAATTAAACTACCAATTATTTCAACGACTAGGCGATACTATTAAATTGAATACAAGATACTCTAACAAATTAGTCCTTCCAAAAATGAAAACTCATTTGTACCAGAGTAATTGTTACCCAATGGTAATTAAAATTTTTAATAAATTACCTGAAAAACTTAAAGAAACGCCAATTATTAAATTTAAGAGGTCGTTATTTAAATGGTTGTTAGAAAGAGGGTTTTATACACTAAAAGAATATTTTGATTACAAAGAACCCCGTTGACATTGACAAACATCATTTAAATTATTAAAAAACGAATTACATTATTAAAATAATAATATTGTAATTGAATTTTGACATGTTTATGATTTATATTTTTTATCAGTACTATGTAAATTGTAATATTAGACATGTAATTAATTAATAATCTTAATTATAAAACAATTATATTTTGCATGCTATCCTATAGTGAATTGTATAGAGACTTAAAACTAAAGTAAACAACTGTAACAACTACAATTCCTGCAAAATAAATATTCTATTCTATTCTATTCTATTCTATTCTATTCTATTCTATTCTATTCTATTCTATTCTATTCTATTCTATTCTTTTCTATTCTATTCTATTCTATTCTATTCTATTCTATTCTATTCTATTCTATTCTATAAAAAAAACAATAGTTAACTTCAAGTATTCGCTTGATAATCAGTGTCTCACTGTCATGATTGCTATGTTAATAGAAATCATCGAAGTGATACCTGACATTCAAAAGTTCACTCATAGTGTTGTTCTTGCAGATTGCAATTGTTTTTTAGAAAACATATTTTGTCTATTTAAAACCTAAGCCGGTAAATAAAAAATAATAATTTATCTATACTAATTATCAATATTACAAATAGGTAGCATTTTTGAGTTTGTGAAGTTATTCAGGGTTATCTCTGGACCTGCTACTACTAATTTTAAGACTAAACCGCTTGGGACAACCAATCCCTATTTCATAAGAGCGATAACATAGTTTTAATATTCAATGTTAAGTTAAAGGTTTGATTTTGTTTTATATTACTTCGATAAAGCGTCTAATTTAAATGTCTAAATCAACGCAACACGAAATGCTGATGAGAAAATCCTGCACCAACAGAACAAGCAATTTTGTACTTTAGTTTAACGCCTACCGAATCAGTGTCGCTGTAATGAATTTAAGGTCCATTAGTGTCCATTTATCAATCAGAGTATTTGAACTGATTGTGGCAGACGCAGGCCTGGATCTAATCGGACTAAAACCTATTTGATACAATTCTACGCTTCCCGTTGAACTTCCTACTGTAATATTGAGTTAGGAATACAAACGATTCTGGTCGTAAATACGTACCACAATTGTTACTTCACAATAATTGTGCTCTTAAAAAAACGTACATAAATTTAAAGTAGTAAGTACTTTAAATTATAACGTTGTCGAAATTGCGGCATATAATTTTAATTTGTATTTCCCGCATTTGTCGTTAAGCAACTGGCAAAATGAAAAATATAAAACGCTTACATTAATTGAATTTAACAAAAGCCCAGTTGGCAGTTTGTTATATTATGTCACATAAAAAAGCTGGGTCCAACTTTTCCACATTTGCGCCGTAACTTTTTTAAATTGTCTTCGTGTAGCATTTAGCAATTAACTCGTTACACACAAACGCCATGGTATAATATGTAAGGCTGTACATTTTTTGGTCACACGGACACGGGCAGTAAAATGTAAGCTCAACATAAAATGCAAATGTATGGGTAGATACGTGTAATATTTCCCTTTATGTCCACCTCTACAGATAAATGGTCAGTGGTCTATTCACGCACACACGTAGACGTACTTTACATATATAAGGTGCTTTGAAAGATATGCCGACCCTTTAACAGTAGATGGTGTCACATAAGTATAATGATAACGTTAATGAAGACATTTGTGTGAAATAAGATGAACATAGATTTCACGCAAAAATAAAGAAGGGAATTGTTATAAGAAAACAGAACTTGTCTATTTAAAAGCTGAGCAGATAAAAAAATATAGGTACTAATTACTAATAATGATATTACAAAAATTAAAGTTTTTTTTAGTATAGAAACCGATTTTGAAAACGATTTTATTACCAGAAAGCCACATTACTTGTGAGTGCTATCATAATACGAGGTTCTTACTGAAACGCGTAAGTATTATGATAACGTTAATGAAGACATTTGTATGAAATAATACATTTCATATTTCCATACAACCAATCAAATCATTTGAAAATACATATTTTTTAAATCATTTTCTCCAATACTTGGTATGCTGGCCACACCTCCCGATATTAGCGCATCGGAATTATATTAACTCTATTTTAATTTTATTTTATTGTAAGCAAAAACAAATGAAAAATAATACAATTTCTCAAAAGTATCTTCACTATCATATATAGTCACTACACATATCACACTATCTACCGTTAAAGGGATGGCAAATATTTTGGGAGCACCTTATATATTTTTTCGTGCACACATACAGCGGGGATACTGCATTATGTGTGCCGACACGGTTAGTTATCTCCTATTGATCTGGTCCAATTAAGTGCACCGACACCCCGGGGAGCACCGGCCGGTTGCAGTTGGTCTTAGCGCAGTACACGATGTATAGATCGATGGTAGGTAGGTATATATCGGGACTGCCGTGTCGTAATTTTGCTGATGTAATTGTAGAACGCTATAGTTACGATCGTGCCTGATTGCAGATCGCTTCGGCTAAAACTATTGTTATTAAATGCTCATTGTTCTTAGGTAGTGTTCTATAGGTTGTATTGTTAGCAAATTTAAGTGTACTTATAACGAATTGATTGCATTTGTAAATTGCATTGCATTGTAAATAAATTCTAGGCCAGCGTCTAAAGTTTTTTTCCAGAATCAAACATTCGTATTTGTTATTTACTATACAATAGGTAATTGGACTTAAATTCTTACGAATATAAGTCCAATAATTACGAAAGTAAACTACTAATATAATTATACTAGGTACATGTGTAATTAATCACGCGAATAAAATAAAAATTACTAACCATATAATATTAGATGTCAAATTATCTTTTTACAGTTTTTACCCTATTTGTATCTCACAAGAAGTTAAGGTATTTTTAATCATTTATTGGGTAAAAAAATACACGATGTTTGACGATTGATAATCATTAGACTTAATATGTGTTCTGTTTATGAATTAAAAGCTCCCGTTCCCGTGGGAAGGTCATAATTAAATACAGCCTATGTTACTCAGGGATAATGAAGCAATCTAATGGTAAATTATAGAAAGGATTATCATGAAAATCAATGAAATCTGTCTAGTAGTTTTTGAGTTCATTAGTAGCAAACATACTGTACATAAAAATACTTATCATACCTCTTTATAATGTAAGCCTAGATATAAATATGGCACAGTACAAAGGCATTGAAAAATAAAAAAAATATGAATACCTACTTACGGACTATTTCGAAACGGCAATACGAAAATCAAGTACTTATCATTAAATAAATGATTCTCTTTGTCACTGTGACCCCATCGTCCATTAATTGTATGCGAATAGGTACAGCTGAGTGTCGATGCGACAATTTGCCACGACCATATCTAGCCAATTAATGAACTACTTTCATATTCTGTACACGAATGGCAATAGCGTGTTACGCTATTGTACCGACATTGTTAAATTATGTGATTTGCCCATTTGCGTATGTTCGTGTGACTGCTTCTACATATGTATGTAAAAGTTAAAACTACAATTCTAATGACAATTAACAATCTCTGTTCTCTCCTTTTATTGAACCTTATATTATAAGACAACCTCCGTAGCGTAGCGGTATTTGGCTCGCTTTAAATCTCGAAGGTCGTGGGTTCGATCACACGCTGGACAGGAAATCTTTGTGTTAATACTAAGATTTCTTTCCAGGTCTGTTTGGTTGAGGGACTACCCTCAGTGCCTCGGAAAGCACGTCAAGCCGTTGGTCCCGTCCGATTGTTATAACATCATCTATAATAATCCAATATCAAGGAACGGGCAGCAGCGTTTCCTTGTGTGGTACAACATAATACTGCGGTCGCCAATCCGCCTGCCAAACGTGGTGTCAATGGCAAAAACCCTCCCCGGGAGGAGGCCCATGTTCAGCAGTGGACGTTATACGGGCTGATGATGATATTATACTGGTCGCCCAGTGGTCGAATTTCATTACAATTAATATAAATATAAGCATTCTGCACTCCTTCTCCATATACACTAAATGTCTGCAAAATGTCATACTCCTCTGTTCGTGCAATTTCGTAGACAGGGGTACAAAGTCTTTGCTTCAAGTATTAATCTGAAAATTTCACCATCATCAGCCCGTACACCGTCCACTGCTGGACATGGGCCTCCTCCCGAGGGAGGGTTTACTATAATTATAGATGATGTTATAATAACTGGACCAACGGCATAACGCGCTTTTCGAGGCACATAGGGTGGAACCAACCTAGAAAGGAATCTAAAATTCGACTCTGTCTCTCTCTCTTTCTCATAAGCTAACTAGTCCTACCGATACTATAAACGCGAAAATTTGTATGGATGGCTAGATCCATACGAATTTTCGCAAAAACTACTGAACGTTTTCGGCACAATATGACATGAAAACTATTCCCTCACATACATAGTTTACAAACTGGATTATCAATTATTTTTAGGTTTAGTTCATAGGCTACAATACATCACGCTCCGATCGACTAGAGTAGAGTACCAGTATAACGCAGCTAAAACCGCGGGGCGCCGCTGATCTAGTATAAATGGTTATTTAAGTTATTTTATTTATTATTTTGTTTCAGATGGTGAGCTGTACTCGGGCACAGTTGCAGATTTCAGCGGGATGGAACCAATAATTTATAGGGAGCCATTGCAAACAGAACCATATGATTCTATGACTTTAAATGGTAAGTGCAATTACCTATTGCCTTAATCACTATTTCAAAAAATGTTTAATTAGAAATAAAAATCTTGCTAAGGGCCGATTTCTCAATCGAAGAATAAATAAAAATTTTGACAGAATTTCCTTACATAATCTGTCAAAATGTATTCCTCTGTTAATTTTTATACGACGACTACAAATTCGGCCCTAAAACTAACGACTATATCCCTCTGACTAAGATTTTGTTTTACATTTGTCTGTATTTTATAGTTTCAAATCACTTTAAATTACAAAAAAAAATACAGCAATACTTAAACGTATTTTGTGTTATGTATAACCCTTATCGTATTTAACAAATTTATATATTAATAAAACACTCATAAATTACGAACAAAAATCTTGATAAATTTCAATAACATAGACAAAATTAATCACCGATAATAAAACGTCATCCAAATAAAGCTAATTTAGCAAACACATTCAATGATAAGCGCTGATTATAACACCATTTATGATTTATGCATGCCGTATTTACCTCCATTGTGTATCAGGACGATTGCCTTTGAATAGTACTGTCAATACGTCCGCCATTTGTAATTGAATTTAGAACCAGTTTAGGCGGGAAACTCCTTGTCATCCAAATGACGTTTGACATATCAACAATCACCAATCCGCTTAGGACAGATTAGAAATAATCGACTAAACAGATAAGCTTACGTTCATTTGCATAATTTTGTGTAAACTTAACTTAAAAGGGATTATTTGATAACGTTTCAGCATCGTTTTCACCATCTTATTGTTCATTAATATTATTTTAATAAAAGTACTTATAGGATTGTAAAAAAAGAATTTATTTCAATTTCAAATGGAAATATAAACAATACAGAATAAAAAAGACTTTATACACGATACGGGATTATATTATACACTTAGCAGTTTATTTTTTTTATTGGTCGTTAAATGTGTTATTTGTTTTGTTTACAGCTCCCGACTTCGTGAATTCTTTAGTGCACGGCAATTTCGTGTATTTCTTCTTTAGAGAGACTGCTGTAGAATACATCAATTGTGGAAAGGTAAGTTATGGTTTTACGAGTTTAATAATTATTGTAGAGGAAACCGATTATTACAATCCTAGCCTTGCCATAAACAATTTAAGCACCTCTCACAAACTTCTAGCCATAGTTTGACGAAATTAACTTTCTTAAACCTAAAGCGTAATTGGACGTAGTTAAGCAGAAAGGACCCAATCCACACTTTGGCCAAAATTGAGTTAAGTATGCCATCGTACTCCTGAGGGTCAAATCTATCATGTAGTGAAAACCCTATTTTTAAAATGTACACGGAATCTAGTTTTTCTCACTACCCCGACTCAACCCACAGTATGAAGAGCATATACAATGTATTTGCTGAACGAACTCAGTCCACTTGAATTGTTTCTGAGTAATGACATTTCTATGAGTATGTTCTTAAAGTCGATAAACCAGAATAAACTCAAACAGTTTGGATCCTTTCTAGGAATTAGCTTTGATTGGCAATATCTTTTTATCAAATAAGTGAAACGACTCAAACAGGTTGGGTCGTTTCTGTGATATAGGTTTACTGACATAAAATATTTCTTTTTGTTTAGCAGAAACGACTCAAAACACTTGACATATTTCAGCAAAACAGCTTTTGATGAACAGCACATTTAATATCAAATAACCTAAACCGACTCAAGCAGACTGAGTCGTTTGTAGGGAATATATGTAATGACTGATACAAATACTTTTAATTGAATTGAAACGACTTAAAACATTTGTGTTATTTAAGTGATAAAAGTATTAGTAATATTTAGTCAATATTTATTTTATTTGGAAGGACTCAAACTACCTATCTCCTTTTTGTGAATCAGGCCAAGTATTGTAACGAGTTTGAAAACAATTGTCTGAAATAAAATTAATATGTTTTGCATTGTATATAAATTTTGACTTATATTACTTTCCAGTGATTTTTTTATAGTGGCAACATTTTGTTGGTAAATTACTCTCAAAAACTGGCAACTCTGCCATTTTCTCGCACACTGCCTGGTGAAACGCGTGTTTTGTTTTATTTCTTTTATGTATGTGAAAAAAACAAGTGAATAAGATGCGGCGAGTTGATCGAATTTTGTTTAGTGCCTTGGGACATGGGATTAACAAACAGACTGAGTTTTCAGATGGTAAGTAATGTTTTTTCACTTAACCTCAAAACTATTTTGCTTTTTCGTATATGGATATCTAAGTAAATGGCGATATGGAGGATACTGTAAAGATTCTTTATTACTATTTCATTTTAATTATAACTTTAACTGGTTCTAACGATCTGATGTAGCTAACTTATTACAATGAACAGAGATCGACTTGGAAGAGATTTCTGCGGCGAAGACGCCGGTGCTAGCGCCTGCAAAGGATGACGTAGTTCTATCAGGTAGATACATTACCTATTTTATTTTATTTTATACATAGCTAACAAATATTTTTAGGGTTTCGTAATCGAAGGGATATGTTCGCAGAGATAACTTTGTTTTTCATAGATTTTCTATGAAGTACAAACTTATTTTTTCAACAGATAATGAATTCGTTTAAAAAGTAAAAGTTTAAAAAGTTTTCCAGCTGTCAACAGTAACTGACGTGACGATCAATCGACATACTGAGTAGATATAGTTACCTACCTACCTAGGTACTTTCGTCAATATTATTCACAATCTACCTGCATAAGTGTTAGTGACGTATGATATTGTTTGTGGCACATTTTAATGAGCTTATTGCACCTTTTTGGTTTGCGGTGTTCATGATAATATTAATTCTGTTTTAATACTGATTCATCATCATCATCATCACCAGCCTGTTGTAGTCCACTGCTGAACATAGGCCTCCCCCATCGATTTCCAGCGGGAACGATCGCTAGCGGCCTGCATCCACCGACTTCCTGCGACCTTTATGAGGTCGTCGGTCCATCGTGCAGGCGGTCGTCCTACGCTGCGCTTGCCAGTACGTGGTCTCCACTCGAGAACCTTTTTGCTCCATCGGCCGTCAGTTCTTCGAGCTATGTGTCCTGCCCATTGCCACTTCAGCTTGCTTATCCGTTGAGCTATGTCAGCGACCGTCGTTCTCCTGCGGATCTCTTCATTTCTGATTCGATCACGCAGCGAAACGCCGAGCATAGCTCTTTCCATAGCTCGCTGAGCGACTTTGAGCTTTCTTATGAGGCACACAGTAAGAGACCACGTCTCAGATCCATATGTCATCACTGGTAACACACATTGATTGAAGACTTTGGTCTTCAGGCACTGAGGTATTTTGGACGAGAAGATCTCTCGAAGCTTCCCAAACGCTGCCCAGCCGAGTCGGATTCGACGATTGACCTCTTTCTCTAAGTTGGTCCTACCTAGTTGGATCGTTTGACCTAGATATATGTATTCGGTCACAACTTCGAGAATGAAGTTTCCAACGGCTATAGAGTTGGGCACTACATGGGCGTTATGCATTACTTTCGTCTTGCCCATGTTCATTCTAAGCCCAACTTGATGAGAAACTCCATCGAGGTCATTGAGCATCTGTCCAAGGTCCTCCAGCGATTCTGCCATGATCACTATGTCGTCGGCAAATCGAAGGTGAGTGATGTACTCGCCATTTATGTTGATGCCGTGTCCTTGCCATTCCAGGAGCTTGAAGGCGTCCTCCAGAGCAGCCGTAAAAAGTTTGGGAGATATAACATCTCCCTGTCTTACGCCTCTCCGTAGCGGGATTGCCTTCGTACATTGGCCCTGTACTCGGACCGACATGGTGGCGTTTTTGTACAAGCACTTCAGCACTTCAATGTACCGATAGTCGATACTACACCGCTGAAGAGACCTTAGAACCACCCAAATTTCGACCGAATCAAAGGCTTTTTCATAGTCCACAAACGCCAAGCATAGGGGCTGATTATACTCCTCGGTCTTCTGTATAATCTGCCGCAGCGTATGTATGTGGTCTATGGTACTAAAGCCTTTTTGGAAGCCGGCTTGTTCGGGAGGCTGGAAGTCATCGAGCCTGTGTTCGAGACGATTTGTGACGACCCTCGAAAACAAATATAAAGAGCTTCTGAAGGACTTTAAGTATCGGTGTTCCACCCGCATTCAGAAGCTCAGATGTGATTCCGTCAACACCTGGCGCCTTGTTGTTTTTAAGCTGTTTAAGGGCCATCCTAATCTCGTATAGGCTGATGTCCGGGAGATTTTCGGTATTGTGTCGGGTGAGCCTTGCTCTGGGGTCTTTGGCTTGGCTGTTAGCGGGCTTGACTGTTGAGGCATACAGCTGATTATAGAACCTCTCTATCTCCCATAAAACCTCTGGCTTACTCGACGTCACTACCCCATCTTCCTTCTTCAGCTTTGTCAACTGGCTTTGCCCAATAGAGGTGTCTCTTGCGAACACTTTGGAGCCTAGGTTTCGCTCTATCGTCTCCTTAATACATTTTGTATTATAGGAGCGAATGTCGTGACGCAATGACGTTAAGATATGTCTATTGAGCTGCCTAAATGACTCCGCATCGTCTGGAGTCTGGAGCATCATCGTACGTCGTTTAGCCATGAGGTCCCGGGTATTAGTGGATAGTTTCTGAGGTCTATTTCTAGGGTGGGGTTTAAAATATTTAAGCCCCACCGTATGCACAGTGTGTACCAGCCCGCTGCTGAGATCGTCCACAGATTCGCAGCTGTCTAGACATTCGAAGCGATTACTTAGTTCGATCTGATAGCTCTCGGGGTTTTGGATGTGTGCGTTTGAAGGTCGGAGCGTAGACTTCATCAGACGGGATCGTTCCAATTTGACATTAATATTTAACGTGCCTCTAACTATTCGGTGATCACTTCCGGTATTAACCCTGTGAATCACAGAGACATCATTAAATATTTGTCTTTTGGTTGTCATGATGAAGTCAATCTCATTTTTTGTGGAACCATCAGGGCCCATCCAGGTCCATTTCCTGTGAGGTGGCTTCTGGAAGAAAGAGTTCATCATATAGAGTCCCTCTTTCTCCAGGAAATCAGCCAACCTCTGACCCCTTCGGTTCCGTTGCCCATATCCATGCAACCCCACTCTCATCTCATCATCGCCTCGTTTGCCCAGTTTAGCGTTGAAATCCCCCATAACAACGGTGTAGTGGGTCTTGGAGCTATGTATGGCTTTACTAATATCCTCATACATAGCTTCCACTTCTTCGTCTGAGTGTGTTGAGGTCGGTGCGTAAACCTGTATAACCTTCATGGAATATCTTTTTGATATTCTGAGTATAAGGTACGCTACCCTGCTCGATACACTGTCGACGGCCACCAAATTGTTAATGAGGGACTTGCGGACGATAAACCCTACACCACCTTGGGACCGCTGTTCGCCCTCCCGGTAGAAGAACAAGTTGCCGGAATTCAGGGTCATCGTGTCCTGTCCCGCTCTTCGGACTTCTGACAAACCCACTATATCCCAGCGCAACTTGTCCAATTCCTCTTCCAGCTCTACGATCTTCTCGTCTGTCCTCAAAGTGCGTGTGTTGTGTGTTACCCCTTGACTTGGAGGATGAGGGAAATTAATATGAGCGCTGATTTTTGCGCTGTTTTTTCTATTTTTTTAATTTTAATGATGGCGTTTTTACTTGATTTTGTAAGTTTATGATTAAGGTCAATAAATATATAACTTTTTTATAATAATACTTGTTTTTTTTATTTTTATAACTCATTTTGTAGTTGATGGGTAGCTTTGAGTCCATTCTGATAAAGTAAAAAAAAATACCTGCCTTTACAAACTTAAGTTTAATTGTAAGGACTCAACCCACATTTCACTTAATATCTCGAAATCTATTGCAAAATATATCACTATTTTGATGAACAAATAAAATATAAACTATCTTCTTAATAATAACGGGCAAAGATTAAGAAAAAAAAAACTTTTTATTAGCGAAATTACAGCTGAAACTTCAAACGCCCATAACTCAAAAGTGACTTATTGTGGATTGAGTCCTTTCTGCTTAACGACGTCCAATTTATGAATAGAAATAAAATAAAATTCAATTAAGAACCGGATATTCGGAAAAAAGATTTGAAATTAGATAGACTATCATTTAGGATTACGCATTTTATCATGCGTCCTGAAGGATAGTCTGGTTGTTTTAAGTCTGAGAACAGCTTTAGTACGTAACTGTTAGCTATTATATAATAGCTGATAGCAGCAATAGACCATCAGCTTAATATTATTTTAAATAAAATGTTATTTTTTCCTTCAGGCGGTTTACTCGCGAGTTGCCCGAGTATGTCGAGATGACCGCGGTGGTCCACACAGGTTCAAGCAACGGTGGACATCCTTCCTCAAGTCGCGACTCAACTGCTCAGTCGCCGGAGACTTCCCTTTCTACTTTAATGAAATACGTAAGTATTAATAGATGTTGTAACTATCTAACTTTTTTTTTTACTTACCGCGTTACCACAGCTTAAATCAACGACGTTCCACATGCAACGTTGCTATTTATAGTGCGATGTATAATGTTTTTTTATATAGAGTTTTTTTTCTTTTTTTTGTAACTGAAAAAAATCTTCTAGATTAAATATTTTTTATTCATTTTATATAAATTAGTTCTGAAATTCAGCTCAGTATTATCATGGTGAAAAGTAAAAATCTTCAAAGAGATATTTTTTTTTATACATTCCTTTATAAAAGAATTCGCTGCCCGCTTATATCCGTAGTTGCAATACTGTTTCATCATTCAAAATTAAATTAAAAGAACACTATCTCTACTCTTCGTAACAATATGAATATAAGTATGTATTCATATACCTATAGTATGTAGTTTATGATTATATTGTATGTATGTATTTATGTATATATGTAGTTATTGTATGTATGTGTATCTACCTACACGCTTTTAAATATTTCTACTTCTGACTTCTCCTCTCGCAGGTCTACTGGAAGAGATTTCTTAAGAAATAAGTAGTACCTTTGTACATTGCTGTTTGTCTGTCTTGTTGTATCTATATCTTCTGTGTGTATGTGTACATAAATAAAAAAATAAAAAAAAATAAAAAAAATATCTTTTATATTTAAGTTGTATTTCATAAAATTATCAAAAATTATGCTTACCGAATTAACTAAATGAAATCCGTAAATTATATTGTTTCCAGAATCAACAACCGAGTTAATAGAAGGCGTTTACGGCGGATTAAACGCTCAGTTAATATACGGCACGTTTACTACACCGCCCAACAGTATATCGGGGAGCGCGGTCTGTGCCTTCAGCATGCAGGACATCGCTGACACTTTCGAAGGCACCTTCAAAGAGCAGAGCGCTCTCAACTACAATTGGTTACCTGTTAATAGTGCTAAGGTACGTCGATTATTTTACTTTGATTATTCAAATACAAAAAAACTAGCTTCCCGCGTGTAGATTTACCCAGTTCCTAGTATCGTGCCCATTATAGCCTATGTTACTCCTGGATAACGTAGCTTTCTAATGGTGGAAGAATTGTTCAAATCGATCCAGTAGTTCCGGAGTCTATTCAATGTAAATAAACAACCAAAACTTTCCTCTTTAAAATATTACTTATGTTGGACACAGTAAACAAGCCAATTCTACTACGCCATGCTACGAAATCGTGGTACTACGGCTATGCGTAGCAAATATAAGCTGTTATTGCTACGCGGATGTAGTGTTAATCGCGTAGTATTCTACGAATCTTCTATGCTACATTATAATAATTCTACTTCCCTATGCTATGAAATCGAGTTACTATGGCTATTCATGCCAAATAGCAGCTTTGTACAAGCTGCTATTTGCTACGAATATTGTTAGTAGCAATGCTATTGCTACGCGGCTGTAGTATTAATCGCGTAGTAGATTCTAGGAATGTTCTACTATGCTGCACTATATTACTATTTACAGGTTTATTATTACTAGCTGCGCCTCGTGGTTTTACTTGCGTTAGACTGCAACTCTGCTCCAGTGGGTCGTAAGTACCTATATAAACTCCTCCGTTTTATTTGTACATTATGTAGTATTTTTTTTTTTCAGGTTCCAGAACCTCGACCGGGTACATGTCACAACGACTCGAGGACACTGCCCGATCAGACACTTAACTTTATCAAAACACACGCGCTGATGGACGAATCAGTGCCCGCCTTCTTTGGCGAACCTATTGTTATTAGAACTAGCTTTCAGTAAGTATATACGATTTTTAATGTAGCATCTTGGGGTAAATCCATGCAAGGGGTAAACCGATTAATTAAAAAAACGAAAATTAACTTTCAATTACTGTTTTTATTGAATTAATGTAAAAAGTACATATTATAATGTCTATCCAATCCAATTACATTCTAAAGTTTGACATAAGTATACAATGTATACTAAGAGGCGTGAATTTATAACATATATGTAGGCGCAGAGACCACTTCCTTAAACTTGCTGCAACCTTGACATACCAATCAATTTCGTATCATCTACATTCATTAATCTCCTCATGCACGCCCTTCGGATTAGGCTACTTCTAATCTGGGCTTTCTTAGGAACGGAAGACCAAGGTGGACGTTCTAAGTTCAAATTTGGGAATTCGAACTCTTTCATTCTCTATACATGTCCCAACCAATTTAACATAACTCGTAAATATGAATTTGTATTTCTTACTTCCAGTTATCGATTTACACAAATAGCTGTAGATCCTCAAGTTAAAACGCCTGGTGGAAAGGCGTATGACGTGCTATTTATTGGCACAGGTAAGTCAAAACACGTACTTTTAATTATAATTAAATGCTAATATCTAGAGCTCAGAAGCATAAGGTTGTATGTGCCATCATACGTCAGAAACATTCGTCGTATGTGCCTTTATCGTAAACGGGCACTTACGACCTAATGCTGCTGAAGTATAATAGACATCCGTCTTTATGCTTCTGAGGTCGAGATATATGATTAAGTTAAACTTTCTTCTAGAAATAAATACTTAACTAATTGTTGTACTGAGAATTTGGGCTGCTGGTGTGCCATTTTCGCTAGACATCTAGAGTGTAATTATGTAAACAAACAAGTTAGTTTTTAAAGTTCCGTACCCAAAGAGTAAAATCGGGGCCCTATTGCTAAGATTCCATTGTATATCTGTCACCAAGCTGTGTATCAGGAATTGCAATAGCTAAACGGTTAAAACTTCCACAGGTGATGTTTATCGGTTGACAATAAATACTAAAATTTTTGTTGATTTCAACAATCGTGACTATTTACATGTTTGTAACGGTAAGGGAATATATATAAATGTATTTTGATATATTCACAGAATATTAAGTTGCATATTCACTTAAAAAAAAAACTCAATTAAGGGAATTCAAATTTAACATGATTTCGTTATAGGCAGATACCGTCCAAACAGACACTGGGATAGGTAAAACTAAAATAATATAGCATCTAATGTTTTATAAACATTAGTAAGGAAACTTTCGTGCGCTAGTCCGACTCGCACTTGGCCGGTTTTGTAATTACGAGATTCAAGGTTTCCCGAGACAGTTAGTGGGAACGTCGTTTAAGACATCCAATATAAATAAATCCTTATTCAACCCATAGAATAAAAAATAACTGATAAAATTTATTTTTTACAGACAATGGAAAAATTATAAAAGCTATCAACGCAGTTTCCTACGACTCCAACAAGAGGGCAGTCCCTGTAGTTATAGAGGAACTACAGGCGTTTGCCGCGGGCTCGCCTGTGAGGGCCCTGAGAGTAGCGAGAGCGGGCAGAGATGCTGCGAGACTCATAGCCGTGTCGGATCGACAAGTGCTGAGTTTGAGGCTGCATCGTTGTTCCAGTGATAAAATTAGTTCTTGCTCGTAAGTATATTTGATAAAATTGATTAAAAGAATGTTGGTTTCTTTTCGATTAGTAAGAAAAACCAGTAGTTAATCAATTAAAAGCAGCTTTTTTCAAAGCTTAAATGAATGACGGCCATTTTTAACCAAGCTATATCCTTCTTTTCTTGATAATAAATAATAAAAACTCAAAATTTTGGAGAACCAAAACATCCCTTCCGTTACTTACTCGACTGACTACCTGTAATTTAAAAAGGATTTATTAGAATTATATATTTTATTCTTAATTTTACTTATTAATATTTTTCTATGAATATAAGCTAAACAGAACTTAATTAGTATGTGTAGTCCCTTAATCTAATCTATTTTCATTTTCCCAGCGAATGCGTGGCGTTACAAGACCCGTACTGCGCGTGGGACAAACAAGCGGGTCGATGTCGCGCGTTCTCACACGGCGTCAGTCGGTGGCTGGACGAGAACTCATTCTACCAGAGCGTCAGTACTGGCAGCCATGCGGCTTGTCCCCATAGTGAGTATACCATCGAATGTATTATAGCTACCAACCTCACGCTTGGGGCAAACAAGCGGGTTGAAGTTGCGCGTCCTAGCACGGCGTCAGTCGGTAGCTGGACGAAAACTCGTTCTACCAGAGCGTCAGTACTGGCAGCCATGCGGCTTGTCCTCATGGTGAGTATACCATCGAATATAATATAGCTACCAACCCCACGCGTGTGACAATCAAGCGGGGCGATGTCGCGCGTTCTAGCACGGCATCAGTCGGTGGCTAGAAGAGAACTCCTTCTACCAGAGCGTCAGTACTGGCAGCCATACGGCTTGTCCCCATAGTGAGTAAACAAACTAATAAAATATAGCTACAAAACAAGCGGACAAAATGCAGCGAATTCTGAGGTGATGCCAATTCTGAAGCATGAATTTAAAGAATAGATATAATACCTATTCTTCTTTTATTAAAAATATTTGTAAATTTCTCTTTAATATGACGGTTCCAAATTACGGATTTGAATTGAATATTTTTTCCGTCTTTACTTGAGAGAGACTAAAATATTGGTTATGATATACATATATTAAAAATCTTACCGCGAATTAATTCTAAACTCTCGAAATCTTAACTTTATGATTCTTTCAAAGCAATGTGTGGGGAAATCAAATTGAGAAGTCGTTTTATTCAATAAAATAAAAATTAGGAGTACGTTCCGTGGTACAGAGTCCGAGTCGATCCATGTCCATTATAACCTATATCTTACTTTTATGGCAAAATGTGGCATTTTATGACAGTTTATGCCTTACAATCTATCGAAGATGTCATAGGTACATCTTAACTTTCAGGTAAAGACGCTGGAGCAGTAGGAGGATTGAGCTCAGGTCTGTACGACGACGCGCGAGGGGAGACCAAGGGGGAAGTGATCAACATAGTGCAAGACAAGGACGGCAAGAGTGGCGGAGGTAATGAAGGTACAAACATTTGTACATACAATACACACACTGTAGGCACCTTACACTATGTTTCATACGTTTAGTTAACTTAAATGATATCTAATAGTTAGATATCATTTAAGTTAACTAAACGCGTAGCATATACTGCGTGGATTCACCCGCGTAGGTCTCGTTCCCGGACCTTTGTCTTAAAATATAGCCTACTAGCAAACCACCCCGGCTTCGCACGGGTGCAATGCTAATGTATTATACATATAAACATTTCTCTTAAAATCACACATTCTATTAAAAAAACGCATCAAAATGCGTTGCGTAGTTTTAAAGATCTAACCATACATAGGGACAGACAGACAGCGGAAGCGACTTTGTTTTATACTATGTAGTGATGACACACACAAATAATGTGGCATGCTATTAGTAAAATAATCTTTAAAATCAGTTCACTAGATGCAGACATTTTGAATCTAGCCAGTTTCCTAAAAAAAACATTATTTAATGTTTCAACATGGCTAAAGCAACATATGGAATAGGGGACATATAAAGTTAATCCAACACACTTACACATACAGACTTAATGTTAACACACATTTATAGATATTTCGCCACAGATGTTTAACTATTTTACTACTGTACAAAATATACAAAATAAAAATTTACACAATTTCTCTTATTCTACCAGATTACTCTAAATTATCTTTTCTTCCTAGGTCCTGAAGTGCTAGCCGCCGACCCGCCCCCAGCCGCCTACTCGGTAGAAACCCTGGCGCTAGCGGTGGCCGCCGGCGCGCTGGCGGCGCTGGGCGCGGGCTTCGCCGCCGGGTACATCTGCGGACGACGGTGCAAGAAAGACGACGACGATAACATGCCTTACCCTGACACTGAGTACGAGTATTTTGAGCAGAGGCAGAATATTAACAGGTTTGTTTGGTTACTGGAAAATGTCTGTATAAATAACAGCGGAGAATTTCACTACGTTACTCTCAAAGTTATACATATACACTCTTTTGATTAATCGTTCGGTTCGCGTCATAACAACACGTCATATAATCCATACTTTAGTGTTAATTCCGGTACTCAATATATTTTATGATCAACAAAGTTTAATCTTTCATTTCTATCACTTATCAATTCATTCAGCCCCTACAATGGTATTCTTAAAGAGATAAATTTAATAAGGTACAAGTTACTTTGGCCGCTTTGTATATGATATCGATTAAGGACTGTATTAAACAGCTTAATTTTGCCAATTAATTTACTGCTCTCGCAAAACCTGGATAAATCGGCAATTTTGCACTCAGGCCATTTATGACAGTAACCAGACATCTGCCATAATGAACCTTTTAACTTAAAATAACAGACACCATACGAAACTAACAAACTTACAACTAAACTTTAACTTTTCATTCTTTTCACAGAATCCAAGCGGAGCCCAAACTCCTCCAACAAGTGGAAGAAGTGACGTACGCAGAACCAGTCCTAGCGCCCCAACCCAAGCCGGCCTCCCCCCGGGCGACGCTCCGCAAGCACCCCCCGTACCACCCTCACCACGAGACGCTGTTCCAGTTCCAACCTGATGCATACAGGCGGGACAACTTCGGAACGCTGCGATCGCACCAGGTCAATGTCAGTTGTGCTCCTTTTTATTGTTTGCATGGCTTGCTTTCTTCTTTACAGGGTTTATTACTCTAAATTATAAGAGAATATTTTAAAGCAGTGGTCGTCAAACTTTTCTGCTAAATGGCCACATGTGACCATAATATGAAAAATCACTGCGGGCTAAAATCTAAACATAACTGAAAACTGAAATCTTTTAATAGAACGTATTCACCGTGATTTTTGAATCATTGCTAATTAATAATTGGCAGGACGATTTGCCATCAGTATCGAATATGACTATCGAATTGTAGCATTAAAATGTTAAAACAGACATGTGTTTTACAAAAAGATTATCGAGGAGACTGCAATGATAAGTATAGGTACAGTCAACGAAAAAGATAGTTTTACACCGTCAGTATCAAATAATGTAAATATATATGTTTATGTCACTGCCACAACCGGTAACTCTTTATGGGTGAAAAGTTCGCTGCTAGCTGTATACAAATGCACATAATAGTAAACTTTTCTATTTAAAAATATAAATTTAAGATGCGTTTCACTAAGTGTAAACCTATCTCTTTTGTTGACTGTACATAGCAAAATGAGATCTGATACTTTGCAATAAAATATAATCTAGATCGAGATTGTACGAACGGGCAACAGATTGATTTTGATCTGTAACTTTTTAATGCAATTGAAAAAAAATACATAGATCAGTGTTGTACTACCAAAAATTAATGATTTCGCTGACCTTTACCGTGTCCAAAAGAAAGTAATATAAATGAAATTACGTAAACTACTGATTGTTTTATCAACTATGTTCTGATACCTTTAATTATTTTAATCAATCTGAAATATTATCTACCATACGTTATAAAGAACGGCTATAAAGAAACGAATACCATATGTCGTCGTATATAAAGATGGGAAATTACCTCATGAAAATTATATCTTCCGTCAATGTATGCATGATTGTTCACCGCAATTTCCCCATGTGACCACCTAACACAATAATTTAATCTGTAGATTTAATCACCACGTTAAGTAAGTTTTTTTCTGATATACTTTGTCATCTGCTTATTCTGGACATCAAACATATATTTGCATGATTCCATCACATTTAATCATTATAATAATTTGTCATCAACTTACTACTTAAATTAATTTTATTAATTGTCACCCCACTAACCATCTCATCTCATTATCCATCGCCAAATCATCATTTGAAATGCTCGTGAATACTTGCACTTTATTACATAAATAAAAAAACAATCTTTTATTTGAAAACATTCCAAATTTAAAACACGTTTCCAAAAACAATTTTTTTTTTCATCGATTTGTATAAAAAAAAACGACCTCTCATTCCTTTTTTTTTATAAAAATGGATGATTAAATAAAATTTTGGCAGTCTGCATGAGACGTTTTAAAAAATGAAACTGTCACGAGCATTTCATGTGCTATTAACCGTTCACCTCATTTAACTAACGCACGCATATTCACCGCGGCATGTCAGTTAACGCAGGAATATTCGGACCACAGGGCGATGGCTACCGGCGCGGCAACGACAATGGCTTCTCGACCACGCGCTCCGTGAAGAAAGTGTACCTCTGAGAAACAAGCGGGGCGGACTCGCGCGATCAAATACACCACCATAAACATAATACGCACCATCACCATACGTTGGGTGAGTATTTTGATTTTTATATACCTACTATATTAGCCGGACAACCTCTGTAGCATAACGGTATTTGGCTCCTTTTAAGTCTCAAAGGTCTTGGGTTCGATCCCCACACCTGACAAAAAATCTTTGTGAAAATTCTCAGATTTCTTTTCGGGTCTGGTTGGTTGAGGGACTACCCTCCGTGCCTCGGAAAGCACGCCGTTAAGCCGTTGGTCCCGAATTTTTATAACATCATATATATCAAGCGTATATCAGGGAACGGTCAGCAGCGTTTCCCTGTATATTACAACATAATACTGCGGTCACCAATCCGCCTGCGAAGCGTGGTGACCACAAGGTGATCTAAGTAAAATTGTAACTATCTTACTACTACTATGAACTACTGCTACTGCCCATCCATCAGCTGTATGTTTTTTAGTCGCCTCTTACCTCACCTACGGTGGTGTTCTATTCTACGCCGGATACCATACATTTAATTTTTATATATGAATACAGTAAATTGGCGCTTAATTTAACTTTCCGGTGTCCTCGTAAACCCGAAGCCCGAGAGGCCTGAAAACTAACGTGATAGTTGAGCGATAGTTGCACAAAACTCCAACAAAAAAGAAGTTGCTGAAATAAGCAGTTAACTACGTGGCATGTTGTCCGGCAGTTAAAATTTGAGTTTGATTTTTTAAACTGCTTGGGCGAAAGAAAAGATCATAAATATTTTGTTTATGAAAGTTTTTATTAAGTGAAGAAGTAAAATCCGCCTCTGATGACAACGAAGGCAGTAACCTTCGTTGTCACCAGGGGCGGATCTTATTGAGAGGAGTTTTTGTAATAGCTTAACAGTTTACAGTATAGTGGCCTAAAAATAAACTGTCTCTGTCAGGGCCGGATTTAGAAGTCCGGAAGCCCCGGGGCAATAAACAAGAATAGGCCTGGCCACAAATTAGTTTCCCTCTAAATGTTTAGAAAATTTGAAGTATGTACCTACTTTTCAGGACGATTTGAATTCTGATGTTTTACTGATTGTCTACTTAAGTGAACAAGTATAGATAAACTAGCTGACCCGGCAAATAGATGTTGGCCGATTCTCAGACCTACTCAATATGCTCACAAAATTTCATGAGAATCGGTCAAGCCGTTTCGGAGGAGTACGGGAACGAACATTGTGACACGAGAATTTTATGTATAAGATAACCGTTATTATAACTACTATAATAACTACTGTATGTAAATTACATTAATCATGATTCTACAAAGTACTGTATGTAAAGATACAACACCGAAAAATAAATTTAAAAAAAAGTTGTAGTGTTTACTCGTCAGAATTTGAAAGATTTTAAATCTCTATTGTGGAGGCCCCGGGGCAATTGCCCTGGATGCCCTCCCTTAAATCCGGCCCTGGTCTCTGTCTCTAGATTGTTATAGATGTCATTATAACAACCGTTAGAAAACGTTTGATGTTTTTGAATATCGATTTTGACCACTGATGCATTTATAATAATGTTTAAACAACAGTAACGTAAGTATCAGTAGGAATGAATAACTGACGTGTCGTGTTGCGCAGTGTCGCAGCGCAGCAGCGGGTCGGGCTCCGCGTCGGGGGCCGGGTCGTCGTCGTCCCCGTCGCCGCCGTCGTCGTCGCCGTCGCCGTCGGGCGAGCGCCCCCCCACGCCGCCGCCCCCCGCGCCCATGACCTGCGCCTACATCTACCGCAACTAGCGCGCCCCGCCCCGCCCCGTCCGCCCACACAGGACGCTCCGATACCCACTCAGACGTTGTTGTTCCGATCTCGATGTTTGAACGAATGAGTGGAGACCTTCGAACGTGTTTGTTTTTCGAACGTCGATCTCTATGGACTTTGAAACGATCGATCCCCAACGGATTGGAAACGTTCGCCCCTCGCTCGGATTGTGACGCGATCGAATGTGATTCTCGAAACATTCTTCCAAGGAAAAATATAATATACGTACCCGTGGTTATCCACATTCTCGATCGATCGATGCCGCGGTCGAAGCGTGTGTGACAAAGAATAATGTATTTTTTTTAACAAAAGACGGAACGATATTATCGATTGATGTATGTGAGATGAATAATGTAACAAATTGTAGATTGTTTAGATTATACATAGTTTACAAATAATTTAGGTGAAAATATAAGTTTTTGTTGGTGACATGTTAACGAATAGTTAATTTGAGACTGTGAGCGTCGTTGCAGGTCTATCAGCGATGTGTTCGAAGTCGTCGACGTTGAGAAGACCTGCAACGGAATCACAGAAAAAACGCTTTTTACATAACTACTATTTTTAGCATTACGTCATTAAATATAGGAGGGTTCCCTTATTCTAAAGTTGTAGCGTTATTATAACTCGACAACACTGTTGACAACTCTTTACCTGACTATGTGCCCTCGAAATATTTTGTACAACTGAAGAGAACATGTGATCTTGTCAAGTTTTGCCGAGCTATATCTAGTTTAACGATGATTATAACATTATAGTTGAAACCGATCACATTATGAGACACAAAATATGATATAAATTATATTTACCATGTATAAAATGATATGTAAAGTTCTGATACTTATTCATTCATTAAAAAGTGCTTCTTATGGGTGTATTTAGATTACTAGGAGATCGTTTTGATAATTATTGGATAATGTTATAGAGTTAGCGATTATGTATACATAGATACATATACTTACATAGTTAAGGCGGCACGGTGTTGCCACTTTGCCAATTTAGATTGTTGGTGCGCCATTGTAAGTTACAACCCGTAACTGTGATCATTGTGTACATACATTCTGTCGACTCCTTTTGTCTACTGTCGTTTCTATAAATTAAATTTTCCAGAAATGTGGGCCAAATGTTGAATAAAATCCTTTTTCCAAGTCGTTCCTGTTGCTAATGTTTTGTAGTTGCCGGGGAATTAGGCTCCTCGCGGGAACTGTTTAACGATTCGTTGAGAAACTAGCTAGCGTTTCATTTGACCCGAGTGTATAGTGTTCAAACTCATCTTCGCTCATTGTTGACAATTGAATGTGTGTAAAGAAAATGTCAATTCTATTTGTAATGACTTAGTGCCTAAGTGTGTGTGGCAGATTTGTAATTTGTACATTACAATGATTCAGTTTTCTTTTGGACTGATGTTAGTGACACTAGAGCGCCATTAGAGTAGCGATTACAGTAGACAAAACGTTAACACGAGATAGATTAGCTACCATAGAGCTCTGACTGGGTCCCTTAGAAAATCGATAACTGTCAATAATTTATTATATAAACATTCATGATTGCATTTTGTAACTAAATGTAAATGTAATTAATCATTTTCAATCATTTTTTTATGCTATATGACATTTATTATATAAAAAATATTTAAGAAAATACATGTTATTTCATTCTGAGATCGAATAATTCGTCGTATTTCCGTATCATCGATGCAAATCGATCATAGTTATCAAATACACATTATGCTATGTATCACTTAATTTCATTTGTATACAGGTTGAAACGTTGCAATCTTGAATACGTTGCAACATTTCGGTTTGAATCAATATTGTTATTAATATATAGGCAATTGTTAAAGCAAACTTAATTACCTATATCTTCAATTTGGGGATATTTTTTTCTGGTCAGAGTTATTTGGTAACAATAAAATAATTTTTATACACCATAATAATAAAAAGGCATTCTGAAATTGCCTTCGTAATACTCATGTTTAATTTCATTTTTAAATAATACCAAAGATGCCATGATTTTTATGTAAATTATTTATTTATAGTAGTATTGCTAATGACATGTATAACTTAATCGAGTTGTTATTTTATATGAATATAACTGCCAATTTGTATACTTATTTTATAGTTAACCAAAGTAACGCACAGATATTATTATTTTTAAATGAATTAATCCATGCGATAATTAGATGCTTTAACACGGCCAGAAACAAAATATTTGGTGATTGTATACGAACTGCGAAAATGGCAAGCAAAATGTATGTTTAACCTTTAAGCTTTCAGTCCTTAGTCATTAATGCATATTAAATATTATTATCATGTTACAGATTTACTGTTATGACGTACATAAGAGTTGAATATTATGAATATGTATGCGTATTGCGTAATCCGTTCTGAGTTGAGCCTTGCCACCGCGTATCCTGGCATGGCATTACACTAGAGAGCTCATTATAGACTTGACATTATCGTATTGTTATGTACAATAATGCTAACGTTAATTATAATGATACTTGTACTTATGGGAAACAAGACATTGCACACACTAAGAATAAGCGAGAGTACGAAAAATGGTATGAAATAGCACGCTTGTTGCTGAATAATCTTTTGATGGTCATGTTAAGAAAGTATAACAATTTATAAAAGACATATAACTAGTAATCTTTTGATGATCTTGTAATAATCCTCAGAAAGAATTCCCTACAAGAAACCTCCAAGTTATACTTAATGAGCATATACCTAAATTATTTTTTCCCATATCGCATTCAAGTGTCGTGTATATAATTTTTTTTTTTTTTTTTTTTTTTTTTGTTTCATTGCATAATCTTGATATAATAATAATAATAATAAATATAATAAGATTTATTTTCTTACCACAATACAAATTACATTTACATACAATACAATTATAGTGTATATTTTAACCATACTACACATAAAATTAATCGATTTAATAAAATATCTTTCTAAATCCATATTTTCACGTTTCCATTATTTGGTTCAATGCTAAGTCCATAGTGAGTTCTCTCGGTTAGCGCTCGCACCCTTCCGTGGTTACCATTTTCACAGTTTGTAAAACGGAAAATTTATTAACACGTTTATACGTAAGTGAGGCTAGTACTTGTAAATAGCAGATTCAGTAATGTAATTAGATTTCGTCGAATAAAATAAATTAAGCGTTAGAGTGTAAGCGCAAGAAAATTTTGAAGGTGAATTGTTAAGAATTGTTTTTTGTATTACTTAAAATATTGATGAAATGTACAATAACCATTTCTATGTTTAAATTACTGAACCACCTTTTTATACTCGTAAAGTTAATTGTAATCATAACATGAATAGAAATTCTCTCGTATTAAACGTAAAATATTGATTTATAATATATTGAGAATTATATAGATCGTATGGTACCGTAGTATATTATTAATATAGACCGCTTAATTTTGTTTAAAAACTCGAAGCCTTAGTGTTAGAAATTGAAGACTTTTATTGAAATAAAGAACTAAGTAACTGTAATTACAGAGGATTGTATTGAAATAAAGTTGATCCGCTACTTTTATTATAAAGTATAATGTTAAGGTATAGCTCGTTACGTCACGTTACTCTCATCCTATCCATCACATACTCTATGTTATAGCGTGTAAATATGAGGATTGTTTTATATCGAGGCGGATAAAACCTTGCTTCACTGATATTCGATAAATATCTAAAATATTTTAAACGGGAACATTTTTTAAAAGAAAAATACTAAAAACATAATGTCCCGTTACTCAGTGAAACATGGAATTGAAAAAAATTACATTCAAAATTTGGGTTTGCTCTCATCGCAGTATTTTTCTACTGAAAAAAAATCTCTTGGAGTTCTAAATTAGAATTATTCGCCGTAACGCATTATTTTACTTTATCACGCGAATGATTTCTTTATCACAAAATGTATTCCCCAAATTTTTAATACGTAGAATAATAAAAATATAGAGTTGCTTATTATCGGATCAATCCGTAGAGCCATTTATTAAAAATAAACGCCTCAATACCCTAAAGCATCCTTTAAAAACGTTTTGTGATAAAGAAAACGGGACGGTATATCATGAACTATGGGAAGTGCCTAAGTATATTACCTATTTGCACCCGTAGTAGTAAATAAATCTTGTTATCTCCCATGAACCGACCATTATCTTCTGTACAGAGTTATCTTAGGCGGTTGTTTAAATTTAACCAATGTCTCAAAGATAAAACATGGGTTAACATTAATCAAAGCGTCTTAAATACAATGCTAAGTGGTAGTGAGTTTCTAATAGTGTGCCTTTAGTATCGCATAGTTACCGCCCTTTAGGAACTCGAGAAAGAAAATTGGAATACTTATCTATTTATTTTTTAAATTCATTGAGAAATAACACAGTTCGTACAAGTTTACTAGTAGTCTTATACCTATGTATACGCCATAATTTACAGATAAATTCACTTATTACATACCAGTTATTCCAATTCACTATCTCTATACCAGATGATAATTTGGTAAACTATTATATCTTATATAATTACCTTTTCAACCACATTAACTCATACATTTTCTGTAAGACTTTTGATTTGCTCTCTACAGCAACATCGCCTAAGTCTCTGTGTTAAATATGAACTATGTTTTGTCTCTTTCTAAATTGTTACGATGAAGAGTCTAGACATGTTTTAAATTTAAACCAGAATCTAACTTAGTTTCTTTTAAGGCATAGGTTTAAGTAGGGGTTTTATAAATAATAATGCAAACGCAATGGCAGTGATGAAACTGTTACACCTTATTCGCTGCCCATATTTATAGAGTGCAATTTTTTTATAACTAGAGACAAATAGATTGTAAAACATTGATTTGTAAAATACTCAATAGTGACCCTCTAGTGACACGGTTTTGTATTTTGCTTATCATTGTTTCAAATGTTATGATCATTTTCTCATTAAAATATTATTAATATTATGCTAAATATTTTAGCAAAGGATAAAATGTATTCCTTTTCTTTAGTAAATAAAATATTGAAACTCGAATCGTTTTTTATTGTTATTTAAGTCCATAACAAACAACATGTCGATTATCCAGCTTTTTTTTTTTTTTTTTTTTACTGCATATAGGCTTACGTTTGACCTTAATCTCGCTTGATGGAAGGCGAAGATAAGGCCTAAGATGATACACGCTTGCCTAGAAAGTGTCTGTTCACTTTAGCCTTAAAGATGTCCAGATTATAGCGTTCCGGAAAAACTGACGCCGGCAGAGAATTCCACTCCTTAGCCGTCCGCATTATGAAAGAAGAAGCAAATCGCTTCGTGCGTATTGAAGGAATGTCTACAACAAAAGGGTGAAACCGCTTGCCGCGCCTAGTCGTCCGGTGATGAAAGGGTGAAGGGGGTATCAGGTTATGTAGAACCTCCGCACACTCCCCGAAATGCAACCGATAAAAAACTGATAGGCAGGCCACTCGTCTACGGTGTTCGAGGCTCTGAAGACTTGCCTCCACCAGTGAGTTATTGCCTATGACTCTCTTCGCTCGGCGCTCCAATGAGTCCAGAGCATCCAGCTGATATCCAGCAGACCCATCCCAAAGATGAGAACAGTATTCCATTGAGGAGCGAACTTGAGCTCTGTAAAGACTTAAGAGCTGCTCCGATGTGAAGTACCGCCTCACCTTGGAGAGAATGCCAAGTTTTTTGGCTGCAGTGTTTGCAATGGACTCGATGTAGTGACCGAAGTTTAGATTAGAAGAGAGGTCAAGCCCTAGGAGCTCAAGATGGTCGCTGATCGGAACGGAGACATTCCGGAAAGTCGGAGTCAGTTGGAATGGACTCCGTTTCGCCGAAAAAAGACACGCCTGTGTTTTTGAGGGGTTAAACCCAACCAGGTTGGCATCACCCCATAAGGAAACAGCCTCCAAGATCGAGTTCACCCCCTCAATCATCGACTCCCTGAACGACTGGACCATTGACCCCGACTTCGCATCAGACAAGTATCTCACCGAGACTGTGCTGTCGTCTGCATACCCAAAGATACCGGGAGTAACTAGCAGGTCGTTTATGTGCAGCAAAAAAAGAGTCGCGGAGAGAACAGATCCCTGAGGGACACCGGCATTAATACCAAGAAGATCGGACGAGGCGCCATCAATGACAACCCGAATCGACCTTCCCCTCAAGAAATCCTGAATCCAGGTGCAAAGTACGGGAGCAATACCGTAAACCGGAAGCTTACCAATGAGACTTGCGTGCCAAACCCTGTCAAAAGCCTTAGAGATATCAAGAGACACGGCAAGAGCCTCACCGTGTCTCTCAATGGCTTCGCTCCATAAGTGAGTAGCATATACAAGAAGATCCCCAGTAGACCGGCCTCGACGGAATCCGAATTGACGGTCACTGAGGAGGTCGTTGTCTTCCAGGTATGCCAGGAGACGGTTGTTTAAAACACGCTCCATAACCTTACAGAGTATGGAGGTGATTGCGATTGGTCGGTAGTTGGCAGGGTCGGCACGACTACCTTTCTTGGGGATCGGTTGAACGTTGGCAATCTTCCAGGATGCTGGAACTAGACCAGTCTTCAGGGATAAACGATAGAGGCGCGTCAAAACAGGAGACAACTCAGGCGCACATGACCGCAAGACAATGGCAGGAATGCCGTCAGGCCCACTAGCCTTATTCACATCTAGAGTGCTGAGAATTTTAAGTACCACTTTTTGCCGAATGTGCACCTCAGGCATAGTGGAAGTGCAATGTGGTAGCCTGGGTGGACTTTTACCAGCAGCATCTAGTTGTGAATTCTTCGCAAATAGAGACGCAAACAAGTCTGCTTTCTCTTTGGTGGTGTGAGCTAATGAACCGTTCGGCTTCTGCAGTGGCGGCAAAGAGGACCGACAGAAATTGGCTTCGACCGATTTGGCAAGAGACCAAAAAGCTTTACTCCCAGATGGGTAAGATGCTAGTCTGGCTCCAATACGGCCAATATGGTCAAAGCGGGCCTTGCGTAGGGCACGTTTGCAAGACTTGGCAGCACTATTGTAAGCTTTCTTCAGTTTCCGAATATTTGGCACTTTGCGGGCTCGAGCATCCGCCCACGCTTGGTAAGCAGAGTGCTTATGTGCTTCAGCACTAACACACTCAGCGTTGAACCATGGACGGGCTTTGTCTTGGAGTGAGATGTCAGAAAATGGAATGAAATATTCCATAGCCTGACATATCACCTCAGAAACAGCCTCCGCGCAGCGAGTCGGGTCGTCTGAAGAGAAGATAAGCGCAGCCAAGGGTAAGACGCGAAGAAATGCCGCATCTCATCCCAATCTGCTGACTTGTATCGCCATACTCGCCTAGTCCCCTTGAGATCGGGATCGGGTGGCGAGTAGACAGACACAGATTTCACCAGACAGTGGTCGGAGCTACCCAACGGTGAGGAAACCGCGACTTGATATCGGTCTGGATCGGTTGTCAGCAGAAGGTCTAAGCAATTGGCCGTATGGCCATCAATGTCAGGCACCCGTGTCGGCCCAGTTACCAGTTGGGAGAGACCAAGCGTCAGTGCAGATGCATACGCTAATCTCCCAGCATGGTCGGTGTTCTGGTATGGGTACAGCCATTCCTGATGGTGGGCATTGAAGTCCCCCAGAAAAACTAGCTGCGCCGATGGGTACCTGAGCTGAGCTAATTCAGCCGAGTCCGAAAGGTACTGAAACAACCTGGTTGTCTCCATGTTGTCGGTGTGCGACCGATAGACACTGGCATAGAGTATCTGCTCCAAGCCAGTGTCCACCAGAACCCATAATACGGAGAAACTGGAATCCTCAATGTTACGGAGACGTCGAAAACAGATGTCATCGCGAGCATACACGCAGGTGCCAGCGCGTGGCTTAAAATTGTGCTCCAGGGTGTACCCTGGGTAGCGCAAGTATGCTGCGTCAGCTGGACATCTGATTTGCGTCTCCGTGAGGAACAGCAGATGTGGTTTTTCGAGCTCCTGTAAACCTTACTAATATTATAAATGCGAAAGTAACTATTTCTGTCTGTCGGCCTTTCTCGCCAAAACGACTGAACCGATTTAAATGAAATTTGATACACAGATAGTTTAGAACACAAGAAAAGACATAGGCTACATTTTATAGCGAAAACAGCGTTGCAGGAGCAGCGGAGACGAGCGAATGACCAATGCTGGTTGGAGATGTGCCAGCTTCTCCATCATTGTGTTCAGTTCTTCACAGTACACATCTGCAGTAATGCTCACCCCGTTTGGTAAGAAGTTGTGATGAATCACACCGGCGCTAGACCACCAAACAGTGACCATCACTTTTCTGGGGGTAAGTTGTCGTTTAGGGCATTGTTTAGGTGCTGAACCAGGATCCAACCAACTTGCTGAGCGCTTACGGTTATCAAACAGAATCCATTTTTCATCGCAGGTAACAATGAGGTTCAAAATTCCTTGTAGGGGTTAAAATAGGGTGATGGAGGGGGAAGAGGGTGAGTCCCACATATCCCATCGCCAGCGCGCGAATACGCTGCAGCGGCGGTGGGAATGCGTAAATGAATTTCCCCAGGACAACAAAAAAAAAAGTGGTATGGAGGGTGATGAAGATTGTATGACTATCGGGACTATCGTAATTTTTTAAGCCTAAATTATTAATTATTAAAACGGGCTATCTGATTATAACTACGATTTAAAAGCATCCCGATTTAACAGCAAGCGACGGTGACATCTTTAAACTGAACTCACTCTTAAAATGACACCCCACGAACGAAAAGGAAAATTTGTTTGAGCCCCATCGCTACACTAGTTTTCAGTATCAATAGCAGGCTGTTCTCCATGTCTGTCCGAATTCGGCCGTCAAGAGATTCTGTAATTACTTACAAGTATGAAATGTCCATCTTCTCACTTCCTACCTCAATCAAAAGATATCCAGACATTGGCAGCTTTACATTCAATATTAAACCGAAAAAATTTAACATAGTCCCGTTACAAAAACAAGGATATATACTACACTCGTTGGGCCCTGTGTAACGTTCACATACCTAGTCTGGAGTAGTACCTACTACTCCAGACTAGGCATATAACAATAATTTAAAAAAACTGCCTACTGTACAAAACAGGACTATAAAAATATCTAACAATACACTTATTTACACAAACTAAATAACATTACTTACAGTATAGGCCTTTCACCCTTACGTACGTACGTTTTATTTAAATATAGCCAGTGTCACTCTTACAGTTAACACATATCTAACGACGACTCTCAAGGTAAAATCCATCAAGCCGTTCAGGCTGCAGAGCGTGCCAATCAATTATACATATCTACATATATATATATATATATACTCTCATATATATATATATACTCTCGAATAAGATATATAATTTAGAAACCATAACCCTCCTTCCGGCGCAGTCGGGTAAAAAACTAAAAACCCCGACTGGGTTTTTGTGTTATTTTAATTTTGATCAGTGTCACTCTCACTGATAACACGAATCTAACGACACCTTTCAAGCTAAAATTCATCAAGCCGTTAAGGCTGCAGAGCGTGCCAAACAATTATACATACATACTCTCGAAATACATAACCTTCCTTCTAGCGCAGTCGGGTAAAAAAATAACCTTCTTTATGGCGCAGTCCGGTAAAAAGAATTCTAATAGAAGTGGATTTATAACTAACAAATGCACATTATAGAATTATTTATGTCCCAATAATATGTAGCATTTATATGTAGCACAGACTTTTATATAGGCGCTAGACAGCCGGGAAAGTGTACAACAATTATTGTTTTATTCGTATTCGCTGCTATATCGCGGTAAAATTACTCTGTAAGTACAACTTTATTATTAAAAATAAATAAATTTGAAAAACAATAATATACCATGCCATTATTCGACAGATGAAATAAAAGTTAAAGTTTTATGAAATCGATAATAACCGATATAATATAGATAATTTATTTTCGAGTATATTATGTATAACTGTATCGGTTTTTAACGATTTTATATGTTTTGAATATATCGATGTTTATCGCCCAACCCTACAGTCACTGTCAAGTGACAAACACATGACAGATCACAGAAGTTTGACGTTTAAAAATTCTGCACATGGGAGTCAATGTCAAATGTTTATTTATTTTACAAAAATATTGTATTTTCTGTCACAAAATCATTAATCAAAATGGAGAATAATATTCTAAAATATTTATCTGTTAACTACAAACAAGTAATAGTGGATGAGATTTCCTTAGAAGGCCTAGAAGGCATCGTAATTGATCTATTATGGAGGCGAGTAGAAAACCGCTTTAATTGCGAGCTTACAGAAAAAATGAAATGTCGTTATTGGGATTTTGTGGTAAACTGCAGCTGCGTTTCATTTTACAAATTGCCTGAACCAGTTCCTCGATTAGAAATAGTCGACAGATTCACTTTAGTTGATGAGGCAACGGGCCACCTCAGGGATCCAGTAAGTGTGAAGACTTATGAAATTTTTAATTAGTATATATGGTTTGATTAAGTAAAAGTAAAGACTTCTAAACCTATTTCTCAAGAATTGTAGTGCACTAACAGGTTTATGATTGGAAATACTTTATAATTAAGAGTTTTAAAATTGAAAAACTCAGCAAAGTTAAATTTTGAAGCTGAGTTCTTGCAGATATTTTTAAATTGAATCAATAACTGTTTTGTAATTAATCCGCTATCAATGTTTCAGGACTACTACCTAGATGGGCCTTATGAATATTGCCCTGTTGACAATGAATATGGCTCTTGTAAAGATTATAATGATCGAGAAGTTGTATCTACACAACATTTACGCAACCAGACATACCAAAAAGTGGTTTCCGACTATGGAGATACATTAGTTGTAGTGGCTTCTATAGAGGAACGATGGCTGGCTTTAGCGCGACATAAACCTATGATATCTCTATCACAAATGACTCAAGTTCATTACTGTATGTTAGAGCTAATAGGGAAGTCAAGGGCAAATGTAAGTATTTTCATTGATGTTTGTCTTATACATTTTTGTAGTACTGTTCATTTATCCATTTCATGTAAAAAAAATCTTAGGTATTTAAATGTGTATCCAATTTTTCATGACATCTATGCCATTATACTGACAAATTCTCAAACAGTTTCTGGACTGAAAACATATTTAATAAACTGTACAATAAAAATTGTTTCTTTTTATCTAATAAATCTATAAACCAATCTTATTTTACATCTATCATAAACTTTACAAATATGTGTAATAAATACACATAAAATCATATTTTTGTATTATATTCTAATCTCTCACTATACATTTAATATGTCTAACTTTATTTTATTGATATCTATTTTCAGGGTCAAATGACTATAGGAAAATCTAATCTAATAAAAATAGTTAAGGAACCTAAAACATTGTTTTATCACAGAAAGCATCTGTATGACTTAGATTTGATTAAAATAGACAACATAACCCAGAACCAAGGTAACACCAGAAATGTGAAAGCTTTGCTTGTAAGATTGAATCGTTTCCACCAACCAAGACTTCTAAATATGCCAAAAATAGGAATACTGCATAATATTGTTGATCATTTACTACATCAGTCGGATTATAGTGAGAAAGTCGAAGTCATGATAAAGAAGGGACTTCTTACACAAAGACAAAATAGAAGATTACAGAAGACTGTTAATATATTCAATTTTGTAAGTACATTTTTATTTTTGTATTCTGATGTTCTACTAACATAAACTACATAACATTAACATCTAAAGAGCTCTAAACATTTTTGTAGGAACTATCAGCTCAATGTTACTTATCAACAACTGCAATTACCAACCTGCCTGTCAGCCGTGGTGATTATGGCAATATCCCTTTACTACCCTAGTTACCCAAGGTCTAAAGGGGAGCCAAATGGTCAGCAGTGAAAGAAAACTTGCCGTTAAAGAATTCAACATTTTACTAAGATATAAATATGTTAAGACTATTAGACATCCCCAAGAAACTATTTATGCAACAAACTTGTGAAAGTAAATTTGCCAAAATTTAAGCATTGGCCATTTATAAAACCTTTTCTATACTAAAATGAATTAAAAAACTATATTTTTTTAATCTTTAATATAATCTTCAACTCATCAACAGGAAGAAAGAACAATACCATTACCATATTCAAGTGATAAATCAAAAAAGAATAAAAATTTCATAAAACGTAGATACATTTGTATATCATCGAAGAGTGATGAATCATCAGATTCCGAAGATGATTTTGAAGCACCACTGAAGAGTGAATATAAAGTTGGTATAGGATTATTAAGACAAGCATATGAGAGATTTCTGGATGCTGGATTAAAGGGATTAACCCAAGTACAATTGGCACAATTACTTGGAATCGAATTTTATACAAGCAGAGCTATTTGCAGATTGTTTAGATTCAGAAATATTGTGCGAGAATTTCTTGAGGATAGGGGAAAACAAAGAATGGCTAGGTAAGTTCAGGAATTTACATTTATTTATCAGTAGTGCTTAAAGTTGGATGTGTTCCAAAACAAATCTCTTTTTATAACAGCATTCAACATAACAAGATGATATTAAACCTAGAAATAAGTTGGTTGTGTTTGTATGATGATTTTTATAAAAGTTAATAAAAAAACAATAACAATTCAGCTAAATTATTGCTGCAAGCTGTGTTTTTTGCGGCTTAGAATAGACCACCCATTTTTTGCCATAGGTGTCATAAGACAGAAGCAGCATCTATAAGCTCAAGGATACTCAACAACTTACTGAGACCCACTTGCCAAGCATGGTGATTATGGTAATATCCCTTAACAACCTTGAGCCAAGGTGTCTTAAGATAATAAGAGACCTGTAAATGGGCTGATATAGTATATATTGTTGCAGTATGCAATGCAGTTGTTGATAAAATTTGTATTTATTTATTAAACACCTTAATCTAATAATTCTCTTAAAAAACTTGTCTCTATTTACAATATTCTTGGGTTACAAATTTTACTTACTTAAGGTAAATTCACAGTTTTAGCTTGTTCAATAAAACTGAAATTTATATTTCAATGAATTATTTTTGAAAAATGACTTTCGATCATTATAATTAATATACACTTATTTACTTTTTTATAGATTTATTGCTGTAGCAGCTACTGGTATTGTAGATCCAAGGTATGCAGAAGAAAAAAAGAAATTCTTGGAACTTTTAGAACAACAAAAAGTCCCCGAAAACTCTGATACTCAAAAACAAGTTGAAGAGTCCTCAGCAGAAGATGAAGTACCAAAAAAGAAGATTAAACTTGACACCGAAAATAATTCAGATACTACAACTAAAACTGAGAAAAACCATGTAGAACATATTTTGAATCCTGATAAGGATATCATCGAAATAAGTAATTTAGAAGGTTATGAAAGTGTCAAATCACTTGGTAATTTCCAGAAAAATCCTACACTCAGACAATTAACATTTGCTAATGGTGTTCTAAAAGTTATTCAAGAGAAACTTTGCATCCCTGGCTACCTCGCATTGAGTAATCTCGCTGCCAAAGAAATCAATGAACCAGCAATGGACACAAAAGCATTAAAATCATTTATTCAGAAACTTGTAAATGATGGTTATGTAAAAATCTATAATATTAAATGGCCAGAGCTCCAAAGGTATTCAGTATTTATTTGTGCAAGTCACATTAAAAAGACAGACCCATTGTTAAAGGCTAAATATGAAGAGATTTGTACAAAGGTACAAACAAATAAAAGAAAATACACAGAAAATAAAACATCAATTGAATCTAATAAAACATCAATGTTCTCTTATCCTCGTTATATGAAAATCCAAAAGCTGCATGAGCTCATTATGCACTATGCTTATTTTGAATATATAAAACCTGAAGCTCATTCTCTACCACAAGGCTTTGTCAGTATTGTTGATTTGATTCCCGAGGCTACCGTCGAATTCGCTATTAACAACTTAGCCAGCCTGGGATTTACGGAAATAAAAAAAATCGTGGTCACCGAAGATCAAATGAAAATGAAAGTTAAAGAGGCCCCACAAAATATTTACAAAATGTTAACAAGAGGACACACCTTGCAAAATGCAATCAGACTTAACATAAAAGTACTGGCAATGTTAGGTCTCGTCCAATTAGTTAGGTCGCCAGATAAACCCAGCTCATCTAATGGCCCTATTTACATTTTTTATGTGAACCGACATGCAAAAATTCTAGACACCAAGGGAGTGTGGCCACGAAAGCCCGACGAATCTGATATGCAAGAAGTAAGGGAGAAGGTATTTTATTTCGAAACTATAGACGATGTTTTAGATTACTGGAATGAAGTATTCCACATAAGCACCAGCACAGTTATAAAGTTACCAGAAAGACATAAGAAGCTTCTTACGCCACCCATGCGCAACCAAGAGGAAGCGCCCAAGTTCGATAAGGGAATAAGATTTGGAGATGGCAAGGGACCTTGCGGATTCGATTCTTGCTTCTACATGGAATTGCCCAAATTTTGGAAAACGTTTTATACAAGACCTCTCGTAACGCATGTCATCAAAAAGAAACCTAAAGTAATTAAAGCCCCAAAACGCAAACCAATACCAGCACCAGAAATTAAGAAACCTAAACTGGTCGCGATTCAAGAAAAAGTAGAAGAAAAACCAAAATTATGCCGAAAGAGAAACGATTCGTCTATAAAGTGGTCTAAACACGAAGATATTGTGATAACTATATGTAAAGCAGCTATAACTATCATGAGCCCAAGTTCTCAACCTGGAAGTCTCATTCTCAGAAATACTGTAGCTAGAGATTTGTTGGCTATCAATGACCCAAAGAAAACCAAAAGTTCTTGCCATACACGAGCCAAAACATTAGACACTCATATAACTCTTGTTCATGAAAAACAATGTCTTATTAATGAAATGAGGCGAAGACGCAATCTAGTCCAGAAGTACGAAGGTCTATTGAAGAAAATTAAGTTACGATATTCGACTAGCATTAGCAAGTTTAGCAACAAAGCCAGGTTGCCAATGTTAGAGCTGGTCTGGATCATATCTAAGGTGATGCGCAGCAATAGTTACAAACAGCGCATCCCATGCGTCGCTCTCAACCTGCAAGAATTCCATAACAAGTTCACAATTACTACCGCCACTGCTAACAAACTTTGTAATATGTATAAAGTTAATGAGAATGCTCCATTGAAGGAAGTAATCTTAATGACGGTGATGCTTACTTTGGAAAATGAATTCAGTAAAGATACTGCTAAGAAAATATATGCGACGTTCCGGGCTTACCCTGAAGCTATGTTGCGGACGGCGGTCGATCAACTCCGCAAATGTGGCGCAATCGCGGCAAAAGAAAAAATCTTGAACACCCACATTCGTGAACAAAATTTGGAAGACATAGCACAATCCTCGTACAAAATATCAGCGTTTTATACTCGCAAATGGGCAAATAGACTCAGTTCTGAATTTACTGATAAAATGGGGGCCATATTAGAAATGCCACAAACTGAAAATGATATTAAAGGATCAGCAGAAATAAACTGTGTGTATTGTGAAATGACGGCGTGTGACGTCATAGATATAGTAGCCGCAACGGTCCCTGTGATAACTGATGCAGCGGGAGTTCCTATTCTGCCGACAGAAATAAATGTTCTGGTAATTGATACAAAGTACAGATTAAAAACAGGTTCATTGCGGTGGAAAAATAAAAGTACTATGAAGACATTTTCTGAGCTCTATCAACATTTGGATATAAACAATAGTTTGAAATTCATTGGCCGGTGAGTAGTGCAAAAATGCTTTAGAAACATTTCATAACTTGTCAATGATTATTGTTAATCTAGATTCTTTCATTGTATCCTTCATTGTCAGTAACTAAGAAGTTTTTCATTCGAAATCTTTGGTAGAATAGCGATCTCAAAGAAAATGTCCAATATTCGTTTTTTTTTTAAGTAATATATCACCTGATGTTTACATTCCAGTGACGTTGCTGTAAATGTAGCTGACGTGAAACCTAAACGACTAGATGAGAGTGATTTGGTTGTTACTCATTTGAAGACTAAAGGCGAAAGTGGAGCTACATTCAGGGAGTTACAGGTAATACAAATCGTTTTATAAAGTCCAAGGACTTGACGTACTTTCGTGCATAAGGTTTGGGTGTGTCTAAAAACTAGGGTTGCGCCCACCGGGACACCGGGACATGACGCTCGAAACCAGGACATGTCCAGGCGTACCGGGACGTATAGCAACCCTATGGACATCTACTTATAAGTGTAACTCATGAACAAATTTAGTAGCCTATATTGGAATTTTACTGGTACTAGTGATAACCAATTACGCACGGTCTCTAATTTTATTGGTTTACCAATTTCAATAATTTAATTCTATTGTTTCAGAAAATTACCGGTCTCAACGATAAAGAGCTTGCAGAAAAACTCAAACATTTAGAGTCTAAGAAAATAGCAAAGAGAGTTGGTTGTTACGAAAATGTAATAATACTTACTGAATTTATTGAAACATGGGCATCAAAGTTCGGAAACATATATTTGCTGGCAGCACCATGGTTGAATTTAGAAGGAAAAATCAGATGCAATATATTTATGAGATGGTGTAGTGTAGTCATGAATTTAATCTTTGAAAAACCCGGATGCTCAATAATTTATTTAGCGGACAAATGTGAATATTTGTCATACAAAGCAGTTCAGGATATATGCATGTTTTTAGAGAAATACGAGTGTATAACAATGCAAGTCACTAAATCGGCACCAACGGATTTATTCTCCGACCCAGATGAAGAGGCAATATTTATAGATTTTCATCCTTATGAAAGTCCAGACAGTATATTAAGTTTCCCCACTAAAAACAGTCTTACAAAATATTCTTATATAAAGAAGAAAATGTTAGATGTGCAAAATGAATGAGACAAGAATGTTATGTTAATATTTGTTGTATTGTGAATAGAAAATAAATGTTAGTATTGTACTCAAATGTATTGTTTATTTCTCTAACCATTGGCCTTCATTCCATTACGCAGGAGTATTATAAATGCGAAAGAGAGTTTGTATGCTTATAATCATCATCATCATCATCATTTCAGCCGTAGACGTCCACTGCTAGACATAGGCCTCCCTCATAGATCTCCACTTGTTGTGGTTAGACGCGGCCTGCATCCACCGTGATCCCGCGGGCTAAACCAGGTCGTCCGTCCATCTAGTAGGTGGACGTCCTGTGAAAGTCCAAAATGTAGGTATGTACGTGCATAACTTTTATTATAGGTATTACTATTTCTGAAGATAAGGTTTGCGTGAAATAAATTTTTCAAAAGAATCACGGGAGCTATCAGAATATTTGATGGGCGACGCCGGGCACTTAAAGCTAGTGTTGAATAAATCTATTTATATTGCAACCATAATTATTTTTCTTGAATATAATAAGTGATATAATATACCTATATGGTATATAAAGAAAAATCGATACGCCATCTAATCTGAATGCACAGATTAGATGGCGAATCGATATCTCGATCTCGATAAGGGCTCGATTGGTTTTATAATTTTGTAAAGTTTAAAAAGATTTGAAAGTGTATAACAAAAAGATAAAAAATATTTACTACACTTTCAAAAACATCTTGAAATAAGTAAAGTTTTACAATGATTATGAATGAAACATTAATTAAATTAAAACAAATATGTCTATATTATTTATTTATCTTGTGGTAACGCTTTCTTCAAATCAAATACGTACACGCTGGCTAGTTGCTACAGTGTAGCGTAAAACAAAACTAAACTCCAATTTTAAAATTGTGCTCTCATAAATCTACGGTTATTATAAAAGGGAACGGGGGTCAGGCGTTTTTTAACTTTGACTATGATTGATCGCGCGGTAAAATATCACCCTGCCTCGCTACTCTCCAATATTGTACACATTACATGACAATAACGCGATGATATTTAAATTAGTCGACGCAATGCAAACAATGCAGTATACCAAGTACAACCTTATATTTATTAATCCTTACTACTTTATTGTAATGTCTATGGATTTTTTTTTTCATATGGCAATAATCGAGAAAAAGATATAGACTCTGTGGTTTGTCTGTGGTAGAGTGAAGTGAAGTGAAGTAGGGCAATCCAAAATTCGCCATTTTTGCTTTTAGTGAAGGGAGATTTTATATTTGTCAGGCTGGAGGACGAAGAATATTTTGTAAAAAGTGTGTCATTAGATTTAATTTCTAGTAGCCAAGAGTTTATTTGAACAAAGTTTTAGTATAATAGTGTGGTTTTATTTATTACTAACGTTTGTATGTAGTGCTATTTCTCCATCGTAAAATTTTGCTCGTTGGTGTGTCGCTTTAGCTAATTCAATGGCCATGATATCGAAGTTTTAATCGGACGGGTCGCTCTGACGTTCTCCTCACGGGATAATAACGAGAAAGCGAGGCGACGCCTATAGAAATGAGCAGGCCTCAAGGCGGACGCATACAAGTCCCGGATGACCTTAGAGAGATCTTATTGGAATTCACCATAAGTTATCTGCTGGAGCAGCCTGGCGACGTGATAAACTACGCGGTTGATTTCTTCACAAGATTACAAAACAACAGGACGACGACCATAGTGAGGGCCCCAGTAGCCGGCACCCCTGATGAGTCCATAATATCTGACGAAGAAGGTACATGTCTTATGCTTTTCATACACAATATTTAAGATGCCGGTTCGCGGCAAAGACCAAGGTGGGTTCATTAGGCCTATGCTAGTAGCTGCTAGGTTCATACATGTTCAGGTGGTGTCCAGTATGCTAGAGTACTGCACTGGTTGTGCCCATTAGTCTTGATAATAAATGTTATCAATTAAATAATATTTATAAGTGATAAGTACATTGATATCTATACTGCTACTCATATCTCAAAGCAATGTAGGAATGAAAGGCAATAATTATTTATTCTACCATTCTGTTCAATTTTTGATGTAAAATTTAATATTTTTATGGAGTTATTAATTGCCAGTACTGGTTTTACTGGTAATGTTTAATAATCATACATAGAATGTTGAAAGTAAAAAAGTGTTTGTTCATCAATTATTTTAGCCTATGCTCCATGATACAAATTCCTGAGTGAAATACCTTTGATATAGGTAATGTTTAAAAACAAAGTACCATAGTCAAGAAACGAAAGAGTTTAAAGATACATTGAATCATAATATTGATGTACAGACATCTTAAATAATCCTGAATAGACAATAATAATTATAATAAATCATGTGACTGTAATTTCTAAGTACAGCAGGCCTTACTTGTTGTCCTTGTTTTCAACTAGTAAATTATATCTAATCTACATTGTCCAATTGAGGTAATAACAGGTTCAACACAAATTTTGTGCCTATTATGTCAATGAAACATCTTTTTTTATCTAGTTTAAAAAAGTCTAGTTTGGTTTAAAAAAGGATAATTGTAATATAGATTCCACAACACTGACTACACCAGAGGCTCAGTGCTTACTGTAGATGCTTTTAAAACATGGGACACCCAGGACAATTATTTGTGTTAACCACAGATAAATGTTCTGAATTCTTGATGCCGTAAAAAGTCCCCCATTGCACTGTGAACTGCCCTATTAAAAAGAAAAAACATTTTGAACTCTATTGACTTGAAATAGTACTTCAAAACAAATTAATTTTAAACATACCTCATAAAAAAATCTGTTAAATTTGTTACAACAAAAAATGAGTAGTTAATACTAATTGGCTTAACTTGCAAATTTCATTTAGATGATCATTGATTTATTTGCATATGAATAGTTTATTTGAGTAGGTAATTAGTATTTTTAGTTTTAGATGTATAGGTATATTAGCTATATATATATCTCTAAGAATATAAAATCATTCTAAACTTCAAACCTGCTTGCTGTACTGTACTGTTTCTATATGTATCAGATTAAAAATATTATTATTATAAATTATAGCTGATAGTGAGCAACATTGTTGCTTTACTATTCTCATTACTACATTGACAACATTAAAAAAATCTAAACTCTAACTTAACATTAGCCTTCCTACAAATTTACATCATAACTATAATTTATCTGAAAATCACAACACAATCTGAAATATTGAAACTCCAACACATTTTAGTATGATACACTATATTACCAGAAATAATGTTTGTTCTTTTTTATTTTAAAACCAGCTTGCTATAAAAAAAATATTACATTAAGTAATGGAAAAAAAAATATTTTAATTTAACTAACATGTACCTACAATGCTCCAGATCAAATCAAAAGTTTGAAGTTACAGAAAACCATATAATATATTTTTTTTAAATTCTGTAATCTAGATTAATAGACAAATCCCTTAAGTTTGGATTCATAAATACTATCTTACACACTACAATATTATAGCCAACATCTTTCATGATTAACTATTTGGCAAAATGCCATTACAGTTTTGATGGTAGGTACCCATATAATCATTTAGAAGTTAATAATATTCTGAGTGTTGCCAAGTGCTCAATTATATTATGAGGGAAGACATATTTGTAATTAACTTGTGTACCATAAACATTTAATCATATTAGCCGGAGTAGATCAAATTATCCAAAATATAGGAATCTCAATTTCAAATTATTTGACACTAGATTCCCGCGCGCGACTTTACTCTCTTAACTCCCGTTCCCGTAGGAACTTCTTAATTAAATATAGCTTATGTTACTCCTGGATTACAAAGCTTTTTTATGGTGACAGTTTTTTTTTAGATCAGATTTATGGTTCCTGAGATTTGTGTGTTAGCAAACTTACAACTCTTTAGCTCTATAGATTTGCCATAAATCCACTTCATTGTTATACCTACATTTTATTGCTGCCTGCTTCTGTGAGTTTTCAGGTTTTAAAAAAACATATTGGAATAGTAGTAGACAGAGTCCTTCAAATAAAGCTTAAAGAAATATCTTATGGGCTGGCAGGAAGAGGACAGCTAGTCCTGTACATGTACTCCACAAGCACTAACTTTTCTTGTATTAGGACTACTGTAACACTCTTAACTCATCATCATCTCCCTACCCTTATCCCAATTTATTTAAGGCCATAAAGGAAAGGCCATAAGGAAAAGGGAGTAAGTGATAGCATGATGGCTGACTGTACAAAATGGAAGAGAAAAATGTGTAATTTTTCTCTTCCATTTTGTACAGTCAGCCATCATGCTATCACTAACTCCCTTTTCCTTCAAATTACTTCTCACACAATCCATCTCACCTTTTATTTAGCCACCATCTTCTTCACATGACCGCACCAGGACATCCGATTCCCTTTTAAATTTCCTATCACAGGTGAAACTTTCAAACTTTCTCTATTATATTAATTCCTCACACTGTCCATTCTTGTTGTACTACATGCAACCTTTTTTCATCCCACTTTTTCAGAGCCCAACACTCTGATTCTTACAATATGACAGGCCTTATATGGATTTATAATTCATACAACAAAACTTACAAATCTATCTATTTTTGTACTTTAAAATAAAACAGGACATCATCATCAGCCTGTACAACGTCCACTACTGAACATGGGCCTCCTCATGCGGGAGGGTTTTTGCCATAGTCACCACGCTTGGCAGGGGGATTGGTGACCTCAGTATTATGTTGTAATACACAGGGAAACACTGCTGCCCGTTCCCTGGTATACGCTTGTTATAGATGATGTTATAACAATCGGGAGGCACGGAGGGTAGTCTCTCAACCAACCAGACCCGGAAAGAAATCTTAGAATTTACACAACGATTTCTTGTGTGTGGGGACGTACGACCTCCGAGACTTAAAGCGAGCCAAATACCGCTACGCTATGGAGGTTGAAATGGGACATATATTATGTCAAATAGTATATGTACCATTACTATTTGACATAATATAGCATAATGTAGCGAAGTAACAGCTTTTACACAAAAATGTTTGTCTAGTCATAAATCAACAGAATTTACTATTCCCTGATTCTATTTGTGTGTTTGTTATTAACACTTTGAACTTGCGTGATGATGAAATTGGCTTATTTTTCCATGTCTTCCTCTTTACATTGTGAATGGAACCAGATGTCGGTATTACGCACATGTTACGTAAAATTAGCCGAGTCTGTGTAATGACAGGTAACATAGAATCATAACAAAATTGTTCAGGTGCTAATGGGACCTTGAGGTATGTTTGACTATGAGATTTTCTTCTTCATATATAACTATAATTGTTCCAAGTAAAGTACATGCTACGTACAAAACAAAATATGTTAACGTAATTGCTCACTTTACACTCAAATTACATGTCTTACACATATATGACATACCTACTACTAGACTTAAAAAATATTCAGTGATTATCGTTAACACCTGTTGTTCTGATGTCATTGACTCTATAATTAGCTGAAAATATGTTTGAAGTTTCAACATAGCTTACTAGATTAATGTATAATTTAGAGATACTTATAATATTAGGATGATATCATTTCGACAATATCTCAAGTTTATTAGATCACAATCAGTGTAAAAGAGATTTAAGAGTCAATCAATTATTTTATATAATGAATGAATGTGATGTAATACAATGGAAACTGATTCTCAGGAGTTCTTAATTGGTATTATGTAGTAATTCTTACTATATTTATGTATCTACTTATGAAATAAATGAGTATGAGCAAGTGATTAGTAAAAAAATTAATTACTCATACTTTGTGGAGGTACGTTAATATGCTTAATTATATACCATATAATAAACGACGTGTGTTTCAAGTTTAGACCATCCCATATATTCGCATGCGTGTCGTAAAAGGCGACTATGGGACATACAGCTTATGGCCAGCAGCATCTATCAGCGCAATTTTACTTACCATCCTACTGCGATCACCAATCCACCTACCAAGTGTGATGATTATGTTAATGTCCCTCAACAACCCTGGCCATTTTAAATAATGACTATGGCCATGTTCAACAGTGGACGTAAATGGGCTGTTGAAGAAAATATCAACTACTTAGGGATTTTTTAAAATTTTATTGTATTGACGTTTGAATGCCTACCTCTATTATTGTGGTATTCCTCGAAGCGCTACCAATTTGAGGCGCTCCGAATGAGGCGCTCCTTTTTTATTCCTCGGAGCGCTCTTTTCAGTACGAATTACTCCTCTTAACACTGGTAACTAAAATATTTTTTTGGGAGGCGCTACTGAAAGGTGCGCTCCAAGGAATAAAAAAGAAGCGCCTCATTCGGAGCGCCTCAAAATGGTAGCGCTTCGAGGAATACCTCCTATTATTATGAGATAAACTGATTTATCGAATGACGTTTTTACATCGACGTTTATTTGACTGATTTCATTTTACTTTATCAATGCGTTCATTGAATAGTTGGTATGACACCTATAATACATCGGTAGGTCTTATATCGATAGTTTATTTACATGGATACAATTTTTAGGTAAATGAAATACATAGGTACTTAAGTTTATTTAACGCTGCCGCAGTGCTTCCTATATTTTCTCCGTCCCTTCTGGACGGTTTTTTAAACTTCTAGCCATAAGGCAATATGGTGTGGTATTGAATCCGACTGCTACATAAGTATGACACATTCATCTCCCATTTAAATGGTTCATTACTTTAACAACCTGTTGATGTAATAATCGTTCAACGAAACTTCCCATCAATTAAGTTAATATATTACCAAAATACGTTGATGAGACTTCGGTCGATTTATCATATGGTAACTTGGACAGATGCTGTATAGGTATAAGCTGACGTTAATGATGCAAAGCCTCTTTAAATAAGGTCACTTAACTTTAAATATTAAAACCTTAACGTTACATACATCAATTGTAAAAGGCATGTTTTAAATTTATTAATATTTAAAATGAAACATATTGTCTCTTAAAAATCTAAAGCCCTCAATAAATTTGTAGACAAAACCATAATTGAAAAATCCTGTAGATACTAGAACAGTTCTGTTTTCCTTTTACAAATGTGTTGAAGTCCATTTTCCAAGCAATTATTTAACAATGTTGGTGTAATTATGTCGAGCGTTTGCCTTCAGAAATCTAGAACAAACATTCAATGGCTTTAACACGAAACATGTGTTGTGTTATTGAATAATGTAAAAACCTAAGGCCCTGGTTTAGTTCTTACTATGTATCACCACGGTAAATATTTCTAAATTATTTGGTTTCTTGTAAGAAATTATGATGTCGTTTCATATAGGACATCTTTTTATATCGTCGAATCTATATTTATGTGAAGGTTACAACCAAAAAATAGGGAATAGCACAATATTGTTTTTTTTTTCTTTTTTTTTTTGAATTGGTATTAAATCTTAATCTGTGTTAGCTTACTACCCAATCACAAACATTTTTAAATGCCAATGACACGATTTTGTTTGTGGCAGAAACCGTGATCGAAAAGAACTAGGTATAAGAAATTCATAAAAAATTTAGTTTCATTTATTTTCGTCGTCCACTCTTCATGTTAACGTATCCTAATGGTTTGCATAGTAGTTATAGAGGTTATTTTTCTTTATATAATGATATGTTGCTATGGGCATATGTTCGAACTCCCGACCCTTAGTTGGCCAAGAACCTTCCGATGCCCTCGTAAACCCGAAGTCCGAGAGGCACGCGAATTGTAACTTAGAGCGACAGTTGCACAAAATTCCCCTAAAAATTTAAAGTCATCATTCCTCAATTCCCCGAGGTCCAAGTGCTAGTTAGTTATTAAACCATTTATTAATGGTCTGCTCGCCTTTATGCTCGCGTGAAATGGGTATACCTACTTAACGAGAGTATTGTAACAGCAGAGTAATGGATTGTTTATTTTTTCTATGTCGAAACCAATATCTACATAGTAAAAATACATGAATATATATCCGTTCTGGGTAGGAAGGTTTTTCGGAACCGCCAATTCCCATTACGCCTCATTATTTATTTATACTCGGTCAGTATCAAGCTGGCATATTACTGGCTTCAAAGAACAAACACTTTCATACAAATTATACATTTTGGATCTCTTAGTAAAAAAAAATTAAAAAATCCTTTGTCAGTGGACACACACACATTACAAAAATAAGTCGAGAAGTTTGGACTTCAAATATCTAAATCTCGTATAATTGTATGTTATTTTTATGATGGCACGAAATGGTTTCATTATTTTTGTTATAAATATTTCAAGTGTTGATTGCCTTAGCATAAATTACTTGAAAACATTTTCTAGCGTGGTTACTAGTGTTAATGGTTACAGTATATAAACTTTCTGTAATTTACACGAAAAAGATCAAAATTATAGCCTTATAAACTTCATAATTTATAATGTGTTGTGTATTATTACGAAAACATTATCTAGCGTGGTTACTAGTGTTAATAGTTACAGTATATAAACTTTCTGTAATTTACACGAAAAAGATCAAAATTATAGCCTTATAAACTTCATAATTTATAATGTGTTGTGTATTATTACTAGCTTCCCGCGCGCAGTTTCACCCGCGTAACTCCCGTTCGCGTGGGAACTTCATAATTGAATATAGCCTATGTCACTCAGGGTGAAAGTAGCTTTCCAATGGTGAAAGAATTTCTGAAATCGGCACAATAGTTTTTGAGTTTATTCATTACAAACATACACACAAAAATATAATATAGAAAACGATCAAAATCAAAATATAAATAAACATATAAATTATGAAGTTTATATGTTTATTTATATTTATATCACGAGGATTTTCAATTTATATTATTACTTTGATATAAAACCATCTGCACCGGCGTAGGGCATTTTAAATACCAAGTCAGCTATGAACACACATTCAAGACAATAAAAGTGAACAACATGCAGTCCACAACATTCGCAATAAACATTTACATGCTTACGAGTATTAAACAAAGTACGTGCGAAGAATTTTAATCGGAAAATAATTATCTTTCCTGTATTGGATTTGTAAATGGACTTTCTGTCTAAATTGGCGCACGCTTTCGACATAACATATGAAGTACTTTGCTTGTATTGATTACCATAGGAAAGTGGTCATATAGAGGTCAGTTAATTTTATATTTTTAACTCTGGTAGTAATAGGTTTTCAAAAAATGTCCCAAAGACTAGCGTCCCGTTACGTGTCAATTTCTTTGGAAAACGTCAGTATCTGCTGCTTCTCGTCAATATAAATAAAACCTTTTTTCTCATTTGTTGAACACGAGAAGCATTTCAAACACCTCATACTCATAGAACAAAACTTTTTGGTAACATGCCCATTCTGGCTCTGGATAAGATATGATCGCGTTTAAAATACTATTTAGATTGTGTCAGATCGCAATCAGTGAATATTTTGAAGTCCCATTATAATTACAACTGAACTGTGTGTAGATGCCAATTCTAACAATAGTAACGTAATATTTTACTTGCCTAATTAATCATTACACGATACTTTGAAGTCACCCGTTTTCATACATCATACAAATAAACGTTTTTCCGTCTCACTTCTAACCGTTTGGGAAGATGTTAGTTCGGGAATCGCGATAAAATATTTATATTTAAAATCTACATTACATTTATAGTTACACATATTGTGTTAACGAAATAATCTGTCTTCACAAATTTGTACTTGCGTCACTACCACAAATGTTTCTAAAGTAAACTTTGCCATACATACTATGACAACAGATGCAGCAAAACACCTTCATTTGATACCACATGGCAACGAACTTAACAAATGCCCAAAAGAACGTCTCTAGTTATTGAAATATAATTAGATATTGTTTTTATTTTATTGTTAAATATTTATTTCGTAGAAATTACTAATAGTATCGTAGAAAATCCTGCATCTGATTGTATTTATGGAACCATTCGTACGCGTCTATCATGTGATTAGGTTGGTACTTCATCGGTTTACCTTGGTTATTCTAAGATAATGGTAAAGTACTTATTTACATTGTGTGATTTTTATTTTGTTTTGATTTTGAGGCTTATTTTAATAAAACAGCGATATAATTGGAATAAAAGTTAGCATTTTCTTGTTTTTATTTTAATAAACCAGAATGGAATGTCGTGCAGCAATGCTCATTGCTCAAACAAATAGCTCAATGTGAACTTGGATTGAACACTATTAACATTTTGGATCTAATCTGTCACACGCCTTATGGCAAAGCTATTTCAGAGTGATTGACACTCACACATCTATAAAACACAAGCTGAATAATATGTTGAATCTGTCGCCAAGATTCACATTGCTCTTGCCGTAAACAAAGCGGATGCACCACAAATGTTCCTTTAAAACTACCAAATTTCTATTTTTAAGTACGAGACCGTTTACCTCTGTGAATCTTTGCGATACGTTTATAAATGTCCGCTTTGCCACTTGTTGATTCACTTATTTCCGATAGTGGTTATGACATGAACGTAATGTATTCCAAAAATAGTTACTAGACTAAATAATAGTTACATATATTCCGCAACTCATTTTGGTATTCAATCCTAATTTCTGTTAGAAGCGGTGAATACGACATCATCTAAATAAATTGCCACATCATGGGCAATGAAAAAAAAATTTTTTGATGTCCCAATATCTGCCATTAAACTCAATAGAAACCTTGGAACTTAAAAAAGTTATTTTATAATTTTATAATAGACATGACTATCATAACATCAGTGAATTACGACATAAAATTAACAATAAACTGCTTTGCGCCTTAGAGCCGCCAGTGGCGCGCTTTAACAACCGGCGCAAGTCAGTGTTCGCGGAGACGTACGATCCTGAGGAAGATGACTCGGACGAGGGCGCCCCTGTCGTGTTCCCCAAGTCTGATGCTCAACGCGCCAGGCTCGCTGAAGCGGTGCGGGGCATCTTGCTGTTCCGCTCGCTCGACACTCAGCAGATGCAGCAGGTTGGTGCTACAAAACCTTTTTTTTATATGATTCCAGTCCTAATGTTAACTAGCAAATGCTAGGAGAACACCAGCTGCACCATGGTGCAGCGGATGTACAGAATTCCAAGTGAGCGCTGGCGATTTTACTAGCTGTGACATTGGTTGGAGGTTCTTCTCCAGTTGAACATCTTATTAGATATAATGATGCTATGCCCTTTTAAATAATACTTGACATAACGGCCAAGCTGCAAGTTACCTTGAATTTTCTCCCCTGTGATGGCACGAAGATGACGATGAAGCACTGTATGTTCAGATGCATCTTATTGATTATATAAAAATATTTGACTTGTTATCACGAATTTTAACATAAAATTGTTAAAATCCCGATTCGGATTTTCAGAGAAAAAAATCGCTATATTTCACTTACTCTGTCATCTAAAGTTCTTGTTAAAATATAAATCGTGCCTCTTATATTATGATATTTTCCCGGTTTTCTAGTTATACCGGGAACCCATTATTTGCGGTTTGTGTCCCACTCCTCCAAGTGGGATACATACACAACAAGCACAACAATTAACAATTCCCCAAATTTCCTCAGTATATTAACCGCGGTATCTGCGTAGGTGCTGGACGCCATGTTCGAGAAGCGCTCCGAGCCCGGGGAGTACGTGATTAGGCAAGGAGACGACGGCGACAACTTCTACGTCATCGAGAACGGCATGTTTGATGTGCTCGTCAGCGGCGATGACCGCGTCGAGAAGGTATGTGGACTGTAAAAATAACACCAACAGATGATTACGTAGATTTGATCAGCGGCTGCTGGACTGTTTGACTCGATTTTATGATGTATAACGGCTATTTTAATAATATCAAATTATAGAGCATCGCCTTTGATGCCGTTCTTATGATTTTAGAAACAATGCAATATGGCCGTTATGGCTTCGGTCCTCTTTTTGTTTGAAGGACGTATTTTTATTTCTATTGCAATCAAAATCTTAAGGAAACAAGCTATATAGAAAATGTTTACAGTAAAACTTTCAAGATTACGTAAGATTATTTTGTTATAATAAGCCATAAGATGGACAGCCTTTTATTTATTTTGTACATCAGAGAGTTCCCGAAGATATTGCACTAGCATGTGTGTAAGTAGAGATACTAACACATGCTAGTGCTATGTTTTACGAATTGCATAGTTAGATTAAACGTTTAAAAAAAATCGTCAAACCGCTTGTGTTCCCTTTGGTACGTACGCGTAACCAGTGAAAATAAGTCGGTATAGCAAAGATGCCTACTTCTTCTGCCGGTAAAAAATATTATATTTTCGGCACGTTTCTTTTTGACGTAAAATTAACGTAAATTTTATTCATAATGTACCTCTTTAAAAAAGGGTTGCCACTAATTTCGTTGTACATACCTAACCTTTTAGTTCTAATGTTTAAGCTCCAAATAATATCATGAAACTTTAAACTTTGTGTCGAATGTAGATGTGTTAGTATAATCAAAAATGTATCTTAAGATCCTCCATTTTATCCAGAAACATGCAGAATTCAATACTTAAAATAGAACTAATCTAAAACTATTTGAAATGCATATCCATCCGTATAAAATGAATGCCAAATCAAGTTTCCGATGTCACTTTGTTCAAAGTTGACGGTAAATTCAATCCATTACTTCGGAAACTACATCGGAATACTGCTGTTTTGAGTGCCGTACTCAAAACAGCACTATGTACCTATGTATGTTCTTTATTGCTTTGATGTATTACAAAAGGTGTTCATTACAAATAGTGGTATCGAACATGAACCCTGTTAGTACATATTGCAAACATACATTCAAATTTTATATATTTAATTACATTTAAAGTTTAGCAAAAATCACAATTGGCTTCCTAGCACCAGGAACCGTCGAGGCGGTAGGCCCAGAAAGAGATGGCGAGACGAACTGGGCTCTTTCCTGAAAGATTGTCCCAGGTGGCTTGTGATAGGGAAAAATTGAAAGATGGGAGGCCTGTGCCTTGCAGTGGGACACTTCGGGCTCATGATAATAATTATTAAAAAAGAGAGCAATTCTCATATTGCTTCTTACCATATTTCTAAAAGGAATTCATTGTGCGATCAATTTGCCCGAAATTAGATCAAGGTGACTTAATTGTTTTATTATTATATAATAAAACAATTATGTCACCTTGATCTATTAAACCTAGTAACAATGGCTATAATAGAATTTTATTTTCTACCATTGTTTGTCCGAAGTCCCGACGGAATTCACTCGTCTAAGTAAACGGACTAGTTATATATCTATTTTTGGAGAAAATAGGCACAAAAAGTACTTACCTTATTATACCTGCTATTCAAATGTTTGTAGGATTTTAGCACAATTAAATTTTATGAAAGGCCCTATGGGACTAGGCGACGCCTCGTAAATACATAAGTGCTTATTATATTTTCATATTGTTCTTCCAACTAATAATTAAAGGACGGTACACGTTTTGTATTGATGGTCGCTTCAATCCGTTTATTGTTATATGTTCAATACTTTTTTCTAGTAGGAAATTTATACACACCGTGATTTTTTTGTAGTTGCTTATTCTCAGTTAAATACAGATTTTTTTTGGTAAGTATTATAATCTATTGATTTATATACTTTTTCAATAACATTAAAAACTACAGATTATAAAATGACTTCGAACCTGCATTAGGTAATTCGCCAGTTCGTATAACCTAGATTATCTTTTATTGCAAGGCTCTAGAGCTCATTTTTCTATGTACTTTTATCACTTCAGTCTCCTTTCGATGGAAACTTTTTTACATTTTGTAAAAATGAATATTTTAAAATTTATATTATGTTACATTAACAAAGTAATATTGATAGCAAATCGTCCGCGTCCTACCAATTATTAGCAACGACTAAAAATCGCCATTTATATAAAATACCTATATGAAAATAGATGAACAAACAAATATTAACTACTATTAATATACTTACTACTGTAACACTATTACAGATATATGCTTATGAATCCACTACTCAACTCTAGCATATTAATAATATTAATTAGCGGCCTATTGATTATATCTCCCATATCGACCAATTAACAGTTAAGCTCCGTCTTCCTAGGTGGTGCATACATACGAGGGGTCTGGCTCGTTCGGTGAGCTGGCGCTCATGTACAACATGCCTCGTGCCGCGTCCGTGCGCGCTCAAACTCCTGGCCAGCTGTGGGCCATGGACCGCCACACGTTCCGCCGCATCCTGCTCAAGAGCGCCTTCAAGAAACGCAAGCTGTACGAAGACCTGCTGGAAAAAGTGCCCATGCTTAAGGCCCTTCAGGTGAGTTTTATGTGTAAAATTTAATTGGTTTTATTTTTCAGCATAAAATGTTCTATAAAAAATACAGTTGCTTAGCCAAAGCTGTATCTGAATCCGTAAATATACTTATAGTCGGATTGGAATGAGTCTGTAGAACCATTTTTGGAAGGTTTGATATGTTTTTAACGCCTAGATTCTACACAAGATCGCATGTTATGCATATTCTGCCCATGGTTTCGCTTACCTCAATTAGCCTTTAACCAGTCGCAACTTTTTCGTAAATTTTTGTCGTCTGTAGACACAATTTAGGTTTGTAGGTGTAGTACCTACAGTCTGGCCCACCAAAGACGTCAAAACACAAACAATCGTGTTAGCTTTACTTGATTTTAACGGTTTCAGCATTAAATCTATCCCAAATTGCAGTTGGCACATACTTAAAGACCATTCGTGTGTTACTGAGCTCTACTTTTATAGATTTAAAGGCTTCATAAAACCGAAGTTAATCAATTTATTTGTCAACAATTCCAGAGATAAACGTTTTGTGTTGTACTGTTTTAGTTTTATTGTTAACTAGCTTCCTGCGCGCGGTTTCACTCTCGAATGTAAGTCCGCGTATGATATTTAGATCATCATAGAAATTGGAGCAGATCAAGTAAAGTTTCTATGTAAAATATTTAAAAATATTTTCCATAGAAACTTTTCACTCCTTTTTTTCCGACATACGTAGTTAGCCACGAGGCTTTTACTACTTCAGCGGGCATAGTTTTCACTCCTTTTTTGCACACCTAGTGGTAAAATGAAACACGTATTCAATTAAATGTTTTTAAGAGCATGAATCTCAAGTTCTATCTAAATCTTTGCGAATTTAAATAATTTTCCATACAAACTTGCAATCCATATTTATTTCCTTCGGGGTAATTTTTTTTAAATCCCATCTTAGTGAATTAAAACAACTGTCCAACAACTGAATTTCACGTTTTTATTAGGTTACAGCTGTGCGTGCGTCTATATGTCAGTGGGGACTTCTCCTTTTATATAAATAGATAGATGTTACTCCTTAGATTTAAGACCTCGACGAACGTTCTCTGACCAAATCGGAGACATCCTCGCAAAAGGTCTAATAAGATCCACCCTAAACCGACGTGCTTGTATGAAGAATGTTATGAGAATGAATGAGGCGAAAGATGTGTGTAAGGATCGTAGCAAGTGGGGGTCCATTGTCTTTGCGGGGTGGGCCCCGCTGGGAAACAGGCGTGAGCTTATGTATGTATGTATGTTACTCCTGGATAACGAAGATTACTAATTATAAAATATTTTTTGAAATAGCTTCAGTAGTTCCGGAGCCTATTCAATGCTAACTAATAAGCAATCAAATCTTTCCTCTTTATAATATTAGTTGGTATAGATTTTTTGTTTGTTGTCGTTAGGAGCCAAATGCCTGCAGGGAAATCTATTAGACTGTCATAATCCTAATAATATTATCAATGCGAAAGTTTGTACATGTGGATTATGGATTATTTATTATGGATGTTTGTTACTCTTTAAGGCAAAAACTACTGAATGGATTTGGCTGAAAGTTTGCACGCGGATACTTTATTAGCTGGATTAACAAAATGCTGAAATTTACGAAAAATACAAAATATCCTGCTCCGACCCACTGGATCAGAGTGACGCGGGTAAAACCGTGGGGATCAGCTAATATGTCACATTAGTTGTTGACTTATTTCATAATCGCGTACTTGAAGTGAATGATACCAATACATTTCATGTTGTTCGATTCTTCTATTGAAATTTATATAAAGATACATAAGTACCTACTAAGAAATGGTGAGTTTCTGCGAAATTATACAGTGATTATATATGCAACTTTATACGGCAGATTTACAATTTCGCATTGGAAAAATGTTTGCGTCCGCAAGATTTAATTTTATCGGATTCGTGAAACGTAACATACGGTTATAGGGTGAGTAGTAAATGTTAAAGTTATTTTTAAATTCCCTTCTGTTGCTGCGGTAAGTATTCGCAGTTGTAATTGCATTGCTAAGTGAGTGACATAGTCGTTGAACGTATCCTTAATCAAAGAGTCCTTTTATTTTGTTTGATACAGTGGATATCTACTTAACTTCCTATTGCATTGTATCATCGTGCGATGTGTGGTTTTGATTTTAAAATTTTGATCGACGAATTAGCAACAAGTTTATTTTAGACTAGGTTCCCGTGCACGGTTTTACCCGCATAGTTCCCATACCATAGTCTATATCACTTCTGGATAACATAGCTTTCTGATGGTGAAAGAATTCTTAAAATCAGTCCAGTAGTTTCAGAGCCTATTACTGACTAATATTATTATTAGTAACAATCAAATCTTTTCTCTTGATAATATTAGTATGATTATTGTGTCCGTTTTCTACCAAAGCGGGCCGAAATGTGTAAGGAAACCAATAAAAAATCTTTATTTACACGATTAACTGTTTTCCCGGTTTGGTCCAAGTTTGGGCAACCGGTCGATCGCGATCAACTTGTCGATCGCGGCAGTTAGTAGACTCGATCAAATAATATAATAAAAAGTATCATTTGATTGCATACAAAACAAACTGATTCAACGTTATGTAGGTATGCCATATGGTCGATCGCACACAGAAAACAGTCGATCTTAGGTCTTATTCAGTTGAACAGCTCCCGATCGTTGCTGCTGCCCATCCATCGTCGCCTCTTATGACTCCCATAGAAAGACTTGGAATGGTCTATTCTAAGCCGGAAACCACACGGCTTTATTGAGTAGGCCACCCCAGATCTAGTCAGTTCCAACTAAACATATTTTATATGTATATTGTAATAGTTCTTACTTACTAATGTGTATTAGACAAATCCAATAACAAATTATCGCAATTAACATGACAGACATCTGTCGCATTGATTGAATAACTCAATATAATTCATCATTTCATTTGATTGTCCGGAGCCGAAACAATTATCTGCTAAATATTGGTCCGTCTAATTGATTTGACTTCGTTAGCAGTGTTACCTTTGTAACGTGATATTTATTCGTATAACTAGCTCCTCGCGCGTGGTTTTACCCATAAAGCTCCCGTCTCCGTGGGTACTTCATTATTAAATGTAGCCTACAACATTTCTCGTTCAGCTTTATATATTAGTATAGATCAGTGTTTTTCAATCTGTGGGTCGTGACCCTGGGGGGGTCGCGTAGCCAGACTCGGGGGGCGTCAGCAAAGAGCTTTGTCGAAAATTATTTTCAAAACTCATGCATCTTATACAAAAAAAAATATCTATGTAGTCTTTTAAATCATTTAATTGTCTTTCTATGGCACAAGGGGGTCGCCAGCATTATTCACCCAGTAAAGGGGTCGCGTAATCAAAAATATTGAAAAGCACTGGTATAGATAAAAATGTGTTTTGTAAGTTAGATTGGATGTAGGAAGTAATCTTCAAAACTATTATTTAAAAAGAAGACATTCTAAATATATATACTTTTGGTTTGTTTTTTTTAAATATGTATTTGTTTGTACCCGATAAACTCAAAAACTTCCTAACCGATTTTAAACAGTCTTTCGCCAATATTATCATTGATAGCCTCCCACATAGGTACCTCTCGTTACCGTGGGACCTCAATAAAGAAATATAGCATATGTTACTTCTGGTTAACATAGCTTTCTAATGCTAAAAAATGGTTAATATCGGTCCAGTATTCCCTAAGCCTAACAATCAATTATTTCCTCTTTATAATATTAGTATAGATTGTAAAGGACTGATTTTATGCAAACATCTCAAAGGGACGGGAAATAAGCGGGTGAACCGCGCGGGTATCCTAGCTACATATAACGAAGCAAGACGCCCACACACGGTACGCAGTTATCTGGAAGGAAAAGGAAATGCACGGTATTTGATATGTAATTTTGTCGGATGTCGGTATTAGATACGTAAATATAATTATGTGCCACTCTAGAGTAGTATTATTATTTATTGATTAAGCTATTTAAATGGCGAGGTTCTATCGTGTTTGTTTATGAGATTGTTAGGTATCATCATCACCATCACCCCGTATAACTGAACATGGCCCTCTTCCCGAGACAGGGTATTTACCATAGTCACCACGCTTGGAAGGCAATTTGGTGACCGCAGTATTATTTTGTAACACACAAGGAAACGCTGCTGCCCGTTCCTTGATTTAGATTATTATAGATGATGTTATAATAATCGGAACCCACGGCTTAACGTGGCACGGAGTCCATCAACCAGACCCGGAGATAATTAAAAAAAACACGAAATCTATAGTGGACCTGTACGTCACAAAAAAAAGCCACGGTCCAAATATCACGTGTTCAGCAGTTTTGCCTCGGCGTTGACAAGTCAGTCAGTCAGGACATGTTACTTTATCAATAATATTATAAAGCTGCAGAGTTTGTTTGTTTGTTTAAACGCGCTAATCTCAGGAACTACTGGTCCGATTTCAAAAAATCTTTGTTAGATAGTCCATTTATCAAGGGAGGTTATAGGCTATATTTTATTACGAAGTTCCCACGGGCACGGGAGCTGTGCGGGTGAAACCGAGCGCGGGAAGCTATACATATATATAGATAGGTTAGCTGTGCCCGACAGGGTTCATCATTAGTATCACATTTAATTATAATGTTAAAACACATTGTGAAATACAAACAATTAAGCGCTTTCTTATGATAAAAGTTAAGTAGCCCGGTGAAGTAGAAAAGCATCCTTGGTAACAACATAAAGAGCGTCCGAAAAAAAAAAGTAATAGTAATGGTCCAGCAGTTTCAGAGACTATTCAATGTAAACAAATAATCAAATATTTCCACTTTATACCATTAACTTTTTTAATTTATTTATGTACACATACACACAGAAGATATAAATACAACAAGATAGACTAACAGCAATGTACTACTTAATTAGCTGAACCGAAAGACGTTAGCCCGTCCAAAATTAATTGAATTTTTAATATTAGGCGTGATAAATTATGGCTCTGAACTAACCGTGATGTGCACTAAGAGAAGCACGCATTCTGTCTGTTGAATGTTATATCAAACGCCATAAGATTAACTTCATTTAAAAGATTATATTGAAAAATTTAAAAGCGCTAAGATTACATTAGAATATTTAATTTGGTGGTAAAATATTCTACAATTTTCTAATTCTTCGCGCAATTTTCTTATTTTTTTCTTACGTAGAAAGTACGCGATTAAAAAAGAATGAGTGAAATGGTTCCAGCCGTTCACGGTTGATGCCGTGACCAAGGGAAATAGGGATTCATTTTATGTAGATATTCTCTTTGCAGTTGACGTTGGTCGTCATCGTACTTGTATTTTTTTTTATACCTACACACATACAGCTACAACACATACCGCGGCGACTCTGAACAATATATCAAAATTGGTTCTGCATATGGAACGACACATGCATTGTTTTATAATTAGTTGAACATTTTGTAAGGAGCCCTTTCAAGGAAAAATCAACGTGGGATGCATTATAAGCAGTAGTACACATAGCCTTAGAAACACTTGGTCAATACTGAACACCGTGTAAAGTGAAAGTATAGTCATATTGATATAAATCTATAATAATATATAAAGCTAAAGAGTTTCTTTGTTATCTTGAATGCACTAATCTCAGGAACTACTTGGTCCCAGTCGAAAAAATCTTGTGTTATCTTTATTTATGTCATATGGGAACAGGTGTTGCGCGGGTGATACCGCGTCTGGGAAGTTGGTATATAATAATTTACTAGCTTCCCGCGCGCGGTTTTACCCGCGTAACTCCCGTTCCCGTGGGAACTTCATAATTAAATATAGCCTATATTAATCAGTGATAATGTAGCATTCAAATGGTGAAAGATTTTTTTAAATCGGTCCATTACTTTTTGAGCCAATTCGTTACAAACATACTTACATACAAATCTTTCCTTTTTATAATATTAGTATAGTTTAATATTGGCATTAATAGGAGGGTTCCGTAACAACTACCCAAAAGAAACTGTCGTAAAAAGTTGCCAATCATGAGATCATTTAGTATTTTTAGGGTTCCAATATTTTTGGTCATAATTCGACACATGGTTCTTCAATAATATTGTTTATAGGCAGAACGCAATCCGGCGATATGACTAGTCTTTTATTTTATACGTTGTTTAATGGTGTATAGCAACTGCCATACGTTCACACTGAACCTCCTTGAACCAACTAGTGTTACGATATCTGTTCACGTGAGGTGGCAAATCTGTTACTACGATATAAGTAGCATATCACGGCCTGTAGCTACTATCCCAAGTAACAAAAGCCTCGTGGCTAACTACATAAGTACGTCCGACAAAAAGGCATGTATAAAATAATATTTATAGAGGCCTAGTACTTACGCGGTAGGTGCCTGTTGTACGATAAAAGCTATTTAACTATATAGCCTTAAGTAACTCTCCGTGGGAACTTCATAATAAAATAGGCTTATAGGCTTACTGGATAAATTGCCTATCTAACACTAAAATAATTTTTCAAATCGGACCAGTACCTACTTCCTGAGATTAGCGTATCCAAGCAAACAAACAAACTCTTCAGCTTTATATACTAGTATAGATTGTCTATGTGACTACCTACTTAGGTGTCTTTAGCTCAAAGCCATAAACAATTACTTATCATTAATAATCACAGAAATAAAATAAAATAAATGTTCTTTTATTTATTTCTACGTTAGAAATAAATAAAAGAACATTTTATTTAATATTAATATTTTTATAATAATATAATATTTTTGTACTAAATTGTAATTATTTACAATATTTACTGTTCCCCAACATGGTTCGTGTATGGTTATGTTCTTATAATTAATTTAAAATTAATGTAAAACCTATTAAAGCAATTTCATCCAATATCCGTTCCCGCTTTCGCGTGTTACAAATATTTAAATGTACTTTCATTAAGTTGTTTCAATTCATATTGCGGCATTAACTCAAAGGCTATTAATATGACAGAATCCTTTATGATATAACAGAAAGTCCTTCGCAAAATCAATTTCCCTTTTTCTATGAATAAACCACCAGTTTCAACTTCAAAAGATGAAAAAAAAAACTAAAATAAAAAGATGAAGATGAAGAGGCAAAGATGAAAAAAAAAACTAAAATATTTTTTTTGCGTCTTTATATTATAACTTCAGAAGCATTTGGTCGTAAGTGACAGTGTACGATAAAGTCACATACGAATACGAATGTTTCTGACGTATAATGGTACATCAGACCTTATGATTCTGAGCTCTAGATATTAATTTAAATTGAAACATTTTTTTTCAAACAAACATTCCAAGTTACATAAATATTTAAAACGTGTGGACACTCCCTCGTTTCCACTCTAAAGGATGTGTCCATCGTCCCGAAAATATTGCGTGACCAACTGACCATCAACCTCCACTCTGTGGTTTATCAATCAATACTGGACTGTGTATTTATTGGACTTTATGAATCTGTGTAAAATGTGTTGAATAGATGCGTAAAATGTGTTGAGTAGTAGCGTAAAATGTGTGTAATTGGACCATTAATTGCGTTATGATATGTGTATGGGTTATTATGGAACTTTCTAGACTAGTTCAGTTTAAATGTAACACATGGAATAGCGAATGTATAGCAGTAGTGCTTACTGAGGTTTATTTTGCGTTGGCAGTACTGTAACTTATGGGTAATCAACTCTAGTGGATTTAAGCGCGATGTATAGTATACTTGGCTATCTCACGCGGTTATGTAGCTTTAACACAAATTATGCGGCTTTCTATTGGTAATTTGTTCAATAGATTCAGAGATTACCCCCTACAACGTCACCAACAATTCACAAACTACCTCTTTACAATATAAGTATAATTAATAGAATCGGGCGTTACTTTGCGGAAATCCATATTAATCTAATTTAAAAATACAAAATATCTAGTGTTAATTCCGCTAAAAATGTGTCTATATGCTGTAATGCTATTTTTGCACTACCCTATCGCCCGTAAAAATTAAGCACATGCAGGAAGGAAAAATAAAACGTGCAAAAACACAATCACCAGCCGAAGACCCGACACGTGTCTCGCTCTCCACGGAGGCATCATCAGGGCGATGTTAACCACATGAACGCTACTGCGCAAAAACGTCTTTTGCGCTACTATAACATAACACTAGATATTTTGTATTTTTTAATTCGATTAATATTAGTATAGATATAAAATATAGGTATATTTCATCGCGTATCTCCCGTTCCCGTGGGAACTTCGTCATTAAATGTAGCCCATGTTATAGATCAGTCAATTACGGTAGCCTATTATAATTCAAATACAAAAATCTTAAAGTAAAATCGTTATTAAATGAAAATCTTTTATATTATATTAAATGTGTATATGGGAGCAAAGGACCGCGCTTGGCTGAACAAAAAATAGAATGCTCAACCAAGCGCTGGCGGATCAAAGGATAGTCGGCGCATAACGTCTTATTCCTGTTAGCCCGGCGTAGCTTCCCTTTTACTACGAGCTGTTCAATCAATGAACATTATAATTAACATGCTATTCTATAGGCATATCATTGATACTGGCTTCCCTCGTGCGGTATCCGCGTAACTCCCGTCCCCATAGGAACATAATGGAATATAGCCTAGCCTTCGCCGATAAATGGGCTATCTAACACAATAAAAGTTGCTTTACTTTATAGTAATAACTAGAATTGATAAATTGGCTATCTAACACTCAAATAATTTTTCAAATCGGACCTCTCATATTTTAATACGCTAAAGTATTAAAATATGAGAGTATTATACAAAATTTTTTAATCTTTATTTATGATATAAGTGATAGTTAATTGTAATCTAATCTAAGTTTATGGCGAATAAAATTATTATAAGGCATCTATAGGGTTGGTGTGTTCTTCTTATCGTTGACACTGATAATATTATTAAGTTCTAATGTAGTTCAGTATCTAATTGAGAAAAAAAGTTTATTGTTAAATCCTTTATGGTTTTTGATGATCATTATGTAGTTAACCAGAAGGCCTTTGTTTACTTTACCGGGGCACGAATAATAATTAATTATTTCACCCGCGTAACTCCCGTTCCCGTAGTAATTTCATAATTACATATAGGCTATCTGTCTTCTTCGATAAATGGTCTATCCAACACGATTTTTTTTTCAAGTCGCACCTACGGTTTCTTATACAGGGTGTCCCAAAAGATTACGTGGCTGGGAAGGGGGGTGATAGGGATGGTCACAAGGGTCACCAGAAAAATATAAAAAATTCCCTCTGGGTGTTTAAAAAAATAAATGGCATTTTTTAAAAGACTAAAAATTTTACACCTTGTGCTAACTGTACCTACAAATATGGCTGTATTTAAAAAAAATGCTGTTATGTAATCTTCAATAACAACAAGGTCATCAACATCAACATCAAAAATAACAAGGTGTAAAATTTTAAGGTTTTAAAAAAATGCCTTTTTTTTTAAATACCCAGAGCGGATTTTTTTTTTATTTTTCTAGTGACCATTGTGTCCACCCCTGTCACCCCCTTTCCCAGCTACTTAACCTTTTGGGACACCCTGTATACGCGCTTTTTATATCAGTATAGATAAATCATTTGGAAACATTGAACTGTATCAACTTTTTATAATAAACTATTTAACACATTCTCCTTATCGTTTTACTTTTACTGTACTATGGACTAAATACTTCTCGTTCCTAATTTATACATTTTTAAATTTCATAACTTCATTACGTTATGAAGTGTAAGAAGCTTAGTGTATTTTATAGAAGACATTGAACACGACAATACTAGTAATATATTTATTGAAGTAGGTTACTAGCTCAATATACTGATACTTCAATGAGCAAGGTATACCGGTTCTGCTGGTTATTACCTCGAACATTGAGTTACTGATGCATTGAAACCTATGTGTCGCACAAACGTATCTCTTGCCTCTAACCTACTAAACAGTACAGTTAACTGCTAAGATATGTGGACGGTTTCGATAGTTACTTTTAAATCACAAGCTTCCCGCGCGTGGTTGCCGTGAGAAATTAATAATTAAATATATAGCCTTCCTCAATAAATGGGCTATCTAACACAGATTTATTTTTAATGGGACCGGTTGTTTTCTGAGATTAGCGTGTTCAATCAAACAAATTATTCAGCTGTATATATTAGTATAGATAGATAAGTACTAGTTGTAAAAACAAATCTTAAGTCCTCCTAACTAATGCTATAAACTAATGCCATGAAAAATAACCGACAATACACTGGTTATTTTAAAAGAAATCTCTTACCATGAATGAATTCCTTTTCAATCAAAAGTATTATATCCAATACTATATGGTATGGTATGGGTATCGGCATTCTGCACTCCTCTATATAAACTATAAGTTTATTAATGTTTATATTCCCTGTCCGCGCAATTTACGTACAAAAGAGTTCAAAGGTTTTGTCTTCACGTATTTTATATATAAATCAATATATCTGCTGCAGTCAAAGCTCTTAACCAGTCAAAAGTACTTTTAACTAGCAAAATCAGTCAAAAGTAGTTTTAGGTTAGATTAGTTTTGACTGATTTTGCTACTTAAAAGTACTTTTGGCTGGTTAAGAGTTTTGACTGCAACATATCCACATAAATTTACGCTTATTAGCTTCATCTTTCTTATATATCAAACGAGTACGTTATAAGAAGCTATATCATGAACTGTGAACCTATTGAAGTGGTTGACTGTACATGTGTTCAATTTGATTCTTGCTCCTAATGGGGAGAATGGAGCGGCACTGCAATTATGTATTCTAAAAGGGTTTGCAATAACGTTTAATTGAATGGTGGTCTAATAAAAACGTAATTGCGTAGTGTTTGATAGACACAGTAAATCATTTTCTACCGTTCTATAACCATTGAAGGATCCGTCTTCTTGATTAAATAAGAATTGGCTTGATTTAGTTACGAGGTATTACGGTACCTAAACTACTTTTTAACGGGTCAAGAATATATCGTTCTCTCTTCTATCTTTTTTGTCTACAGTAAAGTTGGCAGTGCCCTACCTAAATTATTCTAAGTAAACTTTAAATATAGCATCGATATTACCAACGGAGCGAAGTGATTGAAATACATATATGTATATATATATCTCTCTCTCTTTGGAGGAAATTTTAATGGTATATAAATAAATAGGCAAACGGATAGCTTTAATTCGGCTGCACCGCTTATCTAAACGTCTATACTAATATTATTAAAAGTGGAAAGATTTGTAGTTTTGTAAGTATATTTGTAACGAATAATTTCAAAAACAGCTCGACGGATTTCGATAATTCTTTATCGAAATTTTTGATGAAAGAAATCCAAGATTTAAATTAGGCTTTATTCCATTATGAATTTCACGTGTCACGAGTGAAACCGCGTTCGGGAAGCCAGTATTTTTTATAAAAGTAGAGTACTTATTTGACCTGTCAATGATGATCACGTAATAGACAATGTGACTAATTATATTATTTAGGTTATTATCATTCATACCATATTTATTACTAGCTGCGCCCCGCGGTTTTACCCGCGTTACTCTGCTCCAGCGGGTCGGAGCGTGATTTTTAGTAGCCTATATGTTAATCGAGATGATTAACTATCCCCGTGCAAAGTTTCAGCCAAATCCAAATAGTATCGATACTTACAAACTTTCACGTTTAAAATATTAGTAAGATATTCAAATATGCTACATACAAAAAATAACCACTGGTTTACTCTCGTCAAAAATAAACTCGATAGTTGTGTAAATATCGTAAAGATCAAATTTTCTCCAACAAATTATAATTCTGTAGGTAAAAAGTATATTTAATAACGGCTAACGCAATAAGCGGCATCGCCTTCGGATACGATTCTCCACGTAAATTATACAAATTAATTTATCCTTCGAGTCACGACGTAAATAACTTTTTACCCTATAGTCTCTTTTTTTTAATTACAGTGTTACTAGGCGGGTAACGCAAAAAGCTGGTATTTTAATTACCTATTTCTGAACTGTTGTTGTTATTTTGTTGTACGATAAAAAAATAGAATCATCTTTAGACAGATATTTTAAAAAGTGAAGATAATTTCCCTGTTGTTGCTTCTATTGTTTTTCTTCTTGCATTTTTTTTTCGTACTGACATATGTAGTTAGCCCTGAGGCTATTGCTACTTCACCGGGCATACTTTTTTTTTTATGCCTAAATTTGTGTACAATGTTTGTGAAGTCCTTCCTTATTCTCACGCTAGATAAAATTGTTGAGAAGTTGAAAGTAATGGAAATGAGCTTAGTTTTATTTTTGTTATTTTAGCGCTCATAAAAAATATACTTATTGACTGTCACTAAAGTAACACAATAAATTTACAAAAAGAAATTGTATGAAAAGAGGAAGATTTCGCAACAATGATATAATTACTTTTGTAAAAAGAATCAATTCATATCAAGTATTATTAGTTGTAATAAATCCAGTAATTTTAATAAAAAGCAACTGTTTGATAAAAATATGCCATTTTGTAATCTCCAAAACACATATTCATCGTCATCAAAACGAGAATTTTGTTTTCTTTACTCATATTATTAAGAGGAAAGATTTGATTGTTTGAATTATAGAATAGGCTCCGAATCAACTACGGATTTGAAAAATTGTTTCACCGTTGGGAAGCTACACTATCTCCGGTGAACATAGGCTATATTTTGTTATGAACTTCCCACGGGAACGGGAGCTACGCGGGTACAACATACATATAACGTAATTTATTTTTAGTTGCCAAATTCATGATCGCTGCCTCCCAAAATACTACGTGTTATATAGTCCTTAGTGACGTCTTATCATATCGACCCACATCGCCAAACCGTAAAACAGTCTATAATATTTATTTCATAAGTTATAGCTCTAAAGATTATACTAATAAAATACATACCAATGCCAATCGAAGGGTATAAGAAGCAATTGAATGATAAAGTGATGTGATAACATTTGGTAACACATACGTAGTGAGCGTCATGTGTTACTACGTACGCGATGTTATCAGTTAATACTGTTTTAAGCCAAGATTAGGGCTCTGATAAAACTTACTGTCCAGCCACTGTTTAGAGATTGTATATAGAAAGGTACTCTATATTGAAGTAGGCGTTTAGACTAAGACGTCTTTTAACGTGTCTTTTTGACGTGTGGTTTCCGGCATAGAATAGATAACCCATATCTCTCTATGGGTGTCGTAAGATGCGACTAAGGACATACATACACCCGATGACTACATCTGACAGCCTAAAGATACTCCTCTCTTACTGTGATTACCAAACCGTCTGCCAAGCGTGGTGATTACGGCTATATCCTTCAACGACTCTAGCTTGCCAAGGTCTGGTAAAGAGGAGGCACATGTTCAGCAGTGGACGTAGACGGGCTTATAAAGTAAATAAGTAAGCTAATACTCTTTCCAGAGGTCACGGCTTGGTTTGTAGTCTGTTTTAGTCTCTTTTAGCGCTTTTACCAGACCACATCCTGAATAAGTCTACATCATAACTTTGCCCACGGCGGACAAATGCATTTCTGATTAAGTCACTTCTCTTTGATGATCTGCCTTCAACTAGTCCCCGCATTGGTAGGAAGACTCAAACAACATTTTTTGCAAATTTAAGAATAGGCTAATAGTGCTTCCATTCACACATTAACAAGTTTTTGTTTAAATTGCCGTAATAGCTTTATAGGGTCAACTAAAAGTCTTTCTAGGTAACAACTTCAACTCAGATACTAACAAATTGTGAAGCGCTCAATCAAATCTGAAAACGGGTCAGCCGTTCCTACTGCGCTTGCTCGTTTACTATATACCAACATAGAGTCTTATTCCGAAATTCCATATAATAGAACCAGTAACAATTGTTTGGAGAAGTAGAAAAGATTTTAATACGATCATTTACTCTAAAGTTCACAATGTTCTCGCATTGTTGAAAGTCCTTGTCAAACAGAAAACAGGTCAGCCGTGTGTTTGCCTTGCGCTCCTTCGAAAAGCTATGTGTATCGATCTATTCTGCGAATCCTTGCATCTTTACTGCATCCGGGAAGGGGACTAATTGAATCAACTGCGGACCAATATCCTTATTATTTCTTACTCTATTACAAGAACTACGGACGCCAGCAAAGGGACGTTATGTATTTTTTAATATGTTTACTTACGGCTAAGAGTTTTGTAAAAATATTTTAGTTAATTGTAAGCAGGTGTTAATGGGAGGGGCTTTTACAATGAAATTAAACATTTTATTTCTTCATAATTATCACAAAACATATTAAATACAGGTCGCTGACCTAATATTCTGATCATTTTTTTCGTTAAGACTCTGTAATGCGCGTTCTATATGTACTCTAAGGTTTAAAATAAGTATTTCCATACTAGATGGAATCGTTGCAAAATTTAATAGGTAAAAATTGTTACGTCAAAACCCGATAAATACAACTTACTTATTAGATTCAGTGAACAATTGTCTTGTCGCTTCCAAGGCGCAATTGTTAACAGATACCAAATAATCGTCTTCCTTTTGTCGTCGTTGTCTACGTTTACAAGTCGCCTTCAATTGTTTTTGTTTACATGGTTTATAAATACACGTAATTACCTCACGATCACCAATAATAATCATCGTTTTGACGCAGTTTTTTTTTTGTAGCTTTAGTAATTATACTTTAACTTAAATAAGTGGAAAATTTCCTCCTTGTTTGCCATTAATATAGGTTTTATTTTAAATGTTTTACCCTAAGACTGTATAAGCAATAATATTGATTTTAAAATGTGGATACTGTTCGTTGAAAATACAGTAAGTTGCTATAATTTTTAATAAAAAATCAAAGGAATTAAAGTGATTAAAGTTCACTGACATACATAGCGAAGTCGTACTTATATCATGCAATATGCAAATTCATAGTAAAGCAGTTACTATTCCACAGTTGGTCATAAGTCTTTACAAATTCATACATACAAACTTACATACATAAGCTCACGCCTGTTTCCCAGCGGGGTAGGCAGATACAATGGACCTCCACTTGCTACGATCCCTACACACATCTTTCGCTTCATTCACTCTCATAACATTCTTCATACAAGCACGTCGGTTTAGGGTGGATCTTATTTGACCTTTTGCGAGTATGTCTCCGGTTTGGTCAGAGAATGTTCGTCGAGGTCTTCCCCTTCCGACTGTGCCACTCACACTTGCCATGTTTACAAATTCAAAGTTAAAGAAAGATGTAAACGTGCGATGGTTCGATAAGCTACCAATTGCTACCATGAATAAGTATTGCTAAAAGACTATTTTTAACTAAATATTTTAATATCACTCGATATATCGAGCGAGTTTTTACTACTTCTTACGGTTCTCGTTCTTTATAATATAAATATTTATATTTACTGTTTTTGGCGTGAAAGAGTAACAAACATCCATCCATACTTACAAACTTTCGCGTTTATAATACCTATTGGTAGGATTCGGAACTACACTAGAAAAATCTTCTTCTTTATAATATTAGTAAAGATTGGGGGTTGAGGGGTTATTATCAATACCTAATATTTTCTAATAATTATATTCTCTTGTTACTTTTTTTTATAATTTACGTTGCGAATCTGAGTTCGCTCAAAATGGAAGCCTCGCCTAAGCTTGGAATTGTGTGAGGGGAAGGGTAACAGGTAATGAGCGAGAGAGCTACTAACCCGACACTAACGCTCGATTACCTCAAGGAAATAGGGAGAAATGCTTAGCGATACACAAATGAGTCATTTATGTATGTATGGTTAAAACAGATTTATAATCTGTACAAATACTTAAAATTGAAGCGTCTGTCTGTCTGTCTGTTCCGGTTAATCTCAATAAAGGCTGGTCAGTTTTTGACGAGATTTTACACTGGTATATAGGTACTTTTTGTCTGCCCGCCTGTTTATTTGTCTGTGTATTGGACCTAATCTTTTTACGGTAGTACCGATTCATAGAATAAAATTACACCGTCTTCGTAATGAACTGCTAAAGAAAAGTATCGTTTATTAGTTCATAGGTACAGCAAACATAAGTCACCCTACAATTTATACTCAAAGACTAATTATATAGGTCGACTCTGGAAAGGTCGTTAACCAGACAGACATTCACCCCAACCTCTGTGATTATTCTATACTTAAATGAAGTCTTAAACGTATTATTATTCCTAGACATTTTATTAGCTTTTCACCTTTAGTTCATGAGAGAAAAATAAATTTCAGTTATTCCTATCAACTACGATACGTAACGTAGCCACTGGACGCAACCGTCCCTATCGAATCTATATTCACCTTCGAATATATGACGTAACCATTTTATCTACACGTCAGCACTACGCGCGTACTCTGGAATGCAACTGATACCGATAAATTTGATTAAAAACATGTAAAAAAACGTTTCTACCGTTGTTTTATTGTACCGAAATAATTTATTTACACAGACATAAAAAACATGAAAAGCTTTAATACATCATTCTACTGTTTATGAATATCACCATTTTATAACTTCAGAAGGGAATCGTAAAAGACGACGATTTATAACGAAGATGGAGTTTGTACGATCTAACTATATATATTTATCCAGAGCGGCAATGACGTCATGTTACTGAGATAAACGATCTTCTTAAAATAGGTACCTGCCTACTCGTACTTTTTACTTGAATGCGTTTCCTAAAGGGAAGTTAATATGTAACTCGCACATCTGAACCTATAATATGTTTAGACCTTGGATCTTTTATATTTTCGAAAGGTAAAGGTTACGGATCAAATTAAATTGACTTGGAACTAGGGTTGCCAGATGGTCGGGATTTGGCGGGCTTCTCCCGAATTTTTGGATACCCTCCCGATTCCCGACGAAATAAAAAATCTCCCGAAAAACAACTTTATTGTATAAAACAATAATTTTAATTACCTATTTTACTGAATTAATAATTTTACTGAACAATCTTTACACAAAAGAAATGTCCAAGAAATGGTATGTGGCCTTATAGGCCTAAAAAAAATAAGCTTGTTGAGCGACTCAGTCATTCCTAAGTCCGGACAGAATACTAATTTCGACCAAAAACCCAAAATTCCGAAAATTTGTTATTTTCTCCCTATAACATGGTCATTCGATCCGGCAACCCTACTTGGAACTGTGATCACCGGTGATAACTGTTACGCACGATTATTCACATGGCCCAAATATCAAAATAAGACATAATATAATATGTTTCTATATAATTAACAACCATGGCCGTCGTCGTCGTCGTCGGTGTGAGGCTGTAAATTGAGTTATTTTTGGATGGACATAGTAATAAAACGGATTTCTCAATATTTAGCGGAAACACTGATAAAAATATGTTTCAAATACATATCGAGGAGCCAAAATACCAAGTGGAATTTAAAAATCAATATCGTTGTATTGGAATTATATCACTCTACATATACATTTATATTATAAAACTTAAATCTGTCTGTTCGCGATAAACTCAAAAACTACTGCACGGATTTTGAAACGGTTTTCACTAATAGATAGATTAATCCTTGACGTAGGTTAATAATATAATTTGTCAAGGTTTTGTATTACTTAAAATTCGCTAACCCAGGGTTTTTTTTTTAATTTATTTCGGACAACCCTTTACATTCTGGATTCTGGGGACTTCCTTGTGCTATAGACAGACAAATTATTAATTTAGAAGACTATGTAATAGTTTTTTTGTAATAAGCTGCGAGAGTTTTAAAAATAAGCATGATGTAAGTTGCTAGTACAAAGCTTTTTGCTAGCGACCCCCCGATTCTGGGTTGACGACCCCCCCCCCCTGGGGGTCGTGACGCACAGATTGAAAAACACTGAGAGTCTAGATAATAAAACGCTTTTTCCTAAATGACTTACTAACAGATCAACGCACAGCCAAATTCGCTTATCACTCTTATTACACTTGCAATTTGGAGGGTGTATTCTCTATATGATGTAGGTATCCGATAAGAAAATATTGTTTTTAATTCTACCCCTAGTAGCATGAAAAGGGATGGCAAAGTTTTTAAGTAAAAATCTAAATCAACGTGGATGTAATCGCAGTCAGCTTCTATAGGTATACCTAAACACCCACCACGGTTTCTTTGAAGTAAATGTCAACTGCATTTTGGTTTTAACTTTAACACAATGTTAAACATTCTCGAGTGGGTGGTATAATTCCTACTAGAGAAAAGCGAGAATAGTGTTGTAGTTACATTTTCTAAAATTACACGCAATACAACAAGTATGTACCTACTTGTGTTGCGAATAATGTCAGACTCGAGGCACAGAAAGTCAAGGCTTTTCTTCGAAGGTTAAATTGTTTAACTAGACCTAATAATGCTTACGTGTCTAAGTCCTTAGCCGTCGCTAGACGAATACAGTCACGTACAGTTTTATTATATGTATAGCAATGCTGTAGTATCGAACATATGGTCACTTGAACACTTTAATTGAAATCGACGCTTTTATTAATCCGATCGGAATAACTGTTTAAATACATCTAACTGCCCTGTTAGTAAATAAATACTGAGAAGTATATTTTTAATTCAACTTTATAATATATTGTATATCTTGTTATATAAACTTAACTGAAAACTAGCTTCCCGTGCGCGGTTTCACCCGCGTGACTCCCGTCCTAGTGGGAACTTCATACCTTCCTTAATCACAAATCGGATCTACTAATAGTTCCTGAGATTAGGGCGTTTAAGCAGACAAACAACTCTTCAGCTTTATATATTAGTACAGGTAAGATTGGCTCCTCCTGCCGGTCTTATCTTAACTAATAGCTAAAGCCTTGCCATCAATATTACTATTGAAACGTAACATTAAAATAAATACAAAATTAAAACGGTTTTTATCCAGAAAAAAAATCCCTTAAGGAGACGGCAATGATAAAATTTAATGTAAAACATTGTAAAATGAGCTCTAGTTCCTTATACATACGAGGTAATATAGGTTGTACGACCGAGAGCCCCTAGCACAGGTTCGATGTCATTTTAATTTGTAACTTATAATTTAATTAAAAAGTAAATTATTTTGCACAGTATTAGTAATGACTAAAACTCACGGTGTATAAACCTCTTTATGTAAACTCCACTTGAACTTAACAAGCAAGCTATTTTTATCTAGTTACTTGCATTCAATAAAATACTTGCATTCGAGACATTACATTTTCTGAGCCAACAATAAAAGGTATAAGCATGAATTTTGTATAGCAACTTTCTTAGTAATGAAATTTAGTTATTTTAAGAAATTCTTACATTCTACAAATTCCCGGCAAGTTTGCACTAGTTCTTAATATAATGTGCGGCGTGGGCTTTTAATAAGAAAACTTCTGCTCAATTTACCCAATGTAAATAACTTACACAATTTCTAACATTAATAGTAATTGAAGAGTTTGTTTATAAAATATGCGATACAAAGTCTTTCTCATACAGACTTGTAGGAAAAAGGAAATTTGGCAAGCGACGTGGATCGTGAGCCAAAATTTTATTTAGCTTATATCACAAACTGTTGCTCTTCACATCTTACAATTTCACGGTTAAATTAAACGTGCAAATATTACATGGTTTTTATATTGTTTATTATCATGTTTTATGGTCAACGCGTAATAAATAGAGTATTTTAATTGCAGTTATGTTTTGCTTTTACGTAACCTAGCGGAATAAGTATGACCATAAGTCTAAATGGACGGCCATTCGTTGATCGTTTTTCGCACATCTTTTATTACTTTCCGGGTACGATTGAGTGCCTACTCTCCGTGCCTCGGAAATAACGTTGTTCCCGTAACCGACATCTATATATGACAGTCGTATATGCTAGTAATTATTTTACTGCGATCTCTAACCAGTATGTTAACGTACGTCCGTATGAAAATATTGTAGGTTTTTTCTAGAAGCACTTTTATAGTAAGGATTATATAAGATTCCTCCTCCGCCCTTCCGACCCTTAGTTTGCAAAGAACCTTCCGATGCCCTCGTAGACCTGAAGTCCGATAGGCCCGCGAACTGTAAAGTACAGCGACAGTTGCAGTTAAAGTCATCATTCCTCAATCCCCCCGCCAGCGATCCTGAGCCGAGGTCGAAGTCCCAGGTTGCTTAGGTTGTAGTATTTAAACTATTAACTGAGGCTGGAGCTCTGCTCGCCTTTATGTCCGGTGACGAAGCAAAAGCCTCCGGGCTATCTTCATAATGGCCGTCCGAAAAAAAAAGATTATATATATAAGAGTTTAAGCATATGAGTTCGCAATTTGGTCTCAATTCCCAGACATGTCAACCAAATTACATATTACTTTTAAAATTTTCTTGTTTTATATTAGCTTAGGTACTAAGACAACATTATTTCTCAGGCGTACGAGCGCGCCAACCTGGCCGACGCGCTGCTCCCGCGCACGCTTCAGGACGGCGAACTGATCATCAGACAAGGCGATACCGCCGACGGCATGTATTTCGTTGAAGCCGGAGCCGTCAGCATCCGCATCGCACGCGACGACGGCAACGAGCACGAGGTTAAGCGTCTCGGTAAGTTATATACAATGTACCAACAGTTTAGACGAACAGGAGAAAACGACAGCGCCTTAATATCACAATTGAAGATCTTGAGAAACACCACGTTGACTTATGTGGTGTTTGTGTGGTTTTAGGCAGTCACGACATTTTGATGCCAATAGCTCAACGGAAGACCAATCGTTTCAGCAATACATATTTAAATCTGTGTTTATCAACATAGCACTTCATACGATAGACATGACTCTGTTAGTCCTTTTCTGCCATATAATGAAGGTGAGATACTGTACTGATATAGACAGTTAAAATCAGCAGATTTTTCGTGATATGTAGCAATTAACGATAGCGATAGCCGCTGTGTATTCAAGCAAGATAATAATTATGGTAAACAAAGTCAATTCCAATGATTGTCAAATTTTCCAACCAGCAGTATTCTCATTTCCGTTTATGGAAATCAGCAATGATCATATATACAGGCTTATACTTATTCAATGATACCTTGTGTTCAACAGAAGCGGGCGGCTACTTCGGCGAGCTGGCTCTGGTGACCCACAAGCCGCGCGCCGCTTCCGTCTACGCTGTTGGAAACACCAGGGTGGCATGTGAGTATTCTATCATTCAAACTATTGTGTTCAAGATTTAAGAACAAAATTCGCTTAACTTCAGGCCACTACTGAAGATAGATGTTCCTTAGTTAATCCAATCTACACCACTAATTTCTACTTCCTTCGTTCCATTGTTTGTTCGTTATTTCCTGTGGGCCAGATTCCCAGATTAAGATTAAAATATTGATAAAAAGGGATCTCAGAGAATTTCCGTTGATGACTTACACTTCTAGTTGTGACTTCAACACTTTGGTATAATATTTCCTCTTTTTTTTATTAGCATAGCAAAAACTGCCTTATCTCCCGATCCGAAACTATCAACATATTTTTTAACTTTTAACATTTCCACACACACACAACTACTATAAATAGTTTAAACCCTATGCATGTTAAACAAAATCAGTGTTCTATCGTAAGCCATTAGCATGTTATCCCGTGGCCTCATTTGAATGTCGTCTCGATCGCATTCATCACCATACATTAACCTCACGGTTTCCTCTTATCGCTCCTTGTAACATAATATTCGTGTTGTTATAAGACAATAGTAAGTAGTTTGGTACTTTTGTTGTAGTACAATGAAGTTAAAGAATGGCTACATTGATCCTTCTACTATATAAATAACGACAGATTAAATGTATGCGATGGTATTTGAATGGTAGAAGAATATATTTTAAGATATCAACATTTTAACGAATATTATATTTAATGTTCCTTTGTTGTTGAATCCTTCATTGTGATATGAAGAATTTAACAACAAAATAAAAAAGGTATTGTTTATAATAATAATTTGTGATATGCTTATGATAAGCTTGGTTTTTGAGGAGCATATATAGCCAGGTTTAAAACCCAGGTGTTAAGAAAGTAGTTACTTATCTTGCTTACTCATTGGTTATGTTTTATCTATACAGTACCGGCCCGAATTCGTCCATAAAACAAAAAAGAAGCCTCTTTTTATCCATCAAATCGATTAGAATTAAATTTATTTTATATTTATGTAATGTACTCGTACATGCATACTTTGCATTTAAAAACGCAAAAGTAAAACCACTATTTTTATTCATTTCTTAATTAAATTTCAGTCCTGGACGTGGAGACATTCGAGAGGCTGCTAGGCCCCTGCATGGAGATCATGAAGCGCAACATTGATGACTATGAAGAACAACTGGTCAAGTTATTTGGAGACAACACCAACCTCACCGACGTACGATGAGCTCCCGGCCTGTCCCACACACACACGTAATTACGTTTAGTTTCACCGGTTCTATTGGGTTATGTTGGGTTGGTTAAAAGTGCAGTGATGTTGCAGATAGGTATACAGTTCAGGCTAAGATCGAACATTTCCAGTATAAGAAACTTTTCAACGTAACGTTCTTTGCCCAAAAATGAATCACGATACTACATTATTTAAAACGCGGGACGTCTGATGTAGGAAGTGATGCTAAAATTCGTATTTTCGGAATATGCATCAATCTAGTAATAACAATGAATAATCAGACAAAAATAATAGAACAAAAAATTTATATAATTGATATTACCCAAAAAGGGACAGTTAACAGACAGTTAACATTTTAAGAACACACACGAAAATGTGTATTTAAAAAATTCGAGAGTGCAATTTTAGACAACATAATTGTTATTTTATTAACATAAATATTTAAACTTAACAAGCCAGATTGTATTGGTTTTCAGAGAATGAACGTAACAATCACATGATAAGTAAAATTAGCTCAATGATTAATGCCGACTGCCCACTGCACTTTTACCTTTGCCTTCGTGCGGGTTATGCTGTTCGTTTTCTTTTTAATATGGTATGGTGATGGCAGCCGGTCTTTTCTGTGTGTTTGTTTCTATTATCCATAATCTATTCATAATAGCATTACAAAATATGTCTCATTGGGAAAAATTGGGTGATGTTATTTTTGGCACTACAATGTTCGGTAAAGTCTTTCCACAAATTTGTCATATCAAAATCACCGTTGTTTATTGTTTACGCCAGTTTTCGAAAGAAGAATGACATAAAAGCGGAAAGACTTATAAATATCAGATACCAATTTATGCCATTGTGAATAGCCTAACAGTATGTATATGATTTACCTCAATTTTCATTCATTTTGTTTTGTATATAACAAACAGCATAACCCTACAAACAGAGACAGTTTGTGCTCATGAAGCGAACGCTTAATAAATTAATAGCTTATTGTAACAAAATTAATTGTGCTTAACCTTACAACTAAAATTTTTGGAAATAGGTACAATACTTCAACATTATTTCGATAACAGTGCCATCGTTTAGTTTACGAACAAATATTGTATTCAATAATTGGAATAAAAGCGTTGAATTGGAGGTGAAATTATGACGAGCGCTCAATAATATTGCATTGATACAAAAATACGCTTATTTTAGATAGAGAAATGCCTTAGTAGCTAAGTAAATATTAGGTGCACACCGTGGACCACCGCCGTCGACGTTTGTACGTGGAAAACAAAATGTTCTATTGACATAAAGCTCACTTTATGTGCCATAAAGAGTTACGACAATCGCGAAAGTAAAATATTGTGCACTATTACATTATATGTACCATCAAGTCTTCGAATTTCATTCACGTGTGCAATCACTTTAGGTTATTATTCGAATAGTTGATAGTCTATTTTGTTTTATGCGTACTTCGTCACTAATGAGGCTGACGAACATCTGTCGAAAACAATAAGAATTTATGATTCGAGGGTAAAAGGCATTAGAGTTAACTTTTACATAAATATGTTCGATATAGTGAAAAGTACAATGCAATACTATTCGGCCCTCGGCATCTGTCTGGAGATATTATATATCACCGTTTCTATTAACTTAAGATATACCCACTGACACAGGCTTCTCTCAATGATAACAATTTATACCTAGTAGGTAAATGAAGTTGTATTTTTTATTTCGTGATTAGATTAAATCTATCACTAGTTATTTATTTATTTTAACTCGGTTAGTGGTTTCGATATATGTATATGGAGTTTGTAATGTGAGAATCAGTTTATTATTATATGCCAAATTATAATAGTTACATTATAAATATTATTGTTGCAGGACATGTTTCGATTGTACAATTGTCCTATGGGCATATTTATCAATAGTAAGAAGTCTACATACATTCGTAATAGTTGGCAATATGTTTATATAATAACATACATAGGTATATACATAACATATATCAAATGTTTATTTCATATGAATATTTTATTTACGTTTGTTTCACAATAATTTTGTTATTGAACATGGAATTGTTTTATGTTTAACTTTAATTAATTTAAATGTTCGTTTTCTTTTTTAGAGAGTTCCTATTGTTTTGTTTGGTCTTTAACAATTTTACATGATAATAGATCTGAGGTGTTTTAACTTTGTAACACTTTTATAGCTAACACTTAAAACTCCGATGAACGGCAAGTAGATATCCATCGTCATTGTTTTTGGTATAAAAGTCCCATTGAAAGTTGGTGTATAAGTTGTAATGTCTAGATGTTGAGTGGACACGAGTCAGTACTGGCGCCGCTCGGCCTCGGATACCACCTCCCAGTATTATTTAAATTATAACAACATCCTACAACCTTTATTTGTGAATCCAGCCAAAGTAGGTGAATGCGTAAATATCATGTGTAGCGCTAAATATTTAAGTATGTATTTACTATTGTAGTAGTTAGTTTTTGTCATTTCTTATTGTAATTTAAATATTAGTAGATTAGGAAATTTTAATGGAATAATATAGTCAAATCCTGAAGGGTGAGGTGAATCGTTTTTGACGCCATGTACAAAAGTGTACAAATTGATTTCAGATGCCATAGAAGATTTTATTTTATTTTATTAAATGAATATAATGTTACTTATGTTAATTGTAAAGTTAATGTACCACACTTTAGACTTCCATTGTGTTAACTTAAGTCCGGCCGGCGAGTGGTTGCGCGTCGCGGGCGGCTCGCTTCGCTGCTTGTTGTTATAGAATAGTGTATTTACTACTGGTTTGCGATTTGTTGGCGTAGCTAATACATTCCCTTCTTACTGGTTGAACATTTAATGAGAATTTTTATTAATTTATTTTGTCCACCCATCGATTTGCGATACTTACTTAACTCTCACTTGAAGTGCCTATTTTGTACAATAATATCAACCAGAAACAAATGTCTTACTACACTGTCACACTAACAATTTTGTAATATTAATCTCGTGTTTTTAACTTACTTAAACTGCCTTTTTCTATGTGAAATTGTGAAATGTGTTGTGAGATATGTGTGTTTAGTGCATTGGACGTCACACTGTAGGTACCATTGTATCCTTTCTGTATAACATGTGAGTTAACTGTCATTTAAAATATTTATCATTCAATCACCACTATCATAGATGGATCAATGTTTGACGTAATAATTACATCTATAAAGTTCTTTACTTTGGAGCATATTAGAAACCAGACTGTGTGGTGTTTGATTGGTCTCTCCTACTACTACATAATGAACGTATAAATCATTTGATATTGCTTGTAAATCGTTGTGTTTGTTACCTTGTACAGGTGAGGTGCGTCACGTGTCAACTGTCCACACGTAATGTGTCAGTGTGTCCCCAGTGTATGAACCCAGTAGTTAATAGTATCGTGCAATAATAAGTAAATTAATAACTGTCACTTATCTATGTCGTTTACATCAATATCATGTGTTACATTTTGTCTGTGTGAAATTTATTTATAGAATTTAATAAAATATAAATAGCATAAGACAATTAAGACATATTAAATCGCTCTTAATAATGCATTGGTCAAGTAGAAATATAATGCTGAATTAAAACTTCACATGTGTCATAATTATTTGAGTTTTTATTGAGAATTAATCGTCACGCAATATATTTAAATGTTATAATAGAAGCACAAATTTTAAAATCTAATGCGTGATTCGATGGGAGGTTTTCATTATGTTGTCTTCCACGGGACGCCCCTACTATGCATCCCGTCCTCGACCGCATCATAAGTGTTCCCGACGCATTCTGCGGAAACGCTGTATAACTTTAACTCTCTGGCATACTGATGAAAATATTGAAATTCAATACGCTTATCCGTAGCGTATTTTTTATATATTATACTAGTCATTGGTGTCTAATGTAGATTTGTAACCCGACAGCACATTGGGATGGAACACACTCCATACGTCACGTCACGTCACGTCACGTTAGATGTAAGTCGTCATACCCGTTCCTTACGAGTGAAAGCATATCAGTGCAGCGATTATACTATGCACCATATGTACATTCGGTAGCCAGTTGAAAACTAGTACCGCTTTTCCCACGTCATGAGCTTACCCTGTACATTTATAAAAATTATGTATCGTAAAATGTTAGAAAACTGAATTATATTTGTTTGTAGATCTAAAATGTGTTGTTTATTTTATCAACCCAGCTCCTTTTGTCCTTGTTAATTACATAATATATTTTAAGTAGTTATTAAACATATAATAAAAATGTAATGTAGAGCAATAATTTATTTTATTCATTTATTTACATATGGGCAAGAAAAAGTTTTCATAACAAATGTAGATAACTAATTATAATTTCTATTTGTTTAATCGGTTTAAGATTAATTTCTGCAGTGTAGTTGTTCGGTTCTTTCACAGCTTGTTAATCCAGATTATATTCAGCTATTGATATAGCAAATTGTATCCGAATCCATTCACGTATTTTTGTATGATAAGGACCGACCGTTAAATAACTGTTATATGTTTATATATATAATATATGTTTATATTATTTTATTACAAACTAGTAGCAAAATACCCTCAATTAGGTCTGCTGGTTTGACAGCGCCCATATTTCTTCCAGTCTTAATTTTGCTTCCACACCTAGCTTGTTGGAAGCCGTCCGCGCTCTTATAATTAATAACCATGTAAGTCGTACGCCGACCGACTTAAAAAGTGTTTATAAGGCTAAAGTCAGTGAATACCTACATTAAACTCAGCACACCGCAACTTATTAACCCCATGGAATAGAGTTGCCCAACTATCGATAGATGACCTCGAAAACTAGTAACAATATCGATAGTGCTATCGATACTATCGATATCACTAATTAACTAATACTATTGGTTGGAAGCTATAGGATCGATACTATTACATTATAATACTATCGATAGTATCGTTTTATTAAATAATTAAAACTATAAATACTATTGATAGTTTGTAAAACTATCGATAGTTTAATAACCGACGATAGTATCGTTTCCCAATTATAGCTTATATATTGTGTCACCGTTGCTATCGATACTATCAATACTATCGATAGTATTGCTCCTAAACATAAATTGGTCTTCGACAGTATCGATACTATTGAAATGACGTCAACTATCGATAGTTTATCGATAGTCGATAGGCAACACTATCAATGAACCAACATCACCAGCACCCACAGTTCACGAGCCGCAAAATTGAAATTAATGTCGAAAATAGTAGGTAATTTAAATGTTGGCCAACTTCTATAGATGGTACATTAATGATAACTTTATTCATAGTTATGTCTTATAAACCAGTGAAGGGCGTAACTAGTTACTAAATAATGTAATTAATAATTGAATTACATAATAATTTGATTAAAATGTAATCTAATTACAAAATATTCAATTACATTGTAATAAGATTACTTTGGATGTGCTATGAAATTAATTACAATGTATTTGATTACAAAATAATTTGATTACAATGTAATCTAATGACAAAGTAATCAATTATATTGTAATTATAATAACGTTGAATATGAAAAAGTCCGAGAGCTGGCACCAATTTTTGGGTAGGTATTTGAGGCAAGCTGAAAAGCTGTCACAAACCTCTCCTATTGTACCACAACACGGAATTTTAGACCTGGCTGGTGAGTAGAGGTAATTCAAAAATGACAAAATATCTAGTGTGAACTCCGCCAAAAATGTGTCTATATGCTGTAATGCTGTATTTGCAAACCGTAAAAATTATTCATATGCAGGTAGGAAAAATAAAACGTGCAAAATACAATCACTAGCCATTCCCTCAGCTCACTCGCACCTATATACAATTTGTCACCTCACCTGGCAGGTAGAAAGTCCGAACCAAATGATATGTTTTTTTGAGAATAAAAAAAATTTTAGTTATACCCAATTAAAATTTCAAGTTGTCAATATACAGTTTTAAACTTTTTTTGCAAAATGCTTTTGCACTCGCCTGGCAATAATAAAACCCCGATCGAATCTTCTGGCTTATTTTTTAAAATTATTTAAACATTAAACTATAACATATAAAAAAATATATATTGCTTAAAATACATTTCTGAAAAACAAAAAAAACAAATGTGTTTGATTTATCCTCACTACTCAACAGTCAGGTCGGGAGTTCCGTGTTGGGGTATAATATGAGAGGTTTGTGAAAACTTTTCAGCTTGCTTTCAATTACCTACCCAAAAATTGGTGCCAGCTCTCCTGCTAAATGTCGCATGTTTGCATCGCATGGCTGCGATGTAGGTACTGCAAGTTAGACCCGTACGGCGTCATCGGGAAGTAGTAAGGATAATGTGCGAGGGTGCGGGGAGGTTCTACGCATTGTGCTCGTGCTGGTGCTGCCATTTCTCATCCAAAATATTTAGAGTTTAAGTGGACATCATTAATTGGCCAGTCAAAATATGGTATAGTCAAGAATTTATTAGTAAAAGAATTACATTTTATCAGATTACTTATGTTACCTGTTATAATGTAATTAGATTAACTTGCAATTAAATTACTTTGTATTTAATTACAGTAAGTACTCAATGTAATTAGTTACTTAAGTAATCTGTCCCAAAGTATTTTAATTACAAATTACAATGTAACTGTAATTTGTAATTATTAATCTAATTACTTTTTGCCCATCACTGTTATAAACATATCATGCTGGGGTAATGTAAGCAGTCTGACATTTTCATAATGAGAATAATGGAATTAAATAATTGCTAGCTAACTAATGAACTTTTAATATTTAAATAACAATTTTCGACATTCTTTTGATGTGATAACACACGCCAATACAGTACACATCAAGTAAGTGAACCCCTTCTTCTTCGGAATTAAGTTCACTGGGTACAAAGACGAGCACTGCGCAAGTGGATCCCCCTGTGAGACTTGAACTTCGGCTCAGTGTGGTCGCGGGCGCACTTTTCTCCAGCGGGTTGTAAAGACTAAAATATACTTAATTTCAAATTTATCATCATAATTATAATCACAATAAAAGTAAATTAAAGAAGTTGATCAGTCAATTAAAATAAAATATCTAAGACGTATTTGAATATTTAATATAATATTTATTAAAAAACAAACCTTATAAAATAATTACAAGTTTCTTTATCACATTTTTACTTGCAATTCTTATAAACTAGATCAACCAAATCATTCTTTTTCAAGCCAGTGAGTGCTGTTAAATTAGGAATTTGTTTGAATTTTAATACCTCTTTCAACTGAGCTACAGTATAACTTGCTATTTTCTTATTTTTAAGTCTCTCCTCAAGTAGAGCTTCATCAAACTCATCAGTTTTTGCCCTCTTGCTATCTGGTCCTCCAGCCCTTGATGTTGCTGGTTTCTTTAAATTACCAACATTAAAAGGACCAAATAATTCTTGAAACACATCATCTTTGACATCCTCAAATCTTTTCTGATCAGGCTTGGTTGTATCTGTAAATGGATCAATTTCTATACCATCCAAAGCTATAGCTTCTATAGCTCTATACTGAGCTTGTAACTTTGGATTCTCAAACATATCAGCTTCATAATTAAATTCTAAAGCATTCAAAACATCTTTCATAATAGTTTTATTGGCTCTAGGTATTTGTACATCTTCATCATCCTCTACTGAAGGAATGTCTCTTACATTTTCTATAAATGGTATGCAAATAACATCAAAACCTATTTCAACATCCAGACCCAATGGTTTACTTGTAGGAGACAGGGCTACAACAACAGTTCTTGCATTAACTCTAGTACATAGCACACATATTGCAACCATATTTGTTTCTATGCATGCCTGATGGAGAGCTTTAAAAGCTACTATAGAACCTTCAATAACACCTTCATTTGGAAACAAAAAGTAACCTGATTTGTAGTACCATTTTGATTTGCAAATAATTGTAGCAGGTTTAAAACCTAGAAGTTTCAACATAGGAGGTCCAAAGGGATTTTTCAGTGTTTTCATTTCATCATCTGTAAATTCTATTCTTTCTTCACCAATAGTTTGATAATGAAGTATTTCTGATTTTAACACAGGTACTGGCTTAGACTCTTCCTCATCAATATCCATATCATTATCTATTTTTACTTTCATAGTTTTATTAACAGTATCCAATACTGCATTTGTATCTCTGTGTAAGTTTGACTTTTTTGGTTGTGTCTGACCATATCCCTGTAAAAGACTGTAAACTCCTACTCCGATAGCAACACCTTCACCAATTTCAAAACTCACCCGAGCTACAGCCAGGTGACGGTGAGAATGTTGATGCATAAATTTTTCAATTTCCTTAGGATCCCACACTGGTTTAGGCATTTCTACATCCGTTTGATTTGCATTAATTAAAAAGTCTTTGTAGAATTGGTCTATTGGATACTGGTTTTCCGAAATATTTATAAGCTTTATCTCAATATTAGAATCTGCCAAATCAACTACCCTTTTCAGTGCAGGTTTTTGGTCAGTCTGTAATGGTGCAGTATCGTAACGGGATAACATAATGACGTTACGAGTTGAGAGTTGTCTTTTGCAGCTAGCAAAAGCTTTACTGCAGTACCATAATACATCTGACATAATCAAATCTTGAGCTGGCTTCACAGAAGGCAAATTGATATCTTGAAGTTTTTTAAAATCGTCCAACGTTGGCATTGTTAGAGGAAATACTTCTTCTACACTTTTAATTCCGAATATTGAAGAGTTAGAACTTTCGGTGCCAAATAAACAAACTCCTATGAAGTGAGACTTAGAGTTCCTTAAATACTGACGTATCATGCGACTCGTAGCTTCATAAGCCCTTACCGCTGTATTATGGTGTCCAGGATCGAACATATTTATACATATAATACTGGCGGGAACACCCTTCCATGAGCCAAATTCTTCAGTTTCTTCGTCGGAACTCATGTTAGTTGAAAATAATAAAGTTGCTCACTCACTCACTAAATCCAACAAAATAAAGTCTAGTCTAGCAAAATTAATTTAAATAAAATCAGTATTTTTGATAATGATTACAAAGATTACAAACTGCAAGTCCTAACTTGTTTTGAAGTTTGAAGGGTTAGGGATGGCGATCTGAGATCGATTAATCGAAGAATCGATTTTTGGAGCCAAAAAGATCGATTTTTTAAATCGATATGTAGTACTGAATCGATTCAGTGAATCGATATTTAACCCTTAAAAATCGACATTCGATTTTATGACAGACTGTTGTTTTTTAAAAGTTTAGATATTAAGCATTGGGAACTCTAAGCTACATTACAGCTTGGCAAAAAAGAGTAGAAAATAATGGGGGCGCCACTGTGTTGTTTGTGTGGCAGCCCGTTGCAACCGAATATATAATAAACCTAATCTTGATACTTACCTGTTTTTTTTAGACATATATTTATTCCTATTTTATTTATGTATTATTTTTTCAAATCAATAAGTAATTCTACTTATTGATTTTAATTTTGTTTAATAATTATGAAATGACATTATTTTGGGAATGTTGCCAACAGACAAAAAATTAGTTCCGTTTTTAGACTTTTTTGCCAAGCTGTATCTATTTTATTAACTTTGTAAACCAATACATAAAAAAATAAATGTCTTATTTTATACCTGATCTGATCTTTTGATATGGTAATAAAAATATTTTTTATCATCGAATCACCTGATTTTACTGATAAGAGATCGTTAAATTATAATATGTGTCATGTTTTTAATAAAATAGATTTATTTACAAAAAAATAATTTAATTTAACATTATAAACAAAAACTTGAAGGAAAGACCGATTTTTCAGAAATCGATCTTTTTGGACTCGATTTTTTTGTGGATCGATTCATTAGGTCACGATTCAAATCGATTTAAAAATCAATTTTTTTCGGAAAGAATCGCCATCCAAGAAGTTTTCGTTTTTTTCTGTTTTTCTTTTTGGATTTTATTGTCCTATAAGAGTCTTTTGAGCCAAGCTGACAGGATTCAAACAGTAAATGATTTATACACAAATATCTTTTACGCCGACCGTCAGTAGGCGGTTTAAGGATTATTTTCCACCTCCTCCTCAATTTATATATTGTTTTCGAAAACTGACGAATCACAGTAGCCAGCAAAATTTTATTCTTAAACGCGTGCTGCTGTAGCTGCTTTACAGTAATCGTGTGCCTACAGGCCTCACTAATTAATATCGTCCACGGGCCTCATACGGCCCGCAGTTTGACGACCACGGATTTGTTTTTCAGAGATATTTATAACAAATTCATATTTTGTATACTATGATCGGCACGATTTTTGAGCGCTGACCTTGACTTGCAGTCTGCACAGAAGTGAGTTATTGGGTCCCTTTAGTGGTATGCAGTGTTGCCAACTCGGATTTTGAAAAAGGCGTGGACCACATTAGAAATTTACGTAGAATTAGTAAAATTTGCGTATGTAAAGTTCGTAGATCTACGAACTTTTTTTCAGAGTGAAATGAAGAGGATAGGGTAGGTAAAACTGAACAAAATGAGTGTTTTGTTATATAATTTAATTATTTTCAGGCAAATTAAATTTATACATAAATTTATTAAAATTTTTAATATGTTCTTGTGAAGGTTCGCGGTTTTTTTTTAAGCCACTTTTCGTGAAAAGTAAGCCTGTTAGCGTTTCAGTAGAAAGTCTATTTCTGATATTAGTTTTCATCAAATTGATCGCGGAAAACAGCCGCTCGACATTGGCACTGCTATGTGGCAATGTTAACAAATTTTGTGCAAATAGGAAAAACCAATAAAGGAAACATTTGAGACGAATTGCCTTTTTTTATTTTTGAAATATGACGTCAAAAATCGTCTGCTATAATTTTCTGTTCCTCTTGAAATGGAAGATTTGTATTTCTTAGAGTCCTCCATTCCCTGTCTAATTCTGTCAGATCTGTTGGACATAATCCTGAAAATAAAGATAATTAAATGCAAATATTAAATCTTGTTTAGTCTAGATATATTTAAGTTTTAGGACATTTTAGTTTTATCGTTTACTTAGTAATTGTTTTATTATTCAATTTAGAATTCATTTATTAAATGAAAACTAAGTAAAGTGCAGCAGACTCAACTCAAATAAAATATTTAATGTTAATGATATTACCTGGAAATATTTGCCCCAAATGAGCTATAGATTGTACAAAACATTTTGAATTTGGGTCCAGCAATGTGTCAGGGTTTATAAACCTTAAGTTCTTCAGCCTTTGTGTGTTCATCTTCAAAGGGAAATTATGCTCATTCAGCCTAATGAGTGTTATTTTACAAAATAGTACAATTTTAAAGAAAATACGTAGATTCTGGGACTGAAGTTCGTAGGTTTGCAGGAAAGGCCTAAAGTACGTAGATCTACGTAAAAATACGTAGAGTTGGAAACGCTGGTGGTATGAAGTGAGGCGTGGGGCGGGGTAAAGTGCAGTGATTGGCCCGTAGCGCACGCGTCATAGCCGGCGGCACTCGGGATTCGTTCTTTACTCCTGTTGCACGTACCTCACGACGACGAGTACAATTCCGGCCAAATTAATTGACTCCAATTTTTATAAAATATATTTTTCTTTTTTATAAAAATGATTTTCATTTCATTAATGAACAAATTAAATTCGAGGTACGTAGGTACGTAATAGTTTCTTTTAGGATTTTTTGACAAACTACAAGAACTAAGTTATGGTTTTAAATTAGAAACACTTGTTAATTACTTCTTTGATCTCAATTTCCAACAAATAATTATTTAATCTTTCTTTCAACCATAGAACCAGTAAGAAATTACGTAGGTACGTAACTTAGAAAAAATAAATAATAAACGGGTGTGCGTTTTATTTTGTCATAAGTGTACGATGCGCAAAGCGATCCCCACTCTTGCGCCGAGCGCTCAAGAACCGTGCCGGTATCTCAACCCAATATCTGTAGAACAGACTAAAAACATAACTTTTTTTTTAATATATTAATGGATTGACTGTAATAGCTGCCGGGATCAACCAATGGCTGCCATTATAAATAACTATAAACCTATATAGCTGCAACTAGTGGGTCATAGGATGTCTTATAGTTATAGCCTACAATAATATGTTATTATAATCCAGCTTATTAACAATGTGTGTGCAAAAGTCTAGTAGTTGTTGAATGAAAGAGTTACAAATATCCATACACACTTTTCCTTATAATATTAATGGGATATACTAACAAACATTAAAACAAGTGTAATTTAAAATTAAAATTTAATACACCCCTCACACTTATTTTGACATAGGTCTATAATATCCTAAACATTTGGAATTATAAATGTTTGTCACACAATACTTAATACTATATAGGCTCTGGCTCTCGGCTGTAGACTTGCATAATCTTTTCCATTATTTCCCAATTCTTCTCCTTCTGCAAATCTTTTGTAAATACCTGTAAAATGAAATAATATATTTTTATATCTATTAACAATGTTCATAGACTAGCAATGCTAGTTGTGACGTTGAAATCTGCTCAAGGAAATATATCAAAGATTTATGTGTGTTCCTCTGTGGCCGGACCACAGTTTAGTACTCAGATGCTATAGTTCGAAATACAGTAATACCCCGGACTTACGCGATAGGTGGTCTACGCGACAGTTCTTTTTATAAAGTACTTATGCAGTTTTCGTTGGCATAAAGAAATAAAGCATATTAAGTTATATTTGCTGAAATAATCCTCCCTAGCCGCGCCACATACGTTTAAGATTAATTAATCAAAATGAATAGTTTCTTGAGAGACAAAGTATCAATGAAGAGTAAAGAAAAGGTACTATTATATAAATTGATTTATAGAAGTTAATATTAAATATTGCAAAATTGACTGTCTACAGATTATACCTTCCAGCTGGACCACACCCTACAACTAATAACTCCTTAACTAAAGGGGTTTATTGGACCATATTTGTTGTATGCAAGGTACTCTTTAGGCAGTTTTTTTTGGGATATTGATTTATTAATAGTTCATTATACTCTATTTAAATTTGAGGTGGCGCGGCCAGAGAGCACTGCCTGGCGGCCGGAGCACATAAATTGTTAATTAAAAACATATCTCTTGAGGTACTAAAAATATATATATATTCCGATGAAAGTAGACTTTAGGTAGCTATTATTTCGAACTATAGCATCTGAGTACTAAACTGTGGTTCGGCCACAGAGGAACACACAAGATTTATAGCTGGATCTGGTTGATCAAAACATTCATCATCAACAGCCCGTTTACGTCCACTGCTGAACATGGGCCTCCTCTTAACCGACCTCGGCAAGCCAGGATCGTTGAGGGATATTGCCATAATCACACCACAATGGCAGACGGATTGGTGATCGCAGTAAGATGTAAACCTTGAGCTAATAGATGCTGCTGCCCATCCATTAGCCATATGTCCCTTAGTCGCCTTTTACGACACCCATGGGAGGACATGGGGTGGTCTATTCTGAGCCGGAAACCACACGGCATCAAAACATTATAATTCTGTAAAGCATGATAATCTGTAAATTCTGATTCTTTACATATTTCATCATCATCATCATCATCTACAGTTCAGTAAACAACCCTTTGATGTGGGAACTGTCATAGTACTGCTTACAAGGGTTATAGCTGATATAAGGGATGCCCAAGTTAGCACTAAATGTTACTTGGTTTGATGATGTTATCATGACTTTTGTATTACATGTAGCCATGTTCACCTGTGTAGTAGAAGTATTGATGATAATGCAGTTGCCAATACAGCTGGCAGTGGTGGTGAATATAGCACACCATGAAGTCCAGTCTCCCTGGCTTTTGTCTAGCAGCTGAATGAGCTTCTTATAAATGCAACAATTAAGATTAATAACAGTTCTTTTTACTATAATAAGTTTGTGCATAATTACCGAATACCAAGCAGCATCGTCGTCAAGTGTTGACGCTAATGGCACAGAGACACCCAACACATGCAGAGCTAGAGTGAGACAGGCCACAGCGATATGGGGAGCCCTGTACTCTAGTATAGAAGAGGAATGATGAAAGTCTTGCAGAAACGCCATCGCTGTGCGTGGTACGGGCGCAGACCGCCACTGTAGTGAAGGGAACCACTCTTGAAGAGAACGCAAATAGTGAAGTAAATATCTGTGTGGCGAAGGGGCATCCAAGTTGAAACCCAACAACCTTAGCACTAATAGCTCCGCTTGAGCGACTGCGCCACGCCAGGACCAGTACTCTTCGCCCAGTTCCAATGGTCCTGCGCCTCGGTTGATAGAATTGTGTGCGACATTTACAGCATCCCGTAATCTCACTGGTTCATCTCTCGACTTCCCCGCCGCACACAAACAAGCCGTACATATTACGTAGCAGTCATAATCATTTTTTTCGGCTTCCTTGAAAAATTTGTGATAAAATATAGCTGCCGTAGCGACGGTAGCCGGTTGGAGACCGAGCTTAATGCCACATTCAAATATGAAATTAGTAGCTAAACTATGGCCAGTAGCACTTCGATAGTCTGGTAATCTCCTTTCCCGTCTACTACTCTGTAAAGCCATCACGTCTATCACGTCTTTCATATCCAAATGAGGAAACAAAAATAGTTTTCAATAAGACGCTTTGTTGAGTTTGTTGACAATGAAATTTAGAATAAAATTAGGTTAGCCATAAACAAACATCTATTCTCAGTGTGACCAGAAAGAAAAAGAAATATAGTCTAGAACAGCGTTTTCCACTGCCGTATCGCGACCTGGTACCGGGCCATAAAAGCAAAATACCGGGTCACTGAATTCCTTGACTTGCTTTAAAATAATTTAGTAATGGTGGGTCACGAAGAGGTAATGTGAAAATTACCGGGCCATGGCAGAACAATGTTTGGGAAACACTGGTGTAGAAAAAAAATACTAGATTATAACACTGCGTAGCAAAAGGTTCAACCACTCTCAGGTTTCAATCATATTTTCAATAAAATTTCAAAGATAACTTGAGAAGACATCTAATCTGATAGTTGAAAATAAATAGGATTCGTTGGCTATTTATTTATTTATTACATCGTGAAAAGGCTAGTTAACTCATATAACATTATAATAAAATGATTTTATTTACAATCAGCCATTTTGTGACGTAATAGATCTAGTATAAAAAATACTTCATTTGCCGTTTTCAGCTATGGCTTCGATAAACTTCTGAGTCAGTAATTTCCTATTTATGAGGTTGTAGCAGCGCGCGTTTCACGCACATGCTTACCACTCGATAAATGGAAACACTGAAAGTGAGTCCAGTTGATCCTGAGATTAGCACGTTCAAGGAAACAAACTCTTTAGCTTTATATATCAGCATAGATTTATGGGTGTATTCTTGTAACCTCGTGAGTTGGTGATTGATAATAACTGTATTACTTGGTTATAATAACTGTATTACTTGGTTATAATAACTGTATTCCTTGTTTAATTTAACAAATGTATGGTCAAGATAAGAACGAAGTAAAAACTTTGTAAGCCATCTCTTACTGCAGCAAGGTTCTAAGACCACGGGGGCACCCTTTTGCATAAGTTTATTACTATTAGGTTTACCCTACATAGGGCTTGCTCGTTTTTGGAGCGTGTGAAAGACGCGAACTCCGCGTGTAAATCATTTAATACGGCTTGAACATTTATTTGTTTTTTTTTAATCTTTATTTCACTTAAAATGTCTTAAAACTAATTATATTGCCCCACAAAACTGCTTACGCAATTTAACTGTGAGATCATTGAGTCTCTATAACAATCATACTATCAGTTACATCTATAACCTTTTTTTTTTTGTTTACCGGGGTAAAAATGCGCGACCGCACTTCCTCCCTGGCGCAGGGATCACTATATACGTGATCTCTGCGCCAGTGAGGGGCATGTGGGGCTCATACTCTATAGAACGTGGTGCGCTGTCGCACCACAGAGAGGATGTACCCACTAAAAAAGGCCCCGGGTGTTCCTCCTTCTGTCGTTGGTAGTGAGAGACCCAAGTACCGGTATAGGCCTTTGGTTATCTCTCCGACAGAGTACAACTATAAACTCTCGCCCCGATGAAAGGACTAGAGTTTCCTCCCCCTATGGCTCAATCGCGAGTGTTAAGCACCCGCGATGGATACCTTCCTACTCCTACAGGGATTGCCAGAACACAGTGGCATCCCCGACCTACTATGAATGTGACCCTAGGGAGCAGATTCATGTTATCTGCTCCCCAGGGTCACCCCTTATGGCGGGAGACGGCGGATTTCGGCCCTCCGCCTCCGGCCAACGCGACGTCTACGAAGCGGATGAGAGCTGGAATCATCGTCTCTCACCCGCTCCGCGGCCTCCTTCTGTGAAACTACAGTCTCACAGAAAGAAGCCATCGACTCCCATGCTCCCTCGCTCTCGAGCATCCTCTTGATGATGGTCGAAAGCGAGAGGTCATTACCTACATGTGCGACGAGCGCACCGCGCTCGGCCGCCCAAGCCGGACACTCGACCAGTGTGTGTTGCGCCGTATCATCGGCGCAATCACAGTGGTGACAACGAGTGTCCGGCTCTCTCCTTGCCACTTTGCACAGGTAATGACCGAAGCATCCGTGCCCCGTCATGACCTGCGCAATGCGGAAGGTTACCTCGCCCCTTTTACGTCCGGCCCACTCAAGCAAGTGAGGCCGGATCGCATCTACCGTACGTAGTCCGCTCAATGGCGGGTCGGTTATCAGCCGGTCTTTCCATTCACAGAGAACACGACGCCGCGATTCAATACGCCACGTCGCCATGCCCTCCGGAAATGGATCACGGCCGTTTAAAACTCCGTCGCACCTCCGACGGTATGCTTCGGCCAGCTCCCTCGCCTCGAGTTCCCACGGAGGAGAACTAGAGAGAAGACAAGCCGCATCGAAGGACACCGTGCGGTAGGTACGAGCCGCCCTGGCGGCCGGCGCAGCAGGGCCACGTTACGCCTATCCAGTGCGTCCACCCATATCGGGGCGCCGTACAGCGCCATCGAGCGTATTACGCCCGCGTATAGTCGCCGGCAACTCCCCCCTGGCCTACCCAGGTTCGGCAGGAGACCACCAAGGGCTCCCGCCGCCGCTACTAACTTCGGGGCCAACCGATTAAAGTGGGCCCGGAAGTTCCAACTACTATCGAGGACGATACCTAAGTAGCGCATCGTATCCCCGACTATAATGGAGGTGCCGCCGACGACTAAGCATGAACCTGCAGGGGGCGCTTGCCGAGGCCCCCGCTTATGAAAAGCGAGTGCCTCGGTTTTGTCAAGCGCCACCTGCAGTCCTAGCCTACGAATGCGAGCGACCACCTGAGCCACACCGGCTGTGGCCGAGATGTTCGCTCGCCTATGATCGGGACCTCGGGCGGTCACCAGAGTGTCATCCGCGTACGCAATGGCGGTGACACCCGGGAGCCGGGTGTCCCGAAGCGCCCAATCAAAACCTATGTTCCACAGGAGGGGACCTAACACCGACCCCTGGGGAACCCCTCTAGAGACGGGCCAACGCCCCGTCCCGAGTTACATCTATAACCTACATATACTTAATACCTACATTTTACATAGTATCTAATAAATATCTCTAGCTGCTGACGTGCGAATTTTAATTTATTTTCTTCTTCTCTGATGTCAACAGGCAAAGTATTCAATAGATAGGGAATGCGTTTTCTTAAGGTTCTGTCGCCATAGGAATTACAAACTCAGGGAACATCATATTTACCTGCTGCCATCGACCTGGTAGTATACCCGTTAGATACCAATGAGTCACTATCCCGACTGCCATGGTTATTGATCAACAATAGGTATTTATGTTTAAGGCTAACTGGTAGAATTTGACATATTTTGAATAACCTATTATAGTCTCCTTTACAACTGCTTTTGGTTTTCTTATTGACTAATAATTTTAAAAATCTAATTGGAATTGCTTCTAGCTTCTGTACCTATATTACTTTTAAAAGTCAAACCATAACAATCAAGAGAATAACTCAGTATTGAGTCAACTAAGGACATATATTAAGGTACTGGAGGGAACTTTAAAACTTAAATGATAGAATTTAGATTGCAATATTCTGAGCTTACTACAAATGTAGTCAATATGTGAAGACCATGAAAAACTTTCATCCACTTTCATTTCAAGATATGTGACACTTTCTACTTGTTCTATTGGTTTACATTTACAGTTTGACTTGAAATTAACCTATGAAATTGCCGTTTTGTATGAAAAAAATTAAATACGTTTAAATTTTTGCATAAAAAACGGCAATTTTAATTTTTTTAATTTTTTTTCATGTATTTTGTATTTGTATTAATCGAAGTAATCACCCATGCAATCAATGCATCTTTGCCAACGCAGTGGCAGTTTATTGATGCCCTTCTTAAAGAAATACGGACGGGAGGCAACAAATTCTTCAAAGGCATTTTGTATTGTTTGTGCTGAATTTTTTTCCCGCCAAGAAGTTATCCAAATTCTATAGGGAAAAAGTAGTAGTCTGTAGGGCGGATGACGGAGAGCTTCCAACCCCAGTTCTTGCAACTTGGAGACCGTCTGCTGTGCAGTATGACGTCGCGCGTTGTCGTGCAGGAGCAGCGGAGACGAGCGATTGACCAATGCTGGTTGGAGATGTGCTAGCTTCTCCATCATTGTGTTCCGTTCTTCACAGTACACATCTGCAGTAATGCTCACCCCGTTTGGTAAGAAGCTGTGGTGAATCACACCGGCGCTAGACCACCAAACAGTGACCATCACTTTTCTAGGGGTAAGTTTTCGTTTAGGGCATTGTTTAGGTGCTGAACCAGAATCCAACCAACTTGCTGAGCGCTTGCGGTTATAAAACAGAATCCATTTTCGTCGCAGGTAACAATGCGGTTCAAAATTCCTTCATTTGTGTGTCTGTTGAGCAGTGCAAGGCACGTCTCGACGCGTACTTCGCGCTGGCGATCATTGAGTTCGTGGGGCACCCATTTGTCAAGCTTTTTTACCTTGCCAATTTGACGCAAGTGGACCAATATTGCCGCTAACGTCGAAAGCTGCTGCTAATTCAGCCGTATATTGTGTATCATCAGCTTCCACAATCGCCTTTAATTCGTCATTGTCGACCAAAGTCTTTGGACGACCGCGAGGTTCATTTTGCAGGTCGAAATTTCCAGAAAGGAAGCGAGCAAACCAATAACAGGTGGTGCGTTGATTTGTAGCGTTAGCTCCGTAAACGTCGTTGATGTTGCGTGCCGCTTGTGCCGCGTTACTGCCACGACGGTACTCATATTCCATAATTACTCGATTTTTTTACGGATCCATGATGAAAATGTACCTAACACTAATCAATAAACAAATGACTAGTATTGGAAAAAAATTCCATGTTTTTAAAATAAAATTAATTTGAAATTAGAATTCTTAGCCAAACAAAAGTTATTTTGATTTGAAATGGCCAGTACTGCAGAACGGCAATTTCATAGGTAAAGACCTAATATTATTATGCATACACAACACTCATAGCTATGGGTAAAAATCGGAGGGCATGTTTTAGTCAGATGCATGTATGGGGAATGTATCATCAACAGTTTAGTTTTATCACCATTTAGAATGATACCGTTGTCGTGAGACCACTTTACCACTGCGTCTACGTCCTGTTGTACGAGTCGACAGGTGCCAGCAAGGTCGGTGCTGGCGCGCAGCGTACACAGGTCGTCCGCGAATATGTACGCCTAGCAGTGGCGCAGTACGCCGCACAAGCTGTTTACGTGCAATAAGTAGCACATAGACCCTGTGGCACGGCACCCCGCACCCCACCTTCCTCTCGTCACTGTACTCATCACCTACCTTAACTCGGTAGGAGCGTGATGTGAGATAGTCGCGGAAACATTTGTTCAGCGGCTCTCCGACTCCACACTCCATGGCGTTCAATAAGGTCTCAGTTTCAAGCAGTGTTTTCAAGAGTATCAAAGGCCTTTTTATAATAGACTTCCAGAAGAGTTAACATCTTGTGCTGATAGAAACTGTAATAAAAGCAGCCATAGGAAAGTCATTGATGAATTATAGAGTGAAATTGTTAAATCTACCGACCGAGGCAGCGACTCGTGAGTAGGAATAGCAGGGAGGTTCGGAAGGGCGGCTTTATCCCTGGTTGGAACCAATATGTTAGGGACTCTCATTGGGAGGCTCGTACTCATTTTGGGAGATGGCTTCTAAACGGAAAACCGAACTCGGGACCTGTTGGGAAGGCTATGACTGACAGTAGGAAAATCTTTAAGAAAAACCTTAAAGCTCTTCAAAATAACCGGGAACAGATAAAAATGGATTTGCTGAAAACCCATCATGACAATAAGTCTTTTACAAATTTTTGGAAGCAGACCAATAAACTAAAGCTGAGGCCGAGTCTCCCGGTGAGTGTAGAGGGCAAAGTAGAAGCGGTGGACATTGCCAACATTTTCAAAAACCATTTTCAGACACACTCTAAGGTTTTAGCACAAAAAGGGATGCTCCATACTGCTGGTCCCTAATTAGATGAACCTGTTGGAGTAACGTCACGGGTGTTACGGAAAATGGTGAAAGGTAAGTCTCCTGGACACTTAGTGTGGAGCATCTAAAGCACGCAGGCCCACATCTGTGTAGAGTGTTGGCAATGTTCTACACTTTTTGTATTAGACATGCCTATTTGCCAGATGATATGTTGAAAGCAGTTGTAGTTCCGATCGTAAAGAACAAGACGGGAGATATTGGTGATAAACAAAACTATAGACCCATTACCTTAGCCACTATAATGGCAAAAGTGCTTGATGGAATGCTGGACAGTTATCTTGCTCAATATGTGACACTCGAGGATGCCCAATTTGGTTTCGGAGGGGGTCTCTCAACTGAGAGTGCAATTTTAGTTCTTAAGCACACCGTCAAGTATTATACTGACCGTAAAAACGCCTGTCTATGCCGCCTTTTTGGACCTCTCTAAGGCATTTGACCTGGTCAATTATGACATGTTGTGGGCCAAACTAAGGAAAAATAGAGTGCCGGAGGGTATAACAGGGACTTTCGAGTACTGGTACAGACACCAGACTAATTTTGTAAGATGGGCAGATTCCATGTCAGATCCGACTCCAACTGGAATGTGGAGTTAGACAGGGGGGACTGAGCTCTCCCACATTGTTTAACATATATGTGAGGGAGCTGGTGCATGAGCTCAACAACACCAGTGTAGGCTGCTCCATAGATGGTCATATATAACATTAGTTACGCCGATGACATGTGTTGTTGAGCCCATCGGTAAGTGCCGTGCGCAAGCTCCTAGAGGTATGTGAGGCATATGCTGAAGCACATGGATTGACATATAACGTCAAAAAAAGTGAGTTATTAGCAGTGTTGGGTCAATCAACTATTTTTTTCAATCAATTGATTAGTAATGACTAATTTAGTCACAACTAATTTAGTCGTGATTGATTTAATCATGACTAAATTAGTTAATCATAATCATAACTATATAAATTAGTCATTAGTCATTCAATCATTATTTTTGATTGATGACTAAACTAAAAATGCTAAGCTGGCTAACTCCATTTTTTGTTTCATGAGACATCTATCGCGCTATTTAAATTATTCATCACTCTAAGTTGATTGATAGCGTTCTCCATTTACACCGTTACCCATTAATAAAAAAAATATTTTTAGAGTACAATACACCAATGCCATCTTCTGGACCTGTAGAAAGGATGTTTTCATATGCAACAATGACGAGTTTACCAAAATCACATAGATTGTCTGATGAACAATTTGAAAACCGTGTGGTTATGAAAACCAATTTAAATTATTTTAAACATAATTAACCCATAGTTTGTTGTTGTAATTGTATAACGTGCTACTGTCTACATGTTAATTAAAAAAATATACTGATTCTGTTGTAAAGGTTGTGTTTTATTTTATGACAAAAGCTTTTATTAAAACTTGTGAACAACAAACTGAACATTCTGTGAATGTTAACTTGGCAACGGCGTAATTTTAGATATTAAATTAGTCATGAGAAATTTAGTCATGATTAAATAACTAACACTAACACTAATCAATCTTCAATCACCGTACATGATTGAATTTTTTTAGTCATTACTCATTAGTCATGATTAAATAATTTAATCTTAGTTATCAATCATCAATCAAACTAAATTTTGCACAACACTGGTTATTAGAGTTTCGGGCGGGGCAAATGAATCCTTCATTTGTACCGCCTGTGACACTGAATGGGGGGGCGCTAAGGCGAGTGTCTCAGATGACCCAGATGTAGAACGGGAACGCAGGGGGCTCACGTTTCGCTGTAACATGCTGGATCGCAGGTTTGCCAGATGTTCAAAGGAAGTCAAAATAAGCCTATTTAGGGCCTACTGCCAATCATTTTATACCTGCAGCCTGTAGGCCAATTGCACGCAGCGGGTCGTGAGCGCTGTGAGAGTTCAGTACAACAATGCCTTCAGGATGTTGATGGGACTGCCTCGTTATTGCAGTGCATCAGCAATGTTTGCACAAGCACAAGTGGACGGGTACTATGCAATAATTAGGAAAAGAGCAGCATCGCTGATGCGAAGAGTGAGGGACAGTCCCAACAGCTACCTGAGTGTGATTGCTGAGCACATTGAGAGTCCTATATGGAGGCATTGGATCCGCCTACATAAAGGATAGTTTTAATGTTAAGTTAGTTTGTTTTCGTATTTTTGTGTATTAGTAACACTCTATGGACTATCTTGGTCTGAAACAAGTTATTATTATTATACATACCTATATATATGTATATTACTACCGCAACTACAAACTTTTTCTCACTTAAATATGTATTAATTTAGGGTAGGGGTAGGGTAGGGGTAGAGTAGGGGTAGGAGTAGGGTAGATGTAGGACGAAGAGAAGAGAACGAGACAGTACAAAGTCTGCCGGGTCAGCTAGTATATATTTTTACAAAGCCTCAAAACTGGAATACTCTACGAGTCTTTTTGCTATTAAGCACTTTTTTTTGTCATAATTGCCCACAGTCGTAGCCACCGCCATATAAGAGTGTGGTAGGAAACCTCTTCGACAAGTTTTGATACGGAGCCCCTCTAGCGTTCATTACGATACTGTTATTTACACCAACTACTCAGCATTAGTCTAGTATTTATAAGAAAGGTTGGGTGTAGAATAGAGGGAGAGATGTAATTAATTGAGAATAAGTTGGATTTTTGGCATTTCATGATATCGTTTATCCTTTGTGGCGCTTCTAACAGCTTCTCTCTCACTCTAATCTATGCGATCTGAACGTAGCAAATGAAACTAACATTTATTTGAACATAAAAATTAGAATATAATCATTTTCAGTAATTATTTAAAATTATACACTTAAAGTACATTTATAGTAAATTCAATAAAAAATACCAGTGCAGACGAGATACAAATAAGAGAAAATATTGTTTATTACATCGTTGGTTAAAAACATCGCTTTCAGTAAATGCATCACAAAAAATAAGTTGGAAAACAATTAAATCAAAGTGTAATGTCACTCGATATAGAAAAATAAAGATAAGATTGATTCACATTCAAAAATTACCCACTAGTGACTAAAAATTTTACTTCCTTAAACGTTTGTTCAATAAATGGGAAAGCTCGGTGGCAGCCAGGCTACCTAGGCCGGTTAGGATTAAGACACGGCCAAGTACCCGCGCGGCCAAAGGGCCTGAGCAAGCCCGAGCCCAGGCACTGACTAACAGCTGTATGATTTACGGCCGGCTTTTCTAGATGAACCCAAATGAGCTTAGTCTAGTGCCCAGGCCGGGCAACGCAGGCAAGCACCGAGCAATCCCTCGCACGCACTAGAAATAAATGTTACATGTTCATCAAATCTAAATAAGATATTTCAACATTGTACTTTGATCAGTACGATACGACTAAATTCGACGCTGGGCCACGCCGACGGCGATACGTGCGCCGCGCCTTCGCCCTTACCGCGAATTTTTGACATAATTTAGTTATCGAAGAACATACAGTAGGTATAAATAGTGAGGTTAGTATTAACTTTGGCAAATATGAATGAAGCATGGTGATATTGTTTTAGATCGACGACATCTCGACTAATATTCGGCGTATTAATATTAAAATTTAACTGAACGTCGCTCATTTCGCTAGTATCGACGGTAGACGTCGATACGGATAGACTTGGAATTACTTCATGCCACATCACAATATAACGAGACGGGCGTCTCGAACCCACTAACGCTACTCCCTTAAAAAAACTTTGCAATAACTTCCCCAGTTGTGGATCTAATAAAGCGCGAGAAAATTTGAGCCGCAACAATTCAGTCTTCAAAAAGAAGCCAACGCACATGACCACGTGACGTATCCGTCAAACGTGGCGGATGCGATCCATTCACTGTCTCAAATCTTATAAACTAAATGTGATTCGAGCGAATAAACAATGCGGCAGTGTACAAAATTTACATCACATTCACTCGAAATTTAAGCATACAAGTTAAATGTTTTGCGGCGGAGGAACACATTGAAATGCAAAACTGCCGAGTCCAGCCAGCGGGTGCCACGCCATGACGCCATGCGTGGGGCTGCGATCTCGACACGAGCATTATATCCACATCGTTCACTCTTTAAAAAAACTTTTAAATGTAACGTGAAGCTTAATTATGTAGGTTGAATGTAGAACTGCGCTAATATTATTTTTATTAGTTTTACGTACACGTATTGTTACATAACAGTAAAAAACCTACCTAGCAACAAGCGAGCGTCGGGCGCTCGACGCGGGCCACTACCGTATTGTGTGCGTACGGGTTCCGCTTACATTTTACTCGCCTAACGATCTCCAATTTGAAAGTAAAGTTGATGCGAGCGACTATTCTAGGTTCATTAAAAATTAATAGTTCCACTTATTATAATCCATGGTACATTTTCGATATCCAGATTGTGTGGTGGTGAGGTTAACAATATCTTTGGTGTCTCGCTCGCAGTCCAAGGTGAATGGCCCGCGCGGTCACAGTGTAGGCGTTACATTTTCATTTAATCACTTTTTACATACTCATAAACGTAAAATGAAAATAAATCACCTAACTATGACGATAGTAAAGGTTACTGTCTAATTGCATTATTAATTAATGTTTATTGATACAGTTACTGTTCTAACGCTTAAAAGTAAGATTTTATTTTATTTAAATTATGTTATATAGTATATATATTTATAAGTGTTTGATTACGCCAATTCGCGAGTGTATACAAAGTTTATATACTCACATATCTTACACGAGCGGCGAGCACTGGGCCGACTGCGGTAGATACACGACTGCTAGTTATACACAACGACTCTAACGCTTACTACACACTCTCCAGCGAGTCGCCGAGCCCCCGACTACGGCGACTATAACATCATCATAAACATTGGTTAATCACCTTTAAATATAAAATTAAACATGACGCGTTTACATATACCACGTTTAATAAGAGTACGCTACATAAAATAAATACCTAGCATGATTTCAATAATCGAATACAAGAATAGATCTTAAATGGCTACCTTAAGGTTAACTGTAAAATGATATAGAAAAATATGAACACAAAAATATTTAGAAAAGTATATTATATGGCGTAACAAATAATGCTTTTTCTGGAATAAATAATTTGTGCGTAATACGATGCTTAACTTAAATAATAACATTGGATGACGCAGGTCCTCAGCTTAACTATGATCAAAGGTACGGCGGTTACAGTTGTGCATTCAAAAGTTTATAAAAATAATTTCTCATTATAAAGTGATATAATACTTAATAATGGAATGATGTTTCGTAATCAGTTTAAGTAGGCCTGTGAACATATTCATGCACTCACTACCGTGTTTAATTTCAATACTAAATATTGGTTCCATTCTGCGTTTGGTCCGTAAGAGAGTGAGTATATAAGCACACAAGTACCGACGCGGCGTCAGCGCGACTGGACCGCCTACTTTGTGCGAACGAAACACTATACCTAGCACCAAAATTTAGAATCGAACGCTAGATCACTAATTCACTTCTATCGAAAACGGTTTGTCGGAAACGATAACGAAACTACGGTTTTATATTACAAGGGAAACCAAACTACCGGCGGTCGGTCCAGGCGCGTCGATCGTTCGCAGACTTCCAGCAAGCTTATGATGCGATCCAGAGCACGTCAGCTCACTGACACGAAACCCAGCGCGTATCCACACTGTCCAATCTTATAAGAGAGATAAAAATATTCAAATTACTTTGTGCTACCCCTACTGCGTTTCATACCGTCATTACAAAGATTTAGTACTGTACAGTTCACAATTTTAGTACATCATTCGGGATCATATTAAAAGAAGGGATTCAAAAACGGCTCATTAAGTAGATACGCGCATACCGTTCTTCGCTAACGACGAACATTAAAGAATATCTTTCGTCTCTAGAGTCCGTCTGAACGAACGTCCGCCTCGCTTTGTAATTATTCTACAGGTGTGATTCGTCAAACGGACGCTCAAATAATCGCAAAGGGTGTTTTCATCCGTTCACACGCGCATCTGGAGTCAAAAGAGGTACTTTAACTGACAAAATTCGTGTTAAATCTGTGACGCAGCCATACTCAACCTCTTCGCGAGGGCCACAGATGTTCGACACAGAGTGAGATCTCAACGGTTGAGTAGGGCCGACATGTCGTGTGCTGGCGCGCGTGAGCTAGTACAGGCCGCAGCCGCGCAGGTTGTTGGCGATGATGACGTCGGTGACGGCGTCGAACACGAACTGGATGTTGTTGGTGTCGGTGGCGCACGTCATGTGGCAGTAGATCTCCTTGGTCGTGGACTTGTTCTTGGCCTCGAACTGCGCCTGGATGTACGCCGCCGCCTCGCCGTACTCTTGCGCGCCTGCGGGGGATACGTTGTGTTACGTGACTATGTAGCATAAGGCACGTGATTGGTAAACGAGTTTATTAAAGAACTCATTGCAACTACCGCGTGGCGCATGGAACTGTCTCCTCGCTGGAGTAAGGGATTCGCAATTAATCAATATGTTCGTAAACTGAGATATCTCCATAAATAATAGAAGATTTAAAATATGAATTTTACATCTCGTGGACTGAAGGAGTATTTACATATATTTGAAGCAAATGGTCAATATGCAGTTTACTCTTGTATAACTATGTAATGGAACATATACGGATTTAATCATGTAAAGGCTATTTCTTTAAATCATATTTCCTATGAGGTTTAAATTTACAATTGAATAACATGAATAACAAGGATGTACGTATATGTATTTTTTTTATTGTATTTACACATAATACTTCTCATGGAAGAACCTTTATAATTCCTTTTGAGTATAAAAATGCCCACGAGAACCTTCCGTCATGAGATGGCGGAGTCCCAAACCTTCACCAAATGCTGTAATACTAAAAACTACTTGAACACAGTCTTGATTTTATTCATTATTTGTTTATTCATAACACATAAATGTGCTCTTTTCACATAAATATTTTATCTACGAAATTACGCTGACGGACGAGTATGAAATCTTGCACACTTATAGTTTGTCTAGAGAAAGAGTGCAGAACGCTAATATTTTTTTAAATATGGTCAAACTTCGACCAATGGGCGACAACTAATTAGTATAGATATTCAACTCACCCGTGTATTCGGGAAAGCATATGGTGAGTGGCGACTTGCGGATCTTCTCCTCGAACAAATCCTTCTTGTTCAAGAATAGGATAATGCTGGTGTCTGTGAACCACTTGTTGTTGCAGATAGAGTCGAACAGCTTTAGACTCTCCTGCATACGGTTCTGTAATTGAATAGAAACAAACATTAACATTTAATCTTTATATTTACATGAAAACTGGGCGAAACTAAATAGTAATATGTCCGTGACTTTGATTATGATTTGATTGTTCCAATCAAATCCAATGTTGGATGCTTTTGAAGTTCCACTTTCTAGTATTGAAAGGAATGTAGAAATTTTCACGACAGACATCATACATTTAGTTAGCCATTAGGCTTTTGCAAGTAGCTAAAGTCGGGAATATAGGCAATCAGGGCCCCAAGTTAGTTTAAAGTAGTGTTCTTTTTAACAAAATGAATATGTTACCGAAATAAGTATTTGGTAACTTATACTATACTTTTTTAACATATTATTATTCATTTAAAAAATATCCTTGTTAATCATAAACTCAGATTTAATTAAAATTTAAGTAAAGATTTTTTATACTACCATATTATGCTGCTCCCGTAGATCATGCACGACCGATGTTTTGGAGCTTAACTCAAGAAATTGGCAACTAAATTCAAAAGCTGACTCTGATTGGTATTTCGCTGAGTTAAAATTTCATGTGACTACTATATAAAACAAGTTAAGGCAGCTATTAGTTAGCATACTTAATAATTATATAAAATAAAAGTCATAGTTTACCGTTGTCTCATCCTCGTGCAGCACTTGATCGTACTCAGACATGGCAACACAGAAAATAATCGCCGTCACGTCTTCAAAGCAATGAATCCATTTCTTTCTTTCGGATCGCTGCCCGCCCACGTCGAACAATCTGGAAAGATTTTGATACACATTAGTCATGACAAAAATAATAACTCTAATAATAAATATTTACTATTCTATCTTTTGATATTAATAATAATATAATGGCATTTGGGTATTGACTTATAATTTTTATATCAGGATAGCCAAAAGCACACTCTGAATTCTAACACACTCAAAGACCTATGTTATAAACGAATATATTATATAGGTACAAATTATGATGCGTAAACAATAAAACTCGAGATGCACTTATATTTTTGGGTGAACAATGTCACCCACAAATTTCACAACAACAGACAAAAAGTTAAATTTTGTGAACAAGTGAAACAATCATGCTGTCGTTGAATCAAATTATTCCCAACCAAAATAACTGATATAAATAAGATTATGAACAGTTTACCAATAAATAATACTGTACATTTTCAGATAACGAAAGGAAACTGTTATAATGCCGACAAATTGCGCATAATTACGCAAACTGATTAAATCAAATCAGTATATTATTATGTACAATTTACGTAAACGAACGTAAGACGAAAAAAAAATGCATTTTAATAATTTATATTATCTATTTCTTGATAAACGATAAATAATGTTTTTATAGATACAGATTAACATATACCTATACATTGTTATACTATCAATTGAAGACGTGAGTGGATGAAGGTGATAAGTCACAAAATCATAATTTCGAGTAAATCGAGTTTAAAGTTTCACTTTTATTTTTTTAAATAAGTCGCTACGAAACAGATTTTTAAATTAAACTATGATGCCAAGTTGTGTAAACAACCTGAAATATTAATGGTACGAAAGCAATTAAACAAATTAATATTTTTTATTATATAATTTCTAAAAAAACTACACATAACTCCTTCTTCCATAAACAAAAGTCAACATTCTGCACTTTTAGTTAGGTGTTAAAGTAAGAATGTAAGTTGTACTGTCTTAATTATAATATAAATATTATATTTTACTTTACTTATATAATATTATATTGTTTTAGACACTATTTGGTATATCCCACACATGTTCGAAATTTCTTTAGTGATTCCTTAAGTTTTTTACGTTATACTTATTAGCGTTACTGCGTATTTCTGAGGTGTTTTTCCGATTTGTTTTGGTTTTTGCATATTAATATCTCAGAATCTTCACGTTCGTGTTGGTTACTAGTAGAAAGAATAATTAATTTTGCCTTGTACTGCTTGCTCACTTACATTACAAGAACGAAAGGCTTTCCGCGAATAAAATACCATCACTACCCAAAGGAATGTTCTAGCATGACCGAATGGTTAAGGCATTAGTGGCTATACATAAGATGCAGGTTAGAATCCTGTCTGTAGTGTAAATATATTAAGCTCAATTCAAAATAATCAAAATTTTTAAAATGTAAATACGGGCGGTGTCATCGTATAAAAATTTAATTCCAAATGCAACTTTGGACATAATTGTCTTGTTAAGTATTATCGATAGATGGCATCTGATCTACGTGTTACCGTGTTAGACGTGTTTAAAGAGGTTGATAAATTTCAACGACCGGTTGGGTTCCACTGTGGCCAAATGGTCTAGGCATTAGAGGCTAAGTATTCCTAAGATGCAATTTCAAATCCTGCCGGTGGTGTAAATTTATTAATGTTTTAACTTTTAATTTTAACTTAAAGAAACTTAACTTAAGACCATGTTTTTTTAAGCTTATCCTTGGAATCATCATGGATTCTAGTTTTTTTCCGTTACTGGGTGACCATCAGCAGTATTTTAAGAATATTTTTTTAGTTACACTATGCATTATTAAAAAAACCGGCCAAGTGCGAACCGGACTCGCGCACGAAATGTTCCGTATCATTTTCATGTGCCTGTCTGTCGCTTTCATTAATATCGAGCAAAAAAGAGCAAACAATTCACGTTTGTTGTATGGGAGCCCCCCTTAAATAATTGCTATATATTTTTTAGTAAATTAAATACATAATTTCTCAAAATTTCAACTGTCTAGCTATCGCGGTTCTTGGGATACAGCCTGGTGACAGACAAATAGACAGCGAAGTCTTAGAAACAGGGTCCCGTTTTTACCCTTCGGGTACGGAACCCTAAACATGCGCGATAATGTAACCGAATGAGAATCAAAATAACTAAATGTCGTGAATAAATGAATGTGATATGCATGTCACATAACACCTTAATTCATGAAAAAGTGACATCGCGTCTTTCAACCATCGTAAGCTGAGTGGAAGAAGGTGCTATGTACGTACATATCACTTTCTTCCACGAAAGAAAAACAAAGTCTTTACTTTATTTATCTGGAAGAGGGTGATATGGGCCCATATCTCTCTCATCCAGTGCCATTTTCAAAGTTTACTGTACATAACACCTTTTTCAACATATTATTTTGAAAAATAAGCCTTAAATCGACGGTTTAAGGTCATTAGTCTGTAGTCATCGACATTTCAAGCTCATCTATGCAAAAAAACACAAAACCTCAAAAATGCGACATATCACCTTCATCAACTCATGTCTTTAATTATTTTCGTGACTTACAGATATTCTGTGACATTTGGGCGTCTAAAAAAGTTGCATGCATAAACAATCTGCGAGGGATAGCCATGCATACTAAAAGAACCATCCGTGCCGATATTGGCGAAGGCACTATTGTTTCGTAAAGTGCCCGCGTCAAATATGCGCGCTCAGTTCAATTTAAAATTCAGTAAGCGAAATTGACGCAGTCAATTTTGTATGTATAATCCATATTGGATCAAAAAATTGTACAAAAAACGAGGACGGTCACGAATCTGAAAATTAATTTCAGATTTGTATCTGTTATATAACAATATTTGACAATGATATAATTTTCCTAAAATGAATGTGAGGAACAGTAACTAGAGACACTATTAATTTCATTGGTTTTAAATCTACATATTTAATCTAGATTTTGAAAGCGGCCGTAGCCCGATGGCTAGGGCCTCGGACTTGTGATCTTGAGGTCGTCAGGTCGAACCCCACCCATTGCACTACCGAAGTGAACCCACTCGTAGAATCAGCATTTTAGCTTTGTACGAGGTGTTAACAAGTATACTAGTAGATTGCAAAACTCTGCTAGTAATCTTTAAAAAAATATATATTTGTGATTTTTAATCTCATAAATTTTGATGATTTAAGTGTGTGTATATTTTTACATCAGTTATCTATTTATTTATTTTTATATAATAATGAAAGTATTGAATGACAATCGATCTCAAAAGATATAAGAAATATAAATAGGAATTTTAAAGTAGGACAAGTACTTACTTGAAATTAAGGTTTTTAAAGGAGAAGTGCACTTCAACAATGCCAGTGGTTTTCACTCTAGTCCTTAAAATATCTTGTTCGGTGGGCTGGTAGTCTCTAGCGCCTAACCGGTCTAGATCATCCAGGAAACTGAAAAAAAGAGAAACAAAGTTTCAATAACTATAGATTATAACATAGGTGTGGTTTGAAATTTTAGTGAGCTTGTTTCCATACGTTTATATTTTAGTTTTATTGATAAAAAACGATATCCGATTATGTATAAATTTATATATACAGTTAAATGTCAATGATAGGTAAGGCCAATATTTAACATTTATTTTCGTCATAAACAGAGGTTTTGCCATATTTACCACGCTTGGCAGCTTAGGCGCGCGTTGATGACATACTATTATGTATAGAACATTCAAAAGTAAACACTGCTGCCCATTGCCTAGTATACGATTATCATAGAATGTTGTATGACAATGACGAAACAAACAACAACTTCCTAACTTTAACTTTATTTTTAACTTTCCTAGGCGAATAAGATGTGTAAATATCAAATTTGAAAACGTAAAAATTTAACGACTAAGTTCAAAATCATTACATAGTATAACAGTCGCTTCCCGCCGTCTTCCTGCCCCTACATATTTAAAACTACAGAACGGATTTTAACGCGGTTTTTTTTTTAATAGATAAGAGAGATTTATGAGGAATGTTTATATGTATAATACTTATATATCAGTATAGCACCCGTACGAAGTTCTTAGCATGTTCGTTCCGTTCCGATGCAAAGACGCTCGGTAAAGGATATTGGCATAGATTTTATTGCCCCTCGATTCTAAGATTTAATCTAAATGAAGGTTGAATAAACAAGTTTGACCTTGGCAGAAATTAGAGGATGTTTTCATAGACTTATGAGGATCTTGATGGTAGTTTATTCCCACTATTTATTACATAACCTTCAAATAAAATTACCCACTTCAACATTTTACGAGTCTTTATCTTATTAACTACTAGTTTTCGTGTGCGGTTTTACCCGCGTAGCTCCCGTTCCTTTGAACTTCATCATTAAATGTAGCTTATGTTACTCCTAGATACATTTCTAAGGAAGATTTTTTTTATCAGTCCAGTAGTTTCGGGGCCTTTTTAATGCTAACGAAAAATCAAATATTTCATCTTCATAATATTAGTATAGAATACATAAAATATTAATGTCCTATTTATAGGTGCTAAAGTGTGTGATGATGAAGGGATGGGTTATTCACTGAGCACCTTGAACACCTCGATCGCCGAGGCCCGGAGGTCCCCGACTAATTTGTATACAGAAAATACGTAGTAATAGTTTTTGTAAATAATCTCTACTAACATATAAAGCTGAAGAGTTTGTTTATTTGTTTGCTTGATTGCGCAAACTCAGGAACTACTGGTCCGTTTTGAAAAAATCTTTCAGTGTTAAATAACTCATTTATCGAGAAACGCTATATTTAATTATGAAGGTCAAGCTAATGATAACATAATTAAAATAACTGACTTTCTATACACACTAGTAATATATTTATAATCTAAATATCGTTTAGTCACTCGATCATTATTGCAATGTTTACATGAATATCTGCACACGTAACTATCAGGTGGAACATGATTTCTTTAACTAATTATTACTATTACAATCAGAGTATGACGTGTGGTTAAAAAACTCAATTATAATTGACAAGAACTGTTTAACAGTGTATAAGTAATACACACATACTTCATGCTAATCATTATGTTATCGTAATCAAAGTTAGTCGCCATGAAACTGTTTGAATGAAACACTTTATTATTAAAGAGGAAATTGCCTTTAGTGTCATTTGTATGTAATTTGGGTGTTTAAATTTTTGGAACATAAGTAGGGGAGTGTTAATATGGGGTGTCAAGTTTTACACCTATTAAGTGCTTTATCTGGATATTTTATTTGAGTTCGAGGCTTATCACGTAGCGACTTTTTGATAAAAATGCCTTCACTCAGCTCTCATCTCTCCTCAGCGTTTACTATGCATGCAATTTTTTTTTTTAAATATGTCCTCTTATTAAATTAACATAGCTTCAATAATACAGTAACAATAACTTAAGAAATGTATTACAATAAGCCTACAGTAATGGAGACATTTTTATGGTAGTCATATCGTTACGTGACAACCTCCGTAGCGTAGCGGTATTTAGCTCGCTTTAAATCTCGGAGGTCGTGGGTTCGATCCCCACGCCGGACAAGAAATATTTGTGTAAATAACAAGATTCCTTTCCGGGTCTGGATGGTTGAGATTACCCTCCGTGCCTCGGAAAGCACTTTAAGCCGTTGGTCCCGATTGTGATAGCATCATCTATAACAATCGTATACCAGGGAACGGGCAGCAGCGTTTCCTTTTGTGATACAACATAATACTGCGGTCACCAACCCGCCTGCCAAGCGCGGTGACTATGGAAAAAACCCTCCATTAAGAGGAGGCCCATGTTCAGCAGTGGACGTTATACGGGCTGATGATGATGATATGGTTACGTGATTAGCCTTTTGTTCTTCGACTTCGACTTGCCTTAATTATTTTGATATTGTAAAGGTTTACATATTTTTATATGTCCAAGTACCATATATATTTGAAGTAGGTAATATTCAACGTATCACAATTGAATTATATCAAATTTTGACACACAACCATATTAATATAATCATTCTTAATCAGTAAATAAATAAATAATGGTCAGTTTGTACGTGTGTCATACGTTACACGTACTAAATATCAATCAGTTACTGATTCGTACACAATAAAATAACAGTAGACTAATTTGGCATGTATTAAAAAAATTGTACCTACTGTATAATTTTGAGTCACACCTTTATTTGTTACTAGGCTCATAGCTTCAAAGCTACTCAGCTTCAATGGGTCAAGTAACGTGATGATTTATAACCTGGGTAAATCTAGATAGGGTATTATAAAAATATAAGTAATTCATTATCTATACTAACATATAAAGTTAAACAGTATGTTTGTATGATTGTTAGTTTACTTAAACGCGCTAATCTCATGAGCTACTGGTCCGATTTGCAAATTCTTTCAGTGTTAGATAGACCTTTTTGTCGGGGAAGGCTTTTATCTATTTTATTAGAAGTTTCTACGGGAACAGGAGTTACGCGGGTAAAACCGCGAGCGGGAAGCTAGTTTTATGTAAATTTCTTCACTTACACGTAATCACTACACATTATACTACCTGCTATTAAAGTAAAGGAACATCCTTACTAATATTATTTTGGCGAAAGTTTGTATGTACGGATGGATGGATGTTTGTTACTGTTTCACGCAAAAACTACTGAACGAATATGGCTGAAAGTTTGCACGGAAATAGTTTATACGCTGGATTAACGTACAGGCTACAAAATATCACGATCCGACCCACTGGAGCAGAGTGACGCGGGTAAATGCGCGGGGCGCAGCTAGTTCTATATAATAAACATTAATTAGAATGTTGGCAACACGAATAGGCGCCTCAATCCTCACTTGTAAGTCCCTTGTAGTTAGCACAAACATTCGAAAAGTTAACTGCATAATCGTATACCAAAACAAACGTTCCAAACTTAAAAAAGCACTTCCAAGTGGAAGGTATCATAATTATTCGCAAGTTGTGCATAAAGATAGACCAGACTTCCGGCCGGCCACTAGTTGCTGTCGCTAAACGCGGACGACGCGCTGCATACATAATAACAACATACACCAACATACAGACCGTACAACATGCGATACCTGTATATTACAACCATATTATTATGTTACTTTCACACTACCGTTTCTTATAGAGAAACAACGATAACGCTAGTGGCTCAGATATACCAGTCATGTTTTTTAATTCGTCGAGAATAAAATGATTCCATCATCAATTTTTAATATTAGGCATAATAATATCTATAAGTTTGTTTTGGAGCGGTAAAAATGAGGATGTACATGAACAAGCTATTTCCTTATTTTTACCGCCTCTAAAGAAATGATATGGACATGCCTTTCTGAATCAATATATTATGTATGTATTTTTGTATTACGTTAGGATATAATCGGAAATATTCTTTCCGTCATAAAATCAACAGTTAATTATAGACTTCATTGATATACCCAGCTTGATATAATACAATTAAGATATTAGAGAATTAATGTTACGCTCCTTGAAGTTTAATTTCTGGCTTTTTAGAAATGCCTATGTTAAAATAAAACAGAAGAGAAGAAAACTATGTTTATCAGTTTTGTCATAGAACTTTAAGGTCAATAAGTGACTAATTGTATAACAAAGCTTCCAAAGCCAATTGCCAGTATCAATACGTTACGAGATGGTCAAACCAATGAGTCAATTCGTGACGACAGCACTACGAAGAATCGTGACTTTGAACTTATTAAGATCAAGATATATTAATTACTAGGCAGATCGCGTTCTATTGCTAGACGCCATGTAAAGTCATCAGCACAAATGTCAATTACTGTAAAACACAATCATCGAAACATCTAGAAAACGTTTGGACATGCTGCATAAAAGCTATGAATTCATTGACAAATATTATCTAATAATAAATTATAGGCTGCATAATTGAATTATCATAAAAGTTACTTGATATTAAAAAAACCATTAAGTTTCCAAAGGTCAATATAAATTGGAAATGGTAATGTAGTATCGATTGAAGTATGTAGTAGGTATTGCGGTAGAAGAGTTTCGTTCGTGTGAAAGGCCAACTTGACACGACACCGGCTAAATCAAAACTACGCTGGTGAATCACGCGAGCATTTTATGTAGTTAAAAACTTTTGTATTGCACTTAACCACTCGAACGAAAAGTATTTTCTCCCCCAGTTACACTAAAAAAAGACACTCCTATTACAACTTCATAACTTTACCGACTGCAATAGTTCCCATCAATTTGCATTACGACTGTTGCAATAATAGGTTATTTCATTACATTTATGTAAATAATATCTAGCCATTATCAACAACAATGACATGCATAATGAGTTGTTTTACAGCAAAAGACATGGCATGGCTGCATATTATATTGGTGTCGCGTTTATTTATGTATGGTGTGTTTTATCATGGAAAACTTTTACCGCCGCGTTTCGTTTACGTCGATTCGATTTAAACTTCGTGTTGCCATCTACAGGCTCCATCATTAGGAATCTGGACAGCTTAAATTACCTATATTGCACCTAATTATTCAAGCAGGCGTAGCGCAATGGCTATGGGCGTCGGACTAGTGATCTTGTGGTCGCCGGTTCGATCCCCACCCATTGCACTACCGACGTGAACCCACTTGTAACACGCATTTTAGCTTAGCACGTGGATTTTTACAAGAATACTAGTAGACTGCAAAACTCTGCTAGTAAGCTTTCTTAAAAACAAGATTTTTTTAAAAATGATCATTCTTTAGCATTCACTCATTATCCAGTTCAATCATCAGACCAGCTATATGACATAGCTACTATATTGTATGATACATTTCAGCTGGTAAATAAGTGGGTCATGTTTAACTTGGATAAAATTTAATTAATAATATTTTTTATAACAATTGCGACAAAATAAAGACTGTCAAACGTAAGGTGCCCTAGAATCAATTAGACTATAAAAACGGGCCAAGTGCGAGTCGGACTCTCGCACGAAGGGTTCCGTACTAGTTGTAAGTGCCTACCTATTTTTGATATCAAGAATACAGCAAGTAACATAGTATAAAAGTTCTTGTAGTTCGTTGTAACTTTGATCGATGTTAATAATAGTTGAATGAATGAAAGGTAAATTGCGATTTACGGTTTATGACGTATTAAAAAAAAACTACTTGCTTGATCTCGTTCAAACCAATTTTCAGTGGAAGTTTGCATGGTTATGTACATCATATATTTTTTTTAGTTTTATCATTCTCTTATTTTAGAAGTTACAGGGGGGGACACACATTTTACCACTTTGGAAGTGTCTCTCGCGCAAACTATTCAGTTTAGAAAAAAATGATATTAGAAACCTCAACATCATATTAGTTTGATGAAATTTTTTTTTTTGTGTTTCATTTCTATGTATGGGGAACTCCTAAATTATTTGTTTTTTTCTATTTTTGTGTAAAAATCTTAATGCGGTTCACAACATACATCTATTTGCCAAGTTTCGACATTATAGTTCTTATAGTTCCGGAAAAAAGTGGCTGTGACATACGGACGGACGGACAGACAGACAGACATGACGAATCTATAAGGGTTCCGTTTTTTGCCATTTGGCTACGGAACCCTAAAAAATAGGTGTCATTGAAATAGCATGTATGGTGGCAATATGCGAAACCAAATCCATTACATAAAATTGACCCACAGTCGATAGTAATGGTTGAAATATGTCCAATTATTATATAGCAGGTTAGACATTTAGTACTGCTTCTAATATAATGATTAATGAAAATGACATTTGGGCGTATTTCGTGATTGGCGCCACTAACAAATGTAATTCAAGGTTAATGTGTATGGACAGAGTGAATCGACACTGTTGGACGGTTGCCAGTAATCTAGACACGAAACTTAGACAAACTTATTGACGTAAGCAAGGGCTCATACTGAATTAAGTTATCTTAATCGTATGGTTGCATCGTTGGGTTCCATATACTTTATTTACTAATTGACAGTGCTGTGAACTTTTGTCTTTGCATTATCCAAGCTGTTATTATAACGTAGCAATGGCTAACACATAATTCTTGAGTTCAGAAGCATAAGGATGTGCCATTATACTTTAGAAACATTCGTCGTATGTGCCTTTATAGTACTTGCACTTACGACATCTTCTGACATCTAGAATCGTTAGAACAAAAGAAAATACTGCGTTCCGCTACAAATTCAAGTGTTAAACATTCAATAACACTTCTTGCACCATGTAACGAGATGTAAGAAATATAGCATAACTACATATTACGTAGATATAGGTCTATGTTTGTGTGTATTCGTCTTACTACACACTGCGAAAGTTTCCTGAATGTAACAACTAGATAAGCGGGGCTTGCGTCCCAATGTCAGTAGAGCATGGCTGTTTTGGAGCAGTGCCAATAGCAACGACACCCAAGACCCTTACTTAACTACGAGGGCGAAACAAACTGCTGATAGTGAATATTTTTGTTTACCATGGAGTATACGTAATGTCGCATAACTTAACTCACTGTTTAGTTAAGGAATTTCTCTGCAATGTTTTATAACGCAGTGCGAGAATTAGCGCAGACATAACTACAACCATTATAAAATCAATAAATAATAGTAACTTTGACCTCGTTAACACTACCTCTACGCATATTAGTTTGGTTTTTTGACGCTGACTATATAAATATTATCTTAAACTACAAAAGCTTGCCAAATTCCGATAAGTTTTCTATTTCCTTAATTAATTTATCCTGATTTGAAATGGCAGCTGAGAACGGGCATCTCGTATAGATGTTTTATAATTAAAACTTGGTAAACAGACGCTTTTTAGAATGTTCTAACCCGAGTGTTTATCGTACTGGTGCTTTTTCGCGTCCGTCCTGTGCGTTGCTGACGTCAAGCCTCTGTCAACATAAACTGGGTCAGTAAACAAGGATGAATTACATTTAGAGCAACCGAAATAATTTTATAATACGATTGAACATCGTCGTTCGCGATTTTGGACGTCGATAAGTTTCTGTAAACGTTTTGCGATGTCCAGCGGACCTCTCATTAAACTGCGTAAGTATTGATTTTTTGGGGTAAGTACACTTGTGTAGGTATTAATCTATTTCTATTTGATCCCGTTTAAATGTGCGGATGTTGATAGCGTTCGGAGCGAGGTATAAGTTAAATGCAAGAGAGGTTTTCAATCAAAATATTATATGAGTAAAATGCACAATTTTGTTGTAGCTTGAGCTCAATTCTATGATAGTGTACTAGGTTCGCATAATCCTTGTGCCAATTGCAAGTAATGCATAAAATCCATGTATGGCGTGAAGTTGCGGCGGGCGCCCGGCAACAGGTCCGGCGCGATCAATACGCGGCGCGCCGCCGCACGCCGCGCGTCCCGCCGAGCCCTTTCCACGGTACGCGCTGCGACGCACCACGGCGCCACCGGCCCGCTGCCGCAGCGAGCGAACACCGTGCACGTCACAATCACACCATTTGCCTACATGTAGTTTACATCTCCGATAACGACGTTAGATTAGTAGGGCCGATAAATATATTGGAAAATATTGCATTTTCAGTTCTCTTTAATAATCACAGCTAGTTTTTATTTTGGACAATATGACTTTTTTATTGTTGTATTTTTCTTGTACTTAGGTCACGACGCGATCTTTACTATTCAACAATGCAATAAGAATTGTTAAATAGCAAATAAATAATTAAACATATTGCACCACACCTCACTTCTCGAGAAGATACGCCTAGATAACGTAGACGATTCTTCTGGGGTAAAGTTTATGTAACCTAATAATCTTTTCTCTTGGAATATTATTGTCATCTACTTCGAAAATAAAGAACCAATCAAAATAGTTCTCCATCATCCACAGAAATATTTGTGAAAGTTGTATGACCAATTTTGTTAAGTCATTTTCTCGGGATCTAGAAATATTGAAATTTAATAACTAACTAATTCCCCACTATCAAGGGTTTTCGCAATTCATTCGGTTATGTCAAGAGCCTGAACTCTGAACTGATATCGGTGTGAAGTGCTTCCGGAATTAGCGCGAGCATGCGATCGCCACATAAATCTGTCGCCGAACACCACGCGCCACGTTACAATGTGGGCGGCGGTGGCGGCTGTAATAACAACTCGCGATATTATCACAAACGACTACAAACTAGGGTTACCAATTGAATAATCGAAGTATTCGGAAAAGACGAAGACAGAACTAAAATTATTTCGCTGGCGAAGGTAAAATTCTTTTTCTGTCTTATCAAAAAATCGAATCGATTTATTTGTGCAAAGTTTGATTTTCTGCTGAATTTAAATTACATGACTTGTATTCAAAAGCATATTAGTAAAGTATATCTGACCGCAAGCCTGTTGTTGCGGCAGCAGCAATAACGTATTGTATGTATATGTTACGGGCAATTCGATAAGTCCGGGCACTAATAATAATGGCCGGTCTGTATTCATAATGCCCGACTAAATTGGGCAATGTGATTATAACTGCATGATTAATCACTTTTCCCGGCCATTATGAATAATGCCTATCTTGGGCAAAGTAATAAAATAGGTGAACTGTAGTGTTTATGTTTATAAAATGAAATTAAACTTACAAAATGTACAAAAAACAAAATTTATATGAGAAGAGCACTTTATTACATTGCCCGGCAACAAGTATGGAATTATTCATACTGCCCGGTCCGAGTGATAAATTAAAGCTATCTCAAACACTGACTTACTGCATGGACTACGGGCCGTCTGGCATTATTAATAATAACCGGTTAAAGTGATAAATTTATCAATTTGCCCATCGCTCTTGGGCATTATTAATAATGGCCGATCCTTATTAATAATGCCCAGTTAATCACGTTGCCCGTAACATATATACCTACTTACATTATTGCTGCCAATCATATATACAGCAAAACACAGAATATATGCATATTTGGTGTCTTGACAATAACAAGTAATAATATGGACTAAATATCAAATAAGTATAAAAAAGGATGAGTAAAACCAGCCAGTACAAAAGAAAATATTTATAAAAAGGTTGCTCAGTAAGTAATCTTACTTTTATTGCACAGTTCTCCAAATATCATGTAAACTTCAAAAATCCTTAGATATGGATATGGTCATTGGTCATTCAACATTTACAACTCGACTCTCAACGGCAATGCTAAAAAATCAATTTGAAATAAAGCGCCTTTTTGATAACATCAATATTTTACCATATTACGTAAAGTTTTAAAAATATAACTTATTCAAACTATAGTCGTGGTAGGAATCGTATAAATGCTGAAGTGAATTTTGCTATGAAACATTTAATTAGTTGTAATAAAAATAATAGTAGACCAAGATCTTTTAATATAACTGAATGATACATAGCAAATCACATATCGCAATTAGGGTTACTTTTGTTTCTAATTTATTTAAAAGAGTTATAACTTCCTTGACAAATAAATAATGGTTTTCCGCCTTGAACTTTCATTAAAAATGTACGGCACCTACAAGTTCTAGCAACTGATATATTATCAACGCTCGAAAAGCTTTAATGATAGAACATCAAACCGAATTTAATTATTTATTCAACCATGAAAATAGGTTCTGACTAAATAGTATTCAGCTATTCAGCTGGATCGATGGTAAGACACGTCAAAACATACAGTAGAATCATATAATCATGTCATTCCTCTTTAATAGAACTTGGCAAACCCTAGTCGTCGAGGGGTTGATATACGGATTGGTGATCGCAGTGAGATGTAAGTATCTTCGAGCTGATAAATGCTGCTGCCCATCCATCATATGTACATATGTCGCTCTTACGGTACCCAGAGGAAGATATGTGGTTGTTTATTCTCAAAAATATTTTTGAATATACACAATTTTTTTTTCCAGCTCCGTAAATAAAATAGTTAGTTTTAGTTTAGATTAGCTACTTTTGATTGTACATATGTAATAATTATTATAATTAAAACATATAACATTACCTATTGTTGTTTTGAATTATTTAATACATACATAAGCTCACGCCTGTTTCCCAGCGGGGTAGGCAGAGACAATGGACCTCCACTTGCTACGATCCCTACACACATCTTTCGCTTCATTCACTCTCATAACATTCTTCATACAAGCACGTCGGTTTAGGGTGAATCTTATTTGACCTTTTGCGAGGATGTCTCCGATTTGGTCAGAGAACGTTCGTCGAGGGCTTCCCCTTCCGATTGTGCCACTCACACTTGCCATGTATACCTGAATTATTTAATATTTTTTTATTAATTGGATGAATGCTAAAGGTACTTTTTTCCTACAGGATGAACTGTTTTTATTCTTTCACATTAAATTTGTTTTCGTAAGGTTTCATTTATGTCAATAAAACGACAAAATGAAATGCATTGAGAAACCGCAGGTGGACAGTAATATTGTTGAGTTCCGGAAGAATTATACAGCCACGCAATACACAAGACATAATTTTTCGCCAATTGAGCATTGGAGCCATAGCGATGAAGTAATAGCGAAAGCAGATATTATTCTTACGTCTAAATTCATCACCTTGCGTCGTTTTTCAAATGGTTCAGTCAATAATCGACTATGTGTATCCCACGCAATATTAGGGTCGTTGAATGTTTTTTTTAAATGTCAAGCTTTATGAACTAGATGAATTAAAACTATCATATCTGACTTTATTACGATCAGATTTTAAGAATTAATTAAATTTTACCCATGTAGCTCGCGTTCCCGTGGAAATTTCTTAATTAAATAAAGCCTATGTTAATGCTGGAAAACATAGCTTTCTAATGGCGAAAGAAATTGAAATAGGCGGTCCAATAGTTTCTGAACCTGTTCAATGCAAATAAAAAACGAAACAAATCTTTCCTCTTTATTATATTTATGTGGAAGAAACTCCTTCTGACTTTCTTACTTTTCACGCATTAATTCATGAATCAATGATGATGACATTTTGTTTAGAAAGGCCTATATCTTGCACTCATACACAACAACAACAATAATAATATATAAGGAAAAAAACAGAGTTAGTTAGTCAATCTTATATCATTTTAGATAATTCGGTAATCACATTCATAAGGAGATTTTATGAATGATTGATGGGAGACAGAGATACGAATGATACGAGCGTTGAACTGAACACAAAGAGATTGTTGTGTTAGTCGCAACAGCATCCGCTGATCGCCACACACCACAAAACGATCATCCGTATCAAGTTACTGATATCATTACCTCTTTAGGATTTAGTATAAAACTTGCTATTGCCCGCGACTTCTTCCGTGTAAAGAAATATTTTATAAGCTTTCTTACAAAGGCATTTAAAAAAAATTATTTTATATAAATTGTAGAATTACCAACACAATAAAAAAAGAATAAGCCAAATTAATCAAGTCATTCTCAAGTTATGCGCGTATACATTTTGGCGAATCATTTTTATTTATATAGCTTTTTCAAAAATGTCGTGTGTCATGTTTGTGATCATAATATATTAAAATAAGTAAGTCAAAGGTCACCAACCCTCCTGCCAAGCGTGGTGACTATGACAAATACCCTCCCTCGGGAGGAGGCCCATGTTCAGCAGTGGACGTTATACGGGCTGATGATGAAGCCTAAGTAAATATATCTTTATTCATATCAATTCAAAAAATGTTTTTAAATAATAATATATTTATGATACTTTTTGTTTTTTTTCCTACCTCCAGTTGTAAACGTGGCACTGAGAAGAACTGACAAGAATCTCAGAGATTTTTTTTTAAATGATAGCTTACAATACCTTTAGCCGTATTCCATCAAAGCATGTCACACTCAAGCCATTTTGTCGTTTACATAAATCAGCGATTTTATAACCAGCATTTTTTCCCCAGTTTGTTTTTGACGAAGGGTTTAATTTCATAACAGATAGATTTCCAACATTTAACGTACACTAACCTATTAAGCCTTTAAGTTAAACATTTTTCTATTGTTTCATACTGAACTTAAATGGGAACGGTATAATGTCGCACGCAATGATGTAACCGGTAACTAAGTAATTGGATAAGCGCTTGATAGAATAAAACAAATGTGTGAAAGTAGTAATTAGTATTATATAACGTCAAGTAGGTCAACATAAGCTTTTGCATGCACAAATATAATTGGAGCATTTTGAAATACACGTATTGTATGCATATTTCTATTTGTCGTAATTGTAGTGTGGCAATAATTCTACATTTCTTTAAAGTTTGACAGAGTTATCTATATTAATAAAAATGAATCTTCAAAATGTATGGACGACTGAACTAATTAGGCTGATTTTATTTTCTGAATCGCCATTACTAAAACTATGATACAGCTAAACACGTCAGGCAGGTTTGTTTGCGATCAAAATCGCGTGATCGCGCGATCGCGAATATCGAAATAGACAATTTGTGTAAAACGTTCCACATCTGTGGGATTGCGGAACTGACTGAAACATCGTAATATGAACGAACAAACCGGATGAATCAATCGGCGCGGGCGCAGCTCTCCCTGTTTCCATTGAGGGATTGACAATTGAATTCGAACGTGACGTCACGCCCAGATGACTCCTAATTGAATTTTACTAACGTGGTAATTTGTGCTAGTAAGTAAAAAAGATGTTATTACAGCTGAAGTAGATTTGTGTGAACCAGCCGTGGCCGTAAATTAACACATGCAGTGTTATAAATTACATAAAGTTTGTAACTGGTTTATGACGTAGAGCTGGATAACAAGCATCATGTCATTATCCTTACTAATATTATAAATGTGAAAGTAACTCTGTCTGTCTGTTACGCAATCACGCCTTAACTACTGAAGCGATTTAAATGAAATTTGGTACAGATATAGTCTAGAGCTTGAGAAAGAACATAGGCTATATTTTATTATGAATTTCCCACGGGAACGGGAGTTACGCGGGTGAAACCGCGCGCGGGAAGCTAGTATTTTATATCTAGTTCTAATATACGAACCGAAAAAACATTAAATTCGACTCCCGTAAAACATCATGTCATTCAACATTCGAGGCCTAACCTTAGCTTTCGAAATCACGATATGGCCCCGCCTTAAAGACGCATTATTTTTCTACAAAAGAAGACCTCCAATAAATTATGCATAATTAGGTATTTCGGTTAAAAATAAGTTAAGAAATTGAGTCACCAATAAGACTAATAACTGCTTCATTAGCCGAGTAATTTGACTACTATATTTAATGAAAACCTATTTATCTATACTTACTAAAATATAAAGCTGAATAGTTTGTTTGTTTTCGTAAAAAGCGCTTATCCAAGAATCTACTGATTCGGTTTTCGGCTTTTTCACCCTTTACCGTGGGAACTTCATAATAAAGTATAGCCAGAAAGGCAATAGCCTTCCTCGATAAATGGGCTGTCTAACACTGATAGATGATGAATTTATACAAAAACAAACAAACTATTCAGCTTTACATATTAGTATAGATTTTACGAAACTTCAGAACTGAAACTCTGCATGACTAGTATTCTTCACTAATTTAGACAGTTTCTAATATTTGCAGGCGGCTGCTAAGTGATTTCATAAGTTTTCTCACAGTAGGGCCCTTAGGACAACGACACACTAAACTACTGCTACATATTTATATTTCGTTTTTAAATATAAGTCTGTAAACGTAATCGATTTGTTTAACACATTTTTATGTTCAAACAATACTACAGGTCATGGAGATTTATGTTTAGTTTAAAGTAATATCATGTACATAAGGAGCGTGTTTGTTTTAATTTAGTGCGAATATAAAGTATGACTTGCAATTTTAGACAATTTCACAAATATATCGATATCCTTGATTTCTTTTTTAACACTTTGTTGCTAAACAAAATAGTTAAAATAAGTTAAAGAATAAATTAAAAAAAAAAAAAAAAAAAAAATATCTCGATTATTAATATTTGTGATGTCTGTAAATTAAAAAACTGTGCAGCAATTTTTGTTGTTGTTTATTTTTTTATATAATCTACTTCAGATTTTTTAACATAAACATAGGAATTCACAAAACACGAAGTTTGGACCTGAGGTGAAGTTCAATATTTGTACGCATGTGTAAACTCGGCTAGGACGGATTACGACATCGGAAACGCCTAAGAACGTAATTTGATGGTAGCCCCCACCTGCCCTGGCTTAGTGAACTAGGGGCTGAAGAACAAACCACTGACAATTCGTACGCGATGAGTAGCGCGCGCTGTTACGGTGTAATGCCCGGCCCGAGGCCTTTGCCAATACTTGGCAACTCGTGGCGCTTCGCTATCGGCAAGAACCCATGGAGGACGCGAGCTTTGGATGTGTCTTTGTGGTTTCTGAGAGCTATGGCTGGTGCTGGTGGTGCAGCGAAGGTGGCTAAACTTTTCGGCCATCCTGATTTAGTGTTCCCATTCTGTGCCGATGAGACAGCAAGGATATACCGACGAGAAGACTCCATGCCCCATAGGGCGAAGGCGCCATGTCTTAACCATTACAAGCAAGACGTGAGAAAGGAATTCTTTGGAGATGAAGCCGGACTGATTGGAGTGTAAGATTTGACATATACACAAGGAAAAAGATAACTTTATAACGATGTTATAACATTGTAATTTTGTACAGTGATAATGACCTCATATTTATATCAACAGGCATGGCGAGCCATGGTCTAGATTCAGGTCGAAAGTGTCAAAAGCATTAATAGCACCTGAAGCGTCTAGAGCGGTTGTACCAGATTTGGAATTGGTGACCAACGATTTTATAAACAGGTAAATATGTATTTTTTAATAAATGGCAAAATTTTAAACGGGGCAGATCATTCAGAAAATGTTTAATCTAATGCTTTACTAAAACAGAATTAAAACCTAAATGAGCTAGCATCTAGAATCTCCCTAATTACTTTTAAAAATAACGGCGAGATTTATAGGATTGAGGGCACTGGTTTTATGTATATTTACAATAATTAAAGTCATGATTTCGTATTGAGTGTTTTGTATTGCAGGTGTAAGCATAATGTGAAATTTATTTGCCTAATAATAATGCATCATTTTGTGATTAACCGGTTTACTTATCTTTTGAGATTTTGAAAAAGTTCACAAAGACAAGCTTAATGGCAAAGTCTAATATTTTGGTTTATATAACTTGTTATATACACAGAATTTAGATATCTTAACTCCCATCGCGTGTAACGTAATGAAGATTGAAATCTTCACAACAGTCTGAACATACTGTAATGCTGTACTTACAATAGCGAATCTACTTAACGAAGTCTACGATACATGAATATAACGATATATAATACAGATATGTCATCTACAAAACGGTCTTAGTTTTACAATTACTATTATTGTATGTATTTATTTTACTTTTATATTCAAATCCAAAATAGCTTCACCAGACCGTAGAAGCCGCACAAGCGTAATAATTATGTAACTATAAAAAAAATTATTAACATAACAGGCGCGGAGAATGACATTACATGTTAAGTACTTCTATAAAATAACTTTAATACGTTGTAAAATTGTTATATTGAAGTAAATTACTCAAATTAATGAGAGTTTATTAAACAAGGCAACAGTATTACCAAGCAAATAAAAAATAAACAACTTTGCGTCCGTAATACATAAACGCAAGGGAAATATTGTGGCCTATTACTGTATGTGATCCGAGTGAGGAATCTCAGTTTAATGACCACATCCCGTTTTTAACAACAGTGTCTGCGCATTTGTTTTGAGCAAAGGCTACTGACTCATGGCGAACAACCAACCTCATTCAATATGGAACGTTTCATTCGAGTGACTTTCGCGAGGAATGTTTAGCAAGCAGATGATTTTAATTGAGAAACCCTCATTTATATAATTATAGGCTCGACTTTATATAATATTAGCATAATAGATTTATGTGTGCTACGGTCTGAATAATATCTAGGTTTCGGTCACAATAATCACATTATTATTCATAGTTTATTCGAGAAGATGAATGGTCAATTCGTTAGAACGTTTTCTTTTTACAGAATGGAATACCTTCTCGACGATAATCGTGAGCTGCCAAAAGATTTTCTCACGGAACTCTACAAATGGGCTCTCGAGTGTAAGTGCTACTTGACGAGCGGCGCCACCTACTGTGAACTCTTTTGTGCTTTTCCGCATAAACTCATACCAAGTGGTAATTTTCTCCCTAAAGAAAACACTTGTTTTTTTTTTAGCGGTAGGAGCTTGGGCGCTCGGAACGAGGTTCGGCTGTCTAAACGATAATGATGCTGACGCTAAGGAAATAATCAAGTGCATTCATGGCTTCTTTCATAGTGTTCCAGTGTTAGAGCTCTCAGCACCATTATGGCGAATATATTCCACACCAACCTACAAGACATACATAAGAGCGCTAGATACGTTTAGATCATTATGTTTGCAACGGCTGACCGACAAAGGTATTTGCGCCCAAATAGCAAAAACCTCAGGCGAGAAAGTGGCCACAATATTAGCTTTGGACCTGCTATTGGTCGGTGTAGACACCACAGCAGCGGCTGCAGGTAGTACTATATATTTCTTAGCTAACAACGAAAGGGCTCAGAAAAGGTTACAAAAGGAACTGGATAAAAATCTTCCTAAAAACAGATTGATGAACAGCAAAGATTTGGATAAGTTGCCTTATCTCAAAGCCTGTATAAAAGAAGCGTTGAGGTAAGTTTTAAAGTATATTATTTGTTACGTTTTCATCCGTGATATTCCTTAGGATCATCAAGTAGCGTTTACGGGTGGCTATCTAGAACCTTTTAAGCCCACGGCGGCAGTTTACATAATATTTACATTACAACGCTAATGTTATAGTAGAAGGAGCCAAACATTGGTTGTTCTCCGTGCAGTTGGCTCCAGAAAAATGCAATTCAAAGAATAACATAGGATAGATATAACATAATAAATAGTTGATAGATGTTGTTGTCCTTTGTTAGTGCATTAGTCACCTCAATGCCGACCGTTTGCGGTTTTGCGCTCTACTTAGATTCACGGAATATTTTTATAAGAGCTTTAAAAACTCATTTCCTTGTTATGTTTTATCAGTACATGGACGAACGAATCATCTTTTATATAAATGTATGCTCAAACAACAATTATGCCATAATGAACATAAGAGAAACCTTAGGGCTGGGTAAACCAAACTGATGCGTTGGTACAAAGGTTAATAAAGTTAACATACATTTTGCATTTGTATAATCAATCAATTCCCTAAAGACCGGGCCCATAACAGAAAAACTTGATACAAATGTATCAATATTGTAACATGAATAATGATGGTCAGAATCATATTACATTTGCACCTGAGCGGTTGATTCTAACCTATAGATGTAACACTACACCAGTTGTATCATCAACCTGTTATGTTAATACTAGAATGTTTTAACGCGCTGATTAATCCATTCATACTTGAAAAGTTGATAAACAGCTTAAAAAAAAGCACTTGTCAACTTTACATCAAGTTATCGCGGAGGAATCCTGGGAATCTTGATTGTTATGAACACAGGATAACTAGTTTAGCAAACGGGAAATACATTGACATGAACAAATGGTTTATCATAAGCAACTGAGTGCTGATCTTATCGTACTTGTTTTCAACTATTCCAACTTGGGGTTTGTTCCAGAACTTATAGATATGAAATCGCTATATTTTTCTTTAATAGCTCAATGAGATATGCGACGAGTTATACTTCCAAATAAAGCTTAACATGTAATGCCATCTAACCATTTAGTACTGTCTTGTTCCAGGATTAAGCCAGTAATATTAGGAAATGGACGATGCATTCAGTCTGATACCATTATCGCTGGTTACGAAGTGCCAAAAGGAGTAAGCCTTGCCGTTTATATTATTCTTGTAAGTGTTCCATAGGAACAATATGTTACCAATAATAATATTTCTGTTTCAGTCACATATAGTTTTCCCTCATTACGTTTTATCGAACGAAGAACGATATTTTCCATCACCTAAAGAGTATGTGCCTGAGCGTTGGTTACGGGACAATGAATGTATAGAAACGTTGGAATGTCCCGAGGGGGGTGCGCCCGTGTCGGGCTGCGAGCACAGCCGGGCGGCGGAGGTATGTCGCAAGCAGAAGGAAGTGGGGATACACCCATTCGCCTCGCTTCCTTTCGGCTTCGGCCGCCGTATGTGTATAGGGAAACGATTCGCCGAAGCCGAGTTACAGCTATTAGTGGCCAAAGTAAGTGTATGTTTTTGAGTTGCTTATTTATCAGACCGAAAATACCCATTTGAAAATACCCGTTATAGCTATATTATGGTGTACGAGAAGGTAACGAACTATACAATTACTCATAGAAAGATATGACCGTAATGTTAATAGATTGATGTACGTGTAAGTGCGTGTCGATGTTAATTCAGTGTAATTTGTTCAGATATTCCAGCGGTACACAGTGGAGTGGCGCTACGGAGAGCTGACATACAACGTGACGCCCACATACGTCCCCAACGAACCATTACAATTTACTCTCAACAAGAGGCAAGGGAACAACTAGCACACTCTTCAGCTCTATACATATTAAAGTGACATTTAGTATGATATAGTTAGGTACATAATATTTAATGCTTAGCAAATACTTGCCAAAGGATTTTAGACTAAGATTTTACATAGATTGTGTATATAATAGCACTTAGTTTTAAAATGTTTATGTAGGTTTTGTTAAGACTGTTATTAGATTTATATTGTAAATACGTGTACTTAATAAAACAAATGTTACGCCTTCATTATTATTTGCATCATGTTAATAAGCTAATAAACTAAGGAATATTTTCTAAGCATTTGGAGATAAAAATTAAATTCAGGAATTGATGTCAGTGTCCTAGTAGTATTAAATAAATCTAGTTGGTTTTTCTTGTTCTTATCAATGGTGAATGGTGATAGAAAGACTATTCGCCCTAACCTTAACTCCACTTTTTATAAATCTATCACTATAACGAATGATCGACCGAACGAATAAATAGTTATATTTGTCTGTGACTGTGACGTCATTATAACAGTAAGGTAGTATCCTGGAGGAGATTACATCGTAAGCATTAATCAATAATCTCAATATCTGGACACAAGAGACGGCCCGTATAAAGACGATATGCAGTAAAGCGTTATAAGCATGCCACCGTGACTATTTACCATTTGGTCTTCAAATCCTCAAAATGATATAAAAAACAACATATTATTATGTTAATCCCCTTATAATAAAAACTCATTCGTTTTCCATTGCACATGGAATTAAATTAAGTTTAAATGGCCGTTGCAAACTATTCCCGGTCGTAAATGTTCTTAATAAGTAAAATTAGTCGTACTTTACCTATGGGTTTTGCACGGTGGAGGATGAAAAGCTCTATAGATCACATATCGAAAAAAAAAACATGTGTGTATGTATAATGTACTTACTATTTGGCGGAGTCATTGAGCTGGTACTCGTTGGAGCGCCCGAAGCACTCCTGCACGCCGGCGTCTGCCCAGAGCCTCTTCATCGCCGCCAGCAACTCCTCGCTGAACGGCTCCGTGTCCTCCATCCGTTGGATCACGTCGAACACCATCTTACCGTCACTCTGGAAGTAAAATTTTGTTTGAATATTTGATACTAAATAAGTAAATATTATTAGTTCTTTGGATCTATATTTTTATAATTCTAGAGCTCAGATGCATAAGGTCGGATGTGCCAAAATACGTCAGAAACATAGGCGTCGTATGTGCCTGTAGCGTAAAATGACACATTCGACCAAATGCTTTTTAAGTATAATAAGTACATTCGTCTTTATGCTTTTGAGGTCTAGAATTATAAATAGGTAAGATTTATTTGATTTTAATCGAAAATCATAGTTTCGCCCATTATAAATAATTGTTTCATCGATAGAAATCTACGTTATGACTATGCATAAAACAACTTAGATAGATTGAATCAAAATGTAGAATTAAATATTATATTAGAAACTAGCGACCCGTCCCGGCTCCGCACGTGTACAATGCTGATGTATTATACATATAAACCTTCCTCTTGAATCCCTCTATCTATTAAAAAAAACCGCATCAAAATCCGTTGCGTAGTTTTAACGATTTAAGCATACAAAGGGACATAGGGATATAGGGACAGAGAAAGCGTCTTTGTTTTAAACTATGTAGTGATGTTTAATACCTATATATAAATTTAATCTAAGGACTTGGAGCGATTATTCATAACGTCCTTAATGATTACAGCTTTCAACTAGTTTGATAGTTTTAATAGCTACCGTTTCCGTGGTAATCTCTCCATAAAATATACACACATATTGAGTAATTGGCTGAGGTATAATTATTTAATGCACCAAAATCGGCCCTGAAGACTAGTATCATCAATCTGGCCCGCGACAGCCATGTCTTGTTGTTACTATTGCTGTGATAATTTCTACTCGCCACTAGATGTCATTCAAAATACAAAATAGTAATTTTAATGCAAAAAAAAAAGTGTATGTTCGCTTTTGTTGCGCACTTTGCGACTAGTCTAGGAATACGAGTATATTTAAGTGCAGAAAAATTAAAACTGTTTGGTCCCTTGGTACAGTCAATCAAAAGGATAGGTTTACACCTACAATATCAAATAAAGTAAATTAATACGTTTATGTCACTACTACAACCGGTAATTCTTTATGGGCGAAGGGTTCGCTGCTAGCCGTATACAAATGCACACAATAGTAAACTCTTCTCTAGACATGCGCAAAATAAATCTTTTAAAGGAACAGATATTTAAAAATCTTTTTGATAAGAAGATTTAAATCACTCTTTTAAATCTTTCAATCCCAAATAACTCCCATCTTCTAAATAGCTCACTCACTCACCTAATCTTTTTCTGCGGGTAAATTGAATCATTCACTTGCATTTTGATGGGCTAGTCAATAAATTTTTTTTTTTGGGGAAGACCTTTTAAAGATTGATGGTCCTACTACCTAATCTAGTAAATAATTATTTATTTACAAAAAAATATGTTTAAAAAAAATTTAAACAAAACAACGAAATTATGAGCGATCATAAGTTCACATTAGATTTAATACTTTGTGACCAAGATAGAATAAATAGTTTTGTTCGTACATATGCGAGATTCAATAAAAATTCCAGGGATCATTGTAGTACGCATACACAAACTTTGAACATACAAATCATTCTCCGTCTCGTTTTGTGTCGCCTAATCCTGCAATAGTCATTTCACTCTACATCTTTTCATGTTCAATCAATCTGAAATGAACATAAGAGTTAAAGATTTAAAGATGTATTGAGAAAACGAGGGAGTTACTGATTTATACATCTTGTGTAACGGATTTAAATCTTTTTAACGAATCACTCCTGAGTTACACATCTCTACTCTTCTCCTATACGTATACTTATAAAAGCATTTTACAATGTGTAAACCTATCTCTTTTGTTGACTGTACATACTGAAAAAAACATTATGGCCTCAAGGTTTGGGGATCCCTGATTTAATGTATCGATGTCCTCAGTTCCTAGTATCTCAGTGAGTCGCCTAAAGGAACTTATTCATTAATTAAATCCGAATGGTTCCTTAGTAGATACCGTATGTCGAAATGTTAACTGCTCAGATTATATTTTAACGAGTAGATAGTGTTCGCTCATTAAACATGTGGGTGTGACCCATTTTGTAAGTACAAAGACTCTGTACATGCCTGTTGAAATCATTCACATTAAAGTTACTATGTGTGTCTTAGCTTTATAGAGAACATATTTCGGCGTGAAAAGTTTAGTAACACTTTTTTTTAAAAATACCTTTACTTTATTCTTTTGTAAGTTAGTATTAGAACCAATGTATAACCAATACATCATAAAGACATCACTATGCTAGATGATCAATAGAGGTACATATACATATCTAAATATTATGAAGAGGAAAGGAACAAACATGCAAAATGTTTGTTACGAATAAACTCAAAAACTACTGGACGGATTTCGGTAATTCTTTCACTATTAGAATGCTACATTATCATTGAGTAACATAGGCTATTTTGAATAAAGAATGAATAATGAAGTTCCCACAAGAACCAAGTGCGGTAAACTAGTTTTTTATAATTATTTATCTATGTTAATTTAAGTAATTCTTATAATCTATAACTCTATTCGTAACTTAAAATTAAATATGAATAATATTTGAGTAATAAATTGTACACGGACAAAACAAACTATACTTTCTTGACATTTCTCATAAGATCGACATCAGCCATTGTGAATCTACCAATATGGGCGTACAGGATCGATTAGTCATAACAAGTGAGATTCGTGTTTGAGAGCAATACTGTGCCAATTGAAGTTTAGTGACCCATCACCTGAGGAACACATACCAACTAAACCGATTAACGAATAACTGCTAACTAACATATTACAAGGAAAAATATTAGCATTCGATACACGTATAAATCAATTCATGTGCGTTAGTCTCGCATAAACGCGATAACGTTTCGATCGATTTTTATATTATAATATAGGCTTAGACCAAAGAAATTATTTGGCCTGAGTAGGTTTTGTAGGTATTAGGTAGAATATAGGTTTACTTTTTATAATTAAAATTGTATGGGCATAAATTAAGAATAAAAACAAAATCACAAACAGCTGAAAATCTATTTTAAATATTACGAAGTTAAGCTGTCCATTAAATTATAATAAAAAAAACTTAACTGTCAATTTGATAACTATCACAAACTCTTAATTCAAAATATGTCTATGAAAAATGTACTTGATGATATTTTAATTGTATCAATAGTCCAAGTAAATATATCCGTACCCGCTTTTTTACGACGTCATTATGTTAAGACTCAATTTTTTATGACGTCAAATAATTTACGGGTTTAATTACCATAACGACTAAAAACCTCAATGTTTCATTATGTAAAAACTCTCATATTATTATTAAACATAAGTATGTTTAATTTTCTGGCATATAATTTCCTGATGTTAATTTATTTGTGGGAACTAATGTCTGTCTGAGTATCTTTATATAAGGAACTAGGTTGTCTTCGAAGAATTACTAAGTTTAACTACTGGCCATACCGCAATGGTACCTAGTCATATTTTATTAACTGAAGAAATGCTCGCTTCTACGAATACCTTCCGTTATCAACTTTATAACTTGCAGCTGAGTAGCCACGTGCAATAAGTGACTCCTGCAAGCCTAGTTTGTTAACGTAATAAATGAAATAAATGAATTTTATTCAGCACTTAGGTATTAACATACCCTTGCCTTGTTCTCGTCAGAATGACAATGTAATAAAATAAATCAAAATAAAATAAGAGAATTTTTACTCTATGAAATATCCAACCAGGTAACTAAAAGAATTGATGTTCAATTCTTACAAAAGTTTATGCCCGGTGAAGTAGTAAAAGCCACAGGGCTAATTACATATGTCCGTCCGAAAAAAAAAACTTACAAAAGTTAATAGACTACATAGTCAGTCCGACAGTTGCACAAAACTCCCCAAAGAAAAACTAAAAGCCATAATCTCTCAATCTCCCCGTCAGTGACTGCCCTGAGCCGAGGTCCAAGTCCTACAGGGGACGCCCTCTTGCGCAGGTTGCTTAGTTTGTAGTGTTAAAACAATTTATCTAGGCTGGAGCTCTGCTCAAAAACAAAACCATGGTCTGTCCGTACGTGCTGTGAAATTAATTTCTTTTATCCTAATATTATAATAAGTAGAAATTAAAAACCGCATCAAAATTGTAAGTGATGACTACATCTAAGTGACATAAACCTGAGGGCACCCTTATTGGGTTTAGCTACACCAATATCAGTGACGCCCGCCGGGAGCTCAAGACGGGCCACGTATCCAAACTTGTTGCCGGGGCCCTTGTAGCCCTATCATTGTTACGTTACAGCAGTAACTACGCCTTTGACAAATATACATAAATAGTTTATATATGTATATAGAGTAATGACCTTTTCCTGTTACATCCAGAAACATCTTTCTCATTGGGCTCTATGGGCAAGTTTAGTTATTAAATTCCAAAATGTTTATACTTATATCGGTTACCCCATGTAAGTATAAAATATGTGATATAGTAATTTAATAAGGTTCAGATAAAATGAAAGTACTTTGCTTTAAGAAAAAAATTAAATAATTTTATCATTTTGCTTCTGTACACTTTGGGTGCTTACGCAAAAATTATCACAGCCCTTGAACCTCGTGTATCCAGAATCCCCAAAATGTTATAGACGGCCCTGATTAACTGTCGTAAAATGTACCTTTATTTAGACGCCCTAATCCAACAATAAAATTAAACTTTACTAGAGTTTTTAAGCCATCTATTTAATATAACATTTCAAAACATAATGAAGATACAAATACTCATAACATTGAGATATTGAGATTCATAGTATTGTATTGTACACTGCAGTATTTGTTGTACGAATATGTTGTAACTACGCCTGGTGTCGGAAGCGTTAAAGCGCATGCGTGAGCTCCCTGGGAGTCCCAGTTCGCTCCCATTCACAACCCCACCTCCCCGACCCACCCAGCACCCCTTACGACTAACATTGCATATTCATTTAAATACATCGACGTCTATTACGTAGTTACCTGTTCGAGTTAACAGGCCCTGTTTGTAATACACACGGGAATTTAATTTAACTTTCTATTATGGACTAACGTCCGTGCATAATTTAACATGCAAAGATGCGTCTTAAAAAAAACAAAGTCTACAATTCTATACCGTCACAATTTACAAGTAATTTTCAAACAAAGTGGGACAACCCTATCAAAGATTCCATTGTTTCTATATGCTTGTTTTGTTTGTATGGTAGGGTTGTCACAGTCCCCCGACCAGTTCTTCCATTATACAAATGCTCGCTTCACTGTGAAAGGACATAGGTGAACGAAGTTGTTCTAACTTTGTCATTATGTACACACTTACATGTTAGATAATGTGCACGAGCGGGGGAGCCATGACTGTTTACAGGAATAAATAGACACATATCAATCATGGGGGGAAGTTAATGATCTGGAATAGTATGCGATGGTTTGTAGCATGTAGTGTATGCGTTTTTAACTTTGTTACGAGCTGAATCTGATAATTAAAACACACAATTAAGAGATGTAGAGCATAACTGCATAGCTGCTCGACATTGATTATAGTTCCTAAGCGTGACTAAGATCGCCAAAGATGCGGGAAGGGTATAGGGCCGGCAGGATAAGGGTGGCAAGTGCTGTACATATCTACTGAATTGTCACTGTCTTTCTATTTGAACCCCTATGCCACTTAACATCAGGTGACAAGAAATCATTTGACTGGTCAGATTTTTTTTTTAGTTACCTGCCTTCAATATTACTGAAATCGACTAAGTGGGTGGCTCAATTCCTAGTCGGATAGTTGTTCTGAGTCTGGGCGTGACTTATGTGTTTGCGTGTTAGTTTAATGCGGTAAAAGAGGAACGAAATTTTATATATTTATAAAACTACTGTATGTCACAAGAGAACTTGAAGCCCAGCAACTTTATTTCCATGAGAGTGTGTATATGTTGATAGTAACAATGAACAAATATTTTTTACACACGCCCGCTTTAAAAAGAACAACTTTACTGTTAACTTGTCATTAAGAGCATAAAGTTCAATAAAACAGACTTTCACACATAAAATTATTCTTTACGAGTATTATTTTATAACTTAATAGAGATATGCAAATACGCTTGGTTTCACTTTTGAGTTATTATTTAATTAATATGCTGATTTCTATTGAGTACACAAGCGGAAATTTTTGCACATTTATAAATACGCTTCTATCTTAATAAATATTTTTTTTTTTAACAATTTAATTCTTAATATAATATAAAGCTGGTGAGTTTGTTTGCTTGAACTCCCTTATCACAACTACTAATCCGATTTGAATATTATTTCAGTCCGTCTAAAAGATATTCCGTGTATAAAATGTGACCGACTTTACTTCAATAGCCAGGTTAAACCATTGCTGAAAATGGACCCTGGTTTGCCGGGATCATTGAGGGTTATCGCCATAAACACGCTTGGTAGGTTGCACTGAGATAAGTAACCTTGAGCTGATAGGTATATGCTGCTTCTTACGATACCCATGGAAAGAAATGAGGTGGTCTAAGCCGGAAACTACACGGCAAAAATGAGAATTTACTACTATTGAGACAAATTAACGCGTTTACCAGTTAGCGCTATAATTAGCTTTGGAATGTCATAGATAATAGCTCCAGAGCTATTCTCTGTGATATTCTATCTGTCAGGCAAAATTCTAGAACATTGCCATAGTTTTCTATTGAACATATTTATCTCCACTCCCCTATGGTATCAAGAACATCTATATAAGTATTTGAGTGATTGTAACGTACGTAACATACATAATAAGAATACTTTATACAGAACTTTGCATGAATCAAATTGGAAATAACAATGTAGAATATATACATATTACATATACATGCGTCACATCTCGTGACTATTGCAAAACCTAATTACAGTGTTCAATCTCTCGTTCACATCGTGTAATTGTCTCGAATCAACTGTTCGTACGTCGACAATCCTAACATAACAGGGGCTCAATTCTGCGAGTTTTTAAAAGGATACAATGATTCTTCTAGCAACACTCCATTCTGTTACCATTACGATTGTGACATATTTACTTCTGATAAAACTGTTCTAAAATGCATCCATAATGCTGGTTTTGTCTTAATGGAATTGGTCACGAGAGAGTTAAGAACGTGAGTAATCAGTCAAATCAGTAAATAATTAGTAAGAAATATTGAAATTACAATACTTATTTAACGTTGATTATGTTGTAGCGTATTTTAAATAAGCAGAATCGGGGACCAGGTATGAAGAGAAGTGATAACATCTTATCTCGGAACATTCCAAGCCGGTAAGTACGTACAACGATAACAGACACCGCTCAAAGTCATCCCAAAATCCCAAAAATAGTTGTTTTAGTTATTACTTATAATTATTATAATGTATATTAGAAACATCGCTTATTTGAGTGTATTGACGTAATAATAGATAAACCGATTCTTATAAAATATATTTGAGGTAACAAGGAAAATATAAACACGAAAGTGACGTGCTTTTGGTTTCACAGATAATGAAAACAAATTGTCCATATAGCTTACCACTATCGAATATACATCATCATCAGCCCGTATAACGTCCACTGCTGAACATGGGCCTCCTCCCGAGGGAGGGTATTTGCCATAGTTACCACGTTTGGCAGGCGAGTTGGTGACTGCAGTATTATGAAGCTAAACACAAGGAAACGCTGCTGCCCGTTCCCTGATATACGATAGTTATAGATGGTGTTATAACAATCGGGACCAATCTGGGCTACCAGACCCGGAAATAAATCTTAGACAAATAATACCAGTCCGGCGTGGGGACCGAACCCACGACGACCTCCTAGATTTAAAGCGTGCGAAGTACCGCTACGATACGGAGGTTGTCGAATCGAATGGAAAATGTTTTCATGTGCCATAATACCTAACTATTTGTTTGGTTTGTGCTGTGTGTTCAAAGAACAGGCATTACGGACTGAGTTTTACAAATACACAAAAATAAGATGATAGTTAAACTTTACAGTAACCCAATATTAGTTTATTACGATAACATGGGAAGTGAATATGCAACAACCAGTGCAGTGGATAGAGGTTTCGTAGAATACTCATGAATAACGAATATCCAATGTTGATCCATACCGGTAGAGTGAGCTGCATAAATATACATAACACGAGATATTTTATTAGATTAATACTATTTTTAAATCCTAATAATAAAATAAATGCGAAAATTTGTTACTTCTTGAGACTTCAACTATTGAACAGGTTTGGTTGTAATTTTGCTTAGAGATAGTAATGCTGGATTAATTTAAAGAGTATACAAATTACGCCACAACGTAATGAAGCAGTAAGTAAGTGATACAAAGTAAATCAATAGCTCGAATAGAATAAGTAGCTTAAGTATGTATGCATCAAATGTTATCAATTGCCTCAAATTAATACAAACGAGTATATGATGCAGTATATTATATGACAACCTCCGTAGAGTAGCGGTATTTGGCTCGCTTTAAATCTCGGACGTCGTGGGTTTTATCCCCACGCCAGACAGGAAATCTTTGTGTAAATTCTAAGATTTCTTTCCGGGTCTGGTTGGTTGTGGGACTACCCGCCGTGCCTCGGAAAGCACGTTAAGCTGTTGGTCCCGATTGTTATAACATCATCTATAACAATCGTATACCAGGGAACGGGCAGCAGCGTTTTCTTGTGTGTGACGACATAATAGTGCGGTCACCAACCCGTCTGCCAAACGTGGTGACTATGGCAAGAGGAGGCCCATGTTCAGCAGTGGACGTTGTACGGGCTAATGATGATGATAATATGATGCAGCTGAATGTATATAGAACTTAGAAGAAAAAATCCCAGACAGTGACAATTTTGTTTTCGTTAATAGCTAGAAGGTAGTGTACTATTACTATGAAGATATTATGCAGATAATGTGTAGATAAATACGATGTATCGAGGAAATAATCAAGTCACTAAAATATTGAATAAGTAAAACAAATTACTTAAAAGGAAACTAACAGTTTAAAAATATTTAATTAGTATAACGATTGTTCTATGAATAGATACGTACCGGTCTCTATAGACATACAAATAACTAACTTCACTACCTCTATATACGTATATGTTTTACTGTAGACACTTGACGTAATCATAAAAATAAACACATCTGTATTTCGATCTCATAGCCTAGTGGCTTTTCAAACAAAGCAAATAGCCTATCATAGAGAATTATATTATATGATGCAATGAGTACGAACCATAAACACTCGAGTCTCGCACAAATTGCTTGGTAATCAGCATTACAGAAGCGGCAAGCAATTGAACGTACTTACTCCGTGTAGATAAGAGGTTCCTAGCCTTTTATGGACGCCCCCTTTTCGAGGAAAAATATTAAATACCCCCTAATCATCATCAGCCCGTAAAACGTCCACTGCTGAACATGGGCCACCTCCCGGGGAAGGGTATTTTGCCATAGTCACCACGCTTGGCAGGCGGGTTTGTGACTGCAGTATTATGTTGTACAATACATGCAAACGCTGCTGCCTGTTCCTTGATATACGATTATTATAGATGATGTTATAACAATCGGGACCAACGGCTTTCCGAGGCAAGGAGGGTAGTCCCTCAACATAACAGACCCGTAGAGAAATCTTTGATTTAATAAAAAAAAAATTGTCCGGAGCGGGAATCCTTGTACCGCAAAGGAGGTTGTCTACATATAAAAATGTTGTAATTAAAAAAATTTATGTATACAAAGACGTTACAAAGTGTTATTAATAAATTTATAACTACCATTGAATACTTTGGACCTCCTTCTAACGCCCCCCAATCGTGCAATCACCACATTTTGTTTTGCCAATGAACACTCAATTATAGAATACACCCGACACGCAATCGATACAATAATTTATTGCTTACGCAACGAACCTGCTATGATGTTTTTAAATAATTTTAGTAAGTAAGTTAATGATTTCGCGATTGATATATTTGTACAAATTAAAACATTTAGTGTAGATAGCGAGACTCTAAACAATTATTTATTATTGATTCTAGTACTTGTTACACATAATTCAGAATATAAAAAAATGACAGTTGGTATTCACTTAGAATACAGAATTGCCATTCGCCATGTGATTGGCATTTTCCAGTTATTCAATATTCATCAATACTTTAATAGTAAGCTATACTTTGTAGTTTTAGAACAAACCAAGTAAAATAAAAATAACAACCAGACTAGGGTAAAGCAAAAATTAAATAAAGTTTGCTTATCTTCTATATATATAAAAGAAAGTCGTGTTTGTTACAACACTTATAACTCGAGAACGGCTGGACCGATTGCCATGGTTTTTGATTTGTTGGATTTGTTTCCGTCCCGAATAGCAGAATACATTTTAAAAACAAAAGAAAGTCGTGTTAGTTACACTATTCATAACTCAAGAACGGCTGAACCGATTTGGCTGAAAATTGGTAGGGAGGTAGCTAAGAACTGGGAGAAGGACATAGGATACTTTTGGGTAGGGGTAGGGTAGGGTAGGGTAGGGTAGGGGTAGGGTAGGGTAGGGTAGGGTAGGGTAGGGGTAGGGTAGGGTAGGGGTAGGGTAGGGGTAGGGTAGGGGTAGGATAGGGGTAGGGTAGGGGTAGGGTAGGGGTAGGGTAGGGTTAGGGTTGGTCAGGGGTAGGGTAGGGTAGGTGTAGGGTAGGGGTAGGGGTAGGGTAGGGGTAAGGTAGTAAAGTCCACCCGTGCGAAGCCGGGGCGGGCCGCTAGTTAATTGATAAAGACTTGTCAAACAACAGTCGACTAACATAGCTGTTAAACTTTAAAGCAAATTTAGTTCCTGAAACATAATAGTTATTTGTTATACAAGAGTGCAAAGTTGCTTTTTAACCGCGTGTTCAATTTTGATGACCGAGCAAGCGAAGGATTCTAAAAATGAATCACGAGCGCAGCGAGTGTTTCAAAATCAGAATCCTGAGCGTTAGCGAGGGAATCAAAAGAGCACGAGGTGAAAAATCTTTGCACTCGAGTGCAACACGTAACTTTTCATTCTACCTCAGCGAGGAAATGCGCATTATTAACAGTTTCAGTCAATTCTGTTGGCGTCAAACAAACTTCCTCGTCGCTAGAATCACTCATTTTAGTTTTTTCACTTGTTTTCAAGTTTCTTGTTTTTAATATAAGGTTTAACAATGACGTGAAAAAATGCCGCGTAAAGAACCGCGTACAAAGCAAATTGAAAAAAGAACACCAAGAAGGTTCCGAGTCTGAGTTTTTAACAAATTAAAAAAAAGTTGTATGATATATTCGGCACCATAGAGGTAGCAGTAAATGGGATTAATGTTTTTTTTAATTCACAAACTTAGTGCACACGATGTTCTAAATTCAATTTACTTTATCCTCTAGAGAATAAAAACGGCTTTTCCACTCAGATATTGAAGATTAAAAATACTCTTTCCGAGATGGTGGGATGAAAAATAAATTTAAAGTTTCAGTACATCCACAATGACGGCCATCATTCGATTCTGATCGAAAATCATCAATTAACTAACACATACACTTAACAACAGATTTGACGGGTGATTAGTTGATTTACGTAGATCATATTTTCATATCTACTGTACAGAAATTCTATGACATTTAGGTGTCCTGGAACCAGCCTGAGCCTAACGGCTTAGAGCCTACTTCGTGTGTGCCACTGTTGATTCTGGCTTACGGGAGTTACAGTGGCGGGAGTGTGGGAGGGATAAATTCCATAAAAAATACGTGCTTTGGTAGGAAATTATATTATAATGTCCGCTAAAAACCTTTTGGCGAAAATATGGATTGATATCAGTGTTTTATTTGGATGTTTATATAACTGGCTGTTGCTAATTCCAAAAAGTTTAGCTTCGGACGTAGGTGACAGTTAGATAAGAATGTAAGATGCACCGGCCAAGATATTGAACTCGACATCAAGGTGATCGAACTTTTACACATCTGAACAACGGTTCGCGTATGGAATTTGATTCCATGATTCGATATGCGTATATGAGTGTGTGGTTAGGTATAAAAAAAATCGATTTTGGTTTGCGATTTTGGCACCTGGCAACGATTAGGTGCTTCATACCAGCATGGCCAGTTTTTTTTTTTGAGCATAAGAGCGGGATATTAAAAATGTATAAACCTAATTAGAAGTTATTTTTAAATACTCTCTAATCTTATTAAATTGAACTTTAAAATTGTTTACTTGACAATATCCACCAAAAATAGAAATTAATACATCATAATGAGAATATGCTACTTTAACAATAAACGTCTGGTATATTAGTGATCCCCAAAAAGCGGATCCTGCATGGGAGTTTTATTTTTGGTATAAAAATCGGGACGTTCCGCCAAAATATCTCTGGAGTCTGGTTAAAACATACAGGATATCTGTAATAGAATAAAATTTCAACGCGTATAACAACGCGGGGCGCCTATAGATTAATTTAATTAAAAAAAAGGATTTTCCGTATATGGTTTACTCTATACGTATATTGTTTTATCAGATCAATGACTTTATAAAAATAGTTATTGTTCAGTGCTGTTATAATAAAAAAGAGGTATATACGTCATGCTCGTGTTTTGTCAATATAAAATTGTCCCTAGATTTTGTATTTGCAACGTAAGAGTAAACAGGCCAGCATGAAAGTTAGCTTGTGAAAAATCGAGACACACTTAGCTTAGTTTCGTTGTCCCAGTTTTCAAGCCCGGGTACCGCATCTAACTCTTTTTTAGTATAACATCATTTTTATTAGTACATTTATTTACCTCTCGATCCTTATTGCCATAGGTGATACCCAGGTTGGGCATGGCGCGCAAGATGGCGACGAGCGACTGAATCGTGTTGCTGTACACCACCGGCCGGTACTGTTTGAAATCTTCATTTGTGAACCCACTTTCGTGGATAATTCTGTTGAGAGAAATACATATTAATAATATGTTACAAATTATAAACAATTTTTTTTATTGTAGTAGCTGTTTGTGATCATGTACAGGTCTGATTCATTTTAAAGGCCAATGTTAATATTACAGGGTCATAATTAAGGAACGATGAAGCGTCCCACCGTTTTATGAAACAAGGTATTTAACGGAAAATTTAACCGAACATGTCGTTTCTATCTGTTTGACATTAAGTTTATCTCACAACCTATTTTTATATCATAACAGGGGGATACGATTATGTGTTTGTATGTTGTCTAAAACTGAAACTTTCAACATAAAAATTAATAATATATTTTAAATTCAGAACTAAATCATTCAGACAGTCTGAAAGCAATGATTAATTGGTAACAAAAATGGCGATAACATATTCTAATCAATTTTCACCGCAATCAATGTTTGCGGTATGAATATAATCAGTATTTGAGTCATTTCTCTTTACAAATTACCCTCAAAAGCGCTGTGTGGCACTTAGGAGATCTCCTATTAGCACTATTTGAATAAAACGCGATGGGACGTTGGTATCTCTAAAATACCCCTTCCATTTTGACCTTCGACAAAATGTAAGATTGTATAATTAAGCATTATCATAATCACTCAGGTAACAAACGTATAATAAAACAATTACCGCAAAAAAATTGTTTATGACACATCGAATAATTCTACAAATTGAGAGAACTAGTTAATTATTAGGAGTAAACGTGAACAGTCAACGAATATGAGTCATCGATCGAAGTATGAATCATTGTAACTACAATACAGCGGTATTTTAACAAGATGCCTAATAAAGTACCCATTTTTTTCTTACAGTTAGATGAATATAGGTATTGCATTCTAAGTACGGTATTTAATTTAAATAAAAAGTTCAAGCAAAAAGGTATGTGAACATTGAAATTAAAAAAAACTTAACGTACTAGTTTCGTTTTTTATTTGAATATTCATTGAATATTATTAATTCAATTCTAATAAAAACTTGTTTCACCATCACACTTAATATTATTATTTATTAAATTTCAGTCAATATTTCCAGTATTTAAATGAGTAAACATCGTGTTAGACAACACCTATTCATAATGTATGTAGTACATGGGCTAAATAGAGCAACGATTTCCTTTAGATTGTTGCGATATTCGCCTAAACATTTCATTTAGCACTGACACGTCACGAAAATTTGACTTAGTCCAAATTAGTAAGAATTCTTTCACTAACATTATTGAATTTCGTTGTACCTACTATTTTTAACAACGATGAGTCAATAGGGAATCCCCAGAGACATTTATGCGCCAATATATTTTGGCAAACTTGACCATTCTATTTTAAATACTTCTAATTATATGTAAACAGTTACATATATACCTATCACTATTAATTACAGCAATACATATATATTGTGATTTGTTTTTAATGTTTACTAATTTCATAATGTCGGTCTTAGTGTCGGTTCTTAACTTACTAATGTCTAAATGTTACTAAAGTGATCGGAGGCAGTAGAGAGGACAAGAGGGAGATGTATTCTATTTTTTTGGGAAATTATACAGTATTGATTAAATTCTCTGTGTAGGACGCAAGCTAATAAGAACTTATCTAGATTTGTAGACATTACTAATGTAAACAAACAGATTAGATTGCCTACACTTAAAATGACTGCTTTGATAAAATTTGCCGTGTATTTTGATGGCATTGGAACAAAACGGTGCGTTGACACAAATTCCGTTTCACTGACCAAGTTCAACAATTTGGCAGCCTCCATGGTGACAGTGTAACACTGACGTACATCTGACGTCAACTTCACGTGTTGATTTCTGACGCCACACGAAGGCCTCGTGTGACATTTAAATTAAGAAAACAATCACAGAATCACGACGCTGTTAAACAACGGAACATTTTATTTCTCGACGTAAGATGCATAAGGACGGATGTACTTTATACTTCAGAAGCATTTGGTCGTAAGTTCCAGTATACGATAAAAACACATACTTTTTTTTTTCGGACGGACATATATTTTTAGCTCCGATGCTTTTGCTACTTCACCGGGCATAAAGGCGAGCAGAGCTCCAACCTAGATAAATGGTTTAAACACTACAAACTAAGCAACCTGCGCAAAAGGGCGTCCCCTGTGGGACTTGGACCACGGCTCAGGGCGGTCGCTGACGGGGAGATTGAGGGATTATGGCTTTTAGTTTAGGAGAGTTTTGTGCACCTGTCGCTCTACTTTACAGTTCGCGGGCCTTTCGGACTTCGGGTCTACGAGGGCATCGGAAGGTTACATACGACGAATGTTTCTGACGTATAATGGCACATCCGACCATATGCTTCCGAGCTCTATATTTGTATTTCGTCACAGTTTACTTCTGTTTCTAAGATAGAGATCATTTTGATAACAAAACACGATGATGGATGTTATATAATTGAAATACTAACAGGAAATATGAAATTCCAATAAAATATAAAACATAACTACGACAAATACATACTCATGAAATGTTAATAACCGTATGTTCCTAACATTATCGCAATAATCATGCCATTTTTTTTCGTCTTTTATACTTATCAAACAAATTTATTGACCGTGGTAGTTACAAATATGTAGGATTTGTAACTACCACGGACAATAAATTTGTTTGTATGTACCTATATAAAAACCATAAATTAGTTTACTACAGAATGTTGTTATAGCCCGTTAATCTTTTATCTTCACAATGTAAAAAGTTCTGTCGACAATTCGTAGATATAAGATATTTATACAGATAGTGGACAATCGATGTATATCTGTACCTAAACAATAATATGGATTACGATAGATATGTAATAAATACGAATGATATCACAATCAATGCCGACTAACATTTAAATCTTGAAGTAAAACAGAAAATCAAATAAGAAAAATTAAAAAAAAAATGATTGGATTTGATTAATTTGTTTTAAGTACATAGTTCTCGATTATTATCTGATTATAAATACGTACAACTTTAAAACCTGCAGATTCTAAAATATATTTACATTTAATACATTAAAATTTGGAGAAAATATAATCGTAATATATTACAGATATACTCACTTCATTTGTTTTACTATAGTACTCTTCCCTGATTCACCAGCACCTGTAACCAAAAAATAATCGTTAAATTCTGAAATGTTAATATTTAATCAAATTCTGAAAGATTGCAATGCACAATTTTTATACAGGATGCAATGCTCTTATCTAATTGATAAGAGGATTGTACTTATATGAGTTATTACAAAAAATGCAAAATGTAGTAATCAAATTTATCGGATGACTTTGGTTGGCGTTTCGCAATTTGCGCACTAGTAAAATCCCTGTGTCGCAAGGGACACAAAACACATCCAGCCTCGGAATTCAGTGCACTAGGTAATAGGTTTGAAGAAAAATAAAACAGGAATCCCGTTTAACCGTTAACGTTTAAAAATATAAAATCTAAAACAGATTTAATTAAAGAATTGTTGTATCAATAGCATGGAATAACACAGGAATGCAGGTGAAACTACTTAATTTTTGTACCTAAAATTTTAGTATGGTTTCAACATGATCATCTGATCATGGCTATCTCACCAAGATAAAATAATAAAAAGAAATTATTTGAAAAGGAGCATATCCCCAAGTTTCTCTTTTATTTTTTTTAATTACTTTACAAATATCTAAATGCTATGAAACGCTGCAATTTCAGATTTTCTGCGTTTGAAAAAACTGGTGGTGCAGTTAACCATTGCGATATTTCTAACAAGAACCATACTAAAGCTGCTATCGTTCAAAGTACACATTTCTCCTACCGCTGCAATAAAACCAGCAATGAAATAAAAACATTTAATTACCCGTCTAAATGTAAACTGTTTCAGTTCAGCTCTCCTTTCGTCCAATGAGACGTGCATAACGTCTCGTTGGTCGAATGGAAATAGCATGGAAAAATAAATTACACGGTTTCTGCGAACGCTACATGGACGCCATCATGCCAGTATGGGTTTCCGAGCTGATCAATAAACACTTCTTGTTCGTTTGCGCATATCGATTATGCTGCACTGTTGCTGTTATTGTTATTAATTTGACTCTGTAATGCAATTATTTATTTTGCTACAACGTTAGTAGATAAGCTTTAATTAAATTTCTACTTCAAATTATTACATAAATATTGCGGCTTGATATTATCAACTGTATTAATGATTTGTGTATGCTTGTTACTCTTTCACGATAAAATTATTTCAGAGAGCATTATGCTTTTATTCTATTGCACAGTTTTTATGAATAACCCTGGACATTAACACTAGAAGCGAATTATAGTGATTCGTCTTTAATAGTTGATTCGTCCTTTAATATTTTTTACACGAAAATAGGGACCTAGGTTCATTCTTACCACTTTTAACATAATAACATGAAAACTTTAATCTATGAAAATACAGTTTAATATAATACGCTAAGGAAATAAGTTAGTGCCTGTCGGTTATATATAACATCAGTGGTAAAATTGAAAAGAATCATCAGGACGGCACAAGATCGAACGTCCTGCAGCCGGATTTAGCTAACTACGCTAATCCGGCGAATAATAAATATGAGAAGGAAAATGAAGAATATAGTATATTCTTAAAGAGAATATTCGAATTATCGTCGATTATTACCAAATAACTATTCTTGATGTAAAACTCTAAAATTTATTCACAATTATTGCAAATATCAATGATACCACTTACCTTTATCTTTAAAGACAACAATAAATCATGGCTATAAAATATGTACCTATGTAAGTCTAAAATTAAACGTTACAAAGGTGGAGTTTAATTACTTAATAAAGTGACAAAATTATGTGGGTGTCGCAAAATGAACCTGTCAAATAGAAGCTGGGTATATCGTGACCCCAGTTGGTTCTAATTGGCCAGCGCGAATGGCCGATCTCTGACCCCTGATCATATTATCACAAGACAAGTGCACTCCTGATTTCTAGACCGCTACTCGTCGACCATTCACAAACGAGATGACAACTTATGTCTATGTTTCAATAATAAATGGGTCGTATGACGAGCATGATAGAGCTTTCTTTACTTCATTTCGCTAAGAAGACAATACCTACTCGTACACCTTGTACTTTTATAATAAAAAGCTACAATTAATTAATGCACGCTGTCGAATAACTTTCTCACTAGTGATGGTAATTGCGTGCTGCGGAACTGTTCTCACCACTTCTCACGGATACTAATAATACTTCAAGAGTAAACTTCACATCTAATAAAACGGTGAAAAGCGAGTCAGGATTGCGATATTCCGATTCTGAACTAAAGCAATTAAATGTTTATTATGCTAAGAGACTCCTATAAGACTACCCACTGACCCTATTTTCAAATACTTAAGTTGAAGATGTCAGAAGAAATTATGATTGATTTTTGTTTGTTTATATTCATATAACACTACCGGAACATTATGTCGCGGAGCAGTAATCTTTAAAACCATGGGCGCAGTTTTAACTTTACTAGATGAATTGGGTTTGTCAAGATCTATAGCAAAATTCACAAAATTGGGTCAGTGGCTTAGGTGTATAAAGCTAGAACTTTCGAATTAAAATATGTATTTAAATAGAAGTTAAACAAGTAAGCGTGACCAGTGGATGAAAGACAGTCAGGAGTAAATTTAAAAAAGAAAGATATTATTTTTGCTATTACTCTAACGATAACTCATATTTTATTTTTAAGATATCGTAAAATAAGGTAGTTCTATCTGTATAGAAGAAAAAAACAGAAGGTATGATACTAACAAAGCTTAATTTTAATTATATTGCCAATATCATTCTTTGAAAAGCTCCAATAGAGGCAAAATATTTAAAACGCCGTAACGATTGTAACGGAAACTAGGACTTTAAGATCATATTGAAAGTGTGTTTCTGTAAATCACGCAACGCCTTCACAGGCTTAGAAGATAATTTACTTATTCTAGTTATAAGATAACTAAATTATCTTTTAAGCCTTTAAATGTCGTCATTATACGTAGACACGTAAATATTGAATGATTTCGTTTTGAACGAATTTTAGTCTTTCGTTGTAGGATGTATAATAGGTAATAACCCAATAGAATTGTATTACAACACAATCATTATTCTAAATCAATTTTAAGGAAATTCGTCATTACGAAAAGGCAATAATTTTACTATTTTTAGCTACCTAATGACGTGTTGACTATCACTAAGCAGCTTCACATGAAGTTGGCAAAGAACTTTAATTATTAGTAGAACTTCGAAATAATTTAACGGAGACATTAAAGGAAGTTTCAACAGAATAGCTATACATTGTAAATGTGACTTTTTGCGCTATCATCGTGATAAGATCGCGTGCTCAAAGTCAGTGGGTTGATAAAATACCTGTCCATAATATCCGTTCCACCGCCTTTTCCAACCTGTTACGAATATCATACTTAGAAATTCAGACAATCACCCTGCCACTATTTGAGTACTATAGGGATTATTGTGTTAAAATTCATGATGTAATATCGCCTATATCGTATCTAGTACCATATGACATTTGCGATAATAATAACGCCAATAAGAATGAAGACTGTGGAAAAGGACATGTTACCAGTAAAGCTAATAAGCTGTTATCATAAAAGTCTAAAAGACGTTGATATTGACCGATTACACCGTTATCAAGTTTAATTGGTTTTAAATTTGTAATGTTGTTGGTATAATTTGTTGATTATAGAGATTAAGAGTTATACTGTAGAACTATTGTGGATATACAGATAAAACTATAATGTAACGATACAGTAACATGGCATAGCAAACAAATCAAAGTAAATTGCTTTCAGAAGGAAGGAAACTGAATTTATAAGTGGAAAAAGCGGTCTTCAGTTCAGAGTGTTCGTATTATTGCGTAGTGTTAGTTTGTTACACTTAGATAATACTAAAGGTACTTGAAGTTGGATGGATTATACCTTATAATACTTTCAAAGTGTCCATGTATTATTGTAAACTTGTAAGGTTAGTTTTGCATCCATAACAATAAAACGACCAACCACAATTTTAAAGCATAATCTAAGTAAATTATGCTGTAAAATAAAGCTAAAGTTCAGAAGTTGTCCAAGTTGGTAAAATACGTCCAAATATATAACTATACCCCGATATGCCTAAGTTTACTTAATATTAGAACTAGCCACAGCAAAACTTGCCTGTTGTCATCTGGTAAGTACATCTAATAGACACCACACATGGTAGTTTCTGGGGCATTTGATTGATACAAAACGTCTTCCATGGCCATCCACATCTACACGCAATACCGTGGTATATTATGATGTGACACTTCAATTAACTTCTAGTACAAGATATCTATCTGACATACTTGTCACATTTGATTGGCTACACTACAGTATTAATTGCTTAATAACAAGGTGTATGTAATGACTTTTTTGATTTAATTGATACTTAATACTAGAGGACAGGTAAGTAGTTATGCGAGAGTATCCGATACAGCTTGAATGAATGTGTATCCATCTGCAGCTTTTTCGCATTACTAGCATATATATATATATATATATTTCTAATAAGAGTTTTTTCATGTCTCTAGTCGTATAATTCCTACAATAATATAGTACAGACGGTCAGTGGGTACCTAGTCTTAGGGACGGATTGGTGTTACAAAGCAACATACTATTATTATATTGGTGAAAACTAAGGTCAATGGCGATGCACCATGACGCATTTTGCATGACGCGAAAAGGAATTGACATGATTTATTTTAGGATGCAGATAAAAGTTTTTCGTCCCGAGGCTTTTGTTACTTAACATGGCAATGCGTAATCAATGCGTAAGCGTAACGTAACTAGATGTAAAACTGAATTATCATTAATAGCTTCCCGCCGTGAAAGAATTCTTCATATCGGTCCAGTAGTTTCGGAGCCTATTCAATACAAACAAACAAACACAAACAATCAAATCTTTCATCTTTATAATATTAGTATAGATTGCATTTTTTTTCGCTAGTTATACTTATTTTGGTAGGTAGTAGGTACATAAACAGAGATGTCTTTATCTATAGAGCAATGCAACGTACACCACGTTGCACACAGGCGCAGCTATCCTAGGGGCGCGGCGCCGCTCGCTACGGAGCCCCACACTTTGGAGGGGGCGCTAGCATAATGTTTGCAACAACTATAGCTCAACCCTCCCAACAGCGGTCGGTGTCGAACGGAATAATAAGTGTTTGTCTCGCCACCACTGGCCACAGTACGTCACAATTCCTATGAAGTGGGCTCAAAAAACAGATAACATAGTTATATCACGCCACGATCCATTGGCCACTAGCAATTGTGTGCTAACATGCTCCTTCAACACAATGGCGTCAGCCTGTAGTAGGTAGGCCAGCAAAAGCCATTGTATACCTACTAGGGCATTAGCAAATCTCAGGCACTAGGTAAACAAGATCGGTACTTCGACCGACGATCGATTCGACAATGAGGACATTATTTTGATAAATTGTAATTTTGTTACTAGCTGATTCAATAAAGAATCGGTACTCAGTCCACAATGTCAAAATTAATTGCGTACAATATGCAAAATATTTTTCAATTAAATCTATTCAGTATACTTCAAGAAAGCAACTAACATCTATGCACATCATCACATATTTTATACATTTCATATAGGTACCTACCTACCTAGTTAGTAGTAAAAAGACAGATCCTAAGGTTCAGCATTACCATAATAAACACACATACCTAATTACTTTTTTATACCAACAAGCACTAATACTTAAGACCTTTTTATACATTACAAGTTCTAAATGGTCACAAGATTTGACTCATATTTTATTACTTAATTTGGATCTTTCTAGATATTCAAGATCATTCCATCATTAATGGATTAAAAACGAATAAATGGCCATGCTAGGTCATTAAAAATCATGGCATCTCATAAAATAAAACTTAACATTTGTAAGGACTTTAATTGCAGTTTGTAAACTTAACATACCTTACTAAGTAACATTGTTGACTTTATTAGAATCTAATATAATGCCAATGACTAGGACATTAGAAAAATATCAGTTGACTCATTCACTTAATGATTGTTAAATAAATGACTCAAAGAGTAAAGCGATTGCTTATGAATGGTATTCATAGTAGCAAGTATACAAAGATAACACTCATTTATGAATTATAAATGCAAAAAAATAGAACTAATAATAATTGTGTTTTGGTTTTTTGGCAATAAGTGAATTGAACTCAATGAAAGAAAATTATCCTGATATAATGATAAAATGGCTGGGCTAAAGATTTATAGTTCGAAGTTGCAATTATTCATATGAACATTGACTTAGCCATAGCTACAAAATATGTATTCTTCTGATTTACAGTGTCACAGACGTATAGTAAAACCTGTTAAAATAAATTTAATATTGTAACAAGTCATTAATTGCTATGAATCATCATTAATGTTACAGGAAAGATACGCAATAGTAGCCACTTAAAATATAATTCATAATTTTATGTGAGAATTTTAATTATGCAATGTCATTTTTTTTTGCATGGACATCTAAGCCACAAGGCTTTTGTAACTTCACTGGGCATAAGACTAGACCTCAGAAGCATAAAAACGGATGTACTATTAACTACAGAAGCATTTGTTCTTAAGTGCCAGTTTATGATAGAGGCACATATGACAAATGATTCTGATGTATAATGGCATATCCAACCTTATGCTTCTGCTCAAGAAGGGTATGTGGGGCTCTAACCTTAATATAACCTATCCTTTACTAGGAGAGCTACTTAATATCAGATTGGCATTCTGCAGGTGGTATGCATACAATTCTGTATTATGTCACTCAACTGGTTGAATGTTTACATCCATTATTTTCAGTTCCTTTTAAAGTTGTCTGGCCTCCAGCCAGAATCTGCAGTCGGATAGAGCAATGCATTCAATTTGAGTGCATAAGTACCCATTTCTCAACTTTGCCATAAAAGTACACAGGAAAGGCTATTAAATGTGGTGTCATAAGTAAGTTGTAGGTAGTTTGCAGTCAGTATTTTATCAGTCAGTTAAATAATAATGAAACCATATGTTATGTGTGTACAAATTGTGTAGGAATGAAAGATATTAATGCATTGTTTTATATTAACTTTTTAGTGAAAGAGTTTTGTTACAGAGACAAGATTACTAATACCATAATATAGGAATAAAATTTTAACTTAATTATTGTCACTGAATGTAGATTTGTTATGTACTCATAGATATATGTGCCCTGTGGTTTTACCCCGTGACTCTGCTCTAGTAGGACAAAGTGTAAAGTTTTGTAGCTTATATTATGTATCCTAGTTCAAATTTTCAGCCAAACCATTCAGTATTTTTAGTGTGAAAGACTGACAAACATCTGTCCACATATATTAACTTTCATGTTTATAATATTAGCAAGAATGACAAAGTTAGATGTGAATTATTCACATTATGCCAACAAGACACCATTTTAATAAATAAAACTTAAATGTCTGTTTGTAATATCAACATACTATGTTTTTGTTAAATGTAACAAAAAGAAAATCAATTATTATTATAATAAAATAAATAGTGAGGGTAAGTTAGTAAGGAGCACTTGTTATTTTAGGGTTTTTAGATTTATTACATAATATAAATCTATTGCCACATTAGTCTGTCTATCTGTTCACAATAAGCTCAAAAACGAAAGAACCAAACTATCTAGTTAAAGTACCTAGATGGAGTGTTTCTCAAGGAAGGTTTTAGCATATATGTAATTTGTAAAGTTATGCAGGTGAATCAGTGCTCACAAAGCTAGTTAATAAATAAATACAATTTAACAAGAATGCAAGTATTTAAAATGTTTCAATAGAAAATATTAAGTATTGCAGTTTCTCAGATGTGAATGATACAATTTATCTCAAATATTGGCAGCCATTCAATATCTTGTCAACAGGTTATGTTTGTAACAATAATTTAACAAAATAACAATTTAGTTGATTGCCAACAGATTTTGCATAATGTTTTAATGGCTTTTCTTAACATTTTACATGAATGAGGCAACATAATTTTTTTTTTTATTTATTGGCCACTAGTTTTTGTCCTAGACTTCTGTGTTGGTATGGAATAGTTATATTGGACTTTTTATTTTTGTGATAAAATGTAATTGTCATTACCCAAGCTTTAGGTTAAATTGCAAATTTCATCATAAGCAGCTGCAAGATTGCCATTATATATAAACATAAAAGTTAAAATCCTGTAATGTACGTAAATACTAAACGATTCTGTGAAATAATCACCAAGTTATTAAGTTACCATATTAGAAAAAAAAAAATCAAATTGCCTAACCTTTTTATATTTTATTTGTGTTTTTATATTACCTGCCACTTTGATATATAAATATATTATGACATTTTTGTTTCCATGAGATCTACCTGCTTTTTATTAATACAGTCCTTATACTGCCAATGCTTTGTGCAGAAAATAATAAAGTAGCCAGCATCTTTATTATACTTTATGCTTTAAATGTTTAAAAATGAAATAGTTATACATTTAATTTTGAAATGTAAATAAGTAGAAGTTATATAGGTAGGTATATAATTTCTGCTTATTTATTTAACATTTGAATAGAAAATATGTGCATTGTGTTGTAAGTATGATTTGCTATTGTGTTTTTCAGTCACCCAAGATGTTATCTTGTCAAGGTCATGTATACTGAAGCAGGAAAACGAATCACTAAAATTATTGATTACAATAGAGCCTTGTATGGTACCTTTTTGGTGTTTGTTCGGTCACATGTTCTGAAAATTACCAAGCTTGAGCCTCTAAACCATAGTGTTTAGGTCTATGATATGAAATAATTAGGTATCTTCTTTTTAAAACAGCAACTTCCAAGGAATAGAAATGAAGAAGGTCTTACCAATGTTCTGTAACTTGGTTTTGGTTTATTGTTCTATGTAATTTCTAAATGTTAAGATGTGTAGTGTGTTTTTAGTGCTTAGATTTTATCTTTTTAATATTCTTAGGATTAAAGTGTTTTGTGATTGGGAATGTTTTATTACCTGAGTGACTAGGTATAATTAGAAATCAATATATTTGCAATGATATAGGGAAAACCTTAAATAGTAAGTAAGTTTTATAGTCATGTGGCTTGAAATATAGGTACCTTGTAGGTATTAACTAAGGTCTTACAGTCTGACATGAACAAGTCAGAGAGGTAGTACTCAAATTGAAGTTTATTGCACAGCTAATGGGTGGTGCCTAGACAGCATGATCATTAGATCATGACGCCTAACTGGTACTATGTGTAACCAAGTACAATTTTAATTTAGAAATCATCATTAGCATATAAATCACTCTAGAATGAGTTCACACTATACTTGGTTTCCTAAATGTGAATCAAATAGGAACTTTCATTTGCGCACGGAACTACTGTACATACCGGCATAATGATTAGTTTCAAGTGAAAGCTAATAATTATTCTACATTTGATTAGAGATCTCACATTAGGGAATCGAGGTAGGAATAGACGAAGATCATGAGAAATACGACAATGACTACGGGAACGTTAGGATCGCTGCAATAGTTCCGAACATGGGTGCGGCTGCGGGCCGCGACTAAGTAATACAATTGAGCCGTACCTAATAACAGCAATTTGATATCTTTGGAAGCTTGGATTCCATCCTCTTTCAATGCTCTCTCAATAATTTTGTTGCGAGCAGCAGCCGCGCGCTCCTCGGCCGACTGGGCACACCCCATGTCGGCAGCTATCTCTGGTCCTCGGCCGCCGGCTGCCCCGACCCCTGAGCCGGGCGCGCTCTCACCGCTCCCTCTGCATGCGCTCCGCACGCGTCCTGCCGCTCCGGCGAGACCGGAGTCACCCTACACAACGTTAGCACCCAACACACAGTAACCTATCAGTACCACTTTTCACTGTTCGTATGATTCGGAAACACACAACGATTAACGAACCGTAGCGACGCAACGAATTTCCCGAGATTCTACTGCACCCGACACTTATAAAACGCCAAGACTATGCGAACTTTAATTGATTTTATAAATCCGTTTAAATACGAGATAATGGCGGCCGGATGACAAGCACCAACTCCGCTCCGTGACAGCGACCGCGCCCCGCTCGACTGACGTTCGGGCGCGTTCGGAAATCTTCGTTCGGACTCGCTCACACATGCGTGAAAGCGTATTCACATACGAGAGAGAGCAAGAGCAATGCGCTAAAATCAAAGATTTGTCAAAGACAATAATGTACCTTTTGTCAGAAACTAAAAATTACGCGGCAAACTTAAATAAAAGTCGTTAAAAACATTTATGTCCACGAGTGTTCATCTGAATTTATAAAAATATATTACTGATGCTCGACGTGCTGTAATGCTGATACAAAGTTTTATTAAATAGACACGGATTATGCCTATGTACATAGCTGAAAGATGTCGACCTGTAATATGGCGTAAAAAATAATTTTATGATAGCGCTCTACATTATACGTTTTTACGTTAGAAACCGCATTTCTACGAAAGTCTGACAATTGTTATAATAATCTACGTATAAGGGGATAGTTTATTAGGTCAATGTTGACCATTTGAGCAATGTTACCTTACTATCTATGAAGACCTTTCCTTGGCCAGAGCAGCATGGCTACCTTTATTATTTTCTTTGACCAATAAACTTAATAATGGAATACTGTATACTTTGTGGAGCTAAGTAGGTTATCTCTCGTATTTAGGAGACTTCATATTTTTCTTGAATCTTTTTCAAGAATTTTTTCACTCGAACTGCGGTACCTACCAGAAAAGGCGATGACAACCACATACTTACATCCGCTTTATGCTGTAGCTAGAATAATATAATTTGTCTAAAATATAGTTTATTTAATATAACTCGTCCAAAATAAGATTATCTGCTTACCTAGTCTATTACTGCTGAAGCTGCCTACGGGCCGACATGCGAACAATCATGGTGCAACTATTAGAAGTTCTAGAGACTAAAAAAGGAGATTAATTTGATTTACCAAAAGAAAACAACTGGATGGAAAACTCCGCATCGTCAGCTAGCTGACTATACGACATTCACAAGTCAACGACAGCAGCAAAATGTTGGTGTACAAAAGCATGCTAAAACCTATCTGGACCTAAGTACAGCATACAGCTATTGGGAACCGCAAGCAATAGCCATGTCATTGAGAAATAATACAAATCGCAAGTTGATCAACTTTTGTGCCACTCGTATTGTTAAATTTCGTTGCTAGTTTTATATTTATAATTTAATTATTATGACACTTGACCTAACAAAACCAAACGAGAATCTCATCTTACTGTTGTAACAAAACAAAAAAACGCCAACTTCAATAAGTCCTGCTGAACTCCATTAGTTTATCAACTAACTAGAAAGTTGATCAACTTACGATTCTAATTATTTTCCAGTGACAGCAGCATCGACATATTAGAAAGATTTCAAAGTGAAGCACTAAGAACAATGGTGGGTATTCCCCAGTGTATTAGCATTAAATACATGTACCTTGACCCGAGGTCATAAAAACTGTATAGCAAGAAATAGTCAAAGCAGTCTGAAGTACCAGGAGAAGCTAAAGTCTCATGATAACAAACTTGCCCATACGGTGAGCGGAAAGGGAGGCCTCCAACATACCCGACTAAAGGGACATGACGTCCCTAATCTCACTCAAAGATTCAAATTAGAATAGAATAGTATTAGAATACTCTGAGATACATTTAGTTCTATAAGGTACGACGATAGTAAAATAGGCTTTTAATAAAGTGTCGGTTGCATAAGGTCGATGGCGGCTTCCTACGCAGGGTGGAGCCTTGCACACCTTTATGCTACCAGAATTTTCCTACTTCACTAGTAGCAAAAGCTTGGCGGCTTTTAAAGAATGGAAATAAATACCTAATATAGAACTTCAACAATCTTATATTCTACAAGTTGTTGCTTGCCTCGCAGCAGGAATGTTGGCAAGCAAGCAACAGTTTGAAGATACTAACTATTACATCGAAGTAGACGCCTTACATTATGTAACTTCCTGTTTCCATATAAAATAATAGTAAAATGGAGTGGCTTTGCTGTAGTTTAGCGCAATGTGCTGCTCAACTGAAGGTAACCTTAATTTGTATTCCTTATTAAAATTTATAATGGGATATTTATAATCGGCAACGTTTGTGTGATCAGAGGTGTGATCTACTATTTGTAAAGCAAATGTTAATAGGTTATGGTAATCGGTTGCCAATAGGCGGACTATCGGACTTTATGACAAACTAGCTTCTCGCGCGATTTTTCACCCGCGCAAGTTCCATTCCCGTAGGAACTTTGTGATTAAGCCTTCCTTGATACATAGGCTATATAACTAATAAATGTCTTTCAATAAATGATATTAGTAAGTAGGTATATATCAGTATATAACTTACTATATATAACGGCTAGGCTAGTGTATTTCGCGTATTTTCATAGCATTATGTCTTATGGAATTCTGCTGTGGGGGTCAGCCGCCGATGTAAATACTATATTCGTATTACAAAAACGAGCGGTCAGGGCCATGTATGGATTAGGTAGTCGCGACTCCCTACGTAACCTTTTTAAAAATATTAATATACTTACCGTGCCCTCTGAGTATATATACCAAAATATTCTTTATATTAAAAAAAATATTAATAAATATAGTAAAAAAAGTGACATTCTTAATATTAATACTAGAAATAAACATAAACTTGCTGTTCCAGGATTTAGAGTTAGCAAAACGAATAAATCATTTATGGGAAATTGTATTAGGTTCTATAATAAACTCCCTAATAATATTACAGACTTGCCTGATACAAGATTAAAATCACACGTTAAAACTGTTCTCATGTCAAAAGGTTACTATAGTATTCAGGACTATATTGAAGATAAAGACGTTTGGGTTTCGGTACCATCTTTGCACCTACCTCACTGAAGACCATAATAATATAGCCAAGTACAATAGTTGTGACTAGAACTGTGTCTTATCCTGTGAACTGTCTGTAATTGACTTCTTTACATACCTTAACTATTAATACCGCTAGTTCTGTCTCAATATCATTCAATCTTATTGAGCAAAAATAAACAAATAATAACAAGACAACCGTTAGGGCAATAAATGTGTATGCCTACTAAAATATAAATTAAAATAACTGGACCTAAACCCCGCGTAATTGCCCATTTGAGTATGTTTCGCCGGACCGCCTCATGTGGGCCGTGTTGAAACCGGTGGTAGAGTAACCCACTGAGTTTGTTTCGCCGGATCTTCTCAGTTGGGGCGCATTGGATCCGGTGGTAGCATTAAAGCGCGTCCGTCGTTATATGCTCATGGTCCACCCAAATAATGACAATTGTTTTGGCATAATATAGACAGAACAAGCATTTTGCCTCCTAGCGACAATATACATTAATTATAATAATTAATTTAATTATAAATAAGTAATTTGAATAGGTTTATAAATAAACAGCAAATGTAATTTAAGATAAATAATTAATAATAAATTTTCAAATGTTTGACGATTTACAAGTGCCTGTAATTGGTTTACGTAAATAAAAATGATTTTTATTTAATTTATTTATTTTATTTTATTTATTTTATATTCTAGCGGTCCGCCCCGGCTTCTCATCGGTAGTCTTTTTTAGCCTATGGTACTCAGGGACGATGTAGCATTCTAATGGTGAAAGTATTATTGAAATGCGTTCAGTAGTTTTTGAGTTTATTCGAAACAAACATACAAAAATATAAAATACAAACTTTTCCTCTCAATAATATTGGTATAGAAGTATAGATAAACTTTAAATTTAACAAATCGTCCATGGCTGACAATTGTCTTCTTCTTTACAAAGTTTAATAGAGTCAGAATCAGGCCGGAACCGGCCGTAGCCTAATGGCTAGGGCGTCGGTCTTGAGATCTAGAGGTCGCCGGTTCGAACCCCACACATTGCACTACCGACGTGAACCCACTCGTCGAGCACGAGAGATTAACAACAATACTTATAGACTGCAAAACTCAGCTAGTAATCTGTTTTAAGAAAAAAAATCGTAGAGCGATATTACTATAATCACCATGCTTAGCAGGCGGGTTGGTGATCGCGGTAATATGGTTATTAAGTCTGATGATCTTTAGCTCATAGATGCTGCTGCCTATAAATTGGCTTTATGTCCCTTAGTCGCCTCTTATGACATCCATGGGAATTCATGGGGAATTAGTATATTCTAGCCGGAAATCACTGGACAAATCTATCAATGTGCAATATTGCAAAATAACCAAGTGTGGCACGCAATTGGTTATTACTGGCAATCAAAGGTGCATAAATTAAACGCTGAAAAAACTTCTTCTCTTTGAGTGGGATATGTTATCCGTAATTCGAGTTAGCATGTATCTTTAAAATAAATTTTTAGTCTAAGCCAAATAAAGTAGGTAGTTTTATTGAGAAAAGACTTACAAACATCCACACATCCTTCTATACAAACTTTCGCGTGTATAAAACATAATGTTATGTTACTGAAATGTTGGTCAAATGTGTTCAAGTAATTACACACTTATAATATGTAGGTATATATGGGTGACCATATAAATCTGCCTCGTGAATCACACTATGTAATAAAAAAAATTACATCAAAATCCGTTGCGGAGTTTTAAAGATCTAAGCATACATAGGCACAGACAGACAAAGGGAAGCGACTTTGTTTTATACTATGTACTGATAAAGATGTCAAAGTTAGAAATTAAAAACGTTACGTTATTGAGGGTCTGATATTTGTCTGCTTAAGGCAATGCAGCAATTACAAGCTTAAGAAAAAAATATTTTCTAGTCTAGCACTAAAGGTCTCGGAAGTGGTGGATTCGAGCCCCCGACAGGTAAACAAATGGTCCAGTTAAGGAAACCCCCTTGCTAAGGAAAGCATGATCTGCCGTTCGTCTTGATTGTAATAGCATCATCTATGACAATCTTAAAGTAGGTAACGGGCCTTTTTTTTGCGGACGGACATATGTTATTATCCACGAGGCTGTACAGGAACGGTTGGTGGTGTTCCTCCACAGAAAATAAAGATCTTCTTTGCCGGGCGAGGTGGTATGGCCGGCGACCGACGGCCATTTGGTACTGTTCGGAACTTGTATATGGTCTAATTGGCTTGCGAACTTGTATTGCGTGATACAGGTTAGTTAGGATGCTAGGTGGTAGATGGCGCTGCTCGTCTACTAGTAGTTTGTGAGCGGCTACTGTAGATGTCGCTACAAGGCTTTTGCTACTTTACCCTGAAGTGATAGCACGCATCCGGCTACTCCAGCTAGATACTCCCCCTCCAGCTCCACAACCATCACCACCAAGCAACTAGTTTTCCTCAACACGGCTCCACCAACTCCGGCTACAGCACAACGGTCCCGACTCCCTGGGACACACCACGATTCCGACTCACTGGAACTTCAACTAACACGATCGACTTTCAGTCTCGGAGGGGAGTATTGTAGCGACTTCTATAGTAGGTAGCCGGACAAACCTAGTTTTCCTCAACACGGCTCCACCAACTCCGGCTACAGCACCACGGCACTGCGTAGGTACACGACCTCACAGGCACCGGTCTGCGCAGCACTGCCAGCTTCGCCACACGCAGTCACAGCCACAACGGTGCCGACTCACTGGGACTCACCATGATTCCGACTCACTGGAATCAGTTCCGATTCACTGGAACTTCAACAAACACGGTCGAATTTCAGTCTCGGAGAGAAGTACTGTACTGTAGCCACTTTTACAGTAGCCGGACAAACCACAAGAAGACAAGCAGCGCCATCTAACACCAGCTAGCATCCCAACTAACCTTAATCGCGCAATACACGTTCGCAAGCCAATTCAAACACGTTCTGAATATCAATCGTCGGCCGCCGGGCATACCACCTCGCCCGGCAAAGAAGATCTTCATTTTCTGTGGAGGAACACCACCAACCGTTCCTCTACAGCCTTAATAACTACGAACTAACCAAACTGCGCAAGAGGGCGTCAACTGTGGGACTTGGACCTCGGCTCAGGGCGGTCACTGGCGGGGAGATTGAGGGATTACTTTTAGTTGTTTAAGGGAGTTTTGTGTAACTGTCGCTCTAAGTTACAGGTCGCGGGCCTCTTGGACTTCGGGTCAACGAGGGCGTCGGAATAGGAAACGGGCAACTCTCCATAACGTGGTATGACTAACATACCACGTTATGGAGAGGGCGAGTCCCACATGTCCCCGGTCCCCGGTGCAGCGGCGGAGGAAATGCGGAAATGCATTTCCCCCCGGACAAACAAAAAAGCTTTGCATTCATAAACACCACCATTTTTTTCCAAGTCTAAGAGAAAATAATGGTGCCTATATCTAAGTATAATTCGATACGCCGACTAAGTATTCTAGTTTTAAAAAGGTCCTTTACACTTAAGTATTAATATAAGGAATATAAATAAGGAATTGGATTATGAAACCTAAAACAACCTACGATTAAAAAAAAACTTGCATCATAACACGTTATGCAGGATATTTTATGATGAGTTACCAAATTAAAACCGTGTACTATGTAGCGTACTAGACATAAAAGTCTAACTACCTATTCAGAAGAACTGGCTTCTCACCTGAGTAGCTTAGGTAAATCACATACCCAGTATAACTACGAGGTACAAAAGCCAGTACAAAAGAGTTTTTGCTCTAAGATCAGATTTTGTGAAACAGACTTTAAGTAAGTAAGTAAGTAGGTAGGTAATTCAAATTCAAATTCAAATATTTTATTTCAAAATTATATCCATTTATTGTTAGTAGGTAGTAGGACAACTTAGGCAAATTAGTATTAAATTAAATAAAAAGTCTAGGTCACCGTGGTCACTATTATGTACCTACTAGGTACTTGTACTATTTTGTATTCTGTGTCAAGGGTTACATTACCTACGAGTGGTGTTGTTATATACAAATAAAGGTAAATTTATCAAATCTCAGATAACATTTATCAAAGGATTTAGCAGATTTTTGGAAATTCTTTCAAAATGAATATAAATTTCTCCTCAAAATTTTATTTGATGATTTAGTCATTGGCCCTGATAGTAGCCAATTTTTGACGTAATTGTAATTTAAACTCCGTTTTATTGTTATATATAGGTCCAAGGAATGATCAACGACATATCCGAGACTAGCGTAGAGCCCTTTGTTTAATTTATATAATACTATTATGGTGTTGTGATGTCCCGTAATTGCCATCAAAAAGTGGTTGTAACGTGCATTTTAAATATTTGACATTCTGCAAAAAAAGCATCTTTATCTTTACACAGCCAATGACTGCTCCATCCTTTCAACCCTAGGCCGGCGCTGTTACGTTACCTAACTGCTGAACATAGGCCTCCCCCCGAAAGAGGGTCTTTGCCATAGTCACCACGCGTGGCAGGCGGGTTGGCAACCTCAATATTATTTTGTAACGCACAAGCAGCGGCGGCCTTACCCATTGCGAGGCTCCGGGCGGCAGGTCTTTGCGAGGCCCTTTGTCCTTCGTGAAAAGTGTGTGACGCGAAAGAACGTCTGGTTGTTTGACTTAGTTATTTGTCATGCTTAACGAGAAATGCTAAGGTTAATAAATAAGGCAATAAATAAAAGAATCATGGCCAAATTTCTATAGGAGCTGGACTTGACTATTATTTTTCATGTCCCAAAGCAAACTATAGTTAGATTGGTTTGTTTTTATGTTGTAAACACCATTCCGTTTGAAAATCATATCTAAATAGCCACGATTTTTTATAATAACGTCAACAATACTTTTGAGGTTAGAATCAACAACTAACTTTTAACCGACTGCGACATAGCCTAAAAGTGCAGTAAGCGATAGGCGAGGAGGGTAATCAGCGATCTCGTTTCCATTTATTTCGATTTCTCTCAGATAATTACGCAAAAAATAGGATATCTCTCAGCGCGAACCCCTTGTCTGTCCATCAGACAGAACGCTTTGCTTCCTATGAACCTACGTAATTATTTTTATGACAAGAATCCAGTAAATAATAAATCAGCGTAGTAGTTGATTTGATACCTAGGTACATACTAATTAAATTGAATTATAACTAACAACTATTCAGAAAAACGTGATTAATTATAGTATTTGAATACCAAATCCTTTCATACGCGATTGACGAAATCACAACTTACCAACTAACAGTGCAGTCTCTGTGCAAGAAACTAGCACCACTACACGGAGACCACTCTATCCGACCCGCCGGAGAAGAGTGCGCCCGCGAACGCGACGCGGCCCCCCCTCGCCCTCCCGACCCTTAGTTTGCTAAGAACCTTCCGATGCCCTCGTAGACCCGAAGTCCGAGAGGCCCGCGAACTATAAAGTAGAGCGACAGTTGCACAAAACTCCCCTAAACTAAAAGCCATAATCCCTCAATCTCCCCGTCAGCGACCGCCCTTAGCTGAGGTCCAAGTCCCACAGGGGACGCCCTCTTGCGCAGGCTGCTTAGTTTGTAGTGTTTAAACCATTTATCTAGGCTGGAGCTATGCTCGCCTTTATGCCCGGTGAAGTAGCAAAAGCCTCAGGGCTAACTTCATAGGTCCGTCAGAAAAAAAAAACTACATAAAAAATTGTTATAGACCACAAACCGGGGTCATTTTGAAGATTCCGATTTTCTATTTCAGAAGTCATTGAACAGATACTTTCTAGGCAAGCGTGTATCATCTTAAGCCTTATTTTCGCCTTCCACGGTATAAGTCCTTATTTTACGGTACTGGTGAAATAAGAGACAATTATGTAGTTAAATCATCATCATTCTCGCTGTTTTAGCTACTTGATGGCGGTGGAATGATGTGGAATAGTGCAGTCATCGAAGCGAAAAATTAGTTCTTACCTCCGAATTTTTTTTAGAAGGAATTTTTATAGCTGGATCAGGATAAGAGTCACTTTCAGGCAATAAATGTTTTGGAGAGGTTTCTTGATCGTCACTTTTTATATATTTATAATGAACTAGCTTCCGCGCGCGGTTTCACCCGCGTAACGCCCGTTCCCGTAGAAACTTTATAATAAAATATAGCTTATAGCCTTCCTCGATAAATGGGCTATCTAACACTGAGAGATTTTTTTTAAATCGGACCAATAGTTGCTGCGATTATCGCGTTCAAGCAAACAAACTCTTCAACTTTCCCTATTATGGCAAACAACTCATTATTAGGTACCAATTCTTTGCGTTTTTATACTCGTGATAATTTCTCAATGAAATGTCCGATTGGAATAAAACAAAAAGTTTTTTACATCTACATAAATACCCTTGATAACATAATGCTTAATTTGGATAAGGATTAATATACACATTTAACGTAGTTTCTTTCTTCAGACAATTTTATAATTTTTTATGAACATAAAAGCGGTTATTGTGGCTAAACTACGATAGTTAGATATGTGCTCTCGCGGACTTTTTTGTAGATCTTAATAAGACCTACAAACCCGTAGTACATCATTTTGTTCTATTGTCAATAGTTTTTGCAGCGCACGCATAAGTAGGTTTTCGATTTTACACCTTGGGTTACAAAATCGTAATTTTCGTACGGATCCCTAATTTTTTTGAAAATAAAATATATCCTATAACCTTCCTCGATAAATGGACTATCCAACACTGAAAGAATTTTTGAAATCGGACCAGTGCTTCCTGAGATTAGCGCGTTCAAACAAACAAACAAACATACAAACAAACAAACTCTGAAGCTTTATAATATTAAGTATAGATATATTATAATAAATAAAAATATAGTGAAAAAAAAATTACTTGGGTTGTTGCGCGAGGCCCCTGCAAGAGCGAGGCCCCGGGCGGTTGCCCTGTTCGCCCCCCCCTAAAGCCGCCACTGCCCACAAGGTAACGCTGCTGCCCGTTCCCTGTCATACGATGGTTAAATATAATGTTATAACAATCAGGACCAACGCCAACCAGACCCGGAAAGAAATTTTAGAATCTAAACAAAGACAAATTGGGTTGGGGGATCGAACTCACGACCTCCGAGATTAAAAGCGAGCCATATACCGCTTCGCCGAAGAGGTTGTCTTAAAATCTTGCATTTTAAATATTAGTATTTCTTCTAAAAAAGCTACTTTACACCACAGCCGCTCCATGCTTTCAACCATAGGCTGCCGCTGCACTGTTAAGTTCCTTTTTTTTTTCTTTTTTTTTTAACGTTGTGTATATCTTTTAAATACTTCCCACCGTCTTGGGGAAAGACGGTAGGCAGTGTGGGACTCCTTCACTTGCTCCCGGCTCTGTAGCTTGCGAGCCGGGGCATAACTGTTAAGTTACCTAATCTATTCTGAAACATATTGGTAAATAAACTTACCTACCTGTATAGTCGGTAATTTGTGCCTAAATATTAAAGTGAATGAGTTACGATCGATAACCGATACCAGACATCACGTAATCCCCATCACATCGTTATCGCTAATTTAAACTAAGTACCTAGGTACCTACTTAGTTCAATGCATTATATCTACATATCATCATCAGCCCGTATAACGTCCACTGCTGCACATGTGCCTCCTCCCGAGGGAGGGTATGTGCCATAGTAGAGGGTATTTGGCAGGCGGATTGGTGACTGCAGTATTATGTTGTACCACACAAGGAAACGCTGCTGCTCATTCCTTGTTATACCTACGATTATCATAGATGATGTTATAGCAACAAGGAGGGTAGTCTCTCAACCAACCAGACCCAGAAATAATCTTAGAATTTACACAAAGATTTCCTGTCCACCGTGAGAATCGAACCCACAACTTCCGAGATAGATTCTACACATGGATATTCTGCCATAATGTAGGTTTCTTAATTCATCATTTAACATCATTCACATATAGGTATAGGCCTCCCTCATAGATCTCCAGTTGTTGCGGTTAGAAGCGACCTGCATCCACCGTGATCCCGCGACCTTAACTAGACCATCCGTCCATCCAGTTGGTGGACGTCCTACGCTACGCTTGCCGATCCGCGGTCTCCATTCGAGAACTTTTCGGCCCCAACGGCCATCTGTTCGCCGTGCTTTCTTAATTAACATTTAATATTATATTGCCAAATGCGTAACATTAACAAACACGGTTGACTGGTTTTAGGCGAAGTTACGCTAGATCGGCAATCCATTAGGACACAGCAACAATTCTACGCGGGTTAAGTTAGTAGCAAAACATATGATAACAGACGGGAAAAAAGGGAATTCTGAATGCCTTGTCATTTTATTTTGTTCATACGTAGGTACATTCACGCCTCTTTCACATAGGGGTAGGCAGATACCACTTACTTCCACTTGCTACGATCTTGACATACCACTTTCGCCTTTTCTAGATTCAATAATATCCTCTCATACAAATATGTCCTTCGGTTTAGGGTCCTTTTAACCTGGCCTTTGTGTGTGTGTCCTAGATTTTGCTCATAAATTTAATAATATATATAATAAATTGCTCGTATATTAACCACGTTGATTACAAATATGTTATTATTATCTTTCAAATGAGATAGGTCCCTACTACGTAGTGGTTTGTAGGATCAATATGTAGGTAGATTTTAAAATATAAGCCATTTATGTAAATAAATATAAGTAATTTTTTTTTCTAACTATACAAACAAACCTTAAATTGACATTGGGCGTTATTCTACCATATGTCAAGCTTTGTTAATAAGTAGGTAGGTAATAAGGATAATGATTTAGCTACATAATATTTACGACCCCCAAAATATCGTTTTGTTGTTTTAGTGTAGGTATATTGAGACTCGAAATAATAAATAGCTATATAGCTATATGTATATTGTTTATCACATAGGGATATTTTACAAATAAAAATCAATTGAATTGTGAAAAATATATCTAATGATCTATGTTTTCAACATATTGTAGGTACCTATCTAATAATTTGTAGATATTCATGGTACCCAATCAAACGCCACCTTGTTAGCGGAATTATCTATCGGCTTCGTTCCAATATTACTAAACTACAATTCTGAAACCTACAGGTTGAACATTGTTTGTAATGTATCCCTATATAAATAGTTCAAGATCAATTCTGTTATTCACCTCACTAATTGTGTTAATAGGTACCTACCACTAAAAGTAGAAGATTAATTTACTCAAGTATCAATTTCATTGCTATCGTTCGACAGAAATTTATACTTACTCATAAGTAGGTAGGTCATTTTAACTAACTTATTTTGAATATAATTGTTGATGTTGCTGCCTTAACAGCAAGATATCTTCAGTACCTATATTAAAATATGTCTTTTCGTTACTCTCAATGTAGACAAATTATTATTATTATTCGAGATCATAAATAAATCTTTTCATCTCGTGAAACTGTCATCTCACAAATTCAATGCATTTCAGGCATAATGAGTGCCGGCTCAGAAGTCTCAGTCAATAGAGCTCGTTGCTCGGTGCGCGCGCATCCACAACCTAGATAGAGAGAGATAGAGAAAGCTCCATTACCAAGGAGCAGCAGCTTGATATCCTTGGCGGCCTGGACGCCATCCTCCTTGAGGTTCTTCTCGATCTGCTTGCTGCGCGCGATGGCAGCGCGCTCCTCGGCGGACGAGGCGCAGCCCATGGCGATGGCGCGCACGGCCTGGGTCGCTACGCGCGGCAGCGCCGGGCCCCTGGCATGCTCGCGGCCCGTCGTCGCGCGCAGGGGGCGCCGCGCACGCGCTCGCTCGCGCACGCGTGTCCGGGAGTCACACGGGACCGGCGCGGGCTCGGCCTGGCACGGGCGTCGGGCACGAGAGCGAGGTGGCGCCGCGGCGTGGGCCGGCGTACGAATGACGGAGCGCGCAGAATCCGCGGCTCGCCCACTGCGCAAGCCCGCCGTCCCAGCCTCCCTCACATACTAATTACACACCCTACGTCAGACTTGTGCTGCGTATACACCACCTCACAATATGTTTCCCTAAATGCCACCTTATGGATATGGTTACTTTGTCTGAGTAAACCTATTTTGCCTATTATTGGAACTGGTCCAATAATAACTTCGAATGATATTGCGTACAGGTCGCTCTTTACCTAACTAGGTAAAGTAAAAATATTCAAGATCATTATTAGGGGATTAATTTTATTAACAAGTAATGGTGGACTGTTGATTGGAAATGATTATCATAATGTTTATTAATTGTAATCTTAACGCGTAGGATAGTTTGACAACTGGAATTCATATTTGTCATGATCAAAGTCAAGGTTAAGGGTTAAGAGGCTATGTTAAGGGTGGGTTTTTAAGAGTAAAAAATGGTTAATCTCGATTTCCGACAAAACTACAAGTCCTTTGAAAAAAAGTTAAATAGCAAAGATGTAGATACCTAATAAAAAGATCTACAATTTTTATACTTACACTTTTTACCTTTTATTTTTATCTTGGTTTTTAGGGTTCCGTAGCCAAATGGCAAAAAACGGAACCCTTATAGATTCGTCATGTCTGTCTGTCTGTCTGTCCGTCCGTATGTCACAGCCACTTTTTTCCGAAACTATAAGAACTATAATGTTGAAACTTGGCAGGTAGATGTATGTTGTGAACCGCATTAAGATTTTCACACAAAAATAGAAAAAAAACAAAAAAAATTGGGGTTCCCCATACTTAGAATTGAAAATCAAAAAAAATTTTTTCATCACACCCATACGTGTGGGGTATCTATGGATAGGTCTTCAAAAATGATATTGAGGTTTCTAATGTCATTTTTTTCTTAACTGAATAGTTTGCGCGAGAGACACTCCCAAAGTGGTATAATGTGTGTCCCCCCCCCCCTGTAACTTATAAAATAAGAGAATGATAAACTAAAAAAAAAATATGATGTACATAACCATGCAAACTTCCACCGAAAAGTGGTTTGAACGAGATCAAGTAAGTATTTTTTTTTTAATACGTCATAAACCGAAACCACAATTTACCTTTCATTCAATCAACTATTATTAACATCTATCACAGTTGCAACTAGTACGGAACCCTTCGTGCGAGAGTCCGACTCGCACTTGGCCGGTTTTTTATTTTTATCTTTTACAAATTTTGTTTTTTTTTCCCGAAATTTGGTGATGACTTTACCTTAGTACGTCTTAAACATACAAGATTCATCATGATCATCAGCCCGTATAACGTCCACTGCTGAACATGGGCCTCCTCCCGAGGGAGTTTCTTTGCCATAGTCACCACGCTTGGCAGGCGGTTTGTTGACCGCAGTATTATGTAGTACCACACAAGGAAACGCTGCTGCCCGTTCCTTGCTATGCTATTATTATAGATGATGTTATAATAATCGGGACCAACGGCTTAACGTGCTTTCCGAGGCACGGAGGGTAGTCCCTCAACCAACCAGACCCGGAAAGAAATCTTTGAATTTACACAAAGATTTCCTGTCCGGTGTGGGGATCGAAGTGATCGAACCCACGACCTCCAAGATTTAAAGCGAGCCAAATACCGCTACGCAACGGAGGTTGTGTACAAACAAACAAGATTGTTTTTATTCAATTTTTTTTCTTCTTATTTTGACTCAACAACCGAATATACAGGACGTCTCACGTCACAGGACACGATAGCATTTGTGACTTTTGAGACAACATTTAGGACCACAAAACAAGGGCTTATACCATGTTACAGCTTATTATCTTTCATTTCGAGGTTGTCCCCTTTTTTAGGTTTCCGTAGTCCACAAGGAACCCTTATAGTTTCGTCATGTCCGTCCGTCTGTCCCTCCGTCCGACCGGGCTCGTACTCCGCCGTTACTGCATCGATTGTCACGAAAATTGGCAAAGAGATGTTTATTAAAGATCAAAACTTGATTTTTAAAATTATGAAAAAAAAAATATTTTTTCCCGCTTTCTGCAACTGTCGCTCTACTTTACAAATCGTTTCAAACTGCGACAGGGCGAGGGACGACGCATCGCGATCGCTGACGCTCTCTTCTCCGGCGGGTCGGATAGAGTTTACAAACTCTTTAAAGTAACCTTAACGAGGTTTCTACAGATGGTTTTCAGCATTTGGTATTCTGCTAGTTCCATATTTTTTTTCTTTTTGCTGACTGCTCTCCCATAAGACACAACCAGCATTATCAATTTATTTTAGTACATAGTTTTAAAAGACTACCTAATACGTCACAATCGTAAAGGAAACGGAATAGTATCCCATGGTACGTCATTTTATTCAAATTAGGTACCTAATGGAATTTAAGCCCATTTTGAATCTCACTTATTTGCCATGTCTAATTGAATAACTAAGTACTTAGCATTATTTGCGAAAGTCGGATTCTGTAAATAAAGTGCTAAGCACTAAGTATGCGTATTTAATTTCCCAGTTGAATAATTATATGTTTCGCCGGACCGTCTTATGCGAGCCTCACCGCGTGGAAACAGGTAGTAAAATAACCCAGTGATTTTTTTTTCGGAGTGGGGATCGAACTCACGTTCTTGAATCTTAGGACTTAGTCATAGACAAAACATATTATAGGACCAGATGCCTACGTGCAGTTCTCGGTGTCCTTATTAATGGCACTCGGAGCAGCCCCGAAGGTTTCAAGTGAATATACCGTCTCCTCGTATGATTATCATATAATGACTATGGAATGGGGAATCTTGTATACCCCGCCGCGGCAGTTGTGATTCCTAATCAGGGCTGGAATTAAACTCCGCCCTGAGCACTGACGAACAAGCCGCGCAATGCAATTTGATAATACTAGATTTTTTCCACTTGCCAATATTTGCCGCCCAAGAAAATTTGTCACCCTGGGCACTAGCCCCGACTGTCCCTAGTGTAAATGCACCACTGTTCCTAAAGTATGAGAACCGGATTAAAAAAAAACTGGCCAAGTGCGAGTCGGACTCGCGCACGAAGGGCTCCGTACCATTTTTAAGTACCTACCAGTTGCCGTTAAAGATACCGTGCAAAAAAGGGTTAGAAAAAAAGTTTGTTGTATGGGAGACCCCCATAAATATTTGTTATTTTGTTTTTAATATGTTGTTATAGCGGCAACAGAAATACATAATTTGTGATTCAACTGTGAAACCGCGATAGCTAATCGCGGTTCTTGAGGTACAGCCTGGTGACAGACAGATAGACAGACAGCGAAGTCTTAGTAATAGGGTCCCGTTCTATTACCCTTCGGGTAGGGTACGGAACCCCTTAAAACCTTAAGATATTCGATTTGATTACTAAATTAAAGTACATTGGTACGGTGTTAGGTACCGTTGTTGGTAATTGTTAGCTGCATTTAATATTTCAAGGAAAAAACCATGGGAAAAGTTTTATTTACGTTAATTGTTTATTCAATGTCTAATAGTACTTGAAGCAATTATGAATGTACGTACAATGATAAATGTAGGGCTCATTTTAATTTACAGGCAACTATCTATTTTCTACACGCAAGGCAGTTCGTCTATCGGAACTTCTAGCCGCTGCTGGTTATAACATTATTTCTTACTTGGGTGGGAATAAATGATTCTCTGTAGATATTTGCTATGAAACTTTGTTAGGCGCTCTTTATAAATAACTCCCAGGTTTTCTATCTATCCTTACTTAAATATAAACAAGCGGATCTGACAGACGTTGTCCTGCATGATAATATATTAATATATACATTATATTATAAATGATTTGTAAATCTAACCATCCAGGGCGCCACCCAAACGTGTATAAAAAAAACATTCAAATCGGTCCAGCCGTTTAGGAATTCTATATATAAAGATAAAACAAAAATTTGTGAGAATTTGGGGATGGATGAACGTTTTACTAACCTTTCTTTCTTTCACGCAAAACTTCTAACAAATTTCGCTGAAATTTTGCACGCGATTAGTTTATTAGCTGAATTAATATATAGACTACAAACATCGCACTGCGACCCACTGGAGCAGAGTAGCAGTCCAACGCGTGTAAAACGATTTAGTTTGATATACACCCAGACTTAATGTAGGAACAAATTTCGTCAGTCATTTCCTCCCGAGTGATTGATAACTTGTAAAATGCTTGAGAAAGTTGTACTCACATATCATGAAGCCCCGAAATCGTCAGATAGGTACAGGTTATTAATTTAATAAATAAGAACTATTGACAATAAGCGCGGGAACTGCAAGTTGACCACGCACCGCATCGCGGTTCGTAGCCTGTTCTGAGGCGAGGCGATTACGTTACGATACTTTGACTTTGACTTTGAAATAGTATAACGCAGGAGCATCATCTATCTATATTAACTACCGGCAGTTTTTTTTTTTTTTTCGGACGTACATACGTAGTTAGCCTTGAGGCTTTTGCTACTTCACCGGGCATACACTACCGGCAGTATTCATCTAATCTAACTAGCCAATGTTGCACCACTGCAGGGCAAAGGCACACAACTTTATCTTTTGAGAGTGCCGGCCAGTCCTACGGTAGGAGTCAAGCTCGTCCTGCCAGCTTCGTCTCGGCCTGCTGCGATGGAATCGTGCGTTTACTGGGACAAATTCGGTGGTTCTTTTAGCCTAATTGTCATCTGACATTCATCTAGGAGGAAATTACGAATCTAAAGGTTATCGCCATTATGATCTAAGCTAACTGTAAAATATATATGGTTTGAGAGATGAGTCCATGTCTAGCCGCTTTCCTTTGGCTTGTCCCTCTGCAAACCTAGCTATAACATGCGTCTCAGTGCCATTAGGATCACGCGAAAATCGAAACAATGTCGTACGATTTACCGGGAAAATTGTTTCTGTTCTTAGGATTTTTCCTGTTCTGATTAATTGTGTGAGTTTTAGTTTAACCTTAATCCTAGCTGGTGAAGCGTATTGTATAAGATACAAATTTTTTTTTCTGAGAGGGAATACGGGATAAGTACTTGCCTCTCTCCAGCGCAATCAGTGGCGGATTTACCAGCAGGCTAAGTAGTCTAGAGCCTAGGGTTCAGAATTTAGGGGGCGGCAAATTTAGGCAAACATCATCATCATTGTAGGGTGTGGACTGTATTGTAGGGATCTTGAAATTAAATTCTTGGTTGCTTCATAAAGACGTCTGTTTATTATTGCTCTCCAAATCAGAATGAATATAACAATAAAATCGACCTATATTTATACCTCCGCGAGACGCCCGCAATCGGTGGTGGTTTGCGTGCGCCCGCGGTTACACGTTAACAAATCATATTTATTTACAATTTATACATTTCTACAAGTCCTAACTTGTCCGTACGTGAGTCGTACTGCACATCTCTCCCCCCAGCGCAGCCCGCGTAGCTTCCTCTTGCACCAGTACGACGAGCTTGCTGACGGGACGCTTAAAGATGCCAGTCTTCGTTCGGACGTCTGCCACTCGGATGCCGCCGTCGGGTCCCACGTAGACACGCTCCACCTTCCCCATCGGCCACACGTTCCGGGGTAGGTTGTGGTCCACCACCACCACGACGTCTCCAACCCGCAGCGGTCGCCTCTCGTCGGTAGGTTGTCCTCGGGGCACGAGTGTAGGTAGGTACTCGCGCACCCACCGTTGCCAGAAGCAGTTGGCCAGCGCCTGGCTGGCTCGCCACGTCCGTCGATCGTCGAGGTCGCAAGGCCCGATGGTCGGCAGGCCTGTCGACGACCCCAACAGGAAGTGGTTCGGGGTGAGCGCCTCCGGGTCCTGCGGGTCCACGCTGACGTGCGTGAGCGGCCGGGCGTTGATAGAGAACTCCGCCTCGGCCAACAGCGTCCCCAGCACCTCGTCCGTCGGCTCCCGCTCCTTCAGGGTGGCTGCCAGCGCCACCTTGACTGAGCGCACCAGGCGCTCCCATGCGCCTCCTTGATTTGGCGCTCCCGGCGGGATGTAGCGCCACTCCATGCGGTGCAGTTGTCCCTCCTCGCGTAGCGCTGGCTCCCACTCCGCGTAGGCCGCCCGTAGCTCCGTGTCTGCGCCGTGGAAGTTGGTAGCGTTGTCGGAGTACATCGTCCTCGGCCACCCTCTGCGCGCCGCCATCCGCCGCAGCGCCATCAGCGCCGAGCTCGTGGACAGCGAGGGCACAAGCTCTAAGTGCACCGCGCGTGATGTGAGGCACGTGAATAGCGCGCCCCACCTCTTCTCTCGCCGGCGTCCCACCCGTACTACCACGGGCCCGAAGTAGTCCAGCCCGCAGTTTGTGAACGGGCGCTGGAACGGTTCTAGGCGGGCTCGGGGCAGGTCCCCGGGTGCTGGTGGCTGCGGTCTCCCTCGGCGCACGCGGCACAGGGCGCACTCTCTTTCCACAGAGCGCACCGTGGGCCGCAGGCGCAGTATCCAGTAGCGCTGCCTCAGGTCGTTGGTCACGCGCTCCCGCGCGGCGTGTCCGGCAGCGCAGTGTTCCCGCAGCACGATGAGCCGGGTGATGCGGTGTTGTCCGTCCATGATGACGGGTCGCTGGGTCTCAAGGGGCACGGTTGCGGCCCCTATGCGGCCCCTCACCCGTAGTAGACCGCCCTCGATCACCGGGTCGAGCTTGTACAGTCGGCTCGACTTGGTGAGAGGGCGCGTCGCTCGTAGCCTTTGTAGCTCGTCGCCGAAGCTCTCCTGTTGCGCCCGCTGGATGAGGGCGCGCTCGGCCCTCCGGATGTGCTCGTCCTCTAGACGCGTTGCTCGGCGCCTGCACATATCTACAAATGCTAATACACGCGCTGCGGCCCGCACCAGCGTCTCAAATTTTGAGAAGCGGGAGGGCTCGGGCAGCCAGTCTTCTCTCGGGCCTTCCTCGACGTGGTGAAGGTCCTCCTCCCCCTCTTCGGTGAAAGTTCTCTCGGGAGGCCACTGTTCCTCGGGTCGGTGCAGGAACTCCGGGCCTCTGAACCATCGGTCGCTCGTGGTGATCGGTGTGTGGCTAAACCTTGTCGCGTCGTCAGGCACGTTCTCCGCCGTAGGTATCCAGCGCCACTCCTCGCGGTGAGTGAGCTCAGCGATCTCCCCCAGTCGGTGCGCGACGAACGGTGTATAGCGCCGCGCGTCGTGTCGCACCCAATGGATCACTGTGGATGAGTCGGTCCAATAGTTAGTACGCCGCACTTCGACCCGATGCTCCCTCCTCACAGTAGCCGCCAGCCGAGCCCCGATGACCGCCGCCTGTAGCTCCAGTCGTGGTATAGTTTGCACTCGCCGCGGCGCCACCTTAGACTTCGCTGCCACTAAACTCACGTGTATAGCTCCGTCGGGTCGTAGTATGCGCCAGTACGCCACCGCTGCGTAAGCTTGTTCACTCGCGTCGCATAGTACGTGCAGCTCTATTTCGTAATACCCCTCCAGTGAGTAGCATCGTTCGAGTCGTAGGCGGGTGAGGTCCGGGAGGCGCTCCAACCACGATGCGAAAAGCTCGTTCTCTTCCTCCGGTACTGGTTCGTCCCAGGCCATCTGTAGTCGCCACAGGCTCTGAAGCACGATCTTAGCTCGGATCGTATAGTGACTCAGTAATCCCAGAGGGTCATATATAGACATGACCGCACTGAGGGCTTCCCTCTTGGTGGGAGCGCGGCGACGATCACGTACCTCGGCCGGGACGCGGTTCATTGATGTGTTGAACCCCAGCTCGTCCTGCGCCGCGTTCCAGTGGAGTCCCAGTATCTTATTCTCAGGTCCTCTCCCTCCCAGCTGTGTCGGTGCCAACGCTCGCAGGTCGTCCGGTATCTCTGTAAGTACATCACTATTATTTGTATTCCATGAACGTAACGTGAAGTTAGCTGCGGCGTGCACTTTCATTAGCTCGGACACGGCACGTCGGGCTTCCTTATCACTATCGTAGCTAGCTGCGAGGTCGTCCATGTAGTGGCTTCGTGTGATGGCTTCGAAGGCGTACGGGTGAGTACTCGCGTGCACTTGAGCGTTGTAATCGCGTACGTAGTGTGCCATGAAGGGAGAGCTCGCCGCACCGAAGATCATACTTCTCATCTTAAAGCGCCGGGGCGACGTAGTCCGATCTGCACCTCTCCACAGGAACTGTTGAGCCGGTTGGTCCTCGGGACGTATCTTCACTTGTAGGAACATTTCTTGTATGTCCGCTGTGATGGCTACTGGCTTCTCACGGAACCGGAACATTATGCCCTGTAGTGACATCAGTAGGTCCGGGCCCTCCAGTAGGTGGTCGTTCAGGCTGACCCCGCCGCTCCTCGCCGCCGCGTCGAACACCAACCGTTGTTTGCCCGGTTTGTTAGGGTTCCGCACAGCGAAGTGAGGTAGGTACCAGCTAACGGCGCTCGTCTGTTCGGAGCCGTCGCACGGCACCGCGTACCCCTTCTTCAGCAGGTTCTCTACTTGCTTAGTGTACTCCTCGGCGAAGGTTGGGTCGGCATCCATCTTCTGTTCGACCTTGTGTAGGCGGCGAAGCGCTGCGTTATAGCTCGACGGCAGCTGGACCCCGTCTTCCTTCCACGGTAGTCCCACTTCGTAGCCCTCGGTGGTCCTCTTCAAGGTACGTTCTACTATCGACACGGCTCGGAGGTTCGCCTCGCTCACTCGGGGGGTGTGAGCGACGCCGAGCGCGTCGACCCTGAAGTGTCGTTCCACCATCTCGTGTAGTCTTTGATCTTCATCCGCAGGTTCCTCCGGTACTGGCGTATGGAGGTGTAGCACGTCGTCATCTCGGCTCCGGTGGATGAGGTTGCGCGGTACTGTTCCGTGTACCACCCATCCCAGCTGTGTTCTTGATGCGGCCGGCTCGTTCGCTTCGCCGACCCGTAGTTCCCGTGACACGATGTACTCCCAATGGTCGGTCCCCACCAGGATACCGGGACGTGCTTGGTCGTAACATACCTCTTCCCTCGGTATGTCTGTGGTACGCAGGTGCTTTTGTTTCAACAGGTCACTCGGGATGGACTGTCGGCGCAACTGTAGTCCCTTAACGGTGCGCGCACGAAGTTTGAGAAGCTCTTCTTCCTTCCCCTTGATACGTACCGCGACCAGCTGACTGTTCTGTTCTGTTTGTGACATGTTCACACCTCGCATGTGCAGCTGTCGCCTCGGTCCTCTCGCTCCGATCTTCGTCGCCAGGTCCTCGTCGATAAGGGAGATGGTCGCGCCCTCGTCCAGGAGCGCGTAGGTCCGGCACTCCCCCCGTGGTCCCACCACGGTGACTGGGCACACCTTCAGCAGCACCGCCTTGGGGTCAGCGGTCGGTCGGGTGACCACCGACAAGACGGCCTCTTCCGGTTCCTTCTTGTCCGAGGTAGGTCGTTCCGTTACCCCCTCGGAGTGCAGCGACGAGTGATGGGCGCGGCGGCAGTCGTTCACGCCGCACAGCTTGGCTTTACAAAAGGCTCTACGATGTCGATGTGTTACGCACCTGAAACATAACCTCTTGTCTCGCACCAACTCCCATCGTTGATCGTTGCTCATCTGTAGGTACTTGGGACACCGTGGTAGCTCGTGGGGCTGAGCGCAGCCGGGGCATCCCTCCATGGTCTCCGCTGCGGCGGTAGTGTTGAACACCGCGCTCGTCTTCCTCTTCTGCGCGACGGGCGTCGCCGATGTCCTCACTTCCCTCCGTACCGCCGTGGTGCCGATGTTGCCGATACTAGGTACGTACGTGTACTTAAGTGCTCGGTCCGCCTCTCGCATCAGGAACCGAGACAGTAGCACGATCTCCGGCTCCGCCGACACCTCGTGTTCACTTGCGTAGTCGCACCACCGCGACCTCACGTGCGGGCTCAGCTTCTCTAGAACCTCCCTCGACAGCATCGGGTTGTATAGGTACCCGCGCCGGTCGATGTTCTTGAGCACGCACACGACATTCTGTAACTTAACAGCGAAATTATTTAGGTCCACCGCCGACGCGCTGGGCTTCGGAAGGCGCCTTAGTTCCTCGAACGTTCTGTCGATGATGACCTCCGGCCTCCCGAAGCACTGCTCCAACGTCCGCATGATGTGACCCGGTTCTGTAGCGGTGTACAGCAGCGCAGCCACCACGTCGCGCGCCTCCCCTTTCAGGCAGCCCCTGAGCCGCTGTAGGTTTTCATTCGCCGTGACGCCGTATATGCTTGTGGAGTCCCGATACGCAGCTTTGAATGTCAGCCACTCGCTCGGGGCCCCGGTGAACTCAGGTAGGTCGGCGCACTTGACCCGTGGTCTGTTCATCTTCTCTAGGGCGTCTGTCAGCCGGTCCATACTGCCGCGTGTCCTCGTGGGTGTAGGCGAGCGGCCTCGGAGGTTGAAACGTAGGTGTCTCTCGTCCCGTGACTTGGTCTTCTGTTCTTGATCCGTCACGGGGTTCGCGCTTAGCCACGCACTGACCTTCTGGTGATGGTTTTCTCCCGGGGCTTCGTCGTGGACACTTTCCTGGTCTTCTTGTATCAACGTGACGTCGGCCTCCAGTCGTTTTCTTATTAATTCCGCTTCTATTTCCAGCTCTTTCTTCTTCAGCGCCGCCAGTTTCTCTGTCGCCTCCAGTTCCGCCAATTTCACCCGTGCCGCCACGCTTTCGGTAGACCGCCGGGACCGCATCGACCGCGCCGGGGACCTCGTTCGTCTGTTATCCCCGTGCGTCACGGTTCCCATCGCACCGGCGAGCGGGGCGTCGTTCGTAGCCCCCTGCCCGGTCGTGGTCTCCTGCTGCGTGCTGGGTGAAGCCGGTTGGCCCAGGATCCTGTGGTGACCGATTTCTTCCCTTCCTGGCTCGCCGCGCTGTCCCTCGCTTTCCTCTTGGTTGGTACGGCTTCTGGTACCAACCATTTTCTTGATATTCGCTAGCTGGTTTCTTGATTCTGATCTGGCTCACGAAGGACCAAACTGTAGGGTGTGGACTGTATTGTAGGGATCTTGAAATTAAATTCTTGGTTGCTTCATAAAGACGTCTGTTTATTATTGCTCTCCAAATCAGAATGAATATAACAATAAAATCGACCTATATTTATACCTCCGCGAGACGCCCGCAATCGGTGGTGGTTTGCGTGCGCCCGCGGTTACACGTTAACAAATCATATTTATTTACAATTTATACATTTCTACAAGTCCTAACTTGTCCGTACGTGAGTCGTACTGCACAATCATCTTACAGCAAAAAAAATCTTAACGTCTAAAATGCTCGATAGTACAATTTTCAGTAGTTCAATAGTAGAGGCGGCAAAATTTAAATAGCCTACTGGCGGCCAAAAATGTAAGTTCGCCACTGAGCACAATGGTATGCTAATTATACCACAAGGAAGGTTCATAGTGTCCCAAATGTGTTTGGGACACCATGAAATACAAGTTGAGAGTCCAAAATGGATGTCAAGTAGACGGAAATCAGCTTGAAATCCAGTGTGGTATCTCAATCCACTAAGAATGACCGCGAACATAACTCTTAAAACAGACCGAGTTCCCATACAGAGAATTGTAGAAAAATAGATTCTAGCAGGATTAATTGCTGGCTAACTGTAACCATTCGCTCCCTTATGCCTGGCACTTGCCAGTTCATGGTCTCCTAAAAAACCTTTCTGCCATATTGGCCGTCAGTTCTTCGAGCAATATGCCTATTGCCATTTTAGCTTGCTAATCACTTGAGTTATGCCAGCCACCTTCTCCTTTTGACTCTTCCCTTTTTTCAGATGGAAACAATATAGTTTGGCTTTAGCTACTCTACTGGGCATAAGTAAAACAAGGCTTCAACCTTATTATATAGTTTAATAACTGCAAACAACTTGGGCTCCTGTAGGGCTGTTAATTTATTTGCAGATCACTGATGAAAAAGTGATTTAATGACTTTTAACATATTTCAGGTGAACTGTGTGCAACTGTTTGTTAAAAAAACTGATTTGTTGACACTGGATTACCTGGATTATCTTTATGATTGTTATTTACAAACAACACAATACAATTAAAAGGTATTTAATAATATTACCAATAACATTAGAATTAAAACTGGAAATGAGATCTACTTTTAAATATATAAGGATCCATCAGCAGGTCCTAAATGGTGAATACCAATCAGTAATGCATCTACAAGAGTCCAAACTCCAAGTCCACCAAAACTGAAGAGTTTGCCAATGCCTTCCTGCCAGTGGCCAAGATAGAATCTGTCAGCTCCAAAGCCTCCAAGAGTTAATGCAAGAATAAGGGCTGTGCCCCATCTGGTTCCTGCAGTCCATGAACATCGGATTTTTTTGAGGAACCTTCGTCTTCCTAAGCACACCACATCATCAGACACTGTGCAGTTTGTTCTGAAAAAGAAATGTCATTATGCTTTCAAATATAATAATTATGCAAAAAAATTAATTGCTTAGAATAAAAATGGCTTTAACCTATGGAGTCCGTCCCATAAAGGCATCTCCATGCAAAAAATTAAAATGAAGATATGGATACTAAGAAAAGGATAGAAGATGTGTATTCCAAATTGTATTGCTGTGTGGTTTCCGGCTTAGAATAGACCACCCCATGTCTTCCCATGGGTGTCGTAAAAGGCGACTAAGGGACATGTCTGATGGATGGGCAGCAGCATCTATTAGCTCAAGGTTTATATCTTACTGCAATCACCAATCCATCTGCCAAGCGTGGTGATTATGGCAATATCCCTCTATGACCCTGACTTGCCAAGGTCTGTTAAGAGGAGGCCCATGTTCAACAGTGGATGTTAACGGGCAGTTCCATGATTACAAAAAATCTTATACCATTAGAAAACTTCATGGTGCAGAAGTTGCATAGTCTTTATTTTTAGTTGGAGTTCTGAGGCTTACATAAGCAATGCTGGTGAGACCATGCAGTAGAACTAGTACATAAAAAAATTGTATTGATATATACTCACAAATAAAACTTTAGTGGTGAAGCTAGTGAATTGCAATTGGCTTTTTGGTCACAGCGATGTTCCCACTTCTCAGTCTGGTAACAAAACCTACACATTGCTGTTCTGTTAAATGTTTTGGAACCCTGAAAATAAAATGAAAATAATGTGTTTTAATGCAATGTAGAATATTAGTGAATAAAGGACTTTAAAACTGTAATTCATAAACTGAATTATTTGATACACAGATACTGAACTGAATTTATCATAAACAGTAGATATAGCAATACAGTAGTTGAAAAAAGTTATTTATGTATTTTTGTATCTAGTAATAAGGTAAATCATTGTTAGTGTAGTAGTACCTACATTGCATATAATTTTTGGTTTCACTGTGCATGTGTAATTATCAAGGCCTCCGTAGCGACAATCAATGCTTCTATCGCAATTAATACAAGGATACTGTAATGAGGAACATTCAGGAACTTCTTCCAGATCAGAGTGACAGCTTTTCAAGTAATCCTCGTTTTCACTGAAATTTACTCCTCTGTCATTTGCATCGTCCTTTATTTTATTCTCTTTACTCTGAAGATCCATATTATTGTTTATATTGTTCGCTATAAAAAAAATCATATAACTGTAAAGATTTAAGACGTAATACACTTAAAATATAATATAAACAATGTTTCTGAACTTACCCATATCGGTTACATGAATTGTGTTGAATATCACTAATAAAACTAAAATTAAGCAGTCTCTAATACCTATTCTAAGAGGCAGATTACGTGGCATTTTATATTTACACCATTATCTGTATTTAGTATAATAGAAATGCAAAATTTCGATAGAACGGATCAATCAAAATAAATGTAAATGTCAATTAAACAATGACCATAAACTAGATTTATAACAGCCGGATTTCTACAGTGCTAAAAAGTATTAGACGTTTGGTCTTTTTAGTCTTACCATAAAAATATTATTTTTATATCATTCAAGAATAATACTAGATTTTTCAAGAATTTTGCGGCTCATCTTCAGCGCCTTTATTGCATATTTGCGAATGTGTAATTTTGCGTCAATATGTCATTTTGCGAATATGGCATTGTGCGCCTAATCCCGTTAAAATTGACCAAGATCCCAAATATGATTTCTAATCTTTTTGGAAAACAATGTGCGATGGATTAGACAGAACTTAAATTCTGAAAGCCGATTTGATTGTTTTGTACATAATCATTCACTTTGCACATTCAATCGCCTTTCCTTCGACCTGCTAGTCTTTAAAACTTAACAAATAAGCTACACGTAACTACATTAAGGCGTTATTAACATTAGGCATACGCGTTATTCGAGCGTCTGTTTTTGAGTTTATCGCGAAAAGACAGACAGACGAAGCCAAGGACTTTGTTATATAATACGTAGTGATAGTAGAGTGATTGTGATCACGGATTTATTAAATAATTAGCAAATAACATTTTCACATTAACATTAAATTGTAACATTGTGGATAAATTTAAAATTTACAATAAGACCGTTCCTGGGCAACTAACAAGTTTTAATACACGTAATTTCACCCATCTAAAACTTCGTGGATAAATGACCAAACATGCAGTTATCATAGATTGGTGGAATATTAAATATTGGGCTGTTCTACAGCAGCAGACCTTAAAAGCATAAGGACGGATGACTATTATACTTCCGAAGTATTTGGTCGTCAGTGTCAGTTTACCTTAAAGGCACATACAACGAAAGTTTCTGACGTATAATGGCACATCCGATCTTATGCTTCTGAAACCCTAGAATTTATAATTATTTAAATAATATGCAGAATTTCAATCAATAAAATCCTGCTGCATATTTTCGATACATTAAAATTAGTTGTTGTCCCTCAGAACCACGGCTAACAATAATAATAAAATTAGTAAATGAAACAATACAGTAACAATAATCACATTCAGAACATACTTTGAGAATCGAAATCTTCGCCACATAAATCATCGATTTCTAAGATAGTAGGTTTTCTGCTGTTATCATCATTTTCTCGGGACATTTCGGTGATAGTAGATAAGTCTGGAACAGCACATGTTATTGGGAATATTTGGTTGAGATTGGCACCAAAGCTTGGCACCTTTGAGGAGGCTACGTTAGCCATGTTTGGATTCGTAGTGTCTTCTTCGCTGAGTAAGTACCATTTGGAAGATTTCGAGAGCATAGGATGGGCGGGCAGCGATGGTGGGTCATCGGAGAGGTCTTCAGTTATCATACTGCAGTTTTCCACGCTAATGGGACTGTGGTAGACAGTATCAGGTGTGCTGCCGATTTTATCGGGATTTGACGCTATAAAAAAAGAGAGTTTGGAATAAGTCTATGTTAGTCCTGGATAACTAATGGATTTGAACAATAATGTACAATAAGATTCCCACACACACGGGACTTATTCGCGTGGAGAGCTTTTCATTTTTATTGAAAGGCGAATAAATTTCAATATATTCAATACGCGGTCCAAAATTACTCCTAAAATTGAATCCATTTGCGACAAGAAACAAGCACACCCATCACATTAATATTAAAAATATATTTCTTTTGGCACTTTATTTGTTACCTTTTATTCAAATAAAAACCTTATTTTCTTCAACAGTCAATTTTAATATTTTCTTGGGGGGTGGGGGGATTTAATTAGTTAGTTAGGGTTCGCTTTCACCTGGAAATTTTAACAGGGGTTCGTGGAGCCGAAAGTTTGAGAAACCCTGATCTAGACTAACATGATTGAACCCATTTGTTACGACTATACGATATACCACGAAACTTTTAAGTGCCCCGCGGATAGATAAAAAATAGGAACTTCTGTAACCTATAATAAATTTAAACTTACCAGTGTAAAAACTCTGCACATCTTGGGCATTATTACAATAGACCTCATGTGGAATATCTTTGGCATTGTCATATTGAGCCATACTGGACCACATATTGTCATCGTTCATAGAATCGCCCAATGTGATGGCTGATTGCATCGAAGTCTCTACCAGCTCCACGCTATCATCCACACATTCGTTAGCATTAAGACACGTATCAGAGTGATTATGTATCAGATCTACACTCTCATCTATTGCGGGAAATAAACCAGATACAGTATCATTGATTCCACTATCGGTACAAATCGAAACTTTGCTGCTATTTTGCGTAAATGTGGAACCAATTTTTTGTTGGGCTGCTTTGTTATTTTTGGGACGGAGAATTTTTACTTTGATGATGTCTTTCTTCTTTCTGGCATTGGGTTTATCATTTTTATCGATTGTTAAATTAGCTATATTAATGCCGTTGGTTACAACATTATCTTTAAAAACAATCGTTCCAATGGTGGGTGGACAAGATTTCCTTCCCCCTCGAGACAAGAATTCTACATGTTCTTCTTCCACTACAGGTTCTACTGTAGGAACTTGAGCTTTGGCTTTTGAAGTCTTTCTCTTTCGAGGAGTGGAACATCTCTTTTTTGATTTAGTTTTATTTTGAGGCTGCACATCTATTTCATCTAATTCCATAACATTTTCTTTGTCTCGATATGTTGATGTAATTTTTTTAGCGCTCTCTAATAACAAGTCTCGAAGTTTTAAGTCTAGAGTATCAGTTAGATTTGGTTTATCGTCAATATTAATAGTGCCTATTTTGCTAAGTAATGATTCCGTAACAATTTTTTGGTCAGGTGCAGTGGTATCAGTAGTCATTGCATTACAACTTTCAAATTCACAGTCCTGTTCCATCAAAGGCATAGATACATCTATATCAGATATCATATACTTACTGCAAGATATTGTATTATGCTTTTCGTTTGCTTGTGTTTCATTTATAGTGGGAAAGTCATCAGAAGCCTGAATGGCATCTCTAGATATAGACAAATTTTCTACAACTGATAATTCGGGAGACAATGGTAAGGACATGCTAGAGCTACCCATGTCGCTAGTTAATGGACCAGAATTAAAGTTATCGTAGTTGTCGATATCAACTGTAAGGTTTTGGTTTTGATCAAAAGTTGTGCCCAACTTATTCTTAAAATTTAAACTATTTATATTGGGATTTATTTCATCTATTCTTTGTAGTTGCACGAAGGAATGTTTCATAAGTGGCATTAGAAGTTGGTAAGACTCAGATCTGTAAGCTTCAGTGTTCAAACTAGAATTTTCTGGAGCGACTATCTTTACGGGTGGACCCAAGGAACTGTTACTTGATTCATTAGACGCGTCGCTGTTTAAGTATGGATGAGCTCTACTTTTGCTACTACGACGACCTCTACTTAAAACTGTTGACAAACTCATTCTTTTCTTTCTCCTAGTCTCCATCTTTACTGGGCTGATGTCAGAGTCTTGGTAACCTTGAGTGCTGTCTACAGAGTTCATACAAGAGTAGTCTGGTGCTGATACGGCCTGCGCTGTTTCCGTTGAGCTATGAGAAAGGAATATAATTAGCAAATTAGGAATATTAAAAAGCTGGGGAAGCAGAAGCTAAAGTGCTGATTAATGGCGTAAATATTAAACAAGCAACATGCAAGGTGCAGAGGCATCAATGGAAGCAGGTCAACGAACTTAAATACATCATTCAAAATCACTCACCCCAAAAAAGCCCGAGTATCACTAATATTAAATTAAAATTAAATCTTAACTTAACGACAACTCAAAAAGTGAAATAAATACACAAGATTAAATTCAAAAGTTTATTGATCAGAAATACCACCTGCTCCCATTCCTTGTCACAATTAATTATGTAAAAATACATGTTTTCGGCTCCTTTAACTACTGCTTTTCTGATTTATACAGAAGCGCATTTCCATTAGTTGACAAAACAAACTGCATTTCGACTCCACATCAAACATACCGTTCAACAAACCTTACTTTGATACAAATAAGATTTACTGATGTATCACGATTTAAACCATCAAAATATTTCCAAACCATTAAAGCAAAACATGTATTCTTCATGATACAAAATACATTTTATTTCATATCATCTCATGAAAATGCGCCTTACACAATTGTTATCGCCAAACTTGCCAGTCATACCCTTAGACGAAACATGTAAGAACATTTTTCTCTTAATTGTTTTCTACTAATTACATAAAACTTATTTAATTTACACATATACCATTCAATTACATGTAGATTTTTCGACATTTCATTCAGTTATATATCTTAAACAGGGCTTGGACTAGGGGACATCTGGCATAGTTGCTACTAACTTAATAATCTAACATTTATATTCTACATTAAGATAAATGAATTAACATTCAATTTATGGATATGGTTTCCTTAATAACTCAATATGAGTACATCACTTGTACTTTTAAAACACTATTCTACATGCTTTTGTCATACAAAATATCAATTTATTATCAGTCAATCTTGATTGTTTGCGTTAAGTCAAATAAAATTGTGGTTAATTACATCGAAAGCACTAAGTAGATTTAAAATCTTTATTTTAATTTTATTTACAAATCTTTTTGTTTTTTATTTAAAAATTAGAAAAGTAATTCAATTCAGTAGATTAAAAAAAATGGTATGGTAACCAAACTTCATTATAGTTTTTTAGGATCTATAATTACCTCAGTCTCACTATTTTGTGTTTAAATTTCGCACATTTTGATAAAATACTGAAATAATTTAAAAAAATCATGTGTTTATTAAAAATAATGTTTTATTCTTTTGCTAATTAGCTCAGACATTCAAAATCGATGAATTTCATTTAATTTAAATAAGTTACAATGCATAATCTTAGCTTAAAAGTTCTGACGGAAATTGAATATACTAATTGTTTGATTTACAATAATGATACATATAAAAAGGAAATGATGAAGTTGACTTCTTAATTTATTCATTTCAATAAAAAATGTTAAAAGTTTTCATTTATAGGACAAAACTAAAATGAAAGTTCATTTTTTGTTTTAATTAAATTTATAATCCAATATTTAGATTATTTTTGGACTGACAGTTAATTTAAAATTAATTAATGTTACGTTGATCAATATAAAACGGTATATAATTGTAGAAATAAATATGGAAACTGTTATATTAAAATGTAAAAGTTTTACTTCTTAATTTACTTCCAGCATTAGAATGTAGATATAAAATACATTAAAATTATAATAAAGTTTATTAGGATTTATGCATGTATTTTTATTTTTATTAATATACTTTAGGTAGTAGTCTTAAATTTTGAACATATTGTTATAAAATTAAATAAGTATAGGAACGTCAACAAAACTTGAGTACATGAAGCTTCCTCGAACAAAACGAATGTTATTTCATATTTTAAGTATTTTTTTAAATTGATTCAATTTCGTTATTTATTTTCTGTGATCATCACAACATTAAATAATGTTGCTAGAAGCGTTAATTAAATTAAAAATACTTTCTCTATACTTTCAATGTGCAAAATAATATCCACTTCTAATGAGGACTTTTTAGAACTCCATATTATATATAAAGTTATATACCATAGGTAGGTAAAAACGCACTACACGTGTATTATGGTAAAACTGATAATGAATTCTGAATATATTAAGTATGATATTGGAAATAAGAGGAAGCTATACCTCGAAGAGTTGACTAAGACATCTATTTTTTATTATGTAGAAGAAATTGACAAAAATAGTGCCAGTGCGGCTTATTTTAGATACAACAGGTAAGATGTGTGAGATATTCAGACGAAAAATAGAAAAGAGTTATTGAATTTCATATTTTAACCATCTAAGAATCGTAAATATAAATACTATAGATATATACAGTTATTTTAACAATTCGCTCAACAAAAATTGAACGTAACTGTTACAAAGGTAAAAACAATAAAATATAAATGACCCGGCCTTATCTGTATAAACTTAAAAGTCACAATTTGGTCGCATATAATATGGCCCCAAAATATTGGATATAATGCAAGAGATTAAATTTCAGATTAAGTAACAATATTAAAAGAAAATACTGTATTTATAGGTAGCATAATAATATGTTCTTGTTGTAAAGTCTTATAGCACAATACATCCAGCACTCAACTCAAACCAAAGTAACGCTTTGTTATGAATTGACTATCACAGTCAACGTCCAGAAACTATACATCCTCTGACAAGTACAAGTGCTGAATAAATTTCATAATTCATACTTTAACCAGCCAAATCATAGCCTAAATTGATACTAAAGACAATATTTAATTCAATATTCTGTTACCTGGTTTTAATCTTGGGTTATTACTGCCACTTTGGCAGTATTATCTTTTATAAGTGCACTGAATTGTATTCTATCAGTAAGCATGCAAGACTAAAAACCCCAAAAAGTATCAAAGCCACATTAAATGCGACCAAATCGTCTTTAATGATTACAAACGAATATCGACAGCTGATTACCTTTTCTTAGATTTTTGTTTTTTACTGTTTTTATAACTAGTTGATGTTTTCGGGCTTTTGTTCGTTTGTGGGGGCAGCATATATCTGACGTCCTCATCGGATAAAGCTGCGTTTGAAGCTTCCACTATCCCTTTTGATTTTCTTGTTTGGATAACTCTCGTTTCGTTGTGGTTTACGGGTTCTGTAATAAGTGGAATTAATATTATTAAATATGTAATGTATGTAATATAATAAAAAGTACGACTAGATTTTCAAACATATTAAAAACTAGCGACACGCCCCAGCTCCGCACGGGCGCAATGCTGATGTATTATACATATATACCATCCTCTTGAATCACTCTATCTATTAAAATAAACTGCATCAAAATCCGTTGCGTAGTTTTAAAGATTTAAGCATACATAGGGATAAAGGGACAGAGAAAGCGACTTTGTTTTATACTATGTAGTGATATATAATGTATTCATGTGTTTATACTAGAACAAGAAAGTATAATTGACCCGCTTGTGGAGGTTGCTTCGTTTGTAGTTATTTAAACCATTTATTAAGGCTGGAGGTCTGCTCGTTTTTACGCCCGGTGAAGTAGCAGAAGCATCGTAGCTAACTTCGTATGTCCGTCCGAAAAAAAGGGGATACCATTATGATGATCTCACCAATTGAAGTTTTAGCAGGCGACCGTGTTTTTCTCGGCATAATTCTCCTGGTGACATTATTGACGGGTTCCACTGTGTTACTGTTGTGGGAGTTATTGGGGTCCTCCTTTACTTCTGAGCTAGACACCCGCAGGCGTTTCGCAGGACTGGGCGCCGCTGATGACGTGTTCGATTTCGGTCTACCTATTTTTCTGTGAAAAAATAAGAATGTTTTAGATATATTTACATACTTATACTTACATATAATAATAAAAAGCGCATCAAAAATTGATGATGTCACTTTAACAACCTCCGTAGCGTAGCGGTATTTGGCTCGCTGTAAATACGCCCACGCCGTACAGGAAATATTTGTGTAAATTCTAAGATTTATTTCCGGGTCTGGTTGGTTAGGAACTACCCTCCATGCCTTGGAAAGCACGTTAAGCCGTTGGTCCCGATTGTTATAACATCATCTATAATAATCTTATATCAAGGAACGGGCAGCAACGTTTCCTTGCGTTTCCAACATTAATACTGCGGTCACCAATCCACCTGCCAAGCGTGGTGACTATGGCAAATACCCTCCTCCGGGAGGATGCCCATGTGCAGCAGTGGACGTTATAGGGGCTGATGATGACTTTGACAATAGAAAAAATCAAATGATGTTACGTATGTACCTTTTAGTAACATTAGATACTTTTTCATTAACTTCGGGTGTAGGCGTTACTTCTTTGTCTCTCTCTTCAATTTCTTTGAAGATTTCCTCTTCTATCTGATCCACCTTTTCATGGACATCTTAAATAAAAGATAACGAAAAACTTAATAAAATCAAATCAAAAGTATTCATTATTGATAAAGACACATATAAAATATTTTAAATAACATTACATTACAACTTCAAATCGGGTAAATTAAAACAAAAAATATATACTACAATTTCATTAGTTGCAATGCCGGATTTAAGGGAGGGCATCCAGGGAAACTGCTCCGGGGCCCCCACCATAGAGACTTAACATCTTTCAAATTCTGACGAGTAAACTCTACAACTTTTCTTTTATTTATTTTTTCGGTTTTGTACCTTTACATACAGTACTTTGTAATAGTTGTTGTATACTTGTTCATAGAGGTGTAAAAGTAACGAAAAAATGCGTACCCGTATGTATTTGTTACTATAACAATAAGTACTCGTTACTTTCGTATCGTTACATTACTCGTTACTTCTGATACCTCACAACATGATATTTTATGTTAGAGCAACGAATCGAGCCGTGTTACGCACGCGTACAATGTACTCTATAGAAAACTTACTTATTAATAAATACACACCAAGCTACGTAAGGTGCATTTTTCGCATTTTAGTATATTTTTTTTGTATTTGTAATTTGACAAAAATACTTTCTTACACACATACAATACCTTTGTATAAACAGTAAAAAACTTTAACGAATTATTTCCAAATTATACTTTATTTAATTAACGGACATCGTTCCTTATTACGAACGTTTTTAAAAAATACACCGAATAAGCGCGCAAGTACGTAAAACATACGATCAACCAGCAAACGTTTCAATAAACGCATCAACGGTACTCGCATTTTCGTATATTGGGTACCTACATTATATAGGTACCGAATATACGAAAGATGCGAGTAACGAAATTCATTATTTAATTCAACACTAGGAGGCGCACCCGTTACTCAGTAACGATAACGAATACATACGGTTTGCTTCAGCTCTAATCTACAGTACCGAATATACGAAAGATGCGAGTAACGAAATTCATTCGTGTGTAACGTTTCGTTACTCGGTACTAGACGGCGCACCCGTTACTCAGTAACGAATACATACGGTTTGCTTCAGCTCTACTTGTTCACTTAAATTAGACAATCAGTAAAATATCAGAATTCAAATCGTCTTGAAAAGTAGGTACATACTTCATTTTTTCTACACATTTAGAGGGAAACTAATTTGTGGCCAGGGGGCCTCTTCTCCATTGTTGCCCCGGGGAGTCCGGACTTTTAAATCCGGCCCTGTGTAAACTTCTTGAAAACATGACCATTGTCCATTTTAATTAACAAGCAAGTGTGCCCTATGCTCCAACTTCTTTTATGTATTTTATTTATATTTATACAGCTCAAATACTAAATTTCGTATTATAGAGGCTATAATAGTATAATAGTAGTATCATATTTGCAAACAATCAGTTGTTTATTCCCACTTTCATCCCCTAATCTTATAACTGGGTGAACCGATTTTGATCAAACATGGCTAAGAACACTCTCGATCAACTTACCCATCAACATTAAAATTTAAAACATTAAAAACCAACAGCAATACAAAAATCCATACCTGGGTCTATTGCAATGATGTTAATAGGCGTAGAAATTCCGCTGCTCGCCTCGTGTATGATGGGTGCTTCCACTATGGCTTTGGCCTTGTTATCAGTAACTGGTTCTGGCTCTTTGTGAAATATTTGTACCACTTGTTCTAACATGGGATGTATTTGAGGCCAATGCCCTTCTAACTGCAATTCCTATAAATCAAATAAATAAATAATTGCCAAAGAATTCCGTGTAATACGCCCTTATATGTAAAAGTGCTAAAATTATAGGACTAAAATTTTTTATCATCATTTGTCACAAACTCCATAACCAGTTTTGAAGTTGATGAGAGAATCTTAGTACATTTATATCATTAAACATTGACAACATGATTAATATGTACGCAAGTTCCTGACCAAAATATAGTTATATATATATATATATATAATAAAGGGTGTGTAATGGGAAAGTATATTTTTTATTAATATTAATATAATAATCAGGGGAGTCGCGTTACGGCGTTCGTACGTACTAGACGCTGCATCTAATAGCTATCGGTGCATTATTATTTATTTAAATACGATAAACAACAGTGGACCGGTTTGCCGGTATAGTGAGGCGGTGCCTACGGGCGCGTGATGAGTCACCTTGTTTACTACTGTGCAGCTTATGGCGGATAGTAATGAAGATGTACAAAGCAGTTTAGTATACACGAATATACTATCTAGCAGCGATTCAATGCGGGAAATGATGGAGGAAGACGAATACCAGAAGTCAATTATGCATTCTGCAATAAGTTATGATTCAAATGAAAGGAAAAGAAAAGACAATGAGTGGAGTTTAGTAGAAAATAAAAGTAAAAAAACTAAAGATAAACAGACAGTGGAGGTATATATATCTTATAAGGAAAAGTTACCTAAGCAGTTTATGCTTGCTAAATTGTTTAAGGAGGAAGATATAAAAGGTATTATAAAGGTAAAATATATAAACAACTATCGTGTAAGGGTTGAGTTTTGTGAGGAGTTGTATGCTAATAAATTAGAAACGTGTACTAAGTTTATTGAGACTGGATGGAGGTTCCAGAGAGCTTGGGAGACATCTACCTCTTATGGAGTTATCAAAGATGTTGATATCGACATATCTGATGAGAACATATTAGAAAGTATTACTTGTGAAGAGGGTGTGCAGTTGATATCTGCCACTCGTCTCAAAAGACGGAATACGGACAAGGAAGATACGGAACATTTATGGATACCGAGCGAAGCAGTGAAATTATGTTTCAAGTCCTCAGTCTTGCCTGAATATATTTACACAGATGAGTTACGAATTAAAGTTGAACCGTATACGTTTCCAGTAACACAGTGTAGTAGATGTTGGAAATTCGGTCATACTGTTAAAAAATGTGCTGGTAAGAATGACATATGCCCTAAATGTGGAGGTCACCATCCTAATTGCGATTTACAATTATTTAAATGTCCAAACTGTAAAGGGAATCATTTGGCTTTGGATAAAAAGTGCCCTTCTTATCTTAAGGAAAAGAAGCTTAGATGTCTTATGTCTGAATTTAACTGTACCTATCGCAGAGCTTTGACTATATATGTTCCACCTAGCCCACCACCAATAAATGATGCTACAACTTTAGAACAATCTAACACATTCATACCGTTTCAAGATATTGCTCCCAATCTTAACAGTACACCGTGTCACACTAATACCATAGAAACTGTAGCAGAGATACACGATGAGGGAACATCAACAAAAAGCAAAAAGAAAAAAAAGAAAACCCAAAATACTAAGCACGTACAAAATGAAATAATGTCGGAATCCGATGGTATGGAAAATGCTAATAACAACTTTATTACAGATGAATCTCAGGATGATAAATCGGAAAACGTTACATTTAAAGAGTTAATAAGTAGATTGAAGAACATAATTTTTATGAAAAACATGTCATTTCAGTTAAAAATTCATAGTGTGTTTAAAACTTGTGTGGAATGGTTTATTCTAGTAGTTGTAAATGTAATGGAAGATTGGCCAATATTAAAGAAAATAAGTAAATTATATAATGGATAAGATTCAGATAAAACTAAATATTATTCAATGGAATGCTCAAAGTATACGTCCTAAGTTAGCTTCATTTGAAAATTTATTAATTCAAGAAAAGATTCACATTGCGGTTATCAGCGAAACATGGTTAGAACAGGACAGTTTTTTTAGAATTAATGGTTACCATATATATCGTAAAGATAGGGACGACAGCTATGGAGGCGTAGCTATTATATTACATTCGTCTATTAAAGCTCAATTACATCATGTTTACATAAATAATACGCAAATTGAAATAGTTTGTATCAAAGTATTTAATTGCCAAGATATTGAATACGTGGCGTCAATATATTGTCCTCCATCGGTACGTACCAGCCAAAATGATTGGGAAGATGTTTTTTCAAAATTTAACACAAAATCTTTATTATTAGGGGATTTTAATGGGCATCATAAGAATTGGTCATCTAAGGCAGATAGTAGAGGTATGCAGATTTTCAATGCAATGTTAGACTACCAATTTGTAGTATTAAATAACGGAACACCCACTCGTTTTAAGCTCGTTACTAATGTTCTGCAACAGTCATCTCCAGACATCTCATTGGCGTCATGCGATATAGGTCTTAAGTTTAATTGGCAAATTTTAAATGAAACTTTAGGTAGTGATCATAGTATAATAAAAATTTGTTCAAATATTGAGGTGACTTTAAATAACATCAACCGTAAAAACTTTAAGAAAGCGGATTGGGTATCTTATAGAAGTTTACTTTTGGAACTTTTTTCAAAATTTACATTTTTAGATGATTTACAAGGTAGTTACGATTTATTTATGCATCAGATTAATTTAGCCTCAGATTTGTGTATTCCTTTGATTAAAATAAATCAAAATCCTCATTCAAAATTTGTTCCTAAGCCATACTGGAGCACGGAACTATCCAAATGTGTTGCCGAGCGTCGTCTAGCTTTAGGTAGATTTAGACGGAACCCTTCTCCGAACAATTTAGAAACCTTAATTAATAAAATTAGTATTGCGCAAAAAAATATACGAAATGCCAAAAGTAAGGGGTGGGAATGTTTTTGCTCATCTATAGATGAAACGTCATCCTCAAGCGAAGTATGGCGGAGAATGAAGTGGATGAAAGGATGTAAATCTCGCACCGACTATATTGAAGAACAAAAAGCTTATCAATTTCTACATTCTTTAACACCAGATTTTGTTCAACCAATAGATTTACTGTTTACGTCATGTAATCCAGTACTTGAAACTAAAATTACAATGCAAGAACTTGAGAAAGCTATCCGGCCAAAAGATACATCACCTGGTTATGACAATATCTCTTATTCTATGATTAAAAATTTACCTGACAATGGAAAACAAATTTTACTACTTTTATACAACAAATTTTATGTATCAGGTTTTGTTCCTCAACAGTGGCGTAAGATCATGATTGTACCAATACCTAAACCTGGTCGAGATCCTAATAGTTTATCGTCGTTAAGGCCGATATCAATGATATCTTGTCTATGTAAAGTTTTCCATACTATTCTAATGAATAGATTAGAATGGTTTATTGAGAAAAACAATCTTTTGTCTAACAAAACATCTGGTTTTAGGAAATGCCGTTCAACGATAGATAACTTATCAAATTTAACTTTAACAATACAGGACGGATTTTCGCATAATAATTCCACGATTGGGTGTTTTTTAGATATTAATGACGCTTATAATAACTTAGATTTGTTTAGTTTATTGCAAACCATGGATCAAATGGGGGTGGGAAGTACAATATGTAAGTATATATGGAACTATCTTAAAGAAAGAAATCTTACAATTAAAGGTAACAACTATAGTTTATGTAGAAGTACGAGTCGGGGATTAGCTCAGGGTGACCCCCTGTCACCACTTCTTTTCAATATAGCTACGACATCGATATGCAAAAATATACAAAACGTATCTTTATCGCAATACGCAGATGATTTTGTGTTGTTTAGTACAGGCAGTAATGTTTCTAATTTGATAATTAATTTACAAGAGAGTTTGAACAATATATCGAGTATACTTTTAAGTTTAGGTTTAGAAATTTCAGTCACAAAAAGCAAGGTGTGTATTTTTAAACGAGGTTATAGAAAAGATATAATTGATCTCAAAATTAATAATGTTTCGTTGCCGGTAGTTAATCATGTAAAATATTTGGGATTGTGGTTAGATCGATCCTTACGATGGTCTAAACACATTAATGAAATTATACAAAAGTCTATGCAGTTTGTCAATATCTTCAAAATTCTTATAAATGCTAAATGGGGGGTACACCCTCGTCATCTGAGGAGATTATATTTATCTTTAGTTAGAAGTAGGTTTGATTATGCTTGTATGTTGTATGATAATGCATCACAAACACATTTAAGTAAGTTAGATAAGACACAGAATATTTTTATGAGATTTATTGGCGGATTTATTAAATCTACGGCGATACACGTTATGGAAAATGAACTACATATAGAACCTTTAACAATACGTAGACATTATTTGACTGGAAAATTTTGGCTTACATCTAAATCTTTAAACAAAATAGAGAATATGCAGTTGTTGGATAAATTAAAAAATAGTTGTAATAACTCGTACTGGAATACGAAGAAAAGGCCTGCATTAATCAAACCACACGCATATCTTCAGAATACACCGCTTCATATAGGCTCTCAATTAGATTTTTTTACGCTGGATACCTGGATAACCAATGTGGATCTTTTAAAAATCATTAGACCGGAATTAAATGTAATTAATAAACCTAAAAAATATTATAAGTAATTCAGAATATTTAAAAAATATGACTGTTCAATATATAAATCAAAACTATTTTTATTGTTACAAGTTGTTTACCGATGGTGCAAAGGATAAGAATAATGTTGGAGCAGCAATTTTTGACCCACAGACCAATGCGTCAGCCAAGTTCAAGATTGAAGTTAATACAAGCATAATGCGTGCTGAACTTATTGCTATAGCTGAAGCATTGTCGTATATCGGATCGATGGATTGCGGAGATTACGTAATATTGACAGATTCTAAATGTGCGCTCCAACATTTGTTACGTTGTACCTCAAAATCTCGAGGAACACCTATAGCCGTCTCCATTATACGTACTATTCGTGAACTCATGATTACTAATAAAAGCATTATCCTTCAGTGGATACCGGCTCATATAGGTTTGATCGAAAATGAAAAGGTTGATATCTTAGCTAAGGAGGCTTTAATAGAAGGTATAGAATATGCATGCACTCCATATGTTTCTGAGCTTTTGTATATTATTAAGGACCAGTGTCATGAGTTGTGGACAGAGTATTTTGACCTAAGATCGTTAGATAAAGGTATATGGTACAAAACTATACAGCCTCACATTTTAAAATTTCCTTGGATCGATCGGGCCAATATGAGCAGGTCAGAAATAGTGATGGCTTTTAGACTTCGTTCCGGACATATTCCTTTAAACAGTTTTGCTTTTTTAATGGACAAAGTTTAAACAAAGTCCCAATTGTTTAGTGTGCGGTAAAACTGAAGATGTTTACCATGTTTTGATGGAGTGTGTCCGGAATGAGGATGAAAGAAATAAGTTTATTGTAAAAGATTTTAATGTTGGGATATGTAATAGTATGCTCTCACTTCCTTTGTCTGAGGAAGCAAGGTCTCTGTATAATTTAGTAAAATTAGCGATTTGTAATAGAAATTAAGAATGTTGTATTTGGATTACTATGAGGTTGGCATCGTCACATAGTGACAAAACCCTCTTTAATAAATAAAGATAAAAAAAAAAAAAAAAATATAATAATCAATAATAATCGATACTTCTTCAAAAAGGATCATTGATTTCGTCACACTTTCCTGCAACGAGTACCTACATATCGATCTATGAGGATGGATATTGGAAATGGAATATCGAAAATTAGAATACCTACACTGATCAAAACATCGACAATTTAAATATCGAATGACCGAAAATTTTAATTACGTAAATTTATAATTTCGAATGGTTATTCTTCAACCTACGTCCAATATATCTAAAATCAAATTACCTATCTACAAAAGTGACATCGAAATACCTAAATATCGATAGTACATAGTTTTGAATGTCCTAAATATCGAAGTACAGAGTATCGAATGTCCTAAATATCGATATTTATTTATGATGTATGTCACAGGGTAATTTAGTGACAGAAATGAATCATTAGTGAACCAAATAAAATCTGCAAGCAACTTTGACGGAGTGTTCACCGGTGGAAGGACCGGTTGGTTACAGTTCTAACCTAAGGGAGTGTTCAAGTATTACGTAACGCAATTTGGGGGGGGGTCGTAAAACGTTACGATGCGTTACAGGGGCGGGAGGGGGTCTTTCTTACAACACGTTACGTTACATTGTTTCTAAAAAATTAGGGAATTACAACTCCCAAACCAAAACCAAAAAAAAATAAAAGCCAAAAATTTATAAAAAATAAACAAAATATGCAGGTGTTGCGAATTAAAATTCTCATGTTTTATTTAGTAGATTAAAACTATACCAAGTGTAAAAACTATTACATAACTTTTTACGACTTTAGGGTAAAAATGGGGGAGGGGGGAGGGGGGGGGTCCAGAAAAACGTTACGGTGCGTTAAAAGGGGGGAGGGGGGGTCAAAAATCTTCAAAAATTGCGTTACCTATGTAATACTTGAACGCTCCCTAACCTGTTTCACCCATTAGCGACTATGACATGCTATAACATTGGTAAATTATATTGAATAACATTATTGTTGAAATGTAAACTAATTAATTAGTTAAGATATTTTTTGTCATTATCATTGTATTTGACTTAAAATAACGATGTACGATGGATTCGTCTTCATTATCAATAAATGTTTTCATTTTCATTTTAGTTTTCATAAAGAAAAATCGAAATGAGAATCTACAATAATAATATAATATGATATATTAGCAAACCAGTTGAGGACAAGTCACAACTAAAATAATTAAAATAACTTACTTCATTGTTTTTCGTAAACTTAATGGTTATTTTTTCGGTCGGCGGAGGCGGGATTACTTTAGTTTCTTCCTTTTTATCTTCATGTCCAGGTATGCAGATTTCAGCGCCTAGAACATATGTAAGAATAAAGTATTTTAAATGCCACATCCAATATGAATAATTTTTATTTTTTGAACACCTAAAAATAATTTTATGTTACGTCTTGATGGTTCTGACGTGGATTGAAGACTTTTAATTGTGCTATTTGTCAACCAATTTAAAAATTCAAACCACCATAGAGCATTGGATTTAGGTAAAATATTTGTATGTTGTTTCAAATAATATTTTAATATTATCCACTAGGTTAAAAGTAAATAAGTTATATGTTACACTCGGTAGTAGTGAAAATAATAAACCATTTTTAATAGATCTTATCCCATTACACTATATTTATTTTATTTGTTTGATTTGATTCAAGGCGAGGTTTGTTTTGAGCAATATTGGTCATGTATAATTATATGTGCATTAATTGTAATATGCATTAATTTAAACATAAGAGAATTTGAGAATTTACCATTGCGGTTTACACTTTCTCGGCCTTGTCTGTGACTAGTTGAAGTCCTGTAAAAAAAATAATTTTATAAAAATGTTTATTAGTATATTGTAAAGCATACCTGGCATATGAGAAGATTTTAAAAAAAGATTAAGTTTCTAATGCATTACTTAAGTGGTCTTCATGCCTGCGTGCCTTTCTAATAACCTTCTTTCTTTGTTTGGGACACATTGGTTGGACTTTTTTTTTTTTTTCGTATTGACATACCTATGTAGCCACGAGGCTTTTGCTACTTCACCGGGCATAAAGCCGAGCAGAGCTTCAGCCTTAATAAATGGTTTAAAAACTGTGGGGCCCCTGTGGGGCTTGGACCTCGGCTCAGGGCGGTCGCTGGCGATGAGACTGAGATAGTATTTTAGAAACACCTTTTGAGTTTTATGTATAAGGTGCTTGCAAAATATATCTGGACCTCAGAAGAATAAGGGCGGATGTACAGTTATCTTCAACACAAGCATTTTAGGTAAGCTGGCGGGGTTTACTAGAATACTAAAAGATTACTTAGCTAGTGAACTTGATTTAAAAAATAAAATGTTACGTATAACAATACTGATGGCAAATCGTCCTGCCGATTATTAGTAACGTGTAGAAGATCTCGTTGTTCCATCCCTTTAACAGTACATTGTACAGTGTAAACTGTACAATCGGGGACGGTTACCGTTACCAAAAAATACGGGTAAAAGTACCAAAACATTTCGTTCCGTTACGTTAAATATTTAACGATAAAAATAACGTTGTATCGCAGGATTTACCGGTATTTTAATAGCGTTACTAATAGCGTTATTTCGCTAAAATCTAGCAACGTCTGGTGCGACGTTGCCAAACCGAAACGAGTGCCGCGCGCGCGCCGTGCATTGGGCGGGGCTTAAGCGGAGCGGCAACAAAAATATGAGTACGAGACGGCTCGCGCTCACGCGTGTCATTTTATTTTAGTGATCATAACAAACATCGAGTTTTTTTTTCGGATTGTTCGCCACAAGGCTTTTGCTACTTCATCGTAATCATAATCATAATTATGTATTCGCAGGAATATTATATAGGTACATTTGCAGGTGGTTTGACATACAAAAAATATAGATACAATAACACTGCGAAGTTTTTTTTTTTGACCTTACTAACAGCATTTTGCAGTCTACTCTTAGTTACTTTCTTGTTAACCCCTCGTGCTAAGCTAAAATGCTTGTGTTACGGGTGGGTTCACGTCGGTAGTGCAATGGGTGTGGTTCGAACCGGCGACCTCAAGATCACAAGTCCGACGCCCTAGCCTGTTTAATAGTTACTTTGGGCTAACTCTGATTTTAAAAGATTCTTTATTGGTGCTCAGCTTGTATTGGCCTCAGCGTGCCATCATATAGCCTTCCTCTATTAATGGGCTATCTAATATTGAAAGAATTGTTGAAATCGGACAAGTAGTCCAATTGCTGGGCATCGGACTTGCGATCATGTGGTCGCCGGTTCGATTCGCACGCATTGCGCTACCGACGCGAACCCACTCGTAACAAAGGTATTTTAGCTTAGCACGAGGGGTTAACGAGAATATAGTAATATATAACAGTAGTTTGCAAAGACTCTGCTAGTAATCTTTTATAAAAAATAAACAATCTTCTTCTTTATAATATTATTATAGACTAGCTACGACCCGCGGTTTTACCCGCGTTACTCTGCTTCAGTGGATTGGAGCGTGATGTTTTATAGCCTATATGTTAATCCAGTTAGTCAACTATTACTTAGCTTCCCGCACGCGGTTTTACCCGCGTAAATCCCGTTCCCGTGGGAACTTAATAACTGATAATGTAGCATTCAAATGGTGAAAGAATTTTTTAAATCGGTCCTGTACTTTTTGAGCCAATTCTTTACAAACATATTTAAGTACAAATCTTTCCTCTTTATATTATTAAGTATGCGTGCAAACTGTCAGACAAATGCGTTCACTAGTTTTTGCGTGAAAGAGTAACAAACATACATACATCCACACATACAAACTTTCGCTTTTATAATATTAGTAGGATATTATTTCTATCATTGCCCTATTTGGGAGTAGTTATGTGGATTTGATTCGTTTTTCTATGGTTTTAAAAAACTAACACCCACTGGAGCGAACGCCTAATATGAAGCATTTTTAATTGTTTCTGAAATCTTTGAATGCTTTTGTTGGTTAGATGCGAGCTGTGTTGTATCTGAGTCGGTTTTGTTACTATATGAATTCTATGAAAAAATTTATACATTTTTAGATAGTATAATGTACGTATTTGCGATGTAATCTGTTATTAAATATCATGGCAAACCAATGGTTATAATTAAACAATTAAATATGCGACTATTGGTTAAAATTTTATAAACTTAACTTAAGCTCATAAATAACGCAAATTTTGTATTTTATAGACTTTTAAAAAGTTACCGTACAGTTTGGTAGTTAATAAATTTTATATTGTATTAACTAGCCTCGTTTTGATATAAGCTTTCTATCCGATCCACAGGAGAAGAATGCGCCCGTGATCGCGACTTGTCCTTCATCCTCCTGACCATTAGTTTGCAAAACACACATCAAAGCTCCTGAAAGCGTGTGGATTACCGGTAAAAGTCTTTCAGAAGCTCTTAAATTCCGCCTTGCTCGGAGGCACCACGCCTAAAGCATGGAACAAAAACGACGTGGTGTTGTTCTTTAAGAGAGGCGATAACACCTTATTAAGGAACTACAGGCCCATCTCGCTTTTGAGTCATGTCTATAAGCAGCTGTTCTCCAGGGTTATTGCGAATCGTCGCGAACGAAAGCTTGATGACCTTCAGCCTCCCGAACAAGCCGGAATCCGAAAAGGTTATAGTACCGTAGACCACATACATACGCTGCGGCAAGTAATACAGAAGACCGAAGAGTCTATAACTTGCCGCTTTGTTTAGCGTTTGTGGACTACGAGAAAGCCTTTGATTCGGTCGAAACATGGGCCGTACTTGAGCCTCTCCAGCGATGCCGTATTGACTATCGGTATATCGAAGAGTTGAAATGTTTGCATAGAAACTCCACAATGTCGGTTCGAGTACAAGAACAGAGTACGAAGGCGATTCCACTAAAAAGAGGCGTAAGACAGGGAGACGTTATTTCTCCGAAACTGTTTACGAGCACTTGAAGGAGAGAAGTTGAAGGTGTCTTCTAGACACCTTCAACTTCTGAATTGGAAAGGACTAGGCATCAACATCAACGGCCAATACATCACTCACCTTCGATTCGCTGATGATATCGTGGTCATGGCAAAGTCGATGGAAGAACTCAGTACAATGCTCGAAGACCTCAACCGAGTCTCCCAACGTCACAACGGTAGGTTTTAAAATGAACATGGACAAGACGAAAATCATGTCCAACGTCCATGTTGTGCCTGCCCCTATAATGGTTGAGAATACGGTTCTTGATGTTGTTGACGCATGTGTATACCTAGGACAGAGAGTCCAATTAGGTAGGTCCAACTTCGAGAAGGAGGTCAATCGCCGAATCGAACTCGGATGGGCAGCGTTCGGGAAACTTCGCAACGTCTTTTCCTCCAATATACCTCAGTGCCTGAAGACGAAAGTCTTCAACCAGTGCGTGTTGCCAGTGATGACCTATGGATCCGAAACGTGGTCCTTTACTATAGGCCTTTTGAAACAGGCTCAGAGTCGCTCAACGAGCTATGGAGAGGGCTATGCTCGGGGTTTCTCTACGAGATCGAATCAGAAATGAGGAGATACGTAGAAGAATGCGGGTTGCCGACATAGCTCAACGGATTAGTTCGTTGAAGTGGCAATGGGCAAGCCATATAGCACGGAGAACAGATGGCCGTTGGGGCCGAAAAGTTCTCGAATGAAGACCGCGGATCGGCAAGCGTAGCGTAGGACGTCCACCTACTAGATGGACGGATGATCTGGTTAAGGCCGCGGGATCACGGTGGCTGCAGGCCGCTTCTAACCGCAACAAGATCTATGAGGGAGGCCTATGTCCAGCAGTGGACGTCCTACGGCTGAAATGCTGATGATGATGAATAATAAATTACGTTTTTAATGTAAAGGTATATTGTAATTTTTTTTAATCAAATTGTAATCTAATTTAATTATTATTATTATCTATTCAAAATTTTATTTTAATTTTATTTGAAAGACAATTTTATCCAACTTAGTTTAATATGTTAATTGTATTGAAATTTTATAATAATTATTTTTTGCTCATATTATAGTGCATGCAGTGCTCTTCTGTAAGTAGTGAGACATTTAGACTTAAGTTTACAATATAATTGTTTTTTAATGTAACAGTGTACTCATTGTTGAAGAGCCAAATATCATCATCATCATCAGCCCGTATAACATCCACCGCAGAACATGGGCCTACTCTCGGGGGAGGGAATTTGCCATAGTCACCACGCTTGGCAGGCGGATTGGCGACCGCAGTATTATGTTGTACCACACAAGGAAACGCTGCTGCCCGTTCCTTGATATACGATTATAATAGATGATGTTGTAACAATCGGGACCAACGGCTTAAGGTGCTTTCCGAGGCACGGAGGGTAGTCTCTCAACCAACCAGACCCGGAAAGAAATCTTAGAATTTACACAAAGATGTCTTGTCCGGTGTGGGGATCGAACACACGACCTCCGAAACTTAAAGCGAGCCAAATACCGCTACGCTACGGAGGTTGTCCCAAATACCGCTACGCTACGGAGGTTGTCGGAGAGCCAAATAAATAAATAAAAATGTAAACAAATTAAAATCTTTCAAATTACTTCTACAGTAGGATAGAGAATAAAAAATCGGCCAAGTTCATGTCAGACCACGCACAATGCAAAGTTCTGTAGTTGGGACTAATTTATCCCATACAATATCTTATATCACCCACTAATTGCAACTTAGTGGACGCTAGAAACCTAAGTTAAAAAAACGGGCCAAATGCGAGTCGGAATCGCGCACGAAGGGTTCCGTACTATTATCGCAAAAAACGGCAAATAAACACGTTTGTTGTATGGGAGCCCCACTTAAAAAATATTATATAATAAACAATAATAATTAATATATAATAAAAAATATTTTATTCTGTTTTTAGTATTTGTTGTTATAGCGGCAATAGAAATACGGTACTATCACGGTTCATGAGATACAGCCTCGTGACAGACAGACAGACGGACCGCGGAGTGTTAGTAATAGGGTCCCGGTTTTAGCTAGTCGTAACTCGTACTAACACCAAAATATGCTAGTCTCCCCAACTTCATTGTTAGAAAGAGATAGGCGTATAAATTACCGGTATAACAATTGCAATTTTAACCGGTAATAATACTGGTAATTAGATAACGTTAACTGACCTATGGGTATCGTTATTAATATCGTTATTTTTTTATCGTTAACGTAACGGTAAATGGTATCGTTATAAAAAAAATAACGGTAATTCGGTCCCTGCCGTGCCGTGTGGTTTCCGGCTTAGAATAGACCACCCCATGTTTTCCCATGGGTGTCGTAAAAGACGACTAAGGGACATTTAGCTGATGGATTGGCAGCAGCATCTATTAGCTCAAGGTTTACATCTTACTGCGACCATCAATCCGTCTGCCAAGCGTGGTGATTACGGCAATATCTCTAACGATTCTGGCTTGCCAAGACCTGTTAAGAGGAGGCCCATGTTCAGCAGTGGACGTAAAAGGGCTGTTGATAAAACTGTAAACACTAACTGTAGTAAAAAAAATAAAAAATACCTTTTAGAATTTGATTGAAGAGAAGGTGAAGAAGACCTAGCTGAACGAGACTCTCCCATTTTGTCTAACAATCTGAAAACAAAGGAATAATATGTATAAAGGAATATTTAAGCATATGCGAGTGAGGCTTAGTTTTTTTATTTTTAAGGTTTCCGTAAAAACGGGCCCCTATTACTAAGACTTCGCTGTCTGTCTGTCTATCACCAGGCTGTATATCAAGAACAGCGATAGCTAGACAGTTAAAATATTCACTAATGATGTATTTCTGTTGCTGCTATAGCAACAAACACTTTTATTGTTTGTTGCGTTAGTTGTACAAAAAATAATAATTAAGAGAGACGCCCATACATTAAACGTTTTTGGTCGATATCAATAACGTCAACTGGTAGGCACTTAAAAATTGTACGGAACCTTTCGTGCGTGAGTCGGACTCGCACTTGGATGGTTTTTTTTATAATATAATTCCGCACGCGGTTATACCCGTACATACCTCCCGTTCCCGTGGGAACTTCAGAATTAAATACAGCCTATGTCACCCAATGGTGAAAGAATTTTTGAAATCGGCACAGTAGTTATTAAGTTTATTCATTACAAACATACACACACACAAAAATACAAATCTTTCCTCTGATTAGTATAGACTTATTACTAATAATACTTATTACTTTTTAAGTTCAGCAGCTCTCTTCTTCTCTTCAACATATTTTTGTTTCCAATAGTCATCATCATTTTCTGACGCACCTGAAATAATAACAATGATAATCATTTCTTGACTTCAAATAAGATTATTTTACATAACATCACTATAAATATACCCAATATGCAAAATTCAAGTCATTTTTGGGGGGTCCAATACAGCCCCCAAATTACGCAAAAAGAAATTACATATTATTCTGACAATCCCAAGTAATTTCAAAATTGAGATTAATAAAATTCGACCACCGGCAGGACTCGAACTTCTCTTCTCTTATCTCTTTATTTTAGATAAAGGCCCCAATGCCTTTACCAATTAGGCTACGGTGGAACCAGCCTTTCATCGAAATTTATTAATATATTTGTAACACGTCCCTAAGGCGGACGTATTTGTCGAAGTAATGCCGAAATAATTACCGATAGATGGCACTAACGCCCCCTTTAGAGACGTGTACGTAACCTAAGATGCAGGTTCGAGTCCTGCCGGTGGTGGTCGTATTTTATTAATCTCAATTTTGAAATATAGTACAAGGTAAACTTTTCCATAAAGCGTTTAAAACATTTAATAAAAAATCCCAAGTAAATTCTGAGGCTAACAGTGGCAAACTGGGCATTAAATATTCACTTGAGTGCGTAGTGTCTCACTGTCGTGGTCTCTATTGCTAAAGTAATAGAAATCGTCAATGTGACACCTAACATCCCCAAGTAAAATAATAGTCTAAAGTGTTGTTAATGCATACGGGAGTAAAATTGTTTATAAATAAGACAATTACAGTAGCAAAAGCGATTCTTCATCATCATCTGCCCGTATAACGCCCACTGCTGAACATGGGCCTCCGCCCGAGGGAGGATATTTTCCATAGTCACCACGCTTGGCAGGCGGGTTAGTGACCGCAGTAATATGTTGTACCACACAAGGAAACGCTGCTGCCCGTTCCTTGATATACGATTATTATAGATGATGTTATGACAATCGGGTCCAACGGCTTAACGTGCTTTCCGAGGCACGGAGGGTAGTCCCTCAACCAACCAGACCCGGAAAGAAATCTCAGTGCCTTAGCACACCACGTTTTTAAACGCGCCGTCGACGCGCGTTTTAGACACGAAATACTGACTTGCGTGCGTTTCGCGCCTGTATGGGCACAAACGCGCGTCGACGGCGCGTTCAAAAACGTGGTGTGCTTTTGCCCTTAGAATTTACACAAAGATTTCCTGTCCGGCGTGGGGATCGAATCCGCGACCTCCGAGATTTAAATACCGCTACGCTACGGAGGTTGCCGCGATACTTAGCCCTTTAGAAATAAATATTAATTTTCCGCGACCTCATAAAATGTTTGTCGAACAGATCATATTCCTAGTCTTGATTCTAAAGAAGTCAACAATGAACCAACAAATGTACTAATGAAAATATAGTTTTCTTCGTTCTTTAAAAAGGCAACACCCGTACTAAGAATCCTTGTGTCGCGGTTGACCTTCGAACAAGGATACAAGTACTTAGTTCAAGGATACAAGCGAGCAAAACCCAGACTCAGAAGAAATAACCGTGGTTGAAACAAATAATTTTACTCGGGTGGGAATCGTACCCTTGGTATTAAGGGTACGATTCCCAGGTTTCAAAAAGAACTACTGTAATCAATAAGCCACTTATTCTGTCGTTATTTTAATATTATTTATAATAATATGGTTTTGATTAGGTAATAATTACTTACTGTTGGGCAAATAATTGAGATAGTTTTTGACAATATTGCCATCTTTAACTATAGGGTATATTTTCTTGCCGTACATCACAAATAATCCACCTTCTTCTTCAAGGGACAGTACTCTTGCCGAATTTGGTTTTCTAAACAAAAACAAAAGTTATAATTGTACATCTCAAACTTATATAATTTTATACTTATTTTATCTTTTAAAAAGAAAATCTCTCGGTAGAAAAAATATATACAAACTATTTAAATATCTGCTTCATCATCAGCCTGTTCAACGTCCACTGCTGGACATGGACCTCCTCCCGAGGGAGAGTTTTTCCATAGCCGGTGACCGCAGTGTTATGTTGTAATACACAGGGAAACGCTGTTGCTCGTTCCTTGTTATACGATTATTATAGACGATGTTAATAACAATCGGGACCAACGGCTTAACGTGCTTTCCTAGGCACAGAGGGTAGTCCCTCAACTAACCAGACCCGGAAAGAAATCTTAGAATTTACACAAAGATTTTGTTCTGGTGTAGGGATCGAACCCACGACCTCCGAGATTTAAAGCCAGCCAAATACCGCTACGCTACGGCGGCTATTTTATTTTATTTATTAACTTAAATTTAATAATTTAGATTATATTTCTAGTATATAAATTTTATCACAATTAACTATTAACTTTAGTTTAATCGGAACCGCTGTACTTCGCCTTAGGCAGGCGCGCGGCGAGACAAGGGAAAAGTATCGGCTGCTTCGTTCTGGTGTCGTCACTCGGGCGATCTTACGTGAATTCCCGCGGCCCCCACCTTCCCGCGCTTTCCTAAGGCGCGGTACAGCGGTCAAACTACATCTATTTATTTGACAACTAGCGTCCCGCGCGCGGTTTCACCCGCGTAACTCCCGTTCTTGTAGTAACTTCATCATTAAATATAACATAACATAGCTTCCTAACGGTCAAAATTTTTCAAATCGGAACAGTAGTTCCTAAGATTTGAGCGTATTAACAAACAAACTCTTCATATAAGTAAAGATTTCAAAACAACACTGTAAGTTTATGTTTGGTAATTTTTTGTGAATGGACTGTGATTAAATCTATTTGCAAAACAATGTAATACTTACAAATACTTTCTCGATCGCTTGTTCTTACGGCCTCGGGGAGGTGACACGTACTCTTCACTATCATTCTCTGATGTCCACTGACTAGAATTTGAATCTTCTCTTCTGAAAAACCACATTTACTACCGTAAATATATGTATAATTTCATTATTCAATTGTGCTTAACGTAGGAAATTAACTGAAAATAGCGATATAAGACATAGTCAACATTGTACAAAAGTATTGTCAAAAATACATGATCCAATTATCTTTAATAAGATTAATAACATGATAATCATCTTTCATTATGCATATATTTAAATATAACTTTCCAAGACAGTTTTATGACAATCGCTCCTGCGTAGACTAAGCGGCCGTAGCCCAATGGCTAGGGCGTCGGACTTGTGATCTTGAGGTCACTGGTTCGAACCCCACCCATTGCACTACCGACGTGAACCCACTCGTAACACAAGCATTTGTGCTTAGCACTAGGAGTTAACAAGAATACTAGTAGACTGCAAAACTCAGCTAGTCAAGAATCTTATTAAAAAAAAATATACATGAATAGAAATACTTACTGTGTATTATTGTGTGAAATCTTCCTTTTGTTTAGACTCAATTTTTTTCTGTAACTTGTACCAACAGTACCTTAAAAAAATGTTTGAATTTAATTTATGATGTCAACGTATTTACAACAAATGGCTTATTAAATTCACTGGGGCCCATGCATCCCAGGTTCAAGCAACACATACATTAATTTCCATTAAGTAAAACGCATATAGTTTTTAAACTCAAGTTTATTAATTCCTTAAAAATACATGCCTGACATTTTGAAAAGCTGATAATATTATATTATACTAAGCGGATATATTAACCATTGTAAATAAGATGATTCCAAAATATGTGCCTTTAACATAATTTAATATTATAGATCAGATTATTTAAACAATAAACTTATTTAAAATAACATTAAGTAATGTTACTTAAATTAAATTTCAAAATTGTGATTAATAAATTTAGACCACCAGCAGGACTCGAACCTGCATTTTAGGTATAGCCCCTAATGGCCCAATTAGGAAATTTTGTAAGTGGTAAACCTTTCCATAAAGAATAAAAACAATAAAAAAATATTACATTAAGTTACCTGCACTAGTATGTAATATTATATTAAATAGAACATAGATAAATAAAATATCCCAGTCCTCTGTTGGGTATAAATCTTGCTACTAACCAGATCTGTGTCATGTATACTTGCCAAGCTACCTTCCTACTTACAAAATACATGCATAGTATAAGCGCGAGGTGAGGCCAAGAAAACTTCATGTTTCACCATAGAAATCTCACTACCATTAAAACTATACATGATACTATTAACTGTTAAAGGAAAGGCATATATTTTGGAAGCACCTTATATCTTAATATTATTGCAACCAAAATGTATATCAAAATATTATGTCAAGTAATTTTAAATTTGTATACCACATCCATAAGTGACAAATGTCTTGGGTAAGTACTTTTATTACATCTATTCAACCTCATTTTAACAAATAAATAAAAAATCATAGACACATTAAATAAAGTTGTAAGAGATGCACCATAAATTTCCGCATGCATGGCATTTCATTGACATTACACCCTTACATTATGACTTACCACTTGAAAATCCGAACATATTTGCAAGGGCTTCCTTGCGGTGCCTCTCAGACTTAGCTGATCCTGCAACTCGATCCCTCTTCTGAGGTAGAGGCGGAATCTCTTCTGTGTTCGAATCTGAATGAGATCTTAAGACTACAATATCATTGGAGGCTACTTCATTTTTGTTCTGGTTGTGAGTCTGTTTTTTCACATTAGAACTTGTTTGTGGTTGGGGGCCATTATTAGTTTGCTTCACTTCGGTTATTTTCTGTTGTTTACCTTCATGTGTTGTCTCTTCAACTTCTGATTCAGAACTTATGTACTTGTCTTGGCTGAATTGCTCATCAAATAAGCTTACATTTTTTAAGCATGGATTATTAGGTGCTGGAGTTGCTTGAGACACATTGTCTTCAGTATCTATAGTGATAATACTTGAAGCATCTTCATTATGTTTGTTATCATTAGAGACATCTGGAATATTAGTGATATCTGAATCCATATTAGTATCATCTGCAATGCTCTCTTCAGGTTTGGCAGAATCTTTCGGTGGCTCTAATTTCTCTGATACATTTTCAGGTATAGATTTAGTTTTTTTACTATTTTTCGGTTTGTCAATTTTCTTTTTCTTGCTTTCTGTTTTTGAATCTTTGGAGCTAGATCTTTTTCTAGTTATTTTTTTGGCTGGTTTTGTATTTGAAGTTTCAACTGAATCTTCTACAGTATTAGGTGTATGGTTATTCAGTGCTTCTGGATTATTTGGCAGGGATGCGTCAGTATTACCAGTTGAATTTATCAAGTCTTTAGATTGTGTTGTTGTGCCATCTTGCGAGCCTAGTAAAGCTACACTGTTATCACTATTATTTGTTTGGTTTATATTATTTAAATTCTCGATCGTAGTTGGAGAATCGGGAGGATCATTGTTGTTAGTGACCTTTTGACTGACTGGTTCAGAGTTATTTAAGATAAAAGATTCAGATAAAGGATCAACTGAGTTAACTGCAGTTTCTTTTTCTTTTACTTCATGTGTATTTTCATTAGTTAAATTATTATCTTTATCATTTTTCGACACACCATCACTTTTATTTGTTTCATTTGTTTCTTCAGGGTTTACTTCTGGTTTAATATTATCAGTATTATCAATTTCTAGGGCACCCTCATCTATTTGCATTTGGCCTTCTAAATCTGATTCAGCATCTGAATTAAAATCATGCAATACTTCTTGAAGCATAGGAGTTAGAGGTTCAGAGTAAGTAATACAATCTCTGAATGACTTGGCTGTAGATGTTTTTTCTTTACTCGGATTCACTCTAGGAGATTCTAAGTCCCTTTGTATTTCCTCAGCAGTTTCATAACAATTGTCAACTATGACTGTATCTACTGAGTCAGCCGATCTACTGCGCGAAGGATTATTTGTAGAGTTTGTATTCTCACCTGCAGCATTTTCGGCTTCATTTTTATTGCTGTTACTGCCATTTGATTTGTTATTGGCCTGATTAATCTCTGAAATGTTAAGTAATTAAATTCATTGTAATATATTGTATAAACAAGATTCTAATAATCTAGCTTCCTGCAGGCAGTTTCATCCGCGTAGCTCTCGTTACCATGACAACTTCATAATTAAATATAGGTTCCTAGATAATATAGCTTTTATTCAATGCAAGCTAACAAATATACAATCAAATCTTTCCTATTTACAATTTGAGAAAAGATAAAAAAAAAACATTTTTGAAGTATTTTTAATTTGGGGATTAAAATAATATGTTAGTATTTATAAATACCATTAGAATTGGAGTCATCACTTATTGATTGAACCTCTTGGATTTGAAGTTTGTTTTTATCTTTAATATCATATCTGAAAAAGTAATTAATTCATAATTATATAAAATCATATTACAGACTCAGAGATGTAGGCATATTGACAATATTTATGTGTCTCTAAATTATTTAATGTTTTAGATATTGAAAGTCAAAGTCAAAGTCAAAGATCTTTATTGTGAGACAGTGGTTACAGAGTTGTTACAGGTTAATTTGTGTGCGTTGCACTGCTCTACCATGATAGGCATACAATAGTTCAATATTTAAATGTTCTTACAACTAAGTTTATGTTATATATTTAAAATAGATATTTCAATTGCAGTAAGGCTTTAGTTTGCATCAAAACATAAAAAGAGTTAGGCACTAGTCATCATGAGTCTGTCGGACAAAAATTCATGTACTGTATAATATGGTCTATTTACAAAGTACTCATTTAATTTTTTCTTAAATAATTTAATGGATTCCACTTCTCTTATTTGCTTGGGAAGCTTATTATAAATTCGTGAAGACATCCCGAAGAAACTTTTAGAAAGTAGTGCTGTTTTTGAGGGCATGTAATTTGCTATTTTGTCGGCATGACGACGGGAGTGCAGGTTACCAAACTTTTCCTTATTCGTTTTTACAAATAAAGCAACCTCATAGATGTAGAGAGCAGGAAGGGTTAAAATCTTAAGGTTTTTAAAATATGGCATACAGCTATCTGGGGCACGTATACCACAAATAGCTCTAAGACATTTCTTTTGTGCCCTAAAAGCGAGTTCCCTGTCTGTAGCATTTCCCCAATAAATTAGTCCATATCTAAGCGTAGACGTAACATAAGCATGATAAGCGGTTAGTACTGCTGCTTGATTTACAACCTTAGATAGTCTGTATAAAGCGTAGGAAAATTTATTTAGTTTTTTACACACCGTATCAATTTGCGTTTTCCATGACATATTTTTGTCAATCCATAGTCCTAAGAATTTAATAGTATCTGCTTCCTCTATTTTTTTCGTTTTATAATTTACATTTAATGTCAACGGGGTTTTCCTTTGGGAATAACTGACTAATTTTGTTTTGTCTAAATTAATTATGAGATTATTACATGTTAACCAATTTATAATGTCATTTAAAGTACCATTTATGTCATTTTCAAATGTGTTGATGTCTGTCGGAGAAAATACAGCAGTGCTATCATCAGCGAAAAGGACTAACGGAATTTTGACAGCTCGTGGTAAATCGTTAATGTATATAAGAAACAGCAAGGGACCCAAAACACTTCCCTGTGGTACGCCGTATGTAACACCGCTCGGGCTCGATAAATACTGCACTTCAGTTTTCGTCGCAAAAGAAAGCCTATTTATTTCAGTTATTTGTAACCTGTGGCTTAAATACGATTTTATCAAATCTAGAACATTACCCCGTATGCCGTATCTATACAGTTTTTCGACCAGTAATTTGTGATCCACATGGTCGAAAGCTTTAGTCATATCCATGTACATAGCCGTTACTGGTGTTCTATTATTCATATTTTTGTAAATCCTAGTAAGAAGATCATAGATGGCCATATTGATGGTTTTGCCTTTACGGAATCCATTCTGTTCAATGACAAAAAGATCATGTTTTTCAAAATAGTTATAAATACTATTGTAAATTACTTTTTCAATTATTTTGGAAAAAATTGGAATTAAAGCTATGGGCCTGTAGCAAGAGATATCGTCTTTTTTACCCTTTTTGAACAAAGGCTTGATGATCGAGACTTTTAGCTTACTTGGAAATTTTCCGTTTTGGATGCATAGATTAATCAAGTAGCTTAGAACCGGACCAATGGATGGTGCGACGTACTTAATAATTGACGTAGATATATTATCGTATCCAGTACTGTGCGTATTTTTTAAGGATTTTATTATTTTAAATATGTCATTTGGAATTGTAGGACTCATAAATAGGGAATTATAATTATTATCAATAAATGTCAGCGTTTTATTATTATGTGATGTCAAATAATTTAATGTTGGAAGGTTTGTAGATTTAACAAGGTCAACAAAGTAAGTATTAAACGCGTCAGCAATTTGTTGCGGATCCGTTATTGATTTTCCATTTACATTTATTCGTTCAATGTCTGTTTTAGGAATATTTTGTTTTGTAGAATTGATTATTTTCCAAGTTGTTTTAGTTTTATTATTGGATTGTTTAATATTGTAGTCATTTTGTGATTTTTGAGTCAAGTTTATTATTCGCTTCAGCCTTGAAGAATATTTTTTGAATTTATGGTGATCCGCTTTATTGGACGTTTTGCGATACGTCCATAACAATTCTCTCTTTCGTCGGCAGCATTTGGCTATACCCTTTGAGATCCATTTAGGCCTTTTGGTTGGTGTATTCCTTATTCTTATAACAGGAAAGCAAAGATTGTAGAATACTTGAAAGTGTTCAAAAAATTTATTGAAAGCTATTTCTGCATCGTTTTCGTCGAAAACGTCAGAAAACGTGAGACTTTCTATACACTGCTTAAATTTTTCTTTATTATCATTACTAAAATCTCTCCTAAAGGTATACCAATGTTTAATTCGACAGGTTTTTTTAACTGGACATGATAAAACTTGTGCAGTATGGTCTGAAAGGGCAAAGTCGATGATGTCGCACTTGCTACCCCTTATATTGTTTACGATATTATCGATACATGTATCGCTACTCAAACGCGTTGATTCTCTGGTACCAAATTTTAAGTTAAAGTTTAGGATAGTGTTTTCAAATTCAGATGATGAGTAGCTTCTTTTTTTAAGATCAATGTTAAAATCACCGCAAATAATTATTTTTATTTCTCTATGACGAAGCTCTTTATTTAGAATATTAGTCAAAGTTTCAAGAAAGATATTTATATCGCTTTTCCGAGACCTTGGTACACGATACAAGCATACAATAACAATGGGATGTTCAATTAGCTTTATAGCACAGCATTCTATCAAATTTGGAATACTCAACTCTTCAATGTATTTGATTCTTTGATATTTTAGATCGTTTTTTATTATGATACATGATCCACCATTTCTGTTATTACGAGCATAGCTAGTCGCAAGAGAGTAATTTGGTATATTAAGAAAAATGTGGTCTTCTTTGTTCATGTTGTGCTCTGTTACACAAATGATGTCTACAGTTTTATCCATTTTATCAAGCTCGTCTAAATATGCAGTGAGTAGATTTGTTTTGTTTAATAACCCGTTTATGTTTTGATGCATTACAGTTAGTTTGTCATACACGAAATAAATCATTATCTTTTGCATTTGAATTATTAATATCTTTGGACTGATTGTTTACATTTATATCATCACAAAATGTTAGGTCAGTTTGAGTAAATTGGTCATTATACCTTTTATTAATGTTAGGTTTTTGCATATTATATTCATTGAACTTTATTTTATATTCAATATGACATATCTCTTTAAGAATATTTCGAGAGAGTTTAATATAATTTTTCTTTTTAGAAGTAATTTCTATACTGTAATCCATATTTATGAATACTGAATTTGAACATTTACTACAGACAGTCCTAAAACCATCATTTAGATGGCGTAAATTCAAAAAATTGTTAGAGGGTATTTCCGAAACGATTACATTTGTATTTTTTACTTTTTCTAGCCAAGTTTTTAAGTTACCAGTCGAACTATATGCATTATCATTAATACCCGCTAATATTACGATATAATCATTTTTAGTTAAATTCTTAGTCGTTTGGTCATGACCATTTACTATTTTGAGGTACAAGTACTCTATTTTTTACTAGTTAGTTCATAATTACTAGTTAAGTAATAATGAACTAACAAGTAAAATAGAGTATTAATATAACAAAAGGCAATAATATAATGTCAAATGTATCATTTAAATCTGTATGTAGCTGGCTGACTGTGCAATTTGCAACAAAATAAAAATTAAATAGAGAATAATTGAAATATTTCAAGATAGTGTCATAGTATATATTTCTTGGCAATTGTAATTTCTTGCTTGTTTGATTACCAGAGGGATTGGTAATAGAGCAAATATCATATAAAACTGTCCTTAAGGACTGGAGTTATCAATATTATACTGGACATAAGTAAAATGACTACAAACAGATTATATCTAAGTTTAAAATAGAAAAGATAAAAAAAATTACATACCCTGCTCGAAAACTATTTATTTGTTCCATAGTTAATTTGTAGTAAGGATTGTGAATATCAGGTAGCACTCGTTTCAAAAAGGTTTCCTTCAAACTTTGCCAAGTCCTATTTGTGAGCTAAAATAGAACAATGTATAAAACTTTAAACAAATTGTTAATTTATCATTATGAAAACCTGAACCCAAAAATACAGAGAAAATTCAATATGATAGCTTGTAATAAACATTTTTTTAAATTTAGTTTGCTTTTAAAAATTAACACATAATATTAATAGAAGAGTTACTAGGTCAAAGTAATAGTACATTAAGATACGTGTGACCTAAGTAGCATATGGCGTTTAGCACCCTCACTACGCTCGGGCGCTAACTTCACGCCTTGCATTAATAGGCTACTTAGGTCACGAGTATTGTATACTATTTTATAGCAGATGTGACATAAACAGGGCAGGGTTCGGGGTTCAATTTTTAATGTTATCATTTTATTATTCATTTCTTCATACTTCTTATCTGTCATTTGTTTGCTGCAAATTTTCAAACTTCAAATGACATTTAAGTGTTTGCTTTAATTTTTCATGCATGTGTGAAATTAGTCGATTAATTTACGTACCATGCAGAAATAGGCAACTTAGGTCACGGAAAAGCGTGCGTAAAATGCGGGTTTAGGTCACACTGTGCTATAAAAGCATATAGTGCCACTTATTGAGGATTAAAAAAAAAAGCTAAAGATAATATGTGAGTATATCATTTTTTGCATAAACTTTTTTAATAGACCCATTGTTGACTGACAGATTCTTTATTTTGTTTTTATAAAATAGCTCCCACACTAGGGCAATTATCCGTGTGTTGCAGAGGACTATAAAAACACATAAATTCACATTCACTGTACACCCAGACTCTGAGACTCTAGGAATGAAACCTAGAACATAACATCAGGTCTCAGAAATCACTGCCGTAACTGCTGAGTGACCAGTGCATATTGTTTAATAATCATGATTTTATTGTTTTTCTTAGATTATTTCACTTAGGTACCAGAGTGATTCAAATAATATAATTAATGTGATCTAATTAATGCAAAACCCAGTCCTGTGCCATACCTTTGTTCTGCAATTTTTTTTCCATAATTTGTATTTTTAGCACTTTGGTGCACATCAAATATTTAGCTTATTAATGAGGTAACATTATGCAATTCCTATATTGGTGAGCCGACTGATATTCAACAGAATTTATAGAGTACTGCTAAAGACTTCCCATACAATTTTTTTTTAAAGAGTACTTATAATCTGACCCATTCTATATCAAAGTGGTAAGATGATGCAATTTGTAATTTAGTACACTATTAGACAACATAAGAAGCATAAGGTTTATTACAGGATTAACACATTATTGTTGTTTCTCATACTAGTCAGAACCTGCTCAAACACACATTGACAAAGATTGAAAACACAACACCCACATAAAGGAAAAAAAATCTTGTTTCACAGGGGAGTTTACAAACATATAATTTTTTTTTTATAGAGTTTTCTAGCAGAATTTTGCAGTCTACTAGTATTCTTGTTAACCCCTCGTGCTTAGCTAAAATGCTTGTGTTACGAGTGGGTTTATGTCCATAGTGCAATGGGTGGGGTTTGAACTGACGACCTCAAGATCACAAGTCCGACGCCCTATTGGCTACGGCTGCTTCATCTTTTCTTAATTAAAGGATATAAAGCTCATTCAGACTCAGAACTCAGATTTATCCTGCATTGATAATGAATCCAGAACAAAAAACATTATAAAAGCATATTACAAAGGGTGCAAATAAGATACAGGCCAGATTACTAGGGATTGTGGAAGATAAATCAATAAGGGCACATTAATTTTAAATTTCGTGTGAAGGGTGGTCAGTGGGTTTTCTTAGTGGCGGATTAGGGGCAGGTTAGTTATGACAAAGGTATGTGTATTACCTGACTACTTGCAAAATCCATCCACATTTTTCTTCCTTTAATTTCACCATAAGCTTTTGTTTCCACTAAATAATCCACTATAGTCTTCATTTCTCGTATAGTATATGTTTTCCTATAATAACAATAATGAAAAATATTAAATCATCACTTTACTAAGGTCATCAATTAATTTTATAGGAGGATAGGTATATACCCAACGTTCTTAAAAATGTTACAATTGGATTTTACCCAATTTTGTCCATTAGACTTCAGTATAAAATAATGTAAGGTAGGTAGGTAGGTAGGTAGGTAGACATAACAAGTAAGAAACAACGTATGTATATCGTATTAATGGCTATCTGATATGACTTATTTAAATTCCAATAATAAAACTGTAAGATCACATACCCGGTCATTTTGCAGTCAGTAGCAAATTTCTATGGGTTAAAACTGAAAATGACGACAGATTAAATTTATTATTTCGCCAGGATGTTATTTATGAGAAGGACAAAACCAATAGCAGGATTGCAACGACATAAGATTAAATTATTTAAATGGTTAGTTACTAAAAATTAACTAATTATTTAGCACAAAAACCGAATAACACACCAACAACGACTACGGCTTTGATTTCAGTTTTTTTTTAATTTTAATAGTGCTCTGCTAGATCTCCTTACTTTTCTAAGTCTTTTGAGTCAGACCATAAACTTCTTACATATAAATTTTACATTATTTTTTCATTTACCCACAGAACAGAAAATTCAGCTTAAATGTACCTTATAGGTTCAGATTTTAGCTGTATTTTCTGCTCTGTGGGTAAATAAACTAAATTAAATATCATCTAAGTAAGCAAAATATAGTAGTATATTGATAAAGTCACTACAAAGCTCTTCCGAAACTTAATCTGTGAATCCAACTTTGGATTCAAAGAACAAAATAAATTATAGATGTGTTTAAAATAACCCTTAGGTTTGTTAGATGTCAAATGGCTGTCAAACAATTGGACCGATTTAAGCAAAAATGTTCCAAAACACACTGAGGTTTGTGTGTTCTGGAACATTTTTGCTTAATTCGGTCCAATTTTGAAACCAAGCGCGCTTTTACAATTTGTTGAAAAGATAGTATTAGTATAACTTAATTTAATAATCACTTACGAGGAGGACAGTAATAATGGATAACAGTAATTATTTATCTATATCTGATATTTTAGTGACACATGAAAGGATACCGTGTAAATTCTTACATGATCTACCAAAAATGGGTTTGTATTGTGTACATCTAATTTACAATATTACTTATCCGTCGGTTTATATTATAATATGATTTTTTATTGATTCAGGTTTCCTAGATCCTTCAGCTGCAGAAGATGATTTGAAAGCCGGATCTAATGTTGAAATACCGTTGTGGTTAGCAGAGTCCTTATATTCAAGACGTCCTCCATTAGTTTCAGTAGAATTACCTAAGATATACAAGGATTCGTACAGAGAGATACTTAACGCAGACGCTTGTACTGTCGATATGCATAAATTGAGTCAATATTTTTATGAACTAGGATGTTACATTGCTAAACATGATATCAAAGGAGAAGTTGCTACTACCCTTTTAAATGTAAGAACCTTTTAAATAGCCTTGAACAGGGGTTGCGAACATATTTATACCCAAACGGGCCCACAAAGATATATTTAATATTTCTCTTGAAATATTAAATAGTACCTAAGACATGCCCTCAAATAATGTTGACTTTGTAATATTGGGACAATAACAATGCATATATAGCACTAGCTGCCCTGCATGTATTAACTACATAATGGATCCCATTTACGTGGGAACCTCATATTAATAAATAGCCTATCACATTCAGAAATAATGTGTCTTTCTATTTAGATAACAAAATTGAAAATTGGTTTAGTAGATGCAGAAATTACCACATACAACATCAGAAACTACCTCTTTATAATATTAGTATTAAGTATTAGGTATGGATTGTTGATAAATATTTACCATCACGATATTAGGTATATTACATTGAATGCCATCTCATAGTGCCATGCCCTTGCCTTGGCTTATCTAGGCTGGAGCTCTGCTCGTCTTTATGCCCGGTGAAGTAGCAAAAGCCTTAAGGGTAACTACATGTCTGTCCGAGAAAAAATACCTTGCCTTGTTACATACTCAAAAATTCAATGACCATTATAAATTTTTATAGGTACAAAACTGACTGTAAGAATAAAATTTTGTTGAAAAAACAAATCAATGTAATAACAATTATTTTACAGTAATAAGACAACTTTAGCTAATATAGACCTCCAACTCAACACTTTTTGTTTTGTTTTTAGACCTTTCGGCAACGCTTCAGAATGTTGCTGTCAGCCAGTGTGTCAACAGACTCTGTGGGTACCATGCAACCTCTATCAGAGAGTGAACGACTTCAGGCGGCTGAAGCAGCAGCCACTGAAAATGCTCTGGCTATGTGGTTACAAAGAGGAGAAAGTGTCCTTACCACTGCAAATATGGTTGCCAATCATAGGAAACGAAAAAGAGCTGAAATGGAAATGTTTTAATCATGTATTTTTGAATTTAATTTTTAAGTTAAGTTTAAATTTGATGTGTAATAGAATGTGTAAGCTCAATTATATCTTACAGTGGCATAGCTTTACTTTTTGTTTTACTTCTTGCCTAATGAGAAATATTTATTTTGCATGGTTTCAAAATTGAATTTATGATTGCTTTGTCAATTATTTATTTTTTTATCAGATCAGGTAGTTGAGTTTCTCTTTATCGTGCCTCTTGTTGACTCAGACTTGTTATTCGACTCAAAAATGCTTTTTTGAATGTATACTGTTTGTATTGTAAGGCGAGCAGTAGCATTTTCCAACCAACCCTCTACAAGCTTTAGCAATAACCCCCTTGGAGGGAGATCTAAACCCATATCTGGCACCAGACAAAGTATGGGCTCAACAGATTTTACTTGTGTTTATTAACAACTTTATCGCATGAGGTAACCCGGGTGCTCATTTTAGCAGTGGTCATTGTACATGCAGATTATTATGATATGACCATTTAACTCCAGAACAAACTAGTTTACCCACTGACAAATATTAGTTGGGTAGGCACAACAATTTATGTAAGTACTTTCTTACATAAAGTGTTGTGTAATAAAATTCACCTAGACAATGGATTCCCAATGTTGCGGACCCGACAACTTACCTGCAACTAATCTTCTTTTAAAGTTAGAGACTGATCGCAGATGGAACATACCTACCACCAAGTTACGCACTCTTTTGTACTTAGGTAACCCATCCAATATATTTTGTGACTGCCCCTTCATTTGTCGTGTTTCTCTAAGTGGGATAGTTGTGATATACCTAGATATAAATACTACGTAGGTATACCTAAGCAGATGATCTAGGCGCCGCCGGAACAACAATTAATAGCAAGTGCGGCGTAGAAATTCGATCATGATTCTAATTATATCGATCGAAATAGGAACAGCACATCAGTATGTCATGCTATTTGTGCCAGGAAAAGTTCGAGCCAATCAATGATAAGTAGCTATCTCCAATATTTAGGGTTGACCAGTAGATATCTACTAAAAACAAAGTTTTCCAAGATTAAACATACAAAACGACAATTGCCAAACTATTGCTTCGCTTCAGTGCATCTCTTAGAAAAATATATTTCATAAAGCCTGTGGACCTGTTTTTGTGGGTTGAACCCTTCCTCGTAGTACGACTAGCATACCACAGGAAGGGAAAGTTCCAGGTAGGTACTCCATTGTGGAGGCATAGGTAATATCCCCGTAATTCCAGTAGGTAGACAAATCCATGTAGGTAGGCAAAAAGATATAGCATAGTAGCACTCTGCACTTCACTCTATATGTATTTATTGGCAATAACGTTTTCAGTTTCTCAGAAACTGATTTGCCATTACTTTGGAAGACGCCTTCCAACTTCTGGATTCGAAAGGACTATGTATCAACGGCAAATGAATACATCACTTACCTTCGATTCGCTGATGATATCGTGGTCATGGAAAAGTCGATAGAAGAACTCAGTATAATGCTCGAAGACCTCGAAGGTAGGTCTTAAAATTAACATGGACAAGACGAAAATTGTGTCTAAACTCTATGTTGTGCTTACCCCTGTAATGATGGAGAATACGGTTCTTGGAGAGGTTGACGCTTATGTATAACTACCTGGGAATGACAATCGAATTAGATGCACGAGGTCAATCCGAGGCCGAATCCGTCCGTAAAAATACCTCAGTACCTGGAGACCTATGGATCCGTAACGTGGTGCTTCACAATAGGCTTTATCACTCACTTAATCAACCAGCTATGGAGAATAAGGAGATACGAAGAAGAACGCTGGTTACCGACATAGCCCAACGGATTACTTCGTTGAAGTGGCATTGAGCAGGCCATATAGCACGGAGAACAGATGTCCGTTGTAGGCGAAAATTATAGAATGAAGACCGTGGATCGGCAAGCGTAGCGCAGGAAGTCCACCAACTAGATGGACGGATGATCTGGTTAAGGCCGCAGGATCACGGTGGATGCAGGCCGCTTCCAACCGTAATAACTGGGACGCCTATGTTCAGCAGTGGACGTCCTACGCCTGAAATGATAATGATGATGAACCTTATCAGTAAGTGAGAAATCTAGGTATAGGCGATCTTCAATATTAATGAAATGTAAGAGACAACCATATAGTATTGAGTTTAGTACGTAGTCTATAAAAGCGATTGGCACGGTCACATTTAGCTCAGTCGCTTCCGTCTATACAATCGACCTCTTATCGTGGGAAATATGGATTTTCCAAGGATTTGCCCGGCCAGATGGTTATCAGATCCATACGACATGTTTTATCCATTTTGCGACATGAATACTAATTATTACCGGCCGTGGAGATGGCACAACCAGAACATTTCAAAAGAGTTCGGCTCAACAATCGAAAACGAAAAAGGTAACTATAAAATATCCTTAGACGTCCAACATTTTCGTCCGGAGGATATTAGCGTGAAAGTGACGGATAACGAAATTATCGTGGAAGGAAAACATGAAGAGAGACCAGATACACACGGATTTATTACTAGACAATTTAAAAGGCGCTATGCTCTTCCCAACCACTGTTCATCGGAGAATGTGACATCAACAATGTCTTCAGATGGGGTGCTGACTATTATTGCAGAGAAAAAACCTTCTCAAAATATGGAAAAAATCATACCTATAAAGATGTGTGGAGCGTCTTCTAGAAAGACCCAAATTGCTTCCACAACCAAAGGGATTAGTGCTTCTACGACTTCCACAAGCTCCGAAATGACTCTAACAGCAGAAAAACATAAAGATACCGAAATAAGCACATCAACTAACTTAGATATGAGTCAAAACACACAAAAAAATACTCAGAAAACAGAGAAGAATAAGGAAACTGATATCAGCACAACTTCTAAATTAGATATGACTGAAAAAGCAGAAAAAAATAAAGATAATGAAATTCTGTGCAGAAACAAAAACAATCAAATCATATTAAGAGAAGATCATAGTCGTCTTTTGAGGCCAGAACTTTTGAAGGAAACTGTGGCTGAAAACATTGAGGTGAAAGGGGCTAGTAAAGAGGTAATTGATTTGATGAAAACAACTGAGAAAATTGAGGCTATCTCTAGTAAACTTGAGGAATCCTCCAATAAGATTAAAGAATCTCTTGAAAAATCGAGTCTTGGCATGTCAGAACTCTACTCACCTAGTAAACTTGAGGAATCCTCCAATAAAATAAAAGAATCACTTGAAAAATCGAGTCTTGGCATGTCAGAACTGAGAGAGCAGTTAGGTTTAGCTTCTACATCTGAAATGTCAACAGCAACAGGAATGTCACAGATGCTGATGGAACAAAGTTCATCGTCATACAAATCTTCAACAATAACTTCATCAACAAACATGAGTGGAAAAGCCAGCGACATCATCAGTGCAGAACTACGAGAAGCTGCAGAAAATGTATAAAAAATATTTTGAAAGTGATGTAATAATGTATATTAGTCATAATTTACAAAAGGTTGTTCACATTCTACTTACTTATAAATTCAACCTTATATTCTAACTGTCTGTTTATTAACGTTTAATCAATTCATATAAAATAAAGTTTAATATGTTATGGTACAACATAATAAATTAAGAAATATAGCAATATGAGATCAATGTCGACTTTATCAAATAGGTAACAAATGCTAGTATAATGAAAATAAATAATGACAAAACTAACTAGTACTCTACTTATATTTATATTATATTATAAATAATTTATATCTAGTCAAATTTGTTTCATTGCAAATTACACATATTCTGTAACAAATAACCATAAGCTGATAGCCACAAATAAAATTACAAGATCATAACAGAAATATAAAAACCATATGTACAGAACATAATAAATAAGTTTAAAATCAAGTAACTCCACTATGTAAAGGTAAATCCTTAGATTCTAATTAGTCTCATCATCGTTACACTCCCGCACCTCATCAACATTCTTTTCACTAACCAGAAGTTCAGATGTGCAGCGGTACGGTTGTATTGATTGTTAACATCTGTCATTTTTCACTGAAGGATTTAAGTCATGGAAGTAAGCATGAGCCATTGCATCATCTGCAGGCATTCTTAAGGCAGGGTTGCAAGTTAGTAGACGAGCAAGTAGATCTCGTCCTCTTGCTGGTAAGCGGGGAACAACTTGAGCAAGGCCCAGACTTGGCTGGTAAACAGGTAGTGGTTTGTAGTCGGGTAATTGTGTTACACCTGGCCAGGTATCTTCATTAGGAGTGCCTGTAAATGGGTTAAGTTTAAATAGTATAAACATAATAGTTTACTAAGATAGTGTTTTAACATTATGTAATATCTTTTGCAACTCACCAAGTAATTTAAAAATCCGTTTTAATTGGTCATCAACATCTGATCCAGGGAACAGTGGACGGCCTGAGTTTGCAAGTTCTGCAAATATACAACCTGCTGACCACATATCAATGCTAGTTGTGTACAACTTAGCGCCAAACAGGACGTCGGGTGGCCGGTACCATAGCGTCACTACTTCCGCCGAGTAACATTTTACAGGTATACCAAAGGCTCTGGCCAAACCAAAATCAGCTAGTTTTAGCTCTCCATTTTTATTGATCAATAAATTTTGTGGCTTTAAATCTCGATGTAGCACATTGTGACTGTGACAAAATGCAAGACCACGGAGTAACTGATACATAAAAGATTTCACTACATCCAAATCTATCTCTCCATTTAGACTATCGAAATACTTCTTTAGATCTTGGTCACAATGTTCAAATACAAGGGTTAATTTCTTTTCACTATGCAAGACGTCGTACAGGCGAACAATATTCTTGTGTTTTAGTTCTTTCAGAAGGCATATTTCACGTAAAGCTGAAGACGGAACTCCTTCATCATCGTCGTCTAACCTCACACGCTTCAGTGCTACTATTTCATGAGTTTCCTTATTTTTTGCTTTGAAAACAGTGCCATACGTTCCCTCACCAATCTTTTCTAATTTCTCGTATTTCTGCATAATTTAATTTTAATCAGTAAAACAGTCGTTTAAAAATCGATTGTTTATCTAAAGCTCTGTAAAAATATGTCCGAAGTTTTGACAAGCAACTATGATTTTATGCAAATTTCTGTTTGCAAAGTTTGTTGCAAGTATAAAATTCATTTGAGGCTTGCTGAAATACATGTAGTGAATAATATTGTTTTGTCTTAATTGGATACAATAAGTAGTATCAGTAAATACAAACTGTAAATTATTTGCTAATCAAACCTTATTCCTATATCTAATTTTATTTTGAATTACGTATGACAAGCAAAATTGGAAAAGATTGTCGACAGCTTTCTTTCACAATGCTAATATTAGGACTGTTTCACTGTTCAAAACATCCCGCGCGCATTCGCTTGATTGTTAAGTCTGCAAAATTATTTTACACCTACATACTTTCCATTGGCTGGAACTGCTGATAAGCTTATAATTTATTTAAATTATTTTGTTTTAATTTTAAGAACATATTAATAAGTAATAATAAAAATTCGGATTTATATTCGTTTTTCATACAGATCTACATACAGTATTTAATTGAACATTTTGATATATTCAGAATGAACCCGTCTTGCATCTTTCAATCACTATCATATTCATTCATTCAATCTAATCAAATCATTCAATAAAAGTCAAATCCGAAAAGTTGAATTGTCATATTTCGCAATTTTATATTTTTTGATTACTTTTATAATATTTGTTTCTATTATTATTTATTAATTGCTTTTAAGGTAAGACTGACAAATATATTTATTATTGGTGTAGATGATAATACTCGTGAAATGCATTTGGCTTATGTATTGGTATGGACTTGATAGAAACTGTAAATATTGTTCCGAAGATTATTACGTAGTTGAATACAAATGACGAGCGTGTTTTGTAGATGAGCGAAGGAGAAGGAAGTTTGGTGGATAAGTCTGAGAGCAGCTCGTTTGAAGACTTAGCTGCGGCAGCCGCTGATGAGATCGCGGAGGCTAAGCTCGCGGAAGCAGCCGCGGCCAAAGACAAGTCTGAAGAAACAAAAACTGATGAGTGGCAAGATGTACTGGGTTCTGGCGCGTTACTTAAAAAGGTCAGAGGTCAACATGTGGCAATTTATTTCTTAAAACCACATTTTATTTATTATTTAAAATAATATTAATATAATCTTGGTTGTTGCGCCCTACTTGGCTGTCATAATACTCCTCTTTATTTTGTAATTTTCTTTGTTTGTATTGTGTTTATGCATTTCCTACTTAAGATTTGGTAAGAATACAAGAACTTTTACCTTTTAATTAAAGATATATTTTGGTCTTCCATATATACCTACAAAATTTTTGCCAACTCATCTCAGTTATCAGCTATTACTTGATGATTTTATTTTATTATTTTACTCACTCATGATTAATTTCATTTATTTTACTTAATATTATAGATGCGAAAATGTATGGATGTTGGTTTCTCTTTAACTCAAAAACTAATGGACCGATTTAGATTTTGCATTTTGCATTGCTTATATCAGAAGCTCTCAAACTTGTTTTCTTGTCGATCCCTTTAAAAACTTAACTGGTTTTGGCGGGTGTTGCTCCAATTCTATCATAATTATTATGCACTTATAACTCATGAACCCCATTTGTTTTATGCCAATTGACCCTGTGGAGCCTTCCACGCACACTTGGGGGATGACACCACTGGGAATCATTGGCTTATATGCTAGATTAACATATAGACTACTAGCTTTTACCCGCGGCTTGGCTCGCATTGTAGCCAATGTCCCTATGTTACTTCTGATACCTCCAAAAATATGTGAACAAAGTTTCTTGATGTTTCAGTTAAGTAGTTCTCACAGAACCGTAACAAACAAACTTACATTCAGATTTATAATATTAGTAGGGATAAAAATCCTCCTTGCAACCCACTGGATCAGATGATGTTATGTTTTAATAAAATATAGGTATGTTAATAATATTTACCTTTCCAGATACTGAAACTTGGTGAAGAATCAACAGGACTAAGGCCACATCGAAGTGATATTTGCCGAATTAGTTATGAACTGAAGATTAAAGACACCAACCATGTGGTGGAAAAAAGAGACCATGTTAAAATATACCTTGGCGACAATGAAGTGAGTTTTTTTATTCATTTTAATTACAAATCTAGAGCACAGAAGAATTTGAATTTGAACAACCAAATGCATAATAGTACATCTGTCCCTATGTTTCTGAGGTCTAGAAATGTTTAGCAACAGTCATTTATATGCATCCCATTATAATTACTGTGGAATTAGAGTATTTGTGAAACAGCTGAGCAATTAGTTTCCTCAGAAAATAGTATTTTGTTATATAAATCCATTTCCATTTATCATTGTTTTTTTGTGCTTTAACAACTATTATTAAACTACACCTTTCAAGGCCCAAGGCAAACAATCTTGTTATATTTTTATATCTGTGTAATTTGACTCACACTAAGCCAGTTTCCTGCCTAATTAACAATATATAAACTAATATTTGATAACTTTATCAGCTATTGACTTTACATTTTCCATTTACCTTATAGAAATATTTATCTAATCTATCTAGAATATCATTTCAAAATTTAAGTCAGTTGACAATCTATTATGTAGATATCAAGATTATGTTATCAATCTTTCTTGACAAGAGCAATGGCTGGTTTGTTTAGGTGGTTTTCAGTTAGAAAACCCTAGAAAAGTATTTCTTCTTCTGTCTTTCTGTAGATAAAGTTGGGAATATTTTATTTCGTAGTGCTTCCTAATGATCAAATCACCAATTTTGGAATGTTAATTAGTACTTGGAAGGTTATTCCATTCATCAATCGTCTGAGTCATTGTATATATATTTTTGTTTTTGAATACATATCAACAAACATACATAATTGTTTTAAACATTCTAGGATGTAATCAGGTTATTTACATAGTATACAAATGGCAGAATGCCCTGAGTCAACCTAGCATGTCGTACCTCAGGAAGGGTGGAGGTCTAAGGCAGCATGTGCCTTGCTGAGTGCAGACGGGGCAGCATTTTTCTTACTTACTCTTTCCACCACCTCCTTTGCATGGTTTAAGATCCTGATATTCTCTAAGAATATACAACTTTATGTAATAGTAAATCTTTCATTTCTAGATACTACAAGGCTTGGACTTAGCAGTAACTATGATGTACAAGGGTGAAGAATGCCTGCTCCAAATGGCTCCACGATTTGCTTATGGGGACACCGGTCTCAAACCAGGTGAAAGTCGAGGGTTGGTTGGAGAATTAGATGCACCTAAATATGATGGACCATTCATAGACCAAGACACATGGTTGGAGGCTCGCTTAGAACTGCATGATTGGGAAGAGGAACCAGAACATGACACAATGCCGATTGCTGAACGCATGGAAATTGGGTAAGAACATTGTATTTTTATCATTACTTTGAAAAGATAGGTTTTTCAGTGTTTTGATTTATAACTGCTGTAACTGTATGCATTTGTTTTATGGACCCTGTGTGGGCCGCCACCTACGCCCATACGGCATTGCGTTTCAAAGGCTCAACTTACCCAACAGTATTTTCTTCTTTTTACTTTTCTATCAGACTTTAAAGAAAAACATTTGGGGCATCGCAAAATTTATCTCGGACGTATACAACTTGAGTGGTATTATTGTTTTTTTTGTAGCACCCTAATAATCCTAACAATTATCAATGCTGCAGAACAACGCCATCAAAGACGCAGCTACTAATCAGTAGCTGCGTCTTTGATCGCGTTGTTCTGCTTTTTTGACGTGTTTAAAATTGTAGTTTTTTCATAAAAAAAAGTAATAATAAACATCTATAAAAAATATGAACAATATTGACTTATTACAAATGCGTAAGTTCATGTCTGTTTGTCTGAAGATACAGAAAACCTTATTTATATTGCCGTTATTTGAGACCCAACACAAGAACGGGTTTATAGGTTATTCACCTTTGTATATTACTTAATCAGTAATCACAGAAGGATTCAAGTCAAGATTGGATAATTTAGTATAAGTGATTTACAATGTTAACTGTTAGCATATCATAATTATCGGCCTATACCTACATTTCAAATTCATTTAAATAATAATATTTAGGCTTCAAGGCAAAACAGTATTATAGCATTTTTTACGTCCTTAATTTGATATACGTCCATGCCTTTATTTAAATGTTATTCATATTCATGTTTTAATACAAGGTTACTTTTAGTTATTTCCCACTTATCACAAACTATATTTTTTTTATTGCGCCTTATATAATATTTTATATACTAAGGGGGCGTCCATTAATAACGTTAGGTGGTCAGGAGGGGAGGTCAATCTCACGTATAGCTTGACCGCAACCGCTGTACCGCACCCTAGGAATAAGAATATGCCTAGGTACAGCGGCACAGCGGTTACGGTCAAGCTATGGGACAGACGGGTTTATATAAAACTCTAAGAATCGATGTACTTACATAATTAATGGATGTTGCTTAGTGTTGCAATTAACGAAAATAGTTGTATTAAATAATCCCGATAATCTAAATTAAACGGATGGTTTAAGTTTTATAATTATAATTTACTTAAAATTTGATTTTCTAATTTGTAAATGATTTATTTTTTCTGCAAATATACTTCTAAAATCATATAAAATAATATTTCACATTTGGAAATATGTTACGTTATTCAATAAAACAGACTATTTTTTTATATGAGGGTCCATTGTTATCATGGCTCCTACGCATGAAAAGGTTTGTAACATTCGTATCTTATAGAAATAGTAAAATCTTCTATGATCTCAATATTGTTTTAATATATAGACGTCTCAGTAAGGCGTATAGTTTATTATCTATAAACTTTACGAGTGAATCACGTTTTACATGATCATATGTTTTGCGGTAACATGCGTGTCCTTAAAAACTTATTAACATAAAACTTTGTTTGATTCAGATGCGGGGACCTTGACATGTTAAATGTTGACAAACGTTGGCTTTGTTGTCATTGCTTAATAATTGGGTCACTGGACCGCCCACTCTTACTTCGCATTAGACAGTATAATTAAATAATTAGTTTTAATTCTTGTTTTTGAAATTGTTGATTACTTTTTTGGTAAATTGTAATGTTTTGGTTTAGTATGGATTGTAGAGTTCTATCTATATACTGATACGGCAGACGATATGACTTAGCATGAAACGACTAAGTACCTAGGTACTAGTCAGATCTAGAACTTAGATTAACTTAGTTATCTACATCTATACTAATATATTATATAAAGCTGAAGAGTTTGTTTGTTTGTTTGCTTGAACGCGCTAATCTCAGGAACTACCTGGACCAGTTAAAAAAATATTTCAGTGTTAGACAGCTCATTTATTAAGGCTATAGGCTTTAATTATGAAATTCCCACGGGAACGGGAATTACGCGGGTGAAACCGCGCGCGGGAAGCTACTTTTGAGTTTAAAAAATATACGAATTATACAAGATTGTCATACATTTTATTTTCATTTTAATGTTACATGTATTTTTTTTGTTTTGATATAGCAATACTTGCACATTTCTATAAAAATATCATTTTTTTTTTTTCGAATGGACATAATATGTTGTTAACTGTTTTGCTACTATAATATGCGAAAAAATATAAATAATGTATTGCTACTTTATTTAATTCATTTATTTAAACATTACGATAACGGCATACACAGTAGTCCACTTCAATTGTAACAAAAACGATGTGAATTTATCAACGTTACAAATATGCCAAATGCGCTTAGTAAAACCGGTAAACATACTATTATAATCACCGGATCCTGTTCCTAATGACGCAAATGTCTCGGTCTGTGGTATCTTTAGGTCCATTATTGCATAGTTGGTACTATTTCCTTACATTGTAAATGTTGCATTCTTTGTAATTTATGATAATGACGTAACAATTAACTTTCTTAGACATATTGCTTACAAGATATCTTTTTCACTATCTTAGTTTATCCTAAACTGTTATATGACAAATATTTGGCAATACGTCCTACAATATTGAAGTAAGAAAATAACATATGTAAAAAAATATCTTCTTCTTCTTCCTGTCCTTATCCCATATTACTTGGGGTCGGCGCAACACGTTTGTTTCTTCCATTCTGTCCTGTCACCCGTCACACTATCACTAACTCTCTTTTCTTTCATATCACTCTTCACACAATCCATCCATCTTTTCTTTGGCCTTCCTCTCCCTCTCCATCCATCCATACGTAGGAAAATATATGAGGCAAGAAAACACGAATGATGTTAAACTCTGCTCGTAATCCTTAATCCTTAGACTTGAGGATAAACAAACATAGTTCGACGAAAAACTCTTTTTTTACGTCATTTATACTAAAGAATAATAGGACATTTTGTATTACAATACCTTAAAATAACCTTATTAATTTTTATATTATTTTCTGAAAACAAAACGAAAGCTTCAATATCTATAGGCTCATCTCTATTATATTTTTGCGTGCATACTAAACACTGAATAGCGAAAACATTTTTATTACAGTCATATTAAATTCGATCTATCTAGCGTTACTTCTGCTCTGCTTAATGATAATAATATTTTACAGCGTTCGGCGACGATCCCGTGGCAACTGGTGGTACGGTCGCGGGGAGACCACACTCGCAGTACAGCTGTACCGGCGGGCTTTAGACGTGCTGGACGAGAGCGAAGGGGGCATCACCGACCCTACCCCCACTGGGGAGATAGTCCCCACGTCGGATGACCTGCAAGCGCTGTTGGATGAACGGCTGAGAGTGCACAATAATATGGCAGCCGCGCAACTGAAGGCTGGAGCTTATGAAGCTGCATTACAGGTAACATTTAAATTACATTTGTGTTTAAATCGAGGGTTAACAATAATGGAGTTGTTTGCCACCTTTGATTACATTTATTCTATGTCATTTGGCTGTTTTTAGATATAACTGCAATAGGCAAAAGTAATTTCCAATAGTCATCATATCGTAATATTAAATCAAGATGCAATTTTATACAGCTAGCTTCATTACCTCATTTGCATTTTATACAAAAAATACTCTCCATAATCAGACTGAGTTATTGGTCTAATCGGAATATTAACTTAAACTCGGAGTAACCTGTATGCCTTACAACTTTTTTAACTAGCGCAATATCGTTTCTCGAGGTCTATATTCAGCAGTTACTGTATACAAGCGCATCGACGAATATAAGAGATCGCTCTCAAATCTTGAATCTAACTAGTAAATTTTGATTTCAGGCAGTAACCAGAGTCCTTAGTTGTCAGCCCAAAAACGCAAAAGCACTGTACCGCAAATCCCGCATTTTGTCCGCCATGGGTCGTAATTCTGAAGCTTTGGAGGCCGCTAAACTAGCCGCTGTGGCCGCGCCCGAAGACCCCGGTGCTCGTAAGGAACTACAGCGGTGTGAACAAAGGGCCACCCGAGACCGTTCTATGGAGAGGAAGTTGGCTAAACGCATGCTGGGGACTACGAGTCCGTCTAAAGGTGGTGCTAAGTCTCCCGATAAGAAGCCATCGCGAGCTAAGGTATGTTTATATCTGTATCTATACTTATAAATAAAGCTGAAGAGTTTGTTTGCTTGAATGCGGTAAGAGCAGGAACTGCTGGTACGATTTTAAAAATTATTTTATTATTAGATAGCCCATTTATCGAGGCCATTAGCCGAGGAACAGTTCAGCACAGGAGTTATGAGGGTGAAATCGCGCGCGGGAAGCTTGTACTTTATAAGTTTTGGGCCTACTCCTCTTACTATTTATCGTGAGCAGAGATAAATATTATGAATGGGAACACTCAGAACTGATATGAAAAGTGTAAGAGATTTCTATTGCAATTGTTTTAGAGTAACTAATATGGGCAGTTCTATTAACCTTTTCGACGCCCATCTATATAATACGCGATGTGTCCTCCAGCGCCACGCTACAAATGTATAACGTATCTATAGTAAAATGGGATTAATGTCCTATCGACAAATAATATTATAAGTTGAAATAAGTGTTTATTCACCAATTTACGAAGGCACGTCAAAATCCTTTCTGATATAAGGATGTCTAGATGTCGATGTCTATGGTATTTTTCTTTTTTCTATTCACTGTGGTCGAGTTACACGTGCATAACCTCAACCGATTCCTGCATAATTTATTTCGTTTACTTACAACAAATACAATTAATAGAAGTTAGATACGTGTTTTCTACGTGTTTTATTTTTAAATTAAAATGGAGATCTTTTTTTAACACGCTTTTATTAGCTGAGTTGTATGTAACGGAATCTTTGAACTTAATTTTCACCAGTTTCCAGATGTCCGATTAATTTGAAACTTTGCATACGTATCAAGGACATAATTCAATTCAGAGTGAAAAGCGTGGGGTGCTTGATAAAGTAAATGTCACAATCATTCTATTGGCAACTATCTATGAGAGGAGAGTTATGAAAAGTGGTAAAATGCACCCCACGCTTTTTACTCTGAATTTAATTTAATAACTTAAACTTTATTATAATTTTATTTTAAAGTGAAAATTATTTTCTATTTTTTAGTTCGGTTAGCTATAAAAGCGTGTTTTTTAGTTTTTTTAAACTTTTATTTATTTTTTAATGGTAGGTATAGGTGTCCCAAAACACTAACACATATTCACCGTCGCTCATTTTTTTGTAAGAACACGTGCGCCAACGCAAGTTTTAAACATTGCACTACACTAAAATGCACAAAGTCACTATGACCTTGAAACCTGTCCGCTTATGACGTCACAGATTTACTTCTATACAAGTTCGTGGCGTTGTGCGCACTGACAACTATATAGCCACTTTGTAAGGATGGGTTGTTTAAACGGTGTTTCACTATCGATAATGATTAGAAAACCTATTTATTCTTGATTAAGGTGAATAAAACGTAGTTTATAGTTTACAATATTTAGAAAATATTATTTATTCACGTCATTTTCTTGCAATAATAGTATTTATGATCGTTTCAACGAGATGAAATATAGCGAGGTCTTCATCGTGTCCCATCACTGGCTTACTTTATATCAAGTACTTGGCGTTGGGGGCATTAAAATATTTGCTGGCGTTTTTGTTTCTATTGAATATAAAACAAACAAGAACTTATTATTTGTGAAAAAGTTAAAAATATGGCTTATAACAGGGCAATTTTCCATGAAAACAAAATAAAAGGTCTTGTAAAAGTCGTAAATTTATTTTATACTATTATTACTTCTAATCAAGTAGTGGCGCTGAGGGCACGAAAATCTCGAACTTGTATAGAAGTGATTGGCGTTCAAAAGGTTAAGTATTCTTTTCCTGTTACAGTTTCTTTAATTAATGTTGATAGGCAGTATGATTATTTATAACCATGTTTTTTTTATCAGCCTATTTACCGTTCTACTACTGAACATAGGTCTCCTCTTTAACAGACCTTGGCAAGCCAGGGTCATTGAGGGACGTTGCCGTAATCACCACACTTGTCAGGCGGATTGGTGATTGCAGTAATATGGGAGTATCTTTGAGTTGATAGATGATGCTGCCCATCCACCAAGTGTAAGCCCCTAAGTCGCCTCTTACGACACCCATAGAAAGATATAGGGTTGTGTAAATCAACACAGTGAATGAAAATATAATTATGCTATAATTTAACATTTCAGATGCTAATTTGGGGCTCGTTTCTGCTCAGTCTGCTTGTGGGCGTGGCCAGCGTGTTAGTGTACCGGTACAAGATACAGTCGCATTGATGCGCTCAAAAACTCAAACTATTTGACGACAAGTATGTATTAGTATGTTATTTTTTTTAACACCCGGTCCTGACTTTCCTAACAGAATCTGTGCGCCCTTGTACCATGCATATGGCACAGAAGTTTTTTTACGAGATGTTTCAAAATCATTGGTTTTGGACTTTATTACAATCCAACAGAGATCAAAATATGATGGGTTCTATATTCCCTCTGCCCGTTAAAGGTTTCAATATGTGTCCAATATTTTATGGTAATCTAACTGGTTGACCAAATAGATTTTTTTAGTCGTCATCTCGGTTAGCGGCATATTTAGTCACAACAACAAAAAAAAAACAATTTGGGTCTTTGATGTTTTTTTTGTACAATGGTACGGTAAACATGTCTTATCAAACTTGCTCTTAACTCATGTTTATAAATTGTCTATCTAACATAGTGATAATTTGATTTCAGGTAATAGAGATTCTATTGGTGTAAATCAAGGGGGAAGGTGCACTATACTTAAGGCACATATCAGCGCTGGATATCGTAAGCTTTAGATACGCTATCGGTCTTTGTCCTATGTATCGATATCAAAATATTATTGTATAGTTATTGTTACTGATGTAAATATATACTTCCTAAAATTAGATTGCCTGAAGCAAACTAAATATTTTTTGTAATATTTATTATGTGCTACTTATTTTTTTTTACAGGATTCGTTTTTTTTTCAATTCTATGGCTGCTTGACAGTATTCTTGTAGAGCAATTTTATTTAAGTCAGCCAATATATTTTTTTATACGAAATTGTTAAATATCTATTAATATAACTTAATCAAGAAAACTATATCCTACGTGAAGATAGGGTCTCAATCATTATTAGACAATACATTTGATGTAAAAAGGGTATAGGTGAGGTATAAGATGATTATAATTATGATTATTACAACATTTGGTTAAAGTTTACAATGTCTTCTAATAAAAATAATATGTGCATTTATGTCGTTTCGTATGTATATCTTGACCTCAGAAGCATAAAGACTGATGTCTATTATACTTCGGAAGCATTTGGTCGTAAGTGCCAGTTTACGATATAGCCACATACGACGAATGTTTCTGACGTATAATAGCACATCCGACCGTATGCTTCTAAGCTAGATATATGTATCGATCTTAAATTCAATGTTTAATAGGTAGTGCCAAAATATGTTATAGTATGTAGCTATATTCAGAACATTTTCATTCATGCTACAGCTATTTTTTTATATAAGAACAAAAAAAACAGAATAAATATTTTTTGACTGAGTATTAAAAAGAATAAAAATTCCGATAACTATAATGAAGCATTCCAATTTGTTTTATATAGAAGAGAATATTTTTATGGAATGTTTTTGGGATTGTCTTGTCATAAGGGTGCTTTTACTCGCATTTATCTATATCGATATTTCACTACCATAATTGTTGGGTAGATATTCATTAGATAAATACGATAGTTCTCACAAAGTTTATCTCCTAGATATCGCTTTTAGGTGACGAACGAGTTTACCGTGTAAGATGAATATATATCTAGAGCTCAGAAGCATAAGGTCGGATGTGGCATAATACGTCAGAAAAATTCGTCGTATGTGTCTCAAACGTAAAATGGCACTTATGACCAAATACTTCTGAAGTAGGAAGTACATTCGTCCGTATGCTTCTGGATCTAGATATTCATCTGAAAATAATTTGTATGTATCTCACAATAATATTTAGTTTCCATCGAATTAAAATGCACACAAAGTAATGTAAAATTAGTTTAATTTAAGACATTGGTTTGGAGGAGTCTCCATGGCTCCTATAGTATATGAATAACAATAAAAAAATACAAAAAAATGTGGTTTCAAGCAAACATTTCACTAATAAAGAAAATTTGTTAAAATCACTTGTTTTTAATACCCAATAGATTACAACTAAATTTAATAAGTATAATAGAAATAACAGTAAAATTGGATGAATATTAAATCAGGGGTTAGGGTGGTTAAGTATGGCATATATATAATCATCCTATTTGAGTAGCGCAGAAAAAAAAAACATTTTAGAAAATATATAAATGGATAAATATTACATATTAAGATAAACTTACTTACAATATTTTTTTTAATAACATAAGGAATACGGCAAAGGATCGAATTAATATAACACCGTTAGCGATGTTAAATTACAAAAAAACTTATCTTATTTAGGAATGGTATTATTTATTTATAACTTAAAAATACACACTTGAATATAATTTATTATACACTTTGTATCCTTGTATTGTCACTTGCTGATTTTATTTATTTTATAAAAGTTTAAAATGTATTAATAATAGACAATTTATGTACATACCTATGGTAACTGTTCTCTACTAGTAAAATTACTAGATTTTACAATTTATTAACCACTAAATACTCGCGGTTTCACCCGCTTAACTCATATTCCTGTAGGAATTTCATAATTAAATATAGTCTATGTTAGTCTTGGATAACATAGCTTTCTAAAGGTGAAAGATTTTTTTGAATCGGTCCTTTAGTTCCGGAGCCTTTTTAATGTAAACAATAAAATCTTTCTTTCTAATACCTATTAGTAACTATACTAATATTAGAAAGAAATATTTTATAAAATCTTTTTACAATAAAATCTTTCTTTCTTATATTAGTAACTATACTAATATTAGAAAGAAATATTTTATTGTAGTAGTAGTAGTAGTAAGACATAATATGATTTCTTTTAGCCACAACCGATGTTATTGGTGCATAAGTGACATCTATGTTTTGATGATTATATAACTATAATTACAGTTATTTGGTAACTAAATCTCATGGTTAAATTGTTCGAAGTATTATCAAAAGTTTAATTCTTGCATCAAAATGACAAATCAAAGACAGTGTAGTTAATTTGTGTAAAATACTTATATAATTAAAAGTCTACTAATAAATGTTGCATCGTTCCGCCAATATTTTTGCATCAGTTTTAACTTTAGTACATATGGCAACTTATTGAAACTCTTAGTCTCACTCCGTATATAATACATACTTTTCGTTTCTCGCATAACACTATGCCTCAATGTCAGTCTTAAAAACTTCACTTTCTAAGGAAGACGGCTTAAAATATACCAGTTATAACCTATACTTAATATCACAAACTCGATTTATAAGTGAATACTCGAGCTAGCCAGTTGGTGAAGTGCGCTAAACCTTCTATTTGTGCTATAGTCGCAAGTGCTTGAATACTGAACACTGTTGCTACAAAGTCGTACAGAAGTTTTGGAGAGAAGACGGACCAAACAAACAGGTGGTGTCGGAATACCGTCGCTACTACGCAGTACACTCCTAAGGAATATACTCTGTGGAACGCGAGGATGTTCGTCGCTCGCCATATTTGTTGTAAGTACCTGGTAAAGAAATGGAATGCGTTGTTAATACGTCAGATATCATCTTCATATATCCGAGAGCGCATTGGAGATTTTTTTTTTAAACATTTGAAAATAATCTTTAATCTTATAGTAATAAAGTGCGAAATATGTTTGAACTTGACAAAAATAGCTCGTGCGATGTCAAAGCCACTTTACTTCAGTCAACACCTATGTTGATTAATCATTAGTTCATAAAAAGCACGGTGTATAATGTATTCTACTAATTTTACAAAACGATATACTAAAAAACTAAAATAATAATTTGAAATGCGGTCTGATCAAGAAGATTATAATTGATAAATGTACATGGTAATGGTAATTAGCTCTATTATTGGTTTATAATATATAATAATAGAGCTTATATAATATTTTTAAGTGGTAATATGAACTGTAGGGGCGTCTGCTACACAATTTCTAAGTAATTTTAATCTCCAATGCTTAATGCAACTCAAAAAGTATATACAAAAGCAATTCACTACCAAGAATAAACAACTTCAAAGTTTATTAGCAACCATAAAAAGCTCGGTTTAATAAAATACGTACTGTTTCCAAGTGTGCGAGTGCGCGGCCACGGTGCAGAAGAGCGCGGCGCCCGCGAGCGCGGGCCCGGCGTACGCGTGCAGCCCCATGCGCAGCGCCACGCGCGCCGGGCAGTACGCGCGCAGCCCCACGTAGCCCGAGCCCAGGTCCACGGACGCCAGGCTGTTGGAGTTACCCTGCGGAATCACAAAGTTATTTATTTTAAATTCTACATAATTATGCCAGTTTGGAATCATTCTTATTCGGCTTTTGCATTCGTTCTATCACATTATTACACATACACACATTACGTAAAAGTGCCGACGATTCGCCCTACCGACCCTTAGTTTACAAAGAACCTTCCGATTGATTCATAGACCCAAAATCTGAAAAGTCCGACGAATTCATATAAAACTAAAAGTTCCGACGCTCCGACGCTCTGAACCGAGATCTAAGTCACACAGGAAACACCCGATAGCGCAGGTTGTAGATTTTAAACCATTTAATACGGCTGGAGCCCTGCTTGTCTTTATGCCTGATGAAGTAGTAAAAGCCGAAATATAATATGGAGGAGCCACGCTTTTGCCTCAAAAAATGTGCCAACAATAAATATAACAGAGATTTACCTCAGATGCCGGCGCGGTGGTTTAAATTAGGTACTAAAGCTTTCATAGTTTAATAATACTATATATTAGCATATGTCGAGGTTTTGTGTTAATTAAGCTTTACTACCCGTTCGAAGCCGGGGCGGGTCGCTAGTATAAAATATGTGTTCATCGGTACTTTAATATTAATTTGTCCTTACTTACGTTTTTTTCTATGTATTTAATCTATATTAACATGTGTTGGTTAAATGTTTGTTAATCTAGATTAAGTATAATTTACTATTAATTGTAACATTTATCTGTTTTTGTCCCTAAATAAATGAAATATTGCAAATTCATCTCACCTGATAGAAGAAGAAGACTGTTCCAATCCACATATGCACTAAAGTCCTACTAACTATATCTACTACTTCAGTTCTCTTGCCCGACTTCGAATCCAACAGCTTATGATCCATACATTGTGACGTCAGCACACACGTCACATATATACTCGGCACCATTATAACGTTATGTGGTCTCATCAACAGAACGATTATCAACATCATATCATTCAACATCAAATGCGAAGCTGAACGGGCCAAATTGAGTTTCACTTCATCAACATTCCATGGTTCTTCCATCAATGTATCATAAAAATAATCTTCAGTCTTAGCTTTGGGTTTATTATACACAAATGTATTACTACTAGCTTTTTCTACTTGCTTCAAGCCACATACTTTAAATATTCCAATGTAGGATAGAACTTCGAATCCAAATTGTAATATCAATATGGTCCAGAATACATTGACGATTTGAACTGGATCCCATGTTTTTATATCTTCGAATGGTGATACTAAGGCCGCAGTGGATATCCGGTAACATAATATGCACAATGCGGCTGCTATAGTTAAAATAGAGTGTATGTGTAGTATGTTGTTCATGTAGCGTAAGTTCCATAGGCATATGCCTAATGTCATTACTGTTCCTAAAACAAATAATAAAAAATATATATATATACGCAGGCCACCTTAATTAGACAACTATTAGTTTTAACTTCATAGTGAGGTTTACTGCATAAACCAATCTATTAAAGTAGATGAATTTATAGAGGGTTAGTAATAATTATGACATAATTCGGTTATAATATGTGAATTGAATGCAGTTTTTATGAAAAAGTATTTATTAGTGAGACAGCGCAATATCGTTAGTCTATATAAATAGAAATGTATGTACACATATAACTTGAGAACGACTTGACGTTATTTCTGTTTTTAGGGTTCCGTACTCCACAAGGAACCTTTATAGTTTTATCATGTCCATCCGTCCGTCTGTCTATCTGTCCGTCTGTCCGTCCGGGCTCCTACTCCACCGTTACCGAGATGAACATTGAAGATCCAAAAGTTGGTTTTTATAAATTATGGAAATAATTGCTTTTCAGCCCCTTCCCATACAACGAAAAGTGACACGCTCTTGGCCGGTTTTTAATATTGTTGACAAGGTTTATATGTAAGAAGCTTTTAGAAAATCCATTGGAATGTTATTACGACGGACGGACCACACCTTGTAGGTATATTATAAAATTAAATTTGAATTATATTTAAGCAACTTTTACTTACCAATGACAAGATGCGCTTCAAGGTAGAACGCATTTTCAGGAGAATTTAACCAATCCGCAGTGTCGGGCAGGAATAACCAACGGTCACCAGTCTGATTCATTGTGCGCAAGTACCTTTGGAAATAAGTATCACAATATTTAATAATGTAATATAATTATTTTGACAACTTCCGTAGCGTAGCGGTATTTGGCTCGCTTTAAATCTCGGAGGTCGTGGGTCGATCCCCACTCCGGACAGGAAATCTTTGTGTAAATTCTAAGATTTCTTTCCGGGTCTGGTTGGTTGAGGGACTACCCTCCGTGCCTCGGAAAGCACGTTAAGCTGTTGGTCCCGATTGTTATAACATCATCTTTAATAATCGTATATAAAGGAACGGGCAGCAGCGTTTCCTTGTGTGTTATAACATAATACTGCGGTCACCAACTCGTCTGCCAAGCGTGATGACTATGGCAAATACCCTCCCTCGGGAGGAGGCCCATGTTCAGCAGTGGACGTTATACGGGCTGATATTGATGATGAATCTGGCAGAGACTGTATCAGCCCGCTTACGTCCACTGCTGAACATGGGCCTCCTTTTAACATACCATGGCTCAACGCTCACCACACTTGGCAGGCGGATTGGTGATCGCTGTAAGATGGTGAGTATCCTCGAGCTGATAGATGCTGCTGTCTATCCACAGCTCTATCCGTTAGTCGCCTTTTACAACACCCATTCGAAGATATATTATGGGGTAGTCTATTCTAAGCAGGACACAACATTCGTCAAATACACGTAGCGCAGTCGGTAAATGTTAAGAGGGAGCATAAATAAAACTTGGAAGTCGTGTCTGCAAAACTACTGCACTGCTTCTGTTTAAGTGTACCATCCCTTGTCCGTGGGTCACTACTCGAGTTTCCAACTGAAAACCAGCGCTAGGTATCGCCTAGCCTATGCTGAGGTGGCGACTTTTTCGGCAGAATATGCAAGGCGTCTTATTGTTTTGTACATTTTAATGCTAAATGTTATATGTAATATCTTGTGTGTTGTGCTGAATTAAATGTATTTTCTTTCTTTTCAAAATGTTTTTTATCAGTAATCTTTGATTGTCCTCGCCTCAGACCGCCACTTAATGTGTGTGTTATTTAATCTGAAACTTTGAAAAGCCCTACCCTAGACGATTGTCTCCGTCATTGCCGAATCGTTAATAATAGTTTAAAACTTGTTTTGTTCAAGAAAATATTAAATTCACAAGTTTTGTTAAACTTAATTATTACAAAACCAACATACCTATGCAACGCAATAAGCAGCACCCATTTCGGTACAATCTCGATGCCAACAACGCTCATTCTCTGCATCAACTCCGGTTTCTCCTGTACCTCCGTCGCGTTCGCCCATCTCTTAGTAAAGTATAGCACAATCACCACCAAGGTCCGCACCAAAACGAAAAACATCAGTGTATTCCAAAGGAAATACCACGTCATGTGTTCCTCTTCTATAAAACTCGTGCCGAAGAACGACCAGCAATAGGATAGAGTTCCGAAAACTAGAAGGTAATCTATCGCATTCATATCTGATAGAGTAGAAAGATCTACTATTCTTTGGAAGCCAGTTTTGATAATGAAATACATTATACAAAGTGCTGTCGAAATGGCCAAAAATGCAGGTATCCAAAAAATATTGAAAGAACATATTTGGCTTTTAGTTTCTGTGATGAAGCACGATGTTATAAGGATGGCAGAAAATATAAGGTGCATGATCACGATTGCGATGAAGTAGGAGTATGTCCAGCGGTGGGGGTGGCGATGTGCGCTGTCTTTTCTGCGTTCTTCTGGTTGCAAAGAGTATAGTGTCACCAGGAAGAGGGCCATTGAGATCTGTAAAGAGATTGGTTTATTTTATTAATTAATCACTTTTTATGTACAGTACTAGATGACATATCGTCGGTGACACTGCATTACCGCATTAGTAACAATAGCTAATAAGAATAGTTATATAGAGGAGTGTAGAAACCTAATATTTTTTTAGATTATGGTCGAATTTCGACCGATAAATTGATAGCTGCATGGACGAGCGTACGACGTAGCTCGTAAAAACATCAATTATATTACACAACTAACCAAATAAAGCAGTAGTACAGCGGTGCCTATAGCGAACATGTCAAACTCCGCGGTGGTCTCTGTGAGATACTCCGACATCTTCTCTAGCGACTCCTCGTAGAATTCCTTTGCGATTTTAGCGGCGCTTTGCTCGCCTGTTGCTAGGAAGTGAGCGAACTGCTTCCGAGCACGTTGGAATTGTTTGTAGAATTCTGTAACAGATAGAATAGATTCAATTATTATAATTCATGTAATAAAGATTGTATGGTATTCATTAGAAACCATAGAAAATTGTTATTCAGCATCCACAGAATCCACGTATCGTCATACTTGATGTAGATTATCACGGACACTAACTACCCGCATTCTGCGGTTGAAAAATTACCCATGAAATCAATATAAAAAAATAAGATTTAATGGGTAATTTTTAATGTTTTTCGTATGGAATGATATCGTTGGTGATACTTTAATATCGTGTAAGAGACAATAACTAATATATGGTTTAAAATCAAATATAGAAAATAGTAATTTTGCCTGTTAAAACACATACCTATGAAGAAAAAAATGACAGATGAAATTACACTTTATAAGAAATTGTCATTTAAGCAGTTTTTTTTTGGTCATGAATCCGCCATGTTGTCTGAAAAGATTATGAACTTGTGGCATGAAGAGGGTTGGGTGAACCGATGCCATTTTTTTTTTTCGGACGGTTATATGTAGTTAGCCCTGAGGCTTTTGCTACTTCACCGGGCACAAAGGTGAGCAGAGCTCTAGCCTATATAAATGGTTTAAACACTACAAACTAAGCAACCTGCGCAAGAGGGCGTCTCCTGTGGGACTTGGATCTCGGCTCAGAGCGGTCGCTGACGGGGAGGTTGAGGGATTATGGCTTTTAGTTTCTTTAGGGGAGTTTTGTGCAACCGTCGAACCCATGCCACGTGTTCATACTTTGTACGGCGCGCTCACTCACCAGTGTCAGTGGGCAGGTCGTGCTCGGCGTGGTGGGTGGCGAGCACGTGCAGCAGGTACAGGTGCTGGCGCACGTCGCGCGGCAGCAGCGCGGGCAGCACGCGGCCCGCGCTGTCGCCCGGCGGCGGCGCGCCCAGCAGCCACGCCACCGACGGCGCCACGTCCACCTGCGCCACCGTCGGCCCGGGGCCCGCGCTGGGGGGGGCACAAACATTCATAGGGGATAAAGCTGCTAAACTTAACTGCTAACCTTTTTTTTTTTGGACATACGAAGGTTTTGTTACTTCCCCGGGCATAAAGGCAGCCTTAATAAATGTTTTAAAAACTAAGCAACTTGCGCAAAAGGGTGCCCCCTTTGGGGCTTGAACCTCAGCTCAGGGCGGTCGCTGAAGATGAGATGTAGGGATTATGACTTTTAGTATTTTAGGGGGTTTTGTGCAACTGTAGCACACTTACTACTTACTACACGTACTTTACAGTTCGCGGGCCTCTCGGACTTCGGGTCTAAGAGGGCATAGGTAATTCTTTGCAAACTGAGGGTCAGGAGGACGAGGAGGGACGCGGTGCGTTCGCGGGCGCTCTCTTCTCCGGGGGGTCGGATAGAGTGGTCTTTGTGACTGCTAACGACAACCACCGTAGCGGATCGGTATTTGACTCGCTTAAAATCTCGAAGGTCGTGGGTTCGATACCCGCAACAGACAGGAAATCTTTGTGTAAATTCTAAGATTTATTTTCGGGTCCAGTGGGTTGAGTGACTAACATCCGTGCCTCGGACAGCACGTTACGCTTTGGTCCCGATTGTTTGAACATCATCTATAATAATTGTAAATCAAGGAACGGGCAGCAGCGTTTCCTTGTGTGATACAACATAATACTGGGAGAGAATGTCTTAAGCATTAAGTCCGCCTATGTACTATTTAGTGCTAAAGTTTTAAATAAATAAATACTGTAGTCACCAACCCGCCTGTCAAGCGTGGTGACTATGGCAAATAACAGGCATGTTCAGCAGTAGAAACCTTGCTGCTCAGGTAATATTATATAAATGTATTTATTTATATAACGGTCGATTATTATTATTATTAGATATGAATACTTACGGGTGAGGACACGTGAAGTCTTGAGATCGCAAAAGCACTAGAGGCACCAACACTTCACTAGGGGTCGCCCCCCCGTGCCCGCCCGCGTCCCTCATCCCGTGGTCCCCACATACTATCAGCACACCATTACGATCCTATAATAATATATTATATACACTAATGTTATACAATGAACATATATTTTTTAAAGAAAACTCTCGTATGAGGGAAATAAATCCCACAAAAACATCTTGTTTGTTTGTAACATATAAACTCATCATTAAAAGCCTACGTTATCCAAGCAATGCGTTCATTCATATATTGTTTTACTTATCCATAAACATATATTTATTTACTAGCTTCCCGCGCGCGGTTTCACCCGCGTAGCTCCCGTGCCCGTGGGAACTTCGTAATAAAATAACCTTCCTCGATAAATTGACTATCCAACACTGAAAGATTTTTTGAAATCGAACCAGTAGTTCCTGAGATTTGCGCGTTCAAACAAACAAACTCTGCAGCTTTATAATATTAATACAGATTGTTTTATGAGTTATGACCCCCCCTCCAAGGAGGTCGTAATTACACCCCAAAAGGAGGTCGTCATAATATCCCTTTTAACATTAATCATTTTTGTCTATTAAAAAAATAATACAGCGACTAATTCATTGATGTATTCATTCATATTTTTTTCATATTTTAGAATGACCCCACATTATGCGTGCGCGTTTCTTGAGCGTGAGTAAAACAATTTAAGCGCTGACCCCATCTTAATATAAGTATCTACTACTGCCGAATATAAAGCCGAAGAATTTGTTTGTTTGCTTCAACGAGCTAATGTCAGGAACTACTTATACGATTTGAAAAAATATTTTATTGTTAGATAGCCCATTTATCGAGGAAGGCTATAGGCTATGTTTAATTATGAAGTTCCTAAGGGAACGGGAGTTTCTAAGGGAACGCGGAAAAGTAGTCTCTGTTTATATATAATCGAAGCGGCCGTAGCCCAATGGCTAGGGCGTCGGACTTGTGATGTTGGGGTCGCCGGTTCGAACCCCACCCATTTCACTACCGACGTGAACCCACTCGTAACACAAGCATTTAGCTTAGTACGAGGGGTTAACAAGAATACTAGTAGACTGCAAAAGTCTGCTAGTAATCTTTATAAAAAACAAAAAAATAAAACACGCAGTAACACGCATTCACGCGCAAGTTAGCAGGGATTAGCGCGAAATAAGGCTGAGTGTCATTCGGTTCAATGTAATAATAACATACTAACCCATTGCTGCATAGCCTTGTAGATCTTCTTCACAACTTCGTCCATTTCCACGAGTTTGGGTTTGATCTTAGGACTGCGGGCCCCCTCCAAATGTCCTATATGATCCAGACCTAAGTAATGTAGCACTAAGAAGTCGAAATTAGGATTCTTATTTTCGTCCGGCGTTAGTATTTTGTCCAAATGTCTGGTCACGTTGTTGTCTACCTGAAGAAAATTTACAGTTACTAAAACAGGCTTCATAATTATAGCTCTCAAACATTTTCGATATTTTACTGGATATTTTTAACATTTTAGTAGCACCAACCTAAACTAAGTACCATGCGGCGTTGATAAAATAGGTTAAAATTTTTTTTTAACGTCTTAAAAAGGGCTTGTCTATTGGAGTTATACGCTTTTCGAAATTAGTCATTCAATTAACAAAATCACCTCAGTATAATCCGTGACATAGAAGGAAGTAGTGCCATCGTACTCGCTCCACAGTCCCGGGAACAATCTCAGCCAGGTGTCGTCCCCGTACATGACGGTGCGGCGCCCCTTGGCCTTCGCTACTCGCAGCACACTGTCGCCCTGAACCGCTGGAGCCCCGAAGTTGAGTGCCACGTCCGCGAATGTTGAAACACTACCGGTCATCATCGCCTGTAAAATGAAGGTAACTTTCAGTACTTCAAGTTGTAAGAAAAATATATAAAATATTTTTTTAATGTGATGAGCTAAATTAATAAATTTTCATTCTCTAAGTTATATACAATATGCTAACATGAATAATTGCCGCAAATTAACATGACACCCAGCTCGAATGACGTTTGTATAGAGTACTGAGTTTAATTTAATAAACAAATTTAAATTTATGCGCTAATTTTGTCTGTCCGTCCGCGATAACACAATCTCGGACGCAGACAAAATTAGTGCAAAATTAGGCTATTTCAATTTCGCAAAATTCCAACAGAACAATCAAAACCTAAAAATAACAAAAATTCAAATCTAAATCTAACCAAAAATCCAAAACCAGTAACTAATTACTACGAATTGCATGCTAACGTACTGATCGAGTGTCTCTCTTATTTTGCGGGAGTTATACCTACTAACACAGTGTTAGAAAAGGAAGAGTTTGACAGAGACATACGAGTATGAACGATGTGATGATGAAAGAAATTTGCAAGAATTGGAAAATACGTTGTACAAACTTTTAGTAGGACATTAAAAATTAATCAAGCTCACGATTACGTATGTTAGCTTAAAAAATATAGGTAAGTAGATCTTTTAGTACAAAACAATTCGTCCGTCAAAATTTGTATTTTTGACGGACTTTAATATAGGCATAAGGCTTGTGCTAATTCCCTGCCTTAACAATTCGAGAAGTTTCGTATTTCCATTGGCTACAAATTTCTTTATAAACATATACAAGTATATAGGAAGCACTAGAATGTTACAGAGCCAAACAATCACATTGCTGCAGTAAACCATATTATGTTATTTCAAATATATGCCATAAATGCTCATCCATCATTAACTACAATAAAATATAAGCGAAATAAGTAGTAACAAGCGCCTGTGCAGTCAATCGTTCGAGGTCAGTATTACAACATCAGCAAATAGACGACAATTATAACTACGGAAATTGCTGAATATTGGGTTAACAATAATTTGACTGAAGTGAATTAACTTCGATAAAACAAGACAACAACAGCAAGCTGTAACATCGCGATTTTTTAGTCGTCACTACATAGTATAAAACAATAATAATAGGCTCCGAAACTACTGGATCGATTTAAAAAATTCTTATGCCGTTAGAAAGCTACACTATCCCAGGATGATGTTTAATTATGAAGTTCCCACGGGAACGGGTGAAACCACGCGCGGGAAGCTAGTATAAAACAAAGTCGTATCCCGATGTCTGTCTGTACTTTGAGTTTTAGGGGAATTTTGTATCAGCCGTTTCAGTATTACAGGGCACCGAAAGTGTGTGGTAGAGAGCCTCCCTTTTTTTTCGGAGGGACATTTGTAGCCACGAGGCTTTTTCTACTTAACTGGGCATAAAGGCGTGCAGAGTTCCAGCCTAGATTTTTTAATCACTACAAACTAAGCAACCTGCGGAGGAGGGTGTCCCCTGTGGGACTTGGACTTTGGCTCAAGTCGGTCGCTGGCGATGAGATTGAGGGATTTTGACTTTTTGTATTTTAGGGAAGTTTTGTGCAACTCTACTTTACAGTTCGCGGGGCTCTCGGACTTCGGGTCTACGAGGGCATCGTAAGGTTAAACTAAGGCCAGAGAGCCACCCCAACAAGATTTTATACCCTAATTAAACGTATTTACTCTTACATCATATTTTCTAGAGCGATTAAAAGATATTTTTAACGAACTTTGAGATAATAAAGTTATTCAATTCGCTACGGTCTACATGACGAACACACGTCCATAAAGTATGTTTATGTTTTTTTTTGTTAAATGAAACGTAAGCATGCAATAGGGAAGTGTACTTAGAAATAATTGTGACTCTTATCATGCGAACGAAAGTAAGACGTTTTAATTGGCTTTTAAACTACAATGTTGAAAGCCAGTAAATAATCATATAATTCAATCTACTAGGTACTTATTAGTAGATAGTTTCTTTGTTATATAATTTTATTTTGTATTTTATAAATGCTGTATGACCAATGTCATACAGCATACATATACATATAAAACTGAAGAGTTTGTTTGTTTGCTTGAACCCTAATCTCAGGAACTACTGGGGCGATTTGAAAGATAGCCCATTTATCGAGGAAAGCCATAGGCTATATTTAATTATGAAATTCCTACGGGAACGGGAATTACGCGGGTAAAACCGTGAGCAATTTATTGTATAAATTATATATGACCGTCCGAAAAAAAAAAAATGTTTAGGTACGTCCCATTTCAATGTCCGAAGGGACATTAGGAAGTATGTCTATGACCCAATATCAGGCGTTGTTTCGTTTCCTGTCATCGGCGATTCGCTTGAATACACCGACACTGCGGTGTGCAATGACTCGGAAACGGACATACGTAATATGAAGGATTACCCACATTTTAATTTATTGAGTAATATTAGCTAACGGAATTAATACATTGTAGGCTACCAATTAAAGCATCAGCACTTAAAAATATGTACAGTAGACACGGGTCATAATGGCGGTATAATATTAAGGCAATTAAACATCACCTTTTTATTAAGCCGACATGTTTACTATAAATTATGTGTTTGAATCGCGAAATTGTTTGTTGTGTACACTTTTCTTGGCCGTTTATCACAACTCTCACTATGAATTATGTCCAGTGAAATACCAAAAATCTACTAACTAATGTGCGTCCGAAAAAAAAAAACTTTCTCTAAATATGGCTTGCTGGAAGAAAACTCATTAATTAGTTAAACTCGCCATTGTACATCATCGTTAACTGTTATTCTTTTATAACTAACTATCAGTGAACAATAAAAATGTTGGAATTCTTGCCCGGAACATAAGTTTTAGTTACCATATTTTGTATTTTACTAAATATTACTTTATATTATTTAATGTGTACAATTATTGACAAGTATTTCCTAGTTCATTTAAATTTCTAAGTACTGAATATATATACTTTAATTCGTAGGATGATTGCCTTTTTTTTGTTTTGGACGGCCGAAAAAGCATATACCTAAGCTGCAATCTAAATGAAAATCTAATCTAGGAGATAAGAAGACTGGTTACAATTTATTAGTTAATTAATCAAAATGTGTTACGTGATTTACTCTTGTTATCCTACTGAACTATTTATTCTGTAACACACTGTGTGTAACAAAATAAATAGTTCAGTAGAATAAGTTCCTTGATACAGTATTATTATTTAAATAAAATATAAAAAAACTTACAAATAGGAGTTACTGTCGTATTTAAAAATAAATTTAATCTAAGAATTGACATTAAAGTATCATGTCTCATGTCTGTGATCTCAATTGCTATGGCAGTATTTTTTTCGGACGGACATTTAGGGTCACGTGGCTTTTGCTACTTCACTGGGCATAAAGGAGAACAGGGCTTCAGCTTTATTAATAATAATAAAAACTACAAACTAAGCAATCTATACAAAAGGGCACTTGGATCTTGACTCAGGGCGTTCCCTGGCAGGGGGGATTGAAGTAGCAAAAGCCTTGTGGCTAAATACATACAAAAAAAAAAACATGCAATATTATAATATGAAAGCATTCCACAAACCGAAGCAAAGTAAAGCAGACATCACAAGACCAAAGAAAAAAGTACAAAATGTAATATATAGGTATTTAAATTTAATAAAAAAGTAGTTTAGATTTTTTATAAATTACTACTATAATTTGTAGTTCCAAGTGTTGTCTGCTTTTCCTTTTAACTATTTAAAAAGCAAACCACCACAAAGCAAATAGTTTTAATATTTAAAAGTGACACTTGCAAATATGTCCCGCCAGAAGTTTATCGTGCGCCTCCACTGTGCCCTTTCCTTCTTATGTTCAGGTGACTGTACATAATAAAACACTTTGTAAATCAAACACCAACATTCAACTTTTTATATGTAATACTAGCCGTTGTCCACTTAGTCCATGTAGATTTAGATTTCTCCACACAAAGTTTGCCCTCCTTTTTCTTCCACTCAGGGGTGGATTAAAAAAAAACTTTTTATTGCCTTATAATACATCATAGACCCTCCAAGTTTCAGGTCTATACAATGAGCAGTTTAGGATGTATGTGAGCCATTCATTTGGGATAAAGAATTTTATTATTATAGATTACTGCATCCCATAATGCAGGTATTTCTACTTTTTGGGCTTAACTTTGCTTTAGAGCCCAATATCTATGAAATGAAGCATATTTATAGATATAATGTAACAGGATTGAATAAGAAAATCATAGCTAATGGTTGAATCACATATTTTTTAACTAGTAAATAGTCACAACTTCAATAAAATATTAAAATTAATAATTTTAGTAATATTTTATTGAATTACAAGGATTAACAATAATAAAAACAAGTATTAAAAAGCTCCAGGAGATAAAAACTTATAACATAATTTAACTTTAAGATAGTTCCCAAGTAAAATTTAGTCAAAAATGTAAAATTTGTATCTTCTTTTTTTTGGTATTGTGATTTAAAATTTAGTTTATTGATATATATTTTTAATTAAACAATTGTTAAGAGTTCACAAATACAAATAACACCTGGATTTAAAACACCAAAATCAAACCTATCAGTAAATTACGCAAACAGTAGTTCAATATGAGGATTAACCCGACAAGACTAGTGCAAAGACAAATTGGATAACTAAATAACCAGTGCAATATTTATGAATTGTCAAAATACATGCTAATGGTCAAGTAAAGCCAATTACAGTTGCTGAAGAAGGCCACATGACAGTAGCCAAAACTTTTTGACCAAAATCAACAAACATTTCATGATGTCCACAATAACTAAACTCATCTCACAAAATATATTGTCATGAATTACATGCATTGATTTGTTTTAGCTTTTATTTAACTAGCAAGTTATGTAAATACTTAACAAAATAAATAGTTGAATGTGTGCTTCGGTCAAATCTTGCATTTGAATTTTATAGAAGTTAATTTCAACCAATTTAACTAAAAATTACATACTGTCTTCACGTAATCAATAAAAGGTTGTATACAAAGTTTTTATTATTAAGATACTAGGTACTTGCCTTAATTCTAGGCATGGTGACTGTAGGAGGTTCTGCTACAGACACATAGATGCAGGCAGATTTGTTCTTCAACAGCTCACCGGTGTAAGGCATGTACTCTTCAGTCACAAAGTCATACCGTAAACCATCTATCACCATCAGAATAACACTATTCTCCCCGGAACTGTATACTTGTTGTCCATCAATACTGAAAATTCATTAGTATTTTTGATGGCATTGTTTTTTCACTGGTGATATAAATAAGAAGTCATTATTGTTATTGTCATCACCAAATATTATCATTCTTTGATTTGCAGAAAATACAAAAAGAAACAAATTTTCAAGAATCAATGTTTTAAATTACTATTCAAATTATTATATTTTGTACAGACATCGTTTTATAAGCAGCATTAACAAATCAAGTTTTTATGAAGCATCCTATTTGCCTCATAAGAATAAAGTAAAACTGAGGTGTACAGCTGTAGCGCAGTGGGACAGTTTGTTTTTTTATTTAAGTTAATATATAGATTGAGTTCTTTCATATGAGAGCATGAAAGAACTCAATACAAGAAGTGTATTTAATTTATTATATGAGTTAATACCTGTATTAACTCAATAAAATGATACCTGTGTTTAATTAATTATTATTATGACACAAACATTTATAAGTGTAAGTATTTAACTTTTTTGAATTCATAAATTTTACTAAAACACAACCAAACTTGAACTCAAGTTAAACCTTTGCAGTTATTTTAAGTGGTTATGCCAAGTTAAATGAATTTGACTATTTTTAAGATTTTGTAAGGATTTTTATCATGTGATAGGAAGTCATAAAAACTAAAATCCCAGAGCAATCTTAGTTACTGTTGTCATAATAAGTGACTAGTAAATGACAAAAACATCATGACAACTCTGTGTGCTCATTCAAGGACAAATAATCTTCTTTCTATGATCATACACACAAATAATACTAACCTAACAGCATCAATAAAGTTAGGTAGATCATCCATATGTGCCAGTTTTCCCGAATGATACTTCAAAGGAAAGAATCCATACAGGAACATACTGAAGGCTGCTAGCCCCGTCAACAGGAGACAGAGGCCGGTCCAACGATGCTGAATCCAAGGCAGCATTGTGATCGGCCTTTGTCGACCAACACACACGAAAAAATACCAACACTGACCGTTACAACTTTGCCGGCACCAGCTACACGATTTTTTACGCTACGTACACACACTTTCGCTTCAATACTTTATATCACGAATACTACTGTCTTCCTGTTATAGGAAACCACATTGTGTAATGAGGATAAGGTTTATTTCATTCATAGTAAACGTGTTACGACGAGTGCACACTCCCTTTATCTACAATCTACATTTGTCACGATAAGATCGTGGCTATTTTACGATACAATGCGATGTGATAACCTTGATTTAAATGTATCTACAGAGAGAGAAATATTGTATTAGATATGGCAATAATATTGTAAATAGTTTAAATTTTAACTAAAATTTAATTTGTATTAAATATAATACTTTATCAGCCCGCCTAGACAATAATAATTTTGTTAATTTTTGGAGCAAAAGGCAAAAATAGATGACAGTGACACATTGATACGAATTGACATACGAGTCTGTCAGATTGAGACCTAAAGTAAAAGCACGCTCTCTAGGGACGAATTCTGGTAAACTTTGGTTTGGACTAGGTAGGTATATCAAAAATAGTTACAATCTGTTACAATTCAGAAGGAGGATTCTTTGTACGGATTCGTAGAGTCCAAAATTATTAGTAATTTACTAATAATTATGAACTAAGTAAATAATCGTTATAAACATAAAATATTCAATCATTCAAAGATACTGTTGTAAATTGTAATAAGAAACCTATTCCGACTATCTGCAATAGTGACATCTAGCGATACGATATGACACCTACCTCATATTTGTTTATTAACGATTTACGTTCGATTATGGCAGATGTCGCTTCTATCATTCATGTAATAAGCAGAAATATGATAATAAGCAGAAAAATGTATTTTCTTGAATATTCGACCACACAAATTACTACTTTTATCCACCTTATGTTAAGTGGCAGAGGTGTACAAATACAAGAACAACTAATATCAGTGCAGCAGATGTACGGCACTCGCCGCTCGGCCCTCCTGCTGCCGGCTTTTTCACCTTCTATAAGCTCTGGAACCTTTACTCACGCACAGGATGCTATTTGATATAAACGCTCCGGAACAAACCACTTTCTCGGACGGACCTGCGTATATTAAGTTCTAGTTATCGATGAGGCCTTAGTTAATTCAAAGGACACCTTATTAAATGATCTTAAAACTACAAACTTAGCTGTCGTAATTTCATGTTTCGCCTTAAATCTCGGTCGTCGTGGATTCTATTCCCGCTCAGGATAGAAAATCTTTATGTCAAATCAAATATTTCTTTTCGGGACGGGTTTTTTAAGTTAAAAATACCACGTTACACTTTTGTACTGAATTTAAAAACATCATCTATGACAATGGTATGCCTGGTAACGGGCTGTACCTGTAAATTGCTGCGGTGCCAACACGCCTGGCCTGTAACATGCAAGCGTAGTAACGTCATACGGGCTGGCGTCAGCTTCATCTTAATCATCAGCCCCTACAGAACGTGAGAATGAACTTTTTAAGAGATGAAATTTTAAAAACCTTGTTACAGTCAGGCCATAAGACCGGGGTTGTATTACACAATTATTTTTGTGTAAAAAAAAAAAAACAAGTGATTCCTAAAAGACGTAAACATTTTTTTTTGTAAAAAATTGACGTTTAAATCCACTAATATTAGAAGTGTTCTATGGTATGGGAAATAACACAATGTTTTTCTTCAATTCTTTAAGTACTGCTTACTGGTAACTAAGTAGTCTATCGATAATGGTTTCCGGATTAAATATACCACTCAATTTCTTTCTATGAGCGTCGTAAAGGCGACTTTGTGACATACAGCTGATGGATGAGAAGTAGCATCTATCAACTCTAGGTGCGCAGCCTGCCAAACATGATGATATCCATCAATGACACTGGCTTGCCAATGTATGTTAAGAGGAAGCGCATGTTCAGTCGTGGTCGTTAACGGACTGTTGAAGTTGAAGTTATAGCTGAACTAGAGTGATAAGTTCATTTGATAAAACTTGTAGCTATTTTCTGATGAATCACAAGCAGAATCACAAAGCGTCGGCCGCACAATTCTTCATAGTTATAAATACACTCCGATCATTCCACTACAGACGAAATAAGATAAAATTGTCACAAACTAAGATTAGCATTTTATTTTGATCATTAGTGACGTTTTATATATCTACGTGACGCATTTAAATAGGTTTTAGCTATTTATTCTCGAGAATACGTCGGAGGTGACGAAGTTATTGCTGACAATTTTACTATTATTATGATAACTTAGTAAGATGGAGGGAAATTGTAATCGTCATCCTCCTACGGTGAGGGGAAAACTTCTAGAATGACACCTACGAAAGTCCGATAGTTAGGCTACGTATCTTTTCTAGAAGAAAAGTTTATAATAGTCAGTGTATTAACCACGATTTGAGTGTTTAGAAGACTACATTATGATGCGAATTTTGTCAATTTTGATTTAGAAAGATAGTGGAGTTTTAATTGTAAAAAAGCATTGTTTTTAACATTTTATTGTATTTTCATCTTATAACGTTCTAAGCCCTAATGAAAAAAGTAAATTAGTTCAGCCGTACTTGAGGCTTAGCAACAAATTGGCGATTCTTTTTTATTAATGTAGAATATATCTTCAATCGATTTGTGTAGACTGAATAAATTTAAATAATGATTTAATTTTAACTTTAACGCTTATAAGATCTAGTTTTACCTACTAACTTACTCTTGACGGCAATATCATATAGGTTTGACCCAACTATTAATTTCGTGGTGGGAATAGGTAGATACTTACCGGTGCCACGAGCTCATCTTTGGTTAATTTGATTATTTTAGTATCTAATTATCTGTAGGTAAGTATTTATCTATATTCAGCATGTTGCGTTCCTTTTTACATTATCATCACCATCATCATCTTCCTGCCCTGCTCCCATTATTTGGGGTCCTGGGATCCTGTTCCATTTTTCCCTATTAGACGTCTCTTCCATACTCACACTTTTACGCATGTCACCTTTCACACAATCCATGCGTTCCTCTTTAAATATGCTCAAGAAAACAATATATTATGGTGTTCTTACTGTTTGTAATATTCTTCAAGTTCAAGGTGTATCCTCATGAATCAGCCGTGTGGGCCGCTGAAAATTCTATTTAAATCACATTACAGTCCGACTGGCCGTAGTCTCTCATCCACACAGCAGCGCGCGCCTGCAACGAACAAACAACCGCTAAGGTATTTATTATTGTTTTTATTATGAACCAAACATATTTACTTAATTATCTTAAAAAAAATACAAGCCTCTTCTTTCATAAGTTGAGTAATATTTCATCTTTTTATCTGATTGTCAATTGTTCTTTCGCATAATTACAGAGACTTTAGTGTTCAATCGATAAAAATGCGGATTTTGTTTATTCCTTCTTATTTTTAATGATTTTTGGGCGGTCGTTATTTTAAACTGTCATTTGTTACTGATGTTTTTATTTTTGTAAATATCTTTATTGATATGGTAATTTCTATTCTTATGGAGTGGAATTAAATAGGAAAGGGCTGAAAGCTATCTTGTACTTTATTTTATCGCTAATCACGCTACAGTTCGAAACATAGATAAAGTGCAACTTTTTAGTAAGAAGATAACAGATTTTTTGTATACGTACGTTTTTGTGTAAGAAGTTATGCGTGTTTGTAACTTCACGACTTCAAAAAAAAGTCCTTTAGAAAAGCTAGGTTCTCCAAGATAAACTAACACCTATTTAAAGAAAATATTTACACGAAAACTGTAGCTATACGCGGCCGAAAACTTGCGACATGATAGTCTTCGATGTAATAATATTTAGATAACTATTCTGTGATATGTTTATATCACAGAATAGTTCTCGAGATGTTCACATTCCGTATGAAATCCGAAGGTTCATCGGTTCGCTTGTTTATTTACACACTTTCAATCTAATTTTATCGTATTACAAAACTACTGTATCGTGTCGCATAGATTTTAGTGGGAAGATATTTGGTTCAGCGTTGCATCAGAGCTAAAACTGTAGACAGGTGAATCATATGGAATCGTTCCAGAATTTCGAGTTATGTGCAATTATTATTACTGTTTATACAATATGTGGCGTGTTCCAATTAGTTGTCTAATGTACGAATGATTAAAATGTATATATTTTAGTTGATTATATCTTACACAATGGCGGACCAGCCCATGACGTCGGTTATAATGCAAAACCGCGTAAGTGATAGTTGCTGACAAGGTGTAATTTCATCTATCCAAAATTATATTAGTTACCTATATAATTTTTGATAGGTAACAAATATAATTCTTGATATAAGCATTAAAGCAAAAAATAAACATTTCATTTGCAACCTTATTAGCTATTGTTACAAAGGTGCTATTGCCTATCACCGATAATAATTAATTTAAGCAAGTGCTGTACTGTTAGAAAATATTGTATTTTAAAGTTGACTTGTGAATCGAGAAACCCACAGGCGTAGATTGCTTAGGGTCTTCAAAATCAACCAACTAAATTAAACAAATGAAATGACAAAGTATAGAAAAATTATGTTAGCCTTCGAACATTGGGCGACCGAATAGGGTGACACAAATATATGACCAATTTACAAACCCAGAATATCTCAAATTATTATGAAAAATTGCAGTAACTTGAAAATCCTATGTTTACTTTTGTGTATTGTTACGTTGTTGAATGTAATCGCTGAAAATAAACGAGCCAAAATATTCAGTGATGTAAACACTCATGTCCAACAAAATAATAGTGTTGATTTATCACAAGCCAAAGATACCAATGTTTTACGATCTACTAATTCTGCTTTCAACTCTTTGATGTTTACGATGAAATTGATAGTGAAATAAAATAGATTCAATGTTAGATATTTTGAGATGACCTTTGTTTTTTAGTGGGTGATATGGAATGGTGGTTATGTGAATTTGGATAACCTTTCTTTATTTATTATGATTGTGACGAAGGTTGCCATAACTCTTGGGAGAATAGGATAGATAGTGGAATTAGAAAGTTGCCTTATTGGTTCTATTGAAAAAGCACATGAAAACTGTAAATAAAACACCAATGTAATCAAGTAGGAACCAATTCTTTTATTTATTTTACACTGACGAAAAGTAATGAGACAATAATAAAATAAATAGTAGACAAACGAAAGACAACGACAATGCATATAATACCGATGGAGTTAATATAAAAATAAGAAGTAGAGAAATTATAAAATTTGAGGTCTTCAATCCTGGTTTAATAGAATTGGGATAAAACAATAACGAAACTTAAATTTGTAAGTGTTAAGAACAACAAAGTACGTTTCATTATGATTTTTAACAATAGAAATTGAATATTTTCAGATGTCCATAGTCCCAATGATGTTCCGCGACTGGTGGGATGAGTGGGATCGTCCCTCCCGGCTTCTCGACCAAAACTTCGGCATGGGCCTGAAGAGGGACGAGCTCTTGTCCTCCCTCTCTACCATTCCTTCCTCCTCTATCTTCAGAAACTCGTACTTCAGGCCTTGGAGAACGGGACTAGTTAGGCAGGAATCGGCGTCCACTGTCAACTTGACAGCTGAAAAGTTCGAGGTGAGATTGCGATATTTATTTATAAACTGTTTAAAACCAGCACTATAGAATAAACTTTAATAAATCTTTACAAACATACAATTTATGGGCACACAGCGCAGCAGAACTCGAGTGCACTAGACTAGTGTATTTGCCCGAGTGTTGACAATGTGGCGACTAGAGATGCGTCCCGGAGCGGTGTAAAGATGGGGTAAAAGGGAAAATTCGACAAAAAAAATATGAGAAAGACTTTCTTCCCTTTCGGACTTCGTATACAGACAAAATTCGAAATCTCACTCGTCGTTAAGTATATACGACAATAGTGTCGTGTTTATCTACTTATCGACTTATGAAAATTTATCTACCAAATTTTCAAACATGTTCAAATGTTATTAAAATTGGTTGTACCATCTTTTGTACTATCTATAACAAAAAAATAATTTTTAATATTACATTTGTAGGTTATCTTGGACGTCCAGCAGTTTACTCCCGAAGAGATCACAGTGAAGGCTGTCAACAACAGCGTCATCGTCGAGGGCAAACACGAGGAGAAACAAGACGAACACGGCTTCATTTCACGACAATTCACACGCAGATACATGCTACCATCAGGTTACGATATCGCTGATGTGATCAGCACACTGTCTTCTGACGGAGTTCTCACAATCAAAGCACCTAGAAGACCTCCACCGAATACCGGAGAAAGAATTGTTCCCATCACCAAAACTGGGCCAGCTAAGCAGTCTGAACCTTCGAGAAATACTTCAGAACAGCCGCGTGAACAGACAGTGCCTATTGTCACGTCTCCTTAATAATCTATCCTTCTAACAACGAGACATCGATGAAGAATAACATGTAATCGATGTTTATATTCTACGATCGAATCATAAATAGCATTTATTTTATATGCGCCGTTGTTGGCCAACAACGATATCGATTCGAAATGAACGATTTAGGGATTTTTTGCCAAATAAGTATTGGTCGTGAGAGGAATGTAAAAAAATATTTTTTTTATAAAACAGTAAAATATATGAATACGTACTACTTAAACTGTTTGATTTTATCTCTATACCTATAATACGAAAATAATAGAGCGGTAGTGTTTTTGTTAGAGTTCGTGTGTGTAGGTACCTATTGAAGTTAGATTTGAAAAAATCTTTCTTCATTACTATTTTGTAGACATTATGCATATGACCAAATAAGGCAGAGTACAGTCCAACGCAGTCAAAACCTATCCTTGTATTAGCTTAAAGCTTCTATGAGATAAATTTAATAATTTAACCATAACAAAACACAGTTTTTTTCTTCGTTTATTATTAACAAATATTTATCGTATATTTTTGCCGATCATCATCATCATCAGCCCGTATAACGTCCACTGCTGAACATGGGCCTCCTCCCGAGTGAGGGCATTTGCCAAAGTCACCACGCTTTGCAGGTGGGTTGGTGACCGCAGTATTATGTTGTACCACACAAGGAAAACGCTGCTGCCCGTTCCTTGCTATACGAATATTATAGATGATGTTATAATAATAGGGAACAACGGCTTAAAGTGCCTTCCAAGGCAAATAAATCTTAGAATTTACACAAAGATTTCCTTTCCAGCGCGGCGTGGGGATCGAACTCACACTCACGACCTCCGAGATATAAATCGAGCCAAATTTTACGGACGTTGTGATTTTTGAGGTAACTTCACATCAACTTAATTTTTAGTCGATACATATAAATTCAAAACTCAATACCTCTATAATTTGTACAGGTCCTCAATTATGGTCCGTGGCCAACTAGCCATAATTTTTGATTTGTGCATGTCATGTACACCATAAGTCCATAAGTCTATAGATGACAAAACACATTACTGAGAAACACTTAAATACCTAACTCGGTGTAACCGCGAGCATACATTAATACTTAGCAAGCTCATACCACAAAGAAAACGAGGAATAAGAATATTGGCTATACCACACCTAACTACAATATTGTAGGCATAGGCGTACCATGAGGTTTATAACTGTAGTATGTAAGTATATATGTCGATGTAGGTATTAATATTTAATTTGCTACTTATCTCTCTCTGAATTTTATTACTTAGTCTTTGTTTGCACCGCTTAACTTTTCGAAGTCCGAGAGGCTGTAAAGTTGAGCGACAGTTGCACAAAACTCCCCCAAACTAAAAGCCATAATCCCTCTATCTCCCCGTCAGCGACCGCCCTGAGCCGAGGTCCAAGTCCCACAGGGGACACCCTCTTGCGCAGGTTGCTTAGTTTGTAGTGTTTAAACCATTTATCTAGGCTGGAGCTCTGCTCGCCTTTGTGCCCGGTGAAGTAGCAAAAGCCTCAGGGCATATGTCAGTCCGAAAAAAAAAGCTTATCTTTTCATCTTAACCCAAAGGTTGACTGGGAGATAATGCCTCTTGGACTTAAGTCCGCCTTATGTACAGACCTGTAGCATAAAGTTTAAATAAATAAATAACTGATTGCCTTTAAAAAAAAAATTGCATCTTTGTAAAACTGCCTTTGAAAACAGATAGCAGTCTAGGAATTATTTAGTAAAACTTACCAAGTCTTACTCGCTTAATTTAGGACGCAGATATTTATAAATTATTATGACGTCGGCTTCCGTATACTTATCATCTTACCGCTACCTGCCAAGCGTGGTGATCATAGCAATATCCTTCATCGATCCTGGTTACCCAAGGTCTGTTAGAGGAAGCCCATGTTCATCAGTGGACGTAAAAGGGTGGATACAAATGGTTAATCTCCTTAACGAATGGTCGCCGTTGTCGGAAACGGTCGGGTGGACTGTATACCGTCATATTTTAGTCGTTGCTAGTCAGTGAAATGTTCTTTTTTGTAGTAAAACAATTAAATAAAAAAAATACAGATTACAATGACTTCCAACTTGCAATCTTGTATTATAAGACATTAATGCTTATTTTGCCGTGTACCTACATTTATCATTGCCTTAAGGAAAACCGTTTCTGTTGAAAACATGTCTATTTTAAAATATGATACGTTTCGATAGTAATACTGATAGTGGGTTGCCGACATAGCCCAACGGACGTTGGGGCCGAAAAGTTCTCGAGTGGAGACCGCGATTCGGCAAGCGAAACGTAAGACGTCCACCAACTAGATGGACCGATGAGCTGCTAAAGGCCGCAAGATCATTGTCGATGCAGGCCGTTTCCAGCCGAAGTAGAAATCTATGAGGGAGGCATTTATGTAGAACAGTGGACATCCTACGCCTGAAATGATGATGATGATGAAAAAATACGGTGTATACTGAGAGAGGTGCAAAGGACGGCAGGTGCCTCTCTCTGAAACGCTGCCTGTTGCAGTACCTAATAAGTATTTTCAAACATTCATTACCTATGTATTATTCAGATCAATTTCCAGCTACGTATTGTCTCCTTGAACCAAAAGCTGGTTACGCCGTTGAATGTAGGCACAATAATTCCTTCACTAGTTAATTTGAAGCACGGACTGTGGTTCAACTAAATAGTAAAAATGTCAAAGTTAACTGACAAACATTCTATAATTTAAGTTAGAGAGTAATAAAGGAACGTTTGACTTATTTAATTTAGCGTGGAGTTGTTGAGTTTAATAGTATGGTTAATTTATCATCGTGTCGGGGGTTGGTAAAGGGGAGGAATGTCGATTTTTTTCGCTTTCAATTGCTTGTTGTTGATTGTACTTAGTTGTTTTATTAATTGATAACCTTCGAGACTTAGTTGTTAAGACTCGTCTTATATCTTGAATAGACTCATCTTATATACGTATGTTCAATTAATAACCCGGACAAAAAAGCGTAACGATACTGCAAATCATCTCTCGAGAAAAATCTAAATATCAACCTGAAATCTAATTTTGAGAGTAAAGAAACAGGTAACTATGATATGTCCTGCGCAGATTTCCTTAGACCAATTTCCTAAGAGGTTGTCCGCTGTGGTACTTATCAGACATTACGGTGAAGTAGCAAAAGCCTCGTGGCTTACAACATACGTGGAAACAAAAATAAACTATAAGGGGCCGTTCAAGTATTACGTAAGCACTATGGGGGGGCGGGGGGGTCTTTGCTTTGCTTATTTTGGATGACATGGGGGGGTAGGAGAGTCTAGATGATGATTACGTCATCGGTAGTTATTTACTTTTTTACACGAATGGCAACCCTCACATTGTCTTTGCTTGAAAACGAAACGCATTTTCGGGGATCCCCGCAAATAATGCATACGTTTAGGCACTCGCTTTAGAACCGAGTAGGGGAATTACCGCGCGTTATTCACTTGTCTAAATTTCCTCTGTCAGTGTATTTTTTCGTTTGGATACTATAGCGAGTAGACGTATTGTAAGCATAGCAAAGCAAGTTAACATTTGTGTTACCGTTGATTCCATTAGCCAAAGTTTAATGTTTAAATAAGATGTCGTTTCAAATAGACAAATCCAAGTTATACCAAAAACTGTTTGAAAGTTTTAAAAAATCTCATACAAGTACGAAAGTACAAAATGTACAAAAGTTAGTTAATTGAAAAATGTTTACGTAAGCATGGGGGAGGGGGTAAGAGCTTTGCTTACTTTTGCTGACAAGGGGGATGGGGGGGTAAATAATTGTAATAAATCTGCTTACGTAATACTTGAACGGCCCCTAATCAGTTGGAAGAAGTATATGTTGAAAGGGAACTTCTTTCTAATGTTACGACTAGCATAGCTAGTAGGTATTGTGAGACGAATGATGATTAGTATTAGTATTTGTTTTAATATAATTTTATTAATAAGTAGTAAACTGTTTTTGGTACAATACAATTTCTTACTAAACGTAATTACTACACACGCGTCTATTTACTGTTAAAATGATGGCATATATTTTGGACGCGCCAAAATAATCGCAGATCGATAAGCAAGTAACGCCATCTATGCTGTTTGAACCGCATCATGTCGATCTACAGCTACCGATGTTAACCAAGCTAACGCGTTCTATAAATACGGTTGCTATTACGTTCTCAACCTCGACCGACAGATGGTTGAATGTGCTCGCATTGTAAGGTTTATCAATAATTAACTTTATTCTATGTACTTACACCCAGTTTCTAAAATTTCAATAAGTAAGTAATCGTAGTCTAGTCCTCAATTCTGCTTATTTAAGTAGTAAAGCTATAAGGAAATATTGTTACAGTAGATAAAATATTTTCAGGCATATTCTGCCTTGAAGGCGTTCCTCCTTTAATGTTTTAAGATTGTGCTATAACATTTCCAATGCTTCTACTTGCATATATTTTACCTACATCGTCGTATTATAGTCGTACATAAGCCGTATTTTTAGCAAACTTAAAAACGTCAAGCTATAGGTATACAGGGTTATTTGTAAAACACCGGTAACCTCTCAGGACTACGTTACTAACATCATAATCAACAACTTTTGTTCTATGACTTTTAAAAATTCATCATATTTTAATTCATCAGATTTACACACAAAAAAAATATTTCAATTCAACGCTCTAAATGTTACGAAGTCTATGCGAAGCAAAAGAAAGCGATAGTACCGGACAGTGCGCGGCAATGTATGTAGGTACAGCAAAATACAGAGTTAAAATGTGTTAGATAGGACAACGAAATATTGAAGGTTTGTTTTTGGTAAATGTATTATGTTTTGTAAAAAGTCGTAGAACAAAAGTTGTTGTTTATGATGTTAGTAATATAGTCCTGAGAGGTTTCAGGTGTTTTACAAATAACCCTTTATAACAAAACCGATAAATAACTGATGTGTAGGTACGGGTAGTTTTTAGATATTGATATGGCATGGCAATGGAATGTTGATCATCCGGCTCGAAGGACCAGGTTCGTTAAAGTGCAAAGTTCGACTTGAAGAAATAAGTTTTCTCATGGATTACCCATGGGAAAAATCATTTACGAAACTAACGAAGAATTGAAGATAAGAGTGAAACAATTTATTCAGCACTTAGGTACTTACATACATTTGCACTTACCAGAATCACAATATATAAGACTAAATGTAAAATACAATGTAAAAACCTACAAGATTATCTCCAAGTTAATATAGATTTGTACATTACATAGCAATTTTTTTTTTAATTTCGTCCGTCGGTGTGTCCTGCCATATACTTATGACAGATGTTCTAATGACATTATGTAACTACACATCTAGACACTAGCATAAGACGCTTAATAGGGGCAGCATCAAAGGGACATCTATCTGAGGGCACCTTTACGGAGTTTGGATAAAGGCTCAGGTTGTTACTGGAGTCAAAAACCGATTGTCACTACTGAGTGACAATCGATAGGCACGGGATCAGGAGGGGAAGCAACGCTGTTTCATATCTATCCGGCGAAGATTTTACACTAGCTGACCTGCAACCTTTCTCTAGCTACTTACTAAAGTAGACGGCACGGAAAAAGTACTTTGTGAGTTGAAATTATATTGGAAACTGATAAGTAGTGTCAACCTACCAAATAATGAGAAGATGATGACTTAAATGTAGTAATAATAAAGAAAATGGACAATGAAAACGACCTTGCACCATGATAACTTAAAGTAGTAAGTTTTATACTCGTACAGACAGTACTCGTACGACTCGTACAGAAAGCAAGGATCTTTATCACTTTTAACTTTTAAATTAACTCTAATGTTAATCAACAATTATATTGTTCTCTATTTAGCAATTTAGCACGATACACAGTGAAAATAAAACAAAGTTTAGCGCTGTATTGTGGTAATGTAGCCGGGTAATAGATCTCAGGGCCATGGATCACTCCGTCTAAACGGCGTCCACTCCACCCGCAGTGGTGGGGAGGGGGGAGGTTCATCAATCAGCCTGGAGCGATTACACTGCCGATGGTACAAGGTATAAGAGAGCTATTTTAATATTTTTTATGTGTTTCTAATTATTTTAGCTACATAAATTGTTAACCACTTGTAGTATTTAGAGTGCTCAGTATAAATGACATTCTAAGCTTTGGTGAAGACATTTAAACAGATTTTTTTATGTGACTACAAAAATACTATGTACCTATTTATATGGAGCGTTGAGTATACGAATAATTAAAAAAATCTTTTGAAATAATGTTGTTTGTTGGATGTGTTTTCAAAAACCTACCTTAGAATGATAAGTCTAGAAAAATAGCTACTAGAGAATTTTTTTAAACCTAACCTTAGTCTCAGGTGTTTTGGTAATGACTTTTACATTATGAAACTAGGCAATTTTTTCTATGTTAAAAAAATCGATAGCATAAACAATAATAAAAATATGAAACAAATATCATAAAATTTAGTTAAGGTACTTAGAATAAATATTAGTGTTCGTGTTGTACGATTACATACATACATACATAAGCTCACGCCTGTTTCCCAGCGGGGTAGGCAGAGACAATGGACCTCCACTTGCTACGCATCCCTACACACATCTTTCGCTTCATTCACTCTCATAACAGTCTTCATACAAGCACGTCGGTTTAGGGTGGATCTTATTTGGCCTTTTGCGAGGATGTCTCCGATTTGGTCAGAGAACGTTCGTCGAGGTCTTCCCCTTCCGACTGTGCCACTGACACTTGCCATGTATACCTGTTTTGTCAATCTTTCTTCATCCATTCTTTCCACGTGACCAAACCATCTCAACATTCCCTTCTCTATCTTCGTAATCATGTCCTCTTTCACTCCACACCGTTCTCTTATCACGCTATTCCATTTCTATAGGAGTATGATAAAATGTATTGATTATTTTACAAAATGATAATACATTAAAATAAATATATGCTACCAAATGCTATACAACAACGTTATACGAAGTTTGATGTACATTACACCACAGAATAGTGAACTACTAAGTAAATCTAAAACCGGATCCAGCAAAACTCAAATCTCAACCTCTACAGATATAATTCAATCACAATGTAGCAATAGAAGACATAAGTCACCTGGCACTTTCTAAGAATCATTATCAGTACATTTCGCTATTTTTCCTCAATAGCTTATAACTTGAGTCACACTCAACCGCTTGCAGTGTTCGACAAGCGATTGATCTGCCTGCCGTATTAATTGTTCTTGTCTGCTATATAGATAGGGTAGTGGATATAGTTGTTGGAATTGTCTTGTCTAGGTCTGTGGGATTAGCAGAACAATGTAGACAGTGGCGGTCCGATCTGATTGAAAAAGTAACTTACTACCACAAAACATTACATTCTAAATTATTTCCACCTCTTCCTTAGTCTAATTTAAAGTTAATTAAATGACTACTTATTACGAAATAAATTTGGCTAGAAACTTCGAAAATAAAATTTTTGTGCCTTGGCAATTAATTAGGTTTCTCAGTGAATAAGGTGGTTTTGTTATTTGGCTTAGTTCTATAGTCCTGTTTTGAAGACCGGGCCCCTATAATAAGATCAGACCAAAGAAACACACAAGACGACAATCTACAATCAATATAAAAAGTATAAATGAAAAATCCAGCCGGTATAAAAATATAAATATCTATTAGGTGGTCAATCTATAACACCCTGCTTGGGAATAAATATTTGGATGTGGTTCATATTTATGCATCCCTTGCACTGTAGCGTGTGAGAAACTCCTTGCTTAATCGCAATGTTATGGTACTGTAACACCTGCGACTGCCTTTCAGCTCGCGACTGGGGGTACGTAGCTCGGCAGGGCTCTCCTGATCCTCAAAGAGGGTACGATCACTATCACTAAACACTCGTATAAATGAAAGTTGACACACTTAGTAATTGTATATTATCGAACGCACACGCAAGACCAACACTTCTTACTACATATAAAATCACAACAGGCTCTCGTTCCAACTCTTACCTACAGCTTCGCCAGAACAAATCTTACTAATGAAATATAAATATTATTGACAATTGAAATTTGAAAGTTCAAATTTAATTTTGGATTACACTTAAAATAGTATAATTAATGTTTTAGTTACCAGAACGTTACACCGGTCAATGTAGTGAGGGATTAAAATCTTAACTACAGTACTCATGCCCTCTAAAATCCCCGGTTGCTTTTCCAAACGCCAGTGTGGATGGCACCTGCTCGGTGTTGCACTCTTGCGCATCAGGATGACATTCGGTGCACGACAGACACCCTAGATTTATAAACCTGAGGAGAATGTATTGATATATGTATCTAAGACGAGCACTCAGGAAAGATTTTTCTAAATTCAGCCCCTTAAATATGAATCTGTTTGTATAGTCACTCTTGCGCAGGTTGCTTAGTTTGTAGTTTAATAAACTTTTAATAATGCTGGAGCTCTTTATGACCGGTGAAGTAGCAAAAGCCGGCTAACTACATAAATATTCGTCAGAAAAATGGTCGCCATTTCAGTTTCCCACTGAAGCCACTGCACTTAGATTCAATCTGAATCTACGCTGATGATGTGGGACCATACATTGTGTTTTTTAACCTTTTGCTGACGTATATTTATGTAGTTAGCCACGAGGCTTTTGCTACTTCACCGGTCATAAAGAGCTCCAGCGTTATTAAATGGTTTATGAACTACAAACTAAGCAACCTGCGCATGAGGGACGCGTACCCTGTGGGACTTGGACCTCTAATCAAAAATCTTAAGTCTTAACTTCACAATGCCTCCCCATTGTGAAGTGAAGACTTTTAAGATTTAGTGATTATTGTGAAGTGAAGTAGGGACGCCTCCACACTCCGGGCGTGCCTATAACTGGGCAAATGAGCCACAGTCAGTGTGGCCCAGGAGATCCCGCGGCGCCATATTGGCCGCGGGTGCCGTCAAGGGGCCGGATAGCTTCCTGCGTACCTGGCCCCCGCCAACTACGGATCGAAGGAGTGTCCCGGTGGTTTTAGTGGTGTAGAGTCCTCTCCTTGTGCTATGAGTAAGCATACCATTGCTATGGCTCTCTCCATAGCGGTGGTATGCTTAGTCTTATGCGAGTCCCACATATCCCGCGGTTAGACGAGGATACGCTGCAGTGGCGATGGGAATCCGTAAAAGAATTTCCCCCCGCACAAGAAAAAAAATTGAAAAAAAGAAATGGGTTCTATTAAACAATACTTCACTAAAAATCTAAAGTCAGGATCAAAATAAAAAATCTATTAAATATTCTTTATTCACATAGACACATTTAAAATTCTTATGATGCAAATGGATCAGGATACGAACACAATTAGAATAACACATAAGAGCTAGTACCTATGTAAATTAAAATCTTTTTTTTCTTTGCTTACATGCTTGTAGTAAAGCATGTAAGCAAAGAAAAAAAAAAGATTTACAACAATAAACTTTTTTATTATTAATTGATTTGTATAATATACTTACCTATCTATACTCTCCGTACAACCTCCGTAGCGTAGCGGTATTTGGCTGGCTTTAAATCTCGGAGGTTATGGGTTCGATCCCCACGCCGGACAGTAAATCTTTGTGTGAATTCTAAGATTTCTTTCCACTGTTTCCACAACAGACCCTGTTTGATTTAGGGACGGAGGGTACTCCGTACCTCGGAAAGCACGTTTAGCTGTCGGTCCCGACATCATCTATAATAATCGTATATCAAGGAACGGGCAGCAGCGTTTCTTTTTGTGTTACAACATAATACTGCGGTCACCAACCCGCCGGCCAAGCGTGGTAACTATGGCAATGCCCTCCCTCGGGAGGAGGCCCATGTTCAGCAGTGGACGTTATACGGGCTGATGATGATGATACCAGGAAAATGGCAGCAGCGTTTCCTTGTATATTACAACATTATACTGCGCGGTCATAAACCCGCCTGCCTAGCGTAGTGACTATGGCAAAAACCCTCCTCCATCCCTCGGGTGGAGGCCCATGCTCAGCAGTGGACATTGTACGGGCTGATGATGATGAACCCCCAAACCCCAAAAAGAGGGGTGCTATAAGTTTGACGTGTTTGTTTGTGTGTGTGCATGTGTGTTATTTTTTCGTTTCAAAGGTAGTTGATCGAGAGTGTTCTTAGACATGTTTGATCAAAATCAGTTCATAAGATAGGTATATTATTATCTTTAATAAGATACCTATAGGGGATGAAAGTGGGATGAACCAACCGAATGCTTGCAAATATGACCAAGTGGAATATCAAAGAAAAAAGTAGTCCTGAAAATATTAAAATAATACTGTCTAATTTTATGGAGCGTGAAAATAATAGAGTGAAAAATCGGATATTTGTAAATATGCCCAAATAAGGTAGGTATCAAATGAATGGCGATGATTCGTAAATCCCAAAAACTGACCTGATATTTAAAAAATTATTTATGTATTTCATGCTTAAAGTTTTTTTTTGTTTAAAGTTTTTTTTTGTTTAAAGGTTTTTTGGAAGGGGGGGTTTTTATTAATTGTTATTTTATTTATATCTTGTAGGTACATGGCTACTTCGAAGAAAGGAAGTCATGTAATATGAGTTTAAGAATGATCTTTTTTATTTATTTATTAAATATGTATTCAAACTGAGCATGGCGGCAATCTATTAAGTTGGTATCTTTTCTTTTTTCTCCGTGTGGACATGGATTTCATATCACCACTGTGGCTGTGTCAGGGTATGCAAGATTATCCTCGCTGTAGACGATATGCTAATAATACTACGATTAGAGGTTCTAGCCACTAAAACCTCTCATGTGCTCCTACGATCGCAAGCAATGGGGAACATAGAACTGCATTGTATGGTAGGTACATATCCGATGCATTAAGGTACCTACCTAAAGTAAATAGGTACATAGTTAAATATTTAGGTAGGTACCTACGTATTTTTATTCTAGGTTATCAATATTATTGTTTGTTATCTACTCAGGTATGTAATGTAACAACTCGAGGTAACAACTTAATTACCTACACGCGTTGATGTCTTTTATTTAATTGTTGACCTCATCAATTTATGAGGTCACAGTAACTTACTAAAGACTTCAACGCGTCCCTCCGTACCTCCCTACCTCAAACATTTTACTTAGACGCAATTTAATTCATTAAAATAAAACAAAAACTTTAATGGATATTCTAACTGTCAAATTAAACCGAAAAAATACCCACGCCGTGAATGAATGGTTAAACAAAACAACCTCATTCATGAAATCCATTAATCAAACAAAATTAAGTATAAAACTATCACTAACGCGCTCATTAAACGCGCAAACGAAACCTCGATTAAGCTACATTAATATCGCGTTTCACTATCGCTATTAATCAAAGAGAACGATCAATGCCACGCGATTATTTTATAGCTTGAATAAAAACAATGTGAGTGTAGCGGGTGCGGGCGGGAACAAGTATCAGTTTGATACCGCGCGGTTTGATTCGCCGTGTCGCGGACGCCTCTAGGCGGGGCTTGGGCCAGAGGGGCGAGCGACGGCCGCTCTCGCCATACCATTCCGTGCGAGCACACGCGCCGCTCGTTTGCCGGTCCGACCGAACTCCGGTATAGCACAACTCCGTGTGTTGTATGTGCCCCGCGTGTGTGTGAGCGACCACGTGCCTTGTGGCTTATTCTGCACCGTGTTTCTGTAAAGCCGCCAAGATTCGGGTGAAGAATCGTGAGCCGGTGCCGGCATACGCAATGGCCGACGCCGACCGTGATTCGGACCTTGGAGATGATAGTCCCGTGGTGAGTACAAGCCTTTATAACTTTATATATATAAGCAGATATATTTTTTCCTTAAATCAGTGATCTATCATGTTTGCCTATAGTCTGAATATCTCTGAAAACAATATTTTATCCGCGATGTTCTACGCGATATGCATTATATCTGACTGCGGCAGACACAGATAGATAAACCGGCTTTGTACGAAAATATTCACTTCTCTTCAACATAAGTATGTAAACTTGGAATCGAATTCTAAAAATCGTCGGCTTTTCCTATGATAACTAATATTGTTTCCCATGCCGCAGCTTTCTGTAGGTTGTCAAAGCAGCCGCAGTTATTTGAAGAAGCTATGTTTGATAATGTAGTTAGCTTCGCCCGATTGTTGAGTCGGCTTGTTGTTGCATCGCTACCGGTTGTTATGACAACCGTTTTCAATTAATTCTTATTTTATGTTAATTAAATTTAAAGATGAATATAAAAATATTCTATTGTGTGGGTAGGCTCGGGCTACGGACAAAGATTTAAATGAAACTTTTATCGGAGGTAATTGATAAATCAATTGCTTTGGATAAGATTAAATAATATTTAGTTACCTACGGTTTAAGTAATTTTACATGTTTTTATTTATATACCTACGTTTAATTATTATATAAAATCATATGTTATGTGAGCAAACAATACAATCAACTATTGTGAGCTATAAATAGGTATGTATGTATATAAAATACCTATGTAATTTTGCATTGCATCACCTAAGTGATTAAAGTTAGGCGCAATATTTATTATAACCTTACAAATGAATTAGTATTGATATAATAATAAATTGGAACCTATCCTAGACACTAGCTTACCGCGCGCGATCTCACCCGCGTAGTTCCTTATCCCGTGGTAACTTCATAATAAAATATAACCTTCCTTGATAAATGGGAAATCTAATACTGAAATAATTCATCAAATCGGACCATTAGTTTCTGAAATTAGTGCTTTCAAGCAAACAAACAAACTCTTCAGCTTTAATATTAGTACCTACCTATATAAGTAGATGTGATCATACATTATTATTTAGCTTAGTGTAACGTAGCAAGCAGTGTATGTCATCAAGGATTCTAATTGTTAGCAATACAGATTAATAATTATCATAGGTGTTTGTGGTTATATTTGCTAGTCTATCTCTGTTTACCGTTGTTTAGTATAATTATAACGTTCATATTCGTATGTATGTACCTAGGTATATGCCTTTTTCTTATTAGTAAGTATGAATACCAAGATAGGAAATACTCTCACATACAGACTTGACCACTATTTTCAGAAAGGATGAGTATTGACATTAACTAATCATTGTCTAAACTCTCGTTAAGTGTCAAATATTTATCCGTAAGCATGATTAGCTAATTTGATTTGATTATCGTGTCAGGTAATCTGTAACTAACACTTTCGGTACCTACCTACCTACATAGTTAAATTCATGTTTTAGAAATTAAACTACATTTGTCAAGTTATCAGATAAGTAGGTATCTTTGTTAGTTGATTGTAACTTCGATTGTCGTTTTAGAAACCTTGTGTTTTACTTTGAATAAAATAGTAATTAAGTACAAGCTTTATTTAGGTATAAGTATTTTTGTATACGTTTGTTTGGGATACTATTGTAACAGATTTTTTACATACCTACCTAGTAGGTACCTACCTGCCTAGATATCTTCTATAGATTGAGTTGCATTTTTGTGGGTATACAAGTTTAAACAAGGTTACACAAAAAATCTTGATTAGATACCTACCTAATTAACATCAGCAAAAAGCACTTTTTTTTGATGGAATTGTCGGTAAATAATTTATAGTATTTTTATGTTAACATTTAAAGTTTATAATTTTTGTGGATACAGATAATTAAACGTAATTTTGGGCACGTTTTTTTTTATAAACAATATATTTATTAAATAATAATAAGTATAACATAACTATCCCATAGTCAGCTAAGTAGCTGTGTTTAAAGGATTTCTACATTGAAAAGTTTATTCAAAATTAAATTCAAAATTCTTGTCGACCCCTGAGTAACCGTAACGCGACATTGGCAGAAATGGGTGAAGCCTTCGACTGATTGCCATATTAAAAATAAACTTTCCTAGATTCTACAATTTCGAATTCTATGAGAGATTTGTCGGAGAAATTTTGAAATGAGAATGACATTCTGTGACGATTAGGTAGGAAGTAGGTACCTACGTATGTAATCAGAAAATATGTTTGGATCAGATTATGAATGACTTTTAAGATGCATTAAATAATAATTAATATTGTGCTTTATTGTTGATCCACTAATAATCATTTCATACAGTATTTTGAAAAGCCTATAGACCCCATTTAGAACTTCTTTTATCATATAAAAACCGGCCAAGTTCGAGTCGGACTCGTGCTACACTCGGTTCCGTACCATTAACATAAGATTAGATTACTACAACATAAGATTTTGAAATGAAACACCATTTCAAGTGTCTACCTGTTGCTGTTATTAATATTGAGGAAAAAACTGCATTGGTGAATGGGAGAGACCCGATACTTATTTATTTTATTCTGTTATTATAGGGGCAACAGAATATGTAGGTTCCTACATCATTTGTGAAAATTTCGACTGTATAGCTATCACGGTTCTGATACAGCGAACAAACAGACAGACTGACAGCGGAGTCTTACTAATATGGTCCCGTTTTTTCCCTTCGGGAACGGAACCCTAAAATCAGGTAGTTACCAAAATAATAATAAACGTTAAAAGAGTTCATCCGAGTACATTGAACTTAACAAACAACGCAAGATACTGAAAAAAATATCAGTTTCTGAAATCAAGTAGCAATACTAGCAATACCTATAAGTAATTATTGTTGTTGATCTTAGCTATATTAAAACTGACGCATATTATTATTTCACTAGCCATCCGCACGCGGTTTCACCTGCCTAGCTTCCGTTCCCATGGTAACTTCATCTACTTATACCTACATAAAGCTGAAGAGTTTGTTTGCTTTAACGCGCTAATCTCAGACACTACTGGTCCAATTTGAAACATTCTATCAGTATTAAGTAGCTCATTTATCGAGGAAGGCTATAGCATATATTCAATTATGAAGTTTACGAAAAGGAGTTAGGCGGGTGAAACCGTAATTAAATATAACCTATGCGTTATTCTGATGTATAAACTATATTATTCTAAAGAGTAATTAAAATCCATTCAGTAGTTTTTGCTTGAAATAGTAACAAACATAGATCCATCCATCCATCTATCCATACTTACTTACAAGTTTTCGCGTTTATAATATTAGTAAGGATTTATTAATAGCTAATTATCATCAGTCTGCACTCTGTAGTTATGTCCGGTGAAGTAGCAAAAGCCTCCTGGATAACTACATAAGGTCTGTCCGAAAAAAAACTCTGTACTCTGTAGCATGTTTTTGCCCCCTCGTCCTCCCGACCCTTAGTAGATTAGTTTGCAAAGAACCATCCGATGCACTCGTAAACCCGAGTTCCGAGAGGCCCGCAAACTGCAAAGAAGAGCGACAGTTGCACAAAACTCCCCTTAAATACTAAAAGTCACAATCAACCTCATCGCCAGCGACCGCCCTGAGCCGAGGTCTAAGTCCCACAGGGGGCACCCTCTTGCGCAGATTGCTTAGTTTGTAGTTTATAAACCATCGATTAAGGCTGGAGCTCGGCTCGCCTTTATGCTCGGTGAAGGAGCAAAAGCCTCGTGGACTACATTAAAGTTCACCGGAAAAAATCTGTGAATGTCTACTGCTGGACATTATTAAATCACCACGTTTAGCTTGGTGGCAACAACATTAGGACAATGAACACAGGTAAACGCCCGTTACCTGTTATACAAAGACGTTAAGACAATCGGGACCAACGGATTAACGTACTTTCTGAGGCAAAGAGCGTAGTAACCAACCAGAGTCGGAAAGATGTAATTTAATTATTTATTACTTTAGTTGAAACTGGCATTTTTACGCGGTTTTACCCGGGTTAATCCCGTTTCCTTAGGAACTTATATATTTAATGCATAATTTAATGTAACCTAAAGCCTTCCTCGATAAATAGGCTATCTAACATTGAAATAATTTCTCAAATCAGACCTGTAGTTCCTGAGATTAGCGCGTTCAAACAAAAAACATTTCAGATTGATATATTATTAGGCGTAGGGATTTGGTGTGTTTTGCATTTAAAGGGGCATTTGTAACACAAATTCAAAATAGGTAAGATATTCCATTTTCTATCGAAATCAATTTAATTTATCTTATGTAGTGCAAGATGCAGCCCATGTTTATCGTAAGAACCCTAATAAAAGCAAATTTAAGATTATATCATCATAAATCCATATTAACACTTATACTACCCCTATATAAGCCCGTTTACATCCACTTTTCAACATGGGCCTTCTCATAACAGACCGGAATATTGCCATAATCACCACGCTTGGCAAGCAGATTGGTGACCGCAGTAACATGGTGAGTATCCTTGAGCTAATAGATGCTGATTCATCAGCTGTTTTTCTTTTAGCTAAACCGAAAAAATATATTTACACATTTACATTTTAAAAATACCTAAATGATAAAAAATACTTTATATTTACGTACCAATATATTAATAATTTAAATAACATCTTTTATTAAGAACTAACCTTATATTTTCATAATTATAAAGACATAAAGCCTTAATTGCATTATCATTAATTTGCCTAACGATGTCAAAATTTTTGCATAAGCAACACCCCAAAGATAGGCGACATAGCCACACATGTGCGGCGGCTTGGCGGCTTTCAAAATGGCGCCGCTATGATTATTAATAAAGAATTCGACTGCGATTCGGTTTCAACCATGTTTTATTACAGGACGAAGGACATCTGGCAACAAAATTTGACTGTATACTGTTTATTTAGCGGAACTGTTTTTGTCCGCCATGATTCGTGAAAAGGCACTATTGATTTGGCGTCGTGTTTTTGTGCTACAAACGGTTTATGGCTTCTCCCTTTGTTATTAATTATGTTTTAAGTTATTAGTAGCAGTTGAAATTATAAGTTTAAGCACAAAATACATAATAGTGTAAGGATACAACCATTAGATTGTATATTTCAAATTGTAATATTGCAGTTTTAACGCCTACCTTTAAGTAATATTATTAAGAGGGTATTTATTATTAATTTTATGATATAAATAATGAGTATCTCAAGTTTTCTAGAAGATGAATTATAATAATTAATTTAAAAATAATGTAAGACAATAACGAAATGTTTAGATGTCAAATACGTGTTACTTTGATTAAAAAAAAAAATACTGTAATATATTAAAATTTAAGCACACAATCAATTATGCCAAGGTGGACTTAAAGCCCTAAACATTATCTACTAGCCGACCTTAGGGTGGTGCAGGGATGATGTGGTTGTTGCTTTGCAACAAATCGAATATGTATAATGAATAATTATAAATTAACACCAAAAATTTAAGGATTCGTTAATTGGTATATCATTATTATCTACAGAAGTTAAAAAAAAAACTTTTAACAAAACACAAACTATTTTAACCCCAAACGTGTTTTGTCTGAACAACAAAGGAAACATTTGTTCCCGTCATATTCAAAATTAGATAATTAAGTGACATAAAGAACACAACAAATCTAAACTGCCATTAGTAAAATTATACACCACCAATTTCATAAAAACGCTAACAAATTCAACAAAAAACCATTATAATAGCCGTCATCATAGCAGACAGTAATAAAAACAGCGTCAAAATAATACGCAAACCAATTTGAATGTAGTGCATTTCAAACACGCAAATCTCAGAATTAATTATCAATCCGGGAATTCTAACGATCTAAAGGAGATCTGAGGACTTTATTATCGCTTACCTGTATAACACATCATTAGCCGTTTATTTCTGTACTCGGCGGACACGTATAATGTTTGCGTTTTACTCAATCATTTATTCAGCGCCGAGTCTGACTTTGGCGACATCTCACGGGAGGGCACGACGCACGATTTATTATCCCCACTCGGCGAATAGAGAGCCACGAATTAATTAATCAAGCCTAGCTGTCAGTCAGTGCACAATCGGTATATTTAGTTCATATACTCGACGCTTCCTTTTCCTGTCGACGCTGGCGTACCATTAATTGAAATAATTGGCGGCTTCAAGACTTTTATTATTTATATTATTTTTTCGCGTTGACACCGGTCTGTATTCCGAATTTTATTTTGAATTTAGGTGATTTATATTTAGATATTTCTAGTAATATAAGTGTGAAGTTAACTCTTTCTCTTTCTGTCTCCACGCCGAAGCCATATAATAAGCGTTTTTGATTAAATGTGGTACAAGAGATAGAATATTCAATAAGAAAGCAAGCACTATTGACTGTTTTCTTGTTTCGTAATTGTGAGGAAAATTTGTATGAATAATTAGTATAAGTTAAAGTTGGAATTATAACGTTTAATTAACTTTTTATTTTAGTAGAATTTCCATTGTTTACTTGTAGATATACAACATGTGTCGCTTCTCAAAGTGATTCAGATATTACACAACAATTTAACAATATTTATTTTGGCTTGATTTCAAATGTTTTGGATATGGCGTTGGTAATATTATCAACTAGGTTAAGTAGGTTTATAGAGACACAGATTGTTTTACAGTGACAATTCGTACAAATTTGTGTCTATTGAGAAATAAAAATTATTCATTGTAGTTGCCTTTTTAATATCCTACAAATTATTAATAACTTTGTGAGACAACGAAAAATATACAATACATAAAACTTTTTTTACTGTTTTGTGAAACCCAATTAATTAAATTATAAAAACAAGACTGATCCACACTAAAGATAAACTAAGAAAACATGCAAATTTATAAACATATTCCACAGCAATTTCGATTTTTTTGTCGATGGCAAAAACGGTCATTTTAAAAAGAGTCAATTATGTTTCCTTTGTGACACAGTCGGGTATCATTGACACAAAGTTGGCAGGTGAGGCAGAGCTACCTGTTCGCGTGCTCCTACCAAAGTGTAGTGGGCTATATGTGGTTTTGATACCATATCAACTACTACACAAAAACATTCACACGTTTTTTGGTCACTTTACTAGCTTTGAGGTTGAGTTTTTGCATGGGTGAGGTGATGTTTGGTTGATAATAATAAATAAATCAATTTTGTCAAAGGTGTTCTAAGTAGAATTAAAATGGTCATGAGTATATGTAGTAAATATAAGTTAAATACCGTTACCATAAAGAGTCAAAATCACACAAATGCATCGGAAGTAGACATTAAACCCTGTATGTAGGTTTAAGCCAGTGATGACATATGGAGCTGAGACGTGGTCGCTTACTGTGTGTCTCATAAGAAAGCTCAAAGTCGCTCAGCGAGCTATGGAAAGAGCTATGCTCGGCGTTTTCCTGTGTGATCGAATCAGAAATGAAGAGATCCGCAGGAGAACGAAGGTCGCTGACATAGCTCAACGGATTAGCAAGCTGAAGTGGCAATGGGCAGGACACATAGCTAGAAGAACTGACGGCCGATGGAGCAGAAGCTAGCGATCGTTCCCGCTAAAAATCGATAGGGGAGGCCTATGTTCAGTAGTGGACTACAACAGGCTGATGATGATGATGATGTATGTGTAAGATAAAAGCATTCGTATATAATATTTTTTTTACTTCACTTCATATATTTCAAGCTCAAATAAAATTAGTAGTTTGTGATGAAATCTAGCACTTATTACTTAATGTAATTATTTTTGCTCTCCTGACATAGTTAGGTAAATACATCCATTATTTTACGTGAACCACAATATCAAACTTATAAATAGTTTCCCTTCACATCCAGAAATTACATATTTGATTATTCGACACGATCGCCTTTTGTAGAATATTTTAATTTGCATACAAATAAAATGGCTGACTCGACAAAAGACGTATTGTCACACAGCTCTTTACACAGGAATCGAACTTGATCCTTTATCTCTCATTTAAATTCAATATATCTGTCGTAAATAATCGTATTGACATTCAATATTTATAAAGGAAAGGTTGCGTGGGTTCGCGGCACTTACCGCTACTCACACCGAAGCGTAATCTTGAGCTATTCGAATATACCAACGCAACAAATTGTTGCTATGCTGATACATTATTTAGTGTAGCAACATTGTAACGTCTTGATGACTTTGAGATTTAGGAAGATGCCTCTAATTTTAAAGCACAGCAACAAGACTATACTAATATTATGAAGTGGAAAAGTATGATTGTTTGTATGTTTGGATTCGCTCCAAACTACTGGACTGCTTTCAACAATTCTTTTACCATTAGAACTGTTCGTTATCCAGGAGCATCAAAGGCTATATTTAATTATGAAGTTCCCACGGAAATCAGAGCTAAGCGGGTGAAAGCACGCAGGAAGTTAGTTTTCATATAATATGACGATTGACGACTGTCATACGTATATCAATTAAATTGTTATTTAATAAAGTTTAATTGGTAAACTTAATTAACTCTCTTTCTCCATATACTAAATCGTTAGAGCCGATTGCAAGATAATTGCTCGTTTAAAGTTATTAGATTCATAAACTTATTAAGTAATATTTGCTTAACTTCCTTTATACTAGTTTCATTAAACGTAACGTAAAATTAAATTTATCCTGCTACTTGATTTCATAGTGACGTAAGTTGAGATAATGTGTTTGATTTAATAAAGTGTTTCAGTGTTACACAACGTTGTGTAAGGCAGTCGTTTTTATAAAACGACAATGGGTGCAATCGTCACTGTATCCGGCATCTTGATCTGTGGAACCAATATTCTATTCGCATCTCATTTGTATGATTTCGATCGTATAATCTTTTGGGTTATCGCTGTTCGTGTACTCAGTAGCGATACATCGCGTTGTACATTGACAATGTTTAGTCCTCAGAAGCATAAAGACGGATGTAATAATAATAATAATATATAATCATAATATGTACTATTATACTTCAGAAGCATTTCGTCGTAAGTGCCAGTTTACGATGAAGGCACATACGACTAATGTTGCTGACGTATCCGACACGTCCACATCCGACCTTATCCTTCTGAGGTGTAAATTTAAAGGGTTTTTTTATGTTTGCTGCTACGTTAAAGCAAAAGAAATCGATCTTTACTAATATATATTAAACTGAAAATATTCGTATACGTTTTTTAGTTTAAGTGTTTATAAAGTCTACCGCGATACACGGATAATTTTTTGTTTTCGGTAAGACTTTCGTACTTAGCCACGAGTGTTTTGATACTTCACCGGGCATAAAGGCGAGCAGATTCAGCCTTAATAAATGGTTTAAAAACTACTAACTAAGCAACCTGCGCAAAAGGGCGGCCCCTGGCTTGGACCTCGCAGGCGAGGATTAATTTGACTGTGTGCGGGAGTTGTCTTTTAAATAAAAAAATCTAGATTCCTTTTTGCTAGCTATTCGACTATACTTTCTACTATATATGTATAAAGCTGAAGAGTTTGTTTGTTTGTTGGCTTGAACACAAATTACATCCAGGCTCAGAACAACTATCTGTGGTTCTTACAAATAATTGTCAAAGGGTGGAACCGAAACCTGAACACCAGGTCTTGAAAGCAACTACCGTAACCATTTATTAACAACTGAGCCACCGGTGCCAACTGATTTCAAAAATGATTTCGTTATTAGAAAGCTATGTTATAAAGTCACCTAGGTTCAATTTTATTATAAAGTTCCCACGGTAACGGGAGTTACGCGAACTAAACCACGCGCGGAATGCTCGACATGCATAAAATACAAAAGTGACAGGTGTTAGGAAGGTCACTTTTAAAAGGCAGACTGTGGTTTTATGATTCTTGTGAGTTAAGACCAAATTAGCGTTAAAAATTTTAATTCAATTTATCAATTAAAATGTTGTAATGCTATTGATTTTGTTGAAAAAATATTTATTTCGTATATAATTTGGTTTGATTCTTATTATTTATTTTATTTTAGAAGATAACTCACGTATTTATTTGTGAAGTAATTCTCTGTGTCGCGCGTGGACTTTACACACTGCAACCCATGTTGAAGGATGGTCGTTGGTCGTGAGTTAGATTTTTCTCCGGAATTTCTTGCCGGGGTTCCGATTGTCATAATATCACCTCCACCCGGTTCACCAAATTGCCTGCCAAGCGTGGTGACAGGCCAAGCCCATTCGAAGGAGGCCCATGTTTCCCAGTGGCCGTTATACGGGCTGGTGATGATGATGATGAACAATTATTATGTATGGGTTATATTTCTCACACCAATAAACTCCTTTTGTAATAATTATTGTTTGTAAATTATAGGAGTTTATACAAAATGATGGATGGCAATGTTATTTAACGATATTGTGGATTATGAGAGGGTTAGCGATTTATTATAATGATTGACATTTGAAACAGAAGCCAAGTACCCATGAAAAGTTTAGTTGATAACTAGGTTATTGCGGCTGCAGGAGTTACTCGTGTGAAACCGCGTGCAAGAAGTTAGTTTTATTATAAAGTATTTTTGTTATACGTGTGTCCAATAATATATATGTAGTTATAAAGAGTTCATCTTCATCAGCCATCTTTTATTCATGGGGAATTTCAGGTCAAGCGGACAAACAAAAAAAAATTAAATCGTGGATTTTGTTTATACTCTGGTCATACTTCTAGTAGACGTGGAAGAGTATACAGAATTTTCTTTTCGTATGATGCTTTATTGCTGAGTTATGAGCTTTTAAAAATCTTCTAAGTATGAAGTCATCATTGTTGGATGCTTATTATCTGTATCAATAAATTTGTAAAAAAAACTAAAAAGTATTGTTTCTTATAGTAAAAAAGTTGAAATTTTAAATTTTTTTGTCGAATTCTAAATTTGACAAAATTTACGACCTCATTTGTTTTTGGTTGTCCGCTTGACTTGTTATGCCCCTTATTAAAGTTAAAGAGTGATAGTGCCCTCCTCTCGGAAGACCAGGAGATGCCATGCTGTGCTACGACCCCCAGCTACTAGCTCACACACAGCTCGAGCGTTACACCGTGGTTACTACGTTATTAAATTATTATGTTAAAGACAAATGCATCTTGATGATAAAAACACATTCATGTTTTTAATTTCCACTATAATTTGCTATTTCTAACGTGCGTGTCGAACAACCCGTAGCAATTCTTAGCAAAATGTTATCGCTTACTATATTTTTCTATCAACTATTAAATTATGCGATTTCAATCGACTATTACTCAAATTTACTTTTCAATTGAAAATACATCTTATCACATAGTAATAGAGTTCGTTCTTGCTCAAAGTAGAAGGGGAGTTAAAACGTTTTGCTCGCCCAGGTAGTGTGACGATGTAGTGCGCGGGCGCCCGCATTCATAGTAACAATTTATTCCATAATACCTTCCCTATTGGTTAAAATCGCATTCCTGTTAATATTGTTGATTAACCATTCAAACTTATGTTGGTTAACGGTTTTCTGGTTAATTATAATGAAAGTAACGAAATTATTGATAGTCATTTTAATACCGAATGCTTTAACAAATCTTAATTGAAGTCGCTTTTAACTTGCAATATAATATAATTTATTTCTTCTGCAATAAACAGTTTTCTGTGATCGAATTGTTCAGGATTTATACTTACTTATGTTAAATAAACAGCGTACTTTACTATACACAGGGTTTTGTTTTTATTGCTATTAGGGTGATTTGCCATTAGTAGGTGTTACTATCTTAATGTAATGGACATTTACGTTTTAAAATAAGCATATCTAGAGCTCAGAAACATAAGGTCGGATGTACCTTCTCAGAAACGTTCGATGTACCTACCTAATACCTATGTGCTTTTACCGCAAACTGGCACTTGCGACCAAACGCTTCTGAAGATCTGTTACCGTCTAGATATGTTATATTACGAAACAATTTCTTCAATGATAAATGTACGTTAGCAAAAGGAGCTTTAGTACCTTGCAATAAAAGATAAAATCGGCTGTACCAATGCGCGTAACACAAGTTAACAGTCACTTAAATCTGTAATTTTGGCTGCTTTTAAAAAGCATACATAGACCGAGTGTATTATCACAAATAAGTAATTTCACTTAGTATAACTAACTACTAAAAATCGGTATATAAGTAACTGAATATAACTTGACAAATTACATCAACATTACTTTCTAGTACATACAAGTCTCCATTTACATCGGCACTTCCATTGATCTCCACGTGTGTTTGTCTATCATTACACATGTAATATTAGCTGTAGATTTGCATACACCCTCATTTATTACTATAGATGAGAGGGCGGCGGGCATAGATGACATTTTATTCAAATTGACGCTCGGAGAAATGCAGTGTTTGTACCTACTTTGTCAACTCACAAACACTCCCAGCTTTCTATGAAGTATGTGGTTCTCTAAAACTAGGGTTGCCATCTTTAAAATCTGTCAACCAAGACAATGTAGAAGAAGAAGAAGAGAAAGAAGTGAGAAAATCACGAATTTCTGCCCTTACATCCCGGACATTTGAGCAGTAGTTGACAATGTTTTTGTGCAACTACTGCTCCGTAAAATAAAATAGGGTTTTAATTATTAGAAATCAACGAACGCATCTTGAATGTCGTCGGTGTTAATTTAAAACCCGGACACAAATAAAAAGACGTTATCCTTTTAATTTTTTTTTAATCTGGGACAACAGTGATCACATGCCAACCCTATATAAAACCCACTAGATAAATTCTTCTTGGTATCCATTAAGTTTGTTTATTAACAATAAATCGATGTTTATGCTTAATTGTTTCATTGCGCGTTCGAAATGCTAGAAAGTCTCCTCTCGACGTTTTCATATGAATAGTTCATTTCTAAAACTATATTTTCTAGATTTTCTAATCTATTATCTAGGCTGTGATTATATATACACCGTGATTTTTAGACGTTGCTTAAACTCACAAGCATAATGATTTGTTTTTAGTAGTTCCACCTAATGTTTATACTTTTTTAATGACATTAAAAATTACAGAATTAAATGAAAGGGAACCTGCGTTAGAGGCGCCCGTTCGTACAACCTAGATTGATCATCTTTTATTGCACGATTCTAGAGCTCATTTTTACATGTATAATGTATATTTATTATTGTCAACTGAAGGCGACTTTTTTTTGTAAAATTCATATACTGGGTGTCATTTTTTACCGGCTTGATAATAATATGGTAACACACCATGGATGGTGTAAGTGGAATAGAATGTATAGACCACAGTAAATTTTTACTAGTGTTTCGGTGAATAGGGTTTCGAAAATCTTATAAATTACCTAAAAGAAATACACCCTACATAGCGCGTGCACAATAATAAAATAGGTTCCTATAATACCTAGGCTGCAATCACACATGAATGAAAAGAGTGAGCGAAATAGCGTAACTACACATTTTTACCGTTACAATTTTCACTGTCACTAAAAAAAAGATGAAATATGCTATAGGATTCTATTCCATTTACATATCACGCCCTATTTTTCAAGACAATAAAAAAGTCACCTATTATATGTTAATTTTAATACTTATGGCAAATCGTTCTGAATCATATCTACATAATTGGTGTTAAGAAATTGACGTCATAAGTAATAATAATTAATTTCAAGACCAATGTCGAAATTGTGTATGTATGGTAACAATTCTACATCTGACATTGTATGAACATCATTTTGTAGTGCTTACAATTTATTGTAAACCATAACAAAAGAAATTACTTCTATACCGATATCTCATCGATATTTCTTGGAATTTTGTGATTATATTGTATTATTTCTTGTGAGCAATAATTCTAGTGAGTCATAGTAATTTAATACAACTTTAAGTAAATAATGAGGTTACATACATACGCCATCTAACGAATCATTAACATTAGCACCTAAGATAACAGTAGCTGAATCATAGCGAGTTTCTACAATGGCCAATTACGTGTTTCAATTCATTATTTATAATGTACTCAAAATTTAAACCAAAAATTTTAAAAATTACTCTACTTATTTTTTAACAAAAAATTTTTAACTCAGGGAAATGAAATAGATGTATATTATTGACCTATTGATCTGAACTCATTAACAATTCACATCACTACCTTATCTTCATCAGCCCTTGTAAGGTCTATTGCTAAATATAAGCCTTCTTCGAAAAGGACTTTGGGAGTTTGCCATAGACACCACCACTTGGCAAGTGGCCGCAGTATTAAGTATGTACAAAATAAACCCAGGTAATCGCTGTTACCTGGTATACGATTATCATAGATAATGTTATGACAATCGGAATCATGGGGTTACCTTGCTAAGACACGGAAAATAATACCTAAACTAGAGCTGAAAAAAAAGTTTGATTATATTTTAAACAAAGAGTTTTTCGCATTGCCTACATTCTCCGAGAACTCCATACTCTATTCATCATATCATCGCTAATCCACGGAGTTTGTCATCACATCACCATTTTTGAACATTCTTATTTAATAATAAGAAAAATTAAACTACGAAATGAATCTGATTAATCAATGGAAATTATAATGCAAGTAAGATTATAGCGATGAGAGAAACTTTGCCTTTAAAATTTATTATAATCAATAAATTTTGTTGAAGAAGTGCAGAGGCTCCCACAAGTTTGCCACTGCCAGAGTTTTAGGATAGTATGTTTAACGAAAATATTCATTATCCAATTTATAGAACCTCAATCGAAGCATTAATCAATTGACATTGCTGTCACTTCGGCGTCAAATTAAATTCAGTTTTTGTTACATTAAAGAAAAACTGGCAGTACATCCAAATTATATGATGGCAGTCATCGAATTCTGAACGAAAATGCTTGATGATCATATAAAATTTGCTAATAATGCTTTCCAAAAACCTATTTGACATCTAAATAAAGTTTTGGCAGCTTTCAAGTTTAAGAGAACGTAGAGCTTAATTGAATGGCACGCAATTTAAACCTTCCCTACCCACTATATATCTATACATATTTAAAAAAGAAATCAATCACAGCTCTCAATGAGAGATGTTCGTTAGTAATTTTATTCATATAAATAACAAACAATGTAGTTATGTAAGCCGACACCGTGGTATCGCACTGATGGGTCTTCGCGAAGTCATATGAACATTATAATCGCGTTTCGATATTGCGATCACTGCACGCCTGTCCTTAATTAAAAAGTTCTTGCATGTGTCTATGGGCTGGATGTGTCATTTGTTACCTTTTTGCATTCATATTTTGATATAAAAAAATGTTAATTATTTGGATATTAAAAAATAAATGTTACTTTACATATTAATATGCAACTATAATTGTGCAAAAGGTGTTCATATTCTTTTTCGTATTTCGCTTCAAGATAATGATCATTAGCATGGGTCATAGATATTAAGGAAAAATAAATGGCGATGCACAAATGGGCGGAGTGGGGATGATTGATCCAGTGCGAGCGCACGCGCATGCTCACGACGAGAATTAAGTACTAATAGTTTTCCTTATAAATATTACTATATATGTGAATGTTATTGCACACAATCTTGTTTTTTGTTTGAAAAATAATTTATTTATTGGAAATCGCTGATGACTTATCATGATTTCATCCCCTATTTAAACTCTTAAGACATTATTGCTATTTCCTCCCCCAAGGTCTAGTCGATCTCTATCTATTATATCAAAATCAGTTCAATGCTTTAAGCGAAAGGGTGACAGACTTACACAGTTTGGCTTATTTGTTCTTGTTAACAAAAAAGCGTATACGTTTCACACAACACCAAGAAAGTGTTCATATATCTTAAGATTTTATTTTATTTCAATAGCTTAGTAACAGGCAACTATGAACAATACATCAATATCATCTCTACTCACTATTTAAATTACACGTACCAATGGTGAATCAAATATCGAATAAATGTAAGCAAATGAAATGATACATATTATTATAGTTTTATTTTAATATTTGATTTACCTATCATCTACATTTTTTGACGCTAACAAATTAAGAAAGCAATTGATTTACTGATTTACAAAATCACAGCGGCAAACGATTCCCCTCGTCTTTGACGTTTGAGAATGTAACTCGATCCTTCTGGTATGGTCAGCTTATCGATTAGATGTAATATAATACTTCGAATCAATATTTTTTTATATTAGGCATGTCAACATATTGTCTTCGTTCAAGATTTATTTGTCAACCGAATTTGTTTAATTCTTTGTTGTGTTTCACCCTTGCCTCTGGGAGCATGTTAAGTTTTCGGTCTTGCGCCTGATCTATCACTGATCGTCAATGTCTTTATTCATAACTAGCTTCCAGCGCGCGGTTTCATCCATGTAACTCCCGTTCCCGTAGGAACTTCATAGTTTAATATAGCCTGTGTCACTCAGGGTGAATGGTAGGTAGCTTTCCAATAGTAGTTTTTGTGTTTAATCATTACAAACATACACACACACACAAAAATACAAAAAATCTAATATTTCCTCTTTATAATATTAGTATAGAAGACACAATAAAAAAAATCATATTCTAAGAGGAGGCCCATGTTCAGCAGTGGACGTAAACGTAGGGGATGATGATGATGATAAATAATGAATTAATTAAATACATTATGTAGGTATGTTGCCTGTTTATTGTATAAACTGTGTTATCCAGTAAGCGGTTGTTACACGTATGAATGTAACTACTGTACAAAATTAAGTGTTAAACTGTGTAAACCGTTGTTGGCTAACTTAATAAAAATAAAATCTTGTCCTACCACCTCAACCTGTAAAACCTCTCCCAATTTGATGGCACCAAATATTTCTCTTGTGTAAATTGATTTCTTTCCGGGTCTGGTTGGTTGAGGGACTACCCTCCGTGCCTCGGAAAGCACGTTAAGCCGTTGGTCCATATTGTTATAACATCATCTATAACAAGCGTATACCAGGGAACGGGCAGCGTTTCCCCGTGTATTACAACATAATACTGCGGTCACCAATCCGCCTGCCAAGCGTGGTGACTAGGGCAAAAAACCTTCCCTCGGGAGGCCCATGTTCAGCAGTGGACGTTATACGGGCTGATGATGAAATATTTCTCATTTCTTTTAAGCGTTAATAATATGTTAGCACTGTCAATTTCGTTTTGATATAGTATATCGATATAGAGTTAGTTTGTTTTATATTAAACTAATATTATAAAGAGTAAAGATTTAATTGTTTGTATTATATAGGCTCCGAAATTACTTTACCGATTTGAAAATTCTTTCACTGTTAGGTAGCTACACTATCCCCGGATGACATAGGCTATATACAATTATAAAATTCCCACGGGACCGGGAGTTACGCGGGTGAAACCGCGCGCGGGAAGCTAGTAATAAATTAAATAGTTATGATAGTGGAAGGTTTTGATACCATACCTTCTTGCGATTAGATCGCATTAGCAGTTGCAGGGTTTCCTTCAAGACTTGCTTGAAATCTGAGCCAGTGATTGTAATCAATAAACTCTTATTGACATAAACATGGTTATACATTTGTTTTAAAAATAACATTAGAGAACACATTTTTTTAAATAAATTTATTTTAGTAATTATTTGAAACGTTTATTGAAACCTAATAATGTTATACACTAAAATTATATCTAATAGCTATATTTAACATAGCTCATTCCACTTTCAACTCCTATGTAATATCACCAAAGTGGTCTTAAGAAATCCTTAGTCCCTTCAAATAATCTATAAATCAAATCACCTAGCTTCCAAGCAGACTAAATTGATCCTTTGATCCAAATCTTTCCTCTTTATAATATAAGTATAGATAGAAAGCTATATAATATAAGTATAGATAGAAAGCTATATAATATAAGTATAGATAGAAAGCTATATAATATAAGTATACATAGAAAGCTATATAATATAAGTATAGATAGAAAGCTATATAATATAAGTATAGATAGAAAGCTATATAATATAAGTATAGATAGAAAGCTATATAATATAAGTATAGATAGAAAGCTATATAATATAAGTATAGATAGAAAGCTATATAATATAAGTATAGATAGAAAGCTATATAATATAAGTATAGATAGAAAGCTATATAATATAAGTATAGATAGAAAGCTATATAATATAAGTATAGATAGAAAGCTATATAATATAAGTATAGATAGAAAGCTATATAATATAAGTATAGATAGAAAGCTATATAATATAAGTATAGATAGAAAGCTATATAATATAAGTATAGATAGAAAGCTATATAATATAAGTATAGATAGAAAGCTATATAATATAAGTATAGATAGAAAGCTATATAATATAAGTATAGATAGAAAGCTATATAATAGATAGAAAGCTATACTTATATTATAAAGAGGAAAGATTTGTATTTTTGTACTTTTGTGTGTATGTTTGTAATGAATAAACTAAAAACTACAGTGCCGATTTAAAAAATTCTTTCACCATTGGACAGCTACATTCACCCTAAGTGACATAGGCTATATTTAATTATGAAGTTCCCGCGGGAACGGGTGAAACCGTGCGCGGGAAGCTAGCTATGTTTTAAAATTGTTTGTAGCTTGTTTATTTTTTCCAATGAATAATGTTTTCTCGAAAACAAAATGACAAGACAAAATGTATACTAACAACAGCTACGAATGAACTGAGAAACTACATTCATGATAAGAAGCTATGTTATCAAGAGTATCATACTAGATATACTTTACTAGGTGGACCTCTCGGGATCGGCCCGACCCTTAGTTTTGCAAAGATCCATTCGATTCCCTCGTAGATCTGAAGTCCGAGAGGCCCGCGAACTGTAAAGTAGAGCGATAGTTGCATAAAACCCCCTAAAATACTAAGTCATAATCCCTCAATCTCATCGCCAGCGACCGCCCTGAGCCGAGGTCCAAGCCCCACTGGGGGCGCCCTCTTGCGCTGGTTGCTTAGTTTGCAGTTTTTAAACCATTTATTAAGGCTGGAGCTTTGCTCGCCTTTATGCCCGTTAAAGTAGCAAAAGCCTCGTGGCTTCCTACGTAAGACCTCTCGGGAAAGCTTCTCGATTTAAATATTCTCTAGCTGTAGCGGGCGGTTTCACCCGCGTAACTAACATGATACTCACTAATAATGGTGCTGTCTATTGATAAAATTTAAAAAATCGGTTCAATAGATTCAAATATTACCCTCTATAATCACACAAACTTTACTTCTTTATAATATTAGCATATATATAAATTGATAAACAACCCTCTTACCGGACTTTTATTCAAAAAGAGAAATTGAAACCGACCGTTTAATAAAATAACTGCACATTTCAAATGCAACGGAAGGAATAAATGGTCATTTATTTTAAACTTGCGTATTTTTACAATAACAGGAATTCTCATGTTAATTTAAGCGTTTGTCCGATGATTACAAACGCGCCAGCCGTCATTCAATCCACGCTCCTCATATAAACTCTTCACCAAAGAAGCTTCCTTCGCATCAAATTAGGCGGTTTAATTATTTACTAGCACTAAAACTTACTGTTAACGCTTACACAACATAAGCTGACCTACCCTCACCGTCGCTTTACTACCACAGCTTGACGATACAGGGGAAAAATAAAGGCTCTTCAAGGATCAATTTAGGGTGGTTTTTCCTGCCACTAAAATGCTTGAGGAAATAAAAATGTTGTGAAGAACAGTCTGCTAAGGCAGGTGTATTTTTCCTTTGGGGATAAATAATTCTTTCTTTAATTTTGTATAAGTACCCGACACGGGTGTTATGTGTGCATGTAGCCGTAATACATTAGGAAGATTCGAGTAACCAGTTTTCTTGGCGGGAAATTCAGCGTTTATTGAGGGCAATAAGAACCTTCTGCCGACACCCAATCTCTTTCAATTTGCTAGGAGCAACCCAACAAGTATTGTAGGCAAGACAAATTAGGAGTGTCACAATAAAAAAAATAGTCAAATCATTACAGTTTTTTTATCATGACATGACATTTCGTTATCCGTTCTATTATAAATTACTAGCGGCCCGCCCCGGCTTCGCACGGGTGGACTTTTATACCCTACCCCTGCCCTACCCTACCCCTACCCTAACCCTACCCTACTCCTACCCTACCCCTACCCTACCCCTACCCTACCCTACCCCTACCCTACCCCTACCCCTACCCTACACCTACCCTACCCTACCCCTACCATACCCCTACCCTACCCCTACCCTACCCTACCCCTACCCCTACCCTACCCCTACCCTACCCTACCCCTACCCTACCCTACCCTACCCTACCCTACCCCTACCCAAAAGTATCCTATGTCCTTCTCCCAGTTCTTAGCTACCTCCCTACCAATTTTCAGCCAAATCGGTTCAGCCGTTCTTGAGTTATAAATAGTGTAACTTACACGACTTTCTTTTGTTTTTAAAATGTATTCTGCTATTCGGGACGGAAACAAATCCAACAAATCAAACACCATGGCAATCGGTCCAGCCGTTCTCGAGTTATAAGTGTTGTAACAAACACGACTTTCTTTTATATATATAGATGTGCACAAATTGCGAAGCTTTAAAAACATTTAATTTATTTGTTTTATAGAAAAATCAGATTTATTAACTCACTATACTGTTGTAGGGATTGCGTATATTTTGGAAGCACCTTATATACCTAAAACCTAAGTAAAGAATACATAACAATTTACGTCTTACTTCACTGATTCAATAACATTTTTTACAACATCACAAAGTGCGCAATTTAATACATTATATAGAAGAATTTAACATGTCGATCGTATTTACTTTTAACGATCGATACAACTTCGATTTGCTAAAGCCAACTATAGTATTAAATAATAGTTACTATATATAATATATATATATCCATATAAGGTGCTTCCAAGACATATGCCATCCCTTTAACTGTAGATAGTCTGTAGGTATTTGCCACAGTCACCACGCTTGACAGGCGGGTTGGTGACCGCAGTATTATGTAGTAACATACAGGGAAACGCTGCTGCCCGTTTCCTGGTATCATTCTTATAGCAATCGGGACCGACGGCTTAACGTGCTCTCCGGGGCACGGAGGGTAGTCCCTCAACTAACTAGACCCGGAAAGAAATCTTAGAAATGTACACAAATCTTTGTTTTTGTTGTTTTTAAATGACATCAAATAAATTGGTATGGTGTTTCTAACATCTATGTATTGTACCTATACTACTGAATTCTTTTGCATGGTGTTCTTCCAATACTAGCTGTGTTGTCCATACCTTCCAATATCCCTCCTGACCCTTAGTTTGCTAAGAACCTTCCGATGCCCTTGTAGACCTGAAGTCCGAGAGGCCTGCGAACTGTAAAGTAGAGCGACAGTTGCACAAAACTCCCCTAAAAAAACTAAAAGCCATAATCCCTCAATTTCCCCGACAGCGACCGCCCTGAGCCGAGGTCCAAGTCCCACGCCCTCTTGCGCAGGTTGCTTAGTTTGTAGTGTTTACATCATTTATCTAGGCTGGAGCTCTGCTCGCCTTTATGCCCGGTGAAGTCGCAAAAGCCTCAGGGCTAACTACTTATTATGTCAGTAAGAAAAAAAAACCTGCCAATGTATTGCGGCATTAGTGGGGCATCTCGTTGCACTTGTGTTTGTGTTATGTTTTTTTCATATAATTCTTACGTATATAAAAATATTTCGCATAAATTTATACTATACGTGATACTACTTACTGTTGAATATATGGCGTATATTTTGATTGCACCTCATATTTATTATTAGTTGACCTTTAACTAACTTCGTAGGTTTTATGTGTTCTATTCAGCTGTGACTTACTGCAATTCATCTTTGACGATTTTACGAGCGCGACGATTCACGAATGTGCAATGGCGGCAACTTATAACTGCCCGTTACGCTCAATAAAATGATCATTTATTGCGTTTATGCCGTGTTACTTTTATTGGGAATGTGTACAATATTTTTGCAATATTACCAGGAATATTAAGTATGTGTAAACAAACGACTTTGGCGCTTAAAGTGAACGTTAAATAATAATCATAAAAAAGGGCAGTTATACAATTATTCATGACTTTAATTAAAAAACTGGACATGTGTCATGTGTGAGTCTGATTCGTGTTCTATACAAACATTTTCGGTATTCCTATTTTTTCCTAATTTATGCTGTGACATCTAGGTTGTCAAATTTCATCATTTTATGTCAATGGGACTTTAGGTTTTAAATAATGACGATGGAAATAATGGAGAGATCTTTTAAAGGTTCCGTTTTGACATTTTGAGAATTGGAACCCTAAAAAACTTCAAAATATGCTGATTGTTGACGATAGATAGGTATGTATATACGTTTGTGCGTGGCATGAGTAAAACTTTAAATAAGTAAGTAGGTACCATTATTAGTGTGATGTTAGTAACAAGCCACTAATATTTGTACCTACTTACTTATTTAAAGTTTTTTTTTGGAGCGATATGTTGGTAACAACTTTTTACCAACATATCGCTCCAAAAACATTCATTTAAATTTATAAATAAGAGTATAATAAATATAGACCATCGCCAACCGGTTGTATTTTTTAAATTAAGAGTGTTTTAAATAATTTCAATACCAAAAAAAGTTAGAATATTCGAATTCTTTTTGGTTTGGTTTTTAATTGATAAATGTGTCACAACATAACATAACATAAATACTCTTTATTGCACACCAGAATAGTACATGATTGATGTATGTACAATCGGCGGTCTTATCGCAGTCAGCGATCTCTTCCAGACAACCATAGGATGGAAGAAAAATAAATAACTAGAAAAAGGAAGGATAGTTAAAGAAATTAAAATTATGATGCCGTGAAATGACCAAAATTACCAATTTGGATAGTGTTTACTTAATAGTTGTACTACTGTTGACTTAAAAATAGATTGACATCACACTAAAATAATACCTGCATATACATATATAAATCTAAATCTCATATTAAAAAGAGGAAAGATTTGATTGTTTGTTTGTTTGTATTGAATAGGCTCCGAAACTACTGGACCGATTTGAAAAATAATTTCACCGTTAGTAAGCTACACTATCCCCGGATGACAATATTTAATTACGAAGTTCCCACGGGAACGGGAAAAGTGTGTGAGCAATAACAAATAATAATTTAAAAAAATATATATATATTATGTAAGGAACAATTTTTGAGACGAGATTTAAAGATATGCGACGTTTCAGAGCGTCTTATTCGTGACGGCAACGCATTCTAAAGATGGCAATATTTCACTTTATTTCGTTTTTTTTTAAATAGATTTCCTAACCACAGGGTATTTCCCATACGTCAATATCTTCTGTTTATCTTAACCGTTCAATCTTGATCTTTGTCGTATTGATCTTAATGCAATGACTATTTATTTATGGTAATAATGTTTATTGTAATAAAACTCCTTTTGTATGAATAAATTTGATTAGTGATGGGATATGCTGTTGCTACTTATCATTGTACTATTCCCGGATTCAAGTTGAAGTTCGAAATAGCGTGTGAAGAGTCTAAATGTCCAGTTTCTATGCAATTAAAAAAAATACTTTTAGCAATGAAAGTTATTCCATAGAAAATATATCTAGAGCTGAGAAGCGTAAGGTCCGATGTGCCATTATCTGTCAGAATCATTCGTCGTATGTGCCGTTATCGTAAACTGGCACTTATGACCAAATGCTTCTGAAGTATTATAGTTAATCCGTCCTCTGAGGTCCAGATAAACTTATGCCACGTGATATACACATTTCTGTCAACTATATAAATAAACAGGAATCGTCAAAATGCACGTGCCTTGACCCAAGTTGATTAGTTATTTTTTTATTGTAGGTATTATGTATTATTGTAATTATGGGGACAGGGTTTGTTCAGTAATACGGACAGGCGAAGCCGGCTACTGACAGCTTTTTTTTTTTTTTTTTTTTTTTTTTTGTTATTTATTTATTTACACAAAGAAATACAACATATACACATAAGCAAACCAAAAACCACGAAGGTTTGTACATTATATGCTATAGCTACATTATATGTGTTGGCGACTGGCTGGGTAACAAGCCTTTTTTGATAAGATATTTATTTTTGACAACTTATTCTTTTTAAATGTGTATCAATGAGAAAATATAGTTTTTATTGTGTTATGTTTATACCTACTTCACTGATTATTGTTTAGCATTTTAGATTTAATTTCAAACTGATAGGTATATTGATTGCAAATTGATTTGTAATATAATGGTACCTAATCATTTTTTTCGAGATTAATATTGGGAATCCCGATGACACTTTACTAATCTGCGTAAAAATACAAACTATTTTATCCATAGTAACTAAAGGTGTTTTTATACCGTGCTTCCTAATTGGTGAGATTAGCGAGTATGTGCAAATTGAATAGTAATATGTATCATTATATACTAGCTTCCCGCGCACGGTTTCACCCGATCGTTTTTTTTTTCTTGTTTTTTAAAAAGATTGCTAGCAGAGTTTTGGTGTCTACTAGTATTCTTGTTAACCCCGCGTACTAAGCTAAAAGTGCTTGTGTTACGAGTGCGTTCACGTCGGTAGTGCAATGGGTGGGGATCGAACCAGCGACCACAAGATCACAAGTCCGACACACTAGCCATTGGGCTACGGCCGCTTTAATTAAATATAGACTATTGCCTAACGCGATAAATTAGCTATCTAACACAGAAAGAAATTTTTAAATCAGTCCAGCAGTACCTGAGTTTAGCGCGTTCAAGCAAACAAACAAACTCTTCAGCTTTATATATTAATATATTAGTATAGATAATTATCGTAAGTACGAAGTAGGTTAGTTCGCAGTATATAGTAGGGATGTGAAACGTGTTTAGTACAAACCGTTACTTAAGTTTTAGTTTATTCCGATTTTAAATGTTTATTTAAATACTTCAATTTAAACATCAAGTGTCATTGTTTACTCGGAGAATTAACTCTGAATTTGGCAATATGAACACTGATTGAGATGACAGGCCATTAATTGAAGGAGAATAAAGAACATCTTTGTATTAATACTTTGTTGTCCATCCTTTATAAATAGTAGACTTTATTAAATGAAAATTAAAAGATTTTTTTTTTCTCTAGAATTTAACAAAGCAAATTGTAATGGTCTTATCCATACCAATATACAAAGCTGAAGTTTATTTGTTTGCTAGAACCCGCTAATCTCGGGAACTACTGTTACGGGAAAAATATTATTCAGTGTTAGATAGCCGATTGATCAAGGAAGGGTATAGGCTATATTTTATTATGAATTTCCCACGGGAACAGGAGTTACGCGGGTAAGCTAGTATACATGGTTTTGGCGAAACTACTCTACTACTTACTCAGACAAGTACATGCAATTATCTTGAAACTTAAATTTTTATTTAATACTATTATTTATTATTTTATTTTATTTTTATCCTTTCTAATCCTTACTTATATCATAAATGCGAAAGTGACTCTCGTCTGTCTGTCGCTCTTTCACGTCAAAAATACTGAAGCTGTGAAAGAAAATAGGCTACTTTTTATAGCGAAATAAAGGGTTGCAGAGGGTTGAAAAGGGGGGATGAAGATTTTCAAAGTCAATCTATTCCACGCGGACTAGGTCGCGGGCACAGCTAGTTCTTTTTATCATCATCATCATCGGACCGTAAAACGGGCATCCACAGCTGAACATGAGCCACCTCCCGAAAGAGGGTATTTGCCATAGGCACCACGCTTGGCAGGCGGGTTGGTGACCGCAGTATTATGTTGGACCACACAAGGAAACGCTGCTGTCCGTTCCTTGATATACGGTTATTAATAAAAATGATGTTATAACATTCGGGACCAACGGCTTAACGTGCTTTCCGAGGCACGGAGAAATAAATTTTAGAATTTACACAAAGATTTTTTGTCCGGCGTGGAGATCGAACCCACGACCTCCGAAATTTAAAGCGAGCCAAATACCGCTAAGCTACGGAGGTTGTTCAATTAATATAACAAAATTAACTAAGACATTAAATGTATTATTAAATCGAAACGTCATTCCCGCCTTTCTATCAAGTAGGTATCATAAGTGAGTTTGTTTATAAACAGTTGCGGTGAATGACGTGGCCCTTTGATCTCCACCCTTCGTCGCTGTAGGGACGATTAATTGGTCTGTTTGTTAATTTGTTACACAACTATAAGAGAGGACGCTACACTGATTATTTTACTTGACTTCCGAGCCGTATTGTGGCGGGGTTTTAAACTTATAGAGATACAAAAACAAATACTTGACGTTGTTCTTGGTGTTAATATTGGCTTAGTGGTTATAGTAGTTGCTTCTGAGGTCAAGTGCTGTGAGTTCGAATCCCACCATCGGACAAGTATTTGTGTGAACCACATATAGATGTTTTGAGTCTGGATAAGTTTTGTGTCCGTGAAGTTAGTGTTTGTAAATAACACAGGGATTAATTACTATAGGGGTAGATCTCTTTAAAAACTAATTGTTTAAAATTATATTTCTTCAGCACTTGAGTATTTATATATGTTGCAGTCAAAACTCTTAACCAGTCAAAAGTAGTTTTAACTAGCAAAAGTAGTTTTAGGTTAGGTTAGTTTTGACTGATTTTGCTAGTTAAAAGTACTTTTGAATGGTTAAGAGTTTTGACTGCAACATATACACTAGTGCTTGTAAAAAACCCTCAATGAAAATTGATATAGTTTTTCTTTTAAATTTAATAAATAGGTAGATACTTACTACCTAATAATAATGTAATAAATTATATTTAAATGTATAGCAGTTATGCTACATTATACAGAAAGTTTGTAATGCTAAGTAACGATTTGCTATGTAAAATATTGTATAATTTTTGATAAAAACCTTATATACAAACCAGTCAAATAGCGAGATCAGGGAATATGTAAGTGTAGTACTTCGCACACGCCGATAAAACTAAAAGTTACATTATAAAATATGAAATGAATAATTTAAAGTATATCCAACAAAAATGTATTTATACTTATTGTTATTATTTAAACTAGCGACCCACGGCGAGCGCACGGGTCAATGCGGATGTATGATGTATCTTACATATAAACCTTCCTCTTGAATCACTCTATCTATTAAAAAAACCGCATCAAAATCCGTTTCGTAGTTTTAAAGATTTAAGCATACATAGGAATAAAGGGACAGAGAAAGCGACTTTGTTTTATACTATGTAGTGAATAGTGATAAACACGCATCAAAAATGTCATCGCATTCATACCCGATACTCAACCATTGCAAAATCTTGTCTGATGTCCCCGACGCGCGACAGTATAAATAAAATGTTATTCACGATCAACTTACCAATTAATCAACATCTCACAAAAAAAATATATTAAGCGACATACTAACAAATAAACGCGACAAAAAGATGCGAGCGCATTATAATTTTAGACCTCAGAAGCATAATGTTGGATGTATATTATACTTTAGAAGCATTTGGTCGTAAGTGCCAGTTTACGATAAAGGCACATACGACTAATGTTTCTGACGTATAATAGCACATTCGACCTTATGCTTCTGAGCCCTAGATATAATTAATTAATGAGCATAAAGAGCATTAAGTGACTTCAACAAAAGCTCAAAGGCCGACCGATTCTTTTCAAGTAGCTGTCTCTATAAACGCGCGGCTCTAGTGATGTGGCGCATGCGTAATCGACGTGATTAATTGTTCAATCATGGTCGGCTATAAAAAAAACCGGCCAAGTGCGAGCTGGACGCGCGCACCGAGGCTTCCACACAAACCTATTTTGATTACATGATATTACATCATGTAATCAAAATAGGTTTGTGAAAAACAATATGGTTTTCGCAATTTTTCTTTTATCTCTGCTATAAGACGTTGCTTCGTACCAAGATTCAAGATTCTGAGTTCACGGTAAGTACCCTGTAGGTTTTAATTCCCTTGCGAGTGTTGAAAATTTGCGGCATGAACGACTATATCTTTTGATTGTGTTGGCTTAGAAGTTTGTTTTATTTTCACGGCTCCAAAGGACAGTAGATCTGAGTATTTGATATGAATTTCAGCTTTCATACCTCCTCGCGTTCCTAAGAAAAAGAATCTTGTCAAACAGACGGACAACAAAGTCATCCGATAATGGTTCCGTTTTTATTCCTTTTTAGGTACGGAACCCTAGAAATGTTTTTATTGAAGGTAATGCTGGGATCGCGACAATGACAACGACCCAAATTATGTTAATGTAAACTTCTTTTATTACTTGTCAAATGTTTTGTGTATAATTTTGATGGCCGTTTAGTTTTTAGTAGCTATTCAATTTGTAGTATAGCGGATAGTGATTTGAATGCTAATTTTTTAATAATACTTACGAGACGTGTAATAAGAAGGACAAATGTTGATAGATCCACTATAATTGATAGAATAGGCACAAATGACAAAATATTAGACAAATCTTGTCGTGTTTCATGTTAAGGTTGCTCAGATAGTATCGGGGGCCTAGTTCATCAATTCGACCTGTTACAATACAACTGACTAGATCCCCGCGCGCGGTTTCACCCGCGTAACTCCAATTCCCGTAGGAACTTCATAATTGAAAATAGCATTTAGCCGGCCCCAATAAATGGTGTATCTAACACTGAAAGAAGAATCAGTAGTTCCTGAGATTTACGCGTTCAAGCAAACAACAAACAACTCTTCAGAGTTATATTATTAGTATAGATCAGATAGAATAGACATAAAAGACAAATTATTAGAACAGTTCGTCAATATAGTACCTAAAATAAAATTTTGTTGTTTCATCTTATGGTGGCCTTGATAGTACTGGGGGCCTAGATACAACCCGGGGCCTAGTCCATCAATTCGATATGTTTACCCACGGATACGACAAGATCAGCGCAGGCACTAGGTGAGTAAAAAGCACCATCAACTTGGATTAACCGTCACCATACAGGTTTGAAGTATCACACAGATTCTCACGGGCATCGCACGCTAGCTGCAGTTAAAGGGGGTTTCAGTCGATCAGTTGATCTCGATTCTCGGAATATTGATAGTAAATTCGTCGATTCGATAATGGTACATCTTCATCAACTTTGCAGCAACGGCCAATTTATGGCGGCAATTCAATCGTGTCCTTCAAGTTAAAATTATTCAGATACAATTTATACATATACGTTGATTACGGAAGACAGAAATAAGCGACCTACCTAATCTAAAATTTTATTGTTTCATGGTGGCCTAGATAGTACCGGGGGCCTAGTCCATCAATTCGATATGTTTATCCACGGATACGACAAGATCAGCGCAGGCACTAGCAAGTTAATAAGCACCATCAACTTGGATTATCCGTCACTATACAGGTTATATCGCACAGATTCTCACGGGCATCACACGCTAGCTGCAGTTAGCGGGAGTTGCAGTCGATCAGTTGATCCCGATTCTCAGAATAATGATGTGTATCGCATCCCTAATGATATGTTACTACTCGAGAATATAACAATCAAATTTCAAACATAGAAGTCTCTACACGCTGCACTATTTAATTTTGTTCTTAGTTTATAGTAATCTCTGCTTAATAATATAGTGAATGTTTGTCTCCAATTTTGATGACATTTGGTACAGAGATAGATCGTCTAGGCTACGTTTTATCTCGAAAGTAAGTATGCCACGGAGACCAAGTTAAGAGTAAAAGCTAGTTTATTTGTATCTACATTATCGAAAGATGAACTTGTTAATTTATATTTAATCCGATTAAGATAAGAATTGCTCGGAGGTTTTAGATTTAGTTAAAAATTCGTCTTGTTTAGGTTTACCAGTTTTTTTATTTTTATTATTATAAATAGTTTAGCGTTTGACTACACCCTGCCTGATGTTAAGCATCGGAATAGCCTAGGATGGAGCACGCTTACCTAGAAGGAACCGGTTTACTCTTGATTTGAAGAGACCCATATCGTACTTATCGGGAAATATAGACCCCGGCAAGGAGTTCCACATCTTCGCAGTGCCTCTAGTTGATACTTGGCGGAACCATCCCAAAGATATGAACAGTACTCCATACATGCTCTAACTTGGGCTTGGTATAAAGTGAGCAGCTGATTTGATGTGAAGTACTTTCTCACCTTCGAGAGGATGCCAAGCTTTTTGGAGGCTATTTGGGCCTTCGACTCAATATATGAGCCAAAATTTAGAGTCGATGAAAGAGCAACGCCTAATAGCTTAAGCTTGTCAGTTAACTGCACGGATACATCTCGGAAAGAAGGAGACAGTCGAAACGGCCTCTTCTTTGCGGAGAACAACACGCCTGGGTTTTACTAGCGTTAAACTGAACCAGGTTGGCATCGCCCCAATCGGAGACTGCCTTAAGGGACAAGTTTAAGCGTTCAACCATGGCCTCTCTGAGCAATTCTATATCCGGCCTACTGGCCCGCGCATTGGAAGTGTAGCTCTCCACGACCGTGCTGTCGTCTGCATTCCCAAAGGTACCGGGCTTCAGCAGATCGTTGATATGCATCAGGAAAAGCGTCACAGAGAGTACAGACCCCTGGGGAACACCGGCATTGACAGCCATTTGCTCAGAAGAGCAGCCGTCAACGACCACTCGTAATGACCGATCCCTCAGGAAATCCGAAATCCAAGTGAATGCAGCAGGTAGACCGTATGCAGGAAGCTTGCCAATAAGGCTATCGCGCCAAACCCTGTCAAAGGCCTTCGAGATGTCCAGAGAAACGGCAAGCGCTTCCCCGTGTCTCTCGATGGCCTCACTCCAGATGTAGGTAGCGTACGCTAGAAGATCCCCAGTGGACCGGTTTCGGCGGAAACCGTATTGTCGATCGCTGAGGAGGTTGTTAGCTTCTAGGTACGCTAAAAGCCTGGTGTTGATAACACGCTCCATGCTCTTGCAGAGTATGGAGGTGATGGAGATAGGCCTCTAGTTTGAAGGGTCAGCACGACTACCTTTTTGGGCACGGGTTGCACATTTGCTAGCTTCCAAGACTTCGGCACCAGTCCAGTCTCTAGAGAGAGGCGAAAGAGGCGTGTTAAGACAGGAGTCAACTCGGGTGCACATGTCCTCAACATAATGGCAGATATACCATCAGGGCCACTGGCTTTATTCACGTCAAGATTACGAAGCGTTTTGCGAACTTCCTTTTGGCGAATGTGAATGTCATTCATGACTATCTCGCTTCCTGGAACGTTAGGGGGAATCGCGCTTCTAGCATCTAGTCGTGAAGATTCCGCAAACAGAGAAGCAAACAAGTTGGCTTTCTCTTCAGCAGTGTGAGCCAGTGTTCCATCAGGCTTCTGCAGTGGAGGCAGTGAGGGGCGGCAGAAGTTTGCTTCGACTGATTTAGCTAGGGACCAAAACGCTTTATTAGATTTTAGATATCTTTAAGCAGGACTAAAATTTAGTCATTTAACTAAGATGAATAATTCATCAAATCTTCTCTTTTAAACCTCTTAGTAGTTCCTAGTAATCCATAAGTCATAATACGTAAACTGCAAAAAGGTAATAAATTAAAATAATCAATGAGACTTAAGTGAATATACCGTATAATAGAAGGTTTAAAACTAAAAGATGTTATGCAATATTTTATATCCAAAGAAGCTTATCAATTTTATCATCCAATCGATACTATAGCAAATAAGCGGCTTTTCATGGAAATTGTCACATGTTTAAAGTTCTACGTATGAATTTATCGGTTTTAATATCAATATGTTATTTAGAAGGTACTTTACTAATAAAACATATTAGTTATTTATTGCTCTATTATTTAAAACATCATAATAAAATCGTCATGATATATTATTAAGATTAATTTAACCGAAATGTCAAATGCTAAATTGTTTTTCTTTCTTCTTTGAATGGATTTAATTTGAAGTAACGTTACGAATAAACCATGTAATGTTAGATCTACATCTCAAAGTGTTGCTACTGTTTAATAGCGGGCGATTTGATTACAAATTACGATAATTATGATCCGGATCCCTCACGAGACACGCGCGGCGGAGGGCGGAGCGCCCACGCACGCTATCGCTCTCATACTGCCCTCATAATTGTTAAGCAATTGAAAAATATAATAGGCTTTAACGATTCGATGATTAAATTTTAGTAAATTCGTCGATTCGATAATGGTCACTAAAGTTCGCAGCAACGTTTTATGGTGGCAATTCAATCGTACCCTTCATGCTAAAATGATATAGATACAATATTATACATTTACGTTGATGAAAGCAGACAGAAATAATTGACTTCAAACGCTTCTCGTGCATTAGAAAGCAATTATTCGTTGTATTTACGCCTGTTTTACGCCACATGTAACTCTGCGTCGATCAAGTGAGTTATATTTCCAGTTTATAATATACAATATTATTACTATTGCGATGGGAGGCACCGGTAGCAGATAATTAGAGGATAGAAGGCAGGTCGCGCGATAACTAGTCTTAATGACGTGAAATCGCACTCCGACGACGCCCGTGCTGCCGCCATCTTGAAATGAAGCAGTGATGTCGGGAAAGCTTGCAATTACCCATAACCGTATACTGTCTGATCACGGCATATCGAGCTTCGTAAACATAATAGTAATTACAAATATGGAAGTAAATAGAATATATGCTTGACTCATGGTTGAAAATATATTAAAATATTGTCACAATATTTGTATAGGTACTTTTTACGTGAGTAGCAAAAAGGATTCTAGGTTTTTTTTAAACACAACTCCCGTACTCGGGTAAATAATCGCTGTGTCGCGAGGAACTTTACAAACACTTCATTCACGGACAGAAAATACACCCAGACTCTCAACAACTATCTGTGGCTCTCACAAATAATTGTCCCGGATGAGAATCAAACCCAGAACACCAGATATCTGAACCGACTATCGTAACCACTAAGCCACAGTTCAGTCATATTGCTACTATGGCGTATCCAATTTCATAAAAATCTGAGAAATAACGCAAAGAAACGGATCAATCACTCGTTGATAAAGGTCTGCTAAAATTAAATTGATGAAAATTGCTTCAAGAGCATTGTTTAGTTTTTTGTCATATCACTCGGAGAACTAGCGAATAAATCGATTCCCACAATTTAGAGGTGCGGTTTATCTTGGTTACGTCAAAACTGCAGTTCTGACAGGCGTCAATTTGGAGCTAACATCAGCTACTGTTCCCCTCCAGATATAATTTGAACACGCAAACCTTGATACTAAAATAAAATCCAGTGAACACTAATTGGAATTTGAACGATATAACATTGAAATTGAATACTGAAGTTAAGTGATATTTCGAAAAATGCGTGTTAGATGGATATGTCGTCATTTAGCAATGTTATCTATGGTGTCTATGTATTTTGTGATTTGGACATCAAAATGTTAAAAATTAGAAACAAATATCTACTAATTAGTTGATTACTAAGCTCATTTAATTCTACAAAGCATTCTGATTTCAAGTAGGTACTTTCGTGTTAAATTGGTACACATGAACTATAATAATCTTCCTATAGTCTTTTACTAAACTTAAGAGCTCGTAATTCTTGTACTATGTATGTAGCTTCTAATACTATCCGATAAGGTTTTCGCGTATCATTGCTGAAGTATTTTGTTATCCGTTTCTTTAAAATTGAGATGATTATGTTCAAATGACTACTAAAATGCGGATTCATCGACAATCGCGCTTGGCTGTCGCCGGCGGCGCTCGTGTCGGCACGCAAATCTAACTCGATTCTCTGCGCAACTCTATTTGGCAAATTAACTAATTCCTTCATCATTACCATTTTAGTTTTTCCTCCTTGGAATGCGAAAACGATGTTAGTTTTAATGCGAATGCAATTTGACATCATTTCGGCAGTTTTTTTCCCGAGGGTAAAATAATGACACAAATCTTTGATAGTTAAAAGTGTGCTCGCAAAAAATAGCTAGGCATATTAAGGACGGCTATTTATATCTGTAAATAACAATAAGATTGAGGTTACACTTTCAGTTTGGCACTATCTAAATCCATTATTCTGGGTCGTGATGATGACAGCTTGATCATGTAATGTGTTGAGTGATGGAATGACTGAACGTTCGTTGTCTTAAACCGATGAATTGAAATAACTCGATATGACGTGAAGACCAATACCGTGTATAATTCTATAATCTTAAAATTAGTAAACTTTTAATAAAAATTGTGGTTTTTTTTTATTTACTCAAAATATGTTCTTCAGTGTGTGTTAGCGTTTTTTTAAGTCGCAGTTAGTCAAATAATACTATAGTGTTTGTTGAATGGTACAATATTACTTCACACGATTATCTGTTGTGTGGTAATACGTAGTTGGTGTCACCAAGTTTCATAAATTATTTTCGAATCTATCGAGACGGGGAACGTGCCGCGCTCCCGCCTTAATAATATTTAAATATAGAATACTAAGGGATGGGACATGTGTGTCGTTTGGCGAAATGTGATTACAGTCGGTAATTAACGAGGCGCTATTTATGGCACATGCCTATGCGATATTTAAATATTTTCTTTTCATATTCTAAAAACGGCTGCGTTCGGGTTCGGCCGTTTCGGAATCACACTCTTTTGTAATAATTATCATTGTATTCGTGAAAGTGGTTTACCGTTGGCCAACCGTGTCATGTCCGTTTTGTCCGGTCTCTTGAAATAAAGCACGCTTTCAATTGCAGACTAATTATTCGAACACGAGAAACTCATTCGGTGCCGTCAGTTTTTACGTGTAAAGAGATTAGTCCACTTAAACGACACTGGTACTCAAAGGAGCATTGTGATGCGGACCGATAATGATGATACGTTAAGAAAAGTATTACATTCTGTCCATAATGGGCCGTTGAAAAGGAGTGTTTCTTATAAAATTTCATTTGGATTCAGCGCTCGTCGCGCCGGTGTGTCACACAGTCTTCGCTTATGAATAAATTACAGTGGTACATTAATTTATTGATTGTTATTCAAATTGGGTTTCTCAATCGGAGGTTGGAGGTGATGCGTCTCGTCTTGGCTTTTTGTGTTCTCTGATGTTTTGAGGTTGACTGGCGTTCTTCGTCGGAAAATTGTTTTCGAATGCTTAACCAGGCTTCAATAGATACCTACGCGTGATATTATTGTGATTTGTTATATTATTTGCGTCATTTCACATATATTTCTAGAACGTATCGAATTTAATTGTGAATGATTGACATGCGGAAAATTTATACAAATTATGATTATCTCTCTTATCATTTAGAATTAGATACGTTTGATGGTTACCTTGTTAGGTACTTTTTTTGTTAGTTTTCTTAGAATAGTTCCCCAAAAGATGAGTGAGCGATCTGATATTTAGACTTCATTTAATGATATCATGTATGTAATGTTCAGTAGGTATAATAATTAATTAACATAGTATTCAACAACAATGACAATATTGAACGTGTATTGTGCCGTGTGCGACACAGATTGACATAAGCTAATTAATTTATTAATAACTTCGTATTAGTATGTATCTATGCTCCAACGATATGAGGAAAATGTAAGGACATGTAAGAAAATGACTCATTGTTCGGATAAAGATTGAGCCATCTTTAGAAGTTTTGCAGTCCGTTATAAAACATACGTGATTTTTAATTCCAATAATGTTACGTCCTCAATTCATATACAGTCATAGACTATATGAACTGTAATACACAATATTATAGTAATTATGATATCCGCCATATTGGCGATTTGCGCGCGCGCAGCCTGATTGGTTAACGTCTGAAAACCGTTTCGTTGTACATACTGCGGTATTATTGTTAGTGTTATGGGGTTTCTAAGAATGTACGTCGCCTCGACTGTTTGTAATGACAAAGGCATTTTTTATTATTTGATCGCTCGCTCGTTTCTTTTAATTGTTCCAGAGACGTGATTTTAATATATCATGCCTGTTGAGTGGTCTCTTGTATCGTGTATGCTAATGTATCGATGGTTGTGAGCAGCATGCGCGCGCGCATGTTTGCGAATGGCACATAAAACAAACGTTTGGCGATCATTGCTACGTTAAACTATGTTTTGGGTTACTATTTGGTTGGATCGAACCAATGATTTGTTTGTTAAAAATTTTAACTTTTTTTATCAAAGGTGAAAGCATAACACATACAGCGATTCGGATTCATATTTTTATTTAAAAATACAAGTCCCGCAATTGGAAATTTAATTTCTGTGTCGCGGGGGACTTTACAAACAATGAATTAACGGACACAAAGCACATCCAGACTAAAAACAGTTATCTTTGGTTAATAAAAAAAATTGTTCCAGAGTCAAACCCAGAACACCAGAACTCAGAAGCAACTAGCACCGTTAGAGCGGTTTCGCACTACGTCCGATCCGAATCCGTTCCGAACCCGTGAAAATATGGTCCGTAGTAGTCATAGAACTATTTCTATGGTAATTTACGCACTAGATCCGATGATCCGGTGATCCGATTTATTTCCAAATTTCTAGACAAATATTTTCACGGTTTTGGATCGGATTCGGATCGGACGTAGTGCGAAACCGCTCTTACCACTGAGCCACTGATCTAGTCACTGAGTATATTGATATTGTTAAGTTTATACTGGTGAAACTTGCGAATGTAAAGGCGTTACGTTTTAGTTTTGTTTAAAACATGTAAAAGGAAGTTCTATGACTGAAATGATAGTAACACAAATTCGTAAGTTATGTTATGATAAATATTGGCAACAGGGCCGGATTTAGAAGTCCGGAGGCCCCGGGGCAACAAAGAAGAGGCCCCCTGGCCACAAATTAGTTTATCTCTAAATGTGTAGAAAATTTGAAGTATGTACCTACTTTTCAGGACGATTTGAATTCTGATATTTTACTGATTGTCTAATTTAAGTGAACAAGTATAGATGAATAACCGTTAATAGAATATTTAAGAACTGTTACAATAATCTTGATTCTACAAACTACTGTATGCAAAAACACCGAAAAAATAATAAAAGAAAAGTTGTAGAGTTTACTCGTCAGAATTTGAAAGATTTTAAATCTCTATTGTGGGGGCCCCTCGATTGTGGAGGCCCCGGGGCAGTTTCCCTGGAATCCGGCCTTGATTGGCAATGTTTGTCACCTGCTTGGCAGGTTGGCTTTCATTTAGCACTATTGGTTGCGTTGAATCATCGTGATATCAGCGACTTGTTAGCATTCGAGGGAAATTTCGTTGGATGAGTAATTTATGATGTTTTTTGTTGCTTTAATGTGATACATCTACTGCAAAACAAAGACAAAAACAATTTTAATATATCCATATGTTTGTGTTAAGTTGATGACATTTTATTATCAATATAAAAGTAACAATTATACTTGAATACTAAAACACAGTTTTGAAAGGATCTTACATCTATACTAATATTAGAAAGAGGAAAGATTTGTATGTAAGTATGTTTGTAACGAATTTGCTCAAAAAGCACTGGACAGATTTAAAAAATTATTTTACCATTTGAATGCTACATTATCACTTATTAATATAGGCTATATCTAAATATGAGTTCCCACGGGAACGGGAGTTACGCGGATGAAACCGCGCGCGGGAAGCTAGTGGGTATATAAAATCTTTAATCATTAATTTCTTAATACGAAGAAGTAAAAGGCGACATAATCACAGACATACTACATTCATAAAATCTTCTTTATGACATTATAATCACAAAAATCCTTGTCCATGTAGTACTTCACATTAAAGTCGTCAAACAATTAGACAAATGCAACTATTGCATTGAAAGTGTAACAGTGCTGCTCGTGTAGTGTGTACTTGATATCAAGTTATTAAACAAACCAGCTTCACGCACCCGTTTCACCCTCATAACTCCCGTCCCCGTGGGAAATCCATAATAAAACATAGCTTATGTTAATCCTGGATATCGTAGCTTTCTAATGGCGAAAGAATTTTTGTTATCGGTCCAGTAGTTTCGGAGTTTATTCAATGCAAACAAACAATAAAAATTTTCCTCTTTATAATATAAGTATCGATGTAACTGTAGCGATCTCCCACCTCGAACACTCCCAAAGGGCTAAGGGTCTCCCGTGTTACGATCGCCCCCGCATGTTTGCACTCTCGACTCATTTCTGTTGTCACATAATTGGAGTGCACCTCAGGATCCGTGTGGTCCGTAACGGGGTAGCTGGTACCCGTTTGTTTGATATCGAGGTTTAGTAGTTTCACTGGAAATTAATGATTTTGGGAGCAAGTTGTTTGAATTGTAAACGACAGCGTTGTTTCACTGGCTGATCTTTGAATCGCTACAAAGTTTCAAATTTTAAGAAATACAAATGATACATTTATATTATTTATAATTATTATTTAAACATTATATAACAAAGACTCCTAGATAGTGAGCACATACGTCTTAAAAAAAAAGAAAAAAAAATGGAAATAACTAGAGATTTTCCCATAGTTATTTCACTCTCCTGAAAAGTTACTATTTCTGACATACGTGGTGTTAGAACTTAACCGACGATATATTAAAACGAAAGGACACTTAATCGAACCTTAGAAACTACAAGTTAGTAGACTAGTATTGGTATGGTGCCTATGTAAAAACATAGCCACCATAACAATACCAGTCAACATTTTAATTGATTTTATGAGTTCCTATTGGACAACTTATGTTTCTAATTAGCGAAACAATATTTATTCCCAATCTCTAGCTTATGGCACCAAAATGTCAAAAACTTACATGGTGTTAGAACTTGGACAACGACATGTAGATAGATACACGTATAGATTGATAGGATATTAATACTGATGTATACTAATATTATAAAGAGGAAAGATTTGTATTTTGTGTGTGTGTATGTTTGTAATGAATAAACTCAAAAACTACTGTGCCGATTTCAAAAATTCATTCACCATTGGAGAGCTACATTCACCCTGAGTGACATAGGCTATATTAAATTATGATGTTACCACGGGAACGGGAGTTACGCGTATCAAATAAATCTATACACGACCTGAACGTTTACATAAGACAAATAAGTGTTGCAAATGTTTCACACAACTACCAATCTATTTTCGACCTCAATGCATTGTCAAAATTAATTACAATCCTACATATCTGTCGTTAAGTACCAATTAGGGCATTTTTCTCGATTATATATGACGTGCATTATGAATGTCGATGATATTGGAGTTCGTCGAAGAGTCGCTAATGCGCCGCCGCCACGCCTCTTCCTGTCGCCACCCCGGACGACTGAGTTTTAGTATCAAAGTATTTGTGGGATTAGTTTTCAGGAATGAAGGTCATTAACTGCAGTTAAACATTGTATATCTTAGGTACTGTGCCTACTGCCGTAGCCCAATGGCTAGAGTGTCGGACTCGTGATCTTGTGGTCGCCGGTTCGATCCCCACCCATTGCACTACCGACGTGAACCCACTCGGAACTTTTATCTTAGCACCAAGGGTTAACAAGAATACTAGAAGACTGCAAAACTGTGCTAGTAATAAAAAAAAATCAAACAAGCATTTTAGCTTAGCAAATATTATAAAATCGCATATTGATAACTTAACGTGACACTATACGTAAAACTTAACTTAAAGTTAAAACTACGTTTTTGGGTCCGTAGCCAAAGGCTTAAAACAGGACTATTATTTATACTCCACTGTATGTCTGTCTATCTGTCACCAGGCTGTATCTCATGTACCGTGATAGACAGTAGACATTTTTACAGATGAAATATTTCTGTTGCCGCTACGATACAACGCTATAGAAAACAGAATAAAATAAATATAGCAGCTACCGCACAACACTATATCAAAGAAACTGGGCTCTGGGCTATGAGGACCCCGAAATAGGTTGGTAGAGGGGAACTCAGAACACGCTATGATACGTGGTCCTAGACCTCGCTATTGTGGAATATGTATTATTGTTATATAATTACTATTTAATGTTAAAGTTTATATTATTTTGTTAATTTTACCTAATTATAATGGCATACGCATTGCATTTAACATTAATTATTACACAAGTATACCATGTAGGTAAATGCATTCTCGTAATCAGACAGTATATTTTCTTTAGCTACATCATATTATTCAATACTTCGCTGCAACTCCAGCTGTGCCATTTCTGCAGTCTGCACTTTAAATGTCATTTGTGTTGACATGTGCTCGTCTGTGTGTCTATATCTCTATGTGCATATGTTTACGTGTGTCGTCGGAAGTCAGGGTACCGGTAGCATCGCCCACTGCCTTCACTTGAGGTTTATTCATTACCCGTACTGCCTCGTACGTTACTTTTATCGCTTTAGTAACTGTAATTAAATCATCTGGAAACCTGTTTCTTTGTATGGAGGACTCGGGGTACACTTAAGAGAATTACAGATGGTATAATTAATTTTTAGATTCCATATAGGTCTTTGACATGGAAGTATGTGACCTAATGTAAATAGAATTATGATCGTTAGTAATTTAATTAATGATTACTTTATGACCATTGTAAAAGATAACAGGATTACAGCGCACCCCGCGCTGTAATCCTGTTATGGAATTAAATGGAACATTATTGGAATAAATATGTATTTATATAAAAAAAAAAATCTATAATGTTAATAATACGACACCTCAAAGGCGTCAACAATAAATTAGTAATGTGAGATTTATAGAATCATACTTCAAATTAATATTTACGTAAAAATTCTAAAAAAAATATACGTTGAAAGCTGAAGAGTTTGTCTGCTTGAACGGGCTAATCTTAGGAACTACTGGTTCGTTTTTCGAATTTCCTACGGGAAAGTGAAACCGCGCGCGGAAAGTATAATAATACAAAAGGTTGCAACAAAGAGATTGCAACAACCATTTTAATTCATATTATCTCATCTATGAACTTCATTCATCATTCATCTAAAAATGTTTTTTTTTTATATCTTACTCTAATGATTGCATCAGAATAGACTTGTCAGTTTTAGGAGCGCGGGCGCATATCAATTAGTGACGTGTGCCTTTAAAGCTACTAGTTTACCTGTAAAGTATACTAAGTGCCATAGTGTTGTTCTAGGGACCGATGTTGACTTGCATCCGTGTGTGGTCCGGCAACGCACGCTCCCCCAAACTAAAGGATATAACTATTTTAAAACGTAACAGTAATTTGAATCTTATCACGATCCATTACGATCAAAATTCCTTCACCCAAATATTTACTTGACAAACTGCCTTCCGAATGTTTAGCTAAATAAGACAGTGTTGCCTTTGAAAAAAGAAGGGTAATAGCGAAAGTGTTAAGTCGGTCTGGTTTGTTAACTTTTTTGTAAACACATAAATTGAATTTATGTTATTTTTAGACCCGAATGACGTGTGTAGATATGCAAATTGTTTCAAATTGCAAGAGGATGTGCAAGTTTCACGCCAGACAGTGCGTGGGTGACCCATTGTATTCTGTGAAATACTGGCGCACATGCTATTACGCATTCAATGTCGCAAATTTTAATTAGATCATTTAAATCATAAAATGATATCAATAAATTATATGCTGTAGGTACTTTCTTTAATCTTGTTGTTATGAAGTCAAGCTTGGCATGGCACTTGGAACTTCTCTATTCAAAGCAGCTTAATGGTCGGTATGATTGATAATTCTGTGCTTCTTTATTAAATTGTCATGTTGTTTTATATAATTAATGAACATACGAAATGAGACAAAGGGTCAATAAAACACAAATAACTTTTAAATTCTATCAAAGTGGTGTTTGGGCGCCATTAATAAGCTAATGACAGGCGAGTTTGACAGGCCGTTATCGCGCCATCTAGCGGGAACAGTTTAATATCGAGCACGTTTCTCTACGTCAAAATGTTATGATAGACGGTCGCCTGTTCGATTTGATTTAGTGCCCCGCGCGTTGAGAACTGCATTGATTTATCAATTATTTTAGGTATGTGAGCTTGGTATTTTTAAACCACGATCTTATTTTCATGTCATACTGTTTGAATTAAATCATCAATTATTGTGCTCGATGCGTATTTTTGTATTATCTGATGGTATGGGTAAGTAGTACTTGAATGTATGATATGAAATCTCTCGCAGCGATAAACATTCACTTTGGTTTTATAAGCAGTGTTATAAGAGAAATTAATGGGACGCGAATATTAATGGTGGTCGGTGCATTGTTTGTAAATGGGGTGCGTATGCGCAGCGGGGTGCGCCTTTTTATGAGGAAGTGACAAGAAGCTGTGGTTTCAAAACGACTTGTCACCTCGTGTTTATGTATCTACTTTGTTTTAGACATCGATAAAAAAGTTATTATTGAACAATAGCTCTATACCACATACTATATACATTTGAGTAGGTAAAGATTTCGTAAATATGTCTAACTGTGGTATGGGTACATATTACAGAGTAGTTAGCAAGTTTAAAGAAATATATACATACTTACAATATCCTGAGCCCGTCCGTCTTTTTTGGACGGACATTATTAAGTAGGCCAGGAGGCTTTAGCTTTTTTCACCGGGCATAAAAAGAACAATTATGTGGAGACTTCCCTTGTTTTATCGGATAGGAAGAAGTCGAGTATAAAAAAATATTGTATGCAACAATGTAATATGTCCGACACCAATATTATAATATTTATAATACAATGATGGGTGACAGATCGGACCCATTCGATTACAATTTTTTGTCCCAAGACTTTTTGTTGTTTTTTTATTTGAATTGAGATGGTTTATTTGATCGGGAAGGGTTCATATTGATTTTTAAAATGCATGTTTGTTTTGATGGACAGAGTTTTTAGGAACGCTTAAATAAAAATAATCGTCTTGATACTTGCTTCAAGTTTTTTTTTATGATATAACTGATTTATTTTTACTGCTAGTGTACTATATGAAAACGTTTACCTACTGTCAAAACTTAGTGTTCGTTTAAGTTATCAAAAGCTATCCAGATGTATATATGTACTTATATAAACGATTCCTTTATAAAAGCGAAGGTCCTAAAATATTACCTTGTGGTATCCCTTCAATTGAATACCCGTTTTTCATAGGATTTTCTTGCAAGTACACATATACTTACACCCAGGAGATTTCTAGTTTACATTGTAATACATCCGCTAGACAAGTGACCTATCTGTGGTCAGGGCATTAGTTTCCTTAGCTTTACGATCACCACAAGCCTTAGGTAATTAAACGTCGGTTAGGGCACGGTTTAACGATGGGTTTATAGTCATCACATCCATTGTATGGCACAGCCCAGCCTCAGCCTTATCTGGTGTTACCAAATGCGCAACTATGTAAATAACAATGAGATTTCCATCGTTTCTCTTGAGAGGAAGTTGGGTTTCCCTAGGTTATGTTTGTGGCCTTAAATAATTTAAACTGCCAATAACATGCGGTGAGAGAATTGATTAGCGTATTAATGGCTACTAGAACTACTTTTGAACTCGTATCTGTAATAAAACCTTTCAATTTCAGAGAGAGATCCATGGTATTTTACATTTCAATGATACAGTGATTTTAACTTTTAAGTAGCTATCGGAAGAAGCTTAATCTCAAAAAATACCCAATGGGTAGGTACTAATTTGCGTCATCCATCTTAGACATAAATTTGTATGTTCATCCTTTGATAAATACCGACTTTATTTACAATCATGACCATAACTTCGATTCATAGAAGCATTGGACACACACCCATAAACAACGTTGATTTCCTCAATTTAACATTATCTAAAGTAAATAGTGCTGAGCAAAAATACCAAATTCATGCGCCAGATTGCTCATTAAACACATCTGACATAAATGAACGTAAATGGATTGTTTGAAAATAATTTCTACAAAGGAAATGACATAGGTCGGCCATCTTTTATTCAAACATGGAGAACATCATCATATCCGCTTAGCGCCTCCATTGATCAAGTTCAGTCAATAGACAAACGAAGGCGATTCGTACTTTTAGAATTAGTTCCATTCCAAATGAGGCTTTATCATTATGGTAATTAAGCTCATTTCTTATTTGATCTTTCGTTGCGTTCACGCATAAATGAACGCTGTTATGTATTGCATTTCCTTTGATGGCTTGTCGGTTTTTAGATTTTTCTTTATTCGCTATGCAGAGTTAATAAAGATGGTTTTATTAGGTCTTAAGCTCTCTAAATATTTGAAATGGCCATTGGAGATATTTATTTAAAAACTTCTGCACAAGACAGTACCTACATCGGTGGACTTAATACCAGAGGCATTCTCTACCAAATATCCCTTGAAAACCACCACAAATCATCCTCAGTCCGGATTGTTTTTTAAATCACATGAATTTGGGTCACATTATAATGAAAACAAAAAGTGATTTTTCCTCCTACTAAGACTTTTTGTTATTTCTAAGTGTGAATATATATTTTTTTATAAAAGTCTTTTCACTGAATAAAAAGCGTTGGGTCACAATCGCGAATCAACGAATGTTCCCTTGAAACACTATGACTCAAGCCAAATACACGCATCACAAAGACCTTTATACGATGATGGATATTTGCTGGTGTACAGAATACGTTAATAAAACAAATAAAGGTGAGCTTTGAGGTTTTACCCCACATAATTCACATTTCACACGGTAAATGATGCGTCAGTAAATCCAGCACAGATAAATCGATGACAAAAGACTTCAATACGAACCTGTGTTCCGACTAAATCACGTGTTATGGAGCGCTCCGGTTTGTCAGTCCACTTAACGTTGGTCGCGCGTTAGATTCGTAGGCAAACGACTCTGTACATGAGGTTTCTTCGAAGTGTCACCCGGTCGGCGGCGCGCCTACACACGGCACGCAATAAAAGCGATCGATTATTACCTATATGTGTGAAAAGCGGAAGGAATAAGAGCGGTCAGCGAGGCCGCGCCGCGTCCGCTGCGACGCTCGTGAGAACTGTAAATATTTGACCCCGGCTCATTGCTATCCGCTCGGAAATTGTCTCAACGATTTCGATATTTTCCAATCACAAATATTATATTAATAGCTCCGAGTGCGTGTAGATTCCGTGCGCATTAATTGGACGTCGGTGCAGCGGCGGCGACGGATCGCGCGCCTCTTCGTAAACATCGATTCATTATCTCAATCGTACTGTTAAAGAACTCGTTTTTATTTGCGCTTTCTACGCATAAATAAATATGTATAAAGGTATATTACCGCGAAATCTGGCACGCGTCAATCAAACGGAACGCACATGAGACCCGACGATTTGTCAGCCGGCCATCTCGAGGCATTCACATTGACGGCCGCCATTTTGGTGACAATAATTAACAGATAGGCATCTTCGTTCGACCGCTTTCTAGTTTTTGTTTCCTAAAAATAATTATCATTACAATACGCGAGTCGATCTCTTTCTTCTTACCGCTGTTGTTGCGGTATTTTGAATAATATTAAGAGGCCAAATGATTAGGAATTCAATACAATCGGTACGGTTGTAATGAGCATCTATTATAAACGAGTGGAACAAATGTTTACGTATCTGACGAGACGCTTAATAATCATGGAGCTCGACTGGCGCGTTCGAAGCTATCGTATGTATTCTAAAATATGTTGTTCTCTATGAATCGGTCGGCCAGTTTGCAACGGCTCCATTCAACTCGGCAGCCGCCAGTAGCTAAATAGTCAGTGCTGAAAATATTTCAGCGCGGTATGTGAAGCATTAAACAGCTGTTGAGACGAGGAGAGTAGCGCCGCCGGCGCAGAGCGCGGGCGTCGCGAGGCGCGAGCGCGCCGTCACGCCGTCAATGGCGCGGGTTATTTACCTCTTCTTATCACCTTTTGTTTTGCTCGAATACTTGTCTCGTTTCGTGAGACACTCGGAGCAGTCGTAGCTTCCTGATACACTAACGCAAACCTACGTACTGATACAACAAATGCAATCACTTAGCACAATTTTAGGTGTAAATAATTATTTCGATTTAAATTTAGACAATAGGTAACAAAAAAGAACTGGTTAACAACCAGATATACCAATTATTATTAATTGTAGAATAAGTGTACGATTCTTCGGACATCACACCGTATAAATATGAATTCCAAGGCATGTTTGCACAAGATCGACATACATATCGAACATCAGAGTGAAATAGAAGAAGCCAAGCTATTGGAAAGGCTAACAATAAAAGCATCAGAGATCGGCGATACAGGTCCTTGTGTCCACATTAGCATCTCGAAGCAGGAGTGTGTGCAAACAGCGAGGGTCATCTGATGAAATGTTCAAAGGCTTTTAGTTCCCGAGAATTATTAAATGAAGCCCCAGGATCGTAATGTAAACACTGTCTGTTTGTAAAGCCAAGAACCTGTTGCTTTGTCGACGGTTTGATGCGAGCTTCGACTTATTGGCGGTTATTTTATGTCTGTTAATGTTAATACAGTGCGGCCGTTAATAGCAACATTGTCACTCCGAGAAAATTTCCTTTCAGCCGCGGGCCTCAACATATTTGATGTAGTTATCTTTTACCTTCCTTGGTTGATCCCACTATCATAATATAATAATGTATTACATAAGTGAACTATGATAGTCGTCCATGGTACCGAAAGGTTAATTTGCCTATAGCTTTAGGTACTTTAGCAATAACACAAAAGAAAACCATTCTTCAGACCCATAATGGCAGTATTTACGTTATATTCACGCCAAGTATCTTGTATAATCAGCGTTCCCTTGTGCATTACGCAAACACGAAGGCAAATTTCCCTTCGACGTCAACAATAAGTTACTCAAAGTGTGTTGCAAGACTGCGAAATGCCAGATATGTGTGGATATCTAGGTAAATATAAGGAGGGGTTATGTCTAGTCAAACACGCAGGTAGCCATCCCGCTAACACTGCTAATGTGTGGACAAAGCTCGTCGTGACGGATCCTGCTAATAAATATTCCAGGGACCGCGCGAACATTGCCATCGCCTCACCGACGGGAACCTAATGAAGTTCTTTGTCCTCCCGCTTGACGATATACCTACAACGCCAACAATTTTTTTTTTCGGACGGACAAATCTCCTTAGCTTCGAGGCTTTTGGTATTTCATGGGGCACACAGGCGAGCAGTGTTCCAGCCTTCATAAATGGTTTAAAAACAAACAAAATTTAGCAACCTGCGTGATAAGGCGGCCCCTCGTCTGGTGGGACTTGTACCACGACTCAGGGCGGTCGGTGGCATGGGGATTGGGGAATAACGACCTTTAGATTTTTAGGGGGGTTTTTGCAAGTATATATGACTACTTTACAGTTTGCGGGCCTACGAGGGCATCAAAAAGATTATTGCAAACTAAGCGTCGGGAGGAATCTACCTACAACCGCAATTACGATTTTAATCACGTTTTTATATATTTTTTTTATTTTGTACAGATTGTATAATTGACGTGTGCTCGATCAATTCACACTGTCATTAATATTTTCACCTCACACCATAGCGACGATATCTCCAATAGCAATAACAACGAAATGTTCAATATTTTATTACCACACGTATTTGTCTTACATACCAAACATGTTGAACGCGCGACATCTTTCATTACAAGTTTCTATTTGATTTTGACTCATAAAATCGACTCGCATGGACACGATTATGATTTCTATCACAAATAATACATTGTATAAAGCAATAGTTTAACTTCCTTTGAAAATGTAGTCGGTGTCGCATATGTATAAAGTTTTGTGTGAGCTGTTAAGACCTAAGTGCCCATCTCACTGCTCACTGCAGTCAGGTATTTTATGTAATTTGTGTAGAATAGATAATCCTTCATACTACCTATCTTCATTGATATAACATTCTTTAAATCTTTCTATAATACGATTTGAGCTTAATCGTAACGATTTAAGATTACTTTTGGTAGCAACATAGATGCAGTAAAAGGTGCTAATCAGAGGTGTGTCCTGCTGCTTAAATCTGGGTATTGCTTTGGATTCTTCTGAGAAGCACCGGGTCCGTTGGCTGTTTATTCAAATAATAAGCAAGTAGGTTGTTTAATGGCTCCGATGGTAGATTTTTTTCACTTTCTGTTTCTTTGTTAAGGTCACGATTTAAAGTGTATTATTCCAATACGCGGACACACTTTTAAATTCATTGGCTTGAGAAAACGCGAAAGACCCCATTCGCGTTTCCTCTTTAATGTGATATGATAATATATGTAGTGAAATTCTACTCGTTTATATTGACTCGTCCAATACGGCAAGAACCTTTTCATCGGCCCACTAAACAAGTTACAGTTAATACTATATTATAATATCACGCGGGAGATTTCAACAAAGCGCCTAAGTCCGCCCGATTTTGTTTGTATTGGCATTAGCACGGGCTGTGCTAACGTTATCCTACTTATCGGTACGTGCAACTGTTGATTTTTACAGTTCGTCACATGATAATAACATATCAGATCAACATTCTGTGCCCACTTGTTTGTTTTGTATACCGAATTTGTTAAATCCGCAGCTTATAAGGTAGATGAACTTAAAATAAACGCCTTAAGTGGCTCATTTTATTGATATAACGTTTAAATAAAATTGCGGTCACCTTAAAAAGTAATAAAAGATGAAAGGAATCCAGTAGCAGTCTGGGAGCATGAGAAAGAAAAGTCGAATGAAATGACAGGGTGTGTACGGGAGCGCGATCGATGTGATTATAGGGTTCCGTGAAGCTTGCTCGGGAATATTAGACTCCGCCCGCGCCACTGATGGACGATAAAACGGCGTTTAAGTGTAGTAACAAACAAAAAATCCAGTAATTATTACATTTCTGGATTGTCCGAGGACTTTCACATATTATGTTTAATGATGCGATTTGCATAATAACTCATAACATGTGGATTGATCTTAATCTAATTTCGAAATATACAAATTACCTATATGGTTTTCCATTCATAAGATTGGTTAACTTGTCACAGAAGATGAACTGTTTTTCAGGTCTTATTAGGACTTTTTATTAATACAGTCCCAATATTAAATAAAACTAATCTTAATAGCACCATTCGATTTAAGTAGTATATTAATTGAAATATACCTACGCGGAACCCCGAAGCTTGGTTCGCGTGGAAGGTTGCGTGTCGATCCGACTGCAGCGTTTATCCGAACGAAACATTTCTCCGATAATAACTCCACACAATATAATAATGCGAATAATAAATAAAAATGGAAATAAAATAATAATTTTAATGTCGTAATTGTGGGCCGGGGGCTGCGCTGGCGCAAAACGCGTTCATTTTAACAATTTGATTGCTGTGGAAACTTGCATTATATTGATTCCGATGGAAGTTTAAGGGCAATAATACTGAGACTGGTTTTGCATAGTCGGTACTCGTTTCTTGCATTGCGCAGACTACCATTAATGCCAGCTCGGAGATTTCCCTGAATCCGATTAAACTTACTCAATTGCTGTAATAGATGATAATGATAGATCATTGAACTAAGGATGCAGTGCCGCATTAGAAACTTATCTTAATAGAAATATAGGATGTATATTTTAAAAACTACTAAATATTTTCCTTAGTAATTTTATCAGAATATTATTTGTGTGCAAACGACAATTGGTTGACTCAATAAGTCCAGTTTCAGCAAATGTTGTTGCCTTAGGCTCATTGTGGCTACACATGTCGGCTCACCGATATTCTTATTAAAATATTTTTATATAAATATATATATAATTGTATAAATAATTGAACAAATTTAACTCCTCCGGCGCCGGTATCGGAAGCACACAGTAAATTGTGTTTATTCAATTTATGCTCCAGAAAATAAACAGTTGTAGATGAATCGAAGGTAAAATGGTAGTTAAACTAATTATACAGAACAATACAATGTTACCTACTAGTTACTAAGCCTTTGTTTCTGGCGAATTAGTTCGAGCTTAATATGAAATAATTGTTTCTAAAGACCAATTTGTGTTACTACATATAAATATTACATTTTTCTCTATTACTTCTGTTTCTCTTATTGCACATTTTATTATACGTATTTAAAAATAGTTTAACGTAGTCATCATCTGCATTTTTTCCATCTTTAAGTGCAGTTTTGACGCCTCGCGACATTTATGTGTAATAGCCAGTAAAATGAACATTCGCGGAGCAACGCACCTGCCGCTCGCGCACAATTTTAAAATGAGTCTCATATGAAACTGAACTGTAATTATGTTAACGTTATATGTGGAAAACTGTATGATTTATCACGAAACTATGTAAATTCTAGTTTTATAAATGCCAACGGTTTTATAAATGCTACAGAGACTGCTCTGCACTACATTCTATAGGGTGATTTTATATATGATTACGCCATTTCATGATCTATCAATTATAATAGTAGTGTATAATTATGTCCTGCTATAAACTCGGTCAGTTGCTTCGTTGCTTCAGCAATCTTGTATTTGACTAGAGAGTGCGTAGATATGCCTCGAGTTTTATTTTATGCCAGCAAATACTATTGCCGAGTTAGGTTTTAGGGTATCTCACTGGGACAAAACACTGAAAATGGAGCATAGGTATCATAGTTTTACCATCTATTATTATCTAATTATTATATTTTGTTTGTTTTCTAGTCCGCACGGTCCGAAGGCGAGTCTTCCGGTGAGCAATCATGTGAGAGCTCCGACGAAGGTGTAGGGCGGGACGCGCCCACCCATCAATCACACCAGGGTCTTCAGCAACACCCTTCACTGCAATCGCATCAGGGTCTGCAGTCGCACCAGCCTATGCATCAGCCAACACTCAATATGTCACACCATGCCACGGTGCCGCATCAACAACTCAATAACCATCAGATGTCCCATCAACATCAGAGAAACTCCCCAAGACCTCTTGAGAGAGAGATTAAAGTGAGTTGAATGGAGAAAATATGTGTTACGCTTTAATTGATTCTTATAAATTCAGTTTCGTTAATCTTACATTTAAAACTAACGTAGAAGCAAATGGATATTTGTAATTTTACTTAAGTAATAAAATCAAATAATTTATATCATATAATTCCTCGGTTTTTGTCAAATTAAATTATTTTTTTTTTAATTTATTTAAACGACCATACTATTTTTATTTTTACCAATCATTAAATATAATTTAATACATTTTCTTAATTTACCAGGTCCGCGATGACTTCGAGTCCTTAAAGTCCTCCCTTCATCCTCATTTGTCTTCACTGGCGTCACTAGCTCAAGGTGCTCCTTTATCCACACCTACCAGTGTGTTCGCTCTGGCCGGAGCTGGAGCTACCGGGGGCTTCCCCTACGCTCCTCCAGCATTCTTAGCACCTGCCCCTCCCCCGCCCGCGCAGCCAGCGGGTTCAGCGTCGTCCTCGTCTTCAGAAGGAAGTGCAGCAGGGTGGAGCTTTGAAGAACAGTACAAGCAGGTCCGTCAGGTAAGTTTGTATCATTTTATCTTTAACATATTCCGTATGATTTCACGGATTTCTCGGCAACAGATTTTGTAAATGCATATAGACTGATATGTTCTCTCCTCCTCTGATAAAAATCCGGAAGTGTTGTAATTATTGTTGTGATTTATGAACAGTTATCATTTAGATAAGCAATAGTAAAATTTCCAATAAAAAAAACTAATATGATAGTGCATACTTTTACCTTATAGGTAACATTAACAATAACCACCGTAACTGCGACGATGCAAACATCTATTTTACTTTAACTAGTATTCTCGCAAATTGAAACGTATTCAAATCCAACGTGACATCTTCATTCAAAGCATTGCATTATAAATCGCAGTACATTTACTTGGTAGGTAACAATCAAAGCCAAGGGGCGACCTCAACCCCTGCTAAAATATTCACAGTTGAACACATGACGGTGTCTGTACATCCAATAAAATATTGTTACCAGTAATCGCTATATAACAGCCAGTCTAACCCGTCCAGTCTTTGTTACATATTTCATTGGTTTTGCGAAGGGTTGTCAAAACAGTGACGGCATATTGAAGGGTCATCCGTACCCCTGGATAGTAAACATAATAATCTGCGGTCCGAGGGTTGGAATTGTCCGACTGTTATGAGTCGTTGTGGTTTGTATAGGTTTTGGTGTGAATGTATTTACGATTATCGGGTTATGATTTGGTTTAATAGATTTGTTGTGACAAAAGGTACGATGTCTTTAAGTGTCTTTCTTTTAATATTCTTATATATTATATTATAATAGAGTACTGATGTGTATTATTGAATAGTATATTTTAGTGTAGTATAAGTCTTAAAAGGCTTTGAGTATGATTGGGTTTGACAGTTATTTCCAAAAGGTTGACCTTGTCACCCGCTACTGTCCGCATGGTACACCCGAAAAACGCTCACGCTGAATGTGAGGTCTGCAAACAGTATTCTTTGAAACAACCAAAATTACAACTCTTTTTGTAAAAAAGTGTTTGTATCAATAACGGACAACTTAATTGGTGCTTTAAAGCTCATGAACTATTAAAACCTTATTCTCATTCTCGTGGCCGTGTATAAGTGGATAATCATAACCAACATTATTAACGTGTGTTCATTGAATATCTGTAGTGGTAGTAAATAAGCTTAAGACTTTCAATTTTTTGAGCCTCCTTTACAACATTTATCTGGTGGTTAACAAGACTTGAGTTTAATACAATATGTAATGACTAAAATATTATTTTCACCTCACGATCTCGCTTAACAAGCCGTTAAGTATTCTATCAAAGAGAAAATTTTTGAATTATAGGCCTCAGATCACGCCTTCATTGTCCTTAAGATTAACAGTAAGCAGTTTATATACACGTAATGCTAAAGACCACCGTTCACGACTCGATAATTTTATGTGTTGCAAATATGCTTCTCTTCATCAGAGCCTTTCGTTTGGAGTGCGCCTGTTTAGTATTAAAATTCAATATGTGAGTTACTAGAAAAACTAGAAGCTGTTGGATTATTCACGTTCTATATGAAAATTATGTACACTATTTTATAAATTTCATATAAAAAAGTGATAATGTGATGTATATATATATATATATGTCATCACACAACGTAAAGTAGCCAGACAAAAATTGATAGTAGATGCGTCAATCAAAACAATGTTTTGTGTGGCTACTTCAAATAATGTTAAAATACATAATATGTCACCTTAATATTCCAAGTAACGCAGCAAATGTTATAAAAATATGTTAAGTGCAATTAGTTTTGTTTCAATTTAGTTCTCAACAAAACATGTATCCATCTCGCCGCTTTATGCAATTCTTTGAATAGTGTCGAATCGTGTATGGCATGGTTTGCGGTTATGGATGTGTTAAGTTGATTGTTTATAAGATCTTAACGCATGAGTAATAAGAAACATTTTGAAATTAACAATGTCGGCACATATGGTATTATTGGAGTCAAATTAACGACTGGTGTATCTCAATGTGCTCGCGTGCTCAACGCCTAACAAGACTCTCAAAGGATACAAATTAATACCTATACAGTGAAGGTTTATTATTAAAATTTTACGGGTACATATGTGAATTAATTACGGTGTTATTATGACTCACAAGGGAGAAGATAAGTGGACTGTATTGCGATATTTTTGACTTCGTTAGCTGATATAGATCAAATATTATTTATTAGTGACTCCGTATTATTTGTTAATTTTGTCTCAGTATTAGCCTGTTTACGGTCATGATCGTTAAGGCCATGAATCCTACGGCTACGTATTAGAGACAAAAGAAATTTGCGTTGCTTGCAAATTTGATGTGTTAAATAAAACGAACATTGTTATTCTTTCCAATAACATGAGTGTAATTTATTATAAACAATTCAAATTTGGTTAACGATAAGAAAGAGAACAAAGTGCGTTATTTAATGCTATAGAGGCGTTACTACTGTCATACCAGGTGGAACCAACTTACTTCATCAAGAGACAAAGAACAAAGGGAAGACATCCAATTTCGCCTCACCGCTGAAAACCCAAATCGTCTTTTTTTGTACTTACCTTATGGTAGGTGTAGTCTTTAAACCACTAGCTTTTGTACCTAGATGTTAAAGTGTGGGTACTAATTCGCCCCACATCGTCCAATTTGCGACAGAATGCGATACCACAATGGCACAAAAGATATAGGCAAACACAAAGCAACATAGTTGATGTGTTAACGTCTTATAATTAAACTTTGACGCGCTCGATTTCGTAGGAATACTATTTATTGTGCTGAACTATTGGAATTTATTGGGCTTTAATGTATCCTTTCTTGTCTTGTGATGAAAGACGCGTGAATATTAAAAGGTTACAACGTTTACATTGTATGACATTTTAATAATCGTACCGCCTATGCTTTTATTTCCCTGCAAGCTTTCGTTAATTGCAAGACTTATTTGTAAGTTGCATATATTAATTTCAGTTTGAATAATAAGAATTTATGATTCAGATGGGAGTATCGTCACATTTAAAAGATACATCATATTTTTATAACACAATTCTTTTCAGTTTTTATTTGTATCTAGCTTCCCGCGCGCGGTTTCTCCCGAGTAAATCCCGTTCCCGTGGGAACTTCATAATAAAATATATTCTGTCATCCGGGGATAGTGTAGCTTTCCAACGGTAAAATATTTTTTCAGATCGGTCCTGTAGTTTCGGAGCCTATTCAATACAAACTAACAATCAAATCTTTCTTCTTTACAATTATTGTTACTAATACAGACACCAAAAATGTTGCAGATCATAATTTAAACTTTGACGTAGAGTATTAAGATGTTTTTTTAGCCAATTTAGTGTTCCCTATCGCCTATGTCAATAAAGCTATAAAAGCAGTTTAATTACAAACGATAGGTACTAAAGCGTGTCACATAATCTCTACTGCTGGTCATAATCGCGCGATTTTCTTCGGGGCGTTTGTTCACCGTTCGGTCCAGTTACGATAAGTCACGGTTCCTTTATACAATTCCGCTTGATAGTGCTATAATAAATGACTTGCATTTGTCGATGACTTATTCCTTAGGTATTTACTATTTTATTACATTCCCATTTAATATCTTGATTTTATGCTTCCGGACCAGGTCTAAATGGCCGTTTACGTAATGTTGAGTGAAATTGCTTTAAACGATCAATTTTATGAAATTTTGTGTAATGAACCAACGGTTTTATTAGAAACATTACATAAATTTCCTTGGATAAGTAAGATAAGATAAGATTTTAATTAAAATATCTTAACAATAACTTAGCCCAATGGCTAGGGTGTCGGACTTGTGATCTTGTGGTCGCCGGTTTTATCCCCACCCATTGCACTACTGACGTGAACACACTCGTAACACAAACATTTTAGCTTAGCACGATGGGGTTAATAAGAATATAGTGTAGAATGCAAAAAATCTGCTAGAAATCTGAAAAAAAAAGTCTTTTGTCGATCTAATTCGACCATATCGTAATTTCTTAACCATGTGTTTTCTATACTAATATTATAAAGAGGAAAGATTTGATTGTTTGTTTTTATTGAATAGGCTCCGTAACTACTGGACCGATTTGAAAAATTCTTTCACCGTTGGAAAGCTACACTACCCCCGGATGACATAGGCTATATCTAATTATGAAGTGCCCACGGGAACTGTAGCTACGTGGGTGAAACCGCGCGCGTGAAGCTAGTTTATTATAAAGCAAGCTTTCAACAGAACATTCCGTAGTCCCTTCCATATTGTTTGCAATTAGCCTAAGTAAACGTGACACAGTTTTCAATGGAAAATCAGAAATATCCAAAACAAATACTAACGTACTTTTCGTCTATAGTACGAAGAGATCACACATTGATGTTATAATTCTGTCACTTTCTTTTATTTGATCTTTCCAGTTCTTTGAGGATATTGTTGACTGAGAGAGTGATGAATTTGACGATTTGTCGAAATCTACATTTGTATGACGTTTACTAACACTTATAGGAAAATACATTTTGTCAATAAGTTTCATTCATGACATAATTCTCGAGTTGATTAAAGGGTTTTTAGCAATTAATAGAACTTGAAAATTTGGCAAATATTTTACATCCAATTTTTGTCGTCGCGATTTTTTTAAATTGTAGTTTATTCAAAAGATTGCAACATAAGCGATTATCGATGATACGAATTCTTCCTTGTATGCAATCGTACTCTTAAATGTATTCTTGTCTACCGTACCTACTGATGCTTGTTTTCAAACTTCCATTTTTTTATCGTGATGGGGGAAATATTTAAGTGTATCGATAAATGGTGCAGTATAAATACACCTTCTGTTTTTAAGGTCGTCCCACATTATATCCTCCCTATAATGAATATGACGGCATATGAATACTTCAAGTAGTCGTACCTACATAAATATTTATAACGTTGCTAATAGCATGATTATCGCGCCCTCCTTAGGGCGTTGTCGTTGAATTAACAGTTATTTGCGCAAAAATAAGTATTATTTAACTTTCTACTTTATGACTGTGCTGTTAAAGTCGTAAATTAAAAAGTGCGAATGCTTATATGGAACTTAGTTCATAAACGGCAGCCATGTTGGAAGCTAGGCCGTTTTCCGACCCTAAATCATCGTTTCGAATTATTGTTGTACCGACCTTTTTATTAGGCTCTAGGTAATGTTGTGTTACTACTGGCTTGTGTCAGCATTTATGGAGTAATTTTAAAACGTATTACAATGTATGGCTTAACTACTTTATTTCTGGGTTCTCTAGTAATAACAGAATTATTTTTTTGTCTTCTACGTTTAATGTGTGTTGTTTGTTTCTGCGGTCGAAAGCATTTATAGTAAATTTCCCAATTTATTTGTGAAAGTAAACACAATGTTGACTTCTAAATATATGCTGATTTATACGAATATACCATTTTCCTCCAGTAAATTGGATTTAAATAGAGGTAATATGTTTTGAAGCCACATCAATGTTGCAAAATATTGGTTATTTTCCTGTAACATAATTGGAGGTAACAAAAAATATTAGCAAATTTAAATAGGTATATGCGTTGCCTTTAGATTGTACATTTAACTTTAATTAAATTGTACAACTAACCTATAATTATGTTTATCAATAGTACTCTATGGGTAAATATAACATGTGTTTGCTTCTTTACGTTGTACACAAAAAGTTCATTGTTTCCTTGATGGGTGAAATAGCCTCCCACCTCTTATACCTTTATCATCATATTTTAGCGCGAAGCCTCAGAATGATAGCACAGTTCTCAAGATTCAGTATTGTCACGTAGGGTGCGCACACGCCGCGTGCATTTGTCAGCCCCCTCCCGGGTCTCTGCTAGTTTACGATCCACACGTTTGATTTTATACCATTTATCATACAGTAAATTTTCTGAAGTAAACAGCAAATTATTGCTTAAGAATTGATGGGGATAATTTAAGGAAATTGTTTCTATCAGTTAGCTTAGTAAATATATTGTCAACTTATTGTATTTTAGCTCTTTGATTAGCTCAGCTCAGGAGCAGGCAGCTCTTTTTTATTTACTTATTCATATTTTTATAATGTATAGTTGTTTAAAGTATAAGAAGAAGGTCATCCCATAAAACGAGTCCTTACTATTCCCGAAAGACCTTAAGGAAGAGGCCGACAACCAGCCATGTGGTGGTCTAATGTGCATACAGAAACTTCGATCCGCAGACAACCCAGAGGAGAACTCTGACGCTAATATATGAGAAGACCAAGATATACTGGGAGAAGGGTTGAACAAGAAGAAGTTGTTAAAAGTAGAAAACCAAACACACAAGCAATGGTAAAGTATGTTGACTGACGTAATGTGCAAGCTCAGGGAATGCCCGTTAGAATTAAAAAGAAAACTACTTTGCTATATCTATGGACCCCGTAATCTCAAAACGTCTTTTCAAATGCACGTGTCCTATTAGATTCGCCGTAAACCTTTTAAAGTGGCATTACATTATGGGTGCGTTCAAAAAAAGTTACGTTTTTTAACTGGCAACTCAAACGATTAGCCAAGTGAGCCATCGGGCTGGCATTCGAGTGTTTCGAATATTTATTTCGTCTAGACGGTTATCTAGTGGATGCCTTCGATACCTTTATCGCGGGGTGGAATGTTTTATACACTTGAAATTAGAAACTTAACGACGTATGAGCTTTTAAAGACGTTTTTTCCGCAGTATTGTTTTATTTATTTATGTGCACATACAACATAAAAATGATATAATTAAAAATAAAGACAATACAAAGGTAATTCTTATTTCTATAGAACTTTCTTCTAGCAGACCCGCGAAAGGATAAACATAAGTAGTACTAAATAGGCTGTAAGATGACGAGAGAAATATTAAAAAAAAACTGAGTTATATACATTATAGGTTCTGAAAGAAAACTATCTAGAATGGGATGGGCCAACCTTATACTATGAGACAAACTTTTATATCAATAAAAATAAAATTCAGATGATGCATTTAGGCGGCAAATAGTTCAATTTAAAGATTATGTCGAATTATTACAATAAGCTCTTGTTCTACTAGTTGTTATGGCGTTATCACTCGTATTTTCTCTTTGCGTCATGCTCATGCGACGTACAAACATATTAGTCAAACATTAAAAAGCATTCGAAACTTCCGATACTAATTAAGGTGTGTTCTACTCGTTTCATGTTGTTTTTTCTTTAGATTTAGATGCAGCTATTATCGTTAAATAGCCGATTTGTCGTCGCAATTAGCCTTAAAATGTCCAGTTGTTCATAAATCGCTACGATTACGAGTGTCGGCTTCATTATCGTTTGCATTCGTTTATCTTGTAGTTACCTATCTACTTTAGACTGGTATGCTACTAGTAAGGTTTCTTTGTCCAACATTAGAGTGTATTTCTGCATCGTGCCATTAATATGGAATATTTGTAAAAGATCTTTCTAGAAAGTATGTCTTGGACATATCTATACTAATAAATAAAGTTGAAGAGTTTGTTTACTCCCTTGAACGCACTAATCTTAGGAAGTTAAGTTTTTTTTTGGACAGACTTTAATGTAGTCAGCCACGAAGCTTTTGCTATTACACAGGGCATAAGACGTTTCTTTCTGTGCATAAGAATACATTCAACCGGCCTTTATTATGTTACGTACGTTTTTGGAATCTTATTTACTCGGCGTGTATAAGGAGCTACAAAAATATGAATATAGCAGAAAATCTAATAATATTTTGATTGTAACCTTTACAAATGTTTGTTAATCATAATGAACTTTTAATAAATTTGATTGTAAACCTAAAACATAATACATATTATAGTAACTACAGCTACACTATACAGTTTTGATTTTGGCTTTTAATTGTGGAATGATATTATTTATAGTAACTACATATAATATCATTCCACAATTAAAAGCCAAAATCAAAACTAACGTCATCTATACCTCTTAAATCTATATCAATACTAATATTATAAAGAGGAAAGATTTGTATTTTTGTATGTATGTTTATTTCGAATAAACTCAAGAACTACTTACGGATTTTCATAATTCTTTCACCATGGAATACTACATTATCCCTGAGTAACATAGGCATATCAAATTAAGAAGTAGGTACTCACGGAAAAAGGAGCTAGACGAGGTACCTATATTTTGTAGTTGGCGTTGTTTACACATTAAGCCAATGTGGGTTCAGCCTAAATCGCAATTATTATCTACACATATATATATATATATATATAATGATGACCTTTAATATACTTGAATGTTATTGGACATTATATACTCTATACACACATAATTATATATACGTTATTTACGTAATTAACTTATATTAAGATGGACTAAAAAAGCTATTATAATCTTAATGTATTTCTTAAATGTACTCACTAATATCGATGTATTAACTAGTAAAACAATAATTACGTGTGCCTAACGTAATCACGAGTAATCAAGTTTCCCTTTAGAACCTTATTTTGTAAGCAAAAAGGATTATTTTTGTATAAAAGTTTATCTATGAATATGGCGTCTGTCATCTAGTGATGTGTTCTGATTGGTCGATATTCGATATTGAATGTCATTCGGACGATAATGACATTTTGACGAGACGACGTAACTAATTGCTAAACATTGTTGCTGGATATTTTTTAACTTTAGATAATATGTAGATGTTTCTAGTAATGATTTTCCTTATGTAGGTACTTACAAGTTTTGAGAATTATAACTTAAGTCGTAGTTAGAATTATGTTTTACGCATTACTACTGTTTCCGTAAGAACTTCCTAATTAAATATAGCCTATAGATTCTTCGATTAATGGGTTATATAACACTGTAAGAATTCTTCAAGTCGGACCAGTAGTTTCTGAGATTAGCACTTTCAAGCAAACAAACAACCAAACTCTTCAGCTTTATATATTAGTATAGATATAGATTTCTTTGAAATGAATGCCATTTCTTTGAAATAATTAGTATCATTTAGAAATTCTTGTTTTCATTATAAATTAGAAAGTTTTCTATAATTAAACTTACAACTTACTACCTACTTCTTTATTTTATTTTTTAATTTGAGGTTTATTTATATTTCCTTGCTCCACATTAACCTTAGCTTTATTTATTTATGCATTTTTCCGTTCAGAATTTGATAAGTATAGTGTTACGTAGCTTTCAATGTAAGATGCGTACGCGCAGCTCTTGGCGTGATATCTCGTGACGCACCCCAGCTGACTCGCTATTTCTGGGGACGTGCATGGGGCCCTTAGTATGGCCCAAGTTCACAAGCCACTATTAATATTAGTTAAGCTTTCTATAGTAGAACAACTATTAATTACAATTACTTAACTTGAAATATTTTGTATTCATAATATCAGTTAATTTTATAATGAAAAACTGCTCAAATTCAGTATTTATAAATAAGGAGATATAGATATAGGAATGTAACCTGAACCATTAAGTATATTGATGTCAGTAGACACACTGTCAACTAATACTTGACATTAAGGGTTTATTGTGTGGATGCCAATTAACATAATAGAAAATAGGTTCTACGAAAAATTACAATTTACACACTTCATTAAATAGTTTCACAATTTATCAGACTAATTGAAACTTTGTAAAAACTGTCCCAAAAACGATCTAAAATTAAAAAAGATGCTATTCGTAGGGTACCAATAATGCATTGATATATTTTAAGTTTAGAATAAAGATTAAAAAATAACGTTAAATAAAGGTTGGTGTTCACTAGCCCGCTGTCATCTTCGTCTTGGACATACGATGTCCCAGACCAGTGGGTGTTCTATCAATGCGCAACGTGCTACATGTGGCATATTAATTTGACATCGCACTTTTTATTTGCAACTTGACATATGCGCAGCATTATAAATATCATTGGTCAAATAAGTTATCTATACTAATATATAATATATAAAGCTGAAGAGTTTGTATGTTTGTTTGCTTGAGCACGATTATCTCAGGAACCACTGGTCCGATTTCAAAAAGTCTTTCAGTGTTGGAAAGTACATTTATCGAGAAAGGTTATAAGCTATATTTTATTACGAAGTTCCCACGGGCACGGGAGCTACGCGGGTGAAACCGCGCGCGGGAATAATATATAAAAGCTTAAGTGTTTGTTTATTAGTTTGCTTGAACGCGCTTATCTCAGGAACCACTGGTCCGATTTGAAAAATTATTTCAGTATTAGGTAGCCCATTTATTGAGGAAGGGTTTAGGTTATATTTTATGATGAAGTTCCTACGGGAACGGGAGCTACGCGGGTGAAAAAGTGATTTCATTAAAATTTTGTTGTTGTATTTATAGTTAAAGATCACATTCACAAGACATTTCATTTTAGTTTAAAAACAATTTCTGACACATTTATTATGTCGAAACTGACGCGATTATATTTAGATTCGAAGTTTTATATGCCATAAATTGGATATAAAATGCCTATAGTAAGGTTTTAATTAGTAGACCTTATAAAATAGAAGCTCTACGTCGTCAAAATATTGATTAAAATTAGCTTCTACAATATTATCACCTCACAAACATATCCACAATATGCAAAGGATCACGTGAGACTGGTTTACATGTAGATATATAGATATATATATTTATAAACACCACAATCTGTACTATATACCTTACCCATTATTTATCCTATAAACGATCTTACGCGGGTATTTTGGTATCAAACAATTACTAAATAGTAAAGTTATTGGCTATCCTACTTAGTATTATTTATGTGTGGATTGCGATAACCTGTTGATAGATTGAACTAATATTGTAGGTAATAGGGCGCGTTGTTGCCTCTGTGTTCGCTATTCCTTCGCACTGCGTTGTGTAATTAACTAATGTTTTTCAGAGTTTATTATGTGATCATCTTATTTCATGGAAAGTATCTTCTAAAAAAAACTTGCTCACTATCATCCATTAATGTATACTATTATAATAAAGAGAAAAGATTTGATTGTTTATTTGAATTGAATTGAGTTTTTGCATTGAATCAGCTCCTGCTTTCCTTCCTTGCATTGAAGGAACTACTGAACCAATTTCAAAAATTCTTTCACCATTGGAAAGCTATGTTATTCAAGAGTCAGGTAGGCTAATTTGATGATGAAATTCCCACGGGAACGGGATTTATACAAGTAATACCGCGCACGAAAGGGAAATTTATCATAATCTTATATGGGTTCATGAAGTGGATTAGGTACATGAGGAACCATCCCGTGCGAGTACTTCCAGGTCTTGTTTGAAATGAAGAATTTCTTAATCATTGTTCTGCCCAATCCTATTATTAATATTATAAATGCGAAAGATTGTATGTGTGGATGTATGTATATTTGTTACTTTTTCACGCAAAAACTACCAAATGGATTTGGCTGAACGTTTGCACGCGGATAGTTATTTTGCTATTAGCTGGATTACCATATAGGCTACAAAATATCACGCCCCGATCCACTGGAGCACAGTGAGGCGGGTAAAACCGCGGGGCGCAGCTAGTACAAATGTACATGTTTCTATAACCTACTCGTGAATGTTGTTCTAGGTGTTATTATTTAAGGCTAGAGTGACGGTTGTGAGTTTCTGACATCAGCTTATGATTCTGCAACAGATTTCTTTACCATAGTATATAGGAGTACAGTTGGAAAATAAACTGATTGATTGTTTTATATGATCCGTCGACTGACAGCTCACACATTTTGAGCAATAACACGTTTTTATTGCTTGTTAATTGTACAGTTTCAGTCAACTACGTTATTTGTAAGTGTTTATTTGGACATCGTTGTGTAAGATTTGTGTTTTCATACTTTTTTGTTTAACTCGATCATCATATGTTGTGTTTGTTTTCGGAGAACGTTGCGATGAAACTTTGTTGCAAAAAACAAGTGAAATGCGGTCAATTTTAGCTTTTAGAAGTAGCAAAACTTTGTCAATATAATAATAGTGCATATCTTTAGTATCTTTAAAAGGTATTCAAACATACTCTACTGTTAACCGGGGTTAGGTTGACAGTGAATTTTGAAGAAAATCTTGTCAAAGGACAAAACGCCAGAATGGCAGAAACTGCTGATGATTGATAACATTAGTAAAGAGGTATCCCCTCCCATAAAATTCCTGTACACTGTCAAAGTTACTCTAGATGCCAAAGTGTTCTGAGGAATCTGCAAGGTATGTGTGTACCCGTTTCTGTATGCTTTGATATATCGTCATCTTTTAATTAAACCGTCTGTTTGACAGTACCGTTTCTTGACAACACATTGCATAATTCTGCATTAACTATTTCAATTTCATCATTATAAATGTTGAAATGTGGATGACCATCGGTCGGACATGCCATATGTATCGAGTCAAGCACATTAGCGTGTCGGGTGTCGCACAACACGTATAAATAGACGCGGTGTGGATTCTGTTATCATTGTACAAGCCTGCTAGTGATTTGTGATCGAGATTACGTTCATATTCAGGTTTTGCTCACTTCGCTAGCTTCTTAGTATTACTTAGTAATAGCTTGCCTACATCTATGTAACATAGCCTCTGTATTGTCGTAACTCGTTTTGTATCTACTTTATCCAGAACCCTTCAGTTACGTGAAAGGGTTACAATGAACATCTATCCTTACAAACTTTCACATTTATAATATTTGTAAGATCATCAGGAAACAGTTGAATCAACTGTATTCTGTATGTAGTTATTTAGCTTTCAAAGCTCTTTTTCTTAATAGTTGTCTCCGTGATGTGGTTTCCTTTTGTAAAGTTCTAATCAATATTTAGATTGGTCTTGCACATTTTTAGAAGAGACATGAGAGCATTATTTCGAATTATTGTGACTTATTTTCATTTCAGTAAACATTTGAGTTATATTGTTATTTTAACTATCACGCTTCCATCTTTACGCATTTGATCTAACATACCTACTTAGGTATTTAAGTTAGCATAATGTTGTCAATTTTTTATGCAAGATATCTTATTAATTTCTAGCATTGAACTTGAAAAGAGTCTTTATTTATCCTGAACTGTTCCTCGTTGCATAAACTTTATTGTGATAGAGATCGGTGGCCATTGCATATATTGTAATCTAACAAAAAATGTTGCACATTAAATGCAGCATCCAGCTCCTTATATCCTAGTAAGATCAAAATCACCTTAAAACGTCCAAAGAAATTTACGCATCTATCACCTGAACTCATCTAATAACATACGCAATAACCAATTACCCCTCACTTAGATTGTTACCCTGCGCACGCGTCTTCACTCGTATTACCGCACGCTTCAGGGGTGGGTAGGGGTGTTACCGAAATAGCGGCACGAGCATCTGCCGGTATTTATAGCACCCTATGTAGTATCAAGGCCGCGAACGTTTATATCACGATTGGTTTGATCTTCTCTTTGTTTTGTTTGTGTTCTGAAGATTGCGGAGAATTTGAAAAGAATCTCTCGATCTCAATATAAAGTCGTAGAGATAGACGTAATCAAAAATTTGTTTTTTTGTTTGAATCCTTTTACTTTCACAGTGATAATAATGAGAACAAATGTTAATCTAGGTACCTTTATTTTGTTTAAGGGTAGGTAATTAATAATTATTGATGTAACTAAATCTGAAATCAGCTAGAACATTTAAGTAGGTACATTAATAATTCTTCGCCATAATGCGATTTGCAATTAATACCGCATCTCAATAAAATTCATTTTTTTAGTTTAGAAGACCATTTCTATTACAAGACCACCCCATGTCTACCCAGGAGTGTCGTAAAGGGCGACTAAGGGTCATACACCTCATGAAAAAGCAGCAGCATCTCAACTAATCTCATTTGCATCGCACTCAAGGATACTCACCGTCTCACCAATTCGCTTGCCAATCGTGGTATTTATGGCAATAATCCTCAACGACCCTGGCTGGCCATTGTCCGTTAAAATATAGAACAAAGAATGAACTACGTACCAAACCTTATTTCAAACGAAATTATATAAATTAATGCACCTCTGTAGCATATTACCAAACTTATTTTAACAAGTTGATAAATGCATCCACTTCTTTTGCCCGTAACCTCGAACAAGGATTTATTATTTATATTACAACTTCCTCTAGGGACCCCTGAATCGATCCGAACATTTGGCTGGCAGTTTTTGCTTCAAACATTCCTATAAAATGTTTATCACCGAAACCGTACACATGTGGCGGCAGCCCTCTTCAGAGAGATTATTCTAAAATTTCCAGATTGCCACCCCGAGCAAAAAATAAATAAATCCATGCGTACTACAAAAAATGTCCCGAATCCTTGACTAGATGATATAAATTTACAGTTATCGCTGGCACGCCATGAGAATATGAGAAGCAATCATCTTTGGTAATTGAGTGTTTTTAATTTTCCGTTGACGATTTGTAAGCGTAAGGTACGGCCGTATAGTTCCATATTTTGAAGTTTTGTTAACCCTAACCTAATAGGTATCATAAAAGCCGTATGAGATTAAAAGATTTAAGAAAATAGTATTTTTATATGAAATCGGAATCTAAAACCTTTTTTTAATCAAATGTAATCATAGAATGAGGAGCATAGACAAAAATAAACAAAATAGAAATAAAAAAAAAATCGAAACAAGCACAGATAATTTCAGAATAATTTTAATTTGAGAATTAATTTTATTTCAGTTTTTTAAAGTTTTAGCCAGTTATGTAAAGTAAACGTATGTGTGTGTAGTAAACCTATAATGTGTTGTTGCGTTATTTGCATGTGTTAGTACGAGGGTGCGCGGGCGCTTCGACCCGCGGGTTATCATTTCCTGTTCTTATTTTAAATTTTACAACATAATATTTTTTGCTTGGCGGGAAGTTGAAGTGTCGGTACCGTGTCTATAGAACTTGTAAGTTTCAGGATAGAGCTTAATCTGTAAATTATTTTAAATTGCATTTTCTTTTCCGACACCAGTATATTAATATAATTTTAAAGTCTTGTTTAAGTTACGTGTATTATATCCAATAATACCTATGTTATTACTATTTCCTTATGGGGCGTTGCGAGTGCAACTCTTGTGCCACGCACTTTAATTGATTTGTTCGAAAGTTTATTATTTATTTTACCAGCGTCAAACAGGCGCCTATGCGAATTCAAGCAAAGGGTCTGAACTCGAGAGCCGATTCAGTCGATAAATTGTCAAACAACAATATTTATATTGTTTATAAACGTAATTGTTTATTAGGGCGGGATCAGATGCCGTTAGCTTTGTCGGCTTGTAAGTTAATATCGGTTTTAATTGCGATCGATTCGCTCCACCTACATCAATGTGTACGAGCCTTTATGATTGGTCAAAGGTGTTGAGTTAATTTGTTTGAATTTATAATAGTTCGAATGCGTAATAGGTATATGTAATTTTAAAAAGAAATCACAAACCATATGTAACGTTAACATAATGAATTTAAATATTTAAAAACAAACGAACAGTGTCAAATTAAAAATACAAGTGTCCTCTTCCAATTCTATATTTAAAATTCTGCCTCACATATTATAAAAAAATATTTTGTTCCTCTTTTGTTTCTTAAAAAAATACGCACTAATAGGAATGTCTCTGTCATGGCAGATTTTACAATCACTTAATTCACGGACTTAAAACACATTAACTTTATCAATTAGTTAACGAGATTACGCTCATTACTTCGCTAATGAAAATCAGATAATCACAATTAAACGGAACAACAAACAGGCGAGTAAAGAGCCTATCAAAGTCCATCTCAAAACATGGGTCCTTTGATCAGGGTTTAATTAAACCGTTACTAAGAAATCACTTAATGATGGACAAACAGATGGCTCGTTTTAACATAGTGGATTTTGTAGACTCCGGGAAAAGCAGGTGTTGGTTATCAAGGATTCAAGTTCTGTAGTATTTATACGTACTTGGATGTTATGGATACCTATTTTACCGTCCGTTTACGCCCACTGATAAACATGAGCCTCCTCTCAACCTGCCGTGTGGTTTCCGGCTCAGAATAGACCACTCTTAAACAATAGACCATTCTTAAACAATATACCACTCTTAAACAATAGACCACTCTTAAACAATAGACCAATCTTCATATGGGTGTCGTAAGAGACTACTAAGGGACATCGTTTTTTAGCGGATACATTTCGAAGAGTGAGCTAAGGAACTGCACAACTTAGTTCTGCCTTCCCCTTTCTTCTATCGGACAACGCGACCCTCGGAGAGCCGCCATCAGTACATGGTCGATATTCCCAAAATACGTACAAAGCGCTTCGAGTCCACGTTTTTTGTACGTGCTGCGAAGATGTGGAACTCCCTGCCGGGGTCTTTATTTCCCGATAAGTACAATAATATGGATCCCTTCAAATCAAGAGTAAACCGGTTCTTTTTAGGTAAGCGTGCTCCAATCTTAGGCTATGCCGATGCTTAACACCAGGCAGGATGTAGTCAAACGATAAACAAATTCTCATTAAAAAAATCTATCAGTTCTTTATACTCCCATATTACTGCGATCACCAATCCGCCTGCCAAGCGTGTTGATTACGGCAATGTAATGACCCTGACTTGCCAAGGTCTGTTAAAGAGGAGGCCCATGTTCAGCTGTGGACTATAGACTTTAGCCTTCCTCGATAAATGGGCGATCTAATACTGAAATAATTTTTCGAATCGGACCAGTAGTTTCTGAGATTAGCGCGTTCAAACAAACGAATTTTTTAGCTTTATATATTAGTATATCTGGTATACATGTATCTGGTATCTGACTGGTCCCCATTGTGAAAGTGATAAATATATTATTTGTATTATATTATTATTTTCATAAGACATTGATCATAAGGCTAACTTTCAATCCAAAATCAAATAAGTATGTTAAGTGGTTTACAAACTTACAGAAAAGGAAAGTATTTTCGCTGGATTAAAGAAGGTCTTTGCCATTTTCCGTTGAAAATACATCATAATAAAACAAAAGCATAATAAAGAACAAATTATCATTGACGTAGTATGAAGTATAGGGTTGTCAAAGTTAAGAGACATAGTTAACTTAAAAAATTACTGGCCGCCATTGTTACTATTCTTTTTTTATTTACCCGTACTTTAGCTTTATATTTAGAGCTCCACTTATTGCTTATTAATATGAATATTGGACCCACTAATATTACATATAGAAAGAAAGAAAAAACATTTATTGAAAACACAAAAAAATTACTTGATTAGAAAATAAAAAGATACACAATTGCATGGATTTACATTTAATAGTACAAAACATGTAGTGTGTTCAAAAGGCTCAGCATATTGTTACAGCCGCGTGGCGACTGCAACGCTGATTTTCAGCTGCCTGCCCAAGTGAGTCACAGATAAGTTACTAATAAAATAGATAATTGAGTACTGCTTGATCAATTACAAATAAAACGTATGTTACATTTTCATATAATTAATCAATAAAAAAATAAACTAGATACAAATAAGTATGTATATCCTGTCACTTTAAGCAATGTTGCAACTGTCATATATCCATCAAACTGTTTACGAGTTAACATCACCGTACAGATACATACCTACTTAATAATTTTAAATTGAATGAAGACAGGAAAACATATATGAAGGCCATTTATATACCTCCTACTTTCTGTGACGCGATTAGCTATACAAACTGTGATGTATAAAAGCCTCAGACATAAAAGTAAATTTCATTCCTTCCTAATTTCCGGGGAAATTAATATTTACGTAATACTGGCAACCCTACGCCCGTGTGTTGCCAGCTACGGTTGATTTGTTTAGACAGCGGCGTTCACAAAGCGACGATCAGCCTGCAACGTTTCCACTTTACGAGTTCCCCAACTGTGGTACACTTTGTATAGTTATCCATTGTTTTATCAATTTCAATAATTTATCACTTGCGAGAGCTTCGCGTCAGTCGCCACTCTTCTATGATTCAAGATGGTGGTAAACAGGGCCTTTTTATTGCTTCGTGTAATCTTTGTAATAGTTTGTCAAATATTAGGCCTTTGCTAACAGATTATTTCTTTCTCGTACATTATACATTGCACCGCTTGCATTCGACCACTTTTTATTAATGGTCACTTCTTTTTCTTTTATTGTCTATAGTCAAATGTGCATATCGTTTGTTTTAACTCCATGTAAGAAATTTGGCTGTTTGATATTTTTTTGCCGTTTACTAAAGAAATACGTTGTTTTGCTAATAAGAAACACATATATGTATATTATGATGTTCCAAGTAGGAACTGTACTTACCTTTTTCAATAAGAAATGCTAGAAAATGTCCTAAACTAATTCAGACATGTCTTAGCGGAGTCTTATAAGAACTTTGTATTTATAAGTTTTATTGAAAAACGAATTGGTAAAAAATATGAGTTATTAGGTACAGTAACTTACTTAAAATAACAAATATCATAAAAACATGGATTGGATTTACTTACGTAAATTGTTAAAAACGCAGAAGAGAATTTAAATTCTTCTCTCATTTTTTTTTTTATTTCGAAGCCTTCTAAATTGTAAATGTTTTTTAATTTTATTGTTTAGAAATTTGAACAATTTTGGGTGGAGTTGATTTTTCTTGTTTATTGTGGGCAGTTAAAGTACAGTAAATGAGAATATAATTTAATTGAAAAGAAACACCTATAATATAATGAAACAATACCTACCTTAGCCACACAGGCGCGTCATGCGCCACCTAGGGCGTGGGGCAGTAACCGAAGCCATTAACAGTTTATGACTGTTTTAAACACTACTTTAATTAAGTAACTCCTAGTACATTACATATATGTACCTAGTATATTAGATATCAATATTATGATTTTATACACTGGGGAATCGTAATATGTGACCAATCTTTAAGTTGGAATCTGTCCGATATGGTACGAGTTGTATTGTAATCTACTGTTATGCCCTAATAGGGTTCATGTTGGTAACATTATATACTACCTATTGTAAACCCTGTAACACCTATTGTAAACCCATGAAGGAAGCAATAAATGAATTGAATTGGTTATATAACGAGCGTTCGCCTTCTGCACGAATGCTCGATGTGTTAGACGTTACCTTATGCCTTGTAACACCGGTCTGGCCGAGTTGTTAAAGGGAGCTATTTAGTAACGCTTTTTTTTCGGACGGACATAGGTACGTAGTTAGCCACGAGGATTTTGCTACTTCACCGGGCATAAAGGCGAGCAGATCTCCAGCCTTAATAAATGGTTTTAGTAACGCATATCGAACAATAGTAAACAGGTATTTAAGGATATTTATATCCTTTAATACCTATTTACTTTAGTTAATTGTATAGAGATCAGTATTTTTTTCTTAGCGGCTCTAATACATTTATATATTTATTCAATTTATTAATGCTACAACGTGTTATGTAAAATGATTCGCAACTATACGTTAAGACTCACTATAAGTTAAAATTGTTGATGGTACAAAATGTTCGTGTAATTATTACATTCAGAGAGTGACACAGACACATTTTTAAATTATCTATAAAAGTACCACGATGAGCCATTGATAATATATATAGCTTTTCTATTACTGACTACCGATCATGTTATACAGGTGGTTTGAACATTTCCGTGACGCTATCCTTTTCACCCTCTTACCGCAGATCACTCAAATTGAGTCATCACATCACGTTAGCCCCTACATTTGTGTACGGTATTCACAAATGTAGGGGCTATTCTAAACTATTGACAAGGAATCACGTGTTAATTAAAATTCGCCAATAAATCTTCTCCCCGTGCGAATCAACGCGTGTGAGAATAGGGATGATACTTTAATTATCTAAGGGTGAGCTTAAATAACTATTGTAATTGGAGTATAATAATTGCAACTAATTCAACTAAACACCCCTCACAATGTGAAGATCGATTAATGATTCACCGACATGATCATTTACAAAACATTTATTTTTATTGTACCTTTATCTTAGAAATTCTAATTAGTGTTGATAACGAAATTACTGACTGATGAAACTCGCATTTTTACAAGAATATCTTGTCTTATAGAATGTTAGTTACTGTTGTGTTTTCGAGGCAGATTGCTTAAAGTTGTCTTTTTTATCATGTTTTGAGTTCATGGAGCATACTTATGAAGTGAATTCATATATAGAATTGACATTGTATTACCACTAATAGAAGTAAAGATATTTTATATGATGTAAGGAGCTTTGGTAAACCCGCAGGAAAAAATGTAATTACATTACATTTTTTACATTATTATTGAACAGTTTTGTAATAAAAAATGGTTGTGTCCTGCGGGTTTACCAATCCACATTTGGAAGTGATTTAGTTAGAATTGTAATTGTTTGGACAAAATCTTTCATCGCCACATGGTGGATAAATAGTATGAGACCCGTCTGGCCTATTGTTTCATAATTTCACAGGCAATTTCTGAGAATTATGCCCAATAACGTGCCATATCTATTGACTTCCTTTCCGATAGTAAAGATTCTTCGGTCCTCTATTGTTTCCAAGTACAAAAATAATATTATAATCTCTATTTAAAAGATAGATTTTTTTTGTTTTGTGGAGCCATTCTTTTGTGATATTTATTGAACCAAGATATTATTATGCTTAGGATTGAGAATATCGGCGATAGAGGGCCTTAATCTGTTTGAATGAATTGTAAATTTTATTGTATACAATTGTTTTATTTTGTACCTGATTTCGGGTAAGTATCAAATCGACTCGGGTATCTGTTTTAAAATTTTGAATAGAGTTTATATTATTTTGTAAAAAATATTAAACGAGAAATACGTTATACATATAATATTCGCCGTATTTCTGTTTTACACATGAAACGACGAACATGAATGAGGTATTTACGATTTTCTTGATGAATGGCGGATAAGTTAAAAATAGCGTGTGGTAAACACGTTTAAACACCTATTTTTGATGGCTCATTGAAATAACATCCTGTAACATCAACCGTCGTTATTTTTCGCGAAGTATTCCGAATTATTTTTGCGAAGAAATTAATTTGTGGTAACATAAAAATATTGACTAGCCATTCACCGTGATTTTTCATTCGTTGCTAGTATTCACAAATGGTTTATTTATTTCATATTTTTACATAGTACGCAATGAAGAGTCTTGCGTTGTTTGCCCGGTGAAGTAGCAAAAGCATCGTGGCTACCTAAGTAAGTACTTAAAAAAAATCATTCCGTGTTTGTTTGATTAGACCTTTTAAATTTTCATAGAATTTTGATGATAAAATAGTGCATTTAACTAATAGTATTTGACTCCAATGTACAATTTCTTTTTTTTTATTTCATCTTTTATTTAGCAGTTTCCCAAAACGATATTGTAATTTATTATTAGTTATTCTATTTAGACAAACACATGTCGGCAATTACTGTGAATTTGGAGCGGCTGCAGTGATAATTGTCTATTTCAGTAGCAACTAGGTTATTTTATTAACTTAAAAACCATACCAAAATGAGACCCAATTTGAGGCCTTCTGTTGTTTTCTAGAACCCTCAAAGTTTATTTTGTAAATTTCCATTAGGGGCGGTAAGAACGATGACGTCATTGGGTTTCTGGGTGTCTATAGAAATGGATTCCCGAAATAACGGGACCGCACGTCGGAAACTTCCAAAGGGCATTATTGGAAATACGATCATTTACAGAATCAACCACTGTTTGCGGTATTTTTTGCAGCCATTTGTATAATATATTTTTATGCAAACTACATGAATTATTCAGTGTGAATGTTAAAACTGTCGTTATGAGTTGGTAGTCGCTTATTTGAAATTAGAATTTATTATGTTTTTAAAAATAAGTTAGGTATGGTTGTTTACGGTTACGATATTTATTAACCGATAAAAGATCTTCTGCTCGGTGTATTAGTAAAGTATTTATATATATTCCATATGTTGAGGAGATGGATAATATTAGAATATATTTACAAAAAGGAGTAAAGACATAAAATCAAACTAGAGAGTTCGCAACATTATAAGATAATTAGTTAATAACGATTAATAAGAATTAAATATTGAATTGTGACTTTAACATGACTAGACAACATCATAAAGTTGTTTTTTTTTTCGGACGGACATATGTAGTTAGCCAGGAGGCTTTTGCTACTTCACCGGGCATATATCATAAAGTTGTAATACGTTAAAACACCATGGTAATAAATTTGACTAACTAGCGCTTCCCGCGCGTAGTTTCACTCGCATAAACATTAGGAACCCGAAGGTACTTTATCATAAAAATATGTTACTCCTGAATATATAGCTTTCTAACGGCGAATTTTTCAAATCGGACCAATAATTCCTAAAATAAGCGCGTTCAAGCGAACAAACCCTTCAGCTTTACAACATCGTCGGTGATACTGCGATACCACGTACCACAATAGATAATAAGGTTGAAAATCTAATGTAGCAAAATGTTTTTTTTCCTTTTAAAACGTAAATAAAAACAATATAATGTTGACACACGAAATGACACCTTATTAGCAACTAAACTTAACTGACTTAACTGATTTAAGCGGTATTGCAGTAGGTATCAACGACGATATTAAATATATGTTTAGTATAAACTTGACTCCTTCGATAAATACTGGTCCTAAATAGCCGTAAGTAGAACCTTTCACTTGCAGTAAGTATTTACATTAAAAAAAATCAATTTTACTATTCACTATTATATTGAAGGCATATTCAATAGGATTTAACCCGTTAAACGGCTCAACGAACCTTTTTTTTTTTTTTTTTTGTTTACCGGGGTAAAAATGCGCAACCGCACTTCCTCCCTGGCGCAGGGTTCACTATATACGTGATCCCTGCGCCAGTGAGGGGCATGTGGGGCTCATACTCTATAGAACGTGGTGCGCTGTCGCACCACAGAGAGTATGTACCCACTAAAAAAGCCCCCGGGTGTTCCTCCTTCTGTCGTTGGTGATGAGAGACCCAAGTACCGGTATAGGCCTTTGGTTATCTCTCCGACAGAGTACAACTATAACTCTCGCCCCGGTGAAGGGACTAGAGTTTCCTCCCCCTATGGCTCTATCGCGAGTGTTAAGCACCCGCGATGGATACCTTCCTACTCCTACAGGGATTGCCAGAACACAGTGGCATCCCCGATCTACTACATGAATGTGACCCTAGGGAGCAGATTCATGTTATCTGCTCCCCAGGGTCACCCCTTATGGCGGGAGACGGCGGATGTTCAACGAACCTGTCACAACAGAAGTTAACCCTGCAAAAACTGCCCGTATCAATTCAAGTGCCCGTATGTCCAGATTTGCCCATTTTACCCCATTTATAAAGATATCAATAACTAGATATGTTCCCCATGTTATAATGACAATCTCAATAGTGGGAATTAAATTGATTATTTGTGAAATGACGAAATAATTTTCTGCCCAAGTTTTTGTGGCACCCCAACTTGTACAATATCTGAGGGTGAATTATAGTGGGTTTGAGTTTATTGTCGCTTTTATCGTATTTATTAATGTTGGTGAACTTAAATAATTTATTCATTATTAAAATCGGATTGACAACATGATGTAAAACGGTTTTATTAACTTCATTAGCCCGTATAACGTCCGCTGCTGGACATGGGCTTCCTCCCGAGTTTGTTATATGTACCACGCTTGGCAGGCGGGTTGGTGACGGAACACAACGGTGACACAAGGAAATGTTGCTGCACTTTACCTGGTATATGATTTTTATAGGTTTATTATCCGATTATATGTATAAGAAAACGTACATAAAGTTTACTATATATTTAAAGGTTCTTTTTTTGAAAATTTTGGTGTAATAATGTTTATGTAACTTTGGGTATGAAGTCTAAAAATAACAGGTCCGAATGACTACCTGAAATGATACGGCTGAAATGATGATTTTGTTTTCAAACGGGCATTTGTAGGTAGCCACGATGCATTTGCACTTCACCACAACAACAATTGACACTGAACTGTAATTTTTACTATGGAAGAGCCCTATTTTATACTGTATAATTTTGATGACAATCGTGTGCGAATATTATACCTATAATATTGCGGTTAAGCGGTTTCCCATAAATGTTATCATAATTAATTAGGTATGGGAACTAAAATATGGTGCGAACTTTTTCGTAATTGATAATCTTTGGAAAAATAGTAGCTTCCAGTGGCATGTTAAAGATTTAGTGAACTGATGACAGAAAATCGTGGATACTTCATACTGATTGTAACCACTAAATATTAGTTTACGTTCGTTACGTTGTTCGTACATGTGTCGTCCACTGCGGTGTTTATTGCTTTTCTATAGGTATAACCGATTGTAAATTACGATTCTGTTAACCTAAATGTTGTAGAAAACATAAATATATATTTAAGAACCTCTTTGTACTGCCATATTTTGTTTTGCTCACAATTCACGCACTAATTTAAAACCGTATCTTTCAATCATCAATGCTATATTATAAAACAAGACAAATTCTCAGAATAGCCTTGCGCATTGTATCCACGCGTTTGCTATTTATAATTAAAACTTAAAAATGTCCGCTAACAAAAATGCTTATTTGCCTTGGAGGCAAAAGTAAAAATGATATGTTTAGAGCTCAGAATAAAGGTCATAATCGCGTAAATGTAGTGGTGTTGTTTATGTTTCGTAAGCAGGTAGGAATTTTGAATTTTCGAAGCGATCTCGTCTGGGCTCTGGCGACAACCCCTGCGCCGCCAATGTCGATGGGGTGGAGCGGAGCCGTCTCGTGGCTCGCGTCGTCCCGCTCACGCCTCGCCGGTCTCTTTATCTCTGTCTCGCCTATTATTGTCATATCAAGATTCGAACATTGCATTTTGTTTCCAATTTTCAATTTAGTTTATATCGGATGTTGGCAAGAGTAAGACGTCTGGCGGGCCGCCATACTTCATTGTGCACGTGTTTATGTCGCGCGCTCGCCTTATTACATATTATTTGAATTATTAGTTCGCGTGAATAATTGACTAGTTCCTATTGTTGTTACGTGTGAGTTGGACATTGTAGACGGGAATTATTAAATGGAATTCATGGATTTCTTCAATAGCTTCATGGAGGATCATCACACCTCGCACCACGAACCTCCGAAGATGCCTAACTTCTTCGAGGTTGATAAGAAAAAGGTTTGTTGTTTTATCGTATTATTAATTAACTTTATATATACTTCAAGTTATTTGCTTTCGATTATATATTAGACTGTTGTATTATTTTATCAGTTAGGAATCTGGATTTTTTAAAATATTTGCGTTAGTATTTATCGAACAAGTTCTTATCAGTTAATTAATTATTTACATACAAGTAGGTAGTATAGGAATTTTCTATTAAGTGACTTGAACTTGATTTCAAATATAAGATTTTGTTATCATTCCTTTTTTTTTGTTTAGTGTCTTTGAATTCTTGATAAGTTTTTCAATCCTTATGTTAGTGGTTTTAATTCTTTTCCTTATCGTTAAAATGAATTAGGTACCTTAGGTGCAAATACCTATAAGTATTCAATGTTTGAATAGGTACTGAATTTATTTGTGATAATCTATGATTGTTTATCGAACAATCATGAGTAAATGACAATAAATGATCTCGGAAGGTAATTAAGAAAATACGTTATGATTGTTTGATAATTTAATTTAATTAGTCGTGTACAAAGGTGAAGTACATTAGGCTAATAAATATAATAAAGTTATATTGTCCATATTGTATGTTGCTTTATGTTTATTTGTTATGAAGATTACATTGTATTTCATGACGCAGATTTCGTGATTACTATAATAATAAGCTTTATATGTGAACATAAAATTGCTGTTAAATTCTCACTTCTATTATTTTCATAATTATACTATTAAATTAGATACCTACGTAGGTACCTACATAATGAACAAGTTCTGGAAAAATAGTAAATTTGGTTAAATGTTGGTAGGCATGTAAGCTGTGTTGTTATGCCTATATTTTTGTACATCAAGATGGTTGCAATTTTTTTTTATTATTGGTGAGCGCTTTAAAATATTAATCGTTTTCATTTTTAATCTATAAAAAGCCTGTTACCATACAAATTATTGAATGAATACTAGAATGCATATAGCAAAATCAAGTACTACCATATATATGTATAGTATAGTATTATGTAGTAGGTAGGTATTATGTTTTTTTTAACAGCCTGTCGGTACATATACCTATTCATACCTATACAGTAACATTTGGCATTTACTCTAATGCAAATACAAAAGTTTAATGTTCAATATTGATTTGAGATAAACTTCTAAGCCCGCGTCTTAAACAATATAAAATAAATTAGTAATAAAATACTAGAATGGAGCGTAAAAGATTTATATGAATATAAAATCGCTTAATAAAAACTGGCGATCTGTTTAAGGGACCTTTTTATGTGGAAGTTAATTATAGTTTTAATATAAAACGATACCAAATTAATAACGAGAAACGGACGGATTAAAAAAATGGATTCGATATAAATTTACATTATTTATGAGGTTTTTAATAGGCGTTCAGTATCATGACATTATGGATTAGGCTTTCGGTGTTACGTAGATATCTACCGACATACCTACCTACTTATGTTGTTATTTTGAATGGATTTGACAAGCTAAAGTCGCCTAGAGGTCGAAATTCGAATCAGTTAATAGAATATACGAAATAATAATTCGAATAAGTTAATGTAGCAGTTTCCTGTTCTTTTTTTAATTATTAATGTACCTACCTACGTTTTTTAAACGTTTCCATTTTTTTTAATAAATAAAAATGTTGTAAGACAAATAAAATAATAAACAAACAATAAAGTGGGACCTATTTGACTCTAAGTAGATACCTACCTTCCTAAATTAAAGCATTTCCTATCTGAGATTAGATTAGAAGATTTCAGCCTTATTTAAGTCGTCTTCTTCGTCCGTTTGTCATATTTTATTCAATATTTAATCCTCGGTTATCTTTTCGTCGCACTTACTCTGATTGTGATGTCAGGGGTGGTCAACCCGTTGTTTGTCATCCCTCACATTTTATGACCACTACGATTTTATCACCGCTTAATACGACATCGGATAATTTTATAACGACGGTATCTTAATTCTTAATGTTCAGATTAGACCCTTCTTTATCCATATTGATTTATTTTGTGTAACTTTATGGTTTAAGTTTTAATGTTCGGATTTTAAAAATGTTAAGATTTTGAACAATAAATTGTAGGCATGTTAGTTGTTGCGGTCATGTTATACTAATTGAAATCTTAATAAGTACCTAGGTATTTTTTTTTTTACCAAAGGCGTTACTTTTTTTTAAATTAAAAGACAAAATACGTTTAATTTTATAAATAATATAATTAAAGGTAAATATAAGAAGGTACAGCGTCTCTGTCAAGTTAGTTTTCTATATATGTCTTCTTTACCATAAAGGGCCATTCGAAGCCTTCGAGAGCAAGCATAATTTATTATCTTAGTCTTGAAAAACATTGGCATCACGTCCACGATCATAACAAAAGTACCTACTGCAAACACGTCTGGAGCCTGGCATATTTATACGTACCAAACGATTGTTGGGCCTAAGAAATTAGCATGTCCTCGCACTGTGGTACTGTACCCATCCCCTCTACTGAACAACTATGTAGTGTACTTATTAAATACGAGGTTTTGTATGTGTGGGTAATGTACACACACACGCAAACGGAGAGCGTTGACCGACCGTAGTTACACCTGCAAATAAAGTGGAGTCCATTCTCGCGACCAATAAATGCATGTTTCTGATGTTTTCATGTGGTGCGAACCTTGTATGATGGAAATCTTGCGTCGGCTACCATGTTGGCGCGAACTTTATGGGTTAACTCTTAATAAGTAGATAAGATGTGAAGAATCTGAAGCTTTATTTAATTGCTAATATGGAAAATTAGATTTTGTTTTGTAAGGCTTATGCGGTTGGTTGTTGGTTTTGTGGTATTCAAACTATTTAAAATTTAGCATTGAGTTTAATATTAGCATTCGTTTATTTTACCATTTAGGTACCTACTTAAGGTGATCATTCCTTAAGTAGTCAGCTTAATTTAAGATGCGCAGGTTTTGACGCACTTCAAAAAAATTAGTTTACACGAGATTAAAGCTTTCGATATATATTAGTAGGTAAATATAAACTCCGCTAAAACCTATTCTTATGAAATAAAAACAAACAGTTTATTTTAAGCCACAAATTTGCGTGTTGGTTAGTTGAATGAATGGGTGTGCGCAAGTGTGCGAACGCTAATGTCTCCGGCACGCGTTGAACGTTTAGCGTACCGAGTGAAAACGAAGGAAATCACGAAAATAATGCACATAACAAAACTATCAACAGCCATAAGGAAAGCTTAGTTTCCTACAATATTTGCTAACACATATATTTGCTTCATTAATGTTAATCTCTTGTATTTATAGATATATTATATTACTAACAAAATTTACTTTGAATCAAGTCAACAGCTTTCTCTATCAAAAAAAGTCTTTCACTTATCAAAAATACATCATAATCATTAATTAATTTAAGTCAACTTTCTCATTTATTAATATTTTTTGCAATGTTCCTTTTTTATAAATGCTATTATTATAAAAGAAAAACGTTTTGTTACAAAAGAAGAATAAAATATTTCAATAGGTAACTAAACTTATGTGGATAAAAAGATTAACAAAGACAGAAAGGTTGATAACACTGCACACGTCAACGATTTGACTCAAATATGAACAGGAAGCATATTTAGAGTATTTAAGAGATTCTAAAGAAGTAAAAATGATACATCCAAAAATAAATGGTAACACCGACGCAAAGTAATTATACCTAATAGCTAATAACAAAACAATAGTTGCAGCGGATGACGCAGCGATTGGGAGAGCCAAAATAATTATTTTAAATATAATTTTAGACAAGGAAATTGTATAAACAGCCAAGTTTTTGACATCTCTATTTGATATATCTGAGTAATTTTTAGTTTATAACATATTATAAGTAGGTAAACCTCATCATCATGATCAGCCTAAACATCCACGGCTGGTCATAGGCCTCCCTCGAATGTGGTTTTCACAATCAATTATGGGTGATAAGTTTTGGCATCTGAGTATAAACTTAATTTAAAAGAATACATTTCGATTTTAATAATTGCATAATATGACATGAAACATCGTTAAAAAAGTAGGTATGATTCGGTTTTCACAGATTTGAAGGATTAAAGAGAATCCTTTAAATCTTTGAAAACCGAATCAGTTTAATTTGTTTTAGTATTTACTTTATATTTATTTCTCGAGGGTGTTAAAAAGACTCGAGATTTAAACCTAATGGTTTAAATCTTCAATTTATCGGTCAACCAGATCTGAAAGGGAGTAGTTTTCCTCCAATCTTCTATTTCAAAGTTTTCTTGAATTGGTTCATTACAAAATAAATTCGAGAAAGTCATTTGGAGATTTGCGCTTCATTCTGTAGATAGTTCTTCTTTACTTTTTATAAAGATTAAATAGACTAATGATACGAAAGAGAAAGCAAGAAGATATTTACAAGATATATAGTTATAGTATGTTGCACGTTTTGTCGAAAAGGTCGCCATCTCAGCATTGGATAGGCACTTGGACTAGGCAATAATAATATTAAAATTAAATAAAAAATAGAACATTCGAATACTATTCGGATGTTATAATTTTTAATTACTTTTTTTTTAAATGGCTAGAAGCTGCTTATTGTCTTTCTTTTGGCAGCATATTAAAATTTGGCTTAAATTTTTTATATTTAATAGGTATGGCATCCAAATCTAGCATTAATATTTTTATCATTATTATTTTCATTAGTATTTTAATATAACACATATTTGTGGTTATAACGAGTTATAACTGTCGCAAACCATTTGGCTTAATCCTCGGTAGATAATTGCGCGCTGTAATACGGGGCTTTGCGGGCGGGCGGATTAATTTTCCCCGCCCTAGTAGTTGCCCGCCCTACACTTGATTATATCAATTTGTTTGTTTTGTATGTGGACATGTTGTGGTTCAGTGTTAAGAACGAAAATAAATAAAATTTAGAATAAATATGAATCTTTACTAATATGATAAATTATAATAATAGTTTGTGAGTATGGATGAATGAATGTTACTCTTTCACACCAAAACTTCTGAACGGAATTGGCTAAAAGTTTTCTGGCGGATAGTTTATAAGCTGGATTAATATATAGGCTACAAATAACACCTTCCGACCCACTGGGGCAGGGTAACGCTTGTTAAACCGCGGGGCATCGGTCATATTTAGGTATAACCAGACTTTCTATAGTACAACTCCAACACCACATTTATTAATACTAAACGCCTACATGTTTCGTCATTTAATTTGCGAAACTAATCGTCTCTGAGTGAGCATGTAACATATTCATCTAAATCGCCCCTTCGACTGATAGCGGGGGATGCGGAACCCCAAAATGTTCATCTAATTAGAGATCAAAGGAGGGCGTGTAATCGCGTACACTTTGTGTGTGTGAGATGGAGATAATGTAGATATTGAGGAAATGGAAATGACCAATACATAATTACGTTTTTATTGTCACTTGAAAGTATAAATAAAGGGCAATTCGGAAATCTCTAGGATGCATCTATAATCATATCTACACAGATCAATAGGTATTATAACACATTTATGTAGGTAAATCTACTAATTATGACTAGATAAATAATGTTAAATCTATAGCAGGAACAAAATCAAGACCAAAATGCAAAAAATTAATTCAAAATGTCCCATAAATTATCAAAAAGTTAAAAACCGATTCTATCAAAATTATAAAGCTTAATCAGTTGCTAAAGTATTGTGTGTTTTCTTTTTTATTTGATTATTAATTTTCAGAGTATTACCTAAACTAAATAATCACTGGATCAAACAAAGCCTTTGCCTATTCCAGTGTAAAATAATCAGTGCGTTGATGCGTTGATGACCATGTTCACTTATTGTTTTTGTCAATTACGTGATTACTTAGCCGGAATAATTATGAGGGTGTTCCTTTGTATGTTTGGACATTGTCTATATATTAACGATTGATATTGTAGTTGGTTCTTTAGGAATATAATTTGTATATAATATGCAATACAATAAAGGCCAATTTTTTATTTTATTTATTTATGTACACACACAAGATACAAAAAAAGAAACAACAAAAAGACAACTATGTAGGTTTAAAGAATTTTATTCTCATAAGAACTTAAATAACAGTTCACTTAAAATGAGATACATAGTTACTTACATCTAAAAAGTATTTTTGCCTCTAGGGTGTTGGCAACGTTACAGGGTAAATATATGTTTTTTAAGTCTCGTTTTAAATAGATTTATATTATTACACTTCTTTAAATCTTCGGGTAAATCATTAAATAGTTTTGCTCCCTCAACCAATATTGTTTTCTTGCCGTAGTTAGTCCGTGCACGTGTGGTCATTAGTTGAAACTTGTTTTTACTTCTTGTGTTGTATGTAGGTGTCCTTTTATGTAGTTTTATGTTTGATTGTACAGAATTCGTAGTGATTTTTTTAATTAGAATGCAGGTGTAATATTTGTATAGTTGTGTAAGATTTAGAAGATTGGTTTTTTCGTATAATTTTTTTGTTGGATATAGGTAGTGATAATGAAATAGTACTTTGATTATTTTGTTTTGTATTCTTTGTAGTGAGTTTAAGTTAGATTTAGCGGCTGATCCCCAGATTTCAATGAGGTATTCTAAGTTTGATTTTACTAGCGAGTTATAGATAATTAGACGTATCTTTTTCGGAATACATTTTGTGATCTTTCGTAACGTACTTAAAAGTGAAATTAATTTTGTTTTGATATGATTTATATGAAGCTTCCAAGTAAGTTTGTCATCTACCCACAGTCCGAGATACTTTTCGTGGTTAGATCTTTTAACTATTTCTCCGTTGATCGTAAGTGGTGTAAGTTTAGGTAGTGGTTTGTTCTTTGCTGCGAAAATCATAAATGATGTTTTTGTTGTGTTAATTGTTAGCAAGTTATATTTGAGCCATTCATGAAGAAGGTCAAGGTCTTTTTGAGCATCAGTTAGAATGTTTTGTACAGACTTGTCGAAATAAAAGAGGCAAGTGTCGTCTGCGTATAACGTTAAGTGTCCTGTCAGCCCTATTTTATTAATGTTATTAACGTATATAAGAAATAATAATGAACTAATTACTGAGCCTTGGGGACATCCGTATGTAATGTTTTGTATCGAGCTAGTAAAGTTGTCTATCTTAACGACTTGTTGTCTGTTTTGTAAATAGGACGTGAACATATCGAGGGCGCTGCCTGAAATACCTAGATTGTACAGTCAACATAAGAGATAGGGTTACACCGTTAGTATCAAATAAGGGCAATTAATATGTATATGTCATTACGACAACCGGTGATTCTTTATGGGTGAAAAGTTTGCTGCTAGCTTACACAGCTAGCAGCAAACTCTTCACCTTCAAATACATATAATAGTAAACTGTTCTCGTAAACCTGTATATATAAATTTAAAATGCATTTGACAATGTGTAAACCTATCCCTTTTGTTGACTGTACAAAGGTACTACTTATTTCTAAAGAAATCTCTTCCAGTAAACCTGCAAGAGGAGAAGTCGAAAGATAGAAGAATTATGTAATAATATTATTATATATAACGTTGCAAAGTTTTATTTTAGATATTATTATCTCAATTATATATATTTTTTGTATTTCATGTACTTAAGATTATCTTCTAATTGTATATTGCTTTGGGATAAGATAGATCTAAAATTAAATGTTGAACCCCTAAATGAAGCAACAAACGCCGTTAGAGATTGAACATAATCATTTCTTCAATTCACGATTAATAATTCAAAACGTTAGCCAAACAAGCACACATTCGTCTAATTATAGGTGAAAATGCATGTGTAATTAGACATATGCAACGTAACCTATCAATCTAGCAAAGTACTGACTCAAATGAGGTATAATTTATGAGTAAACAAATGGGATGGGAATCACTTAGCACTTTCGAACGCGCTATCAAATACAATTGAGGATGCAATGATACAGTATAGAACCAAGAATAATTATAAAGTTTGGTTTCAATTTAAGAACAATTTAAAAACTGCTCAAGAACTATATAACAAGGTTAAATTAGAAGAGGAGATAAATTTTATTAAAAAATAGACACATCTCTTTTGTTTTATATTAAAGCTGCATTATCTACGAAATTACTCACAGTAACTGAAATTCATTAAAATATGTAAAGAATAAGTAAACAATTTCTATCTGTTTGAAACCAATATGGACAATAGAATAAACTTTCTCAACAATGACAATATATTAAACACAAAACAAGTAAAATCAAGTTGACATGTTTTAAAACCAATTGAATTCCATTGTTGACATCAACAGTTTCAGTTAAAATAAAACCGTTATTGGTTCCGTATGGCACAATTCGTTCGCCATTAGTTAAAAGTTGTAGTACACTGATTTCGACACTAGACACGGTATCAAGAAGGCTTTGTTTTCGCGGCCAACGCCCTCGCTACTTGCTGTGGTTTATATGTAATGTATGTCCGTCTTGAGTTATAGGCGAAAGCGTTTTATAATTTGATAATACATAGAAAAACTAATATATTAAAAAAATGTTAGCAATTGTAGGCAAATGTACGACTATCAATTATTTTGACTTTCAGATAGGAATCTAATATCAACTTTAGCATTGTATTTAACTTTTTGTTTCTTACTCTGCAAAATCTTATCTATACCTACTAATATTATAACGAGGAATGATTTGATTGTTTGTATTGATTAGAATCCGAAACTACAGAACCGATTTCGAAATTCGTTCACCATTAGGAATCTACAGCAACGGGAGCTACGCAGGTGAAGCGATTGGGATATATTTATCTATCGATTTTTAATTGAACTAAGCTAAGCTTAAAAATAGCTCCCTCAGCCAAATGCCTTCTCCAATTCAACATTACTCGATTTGACTCATGAATAACCGACATTTATACTAAAGTGAACATTTTGTAACTTTATAGCTATACGCTGTCTTCTCTACCTTATTCCCCACTTTCATGACGTTTGTTTACCTCATTACAGCTCCGGTTAAAACTGTGCTACATACAAAAGTTGCTAGCGACACTTGTGTGACTCTCTCCTAATTATTCACCTTCCATTCAATAGCTTTTACTGTATCTGTTACGCATGATATGTCCATCAGTTAACATCTAGTTTTGTTGTACTTATTTCCTGTGAGTGATAGTTGAATTTTTTACAGTCGTAATATTCATAGATGTACCTACTGTAAAAAATTCAACTGTGTCTCAATAGAAAGGAATATTGCAAATTTTTCTTTGTTAATTCATTTATTTGGAAGTTTATCAACTTCGCTTCTTATTTTGCTTTTACTGTTGCTCTGGATTAATATTTAAGGAATACTATTGATGAAAACTTTGAGATACATTTGAGATAACATATTTTGAACCTGAAAATGATTTAATCAAAACACTTCAAGAATAGATGAATTAAAGTGTTCATTAAAGCAGTTTTTTTGTTCAAAGGAGGGATTTTGTACGCGAATTCCTAAGAAATGTATAGTCTGCTATTAGAATAATAATGATTCGTACCAACATTTTTTATTTAAACATTGTAGTTTCATTAGCTATTTATCTTATAGCTATATTCGCAACATTGTCTAACAAATCTAGCACATGTACATAACAGTATAACCAAATTAATTGTTTAGTAAGGTCGGTAATTATTGGAGTTTGCAATACAAACGTGAGTCTACTGTCGTGACTTACATTTTGTGGTTACATTGCCTCCGATACTCAGCATTGTAATGTTATATTAGCAATTTGCTATCAATTTTGTATTTACGTTCGGTTGCGTAGCCACTGCAACATTTAAATTCATTTACCTTCCACCTAACACTAGGTACTTCCATCGGACATTTCTTCTGATCTTTACTAAAACAAAGAAGAACTTTATACGCAGCGTAGCGGTATTTGGCTCGCGTTAAATCTCGGAGGTCGTGGGTTCAATCCCCACGTCGGACAGGAAATCTTTGTGTAAATTCTATGATTTCTTTCCGGTACTTATTGGTTGAGGGACTACCCTACCTCCGTACCTCGGAAAGCACGTTAATCTTCTGGCCCCGAGTGTTATAACATCATCGTATATCAAGGAACGGGCAGCAGTGCTTCCTTGTGTGGTACAACATAATACCGCGGTCACCAACCCGCCTTCCAAACGTGGTGACTATGGCAAATAGCCTCCCTCGGGATGAGGTCCATGTTCAGCAGTGGACGTTATACGGGCTGATGATGATGACAACAAGGTTTTTGGATTATGAAATCAGTATTAATTATTAATTTTACTTAGATCAGACTTATTTTATGTAACACTGCGCACTAAGCTAATTCGAAGCGTCGCGGTGTCGCAGAAAACTGACACCTGAACGGCAATCAATACTTATCTGACACTTATCAATACATTGTAATTTATTGCAAACGGAAAACAGCGACGCTATAATTATAGCCAGCAATAGGTAACCGATTGGCAAATAGGTCGCTTATCGTCGACACGATGTTAATGTAACTTCGTGTATCGGTGCGTTTTACTGCTACGTTATTGTTATTGCACTGTCATTGATGGAAAACCTTCGTTGTGGAAAATCAATTTCCTTAGAAGTTTCCACTTAGCCGTGTGTAAATATATTGCGTAATGAACACATCTTCATTATGTAGGTATCAGTAGGATTATGCAATCTAAAAAGGTCGATAAATAAAATACTATTTTTAATTGAAGTCATTGGTGTTTACTTTAGCATGAGACGCATAATGTGTGTTCAACTGAAAAAAATCTTATCAATGTATTATTCAGGTATTTACACTTAAAAAACAATTGAATGAATCGTATCGGGCATTGTGTAAGAATATATTTAATGTTTTTAGGGTTATATTAAGCGGAATTTGTAAAATAAAGTCATGGTTATAAATCGTGAAACTGTTCACATAATCTCAATACGTTCTGATTCTTGAAGAACACGAACAAATATCGGTCTTGGCTGAACACCGGCCATATTGTATGCAAAGCAAAATTTATACAGTAATTTCTCCCGTAAACCATCAAAGGCAATAAGTGTAAATCTCTTGCATTACCATAAATGCTGTTACTATTATGTTTAGATACCCACCACGAGTTTATTTATAAACGCATCCTTCTTAAATATTACGCCTTTGAATTATTGCTAGCAATTTGAAATTGTCTCGCGGCGAACGAAAGTGCACCAGCCAAGTTGAACCGGCTAACTAAAATATTGTATAATGGACGGTCCACATGTCGACGCCTAGTAAATTGTATTGCAATCATTCGAAATGCATGAATCACTTGAGCTATGTTACGAAAACGGAACTGATATGGGTGTCGACCTGTATTCAGTAACGTTGAAGAAAGTTGGCCGCGCTTTGTCTTGGACTACTGTAAAACTAAGAAGTGGATCTTAGGGTTTTAAATGAACTGATGTCAAAATCTTCTCTTTCGTTCTTCTATAGATATATTCAATTTTCAGTCTGAATTGATGCAAAAAATTGAATACGAGATATCGATGATTAAATTTTAGTGTTGGGTTTTATCTGCAATTTGATAAAAGCATTGCTATTGTTAATTAAATAATAACATTTTTGTCACATCATCTCCACTGTACGACGCTAAAATTAGTAATTTATTACATATTGTGATTAATGTGTCATGTTTAGTATAAGGATTGCCATTTATTCCTAGTCATTTCCAAGATGTAGATTGTGTATTGATGAAGGTCCTATTGGTCATAAAAATATATTCATAAATCTATCATCTAGAACAACAATAGTCTATCAGATTGGAATCGCCTACGTGTGTCAAAATTGAACGTTTCCATGTAATGGCGGCTATACCTTGTCCTATATACTAGCATTCAATGTTGGAACATTGATTTATATTATTCGATATATCAGTAACTACATGTGCTAGTTTGTACTTGGCCAATTAAACATGATTATGTTTTATACCTTCGTTCTAATTATGAATGTCATTGCTGTGAAATGCTACTTTATTGATGGTTCAAGTTGTTTTTTAAATATAAAGTTAAATGAAACTAGTGATAAAAGTACTACCGATCACAAATTTTCCAGCACCCGTTTGAATTATTAAAATGAAATTGAGATATAACTCGCATTTGCTTCATCAATATCTAAATCTATTATATTATAAAACAATTTCACAAACCTCAGTATATTTTAAATATAATGTAAAGTAGTAAAAAGAACAAGAGTCGTAGCAGCAAGATTGATTTAATATCACCTTGAGTTAAAGGCCATATCGATAAAATGACATGAATGGGTAACATCTTGACGACATCGTAGGCAATGATTGGTGCTTGTTATAAATAAGTATGGTCGTAAAGTTTGTTGCATGAGTCGATGTGTGCGATCGATTCTTCGATTCGACTAAAATCATCGACAGTAATAATCGGAGTGAGAAATCATAAAATCTTTATTTAATAAATCCACGTACATTGTTAGTACTGGAAAGCGAAATTTATTTTTTAAATTTTACGATGTTAGCAAATGTCACGTTGGTAGTTATATAATAATAAATACTATAAAAATATATTTATCTACAATAACAAACTTTTATCAATGAAGAGCTTATGTATAATAAAATAATGTAGGTACGTTAATAGAAACACACAATTCAGTACAAATTGTTAACAGTTGCGCAACATTTAAAAAGCTGTATTCAACGACAAATATGTCGAACTCGTTATATTTCATAATGGTGTGAACAAAATATTATGGGAAAATAATTCCTTTTTCAAATGATACAGTTTACACGGTACAGTGATTATGGTTTCAAAAAATATTTATTTATTTATTCAAGCGGAAGGGGAGCGCCCGTAATTGGCACATCACAAAAGAGATTACGGAGATTAGCGGCTAGTTTTGTAATTCAAATATGGTGGCCCGGTGGGCGACAATTCTCTCTGTTATGATAATATTCTCATCGTTTCATAATAATTTGTCCAGGAAACGAACGAGTGGACGTTTGTATACCCTTATAGCACTGTCAATGTCTGTTTTGCGATAATTGGAATGCATAATGTAGCGTCTTTTCCTGACTTACGACCGACTTACCACGAACTTCGGGGTTATATAACGGACTAACTTGTATAAATTATCGGCACAATGAATCTTCGAATATAAAAACTGTTTTATCATAATCTTTGAGAATGAGTTAATGATATTTGACGTAAATAACCAAAAGTGCGGATCTATTTCCGTTTGTTGACACGTGTTCTCCAGGTGTCGTAACATTAGTCGCGTCGGTGTCAATAGTCGTGTTTTAAGCGATTGCAGTAAGGGTTTGACTCTTAATAGCGGCAACAGGCGATCGCCTCTCGCATCAATCTTCTCGATCGTCACTGTCGACTCGGACTCGCCCCCCGCGATTAATCACCGGCCAGAACGTTTTCGATTAGCGCCGGATAGCACACACGGAATAAAAAAGCACGTTCCTCTTACGAACGATGAGCGTACACCATTTGTTTTAGCTTAGTCGCGGTCAAATATTTTGTCCCGCTTTCAAAGGGTTAAAATTACTTATTGCTGGCACTTTTTTTTGCAAAGTTCAAAGTTCGAGCGGCGATGTATTAATGAGTGTGTACAAATGTGTTGTACGGAAACAGGAAGTGTCAAATGGCATTTCGTTGTCTTTCCACGGCCCAGTTCTTCATAGCGCTAAGTGCGTCGATGTAATTGTCCGGCAATGCAAATAGCTTGGGTGTTTGATCGCGTGTGAGGCGCCGCGCTGTGTTTTCACGGCTTTGGGACACTTTTGGCCGCTTCAATGTAAACCGGACGGTTTGACGCACGATTGTTTAACGGGATTCCCTATGTTTGAGTGTGATCAAGATCTGCTGTTTGTACTGTAGTGACGCTATTATTAGGTATGGTCATAATTTGTATATATCTTCCATATTATATACAATTTAACTGACCGTCTTTTTTATCTATCAATTTAGAATGAATTTTGTTGTAAATATCATAAGTGGAATACATAACTAAATTATTTTAAATCGAGACAAATTGTAATTGTTTAACGTTGGATACTATTTCCTTCGAAGGTTATGTAAGCTGCTAGTAATAAAACATTTAAGTCGTCTAGTAGCAAATGACGATAACCATTTGTCATACGAAAAACGGAAAACAAAGGCTCGCTGATTGGTATTCATCAACACAGTCGTTCAGGACCAATCGAGCGCGACATTTTTCTACATCTACATATAGGTAAATAGCTCTTATCTATTTAAATTGCTACGTTTAAATAATATATTCCGACGATATATAGACACTAGAAACTACGCCCACGTGTATTCAAATAAAAATAATAGTTAGTTTATACAAAATGGCGGGTTGATACGGAACTAAATACTATTTTCAGATTTTCAAATTGCGAAAAATAATAATACCTACATATGCCTACAGTACCGTAAATGTATCAAGCGGTATATCCAATGCAATACCGCTAATGATACATATTCAATACCTACATTAAATTTGGATAAAATAAAACATGAATTACATATCTGAGTATTTAAAATACAGACAAAATTTTCCCATGGTTAAGAGACACAGCATCTCTTAAGAATGGGGATGTTAAGCCAAGTAGATAAAGCCGCGTGTTATATATTTTTGGTGTAATTTGTTATTAGCTTAGATGCTTTTGCTACTTCAACGGGAATAGGCAAACGGATCTCCACCCTTATTAAAGATGTCGGTGCAACACCTTTACCTCATTTCGTTATACATAATATGTGGGTCATTACAATATCAAATAGTTTTAATATCGACATTAAACGGGTCGTAATACCTATTCCTTTTCACCACAAAGGAAGGTACTATGACATTAGAAATGCGTCCACTATCTATTCTAATGGGTTCGTATAAAGCCATGAGAATCGAACAAGGTGTAATGCAGTTCCTATGTTTTCCCGATGCGGGCGCACGTGCGCTTGCGCACCGTTGCACATAACTTCCTACGCATATTAATATCTTCATTATTATTGAGGAAATTGCTTGGTTTATGTTATAATTTGGGTTATTTAGATGTAATTCGTAAGAGGTAGTAGGTACCGCCCGGCTTATATTTTTGGGTTTAAAGTTGTTTGAATTTATCTCGTTTTATGTTTCTGAGCAGACTTATGTATGACCTTCATAAAGACTATATTGGATTTGGATCATTCTCAATGAATTGACGATTACCTAAAAAAGTTTATTAGTAAACAACGAATAATTGGCACTTGTTATACGTCATTAACAATGCATTGACAAATTAATTTAAGAACATTATTAACAGTTATTTATGATATTATAACAGAAAATCTACAGTAAATAGATTGATAACTGTATGTGTAATAAAAAAACGGTATGTTTTGTAACATATCTCTTATTATCATGTTTATGTTTAAGCTTTAAGTACACCAGCATAAAATTCAACTGACAATGTCCATAAATTGACCATATATTCTTTTGTTCCAGTTGTACGAGATCAGCGATGATCCTCAGAGGAAGGAATTTCTGGATGACCTGTTCTCCTTCATGCAAAAGCGAGGTACGTTCCCACATATCTTATAATTCGGTAATGGTTTTATGAACAGCGGAGAGCGGGAAGCGATTCCCACTGATGCAGTACTGATGTGTTGTTAACAATGGTTTTAGGTATTTAGTATACGATTTTAATTTTAATAGCTAAGTATATAATCATGATGAAATAGAATATAATATTTTGATTACTAGTCGTAATATTCCAACGCGTAGGTCCATCCTAAGGTTGTCTGGAAGAGTTCGCTGACTGCGATAAGTCCGCCTGTTGTGCCTACATACATATTTTTACTGGTTTTTATTTTATGTGTATTGTTTTTTTTTTTACTTTTGGTGTGCAATAAAGAGTATCGTATTGTATTATATAACACGTCTCAGAATAATGGCAGCATAACCCCGTTGAATGGCAATGCTGTCAGAAATAGTAATAGGTATTGATTTGATGATTACTTTAGAATTATCCTACAATACTGGTTATAAGTTTATCTATTTATCATAAGTCAATAAAACCTTCACCTATTTTTAATTTTAATTACCTGGCAAATAATAAGTATCTTCCTTTAAAGTTACTTATCTGATGGTTAGCTCTAAAATCTGCATCTTATCTTTTACATGCTAAAATCAAGTCCATAAAACTTGTATAATCGTAAATCGCTTCCTCTTGACCCGTGTTTCAACCCCAATTTGATTAATCCTTTGTAACGATTGATATTCGTTGTAATTTATCACTACTCTAAATGTGCCATTCATGATCATCGATTGAGAGATACCAGCATAATAAGATATCTTGTTCCCAACAATTAGTTTCGAAACAGAGGTCCGAATATTATGGTGGTTAGATACAAATCAGATATGAGGTAATATCAGTCATTCGATGTATAAACGGTTTAATATTGGAGATCGGTGATCGGAGGATAAGATCTTGGGTGATGGACGAGGGAAGACCATGATCTATTAATGAAAGTGCTTCAGATATGGAGAGTAAATTAATATTTAAGACATTTTATAAGATATTAATTTATCAGCATACCTACTCACATAAATTAACTTAATAAAAGATACATATTTCAAAGGTTTTCTTTTCGTGTTCTCGATATGTTTTATATCGATATGAATTTTTATCGATTACTTAAGTGGTCCATCGATCGACCCCAATATTCTCAAAGGCTTTATCAAAGACTCATATTTATTACACCTCTCAATCATCCATTAATTTTACAGACATGTTACATACAAAACAAGTGTGGGAATTTGCTATACGAACCTTATCCGAGGAGATAATCGTTATATTTTAAATATCATAATAGAAATAATTAAGCAACAGATCGGACGATTGCTTCAGGCTTAGAATCGTGCGCGGGCGCGTGATTGATAACTAGACGGTCATCTCTTTCTGTCCTCACATTTTGTATATGGCTATTTCATTCTTACTTTAATTGATCCCTGTTGTAAAAAGCGCCACGATTGTCGCTAGATAGATCATGTTGATATCTGCCCGCCTTGTAGTTAGTCAAATCAATGTTATTGTTGTATTGTTTCTATGTGTGGGATATATGAAATTATGTGCATGTAAAACCGATTAAGTTAATCAAGTGGTATTTTGTCTTTGTCCTTTTGTTTCATTGCATTTGCTTAGTATTGAGTGCCGTCTGCAAAATATATGGGCGTTAGAACTGTTGCATGCTTTTAAAAAGTTGAAAGTGACTCGTTAATGTGGTAATACACCGTGAGTTTTTAATCTAGGTTGTACGACCAGGCCTCTAATCTAACACAGATTCGAAATCTTTTTAATCTTTAGATTTTAATGATATTCAAATACTTATACTTAATCAATAAATATTCCAAGAATTGGTAAAGAACGTTTAAAATACATTTTTAGTTTAAATCGATATGTATTTCTATATAAAGTTGTAATTTTGTTTGTTTGAACGCGCTTATATCATGCACTACCGTTCTGATTTATAAAAATCTATTACTATTAGAAAGCTATGTTATTCAAAAGTACCATAGGCTAATTTAATTAATTAATCATATAATTTAAATTCTTACGGAATTTACGTGGGTGTCATTAATACACAACTCCATTTCGAAGTAAATAACGTAGCACAGATAATAAATAATTTGGCAGATGTGACTGTCAGTATGGCAGATCGACTTAGACCACCAGACATCATGTTTATGCTACTTTTTGTAAATACTGTACCGGTTTCCGTAAGAAACGATTAGTGGCATATTTTTGTTCTTAATTGTTGCTATTAAATGCATCTGTTAATATACTAAAATAAAAATAGTAAATACACCTCAGAAACATAAGATCGTATGCGCCGTTATACGCCAGAATTCTTTAATCGTATGTGCCTTTATCTTGATCATTTGAACGAACGACGAAATGCTTCAGAAGTATACTAGTTCATCCAAATCTATACTTCAGAGTTCTAGAAATTATTATGTTACTACTGCTATGAAAAATATGTATAAATTTCTTAACAGTTGTAATTTATATTATCCAACAGGCAACAATTATATTCTTACTAGCTTTATCCACGTTGGACTACTGCTCTGCTCCAGTAGGTCAGAGCGTGATGTTTTGTGGCCTATATGTCAATCCAGCTTATAAACTTTCCCCGTACGAAATTTCAGCTAAATCCGTTCAGTAGTATTAGCGTATATCCATCTATCCAAACTTCCGCGTTTATAATCTATGTAGGATTGAATAAGATCATTTAATAATTTAATAAACTGCTTGTAAGACAAGTAAGATTTTTTCTCAGAATCCTATTACATTTATATTTATTTTAACGCGCAGGAAATGTCTTTAGTACCTACGTAACATGTTGCATTAATTTAATGTTACGCGTTGGTGTAATGTGTGTTCTCTCACACGTTGAGAGTATCGCAGCTCGCGATCAGACCTGCTTGCTTATCTTGTTCGAAATAAATTATTATTCAATTTATCACTCAGGGAACCGGCCAATAAACTTCTGGTTATTATTACGCGGTCACGATAACGCTGCAAACTAATCGTATAATACTGATTATGATTTGTTATCATTTTATACCACTAGACAGACACACAGCAGAGATTCACTTACAACTTTGCGTAAATCATATAATATTTAAAGACTTACAAATCGTTACAGCCGGAGGGAGTAAACAACATTTTAATAATTAGAATTAATTTATTCGACGTAGGTTAGCATGTGTGAGCCATCAAACGGACTGATCTCCTCGTATTAATAATGTTTTATCATTTATTATTGCCCGTGAGTAATGAAAGTTAGTCCGCCACGCCCCGCGCCTTCTCCGTACTCTGTCTTCGTCTCAGTTCAAAAAAAGAAATTAAAACTTTTTTTTAATTTTATCGTTGAAGTTGAACGTTTTATTTAATGCCAGCGACAAAAGCTTATGTTAATCATAATGTTGTGTGTTACACGCCTAACGCAGTGGGTGTTCTTATTATGAAACGAATCGATTATAGTTTTTTTTTATTCGATTCTAATATCGCTATTGCAAATCGATGAACTGATTTGATTGAAGGAAAATTACTTGTTAATTTGACAGCGATTGATGCATAATTTGAAGTAGATGTATGAAACTTTTAACATTCGGATTTATTTTTAATTACTTGTTAATTTATTTTTCGATTATGTTTCATGTATTACGCTGTACCTTTCTTAGTATTTTGAATATGCACCAAATTAATGCTTATAAAGAACGTTTTACATAAAATAGGCAAATTCTATATCTTACTTTTTTAACTTCGGAGAATACTTTTAAAAGTTAAAATAGAGAATTTTGATATCACTAATTAACTAATTAAACTTGAAGTCTGGAAAACAGCTATAAATCTGGTTCATGTTTTTTATCGTTTTGGTCTATTTGTCCTCTTATTAAGTAATTATGATAGAAGATAGGGTAACTGTGCCTGTTGCGGCCACGTGACCGTCTCGTTAACCGGTGATTGATCGGCCATCGGCCGCTCCTTACTACCACAACATACAGGATGACTTCACTCAACATTTTTAAATGAAGAACTTTCATTTAATTTTATCGATCATCTAAATACACAATAGACTATCGAAAACTTTGACAAGCATTTCAAAGAAAAAACAGCCATATCAGAACTTCTAAGAGAATAATAAACCATACATTAATCTCACTTTACTATCCTTCACATTATTAAATGATTAGATTATAATAATTATATTGTTACAAATTAATCACTGCGTAACAATCGGAAACGAATTCTTCCTGTTTAAACTTAAATAATAAAACATTGAATCGAATTAGCTTTAGTGCTTGTAGTTTAAATTGTAATTTATATGTAAACTAAATGTTGAGCGGAGTTTAACGATCACCATGTACGCTAGTCTATTGTTTCACTTGTTAATAGCGAGTATGGTATAACTAATAACATCTCATTCGGATTCATTTCCCGTGATTAATTATCTGTTTAATCGATATAAGATGTTGTGCCAACAGCCTTCTCGGGTTTCTAACCTTTAGCCTTTACTACATTTCCAACCATATAGTTTAAATTATAGAGCCTATTTTTGAGTGCAATACCTTGATTGTAGATTAGGTTAAAGAGTTGATCTATCAAATTTTTTTCGTCTCATTGAGGATAGCCTTTGTTCGGGTTTTAATTGGTGTCTTAAACATGCATGCGGTTAATTCGATTTCAAGTTTGGTCCGCTCATTTGTTTTTGTCTGTTTATGCTTATATATGAGTGTTAATCTAAAACTGATTGATTAGAATACTTTGATGGTGTGGGCGGAGACTTATTACCTTTTGAAAGTAGATTGTGGATTTAATATGAATGAAAGAGTGTAATTTTGTTTTTGTTCGCCTAGTTCATTTGTTTTTGTGATTGAGTATTGATTGTCAGATGGCTGTCTGCTTTGCTTATTAATGCTAATTAACTTAGTATGTAATGTTCAAATAAAAACTAATCATAATGTTTATGTAGTGTTTTGATATGATATGTTAAGGCGTGGAGAATTTATAGGGCTATGTGCATATCTAGTAAAGCAGAGCTGCCCTGCTTATTGTACTTGCAGTAATCGTCATTTTTGGGATTTTCACTTTTTAACAATTTTGCACAAAAATGGCAAGTACCTACGGCGTTTATCGTTAAATAAAAAACATGTTTCTAAAAAAAAAAACATGATTTTAATTTTTTTATGTATAGATTAGGGATCCTGAAATGTCATTTTTGCAAAAATGTGAAAATCCCAAAAATTTCGACTACTGCAAATACAATAAGCAGGTAGAGCTTGCGGAAATTATTTTTACCGTGACGCCCTTGGGAATTTTTCATTTTTGACGCCCCGTTCTCATCAAAAATTTACCTACCATATCAGTTGTAGTCGGAACCTAGTAAGAGTAAGAGGTAGTAAGAGGTGTAGTAAGAGGTTATTAGAAAAACTCCAAATAATTTTACTTTTTTGTCAAACTCTTCAGCTGTATAGGAATGAAAATTATAAGAGATATTTTTATTTTACTTACTTTTCTGAATGTCTGACAACGACCTTAGGTTTGCGTAGGTAGGTAGTACAAATCTCAGAGGCCGTGCTTTCGATCCCCACGCCAGACAAGAAAACTTCGTGTTCATTCTAATATTTCTAATGACTTCTAAGTAAGATGGGCTTGCCTATCTGAGCATAGCTTCTCAAATTAAGAGTCTAAGTCTAAGTCTAAGATAGGGAAGCCCTGCCTCGAAGAATACTTATTAAAAGTCATTACTATAGGTTAATACTTTTTGATATTCTAACCGTAACTCACATTCGTCACAGAAGCACATTATTGAATCCACCAAGTCTAGCCTGTCGTGCTTTAAATAACTGAAGATGGATGGTCTCTCCGATTAGAACAGGGGCGAAGATTAATGGTTTTCATGGCGATCATTGTCACTTTGCTACTATTTCGACTGTTATGGTTTTAATTACATTTCACATATTGTATTGGGAGTGAGCAAGTTTGGGTTAGATGTATAGTGTTCTATTTTTGAATGTTTCTTTTTTTATTTGGTACTAGTTGGCCAATATTAAATTTATTTATGTTTTGTCATTGTAACTTGCATGGTGTTCCATTTTTGAATATAACACTTTTTTTTCTTGTAGTTATCCAGGCCAATATTTAACTTTTTTTTGTCATTGTAACCTATCCGACTATTATGGTTTTAATGACATTTAACATAGTACCTATTTTATATAGGGAGTGTGCAAGTTTGGGTTAGTTGCATGGTGTTCCATTTTTAAATATTTAGAGAAAAAGTTAGAGCATTTAAAAAAAATTGGGATTCCTTGCTGTTAATTTGATCCCTAGTATATTGGTGGCTAAATCAATTCTCAACTCAAATAGATAAATTATAATTAACTCAATATTCTTATACCATATGATGTAGGTAAACATCCCCTTAAAAATACCCTTGTTTATCAAGGTGACGCAATAAGGAGCACCTGGCATAGTCGCGTGCTAGGTAGCGCCTGTGACGGTCATCTCGAGCCAATAACGACGCATATCGCACCGTCATGCATAGACCCACATCAGGGACACTTAACAAGTTATAGACGCAAGGCGATTTAATAATTTATGTCCCGTAGCTCCCGTACCATTAGTATCTTCACAATTTTAATATAGCCTATGTTACTTAGGGATAATGTAGCATTTTAATGGGGAAAGAATGATCGAAAACTGACTAGTAGATCTTGAGTTTATTCGTACCAAATATACATCCAAAAATACAAATCATTCTACATTATCATATAAGGCGCTCAATTGGTAGATAGTTAAGTAGTAGATAGGTAGATTTATCATCAAATTAGCTTCTTTAGCACTAATGAGGTACCTAAAGCTATTGTGCTATCTTAAAAATTTGTATTAATTGCAATAACTAGACATTAACCATAATTAAGACAGTTATTATGAATAGAACTGGCTTTGTTAGTATTATGAAAGAAAATAAATACTAGCTGTTAATATTGTGTTTTTCTTTGATAACAGAGCAAACTTTCAATATTGATGGTCTTAGTTTTTTTGACCTCATAGGTACATGTTGTATATGTCCAGTATCTAGATAAAATAGGCTACTTACCTATTTAGTCCTTTAAATCAGAATATAGCATCTTCAACAAAGCCTTTTTTAAATATAATAAAAAAAGTGGTGACGGCAAAGACCCACTCATTTTGTATAACCGCGACATCCTGTAACTTGCATTCAATGACAATCTAAACTGAAATTCGGAGGCGAGCGGGCAACAGTGTCGAAGCGTGCGGTGAATGGATGAGATGAAATCTTATCACTGCCAACTGTATTACAGTGGCTTATTGACATTATTTGTTTTATATATTGTTTCCAAAATATATTCCTTATTTTTGGTATTCTAATCTATGTATAAACTTATTCAAAAACATCAAAAATCATAGGTTAAAATTATTTTGAATCTGTGGTAGGGACACCCAGTCGTTCAACTTTTTTTTTTTTTGCGCTCGAACATTTTATATTTGGAAGGCTTTCGCTTTTTCACCGGGTATAGTCGAGCAGAGCTCCAGCCTAAATACAACCATAGTATAAAAAACTTAACTTATTCAATAACATTGAAAATTGCAGATTAAAAATTATTTTGAATCTGTGATAGGGGCGATGGTACAATCAAGATTATGTTTTACTGGCACTAGAGGTCACTTTATCATTTATATTTATCATTGTCAATGAAATCAAATGAGGGCAATATTTTTATTAATTTATATTTTAAAATGTTAATGTTCGTTTTGATAGTGATAACTGTCATGTGAATTATGGTGTCATCATCATCATCATCATGATGATGATGATGAACTGTCATTTGAATTATGGTGTATTGTATATCTACTTACTAGATGCTGCCCGCGTAGATTTTGATCTCTTCATACAAACTTTGCCACCCTTGTTCATCCACTTAAAGGTTGAATTTTTTTAAATCCTTTCTTAGTGCACACCTAAGCCATTGAAGGAATATTCTAGATCAATCTAGATCCAGTTGTCTCAGCTTGGCGTTGATCGACCAGTCAGTCAGTTTCTACTTTTATATATAAAAAGATTACATAGAGTCGTTCCGCGTGCAAAAGTCGCTATGTGTTATTTCGTGATATTCGGGTTTTTATGCAGTTTGAATCGTTATATTAATACTGTAAAAACAGCTATCTGATAAATGCAATATTTAAAGAGTTACGGAATGTAGCTATGTGACATTCATACATCGAAAGTTCCTAGCTATGTGAAATAAACACGCTAAGTGTTATATATTTCACATAGCCTAAATAAGTTGACTAAAGCTAAAGCAAAAATTGCGCCCGATATGTGCTTCACTGCAAATAGCGAGTTTTTTGGTTAAGTTTAGACTCGCTCGATTACGAAACGCACAGGTCGTGTATTTACGACTCAAATAAATATCTCTATGTGTCAAATTTGCCTTGCCTATTCAAAAGTAATCTAAAACGGGATAAAATATAATGACCACCAAAAATATATACTAGAGATGGGCCGACTAGCCGCCGACTAGTCGGGAAAGCTGACTATTCGGCATCGTTTGTAGTCGGCGACTAGTCGGCGACTATTCGGCAAAATATGCCGATTATAATCGGCGCATAATAAATGAAATAAAACAAATAATTTGCACTTGTTTTATAATTTCTAAACATAAATTAGAGTAGTTATCTAAAGTTACAGTCTTTACAACATAGGAAAGTATTAGTCAGTCAGTAATTAAGCACAGCGGCCGCGCGATCACTAAGCCGAGTGATGACGAAAAAGCCCGAACAGCTCCGACAAGTAGGTATTATGCTGATTTTCCATCAGAGTGGCGAGACGAGACGTGGCAAGGAGAGAATTGAAATTTGTATGGCAAATTTTCAATCCTCTCCCAGCGCATCTTTGGTGGAAACAGTGTGGCGAGACGAGACGAGGCGAGGCGTGAATTGAAATATTTTTTTGTGTAAAAATGAACCATATTGCTTCCGATCTAGAGTGTAAATTACTTTGCAACAGAAACACGCTTCTCGCGAGAGGCTTATTGTTCATTGCTACTTATTACCGTGTTATGACCTGAGAATCGCGATGGCTATTTTTAGAGGAAAAGGGCGATTTCAATTCTCTTCTCGCCACCCTGATTCGTGGAAAATCAGCATTAGAATGATCGGCATTGCCGATTAGTCGGCCGACTATTCGGCATTTTGAAAACCGATTAGTCGGCTAGTCGGTTAGTCGGCAAATACTATAGTCGGCCCATCTCTAATATATACTTGACACCAGAAAAATAAAGTCTAAAATTATAATAGTACTAGCTATTTTAGTCACGACTGCACTTCAAATTGTATTCGAACACCAAATGTAGTTAATGATCACCAAATCTTAGCGAGCAAATTATTGCGCTATTTCTACCTTAATAAAATCAATGAAAAATGACAATCGGTTAGGTTAGGTTAGAGCTGCGGCCATACAACGCACGAGCCGAGCGAGCGAAGCGAGCGGTGCCGCGGCAGCGGCCGGCGAGTGCCAGAACCGAATAGTAAATTAGTAAAACATTTAGGTACTTTTGGTGATCATTTACTACTTTTGGGTTAACAATGATTTATTTGGAGTCATTTTGCTTAAATACGATAGCTAAATGTTAAAACTTTGGTTACAATTTTACATTAAAATGCGGGTTTAATTTTGGTGATCATTTTTACTATATCTGATGGTAAGTTAAACATAAGCCATCTAAAACTACGTCAATTTGTTATATGTGTTAAAGTAAAAGTAAATTATTTAAATACTCTGGGTATTTTTTGAGAAAATCAGTTTTTTGCGTCTCCTGTAAAGTGTGTAAAAAACATAGCGATTATGGAAAGCGCAGCGACGATAATACGTATGCTATCTAATCAAGAAGTCAAACTGACTTTCAGACAATACGCAATATGCAATTAAACAAGCTTCAGCGGCTACTGAATGAATTGTTTTTTCGCCTTAACGTATGTACTAATCTCGAAAACGATTATTTCAGAAAATATGAGCATTATATATTACTGGGCATTTTGTGTTACAATACACCATTTTGTTTTGTACAGGCGGTCGCTGCTTCGTCTATACTAATGGCTATATAAAGCTAAAGAGTTTGTTTGTTTGAACGCGCTATGATGATGATGATGATGATGATGCTATAGGCTATATTTTATTATGAAGTTACCACGGCAACGGGAGTTCGCGCGAAGCTAGTTGTACAGAAAACTCATTTTCGTAAGCCTTTTAAAATCCATTCATTATCCGATATAAGACATGTGATGATCTATGTCATTGATGATCGTTGATCACGTGCTTTCCAAGGCATGGAGGGTAGTCCTTCAACCAACACATGTCCCACACAAAAATTATCACACAAACTATTTTTTCTTTAATCGAAATGTCGCGTCGTATCTCAACGTAGAACTATTTCGCATTCAATTTAGTTATGTTATAAACAGAACCGTATCTAAATGAAGATTTTAATTAAAAATACAACTATCTCATTTCGAGGAATTCCTTTAAGATTATGATCGATTATTTTCGTCGTGTTTTCAGCGTGTCATGAAAAATGTTAGAGACGTAACGTCGACGCGCTCCGCGGCGTATCGGGATCAAAAGCGTCCCAGCTGCTTGATTCTTATACAAATAAAAATGATATTAATCAACTCACGCTAGTGATGGAAAATGTTTTTATTGTTGACTAACTGCTGCCCGCGACGTCGTGCGCGTAAAATAAAGATTTTATAAGACATCTGAATCTACACGGGCGAAATAACAGAAAGATAAAATAAACAGAAGCCTACAGGTATATATATAGATATTTTATAAAATTTGCTGTGTACTAGCGAAAGTCCCGACAAAATCGATCCTGCCGTTACTAAGATTAGCCGGAAATAATAGACAAAAGATAGATTTTTTTTTAAATTGTGTTTTTGTCATAGTTACATTCTTATGCATTTAGTATATATATACCCTGTTATTTTTCCAGTAGGTATCGATGTTTTAAGAACACTTGTCTACAGAGGTAGATTTAATTCAGAAACTATATCATATAATACAAAATACATTTTGTAAATAGACACTCAATATTGCAACATTAAATTAATGATCTTTTGAAGCCTTAATGATAGGCAAATTATTTTATGTTCCTGATAATTTGCTACGTATTATATTTAAAAATTGATATATAGTTCTCATCACTAACGGAGGCGCGGTTGAACGATTTCCTGTAAAACGCGACCGCCGTCGGCACTTTCGATATAATCTCGTGTTTAAACGCACATTAATATATCAAAGTCGCGATATGTCAACATATTTTTAATTCGACGAAAATCCCACCAACGTTTATCGCTCTATTAATATTTTTTTATCGCATGTTAAACGTTCCTTTTGTCTTTGCAACCGTTTTAATTATTTTATTAGTGTTTATGCGTCGCTTTGATGTCCGAAGCGCAATATATCTGTTTCCATAACGCATTTGAATTTGGAACGTTACTTTTTATGTCAGACGCTGTCATTTGTGAGTTTTTATCGAATACAAATTACTAAGTTTTGAACGTAGTCGTTCGTATTTACGATCGCTTAATGAACCGGTTCTTTTCATAATACTTATGTTTATTGTTTCACAAATTCGGTTCTCATATTTTCGATATGCGATTCGTCAGTATCCGAGTTTTTACACAGAGTTTTACACAGAGTTAATACACAGAGGTCTTGTAACTCATTCAGAGTTGTGTTTAAATATAAGTAACTTAACATTTATATCTGAGGCAATGTATAGATTTTATTTGTTTAAATTAATGCCAAGTTTTTTGTGAACCAAATAAATATACTTAAAGGTTCATTAATAAACGTCAGAATAGCCGGAGGGTCGTGTCCAGCTAACAACGGTTTAACTTGAACGTAGCCGAATTAACCGATTGTCATGTTAATGTCAATGGAGATGTCAAACTTTCAATTACAATAGTTATTTAAGTATCGTGTTTTGACCAGCTGTTCTTTGTGAGTTAAGTCGGTAATCATGTTTTTATCTTGTACAGTTATGTTAAACGCTTAGTACGGTTACAGACATCTACCTAGTAAATTGTAAGTAAGAATAAATAATAAATATAATAGGTAGGTAGTTATTAAATGTGACTTAGTTTTATGTTTCACGAGCTGCGCCCCGCAGTTTTACCCGTGTTACTCTGCTCCAGTGGGTTGGAGCGTGATGTTTTGCAGCCTATATGTTAATTCAGCGTATAACCTATCTCAGTGCAAAATGTCAGCTAATTCCGTTTAGTAGTTTTTGCGTGAAAGAGTAACAAACATCCATCCATACCTACAAACTTTCACGTTTATAATATAAGTAGGATAGTTGGATTTTAATTTATAAAGTAAAAATGTTCATTTAAAACATTTGAGATATGTTATCGAATAATTTATAAGCATGTTTCATGGTATCATGATTCTCAATTTTATTCAGTGCCATTATATCCGAAGCGTAGCGGTATTGGGTCGCTTTAAATCTCACAGGTCGTGGGTTCGATTTGTGTAAATTCTAAGATTTATTTCCGGGTCTGGTTGGTTGAGGGACTACCCTCCGTGCCTAGCACGTTAAGCCGTTGGTCCCGATTATTATCATCTATAATAATCATTTATCAAGGAACGGGCGTTTCCTTGTGTGGTACAACAATCCGGCTACCAAGCGTGGTGAATATGGCAAATCCCCATCCCCGGGAGGAGGCCCATGTTCAGCAGTGGACGTTATACGGGCAGATGATGAAGCATACATAGGGACAGACGGACAGCGGGAAGCGCCATTGTTTTCTACTACGTTGAAGTATAGATGTGGAGTTATTTCCAGGTAATCATCAAATTAGGTGACCCGTTCACAAAACTCTAGTTTACAAACCAAATGTTGTGCCACCTACCATAATTTCGTGTCTTACGTGGGAGTGAAAATATATCATTTCGCTAAATTAATTTCGCGAATAAATCACATGAAATAAAAGAGAATGAACTATGTTAATAGTCTCATGACAAATACAGGAACTGAGTTATGTGTGCGAATATAAATCTAGAGCTCAGAAGCATTAGGTCGTATGTGCCTTTATTGTAAACTGGCACTTACGACCAAATGCTTCTGAGGTATAATAGACATACGTCCTTATGCTTCTAAAGTCTAGAATATAGTAGAAAAATATTTTATATTACAATAGATTTTTTTTTAAATGTTGTTTTGATAGATATTTTGACATGTAGGAATTTAAAGTGTTTGATATGCGGGTGGGATATTTATTATTTTTGTTGTATAGATGTGCAAGAATACGTTTGTTTATGATGATTAAGTTGTTATTATAGAACGATGAAACACATTTCTTCATAATTGATTATGATTTCAAGATTACATGAAAAATATTTTTGACAATCATACTTGAGATTTAAACTATTATATTAAAGCTGTAAATATTGTTTGTTTGAACACGCTAATCTCAGGAACTACTACTACTCTTTCAGTATTAGATGGTCTATTTATAGGCTATATTTAATTATGAACTTTCTACGGGAAAGGGCGTGAAAAGTGGGTGAAACCGCGCGCGGGAGCTAGTTTAATATAATTCGACATATTGTGTAAATATTCTTATCAAATATATTGTAAACTAGCTTTCCGCACGCGGCTTCACCCGCGTAGCTCCTTTTCCTCTGGTAACTTCATAATTTTATAGTCTTTGTTACTCCTGGATAATGTAGCTTTTTAATGGTGAATTCAATTCAAACAAACAGTCAAATCTTTCCTTTTCATAACATTACTGTAGTTTTTTAAAAGAACATGATAATGAACTAATACTACTTAATAAATAAAACGTGCACATGAACGTATACTAAATGCAAAACAAAGACCGTTTATAAAATATGGTTGACCTCACTGGTCCTAATTCTGGCTAAAATATTAATCGCCAAAAACGCATTGTGATCCGAGCCGCGTGTTTAATCGATTATGTTTAGGTATCGAATTTAAACGCTACGTTCTCGGTTTAATTGACCTTTCGAAATATGAATCTTTTCAATCAGACTTTTTAATTTTTAATGACGTATAAAAGCCTCGTTTCTGATTTCGAATGTTTATTTTTAATTATTGTTACGTTTTTATTTTTTATTTTATTATGTTGTTAGCTACGCACACTATAATTAAACCAATTAATTCGCAGTGCAATTGTTACGTATTCAAATAAAATCGTTTCACACCACAGGAAATCGTTACTTTTTTAATTAAAAAAAACTGCGAGCACATTTGAATATTCGATTTGTGGCCAGTGGACGCCCTTTCTTTCAATTTAACTCTATAAAACGGACGATAAAAGTAATCGAACATTTTGTTTCTGAGAAGTGTAGTAATAAAAAAAGTTATTCGTCACGAGAGGGGGGGGGGAGGGGAGTGTGACCGCATTATAATACTAAAACACGGCCGAGGTTTCTTTCCCGCCAGTTTGTATGAGGCTATTGTTATCCGTCTGTCCATCCGCATCAAATACGTCCATAAATCATATTCGTCATAAATTCGATACGAGTTACAATGAAAGATCTGTTCTTATTTGAATCTTAAAGATTTTCGTGTGTGACATTCTTCATAATAAATAATTGTATGACCGTTGTCGAAACTTTTGAGAGCTCGCTTTCTTAAGAATTTGGTATGCAAATTATACTAGTGTGATCTCTGACTGCATTCGATTTAATGGCCTTCCTATTGTGAACACGTTTACAAACCTCGGGCGTCAAATTGGGTAAAATAAATATTTTTCTTGTGTGGTAATTACAGTAAGTATATTATAGAGTTGAATCACAAATTGCACAGTAGCTATTGTTGCGTGGTCGGCCCCACACATCATCGCGTGTTTACGTGACGAGCACGTACGTTTTACTTTGTCGCAGGCGACATCTGCTGGACTCCGTTAACTTAAGTTGTCCCAATTGACGTCTTTATTGACTAAGCAGTAAGATTCAAAGTCGCTAAGATTAAAAAGGTTGAAAACTACTAGTACTAGCTTATCAAATATGGTTAATTTTACTTTCAACGTGTGAAGTAAATTTTATATGAAGTTTATTTTCAGATTTTTGTATTGTGATTATTTGTATGAAACGTGTTTAGAATTTGTGAAATAACGTAAAATATAGGGACAACTTCATCGGAGGTCCTTTGAAATGACCAATTTGTTATCTGACGAAAACAAATATCTGGCCACCAACACAATATCCTAATTTAGGACAACCCAAACTGAGCTTTAACGTGTAGACATAAAGTATGAATTGGGTTTTAATAATTCGAAGCCTGACAAAAAAGTGATAAGTCCTTTGTAATCCTTCTGACGCCACGGAGGCTTACTCAAACTTAATTGCTTTCGAATAGTTGTTTTTTCCTTAAATGTTTTATTATTGTATTTCGTCTACCTGAATTAGGAAACATACTGCAATAGATACGCAGACGTCCAAAAGTCGATAATTTGTCGCCTGACTCATGATTCGGCAATGTTATCGATACGAGGAATGTTTTTATCGAATTTTGTTTGTTTTGGTTGGTCGCACGTGGTATTAATTAAGATATATTTGTGTGTGGGCTGGTGTCATTTACAATAAAATGTTGAGTATAAAAATTGTTGTGTTAATATCTTTACGATAAACGATAGTATTCAAATATTTTATTGTAAACTAGTTGCTGCCCACGACTTTGTCCGCGTATTATCTTATATATTAACAGTAAAAATCTCGCCAAAATCGGTACAGCCGCTACTAAAATTAGTCTGAAAAATTTTTTTTTTGTTTGATTACTGTGCGGCTCAAATACAACGATCTTTCGGTGCTTAGAACGTTTGATCTATAGATAATTTCGGATGTAATAAAATGTATTGAACTAAATATAATTGCCATCTTAACTAAATTACTCCATAAAACATTGTAAAAGTAGACAACTTTATTACTTACCATCTGCAGATAGACGCCTGTCGGGATTTCCATAGAGACGATTTTGCCGCCCGCATTGTTGTCGCCAAGATTCTATACAAACATCCCAATTTCTTTTCAATAAGCCGCTGCTGTGATAAAATAAAGCAAAAAATGTACACAACTGTACTTGTTTTTATGGATTTATTACTGGGACACTTTCTTAGAACACAAGTAATAGCTTCAAATAATAAGCCGAACATTATTTTTCTAAAATCGTCTTGTATTATTCATATTTTTAGTTTTAATCAATGTAACGGTTACGAAGAAACATTTAAAATGTGAACCAAAATAGGTGTGCTTGAGTTATGAAGGCAATATTATGGGTCGAAATAAAACGTTTCAAATTAAACGCCAACAAAGGACTGTTCTTGTAATGTCAACACACGTTTCCCTCGCAAACGAGGCATAAGGAAACAAATGAAGTAAAACAAATGATCCGCAACTTTGTATCGATTCATGTCGATTGGCTGTAATCGATTGTGCTTCTTAGTCGATGGAAATTTCAAGATTATTCAATAATTGAATTGAATTATGATCTAGAATAGATTAACTATATCGTATTCGTAGATTAAATTTATTTAACCTTCACGGTCCCGCAAAAATAAGTATCTGAAGAAATTTAGAAATCTTCGTATTTATTGTAAACATTACTTTACTTTAAGGCTTGACAGTTTTAAAGATATATTTTTATACCCTCTGCCTTAAAAGTACTGTTTCACATAAACTAAGTTCATTATCATAATTAAAAATAATTCGAATTGTTACATTGCGCGTAATAAATATCATCACGTAGCAGGTCTAAGTTCTACGTCGTAGCGGAAGCTACGCGTAGTAATTATTGCCCGTAGTGCTTGCTGATCGAGCAATTTGCCGATCAGTTGTTGACGTTTCGCGGAAGCGTGCGCGCCGCGTGACGTTTACCATATGATTATATTCTGATGAACATAAAGACGTAACTTTATTTTCACGTTGAAGAAAATTACGACTTACTTTAAAGTAATAAGACTTTATTTTCTCCGTCGGAAATATTCAAAGTTGCCCCTTTCTTGTGGCGGCACCTATGCAATATAATTTATCGACTGTTTCTTAGTAATCGTACCCTCACTGCCCTCTACTAAATACTTCAATTTCGCATACAATTGTGCAACTTTGTTTTAATTACATCCAATTATTTATTATAATTGGATAAGTTCAATGGGCTGAATTCGGTTTGAGTGGTTCTATCCTAATGTGTGTCACGGTACTTAGCTGCAGACAAACAAACATACATTCCGGTTCCTAATTGTTTTCATCGGCTTTCTATTTATCGTGTCATAATAGCCTTTTTATCTTTTTATATGTGTAAGCAAGGGCTCTTTTTGATAAACAAATGCTAAAGCGGCCTTACGTCGTCGACAGCTGATTACCTTGGAATTAGAACTCTATTTCTATAACTATAAGAATACATTCTATTTGAACAATTCATTGGCCATTTGGTCATATAGGATCAGAGTTTGAATAATAGTAAAAACGATTAGTGAAACGGGTTGTGGATTCTGTAATCTTATCGGAAACTTCTAAGAACTTCGAGTAAAAAATAATAGGTTTTCGTCAGAGGCTAAATGGGTAGTGCCTATAAGATTGTTATAATTTAGAGTTAATCTTTTTAACTTCAATTCCATAGCAATATCATTAAATTCGCACATAAAACTAAGAATGTGATCGTAAAAAGCAAACTGTTATTATTTAGGTGCGATAGTATTATTGGCTTTTTCTTGCCTTGAAACAAAGTTTTCTTTAACTTGCTAACAAAAGAATCAATGAGAATACTTTTTTTTTTAATATTCATGCTTGTTCTTTTGTTGAGATCTAATACCTATTGGAACTACATAGATGATTTGAATTTGTCTTATTAGTATTTCGATGCCAAACAATGATGAATTATCAACGTCGTTTGTTCCAAAAATAAAAGACGCTATCAATTCATTTAAATAATTATACATTGCAATACTGTCTTTATTTTAATTTCATTCGCACTAAAATTACATAGCCAACCACTATTATACGTTAACAATTTATTTCTTCAACATTCGCCGGCCATTTTAACACCATTGTCAAGAATCTCGCTATAATGACAGCGGGAAGCAATTGTGGCACTTAATTGAAATAATTAAAAATAATTGTCCAATTGTCGTGCCAATTGCGAATGCACTGATGGATCCGTGCGAATCACACCTTGAAATCTTGATCCCTAACTGTGCCCTCATATTCGTGCAATTTTAGTGAGAATGGAGACGCAAATGACTTCATATGACTTGATAATTGCTATCCAGTGAAGGCGAAGTGGCCACTGCGTATAAGTGATGCATGCAAAGAGGGCAACTGTCGTTTTGAAATAATTGAATTGGTCGAAATGCAGGTAGAAGAGCCGGTTAAACTTGTAATTGTAATAATGGTATGCATCTAAAGTGGTGTGTGATCCATGATTGAATAAAAAAGTACATATAACTAGAGATTGTTGATAATAAAGATATAATGACTGATCCAATCAAAAGTGCTTATGTTTATTAATTAAATTCAATATTTTGTTGATAATAACTATTGTTTTTGTAGTAGACACCTACTGGAACTAAGTATTTATATACCAAACTGTTAGAATTAGAAATAGTTCCACATGACGAACACTAAAACAAAATTGTTTTAAAATGAAATCAACATTATTATTTAAACAGAACATGAATTTATAAAACTCAGAATCGAAATAGTCGAATGTTGTAATGGTCTAATTCCAGATAAATGGAATATTGTTAGATTTGGAGGTCATGCGTTTGGCTCCGAGCTTTATATTGTCGTTTGTGAAACATTATACTGACATCTCATTTATACCGACTTTAATTATCATGTGCAAATTGAAATTTGTTGTGATAGTTAAATATTTTTCATGGATTTTAATTTACTCTAATACTGTAAAGAGTTTGTTTGTTTGCTTGAACGCGATGTCACGAATATCACGAATGTCACGAATATTTAAATCAAACCTACTAGTCTCATTTGAAAAATTCGCCATTAAAATGCTCCAAAATCCAGGAGTAACATAGGCTATATTTTATTATGTTGCGGGTGAAACGTGCGTGGTCACGCAGGAAGCTAGTATATACATATACCGATGAATGAAGGTATTATTGACATTATTTGGAGTTTAATGATCGCATTGTATCAACTATTTACTCTTTGGCCTATTTTAATGTCAACAAACGCTAATTCCCTGCGTGTGACTAGGTTATAAATAAAAACGGGCACGATTAGCGTTTGTGTCATTAATCATTCAGTGTATAGTGTCAAAACACGTCCACGCACTCTCTGATCTCGGTACCATTCAAAAATTACACTTTCCAACGTTCTCTTGTGTTATAATAGAAAAGCTAGAAGCTAATTGCTTTTAAATTGTGTTTCTTTTTTTTTTCTTCATTTGAAATAAGTAGGACACCCATATTCTTCTTTTAATTCAGTTTGTCACGTAAAGTTTGCTGCATGCATCATTATTTGTTCTGTATTAGAGTTGACTCTACTGTCTCCGTTGTATAACATAATATAAGTACAATGCCCAGGTATTTATATAATCAAACCTAATATTATACAAATTTATTATTGGGTGCGGAAACGTGTTTGGCTGTGTTCCATCGTATGGTTATTGTAAAATTCCCAACTACTTTACCAAAAACATGAACAGCTTTACTTTGAAATTGAAGTGAATTTCATCAATATATTCCTCTAATTATTAATTCATCATTTTCATATCCTTTGCCGTCACCATTAGTGTAGTAATTGCTTGATTTAAATCAGTTTCAAACTATCTCCGGCCTGGTGCCAACATTTATAATAAGCACTCGCAATTAGCCGGGGGTGGATGATAAAATAATTCGCCGTGTCTCTGCAATCGCGCCGCTTATAGCATTGTTCCCACTTGATCTATAAGCGCGCTTTGATCAAAGGCGATTGCAACGTTACGTTTGTTTCGCGAGAATGTTATTAATCAAATCCATTTATTGCGGTCGCATTCAAAATTAACTACCGTGTATTAAATTTTAGTTCTGAGAACTGTCGGCTATCAAATAATTCCTACAATAAACCATTTGGGTACGCTGTTATGCTTCCCAGATTCTTATGCCATGTGAGCGTTATGAACCACAATAATGGCTACGCCATATCTCTGGATTGTAGCCAATGTTTTATGGACATTTATTATGGTTAATATAGCAATGTCATTTGTTTTAATAACATGTCGGTGTATAAACGTTTAATGCGAGCAGTAGCTGAGATCGCCGAGAGTGTGAAGGCTCAAGGAGCCGGTTCACCTATTGTGATAAAATTCGTGACGGGGTTTGTTAAAACAGATGTGACTCTCGTTCCTGCTTCTAATACTAAAAGAATTAAAATAAATAACAAAGAAGCAATCAAAGAATTCAGCCGGCAAACAAGAAGACATGAAATCTCCCGCGACGTCTGTCAAATTAGCATCACAAACGAAAATAGCGTCATTCTAATTATTTTGATGACTCAACCGAAATACAATTAATCTTGCCGCTTCTGTGAACTGTCCAAGTGACGGACGGACGAAAATATCACCGCATTTCGCGATAAATAATCTTGTGAGTCGAATATCGGATTTCGATTCCATCGGTGCTGCGTATCAAAGATTTTATACGCGTGTTGCGTGGCGCGCAGCGGAGCGCAATGCCGGCGCGCACTCTACGTGTTACATGTGTGCAAGCCTGCCAAAACATTTGCTACTACGCTGTCACTTTCATTAACACTAGCAGATTCATCGCTACCTTCTATTCAATGCGCTAAAATCACTGAACATTTCTGAAATACTTCAGTCTAAAACTGGTTTATAATAATATTGTCATCCAATCACTATTCTTAACTTTGCTTCTGTAGCTATTGACCGGGACTAGTCTAAAACTTAGCTCAACCTAGTGCTCTCGCTAGTGCTCAGAATTCTAAGACCGGAAATCAGCTGTCGTACACCGATTCCTACTGGGAGATCGGCCAATGCGTCTGCGATTACATTAGATCGGTTGATTCCTAGAGTCATGATTGGTAACACGAGACGAGTTGTGTTCGCCGGAACACTGTCTCAGTTAATTAGAATGCTTTGTAAGAATAGATTTGCCATCGACTTTTGAATGCTCTGCAATGATTCATCTGCGTCTGCCTGCAATCATCTCATCTACCACCTACGTTTTTACTTTTATCTAGATGGCTTAGGTTTTATTACGAAAATGTATTTATTTTATTATTCTAATGCATATAGCCGTATGATTACAAAATCTAAAGTCTTCCTGTAACAAATCTTTATCAGTAACAATAGGGCATAGCAGTTCCATTTATAGATTTACTGTTATTTTATGTTTGAGCATCACCATACATATTTAAATGGTTAGTTTAAAGGCGTTGTGATGTAATAGTATTTTATTAGAGGCTGATACAGTGGGGTATTGTGCGGGAGGCGCGTCGACGCGTGGAGCCGGGTGGTGACGCCGCGTCTGAGCCGCGTCTAGTCTCGATCTGGCCGCTCGTAAATCATTGCCCCTCAGATCCCAACACGGCCAACACTCACCGCTAAACACTACACCACTATAAAAATCTCAAATAATAACTTCGGATCTAAATCTCATAAAAATATGATTTCGGTTTTTTTTTTAAGTTTTTAAACGTTTTTAATCCTCTCGTGGTTTTACGATGTTGTAAAATTTGATTAATAACAGTTGCGAGTGTAGGTCTGACTGAGGTCGGACATTGTTGCATGACCCATTTATCGTTCGTGATTGTGCTTTATTTTGGCGATACGGCGCCTTCCAGACGAAACAAGTCTCATTGCGAGCCGAACCTGCACCCAAATATTATGTACTTCACTTGTTTCAATCAGTCAATGCTACGTTACGCAATACATTGTCTGAACGCTGTGAGTATTCGTCAAAACTGAGTAGAATTATTTGACTGCAAGAATTCAAACATTATTTATTGCCTATACCTACGTACCCCCATAATTACGTGTCGCTTAGTCAATTTATGTATTCGTGCACGTGTTTACATATTTGAGTTAAGCTTTGCTTTACAATGAACAGTAAAACTATGATCAGAGTAACCTTTACAACTATATTATATTCATAAAAATGCCAGTAAAGTAAATCTTCCAGTTACTACAGTTCTGTGCTATTATTGGTAATTAGATTTAGGTACCTACATATATAATACAATTCTAAAATATAACATGTAAACAGCCAGTATCGTTGGTGTGGGTGAGACAATAAGTCATTACGAATGTAGGTACACCTGTCAATCTACGTCTGCTGTCATTTCAATTTTTATTTTTCTGTATTTTATGTGGATTTCTACACATCGTCCGACACGACACTACGCACGACGGATGCGTTGCGTTATTTCACGATCCGTCACATGATTTGAACGGTATCGGATTTAGCTCTTGACAATGAAGGGACGTAACCGACTTACAGTTTTTATACACTTTGTAATTTATTTTTAGTGCCGATTTAAATTGAGCTGCAGCTTAAATGAGTAGGTACGATAGGATTTTCTAAGATATTACATCTTCACTACATAGTATAAAACAAAGTCGCTTTCAGTGTCCCTATATCCCTATGTATGCTTAAATCTTTAAAACTACGCAAAGGATTTTGATGCGGTTTTTATTGCGCTTGTGCGGAACCGGGGCGGGTCGCTAGTATATAAATAAAAATGAGTCATGAAAATGTATGTTAGACTTACGCGCATAACTTGAGAACCATTTGGTTGATTCGTTGTTTAATATATTGATAATTCTCTAAACAAGGGTTGTTTGAAAGAACGCCAGGCCCATACAGCTAGTTTTAAATAAAAATAATTAAAGTCGTCCGTTTTGTGTAGGTACAGCGACAAATCTAGACATCAGAATCATAAGGTTAAATGTTTATTATACTTCAGAAGCATTTGGTCGTAAGTACCAGTTTACGATAAAGGCACATACGACGAATGTTTCTGACGTGTAATGCCACATTCATCCTTATATTCCCGAGGACTAGAAATCAATTCGTGTATTATCAATTCTCACATCGTTAATAATTATCCATTAGATGTGCCTACAGCTTAGTAATTCATTACAAAATATTGACATCATTTTCTACATTGATAACCAGACCGAGTAATGAGATGTCGTGGCATATCTTGTTAGCAGTCGAATTTATTCATCGGAGTATATATTTTATCGATCGGAACGCAACCCGCCTCGGGGGGTTATAAAATCACACGGATAAATAAGTGTTCGATTGGAATGTAATTAAAAATATAACTTATTAATAATATAATGGTTTATTAAGGAAATCGCTGGCGGGTTTTGTGATGCGTCTGTTTGTAACATATTGTACAAATTATATACATATATATTGGGTATGTGATAAGTATGCAGTACCCATTTACTATGTTCAGTTAATATATTGTAATTGATAGAATCACGAATGCCTGATTCTATCAATTACCTAAATCTAAACCTGCTTTGTGTTCTCTTATATTTTTTATTTGAGGATTAAGAAAACCGTTATGAAATACATAATATAACATATAAACATAGCTACATAAATCTATTTAGAAAAATATTTAAGAGTAGTTAGTAATACATTTCTCGTCTTGTTACCGCGTTATTAATTTGATTTGTCAATTGAATGTTGTTTTATGCTAGTTTAACTATGTACCTCCTCTTTTACTTACATTTGACACTAATTGACAAGTTTAGAAACTATAATAAATAGGTTTTGACTAAAAATGCAATGGTTACTAGACGTTTTTTACTTTAAAAATAACAGGTATGGTGAGAGAGACAAGTGTTATTAATTGTCTTGTAATAAAGCTGAGCTATCTATCATTTCTTATCTTTTATTTTTTATATTGATTAACGTTTAATTTTTATCTGATACCGATTTAAAACTCATTACAAACGTTTTAGTAATCATAATTTTAAATCGGTATCAAACATAGGTAGATGTAATCAAATACACGATATTTACATGATAATCGAATTCGAATATCGATTATCACATTATTGATCAAGATTTAACAATTACAAAGATTATTTTTACTCGGCAATAACTGAAAGTGAATTATCCGTTTCCAAAACAACAATAGTCGATGCAGCAAGAAAAGAACAATAAACTGCTTGATTTATATTAATAAAGTAATTTATGAGCTCTTACAAATTGGCCTCGTGACGGCTGCCTTATCGAGTGGCGAGAATCGATAAAATCGATGTCGATATATCGATACAACGTTATTAATGGACAGCTTATTGTACTCGTTTAATGAGATAACATTTGTTTTATGAATGTTTTGTCATAATGTAATTGTAAATTGTATACAAAGTTAAATGTACCAGCAGATTTTATTTGTAAGAATATATTTAATACCCTTTACTAGTTCATGCCTTTCAATACATTTATTATTTTAATAGGGTTGTTAAAGAGAGATATATAAATTTGAAAAGACTTAATAACATTTCAAATCTTCCCGCCGCTTTTTTTTAGAACATGAAACAAGAAGGTGTTAGTAATCTCTTCGATTTGTTGATGGCCAATCAAACAATACGAAAATCAGTAAACCTCGGACGGCGCGAAAACATTTTTTTTCGTCAATTACCCGTCCCATAAAGAAATCGTATCGAGTATATCTGATAACTCATCCGGCGGGACCGTAAATCGAAACTGCGGCCATAACTCGCGCGGGTTAATTACGAATAAATAAATAAATAATTGAATGTGAGCGGCCGCGGGCCTAATCGATCGTGTCCGAAGGTGTCCGAGGTGCTAACAAGGCCCGCCAGCGTTCGCAGGGTTTGCTTTGAGCACTCGAGTAACCCGCTACTGCCTCGATAACACAATTGGATGCTACGATTTATTGTAATCATTTCTGGTTGCGTTTAATTGTTTTATGGTTATCGGATTCATTTTTATTCAACTGCGACAGAGCGTTTGCATGATGCTCAGTTGTTTTAAACGTAACTTAACGTGTGTTGTGTATAATCAGAATGGATGAGGTAGTAGGAATGTAATATCGATAGTTTAATTAGAAAAAAATACACAAAACAACTGAAAGATGGTAATTTAAAATAAAACTAACTTATAAAATGATTAGTATTCTAAATCTATACTACTTGGAAAAGATGATAGATACGTTAATTAGATTAGACTTTCATTGAATATTAAAACCGTCCATAAAAAGAAACTAGAATGTTAACTTTATGTGTTGCGTGTTTCAAGAATTTTAAAAGAGGATAAATTATACAATAGTCGTATAAAATACACAAACTTACATGGACAATACCTCTTGACATATTACTTACTGCTAAAAAATAAACAAACAAATACTCTCTTCTCTCCTAATTTCCAATTCTAGGAATGCGTCAAAGAAGGTCAAAAGTCAATCCAAGCCCATTGAAACCGACACCATCTAAACATAGCACGGAAGCCATTGTTCACTTTTCATAACGTTTTTTCGGCCAAACGATTGACGCGTCTCCATTTCCTTCACCCAGAATAGTTTTCCGTCTCTTCTATAATATAAAGAGTATCCGTCAACGGCACCCATCTAGATATAAGAATGTTGAAGATGAAGATAAGCTCGTTAGAATGTAATTAGCCCACGGATCACTCATCAGGGCTATTTAAATAGAAGATCATTTATACACGATTCGGCCTTCTCACTTTGTGTTTGTTATTCGCGAGTATCACACTTGGCGCTGGTTGATGCACCTACTTGAATTTCCAGGTGATAGACAAACAAAAAAACAGATAAATAATTATATTAAATATTCGCTTAAACTATTATTTGTCAGCTTTCTTTTACATACTAACATAAAATCAAGAGAAATCTTTCATTTATGCGAAACCATCAAAAAAGTTTTATTCATTAAAATGTTTAAAATAATTCATGAAAATTTATTATATAATTATACAAGTATAGTTGTGTTCGCAACTGACTTAATCATAAAAAATGCAGGATTGGCCGATGACTTGTAAAGAGTAGGTAGCCGGAGTGAACTGAATGCTAAAGGCGCAGGTCCGAATGTTATAGCTCAAATTAGGGGAAGCCTATGTCCAACAGTGGACAAAGAAATGCTGATAAAAGATTAATATAATGGGAATTTTACTAAAGTCTAAAATTGCGTAATATTTCCAATACTGATTTTAGACACAGTGGTTTGAATGAACATCACTGTTTTCCGTCCATTACCTATAAGTTTCCTTTGAGCCTAAATCCCGATTGGAAACAAAAATCAGGCCGATGGAAGGTGCGTTTGATGGACGAGCAGCTAAATTACCTTTTCCCCCCTCCCTACTAACGACTGTAGCCAAGTGGCTATTTATAAACCTGATGACAACACTTCCGACTTATATCTGGTGAATAATGGCGATTGGGATACTCTGAGATTGTTCTAGTAAAAAATATAATTTTACTTGCACATTTGAATAAGTGTGTAATGAAAAGTTTGCAGGATAAACGTAATTAGGTTTCCGGGAAATAGTACTTTTCGGTTGAATATAATTTATGATTTTATGTCAAAACTCTGCCAGTTTTATGACTAGAAATTATTGTTGTTTCATCTAGATAAAAATAAAAGATTTAAAGACTTATGCGAAATTTGTATGGCTTTATGAAAATTCTGTTGATAATTACAGGTCTATATAATAATATAGTACGAATATAGATATGTTTATTAAGGTACATTAGTGTTGCCAACCACAATTTCAAAAAACTAGGATTTGATGTTGTTATAGCAAGGACAATTCGTTTTTATAGCAGGACGCAGTTATAGTGTAGCAAAATTTAAATTAATACGTAAAAAAAGTACTTATATAAATATGTGTTATAAGAATATATGAGTAAGTGTTATAAGAATAAGTTAAATTCAAGTAATATAATGAATTTAAATCAAATTTAAATTGTATAATAATATAATCTTAAAAGGGCGCTTTAAAAACCCAGGACGCTGCTTCATAACTATCCAGGCAAAACAGGGGTACCTAATATTTTCTCTTCACCTAATAGATAATATTTACTGTTTCAAATCTGATATCTGATTGGCTATGCTATCTATCTGTGCCGGATACCACTTATCAGTTCATATAACAACACAAGTCTACAATGAAATCTGTAAAAACAGATACTTTTGCCTGTACTGTGAATTAAAATACTTCGAATAAAACTACTTAGAACTTTACGTGCGCCCGTTTGTACAATCTACATTGAATTGTATTGCTTGGTACTAGAGTTCATATTGGCATTCTAATTTATCGCTGCCGTCCACCAAGAGAAACTTATTTTTAATCAATCCTATGTCTATTTTATAATTATAATGTTACATTTCGATAGTTGTATTACAAATTTAAGAACGAAAAAAAATTCTTTGTATATAGTGTAGTTTATGAACCACTTTCTTGTTTTGAAAACAATGGAAAAAGGTAGGTAATCGTGGATTAGCTAACACAATAATTGAATCAAACTCATTAGACATTTAAAAAGAGTTTTATAAGCTTTGAAGCTTAGTTGATAGTTTTTCAAAACTAGGTGTTTAGTTCGCGAGTAGTCCGCTATAGTATGTTGGTATTATGTCACATCCGCAAAGTGCACTCTGTGTACGTTTCCCACGGATGTCCACATTTGGACATTTGTATACTAACACTGATGATTTAATGTTACCTAAGCTTGAAGATAATACGACAGTAAATGTTATATGTCCATATGTATTAGAATAAATATTATATATTAAATAGCGCGCCTTGCTTACTTGCAGTCTATGCCTAGACGCTATTTTGCACTTCTGACTGATTTCTGTAATAAAGAACTTTCATCTGCTATTGCAGATTGCAGATTCACGCCTTTTTTGATGATTAATATTTCTTATATCCATCCCTAAAGTCAAATCTACCAAATGTAATCAAATTAAGTTCAGCGAAAGCATAACAGATACTCAGACTATAACGTATTTGTCTACAAAGTGTCAATCAAAAACTGTTCAGTAGTTTAAGAGATCAACAGTAACAAACATTCATTATCACTAACACAATTATCGTCACTAACAAATATAATTATAAAAGTTTCTTCAATTCAAATCAAATGTCAGTGATCAATTTAATCAAATCAGATGATCTCGTAATCGATTGAGGTAGGCGTAGCTCCGCCCTAAGATCCCCGCCCGCCCTGCTGGGCGGATCATAGGGGATAGTTGGTGAATGATTTGATTGGGACGAGCACCTATGTGAAGATAATATATAGTATCTTATAGAAATGATTAAGAGCCTTCTTTATTGCATATGAATAAATAGCTCATTTATTTTATTAATTTTTCTAGCGGCCCGCCCCGGCTTCGCACGTGTGGACTTTTATATGGTAAAAAATTCGCCTCTAGGATAATGTAGCATTCCAATAGTGAAAGAATTATCGAAATCCGTTCAGTAGTTTTTGAGTTTATTCAAAACAAATATACAAAAATACAAACTTTTCTTCTTATAATATTAGTATAGATCGACTCGAGAAGAAGAAGATGTATAGATTTACTTACCTTGCCCCATTATCTAAAAAACATAGTAACGCCTATAAATGTTATTACTTAACTGTGCCGCGCGATTTCACCCGCGTTAATACCGTTCCCGTGGAAACCTCGTCTTAAAATATAACCAATGACATTCATAGATACTGTGGCTTTTTATTGGAAAAATAATTTTCAAAAACGGTTCAGTAGATACAGACATTACCTACTCACAAACTCATTAACTTGGCCAAAGTTTGTTTTATAGCTACTTTACAATATCTGTAGGTACTTTTATACTTATATTACCTACATAACAACAGTCGAAACATAGAAAACTAAATGTACTTAGGTCAATATATTTTTGCAGCTAACTTAAAATTAAAAAACATAATTATGCTGAGGTGACTTTTTCGGCAGAACATGCAAGGAGTCTTATTCTTTTGAGTATTTAACGAAATGTTTACTGTATATCTTGAGTTTTGTGCTGAAACGAATTTTCTTTATTTTTAATCATAATCACTATTAAGTAGACACTATCCAAATAGGTAATTTTGGTCATTTCACGCCATTTTAACTTTTATTTCTTGTTGACGTTTAGTACCCTTCCTATTTCTTTATATTAATTTTATTCCAGCCTAAGGTTGTCTGGAAAAGATCGTTGATTGCGATAAGACCGCCGATTGTACTATTCTGGTGAGCAATAAAGAGTATTTATGTTATGTTATAACTACAAATCAAAATGTCTACACAGATAATAAAATATATCTACAATATAATATTCACACCCACTATTATATGGCAAAGATAATCTAAATATAATCTACCCCAGTTATAAATACCGGCTAGTCTCACAGGAAGCGATATTACCTAATACATAGATAACATTAGATAGTTATACATTGAAATAACGGATTTACTACACAAAGCTGAATTGATACTAATAATTAAATGGATTACAAAAGTTAGACATGCGTGTGAGACAATATGACAACCTCCGTAGCGTAGCGGTATTTGGCTCGCTTTAAATGTCGGAGTTCGTGAGTTCAATCCCAACACCGAACAAGAAATCTTTAGGTAAATTCAAAGATTTCTTTCCAGGTCTGGATGGTTGAGGGACTATACCCTCCGTGCCTCGGAAAACGCGTTAAGCGGTTGAGTTGGTCCCGATTGTTATATCATCATCTATAATAATCGTATATCAAGGAACGGGCAGCAGCGTTTCCTTGTGTGGTACAACATAATACTGCGGTCACCAACCCGCCTGCCAAGCGTCGTGACTATGGCAAATACCCTCTTCTGGGAGGAGGTCCATGTTCAGCAGTGGACGTTATACGGGCTGATGATGATGATGAGACAATATGATATTTCTATCAAAAAATATATGATGGAGGTTATAAAGGGACTACCAAAAATCAATTCATTATTTAAAACTGGCTTCCCTCGCGCGATTTCGTCCGCGTTGCTCCCGTGTCTGAAAAAAATGCATACAAATATAATCGTTTAAATAATCGTTAAGATCGACTTCTAATTTCTTTATCTTTTTAGAATAACTTGAATACTATACCATTTCCTGCCACTTATATCTAAGTACACAATAAAACAAAACAATATAAACATACTAATATATCGTCAATCTTCAAGTATCTGTAAGTTATTTTAGACAGTCACCATTACTGTATTCATGAGGGAATCAATAATAATTGTCCTTTCTTATAAACCACAGTGTCACCTTCTCATCCCATTATGTTAATGCAGCATTGTGGGAGACTCTTCATTTGTTCTATCTGCCAAGTTCCTCCATTGTGAGACCTGCCCTTTGACTCCATTGTGTGTTTTTTGTTAAACAACACCGGATTATTTTATTTCCGTTATAGCTTTTGTTGTCTCATGTTTATCATTATTATTTACAATATTTTTTTTATGTGATACTCTACTTTCTTAGTTATCTTAGAATGTTGAATAAGTGTCTATGTCTTTAAATTTCAATAATTTATCAATTTAGACCACCTAAAAGATTTGCACCCGCATATTAGGTATAACCTCTTATGACAGAGATGAGATATTCTGAAATACTCACGACAGGTGTCATCGACCATGAAAGAAGACTAATAGAGCCGGGAATGCTACAAATAATTCAAAACACTGACTCGTAAAACACAGGATATCCTAGTTTAGGAGACAGGGTTTAACAAATTTGTACGCCTTTCAATAAATGTGTAACGCGAGGTTGACATTAAGCAAATTGTAAGGTATTTGTTCAATCAAGATTTTTATTTATTTATTATTATTATTAAAACCGTGTTGTAATGCCTGTACAACAGTATACCCGAACAAAAAAAGAATGCCTAGACCATTCGGTTATATGCATATTTATTTAATATGCGGTAGACGTTTCCTACGTCAGCGACCGCCCTCCCTCCCTCCTTGGTTTGCTAAGAACCTTCCGGTGCCCTCGTAGACCCGAAGTCCGAGAGGCCCGCGAACTGTCAAGTAGAGCGACAGTTGCACAAAACTCCCCTAAAGAAACTAAAAGCCATAATCCCTCAATCTCCCCGTCAGCGACCGCCCTGAGCCGAGGTCCAAGCGTCTCAGAGTAGGTTGTTTAGGTACTAGTTTATAAAGCGTTTAATAAGGCTGCAGTCATGCCCCTTTATACCCGGTGAAGTAGCAAAAGCCTCTGCTACTCTGTGGATCTTCATTTGAGTTTCTTAAGTTTTCTTACATATTTTCAAAGTTAAATATATGGGTACCACAGAAAACATGTTCATGATTTTTTAATAATATGATTATTAGTGGCGACAATATATTGATAATATAAACGGTTAGTGTATAAAAATGCTTCGTCACGACCGGGACGCCGTACCTTATTGTAATTTAAATTGTCATTCAAATTACCATTGAGTGTGGCAGTAAACGCGGTGGCACTGGTGTCTCGGCACCTTCGCTCCCGACTGCTTGGCTTTACGCATTTTAATACAACAATACATTCGACATACCTATTTACATATATATATTAAAAACCTGTTTTCTTAATAATATATAATTGTATTTGATTGATTTTATAAGTTATGTAACAATTAAAGTTTTGTCTAAATAAACACAGACAAAATAAAAAGTAGCCTGTATTATCTATTCTTATATTATAAAGCTGAAGAGTTTGTTTGCTTGAACGCGCTAATCTCAAGAACTACTGGGGCGATGTTAAACAATCTTTCATCATTAGAAAGCTACGCTATTCAGGAGTGACATATACTATATATTAACGGGAATTATACCTACCTTATATAATTAGCTTCAAACAGATACTTCAATTTTATTTATTTGAATATAATATGTATAGAAAAAGACGCATTTCATTGTCTCATTAGTAATTTTAAATTTGTTGTTAGGTATAAATATAGTATCCAAAAGAACCGACGTCATGCAACAGTCTCATCTTAGATTTGCAACAATGTTTGACAACAAAGGGAATGATATACAAAATTAAAGGTTTCCATTCCGATCATATTTTACGATAGCCGTAAGCGACAAAACGGTGGTCATAAAAGTAACCATAGCCAGAAACCGATGGAACGTCTGCGCCATCGGCACAATAGTAGCTGAGAACAACATTTTTGTTAATTCTCTTCGGACTTTTCAGACAAATATAGATCTAATGGTAGTTGATACGTAATTACAGCCTAACCCTTAGCACAACATTGTAACGACGAGACTCATTCTTCCTTAGATTTTCTTTGGAACCATAAAAAGCAGAAACACGACTAAGTTAGGAATAAATTATATACTAACATTTCGTAGAGATCCAATCCTTTGGAAGCAACAAATGGCAATAATTACTTTCCATTAATGTTGGAAAGGTATGAAATGTCCCTCGGCGTGCTCGAACGAAACAAAAATAGTATAATTATTGATCTTCTCCTTGAGAATTATTAGCGAATATTTTAAAAGTATGGACAGCGCGTCATGCATCTCTCTGTGCTATCCGGCGTTTTATTTTTAGCTGAGCCGCACATACAAGTGTTACATTAAAATAAGATTTTATTGCGTGCATTTACATTCGATGTGCCATAAGTTTCACATAGATTTATGCTTGCTCATCAAATGATAGATGGAATACTATAATAGTATTGGTTCGTTAACATTGTGTGAGCAAGCGAAGGTTTATTACAATTACATTATGTCGGTATTGTTCGTATCTGTCGAGTCTCATAACGCGGCGGATAGTTCAGCTTTACGGCCGTCGATAGTTGCCACCATCGTTTCGTGGATTCCATTGTTGCATTCATCGCAATGATCCGGCGTAGTCGCATCGTCGTCTTTCAGCCGCATCCGACATTTCCATTGTTGCGATTTTATAGCCGGTGTTAGCGTCCCCGCGGAGCTCGTAAACCACGCACCGGCGCGCGATACCGCGGCGGCAACGACGCGGCCGCGTGATGCGATGCGACCGCATCGCCATCCGCCACCGCACACCACCGATTTTCATTCGTTTCTAATAAATTGATACGAGGCGCGGCCCCGCGCTCATTGGTCCAGAGCTCCTTCGACTTCGATACTCGGACCTCGGCTGTAAATCAACTTTACAACCTTTAATTACAGATATTTGCCGTCTTATATGAGTGTACGGGATATCGGAGGGCCGTGCTCGCGAAAATATAGCATAATAATGGGTATTGACCCGTAATGGCTCGCCTGTAGGTACTATCGGCCGCCTTTGTCTTGATTGTTCGAGCGAGAGTATATTCTTTTCTGAATGATTGCCAATTACATCGAATGGCCTCCTGAATTCAACCGTGCTCTGGAATACTTTAATATTTCCCGGTGTGATGTGCTTTCGTATAAAAGATTTATGCGTTATTGGGTTATAAGATGCGGAGCTTGTGTTTTGATGGATTTGATTCATTGGCGTTTTGTTAATATTATTGAATTTTGATGAGGACAACGTTAGAAGCAGGAATAAGTTGGGTATTCGTAGTGAGAATTGAAGCTCAGGGCAAGGCGCGGGCACACGGGGCGCGGTTGCCACAATGTTGCACCGGATAGGGCCGACCGGCCGCTGTTTTAATGTCTCTCAGACGGAATTACGCTGGATTGTTCTCAACTTTACTGCTCTTTTCATGATTGATCGTTGTATCTTCAGCCTTATGTCATTTTCGCGCCGTATCTCTCGGAATTTGTACTACAAGCAATAAATATAACATTGAGTTATGGTAATTTCGCAAAATTATAGCATGTGGTTGTTACTGGTTCGTGTATTGTTAGGTTGTTTGCTCGTAGCTTATATGTCTATAGGTAGATATGTTCAGAGTTTAATAAATGATTATTGCTTCATATTAAACGAAGCTTCGGATGCAAATGAGCTTAAGTTTTGTTTCGAAGTGTGGAAATTAACACTAGAATGATCGTATTTCTAAATTAAAACCCCGCTCGCAGCCGCAATAAATTCTTCCGCCCATAAACTTATAACGACTGTCTAAATAGAGGCTAGCTGTCATTTATGGCCTTAATACATGAATAAGAAGTAAAATAAACATTACGACCGCGTGTCTTTAATCCATTTCGCACACCTTTATAAATGCATATTGCGTGTTTAGAATTACTGGTGGTGTCAAGGTGGGTGATATAGTTGAACTTTGTAAATGTTTTAATATAATATTTTATCTGTGAATAATATTATATTTGGATACAGTTATTTAATGCAAGTTAGACGCGACTGTCAAATGAAAATACACTTTAATGAAATAAGTTGAATCTAAGTGCTTGGTGGTTTTAGAAATTTATTTGCCAATACTTTAGCAAAGAAATATTTAAAATCAAGTTTAAGAATCGGTTGTATGGACCTCTTCATTTGTTCTATATAAAATAACTGTTGATAGACTGCGTTTAGTTATATAGTATAGGTACATGCCGTAAAAATATAGTGAAATGTATTTTTTTTAAGTTTCAATTATTGTTATATTCATAAACTAATATTGGGATAGGATTGTTAAATGTTTTGGTAGATACTTATTGTCACTTCACGTGGGTTTACTTTATCATAATTATATTTAATATCCTGATGAATATTTTTAATCCTACTAATATTATAAACGCGACAGTTTGTCAGTATGGATGGATGGATATTTGTTAGTCTTTCACGCCGAAACTACTGAACGGAATTAGCTGAAATTTTGCACCGGCATAGGTTAGACGCTGGATTAACATATAGGCTACAAAACATGTCGCTCCGACCCACTGGAGCAGGGTATCGCGGGAAACCCCGCGGGGCGCAGTCAATCAATACTTACCTATAATATTAGTGGAAATATTTGATTGTTCTATATTTGAACTACTGGACCGAATTCATAAAATCTTTCACCTTAGAGAGCTATGTTATTCAGAAGTAACATGGCTATATTTAATAATCGAAAACGGGAGCTACGCGGGTGAAATTGCGGGATAGCTATAACATTTTTTTTTCGCAATTTCTATTAGGTATTCATTCTTATCATTTAAATTTACTTGTAAAGTCAACAAACATGGAAATAAACCAACTGTTCTTAACATAAATATAGATAGAATGAGTTATAATTGTTTAAGATTTATTTCATTTCCTCTCTAGTAGTCTAATTATTTCGTCATTATTTTACATTACTAGCTACATTTATACTACTTCCATAAATTCAACCCAGAATGAAGTACATCTTATGTCGTCACATCAAAAGTAAAACTAATTCCGTAATGTTATTAAACTCCGCCGAGCATTCACTTGGAGCTCTACCAACGAATAATAAAGATTGATCGAGTCGAATCGAGAGAGGGCGGCGCAATCAAAATCGTATCAGACCAATAGCGAGCGGGCTCGGGGCCGAGCGCGGCTCTCATTGGCCCGGGGTGCTCCGTAGGGCCTTGATACTGTACTCGATAAGCGGGAGGCGTCGATTCATTCGATCGATTATCGCTCGTTCCGCCGAGCTACGACCCAACGTCTACATCGGCGCAATAAACGTTGTCCACCTTCTCTACTTATTTACAACTCCGATGAATCAGCACATTATGACATTTTCGTCATCATATAATTTTATTACCCCATTTAATACCTTAATCGCCGATAAAACGCCACTCACAATTTATATATGCTCACTTAAAATTAACCCAAGTTAATCTGGTTGTAAAACGCGAAGCAAATCAAAGTTGCAATCTGCAACACTTAAAGCAGATTAGTAAAGTAATCGGGTGTTATTTACAATCCTTTATCAGAGTCGGGGGCGTTCGGTGGACGATTTACGAGAACGTCGAGTTATCGGGACAAAAGAATTAGCCTTTCTAAGCGACATCGAGTGCCAATAAATACCTGGTGAGGTGCGAATAATCAATGGCAACAGTGTAGTGCGGTGACGGCTCGGAATTTATACCGCGTACATAAAGAGCCAGGTCCGGATTAAAAGTCTGGAGGACTCGGGACAACGAAGGCCCTTTGGTCATTAATTATTTACCAAATAAAATGTTATTCATTGAATGACATATCGTGAAACCAAGAAGATTATATTAAAATTAACAGATTATATAATTAAAAGTATAAATTACGTGGAATCAAAGTGTTAGCGTTAACGATCGAAACTTTTCATGCCTTTTTCGCAAAAAAATGTTTTGTCGAAATATATTAGGTATATATACCTAGCACAATATAATGTGTCTTTAAAAAAGTGAAGGTAACAGGAACACAAAAAAAAACATTTATGTGGGGTTCCATCTATTATGGATGCCGTATGTCTGGATGTCCTTCCTTAAATCCGGCCCTGTAATGAGCGTACCTTAAACTGAACCTCCATAAAGTGAAATTCATAATACGAATTTAGCGTAAGCTTTCGTAGTAAAAGCAATAATTTGTCACAATTGGGCGCGATTAGATTGGCTCCGCTGGCGATTTGACATAGCTCGTAAATAACGCTTCGAGCGGCCGAATTGAGTGAGCCGTCAGTGTGTGCTGTGTGGGCCTTTATAAATGGTACGTGTATGCAAATAGCTGCGCGGCTCAGCGCACGCGCATCGAATCGCGCGTTTTCCGCCGCCGGCCACGGAATGCGTTTTGTGGAAATCGTTATTGGGGTGATTGCTTTCATAAACAATAGCTTTTGTCCATAGGTTCTTGTAAACTTGTTATTTAGCCAGCTAACGGGACTGTGAGCATGCCGTTGATAACGCACCTACACTTTATGCAATGCTCGGAGTCATTCGATGGTGGAAATCGTGCTTTATCTGTACTATGTTCAATAGTCGGTAACTTCTGTAATTGTATTGTAAGCTAGTATGCAGTAACTGGTCTGCAATACTTTGGGTTCGTCATTAATGATGTTATTATCAAGTCATCATCATCGGCATCCTTCGACGGGTGTGTTGCTGTAGTCACCACCCTTGGTAGACGGGTTGGTGACAGCAGTATTATACTGCCCTTTACCATTGTTATAGATGATTTTATAGCAATCGGGATCAACGCGTGCCTCGGAAAGCACATTAAGTCGTGGGTCTCTTTATTTAAGTCATAGAAAAACGAAAATTTTCTGCGGAAACTTCGTACAATTACAACTATTTATTAACGTGCCTATTGCAAATATCAACATAAAGGTTCAATACAGAAAATTCAATTGAATATGCAATTTCCAAATCTGCAAATCTCATATTGCTTGTCTATTGGAGTTGTGCCCTTCTCGAAATTGGTCATTCAAGTAATTCATAACCTCAAGTGTTCAATAAAGAAACTTCAATAATAATTGTACTATCCAATTAACTTAAAGGGAATGGTTGCATTTTTATAGTTACAAACACTAGACATCAAAGCAAGTTGCACTATCAAAGAATCTCCAGTATAAGTTGAGCCGCGTCATCTTTTACCTGTAGTACTCAAAGTTAAAGTCAGAGGTCAAGTTATTGTGGTGACCGCCGTAAAAGTGGATCACAAAGCAACTTAGTAGGGGGCAATAAAAATATAAGTCAACGTGTGACGGCTGTGGGTGGCGGGCAACCTGTAGTTCGCGGTAGAGGTGGGCCAGTCAATGAGAAATCGATTTGTCACTTTAAATCGATACCGTAACTTACACGTTAACGTTTTAACAATTCTCAAATATATAAATTGGGGTTTTTGGGTAGTTTGTTTTGAATTATATGTTGATGAGTAGATGACATTGCTATATTTAAACTGATAATTTGGCATGATCGGCTGAAAAATCTTGTTTCTTTGTACGATTAACATTTGGAATTAGTGTTGTCTAGAAAATGTATGATTCGTTCAAATGATTTCTTTTTATAGAACAAATAGCTATTCCTAATGTTGTGTAGGTGAATTCTGGTGAATCCTTTATCGATTCGGAGTAGTTACATCACTAGCACTCAATAGTGACTCACACACCTACCTATTGTTTCAAGTATTTTTGATTGGCGGTAACACTGTCTCATTAGTAGGTATTTATGTAATAGTTCCGTTACTCATTGTCTCCATTTCGACATATTTTAGTAGCTAGGTACTTATACTAACAGTTATATTACAGCGTGTGTGAATAATTGTGTCAGATCCGTAAAAGAAAACATGCTGAATTCCATACAAACTTAAAAAATCATTTTTTTCATAAAATACCTATTATATTTGTTTGGAATTTGGTACTGAATTGTGATATTATTTATTTGTATCTTACTTATAAAATCGAAAGCTGAAGAGTTTGTTTGAACGAGTTAAATAAACCCATTAAGCAGCTGCCATTTGTATTAAATCTCCATTTCCATAAAAATATTGCATTTTGAATAGAAAGTTGATTAAAATTAATGAAATGAAAATTAGCCATGAAGACTTTGATAGGCAAGTAATCATAGCCATGTTTGTTTATGAATAATATTTGACAAAAAGTATGTCTCATCTGGTTATCATATGGGTGAAGGTTGACCTTCCACGGCTCTTTGCCTAGTAGGATTCCTTCGACAATTTAAATTAACGACTTCCAAAATTGACAGTTACCGTCACCGGTTCACAGAATTCCACCAGCTATACTTAGGTAAATTCTTCAATTCGCTCAATTCTGCGCATCATGTTAAACCATTTACTGTTCGAGCAATTAATCTGAGCGGGTGACGTAGCACCCTGCACCCTACCCGGAGCACCCTGGCCCAGATAACCGGGAGAATGATTAACTACAGACAGGAAGACGGATTGACAAATAGTCGTTTAGGTATTTCGCTAATGTTCTGCTCTCATCAATAAACGATCGACGGTGTACGAAGTTTGTTCTGTTTACGGTAATTTATTTAGCATAGCTTGTGTTGTTAGAACTGTCTATCTACTTTAGACATCAACTTTAGGTGGTAATACTATCTGGATTTCCTAATTTAAAAATTCGTACAATATAATAATAAAGTCAATAAGTCAAAGTCAATAATATCTTTATTCATATAGACACAATTCAAAAATAATTATACATGTTCTTATGATGCGTCCATTTCTTTTCCTACCACCAGTTCAAAGACGTGGCAACTAAGAAGAACTGGCAAGAAACTCAGAGGACTCCATTTTTAAATAATCAAATCATCATTTATTTAATAATATTTCCATTTTGGGTGGATTGTTCAAGAATGACAATGATGTTTTAAAATACTATTTTTTATTATTTTATACAGTAATCCTGATATTTTGTCAAGAGTTGCTAGGACTGCGTCCTTTTTATTTAATAGTTACAAATTTACCAGCTGACAATTTACATATTTTAAGATATTTTTCAAAGTTCTTAAAGACTTGTAGATTGTGTACGAACTACAAAGAGATTTATGATAAATAGATGATATACAAATACTAATGTGAAAATGCACTTGTTTTACGAGTGATATTGCTTGTAAAATACATGTGTAGTTATGATAAACGTATGCTGGTGAAAATACATGAATTTACAAGAGAAAACGCTTGTGATACAAAGCCTGTAACGTTTAATATTTGGGCATTAATAGAAACGGACGCATAATAAGAACATGATTTTATACATTTTTAATTGTATGCCTACATATCTCTGTCGAATATATCCTATGTTAAGGTCTGCCATAAAAACAAGCAATTACTGAGAGATTTCGTTAAATGTCATGTTTTGTAAATTGTTTATTAATACAGAAACATATTAAGTTAATTCTTCTTCATTAATAATTTAACTAAACAACACATCAGTAGTACAAAAAATTGTCTGTATTATTTATTCGCGTCTCATATTTTCTCTTCATCTAAACAACATAGTGCCATTTAAAATGATGAAGACCTACATCAGTGAAAACGGAGTACAATGATAGGAACAGCAAGTCATTAATATATCAGAAATAAGTTTGAATTTGCAATATCATTTGTTACTACTGATCTGCAGTCCACAGCCGACAGTAACTCGATCTGTGACGAAGCAAATGCAAAGCAAAGCGAATTGTTAGCTACAATTATTCAGACAGGGCTGAGTGATGCTTTTACTGACGTTAAATGAATATTGCTATGTAGTTATTTGTATAGGGGAATCAGTTTATTGGCTGGGATTTCGCGTTTTATTTCTGTACTCGGTTCATTTAAATCCGTGACATTTTTGATCCATTTTTCATTTATTAATTCCTAATAATTCCACTTTCTTTTTATTTCTTGTTGTAGGACTCTTTGAGGGCAGTCCGATTATTTAACATGGATAATTTAAGTCACAAAATGTTTAGGATGTTGTGAAAATATAAACATTACACAAATATCGCTCTTCCAGCGTAACTAAGTTCCTTCCAGTTCCTTATGGAAGACAGTGTTAACAACCACAAGTCGATTCGTTACGTCATCAGAGCCGGGTTAACAGTCAAATTACAGTAAATCAAATGGTCGCAAACAAGCAGCTCGCACAAACGGATAGGACTTCCGTGGCCACACGGGCTGTGCTAAATCCGTGCTACTAACATTGCGCACGCATCGTAAAAGAGCGATCTGACGCGCTTGCGCCGTAAATCATCGATCGTGCGATGCGATTTTATACGCCCGCGCCCGCCACTGCCAACTTGACACGATAGAAAACTTTGCCATTTTTATTAAAGGTTGTACACATCGATGAAGAGATCCCCCAGATAGCAAGTATAAAAATGTTTTGAGCTAGATTGGCTTAGATGGCCATCGAAGCGTGTAATGCGCTCATAATATTGATTAATGCGTTTTGTCTAAGGTCTACTGGTGTCGAGTTATAGCTGTCATCACATCTATCTTCGTTCTTCCAGCTCTTGTCAGCCTTTTAGTTCGTTGAGTTAATATTTTCCTTTTTTGTAGAACGGAATTGAATCTTTGTCGATGTTGATTTAATCGTCTACTTGTTAGTATTCCAATTAATATATTTAAATTATTTATAATGTTTTCAAATCTTTAAGTTTTCCAATGCTGAGTTTAGTTTGACTTCTAAATATTCACCTCAGTGCGTCCAGTAAGACATATCGCTGTATGTTGTCGGTTTATTTTTATATAGACATAGTTTGGAGTGCGCCTTTATGGTTCTTACAGAGCAATAAAGGGTTTTACAACTTGCAATAGTGAGTGAATGTACTGCCCGCCTGTATTCGAAGTGCTTCAGAATCCTATCTGGAGAGATTAACATGTTTCCTCATGGCACCCGGAGTCGTATGTTAGTCTTCATTATTTTGCTATTAATGGATAGACACATAACCATTGATTAGAAAATTTTACTAAAGCTAGAATTTTTAATCCCTAATAGTATTTTTGTTTTTTTTGTAATAAACAACTTAAACTCTTGTCTATTATTATAGACAAGAGTTTAAGTTGTTTTTTGAATGATTTTTTTTTAATTAAACAATCTTGAAACCGAATTTGATTTTATAACTTGTGTCATATTTTAGATCCTTACAGATCTTAAAATTTTATAGTAGACGGAAGTGGTAGGTTTTTACTAAGTTCATATATCACCGAGTCTAATCCTTTTACGTTTAGCCGTAAATTATAGACTTATACAAATTTAACTGTTTTTCATTTTGTATTACTTTCTGGTGATTAGTCTGAGGATGGTGACATATGAAAAATAGTTTATAAACATGTAATACCTACTATGGATAAAGAAATAAATAAAGAGGTAGAAAGATTTTAAATACGTAGGACCATAGAAAATAATCTATGCCATTTTTAACATTAAGGCTTGCTCGCCTTTGTCCGAGGAAGTAGCAGAAACCTCTAGGCTAAAATACTACGGACGGACGATATTTTTTCATGTCATTAATTAATAATCATTTTTATTGTTTCAGGCACACCGATCAACCGGTTACCTATAATGGCGAAGTCCGTGTTAGACCTGTATGAGCTGTACAACTTGGTGATAGCCCGCGGCGGGTTGGTCGAGGTCATCAACAAGAAACTGTGGCAGGAGATCATAAAGGGACTCCGGCTCCCGTCGTCGATCACTTCGGCTGCCTTCACATTACGTACACAGTAAGTACTAGATGTTTTTAAACCTTTTATACAGACGAATGCATTTACAAAGGATAATTGGTAGTAACATCCTTAATTTTGATTAAAATACAGAAAAAGATAATACTGATGAAATTTAAACAGCAACAAAATTTGATTAAGTATTTTTCAAACGCAGAGAAAATTTGAAAGCTTTAGTTAAGTATGCCACAGGGATGTTAATCCCTTCTGTTTTTCCATTCTTTTATATACTTAGAATCCAAAAGCATCGTTGTGTGGTCCTTTAAGTCAGGAGCTCACTCCATATTAGATACTTCTTTGTATCACATCCTCATTCAAATTCTCACGAGGTGAAGACAAAGGTCGGTCCACAATAGTGGTACGTGAGCGTCTGACGACAATATGACAACTTCATAATTAATAACCTTAGCTCATCTTGGCCGATATAATCCCATTTATCTTTCTAGAGTTCCTTCACCTCAGCTTTTGTCGGATCTCATAAAGGTATACGTTTACGATTCTAAATGTACGCCGGTTACGCACGAAGCTATGATTTCAAACGTAACTTCTATTATTCTGATCTGTTAGTTTGTATGCGTCGTCTGACGTTAATTTTCATAGTCATTTTAGTGATTTTGTTAAGAAAATGGTTCTGTGGTGTTTTCGGTGCCGCAGCCTAAATGTGTATTGTAGTGGTTTAAGAAAGTTAAATGGTAGCCATTATTGTTTGGTTAACGATTGCGATGTCGTTAGTTCCAAATGTGTGTGTAACATAGCGTCGCCGCACGCTGACAAATTCCATATGTGATACCTATTTGCAAGGTTTTGGTAAACAACAAAAAAACGTCATATTTCATTAATAAAATAAAAGCACTTCAAAAATTTTAATTCAATATTATTGACATTTATTTAAGATTTAATAGGAATAATTTTTTTTTTACATTTTATTACTGTTTAAAAATTGCACATAACTAAATAAAAATGTGAATTTTGGCGAGCGCAACGATGATAGTTTTCATTTTTAAAACTGATGAGTTTTTTTATATTCATAACAAAATGTAAAATGTAAGAAATTGACCATATTTCTTACATTTTACATTTTGTACAATATATACATCTCCACAATGTTTTGTAAAATATTTTAATATCGTTATAACTCAAGCCACTTTTCATAGTACGATTCGTCAATAGAATAAGAATATCACCCCGCGACTGAAGACCGTGTCACTCAATTCTAAATTTAGTTCATTTTTAATTCTCATCGAGACAATATGAAATATCTGTAATGCGGCAGCTAAAAAGTCGAGTGACAGTCATAAAATTAGACAAACAGTAATGACGAATGTCGTATATATAGATAGAGTGTGACAGTTTTAAAGGTGGCGTTTTTATGAGGCGTCGGCGGGTCTATTGTATCGACTTATTAAATATGTGACTGCTTAATATGACTTATGGAACTATTACAATACCACATATAAAATTGACACGCTACATAATAGGATTAAAATTGTAATGGCGTGTATTATATTTAAAGTATAGACATTTGATCATAATTGGGTTTGGAATATGATTTATAGATATGTCAGCTCTTGCTTCAAGTTATAAAGTTATTATTACAAGATCAACTTTAAAGGATTGAATGGTGACATTGAGTGTGGAGAATTTTGATTTATTTTCTACTTGATAGATATTTAAGATTATTTTAAATGACAATGATGGAGCATTCTTTGAAGGAGCCGCTTCGTAAAGTGCATTCTTTTAAAAATGTGAAGAAGTAGCTTTTTTTCTTCAATTCAGTTGTCAAAAAACTACATGTCGCGTTTCGATAGCATAACATAAATATCTTATTTAAATACGGTCATTAGTCTACATCAACCCGTTAATTCTATGATACACAGGAGATGATCCAAAAAGAAGCACAATTTTTAACAAACAAAAACAAAGTTTTTTGGGTTTCCACGAATATGGTTCGTAGACTCAAATTTCTTCGTTCATTTTCGTTTGATCGAATTCAATTGTCTACTTAAATTGAGCAAATTTCCTCCGCTCATTAGCTATCGATTCACCTCTTGACCTGTTATACAAGTAAGCGTTCAAGCATTATAAACTAAATATGATTCATTTCTTTTCAGATACATGAAGTATTTGTACGACTATGAGTGTGAGAAGAAAAACTTGTCAACACGAAGTGAGCTGGACGCCGCCATTGAAGGCAACAAACGCGAGGGGAGACGCGCTTCGGGCCAGTATGATGCGCAAGCTGCATTAGCTATGGTAAGTATTTGTACCATCACTAAACGCTGTTCCTAGAATTATTAGGTGTGCCACAGGGTTTAAATCTTGGTCTTTTATTGTTTTTAATTTTAATATTTTACATTAGTTTCATTGTCTAATATAGCAGGTTATGTTCTTAATTTCATATTTAGTTGTTTAAATGTCTTCTCATGACAATTCATGCCTTACATTTCATGCATGATAAAACAATCCGATGCTTTAATATTTTTAAGGGCTGACCGGAAAATCCCACTAACAGGTACCTACACTGTGATGTTTAGTCGTTAAAAATATTAATTAAAATGGCAGTAGAGCTTATTTTGCCACGTAAATTTACCATCTTCTTGAGGGTAACGATTTTGTAAAACATATATTATGCCTATTTTAAATCTTAATGTTACGTTTCGATTCGGTAATACTTATGGCAAATCGTCCTGCCGATTATTAGCAGCGACTAAAATCACGGTGTATAGGTTTATAAATAGCAGCTTATAATTTTAACATAATGCCAAAATAAAATCGTGATACATCTCTGGAGGAGTTAACACTAAAAATATTTGAATTTGCAACATTCTCTATAAAACATATTTTCTGCAGCCTCCGCTAAGCCGCGGCGTGCCTGCGTCATTGGCGCAGCTGTCACAACACATGCAACCGCTGTCGCTGTCGCTCGGCGGCGTGGCGCCGCGTTTGCCGCCGTTGCCGCCGCACGCGCCACACTTAGCGCAGCACGACATAGAGTACCGCGTGCGCGAGTACATGAAGATGATACAACAGCAACGGGAATTAATGAGAAATGGTTAGTGTGATTTTAATGTAAAAAGGCTAATTTATTTAAAGATTATGCAGTTATTAGCTTGGTGTGTTTAAAATTAAAAGCAATTCACCACCACAACCCACGGAACATCATCCATGAATGGTGATGGAGCATCATCAGGGTCAACACCACCGGGTGATTGTATTTACTTTTATTGTGCTTCCAAAATGATGTACAAAATCGTAAATCAATAGTATTTTTGGAGGGCGGTGCAAAAAGTGCAACTCAGCATTGAGAATTAACTCTAAATAGTTAGTGCTCTATTTTAGATTAGGTACTAAGTAGTAGTAGTAGCCTGATTCTATTATGTAATTATGAATGTATTAACTGTAATACTTCCCCACTAGGTTCAGAATCCCCGCCCAACAACGGCCCCGCGCCCATGATGTCCCCCCGCGACGCCGCCGCGCTCAGCGCCATCGACGTGTCGCGGCTCACTCTGTGGTCCCTCTACAACAACAACAACAACAACAGCCCCGTCACAGACCTCGAGCCGCAACGGTCAGTTCAACACTGGTACACACTTTATTATTATATAGGTTTAATTTTATTATTAAGAACTAGTTTATCGCGGGTTCCCGTGGGAACTTCATAATGAAACAGGACGCCCATCTTGATTTCTTTGCCTGCAGTCGTCTTGAGTGGAGGTCCAGTGGAGTCCGTCCAAAAATTTACTTGAAATATAATCTCAAAAAGTTTGTGCAAATATGATCAATTTCTTCTCCTACCGAGAAGGATCTAGAATATACCTACGTTAATTAAAAAGTTGGTCTTATAAATAAATCGACTATTTAAAAAAGGATACTTCTGAGTTTCTGGCCAGTTCTTCTCAGAGTTTCCACGTCCTGTACTGGTGGGAAGGAAAAGAAATGGACGCATCATAAGAATTTGTTTTTTTTTTTTTACTGTGTCTTTATGAATAAATAAGTTATTGACTTTGACTTTACAATATATTTTTCCTTTTTTGTTACAGCGAGGCCTTAAACCTAAGCGAGAGTCCGAACTCAAGCACAAGCGGTGGCAAGCGCGAAGCGTGTCGCTCCCCCGCGCCCCCCGCCAAGCGTCGCACCCCGCGGCCCCCCTCACCCCGCTCGTCGCCTCCCGCGGCGCCCTCCCCCGCGCGTCCGCGTCTTTCCCCCCCGCACCCCCTCAACGGCGCCACTACCAACGGTGTTAACGGAGCCGCATTCAAGATCACCACCAGAGGTAAGAGAACATTTGAATTCAAAGTTATGGGTTTCTATTAAATTAAAGGAACATCCTATTACAATGCCAAAATGGCAACATCTTGATATTTTCCTTTTTTAAGATAATGTTATATTTCAAGTTAGAAACGAATTAATTTTCAACGATAGGTAACCAAATAAACTTTGTGTATATTATTAATAAGAAAAAATACGTTATGTACTCTAAATTTTTAATTGCAAGACATGAAAATAACATTTTGTTCACTTTGTAATGAATTTATTTTTATTTCTAGGTGATGCAAACACAGGTGATCAACAACTAGTAGTTTCAATAGAATTGAACGGCGTCACGTACGAAGGCGTGCTCTTCCCCTCCGGCAATGGACAGAACGGACACAGGCAAATGGTCTCCTAAACCATCATAATAATGTGTTATTTTAATTAATTATTATAGTTATATCACTTTGTGATTGTTAATATCGAGTACTGTCCTCAGCCTGATATTTTGACATAACGTAATGTCAGTTCATATGCTGTTAGAAAACTTCGACCAATTATTTGTCAAAGTTCGGTATATTTTTAAATTAACAAAAAGAACACTAAAGAATTTAATAATAAAATTTTGCGCCTAAATGGTGTATGACATTTTTATATGATTTAAGTGCGTTAATTGCCTTGTTCTAAGTTTTAGATCAGTATATATGTATATATTTTTGATTAACATCAAATGCAGAATGTTAACGAATTGTCCATGTTTATAAGGCCAGTAAAGCGAGGGGACTTGGTCACATGTAAAAACTGGGAATGAACTTACACACTTTGTAATTAAAAATAAATCTACCAACAAAAGTTATTCAAAGAAACAAAACATCTTATCCCATCCATTTCTCCCCGTCTTCTCCTTGAGAGCATAGGCAGTGAACTTCGTCATCAGACTGCGTTTTTCATTGAGTTTATGCCTTTAAACCACCAACTAAAATATTTCCAGAACTTTACACCACCAAAGTAAAAATAAATTGGTTAGACGTTAACTCAAATTCGATAAAACTTGTTGCTTCTCCATAAACAAAAGGCTATTTTTCTATCACAGTTGTAAATACTCGATATTATCAATTGCAATGTTCATATCATTGTTTTAAAGATTGAACTCAAATTATTCGAGATAAGTACAAAATTTCACCTGACGGTTTATCCAAGAAAGATATTAACGTACTTAGTTATTATTAAATGTGATTAAGTTTATTTTTTATATTTTTTCAAAATATTTATAGTTCTCAAATTAAATTACGTCACTGCCTAATATGGATGGGAAATTATTTGTAAATAAAAACTGATTGAATAATTTCAGAGCCGAGATAATTTCGTTTTAAAGAATGTTTTGTATGATAATTTTAACTTTTTATAATGTCATAACGAGAAATGACAATTTGTGTAAATATAGATTTTAGTTTTTATGTTATTTATAATTTGACAGATGTGTTATGAGTGGACGGTGAGCGTCTGTTTTGTGTTTGCGTTGTGACGGAACGTATTTATGTTACGTTGATGAGGTAATCTACAGTGATAAGTGATCAAATTAGAAATGCAAAATATAATCAAGTGTGATCGCGAAAAATTTGATGATATAATTATATTGCAGTTTTAATTTGATTTTACAATATTGTAGCAATTAAAACAACAAAGCTATTCAGTACACACAGAGCTTGCCGCGTACTAAATAAAGTGTCATGGCCGACATATTGATTTTTTGATATCTGTATATTTACAAATTTCTTAACTTACGTATATTAATGAATAACTTATTCGTACGTTATTCATTCGATGGCCGCTCTGAAATGACTCCTAAATATTTGTCAACTCAATTCAATTTATATAAGATATAACGTAACATGAATATGTGTCCGTCTTTTTGTAAATTACTGTAAATAGAGATTATTTTGTAAAGTAGTACTGCGATTTATACACCATTTTGGTATTTTTGTGATTCGTGATTCAAAAGGTGTATATTTGATTTGTCTCTGAAGATGTCAGTATTCTATTTAGTGAGTAGTTATTTATACATTTTGGCAAATAACCGTTTTCTTTGAATGGAAGTCAGTTGAGGTACTTATTCGTATGTTGGGTTTGCGTTATCATAAACATTTTTATCGAGAAAATGTTCGATATTGTATTAAATAGTTACATAGTGAACAATTCGTTCAAAGAAAATGATTGCAAGATATTAAATTTTAGATGTTGTTGTTAAAATTAAAATGAATGTTTTTGAATATAAAAACTAAAAGATATAAGTACTGATAATTCTACATTTGTCACAATTTTGTATTACCGATGAAATTTTATTCTATTATCAATAAAAATATGACTAGCTAAAAATGTCTGGAATAAAAATGTATAACAAGATATTTCTATATAAATAATTTGAAGTAATATTATTCAGACGGGCTACTTAATCGTTCACAAGTAGATTGTTTAGCATCACAATATGCCATTTTTAGACTTAATAAGTGTATTTTTAAGTTACTTCACTGGAGTGAATGAATGAAAGCATAAATAAGTATGAGCCGTGCAATTATCGTTCCGGAGCTGAGTACTCTAACAAACAAACGGCAGTTTGACGATGACATAGTTGACGGTAGCCGTCAAATTTGAGGTCGACACTTATCGACGGCAGCTGTCAACTTTGAGGCCGACACTTATCGATGGCAGCCGTCAACTTTGAAGTCGACACTTATCGACAGCTTCCGTCAACTTTGAGCTCGGCACTTATCGACGGCAGCCGGCAACTTTGAGGCCGACACTTATCGACGGCTGCTATCAACTTTGAGCTCGACAGTTATCGACGGCAGCTGTCAACTTTGCCGTCGATAAAATTCCGTTCGTTTGTACGAGCTCTAACATAGCTTGTCCCCGTACATTCATAAGTTGTCGTAAATTATAATAATCGTAGTGCAATAAGCAATATCCAAAATTACGATAAAAAAATTAAAATCTCCAGTAAAATGTTATAATAGTGTTGTAAAAATATTGAGAAAAAGAAAAGAAAAAGATTTTTTGTAAATGACTGATTTAATGTTTTTTAACTGTAGTTAATTTAATGTATTTAATTTTAAAAATTATTTTGTAAAATTCAATTTACTATTGTAGCGTTGAGCTAAGTAGTTGGTAGATTAGTACATTCCTGACGATGTACAATAATGTTAAGGGCTACTATATTATAATCTGGCCTACTTTGTAACAGGTGAGGCCAGGCGATTGCGCATTAGCGAATTTCGTATTACACCAAAAATTTTTGATGTATTCAAATAATTATACACGAATAAATAAATAATTATGTATTACGAGGTTTTGATTTTCATTTTATTAATTACCAAATCTGGTACATTTATTAGTACCAGTGATCATTATGAAAATTATAAGGTAACCTAAACCTTGACACTCCTTTTCAATCCCTTTAGGGCCTATGCACAACACGTTTTTTAAATGCGCCGTTGAAGCGAGTTTGTAGCGATACAGACGCAATAAGCACGAACAACTAATTGCTCTGTAAGATAAAAGCGCGCCGCCGCGCCGTCGACGCGCATTTCTCAAACGCGCTACGACGACTAAATAACATGGTTAGCATAGGCCCTAAGAACCTACCAACGTCACTAAAGTAATATTTGTATAAAATTCCATGGTTAGATTAGACCCGTCGCCGCGTCGGTTTCAGCGGAGAGTTGTTCGATCAGTCAGTCAGTTTTCGCTAAAAATCATAGGTTTAAAGAATCTTTATTCTCAAAAGAACGTATAATACGTTCACTTACATGAGAGATATTTAAAATTAATTAAATCATAACGTGGACAATGGACATAAATAAATACTATTGTATACTATACAGGTACATATTTGGTATTCATACAGATTGGGTTGAAATTGAAAATACTATGTGACATTTTATTGGCGTAAACTTTGGCTTGCATATATATCCACATTATTAAAAAAATGCGAAATAAATTAAAGTATGGAATTAATAAAAACCGCAGCATGTGAAGTAAAAACAGCATTATTTTAAACTAGGTACCCTTTATATTACTACGAGGCATTTTGCTACATCACCGAGCATAAAGGCGAGGCCTCCAGTATTAAAATTAAACCAAGTAACTAAAACTTTTATCATAATTTTATTAATCCAAATCGTGAGATTGGCTATCATTTTACATTTATTTTAATCAAAATATGTATATCAATTTTAGAATAGAAATACGTAATATGTATTTCTATTTGATTTCTAATCTAACATTATATTATATTATATAATTTTGTGCTTAAATATATATTATTCTATTTAAGCACAATATATTATTAAATATATATAATAGCGCCATCTGTCAGGCAAGGTTAGAAGTTCCAACTACGACGTACATGTAGCGACATCTATTTAAAGTTAACAAAATGAAGTTGGTACCAAGAGTGAAAGCGTTGTAGTTGACTCACAGGTTTAACAGTTGGTCGTTAGATGGCGTTATATGTTGTTAAGGATGTGCTACCAGGTGTTATAAAACTATTGTTTATTCTGTGCTATTAACCTTTGTTTATAGCACAGAATAAACTGAATATTTTCATACGGCTGTCACATCATCCAAACCACTAAAACGACTGCTATCTAACGCAGGATTAAGTATCATGTTCATGATACTTAGTACCTATGGATAAAGGGAGTGATATTTCTGAAGAATTAAATTAACCTAAATTCACTTCACTTTGTACCTATTAGGATCTACTTCCTACCTTCAACTGAAAAGTAGGTAGGTATACCTATCGGCACAATAAGCGTCCCCAGGAACAAGACTTTTACGAGACTAGGTAGCAAACGAGTTTGCGAGGCTATTGAAGTTAGTTTATGGTAGGTAATTTTATATTTTTGCGTCGTTTTTCTATTTTACAGATAATTAATAGTCCCCAAAATTACCTTCTCTTCTAGTCTTCTACCTTCTCTTGAAATGTTGAAGTTTATAAGTATTTATTAATATTGTAGCACATGTTACCTACTATCACATGTCTTTGACTCAAATTTTTACCTCGGACTTAATAAAAAGTAAAGACGCAGCGCTGCGAGTGAAGCCGACAAAACTCTGCCTTGTCGTGTACAAACACTGCTTACGCACGCACACGAACGAATTCAAAAAGCGGCCGTAGCCCAATGGCTAGGGCGTCGGACTTGTGATCTTGAGGTCGCCGGTTCGAACCCCATTCATTGCACTACCGACGTGAACCCACTCGTAACAAAAGCATTTTAGCTTAGCACGAGGGGTTAACAAGAATAATAGTAGACTTAAAAACTCTGCTAGTAATCTTTTTAAAAAAGAATAATTATGCCTTATCTTGTCAGTTGATCTGTTGCAGACGTGTGTTATATCAATAATACATTAGTATTATCTATAAGTACAATATACATACTTAAGGTTTATTTCGGTGCATTGTGTAGTCGCATACGACTGACGCGCGCGGCTGATAGGTAAAACTTTTGTCAGACGCCAAGACGGCTGTCGCGTGTCGATAGCCCGTCTGTCGCATACCTTGGAAACTGCTTTCATACATACTCATACACTGACTATTGTAGCAGCAGCCGCATGTGTAGATCGACCGCGCCAAACTCTCTTAATCAACTAAAAGGTAATTACTTTTAGTTTTGTGATAGTTGTTTAAGAGAGTTATAACTTTAAGTCATAAACTCTCATTCTCTCCGTCAGCGACCGCCATGACACATGTGTCATGGCGGCCGCTGCCTCAGACAGACGGCTTCTGAGCCAAGGTCCAAGTCCCACAGGGGTGCCATCTTGCGAAGGTTGCTTTGTTTGAAGTTTTTAATCTATTTGTTTAAGCTGCTCGCCTTTCGGCCCCGCGAAGTAGCAAAAGCTTCGTGGCTAACATCCGAAAAAAAGCGGTTGATTGCATCATTGCATTCACGGCACGGAAATTAACCTTTGGGTCTTTGACCGTCATCCTTTGATCCTAATCGTTTAATCGTTAGTGTTAGTTTAGGCACAGATTAAGTTTAGGTCGAAAGGATGGTCAAAGGATCTAGCAGTGACAATACCTACCCGCAGTGCGCACCTATTTGCTAATACTTCACTCCCCTACTCGTATGAATTTTGAACAAACGTGTTTTTTCTCGTCTTTTGCTATATAGATAATGTTACGGAATCTTGCAGGCGCAAGTCCGAATGGCACTTCGCCAGTAAGCAACCAGCGCATGATGGTGACCTCCCTTTTTTAGGAGACTTTTGAGCAACTGTCGTAATTCAGGTCTACGAGGGCTTGGGAAAAATATAAGCCCCCTATGCTCTTCATTTTAAAAGTCGGAGCGGTCCAAATACAAGATAGCTACTGCCAGTGCAGTAGATATCCCGCACTAGTTAGTAGCGCGTAAGAATATAGATAGTTTTCGAAAAAAAACCGGCAAAATGCTAGTCGGACTCGCGCACGATGGGTTCCGTACCAGTTTCAAGTGCCTACCTATTTTTGATATCAGGAAAAAAAGTTTGTTGTATGGGAGCCCCCCTTAAATATTGATTTTATTTAAGTATTAATATTTGTTGTTATAGCGGTAACATAAATTATGAAAATTTCAACTGTCTAGCTATCGCGGTTCTTGTGATATAGCCTGGTGACAGACAGAGAGACAGCGAAGTCTTCGTAATAGGGTCCCGTTTTTACCCTCGGATACGGAACCCTAAAAAGTACCTACACGTAAATACTAGAAATACCTAAGCATAATCTTGTTTTACATGCATCTCGTCTCCACAAAATCAGCAATTCTTTTATGGGGCAATGTTTACGCTTCTAAATTAAAACGTTTTTTTTTCATGTAACTATTTTTTATTTGTATTAATCGAAGTAATCACCCATGCAATCAATGCATCTTTGCCAACGCACTGGCAGTTTATTGATGCCCTTCTTAAAGAAATCAGCTGGACGGGAGGCAACAAATTCTTCAAAGGCATTTTGTACTGCCTCTCGGGTATTGAATTTTTTTCCCGCCAAGAAGTTATCCAAATTCTGGAAAAAGTAGTAGTCTGTAGGCACAAGGTCTGGTGAGTAGGGCGGATGACGGAGAGCTTCTAACCCCAGTTCTTACAACTTGGAGACCGTCTGCTGTGCCTCATAAGGTCACGCGTTGTCGTGCAGGAGCAGCGGAGACGCGCGATTGATCAATGCTGGTTGGAGATGTGCCAGCTTCTCCATCATTGTGTTCAGTTCTTCACAGTACACATCTGCAGTAATGCTCACCCCGTTTGGTAAGAAGCTGTGATGAATCACACCGGCGCTAGACCACCAAACAGTGACCATCACTTTTCTAGGGGTAAGTTTTCGTTTAGGGCATTGTTTAGGTGCTGAACCAGGATCCAACCAACTTGCTGAGCGCTTGCGGTTATCAAACAGAATCCATTTTTCATCGTAGGTAATTCGTGTGTCTGTTGAGCAGTGCAAGGCACGTCTCGACGCGTACTTCGCGCTGGCGATCATTGAGTTCGTGGGGCACACACAAATGGGAAGCTCTCCGTCATCCACCCTACTCACCAGACCTTGCTGCCACTGCGTTGGCAAAGAAAGATGCATTGATTGCATGGGTGATTACTTCGATTAATACAAATAAAAAATACATGAAAAAAATCGTTTAATTTTTTTCATACAAAACGGCAATTTCATAGGTAAAGACCTATTATAAACAATTTAAACCGATACGTCAAAAAATTATTATAATCTTATTTTTTAAATGATAAAACTGCTAGGAAGTGAGTTGCTCTGAAACAATACTGATTTATCAATAATTGTATCAAAACCATTTATTAAAAAAAAATCGACCAGGTGGTTTATACATCATCTGTGAAAATTTCATCTGTCTAGCTATCGCAGTTCTTGAGAAACAGCCTGGTGACAGACAGACAGATATTTTATTTAATATTTATTGAATTTGAACGCTTATCTGAAGGTTCTTATCGGTCATTTCCCCCCGTGAGCTCATCAATAATATTATGGTGGTATTCTGTAAGGTGCAGGTCCACAGTCGATTAACTCATTGAGTGTAACGCTTCGCTCCACTTTACTAGTGCGGGAGATGTCTGAACATAAATAGTGTTAGCATATCTGATTGTTGTTCGCAACCATTACATAACTACGTACAGTCAACGAAGGAGACAGGTTTGCACATTGTGAAACGCATTTTCAATTTATATGTCTACGTTTATGAGAAGATTCTAAATATGTTTTTTGCTCGAGCCTTTTTCTACTTCTTCGGGCATAACGGCGAGTAGGGCTCCAGCCTAGATAAATGGTTTGAACACTACAAACTAAGAAACCTGCGCAAGAGGGTGTCCTCTGTGGGACTTGGACCTGGGCTCAGGGCTGTCGTTGGTGATTGAGGGATTTTGACTTTTTGTATTTTAGGTAAGTTTTGTGCAACTGTCGCTCTAAGAAGATTCCAGAGTCATGAGTACTTGAAGATAGCGAGCGGCAAACTTTTTATCCATAAAGAGTAATTCTTTATGGATAAAAAGCAGTCGTAATGTTCTCACAAAAAAAGTAAAGACTGAGTGCAGTCAAACAATGCACTGAAGCCATTTTTTTTTGTGTAGCAGTGTGAGTAAAATTATTTGCAATGATTTTTCACAGTATCCCAATGCTATAAAAATAACGTTGAACTTTGATTTGTACATCATTTCATCATACAGTTGGATATTTTTGTTAAGAAATACTAAAGTTTGTTAAGATATCACCTAACGCTGTGATAGAATGACATATCGACTAAAGGTAAGGCATAGTTTTTACGCGTGTGTGCGTAAGCTGTATATGCGTGAAGGACGAGTTTATATCGGCTTCAGTGTCAGTGTCAGTCAGTGGCAGCGCTCCAGTCTTAAGACAGTTGCACAAAACCCCTTAAAATACTAAAAGTCATAATCCCTCAATCCCACAAGAGGCGCCCTCTTGCGCAGGTTGCATAGTTTGTAGTTTTTAAACCATTTACTAAGGCTGTTGCTCTGCTCGCCTTTAACATATTCATTTAGATTAAAGGTTATCGCACATTATACAGTCACAGCAACGGTACGGATCCAACACGGCATCGCCTGAAATTGAGACTTTAGTTAGCCGTCCGCGAGGTGCTAGCCCGCAGTTACCACGGTGCAAGCTTATATAAGCAGTGTGGTTTTCGGCCTAAAATAGACCACCCTATGTCTTCTTATGGGTGTCGTAAAAGGAGACTAAGCGATATTCAGATGATGATTGGGCAGCAGCATATATCAGCTCAAGATTAATTACCATCTTACTTCAATCCGCCTGCCAAGCGTGGTGATTATGTCAATATCCCCAAACGAGCTGGCCTTGCCAAGGTTTTTTAAAAGAGGCCTACGAACGGTAGAGCGGCAGTTGCAAAAAAATCCCCACAAAAACTTAGTCATTATTCCTTAATCCCCCGACCCCCACCTACCACCCTAAAATTGGACGTCGGCACCTCCTATCTATGTAGGTATACTAATATATAAAGCTGCAGAGTTTGATTGTTTTCTTGAACGCGCTAATCTCAGGAACTACTGGTCCGATTTACAAGATTCTTTCGTATTTAGATAGCCCATTTATCTAGGAAGGATATAAGGCTATATTTAACGTGAACGGGAGATACGCGGGTGAAACCGCGCGCGGGGAGCTAGTATAAAATACATTGTACAACCACGTTTAGTGCTCAAATTTGAATGACAAGTTAATTGCTGGGTTTGAGTCATTACCATGACGGCATAGTGTGCGATGACCTTAATTTATACAGAAAGTGTAAACCTATCTTTTTATCTTTTTTTCTATATTTTTATCTTTTTTATATATAGTTATATAAAAAAAAAAAAAAAAAAAAAAATTAAAAATTAAAATTCAAGATCAGGCTCATGTATGTAATGAGTCATCTAGTAAAACAAATGATTTAATTTCTTCCAACATCATAACTAAAACATCAATAGACTCAATAATTAACTGTGAGCTCAAGACCCCAACGAGGTGCTCTGACTCATCATACACTAAATGTGGTACTACATCGGTCCTGTACTCAGATGACATAGGTGTAGGTCTGGGCTCTCTGCTCAATAATCAACTATGTCAGCCTTTATTTAACTGTTGTATACCAGGGTTACATTACAAAGATTTAGTAAATAAGATAATGAATACAAATTATTCAAATGAGTCCTGCATAACATTACTGGTAGGCAATTGCAAAAACTTAACAAAAAAAGATATTACAGATAGTTTCACAAGAATGTTAGACTTAAAATGCTATAAAATAATACTGTGTGCCTTCCCTTATTTAGAAAATATGTCTGACAAAACTAATAATTATATTCACATGTTGAATAATCATGTACAATTTCTAGTTAGTCATTATAGTGATAGGTTTACATTTTTTGATGTAAATAGTTTTACCATTAGTTGTAGGGTGACCAGGAATACAGTGTATGTCCTAAAAAAATCATTAAGTTTAATTGCTAAACTATTAGCATCCAATATTAACACAGTCATACAAAGTATGACAAAGCCTATATTTTTACATTGTTTTAGTAATATTACTAAAATTAGTCTAGTTAGTAATTTAAACCATTAAGTACGACAAAGGAGAAGTGTAATAAGTTTTTGGTCTTATCGCACCAGAATGTAAACCGCTTCTCTGGCAAAATATTAGATGTAGAACTTTTTAATGAAAAATATAATATTGACATTGTATGCTTTACAGAAACATGGCTGAAAGCACACAAGATGGGTTTTAATATAAATGGCTATACGGTTGCTAGTTTCAATAACAGGGTCTCTGCTGAGGGTGGAGGTGTACTTATATTGATGCGAGATGGTTTGAAATTTAAAGAACGTAGAGATATTAGCAGTATGTCAGTAGATCGGATTTGTGAGGTCGCTTGCGTTGAAACACAGCTTTACTATATAATATGTATATACAGACCACCTTCGTCAGACTTCCAACATTTTATAACTACAATGGAAGATATACTTAAAAAATTCAAAAGTAATAAAAACATATTGATCTGTGGTGACTTTAACATAGATATATTGGTAGATTCAACAGAAAAAAATAGTTTTCTGGCTCTTTTTATGTCTTTTAATCTAAACTGTTTGTATTCTGAGCCTACTAGAGTCACACCAACAACGGCCACCTGCATTGATAATATTATCACAAACTTTGAGGTAGCCGATAAAAGTTTGGTAACTGGTGTTCCTTCTGACCACAAGTGCCAAATTGTTAAAGTTAGTAACGCATTGAATATAGAAAAATCAATTATTAGTTTCAGACCCCTCACAAAGAAAAACCTAGATAAGTTTAGTCATAATTTAAAAACGAGATTGTGTCAACAAACTTTGGATTCAGGCAGTAGTTCTAATGCTATGTATAATACATTAGCTCAATCAATTCATGAGGAATTTGAGAGAGTTTGTAAAATTAAACGTTTAGAAATCGATCCTAATAAATTAAAATTTAATACTTGGGCTACCAAAGGTATAAGACGGAGCCGAGATGTTTTGTATGAATTATATAATGTAAGGTCCTACACAACTGATGACAATTTTATAAATACTGTTAGGACATATTCTAAAATTTTTAAACAAGTTTGTATTCAGGCAAAGTCACTGTATATGAGTGAATTAATAAGAAAATCGGATAACAAAATAAAGTCAACGTGGAAAATAATTAATACTGAGACTGGTAAAAACAAAATTAAAGATAAAACTATAAACTTAAATATCAGTGATAAGTTAGTCTCAGATAAAAATATTATTGCTAATTTTTTTGCTAATTTTTTTACTAATATACCAATGGATACCACTAGATACCTATCATCTTCCCCTCAGGAAGCTGAAAGACTATTAAAAGCGAACATTAAATCAGACGTGTCTAAATTCGGCTTCCGGACAATAAATGATGTTGATATTGTAAAGGCATTCCGAACAATTAAAATGAAAGGCACAGAAGACTTGTGGGGACTTTCTGTTAAAGCTATTGACACAGTAATACAAAATATCGCTCCTATTCTAGCGGCTATCTTTAATACATCCATAACTGATGGAGTATTCCCTGACTTAATGAAGATTAGTAAATTAGTGCCGATATTTAAATCAGGTTGCTCAAATAACGCGACTAACTATAGACCTATCTCGATATTACCAACTCTAAGTAAAGTATTTGAAAAGATTATGCTTAATCAAATGTTGACACATTTTAATCTAAATGGGATATTGCACGATAAGCAATTTGGATTCACTAAAGGCCGGTCAACTCAGGACGCGGGATGCACTCTGATTAAATCCATACTAGAGGCTTGGGAGGGGTCGCAAGATGCTCTTGGAGTCTTCTGTGACCTTTCCAAGGCATTCGACTGTGTAAATCATGAGACGCTCGTTCTGAAGTTAAAATATTATGGAATGACTGAAAAATCGCTTGATCTTGTTGTATCCTATTTATCTGATAGGAAGCAAATAGTATACGTAGACGGCGTTGCTTCGAAAGAGCATTTGATAAAAATGGGCGTGCCCCAAGGATCTATTCTGGGTCCTTTTCTGTTCTTAGTCTACATAAATGATTTGCCATACATTTTAAATAAACTGTCAGATATAGTTCTTTTTGCTGACGATACTTCATTAATATTTAAAGTCAGTAGAAAAGATACTAACCTTATTGAACAGAATAAAACACTTAGTATACTTTCACATTGGTTTTCTTCCAATAATCTTTTATTAAACGCGGGTAAAACTAAATGCGTCAGATTTGTGCTCCCAAATGTAACTAACGCTAAACCAATTGCTTCATTAAATGGAGAACCGTTAGACCTAGTTCAATCAACAGTTTTTCTAGGTATAACATTAGATTCAAAACTGCAATGGGGCCCTCATATTGAAAAATTAACCGGTAGACTTAGCTCCGCATCTTATGCTGTCTGGAAAATTAGGCAATTGTCAGACGAAGCAACTGCTAGACTAGTGTATTTCGCGTACTTTCATAGCATTATGTCCTATGGAATACTGCTTTGGGGGTCAGCCGCTGATGTCAATAGTATTTTTATATTACAAAAAAGAGCAGTTAGGGCTATTTACGGTTTAGGTAGTCGCGACTCCTTGCGTACCAGGTTTAAAGAGATTAATATTCTTACCGTTCCCTCTGAATACATATACCAAAATATCATTTTTGTTAAAAAAAATATAGATCAATATAGCAAAAAAAGTGATATTCATAATGTTAACACGAGAAATAAACATAAAATTGCCATACCCGGTTTTAGAGTTAGTAGAACCAATAAATCATTTATGGGAAATTGCATTAGGTTTTATAACAAACTCCCTAGTCATGTAACTGATTTGCCTGATCCAACTTTTAAAGTATATATTAAACGGGTCCTCATATCTAAAGGCTATTATAGCATTAAGGACTATATTGAGGATAAAGACGTTTGGCTTCATAAACCTACTTGCGTAACACTTCCTAGAGACCCTGTACCTAAATAAAATAGTAGTACGCATAATAGTGTGATGTTCTGTGAACTATCTGTAATTGACCTACTTATATAATAATATATTATATTCATAGACCGCTAGTTCTGTCTCAAATTCTTTTATTTTTCTATTACCTAGTATAAAAACACAATAAACAAATATTTCAAAGACAACCGTTTGGGCAAAAAATGTGTATGCCAATAAATAGTTAAAGTAACTGGACCAAAACCTACGTTCTGCCCATTTGAGTATGTTTCGCCGGACCGTCTCATGTGGGTCGTGTTAAAACCGGCAGTAGAATAACCCACTGAGTTTGTTTCGCCGGATCTTCTCAGTTGGGGCGTATTGGATCCGGTGGTAGCATTAAAGCGCGTCCGTCGTTATATACTCATGGTCCACCTAAATAATGACAATTGTTCTAACCTACTATAGACAGAACAAGCTATTTGACACAATATAGTTAAATAATAAACTAAGACGTTAAGACTAAAATATTATTAAAATAATAACTTAAATACTTGTTTAATTTGAAAATTTATAAAATATGATAATTAATAATAATAATATTATAAAATATGATATTATCTAAATAATACTTAATACTAAATTATTGTTTTGACTATTTGCAAGTGCCTGTAATAGGTTTACGTAAATAAAAATGATTTTTATTTATTTATTTTATTTATCTGATTGGTCGACTGTACATAATAATAGTAACAAAATTGCTCTGTATGTGCTAATATGGACGAATATGCGACTACATTTTGCATGTACCTGCGAAATGTTACATCAGTTTAAATGGCATGCTTGTTTGAATGTAAGTAGCAGATATTTGTAACTATACTTAGGTACTGAAAACTTGATGATGGATCGCGAACGAATTATGTCTCTTTCAACTATCAACATAAAAGTATATAATTTATAATATCAACCTAATATCATTGATTGTAAGGTTCAAATTATTTCTAGACCTCAGAAGCGTAAAGACACATGTACCTTTTGGCGCTGACCGAGACAATGGTCAGAACATAGGGTAGATGAAACAATAACACGTCACACAGAGCCGAGGCGGCTCTCTCATTGCGCACGCAGAACGATAAGACAAACAGGGGCGCGTATTGCGAACGAAGCAGGGTAGCGCGCCCACCATTGCCTTGTTGGCCGGGACACCGGGACGTGTCCCGGAGTACCGGGACGTATGGCAACCCTATCGTAAGTGCCAGTTGACTTTAAAGGCACATACGAATATTTCTGACGTATGATGACACATCCTACCTTATGCTTCTGAGCTCTTAATTTGGTTTAAGTTAAGTTTAAATTTAACAACAATTTGGAAGAATGTAATATAAGTCATTGAATCATCCAAACAAAATGTTCTTTAATACAAAGATTTAGGATTTACAATCATTTGGAAGCTTGGTGGCATTTATTCCCTTCTAACAATTATTTGTAGTTAAATTTACTATCGATCCGTAACATGAAGGTGCAAAAATAATTTCAGAGTAAGAGTAAGTACCTAAAGTTTTGTTTTTTAAGATCACAAGTTGAGTTTTGCATTCTACAAGTATTCTTTTTCAGCCTTTGTGCTAAGCTAAAATGCTTGTGTTACGAGTGGGTTTACGTCGCGTCGGTAGTGCAGTGGGTGTGGTTCGAAATTCGAACCGGCGACCTCAAGATCACATGTCCGACGCCCTAACCTTCAAAGATTCAAGATTCAAAGATTAAAGTACCTTTAACATCAGATTTCGATATTATCAGTATGTATCCCTTCATCATCAGCCCGCATAACGTCCACAGCTGAACAGGGGCTCCAGAGGGAGGGTTTTTGCCATAGTCACCGCATGGCAGACTTGTTGGTGACCACAGTATTACGTTATAACACACAAGTATACCTACCATGGAACTGGCAGGAGCGTAAGCTGCTGCCTGTTCCCTGGTATACGATTGTTATAGATTATGTATCGGGACCAAATGGTACTTTTCGAGGCCACGGGGCCCTCAACCGAAGGGAAAAGTTAGAAATAGTTAACGCTCCCCAAGTTGTGAATTCCCACGGAACGGGAGTGTCGCAGTTGAAAGAAGGGGAAGACTTAACTAATAAAATTTGACTTGCCTTATAGTCCGAGAGCTGGCACAAATGTATTTGAGGCAAGCTAAAAACTTGTCACATGCCTCTCCTACTATACCCCAACACGGAACTGCAAAGCTGGCTGGTAATTAGTGAGGCTAACTCGACCCCTATACTACTACATTTATATTTAATAATATTTTTTTATTTCCAAAAATATATTTGAGGCAAAGGCATTTTCTTTTTGAGAATCTTATTTTTAATGATAAATAATATTTCATGTTGTCTCATTTCATACATTTTTACATATTTTTCCAAAATATGTTTGTATGCGTCTAGCAATGTTTAAATCCCGACTCAATCTAAATTGTATTCTTTAAACAATAAACTACAACATATGAAAATTTCATATTGCCTCAAATATATTTTAATATATTAAAACGTTTAAAAATATTAAGGGTCTTAGCCCCGCTACTCACGATCCAGGTCTGCAGTTCCGTGTTGGGGTATAGTAGGAGAGGAATGTGACAAGTTTTTATCTTGCCTCAAATTCCTACCCAAAAATTGGTACCAGCTCTCCTACTAATTAGTAACAAAAGTATAGATCAAAATAGATTATTTTGTCCTTTTATTTATCTACCAACCTATTGACATCAATGTACCTCGTTTCCATCGCATGTAAAATTGATGTAAAAACGAAATACTGACGTTACTTTACGCGACAACTCGGAAAAATACTATAACTTTTCAAATTATGAAAGGGAAATTCAAATTACTACTGTCGCTATGTTTTATTCACAACCGGAATGTAAAAGAAAAGGCAAATGTATTATTTTATTTGGTTTATTTTCACATTAATTAAGGTGGAACGTTGGTATTTTATTATTTAAAAATAAAGAGCATGGCTTTTCTTAATAAATTCTTAAATCAATAAAAAAAAATGAAAATGTATATGTAAAAGGATTTATTATAGTATCTACTTTTAGTCCTCATTCAGATCTTGGAAATGGCATTGTGAATATCTTTCGTCTAAATAGAAATTCGTTAGTGTACTACTGTATTATTTTTTTTGGAATTAATGGAAAAAGAACCGATATTGCCTATTATTTTACCAAAATAAATAATTTAACAGAAAAATATGTAATTTTCCTTTAAATTGTTCGGTAAGTACGAACAATTGGAAAATGGAATATACAACCTAAAATGCAAACGTTGCACCATAGTACTTATTTTATACACATCAAACGATTTAAACTATTTACCATATTTGAATAGATAATATGAGGTTACAACCTAGATGGTCATTTATTGCAAGGCACCAGAGTTCATTTTCCCGTGTACATTTCTAGATCTCAGAAGCATCAAGACGGATGTATTATTGAACTTCATAAGCATTTGGTCGTAAGTGCCCGTTTACGATAAAGGCACATACCACGAACTCTTCTGACCCAGAGCCAGATTTAAGGGAGGGCATCCGGGTCCCCGGGGCCTCCACAAACCTTTCTTTAATTTATTTTTTCGGTGTTGTACCTTTACATACAGTACTTTGTAGAATCGTGATTAATGTTATAGTTCTTAAATATTGTAATAACTGTTATCATCTATACTTATTCACTTAAATAAGACAATCAGTAAAATATCAGAATTCAAATTGTCTTGAAAATTAGGTACATACTTAAAATATTCTATACATTTAGAAGGAAACTTATTGGGGGCCTCCTTTGTCCTCCGGACTTTTAAATCCGGCCCTGCTTCTGACATATAATGTCAGTAGTGTAAATCAGGGTTTCTCAAACTGGGGTACGCGAACCCCTAGGGGTTCGCCATCCGACGGCAGGGGGTTCGCGACCTGGAGATCCCGCGGTACCATATTGGCCGCGGGTGCCGTCGGGGGGCCGGATTGCTCATGCGTACCCGACCCCCGCTAACGGCGGATCGAAGGAGTGTCCGGGGGGTTTTAGTGGTGTAGGGTCCTCTCCTCGTGGTATGACTTTAGCATACCACGCTATGGAGAGGGCGAGTCCCACATATCCCACCGCCAGCGCGCAAATACGCTGCAACGGTGGTGGGAATGCGTCAATGCATTTCCCCCCGGACAAAAAAAAAAAAGAAAAAAAAAGGGGGTTCGCGACAAGATTTACGTAATGGCGCCTTGAAAATTCAATACGCGGTCCAAAATTACTCCTAAAACTGAATCCATTTGCGACAAAAAACAAGCACACCCATCACATTAATATTAAAAAGATGGCACTTTTGGCACTTTATTTATTACCTTTTATTCAAATAAAAACCTTATTTTCTTCAACAGTCAATTTTATTATTTTCTTGGGGGGGGGGGATTTAATTAGTTAGTTAGGGGTTCGCTTTCACCTGGAAATTTTAACAGGGGTTCGTGGAGCCGAAAGTTTGCGAAACCCTGGTGTAAATTAAACATTGCCGTCTCCTTGACGGAAACATTTTTTTATAAAACACGTATAGATGTATTTTTTTTTTATTTTAATGTTACGGATCGATAGTAATATTGTTGGCAAAGCGTTTAAATTATAATCAACGACAAAATCACGTTGATAATTATAAATCCATGTTTTATAGAAAAAAAATATAGCACATACCTTGTAGGTAGTTATTTATAATGTTTTTTACAAGGACATAAAGGCATTACATATAATTTACGGCAACAGATTACACCCACACCACCCCCCAATTATTTGTACCGGGTGGGAATCGAACCTAGAACTCCAGGTCGCCGAAGCAACTACCAATGTGCCACCGCGGTGCAGTCGTTTATTATAGGTATTTATTAATTTTATTTTTCGACACTACTACACATTTCTTCATTACATTATTTTTACAAACCTATTATAAAAAAGGGCTTACTACTGATACACTGATGTAAAACAGACTCAATAAACTAATACAACATCAATAAATCACAAGACAAAAGCAATACATTCCACACACACTATTTCCTACTTGTTGCTGCCGTCCGTGTGATCTACGAACATTATCAACCGTTAACACACTATTAGAATTAACATTTGAGGAAATAACCGTACGTATAATTTTTTTACGTGTATATACTTATGTAGTTATGCAAACATTTTTCGCTTGGGCGGTGGCGAGGAGATAGGGCGGGCGGGGACGTCAGTCGTCATGCACCCGTCGTCGGGTTCAGACGTCCGCTCCGCGCTCTCACGCTCTCGTGGCCTCCCCGAGTGGGGCACACAATACCCACAACAAACGGTCGAAGTACGTGATTTCATAAATTGACGTTACACGACACTCGATTGTTATGTGTTTGTGATTAATTTGTGTGTATGTGATTAAATAAGGTGAGTTTAACTTGTTTTTTGTGATCAATCTTTTCGCGCTCACGTGTTCGTAATCAGCTGTTAAAGTTTTTCGCATAGTTGTGTTTTTTATCGTTCGGTTATAAATTGACGTCAAAATGTATTTTTGTAGTTATTATCTGGTATAAAATATGTTTGTGTAGGCAGCATTATGTGTGTCATCTTGCTAAGAGATTTGAAGATTTCCTCATATCTCAAGGAGAAGTTTAAGAGGTGGCTTCAATCATAATCCCGCCAAATTAATAATGTGTACATATCGCTGTTTTAATTTGATAGTGACATAAAAAAAGATTATGATTCAACGTGATTTGATCTGTAATATAATATGGCTAAAACTCATTATCGTAAAGTTACACATTTGGTTTTGTGTCACTATTAAATTGATACAGCGATATTATGTCACGGGTGTTGACAACATATTATGAGGTTATGTTTCCTTTGATATTTTAAATTGATAATGTAAACAGAATTATAAAATTAATTAACGCGTGAAGAAAATTTTTGTTGAAATGTTAATATGTGTGCTACTTTGACGGTGAGTTGTGGATTGGTTATGGGAGCTGTCTGATAGAAAAGACCACTCTATGTCTTCCCATGAGTGTTGTAAGAGTGACTAAGGGACATACAGCTGATGGATAGGCAGCAGCATCTATCAGCTCAAGGATACTCACAATCTTACTGCGATGACTATAATCTCTACCCTCGCTTGCCAAGGTCTATTAATGAGGAGGCCCATGTTCAGCAGTGGACGTAAACGGGCTGATACAGTTTATAGAATAAAAAAAAAAGGAATAATCAACGTGTTAATTAAATAACGCAAATCCTCTTGGATGGTGATGTGGGTGTTTCTGAGAGGCCAACGTTGTAACTCGAAGTAAAAAATCTGCTGTTCCATACAATACAAATTGTCAATACCTACTCGAGCAAAATGTATGAAAAAGTTTCTTTTTTTACCGTCATAAAAATAAGGCGTGATATGTACCTAGGTATATGATATAAATGTCTAAGGTATAGTTATTTTACCTTTTTTTTTGGGTTGCTAAGTTTGCATGAACAAATCTTAATTTATGCGGACGAAGTCGCAGGAAACAGCTACTCTTGGATATAGATTACCTGGTGATATCATATATGTATGGGTCCGCCCCGGCTTCGAACGGGTGGACTTTTATAGCCTATGTTACTCAGGGATAATGTAACATTCTAATGGTGAAAGAATTATCGAAATCCGTCCAGTGGTTTCTTAAGTTTATTCGAAACAAACATACAAAAATATAAAAAATAACTTTATAATATTATTATTATTATTATAGTAAAGAAGTATAGACTAGCCACCTGCCCCACCTGGGTGTATTGCTGATGTATTGTACACCACCTGCGTCCCACGGTTTTACTCGCGTTACTCTGCTCCAGTGGGTCGGAGCGTGATGTTTTGCCTATATGTTAATCCAGCGTATCTTATCCCAGTGCAAGTGCAGTAGTTTTGGCGTGAAAGAGTAACAAACATCCATCCATCCATCCATACTTACAAACTTTCGCGTTTATTATATTAGTAGGATATAAACCATCCTCTTTATTCACTCTATCTATTAAAAAAAAACGCATTAAAATCCGTTGCGTAGTTTAAAAGGTCTAAGTGAGGGACAGACAGCGGGAAGCGACATTGTTCTATACTATGTAGTGATACAAATATATTAAACATGGTATTTCAAGAATGTGTGCACTTAACGAGTGATGCGGTGTATTTTACTTAGCTACTAACGTGTATTAACTATCGGCTTTTAGTTTTTATCGACACATTTAAGTAGATATACGTTTGGAAACATGTTAGTCGAATCCGAGTGATGTTTGTTAATGGTATTTATTAATCTCCTTTCTCTTTCTCCTGTTCATCTTTGCTCTATGAAGTAACGAGTCAGTTTTAACACATAATTAACGGATTAGTAGAACTGGAGTTAAATTACGTTACGATGATCATGATGCTGAATAGCATTGAAAAAGTGTTATTTTAACGAAGACATTTTTACCTATCGAAATCATATCATATCATTACGTAATTGACCCCCACGTTGTAGTTCACAAAAATATTGGTCCAGACTGAAAACTGAACCTACTCCAATAAAGTTCACATTCTGAAACGCATTTTTTAACTTACAATATCGATTCGATAGTTCGCAATACTTTGAAACTAATTTTCAACCAATTTGTTATGATATAATTCTATACTTTTTTAAAAGCTATTCTTTTTATAATTATTTTCTCTTTTTAAAAGTCAAAATTGTCGCACTCAATTACGCTGGTTACCAATTCGCCAGCGGAGATTTCATAGAGCACTATGTACCCTTTCATCTATTCTTGACTCTCCTACATCGCCTTCTTATGTATCTTGTCAATTTAGGTATCTTTGTGACAACCATAAATATTAAAAATCTTCGCTCTTCACATAATCGTCTTTTGGAATGTCCAAGTCATCGTTCTGATTTTACTCACTCGTCCTTTGCTATAAAATCTATCCTTCTTTGGAATGAGCTTCCTCTAGAAATTACGATGGCCAAAAACCGATTCGTATTTAAGAAGAAACTACATGAACACTTTCGCAAAATACATAAATTGTCTATGCACCATCTGAAGGTTGACTGGTAGAGAATGCCTCTGGCATTTAGTCCGCCCATGTACATTTGTTTTTTGTAGGTACTGAAGTTAATAAATAAAATAAAAATAAAAAAATATTGTTGTCATGTTACATTTTGTGCTGTTAGTTATAAAAGTCATACGTTTTATAATAAAATATAATTCATTGTTACTCATTCATAATGTATTTTCATTTATTAGTAGGTATATAGGTACCACCGCTACATAACAAAAATAATTAATATTTTGTGAATACTTTTATAAACTTTGTAAATAAAAGGCTAACATGAGTATATTAATATACTAGGTGTAGAATAAGGCGACTAAGAGACTTACATCTGATGGATAGGCAGCGTTTATCAGCTCAATAATACTCCCATCTTCTAATCCTGCCAAGCGTGGTGATTGTATTTCTCAACGACTCTAGCTTACCATGGTCTGATTAAGAGGAGGCCCATGTTCAGCAGTGGACATCAGTGGGCTGATAAAGTAAAGAGTAAGTAAGGTAGCTTCAGACTCATCATCATCATCATCATCAACAGCCCGTTTACGTCCACTGCTGAACATGGGCCTCCTCTTAACAGACCTTGGCAAGCCAGGATTGTAGAGGGATATTGCCATAATCACCACGCTTGGCAGACGGATTGGTGATCGCAGTAAGATGTTAACCTTGAGTTAATAGATGCTGCTGCCCTTCCATCAGCCATATGTCCCTTAGTCGAGTCTTACGACGACCTTGGGCAGACATGGGATGGTCTATTCTAAGCCGGAAACCACACGGCATCAGCTTCAGACTATTGCAGTGTTATTGTTGGCAACAGATTTTGTAACTTTTATTATTTACTAGCTTCCCGCCCGCGGTTTCAACCGCGTAACTCCCGTTCCCGTGGGAACTTTATAATTAAATATAGCCTATGTCATCCGGGGATAGTGTAGCTTTGCAACGGTGAAAGAATTTTTCAAATCGGTCAAGTAGTTGCGGTGTCTATTCAATACAAACAAACAATCAAACCTATCCTCTTAATAATATTAGTATAGATTTTATTTTTTTCTGTATGCCGCCATCTTTTATTTACATTGTAAATTGTTACCATTAGTTAAATGTTTGTAAAGTTTAAATAAATTGGATGTTTTGGTGCATCTTAGTATCGGCACTTGTTGTGTTTGTTGGCATTGGACTAGCGATCCGACATTTGAATTCTTCTAGAAAGATATAAATGTAGTTGAATTATTTGTTAATGTGCGGATTTATTTTTTTACTGCAAAATTTTTAAAAAAATGAGTGAACGTAAAAATTTGCCATGTCAAAGCTGCACTTTTCGTCTTTACAATAAAAACGTGGTTTCCTTCAGTCGCTCTTGTTTTTTTTTTCGGACATACCTTATACCTACATAATGTAGTTGACCCCGAGGCTTTTGCTACTTCACCGGGCATAAAGGCGAGCAGATCTCCAGCCTAGATAAATGGTTTAAACTCTACAAACTAGGCAACCTGCGCCAGAGGGCGTCCCCTGTGGGACTAGGACCTCGGCTCAGGGCAGTCGCTGGCGATGAGATTGAGGGATTATGACTTTTAATATTTTAAGGGGTTTTCTGCAACTGTCGCTCTACTTTACAGTTCGTGGGCCGCTCGGACTTCGAGTCTACGAGGGCATCGGAAGGTTCTTAGCAAACTAAGGGTCGGGAAGTTCAGTGGCTCCGATGTAGTCGTGTTTCTTCCTTTACTACGAATTACCTTTAAAAGATTCAATACGTATTTTATCATCTAATGCAGACGTAGATCTATTTTTCCTAATTTTCTTTGTATTGCGATATAGTACGGCCTACAAAAAGTTTCGCTTACTATTATTTTAGGGTAGCAACCCTTGCTATTGTGAGTTATATTTTGAGATATTTTCACCCCGATTCGGTAATGGAAGAGTAACGTTCTTTGTATCTGTTTAGCTAAAGAAAACCTTCGGAAACTGAGGGTATTGTCCGGGGCTAGATGGAAAAAATATGTTATGATTTCAACAAAGAATATTTTTAGTACATCATGATTTATTTAATGTCCGCTCATAAGAATCTAGAAGAGTAAGTTAGATACATAGAAAGGTAAATATCAGAAGTATAAGTACTAAGTAGACATCGAACTTAATGTTGTTCGAGGAAACTTATTTAATCTAAAGCAGATTTTTGATTGGAGCTCAGAAGCACAAGGTCGGTTGTGCCATTATACGTTAGAAACATTCGTCGTATGTGTCTTTATCATAAACTGGTACTTACTTTACCAAATGCTTCTGAGGTACATATCTAGATATGTGTATGTACTAACTAGATTCCCGCGCGTGGTTCGAACCGCGTAATTCCCGTTCCCGTAGGAACTTCATAATGAAATATAACCTATAGCCTTCCTCGATAATATGTATGCTAAGTAATAGGTACTGAAAGAATTTTTCAAACCGGACCGAGATTAACGCGTTCACACTTGTCAGCTTAATGTATAAGTGCTAGCTTCCACGCGCGGATTCCCTTGCGTAACTCCCGTTATCGTAGGAACTTTATGATTACATATGTACTGTCAGAAATTTAAGGTGATACTAGGCCATGGTTGTTGTCGATGTTGACTCGTAGATGTATAAAGTTTAATAAATAGATATTCTTCTTCTTTATCATGGGCCTCCTTTTAACAGACCGTGGCAAGCCAGGGTCGTTGAAGAATATTGCTGTGATCGCAATAAGATGGAAGTATCTTTGAGATGATAGATGCTGCTACCCATCAGTTGTATGATCCTTAGTCGCGTCTAACGACACCTTTAGGTCTCGCCCTGGACGCCAGCGGGCGGAGCGGGCGGCGCGGGCCTTGACTAAGGCAAACCTGCCGCCCGCACCGCTGTCGTCGAGAACAGCTTCATACAAATCTATAAACTTTGATAAAGACGCGCGTGCCATCGCCCGCGCCGCCCGCTCCGCCCGCTGGCGTCCAGGACGCGGCCTTAGGAAGATATAGGGAAGTCTAAGCCCGAAATACGGCATAAATAAATATATAAAAAAAACCGGCCAAGTGCGAGTCGGACTCACACACGAAGGGTACCGTACCCTTTTCATGTGCCTACCTGTTGCCGCTATTAACATCGAGCAAAAAAGAGCAAAAAAAATTTTGTTGTATGGGAGCCCACCTTATTATTTTTATTTTATTTTTAGTATATGTTGTTATAGCGGCAACAGAAATTCAGCTGTCTAGCTATCTCGGTTTCTGAGATACAGCTTGGTGACAGACAGACATACAGATAGATAGACAGACAGACAGCGAAGTCTTATTAATAGGGTCCCGTTTTTATCCTTTGGAATATTTGTTGTTATAGCGGCAATAGAAATTCAGCTGTCTAGCTATCGCGGTTTTAGAGATACAGCTTGGTGACAGACAGACATACAGATAGATAGACATACAGACTGCGAAGTCTTAGTAATAGGGTCCCGTTTTTACCCTTTGGAACCCTAAAAATCAAGAAAGTAATTTGGTCCTGTCGTTTGAACATTAAAATGTTCAGTCTCGTCCTTCATCAATCATTCATTGATAAATAACTTTCAGGACTCCCTAGTGACTTTGTAAAAAAACAAAAATGGGTAAAAAGGGATTCAATACACTAATTCAGTCCCAATGTCTTAACATTTTAGTTTTTTCCGACGGACAAATGTAGGTAGTACGCCACGAGGCTTCTGCTACTTCACCGGACTTAAAAGTCTTAACATATTGATTCTGGTACCAATCAATATATTGTATTTCGATCATCAAATGTCGAGAGAATCCAAACGGATCCCGTGACATGCATCTCAGCTTAATTGCAAACTGTGTACAGACTTGCTTTGGCCTATTCACCAGAACCAATACATGGATCCATTTGCGAATTAGTCAGTTCAATGAGATTAAAAATTGCAGATTAAAATGTTTTTGACATTCGTACAACCATTAGTTTCTTTTAAGTAAAATTATAAGTTTCATTTTAAATAAACAACTAAAAGTAGCAAATTTAAAATGAAACTCACTTATAAAATACTACTATTCTAAATCTATTCTACTTGGCAAGGTTCCTAGAATGCTAGCAGCATTACCTGGCAATGCTTACCTGCTGTGCAAAGTAAAAACCAGCACTTTAAGAACGTGCCGCACTTAAGAGGGCCGCTGCGAGGTTTTATCGTACAGAAATCTGTGTAAATTCTAAGATTTCTTACCGGGTCAAGTTGGTTGAGGGTCTACCTTCAGTGCATCGTAAAGCACGTTAAGCCGTCTCGATTGTTATAACATCATCTATAGTAATCGTATATCAAGGAACGGGCAGCAGCGTTCCTTGTGTGGTACAACATAATACTGCGGTCACCAACCCGCCTGCTAACCGTGGTGACTATGGCAAATACCCTCCCTCGGAAGGAAGCTACCGTTCAGCAGTGGACGTTATACGGGCTGATGATGATGATGACTCGGGCAATTGGATTTCTGCACATGGCCTCTTAAGCGGGATTTTCATTTAAACAACTTTAAATGGTTGCACAAGAAACCCCACAGAGGACTGTGGGGTTTCAAATTGTGTTTAGATTTCAACGGTCGCTGGAATATCTCCACATTATAGTTTTATGTATACTCTGCAAAAACGTCAAAAACGTCACCGCGTTGCTCATCGAGGAAGTCAGGAGTGTCAACAGGGCGTCATGACTAGGTAGTTAGCACGGCCTTGATGTTTGTATATGCGAGTATGTAATACAATAACATACATGTTACTTATTTCAATTTGAATGTAGGTCTGGCTTGAGAGGCTAAAAGGACTGTTTTATTTATTGAAATTATTTTTGGAATATTTTTCTAAATCTCACATAAATAATATCGATAGCATAATAATAAGAAAGGCCATCTAGAACAGTATTTAAAAAAAATGTCATGCAATGTATATCACAGTATGCGAAATGATATTAAAAAAATCCGATAAAAAAAATCCTAATGGCGAATTACGTAAATGGCTATTAATTTTTTTTATTCCGTTGACATATTATTGAAATATTACTGTCAAACAAAGAATAAATTCTTTTTTATCGTAATGTGTACCCACGCGTAACACAAGCACTATAGCTAAGCACGAGGGGTTAACTAGAATACTAGTAGTGATTAAAAAAATGGGTAGTAATCTTTAAAAAAATCTCAAAACTTTTTTGCGCAGTAGCGTTCTACTTGTCAACATCACCCTGATGGAGGAGGAGCGAAACACGTGTCGGGTATTCGGTTGTACTGATATTTTACAAGCTTTTTGTTATCCTTTCTGCATATTGTGCATAATTTTTGCTTTTTTAATGTAGATTAATATGAATTTTCGACAATTCACGCCTGATTCTTTTCATTAGGAATATAAGTAAATAGAAACTTACAACTCCACGATATAGTGATATAGATATTGTATTATTGTTTTGTAGGCATAGTTAGTAATATTTACACGTTTTCTATAGAACCATAGCGCGCTATAGCGGTACTAAATGTGAGGTGAATATTAAGTGGAAGATGTACAAATACTGTACTCCTAAAACGGAGTAGATGACCTTGGAAGAAATCATGATTACTAACCAATAATCTATTTAATTACTACGGAATAGTCTTACCGCACGGTTTCACCCGCCTAGCATTTCCCACGGGAATATTAAATGGGTTTAATTAAAAATTAATTAAACAACGAAAAGAAAATCAATTAAATAAATACTTGCAATTAAAAATAAAATTATGTTTGACGGTGCCTTTCGATGCCCTCGTAAAACGGAAGTCCGAGGCGCCCTCGTACTGTAGAGCGGCATTTGCCCGAAACCTCTTAAAGCCGTCATTCTTCAATTCAATGGTTCAATCAACCTGAGCCAAGGTCCAAGCCCCCAGTTGGCCCTACACCTCGGCTCAGATCGTCCCTCTTGGGCAGGTTGTTCGTTTGATTGTATCGTTGGTCTAGCGGTAATTTGTTCTACCGTAACCACAGAGATCACTTGTTCTATTTCCAGGTTGGGCAATAAATTAGCGTTACTACCAAAGTCACGAAGTTGTTGGTTTGTCATCCGTGCCTCGGATAAAACGTTTAGATGTGGGTCCGACGCCTGATCTCTCACCGGGTTTGTCAGTATAACCGTCCCATCGAATTTTGAGAGTAAACGAGTAGAGAATACACTCGAGAGCTATCTACGCAGGACATATTGTAGTGCATGTTACGCACTGATATCCTAAAATAAATAATAAAAAGGCGCGTTTCTGGTTACGTTATATCATACATTTTGACAATGAAATCAAACAAAAAGGTATAAAATATGACAAGTAAGTATATTAAAACTTTGAATAGACAATATGTTCCAAATTGGTTCGATTCGTTACAGTGCACAACTGTAAAATGTGGCTAATTTATTCAGAGATTGCCCGCCGCCATAGCCGAAATTGCTCGTGAGAATTATAGTTCTTAATAATTTTATTGTAAAGTAGCAAATGCCTCGTGGCTTTGCCATATGTCCGCCCAAAAAAAGACTGTTTGTCAATGTAATGATACAGTAACAATTTTAGTTGTTTGTTTCTTACGTCACTAATCTCCGAACTATTTTAAGACTAGGAGTGACCCGAGATAACTCTTACGCTAGGGTTGCCATTCGTCCGGGTTTCGCCGGATCTGTCCTAGTGTAAAAGGCCTGAGGGAGGGTGTCCAGGGCCCCGAGTCTACTACCGTTATGGTGTGTCGTGCAACAGTCACTGACATTTTGGCACATTTGGTAATCTAGTAATCCAAAAGACAAAGAAAACCGACCATCGAGACGTCAGTGACAGTTCCACGACACACCATTACGATAGTAGACTTAGGCCCCTGATGTTGCTTAAATTGTAGTTCAGTACTATAATATTATAGTATATTAATATAGTATTTTATTATAGTAATATAATTGACAACCTCCGTAGCGTAGCGGCATAAGTCTCGCTTTGTGTCTAGTCTTGGTCGTGGGTTCGATCTCCACACCGGACAAGAAATCTTTGTATAAATTCTAAAATTTATTTTCCGGTCTAGTTGGTTGTGGGATTACCCCCCGTGCCTCGGAAAGCACGTTAAACCGTTGGTCCCGATTGTTATGACATCATCTATAACAAGCCTATATCCGGGAACGGGCAGCAGGGTTTCCCTGTGAGTTACTACATAAAACTGCGGTCACCAACCCACCTGCCAAGCGTGGTGACTATGGGAAAAACCCTCCCTCTGGAGGAGGCCCATGTTCAGCAGTGGATGTTATACGAGTTGATGATGATTGATGATGAGTAGTAATACAGGCCACTTTTACAGTCCACTTGTAGTACCTAATATTAAATTCGGGAACAGGGTCTATTTTACACATTACTCGACAAATAAACCCAAAGTTGCATTTGGAAGTAAATATTTAAAAGATGACACCGCCCACATTTAATTTTCGAATACCTATTAATATATATCGCAAAATTGAGAATAAATTTATTACTTCTCAATTTTGAAATTTAATAATAGGTAAACTATAATTAAATTTCAAAATTGAGAAGTAATAAATTTATTCTCAATTTTGCGATTTATTAGCAAATTGATTTTTATTTCATATACTGAATAGCAGTAGGTAGCAATGTTCTGTGTAATAGCGGCTGAGAATACTATCACTTCAAGTCTGCTCATGGGAGTTGTAAACGGCGACTGAAAGTAAAATAGACTTCACAACACAGCCGGTCGTAGAACATGTAGCCAAAACTCCCTTACGCAATGTGTCCAATAGAGGAATGACATACTGCGCCGACCCCAAATAATGGGAGCAGGGCGGGAAGATGATGATGAGTAGGTCGTATACTATCTTTATTTACATGGTCGTAAGTTTCAAAATATGGGGTTGCCACACTTCTTGTCCTGGGTGACAGATTTCAGAGATGGCAACCCTATCGAAGCTAAGTGTAGGAAGCTCTTATCGTTATTTATCGCCCGATAACGTGATGGCCTCTTATCGTACTATGTATTACAACTAATGCCTACCTGACTGACTCCGAACAGATTTTGAAACAACGTTTTAGCTTTAGTAAAACTAAAATGTTAACTATGAATTCATAGTTATTCCTTTAAAAACTGTGCACAAAAAAACAAAATTAACTACAAATTTTAACCATCGCTAGAAGAGTCACTTTTAGTAAACTAATTCGCGATTTTTTACTGTGATCTGAATTGTCATTACCCCGGCATATTGGCATTATACAAAATTTTGTAGTCCCACTTTTCTCTCGCTATGGATACGCCATATATAAAACCGCCGTGTGGTTTCTGGCATAGAATAGACCACCCAATATCTTCCTATAGGTGTGGTTAGACGCGAACAAGGAACATACAGGTGATGGATTGGCAGCAGCATCAGTTCAAGGCTACCTACAATCTTACTGCGATCACCAATCCACCGCCAAGCGTGGGGGTTATGGCAATATCCCTCAACGACCCTGGCTTGCCAAATTTTTAAGCGGAGGTTCTCAGCATTTCTTGCAAGTAACGATACATAAAACAAAGTTGGCTATTTACGCTATTTGTAATTCAAGAATGGCTGGGCCGAATTGGCCGAGTGGAAGTGTGAGTGACAGAAGGAGTTGTAGTGGGGATAAGGGCATAGAAACAAATAAGTTTATATTGCTATAAAACTTTATTTAAACGATATTGAGGCGATATAAAATAATAATATTAAAATACATATTTTAAAATTACCGAATACGAAAATCCAAACATTCTTTATTTATTTACTTTATGTACACACAAAACATTAAAAAGAAAAATATTAAAATAAAAGAAAGGTAGTACAAAGGCTTATTTACTGCTTATTTCTAATGAAATTTCTTCTTATTCTTATAATCATGTCAAAAAAAGTAATTTACCGCACCCGCTTAATCACTTGACGAATGTCAAGTATCCATACATTTACGTTACCGATTTTCTGCATGCGATCGCTCCGCTGTAGAGGCATTTTGTCTAGGTCCTCTGATCGGAATGTAATACCACGAATTTTGGTCGATTTTTGTTACCTCAATTAAAGGTTTATTATGTAAGATCGCGCTTGAATTTACACGAAAAGTTGTGTTTATCCAATACATTGTATCGGATGCGAGTGTTCTGTTTACTAGTAATTTCTTTGTCACTTTCAATTTTGTGGTGACCTACTTCTCATTCTTGGAGTTTCAGTGTAAATGATTATTTAATAAATTTATTGTAATTCTTCCTAAACAACTTCTTGGAGTTGAAGTGGAAGACATTTTGGGGTTTAATGGAATAAGCCACCTGAATGTGTGTTTAAGTTTTTAACTCACGACACACAGATTTTTATTGTTGCAGAAAAATGGATAAAAAAATCTGAAACTATTATTTTCACAAATATTACTTTAACACGATAAGAACAATAATAAAGGTATCGTTGAGTTTAATCTACTATATCAAAACTTAAGTTGGTCCACTTTGTAGACGTCACGTAAATTATCTAAATCGACAATGCCTCGCTTTACGCTATCAAAAATGTTTATAAGCAGAGGTATCAGTCTATTTTTGCTTGCAAATTCGGTTATCTCCACTACGTTCTCCGTTGTAATATAAGCTACTAACTGTTGGGTACACAACTGTTCCAAATCACTCATCAAGTACTTTGAAGCCAGCAATATCAAATGTTCTAAGCCAGTTTCCGGTATTTTATTGGTGTAGATGAATTCCTTGAAATGGCGAAGAGTTGCTGCCGAAATGTCGGGTAACTCGACGACACCTTGCGATACTTCCCGCCAATTGCCCTCTAACATGCGCCGTAACACAGGACTGGCAGCGGCTAACGATGCACGATGAACTCGTACTCCACCGTCCACCCCCCGCAATTCAAAATCAGTCAGTTCTTCGTCATCGTGTAGAGATACGAGGCTTATTGGGGACGCCATCACCTCCACCGCCGCTGACAGAGAAAATGAGAGGTCATCACATTTATGTTTGTATATTAACTGCCATTCATCACTAAGCGAGAACGTCTTGCCGTTGATTTTGAGTTTTTCGCTCGTTAGCTTCGTGGTATAGTTAAGGCTTATATCTGGCCGCCGCTTGTTGAACATTATGAGTACAAAACTCCCGCAAACTGCTGGACAGTTAGATCTAGCACAGTAACCTGAAACACGTACCTGAAACGATACTGCATCATTCAACAAATATATATCACTTGTTTTGTCTGTAACTTCGTCCCTTGGAAAAGACACAGAAAATGTCCCCTTGAAGACATTGTTGTTTAGTTTCACGTCCTTCACATTCATTATATATTTTTAAAATTCACTGCCGGTTCGGGATAACAGATCCAACCGGAGACTTAGTAAATATAACTGGTTTTGCTAAATTCATGAGTCATAGCGTATTGCTTGACAAGTCTACAGGGCTGCCAATATTCTGTTTGAAATTTCCCCGTGATGTATTAATTTCTCTGTTTATTAAAGTTCATCGACAGTATCAAGTACAGACTAATTATTTAGGGTGAAACTAAAAAACTCTGAAGGGATTTGCATTCTCTTATGATAAAAATATTTTTCTATTCGGAAGCAACAGATATGACAGAACTTAATAAGTGGTTTACTTTTATAGTGTAATCGCAATCGGTGTTTAAAATGGCTGATAACTTATTTTAATTGGTGATTCAATAGAGATAAGTCATTTATAATATTTAAATAAATGTTATTGTATGTGATTAAAATATATACGTTAAATACCTGAAATAAATGGGTGCAAAGCTGATATTTTATACATAATATATAAACTACATATCTATAAAAACCGCATCAAAATGGAGGACTGACAGACATCAGCAACATTATGTCATACAAATAGATGTGTTTACCTGATCACTAATAAATTTCAGTTTATTTTATTTTTTTATCTCCATAACTCCAATAACAATTTTACAAACCATATACATAAGTTTCGGTGGTTGACAGGAAATTTTGTGTTTGTGTGTGTGCGTGCGTGCTTATGTACGTGTGTACTAAAGACCCACTGACCCTATTTTTTAATAAAGGTATGTATATAATCAATTTAAACATTTATTAAAAAGTAAATATAATAATACTTGAGGGGAAACAGAAATGTTTCAGTTTATCCCCAAGTATTATATTAACTCCCATTTGTTTATATGTTTTTGTTAGCTGGCAACTCAGATTCTTTTGTTATCGTCGTGTAAAATACATTCGTTGACGCGATGACGCGGCACAGGCGTTAACAGGATTTCCTACGGTCCAATCAGTTATGTTTATTATAATATAATAATATAAACATAATTTTAATAGGTATATAAAATATTATACGTGACCTTGGTGTATATCATCAACTGTTCGACACACATTTTGACTGGCCAAAAAAGTCTCACGTATTATAAATATCAATAACATTTTTCTGTCTCAGTATTTAAGTAGAAGTATATATATTTACCTATACATATATGTGTATACTTATGTGTTGCCAATATTTGTGTCGAAATATTCGACTATAGGACTTATACCTGATAGATGGGGAGTATCTGGCAACCAGAAGTGGCGATCACCAATCCGCCTGCCAGGCGTGGTGATTATGGCAATATCCATGAAATACATAAGTGTTATTAATAAATTCATCACATAATATCCCTTGAAGTAGTTAACACAACATACATATAAAAGAAAAATACTTACTCTCTTAGAAATACAATCTTCGGTTTGCGCTATAAGGTATTTAAAGCTCAGAAGCTTAAGGTCCAATGTGCTTTTATCAAGAACTGGCACTTACGACAAAATGCTTCTGAAGTATAATCATACATCTGTCTTTATGGTTCTGAGGATGGGTTAAATACCCGCGACAATGTAATAATATCACGGTAGGTAACGGATTGGCAGGCTGTGTAGGTATACCCTGTGATTTACACCTCGTAAAAAAAACCCCTGGCACTGCTTACTAGTGCTTAGGTCCATGAGCAGCGGTATCACTTACCAACAGGATAGCCGATTATACGTTTGCAACCGTTGCGATAAAAAAAAAGAACTTTTTGTAATCGACTTTCGCCAGAAAATTGTATAACCTTGACCGCACGTTACATCCCGGCAGCGAACGGCGGCCCCATTGGTACTGGTGCCGCGAGGTTGTCCGGTCCCTGTTAGGATACAGTAGCAATTGCTCTTAAGGTTAACAACGGCAATAATAGCTTTAGGGGAATTCCATGAATTAATAATACAGAGTTGCCAATTAAAATGATATTTAAGTTGGCAACACTACACTAAAAATAAATTATATTTACAGTTGGCTACACTGATTGTACACACTTGATCTTGTTATTTTTTAGTCGTAACTATAATACTCAGTGGAATTACATATCTAGAGCTCAGATGCATAGGGTCGGATGTGCCATTATACGTCAGTTAAGAAGTCCAGAATAAGTTCAGGATCGTTTAAACCATTGGTTGGCGTAAAAGGTAGACGTGTCTATTAGTGCGTCGGTCAAAAAGTAAAGACAAAAGGCCCATAGATAATGTAAGCGCTAGAGATGTCCATATACTAGTGCTGTACACATATACGCCAGGCGACTATTTGTTAAGGGCGGTGCAGACTGCGCGAACAGTCAGAAATATTCCTAGTATGTACCTTTATCATAAACTGGAACTTGCGACCAAATAATTCTGTAGTACATCCGTCTCATCGTTCTGAGCTCTAGAATATTTTTGGTAGATCGATTGTACGATCTATGCATATACTTTTTCTATAGCATTAAATATTACAAATGACTTTGAACCTATGAAGGTGGCGCCCGTTCGTACAACCTAGATTATCTTGTATTAAAAGTAGGGTTGCTAACTTTTTTTTTACAAAAAAAAAGTAAGTATATTAAGGTCTGAGAAGAATATAATTAGTAGTTAAGAAAAATAGTATTTAAAAAGTATGTATAATGTAGTGAAAAACAATATAAAACTGTAACTGTAACCCTAATTGTACTAGTACAAGTACAAGGTACTAGAGCTCATTTTGCAATGTACATTTATCATTTCCGTCTCCTTAAGGTTACCTATTTTAATTAAAAATAAAGTATTAAAAACTAATAAAAACCGACTAAGTGCGAGTCGGATTCGTGTACGAAGGGTTCCATTCCATTTTACAAGTGTCTAGCTGTTGCCGTTATTGATAACGAGCAAAAAAAAAAGTTTGTTGTATGGGACCCCCCCTTTTTCTTTTTTTTATTTGTTGTTTTAACAGCAACAGAAATAAATTACATTATTTGTACAAATTTCAACTATCTAGCTATCGCGGTTCTTGAGATACAGCCTGGTGACAGAAAGACAGCGAAGTCTTAGTAAAATAGGGTCCCGTTATTACCCTTTGGATACGGAGCCTTAAAAAGCATAGTGTACGTATATTCAGTTTATGAAAGATTGCTTACCTACTAAGGAGGTAATAATAATTTCACAAATAATTAGTAGGTACCTACTTTTATTATTATATTTATTAAATTTAAGGACTAAAATACTTTTATAATAAAATGTATCTAAGTAACATAATGTATACAAAATACCCTCGTTCGTGAGCCCACGTTCAGCAGTGGACGTTATATGGGCTACTAATAAAGATGATGATGACACTACATAATAAAGTGATGTCTCTAGTCCTGTTCTTTAAAAACTTATAGGTAAGTTACACATATTTTGGTAGGATGCCACGAAATGTAAATTTGACAGAAATTACTTTTTAAATGACAACCCCACGCTATAGAAATAAATCCTTGTGGTGACAAATACTATAACTAAACTGTAGACACAAAGCTCATTTAAAACAAGTATATGTGGTTGACACAAATAATTGTCCTGGGTGGGAATTGAACCCAAAATACAACATTTGAGAAGCAACTACCGTAACCATCGGTGCAGTCAATGCATGTTTAAACGTTTCAAATTTCCTTTACCCACAGCAGCAGCGTAAAATGCCGTGCTCCTGAACCGGACAGTACTTTCTTTTAAGTCATACCATCATCATCATACTGTGTGGGCACAGTGGAGCATGGGCCTCTTCATCATTCCGTATAATATCCACTGCTGAACATGGACCTCCTCCCTCGGGAGGAGACCCATGTTCATGTTTTGCCTTAGTCACTACGCTTGGAAGGTGCGTTGGTGACCGCAGTACTATATCGTTATACTCTGGTAATACACAGGGTGACGCTGCTATACGTCTCTTGGTACACCATTGTTATACATACATGATGTTATAACAATTGGAACCAACAGCTTAACGTGCTTTCCGAGGCACGAAGTGTACGACCGCAATCAACCTGACCCGGAAAGAAATCTTAGAATTCATAAAAAGATTTTTTGTCCAGCGTGGGTATCGAATCTACAACCTCCAAGACTTAAAGCGATAATTATACCGCTAGGCCACGGAGGCTGTCTTATTACGGTATGTCACGAATAACTGACTAACATTTTGTTTTTTTCGGATGGACATATAGGTATAGTAAGCTCCGAGGCTTTTCATACTTTACTGGGCATATAGGCGAGCAAAGCTCCAGCATAGACTGATTAACAAAAAAGGCAAACAACAGGGAATGTCATAATTTTCATTTTTTATTGGAAACATGTCGTTATCCTTGGTATCTTTATACTCAATCACGAATATTTAAATCAAGTATACAGATGGCGCTAAAAATACGTTTTTGTTTATGATCGAAACGATAATAATCTTAATAAAAAAAAGACTTACAAATCACAAACTTTTGATTGCATTTTTCTCTGAATCTATTAATTTGGACATTCCCTGTTCTTTGCCGGTATCCTTTAAATTAGGTATGCGTTATTGTAACATGTAAGACTATGCGCACCCCTGAACCATCCTCATAAATAAACTTGCTTCACATCTTCAGAATTTATATGAGGACTCACATGTAAGTTAAAATACTGCTAGGGGTGTCAAAGTCGATTTATCAAATTATTGTTTGGCCCATACTAAAACCAAAGAACACGTAGATAAACATTTTTTTCCTTTCCTTTTTTTGACGGACATACGTTGTTAGACACGAGGCTTTTGCTACTTCACCGTGCATAAAGGCGAACAGAACTCCAGGCGTAATAAAAAAGTACAAACTAAGCAACCAGCGTAAGAGCAAGACAAGCATTTTAGCTTAGCTTAGCATGGTGAGTTAACAACAATACTAGACAGCAAAAACTCTGCTAGTAATCTTAAAAAAATACGTACAATAAATGAAATTGTTTGTAAACAGTATACAATCAAAACCTTCCTACCTACATACAAACTCAAAAACGACTGAGTTGTAAAAATATTTTACCTAGAGAGAGCTCAATTTTCAGCGTAACAAATGATTTACTACACTACGTACACCGTATTCAATGAGTATTACATATCATTAAGAGGGCATGGGACATGGGGTGGAAGAAATGCCGGTGAAACCACGCGGGAAAGGAAGTGAAGTATTATTTGAAAAGCTAATGGAGACATTTTAAAAAAATATTTTCACATTTTGACTGCACCGGCGGCGCGGCGCGCGGACTGTGGAGCTTTCGGTAGTTCTTCCGAGTTCAGGCTTCTGAGACCTGGTGATTTACCACTGTGGGGCGCCACAGGGGGCGCCCTCTTGCGCAGGTTGCTTAGTTTGTAGTTTTTAAACCATTTATTGAGGCTGGAGCTCTGCTCGCTTTATGCCCGGTGAAGTAGCAAAAGCCTCGGGGTTACATACGTAAGTCAAAATGAAAAAAAAAAACTTAAATATGACAATTTATTAAGTTAATATAGCTTAAAATAACATAGGAAATGCGTTACAATAACCAATAAGTAATGAATAAGTACATTTTTATCCAAATCATAGTCATATCTTTATGTGATTAGCCTCGTTGATATTGTACGAATTGGAGTGGGAACTCTATTGGGTGATATAGGAAGTTTGTTATGGTAAATAATAGATGGAGCTGCTAGTTTGTTTGCAATTATTGTGACCATAAACTTTTTTATTGAAAATCTAATGTTAATATTTTTATGAAGGAGGAACGCATTGCCTACCTGCCATTATTATTTACATTGGTCAAGAACGGTTTAATGTTTTAATTAGACTTTTAAATAGAAAAAGGCACGAAGCTATAAAGGCGAGCAAGTCTGCCGGTTTATTAAATTATTTAAAAGCTACTAAATAAGCATTACACTGAGCTAGGACACCCCCCTCCCCCCAACAATCATTATTCCTCAATGCACCCGCCGGCGACCGCCCTGAGCCGTGGTGCAAGGGGCTGTTCTCTTGCGCAGGTTGCTTATTTTGTAGTTTTCGAACCATTTATTAAGGCTGGAACATTGCTCGCCTTTACCTCCCGATGTCGGCCGTGTTCTACAGGTTTTGTTTTTTCGATTTGACTTACGTTAGTGTTCTCCTGGGACAATAATCCTAACCGCGTGTGTTCTTGAGTAGTGTAAATCCCACGGGAGCCTGATATTTTCTCGAGGGAAGACTACTTCTCTCGAGAAAATATCAGGCTCCCGTGATCCTCATCGCTCCCGGGTTTGAGTTCAATCAGTTTTTGTGACAAATACCTATTCAAATATCTATCACTTTAATTTTTAACTTTCACATTTTACCTTAAATATTAGTTTGAAGAATAATGGTATTTTTTCTATTCTTTTCATTAATTAAATTAAAGTCTTTACAAAGAATGGCAGCCCTAGAATCGTATGGGCTATGGGCCAGAGGCCTTCTACGTGATTCACCATGCCCTTATTTGTAATTGTAACTAAAATATTCTTTGCATTGCATTGGCAAACAAACTTGGCCAAGTAACATAGCTATTAAAGCTATGTTACGTAGCCAAGTTTGTTTTAATTGTTTTCTGATGATAAAACAGATGATGCAGACTATAAGATTGAATTATTCGGATTATTGATTTAAAAAAAAATACTGCTAAAAGATTAGAAACCACTATATTACAAGATAAAATTTAACGCTTAAGCAAATTTCTAATTAAAATATTTTTTAATTGTGTGTCACAGTACAAAAAAATATGGAATGTCAATAAATAAGGTCACGGATCATCTGTTGACTTGTGTTTTATAACTAATAGTAACTAGCTTTCCACTTTTCACGCGAGTAGCTGTCGTTCCCATGGTAACTTCATAAGTAAATGGAATGTTACTTAGGGATAATGTAGTATTCTAATGGTGAAAGAATTATCGAAATCCGTTCAGTAGGTCTTGAGTTTATTCGTAACAAACATGTATACAAAATAAAAATCTTTCCTCTTTATAATATAAGTAAGTTAAACAGTAGAACGTAACTAAAATCAATAAATTGTAATCATTTTGTATTGTATAACAACTGGCTAATTTGTAGAATGACCACAAAACAAAATAACAATGGCTACCTACCGAGGATATGGTTAAAAAATGGCGTTCATTATTTATAATTAGTTGCTGTCAACTAGAAACCATATTTTAATATAAGTATTATGTTAATTCATTTCACAGTTTTAGTACGAGGATAGAAAACAATTGTTTGAGACGGCCATTGTTAGTGTACAATTTGTCATAGACTTGATTTTGTTGTATTGGCGTGGCGTAAGGCAAATGTGTTGCCGTGTTCACGTTTGACATTGACTTACTGTTATAATAATTACTCTGTGGTTTGAGTGTTGTTATTTTTGTAAAAACTTATTACCATGTAATTTTTGTTTCAGGTATGTAAATAAAACTTCACCGCACTAGGTTTGTTTTTTCGCCTATGCAATATAATTAAATTCAAAACCAATATGCATATATTTTCAAACAAGCTTTTATCAACTTTCTAAATATTGAACATCGATGCATCATAGGTTACACATTCCCTTATCACAATTATTATTATAGGTTGGTATCACGAAATTACTTCGTAGAAGATAAATTGTATGATGCATCTATCGCAGCCGGATCGAATCCTCTGATAAAAAATATAATAGGAATAAATTTGAACTTCAACAGAATTTCCATAAAATCTGTGAAATTCAAAATTTAATTCCTCTGGTATATTTTATTCTAACCATTAAAAATCAGCCCATAGTCAATTGTTAAAACATATGTATTTATTTGGTAAAGTCAAATAACAAAATAGAAAATATACTGGTATGTACTAGCTTCCCGTACGGCGGCGGATTGAAGGAGTGTATGAGTTTAGCATACCACGCTATGGATAGGGCGAGTCCCACATATCCCATCACCAGAGCGACAACAAAAAAAAAGTGCGCGTCTTTACCCGCATTGCTCCCGTTTCCGTGAGAACTTCATAATTAAATATAGCCTTCCTCGATAAATGGGTTATATAACAGTGAAAGATTTAATCAAGTCAGACCTGAGATTAACGCGTTCAATCAAATAAACAAACTCTTCAGCTTTATATGTTAGTATAGATGTGTTTGACGAGAAGTTTTTTTTGGACGGACATTATGTAATTAGCTAGAGGCGGCGATAGGGTAGGGCGGGTTGGGCAAATGCCCTTTTTTAATTTATTTTCGGACGGACATATGTAGTTAGCCCTGAGGCTTTTGCTATTTCACTGGGCATAAAGGCGAGCAGAGCTCCAGCCTAGATAAATCGTTTAAACGCTACAAACTAAGCAACCTGCGCAAGAGGGCGTCCCCTGTGGGACTTGGACCTCGGCTCAGGGCGGTCGCTGACGGGGAGATTGAGGGATTATGGCTTTTAGTTTCTATAAGGGAGTTTAGTGCAACTGTCGCTCTACTTTACAGTTGCGGGCCTCTCGGACTTCGGGACTACGAGGGCATCGGAAGGGGCAACTGCCCAGGGCGCCATATATAAAGGGGCCCCTTTCTTTATATTAGTGGGGAGTGGAGGTTTTCGAATGTCCATGTCATTGAATTGCTGTTAGGGGGCGCCGAAAAACTCTCGCCCAGGGCGCTGGTAGTGCTAAAACCGGCACTGTAGTTAGCCTCGAGGCTTTTGCTACTTCACCGGGCATATACAAGCAGGGCTTCTTATTCTGACAATAAGTATTGACGGAAAATTTTAAAAGTTAGTGGGGACAGCGCCTTGGAAGAGTAAACTAATACAAGGTTTAATGCTTGAATTTTTTTTAGTACATATTAATACTCTGAGTTTTCAAGAACCACCTGCGTTATTTTATTTGCTTTTTGTTTATTAAGCTGAGGGGTTTTTAATATGTCTAATGAAAATAAACCTACTAGGTAGGATACTACTATCCGACGCAATTGTTAAAAACTATAATAACAATTACAATAATTTGTGTATTTATTTTTATTTATACTTTATTGCACACACAAAAAAAAAACAAGTAACTGTACATTTTAGACAAAAAAACAACATGTACAAAGGCGAGCTTATTTCAATTATGAATATTATTATTCTTCCAGCAAACTTTAAAAAAGATTCCAAACATAGACTCCAAAGATAGAAATATGATAAAAAGGTAGCTAGTGTAGGTACAACAAAACTAGTTTACCAAACTAGTTTTGTTGTACCTACAACGTTAAACATGTATGAGCTGATAAATATTAAATATTAATACAATGTAAGCAATGTTGTCTAAGTGTTTGATTTTGTATAAATCTTTGGTCCAAATTACTCAAAGATACCGGCACTACCAGGAGCAGATTTACATGTAGGCGTTTTGAGCTGAACCCAGGGCCCCTACGATATAATAGGGCCCCTATTTTTGTAAATGCATTACGCATATATATACCCACCGCCGCAGCCGTGGGATGTGTAGAATTTCCGTCTCCATCGCAATGGTATGCTACTAAGAGCCAATATTGGGAACACTGGAAATTTAATCAGCAAGACAAGGGGGGGTCTTTATATAAATTGGATGTACATATAAAGAGCCCCCTAGTCCTAATTTAAAAATAATTAAACGTGATACATTTATTGATGAATTGGGTAGGCCTCTAAGTCGCTTTAGCTTAAGGGCCCGCCCCCATGACTATGAAAGTCCGCCCCTGGGCATTAGCTGAGCTACTATTTTTAGTATACAAATTTAAAAATAATAAATTAACAACAACCTCCTTGGCATAGCGGTGTAAGTCTCGCTTTAAGTCACGTAGTTTGTGGGTACGATTCTCAAGCCGGGCAAGATATATCTTTGTGTAAATACTAAGATTTCTCTCTGAGTCTGGTTTAATGAGAGGTTACCATCCGTATCTTTCGAAAAGCACGTAAGATGTTTCTCCCCATTATTATAGCGTCATCTATGACCAACGTATACCGCACAACGGGCAGCAGCGTTTCCTTGTATATTACAACATAATACTGCAGTCACCAAATATTGCAAAAACCGTTTTTCGGGAGGAGGACCATGTTCAGCAGCTCTGGACGTTATATGGACGGATGATGATGATGATGTATATTGATAATATAAGATATCGGTGCTAGCCGAGATACTTTGTTTTGTATTCATAAAAATAAATCATTTATTTCAGAAACACGTAAGTATATCTTATATTAAACAAATATATTGTACTTATAAGTGTAGTTAAGACCTTAACTTGAAAGTAGAAATGAGTAATTATAATTAACTAGCTGACCCGACAGACGTTATCCTGTCTTAACTTTAACTCTATATTAAATTGAACTTTGAATTTTAGGTGTGATAGCTCTGAACTAATTGTGATGTGCACTTTAGGGTGCTATTAGACAGTCAATTTGGAGCAGCACGCATTCTGTCAATGTTATGTCAAACGTCATAAGATAACATTAAAAAGTTTATATTGTCAAAAGCGGTGATATATTCTTAAATTTTCTAATTTTCCGCGCAATTTTCCTATTTTTTTCTTTCATATGAACCTTCTCCTGATAACAACAAACACAACAAAAAAAGAATTACTGAAATCGGTCTAACCGTTCACCCGTGATGCCGTGACCAAGGGAAATAGGTATTCATTTTTATATATATATATTTATAATTAGATAGATATATTAAAAAAAACAACTACATACTTGATGTGAAAAATAAATACACAAAGATAGCGAACTAATCAATTCTTCACTGCAATATATATATTTCTCAGTTTCCTATCTTACAACACATCTACACATAAACGTAAAACATTAGACGAATTTTGAGAAAACTACATTCATTTTTTTCTATACAAAAATCAATTCTATTTCAGTGGAATGAAAGTTGAAAATTGCTTGAAGTCGAGTGACCTTATAGTTTTTCATGTCGCGGTTAAATGTGATAGATAAAATATACACGTCATAATCTGAGATAATCTGTGCTGGCGTGTTCTGTAGCAAACAACCATTGAACAAAGCGGGTACATTAAGACCACGTTTAAAGCCTAGCAACATATCAGGTGACGTAGACAAGTGGCTTCTTAAATTTCGACTGAAAAGAATCGAATACTTTTATTTATCATAATTTTGTAACGGTTTTACAGTTGATCATTATTAAGTTATTATCGTAATTTTAGGTATTGAGCGAATTGAAAAAGCGATCTTTTAGTACCTACAGTGATTCCCAAAGTTAGTCTCGACTCGACGGGGGTCTACTTTGGCGTTATAAAATCGAGATCACAAGTTTAAAAGTAAATATGATACAAATGGAGCAACAAGGGGTTCACTGAAATAAGTAAAGTTTTTAAAGAAATCTACGAAGAATACCGTGTAAGTGTCAGTTGCTAATAAGGTGTAATTTCATCTGTCAACTAACATTCGCTTTACATGTGTTTTAAAGAGCAAAATATCATTTTGCTACATTTGATTTTCAGCCTTATTAGGTTATCACCGACGATAAGTCCTTTTGTTTAGCCCAAAAACGATTTCGTCGACAAAGCTCTTGAGATAACTAGCGTTCACTCGTTCACCGTAGTTTATGTCGTTTTGTCTGGGTCAACTAACTTCAGAGTGAATCTCACTTATAAGCGACGTTCGTGAAAGCTGCGATAAAACATCGCAGAATGAGGACGCAGAACAGTGTTTTTTCCAGTACTATTAATATGAAAAGATAATACCGCAACCCTAGTTTAAGTAAGAAACCATCTGAATATCGCAAAGCTAAATGAAAATATGTAAAATTTGAAGGTACTTTTTTGACTTATTTGTATCGTGCTAAAAGCTAATGAATATGTTCTCTACCCTTGGAAATATCCTCTGACTCCCACATTTTCTGGTACCTTTAAACTGTTTTCTTTGAGCACTGTAGTGCCCTCGCCAAGTCGAGTAATATGCAGTATTATTCATCTTACAGCTAAATTTGCTTTAGGCGCACTCTTAAGCTACTACATATAATATTAATTAGGTTATAATTCAGCGCATAACCTTGATACAATTAGAGTATGTACATAATTTACTATCGGTAACGTTGTCTTGCTGTAATAGCCAGTTTCTGAAAGATATAAAGATCATTTCAAATATCTTGAAATAGACTAGTCAGCTGTAAACAATTTTCTCATCATATTTCCATCGAAAACATGATTAGCTAATTTGATTTGATCACTGTTAGTTAATCTTTATTTATATTTTGCTTCAGAATCTAATATTAGTGGATGAATGGAATGGATAATGGTCAGTCAATCAAGGTCCACTCGTGAATATGAACCTCCTCCCGAACTTACATAACTTCGATATCAAATCAAACTCGTAGCGTAAAAGTAAGTCTGGCTTGTATGTATGTTTGTATTTGTAATAAGTTTAAAAACGAATAGACCGATTTGAATAATAATTTCAGTATGAGAAAGCTACGTAATCCAGAAGAAACACTGGCTATATTTTATTGGTAAGTTCACATGGGAGATCTTAGAAGAGAGGAAACACCCGAAAGAATACGCGTCAGGAAAGCGAGGAATGTATAAATTGATGGCATTCGTGCCAAATACTGACCCGTCATCGGTATAGCTTCGCAGTCAAGAGTCAGTTGTCTAGTTGTTAGTGGTGATGACAGTCGAGAGATTCCAAACTAATTTGTATACAATATTAGCTAAGTTTTGTTTCTATACAACTTGAGGAAGAGGAAATATTGTCATGATAAAATATGTTTGGAATTTGGAGTTGAGTTGCTAATTAATAAATTATGTAACTTAATTGATTAAATTGTATAAATTATCTTAAAAAAAAATAATATTTGAAATTAATTTGCATTTCTGAAATTTCTGCTACTGATAAACTAGAAAATTTTATTGTGTCTTCCCTGCCTTCTCATGGCAGGGTGATTGCCTAATACGACTGACTAGCGCAGCTGTATGTGTTCAGGTCTCAGCATCTCTCCAAGCATACTTGTAGAACATTCCATTCTATACAAAATCCTGTTAAAAAACAACAGTCTCGATAGTAATATGACAATCTGACAACCTCCGTAGCATAGCAGTAATTGGCTCGCTTTAAATATCGGAGGTCGTGAGTTCGATCCCCACGCCGGACAGGAAATCTTTGTGTAAATTCTAAGATTTCTTTCCGGGTCTGGTTGGTTGAGGGACTACCCTCCGTGCCTCGGAAAGCACGTTAAGCCGTTGGTCCCGATTGTTATAACATCATCTATAATAAAATAATCGTATATCAAGGAACGGGCAGAAGCGTTTCCTTGTGTGGCAGAACATAAAACTGCGGTCACCAACCCGCCTGCCAAGCGTGTAGACTTAGGCTAATACCCTCTCCGGGAGGAGGCCCATGTTCAGCAGTGGACGTTATACGGGCTGATGATGATAGTAATCTAGGTCGCTTACTCTTTGTTTACAGAGTAAACTTTTAAATAAAAAAACTAATAACGACAGCCCGTGTTTGCGAAACTATTCACTAACTAGTTCAATGTTATCTAGTATAGTTAAAACTACAGCAAAAATATCATAAACCTTCGTCCAGCAGTTTTAATGTACACAAACAAATCGTTGAAGCATTCATAAACAATTTTTCTCTCTTTCATAATCCGTAATATCCACATCAGAATACAACTTCGTTATACATTACCTGTTTTAATAACAAACACATTTATGACGTCATCCGAACAGAGCAATGGACTGCTAACAATAGCAAATAATGATTACTTTGGCATCAGATCAAGGGGATTGTAAGGAAAACATTTTAGTATTTCTTCATTAGAATCAGTGTTTTGGGTATATAACATATAATTTGAAGTAGTTTTGCCTAGCAGATACCTTTATTATTCCAATATATTTCAGCACCTATTTTTACATATTTTTTGGGGAGACGTAACTAAAGAGTGTTTTTACACTGATCTTTATTTTTAGGGGGTTTTGTGCAACTGTCGCTGTACATTACTGTTCGCAGTACTCTTGGATGTTGGGTATACGAAGGAATTGGATTGTTCGTGATAAGTCGTAAGAGCGACGAGGGGACACACGATTGGATAGATAGATAGAATATTATAAACAGTGTCTTAATATTATATGTCATTCAAAGTATGCTCGCTTGGACTGACAGCCATTGAAAGATACGCGTTCAAGAGTTGACCGACATGATGCCTTGAAACGAGCGCTTACTAAGGGAGGACTAGGAGAGGAGGAATAAGGGATTGTTTACTTCGTCAATTATGACGTGATTTTGATTGATGTTTCTGTAACATAGGCAAGAAGTCCTATTAATAATAAACATTTTAATATGTAGGTAATTTAATATGCGATTGATACATTGACCACTTCCGTAGCGTAGCGGTATGAGGCTCTTTTTAAATGAAGGAGGTCGTGGGTTCGATATCCACGCCAAGGAGATTTCTTTCCGGGTCTGTTTGGTTGAGGGACTACCCTCTGCACCTTGGACCGCACGTTAAGTCGTTGTTTATAACATCATCAACAATAATATGCCAGGGAACGGGCAGCAGCGTTTTCTTGTGTGTTACAACATAATACTGCAGATTATGACTTTTAGTATTTTTGTGCAACTGTCGCACTACTTTACAGTTTGCGGGCCTCTCGGACTTCAGGTCTACGAGGGCATCGGAAGGTTCTTTGCAAACTAAGGGTCGGGAGGACGAGAAGGCACGCGTTGCGTTCGCGGGCGCACTCTCTTCGACGGGTAGGATAGTGTGGTCTCTGTGTAGTGGTGGTAGTTTCTTGCAGTCTTTTTAGTGCTGGTTGGTAGATTATGATCTTGTCGTCCGGGTCATCTAGGACGCCCCGACGCCGCCGACGGTGTTTACGACGCTTTGTGGGCAAAGGCCTATAGTCGGATGCTACAGCAACCAACGGGTTTGGGTGTTGCGCCGTGGATTCGAAGAAGCGTTCCGACGCCTCTTTCATCTACTGCTTGATGGAAGGCAGTTGAAGATCACCAAAATGCCTGCCAAGCGCGGTGACTATGGCCCTCCCTCGGAAGGAGGCCCATGTTCAGCAGGGAACGTTATACGGGCTGATGATGATGATTAATGCTAATGAAAAAGTATGTATATATTTACTAACAATTTTACTACCACAACTAAATCGTTAATAAATTACTTTGTACGTACCTAAACAATAAATAAAGTATCTAAACACCTTATTTAACATTTCATCAACTAAAAGTAACTCTATTCATCGTCCCAAACCGTACTAAATAAGTTTCAAATTAATAATAAATTTAGTTTGAAATGCTTCATACTATTTACTAATCCACTTGAATTAATTGAGTAAACATCTGTATTCGCTTGGCTTGATTTGTTTACTTAATTAACGAAATGATAACTAATATTGCATTGTAACTACAACTACGTATGCTAAAAAGAAGAATACGATAATAATATGCTAAGAAGAGAACAACTGTTTTAAAACCATTAGCACTGAAGCATGGGTACCTAAAGGGTCGGTACCATCTTTTACTTGGCGCTGGACTATTTGTGGGGGCGGTATCTGGTCTAAACTCTAAATTCATGGCAAATATTGAGGAGGGGACAGTCACGGTCACGGACGGTATTTGTTACTCAATGAGGCCGTAACGGCCGTACGGATTTTGATCTTACTTGACGCAGATGACTTTGCTCGACATATCTGGCAACATCGCACGACACGTGACGTCAATATGGACATAGGTTACGCGATGTTCGAAAGCATCGCAAATACTAAGTACTATCACCACGGTGGTTGACTGTCTTTACTTGTCGCGGGGTTGCAGTACAGCGCCGCCTGGCGCGGAGTCGCGTAGCAATTCGCGCGGTGACGCAGATTTGCCGCCCCGTGCAAGGCAATGGAATTGGAAAGCGTGGCTAGTGTGTGCAATACAAATTAATATTTTTGTGTGATATTAAAATAATATATTTTTGTCATAGTAACAGTATACAAACCTTAACTCCCCTAATGCCTTTATTGGAAATATAATTTACGTTCATAAACAAAGTGGAATTATAAGTCCACGCAATATTGTAACATCTTTGTCAGAGGTTATGCCCGGTGAAGTAGCAAAAGCCTCATGGCTACCTACGTAAGTCCAACCGAAAAAAAAATCTGTCAGAGGTGAGAGGACTCAATGACAGTAACGGACGGGTTTTGGTATTACTTGACGCAGATGTAGATTGTAGTAGATAAACCAATAACTTTTTCAAATTGGCCCAGTAGTTTCTAAGGTAAGCGCGTTCAAGTAAACAACAAACTCTTCAGTTTGTTATATTAGTATGCCTCAACTCTGTTCTCCTAATGCCTTAATTCGAAACATCAACAACGGCTACAAATTAATGGGAATTATAAGTGAATGCAATATTGAGGCATCGCTGTCAGAATAATATAATATCCTATGTTTGCAACTATAGCACATCTATAATAGATTGAGCTGTCCAATAAATTTAGAAAAGGGGCCACTTCGACACGAAATATGCAGGTTGGCCGAATTGAAGAGAATTTCTCGGGTTTGGCCGTGAGCCAATAATCAACAGGTGAACACGGTTCCGACAAGGATTTCCAGTAATCCCTTTTTGTTAGAAAAATATTGGTTTGATTATTTTGCTTACGTCATGTTCTTGAGATTGTGATCGTTTCGGATACATTTCAATTGTAACAAGAGGCGTTGTTTTTCATCACTAACGTATATATTATGGTCGTTCCACACTTTCAACTACACCACATTGCAGCAGTCATAAAGGAGTCCGTATAATTGCACGTGTCGTGGTATGCCAAATTGGCCTAGACTCGAGGCCGATTTGGTTGCGGACAAGGCCCGAATTGGACGTCATAAAACTTACTACAAAAAAAATTGACGCAGGACCGACAGTTTATCGGGTTTTCCGAGGCACGGGCGATGTTGCCAGACCTGTAGGTCTAACATACCTATAACAGCTTGACCAACGGGTCAGTACTAACGTATGTGCTGAATAAAGAATTATTTTTATTCAATCTTTTACACATTCACCAAGCACCTAGCTAATATTATTGGTGCTGAAGAATGTTTTCCTTTATCAGCCCCAAAGCTAATCCACTTTGGTGTTGATAAAAGAAAACTCAGAAGTTTGTTACTTAAGGCGCTGTACTTAGTCAAAATAGGCTTCACAAAACAGATTTTTAGCCAAATGTTTACATTTTAGAGCAGCTAAAAAATATATGTTAATCTTGATCATATTTATGGGGGGACCATTGTGTTCAAAACACGTTTTCGGTAAATTTTCTAGATAAAAAAAACCCATAAAATAACCATTTAAATTGAAATTGTAGCAATTGTAACTGTATTATTTATAAACAAATCTTGATAATATTAATAACAGTGATGTAATATATAATAATAAAGGGAACTGTTGTTTTTATTTATCGATTGGAATAAGATATTTGCAAGGATTAATGTATTTAATAACTCGAATGAGTCGAACGAAACGTTGCGCCATCGCGGCGTCTCTTCGCTTCTCTTTCATTTCTACGCGGAGCAACAGTGACAAAACTAATACGTAAAAGTCGTCTATTCACCGCGCCTTAACTCTAAAGTATAAGTTATATTTTAAATTTCGCAGTTAATATACTTTTCTAACAAAACTATTTAATAATTCTCTCAAATTTCCATTCCAAAAATAAAATTTTCGGACGCACTTTCAAGAGGCTTTTGCTACTTTGCCAAGCAAAATTTCCATTTCGCTGAACACATTAAGTATTCCAATCATATTAACGTGCCCTTTCGTTGTAGGTATATAAAGCCAGTTGACTTCAGTGTCCATTGTCACTCGTATATATTCAATTAAGAAAACAAAAGACTTAATTCTGTACCACAATCATATCACTTCTTCTTTGTTTTTTTCTGACGGAGCTCCGTTGTATGAAAACTGTTTGTTCACAACACTACAAAAGGGTTTTATAATGCAAAAAGGGTAAGTAATATTGTAGGATTTTTTGTATGTCGACTTAATGTCAGTGAGAGTTTAGGAGTGATGAGGTTATCAAAGTGCATATGATAAAAGAAGTTGGGGTACTATCGATTGCCGAGAGCAAATGGTAGATACTAAGAAGCGTTATGTATTATTTATTTAAAGATCTAAAGAATAATTATTGAAATAAATAAAGAGTAGTAAAAATACATTTATTAAGTTTTAATTTATTGTACTTTGCACAGCAAGTAAGCATTGCCATTCAACGCGGTAATGCTGCCAGCATTCTGGGAACTTGGCCAAGTAGAATAGATTTAGAATAGTAGTATTTTATCAGTTAGTTTTATTTTAAATTAGCTACTTTTGGTTGTATATATGTATTTTATCGTTTTGATATACCTAACAACTTTTTTTTAGGTCCATTTTCGACTGTTTAAATATTATACGTTGTTAATTTATTAAAAAAACTAGCGACCCCCCCAATGCTCAATGCGTATGTATTATACATACAAATCGTACTCTTGAACCACTCGTCCGGGAGTCACTACTCGAGTTGCCAACTGAAAACCATCGCTAGGTATAGCCTAGCCTATGCTGCGATGGCGGATTTTTCGGCAGAACATGCAAGGCGTCTTATTGTTTTGTACATTAACTATATGTTTGCTATGTAATATCTTGTGTGTTGTGCTGAATAAATGTATTTTCTTTCTTTCTTTCTTTACTCTATCTATTTCAAAAAAACCGCATCAAAATCCGTTGCGTATATAAAATAGAGACATACATACAGCGGAAAGCGACTTTGTTTTATACTAAGTAGTGATTAGCTTTTCCGGCAGCTTCTTCATCGGCGTTGACTTCAAGTAGTATTTTGCGAACATAGATCATTTCCTAAAGTCTAGGTTATTTTTATTTTTCGATTTTAATAAATATTGGTTCAGTAGTTTGTTAAAGCATATCAGACAGTCAGATAGAGTTACTTAGGCTAATACTATTAGTATACCTACTTAATAATAACACCTGTTTCAATTCACAAATTCTCTTAATATTGTCGTTAAAATGATCATCATTATCAGCCCCATCATAACGTCCACTGCTGCACATGGGCCTCTTTCCAAGTGAGGGTATTTGCCATTGTCACCACGCTTGTCAGGCGGGTTGGTGACCGCAGTATTATGTTGTAACACACAAGGAAACGCTGCTGCTCGTTCCCTTATACACCTAAGATTATTATTATAGATGATGTTATAACAATCGGGACCAACGGCGAAGGGTAGTCCCTTAACCAACCAGGAACCCGGAAAGAAATCTTGGAATTAACACACAGCTTTTTTTTTTTTTTTAAAAGCCAACTACCGCACTAGGGAAATAAATCCCTGTGTCGCGGGGGACTGTACAAACATTAATTTCACGGACACAAAGTACACCCAGACTCAGAACAACTATTTGTGGTTCACACAAATAATTGTCCCGGGTGGGAATCGAACCCAGAACACCAGGTCTCAGAAGCAACTATCGTAACCACTGAGCCACTGGTGCAGTCATTAGATTTCCTGTCCGGCGTGGGCATCGAACCCACGACCTCCGAGATTTAAAGCGAGCCAAATACCACTATGCTAAGGAGGTGTCATTCGTTAAAATACTTTCATCATAATGTCAAAAGCGCAACTAATTTTAATTAAGCAAAGTCATCTTTCATTTTCTACTATTCATAAATAAAACCCATTAGGATAATTAAAGTGACAGTGTGGCTCGACATTTTTACAATAGTCGAACAAAAAATATTTGAATTTCGAAATAATATTTTAAAGTAAATACTTGAGACGTTTTGTCTGTGGCTCATAATCCGGTTGTTGAAAATATGAAAATATAATATTTTTTAATAAGTACTTTACTGTGACAGATACCTGTCACCATGGAAGTTGAAAATTATTGAAATGTATGCCACGTAAAATATGCGTTGTGTGCATGATGACATTTAAACTATTTTTCACTAACTTAACTAAACTTAATGTTAATAATCTACTTTTAAATGAAAACAAAACCAAAGTCATTAAATTTTCTACACCTAATGTGAAACAAATTGATACGAATGTGCAAATAAATGGTATTCGGTTGGAGCCAGTGGAGTCAACTGTCTTTTTGGGAATAACTATTGACTCCAAATTGCAATGGGGCCCACATATTGCGAAACTATCAGGAAAACTTAGCTCTGCGGCCTATGCTGTTAAAACTATGAGACGACTCACTGATTTGGATACTGCTAGAATGGTTTACTTTAGTTATTTTCATAGCGTAATGTCTTATGGAATTCTTCTGTGGGGAAACTGTGCGGACATTGACACCATTTTTGTACTACAGAAACGAGCTGTAAGGTCTATATATAAACTTGGTCCGCGGGTTTCCCTACGGGAGAAATTCAAAGAGACTAATATTCTTACAGTCGCATCACAATATGTCTATGAAAACCTTTTATATGTTCATAAGAATATAGATAGTTTTAAGAAAAAAAGCGACACTCATAATGTTAATACTAGATCTAAGCATAATCTCGTTTTACATGCTACACGTCTCCACAAAATTAGCAATTCTTTTATGGGGCAATGTATACGCTTCTACAACAAACTTCCTAATAATGTAAGAGATCTTTCAACAAACAAGTTTAAACGATATGTCAAAGATAAATTATGTAAAAAGGCTTATTATAAAATTTCTGAGTATGTTAATGACAAAACTGCTTGGGAGTGAGTTGCTCTGAAACAATACTGCTTTATTAATAATTGTAAAATATAATTTATTTAAAAAAAAGGATTCCTCTGAGTTTCTTGCCAGTTCTTCTCAGAGTTGCCACGTCCAGAACTGGTGGTAGTAAAAGAATGGGACGCATCATAAGAACATGATTTAAAATATTTTAAATGTGTCTATTTGAATAAAGAATTTTTGACTTTGACTATTCTGTAGCATTTTTCGTAACAAACATGATTTAACGAAAAATTGTGTAAGTCTCAGAAAAATTCTTGTTTGTCATTGTCAATTGACACTGGTAAACTCTTCCGTTTCCTGGTTTTCGATAAAGGTACCTCGCAAAACGTCCATTGCGAGGTACTCACATACGAAGGCTAGTACCAGACATAAAATAAAAAATGTACATATTAATAAAAGAAAAATCTTATTTTAGAGCACAATTAAAAAATTAACAATTACAAAATAAAAAATCAGTTGACGCCTAAAGCCGCGAGGGAAGGCGGATATTTCCTAAAAATAAATGTCCAATTAACAAAATAACTTTTTTAAACATCTTTTAATCTCCAGTGTTTAATAAAGATTAAAGAATAAATGAAAGAATTACATAAATAGGTCAAGATTTCCCAGTGTAATAAGCTCGGTAAAATTTAAATGGTTATTTACCGCTGTTAGCTTAGGCGAGGGATACACTAGGTTACAAACATCCCCGTGAAAAACGGCTAACGGCGTCCCGTAATTGGTTAAATGGGCCACACTCTTAAGTGGCCCAGGAGAGCCCGCGGCACCGTTACAAGCTGTGGGGGTCACTGGAAGATGCGGACAGCAGTGCCTTTTTTTCCGTGGGGAAATTAATTTACTCATCCTCTCCGCCTCTGCAGCGTTCCCGCGTCGGTGAGGGGATATATGGGACTCGCTCTTGATAGAGTCCTCTCCTCGTGGTATGACTAGCATACCACCGCAATGGAGATTTCGCTTGACATTTGAAGACATCGCGCGACTTATATCCGCAGCGCCGACACGTGTCGCGCGATATTGCCAGATATGTCGAGCGACGTCCGACAATTTCGCACCAATTCATCCGATAGCGATACGTATCGCTAGACATTTATTTAATTATATAGGGACAAATAAGATTGGACCCCTAGTTATGGCTGACATACGTCCTGTATACACGGGACTTTCTCAGACTTGTCCCATTTATCAATATTTCAATAAACACGTACGTAAAGGCTCGAATCCGACGGCAGCGCGGATTCGAGCGGACGGACGCGGGGCGCGTTGTTTTCCATTGATTTTTTATTATAATAAACCGTTACTACCCTTATTTAAGGATTAAGATTATTTAAGAATGATCTCGGAGTTTCTTTATATAGTCTTTCTTCTCCGAGTGTCACACCGTAGGTAGATAGAGAAAGACTCGTAGGAAGCTAGGATAGGGTCCGGTCGCGTTCTCAAGGCGAGGCTCGCGACACGTTCTATGCTTCAGAACTGATCCCAGCCCGCGCTGGTTGATCTTAATTATATTTAATAATAAGCGATTATCACATGCAATAACAACATTGGTAAATTTTATTTAATAACATTATTGTTGAAATGTAAACTAATTTATTAGTTAAGATTGTTTTTTTCTTTTTTCTTTTTTCTTTTCATTATTATTGTATTTGACTTATAATAAGTACGATCGATTCGTCTACATTATCAATAAACGTTTTCATTTCATTTTCATTTCATTTTTAGTTTTTATTTATTTGCCACTAATAAGTCCCGTATCAGTTCTCAACAATAATGGCAACACTACCTCTAGTGTATCGCTAGCTTCATATTTTCTGTCGAGATAAACTGGAGATTTTAAAACGGTACTTACGACGACGTTTACGTAAATAAGGCTAGAATTTTGCTCGATTTTATGGCCGGTGAATTAGCAAAAGCCTCGTGGCTATAAAATCTATGAATAAAATACCTAAAATTATTAAAGCGAAATAAAAATATATAGAACAAGCTCATGCCCGCGACTTTTTCCGCGTGGTGTTTGTTAATCCTTTGGTTTTACAACTATCCTACGGGAACTCATGAAATTTCTGTGATTAAAAGTATTACCACCGTGCAAAATTTTATTTAAATCGGTGCAACAGTTTCGGATATTAGTTTGAAAAAAAAAAGACAAGTTGTAACAAAAAAAAATTAAGTGTTCTATTTTACTCCTAACATCCTTTTGACTAGTCCTGACTGGGTTTTTAGCGTTTTTTTTCTATGTACAGACATTTGGCCTTTACAGTTTTATTATTATGTGCAGATTATTTTTATTTTCATTTCGCTTTCGCTTCTGCAGTACGAGCTTCCATTTCATGCCTGAACAATCTTTGTACGAATGAAAATTTTGGTAAATCCAACGGAAAATGTCATATTTTTTTAACGGTCGGTTTCGGGTACCAACCAGCATCTTGTTTATCTTACTAGTATTATAAACAGGAAAAGTTTATCCTTTTGTATTTTATATTTTTGAATGTTTTCACCATTAGAAAGCTACACTATCCCCGAGTAACATAGGCTATAAAAGTCCACCCGTGCGAAGCCAGGGCGGGCCGCGAGTTATAAACAAATTAAAATTATTTTCCTCCTCACATATGCAAAAAATAAGTCTGAAGTTTACAAATATAGTTTTTTGCATTTCTCTTTAAACCCAATATTTGTAATCAGGAATGTCATGGCACGAGGAAAAGCTTTTTGAATATAACTATTTAATTTTAACGACGCAACATTATCGAAAGCTGATGTAAAAGGTACACGGTCTTTATACTTCTAATTTATCAGCCCCTTTACTTCCACTGCTGACCATCAGCAGGCCCTTTCTTTTTTCCTTTTTTTCCGTGGGGGAAATGCTTTTATGCATTTAAGCATTCCCACCGCCGCTGCAGGGTATTCGCGCGCTGGCGGTGGAATATGTGGGACTCGCCCTCTCCATAGCGTGGTATGCTAAACTCATACCACGAGGAGAGCACCCTTCACCACTAAAAACCCCCCGGACACTCCTTCGATCCGCCGTTGGCGGGGGCCGCATAAGCAATCCGACGCACTTCAGCAGCGCCTCCTGGACCTTAGCAAGTCGTTGAGGGATAATACCGCAATCACCACTCTTGGCAGTCGAATCGCAGAAAGATGCGAGTATCTTAGAGTTGACAGATGCCGCTGCCCATCCATCAGGTGTATGTCCCTTAGTTGCCTCCTACGACACCTACAGGAAGATATGGGGTAGTCTGTTCTAAGCCGGAATCCACACGGCGCAAACGATTTGCTTAAGCCTTATTGAGATTGTAGAGTTATATTACTTAATAACAAAGTAACAAATATTAATTGCTTACTACGGACTATTACTACGGATATTTAGAAATGTCAAATATGACTCGTTATAAATAACTCATTAATCTAACATAATGAATTGACGAAGCTATTTTTTTTTAATGGCTGCCGTCAATTTTATTATTTTGGGCGCAGTTATGTTTTTTTTTGTGGGAATAATCCCTCCTACACTCCCGCCACTGTAACTCCTGTAAACCAGAATCAACAGCGGCACACACGGAAGAGGCTCTATGCTGTTAGGCTTAGGCTGGCCCCGGGACACCTAAATGTCTTGGATCCCGCAGTTATGTTTGCTAATATTTTTCTACGATGCGTCGCAAGGATTCGATTCAGTTTGATGTGCTTATTTAAATCCACATAATTTGTCGATTCATAATCCAATTTCTAACTCATATGTAATACTAGCTTCCCGCGCGCGGTTTTACCCGCGTCACTCCCGTTCCCGTGGGAACTTCATAATTAAATATAGCCTATATTAATCAGTCACCATGCTCTTTCTCTTATTTATTTTGCAACATACATGTCGATCGTATGCTGCCTAAGTGTATTTTTTATCAAAATAATGTTTTTTATTATATTGCCTATTAAAGTAATCTAAAATTTATAAACTTGGAAAAATTACAAATTATACCTATCTATGAACCCAACAGGCTCATAAATAGGTACCTATAATTTGTATTTTTTTAGTTATTAGCAGCTTACGGTCGATGTATCTAATCGCTGATTTCATTTGCGAATAATGAAAGCATTATTTCTATCGCTTTTTATTCTTTTAATTTAGCATTACCTTATGCAGTTTCCGAAAATATGCAAGTCAGTCAGTCATCAATGTACATTCAAATGGTGAAAGAATTTTTAAAATCGGTCCTCTACTTTTTGAGGCAATTCGTTACCTCTTTATAATAATAGTATAGACTAGCTTCCCGTGCGCGGTTTCACCGTTATTTCCGTAGGAACTTCATAATTTAATATAGCATATAGCTTCCCTCGATAAATGGTAAGTTCCTGAGATTAGCTCGCTTGAACGCGCTAATCTGGGGAACTACTAGTGTGGTTTGGTTTGTCACTGATGTGTGTGTGGTCTTCAGCTTTATATAATATGTAAATTTAGATTACTCACCATTTCAGTTATGTTACAATATAATTTAAAAGTAGCATACCATACAAAAGTTATCATGAGTGTAGTATTGTGATTATGAAAATTATTATCTAATGAAGTAAAAAAAAAACAAAATCATACTCAGAGGTTATCGATTCTATTCAGCCAAATATATGTAAGAAGTTACTTGTCTAGAGTTCACCTGATGCTGGATGGCATAAGGATTCAAAGACTAGAACAGTTACCGGTCTCATCCTGCTGGCCTATTCCCCTTCCATCTGGCGACCTTACTGACGTATAAGACCACAATAATCAGGTAATTATGGAAAGGCAATCCTAAAGTACCACTACACTTTCATAATACACGTAGCATACATTTACATGTATGCTTATTTATTGTGTATTTCGCTCGTTGTTGGTGAGTTATACGACCTAATTGTCGTTTCTTTGTTTGTCTGTAATACACGTCTACACACGGTACCTATATTTTTCATTTTTGCGCCCCTTCCTTTTGGCAAAGCTTTACAATGGAGCTTTTGGGTTGTTTTGTTCTGCAACTCAGTCAAGTTGTATGACGAAAAAATGCATTTATAATGAAGTTACGTCATTCGTTATATTTTTTCTAAGACAAATTGAAAAAACAAAAATGTCGTTTCATAATGTAGACGAAATATTTCATAATGTACTTATGATAAGTCAAATATCAATATATGACAAAAGGTTTTAACTAATACAAAATAGTGTATGATTCTATAACTAGTAAATTAGTTGACAATATAACGATATCACTGCATATTATGACAAAGTCCTCCGCCTTGCCTGCCTGCTCCGTGAAAGACGTGCTGTACAGAAACCGGTGGAGACAGATCATCCGCTCCAGATGCAATCCTCATACTGACCACGATCCTCAGATATGAGGCAACTACAAAGAGAGATGTATAACCATATTATGTTATCACATATCTATTGACCGAGATCTGTAACCTGCTCGTGACGCTTTCTCCAAAATGATTGAATGACGCTTTTCTATCACCCTTAGTTTGCAAAGAACCCTCTTAGACCCGAACTTCGAGAGGCCCGCGAACTGCAACGTAGAGCGACAGTTGCATAAAACTCCTCTAAACAACTAAAATTCATAATCGCTCAACCCCTCCGCCAGCAACCGCCCGAGCCGAGGTCCAAGTCCCACAGGGGTACTCTCTTGCGATGGTTACTTAGTTTGTAGTTTATAAACCATTGAATAAGGCTGAAGCTCTGCGCTTTTATACTCGGTGAAGGAGCAAAAGTCTCGTGGCTAAATACATAAATGTCCGTCCGAAAAAAAAACACTTCTCTATTAATACCTATAATATCCACGCACAACCTAAACCTTAGATTGTAGTGATTTGAAACTTGATGCGGTTATATTAAAAATTCCATTCCTAGGCAGATCAAAAGGGTAGGAAAATTTTTTTATGGAGAAATTGAAAACGTCAAGTGACGGGCAACAGATAGTTGGTATTATAATATGAACCTACGATTTCAATATAATATGTATAAAGAATTCTGTTTCGGGACACGCAATAGAAGTTACAACGCGTTCTAATAAAAAAAAATGAATTCATGTATATTTTGCCCACTACTTAAGCCCATAAAAGTGCCCTAAGTAGGGCACCTTTAGTAAATAACAGTAATGCCGTCAAAAACAGTAACACATGTGCGCAGAGACCACTTTGTCCGGCTAAAAAATAAAAGTATTAAGAGTAAAATGTCATCGGGGATCTCGAAAAACCTGTCTCGCCCATAAACATTTTCAGTCTTCCCCCGCCACTTACTGAAAGTTACACATCACAAATAAACAGAAATTCGAATCTCATAACATCTACAAGTTTTAGCTACGTTGTGATAAATATTTTTATTTAAGCGCATTCGTATGATATATTGATATACCTACCTACCTATTTACCCTTTTTTGTCCGGAGGGAAATGCAATGATGTTACGCATCTCCTCCGCCGCTGCGGTGTTCCCGCGACGAAGGGGTATAAGGGACTTGTCCACTCTATAGCAGTGGAATGCTAGCCATACCACGAGGACCCTACGCACTAAAACCCCCCGGGTACTCTTCCGTCCGCCGTTAATGAGGTGCCAAGGAAGCCATGGCTTTCTGGGCACCCTTGGCGGCCAGAATGGCGCTGCGGGCTTTCCTGGGCACCTACTATTTACCCTAACTCAACAAAAACAAGGAAAATACGAAATCAATAAGTCTAAAGCAAACGTTTAACTATCATTTATCGTTCCTGCATCAGAACTATGTACATACACAAATCATACGCGCACCCTCCTCCGAGCAAACATCTGTACTGTGGTCGGCAAATATTTGTGCCGACCGACGACCGAACGTCTTTAGGCTGTAAGGTAACGTGAAAGTTGTTGGCACAAAGTTATCTGAAGGGATGTTCAACATGAACTTTTTTTGTACATAAAAATAAATGACAAATATTCAAATTTTTATGGTATTAAAAGTAAGCTTTAGCAATTATTTATTATAGCGACCCGTCCCGGCTACGCAAAAGTGCAATGCTGATGTATTATGCATATAAACCATCCTCTTAAATCACTCTATCTATTAAAAAAACGGAATCATAATCCGTTGCGTCATTTTAAAGATCTCGCGGGAAGCGACTTTCTTCTATACTATGAAGTGATAGTGATTTAATATTTCTGATTAGCCCGCTATCATTCCGCGTAAAATGAGGATTAAATAAGCATATAAACACATAGATCTATTAGACGTATTATAATATAATTATACAAATAGGCAACGATTAATTAATTTAGTAGGTATTTACTAAATAAATGAACTACCATTCAATTCAGTTTAAAAAATAAAAATTATTCATATTAACATGTCAATAAGACATGTTTTTGATCTGAATGTTATTTTTGTTAGATTATTCATAAATGAACACAGTTTGTCCCCATTCAATTTCCTTTGTGAAGAAGCGAGATAAATCATATTTCATCACAAAATGGCGGCAAAACGAAAATTTCCCGCGAATATTGTGGCAAATTAGGAGGGGAACTAAGGTTTTCCCGGCGGATTTCTGATTTAAAGGTTCCCCTTCTAATTTAAAATTATTTTGGTAATCGCAATTGTTGTGTTGTCACAAGGGTTGGTAAATATATAATGTTTTTTGGGAAACTTGCCATATAATCTATACTGATATATTATAAAGAGGTAAAGTTTGTGACGTTGTAGGGGGAAATAATTATCAGGATCAACTAAACCGAATTTGAACACTATCTTTCCTTACCTTAAGTATATAATAATATTTATATATGCATAATATATTCTTAATATAGTAGTGTATGTAGTTTATTATATATTATAATGTTGTATTTGTGGACCTTATATAGGTATATAAACTACACACGATACATTCTTCTTCATTTAACTGTAGTTTTGGGTTAGCTGGAAGAAATTCCTATTGAATCTAGTCTCATATTGTTGTGTACATCAATTATTAAATAAATAAAAATAAACCGAATTTGAAAATTATTTTACCAATCGAAACCCACGTCATGTGTGAGTATTAGAATGATTAGTACTTATCATATGAAACCAATGTTTAACTGAAATTGCTTGCATCCATTCTAGGTCGGGGCAGCGTCTCGCCAACTCTTAATATTTACAGGATCAACGCCACATTGATTGCTTGGATACAATCCACTTAAAATAAAACAAAATTTAACGTAACTTAGTAGAATTGGAATCAAGGTTTATTAGGATGACGTCATAAATGACGAGGGTGAATAATAAAAATAGGGTAAGGGTTAATACGAAGTGCGTGTCCTTCCTTCGCAGACGGGAGGTTAATTCCTGGCTGAATAAACATTACATGAATACCTAATTCGTTCGATATCTGTTTTACCGACTATTTTATACTTGTTGGTCAAACTATACAGTAAACTGTGTATACTTCGTGCATTTTTTTGTACATGTAATGAAATGACAATCTCCGTAGCGTAGCGGTATTTGGCTGACAACCTCCGTAGCGTAGCGGTATTTGGTTCGCTTTAAGTCTCGGAGGTCGTGGGTTCGATCCCCACACCGGACAAGAAATCTTTGTGTAAATTCTAAGATTTCTTTCCGGGTCTGGTTGGTTGACGGCCCATGTTCAGCAGTGGATGCAATAATCGAAGGATAGAAAATATTTGTATTTTGTGCATGTCATCTCACTACGAAAATAGGTGTATGCCTACTAGATTCCCGCGAGCGGTTTCAGCAGCGTTGTTCCCGTTCCCACAGGAAGTTCATAATGATGTATAGCCTATGTTACTCCAGGATAACGTAGATTTCTAATGGTGAAAGAATTTTGAAAATCGGCTCAGTAGTTCTGGAGCCTACTCAAATACTAACAAACAACGGGAAAGGGAAACGCTGCGCTGCTTGCCGTACATTGGTATGAGATTGTTTTAGATGATGTTATCACAATTGGGACCAACGGTTTAACGTGCTTTCCGAGCCACGGAGGATACCTTTAACTAAGAACCGGAAAGAAATCCAAGATTTTACGTAAAAAAAACTTTTAAACTTTCGCGTATCATTCACTGGCTGCGCTCCGCGGTTTTACCTGCTCTAGTGGGTCGGAGTGTGATATTTTGTAGCCTATATGCTAATCCAGCGTATAACCTATCCCAGTGCAAAATTTGAGAGTGTGACAAACGTGCAAAAATACAATCACCAGGCGAAGAATTCGGCAGGTGATTGAATTTTTGCACGATTTATTTTTCCGTTCTTCATGTTGTGCATTGCGGGAATATGGGATAAATGTTTGAAATTCACTGCAAACTCCAATGATGTAATCTTAAAAAGAGGTAGAGACGTCATGCTAGTGTTTTGTTAAGACAAAATAAGTCCCTAGAGAGTAAGCAGGACAGCATGAAAATTAGCCTCTGCAAAAACGAGATAGTCATACGTCCGAGTGTGCTAATTTGCTAAGTTACTTGGTTCCAGTTATTAAGCCCGGGTACCGTATCTACCTTTTTTTTAATATAATATCATTGGCAAACCCTATAAAAGTATATACTTTAGATACAAAGCACATCAGGGTTAACGACAGTTTTGTAGGATATATTAGTAAGGATGAGCCATTCATGTCACGGATGTATCTGACAGATACTCGACACAACGAAAGACATGTTAGGACTTAAATCTCTATTTCGTGACTAATCAGCGTTCTCAATGAAGCTTTATTAATACTCATCTGCGATTCTTGGTGTGAAATCACGGCAATTTTTCAGCCAAAAGCTATCGTTATATGGTTTGGTGCGCTGTTGACGTAATGTAAATCCCTTGTCCCAGGACTAAAACAGTCAGCGATCGTGAAACGGAGTGAAGGGCAGATTTCGCAGGACACTTGAGTCTTCCTCATCCTTTTTTTGGGAATGTGATCAACATCCTTATCAACCAAGCAAGTTTCAAATGCTGAAATATCATCAAGCACAATTTTTCCAAAGATTGATTCATCCCTTATTTGAAAGTGATTCCTTATTATATGTTTATTTAAATAAGCATAGTATGCATGTATTAGAATAGTGTTAGTACCTTGTTTACAACTTTATTTTCTGTTACCTTTTCACATGTGTAGGTCCTACTGACATACCTCCTACTAAATAATTCCATAATAAAAATTGTTTTCATATCATCGTTTCAGTCAATAGACAACTGTTGAACATTGTTGTCTCTTATAGTTGTCATGTAACTCTTATCATTTACACTCAACATGTCAGTAGATACCTGAAGCGGGCATAATTTTTGTCTACTTCTGTATTATCAATGAATACAAAACTACATTCGTCATCATCATCACCATCAGCCCGTATAACATCTACAGCTGAACATAGGCCTCTTCTCGAGAGAGGTTTTATGTCATAGCCACTACGCTTGGCAAGTGGGTTGGTAACCGCAGTATTTTGTCGTAACACACAGGATCCACGACCTCCTATACCGTTACGCCACGTAGGCTGCCGACATGTCATTCAGAAAATATTTTAGTGTCCTTAAGTGTTTCGGGCACACAGTAGTTTGTTACCGGATTGTATAATATCCGAACGATAAACTTAAAAAACGGAAAACTCTACTAAACTAGTAATAAAGTGATAATAATAGAACTGGCGGCTAACAAACGATGCTAAACACAAGTTATAATTAAAAAACTTACGACAACTAAGTAGCTATATCCGACATTCCTCGTAAACTTGATCGGTGATAGCGCATTGTTTTATACACAAACTTTCTTAGGTAAGATAAAACAGTGTGACGGTGAAAGGCATTGAGAGTTATATTACTAAACCGTCTCTGTGGCACTTGCGACTGCAACACGATGGTAATGCTGCGCAAAAAAAAAGCTCTTGTCATTCTTGCAGTGCGGCCGACAATATATCTATTTGTTTGTTTTCATGAAATCGCCGTTGCGACGCAATCACCGTACTGGTGCCACCCCGGCCTTAGGCTTTTTAAAGTCCCACTGGGGCGTAATTTTTTAACCCATTTATTTAGCTTTTAGCTGGAGTTTTGCTCACCTTTTTGCCCGGTAAAGTAGCAAAAGCCTCCTGGATAACGGACAGACGGCCATTATGTCCGTTCGAAAAAAATGTAAACTTAGGCCGCGTTTAAGGAGATGCGGGGCGTCGCTCGTGGCGTTGAGGGGTGCGACCCGCGTCTGAATTCTTAGTAAAAATTAGTAAGGATTATAGCAAAGGAATAAAAGTCATAATATACAACTAAAAGTAGCTAAGTTAAAATAAAACTAACTTATAAAATACTACTATTCTAAATCTAATCTACTAGGCAACGTTCCCAGAATGCTGGCAGCATTACTGGCATTATTGGCAATGCTTACCTGCTGTGCAAAGTAAAAACCAGCACTCAGAGAACGTTAGTAAAAATAAAATTCCTTCTCCGTAAACGCCCTCATACTACGTCATATTTGTGAATTTTGCCGAGCAGTCCGACGCCTCGCGCTACTCCCGACGTCTCCGTAACTGAGGCCTTAGATAGAATAAACATAAAGATACAGAGCGCAGTTATTGCTGCACTCTATTGTGTCGATTGTTAACATCGGTCTGAACAGCCCTAGTGTTTTGAGTCATAATTATTTATTAATGTCTCCTCACATAAGCAAAACAAAATTTAAATAACATCAGTTTAACATTATCTATTTTTAAAATACCAGTCTTGAACAGTATGTGAGTGATTGTGAAAAAAATACTATTTTTTTATTACTATATTTTGTTTTTTGATTTATTTTGATGACGCCAATCATTTTTGCAACCAAAATTATAAAACATATCTATCTATACTTACGTGCTAATTTCAGAAACTACTACTCCAATTTGAAAACTTCTTTCTGTATTAGATAGCCGATTTATTGAGGAAAGCTCTATTAAATAATTATGTTCCAACGGGAACGGAGTAACGCGGATGAAATCACTCGCGGAATGCTAGTACATATAGAATATATATCATCATCATCAACAACAGCCCGTTTACGTACACTGCTGAACATGGGCCTCCTCTTAACAGACCTTGGCAAGCCAAGATCGTTGAGGGATATTGCCATAATCACCACGCTTGGCAGACGGATTCGTGATCGCAGTATCATGTAAAGCTTATAGATCCTGCTACCCATCCATCAGCCATATGTCCCTTAGTCGCCTTTTACGACACCCATGGGAGGACATGGAGTGGTATATTTTAAGCCGGACACCACGCGGCAAGAATATATATAAGCGGTCTTAATATGATCAGTTTACCCCTTTTTGTTTTTCGGCGGACATATTTAGTTAGCCGCGATACTTTTGCTTCTTTACTGTGCATAAAGGCCAGAGCTCCAGCCTAGATAAATATGATCAGTACGGTTCTGCCTTTTTTGTTCACTTTACAATTGCCATATTCCATTCAAAAATACATTCAGAAGTATTTGTGTGACATTGTAGGGTACACCATTTCTTACAAACTCACAAACTTTAGCATTTATATTTAACTAGCTGGGCCCCGCGGTTTTACCCGCTTCACTCTACTCCAGTGGGTCGGAGAGGATTTGTAGCCTACATGTTAATCCAGCTTATAAAATATCCGCGTGCAAACTTTCAACCAAATCCATTCAGTAGTTTTTGCGTGAAAGAGTAACAAACATCCATCCATCCATCCAAACTTTTCGTAATAATATTTAGTAGGATTTGCGACCGGCCCTGGCTTCGCACAGCTACAATACTGATGTATTATATACATATAAACTTTCATATTGAATCACTCTGCCTATTAAAAAAAGCTTATATAAATCCGTTTCGTAGTTTTAATGATCTAAGCTGAATAAGGACACACATACAGCGGGAAGCGATTTTGTATTATACTACGTAGTGAAGTCGGATCGATCAATATATTGTTTTTAAAAGTTAATAATTCTCGGGCGGAGCTTGACCTCCGAGTACGAAAAGGTCCAAAAACATTTTCCATTTTCTCTATACTTACATTTCATTTTAATTCGAGTGGAAAGCTGTATTTTGTCTTTGATAATAACGAAGCGAGCTTATTGTTTCTAAGAACATTAAAGGAAATGAGGTGACAATTTGCTCAAATATTATTAATGTTTAGTTAACAAAACAATTAGTTGTAATAAAATTATATCAGTAGGTAGCTAAACAAAATCATTGAAATAGCTTTTGCTTGAGATCTTTCTTACCCAAAGAATAATTGATTTGGTCAGGTACCTTTTTTTTATTTGGGCCGGATTCCCTCGCGTTCCCGGCCCTAACCATCGGCGGATGGAGGAGTATCCGGGGGGTTTTAGTGGAGTAGGGTCCTCTCCTCGCGGTATGACTATAGCATACTACGCTATGGAGAGGGTGAGTCCCACATACCTTCGCCGGCGGGAATACGTAAATGCATTTCCCCCCGGAACACAAAAAAAGGTTATTTTTTGTTTTTGGTTTTTATGGGTGTAACCCCTCCCACACTTCCACTATAACTACTGTAAGCAAGAATCAACAGCTCCACACACGGGACAGCCTAACAGCTTAGAGCCACAGAGGCTCTAAGCTGTTAGGCTTAGTCCGGAGACACCTCAATGTAATCGAATAATAATAATACTGCAGTCAGCAACTCGTCGACCAAGGGTGGCAAACCCTCCCTCGGGACGAGGCCCATATTCAACAGTTCACGAAAACTTGGTTTTGTTAAAAATAAAATTAAAAATAATATTTGCAATCGAGAGATTATATTACAAACGTTGTTATTTAGATTAAGAGTTCTTTTTACTTCGTCAGCCCGTTTTAGTCCACTGCTGAACATGGGTCTCCTCTAAAAATACCTTGGTGAGCCATAATCACCACACTTGGCAGGCGCAATGGTGATCACAGAAAGATGGTAAATATCCTTGAGCTGAATATACTGCTCATCCATCAGATTTATGGCTATATGCCCTTAGTCGCCTCTAAAGACATCCATGGAAAGACATGGGGTGGTCTATTCTTAGCCGGAAACCACACGGCTAAGCGATATTTCAAAGAAAAATTTCATGAACAATTCGAAAATGTAATAAGTGCATTTTAACAACGTTTATAAACAAGCGATAGCGACAGAGCCACATAAGGCTAGAAAAGGAAACATAAAAAAGTTTAGGAACACATTTAAAAAGTCTTTGACGCATTTTTAAGGACACCTTAAAACATTTACCTATGTGTTTACCAGTTACTTTAATTTAACAACATTATAATTATCTTTGTTTCAGATTTAATCAATCAGCAATGGTATCACAGTTAAGTGCAAGTGTAAGTGCCAAAGTGTAGTGCCAATATGGGATGCACGCCGAGTATGCTTTTAGACCACAAGAGCCGCCGCCGTGACAGCACGGGGTCCCAAGAGGCGGCCTTAGCAAAGGTAGCCCCGACCCCGGTCTGCAACAAAGCGGTGCAGGCGGCAAAGGCACCAAGAGCTTCTCTAGAGTCTGATGGCTTTAGTATCCAGTTGTCCAGCAAAAAAGACAGTTATGTCTCCCAAATGGGCAATAATTTTGCCACCCAACTACATATTAAAAGGATATCGGGTGAGTGTTAATTAATTAGCGAGTAACATAGAGTAAAATAGAACAAAGTAAAACTTTATTACACATAGACGATAGAAGGTATAAAAACTATGTTCTTGACATATCTACCCATAATGGGTATACGACTATTATTTCATTATTGTATTAGATAAAAATGATTAGTTGGATTTTATTCTCTTCAACTTTGAAGTTTTACGACAGCATTAGGCGCATACTTAATTATTTCTGTAAAAATAATCGACTATCTACAAGATTCGACTCTGCTATATTACAAATAATAGCTATATTCTCCAAAGATACATTTGGCTGTGATGTGATTGTGATGACCATTTCGTGTTGATCTTGATTAATTATGACGTAGATTATGATGTTAAAATTGACTGTGGGACGTAAATGTTACTTAGGTACCTTACCGCACTCGATTGACACAAAATCAATAGTAAAATCTACTCGGCAAAGAAAACTTACTATGTTGTAGAGAAACATGACTAAGGTTGGCAGAGGTGGCGTGCGGCACAGGCGTGGGCAATGAGGTCCAACGCCTTCGCCTCAGGGCTCAGGACAGAGGCGGATTATCCATAAGGTAAACTAGGCAAAGTTACAAAGAGGCGCACGGGCGGAATAGACGCTGGAACAACAACTGTAGTTGAAGCTGCTACAAGTCGGAATAAAGAAATGCCAGCTCCAAATTGGAGTAACCTCTACCACACATGTAGTAAATCCTACTACAGTGATATATTTTTACTAGTACATATTAGTTATTTAAAAAAGTGGCGCCGCGGTGATGAGATTCTTGCCTAGGGCGCTCTCAACGTTCATTCCGCCTCTGGCTCACGGGGCTTTAGACTTCAAAAGGTTATTACTTACCTCAAAATACTAAAGTAGATATTACTAAGATTTATCCAAAAGGAAATGCTCTCATCAGGGGCCGTGCAAAATTATACCTTGCACACAAAGGTACAATTTCAGTTTTGCTCAAACATTGCACATTGGTTATTGTCGGCGAATTCATAGGTGGATTGAACATTGGAAATTGAGCCAGCTATAACGGTGCCTAATAGAAAAATGTATTGGAAGTTGTAAAGATTCGGTCTCAACAGGGCGATATTACGTTGGTACAATGGTAGGTACCTCAAGTAATTGGTCGGGAACTATCCGGATCGAACATTATATGATTGTACATGACTAGTTTTACAAGTTTCCTTAGCATCTTTAGGGACTTTTGACATAGACATTGGCTTGGAAACAAAAACATAGTTTGATTACAAATTAATGACTTATTTTTATTTTCTTTCATTTTAATCAGTCAATCAATTATTGGCCATATATCTGTATTATCAGCTGCGCCTCGCGGTTTTACCCGCGTCACTCTGCTCCAGTGGGTCGGAGCGTGATATAATGGAGCCTATATGTTAATCCAGCTTACTACAAACTTTCAGCCAGATCCATTCAGTAGTTTTTGCGTGAAAGAATAACAAACATCCATCCATCCATACTTACAAACTTTCGCGTTTATACTATTAGTAGGATATCATAATCAGTGGCAGACTCATACATTTAACTACTGAAGATTTTACTACAGACAGACTTTAAAAATTTTTACCCAATAAAAAAAAATTGCCGCCTCCTAAATTTTGCCGCTCTAAGCTCCGGTCTACATAGCCTGCTGGTAAATCCGCCACTGATCATAATACTGGTAAGACATAACATATTCATCGAAGATTGACTCCACAAGTGGATAGTCATCATAATTGCTAACTAGAGAGTTCAGGCGTTAATTACGATAAGTAATCATTACTATTATTATTATTTATTTGAGCAGCAATGTTAGTTTGAGTGTTCTACTTACAAATTATGACTGTATTGAAAACATATCGTTGCTTAAGTTCTAACACCGTGTATATCAGAAATAATAACTTTTCAGGTGAGTAAAAATCTATAAATAAATATACATTAACATATCATAACATTACCGGTATCATTTGGTTATTTGTTTTGATGCACTTTACGTAATTAACATACTTGACCGAATATGACTTTTCTTATCTCTTAAATAAAAACATTATTTTTTTGCGAATGTAAAAGGCAATCGTAACTTTATGTTTAGTCATAACAACAAATTCTCTGGTAAATACCTAAAGTGCTAACGTTGCACCTTAATCAACTCAAAAACTACTAAATTTATTGTATCAATACATTTTTTTATAAAGATGTTTCCAAAGGGTCGGGTGTCAAGTCAAAGTGACTCGCGAGTCAGCTACTGTAATGTTAAAATTGGTCGAAATTGGTCTAAGTAATAAAATGCTTTCGAACCAAACGTTATAAAATTAGCTATATGTATTAAATTGTTCTTACAAATTAACTGAGCAATTCACTTTTGCAATATTCCAAGGTTAACTAAGACGTTGGCTATATCTGGTTATAGAACGAAAATTTTAATATGACGTGTTCTTGTCCTCTTTTATCATAGAATTTCCAGTTCCGCAATTACTTACTAACTGTAGTCATATTACTACTTCACATTATGATCGTACGAAAATCTTAGTTGTTTGAAACAAAAAATGGTAGGCACAAACGGTTTTTTTATATCTGACTACACAACTGATACCTATCTTCCTGATGATTCTGTGCCACTACAGAACCACCCCACATCCTCCCGACCCTTAGTTTGCAAAAATGTTAGTTTTGCCTTCAGCTTTATATATTCTCTCGTTATATTTTAAACTAATGATTAAGGGAGCACTGCGCGCCTTTATGCCCGGTGAAGTACCTAGTAACTAAGTAAGTATTTATAAATACCTCGCAGCGGCCCTCTTTAGTGCCGCACGTTCCCCGAGTGCTGTTTTTTACTTCGCACAGAAGGCAAGCATTGCCATTCAACGGGGTAATGTTGCCATCATTCTAGGAACCTTGCCAAGTAGAAAAGAAGTAATTTATAAGTTAATTTTATTTTAAATAAGCTACTTTTAGTTGTAAATTATGTAATTTATTCATGTAATATAAGATTGTACATAATCCTTAATTTTGTAAATATAAATTAGTAAGTAAGTGTATCTCTCGTGGTATGTATAATGTATTTTACCGGAAATAAATGCGAGCAGAGCTTCAGCCTTAATAAATGGTTTAAAACTACATACTAAGCAACCTGTACAAGAGGGCGCCTCCTGTGGGGCTTGGGCACCGGCCCAAGCCCCACAGGAGGCGCCAGCGACCGACCTGAGTACCGATTCAGGTCGGTCGCTGGCGATGAGATTGAAGCATTATGACTTTTTAGTTTTTTATGAGAGTTTTATGCAACTGTCGCTGTACTTCACAGTTCGCAGGCCTCTAGGACCTCGGGTCTCCGAGGGTATTGGAGGGTTCCGATAAGGGAGAGCACCAGGAACTGACTACGCAATATTCTGGCGCAACAATACAAGCCTAGTCTTATAGAATACAAAACCAATATGAACTCAAATGATTTTTGTCGTAATATTTAAAATTCCAGTTCAACTTTCTCTAACTGAATTTCATAAGCAGCCTCATAATATTATTAATTTTATGGCAAATAAAAAAATAATTGCCAAATAATTTTGAAAGTCGTTAACAAACTTTTATGTATTTGTACAGAGTCTTAAATAATAAGGCTGTTATAATAAAAGTTAATTTCGCGAAAATATTATACTGGTTTACTTACAGGTTACTATACAGTATTTTAGAATAAATCTAAATTTTCAGGATAAGTGACGAAAATTTTAAGATTATGTAAAAAAGATAAAAATGTACTGAGATATAAATTGACAAGATTTATTGCAATGGAACTAAAGACTGATCCAAAGACAAAATTATATTTATATTAAGTAAATAAGCTTTAAAATGAATAAACACAGTTTAAAGCCGCAAAAATGTTAAGGTTCCTATCTAAATTATAAACGTAGTTAATAGTTTTTATTTCTGGTCCTGTATTATCAAAATATAATAAAATAAAGTTGGCTCCATATAAGTACGTTAATCACAAAAGTACCTTCGAATACATGTTTTCGTTTTAAACTCCACATACATGTAATTATTGGGATAGTTAGAGATATTATGGTGAGTCCGTAGAATAGCGAGTCCTGGGGCCTAGAAAAAGGACACTACAGCAGATTGATTCATAATCATCAGCCCGTATAACATCCACTGCTGGACATGGGTCTTCTCCCGAGGGAGGGTATTTGCCATAGTCACCACGCTTGGCAGGCGGATACGAGACCGCAGTATTATGTAATACACAAGGAATCGCTGCTGCCCGTTTCCTCATATACGATTATTATAGATGATGTTATAACAATTGGGCCCAACGACTTAACGTGCTTTCCGAGGCACGGAGGGTAGTCGCTCATCCAACCAGACCCGGGAAGAAATCTGAGAATTTACACAAAGATTTCCTGTCCGGCGTGGGGATCGAACCCACGACCTCTCAGACTTAAAGCGAGCCAAATACCGCTACGCTACGGACGTTACAGAGTGATTGCTAGTAGAAACGCTAACGTAAATATACTTGACAGTTGTCACGTGATTATTTTATAGACTTAAATGGTCCATTTTGCCTTTAGTTCCTTCCAGGCATTCGGAATTATAATTCTATCTTACTTCAATGAGTCAAATATCCTAATGGCCCGGAGCATCCGAGTAATGTATGAGTTCATAGCATAAACATGTTCCCTTGATCTTAGAGTACATAAATAAATTACCGAACATTACAATAATATCTAGAGCTCAGAAACATGAGGTCGGATATACCATTATATATCAGAATCATTCGTCGTATGTGCCTTTATCGTAAACTGGCACTTACGACCAAATGCTTCTGAAGTTCATAGTACATATGCTTCTGAAGTCCAAATATTATTATCTGCCTTAAAGTCAAGAGTAATATGTATAATAATACCCTCATATTAGTGGAAAGATGAACTAATAGATAATACAGTATATTTCTTGTATACTTATGGGCTTTTTCTTTTGTGAAACAAGAGGGAAGATCTTATTGTTTGTTCCGAAACTACACGACTGATCTGAAAAATTATTTCACTATTAGAAAGCTACATATCCAGGTAACAAAGGCAATATATTTCATTATGAAGTTCCTACGGGAAAGGGAGTTAAGTGAGTGAAACCGCTCGAGGGAAGCTCGTAAAATATATTTATTGAGCATTGTATGTTGTTTTCATACACCATACAATCGCATATATGTATTTCACCGGGAAAAAGGCGAGCAGAGCTTCAGCCCCAATAAATGGTTTTTAAAACTACATACTAAGCAACCTGTGCAAGAGGGCGCCTCCTGCCTGTGGGGCTTGGGTCGCGACTCAGGTCAGTCGCTGGCGATGAGTATGGTATAACCGTCCGAATCCGATTTAAGAGTAAAGAAATAGAGCGTGCACCTGTAAAAGTATTAATTTTTTTTTTCGGATGGACATACGTTTTTACCCTCGAGGCTTTTGCTACAGGCGCTAAAGGCGAGCAGAGCTCCAGCCTTAATAAATGGTTTAAAAACAACAAACTAAGTAACCTGCGTAAGAGGGCGCCCCAGTGGGGTAAGGACTTCGGCTCAGGGCGATCGTTGTATTTTAGGGGAGTTATGTGCAACTGTCGCTCTACTTTACACTTCGCGGACCTCTTGGACTTCGGGTCTACGAACCATCGGATGGTTCTTAGCAAACTAAGGGTCGGGAGGATGAGGGAATAGCATTAAATTATACAATTGCAACTTAAGTTAGTAAGTATAAAAATTGGTAGTACAATATCTAAGCTGAAGAGTTTGTTTGCTTGAACGCCCTTATCTTAGAAACTACTGGTCTGATTTGAAAAAATCTTTCAGTGTTACGTAGCCCATATTCTATTTAATTATGAAGTTTCCACGAGAACGGGAAGCTTGTGAATAAAATGATAGAAACAAACAAAAGTTTAAATCATAATGCCGCCCAAGCACTAATCATTTTTTTTATTTAACACGAATAAAATCGTGGGCTAGTATAAAATAAGTGTATAATTTGTAGTGAGTATAAATATGTCAATACCTTTCTCGTTAGGTATAAGACTTGAAACATAAAGTGTTGTTATCTTTACAGCGGTGTTAAGTAATTACTTAGGACAGACGCGTTTCGTAATGTTTAGCCGCCATAAAACAATATGACGTCATTGTGACGTCAAGTCTCGTTACTTTGTGAGTATTTAGCTGGCCTCCCGTTACCTTTAGAAGATCTTGGGTGTAAAAAAGATTTTTATGTTGGTTTTTATTACCTACTAGCTGTTTCTTCCCAGTTTCATAACAAAAGTCTGACACTATATAACAATAGCTTCCGTAACCGCGTAACCTTCTTTCCCGTAGGAACTTTATAATTAAATGCCCCCCTTTTTCAACCCCTTAGATGTTGAATCTTACAAAATCCTTTTTTAGTGGACCTATACGTCAAAACAACGACAACCTCCGTAGCGTACTGGTATTTGGCTCGCTTTAAATCTCGGAGGGCGTGGGTTGGATACCCACGTCGCCTCGGACATGAAATCTTTATGTAAATTCTCAGATTTATTTCCGGGTCTGGTTGGTTGAGGGACCTCCGTGCCTCGGAAAGCACTTTAAGCCGTTGGTCCCGATTGTTATAACATCATCTATAATAATCGTATATCAAGGAACGGGCAGCAGCGTTTCCTTGTGTGGTACAACATAATACTGCGGTCATCAACCCGCCTGCCAAGCGTGGTGACTATGGCAAGTACCCTCTCTCGGGAGGAGGCCCATGTTCAACAGTGAACGTTATACGGGCTGATTATGGCTGATCCTGTTATAACAATCGGGACCAATGACCACGGAGGGTAGTCCCTCAACCAACCAGACCCGGAAAGCAATTTTAGAATTTACTCAAAGATGTCCGGCGTGGGGATCGAACCGACGACCTCCGATATTTAAAGCGTGCCAAATACCGCTACGCCACGGAGGTAGTCGTGATGTTGTTGTGTGTGATGCTATAATATTATATACAAAAATAAATAATCGTTACTAAGACAGTAGGAGCATACAATATACATAGTGGATTGTTACTGCTCTCTCGACCTATTCTGAGATAAGTGTACTACACTACAAAGGGCGACTTTGAGCCCAAAAGCAAAATATAAGCTTGAATGGTACAAAGAAACAGAAAAAAAACTAATTAAATATGAACTCCAAAAAAACGGTCGGATTGTTAAGTTTGCAAATGTATGTTTTATGTCTGTTTTGATATCAATTCTATTCGAGTTTTACATTTTTTAGGTACCATTGGTATTTAGTTTTAGTCATATTTCTTTAACAGATGAAATCCTGTTGAAATGGAAAAACAAATGAAATCCTAACGATGCGATACTTAACCTAATATTGTCGAGATATGGAGTAGTTTGACCTTTAAACGGGACTTTACTGGTAGAAAGATGATAAAATAAGAAGGCTTCATACTCAGACACATGTCTTTTTTTAATCTGGCATTTTTCCGAATTCAACATTAGCCTTATATTGCGCGGAAGAAGTTGCGGGCTAGTATAACTAAAGCAGTTAACTACATATATGATGAGCCACAGGATAACGTAGGCAGGTATAATAAGCATAGTAAAAAAAGTAAAAAAAAAAACATTTCAATAGAAGTAATTGTTTGCTAAGAAATTGAGTGGATTACACTCAAAGTAAAAGTACCCGTAGTTAATTGTGTGCATGCGTGATAGGTATGAAACAATTGTAGGAGCCTAGTGAGTACCATTCTTTATGCTGCTAAATTAGTTGGCAATGGAGCCGAAGAGCCAGCACTGCAGCCATTACCTACAAACTCGTATATTTAAATCCACGCAGGAAATACTACATATACCTACCACATCCTCACCGCCCACTGGAAATAATGAAGTTTATTCAGCATTTAGGTATTAACTTATAGATATATATTGTCAGAATCACAATGTGTAAGACTAAATCTAACAAATGCATCACTTAGTAGCTAAGAACTATTTTTACTTTATTTGATCTTTAGAGACTTTACAAACCGTACGTCCGTCCATCCTGCTGTATATGACAATGTAACCATTATCGTAAAATGCCTCAGAGATAACAGGTGGATACCAACTGGGTACCCTCTGGATACCCTCAGAGAACCTTAAACTTGAACTGAAAAAATTTAACACATCCCTTATAAGCAAATGTGCACTAACACCGTTATTGTGAAATGTGTAATACAATCTATTAATTAGTTTATAATAGCTTACCTGTAAAGGTAATTGCCTGAGGTAAGACACGCTTAATTTTCTCGACTAACATGAATATTAAATCTTAAGGGCCTATCCCAGGCCATTGAACTTAGGAGTAGGGATGCCTCTACACTCCAGGCGTCCCTATAATTGGTCAAATGGGGCACTGTAAGTGTGGCCCCGCAGATCCCGCGGTGCCATACTGGCCGCGGGTGCCGTCGGGGGGCCGGATTGTTTATGCGTACTCGGCCCCCGCCAACGGCGGATCGAAGGAGTGTCTGGGGGGTTTTAGTGGTGTAGGGTCCTCTCCTCGTGGTATGAGTTTAGCATACCACGCTATGGACAGGGCGAGTCCCACATATCCCACCGCCAGCGCGCGAAACGCTACAGCGGCGGTGGGAATGCGCCCATGCATGTACACCGGACAAAAAAAAAAGCCCATTGACCTTGGGCATTCGTCTAAAACAAACTACGCATTGTTCCTTAAATCCCATTTTTCCTTGAATCCAGTACACCTTTAAGGAAAAAAGTCTAGTACTTTTAGAAAGAAGAAAATTAAACAAAAAATAAATTAAGAATTAAATACTCTATACATTGGGCTAATAAATATATACTGATATTATAAATCTGAAGAGTTAGTTTGTTTGCTTGAACATGCTAATCTCTCTATATTTATATAGTAATAATAATAATAATAATCGTTTATTTATATATTTAATCCATATTTTACTATCACATAGAATAGGTACTATAGGAATAATGATGGAGTTCATACGGAAACAGTCGTTACGCGGATGAAAGATGAGTTATAGAAGGTTGTGTGTATTGATTGAAATTATGGTATTTAAAATAGAATTGTTTTAAGTATGTTATTTTATTGAGGTATCGTCGTCGCGAGTTCAAGGCACATGACACACACGACTAAAGAAGCTTTCACTTCAAAAATAAACAAAATTAGACATTTTTCGAAATAATTACCAACATATAATAACCTAGTTTTTATAGTCAATAATTTCTTAAAATAGTGTGAAGAAAGACAATTCATTATAAATATATTTTTTTCTTTAGCCTGTACTGTCCCACTGCTGAGCAAAGGCCTCCCCTAATTCCTTCCAGGAACTCTTTTCCTGGCCGCTTCGAAACAGCCCTCATGGTAAGCGTCTAGGTCGTCTCGCCACCATTTTCTGGGCCGGCCTCGGCGTCCGCATCGTCGCCGTCCGTCTCCACTCTCCCGGCACCCATTGTGTGGAGATTTTTGCCCAGCGGTCCTCATGCATGCGACTGATAGACATTATATAGATATATAAAATACAAGGAAATGATACAAGCAAAATGTATAACCAGCTATGGACAAACTTCCATGATTTTTTAAGAAATTTATGTCATACGCTGTGTTTCACCAAGGGACCGACCTTAAAACACACGCGACTAACTTCACCCTAACTTTAGTTCCACCACTTTAAGTTCATTGCAGCTATTTATATGTAGATTTTGTATAGTTTAAGTATGTTAACAAGTTTCTAACTAGTATGGAAGTTTGGGATGGTTTACAGAGTTGTACGAGCAGTTGTCTAAGTATACGTAGGTATTATACCTTAGTTTTTTGTTTAATAGTTTCCTTGAGAGGGTGCAAGGATGTAGTGTTGTGCACTATATGTACTGAGCAGTTAGCTAATTGGTTTTGAGAATATAAGTTCCCGTTTGAACTTCATAATTGAATATAGCCTATGTTTAGGGTTGCCACCTTTTTTTGTTTTATAAAGAACTTTTTACAAAACGTTGCTAAGTAAAGGTATAGTACTTTTGGGAAATTCAGGAAAAAATATAGTACAGTGACGGATTAAGATTCTGTCTGGAGGGCCCTCTTAATGACTCAAGAGTCGCTCAACGAGCTTGTATTTTAGGCCTCCACCTATTGTGAAGTAGCATTTTTCATTGTGTTCTTAATGCCGCGCTGAGGGTGCGGTCAAAACTTTTTAAATGGGGAATTTTAGTTAAGCAATAAAATATAGTAGTTTTTGTACTATATCATTTTTTACATTATTTATTATATATATATAGTACATTTGACTGAAATATAGTACGATACTATATATTGTAGTACGGGTGGCAATCCTACCTATGTTACTCCTGGATAACGTAGCTTTCTAATGGTGAATGATTTTTTGAAATCGGTCCAGTAGTTACAGATCCTATTCATTGCAAACAAACAATCAAATCTTTACTCTTTCATCATCATCAGCCCGTATAATGTCCACTGCTGAACATGGGCCTCCTCCCAAAGGAGGTTTTTGCCATATTAGTCACCACGCATGGCAGGCGGATTGGTGACCGCAGTTTTATGTTGTAATACACAGGGGAAACGCGTCTGCCCGTCCCCTGGTTCGTTTGTTATAGATGATGTTTTAACAATCGGGACCAACGGCTTAACGTGCTTTCCGAGGCACGGAGAGTAGTCCCTCAACCAACCAGACCCGGAAAGAAATCTTAGAATTTACACAAAGATTTCTTGTCCGGTGTGGGGATCGAACCTACGGCCTCCGAGATTTAAATCGAGCCAATTACCGCTACGCTACGGAGGCTGATTTACTCTTTATAATACTATAATTATTAGTATTATATATAAGTAGTAAATCATATATAACACTAGCTTCCCGCGAGCGGTTTCACCCGAGTAGCTACCGTTACCGTCAGAACTTCATAATAAAATATAGCCTTCCTCGATAAATGGGCATTCTATCACTGAAATATATTTTTTATCAGACCTTTCGTCCCTGAGATTAGCTCGTTCAAGCAAACAAACTCTACAGCTTTATATATTAGTGTAGATTTGCATTTCCATTCTGATCTTCGAAATCGAGAACATTTTAAATATTTTTCGTGCTGCCTCGACTACACAGGAAAAAGTGTAAAATTTAACCCAATAATTAGATTGAATACAGTTTATTAAATTACGCTGTAGCGATAACGTCGTCGGTATTTCCATGGCTGTAGTAATCTAGTTTACTTTTAATTATTTTGTAAAAATGACCGCAACTTTGACCGTGCTAAAGATTGAGTGTAAAAAAAAGTAGAATGTAATCTTCCAAAAACATTATGATTACTCAAATATTTCCCGGCGCGGAAAACGAACGAATAGCCTTAGCGACTGAAAGCTAAACTTTAGTGTAATACTACGGATGATGTTGACTATTACTTTCATCTTTAGCCCGTATAACACATATTAATGAACCCTTCTTTTTTACCTTTTTTTGTCCGGGGGGAAGTGCATTTACGCATTCTCACCGCCGCGCGCCGCTGCAGCGTATTCGCGCCCTGGCGGTTAGATATGTGGGACTCGCCCTCTCCATAGCGTTGTATGCTAAACTCATATCACGAGGAGAGGACCCTACACCACTAAAACCCCCGGACACTCCATCTATCCGCCGTTGGCGGGGGCCGGGTACGCATAAGCAATCAGACTCCGTGTCTCGAAAAGCACGTTAAGCCGTTGGTCCCGATAGTTATAACATCATCTTTAATAATCGTATATCAAGGAACGGGCAGCAGCGTTTCCTTGTGTGGTACAACATAATACTGCGGTCACCGACCCTGCTAAGCCTGGTGACTATGGTAAACACCCTCCCTCTCAGGAGGTGGCCCATGTTCAGCAGTGGACGTTATACGGCTGATGATGTTGATGAAGCGGTAAACTTTTCCGTAAAGTATAAAAAATATATATAAAAAAACCTGTAATAACTTCTTTAAACGCACTTCATACTTTATGCGAGTGATATCTATAAATACTGCGCCAATGGTACGAAATATATTTATAAACGCACTATATTTGACGTACGCAGAGTAATAATACCTTTGTATCTAACCGAGGTATTCCTGTCCATTCATACTCATGCATCATCACAGTGAGCTCATTGTTATATTGCTTATCTGTATTCATTTCATCCTAATTTAATCCTAAGTGTTCGTTGCGGCTACGTAATGCTGCTGCCTATCTGACTAGTACGTGAAATGGTCTCCTTTACCAACTGTAGTGTCAAAATCTACGAAAATGAATGTCTTAGAAGAAACATTTCGAAGATATGAGTGACAGTGTATGTAGTCTAATCGACTCATTGGTCGAGTTTATTACTTTCGGGCCCTTTGTTTTTGGTCCGTGGCCATGTGGCCACGTGGCTTAGAATAGACCACTCTTATGTTTTCCTGAGGAGTCGTAAGAAGCGACTAAGGGATACACAGCTGATGGTTGGGCAGCAGCATCTATTCGTTTAAGGCTAGTTACAACCGTACTGCGATCACCAATCTGAGAATATCCCTCAACGATCCCATGTTCAGCAAACGGGATGTTCAATTCAAGTCAGTTTTTGGCCAAGAGTACATGGGTGTCTCCAGAGGGAACAGCGCTATGTTTGACTCCACACTTTCTTGATCACTTGATTTTAGGGCGAGATTCTGCGCGCCGCCTTTGGCGGAGTAGGTGGCCTAAGGGGTCATCCCTCCTCATACACTCCACCTCCGCCTCCTTCTGGGACATTACATATACGTAGATGGAGACGATACCACGTCCTTTCAGTCTGACCTGTTCGTTACGATGGCCGGCGAGAACTCGGATCCCACCTCAGTGGCGAGTATTCTCGTTTCAATTCTCCCGCCCGGTACTTTATCATACTTATTTGTTCTGCCGTATTATCGGCTCAGTAACAATAGTGACAACCAAGTGTCCGGTTAGAAAATTGCCACTTCGCACAGGTAATGGCCACAACAGTCATGAACTATGAGCGTGTAATTATTCCGACCCATTCCAAAAGTTTGGGACAGATTGCCTGTACGGTGCGTAGTTCGCTCCTTCGGGGGTCAGTTTCTAGCCGTTCCTTCCACGTTCGAATGGTTTGTAGGAGAATTAATTTCAGTTCGCCTTTGCTTTATTCCCTATGGAAAAGGATCTCGGCCTTTACGCGCCCACTCGCTGTTGGTGTCGACCTGTAATCAAACCAACTTGAAAAAAAGTTAAATATTGTCGCAATAATAGTTTATTATAATAAACTATTATTGCGAAAAAACCTAATTTGTTGTATACAAATAATTAGGTTTTTTTTTGTATCGTTACGATGTCTCCGTAGACTTAAGATCCAAGAGGCTCGTGAACTGTAAACGAAACTCGGTCGTATGTTTGCTCGATTGTTTTCGCTATGGGAGGCCTTTGTCGAACATGGGATGTCTATAAGTTGTCATTATCAAACTATGTGCAAAGATTTTCGTGGCCTTTTACTTACTTATATCCATAGCAGAAAGCCAATCTAGGACTACTACACAAGTACACACATGTAAATTAGTCTCTGCTGTCACCCGTGCGTCATCTCCGTGATAACGATAATGGCTGATAACTGAGTTTGAAGGATGACTGTAAATCAATTGCAAACCGAACTTAAAATCAACGATATAAAGTCGATATTTGTGTGATGATCGTTGGTACATTTTTACATCAATTTAAGCTACCGCAAAATATTAATATAGGTTTATAGGCACAAGGTAGGTGGGTACGTAGGCAATGCATAACACTTGATTGCATTATCGATAATTTCACTGGCTCGCAGAGTGTTACATTGTAATACATTTTAGCGCTTTAATTATGTCAAATAATAATGAATGGACTGTCCGATAGTACATTGACATGCCTGTTAACTATGTTTATTTGCCGTCTATAAATTACGAATTTGATTTATAGTATACTAGCTTCCCGCGCGCGGTTTCACCCGCGTAACTCCCGTTCCCGTGGGAAATTCATAATAAAATATAGCCTATGTTCTTTCTCAGGCTCTAGACTATATCTGTACCAAATTTCATTTAAATCGCTTCAGTGGTTAAGGCGTGATTGCGTAACAGACAGACAGACAGACAGACAGACAGAGTTACTTTCACATTTATAATATTATATAATATATAATATAATATATATATAATATATAATATTAGTAAGGATTAGTAAGGATGACTTTTTCGATGGAGACGAGATATACTTATCTACTAATAAAACAATTTTAAATTCCGCGTAATGAAAGTTTATTCTTCATAAGTACTAACTTTAACAATGTAAAATTTCTTACTGTCCTTTTCGACCCTTTTCTTGTAGTTAACTATGCCCTCGTAGACCCAAAGTCCGAGAGATCCGCAAACGGTAAAATAGAGCTACAGTTGCAGGAAACTCCGTTAAAAATGTTAAAAGTCAGTCACTTTGCAATCCCACCGCCCAGAGCCGAGGTCCAAGCTCCAAATGGGGCTCTCTTTTGCGTCTGCTAGATTTGGTCGTTTTGGGTTACAAAAGATATTTTTTAGAAAAAACATTATGTATGTATAATTAACACTTATGTATTAAGACTATAAATCTAAAAATCATCGATGTACCCAGCCGAATCATAATATGTAGTTTAATTACTGTATACCAGCGTTTCTCAAAGGGATTTCGCCATTTGATGATAGCACCCAATTATCGAATGTCAAACCCAATGTCAACAATCGCGGAAAGATTTCCGTAATGGTGGCTGAATGACTGATAGGCTCGTGCACGCTAATCGGCGCGCGCGCTTCTGAACTGTCCAAACTTATACGTTCGCACGAGACATGATGGTGGTGAGGTGCATTTATTTTGGCTGGAGCTCTGCTTGCCTTTCCTTTAGTGTAGTGAAGTAGTAAAACCCTCCTGGCTAACTACATAATGTCCGTGCTAATAAAAACTGACACGGAGTGTGGGTGGAGCTTGACAGAACTACTAAAAATACATACATATTTTTCTTTTTTATTTATGAAATAAAAAAGGAACCCTATTTTTCTTCAGTATCCAATTTTCCGATTTGATTATATTCTAAGGAGAGGCGGGGAGAGGGGTCTAGCGGTTTACTGTCTTCTGGAACATTAAGGGGTACGTGAAGTTTGAGAAGCCCTGGTCTATACTATCAAACTGGGTAGGCCCGATATAAAATTTTTATGCTTCTAATGATCCTAATGCGATATGATAAAATAAGGCGCTACGTTGTGATGTAATACTATATCTAATCGGATTAACGGTTTAATATGTAAACAAAATGCTTGTAAATTGATCGTAGAGGGTTACTTATGGCTTTGGTCGCGTTGAAATACTTTAGTGTCAGTGTTAAATGAAATTTGGTACACAGGTAGATTAGAACCTGAGAAAGGACATAATGCTCATTTTTACAGCGAAAAAAGGGAAGAAAAGGTTTGAAAGTGGGGGGGGGTGGGGGATGAAGATATTATGGACATTTGTTCAATTGCTACTCAAAGGTACTATTCCACGCCTTTAAAGTGGCGGGCACAGTTAGTCTATACTAATATTATAAAGAGGAAAGATTTGTATTTTTGTGAGTGTGTGTATGTTTGTAATGAATAAACTCAAAAACTACTGTACCGACTTCAAAAATTCTTTCACCATTGGAAAGCTACATTCATCCTGAGTGACATGGGCTTTATTTAATTATGAAGTTCCCACGGGAACGGGAGTAACGCGGGTGAAACCGCGCGCGGGAAGCTAGTAAATAATAAATACAAACGAAGTAATTTTTTAAGTAAACAATTACCTGTCTAGTCTTTTACTAAAATATTATAATTTACTTAGTTTTGTTATGGTAAATACACTTGACAACTCAATCTTATTCTTTTCTTTTAAATGTATTAGAATTTTGACTGTTAAAAGAAGTTGTTTTCGATTACAACTACTAATAACAAACAGTTTTATGGATGTCAATACCAAAATTTGTGAGAAGCGAAACCAATCAATTTTAATATGGTTTTAGAGTCGTTATTTGTAATGGTTGTCTGTTCTTGAAACCTAGATTATCTTTTCATCTGTTAAGGCACTAGAATTCATTTTGCCATGTACATTTTACATTGCCTTCTATTGGCGAGAAACTATTTTTATAGGAAACATATGCAAAAAAAACATATGTATTTTAAATTTATTTTTGAATAGTTTGGCTGCACCAGTGGCTCAGTGGTTACAGTTGTTGCTTGTGAGACTTGGTGTTCTAGGTTCGATTCCCACCCGGGGCAATTTTTTGTGTGAACCACGAATATGATGTTTTGAGTCTGGGTGTGCTTTGTGTCCTTGAGTTATGTGTTTGTAAAATCCCTCGTGACATAGGGATTTAAATTCCCTAGTGCGAGAGTTGTCTCTAAAAAAACTGTTGATGGCTAGACAGATAGACCTTGGGCTGGGCACAGGCTACACTGTTACCTAGAAAAAAAGGGAAAGGGAAAGCAAGCCATTGAATAAATATAGCAACAAACCAATAAAACTCCATTATAAAAACATAATGAGAGCTGTATAACATAACATAATAACTTTCTGTATTACAGGGTTATTTGTAAAACACCGGTAACCTCTCAGGACTATATTACTAACATCATAAACAACAACTTTTGTTCTACGACTTTTTACAAAACATAATACATTAACCAAAAACAAACCTTCAATATTTCGTTGTCCTATCTTACACATTTCAACTCTGTATTTTGCTGTACCTACATACATTGCCGCGCACTGTCCGGTACTATCGCTTTCTTTTGCTTCGCATAGACTTCGTAACATTTAGAGCGTTGAATTTAAATATTTTTATTTTTGTGTGTAAATCTGATGAATTAAAATATGATGAATTTTTAAAAGTCATAGAACAAAAGTTTTTGTTTATGATGTTAGTAACGTAGTCCTGAGAGGTTACCGGTGTTTTACAAATAACCCTGTATATATACTATCACACAATAATCACACAGTATCAGAGGTCGTGGGTGTGATCCCCACGCCGGGTAAAAACTCTTTGTGTAAAATCTAAGAATTCTTTGAAGGTCTCCCTAACCAGATGTCCGAAGTACAGAGACTAGTACGTCGATTATTTGAAGGATTAGCCTACGTGCCTCGGAAAGCACATCTTAGTCGATGGTCCCGAGTGATATAAACATCGTCTATGACAATTGTATGCCAGGAAACGGCCAGCAGTGTTTCCCTATGTGTTTTAAGTCTAGGTGATACTGGTCACTAATCCGCCTGCCGCAAAAATGGCAAAAAAAATCCCTCAGGAGGAGGCTCATGTTCATTAGAAGACGCTATACGAGCTAATGATATTTTTTTTATAAATAATTATGATCTTAAATATGTTAATGCATTGTAAATTACGTATAACAAGAGTTAATTACTAATACTTTAGTAATAAACTATTTCATTTCATTCCATAACACTGAAAAAATTAACTAAACAAGTATAACCCAGTAAATCCTTTGTCACGCAAACGACTTAGCAAAAACATCGTCATTACCTTTTGAACACGAACACGCAGCTCAAATTTGCACAAACACAACGGGTTTATGTTAAAACAGTTTAAAGGTGTTTGTAGACATGACTTCTTTGTCGAGCCTGTAGTTAGTTATAAGTAATTCTGCATCTTCACTATATATAGTCCAGAATTATTAATCTATACTAATATTATAAAGAGGAAAAAATATCGAATTTTTATATATTTGTTTTGAATAAACTCAAAAACTACTTCACCGTTAGAATGCCACATAATTTGACATTATTCCTGAGTAACATAGGTTATAAAAATCCACCCGTGCGAAGCCGGAGCGGGCCGCTAGTAATGCACGCGTGAACGACAGGACCGATTTGCTTATTATTTTTTCATTGGTTCTATTCTCAAGAGAAGGGTAAAAATAAAGAAAATTGAGCAGAAAATTAGAAAATTTAAGAATAATTAACCATCATATATTTTTTAATACCTATTATTATCAGTATATACACCGTGAAATTTTAATGGTTGTTTTCCCGAAGCAGAACAACTTGCCGTCGGTAGTACTATCGAAAAATTTTTTTTTTTGTTTTTAGTCATGTTTTGGATTTAAAATTATTAAAAAAAATATTAGACAACTCGAAAGCGTGATAAACAGTAGTAACACTAGACGGAGTGAACGGACCTTGTAGGTACTACTCGAATCGCACGCGCTGCTGACAAAGTAAAGAACGATCCATAAACGTTCAAAGCAAAATAAGAGCTCAATGGTAGTTATACGGCATAAAATTGCCTGCACGCAAGAATCACAAACGGGCCGGCTTCTTTTGTAATTCGCCGCGCGGCTCCGACGCCGGAACGCCCCGCGCTCTCCTTCGACTCCCTCCTTCCTTAGTTGTCCCGTGAACGTCGGAAGCGCAGCACGCGTTATCTTATTACTTTATTAGTATTATGGATCGACATTACAGTTTTAGTAATTTAGAGTACGTCGCTATGGTGCAACTGTACGCTAGGGCTAATTATAATTCCCATACTGCCTGGCGTCTTTACGCCGAGCTGCAACACTTGGCGTCACTCCGTCTTCGCGGAGTTCTGAACCCTCAAGTCATACAGGACCGGACGATCGTAGCGGCGACGGCTGCTCGATCATGGGCAGTTCCAAGTGCCAGCACATGCACAGAGCAGAGGTCGATCGGCCGTTCTTTCGCCAGAGCTCGACGAGGAGATCATCGAGTACTTCGAACGCGATCCTCGCCGAAGTACGCGAATGGCGGCAGCTAAGTTTGGCGTAAGCCAATACTACGTCTGGAAACTACTCAACTCAGAAGGACTGCATCCATATCATTTCCGCGGAGTTCATTTAATTTTTCATTTTTGTTAAATACGCCTTAAATACTTTATTAGGTATCTAATTCAGAAAATTATTGTTCTTAGATAATAAACTTGTTTTAAGTTACGTTTTCTGTAAGTTATAGCTAAAAAGGTATTGGATAAAGCTTATTATTATGATTGGGTACTGTGTTACATTACCTAAGGTGTAGGTATCAGCTGATTGACTAACACCCGGGTCAACGAACGCGCGACCGATCGACGCGAGCGCTAGGTATCGCGAGGTATTATTATCGGTTCGATGTCACTTTCGAGTTCGGTTTTTCACGATTGTTAATCGGCCATTTTTGGTTTATAATATTTAGTTTTTGTATAAATTGAATGTTTAACTAAGACCAAACCTTTTCGCTGCGGGAAAACAACCATTTAAATTTCAGCGTGTATATATATAGTACAATTAAGTTTTTCATTTAATGTTTGATCCCATATACCATTGCTGGTGTAGAAACATTTTTAAGTTTTACAAGTCAATAATACCAAATTGGAAATTATAGGTTTGATACCATACAACAATTATTATACTTAAGTATCTAAACCTCATAAGCATAAGGTCTGATGTGCCATTATACGTCGCGAAACATTCGTCGTATGTGCCTTTATCATCTAAGCTTTAAGCCTATTATACTTTAGCTTCTAAAGTATAATAGGAGCTACTATTATACTTTAGAAGCATTCTAAAGTATAATAGTACCTAGAAGTCCTTATGCTTTTGAGGTCTAGATATCCATCCATCCATTCCCATCCAGTCCAATTATCTATAGTAGTTAAATATAAACAAATGGCTCTGAAAATACTTTTTTATTAATGACCGTAACAATAATCTCATTAAAAACTACATTTTTCCTAACTTGCGTTGCGTTTTTCTCAAATTCTATATATTTGGACATTCTGTTCGTTGCATGTACCCTTCATATATATCAGGAAACATCAACTGAGTGAAGCTAATCCAACTGTCAAAATCAACTGACAGATCTAACAATCGGTCATAGCTCGAGACAGTTTCGCGGAAGGGTGCATCAGTGTTGTATGGTAAATATTACTTCATTGATATGTGTTAAGACAGAAATCAATAGCAGTTGTACCTACTGTAGTTTTAGTTCAATCATTAAACTTAATATTATTTTTTTAACAAAAATTGTTTTGTTTGCTTTCAGTAGTATATTTCAATATAATCTTGTGTACACACAACTTAATATTTCCGATAAACATCAGCCCGATTTATTGAGCCGGTGACTCGACGTCACCTCGATTATCGCCTCTGATTATCTACTTGTTTTAATAAATAACTAAAGTTGATATATCTATACAAAATACATACATTTATGTACTGTTTGTGATATTATATATATTTATATATTATCACAAACATTCCGTTCACATATATGTGTCGTTCATTTTAATAGTGAATTACCTCCTTAATTCCTAGTAATTAAGTTTGAAAAATTAGGTGTTTTATTAATTAACGTATAGAAAAAATACACAAATAATTATTCAATGTTCTACACTTTTAATTGTTGATGATAAATAAAAAAAAAATATTATTACAAAGTACAGTACAGGAGAGACAACATTAAATCAAAATTATATTTTAAATTATGGTTACACCACTTTTACAATGACATACACATATACTCGTATATACTGGGTGACTTTTTTACTGTTTTGACAAATAGTAGTTTTGAAATATGAATGAAAAGAGTGAGCGAAATAGCGAAATTACTTACTTAGGCACGCATTTTTACGGTTACGATTTTAATTCTATGCCAGTAAAACAAAGGTAAAATAACTATGCCTTAAACTTCTATGTCATATGCATATCACGCCCTATTATTTTCAAGACGGTAAAAAAGTCATCCAGTATATACTCGTATATGTCAACGGAAAATAATAAGAATCGTATGTTGATCAACTTTCTAGGTAGTTGATAAACTAACGGAGCTTCGGGTGAAAAACTAAACTTAAGCCATGGGGTTCAACAGGACTTTTTGAAGTTGAAGTTTTTTTGTTTTGTTACAACAGGGGCATAGTTATTTTATCTATTTATTCTGACATTGATTGACAAAAAATACTTAAGTAGGTAGTTACGATATTTAGCTCACTCCTTTCATTCATATGTGATTGCGGCCTAGGAATTATAGGCACCTATTTTAACTAACGCAACGTAACTACCTAATTAGGTACGTATTTTTATCGTTCCGATTTTCAGTCTATGTGAATAAAAAAAATAACTATGCCTTAGACATCTATTTCATATACATATCACGCCCTATTATTTTCGAGACGGTAAAAAAGTCACCCAGTATATAGAAGCAGATACTGAAATCGCTAAGTCTAGAACCATGAAATTTTGTACAAATATTTATTTAGCGACTTAGATTTTCACCAGAAAGAATTTCTGAAAATTCAATCCCTAAGGGGTTGAAAAAAAATACAAAGTTACAAATTTTGTGTGAAAAAATCAAAAGTACATAAAATACATAAATCTAAGTAATGCTTGTGTTATTATAATAACAGGTTTTACTAGATCATTCTATATAATTGAATTATGACAATATAAACATTTTTAAGAGATAAACAATTTATTACGTGAATAAAATACATAATATACAACTAGAAGTAGCTAATTTAAAATAAAACGAACTTATAAAATACTAATATTCTAAATCTATTCTACTTGGCAAGGTTCGCAGAATCCTGGCAGCATTACCCCGTTGAATGGCAATGCTTACCTTTTTTTTTTGTCCGTGGGTATTTAACCGTGGCCTTTACGCATTCCCACCGCCGCGCCGCTGCAGCGTATTCGCGCGCTGGCGGTGGGATATGTGGGACTCGCCCTCTCCATAGCGTGGTATGCTAAACTCATACTACGAGGAGAGGACCCTACACCACTAAAACCCCCCGTACACTCCTTCGATCCGCCGTTGGCGGGTGCCGGGAACGCATAAGCAATCCAGCCCATGGCAATGCTTACCTGCTGTGCAAGGTAAAAACCAGCACTCGGAGAAGATGCTGGTTTTGCTTGGCTTGTTCCGGGTAATATTCGAAATGACTCAAATGACTAAACAACACAAAATAAGCGCACTCGACTATATACCGCGCTCCTTTAAAATCATAGCTACGTAAATTCGGAAACTCAATATTGTAGTATGTACCTATGATGTACTAAAAAGATAGGTACTAATATATAAAGCTGAAGAGTTTGTTTGTCTGCTTGAATGCGCTTATCTACTAATGGTCCGATACGAAAAAATATTTGAGTGTAAGATGGCCCATTTATCGAGGAATGCTTAAGGATATTTAATGCTCTGCGCGTGGAGTCTAGTGATACTATATACTTACTAGTAATGGGATGGCATATATTTTAAAAGCACCTTATGTAATACAGTTGAAACATCTAGAGTAGATAAACACGTGTTTTATGGGATAACTAAAAAGCGTAAAGGTATTATGTTCTGTATTCAATAGAATGCAAAGCTTGAGGAAAAAATGTGTTTAAATGCTGGAATGCTCTTAAACACAGGATATTTTGTGTTTTTAATTTATTGATTCTTATTATTACAATTTATTTAAAGTGAACTTATTTATTCCATGACTCTACGTGATATGAAACATGTATTCATACGTTGTTGACGTAAAATAGTCACAGTTTAGGGTACTACAGGAAAATATACAGGGTTGATGCGACAGAGGGGCTTTCCTTCAAACTGCCTATACTAAGTACCATTTCCAAGCTCTGTACCAAAAATCAATTAAATAGGAGCAGTAGTTTAGTCGCAAATGATTTTTAAGTTTTTGCGCCGTTTGAACACGATGTATCTTTCCTAACAGCTGATTATGTCGACGCATAGGTCATACACCTTAAAACGATAAATCTAAGTATAAACTACGATGCGTTGTTGGCGCCCTGACGCAAATCATTGCAAAGCATCCCGCACAAGCGCGCGCGCGACGTTGCCGCTGATAGGTCAGTGAAATTTATTTACAAAGGGTGGTTACGTTTTACTCTGATTTGTAAGCTATTTAGTTTGTTTGAAAGAAAAAAATCTCAATTTGGTTGCTTTTTATTTTTATACCGTATCAGATTAATAAAAAACACGTATAGTAAATGTAGCGTAATTTAATGCCCCTCTGTCGTATCAACCCTGTATAATTATTGCGATATACAATAGTCGCGTAGATCAGACAGACTGAATAATTGTTACTACAGTTCTTTTCTTGTGGACTTTGCGGAGATACTTCCACAATTTTAGATAGAACGTCAAACGAAGGAGATTGTTAATTGTTACTTCAAATATAGTCATTTGTAACTCATACGTCACGATGACGTCGCCAGGTTACGTATCTCACCACAAACAATAGAACGAGCTAAGAGAGGAGATTACTACTAATCGTTCGATAATGCTAATTGATAATAATCGATGCTAGTCGGACAACAATCGTCCTTCGCGACGGCATAAATAATACCGATGTTTTTATCTCCATGCAGTCGCCTCTGACACGATACCACAATATTAAAAATTGTTTATACTGGTATGATCGCACGTGGATATCTCTAGTAGGTATTCAGTGTTAGCGAACCGTGGCCGCTTATCAGTCGACCTCCGTGCACATAGAGCTACTGTTCTATGATACTGAAATTAAAAAAAAACGTTACCATAAATATTTGCGGATACATTTCACACCTCATTTCAGCGTATGGGGAAACGTGACGGTTAAAGTGACAAACGTGTGGTTACAGTTAAATTTAGTTTACATACTACTTTAATTTTCAGTGCCAGAAGCCGAGTTACGACAGACAGTCGAAGAAGCAAATTATCTATGTAATTATTTTTGTGTGTTAAAATGTGTGTAGTTATAACAAGCGATGAGCGTTCATCTGAAAGTTTTGACGTTAAACTTGTTTTTCGTGTGCCAAAATTATTATTACACAATAATAACTCGGTGGTATAATGTGCGCAGGCGTTTTAATTATTGCTACCGTTTTGTTTACGACTATATTATATCACGTTACAGACGATAACGAGGTGCCTAGTCAGTGACATTTAACGCTTTGATAACTGTCGCAGCAAATACCGACAGACTTCCTCGTGTTAAATTAGAGAATTATTTGAAAATGGAATTCTATGCTTTGACGTGTTGTACCTTGTGACGAGTGTGAATATAACTAGTTTTTTTTTAAATAAGAAGTGGCGGCATCAGTATTTGGTACCTATAATTTAGTTTTAATCATTTATTCTCTGGTTTTTGAAGACGATGCAATGTAGTGTAATTGTGGAAATAATTATATTTAATAACATTAGGTGTGTGTGCTAGTTTTACTTGTGAGGATTTTTCTAATGATGGACATAGACAAGGAGAATGACGGTAAGTTTCTTTTAAAAAAAATATGGCTTTCTATAACCTTTCATTTCAACTTATGAATAAATAATAATAAATGTAAGAAAACTAAAATATGTAGTAGGTATTACGAATTAAGGCTTAATGTATCTTCGTAATTTAATCGCTTAAATTTCTGATGATACTTACAAGGATCGACCACGAAGGCACATAGCAATGAGGAAGTGGGGAGGAATAAAATCATAAAAAATCCCGTCAAAACTGTTTGCTAGAGACCTGCGATATATGAACTTACAATTTTAAAAGATGGTGGAGTTTCGAATGTCATAATAAAAAAGTAAAATAAGTAGACTCATCCGCGTAGCTGACATCCCGTTGAAACCTCATCTTGAATATAACCTATGGTATTCCTAGATAAAGTATCTGGTGAAATACCTAATTAAAATCGGTCATGAAGTTTTTCTTTTGATTTATTACTTACAAGAAAATCAAGTGTAATTTTTTTACCGCTGCAATCTATACTAATATTCATCAACTTCTTCATCATCAGCTCGTATAACATCCACTGCTGAATATGGAACTTTTTCTGAGCGACGGTTTTCCCATAGTCACCATGCTAGCAGGCGGGTTGGTCACCGCAGTATTATGTTGTAACACACAAAGAAGCGCTGCTGTCCGTTGCCCGGTATACTCTAGTTATAGATGATGTTTTTTTAAAAAAACGGGACCAACGACAAAACGTGCTTTGCGAATGGAAGGTAATTCCGCAACCAACCAGACGCGGCAAGAATGCTATGAATTTGCATAAAGATTTATTGCCTGGCGTGGAGATCAAAACGACGAGCTCCAAGACTAATACGAGATTTATACCTACCAGTACGCCACAGAGGTTGTCTATCATAATAATTATGAATAATATTGTATAATACTAATATTAAAAGGAGGTAACGTTTGTGAGATTGGATGTTCTAGCATATCCGGTATTACTGCTCCGATCTTGGAAATTATTTAATTATTAGATAGTTACTTTATTCAGGAGTAACATAGGCAATATTTTAAGACAAGCTTCCCACGGGAACGGGAACTAATGCGGTTGAAACGGCCCGGGAGCTAGTTAATAAAAATATTTATTTTATTTTTATTTATTGACTTGATGCCAAAGTCAAAACAAACTGTAATATGACAAAACAAACTGTTTATACCTATTTTTAATAGGTGACGTCCTACAAATGACTAAAATATTATCATGTTAATTAGTATTATGAACGATGTGAAACTTAATTAAATTGTTACAGGATACATGTGCTTCAACTTGCTCATTGTAAATTTATTAACGCTTAGGTAGCATAGTGAGACTGCTCAAACTTATTATTATAATAAACAGTAAGAATGTTTCATAAACAACCGAGATCAAACATCACTAAGTAGAACTTAAAAATATAGAATTTGTAATATTTTGGTATTATAAAAACAATTGAACGCACACTTTCACTTATTAAAACTCTATTAAATTTATAATGGGTTTAAGAACTTTTTAACATAATCAGGAATAGTTCATTTTATTAGCTCGTTCAAACTTCAAATCGCATACAAATTATAAACAACAACATGAAAAAAATAATTAGATATTTCAGTTTGTTTCACTCATGTGGTTAGGATAATAATTAGTAACATAAAATGGTTAACGCAAATGTATGGTACTTGACATTAAATATCAAGTACCATACATTTGCGTTAACCAAAAAATCTCTAACTTGACAAATTTTGTCAAGTTTGCGATTTTTTGTTAGCGATGACTCCTCTGTAAGTCTTTCAGTCAGTTTTTCTTGACCTCTAGTCTCAAGCCGTATTTCGTCTTTTCCCCGATTTGTCCGATACGTATCATGAGTGTTTCGAAATTTATACTACATAAATGTATTGAAATTTCGAAAATACTGCGACAGTAAATTATGTTTTCATTAAAAAGCGGTTAGTCTTGCATATTCATGAACAGTTCCATGTTTAAGATCAGTTTCAAGTTTGAATCCGAACCCTTTCCCATGCTATACACCCTCACCCACGACCTTTCCCATACCATACACCCTCACCCACGACCTTTCCCATACCCATGCAGATTTCATCTCTTTTGCGTATCTCCCGTAACTGTGGGACTAAGACTAACTAAGACTAACTATTTAAGGAAATATAGCCTATGTGTGTATTCGGTTACGAAACTTTCTAATGGTAAATGTAGTCCAGTCATATGTCGTAGTATTGACTTATTTATTATTAAAAAAATGCAAAGCATTGCTTCTTTTAAAATTGTTATTGAAACTTAAATCTACTATCGAACCAAGGATCTTCGCACGGGTGTCCAATTATAATATGAATTTTCCCATTGGAATAAAAACTTCATAATATTGAAAACTGCATTAAATGCTATTGCGTAGTAATTGAGAAGTTATCAGAGAAACAGACTAACAAAAACAGCGACTTTTATAAGTATATAGAACTAACTTTTGTTCGCAACTTTATCCGCGTTGCACGGTTTCTTTTGTAAGGTTTATTATTTTTCGCAATAAAAGATACCGACTCCATTCCCTACCCAAGTTCTACACTATTTCTGTATCAAATCAGTTATCTAAATCGGCGTTGAGATGTAAATGCATTACAGACCGACAGTGCTACTTTCGCATTTATAATAGGTAGATATATGTAGATTTTTGTCCGTGGACATAGGCCTGCTTTTATCACGAAAGCTGCCCTTATTAAGAATTACCTACACGGAAACGAAATCGCAATAAAACCTAGGCTATCTATACTCATATTTTAAACTGAAAAGTTAATTTGTTTGCTTGAACGCGCTAATCGCAGGAAATGCTAGGCCGCTTTGAAATTTTTTATCAGTGTTAGATAGCCTATTTATCGAGGAAGGCTAAAGGCTTAACACGCGAAGTGCTTGTTCACGTTGACTCGCGGGCGCGGGCGCGGGCGCGGTCACGAAATATCAAACACTTGAGTTTATATCCAAGTGTTCACGTACAAAACGCACGTGCGGTCTAAGTAGCGGGAAAGCTAGCGACCGACGCGCGCGGCCCGCTCGCGGCATTATCAAACGACTGAGACGTTTGTGTGTGTTCACGTCGAACTAGCGGCGGAGCGCGCGATTCACTCGCGACGTCAGGTAAGTTCAACCAGTTTGAACTTGTCGCTAGAAACGATAGCACGTTTCTTTCATGTCGTTCAATACAGAAGAGTTTATTAGTGCTGTTCAGGCTAGAACTCCTATTTGGCAAAGTAAACACAGTCATCATATGAACAGAAATGTTCTTAATACTATGGAAGGAAATTCACCATACCGTTCTCTTTCTTTATTTATTTCGTGCACGCCAATTCTAATTTTTAGCATCTCCCACTTTAGGTATGAATTTTCGGTTAAAAATAAAAGATCGTGGTCCATATTTACAACCTCTGACAATACGTCACGTCGCGCGAACGCCTGGCGGTTAATGTGAACACGAGCTCGCGACGTCTACCGCGCCTATTTCGCCACCGCGCCCGCGCGTTCCAACGTGAACAAGCACTAAGACTAATAGGAACGGACCACCAATGAAAAATGTTTCAAAATCGGGGTTAACCCAAAGTAACCAATCCACGCGGGCAAATTGCATATCGCACTAGTACCTATCATATTATCTAATACCGGTAAGACAACATATCCATCGAATATTTTCTTCACAAATACATAGTCACCATAATTGCTTGAAATTTCCACGGGAACAGAAGCTATGCGGGTGAAACCGCGCGCGCAAATCTAGTCTAAACTAATATTATAAAGAGGAAAGATTTGTATGTAAGTATGTTTGTAACGAATTGGCTCAAAAAGTAATAGACCGATTTTAAAAATTCTTTCACCATTTAAATGCTACATTATCACTGATTAATATAGGATATTTTTAATTTTGAAGTTCCCAGGGTAACAGGAGTTACGCGGGTGAAACCGCGCGCGAGAAGCTAGTATTTTATAAGGAAAATATCCGACATGATCATTTCAGCAATATTAAGCGTAGTTTATCATCGCTCAGACGGTCGCGTTATTGACAAAAATCAATAATACACGTTAACTAAAACACATAGATAACATACGGGGAATAATTTTGTATCTTTGTGCTACGTCATAGCTTCATGGCTACTGTAATCTCATCTTATCTATGTGGGCTTCACTGAAACTGGACTAGATAAAATAGTAATCACGCTTTACCTATGAGGAGAATTAACTAAAGGATAAAGAATGTTTCAAAGAGATATAATACTTTCTATATTAGAATGACAAATTGTTAATTCCGTCTAATAATGTGTTGTTTCATGTTTTTTATTGGTCTTGCATATTCTGCGTAACAGAATATGCAAGAACATTAAAAGCATGAAAAAACACAATCCCTAGGTGAAGACTAGATATTTTGACATCCTTATGTAAATTATCATAGATTTTCGGAAAGTTGTCATGTCATTATCATCATTAACCCGTTAAGCGTCTACTGTTGATCATGGGCGTCCTTTCCTCCCGAAGAAGGGTTTTGCTATAGTCACTACGCTGGGCAGGCGTGTTAGTGACCTCAGTATTATATTGTAACCCACAGGGAACCGCTGCTCCTATTTCCCTGGTACACAATTGATATAAGTAGATGATGTTACAACAATCGGGACCAATGGCTTAACGTACTATTCGAGGCACGGAAGGTAGTCCCTCAACCAACCAGACCGGGAGAGAAATCTTAGATTTACACAAAGATTTTTTGTCCAGCATGTGGATCGAACCTAGGCTCTTCGAGATTGAAAGCGAGACTTATTAGGAGGTTGTCGAAAGTTGCCCGTGGTTCTATTAGGTATTTTGATATTCTTTTTAAATGTTTTTCTTTTTTTGCACATAACAGTTGGAATTCTACAAAGCTTGAAAGTAATTTTGTAAAGACAAAATTACAGCTGATAACAATTACTTAGTCTATTTAGGCCTTAAAGCCTATTAAGTCTTAAAGGGATTAAGGGTTAAAGCCTGGCGGACATTGTCATGAATTTTTAAAAACAACAATGTTGTCAAATTTGCCATAGATCAACATCCTTTGCGTGTAATTCGGTGACCCTGCGGTCATCGTTATCACGTTTATACAAAAACTAACTTCCCGCGTGTGGTTGCAATCGCATATTTACCGATCCCATGGGAAATTCATAACTAAGTATTGCCTTTGTTACTCCTGTAGAATGTAGTGAGTCTATTCAATGCAAACAATCAAATCTTTCCTCTTTCATATATTAGTAAAGATAAATCGCGTCACATAGGGTTTCATTGTCGTAGATGATATTACTATAATCAGACTAGTATCTCAGATATGACCAATTTAAGGAATATCTACATTTTAATTTGTAACCAAGTTTCTTAACAAACATCAATAAGAGCCCAGTAGTTTTTTAGATTAATGCAAACACATAAACTGCACAACACAAGAATGCATTACTATTTATTCGCTGATAATTGTGTTTGCGCAAAAATGAGACGACGGGGAGGTCGTTTGTTACATATAAACAAACAATAACTACAATTATTTACTAGTTAATTGAACCGGTGATGTTGATTTATAATCGCAAAAATAAAAGGAAAATTCGAAGTACAATTTTCACTGCTCCCTGTCACCCCAGTTTTCTCATGTTAGACTAGGCTTTTAACAAAATGGCGGATTATAAGGTTTTGACTACATTAGCATTAGACTAAAAATAAAAATATTCTTTAACAGCCTGCTTATGCTGACTGCTAAACATAGGCCTCATCTAAACAGATGACGGTAAACCGTCGTTAAGGAAAATTGCGATTATCACCATGATGGCGATGGTGCGATTGATGATTGTAGTAAGATGGAAAGACGTTTCAGCTGATAGATGCTACTGTCCATTCATCAGCTGTACGTCCCTTAGTCGCCTGTTACGATACCCATAGGAATATACGGAGCGGTCTATTCTAAGCCGGAAATCACAAGGCAAAAATATTGTATAACAATAATAGCTCAAATTCAATTCACACTCCACATCAATGCTCACAAATTCAAAAAGTAAATGCTTATAATAAAATGAAACCATTCCGTTTAATCTCGAATAAGTAGAAAAACAAATATAACAAGTGATAACCATTGAGATAAAATATAAGATGCAAGAATGCTGATAGAAATAGACTTGTTCCCTGCGTGATGGAACAGAGCCAAATGTCACAAAGCAAATATAAGCAATCTGATTGTCGTAGGGTTGCCTTGGAAACGTGCGTTTTGTTTGCGTGCAGTTTCTGAAAAAGATATACAAGGGCTGACGTGAGGTCAGCAGTTAAAATATTGTTCTAATTTATTTGTTGCTAAAAACCTGAATGGAACAGCATTAATCGTTGTAAGTGTGTTGTTTAAAAGTGTTTTGACATTGCAATTTTCTTTAAAGATAATAATCAGTTCACTAGTTTAAGAATATAGTCTATGACTGTTTTACTGACTTATTAATCGACTGGTAAATTCTTATCTAAAACTTTCGGTAGATTTTCGGATTCGCGGGTTCAGCATGATTTAGTTACTTGAAAACACATACTGCGGGGTCCTCATGCGCAGGTTTAGTTTGCAGTTATTGAATTATTTAATAGGACTGGAGCCCGGCTTACCTTTACCTCGCGGGTAACTAGGTACGAGTAAGTACGTACACCTTTTTTTTTTAAAGATTACAAGCAGCGCGCTCTACTAGTATTCTTGTTAACCTCTCGTGCTTAGCTTGAATGCTTGTGTTACGAGTGGGTTCACGTCGGTAATGCAATGGGTGGGGATCGAACCGGGGCGGCGGCGACCACATGATCGCAAGTCCAACGCCCTAGCCATTGAGCCACGGCCGTCCGTCCGAAAAAAAAACACTATAAGGCATTCAGCAAACTACGCCATCAACTTTTATTTCATCTTTATCGATCAAGAATTAACTTATTACAAATTAAGATAACGTAGCATATGACCGTACATCCGTCCTATTTAATCTCCGGAGCTAAAGTGACAGACGAGCGGAGTGCCTCTCTTAATGTCACACGCTTTATTTCAACGGACAGGAGTCACATCTCAAATGTCAAAATAATTCGTATCTGTCACAAGATGTTTTACAGGTCTTGAATTATTTTCCAACTATTTTAAATACATAATTTGTCAATTCTTTAATTATGTATGTATTTTACTAGAAGGTGAACAACTTTTGCCGTCTGTATTATATAGATGCTAAAATCTTTATTGCTTGATAAGTAAGAATTTACAAAACAGATCATGTTTACCTACTGTAATGAGTTTCAAGTGTATCACCAATCTAACCTCAATGACACAAGTCAGAAATATGTAGAAAACGTACAATTTAGTACTTATTTCAATTTTGTTGGCTCTAATCACTACATAGTTATAAAACAAAGTCGCTTTCTCTGTCCCTATATCCCTATGTATGCTTAAATCTTTAAAACTACGCAACAGATTTTGATGCGGTTTTTTTTAATAGATAGAGGGATTCAAGAGGAAGGTTTATATGTATAATACATCAGCATTGTACCCGTGAGGAGCCGGGGCGGGTCGCTAGTATAAAAATAAATATAAGAGATGTAAATTACAAGCAAATCCAGTGTTTTGCAAAAATAAAGCTATTGAATTATGTTTTATTCCATACCCACGACCATTCCCACGACCATTCCCACGTCCACGGCAATCATGGATAGTAGGTGGCCTTTACGGTGTTAGATAGACCCTTTCCACTATAGACATTTTCGTCTGTCTATTTTAGCTGTCAAAACGCCCCTTATCACAATCATAAGAATACCAAGCATAAATTCATCTAACATTGTATTTGATATTACGCAAATGAACTTTTTTTTTTTTTAAGATTACCAGTAGAGTTTTTTCACACTACAAGTATGCTTGTTAACCCCTCGTGCTTAGCTAAAATTCATGTATTATGTTGTGGGTGCCACAAACACCAACAAGTGGGTTCACGTCACTAAATGGGGATCGAACCGGCAACCACACGAGAGAAGCAAGTGGGCATAGGCCGCTTTTTAAAATTTGCTAATTTTATTTTTATCTCCTTAAGTACTACATTTATGACAAATTTTATGTGCTATTATAATAACTGTCACCTGTCAATTGACAACCCTAATCAGTCATATTAGGTATTTGCTGACAGGATGACGTCACACATCAATGTCGTAGTGTCAGCGATAATTGTTCAGTTACGCTCTGATTATTATGAATTGAAGTCAATTATGTTTTCTTATCAATGAAGTATTTAAAGTGGCGGATTTACCAGCAGGCTGTGTAGGCTGGAGCCTAGGGCGGCATTTTTTTTTACAGAAACAGTCAACTTAATGTCTAAAATGTTTAATAGCTAATTTTTCTGTTTAGTTTGAACTATTGAACAGAAAATTTTGCTGATGTTTTGCCGCCCCTACTATTCATAGTAGGGGCGGCAAAATTTGAATAGCAGTGAAGATTAAAATGGACATATAGTCAGAGTTCAGTGCCAAAAAGTTGTTGTTTAAATGCACAGCTGATTGACATGAATACGAACAGAAATAAAAATAGGGAAACCTCTTTAATTCGCTCGTTAATTAAAACTTAATAATAAAAAGAAAACCGATAGTAGGAAAGCTTTTCTTTTTTAGCTGTTTTTTTTAATTTCAAGTTTAAAAATAATACAACCTTATATCCAGTTAATTATGAAAGTAGGTAAGTAGTAGGAAACTAGTGATTTATGTAATGTACTTATAAACCTACCTAAATAAAAAATTAACACACTGATTAAACCTACTCGGTGTTTTTAAAAGGTATATCCATGATAAAATCTACGTATCAACTCAAAAACACTATCTTTTAATAACTAAAAATTTTTTTAATCACCACACTAAAACACCATTTGATTAAATTTCTTACCTAATAAATGTTATGTAAAAAAATTCGTTAATTATAATTTCACCAATAAAGTCAGACCGTTAGACGGAACTTTTAAGTTGAAAAACTCATTTACCTACTGTGAAGTAGCTACAGCCAACTATAGCAATGCCAGCTTCAACAACTCTCACTTACGGGCACTCAGTAAATGTAGCCGGCTACAAAAATTGCATTTCCATACCGCCAGGTATATTTCCCCTCGTATGAACAAAGTTGAAAATACAGGCTGCAGTCAAAGCATAGTTTTAAATTGAATTAAAAAATAACTGTGCTTACTCTATATTACCATTTTGTATAGGGTACTTTAAATTTAGATTTTAATCGACACGGATCAGCCTGATTCATTCATATAACATGCCAGGCTTATCCGTGTTCCGAATTTCAGATATTTTTTGGACAAATATGTTGGTGTACATTACTTGTCAATGATTTATCTCGCATAGCATTATGCTCTGTCCACTGGAAGTCTAGTTCCCAATTATCTCCAGTTTAATAAACCGAGTGCGTATTGTATTATATGTATATGATTAATCTACAATTAGCTTCTATCGCAATGCACATCAAGTGTCGCGCTAATTCATCTTTACTCTTATAAAATCCATAATTTCACAAACCACAGATTCTTACACAAAAGTAGGTATACATATTATTATAAAAATTCTCTATATATTATAAAGCGGTAAAGTTTGTGAGCTAAAACAAAGTAGATCCAGAGATTACACTCTGGATCTACTTTGTTTTACCATAATGAAACATTTTTTTTTTTTTTTTTTTTTTTTTTTACTGCATATAGGCTCACGTTTGACCTTAATCTCGCTTGATGGAAGGCGAAGATAAGGCCTAAGATGATACACGCTTGCCTAGAAAGTGTCTGTTCACTTTAGCCTTAAAGAAGTCCAGATTATAGCGTTCCGGAAAAACTGACGCCGGCAGAGAATTCCACTCCTTAGCCGTCCGCATTATGAAAGAAGAAGCAAATCGCTTCGTGCGTATTGAAGGAATGTCTACAACAAAAGGGTGAAACCGCTCGCCGCGCCTAGTCGTCCGGTGATGGAAGGGTGAAGGGGGTATCAGGTTATGTAGAACCTCCGCACACTCCCCGAAATGCAACCGATAAAAAACTGATAGGCAGGCCACTCGTCTACGATGTTCGAGGCTCTGAAGACTTGCCTCCACCAGTGAGTTATTGCCTATGACTCTCTTCGCTCGGCGCTCCAATGAGTCCAGAGCATCCAGCTGATATCCAGCAGACCCATCCCAAAGATGAGAACAGTATTCCATTGAGGAGCGAACTTGAGCTCTGTAAAGACTTAAGAGCTGCTCCGATGTGAAGTACCGCCTCACCTTGGAGAGAATGCCAAGTTTTTTGGCTGCAGTGTTTGCAATGGACTCGATGTAGTGACCGAAGTTTAGATTAGAAGAGAGGTCAAGCCCTAGGAGCTCAAGATGGTCGCTGATCGGAACGGAGACATTCCGGAAAGTCGGAGTCAGTTGGAATGGACTCCGTTTCGCCGAAAAATGACATGCCTGTGTTTTTGAGGGGTTAAACCCAACCAGGTTGGCATCACCCCATAAGGAAACAGCCTCCAAGATCGAGTTCACCCCCTCAATCATCGACTCCCTGAACGACTGGACCATTGACCCCGACTTCGCATCAGACAAGTATCTCACCGAGACTGTGCTGTCGTCTGCATACCCAAAGATACCGGGAGTAACTAGCAGGTCGTTTATGTGCAGCAAAAAAAGAGTCGCGGAGAGAACAGATCCCTGAGGGACACCGGCATTAATACCAAGAAGATCGGACGAGGCGCCATCAACGACAACTCGAATCGACCTTCCCCTCAAGAAATCCAGAATCCAGGTGCAAAGTACGGGAGCAATACCGTAAACCGGAAGCTTACCAATGAGACTTGCGTGCCAAACCCTGTCAAAAGCCTTAGAGATATCAAGAGACACGGCAAGAGCCTCACCGTGTCTCTCAATGGCTTCGCTCCATAAGTGAGTAGCATATACAAGAAGATCCCCAGTAGACCGGCCTCGACGTAATCCGAATTGACGGTCACTGAGGAGGTCGTTGTCTTCCAGGTATGCCAGGAGACGGTTGTTTAAAACACGCTCCATAACCTTACAGAGTATGGAGGTGATTGCGATTGGTCGGTAGTTGGCAGGGTCGGCACGACTACCTTTCTTGGGGATCGGTTGAACGTTGGCAATCTTCCAGGATGCTGGAACTAGACCAGTCTTCAGGGATAAACGATAGAGGCGAGTCAAAACAGGAGACAACTCAGGCGCACATGACCGCAAGACAATGGCAGGAATGCCGTCAGGCCCACTAGCCTTATTCACATCTAGAGTGCTGAGAAATTTAAGTACCACTTTTTTCCGAATGTGCACCTCAGGCATAGTGGAAGTGCAATGTGGTAGCCTGGGTGGACTTTTACCAGCAGCATCTAGTTGTGAATTCTTCGCAAAAAACTACATTATTTGTGAGTGCTATAGAGGACAGCCAGTAGAGAATATAGAACATAATACTGTCAAAACAGCCTGTATAACGCCCTCAGCTACATAGATATATATATACGTATATATACGTATAACTATAGCTAACACAAGGGATACGCAAACACACTGGCGAAGAGGAATAGCTACCTGTGTGATATTCAATTTTCTGTGACAACTTTACAAATATACAAGGCCTCGATTTTGCTAATTTAAAAAGTTTTTAAAGGAGTAGTTTATATAACAACAAAATAACAGAATATATGCGAACTAAATACCGCTACGCTACGCACGCTATCACTAGATGTCTTTGTATTTGCGTCTCACTGTCATTTAGAATCAGGTAAATAGGGGTCATTTGTCTACACAAAATGAAACTGTTACTTATACATAACCTTGCTATAAAATAACTACGGATCATTCTATTTATTGCTTTGAGTTATCCTAATTCTTATCACCAACAACAATTATCACAGCTAAGGTGTTTACGTAAAGTTTCAGGCAAAACATTAAAAAATTTACTAATGTCTGTTGAAAACAAAAGGTACTTCAAGACAGCAACTAACTTTGTACAGAAAATTACAATTCAAACAAGACGTTTAAATGACAACTGACATATTATTATATAATTTAATGGAGTTACAGGTCATTGAAATTGCAGTATGTGACAGGTATATATCCTCAACTAGAAAATATAATGGTCAAGCAATTAGCAAATTTGTTATTTTGACCAACATTTTTGGTTAAATATTCGGTACCAAAAAAGTTGGATGATTTTCTTAAACTAGCAGAATTGAGCCCCAGACAGACATGCATTTGGTTCACTTTCAAGCGAATCGAAGTGAAATACTACAAGTAACGCAGCATGCATGGGATTGGCGTTTCAGCGAGCATCCGTATACCCGCATCTTGTGCATACACATTCAAATATAGTAATGCTGGCTTACTGATACTGGTATCATTTTTTTTAACCTCGTGGCTGCGATATCTATTATCTAAGTGCAGCTCTTTATATAAGTTGATTCTATTTCATCCCTTTAAAATTAGATAGTGTCATGTGCAGTGATTGCACTAGTGAACTGGCTTGTGCCAATGTTGTGGAATAGTTACTTTGGGCTAACGTTGATTTTAACCTGCGATTAAATAATACGTACCATAAGGAGCTGTTTTAGGTATCTAAAGCACGATTTTATCAATGAGAGAAGAACTTTAGGTCAAAGAACTGGGTATTTAGCTTCGATATTATTTAAAAATTCCCAAACCATGCTGAGCAACATCACTGAATGTATGGATTTCTGTATGAATAGGTTTATTTCATAAAATTATTATAGGAATTTTTAAGTTTCGTAAATGTAATTAATTGTTTTATGTGAGTAAGGAGGCTTTTGCACTGCAGTTGGGAAGTTAAGGCTAATAATGATTATTATTTTGATACTAAGGTATACCCTAAGATATTCATTGAAATGAAATGATGTAAAGGACGATTTTGTTTTAAGTTAAATTCTTGTGATGACTACCTTATTGATTTGGATAAGGCTGAAAATCATGTTTATAAAAAGAATAAAAACACCTCGCAAATAATAATAGGTACATTATTTTATAATAAAATTGGTTTGCATTATAAAGGTTATAGTGAGCCAAGCTTAAAACATAGACATTATGTCTGTTTTAAGGGTGGTTCACTGTCACTGTCGCTGACTTTTTTGTAAAACTATAAAGGGGAACAATTTGGACGTAGGTGCATGATTTTTCGAAATTTAACCATTTTCTGCGCTCGGTGCGGAAAATCTTAAAAGAAAAAAAAAACAGAATTCTAAACATTCTTCCGTTTTCATTTTTTATTTAGTTTCATAGCCATCCTTGTGTGTAGGCTAAGTGGGCTATCTGACACTGAATTAATTTTTCAAATACCGTACTTGTACTGAGTTTAGCGCGTTCAAGCATACACACAAACTTTTCAGTTTTATAATATTAGTGAAAATAATTTCCTCTGAAACAATACATTTTATTTTAATGCATGTTTTATAATAATACACTTTATTTCAAAAATGTTGACTACGAAAAACATTACATTTAAGTAGGTATATAAAAACTTTCGTGAATTGTTCTGGCACTTTGCTATATACCGGGAGGTACGGTTGGAGTTGACGATTTTATTCAAAATAACCACGTTTTTTAATATAAATTAAAATTATATGGAATAATGAAATGTGTTATTTCACAAAATACTTGTTATTCTTTATTAACGTTACTATTATAATTTAGTAAGTACTTTACAACATAGTAAGTTTCTTTGTTTTCGGACGGACGATGCTTCTTTTGCTACTTCACCGGGCGAGTACTGCTCCAGTCTTATCAAATGGTTTAAAAATTACAAACTAATACCTGAACCTGAACAAGACGGCGCCGTCTATAGAACTTGAATCTCTGCTCAAGGCGGTAGATTTAATTTATAGGGACATTTTGTGTAAGTATCGCTCTAATTTACAGTTTGTGGGCCTCTCGGACTTGGTGTAGGTGTACAAGGCCATGGTCCTCCCGAGCCTTATTTTGCAATGAAGGTTCATCATGAGGAAGACGACGTCTATAATCTTCGAATAGTCGTTTCTCCGATCATCATTTTAATAAACATTTGTTTTCGTTTTAAATATTTAATTGTATCAGGCGTCACTTTGCTGAATTCCATACGAATCATCAAATTTTAGATTTTTAAATTTAATTAATACAAGCGGCCATAGCGGCTTGGGCCGGGCTCGCCGGATCTATTGCACTAGGTACCGACGTGAACCTCCTCGTAACACAAGCATTTAGTAAGATGCAAGAACTCTGATAAGTACTACTACTACTAATCTTTATAAAGAAAAAAGAAAACAAATTTACATTCGTTATTTATTCTATTTCCACTAAACCAAAGAGCCAGTCTGAACTTTCTCATTCATTCTAAACATTTGGATTGGATTTAAGTTTTTCATATGTAAAATAAAATACTTTTTAAATTCAATATACTGTATCTCTATGCTTTACTAATACGGAAACGCTGTCTTCTCTAGCGATGGACGGCCGGACACTGTCTCACATTTGTATGGGGACAGCATATCCATATAAAAGCTTAGAGATAAGTGAGGTTGCCAAGAAAACTTGTCGGAAGAAAATATTTGTTATTATTTTTCTTAATAATGGATATAAGAAAGAAAGTCTCTCACGGAGTGTAGGTCGATGATCTTTGATACAAAAAATACAGCGTGACACAAAATGAAGTGTGAAAATTTTTTTGTATATCTGTACTATTAATGAAATCAGAGAGGTTGAAAAGTAAATAAAATGAGCTATTTCAAATTGATTTGCATTTATTTTCTAACAATAACTACAGTAGTAACAGTAACAATCTATGTAAGAAATAAATCATTAATTACGTCTTTCCTTTTTTCTTCAATTTTATCGATGAAAGCAATAAATAAACAACAGCAAATATACATTTTTTTAATATCCCAACATCATCATCATCAGCCCGTATAACGTCCACTGCTGATCATGGGCCTCCTCCCGGGGGAGGGTATTTTCCATAGTAACCACGCTAGGCAGGCGGGTTGGTGACCGCAGTGTTATGTTGTACCCCACAAGGAAACCCTGCTGCCCATTCCTTGATATACGATTAGTACCTATAGATGATGTTATAACAATCGAGACCAACGGCTTAACGTACTTTCCGAGGCACGGAAGGAAATCTTAGAATCAACACAAAGATTTCTTGTCCGGTGTGGGAATCGAAACCACGACCTCCGTGATTTAAAGCGAGCCAAATACCGCAACGCTACGGAGGTTGTATAAACAAATGCGAATTTAAAGATAAATTACAGGTATTTGTAAATTTGTATAGCTTTAGCCTAAAAGCTGTAAGGTATGAAAATACAATTTTATTTTATTAGTAAACGCACTATTTATTCTCTAAAGGATTAATTTTATGAATGTCGTCGTCTATTTGCTATTCTTGTAGTTACAAAATGAATATTGCAACATTTCCTTTGCTATTTCAAATGTAAATCAACCCATTGAGGTAGAACCTGAATGGTCGAGCCGATTTGAATGTTCAATGTTACTTCATTCTCTATGCTGTCAACTGTATTTATTTGTACTGGGATTTTCTGCCTTTGTATTGTTAACTTATGTTAAAAAGATGTTTAAAAACCACATAGTAAATTGTTATTCAAATAGCTGTAGCAAAGTCCATGAATTTTATTACATGCTATCTGTCAATCAGTGTAAACGTGTTTGTTTTTTTACGCGTCCTTGTCACACGACGCAGACAAAATTGAAATGGAATGATGTGACTTCATGAATTACAGCGTATTTATCTCTAATATCTATTACTAAACTCTTTACCTAATTAATTGTTATTTTCTGTGTTTGTTTTAATAACATACATATAAATCGTGCGAATTAACATGACACCTTATTCAAATGAAAGGAGTGCAAAAAAGTTTTATTTTACTAAAATTTTTGCCTGCGCCAGGAATTGCATAATTATAGGCTATTTAAATGTCGTATAAGTTTAGCAAAACATGTAATTCCAGTAACGACTACATCGTCCAAACGTAACAATAGCTAGTACCTACTTAACAAAAATCCGATATCAGAAACAAATAACAGCAAACAAATTACTCCGAATTGCTTGCATATCGAACACTACTGCAGGTCGAGAGCGGGGCGTTGTACGGGCTAGCGGGAGGAGGAAAAGGGAGCTTTATGTTCGCATCGCCAGGTTGCGGAGTACACAAGTTCGAGGAACACACTCGCCTAATGTGAAGTCAGTCTTGAAAGCTGAAATATATATTTTCACTGATCAATAAGTTGTGAGTTTATTCATTGCAAACAAATCCCATCGTTTAATATTAGCACAGTAACAACAAAGTCCTAATAACAGTAATAACAAGATTGTTGCACTTCCATGAATCATGGGAAGTTTATACATCTGTTAACATCGATCGATGAATCGATTTCTATATTTAGAAGCGATAAAACAGTTAATGTCTAAACGGTATCATGTTCGATACTCGTTATTGGAAATTAGATTTGTTATGTGTGCAATTTAGTTTATGCTTTCTGTTAATAAATAATTATTACCAATAAAGTTTATGATGTTGAGGATATATTAATGGATTTGTGTTTGTTGCCTACTAAATCAAAATGGCCGTACAGATTTAATCAGCATCATCATCATCAGCCCGTAATAACGTCCAATCCTGAACGTGGGCCACCCGGTTGTAATAGTTAACACACTTGACCAACACAGTATTGTGAACCTTCACTGCACTTCAACAGCCAGTTAACGTCTACTGCTGAACATGGGCCTCCATTTTAGACCCTGGCTAGCCAGGTTCGTTGAGGGATATTGCCATAGTCACCACGATTGGCAAGCGGGTTGTTGACCGGTCCGGTCACGGACGTCCGTTCGGCAGTGGAAGTTGTGCGGGCTGATGATAATAACGTACGAGCGATACCTATTTTGCAATCAATTAGTGAGTAGTGCATACCTTATAATATTGTGGAGTGCAACTCTCACTTTACTACTTGAAACATTACAATATAAACTTCTAATAACCACTCCTCGCCCTCTTGACTCTTTGTTAACAAAGAACATTTTGATGCCCTCGTCGATCCGAAATGTCCAAGAGGCCCCCTAACTGTAAAGTAAACCGATACTTGCACGAAACTCCCTCTCAAAACCTAAAGCCCAAGTCCAAGTACAAATTTTAATATAATCCAGTGTTTTAAATTACTTAATAATTAATTGTTTATGTAAGGTTCTCATAAATATTTTTGTTTAATAAAGAAGCCAAGAAAACTGTATTTTGCTTTGTGATAAAATTAAACCGGCATTAACCTCCTTTGTTTGTTCATACAGTGACTCAGAAACATCACTGAACTTTAGATTATGTATATTATTTATTTTAATATGTAGCAGCCACCAGGTTTTTGCCACTTCAGCGAGCATAAAGAGGAGCACAGCTCCATGATCCAATCTTTATTAAATATTTATAAAACTACAACCTAATTAACCTGCGCAAGGGAGCGCCTTTTGTGAGGCTTGAACCTCGGCTCAAAGCGGTTGCTGCTAAGGGTATTGAAGAATTATGGCTTTTAGATTTTCGAGCAGTTTTGTATAACTGTCGCTCTATAGGTAGTTCATGGGGCTCTCAGACATTCTTCTCTACGAGGGCATCCAAGGGCAAATATTAAAGTTTTGCTTATAGGGGAAGTGCAACAATTTTAAATCTAGAGCTAAGCTTCTACGGGAATTTAAACACAGCGAACCGAACAGTGGCGTAGCTAGGTAATCTAGGGCCCTGGGGTAAAAAATATTGGTGCCCTTAAATTGTAGTTTGATGCACTTACATATTTTTAAAAACGCAATGAGAAGATTGCTAATAAGGCCTTAGCTTTAGAGCATAGAGCTCGGGAGCCCCGAGGCGCTGCCCCGCCCTTCGATGGCTACGCCAGTGGAACCGAAGGGATTAGCTACTTAATTATGTCAACACAGTCCAGTGCACTAATCACTTTTGTTTGTTGATTCAGTGAACATCACTGAACTGTAAGCTTATTTAAATAAAATGATGTAGGTACTACGCAATTGTTCTGCATATGACGCAGGTCGTTGTCTTCAAAAAATCAATCCTGGAAGAATCAGAGATGTCACCAATACCAATAAAAGGCCCTTTCGTCACTCAGTAGGACATACCGTTACACTTTTCACAGCCATAAAACCTGCCATAAAATTACGTTTAACGGCTACCTTATAAATAAGTGAGTAAAATTGAGAAAATCAATTTCCCTTCAATGTTTTTCTGTTTTGCTCTGATGTGATGGGGAACGGATGCGACATGTTTATTCGCGTTACACGACAAGGTCGCTATAAATATAATGAAGACTGTTTTACGTTTATTTAGGCATTGGGTTGATAAAAGAACTGCATTTTGTTTCTTATTTATACCAAACTTGACGAATTCTATTCAATTTAATTACCACTTGTTTAAGTACTAACGTGACTTCTCTATAAACTTTACTGTGCTGTACTGTGTATTACCATCCGATGCCCTCGTAGACCCGAAGTCCGATATGCCCTCAAACTGTAAAGTAGAGCGACAGTTGCACAAAACCCGCTAAAATAATAAAAGTCATAATCCCTCGATCGCATCGCCAGTAACCGCCCTGAGCCGAGGTCCAAGCCCCACAGGAGGCGCCCTCTTGGGTAGGTTATTAAGCTTATTAAGGCTGGAGCTCTGCTCACCTTTATGCCCGGTGATGTAGAAAAAACCTCGTGGCTAACTACGAAAGACATTCCGAAAACGAAAAACACAAAAAAGGTGCTGTATTGTATCAACCCGTTTACGTCCACTGCTGAACGTGGGCCTCCTCTTAACAGACCTTGGCAAGTCATGAGGCCTTATAAGCCATGCTTGGCAGGCGGCTTGGTGATCGCAGTAAGATGGTGGATATCCTTGAGATGATAGATGCTGCTGGACCATCCTTCAGCCGATAGATGCTGCTGCCCATCCAACAGCTGCATGTCCCTTAGTAGCCTTTTACGACACCCATGGAAAGACATGTAGTAGTCTGTTCGAAGCCGGAAACCACACGGCGCCTGCCTAGTAAACATTTAATAGGAAAAGTATTTCATTCTGAAATACTACGTTTTTAAACTTTAAATATTTTGTTTATTCACGGGTGCTTTATACCGTCTCCAAAATAATACATCCGCTTTTTAATTTTCATGAAACACGCAAACCGATAAAAGTCTCATGCAATTTAGAAAAATTAATTAATTTGGTTAATTAAGTACGTTTACCTTAACGGAGATAACATAATTATGTACAAACTTCAAACAAAATAAATTTTATTGTTATTAACTGTCTTTGTCCGTGATACTCCGAAACTATTTCATTTCAAGACTTGCCTAGGCATGCCCGCGGTGCCAACCAGGCCGCGGGTGCCACCGCCGGAGGATATCCTCCGGCGGCTGCCTCCCAGAATGCCATGGGTTCCTGAGCCTCTCATGACGGAGGAGTACCTGGAGGGTTTCAGTGTGTAGGGCTGATCCTTTCCTCGTGGTACTAGCTTACCACCGGTATGGAGAGGACGAGTCCTACACACCCCTTCGACGGCGCGGAAACGCCGCAGCGGCGAAGGGGAAATGCTTTAACGTTACGCATATTAAAGCATTTCCTCCCGGACTAAAAAAAGATCACTCAGGCTATCACGCATAACATAGTGATGATAAAAAAATTGAGTGACAATGGATAAATTTTGACATATGGTTTTGATGCCTCTTTCATCCAAAATCAAAATAGTTTAGTCAATTTCATAATATTTCTATTAAAGCTATTTTTTAATGTCATTATTAGTCTCTATAACTGCTATAACGTCTACTGCAGAACTTGGGCCATTATTGGTCTGTCTTCTGCTATTCGAGTGTCGAAAAGATTTACGGGGCCTGGACCCTTGGTACCCCGATACAAAACGAATACGAATTATCACATAACATATAAAATATAGGTCGCCGAGATAATATAACGATTGTTGTGGTCAAGGTACCACGGTGTTTTTATACCCGTGCTACCAGCTATTTCTCTGTAAGGCGCGCTTGCTTATATACTTTAATAATAATCCCTATTAATTTCTTTGTTCAAACAATTACTTATTAGTTAGTGTCTACTTTACATTTTTTTCTCTGTTCTTTTATAGAATATAACAAAGACAGAAAATAAAAAATAAAAATCGCACAAACATAAGTAGGTACTATAATTTACTTAATTGTTTATGGAATTGCATTGTCATTATGTCTAATGAAATCAATCAAAGTAATTATATAGCTAGTTTACTTAGAAATACATGGCTAATTTGTTTAACGAGTATGCGAAGCGAAACGCATACATTTCGCTTGTGGTCCCTGGAGCGCGGCCGCCGACTTATATTTATATGACTTTGATTACCCAAAATCGCCGTCGCGTCGCAGTGGAGCCTGGCCTTATAATACTTGAAATGACATATAAGAAATGATACACATTAGGGTAGGACAGCGTGGCGTATAGCTGTATAAGTCTCGCCTTAAATCCCGGAGGTCGTGGATTCGATTCGAATCTTTGTGTAATATCAAAGAATTCTTTCCGGTTCTGTGGTTGAGGGATTACCCTTTGTGCCTTGAAAAGCATTGCTAAGCCATTGATCTGAATTGTCATAACATCGACTATGATAGTCGAATAGCAGGTGGCAGCGAAGTGACTATGGTAACACTCCCGTTTGGAAGGCAATGTCCAGCGGCAACTTATGGTGATAACATTAATGTTGTTAAAAACTTATTAAATTTTTGCGTCAGGGGTTAAAAATAAAACGGCCCTTAAAGTCATAGATTTCGTATAAACCACAGGTCATAGGAACTCTTATTATATATATTATATATATACTCTCTCTCTTATATTTATTTTATATCTATGTAAGTTGGCTCTATTTTCTATTAACTACGTATATATATTGCCGTACACTAATCAGGTCAATTGCCGCGCTATTTACATATAAAGAAAATGACGTACCTCCACGTAGTGATGTGCTCACGCGTTCCTCATATGACAAGACAACATTGCACACACCATACCTAATCAGTAATCACCTTATCGGCGTTTACGTCAGATCGCACGATAACAACACTAGTTTACTTTTTTATTTCTCCTTTTTTATTAAGTCGGTGTCGAGACAAAGGCAAAGGCAGGACTTTTGTGCCGTTTGATGTGTGTGAAATGAAATTGTGACTGGTGACGTCATCATGTACAAGCACAGCAAAGTCCGTAAGAGCAGCAAATTCAGTAAAGGTAAATAAGTGGTTTTAATGTTTCGGACTCGTTTGAGATGAGGGCGCAGCTGAAAATATGTCAAGCATGGTTCCGCTTAATTATTTCGAGGGTCGTCTTTTGTTTTACGAGAATAGAGTATGGACATGAATAAAGTAGGATGTTTGAGAACAGCTTTTTTAATTATAACTTTGTAATAAAGTTTTGTAATAGAGTTAATAATATTTAATATAATCAGGCGTTACTTTGCGAAAATCCTAAACACAAAATAACTAGTGTTGATAGGGATGATGGATGACGACAAAAAAATATCTATAATTGCTCCGTCACTTAGATTACCAAAAAATATATGACTCGCATTTTTCTTTTTGTTCCTAAAATGACGAAGATATAGCGCATTGATATTTCATGTGACGTCACTTCTAGATTCAATATAACCTAGGAGTGACGTCACAAGACCCCCTCTCCTGAACTTTGTTGTTCTGTATGATTGTATTTTTTTATTGATTAGATAAATTAATATACGTGTCTAATATTTTTTGGTAATCTAACTGATGGACCAAATATATTTTTTAGTCTTCATCCTAGGTCGTGGGTTCGATCCCCACGCCGGACAGAAAATCATTGTGTAAATTCTAAGATTTCTTTTCGGGTTTGGTTGGTTGAGGGACTACCCTCCGTGCTTCGGAAAGCACGTTAAGCCGTTGGTCCCGATTGTTGTATCATCTATAACAATTGTATACCAGCAGCGTTTCCTTGTATGATACAACATAATACTGCGGTCACCAGCCCATCTGCCCAGCGTGGTAACTATGGCGAAAACCCTCCTTCGGGAGGAGGCCCTTGTTCAGTAGTGGACGTTGAGAGGGCTGATGATGATGATGGCGAAGTATATTTTTAGTATCTAATATTCTTAATACAGTTTTGGTTAATACGCTACGGAGGTTGTTATTGTGTGAGGTTGGAAACTATATTTACTTTTTATTTATCATTTAAAAAAATATAATACCTGCATTAGTATTGTCCGCTAGAATTAGTTTTTTTTAAGCAATTTCATAACTTTTCTTATCTCTAGTCTTCTAAATTTATACGAAACTAGAGCTCTAATACCAGCAATATATTCGCCACATAACCGACGTTGTCGCGTAGATTTATATCCCAATGAATAAATATCATAAAGCCTTGGAGGTGGTCACTGCCTTGCTGGAAAATTTAAAATACTACCTACCAATTGAGTCAACTTACTTTTTATACATTATAACGTAAATGTATAAAGTCGTACATTTAATTTTAACTTGTACCATCTATCTTTAAATTAAAACTATCTATCAATTCCCATCACCATCATTTTCTGACTATTTCTTAATTTTCTTTATCTTTAGTCATCTAAATTTATACGAAACTAGAGCTCTAATACCAGCAATATATACGCCACTTATCCGACATTGTTGCGTAGATTTATACCCCAATAAATAAACATTATTTGAGTTGGATTTAAACAAAAAAACATCATTACTTGAAAGTGGTGACTTTAAAATCACTACCAATTCAGCTACATATCCCTACTTTAAAAGGTTAATGTATAAATTTGTACATTTAATTTTGACTTGTACCACTTTTAACACTTTGACAGCCGACCGTTTTTAAGCGCGCATTCTCTGGGACGCCAGCCATTTTTTAAGATATTGTAAGATTTAAAAAAAAATAAGTATATGTGCTATTTGCTTAATTTTTTTTTTATTTCGTTTATGTGTTATCTATTCTAATGATTTAAATAAAAAACATGTTATTATTATTTTTTCTTATATTTCAAAATAAACGGTGAACATTATGCAAAAATGAAAAAAAAAAACTCTTACAACAACATTTTACTTATTTTAACCTGCGTAATTGGTCATTGTATGGTATTTTTTGAAACATGGGTGGTAACAAAGAGGTATATTACAGTCTGGACTGTAATAGACCACTCCTTCCATTTCGCGCCAAAATACGTGAACGCACTTGCGAGTCGGCGGCGATGCGAGTTCTGGCGCGCCGCAGTCAACAAAACCCCTCCCCATGCCTACACCCCGCACCACAGGTTGATGATTGATGCACGTATGGATAGCTAAAGAAACCCGTTTGAATAGAGTTGCACGCCGATAACGTTCTGAATGCGTGATTTTTTAACAAGTGGTATGAAAGTTGATAACGTAGTGACTACGTGATCGGCGTCCTGAGGGAAGAGCGGCATCACGTACTCACTACGTGAATGGCTGTGAAAGTGTTAAATTAAAGCAGTCTATCAGTTTCCTTCACCAAAGTTTTCTAACCAACTTCATAACTTTTCTTATCTCTAGTCTTCTAAATTTATACGAAACTAGAGCTCTAATACCAGCAATATATTCGCCACTTATCCGACGTTGTTGCGTAGATTTATATCCCAATGAATAAACATCATAAATCCTTGGAGGTGGTCGACGTACGATGCAGTAAAATATTCATTAAACGCAGTTTTATATTTCGCGTTAAAACGCTGCGGCCGTCGTTTATCCGATGTTTAGTTATTGATTTTGGTGTCATTGCACTTGTGTGAGCTCTGATTATCTACATAGATAGACTATACATATGTTTAGTGAAGTTTTATTGGGAGTTATAAATAAACATGTACTTACTGTAAAGTAGAACTAATAACTCAAAATATTTTACCAAAATATATTACAAAAGTAAAATCTTACTTTTGGAACTATGGTGTTACAAGTGGATTTAAAATTGCGGTATTAATTCAGTAGTTCCGGCAGTTGCTTCTGAGACCTGTTGATTTGGTTTCGATTTCAACCCGATAAAACTAATAGTGTGAGTGAACTAAAGATAGTTACTGTAATGGCTTGGTGTCCGTGTTTTGTGTGTTCGTTAAGTGTTCCGCGACATAGAGAACTGGAGTAGGAAAACATAATTTAAAAATATTTTTAAATGAGAATAAAGATATTTTGACTTTGGCTTTGACCTTGACTATAGGAATAAATTGCCGTGTGGTTTCCGGCTTACAATAGACCACCCCATCTCCTCCCATGGGTGTCGTAAAGCGCGACTAAGGGACACATGGATGATGGATGGGCAGCAGCATCTATTAGCTCAAGGTTTACATCCTACTGCGATCACCAATCCGTCTGCCAAGCGTGGTGATTATGGCAATATCCCTCAACGATCCTGGCTTGCCAAGGTATTTTAAGAGGAGGCCCATGTTCAGCAGTGGACGTAAACGGGCTGTTGAAGAAGATAGGAATAAATTTCCCCAGTATTGGGGGTGTTTTAGAAAAATAAAATATTTTCAATGGTTTTATCTTTATTCTAATTTTCTTTGTTTTAATCTAAATCTAAAATAGTCAAAAAAGAAAATAGAATAAAGATTTTGTGAGATTGTTAAACATACGAACGAACCAATCCGTGCAGGGTTAACCGCGTATTTCCAGTTCGCATTATACCTAACCTTATATACTTATACCTAACCTAGTGCAAAAGAACAAAGCTATGTTCTTCAAAAGCATAATATGCACATGGTAATTTTATAAAAGTTATATAATATAAAATTAGAAAAAAAATTGTAAATTATATTTTTCACTTTATATTATGTATTAGATATTTAATTTATGGTATGATTGTTGCACACCTACTACTGTCATATCTGCACGTTACTCCTATCCATCCAAAGGCTGCCCATTGTAGCTACTTTTGTTTTTTTTTTTGTATGTTTAAAATTTGTATTCTATATAAATGTGTGTACAATAAATAATGATATTATTATTATTTTTTTATGTATCTTTGTTTATCATATAGCAATAGGTAGACTAAAAGTCCAAGATTGTGAACTGTTTCCAACTACAAAATAAAAATGCGTGAACACGTGCGTGTATTTGTTTAGGAAAGTATTAAGGGATGACCCTTGAATCATTGGGGCCCTGCAAATATAGCGTTTATTGAAGGTTATTGAAGGTGTGCCAACACTTTTTTTTATATTTAGGTATTAAATAATTAAATGAGATAGTGTCTTAAGTGAGATAGTCAAAACTCCAATTAAAAAATGTTTTTTTATTTGGGGTTTTGAACAACTATCCCTATTTTACAGTTCGCAGGCCTCTCGGACATTGGTCTGTGATATAAACATAAGAATTCATTACAATTATAGTCGTTTATAAAAACATTCAGTTATATTGCATTAAAAAATGTAAACATAAGTCATTATTTACACTCAGCAGTATCTTAGAGTAACACTGGGTTTCCAAAATCAACTACATAACTGTTATCTTAACTTCGCTGCTAAACATGAATAAAGAAAAACATTTAGAAATAAAAAAAGTGGTTTTAACTAACATAATATAGTACAGTAAAGTAGTTTATTGAACCAAACTTGCAATGGATACACGATACATACAAAAACGAAATAAAATATTGATTATTATATTGGTACTATCAGCGGTCTTAACACAATTTTATAATCAAATCAGACTGTATAATTATGCTTTCAGCAACTCATGTAACTTTCAACAAGAGAAGAAGAATTTTCTAAGAATATCCATTTAGAAACTGAATGTAAGATAGCTTTGCTAATATTGACCAGATCACACCGTCTTCCTGGACCCTCCAATATACAAACATTCGTTAACTTACCCTCAATTCAATTTAACGACTTACAAGGGATGATGACATTTCATTAGTGAAAATTAGGGGATGTTCAAGTAACAACTTATATGTCTTAACATTAAGTAGTTACCTGTCGAATCTATACTAATATTATAAAGCTGCAGAGTTTGTTTGTTTGTTTGAACGCGTTAAACACAGGAACTACTGGTCCGATTTCAAAAAATCTTTCAGTGTTGGATAGTCCATTTATCGAGGAACGTTATAGGCTTTTTCATAACGAAGTTCCTACGGGCATGGGAGCTACGCGGGTGAAACCGCGCGCGGGAAGCTAGTTGTGAATAAACCTAATACTATAACTGCTTGAACGCGCTAATCTCAGGAACTACTGATCCGATTTCAAAAATTCTGCCATAGCTAGATAGCCTATTTATCCAAGAAGGCTATAGGCTATATTTAATTATGACGTTCCCACGGGAACGGGAGCTTGGCGGGTGAAACAGAGTACGGAAAGCTAGTAGGAAAATATAAATGTAAACGTAATGGAACTTCAAAAGAAATATTTCAAATAATAGGACTTAAAACTGTTTAAAACCTAGTATAGGTATAATAAGTAAAGCAATTAATCGCTGTAGCTAGTGTGTACTCGCCTTTGTGGGTTGACATTTGACCTCTGGCCAAATGAGGTTAAGTCGTTTGGTCGAACTACTCGTATATCGGAAATTCCCGGTTATTTCTGCATTACATTTTATAAAGATTATATTTCCTACACCGTCGGACTTAACCAGAACTGTACTTTAGACATAACTACCATATTATAAGGAATCTTATAGTTCATACATCTGGAATCGTTTTGTGATTACCTAAAATTAGATAAAATGTCTACACATAGATTTATATAGGACAACTAAAATCTTAGTTATGTTATATATGTACTTAAATTGCACTCAGGATTCTTTAGCAAGATATACCTTATTCCGCTGTAACGTGCCCCCCCCCCCCCACGGCCTCCCGACCTTAGCTTGCAAATAATTTTTCGATACCTTCCTAGACTTGTAGTCCGATAAGCCTGCGAACTTTAACGTAGAGCGATAGCGACAGTTGCACAGACTCCTCTTAAGAAATATACCTCAGTAAACTTTCCGTCAACCTTCCTGAACCAAGGTCCTAGTCCCACAGGGGGCACCCTTTCGAACAAGTTGCTTAGTTTGTAGTGTATAAACCATTTAATAAGTCCGGAGCATTGCTTGCCTTTATGCACGGTGAAGTAGCAAAAGCCTCGTGGCTGTATACATAAATGTGCGTCTGAAAAAAAAAGAAGCGTGGCTTATTTTTGGTAAATTACCTATAATGGGCACCTCTCAAACAGATTCGTATTTAAATGGGCATGTCGTGTTTTGGCGGTATTTTATACATCCCAGCAAGTGTCCGAAAAAATATTGTAACGTGACTTATTTTTTGTAAATTACCTATAATGGGTACCTCTGTGACAGAATCGCATTTAGATTGACATGTCGTGTTTTTGGCGGTATTTTAGAGATGACAGCAGGTGTCATAGCACTTATTTTTTCCATACGTTAAACCGCAATAATTGTGTGTGATGTGTTATATCTTATCAGCCACGCGCTTGCCAATACACTTTATCTAAGGAACAGTAACCTCAAATGTTAGTGGTCGATAAAAATACTGCGCTGTTTATTTATAGATAACACGTGAGACGGAATTAAGAACATTTTTTTTTGTTTGTAAGGTGTTTCCTCTATCTTTTAAATGTTAAGTCACCTGCAGGAACTCTACAAGATATGTTGGCAATTTTTAATTAAAAACAATCACATAAAATGTTTCGTCATCGTGAAACGTTATTAAAGTAACATTATTAGGCCACGGTGGTGTTGATAGAAAAAGAGACACAAAGATACTACTAGCGGTGCTCCGCGGTTTTATCCTCGTTACTCCACACCAGTGGGTTGGAGCGTGATGTTCAAACCCGTTCAGTAGTTATGTGAACGAGTATCAAATCATAAGCATGACTAAGTAGTACTTGCAACACTTCCCCATAGAATAAGCAACTCTTTTATGGGGCAATGTATTCGCTTCAATAAAAATCTCCCAAATAATATTAGAGAATTATCTGTTAATAAATTTAAAGCGATTGTCAAAGCTAAATTATGTAAAATGGCATATTATAAAATATCAGACTATGTAAATGACAGAATGGATTTTTTTTTTTTTTTTTATTGAAGAGGGAGGCAAACGAGCAAGTGGGTCACCTGATGGGAAGTGATCACCGCCGCCCATGTACACTCGCAACACCGGAGGAGTCGCAAGTGCGTTGCCGGCCTTTAAGAAAGGAATAGGCTCGCTTCTTGAAGGTTGCCATGTCATACCGGATCGGAAATACCTCCGCTTTTAATTGATTCCACAGAGAGGTCGTGCGCGGTAAAAAGTTTCTCGGGAAACGCACGGTGGAGGACCACCATTCATCCAGGTGATGTTGGTGGAAGTTCTGGCGAGTGGATCTAAGGCGGAAAGCAGCGGCAGGTATGAGTTCGAACAATTCCTCAGAGCACTCCCCGTGATAAATGGGGTAGAGAATACAAAGAGACGCTACGTCTCTCCGCAAGGTAAGAGGATCAAGCCGATTAGTGGGAACCTCGTCGCCGGCGATGATTCGAGCTGCGCGACGTTGAACGCGATCAAAAAGAAGAAGCTGATATTGTGGTGCCCCGGACCAGAGATGGCAGCAGTATTCCATATGCGGCCGTATTTGCGCTTTATACAATTGAAGGCGATGCGCCGACGTGAAATACTGCCTGGCTTTGCCGAGGACACCCAGCTTTTTGGAGGCTAATTTAGCCTTGTCTTCCAGGCTTGGGAGTAACTTGCTCTGGAATGACACTGCTGCTTAACAATATTGTAAAAGTAATGATAAATAGATTATTGAGTTTCTTGCCAGTTCTTCTCAGAGTTGCTACGTCATTAAACTGGTGGTAAGAAAAGAAATGAACGCATCATAAGAACATGATTTAATCTTATTAATTGTGTCAATATGAATAAAAAAATTATTGACTTTGACTTTGAAATGTTCATCCATCCATCCACACAAACTCACAATCTTTCGCATTTATAATATGACTAAGGATGTAGGTAAAACACTGGCTAGAAATGTTTTATATAGCATTATTTCCTTGAAGGAGAATCTAGTGATTTATAGCAACAGGCTTGCCACTAACTCTCACGAACATTTGTTGTATTATTCATTGTCAGTGTTATGATATTTTTTCGTGCACATCAACTGAGTATTATATAGTTATCTTACTTTGACTACATACTTAAGTGTTGTAGATAGTTTTTTGCTACTAGGTTTAATAAATCATAAATTAAAAATAGACATAATAGAATAAATACATTTCAAGACGTTTATTTGTGACAAAAAACTGGTTTTCAAAATATCATTTTGTAAAGAAATCTTTAAAGCTTTCCTTCACAAAATGATTATTGTTATTTAGCGTGTTTGGGGATAAATAGATGACTACTTCAATGGGTAAATCTTACAGTTGTAATTAAGTTATGTGTTTCAAGCCTTGCACCTAATAGTTTACAGAGTTTTGTACACTAGGGAAGAAAAAAAAACAAAAAACGATCGTATTTCCCGGCGACACACAGGCAAAGAGCATAGAATACCATAGAGGTGCCGCCGATGCAAGGAGGTTCCCTATGATTGTAGGGTTTAAACATTGTGATAGAGTTTGCAACAATATATGATTTACTAGCTTCCCGTGTAACTCTCGTTTCCGTAGGAATTTCACAATCAAGCCTATAGTCTTCCTCGATAAATTTCTTCTTTACCTTACACTAAAAGTTTTTTCAAATCGCACCAGTAAGTAGTTTGTAATCGGAGCAATAGTAGTCCCCTAAAAATAAAAAGTTATCATTGTGCAATTGTGCCGTGTGGTTTCCGGGTGCCGTGTGGTTTCCGGCTTAGAATAGACCACCCCATGTCTTCCCATGGGTGTCGTAAAAGGCGACTAAGGGACATATGGCTGATGGATGGGCAGCAGCATCTATTAGCTCAAGGTTTACATCTTACTGCGATCACCAATCCGTCTGCCAAACGTGGTGATTATCCCTCTACGATCCTGGCTTGCCAAGGTCTGTTAAGAGGAGGCCCATGTTCAGCAGTGGACGTAAACGGGCTGTTGATGATGATGATGATTGTGCAATTATATCCGCTAGCGACCGCCCTTAGCCGAGGTCTAAGCTCAACAGGGTATCCTTTTGTCTTGACATTTTGTGAGTTTCTAGTGTCTAAACTATGAAATATCGTTGGGATCCTCACCTTTATACACGACGAAGTAGCAAAAGTCTCGTAGCGTACATACGTTCAAGTTGTCTTTAAATAAGATTTGAAGTTTATGTCTATTCACGAGCTGTGTTATCCTTCGCGGCTTCCTCCGCAAAGACGCCAGAATATCTACATAGGGTTGCTTTCTAGATTGCATATTTGCATATATTTGTGGAAAAACTCCGTGGCATAGGTGTTAGGCTCACCTTGAGTCTCGGGTTCGATTCCTGCTCCGGAAATATTTTCTTGGGTTAATTATACTAATATATCTATTATATTATACTAATATATCTATTATATTATACTAATATATTTATGTAGGTAAAGAAGATAAGTAATGAGTCCCTATCCACCTGATGTTAAGTGGCATAAGACCTTAATACATAGACAGCTAATACCGTGTGTTGTGGTGTACATATGTACTGTAGGTATACTAGAGATCTTTATCCAGCCAGACTCTAGAAAAAAAAAGTTTTTTTGTATCTGTAAAAAAAATATTTTCATTTCAAACAGTAGACAACCCTAACAAGTCTAAATCTGATATAGAAATATGGTTCCATCCCGGGCATAAAATGCATTTAAACGTAAAATAAAGTAAAGCCCGTATCTCTTTCAAATTGTTGTGGAATCATAATATTTACTTGGCGTGGTAGAAACTCTGTGGAATAGCGGTATAAAGCTCGCCTTAAATCTCGGGAGGTTTCCTTTCGCACTATTCTTTTTTCTTCTATTTTACATTAAAAATGGATGGTAGGATAAAAAACAATATTATTAATCTTAAAGTATTCATAAAATCTAGGTAGATAATGACAACACTAAATTGTAAAGATATTTAGATATTTTTATTTTCAAACACAACACAAATAGCAATGCAATAGGTGACGCTACAGTTCAAAATCGAACTAAAACCTGCGCAAGCGTCGCGTCGACTTTATATGGACACGACTGGCTCATTACCCCGATAGGCCACGTTGACGCGTGCCCTAAATACTCTGTCTCAAGTGATTAATAAGTTTAAAAGGTTCGATCTATTTGTCTCACCGCAGGGGTTCTGAAAAAATAAACAACAACCATTGGCAATGTGATGACGTAACGTTTAAAATAGTAGGACTCATTACATTGGTATTAATGTGTTTTTTATTCTTTTTACAGGTAAGATCAACATTTTATATGTCAGCAGTAGCGGTAAATATATTTACATTTACTTAATCATGTGAAGTAATTACAAAGATGGATGATGCATTTAGGTATTATCCCAGTCCGTGCTTTTGTTGCTGACGTGCGAAGGAGCACCCGAGAGGTAGACCTGGGTAGACCCTCTCCTCGTGGTATGATTAGCATATGACCGTGTTGGAGAGGATAATCTTATGTAAATAACCGGCTGCTGGGGTGGTGAAGATGCCTTATGCATATCTTCACAAAAAAATGATCTTTTCCCAGCATTGCAAACGGTGACCAAATTGTGGAAGTTTAGCTTCGTCATAAAATAAAACTGCTCAGCCACATTAATATTGTTTTATTGTTTAAATTAACTACTTTTAGTTGTAGAATGTTGTGTATAATATAGTTTATTTGACAAATGTGTTGTTCAAATAAAAATATAGTTATTAAGTTAAGTATTGTGTAAGTAATACTTATTTTTTTAAAAATCACACTTAAAGACTGATCGAAAACAAACGGTGTAACTTTTCCAATTAATAGTAAATTTTAACTCTTAAACTCTTTCATATTTCATGAAAGAACAACTAATCAAGTATTAGATTGGCTTATAAAATAACGTAAAAGCAATTTAATATTAAAAAGAAGTGATAAAACTATAGACAGTTTTTCAATAAAACAATTTAAGTTACTCCATTATAAAAACATTTTGAAATGAAAAGGCCGCGGAAACATGACATTCTGATTGCAGTTTATCACCAAGTTGGATTGCAAGTTAGTTAATCTAAGTTCTTCCAGTTTGTCATGCGATCAGCTACTTTAAAAACTTGCTTGTATAAGCTGTTCTAAAGCTGAGACGTCAAACTTAGTTTCAGCTTTCACAATCGGAATGAAAGACGGCTTAAACCATTTGAATTGCAGTCTTGATTCATATCTTAGATTTAGTTTATATTTGAAAAGTGATTAATGAGTCTGTAATTTATTATTTTATTTCACATGTTTATGATATTGAGTTGAACTTATAACATTATAAACATTTGAACGCGGATTACAGAAATTTAGCTTAGTGGGCCACGGCAGACAACGTGTGTCCGATTCATTACCTTAACAAATGAAATAGACTTTGGAGAGAAACTATTTGAAATAACTGATGTGCAGTTTTTTCCTTTACCTTGTACTGACATTTCTCGTGGATTTCATAAAATAGCACATTATTATGCTATTCATACCACGAAACGAGAGAATAGAAAGGCCTTGAAAAAAGGGCCAATTGGCAGTCCAATAGAAAAAAAAACCACTAAGTCTATCATAACCCGCTTGGAAAAGTTTCGTAAATAACATTTAGTAGAAGCACACGATGTAGTTTTATATATTGTCAACTGCAAACTGTTTTCAAAGGAAACTTTTGATTACTTGTGGGGATTCTGTGGTCAAGTTAACTTTAAACTATTAGTTTTATGTTTAAACTAAATAACTGTACAATTTAAAAGCCTGGGGACTAACTTGGACATGAAAAGGTATTAACTCTTTTGAATTCATGTACTAAATTAGCACAACTGACATGATTTTATAGTAAAGTGTTGTCTTCGATGATATTATAATTATAACATATAGTGCTTCCAAAATATATGCCTTCCCTTTAACCGATAATAAAAAAACTTCTGTGAAATAAAAAAATACGTTATATAAAATGACATAGCCAGGACATTATCCGTGTTATACGAATACATTTTTTATAAACTAAGGGGAGACTTCAGCTTAAATACACCAAATCTTCCGCTTAAATATGCTTTCGTTCTGGTCTCATTTAATTTTTATGAACTTACAAATCAAGACATTAACTTAACCTTCGTCAAAATCGTTGGTTTATCTCGAATGTACAAACAAAAATATTTGCTATGAAAATGAAATAAGGTTCAATATTACTATTGCACAGGAATTTTCGCTTGGCTCACTTGTTCTGACCTTTAAGCATTTTTATTGTTTGCCGATATTGATATCGATTCCAGTGAAGCGGTCACTGATGCAGTTCTGTAGGAGAGATTAACCCGTCTTTATAATACTTTTGGCTGAACAAACTGAAATTATAGCATAGCTCTTTCCATAGCTCACTGAGCCACTTTGAGCTTTCTTGTAAAGTATATTGTGAGAGGTCACGTGTCAGATTTATAAGAATCACCGGTAACACATACATATTTATTAAAGAACTTGAAAAAACGTTCGGCACGAGCCAATCCGTCTGTATTGTGCCTAAGTCTATCAGTGCTTTAATTTATTTTATTATTTGAATAGCACAAACAATGGTTTTAAAAAGTTAAAATTTGTTTGATTGTTTTGTTTTTTAAATTGGACGGACATTGACGTTAGGTTTACTTATACTTAAGGCATAAAGCTGAAGAGTTTGTTTACTTGAACGGGCTAAACGCATTACTTGTATGATTTGAAAAAAAAGTGTTAGATAGCCCATTTATTAGGGAAGGATATAGGCTATATTTAATTATGAAGTTCCTAATAGAATGAGAGTTATGCGGATGAAACTGCGCGCGGAAATCTAGTATAAAAAATAAAACTACGTATGAACAGTTTGGTAAGGTATCTATCACTTAAAATAATTAAAAATTTAAGTTCCCATATTCGTGCTATAAGATAATATTATTCGAGTATCCTACTTCCTTATTGACATAAGTATTCATCATCATCGTTTCAGCCGTAGGACATAGGCCTCGCTCATAGATCTCCAGTTGTTGCGGTTAGAAGCGGCCTGCATCCACCGTGATCCCGCGGCCTTAACCAGATCATCCGTAGGTGGACGTCCTACGCTACGCTTGCCGATCCGCGGTCTCCATTCGAGAACTTTTCGGCCCCAACGGCCATCTGTTCTCCATGCTATATGGCCTGCCCATTTGAACTAATCTGTTGGGCTATGTCGGTAACCTAAATATTAAATTAATTAATTAGTTTACCTGCTTTAAATTCCTTTACCGTTAGTAATGTGTATAGTTTTTGATTATGTGTCAAATATCTCCTATTAAATGGCTAGTCGTATATTTTTAGCTACCTCATCTATAGGCTTCAGAATGTGTACAAGCAATAAAATAGTCGGCATACTAATTACCTTTTTCGCTTTGATACGTAGCATTATTCTAAGAATCTTTCCCATTCAATTAGATTCATTAACATAAGTAAAGGTATGTGCGTGATTGATGTTGAGATCTTACAAGAAAACGAGGTGATTCGAAGGGCCTTTAGAAACATATGGTATTATAGTAATTGATTATACCTTTATACTAATATTGTTAAAAAAGGAGTTTGAATAAAAAACCATTTAATTTAGAAAGCTTAATATATTAAACATGTAAAAATAATTTAAAAGCGAAAGGTCATTCACTCACTCATCACTAAATCTCAGAAACTACAAGTGCTAGGAGTCTCAAATCTTACATAGGTGTTTACTACGATGGTATTTTTCAAAATCCCAATCCTAAAGGGGTAAGAAGGGCTGTCAATGTTTATATGAAATTTCTATAGATTTAATAGTAGGGTTTTCAAATTATTCGAAAATACTTCTTATTTAAAGAAAATAAAATGTAGTTAATTTTTTTTCTGAACAATCCTTAAATACAAATGGGTGAAATAAGGAATGTAAGTTTATATGGAAAAACCTTTCTTTTTAAAACTATCCACTCCAAACTCACATAATATACTCTTAAAATTAATAAGGGTTTATTTTTTAATATTTAGAAACTACCTTTATTAAGTGGAAGTGGAGACTTATACAAATGCGGACACAAAGCACACCCAGGTTCAAAACAATACTATCTAAGTTCCCCTTGGAGATGTGTTATAAAGATATTGATAAATTTTGACGAACGGTTGTGATCCATCGTAGCCGAATGGCTTAAGCATTAGACTACTTATGGTCCGTCTAAATAATAACATACTCATAGGACAGAACTTAGATTTAATCAAAGATATAAAATAATATTGTATTTTCATACCTGACAGCTTTTAGGCTAAAGCTATATAAAATATTATTATACGTAGCAATAACCAAATAAAATTAATTAATTAAAATCAAAAATAAGCCAAAATATGTTTTGACTATTTACAAATACCTGTAATAGGTTTACGTGACTAAAAACTTTTTTTATTTTATTTGAAAGCCGAATTTTCGAATCTGCATGTTAGGTATTGTCCACGTAAGATGCAGTTTTGAATCCGGTAATCTAAATGTATAAATTTCAATTTTGAATACAGAACGATGAGTTGTTCACACAAGTAGTTGTCCCGAGTGGGAAACGAAGCCAGAAAACCAAGTCTCCCACTTAACTACCGGCGCAGTCTAGGTGCCGGTGCCAAGGGTAGGAGGATGATGTTGAGGAACCTTAATATTGGTATATCCTTCTACTTAATTCAATAGGTACATACAAACTGAGTGCGCCTATCGCACCTCGTACCCAATAACCAGTTCATTGCTAATAACGACGCGGCTTACACGTTTCTATGTCAATATTAATACAAAATATACGTTTTAAATCAAAACTAAAATGTGGTTTTATGCGTTTTTGAGTGATTAGTGTGTGTTTTAAGTGAATTGAGTGTTTACCTGTATTACTTAACTAATGGAACGTTAAATGTAATTTAGTGTGACAGTTGTATGCGTTTATTGGTTTTCTATCATAATAATTCAAATCAAATCAAATCAAATCAATATTTATTTGCATAAAACAGGATACATAATGATGTTGCAAAATTTATAAGTCCGCTGAATTATAACCTCATGGAGGTATGCAAATTTTAAATGTTGTCTTTATATTACATTAATTAATTAAAAAAAAAAAAAAAAAAAACATTAACGCCATGTTGCATGATCATAAATTTAAAAATATCATTGTTACGGCAAAGAAAATAACATACAATGTCAAAATACAATACAATACAATGTCAAAAATACAATACAATACAATGTCAAAAATACAATTACAATTAGTAGTAGATCGTATGGATTTAGAAATTTATAACTTTATTTGAGACTTAGGTCGTTGAAACCGGTTGTTGTTCTAGCATAATGGCTATATCTGCAATTTGGTTTAAAAACAGTTTTATTTTATGGTTACTAAGAAATAGTTATTTAGAAAATCTCAAGATAAATAACAAAGAAAAACCTTAAGCTATGTACAATACAAGCGGCCCGCCCCGGCTTCGCACGGGTAGACTTCTATAATGTTACTCAGGGATAATGTAGCATTCTAATGGTTAAAGAATTATCGAAATCTGTTTAGTAGTTTTTGAGTTTATTCGAAACAAACATATAAAAATACAAACATATCTTTTTTATGATATAAGTATTCCTCCACACCGACATACCTATATGGGCAATATTTATTATCTCCGACAGATTTTGGAGGTTCTTTCTTCCGCCAAACATCCGTAACACTAAAACTCTTCTTCCAATATTTAAAAAATGCCTCTTACTTTAAATTAGTTATATGTAATATGACTGAGTAACTAACATCTAAACAATAACATTCCAAAATTCATATTTATTATTCATATTTTTTGTCACGTGTTAGTTTATCGCAAGCATAAAACTTAGTCATATTATTATTAGTAAGATACCTAATTCTTATTTTCGTATATCTCAACAATTCTTAGACAAAATAATTACTTTAAACATCCGTGCCTATGTATTTGACACTTTTTCCATCACCCCGTAAAACATCCACTGATGAACATGCGCCTCCCTCAAAAGGGGTGTTGCCATAGTCACCACGCTTGGCAGGTGGGTTGGTGACCGCAGTATCTTGTACCGTACAGATGCACATTAAAAACAAATCGGTTTGGGCTGGAACACCACTTACCTACAGTCAATTTTCTTATTACCAATTTTAAAATAATGTAGAATGAAATAAACAAAAATGTTGGTTTCATTATATTTTTGATTAATGTTTTCTTATCAAAGGACTTAGGAGTTATTGGCAATTTATGGACGAAGTACCGTACAGCATTCACATTAAAAGATAAATTATTTTTGTACTAACTCATACATAGCGAGTATGTGTTACTCCAAAAAGAGAGTAGAGATCATTCTTTTATCTTCGGCTACCTTTTATGGCAGAAAAAAACCTGCCCAAAGTAAATATACCACACGAATAAGCAAAAGCTATAGGACTGACTGAATACATTGTATACTCCTTGCGTACCAATGTATCAACAATACATTCACGCTAATCAGAAGGTGGTATCGGTTTACCAGAGGTTATCTGTCAAACAACAATAAACAGTCGGTTCACGTTGACTCAAGTAGAGGTCAAACTGAATAATGACTCGGTCAAGGCTTTATGACGTCAGAGCTCGAGTTTCCTTAGTCAGAATCAGAGACTAGTCTTTGGTAGAATTTAAAGAAAAAATAGGGATAATCCAAGATATGTAAATAAAACTATTTAAAGTTTTAGTTAGTCACGAAATTCTGCTAAGTAGTTTACTAAGGCCCGATTTTTCAATCGTCAGTTAAAAGCTGTCAGAGGAATAAATTTAAAATTTGACAGATTTTATATTGACGTTCTGTCAAAATTAAAATTTATTCCTGTGACAACTTTTGACTGACGATTGAAAAATAGACCCTAAATAAAATATCAATACTTTTATTGCAATTAATTTTACGTAGGATTCGATCAATCTAATCTTATAGCCTGTTACGAAATGTATGCATTAAAAAGTTAGGCCCAATGCAAATGGTTAGAGCGTCGGACTTGCGAACATGTGGTCGCCGGTTCGATCCCCACCCATTGCACTACCGACGTAAATCCACTTGTAACACAAGAATTTTTAGCTTAGCACGAGGGGTTAACAAGAATAGGTAGTAAGGTACTAGTAGTGTAAAAAATCTCTGCTAGTAATCTTTTAAAAAAAAAACAATCAAAAACTAAGTCAATGCTTGTGAAATATATTCTAGGATATTCTTGCTCCGGTATACTATGTATATTTGAGAATATGATTTAAAATAACGTATAATTTAAAAAAAATTGTTATGTAACCTTATTTAATTAAAATAATTGAATCCTTATCAGTATTAATAAAAAAAACATAAAAAAAAGTATTTTTTCTCTTTTTTTCTCTTCTATTTCTCTATTCTTTAAATAAAAATAATTGAAAATTACTTTTTACTTTTAGATATTATGACTTATTTTGTTTTAACCTTATCTCTCCGAAGACGGGATATAGAAAGGCAGAATTGAGAAATAAAATAGAAGTCCTTTTTAATACTTTATAAATATAAACTTATTGCATAAATAAAAGTAATACTTTATTTTTTATTTTATTTGTGAAACAGACTACGAATAAAGCGCCCCCAACATAATACGACCCAAAAAAGTCTCAATTATTCGTTATTACAATAAAACAATATAAACATAAATGAAACACAAATAGGCACCAAGTAACTTATGGTAGTTAACTGAGCGTTTTAGCTCCTGACTCCAACCGGGAACGCAATAAATGGACCACAACTTAATAAATACAACTTAGTTTGCTAGTCAAACAGAGCCGGGAGGCGAGCTTAACTAGCTTTAGTTGTGGAATAATGTTCGCCATTTAGTTGAGGTTGACTTTTATTTATTTTTATGGAGCTTTACGCGTTAAATGTAGGGCTGCCAGATGCAAAAATCTCAAATATCGGGGTAAAATTTCGTGAAGTCGGGATTTTAGGATTATCGTCGTGACAAATAAATCAAACATCCTACAATTTTAAAACGGTAAAAGAAATGAGTTGCGTGATTTTGTACAAGTTATGTTTATGATGGCAATTCCATTTACAATAAGTTATTTGTCGGGACATTTTATATATTGTCGGGAGTCTGGACATCCTATGAAATGTCGGGACAATCCAAACGAATCCCTGCCATCCGGCAACCCTAGTTAAATGTAGCTTAATGGGTGGCTGGCGGGCTTCGCAGCGAATTAAAGTTTTGTTGAATGTTCGCTGTAAATATTAAAGTTTTTTATTTAGCTGTCAACTAACTGTAAATACTAGTTAATTTAACTTAACATCCTATGCATAATGTATACTAGCTTTTGTTGTGAACTTTGTTGGAATGCAAAGTTACTTTCACATTTAATTTTATAATATCACTAGCTTCCCGCGCGCGGTTCCACTCGCGTAACTCCCGTTTCCGTGGGAAATTCATAATTAAATATAGCCTATATTAATCAGTGATAATGTAGCATTCAAATGGTGAAAGAATTTTTAAAATCGGTCCATTACTTTTTGATCCAATTCGGTATAAACATACTTACATACAAACCTTTACTCTTTATAATATTGGTATAGATTAATATATTTAATTAATTGGACAATTATTAAATATAATTAAAATAATATAAATGATCTTTATCCTTACCCATGAGGGCGAACTTTGAATTTCTAATAGGTAGTTATTTAAATGAACAATGTTGCAAAAGGTTGCTAGAAATGAGTGTGTTATGCAAAATGAACTAATTAATAAATTTTAATGTAATTTTTCAAATCAATATTAGAATGTGAAATCAACCTGGGACTCATTACTTTTCCATTCCATTATAATGAAATTGATGAAGTAATTGATATTGTGCTTTGAATTAATCCTGTTTTTTTTGTGAATTCCACCATTCTAATAATATCATTGTTTTTTCAAGTTATTCTGTATTTAGCATTTTACTTGTTCCTAACATTTATTAAATAGATAAAATAATTTAATGTATAATCATAGCAAACTTATGTCTGAATCTTAAAGTTATGATAAATGTTCTGCACTAATATAATTTAGTTATAACTTACTAGGTACAAAAACTTTCAATAAAAAAAATACAACAAAAGTGTTATTACTAGTATTGGTAGTAAGTGAATTTATGTAAATTCTTTCATGATAATAAATGTCTTGAAACCACAAGTACCTACCTACCCCAAACTATCTATTCATAACGATCCAAATGTATTGTGTCAGTCCGTTTATGTCCACTGCCGAACATGCATCCTCCTCTTAACAGACCATACCCAGGGTTATTGAGGGATTTTGCCATAATCACTATGCTTGGCAGGCGGATTGGTGATCGCAGTAAGATAGATGTATTTCTGACCTGATAGATGCTGCTACTCATCCATTAGCTGCAAGACTTTTAGTTGCCTCTAACAATATGGGAAGGGGAAGACACGGGGTGGTCTATTCTAAGTCGGACACCACACAGCTAATGATCTAAATAGGTTCGATCAATTACAATAAATAATATACACTATAGAATTCTTATATATTATTACTTGGCATTATATTAATACTTAACAACCTTCATTTAATCAGTTTCAATCTTGAAGTCAATATTTATTAATATCTTGTTACCGGTGACATAAAAAGCATTCTGATTACGAAACCTACTAAACATAGTTTTCAACTTAAATCAATTTAGACTGGGTACAGTCGTCCCTCACGAAGTGTATACGGCTTCTTTGATGTAATTGCTTTTTATCATTTTATTTTACGTTTTAAAATTTTATGCGAACGGAATTGCTCCCGCATAAAATTGACAGTTACATCTGTGCATAATTTATGATTATTAAATTTTAATTTTTACGATTATATCGTATCCTTACGAATTAGGATCTGAGAAATCTTAATTAGAATTTTAAGGAAGTAAATAAAACGAAATACCAATAACCTATAAGGAAAACTCGCTAAAATCCCTTTGATTTTTAAATAATCTTGTTTTAGCATACGTCAAAACTACACCAAGGATTTTGTAATTGACAAATTAGTATTTAGTAACGTCGTTGGTTTTGCAGTTTAACATTTCATAAAGTATTAATATTTACATAATATTAGATTACAAAAAAAGTTTTTTTTACAAACAAAATATGAATTAGTATAATAGTTATAAATTATACCATGTTACCATATAAGACTGCCATCCAATTAACATTTTCGTTATACCCAGTCCAATATTCAATGTACAGAATTCGATCAATCGATATCAAATCAATCAATCAATGATATTATATTTTATGTATTTATAGATCTTTTAGACACATGATTTGATTCGTATTAAATTATCGTATGTTACTTAGGTCAAAAGTCCGAAGAATTTACTTATTGAGTGCATATTTACTTTTCTTTTGCCGCTGATTGTCATTATAGCCAAAAAGCAATAATTTTTACTTTACACAAAATTTATGCAGCTAACTGTACACAAACATGTTGACATTATGCGAATGTATCATATATTATATAGCTACTCTAGATCTGTCATTCATTAGAGAGATCTTTAATTAAAATATTATACTTGTTAGCATGTTATAGCTGCAAATTTGTACAAGTAGGTTAATGATTTTTCTGGTTATTTGAGAGTCACTGTCCGTATGCGTGACTCTAATTGGTTGTAAATTTTAATTAAGATTGACTAAATGTATGCATTTCAATCTAATCCCCTTTATAGCTTTTTGCAAAACCGGTCTACAAATAATATCTTTATTTGATGTGTGATGATAATAGATAAAAAAATGATAAGTAGGCATATTTCATCATCATCATCACCAGCCTGTTGTAGTCCACTGCTGAACATAGGCCTCCCCCATCGATTTCCAGCGGGAACGATCGCTAGCGGCCTGCATCCACCGACTTCCTGCGACCTTTATGAGGTCGTCGGTCCATCGTGCAGGCGGTCGTCCTACGCTGCGCTTGCCAGTACGTGGTCTCCACTCGAGAACCTTTTTGCTCCATCGGCCGTCAGTTCTTCGAGCTATGTGTCCTGCCCATTGCCACTTCAGCTTGCTTATCCGTTGAGCTATGTCAGTGACCTTCGTTCTCCTGCGGATCTCTTCATTTCTGATTCGATCACGCAGGGAAACGCCGAGCATAGCTCTTTCCATAGCTCGCTGATATTATACCCGTATATAACATATTTAACCCGTATATAACATACAATGCATATTTAAAACTAATAAACATAATTAAAACTAAAATAAGATAAAAAGGGGGAGATATTAGAGGGCGTCAAAAATCGCTCCGCGTCTATGTCCATCGGAAGAGTGCCCAGAAGGCTGGCAGCATTGCCACGTTTAATGGCAATGCTAATTCGTTGTGCTAAATACAAGCCAGCTCTGGTCACAGGTGGCGTCGACCAAGCGTTTAGAAAGTTCTTTAAGAAGTTTGTGACGCTGGGACCCCATGGCCCAATGTTTCGACCCCAAAAAGCTTAAATATGTAGCCCCAATATTATTATACCCGTATATTCGTATATAGGCTTATAGTAAAAACCTGTTATTTTTCAAGTATTAACAGATAGGTACATCTATTTTATTTATTTGTATGGATTTAAATGCAAAATAATAATTTATGAATGTTATGTCTGCGCTAACGCATTTGGCTACTGTAATGTTCGTGTATGTCGTATGAATAAATAAATAATTATAAAAAAATGAATATCAATAATAATAATAAAAGTTACAAAACAATATATCGTATACCATCGTACAAAGCTGAGTATGTGCAAAATAAATCATAATAATATGGTGAGTGGGGGCGGGCCTCGTATAGTAATGTAATGATTAATGGTGCCCACCTGCCCATACGCATTAATACCTTATTTGAAAATAGATACTGCATTAGACATCACTATGTTCATAGTATAAAACAAAGTCGCTTGTCGCTGTGTGTCCGTCCCTATGTATGCTTAGATCTTTAAAACTTCGCAACAGATTTTGATGCGGTTTTTTTTAATAAATAGAGTGATTCAAGATGATGGTTTATATGTATGATACATCAGCATTGCACTAGTGAAGAATAAAGCTATGTTTCTTATCCATCAGCCCATATAAGGTCCACTGCTGAACATGAGCCTCCTGCCAAGGGAGGGTATTTGCCATAGTCACCACGCTTGGCAGGCGGGTTGGTGACCGCAGTATTATGTTGTAACACACAAGGAAACGCTTCTGCCCGTTCTTTGATATACGATTATTAAAGATGATTTTTTAACAATCGGGACCAACGGCTTAACGTGCTTTCCGAGGCACGGAGGGTAGTCCCTCAACCAACTAGACCCGGAAAGAAATCTTAGAAAAACACAAAGATTTCCTGTCCGGCGTGAGGATCGAACCCACGATGTCAAAGCTATGTTTGTAAAAACTAAATGTATTTCTGTATTTTCGTTACCAGCTCTATAGCTACATGAGGCAGACAGCAGGACTAGTTCTTGTGGGAATATCTTAATAAAGTATAGCATTATTGGTTAGACTCATCTATGTAGAAATGTATAAGTAGTTTATCGTATGTTAATTTTTAACTTATATGCGCATCCGTTACAATTATTACTTGCGTTATGTTATAAGAACATAGCACATATAATTTCAAATTAAAAAAAGGATGAGACTTCTTTTCATAAAATACATTCAATCAATAAGCAAATTTCTGTCCACTGCTGGACATAAGCTTCTCCTAATTCGAGTAACAGCCAGTAGTTCCCGATATTAACGCGTTCAAGCAAACAAACACACTCTTCAGCTTCATATATTAGTCGAGATAGATCATAACAAAGTTAGATCGCCTAGTTACATGTCCTCGTGTATTCGATACGGTTGGCTGATAAGACGTCACACCGCCGTCATTGCCTATGTTCATAATAATGACAATTTAAAATATAATAATATACACTTATCGTTTACGTCACATACTATGTTCGCATTGATATTGTTAAATATTTAATTCATATTTGTTAGTAGATACACATCTTAGTATAAATAGTGCGAATTAACTTGGTACCTGGCTCAAGTGAACATAAATGTATGGAACTTTTTTTTTTCACGAGTTCAGTGTTGATCCCGTAATAAAAGTTGCTTATAACCATTAGTACTTTCACCCACTGAAAGGCTTTAAAAATAACCCTGTATAAATGATTAGTCTCCCGTACCTACTCCAAGAGATAGCCTGCTCCTTAAATAGGGGTACTCAATATTGTAGTGAGTATAAAACACTGTACCAATCGTAAGTAATCCCGCTGTCCTTCTTATTTTTCTTGTATGTTACTTTTACACAGCTTACTACGCAAACTGACTGAATGATAGGTATTACTTCGATTATAACCACCATTTATTAAACTTTCGAAACGTATTCCTCGTACGAAGTGTGCCCCGGACTCGGGTAAGCCGATTTCGGCGTACTATTTTTTGACGTATCTTGAAATTACGGCGGCTATATTGTTCGGGATTCGAGCGCGCTAGACCCATCATTTACCACAAAGGGCTCAAATATTACCTAATGAATTACTATAGCTCTACCTGAAGTGTGTTAAGAAGATATTTTTATAGAAGTCATATCATTATGTAATTGATCCTTTTGACTCATGAAGTAGCAATAGTCTCACAGTGATTATACACCTTTTTTTTCGTTTCCGGGGCGAAATGCATTTACGCATTTTCACCGCCGCTGCAGCGTATTCGCGCGCTGGCTGTGGGATATGTGGGACTCGCTCTCTCCATAGCGTGGTATGCTAAACTCATACCACGAGGAGAGGACCCTACACCACTAAAACTCCCGAACACTCCTTCGATCCGCCGTTGGCGAGGGCCGGGTACGCAATCCGGACCGATGGATAAGTATATTGACGGATTGACTGCACCGGTGGCTCAGTGGTTACGGAAGTTGCTTCTGAGACCTGGTGTTCTGGGTTCGATTCCCGCCCGGGACAATTATTTGTGTGAACCACAAATAGTTGTTCTGAGTCTGGATGTTCTTTGTGTCCGTGAAATGAATGTTTGTAAAGTCCCCCGCGACACAGGGATTTATTTCCCTAGTGCGGGAGTTGTCTTTTTTAAAATAAAAAAAATAAATAAATAAATATACCGACCCGAAATACCTATATAAAACTAGCTCCCCGCTAGCTATAATCAAATATAGCCTATGTCACTCCGGGTGAAAGTAGCTTTCCAATGGTGAAAGAATTTTTGAAATCGGAACAGTAATTTTTGAGTTTATTCATTACAAATTTACACACAAAAATACAAATCTTTCCACTTTATAATATTAATGTAGTTTTTACAGTAAGTACCTACTCCGTAATGTTGAAAAAAAGCTTCCACGCGGTTACATTAGCCTAACTCCCGTTGAAAACGTCATCCTTGTGTGAGCTATCTAACACTGAAAGAATTTTCCAAATCGGACCAGTACATCCTGAGATTAACTTCATCAAGCAAACAAAGTTATATATTAAGTAGTATAAATACTATATAAAAAATTATATAATAATATGCATCTTATATTTTACGTTTTGAATTATGTCATTCAGTGGAAAGTTTAATAACATTGAATTTCATAAATATATTATTATATACTTGAACATTAATATTAAAATATCCATCGTCAAACACGACTAGACCGAGAGCAAGGTCGTAATAATAAGATTAAAGTGTTTGGTCTATATTTTCGTGTTACCGATAAATGTGAAGTATTGAATCAATCATATCTCGCTAGATCTTTCGTGATGGAAGCATTAGTACCGTATCGTAGAGATAAATAGCAACCTTGTGCTAATTTCTCGTATTGTTTCTAGTAATGATTGTATGATATTCAAATAAGTATATTTATATACATAGACACAGCCTCCGTGGCGTAACGGTATAAGTCTCGGATTTCGTGGGTTCGATCCCCACTTTTTTTTATTTTTATTTTGGGTGGACATTATGTAGTTAGCTCCGAGGCTTTTGCTACTTCACCGGGCATAACGATCCCCACAACGGACGAGAAATCTTTGTGTAAAATCAAGAGTTTCCTTCCGGGTCTGGTTAGTTGAGGGAATAACGGCTTAACGTGATTTTCGAGGCACGGAACCTCGAAAATCACGTTAAACCGTTGGTCCCGATTGTTATTACATGGCCCATGTTCAGCTGTGGATGGGCTGGTGATGATGACGTTTATATAATATTGTAGTAAGTAAGTTTATATGTATGATACTCAGTTACGCAGTCGGCTTTTAAATACCTCATTAAAGTTTCTATCATCTCAACGAAACGTTAAATTGTTCAGCGCGAAAGTGACGCGGCCGTCTGCCAAGTCGAAAACTCTGACATTTTGTACCGACACTTTTGAATCTTAATGAGCCATTATTATGATTGTTTTGACGAATAAAGTGCAGACACCTCTTGTATTAAAGCAAAGATAAAGATTAACCTTTCACGTTGGCATTCATTATTCTCGGACAATTTAACAAAAATGTACGTAAAATAAACATATTTCATATATCTTTTGAGGTCAAATTATCACATAAATACTGGTAATGGGTGAAATGTAGCGGTCCTATGGCAATGACAATGATTATTTTATTCTGACCTATATTAGTGGAGTCAGATGTACCATCAACATCAGTTCCTGTATTGTTGATTAAGTCTTCCTGACACTTCATTGTACATGCTCCCAAAATATACGCCAAACCTTTAACAGTGGCATATCGTGTATGTGGTTATATTGTGCACTAGCTTCCGCACGCGGTTTCACCCGTGTAACTCCTTTTCCCGTGGGAACTTCTTAATTTAATACTGCCTTCTTCGATAAATGGGATATCTAACATGAAAGAATTTTTGAAATCGGACCAGTATTTCCCGAGGTTAGTGTGTTCAAGCAAACAAAATTACTCATTAGCTTTATATACTTATTACTTTATCTATTTGAAAAGTACAAGTAGATTTAAATACCTAAGTGCTGAATAAATTTCGTTTAATACGTTATCATGTGAATTGAATACATTACCGAAGATTTTTGGTTAAATAATGTTTTTTATTTTAGAAAAAAAATTATCTACTAATAAAATTACTTTAAAACACTTGATACCAGTTTGAGGTTAGGTCCCATGCGTGCGTCACGATGGCGGCGGGGGTGAACAGGTCGCTCTAGGTAAGCTCACGCCAAATGTGGGTACAGCCTTATACCGCAAGGCTACTACGATTGTTATGGTAACACCGATAACTAATTAAAATATCTCACTAAATGCAACACGCACTATTTAAATATCCTCAAAGAAAACCAAGTCATTACCACAGCTATACTTTAAATTATTACGATATCACAGCGGCGTCTCACGTAATCCGCACTCCAACCATTCACCTGATAAAATCCTTTAATCGCCTTTGCAGGAAAGGTCATGGCAACGATAGTGTACGAGTACAATAATAAAGCAATAAACATAAAATAAACGCCACCTTTGTCAGCTGTGAATGTGTGCGGGGACATTTGTGCCATAACGTTGAGTATTCCGAGAAGTTACTTCTTATGTACCACTTGGCTGTTGTAGTACCTAAATGCAATCTTACTGATATTAATATCTTTTTAATTTTTATTTTTTTTTATGAAATAAGTCTGATATGATAGTTAAGTCTAAATATAGCGTAAGTACATTTAGTTTTTTAGAACTTTAAACAAAATGACGTGAACATAAACCATTTTTTTTGTATTTAGGTATTCAAAGCCAAAGATAAAATCATGGCACTAATAAAAATTAATATCTCATTGTCTCTAAATAAAGACCTTATTTGTTTAGTGGTCTTCTTTCATTTTTGTATCTTGTGTGCATTAGTAAATCATTATCATCATCGTCATTAGCCTAAACTTACTTGTAGGGAAAAGCCTCCTTCTTAAAGCTACTTACCTTCTATAAATCCGTGCAAAGGGCCACCAGACAAGTTCAAAGCACAGACTCAAAGGATTCAAGTTAATGAATAAAATAAATAAATACAATAGACCAAAACTCAAAAAATCTACAAGATTTTTTTGATAATATTACTTAATTTTTTGTACTTCTGTAAACACTTCAGCCTAATGTCACCCACTTCTGAACATAGGCATCCTTCATTGCTGGACATACACTACTCTCATATACCTACACTCCCACTTGTATATTACTATCAAAATAACACACTGTTTGCTTATATGTCTTGTTTCAATTAGCAAATACTATATTCAGGCCACATTTATGTACGGGAATACAGTACTAAAATTAACATAGTGCATACCGCTTTCCTCTAGAGTTCGCTCTTAATTAGAGCCCGGTAGAAATTACCCTAATTAGTCTTCTGCCGCAAAGTGCATTACGAACAGTGACAAACTAGCATTGAACACATCAAAGAGAACTAGTTACGTATCAACATTTTATAACGTTATCAAGATTTATATCTTAATGAATTAAATATAACCGAATCAGAAATGAAGAGATCCGCAAGAGAAAGAAGGATTAGCAAGCTTAAATTCCGCAGCACAATAGCTAGGGCCGTCGGACTTGTGATCTTGTGGTTGCCGGTTCGATCCCCACCCATTGCACTACCGACGTGAACCCACTCGGAACACAAGCATTTTAGCTTTGCACGAGAGCTTAACAAGAATACTAGTAGACTGCAAACTATAATCTAATTTAAAAAAATAAGGCTATGGACAGGGTACACGATCGAAGGAATTACAGCCGATGGGGCAGAAAGTTTATCGGGAGGGAGAACACTGGCAAGCGGAGCGGGAGGACAGATTGCACAATTGACTGATGGCCTAATAAAGGTCGCAGGGAGTCAGTGGATGCACACTGCTAGCAATCGTTCCCTATGAAGGCTTATATTCAGTAGTGTACGAAACAGACTGATCTGATGATGATGATGAAAATACAGTGAGATCCCTCTTACTCCGGCATACACCAAGAAGTGCGGCCAACTCATATAACATTGGGGGACGACTTTATTGAAGAAACACGTGTATATAAATATCATATTTCTTCACTAATGTAACAATGTAACGTAAAGGAAATAGCATATCTATATTTTGGAAGCACTTCAAATAAACGATCATACGACATGGAAGATCATAGTCAATTTTTCTATGTTAGTGAATCAATAGTTATCTATATATTTAAGCTTAGATATTGACAATCGATTATTTTAAAACCGTATAAAAGAATATAAAAGTATAAATGATTTTTTTTATTTTTTTTTATTTAAGTGCTAACACCAAGTAAATAATGTTTGATGGTTAGTAAAAAAAATTTGATTCTAACACATAAACACATCGTAAATGATTATAAAACAATTTAAAAAGTAAAATGGTATTAGTGTTTTTGTAAAATTATATAAACTATACACAATTTTACAAAACCACTTTTACCTACTATTTTATTTTCACTCTCCGAAAAAATACTATTTCTGACATACACTTGAGAGCAATAAAATCGCACACGTTGACTTTTTGTTGTTAAAGCAGTTTTTTTCATGAATGTGAATACATATTAAAATAAAACTTACACTATTTGAATGTTTACTTCAGTACCTTTCTAATGATATCAAATACAGTGTAAAAAAAGTACCCATAGGGAGTTTTAGGGCACAAAACCCAACATACGGATAAAATTACCCAATTTAGCTTAAGAAAGAATAAAAATAAAACTCAAAATGCTTGATCAAATTGTTTTTTAATAAGGTGTATTCCCTCCCCTAGCCTTGATTACAGCTCTTAATCGGTTTTTCATGGACCGTATTAATTTCACCATGAAATCTTGTGGTATGGCGTTCCACTCCTCTTCAATGGCAAGTTGAAGCTCTTGGAGGCGCGTAGGAGCAGGGCTTCTTGCTCGAACTCTTCTTTTTAGCTCATCCCAGACATGCTCAATCGGATTGAGATCAGGACTACGAGCTGGCCACTCCATCGCGGTGATTCCAACGTCTTCCATGTAGTCGCAAACTGTTCTAGCGACATGCGGTCTGGCGTTGTCGTGCATTAAGAGAAAATCTTCTCCCATAAGCCACGCAAGCGGCCTCACATGTTCTTCGAGCACTTCTTCGACGTATCGTGCAGCCGTCAAACTTCTCGATCTCGGGCCGGTATTCGCCGTAGTGATGAATACAATGTCAGTTTTAGTGTCCAACATTATGCCACCCCAAAACATACACGATCCACCTCCAAAAGCCACACGTTCGCTTATGCAGCATTGTGAAAATCGCTCTGATGACCTTCTGTAGACCCTAGAGCGTCCATCATGACCATGTAAAGTCATTCTGCACTCATCAGAGAACATAACAGCCCGCCATTGGTCATACGTCCAATTTAAATGTTCCCTAGCAAATTGTAGCCGGGCTTGTCGGTGAGCTGTGGTCAATTTGGGACCATTTGCTGGGCGATGTGAAGTCATTCCTGCTTCACCTAGTCTTCTTCGAACTGTCCACCGACTTATACTGACATTGCGAACTTCTCGAAGCTGTTGTCCCAGTTGAACCGCGTTCAGTTGCCGATTTCTCAAAGACCTTGTCACAAGAAAGCGGTCATCACGCTCTGATGTTGTGCGTCGCCGGCCAGATCCTGGTCGCCGAATGTAGCCACCGGTCTCTTGGAACCTCTGGTATACACGACGAACAGAGTAGCGGCTCAAATTTAGCCGTCGAGCAACTTCACTTTGGTTATGGCCTGCTTCGAGCAAGGCAATAACTTGAGCGGCTTCTGCGGGCGTGGTATCCATATTTTTCCAGTAAATCCGTATGCTTCCAGTAGAGATGTTATCACGTTGACCTTCGGTATGCAACTGATTAAAAATTCCAATAAACCGACCTTTTTATACCTGCGGCTAAGGGTGCAAGTAGTGACAACGCAAACGCGTGAATTTGGGGAATTCGGTGTACGGTCGGTTTTTGTAAGTTACGTAAAGGTCAATGATTTTAATTTTATGTTTTTGTAAAGCTAAGCTTGTATGCTTTAATTTTGTCTAATGATTTTTACTCAATATCTTTAGATTTTAGAAAACAATCAGTAATAAACCAAATTACAAGGGGTGTGCGATTTTATTGCTCTCAAGTGTATTATTTGGTGTTCTAACATCTTGTTACAACTAAAGCGATAATTTCAAATCCAATGTAGTCTGTCTGGAACGCGGATCAAAGGAACTTAAACCACCATATTCATGCTCCACAGATAAAAAATTAAAAATCGCTAAAAGTGGCATGAAGTTGCAGAAGTAGTAGATGCAGATTATTAAAAAAAAGAACGTACTACATACTTTTTATAATTAATCTGCTCCTTTTTTTCCTATAAATGTTATAATCCATATTTATTTAGTTCCATGTTTTAAGCAAAAAACAAGTCAAGTTACAACTCTTAGTATCATATACCAGCCATTATCGTTATTGACGTAATTTGTCACTTTCACCGTAACACAAGCACTTAGAAGTTTGTTGTTTATGGATGTAAACAATGATGCCATAGACAATAGGTTTAAAAGTGTCTATACCACGGCTTGTATTGTGGTGAGGTTCATAATGAAAGGTGCTTGCTTGACCTATTTCTCTTAGAAGGATAGCCACGTCTTTTACGATGAGTGAGGTAAACAACTTGGGGTTTCAATTCTGCTAATTTATATAATTAATATCGTGAGGCAAAAACTTTGTACCCCTCTGTACGAAAATTGCGCGGATGTTAGTCAAATTTCGTAAAAATATGCTCATATTTTTGAAATAATACAGGGATATTTTTAGAACAACCGTTCAGGGTGTGAAAGTACTGCTGATTATAAGCAACTTTTACTATGGGACCAATCCTGAAATCACGAAAACAAAATCAACTGTTCCATACATTTTGTCGGGGTAGGTATGGAACACCTGATTTTTTTTCGCAATTTCAGGGTTTTGTAACCATTACGATTGTGACATAATTAGTTGTCAGCTAAAACTTTACTGAAACACATAAATAATGCTGGCTGTATCTTAAATAATTGTGACGAATGTAAAGAAAAAAGTGGAATGACACTTTACCTACTTATGTACTAGTACTACAAGTGTCCGAAAACATTCTATGTCACTCCATGATCATTCCTTTGAAGCGTTTTTAAATAAGCAGAGTTGGGGCCCTGAGTTATGTATATTTGTAAGGTACTATTATATTTTTTAGGATACCGTATCAAGGATGTACCCTTATAAAAGCATCCATTAGTCTCTGAAAGAACAGTGAGTAGTCTATAGCAATTTTCGTAAGACATTACCGCCAAAAATAACTGAAATGGTGTTAGAACTTAAATTACGAAATGGATAAATAACTATGTCTGTGTGACTACGCTTTCGCTCTTAATTAAACTACTTAAATGATTTTGTCATAATATGAAATTCTGCACAGAGATAGACTAGATGAAGGTCACTAACATAGCTCAAGGGATTAGCAAGCTTAAATAGCAATGGACAGGATACATAGCTTGAAGTGACGGCCGATCAAGCAAAAAGGTTTTGGAGTGGAGACAACGAACGGGCAAGCGCAGCGTGCGACGACCGCCTGCAGGACGGCGACCGCGACGGACCGATGACCTCATAAAGTTAGCAGGTAGTCAGTGGATGCAGGCCACTAGCAATCATTCCCGCTGGAAAACGATGGGGGAGGCCTATGTTCAGCAGTGAACAACAACAGACTGATATGATGATTGATGATATTGATAGACTAGATCTTAGGAAAGGACACAGGCAAAGTAAGGCGGACCAAAGCTCGGGTAAAATGTGTCGCGGGCTGTATTTTATTAATAAGCTTCCACCGCAACGAGATTCACGCGGCTTAAATCGCGCGGGTACGGTGATAAACTATAATTAATGTCTTAGACATCATAACTTTATAGTCAGTGCAAAAACATCTAGGTTAGCTGGGCCAAAAAACGAGGCCACAGACAAAATTAGATCTTTCTTGGAAACTTCAAGGACCTATGATAAAAGATATTTAGTAAGCTCTCTTAATATTATATTATCCGTACCTATTTGTACATATTTCATAGTCTGGCGTCGCCCGTCAAATAATCAATATATGCGCTACCATAGGGGTAATACAAATTAAAGATTAGATAGAATTTCTCTAAAAAGAACGATTAAAAGTTTATAGTAAACATATTTGTTAATACGGTGAGATCTTAGTAAATGGATGTACATGCCTAAATGAGCTCTAGTGCCTCAAAATACACGATAATTTTAGTTTATACGTACGGGCGTTATTAACAGTAACGTTCACATTAACGTTCGAAGTAGTCTAATTTAAATCTGATATTTTTTGATGATTTTTTTAAGTTTAAACATAGATCGATTTACTACCAAGAATCTTTGTGTCAATGACGCGTGCACCGAGCTCTCGACCGTATCACCGAGGCAAGCGCACGCCCAATGTGGGGTCAGCATAAGTAATTTCGGTGAGCAACCATTAAACGGACTTAATCCAAACGAACAAATCTTAAAGATTTATGTAACTTTCTAATTTTATGAACGACCTCATAATCATGATTCTTACTCCATATAACCAGAACATAAAACAAAGTCGCTCCCCGCTGTGTGTCTGTACCTATGTATGCTAAAATCTTTAAAACTACGCAACGGATTTTGATGTGGTTTTTTTTAGTCGAAATAGTAACTCAAGAGAAACGTTTTTAATGTATAATACACCAGCGTTGGGCGGGTCGCTAGTAACATATAAATTTAGACGAAATAAGGGCACGATAATTATTAAGGCTTTAATTTACAATTAACTTATATATAATATCTTCTTTAGCGACTCTTCTAATTTGACTGTACCGGTGACTCAGTGGTTAATTTAGTATGGAAACTTCTGAGACCTATCTTTCTGGGGTTTGATTCTCAACCGGGACAATTATTTGTGTGAACCACGTATACTTGTTCTGGGTTTGGGGGTATTTTGTGTCCGTGAAATCCTATAATGTTTGTAAATTCCCCCGCGACACTAGGATTTATTACGCTGGTGTTGACTTTAAAAAAAACTTATTATAATATAAGTTTTGTTTTTAAGATTTAGTGTGGTTTTTGAAGTTGAAATTTTGGTGCATGAATGACATAGTTAGAACCATGTAACTTGTGCACCAAAATGTCACAAATTACTTCAGATCAAAATCCGTAATACCAACACACTACAAACACGAATGCTCAATGTTAACAAAACTTGACATTGAGCATTCACTTTGAGAAAATCATTTGTCAATTTGACGACTTTTATTGCTCTAGCGAAAGTGACGCATTCAGAAGTACCTAAATACTTTGTGTCTAGTTTTATTGAATACGACTGTAAATCTATTACTACCATTCTTCAATAAAAAGGAATACCTTTAATAAAATGTACGTGAAAATTGTTACTATTATATCAAGGGTTTGGTTCGTTGAGTGCCTACGTGCCATGCCTCTGAAATATTGTACAGTCGAAGAAGGATATATGAGTACACCTTACGAGTAGGTATTAATAAATTTTAAAACATAGTTATTAAAACAGTGATAGTAAGACAGTCGGTTACTCTTTATAAACCGAACGTATCATTTCGGTCAGCCAAATTATTGACAAGAATTCTAACACAATAACTAAAAGACAGAACAAGCTATTAGACAACTAAGACTAAAACTTTGAAATATTATGAATAAAATTGAACTTTAAACACTGTCTAATACGCAAACATCTAAACGTTATTAATTACTTTTTTGAATATAACTAATGCACGTGCGAGATTTAGTTAAAAAACATTTTTAATATTTTTTACCATAAACATGCCGTTCACAAAGTGTAAAGCTATATCATTCTTGAACGGTACACCGAATGGGTTGTTGACCGATGTCCAACAAGTTTGATGGGATTTCAAAATACATAAAAAGGGCTTTCAGTCCCTCAGCGGAAAACCTTTCTCGTATTTGTGAAGATTTACAGGTAGTTATTTTAATGAATGTTATATGAAGTTATATTCTAAATGAAGCAAGATATAAAACTCTACGTTAAGAACACCTCTTTTTTTTTATACAAAAGGAAAACTATAGCTTGTACCTACATGTTTTATTATTAACCAACTTGCTTCCCGCGCGCGGCTTCATCCTAGTAGATCCCGTTCCCGTGGGAACCTCATAATAAAATATAGATTAGCCATAATCTGATACTGAAATATTTTTTAAATCGGACCCGTAGTTCTTGAGTTTAGCGCGTTCAAGCAATTAAACCAACTTCAATTAATTCAGCTTTATATATCAGTATACAAGTTTCTTTTCAATTAAGTTATTCCTCAATTTATTAAAGCTGGAGCTCTGCTCGCAAAAGCCTCGCAGCAAACAACGTAGATATGTCCGTCCGAAAAAAAAAAAAATTGCCTCATTCATCCGCTAGGTATCTGTGTTGGTCGAAGTAGGTACGACTATAAACTACAAAGTACTAAAGTAAAGTTCCATTTCTCTACTACGGTTCTAAAGCCTGTACTCCACTAACCACAGCATATAGGCGGCCTGTATAATGAATGCCAGTTCTATTAGCTGCAAGAAATTAACTTGCAAAGCGGCTAGCCACGTGAGTGCTAGTTATCTTGCTAACGGCTTTAAAAGACACGTCATTTTCTAACTTGTCGAGAAAATGGAAATAAGCGACATGCTTATAATAGCGTTGCAGTTGAGATGAGAAATTCGTTTTAGTTTTAAATGCATGTAATATTGGCATCGATATTATGATGATACTTTAACTTGTAAACTGGACCTATGTGTGAATATGGATTAAATTGGTTTAATATTGGATTAGACAACCTCCGTAGTGGTATTTGGCTCGCTTTAAGCCTCAGAGGTCGTGGGTTCGATCCCCACACCGGACAAGAAATTATTGTGTAAATTTTAAGATTTCTTTTCGGGTCTGGTTGGTTGAGGGACTACCTTCCGTGCCTCGGAAAGCACGTTTAGCCGTTGGTCCCGATTGTTATAACATCTTCTATATCAAGCGTATATCAGGAAACGGGCAGCAGCGTTTCTTTGTGTTATAAAACATAATACTGCGGTCACCAATCCACCTGCCAAGCGTAGTGACTATGGCAAAACCCTCCCTCGGGAGGAGGCCCATGTTCAGCAGTGGACGTTGTACGAGCTAATGATGATGATGATAATGATGAGTCTCACGTGATTTTATTTGCTTAGCTAACGTGTTACTGTGGGAATATATTTATTATTAGCTTCCTGCGTGCGGTTTCACCCGCAACTTTTTTATATATTACCTTAGCCTTGTTTGATAAATGGGCTATCTATAACTGTTTTTTTTTTTCAAATCGGTCCAGTAATTCATGAGATGGACGCGTTCAAACAAACGAATTCTTCAGCTTTATATTTTAGTATAGATAAAACTACACTGCTGCTCGCCTATTCTGCCGCTTGAATGAAGAAAAATATTTAAAAAAAAACCCCTCATAATTGCTTCTTATATTAGGTATCAGATTTCTAGCAGTGAAGTCTGACTAAACAAACAAACTGACAAAATAAGTAGCCCTTATTATTGTACCTACCTTGTAAAATTTGCTATTTGTATTAGAAGATAGTGTGTTAGAACTACAATGACATGTACTTAGCCACGGCCCACGATGCTTCAACGGACACAAAGGCAAGCAGTCATCATCATCAGCCCGTACAACGTCCACTGCTGAACATGGGCCTCCTGCCAAGAAGGGTTTTGCCATATTCACCACAGTATTATGCTGTAATATACAGGGAAACGCTGCTGCCCGTTTCCTGGTATACGCTTGTTATAGATGATGTTATAAAAATCGGTAACTTAAAGATTTCTTGTCCGGCGTGGGGATCGAACTCACGACCTCCGAGACTTAAAGCGAGCCAAATACCGCTACGCTACGGAGGTTGTTAAGGCAAGCAGTACTCAAATCTTTTGATATTTAAACTGCCTTCTTAATGTGATGTTCTAAATCTTTTATCTCTCTTAATACAAACTACCAATGCACAATCGAATTAAATGACTACTCGACAAGCCACTATCAAGTTAAGAGGTCAATAGGAATATTAAAAATGACGTCAGAGACACGTTTACTAATTGATAGTCGCCACAAAAACTTCCGGACTTACCTATGCGTTTTTGTGCAACACGTCATAATTATATATTCACGTATGTAGTTACTTGTGGATACTCAATATAATGCTGTGTGATGTCCGGCTTACAAAACCCCCCATGTCCTCCCATGGGTGTCGTAAAGGCGATAAGGGACATACAGCTGATGAATGGGCAACACCATCTATCAGCTCAAGGATACGCTCACCATCTTAATGCTATCACCAAACCGCCTGCCAAGCGTGGTGATTATGGCAATACCCATCAACGACCTTTTGGCTGGCGGTGGGATATGTGGGACTCGCCCTCTTCATAGCCAATTGGCACCGCGGGATCTCCTTGGCCACTCTTATAGAGGCTAATTTGCCCAATAATAGGGACGCCCGGAGTCAGCCTCGAACGGAGCGGGGCCCATGTACCCCACTCCTCGAGGCCAAGCCTAGGGCGGTAGACAGTGGCGGCGCAAGAGCTAAATTGGAAGTGGGCGAATTGTATTTTGCGAGGCCCCCTAGCGCTTGTTGACTGAACTTTTCTTTTTTTTTTTTACTTCGTCCTCTTGTATCGTGGTCTTATAAGAGTGAGCTGCTGTTATTATTTATTCCGTGGCGCGGGGCCTTCCAACCGCGAGGCCGTGGGCAATGGCCCACGTCGCCGTAGATGGCGGGACACCTCAACGACCCTGGCTTGCCAAGGTCTGTGTAGAGGAGGCCCATGTTCAGCAGTGGATGTAAACAGGATGATACAGTAGGTACCTAATATATACAGGTTTTATATATCAGTTATTTTGACTGCCTCGTTGGTCTAGCGGTAATGCTAAACTCACATTGGGCACACTTTGGTATGAGTGACCGTAAGTGTGGCCCGACTGCTATAGATAATTGAACATGCATGATATTATAATACGTCTTGTTTCACATTTCGTCCTTGCGCGTTCCAAATTCCATATGTGCATTATTTATTTAGATATGTGCAATTTTTACCTTAAAAAAACATAGCTTCTCAAATAACAATATCAATAAAAGGTATAGTAGGAAAGCTGGTACCAATTTTTGGGTAGGTATTTGAGGCTGAAAACTTATCGCATAACTCTCCTATTATACCCCAACACGAAACTGCAGACCTGGAGTAGCGTGTCTAAGACACCTAATTTTTTAAACGATTTAGCCTTATTAAATATAAATTTGAGGCAATATGAAATTTTGATATGTTGTAGTTTATTGTTTAAAGAATAAAAAAAATAATGGCCAGCTGTTTTAGTCGGGGTTTTAACATTGCCAGACGCATGCAAAAATATAAAAAAATGTATTTAAGGCAACTTAAATTTTGCAAAGGTATTATTTATAACTAAAGACTCGAAAAGAAAACGCCGGTGCCTCAATTTTTTGCAATTATTAAAAAAAAAATTGTAAATATTTATAGAAAAATTTGCGAGGCTAACTCGACTGAGTTAGCCCTGCTACTTACTAGCCAAGTCTGCTGTTCCGTGTTGGAGTATAGTGGGAGAGGTATGTGACAAGTTTTCAGCTTGCCTCAAATACCTACCCAAAAATTGGTGCCAGCTCTCGGACTAGCAGAGATCCGGTAACGACTAGTTAATTTATTAAAAAGTTAAACCAACCCACATCTACATTGTTATTGTAGTACCGAATAACATTAGAAATTTTTAAATTTTTATTAAGTATTAAATAATATTTCATTAAAAATTTTTAGCTTTTTTTATGAATTAAACCAAATATCACATGTGCAAACAGCAAATATCACATATCGTCGGTAATACTGCAATACCGCGAAAGTGACAGCAGCTAATAACAGCAGCAGGTGTAATTTTATCTGTCAAGTGATATTTTCGTTATATATATTTTAAAGAAAAGAAAAAACAATTTGCTACATTTGATTTTCAACCTTATTAGCTATTGTCACTAAGCGGTGTCACAGTATTACTAATATTATAACGATGTAACTTGTCAGCGCGCGACAATTTTATTTTTCAATGCCCAATTTTATGTCAATATGTAATGTTTTGTGAATTTTTGCCCTTATCAGAAAACCCTTTGTAAGCCACAAATAAATTCATATTTTAATATATGGCTCAAAAGATGCCATATATTAAAATATGAATAATATAGGAAATAGAGCTGTCATTTATATTATATTCAATTTATATTCGACAATACTAAATTCAAGGCATTCATTTAAATTATATGTTTATATTAAGGCTGGAGCCGTACCAGCCTTGATGCCCGGTGCAGCAGCAAAAGCCTGGTATCTAACTACATTATACATATACCAGTGTGAAAAAATAGAGTGTTTTTTTGTGGTTCTTATGTTACGTAAAATATAAACTATACCTAATATATACTCAGCTATGGAAAGAGCTATGCTCGGTGTTTCCCTGACGGCCGATGGAGCAGGAAGGTTCTCGAGTGGAGACCACGAACTGGCAAGTGCAGCGTAGGACGACCGCCTGCACGATGGACCGACGACCTCATAAAGGATACAGGGAGTCAGTGGTTGCAGGCCGCTAGCGATCGTTCTCGCTGGAAATCGATGGGGAGAGGCCTATGTTCAGCAGTGGACTACAATAGGCTGATGATGTTGATGAATATATACTTATATTATATAGAGGAAAAATTTGATTGTTTGCATTGAATATTATAGGCCCCGAAACTATATTTTATTAGACTAAAGCTACGTAATCCAGGAGCACCTAACATAGGCTAAATTTCATTATGAATTACCCATGGGAACGGGGGCTGAGCAGGTGAAACCGCGACTAGGAAGTCTATTTAATACTAGCTGCACCCCGCAGTTTTATCCGCGTTAATCTGCTCCAGTGCGTCGGAGCGTGATGTTTTGTAGCCTATATGTTATCCAGCGTATAACCTATCCCGGTGCAAAATTTCAGCCAATTTCGTTCAGCAGTTTTGGCTTGAAAGAGTTACAAACATCCATCCATACATCCACCCATCCATCCATCCATCTATACTTAAAACTTTCGCGCTTATAATATTAGTAGGATAATATTGCCGCACGGTTTTACGCACGTTATTGCGATTCAGATTCACGTACAGTTCTACGCCCACGCCCTTTCGTATTCATGTCCCCAGTAAATTCCAACTCAAAAGGCCTTTATCAAATGTAGTCCCACCGCGTTTTCACCCGCTTGGTAAACAGTCCTGTGGGAACTTTGTCATAAAATATTTCTTAATTTTACTTAATAGCATAGCTCACGGTTGGAATAAGATCTTTTTAATCTGTCCAGGAGTTAGGTTTTTTTGTTAGATCAATCAAGAGTGTACCTGTTTAAAATTTAAACTTAGCTTAGTAGAAAATAATTTGAATACATATATTTAAAACAGATGTTTCTTATGCGCCTTACTACAAGCACCTATGTAAATTAAAACGAACCGCAAAAGATCATAGGTCAAGTTCAACTAAATATTGTTGCAAAAAATATCGTTGTTTACATGCTGTATTCATAACCTACGTAGTTATAACTATATGGTGCAAAGTCCTTTTATTATTATACTCTATGAGACTACACTTTTTATAGCTCTAATCAAAGTGTTACTCTTGTCAACGCTAATCAAAAATAATGTGATTAGAATCAATTCATATTAAGAATAAATGATCACTACTCACAATTTAAATTAAGAATTAATTACTTCTTGACTTCAGTCAGTAGTCAATTGAATAGGCATGTTAACTGTGAAAGAATTTGCGAACAGCATTCCAACAATGTATCAAAAGACTAATCAGTACGCCGTCAGCGTATCAACATCAGCATACGAGTATATCTTCCAGTTAATATATTCTCAAACCACAACGTCCTAGATACACCCCCCTTCTTCGATCAACTGTCTCGAGTTGACGACCATTACCTAACCGCGCGCTCCACAAACAACACAAACGTTGCATACTTCAAAACAGAAGTACTTGAGTATCTTATCACAAAGAATTAAAGTTGAAATTCCAATGAAAACCGTAACCGCGAAGTGCAAAATTAATTTTGCTTCATCTACTCTACTCGCTGTTTACACTCTACCGTCGACGTTCGTCATTTAATTAATTCGATATTTGAACGCGGCAAAGTGCTGTCATTTCTTTCGGCCAGTGGTGTAATTTTTATAATATTTTGTTATTAGAAACTGACATTTGATAATCAAAATTAAAAAAAAAAGTTATCACTTAGATAATATAAAAATAAATATAACCATAGATTTGTGTAAAAGTTACAAAGAAGTTTTTATGTTAGTTTTGTGAAGAAAATTTAAAAGTGAAAATAATGGTGAAGTTAACATTGTGGTGATTTAATATGTAAATGTTACAAATGATGTTGGCTGGCGAGGAGGCCAGCATCGAGCTGGTACAGCGGTGGCTCCAAAGACGAGGCAGCGATGAGACTGACACAGGTGAACATTTTGAATTTAATCTAAATCAATAAAAATTTACAAAGATACAGAGCAAAAAGAAACTATAAAGTTCAGGAGAGGGGGGCTTGTGACGTCACTATTAGGTATAATTGTACCTAATAGTGACGTTACACAAAATTTCAACGCGCTGTATCTTCGTCATTTTTTGTTTGAGGAACGAAAAAAAAATACGTGTCCAATATTTTTTGGTAATCTAACTGACGGACTAAATAGATTTTTTTAGTCCTCACTTTACAAAAATAAATATTTTTTCATATAAATTCTCTGACTAACGTTATTACTATAATTTATAAAAAATAAACATACTGTTAAATTGTGTTCATTTATATTTTATGTAGATATGTCTACGTAACTCCTTAGTACGTTAAGAATCCACCCGTCACGATCTGTTGTCGAGTATAACATAAAGACAAGGCAAAATTATTTTGGAAGCACCTATATATTGAAAATCATTTCTCATTCATTCTTCATTCAATTCATACATAGGTAACAACACACATTTATGTCTATTGAGGTAGGACTCAAACGTGACAGTCTATTGCTTATGGTTCTTATTTAAGTATACCTACTTTATTATGTATAGTGAATAATATGCAGGCGAACTAGCTGCGTATGACTTTAATCAGTGTGTGTATTCTAACGACTATGTTGAGGATGTGATTGAAAAGTCTTCTGTAAGATACAGTTAGGTATGGCTTTGCCTAGTGCGTGAGAAGATTAAAAAACAATGTAATGTATTGTAATAGTCGCTGACTCAAGCGGCTGATATACATGTCTGCATACACAATTTGTGGTTCATATAAATTATTTTTTATGTAACGATAGTTGAATCTATAAATTCTCAATGTTTACATAGACAATTTATAGTTCATCATATACATTATTTTTTGTGTAACGATAGTTGAATCTATAAATTATCTATGTCTACATAGACAATTTATAGTTCATCATATACAGTATTTTTTATTTAATGATAGTTGCATCTATAAATTGTTTATGTCTACATAGGCAATTTATAGTTCATATACATTATTTTTTATTTAACGATAGTTGCATCTATAAATTGTTTATGTCTGCATAGGCAATTTATAGTTCATATACATTATTTTTACTAGTTGCGCCCCGCAGTTTTACCCGCGTTTGTCTGCTCCGGTGGGTCGAAGCGTGATTTTTTGTAGCTTATATGTTAATCGAGCTTATTAACTATCCCCGTGCAAAGATCCGCCAAATCCATTCAGTAATTTTTGCGTGAAAGATTAACAAACATCCATCCATCCATACTCACAAACTTTCGCGTTTATAATATTACTAGTTGCGCCCCGCGGTTTTACCTGCGTTACTCTGCTCCAGTGGGTCGGAGTGTGATTTTTTGTAGCTTATATGTTAATCGAGCTGATTAACTATCCTCGTGCAAAGTTTCAGCCAAATCCATTTAGTCGTTTTTCCGTGAAAGAGTAACAAACGTCCATCCATCCATATTTACAAACTTTCGCGTTTATAATTTTAGCGAATATAGTAAGGATTTAACAATAGTTGAATCTATAAATTGTCTATGTCTACATAGACATATTAATATGATTCATCTATCACAAGTATCTGAAGTAGTAAGTAACTACTTCGATCACAGGTTAAAACATAAATTATTATCCTAATAATATTATAAACGATATTATCTCTGATATTATCCTAATAATATAATAAACGCGAAAGTTTGTAAAAATGAATGGATGTATGTTTGTACTCTTTCACGCAAAAACTACAGAACAGATTTGGCTGAAAGTTTGCACGCAGACAGTTTATAAGCCTGATTTAATTTATAAGCGAAGAACGTGTCAATCGAGACAGCCTTTATGATAAAGATTTCAGATAAAGTTCCTAGAGCTATTGTCATATACGGCGAGGGTAGCGGGTGACGGGACCTAGAGCTAGGTGCTCGCGTCGGTCGCGTCATTCACACGGTCAAGGAACGTGGATGCACGATGTATGAACAGCCTTTTGATAAAGATTTCAGATAAAACAACTTCAAAGCATACTTAGTTATTTCATGCCTTGATGTCAAAGAGAAAGCTTACCAAAAGGAAATAAAAAATATTCCAGTAGTACTGACTATTAAATATTCTACTTATTTCTTTGCTTGGTATGTGCTTATTAGTTATCATAATAAAATAAGGTGCTTGCAAAATATAAGCCATCTCTTTCACAGTAGAGTATATCATGTCTAATAATAGTAAATTTTATTATTACACTGTTTGTGTTCGTCGTAGTGATCGTCTGTCTCGTGGATTTTCCCAAATTGTCTTTCATATCCTTTTTCATAATTATAAATACAATAAAAAAAGAAGAAATCAAATTGGTCAAATCGTTCTCAAATAAAATATATAAATATAAATTAAACGCCAAATGTTCATTTTTATATAATTTTATCTGTATTGGATTAAAAAAAAAAAACAGAAATTTATTTGCTAATAATACCTACTATCTAGAGATGGCATATATTTTGGAAGCACCTTATATACTAAGACTATAGTAATATACACATCAGTAATTAACCTTATTTCCTTTATAATGTGTCTTACGTCTTTATTACGAATTTTATTTTAAATTATTATTATTTTGTTAAAAGAATCAATATTTTACAGAAATGTCTTCATTACCGTAAACTATGGATGACTATACTAAATATACTATCAACAATTAAAAAGAAGACATATATTTTGGAAGCTCCTTATATAGCTTAATCAATAGTAGCAAAATTAATTAAACGCAAGACTTCATATTATTATGATTAACTACTAAAAAGTAAAGTAAATTCTATACTAATATTATTAGGTTGGGGAAAAAGTCTTTTCGCATTATAGTAGGTATGTCTGAACTTGTAATAAATTCTCTTTGGCTATACTATTTGTATCTGGCTGGTTTTGGTATCATTGAAAGTTTAAATTTTAAAGAACATAATTCCAAATTCAAATAAAGAAAATGTGTGATTTTCATTTGTATATCGTACTGTCAAGATGAGTGAATCTAATGAAGAAATTCGATACATTTTAAAATTTTCCCTTTTTAAACGCGTATTAAAAAAACATGTTTTAAATTTGATGGTTGCTCCACAATTTGCCTTGTAGGCATGTTTAATAATGCTATAAACACCAATTTCATTTCTATCAGATGTAGGTCACTATACAACTTTATACGGATGCGAAACTAATTCTCGTTATGTTATACATTAATTTATTTAATACTAGCTGCGAACCGCGGTATTGCGTGTCGGAGTGCGATTTTTACAGCCTAAATCCATCAACGCAGGTATACATAAAAACATTCAAATCGGTCCAGCCGTTTACGATTTTATAAAGGACATACAGACAAACATTCATTACATTGTGTATGTGATTTGAATTCTAACCAATGAGGTATTATTTTTCTTTATTGCACATAAAATACATATATTATGCAGAAATACAATTAGCACAAAGACGAGCTTAATTCATTTATGATTTTTCCTCCAGGAAACCCCTACTGCAAATTTTCAGACAAACCAAACTATTTTTACGGGTGCAAAGAAATAAAATATATCCAACAAACATTCCCTTAGAATCTCGCTGTACCAACTTAAAATATATTTTTTTTTTTTTGGAACTTTTACGTGATTTTGTGTGAATTTTAATTTAAGTGAGACTGGGCTGGACATGTCTGCCGCATGTTATGGGTCCCAATAAACGCGCGACGCCATCGTGGCAGGCCGAGACGAAGATGGCGGGACGAGCTTGACTCCTACCGTAGGGACTGGCCGGCACTCGCAAAAGATAGAGTTGTGTGAAAAAGGGAGAGGGAGGCCTTTGCCCTGCAGTGGGACAAGACAGGCTAGTTAGATTAGATTTGATAGATTGGAATTATATTAATAGACCTTCAAAAACAGCTCTATTCTTGCCATCGTGGTGATGTGTTTACAAGAGCACCGGACAATGGTAGTCGAAATGCCTTACGCCGAAAAGTTTATGGAGGCCGAAAGGGATAAGCAAACTAAAGAACTTGATCTGACTTGTAACATTGTTGTTATGTGAAATATCGATTACCGATCGTTGTACCAATAGTGGTAATCGCCCATGGTTTAATAACCCTACATATAAAAAGTATCGTATCAGTTACACTTAAAAATGAACTTATACTTGTATAAGTTTTAATGAATAAATTAAGTTATACGTGTACAAGTTACACTTTCTAACTAACTTATACTTAAATTAGTTACACTTTATATTTAACTTATACTTATGTAAGTTACACCTTGAAATTTACTCATAATTGTTGAAGACAAAGATAAAGACTAGCGAGGTCTGTACTGCCACATCAAACTTTACAAAAACAATATAAGTTTCCTAAACCAAAATTAGCCATTTAACTCAATTATATTCAAGTTATAAACAATTTACACAGAAACATAGACAACTGCCGTAGCGTAGCGGTATTTGGAGAAATTGAAACCTCGGAAGTCGTGGGTTTTATCCCCACGCCGGACAAGAAATCTATGTGAAAATTTTAAGATTTCGTTCTGGATCTGGATGGTTGAGGGACTAACCTACGTGCCTCGGAAAGCTCGTTAAACCGTTGGTCCCGATTGTTATAACATCATCTTTAACAATTGTAAACCGTAGGGATTGGGCAGCAGCGTTTCCTTGTGTATTACTTCGTAAACATACCAAACAGCGTGGTAACTATGGTAAAAACCCTTCCTCGGGAGGAGGCCCTTGTTCAGCAGTGGACGTTGTACCGGCTGATGATAAGTTACTAGGGGTAATTTAGAGCAAAAACATCTAAAACTTACGCATATAGAATATTAATGTGTTATTCTACCAATTGATGACGATATTAATAAATGTTAATATGTCATCAAAATTCATGTCGCTTGAGTGTTAACAATTAAGTGTGTATTTGGATATTTGCGGCGTCAAGACCAAAATATGCTTATTATACAACTCGCGCATACGCGAAAAATATTGCAATTTTTTTGTTATAACAACTAATAAAGATAAAATATATAACAACTGGTATAAGGTATAACGTGTTTTACTAGTTCCATAGCATCCTTTAACCATTCTTAGAAATACATTACTTGATCTTCATATTATTACAATTTCGAATAAACTTTATCACATAATGTCAGTACGAAAAAAAAGGTGCTAGTGGTTTTTTTTATTAATAAGCTACACATTTTTTACTCTTAAGAATTTCTCTAAAAAATATGTATTCTAATACATTACATTTATACTTCTTTGCATGCTAATGTGAAACTTATACCTATTGTTCGCAGGCAGCTCGAGCGGGTCGCCGGGCGCGCGCGCCGGTCGCCGCTCGTCGCTCGCCCTCACGCCCGAGGACGAACCGCTAGTTGATGTCGCCGTAAGTTGCTCTTCACTTGTTGCTATTCATTGCCTACTTAGAGTAATGAATTTACGTTCATACACATGTATATTAATAGGCCTTCCGACTTTAACCTCAGCAGCCAATACACATAATAAACATATTACAGCGTACAGGTGTGGGCGCGAACACAAGCATACTCTCTCTTCATTTACTCTCGAAATTGAGAAATTGACGGTAGTTGCCGAACCCCTGCGCCCCACCACGACCTATGAAAGATCAGGCGCAGGAAAGTTAGCTTATCGTGTTCTCTGATTTCGGGCTAATATTTCAGTTCTAGTAAGTTTTTTTTCCAACGGGTGATCGAGCCCGGAACTTTGCTCGTAGTCTGCTAGACTAACTAGACTGCTAGGAACTATAGTTAGGTTGACAATACGTCGTATCATTAGAAATTACGTCATAAAACCCGACAGGTCAAACGATACGACATAAATGCTTTTAGTCTCTTTCCGGACTTATCTCAAGCCGTATGACTTCCGTTTTTTCCATTGCTTCGTGTTATTTTTTTTTTATTAATTGTGTTTTTAACGTCATGCATCTTTTTTTGCTTTTTTTTCGCTAAAAAATCTTCGGAATTATTATTGAAAAAGTGTAAAAAATAATATAATTAGGTACCAAATTATTACCAATCTTCACTACATAGTATAAAACAAAGTCGCTTGCCGCTGTCTGCCCGTCCTTGTGTATGCTTAGATCTTTAAAACTACGAAACAGATTTTGATGCGGTTTTTTTAATAGATAGAGTGATTTTAGAGCAAGGCTGTTTGATACATCAGCATTGCACCCGTGCGAAGCCGGGGCGGGTCGCTAGTATATCATAATCAAAAGGGTCGGTAGCCTATATCATATCATAACTTAAAATACATATATATAACTAAAAGTAGCTAATTTAAAATAAAACTAACTTATAATTCACCCGGACAACTTTCGCTGTCATAGCAATCTCTTCATAAACGACAAAAACAGCGCTCTTTGAACGACCCGTGGAGAAAATTTAAAGCCAACCATGACACAAAATTGGGTGTCTAACAAAGACAAAGCGATGCATAACAAACAATCGTATTAAGATTCCGACTAAGTCAAGGCGCTTAGAATATGTTAACATTCTGTCAGTAGCCAAAATATGGCGCAATCACAACTTGTTTTGAAAGTTCGATTGGTTAATGAAATTTCAAATACAATGTGGACTAATAAAGAGAGATGATTTATGTCTGTGTACGTGTAATAAATCAGCTGGTTTTGCAATTTTTCACCATTATAAAGCACCGTTATCTAGTACTTTACTTGCTTATTTTATCAGCCTGGTGATGTCCACTACTGAGCATAGTCCTCCTCTTCAACAGACCTTGGCAAGGGGGTTGGTGTTTGCAGTACGATAGGAGTGTCATTGAACTGATAGATGCTGCTACCCATCCATCACGTGAAAAGTATGCGTTGTTTTGAAGCCAGAAACCACACGGCTTTTATCAGCAAAATTTTATAATGAGGATCAACACGCGCGTAGCTTTCATACAATAACTAATTCATAATACACATTTTTGAGTATGGAATATTTTAAATTATTGTTAAATATGGGAAAGATATGTGTGAAAGTTCAGGTATTCAGAAGCAACCTTTTTTCTGTTATCATTGGCAAAGACACATTCGGCCCACTTAATAAAATTAATTTCGTTCAAAGTGTACTAACGTAAACGTTTGTAAGCGAAACTGATATAAGTATAATTTAGTTTTATAAAAATGCTTAGTTTATTAGGCGCTATTAAATAATGAGAAATTCACCATACAGAAAACCACAACCAAATGAAATGATTGATTAATATTGTGTTCCTGTCTGTGAGGAACACAATATGCTTGTGGCGTTGCTAATCCACCTATAGTTTGGTAACTACGTATACGAATAGTATAACGCATACAGCGTTTGCGACCTTCCGATGCTCTCACAGACCCGACGTCCGAGAGGCCGGCGAACTGTAAAGTAGAGCGACAGTTGCACAAAACTTCCCTAAAATACAAATCGTCAAAATCCCTCAATCTCATCGCCAGCGACCGCCCTGAGCCGAGGTCCAAGTCCCACAGGGGACGCCCTCTTGCGCAGGTTGCTTAGTTTGTATTGTTTCAACCATTTATTTAGGCTGGAGCTCTGCTCGCCTTTATGCCCGGTAACAAACGCCTCATGGCTAACTACATATGTCCGTCCGAAAAAAAAGCAGTGTTTGCGGTCTACGGTAACCGCTAATAGAACTCTTCATTCTCGAAGTCGAAGATTGAGACTATCGTAAGTCTATATTACCGCATACAACTTTACAAAACAGTATCTGTTTCACAAATAAGACAAATGTTTAAGTTTTAGAATTTACTTTTCAAATTAACTTCTAATCAAGTTATAAACAATTGACAGTAACAAGGGGTAATTTATCAAGTTAGATCAGAAGGCTGGGGAGATTAACATAGAGTGATTGAACAAATTGTGATCATTGTAGGTACAAGTCGGATGAGTTGCCGATATTGTAGCTATTTGAGTAACACTAAAGTTCTGTTATCAAAGTTAATATTTAATTATATATTTGCTTGTGTATTGTGTTAATAATGAAGCAAGGGAACTCTGTCTTGTTAACCCTGAGTTGGTTTACCTATGTCTATATTAATACTATAAAGAAGTAACGTTTTTAAGTTTGTAGAGAGTAATCGCTGGATATACTGAACTGATTTAGAAAAATCTTTTACCAATGTAAAGTCACATTATTTAAGAGTGTCATAAGTTATAATTATTTAGTCAAGGGGACGGGGTCTACGCAGATGAAACCGTGGGACTGCTTGTTAGTCCTATTAATATTATAAACCGCGAAAGTTTGTAAGTATGGATGGATGGATGGATGTTTGTTTGTTACTCTTTCACGTAAAACTGAACTACTATTGAACGGAATTGGCTGAAATTTTGCACTGGAATAGGTTATACCCTGAATTAACATGTAGGCTACAAACATCACGCTCCGACTCACTGGAGCAGAGTAACGCGGGTAAAACCACGGGGCGCAGCTAGTAATATTATAAGTTTGAACGTGTAAAAAATACAATAATTTGAAAAAATAGAAACCCCTCGAGATGAATAAAAAAAATTTTATTCGCAAACTTTACTTCGTGGTCTGTAAAACGCAATTAGCGCTTAATCTCGAAGAACATTGCACTTTCTTTGTGTATAAAAAGTTATGTTCATTATTTACTATAAACAACTAAAATCTCAGAGGACTGTAATGTTATAACCAACAAGTTATTCTCCGTGGTTTCCCGTGGGAATTTCTTCTAAAAATGAAGTGGCATTCGATGGGTAAAATATTTTTAAATTAGTTCAGTAGTTACACAGATTAGCCCTACAACTTCACCTGCTATTGACTGACGGATCTATGCTTAGCCTAAATCTCTTATAGTAAGTACTTCAAACTTGGAAGTTGATCATGATTAGAGAATCATGGTCAATCATGACTAACCTCGTGACCTTTAGAGAATATAAATGGGTACCAAAGTTTGTATGGCAAAATCAAAACCTGTACGAGCAACAGCTTGTCACTACATAGTATAAAACAAAGTCACTACCCGCTGTCTGTCCGTCGCTATTTATAATTAGGTCTTTTAACCTACACTACGGATTTTGATGCGATTTTTTTAATAGATAGAGGGATTTAAGCGGAAGGAAGGTTTATATATCTTTCCAAGCGCCGGAGTCTGAGAAGTAGCGTCCGTCTTACTCCTCAAGCTTCCACGTGCTCAACGTAGCCCCCGCAGGCCGCTATAGCCAGTCACATTTATAATAATGGGAGCTAAGCGTGTGAAGCTAGTTTAAATATTAAATAAATAAGATTAAACAATTCCATTATGTTTGGCAAACATTATCGAATTGTTAAATTGTTAAAGCAAACATTGTTTGCTTTCTGGCTATCTGTGTACTAGTGTGGAATGTAAAGAGAACAACGTCAAAGTTAAAATACTATCAAAACCATAGAATCAGCAATTTTAAATGGGAATAGTTCCTACTAATATTCTATTAATTAAATTTACAGCAAACAAACTGCTCCACTCAACTTAAACATGAAACAAATTCAATACCTATCACAAAAATTTTAGTTAATACAATTTTCACAAGTGGCTCTCAACTTGTCGGGGCCGAGTTATTAATATTTATCCAATTTGAGAAACATGACAGCTACGTTAGCTTTAAAACGTTGATATTTGTAATGCAATTTCATTCAGATCCATTAAACTGTCAAGTTTAGTATCGAAATTTATTGGAAACATCAGTTTTAACTATATTAAAATGAAAAATTGAGTTTTAGCTGCATCCAGGAATGACTATATTAAAACACTAGCTCCTGCGCGCGGTTTCACCCGCTAACTCCCGTTGCCATAGGAACTTCATGATAAAATATAGCCTATAGGTAGTCTTCGTAGTTAAATGGGCTATCAAGCAAGCAAACAAACAAATTCTTTAGCTTTATATATTAGTATAAAATTTCGTCTTAAATGACTGAATGAAGACCCATCGCACAGCCAAAACCGTTGATCGTAGAGACTAAATACTTGCAGAGTGTAAAGCTTTATTTATATGACGTAGGTGTGATAAGGAAGGATTTTTAGAAATGCAATTCTTGATGATATAACTGAGAGATTAACAGTAGTGCAAAGAAGATTTGAAACAGTTTTGCGACACTTTTTTTTCGGAAGGACTTACGTAGTTAACCACTAGGCTTTTGCTATTTCACCGGGCATAATTTTTTGACACTTTTGACGGTGTATTTCTACGTTGACTTGCAGATACTCGTTGCCTGGTAATAACCCCTTCCGACCCTAAGTTTGCAAAACACCTTCCGATATCCTTTAATTCCGAGAGACCCGTGAACTATAAAGTAGATCGACAATTGCACAAAACTGTCCTAAAATTCTAAAAGTCATAATTCCTTCACAATTTACCCCGCCAGCGAGCACCGTCTCGCGCAGGTTGCTTTGTTCGTAGTTATAAATTTATTTTAATAAAGCTGGAGCCTCGTCTTTATGGCCCGTGAAGTAGCAAAAGCTAAATACCTATATGTCCGTCGGAAAAAAATATCTATAGCTAAATACATCGGAACCTTAAAAATGGCGCTTCTATATCTAAATCTAAATGACTCCTTATTGCAATTTCAAATATGGGCACTTCAAGTTTATTAATGAGCTCTAGCTAGCAGCTGTTCTAATAGATGACCTTGCGGTGCATTAGCATACGACATTAGGCAGGCCATTCTCAGCACGTGGCTTTAGCTGTACCGTTAGTTGCACTTGTGTATGTAGGTACCTACACAAGTGCAGGTTGGTTCTTTAGTATTTAGTATACTATTCGTGCAATATGAGTAAAGGAAAGTTGAACATAGAGTCAGACATCACTTCTTCGACATCTGTCGATCGATTCATCGACTTTTATAGATAGAGTATTCATGAGGAATATTATATGCATAATTTTTTTGTCTGTATTATGTAAATTATGCTTTGTATATGTTTTAATTTTGCACGAGAACTATGTTTGACAAACTAGTATTGTTGGACATTGAGCCATAACAAAAACTCATACCAAAGTTTTAATTAAAGCACAATAAAAAATATTCATCCAATAGAAATAGAAATACCTAGTATTTAAGTTTACTGAAACGAAATGATTTGTTTGTTGTAGTACTTACAATCCATCTACGTACCTATCTACTTTTTCAATACCATTAAAAGTTACAAATTAAAATCATTTCGAACGTATGTCAGGGACGCTGCGCTGTTTGTACAACTTTAATGATCAAGTATTGCAAGGCACTATTGATAGATCCCATTGATGTTATGATCGCCGTCTCTTTGTCTCTTTGAGGGTAACTTTTTTTTGCAAATTGTGTATTATTCTTATTATGAGCCTGATGTGCCCACTGCAGGGCAAAGTTCTCCCTTCCATGGCGAGACGAACTGGACTCTTTCCTGAAGGATTGGTGGATGGAAGGAGGGGCTTGTGATTTATTTATATACATATACTAGCTGACCCGGCAGACTTCGTACTGCCTCAATCGATACATAAAAGACCTAAACATTTGTATAAAATAAACTGGGCCGTAGAGACTTCGTTTATGCGGTACTCCTACCCCTACACTACCCCTACCCTACACTACCCCTACCCTACACTACCCCCACCCTACACTACCCCTACCCTACACTACCCCTACCCTACACTACCCCTACCCTACACTACCCCTACCCTACACTACCCCTACCCTACACTACCCCTACCCTACACTACCCCTACCCTACCTCTACCCTACCCCTACACTACCCCTACCCTACCTCTACCCTACCCCTACCCTACACCTACCCCTAATCTACCCCTACCCTACCCTACACCTACCCTAAAAAATCTTGGCAAAAAAATTCAAGTTTTTAATTAACAAAATAAAGCTCAAATTGACTCTACATTTTAGTTAGAAAACGTTTGTATGGGAAAAAGAAAAAGGCTGTTTTAAGGGGTTTTTAGGCAATTATTCGAATTTTTCTCGCCGTAAAAACCATCCTTGAACTTCCACGAACATAAAAAAAAAAGAATTGGCTAAATTGGTCCAGGCTTTGTAGAGTTATGCGCTTACCAACACATTTTGCGATTCATTTTTATATTATAGATAGACTTTGATAGAAGTTACGTTTCGATAGCAAACCATCCCGCCAATTATAATCAACGATTACAATATCATTTTTTATAATAATGAAACTCATAAAATACCGAGGACAAGTCAATAGTCTATTACTAGTAATACAATAGACAAAATGAAGTTTGTTTGCAATCATTATGTCTCCCCTCAGAGAAATAATAATTCACAAACGAATTCAATAGAATAAATTGAAGATTGAATAGAGACGCTAAAGTAATCAGGTATTGACACAACCATGAGTTTGAGTCTGATGGCATCAGTTATTGGTTTTATGGTGTACAAGCTGTCCCGCGCGGTTTTACCCGCATAGATCCCGTTCCCGTGAAAACTTTAACTTAAAATATAGCCTGTGACACTCACAGATGACGTGGCTTTCTACTGGTAAAAGAATTTTCAAAATCGGTTAAGTAGATACAGAGATTACCCCTTACAACGACACAAACTCAAAAACTTTACCTCTTTTGAACTGAATGACACACGTGTTCACGGATCGAGCGTTTTTTCCGGACTGTCTTACCTTCATCATCAACATCAACCCGTACAACGTCTACTGCTGAACATGGGCCTTTGTCATGGCAAGGGTTTTTGCCATAGTCACCACGCTTGGCAGGCGCTGCTGCCCGTTCCCTGGTATATTGTAAATAGATGATGTAATAACAATCGGGACCAACGGCTTAACGTGCTTTCCGAGGCACGGAGGGTAGTTCCTCAACGACCCAGACCCGAAAAAAATCTTAGAATTTACACAAAGATTTCTTGTCCGGTGTGGGGATTGAACCCACGACCTCCTAGACTTAAAGCGAGCAAAATACCTCTACGATACGGAGATTGTCTTACCTTGACATTTCCCTATGTACAAACAAATACTTATGGGTGGATATTTAATCAACGTCAAGTAATAGTATTTTTTTTATTCGTAGTATAGAAATATTTCATAATAATGATCAGGTATATATCTAATACAAGGTCAGTAGACCGGATGATCAAAACCTTTTTAGAAAGATTTTGTTATTTGTTTGACATTACTCAATTTTTTGAAGTCATTGCATTTTTTACTAGTACGTAATACCCAAGTGCTGTATAAATATAATTTATTTTATAAAATAAAATAAAACAGTGCAGTTAAGATGCTTGTAAATCTTAGGTATTACTGGCGGGTTACTGACCCTTTCACCTCCCTCTGTCTGCGAAGTTTCCCATTTACGGTAATGCAACATAAAATAAGGGCAAGCTCTTAACTTATTTTGTTGGAACTGCTATTTTTATTTATTTGAGATGCTGAGAATAAAAAAGTAGTTGAGTTTAAACAACATAATTGAATAAAATAGTTTATCAATTTTCACTTGATTTATTATCTACCCATGGTGTTCACAACAGTCTCATGGTACAGCTACATGAGGTCAAGGTTCGAATCCGCGTGAGGTATACTTCGCATCGCAATTATTCGCCATCTCAATTGACGGGCCGAGTTTTTATTCGATCTTTATTGTCACAAAAAATACCTTCTGCTACAAAGTATCAGAAACGATAATTTACTTTAGATTGATTTAAGAAACATATTGATTTCCGAACATAATAAAATCAAAAGGAATGAATGGTTGTCAAAAGGACTTCCAGAATATTTTTGTAAGAGTTTAATATTTTACAAATAAAGTCAATTTCGATTTCTCTGTAAGTTGAATGGGCCAAATCACACCGAGAATTAATGATTCTGATCTGGTCAATGATTCTTTGGAAATCCCAACAGCTTAAACGCTATGATCTCCCTTAAAGGACTACAAGCCTAAAAGGACTACCTACGAGTAGGACAAATTTAGAGCTAGTTAAATGATGAACCTTGCAGAATTGGTATTCTGCAAGACCAAGTTGTTGTCATCAATTAACATTATTGATTAATATTATGTTCTTTAGCGTGGATAAGATTGTCAGAGCCATGAGCCATATGGTTGGCCCATTAAGACAATTTAATTAAGACATTAAGATAGTATTTTTACGTACGGATTTATGTAATTTGCCACGAGGCTTTTGCTTCTTCATCGTATTAAATAGTTCGTAGTTTTTAACTACAAACAAAACAACCTGCGCAAGAGGGCGTTGCCTGTGGGACTTGAACCTTGGCTCCCTTAGCCTGAGCCTAGCTTCTTGGTTTTTTAGCAGAGTTTTGTGCAACTATTGCTCTACTTTAAAGTTCTACTTCGACTTACTTACTCGAACTTCGGGGCTACAAAGGTATCGCGAGGTTTGAAGCAGATATAGTGTTGTACAACCGTTGCATTATTTATAATGTCACATTTCGTCAAATGGATTAATCATATTGGAATCGTTTATATGCTGATACAGAAAAACATAACTAAACATCAACCCATCCTCACAATTATTTGCATTAATAGGACAGATTTACTTTTAATGGTTTCACGTGATGCGCGTCTGATTAATCATCATTTGTCCAGTCATCAATTAGTTGTCCCATACATCTGATAATCACAATACATCAAGAATAATCAACGGGCTTTTAACTTGGCTATCAATAAACATGATGTGTTGAACGTTTGTTAGCTGTATGTTTCGGAAATTACACTGCAGTGCCAATATGTTTTATCGTTAATGTTAAATTTATATTAATCTGTTATTATTAGGTATCTATAGATTTGTATTCTGTGATTGGACAACTTTTTCTCTCTCTTTCGCGTTACGCGTCCCATTTAGTGGTGGGGTCAGCCTACCTTATTTGTATCTTTCTCTCCGATTTATCATTCACATCGTATTCGACAACCTTCCGATGCCCTCGAAGACTCGAAGTCCAAGAGGACCGCGAACTGTAAAGTAGAGCGACAAAGCGTAGTTGCACAAAACTCCCCTAAACTAAAAGCCATAATCCCTCAATCTCCCCGTCAGCGACCGCCCTGAGCCGAGGTCCAAGCCCCAAAGGGGACGCTCTCTTGCACTCCTTCCTGTACTTAAGTTTCTTAGCTTGTTTTGGTTTTTGGACCGGAGGTGAAAATGTGTAGTGCCAAAATTCCTGCTACATTTAGCCTCCACTCCAATTTATCTTTGGAAATATTGCACTTCTTTATGTCCTTCAGCGCTAAGCTTTTTCAACGTGTTTTGGCTCTGCTTCTTTATTTATTACTAGCTTCCCGTGCGCGGTTTCACCCGCGTAACTCCCGTTCCCGTGGGAAATTCATAATAAAATATAGCCTATGTTCTTTCTCAGGCTCTAGACTATATCTGTACTCTCTTTACGTGGCCATCGAAGAATACTCTTCTGCAGCTTATCGGCAATGTCACGAACACCAAGGCTCACAATAGGATGACGAAGGCACTTCGAACATACTCGTCGTTTCTGTCGAACCTGGGACGTCCCGTGCGAATCTATAACTTTTTTATTATTATTTGAATCTAACATTTTTTTTTCTAAATTCATACATGGTTAAAAAATCTCGAATATTATTGATGTAATCAATGAAATCGTTATCCTGACTATATTTTTAGTAACTATTGTTTCTTTATCCACTTATAGTTTACTAGCCATCGCGCGCGATTTTATTATCATAGCTCCTTTCTTTAAGATATACGCTTTTTACGTTCCTTTGTATTATATTTCAAAATTGAGATTAATCAAATTCGACCACCGGCAGGACTCGAACCTGTATCTTAGGGCAAACCCATAATGCCTTAACCAATTAGGCTACGGTGGAACCCTACCGGTCATCGAAATTTATCAATCTCTTTTATAACACGTCTCTAAGGGGGACGATCCTTTGTATTGTTTTCAAATAAGGAAACGTTTTAAAACTGTTCCAGTCGTTTTGTGTATCTTCGTTGCAAATAATAACATCTATTTTGGCCTTTAATGTACCTAATAACAAATAGATAAATTATTTATCATTCGTGGATATCTAATATATATCCGAATGATTTGATTTGCATGTTAAACACAGTTTTGATAGCAAATGAATATATGTAGATATGATTTTAATTTGTTAAGCGATCCTGAATTAGCTCTGAACATTCATAGCTCTAAGATTTAGAAATGACACGTTAATTTATTATGACAATATTATGTATGTTAGGTACTAACTTTATGGTAATGTTGTATAAGTCCAACGGTAATAGAGATGTATTAGTTATAATTTCGCACTGAAAAAACTTTTTATAAAAAAGGTTAAAAATTAATAAAATTGAAGTGACTGATTGTAAAAAATAGAGATTTATACTAAATAGCTACTTAACAGTAAAAAAATCTGTCTGTCTTTTTGTTCCGGATAATCTAAGCAATGGCTGGATGGATTTTGACCTGACTCACTGGTAGATAGCTTATTTTATAAGATTCTGTAAACTCTACCTCTACCTACCTACCTCTACCTATCTCCACGCAGGTGGTTTTTGACGATCCCGCGGTGCCATATTAGGGTGCCGTCGGCGAGCGGATTGCTTATGCGTACCCGGCCCCCGGCAACGGCGGATAGAAGGAGTGTCCGGGAGGTTTTAGTGGTGTAGGGTCCTCTACTCGTGGTATGAGTTTAGCATACCACGCTATGGAGAGGGCGAGTCCCACATATCCCACCGCCAGCGCGCGTATACGCTGCAGCGGCGATGGGAAGGCGTAAAAGAATTTCAACCCAAAAAAAAATGGTTTTTGACGGCAGCATTATTTTGTATCACACAGGAAAACGCTACCGCCTATTCCCTAGTAAACGATTGTAATAGATGAGCTTATAAAAATCGGGGCCAACGGTTTAGCGTTCTTTCCGATGCACGGGGGTAGTCGCTTCACCAACCAGTCCGAAATGAAATCTTAGGTTTTACACGATGCTTATATCGCTACACTAAGGAGGTTGTTGATACTGCATAACACCTTTATCGCTTGGAGGTCATCAGAACTGAACTGAATGAACGCTATAGAAATTGCTAAGCGTCATCTATGGTAAATTATAAGGAAACTGATAGGGATCGTTGGCTTTTGACAAATAACTGAATAGGACTACTTACTCTGTGTTTTTTCCTTAGTTACAGAACGTATTAAACTGTCCCCATAAAAAAAGTAAGTTATAATCCCTCAAGCTCATCGCCAGCGACCGCCATGAAACGAGGTCCAAGCCCCACAGAGGGCCCCTCTTGCCCCCCGCAGGTTGCTTAGTTTGTAGTTTTTAAAACATTTATTAAGGCTGGAGCTCTGTCTATGCCCGGTGAAGTATCAAAAGCCTCGTGGAAAACTACGTATGTCCGTCGGAAAAAAAACACTGCACCTATCCAAGATGGCCTCGTTTAATTGTTATTGTAAACATAAGCGTATTGAGGTGGTTAGTAATACTAGAGAACTGGCAGCAGCATTTGCCTGTGTGTTTAACAATTAAATGGCGGTCACAAAACCTCAGTCACCATGCTTGACGACTGTCAAGCATGGTGACTATGGTAAAACCCTTGTTGCAAGAAAATGTTCTCAATTCGATCTCAGTTTTGGTCTCAATTGGTAACAGTAGTTCCAGTTGGAATGTAGCGGATATAGTATGAACGCAAACTGTCTCCTACGGTCACCAATCCACATGGCATTAGGCCCTTAACGCGTCACAAAGGATTAGGACAAAATGACAAGTACATTCTTAATCAACTGCAAGATATCAATAAAATCGTAACAATCTACCCTTGAACAAGTCTTACTCCAGATATTGTGCTACAATAACTTCCTAATCGTCATTTAAAATAGCTTAGATATAATTAAGTGTAATCAGTGCTCCTCAAATCGATAACGTCTTATCAACCAACGATTCTTATACTGCTTTAGTTTTGTTTTACATTCGGTGTAATGTAGTCATTGAGAATGCAAAAAGGTGAATTGTGTTATTGAACATATGTGTAATTATGAGAAATAACTATAAATAACCAGTGTATCAAGTATTATTTATTCGGTTATTAAAAGTAATGGTAATTAGTGTTAGTGGTTGTTAAGTTCGAGGACTATATAATACTTAAAATCTAAGTAAACTCCATGAACGCCAACGACGTATCATATTCATCATAGTTCATAGATGTAAGATTGTCTTACCTTTGGATAAGTGCACACAGCATCATAGATATTGGCAGATTATAAAGATATTTGAATTTGCTAACAATTTTGTGCACCTGTTAAGAATTTATCTGAATGTATTTCTAGCGTACTACTTAATAACAAATATTTTGTAGTGCACCTGTTGGACAATTGTTTGAAACTTATCATAACACATTGTATTAATAATTTATATAATAGAAATCATTCTCACAATTTATACTAAGCATATATGTCATGACCCGATCAAAATGCACTGACTAAGCTTTAGAGCAAACATCAACGTATCGTATGACTATGTCGAAATCATGTTCAAATAATATCATAATATCAAGCAACAATTACAATATGATATTATCTACTTAATCACTGATGTCTAGATTGTCATTGATTTTAATTAAAACTTCAGTCTAACGATAATATATGGTTGAAACGGAGCATTATGTAATATTCTGTGTATAATACAATCCTGCTTAAATCTCGGTAACTTGGTCTCAAAAATGGATATGAAGAGTTCGTACGTAATGGAAAATCAACAACCTATAAATAAAACAATCAAAATGGGTTGTTGGGCCAGATTCAAAAGCATGTTTGAAGATAGAGGATTTGACCTAGAATATGAATACGCTCCTCCAATCCGTAGACCAATCAACAACCTCGGAGACAGTCAAGAAGAGACTCATAAGATAGGAGACAGGCGAAGAAAAGAAGAAGTTGTTGCTAAAAAGGATGAACAATCTCTTTCTACCGGTTCAGATAATAGCTTAGACGGTGAATTGACTGGTGTTATAAACTTTTACGAGCAGTTTGCTACACTGGACGGTGAAATAAAGGAGGAAACAACGGAACACGTGTTTAGGAAGTCAGTGAGGCATCGAGTGTCAATGAGACCTAGTGTTTTGTTAACTAATATTATGGAAGAATCTGGTGACACTGAACAGGATGAAATCGAAGTGGTAAGTCAAATATTCTATTTAAAAACAATGCTAGGCGATGTTTTCTTTCAAAGATAAAAAGAATGAACTGTGTTTTCTTTGAGTAAAATGAATTTGTATACAAACAAGATAAGTACAAAGACCGTTAAAATAACAACGCAAAAAGAAATGTCAACAATGAATAGGTATAATAAATATAAGCATTCCTGCGAACAAAAACATACCCGTTTTAATCAATAAGATTATAATCAGTAAATTATAGTACTTATACTTCAGGTACAAGGATAAAATATATAAATTAATTTTTCATTCAACAAGGTTCATGATCTATTTAAATTAGAGTTTTCATCGCGAATCTCATTTATGGGAGATAGTCTTTTGCACTGAATATTTCTTCAATGTCCATTTAAGTTTTAATTGAGCCTATTTCTTAACAAAGAAAACTGTTCAATTTGCCTTATTTTTATATTTGTTTCCAGTGTCTATTTTTTCTAACCTGCGATCTTAGGTTAAGCCCGTAATCACAGCCTTGACTTCCAATAAAAATTAATCTTTTAATTACGCAAATCCCGAGGTGAAATGCCGAAAAAAAAACATTAAGTGTACTATCCATCTGACCTAAGACACACCCAAACATTTTGCATCATTCCCACTGATAGAAAACAGCCGGTTTATCTATATTACACATTATATAAGTAGAACTGGTAGAACTCACAAACCAGTTGTCATTAATCCGTGTATTGATGACAGATTAAACTGTCAATGGAGATATTGAGTGCGATAGTCTGGTCAAACGCCTTTAGTAAAACAGACAGACCAACTTTCACTGTAATTAGTTAATGAGATTGGACTTAGAATGACAGCATTGATTTGGATTGTGGTTATTCATATTATTGCGTATTATTTCATATTAGTTATGTGATATTAAATAACTATACGTTACGTAAGACAAACTCCGTAGCGTAGCGGTATTTGGCTCGCTTTAAATCTCGGTGGTCGTCGGTTCGATCCCCACGCCGGACAGGAAATCTTTGATTAAATTCTAAGATTGCTTTCCGGGCTGGTTGGTTGACAGACTACTCTCCGTGCCTCGGAAAGCACGTAAAGCCGTTGGTTCCAATTATTATAATCGTATATCAAGGAACGGGCAGCAGCGTTTCATTGTGTGTTACAACATAATACTGCGATTACCAACCCGCCTACTTAGCGTGGTGACTATGGCAAATACCCTCCCTCGTGAGGAGGCCCATGTTCAGCAGTGGATGTATACGCGCTGATGATGATGTTACGTAAACCAAAGCTAACATCTTATTGGTCTTATATTGATGTATATTTATCTATTTAAATCCAACAAAGGTCGCTTCTAATTTTGGCCATAGCAGTCTTCCGCCTTCCAAATCCAGTCAATTCTGTACTCCGGCTACCCCTTTCAAGTAATCTGTCCATCTTGCTGGGGGTTATTTCTTGAGTATCCGGAGGGCCCCATTTATTTATATGTTGTTAATTAGGGGTCGAACCTAACCCAGACGCGGTATTCTGCTATACTAAAACCGTATATTTTACTAACTTTATCTGTAATATAGCTATTAATGTACCTTGGTCAGGCAAAATCATCATCAGTGATTATTGTACCACAGTATGTACACATGTGCTATAAGGTACTTAAAAATACACAAGTGGACATATGCGGTTAAACGTCATGTTTATTTACAAAGTATGTCATGTTATCAACAGCTTGCAGCATTCGATCGCTGGTCCGTGAATTAGCCTTGATAAAATATATTGAATGAAACTACAGTATCAAGGGAATTTATACTTTTCTGATTTAATTTTTCGCTCTGGGAACCAGTTAACAAAAGGTTTATAAGATATCTCAATTATTTCCATAAATAATGCAAAATTAACAATGGAACTTTCAGTAATCAAAGTCCAAAATGTTATCGGTTGTTGTCTCGAATTTGTCTAATGATGGCAATTGAAAAAATACGCATATATTCGATGACAGTGCAACTAGTGACAGTTGATAATAAGGTGTAATTTTATTCGTCAAGAAATATGTTCTTTATTTGTGTTTTAAAGATCGAAATATGAATTTGCCACATTTGATCTCCAACTTTATGAGCGCTATCACCGGCGATACAGGTCAACAAAACATGTTTCTCTCCTTCTGCACTAGAAAAATAAAACTTACTATCGAGGTATTTTGCACACATAAATTATTCACAAAAACAAAGCACATCCAGAAACAGAACAACCAGCAGTCGTTCACACAACTACCATTCTAACATCAAAAGCAAAGGTGAAAATGTAATATTATACGTAAAATCTATAGGTAAACAACAATTCAACACAACCACAGGTTGTAATAGGCTACAGTGCAACAATTAATGCTTGAAACCCAATATCCAATTTGCTATATCATTTGGCACATATGACGTGAATATAGAGTTTCAGTTAACACAATGGCCAATAGCTTGAACAAAGCTAGTAGATAATAGCAGCAACAATAGCACATGCGAGGCTGCTCTCCATTCAATCACTGACATTTCTATTGTAAGGGTGTAAGCGGAGTAGATACTTTTTACTTGACTGCTAGGGATGTATCTGTACCATATTTTCTTTCAAAGTCAATATTCCACAATCCTTTTCCAGCGTCCGCCTTGAGCCGAGGATGGACCTCGGAGGTTAAATCTCACAGGGGGCGCCCCCTAGCGCAGGTTGATTAGTTTGTAGTTTTTAAACTCATTTATGGAGCCTGGAGCACTGCTCGTCTTTATGCCCGGTGAAGTAACAATAGCTCCTGGCTACATTTGTCCAATATATGTATTACGAATCCTTTTTTAATTGCATTTAAATTACAAATTAAAATGACTTTGAACCTGTGTTAGGGGAACCCGAGCGTGCAACCTAGATTATCTTTTATTGCAAGGTACAGCAGCTTATCTTGCCATGTACATTTATCATTGCCGTCCCTTTGAAGGGAACTTTATATTTTAAACACATATCCATTTAAAAAATATATATTTATGTAACTTTACAATGGTAAAATGATATCCAATTGGATATCGTCCTGCCATTTACTTGCAAATATTAAAAAATCACGGTGTTTATAAAAAAAAATATATATGTTTTTATTAGCACGATGCACAACGAAAGAACGCATTACAATACCTACTAAGCGCAATAAAAACGCTGCGGTCAATGCGACACCACACCGCGGAGCACTCTTGGCACAGCACGCGTGGTATCCGGACGGATTTCCTTTGATTAAAAGCCACAACAAAAACGAGTAAGAGCTGCTTAAGAAGTGTAAATCTTTGCTTTGTTTTTGATCATTTATTTTTTAAATAACATCTTTTTTAATAATTTATTAAAAAGAACACCCACACTATTGAAATAAATATTCACCATGATTTTTAATGTGTAGCTTATGATTTGGTATGACGATTTGCTATCAGTATTAATAACGAAATTTAAAACTTTAAAATTTAATTTAGACATATTTTTTAGCCAGATAGGTTTAACCCACTATCAATCTCTCGGGAGCTCCTCTAAATACCAGCACCTGCACCAGCAAGACAACCGGTGCCCCGAAAGGTATGCCCGCGAATATTTAAAACCGCAATCTTTGCTGTGCCTTGAGAAAATGCAATTAAAAGTTAGGAAATTGTCGTTGTTATTGAGATTCATAACAACGACAATTTGACGGTCATAAAGAAAAACGTTTTTTCAGTGCCATCTGTTTACTTTTCAAAAAGTTTGTCATTGATTATCTAACTACCATAAAAAAAAATATTTTTCAAAAAAAAATTGACCAATGCAAATTAGTACATTCCCTGTTCTTTATTGCACACAGAAAGTTACATGACATAAACTGTATTAATTGGAAACAACATGTACAAAGGCGACCTTAATTCAATCATGAATTCTCTTCCAGCAAACCTTTAGGAAAGAGATACATGATAATTAGTGCATAGCAAGTGTACAACAGATTTAATTTAAATAATTGCCTGTACCGCTCGGTATGGCGGCGAGGGTAGCGGTTGACGGGATGCGTGCTCTGCGCTCGCGTCGTTGAAAGGTCGAGAAATGCGCACGCCCACTGGTATGTTAAATCAGTTTCGACGAACTTATGAGGAAAAGTTATTAAGGATTTCAAATCATTGTTCGATGACAATACACCAAAAAGGTACTTAGGTACGTCTCATATTAGATAGTGTTAAGCAAGACCGATCATTCATAATAGATATGGCACCAATTAGTCCATCTAATTAACAGATTTGATTACAAGATTAATATTCGTGCCCTATCTAGTTGAATCAACAGTAAACACAATAATATATTTGGACTCTAGAGCTTATATTTCATTGTACTAATAGAATTGTTATGGCGCCGAGTTATCTAATTATTTTGTTATTCGATATTATGATTATGACCTCGATTGTATCGATAGTCTGACAAACATAATTTTCCTGAACGAGGTTCCGGGTAGCAGCAATAAATATGTTTTCAGATATCGTGTGGTTTTCGGCTTAGAGTTGACCACCCTATATCTTTCCATGTAGTAAGAGGCGACTAGGGGGCATAGAGTTGGGCCGGATTGCTTATGCGTACCCGGCCCCAGCCAACGGCGGATTTTAGCGTGTAGGGTCCTCTCCTCGTGGTATGAGTTAGCATACCACGCTATGGAGAGGGCGAGTCCCACATAATCCACCGCCAGCGAGCGAATACGCTGCAGCGGCGGTGGAAATGCGTAATGCATTTCCCACCGGAAAAAAAAGGGTGGCATAGAGTTGATAGATGGTGTTGGCGACTGGCTGGGTAACAGGCCTATTTTGATAAGATTTTTATTTTTTTAACTTGTTCCTTTCTTAATGTTCCCGTACCCAAAGGTTAAAAACGGGACCTTTAACAGAGTTCGCTGTCTGTCTGACACCAGGCTGTATCTCAAGAACCACGATAGCTAGACAGGTGAAATTTTCACAAATGATGTATTTCTGTTGCCGCTATAACAGATTCTAAAAATAAAATATAATAAATATTTAAGGGGGGCTCTCATACAGCAATGTTTTTTTTTTTGCTCGATATCAATAACGGCAACAGGTAAGCACTTGGAATGGTGCGGAACCCTTCGTGCGCGAGTCCGACTCCTACGTGGCCAGTAATTATAGTAATTTTCTTTTTTTTTTCTTTCCTATGACCCTCCTCCTGTCAATAATAAATCACATCAAAGAAAGAATCAGTGAAATCTGTCCAGCCAGTTCACGCTTGATGCCGTGACCAAGGGAAATAGGGATTCATTTTTATATGTGTCACCGGAACAGTAGCTAGTTGATAAACTAACGAGGTTTCGAGTAGTTAAAAAAAAACCTAAGCCCAAATTAATGGGGTTCAACAGGACTTATTGAAGTTGACGTTTTTTTGTTTTGTTACAACATTAGCGTAGTTTCGTTTGGTTAGGTTACGTCAAGTGTTATAACAATTAAGTAAATAATTATGCGCGTTCACTGAAACTGGCAACTAAATTTAACAATATGAGTGGCACGGATGTTGATCAACTTATGATTCCTATTATTTTCCTGTGACTAGATTACTCTGACCCGTAGTTGACAACATGCATTAACTAATTTAGTTTTTCCGCTCGTATGAGAATGTATGCCAATACTTAATATAGGGAGTGACATTTGCTAGTAGCATGCAGGGCTCACACTTTGATCTCAAGCCCTCATCCGTAATTAATCCACTCTCGGAAATGAAAGAAATATCTACCCGTTTTCGCGTGTCTTTCTACCTTCAGGATACTTCACTATTGAGAAAGATTTTTTAAGTTTATATTGGTAAATAAGTACTTAGCAATAAAAATTATTTAGTAATATTCAAGTTTTTTTTTTGTCAGTGAAATTTTTGTGGTGTTATTCCCGTGACAAAACGAGTTCTTCAACCTTAATAAATGATTTTAAAGCTACAAACTGAGCAACTGGCGCAAGAGCACCCTCTGTGGGACTTGGACCTCGGTTAAGGGCGGTTGCTGGTGGGGGATTATGACTTTTATACATTTAGGGGGTTTTTTGCAACTGTAGCTATATTTTGCAGTTACTTTAATAGGGATGACGACTAAAATAATTGTAGTCCGTCAGTTAGATTACCAAAAAATATTGGACACGTATTTTTTTTTCGGCTTGTATAGAAAAGAAGAAGAAAACGAAGAACGAAGACGAAGTTTCAGCGTTCACTCCCAGGTATTATTATACCTAGGTGTAACATCACAAGCCCCCCTCTCGTTAACTTTGTTGCTCTGTACCTTTGTATTTTTTTATTGATTTGGTAAATAAAATAAGATGTGTCCAATAGTTTTTGTTGAAATATATTGTTTAGTCGTCATCCCAATTTCATGGTGAAAACAATAAAATACACCAAAAACTGCCGTGTGGTTTCCGACTTAGAATAAACCACCCCATAGGTATCCTCCCATGGGTGTCGTAAAAAGCGACTAAGGGACATATGGCTGATGGATGGGCAGCAGCATCTATTCACTCAAGGTTTACATCTTACTGCGATCACCAATCCGCCTGCCAAGCGTGGTGATTATGGCAATATCCCTCAACGATCCTGGCTTGTCAAGGTCTGTTAAGAGGAGGCCCATGTTCAGCAGTGGACGGAAACGGGCTGTTGATGATGACACCAAAAACACCCACTAAAGTAATTTGTGCAGAGCTATAGTTTATAAACCTCGAATTTTCTAGAAAATTACTTAACATGGTTCCATAGCAACGTATAAATGCCTTCAAATACTATCGATTCTTCAAACTCATCGACACCGACATACTCAATTTGATAAAATATCGTATTTTGACGTACATTTTTGATAATCTTTATACGCAGATCATAAATCTATCATCGTAATAATATTATCTTGTGACGTCAGAGAAGCGTAAAGGAAATAAAATACTATCCAACGAGAATAGAACAAGGTTACCTGAAAACAGTGAATACAGGTTGTTTCTACTGCCGTGGATATAGTATAATATTAACAAACAATAAACATGTTAAACTATTTTCGTTAATACATCCTCAGCCCGTATCCCACAGTCCCAGAAGTCCACTGCTGAACATGACCCATGGTTGGCCGATCCCTTAAAAACGAGAGTTATAGATGGCAATACAATCGAGACCAACGGCTTAACTGGCTTAAAAAGCTGGTCAAGTGCGAGTCGGACTCGCGCACGAAGGGTTACGTACCATTTTCAATCGCTAACTATTACCGTTAAAAATATCGGGCAAAAAAAAAAAGTTTGTTGTCTGGGAGCCCCACTTAAATATTTATTTTATTTTATTTTTAATTGGTATAGGGGCAATAGAAGTAGGTACATCATCTGGGAAAACTTCAAATGTCTAGCTATCGCGTTTCTTGAGATACAGCCTGGTGACAGACAGACAAACAGACAGCGAAGTCTTAGTAATAGGGTTCCGTTTATACCCTTTGGGTTCGGAGCCCTAAAAAGCACGGATGATAGACCTTTAATTAACCAGATTTGGAAAGAAATCATCGATTTAACATAAAGATTCTTGTCCAGCACGGGACCCGAAGCCGGCCTTACTCATTTAACACTAGGGCACGGGGTATGTTTTGGTAAATGTTTACACAGTAAGTGATATTAATGAAAAACTGTTTCATACGGTTTTATACAGTGGTTTATAACAAAAAAGAACAAAAAGGAAAGAAATACAATTACTTCATTAATTGATCTTGACCTATTTATTATTTAATTGAATTTTAGTGATCTTCAAATTACATTACAATAAGTTTAACTATGAAAACATAGCTTATCAAGTTGAAGAATGTTTCAACGCTTCACTTCACGTTTAGCAGATCAAACATTGTTCGTCGCATTGTTCAGCTAGTTCATCTATAGCTTGGTTCTACAAGGAATTGGAATACAACTTCCTCTAACCATGTTTTTGCCTCCGTACCTACAGGAAAACTGATTCTAAACAGACTACAGAGTTAATATTAATTCTTAGAATCACGATAAAAGTGTTACGTCAACAGTGACACAAATACAAAGGAAATGGAAATACAGAACTACATGACGCGGTGACGATGTGTTTCAAAGAGATGTTAAAACGATTTTTATTCCACTGTTACAGGTTTATAAAAAAAGTATCGCTAAGCAGTTAAAATAAAACACTGAAGCTCTTGCACTGACACTGGACGGTAGTTGCATCAGAGATCTGGTGTTTTTGATTCGTAGAGAGGTTGAATGGTAGGTAATGTCCCCCCCCCCCCGTCTCCCCGACCCTTAGTTTGCAAAGAACCATCCGATGCTCCCGTAGACCCGAAGTCCGAGAGACCCGCGAACTGTAAAGTAGAGCGACAGCTGCACAAAACCCCCTAAAATACTAAAAGGTATAATTCCTCAATCTCATCGCTAGCGACTGCCCTGAGCCGAGGTCCAAGCCCCACAGGGGGCGCCCTCTTGCGCAGATTGCGGAGTTTGTAGATTTTAAACCATTTATTAAGGCTGGAGCTCTGCTCGCCTTTATGCTCGGCGAAGTAGCAAAAGCCTCGTGGCTAAATAAGAAAGTCCTTCCTTTAAAGTTTTTATATAAAGAAATACTTTCCAACCTGAAACTATTTGTGACACAGAAAGTTGTAGTAGTAGTCTTGGTGGGCTTTGTGTCCGTAAATTATGTGTTTGCAAAAAATATTTTAAATAGTAGTTTTAAGAAAATTGAGTCCCACGCTCCGCATCCTCTACCCATACCCTAGGACCTCTTGCACAGGTTACGTCCCTTGTTTCGAGCTCTCCTCACGTTTTTTTTGCCCGGCGGTAATGCATTTACGCTTTCCCAACGCCGCGCCGCTGCTGCATATTCGCGCGCTGGCGGTGGGATATGTGGGATTCGCCCTCATCATAGCGTGGTATGCTAACTCATACCACGAGAAGAGGACCCTACACCACTAAAACCCCCGGACACTTCGATCCGCCGTTGGCGGGGGCCGGGCACGCATAAGCAATCCCGCCCAAATCTATTCTACGGGCAGGAGAGGTAATGGCCTCACCTGCCCGTAGAACTAGCAATAACTTTTTGGACTACATATCTGTTGCGTACAACAAAAACAAAAAGTGTATTCAATGAAATAGCTGCTAGACATTAAACTAAAGGCAATAGAAATACGCCTTGTTTATTTAGATTTGAAATTAGATAAACAACATGATTAGTTTAAGGTCATACGAGATACAAATCTTAATTCCCAATAAGTCACATTTTAGATTTATATCAAGAACTCTGACATAAATGAGTTTTAATTTCGTAACATTGCCGTTAGCTAATTAGATACTAATTTTGTACTTATGTAAATTAATTAATATTAAAGCCTCGTTAGTTGGTCTTATCTGTAATCCTTATTCGCTTTGATTTTAATTTCGCTTTGGCAATACTAAGGTTGCAACCTCCGTAGCGTAGCGGTATTTGCCTCGCTTTAAATCTCGGAGGTCGTGGGTTGGATCCCTACTCCGGGCAGGAAATCTTTGTGTAAATTCTAAGATTTTTTTCCTGGTCTGGTTGGTTGAGGGACTACCCTCCGTGCCTCGGAAAGCACGATATGCCGTTGGTCCCGATTAGTATAACATCATCTATAATAATAGTATATCAAGGAACGGGCAGCAGCGTTTCCTTGTGTGGCACAACATAATACTGCGGTCACCAACCACACCGCACAACATAATAGTGGTGACTATGGCAAATACCCTCCCTTGGGAGGAGGCCTATATTTAGCAGTGGACGTTGTACAGGCTGATGATGATGATGATGACGAATACTAAGGCTAAGTTGCCAAAAATATCTAGTGTTAATTCCGCTCAAAAATGTGTCTATTTGCTTTTTTTCCGGCCTTTTTTAGAGTTTCAGCCGTTTCTAGAAAACCGCGTAAAAATACTTTTTTTACTAAGTTTCCTGTTTCGTCATCTATAATTTGAACTAAATATTTTTGGGTTGACAGTTCAGGGGATAGAAAACCAAATTATGTTTCTTATCAGATACTCGCACGATACAGATACTATAATATAACATGACTGCAGCTGTTCATAACAACAACAATAAACTTATGATCTGTATCAGGTGGTATAGATTTTAATGCTGTTCTAATGAATGTTAAAAAAAGATTAACTGTTCTTGGATTTTGTTTAATGCTGATGATATTTCCGTGTAAAATGTAACTAGATTGTTTGTGTTCATTCTACGAAAACCGAATGTAATATAATATGTCATGTATCTAACATTCCATTGGAGACAATGGATTCTCCATTAAATGACTTATATAAGCAAAAAGAACTAAAATGTTATGAAACGACCTTTTATAGCGTTACTTTTTAAATTTTAGATTTATTACTGTATGTTAACTAGATAGCCCTCCCAAGTCAAAATTGACCACAGCCTTCTGCCAGTTCTAATTAATAACGAACATAATTCATTTAAATATTTGTACAGATGTATCTTTTTAATTTTAGTTGTATAACTTTGTATAAATTAGTTAGCCCACTAAGTCGTTTCAGCCCATGGCCCACCAAATCACAGTTCCCCTGTCAGAAAGGCACCACCTTTTTCAAGATCGCGACGCGCGACGTGTTTGTTCCTTAAATACCTTAATAATAAAGTTACACCGCTTTATCCCACCTATCTTCAATAAATCGTATTTTCTCGGTCTACAAATAAAATAAACCGTCCGCAGTCTAATATTAGTGTGTTAACTCCGTTATATTGAAAGATTTACATCGGCGACATTAATCTTGCTAAGCGCGGACGTGCGTACGTGGCAGTCGACAGATACACACTAACTGAATTACAGAAACGTGCAAGGAATGTTGTACTAATGTTAACAATCCAACGTCTTTTACACTGTTTGAAATTGGAATTTCATTTTTTTGTTTCTTCTCCTCGATGCAGATCTCGCAGTAGAATCATGTATCTATGGAATTTCGTTTTTTTTTCTTCTCCTCGACGCGACTCGATCCCCCTATAGAATCATGTATGTAACAGAAACATGTAAGGAATGTTGTACTAATGTTAAGCATCCAACCTCATTTACACTCTTTGAAATCGGAATATCATATTTTTGCTTCTTTTGCTTGAGCTGATGGGAGTTGGAGAATGGTAGAACAACGAATACATCGATCCGCCAATAGAATTTTGTATGTCACAGAAACGTGTACGGAATGTTGTGCTAATGTTAACCGTCCAACGTCTTTAATACTGTTTAAAGTTGAATTCCATTATTATTTTGTTTATTTTCTTCAAGCTAATGGGAGTTGGCGAATAGCAGAACAACGACTAGGCGGAACCCCAATAGCATCAAATATGTCACAGAAACGCGTAATAAATGTAGTACGATTGTTTTCGGATATTAAAATCACTGAACACATTAAATTTTCCATTTGCAATAATCAACAATATACACCCATAAATGTAACAGTAGATAGTACCTAATAGGTACTTTCTATCACCTGCAGGGATTAAGGGGTGAAGGAAGCAGGGTGCTTAGGGACTGCAGGGTTCCCGTTGGCAGTCTATGGGAGATGCCTATGTTTATCAGTGGACAACCTGAAATCTATGCTACTAATATAGCTAGTTGAGTTCCCCTACAGAACCCCAAAAGGTATAAAATGTTACAGAATCAAAATCGTTTGTGAGCTTTAGGCGTAAATTGAAATATTTTAGCCATCTTGTTTCGGTGTGACGGCGGCCCACACTGATTAATACCTAGCGTAAATTACTATGCCGCTGTTATTTTTTTTCTCATTGTAACAAAGCGTGTATCAAGCTCATCCATAATGTGGTCTACAAAAAGTTACAAGAAATATAATTAAATTGTTCCCTTTGATGTTTGTTATGTTTATAGAATTTTATATGTTTGTTTATTCGTTTTGTTGGTACCTATCCAAATGTGTTTTTGTTCGCTGTTTTTCTTTGTAAATAATTATGTAGTTTTGCAATGAATTATGTATGAATGTATGTTTGAATCACGTAATATTGTTAAACATTATTATAAAATAGGTTTTTAACCGCGTTCTGTTTCTGTGTCGTATCGAGATGTTTTATAGCATGAGTAGGTATAATGTACTACCTGATCAGCATTTCCCTCGCAGTTATAACATTTCTTAAACGTAAAGGTAAACGTTGTTTTCTTGTGCCAAAAATGTATAAATCCAAAAACTTTATAAATATAAATAAAAATATGGGTTACTATGTAACCCTTATTTATGGTAAATGGTACGATACGTAACAATATAAATAAAATAAGTATAAATATGTATATAATTGATCAAATGACAAACAAATTCTTTTATATTCAAATTTAGTGTAAGATAATGGCACATACCTACATACCTACGTCGAATGTTTCTGACGTATAATGGCATATCCGACCTTATGCTTCTGAAGTGAGTTATCTCAGGCTAGATATGCACTTCGAAGTTCGATCGTAAGTAAGCGACCGCTATAGAAACAGTTATCAGCAATTATTTACGTTACAACTAAATTTATCAATCACTTGGAGATTGTGCTGACGATTGCAATGACGTATACCATCCGGTGGTATTGTTACTAATCACTAAATTACTAAAAGGATAAAGTACAATTATTTTCCCGCGAGCGTAAATCCTGTCCCCGTAGGATCTTCGTGATTAGTATAGATTATAGGCTTCCTCGACAAATTGGCTATCAGAGCAGCAGTTCCTGAGATTAGCTCGTGTAAGCAAACAAACAAACTGTTGCTTTGTTTGCTTGAACGGGTTAAGCTCGGGAACTGCTGCTCCGCAATGATTTACGTTACAACTACATTTATCAATCAATTAGAGATTGTGCTGTAGATCGCAATGACGTAGACCATCCGGTTGTTTAGATACTTATCGCTAAATGACTAATAGGTATAAAGTACAACAAGCTTGCCGCGTGCGATTTCAGCCGCGTACCTCCCGTTCGTAAGAACTTCATAATTATACAGGGTGTCCCAAAAGATTACGTAGCTGGGAAGGGGGGTGATAGGGATGGTCACAAGGGTCACCAGAAAAATATAAAAAAATCCCTCTGGGTGTTTAAAAAAATAAATGGCATTTTTTAAAAGACTAAAAATTTTACACCTTGTGCTAACTGTACCTACAAATATGGCTGTATTTAAAAAAAATGCTGTTATGTAATCTTCAATAACAACAAGTTCATCAACATCAACATCAAAAATAACAAGGTGCAAAATTTTAAGTTTTTAAAAAAATGCCATTTTTTTTTAAATACCCAGTGCGGATTTTATTTTTATTTTTCTAGTGACCATTGTGTCCACCCCTGTCACCCCCTTTCCCAGCTACTTAACCTTTTGGGACTCCCTGTACCTAACTACTATCTAACAATAAAAGGACGTTTCCAATAACCAGTAGTTCGTAAGATTAGCGCGTTCAAGCACACCAATTGTTTCTTTGTTTGCTGGAACGCGCTAAACTCTTCAGCTTTATATATTGAGTATAGTATCTATCCACACCAAGCGTTGCCCATCAAAACAAACTGTAATTTTCCGTTGATTTTCTAAAATTTTCCTAACGTTATAACTAATGCGTTCTCATCAATAAAGCGGTGTTGCTGTTCCCGTCGCTCATGATAAGAATATCACAATCAAATTGAACAAAACCTTAACATCAGTAAAAAACATATTTAAAAGTTTTTATGGAAAAAAATACATAATTTTTTATCTTCTTTTAATAATGAGTATTAGCAAAGTTTTGCAGTCTACTAGTATTCTTTCACGTCGGTAGAGCTATGGGTGAGGATCGTACCGGCGACCACAATATCACAAGTCCGACGCCCTAGCCATTGGGCTACGGTCGCTTCATTAATTAATGTTTAACAATATTTTTTGAGTAATAAAATTATACAATTACTAGGTGTCCCTCTGGAAAATATAGCCTCATTTAAAAATACAGCCTACAAATAATGCATGTGAAAACCTCTTATAATCATCATCATCGGCCCGTAGAACGTACTCTGCTGAACATGGGCCTCCTCCCGATGGAGGGTTTTGCCATAGTCACCACGCTTGGCAGGCGGGTTGGTGACCGCAGTATTATGTTGTAACATACAAGGCAACGCTGCTGCCCGTTCCCTTGTATACGATTGATATAGGTAGATGATGTTATAACAATCGGGACCAACGGCTTAACTTACTTTCCGAGACACGGAGGGTAGTCCCTCGGCCAACCAGACCCGAAAAGAAATCGTAGAATTTACACAAAGATTTTTTGCCCGCGCGGCGTGGGGAACGAACCCACGACCTCCGAGATTAATAACAAGCCACATACCGCTAAGCCACGGAGGTTGTCATATCAAACACAAATAATACAAATTTGCTATTGGAAAAAATAAATTGAAATCGGTTCAGTGCAGAGATTATATCCTAATACCTCCCAAACTCTTCTCTTTATAATAATTTTCATTTACTCGATTCCACAATACCAAATAATGAATTAATTGTTCTATAGGTATGGCAAATACGCGTGCCAATAGTATAAAAGTTGAATAAAAAAGGAAAAGAGTAGTGCATGCGTGCCAAAAGTGATACACTTTTGGCACGCATGCACTTCTCTTTCACTTATACACTTATTTCAATATTGAATCATGAGATCTTTAAAATTGATAGAAAATATAACGACAATTCATTTCTAGCAGCAAGATAAGAGATTTACACTTAAATTAATTTCTCTAGTTTTCAATCCTCAAAATATTATCGGAGGAATAGATGATATTGTTCCCATATTTTTAAACAAAATCTTTATTTATTTATTTATGTATACCCAAGAAATAAAGTCAAGAAAATGCGAACTAAAGGCAATGTACAAAGGTAATACCTACTTATTTCTAGCGAAATCTCTTCCAGTAGACCTGCGAAAGAAGATATGAAAATAAAGAAATAAATAATAGTATGTAGGTAGATATACATACATACAATAACTACACATATACTTAAATACATCCATACAATGATAAAAAGTTATAATACATACACAAATATTAATATTATGACGAAGAGGACAGATAGTGATCTTTCACTCTTTTTTTAAAAAGGGAAAGAGTGTTGCAGTTAGGGATATTTGCGGGTAGCGAATTCCACAATCTGACTGCATGGACTGTTAAAGAGTAGGAATAAGAAACGGTTTTGTGGAAGGGGAATCTAAGGTATGACTTAAGATGTGACCTGCAGTGAGCATCGGGAAAAATTACAAAGAAAAAACGTTCACTCAGGTAGGAAGGATATGAGGGATTGTGCAGTATGTTAAAGAGAAGACATAATATTCGAGTATTTCTGCGAAGGCGGATAGGGATCCACTTGAGATCCTTGCGAAACTGAAAGAAATGATCAAATTTAAGAAGGTTGAATATAAAACTTTATATCATTTCTTTTAATATTTTTTATCTGACGATTGAAAAATGGGCCCTAACTCGATATTTATTTATTTTGTTTTATGTCAAGTTATGGAAAATACATTTAAACAAATATTGGAATGCCAAAATCCTTTTCTTATAATAATATATATTTTTATTATGAAACTGGCCACTCTGAAATAAAGTCTTTAAAATAAAGAACATAGAACATCTTCATTTGAATTTAGAATGAAATATTTATCCGCGCGCATTCGTACTTTGTAGTTTCGCTCGGAGTACACTTATTCTTTCTTATTAACAAGTTTACAGTTGTTCAGTAAATTAAATTTATTTTAAACCTCTTAATAAGAGTAATCGCCTTGGTAAGAGACGTAACCGTCCTATCCACATATTCGCCAATTATGTGCATCTTCATACAGTAAAACTTTGTTAAGTGGGTTGAATAAGTGAGAAACCTCCATAACTGGAACTCATGCTGAAGTTGGATATTTATTTATATCTGGATATCTGAGACACTGCATAAGTATAATACTTCTGTAAGTGAGAAAGATTTTCAGGTCCCTTAATGTCTCACTTAACCAGGTTTCACTTTTGTAGTGTATGTGTAGTCAACTACCCTCACACAGACCAACACTGACTCGTGCGCACCACGTAGAGGTGTGCAAAGTTGTTACTTTTCCGTCACCGTGACCGTCGTTGCAGTGACTCGAAAGTAACCGTTAAAATAATCGTGACTTTGTCACGTCAGTCACTCTCATCACAAATAGATAGATGCTTCCGAGGTTACAAGTTCCTCTCATTTAGTTAGTTATAGTCACAGTTGTCACTTCGATCACGATTGGGTACACGATTCAATTAGTAGTTGTCATTTGGCAAAAGTTTGCACTTTTCTATTGTCTTAAAAGTCTAAATACCTACAAGATACAAGACGGAGAGAGACGTGCCGCGCAATCGCTGTGACACGGAACGACACACGTTACTTTGGAACGTAGTTCCTTCTTGAAAGATCACAGTGATCACTTTAGTCAGCGGATCACAGTGATTTTTTCACTATGACGTTATTTATCACCCAACTCTAGCACCACGTTAGTTACACGAGAGCCATTGGCGAGAGTGTGTCGGTCGTATGTCCGTTAAGTGCGGGTAGGAGCCTGTGATATCCGTTCCCAAATAGCCCAAAAAGGATCGGCTCTACAATTGTATTACAAACTAAATACTAAATTATGTTGCAAAATAATAAGGAATCCCTTTACAGCCAATTATTGAGGATAATGCCGTTGATATTGATTTGATAATGGGACTATCTTTTAATTGCTTCTTGTTAAATTTTGCCATCACTCATCAATAAGCAAAATTACTATATTTTTTTAAATATTGAATTTATAATAAGTAGTTATGACGAGAACGTGAGAATTTATATTTATTATCTGTAGCAGTCCAAAGACTCAAAAAGTAATAAACTGATTGTAAAACTGCTAAACTGCTAGTATTAGTAGGTATAGACGAGTGATATTTTCCTTCAAAGCTCACTAAAGTTCCGCATGCATGCACTTCTCACTCCAACGATCTTTCATCATATGTCAGTGAGATACGTGTAGGTGGGGAAATAATTTCACACCGAACTATTTTGTTCATCAAAACCTTCATTTTAGTACAAGCCTTGCTGCTCGGTTTCACACGTGTAGCTCGTGTTCCCTTGGGAATAAAATATAGCTTATTTTTCTCTTACATCACATGTTTCTAATTGTGTAAAATTTGTTATAATTAGTTATACAAATATAGGTCTAACTGAGAAGATATTATAAATTACCGCGTAAGTGACAATAGGTAATGAGGTTGAAATCAAATGCACCAAATTATTTTTTTTTCCCTTTAAAACATAAATAACGAGAGTATTTCTTTACAGATGAAAGTACACTTTATAAGGAACTGTCACTTTTGCGGTATTACATTATAAAAATAATACAAATTCTCCAATAACCCTGAACCCATTTAGTTTAGGGCACAACATAATGCGACAAAATCTATTGCTTTTTTTGACCTTATCTATAACATCCTAACAGGAATACGTCATAATTTCAGTAGGTAACCCTGTATAGATAACCATCCGATGCCCTCGTAGACCAGAAGTCCGAGAGGCCCGCGAACTGTAAAGTAGAGCGACAGTTGCACAAAACTCTCCTAAAATACCTTAATCCCTCAATCTCATCGCCAGCGACCGCCTTGGGCCGAGGTCCAAGCCCCACAGAGGGCGCCCTCTTGCGCAAGTAGCAATTCCTGTATTTGAACACAAACTTGTGCACAATAATATGTCGATCTCCTTACAGTTTAGAAGCAGAGAGAATATTTGGTGTTCGCATAAAATATGCATTTACCATTCAACCAAATGCCCACAATAACTAAGTATCGTTTTTCAAATTGCCTACTGGATGAGTGTGCAACTTCATGAGGCCCCTTACTAAATCCTCTTGACCCATATTCGATACAATATAGAGACGCGAGGGTAATCGATACTTGTCAATATAACCTGCAGAAGTCAGTCATCTTTTGTTCCGTTCGTAGTATTTGATTTAAATTGGTTGATATTTTGATATACCTAGGTGAAGTAGCATAAGCCTAGTGCTAGCAAGCAAATTGCCTATCAACGTAAATGTCCATACAAAAAAAAATATTTTGTTATTATTGCCATTGAAGAAATGTCGGATGATTATATTTCTACCATAATAGAAATGAAGACTAAAAAAACTATTTAGTTCGTCAGTTAGATTACCCAACAAAATATTGGACAAGTATTTGTTATCTGAAACAAAGACTTGTCCAATATTTGACATTTGTTGAAATTTCGTTGAGGTTGAAATTTCATGTAACGTCACTTTTAGGTACAATTTTACCTAGTAGTAACGTCACGAGCCTATTGTTTGCAATCTTTGTTATTTTTTATTGATTTAATCAATAAAAAATACTTGTCCAATTTTTTTTTGTAATCTAACTGACTAAACGTAATTTTTTAGTCTTCGTGCCTATTGTTGCTAAAAAAATGTAAACGGATTTGAAAGAACTTGGAGACAGTTAAATCTGTTCATAACCTGGCAATGTGCAGAATGGAGCACCTTGAAGCGCAAGTGGTTGTATTTTGTACTTTAAACCATTTGATTATACTGGAGCCCTAGTGTGTTTTTTTTTAACATTACTTCTGGTTAACCCCTCGTTCTAAGCTAAAATGCTTGTGTTACGAGTGGGTTCACGTCGATATTTTCCTTCAAACGCCTTAGCCTACTTTAAGCGGCCAGCTAGTAGCTATATAGTACGGCCGCTTAAAATAGCAATAGCTTCGTGGCTAAATACGCATGTCCGTCTGAAAAAAAAAAAAACTTCTGTCAAATCACATTAGGAAGATTTACATGACACGAGATATCCCCAGTGGAATACCCGAACCTTTGTCATATTCCTCGACACTTGTTCAAATTGTGTAATACTATTAAAGCAGAAGATATATTTGCATTGAGTCATTGTTTACCATACGAAAATTGGGATCCTTATCTAAACGCTTCCTTTGTTCTTCGGAATATATTAAAAAAAAGTAAAGTACGTGCAATATTTACAAATACCCCTCCGTATTGTGACCAAGTTTTTCAATTCTTAGATAGAAATTAATGAAACAAAAACACACATTATTCGTGAATTTTTATCAAAATGTGTATTGAATTGGTTGGATTTTTTCAAAATTAGAGTTTTATCACTCTGATAATTTAATCACAGATTTTGTATGGAAATTCTGTGTGCTCGTGGGGAAACCCGGCCTAGTTGCATAGGGATGACTAGTGGTGTTCATCTACTGTATAGGCACTCCTTGTATTTGGACCCATTTGCCACTTAACATCATCTGCCTGGTCAGAAATCAAAACAATATCGAGAGCAAGGCTCTTTATTAAACATCTTGAATATCGATAATAACTCTCAGTTAGTAAACGTCTATAATTAACCATCCGTAGCGAAATTATTCAGGGTAGTCGTCAATAACTTTGTGAACCCGTAAAATTAACGATTGGGGTGGCGGCGCCGGCCATATTATGTATAATCAAAGTTGTAGGGTCAAATTCCATTTTGGGGACACATAACACACGAATTGGGAGTGATATTAATATTAATCTATTAAAATTGTAATATTATGAAAAGAATTCTACGAAACGAAGGGTTGTTATAATATAAAAACTGGCCAAGTGTGTGTCAGGTAAGATTTTGTATTTTGTACTACATTTTTTATTTTATAATTGCACTAGTTTACCACTTATGGCTTTACCCGCGTAGCTACCGTTCCTGGTGGAACTTCATAATAAAATATAGTCTATAGCTTTCCTCAATAAATGGGCTATCTGAAACTAAATTATATATTTTTAAATCGGATCGTTAGCTCCTGCAATTAGCGCGTTCATGCAAACAAATATCAACTGGTTGGGCGCAGCTAGATTCTAAAGAAATGAAAAATAAACGTGCATTTGTTGATATTTTCTCATTTTGTTTTATATATCTACCTCATATATTTTTTTAATTTTTTTTTCTTCGAAATATTGTTACTAGTATGTGCATGCTGTGACACCTTAAAATTTTGTGCATTTAATCCTCATTATTGCAATTATTTTTCTATTTTTAAGAAAAACAATGTAACAACTACTGGTTGTCCAAATAAATAAATAAATGCCAACCCAAAATCATGAAGACTACTTGATACTAAAATTTCTTTAGAGAAAATTTCAAATCCCTTTTACCTTAACCTTGTTATTTTTATTTGACGTTAGGCATGCGTGGCGTCAAAACTGGAGCTGGCTAGAATACCAGCGCTGCGCAATGATCTGTTAGATTTTTGATGTAGCTTAATGCTGAAGCCAGTTCCCATTTATGGTGCATCTACTTGTAATACTATTAATCTATTTTTATGTTTTATATCCTTGTATGTGCCGTAAATAAATGTATTTTTTTATTTCTTTTTTTATTTCTTAACCTGTATTTATTTCTTCACCTCTATAACTACGGTTAAATAAATAACCGCTTGGCCAAACAGCGAAAAAGCACGATTTTTAAAAATAAAAGGCATTATGATAAAGAATAAAATGCATTTGTATAGAATAAGGTATATTTCCTGCACATTAAACGTACAAAATACGTTATTATATTTAAAGCCGATTGCGGTATTATACAAACTCGTTCGTTAGTAAAAGCTCTTTTGAAAGTAGATTCAATAAATAATAAAACCGTTCTGCATTTCTCGAGACTCAAATATAATCTTACTTCCGCAGCATCCGCAATTGACTACAATAACTGTCTTAATTAGCCTTTTATTCGTTTTGTGAGTTTAAAATATTATGTTGATAACATTTCTGGAGTAAATGTGAATGAAAGTCGCATCCTACTTATATTATAAACGCAAAAGTTTGTAAGAATGTATGGATGTATGTTTGTTACTGTTTCCCGTTATTACTATTGAATGGATTTTTATTAGAGATGACCGACTAGCCGAATAATCGGCAATGCCGATCATTCTAATACCTACTTGTCGGAGGTGTTCGGGCTTTTTCGTCATCACTCGGCTTAGTCATAGCGCGGCCGCTGAGCTTAATTACTGACTAATTAATACATTCCTATGTTGTAAAAACTGCAACTTTAGATAACTACTCTAAGTAATGTTTAGAAATTATAAAACAAGTACAAATTATTTGTTTTATTTCATTTGTTATGTGCCGATCATAATCGGCATATTTTGTCGAATAGTCGCCGACTACAAACTATGCCGATTAGTCGGCTTTCCCGACTAGTCGGCGGCTAGTCGGCCCATCTCTAATTTTTATGAAAATTTGCATGCGGATAGTTATAAGCTGGCCATCAGTTACATGTATCTTAGTCACCTCTTGCGACACCCATGGTAAGATATGGGGTAGTCTATTCTAAGCCGGACACCATACAGTTAAACCTAAGCTAAAATATATAAAAATCTTGGATAGCAATAAAAAAAACTCTTCATTAACAGTTATAAATCGTTTAAAAACAAGAATATTTTCTTTATGGTACAACGTTTGTTTTGTTTTGAATTTTTGTAATTAATTTATCTCTTCGATACATATTAACAATGAAATATATTGTACAACACAGTTTTATTTCATGTCACGTAGCTACGCAACCAGAAACCAAAGCCTATGTTCCCCCGCCACTGTCGACGGCTGTAATATCTATAGAAAACAAATAACATTGAAGTTTCTGTTTGTAATGGAAAAATAACAGGTTTTAAAATAAATGTTGGAAAATCATTTGATTTATCAGTCATATAGTATTTTGGCTACCGGATATCATTTAGCTCCCACTAATTGCATTTTTTTATGGGCAAATTAATCCTATAAAGCGTAATAAATTTTGATTAGATTGCGTTATTGTAGAATCTAATCAAAAATTGTACCTCGTATATTGTACGTTGTAATATAAACCGAGGGATTTCCAAGTGTTGTCAAAACATTACGTTATCATTGCTATCAAAGCAGACGTAGCTTACCTACGTCTACTATGAACGACTTTCAAAAATACTTTTAAATGTGCAATGAAGTAAATCACCTGATGTAATTAAGATATCAAAATATGACTATATTAGTACAATTTAGACACACGCTGAGTTAGTTGTATGGTTGTCTATATCTAGGGGCACGGTAGTGCCTCTGCCAAATTGAGCAGGGCCATACTATATTTTTTTCGATTCGGATCATTTTTTATATTTCACCAAAATAAATGGTTTAAAATATTTACTATGATAACTGTAGCATAGATTCTATAAAGCTTAAAACGCGCTGAATTTTATCGAAAGTGTTAAACCGTAAAAAATTGTTACACATAGCTTTATACAAAATCATACACATTAGCGACGTGTTTCAGTGACTGATTTTAATGCGATTAACTGCTCTCGGTTTTGTATACGATTTTATATTTTAAAATCAAAGCCACAACACATGCTGCTCGCCAGTAATCAATGGTGGAACTGAAATAAATTTAAGCAGAACGCCAACTGCAGTGCATGTTGACATGCGCTTTTTCTTTTTCAGCTTTTCCTAAACCACTTGCGTTAAATCGTAGTGCGTGCTAAGTCTAACTGCTGAAATACTCGTCTACCCGCTCATTATGAAAATATTTGACTATAATATTCCCTAGTCGAGTTGCCCATTAAACTTACGATAACGGTAATCTAACTGACCTTGATTATAGTAGTAATGACTCTGGTGCCAAACAATTATTCTACCAACTTTTCTAACCCTGCCTATTCTATTAATCGTTCCACAAAAGGCAGTAACTAAATATTGATAAAATAAATCCGTATTCAGCACTTCTCTACACAATAGCCACAAAGCACCTATAATTGACATTTATTGCGATTGTCCCAAAAACAGTGAATGGATAACGAACCGGTGTCACCGTCAACAGAATAAAATAAGACTATTGTTGAAATAATAGAGAGGTATCTTATCCCGGTCTTGATTTGCGGAAGGCGGTTCATTAGGATATTCATCGGGCTTCAACGTCGGATCTTATTTCACTCTTGATTGTGGGTTTACCGGGACAGATTTTGCTTTAATATAATTGCAAATACTGGTTTCAGAAATAGACAATATTTTTGACACGTTTAGGTAAGTAATCTTTGTTGGGTTTAACGTCGTATTGGATTGATTTTATACTTGGTTGTGTTAAGTTTTTGGCTAATATTGGGAAACAATTAGACGTGACTCGAAATATTTTAAACTGGATATTTTTCATCTTAGACCAATCGACCAATCGCAATCCCTACGGGGTTCGCCAGGGTCGGATGGTCGTCAGAAAAACCTTTGTCAACTACGTCATGTGTATTTTCAAAACTCTCGCATCTTATTAAAATAAACCATTTTTAGTCTTTTTAATTATTTATTTAACTGTTTATAGTTTAAGGGGGTCGCCCAAATTTTTCAACCAGTAAAGATTGAAAATCACTGTGTTAGACTATAGTAATGCTCTTTAAAGGCTTAATTAAATTCGCATTTAGCCATTTACGTAGCATTAAAGAGAATATTAAGTATAAAATTGCTATTGAAACAACAACTTAATTATGGAGTTTATAGAACACAGCCCACGACCTCTAAAGAACTTAAGCGTTAATGAGATCACATTGCCTCTCCCACATTCCTGTCAATACCCTAGCATCCCCTGAGGGCATTCCGAGGCTTAATACCCATATTGTAGTACCGCATCATTCCCTCAGAGAATTCCTTCTCCAGATGGCGATCTAAGTTTATTTTCGTCCTAAATAATTTTATAGCCCCCGATAAGAACTGCAGATGTCTTCTGTAGCCTAAAGCTTATAAAATATACAATTTTATACGAAAATAAAGTCTCTTTTTTAGGGATCAGTAAATTTTGTAGACTTGCGTAACCTTTGTACAAGTTGTATTGGACGATTTCTTTGCCTAGTGATTATTTAGACGTTTGAATGGAACGTCTTTCAAGTATAAATTTCGATTAGTGTTCCGTACTTGAATTATCGTGCTATTTCGCAACGTGCTTAGAGAGGATATATCTACATTATAGTCATTGTCTTTTGGCCTAAATTCACGTCACGAGCATAAACTTTAGTCTAAACCTCGATTACATCTGAATATTAAAATATTTTGCAATGTTTTTTAGATCTATCAGTCTTATCATGTGTACGTATTTAACATTTTAAAATAAATGGTTAATCGTTAATCATCTTTGACAGTTTAAGTAGTTACTAATTACAGGTGCATTGCAGTGCTAAATATGTTATTAGGTTATTACGCAAATGAAGAAACCTTATGTTCTTTCCTTATTCGATATTAAGCTTAAAAAAGAAACCGCGCGGGACATGTAGTAATACATAAATACAGTTACAGTAATAATACAATAAATTAAAAATAGAGTTATTCCATAGTGCATAGTACCGGCCTAACAAGTATTTTCAGTATCCAATCAGCTCAGTTCATTTAACCGGGGCGCGGCGTACGTCAAGCATGCACATGTTATTCAAAATGGAGCAATGCTTCTTTATTTTTGTTATCGGTTTTATGAACATGGAACTCAATATTTTGTTATTATTGTACATAATTATTATTATGTACATGAATACATGATCATATTAAGCAGGTCTGTCCGTTAAAGCAGCAAAAGATTGCCAGAATTTTTTGAATGAGAATAGTAGCGAGTTGGTTCAATAGTAGACATTTGAAGATACTTGAATAAAATGAAAATATAAGAATAATAAAAAAAGATGTGTGTCTCCATGACAACCCGTTTGGCCGCAGCCATGGGCAAGCTTTGGTCGCGTTCATAAATGCTGCACTCCAACAAATACCGCCCTTGAACTTAGGGACTATGATGAATACATTAAACACCAAGTAGGGTCACGATCTTATTTAATGTGGGAGCAAAGCTACTTTGAACATGTTTGAAATATGTTACTAGCTGCACCCTGCGGTTTTACCCGCTTTGGACTGCTACACAGCTCCAGGGCCATAGCGTGATATTTTACAGTCTATCTATATTATAGTTATTCTAACTTATTAACGATGCTTGTGCATTATATCTGCTTAATCTGTTGTGTAGTTTTTGCGTCACAAAATAATATAAATATAAAATAAAATAATCTTTATTTCGGATAAGCAACATCCATATGGGTAAGTAAACTTATGTATCTATTTGGAGACCAGGCTGTTGTTCAAAAGACATCTTTGAACCACATCACCTAACAAAGGGTAATCGTACCTCCCCGCTATGGTCTTCAGGATGGAGTTGGGGCTGCCCGCACTCTGCAGAGCAAAGAAGCAGATTTCTGTCTGACGATAGCGTGGAAGGCATCGACGTGAGCCTGTGCAAACATACCTGATGCACTGCAGAAATGGGGCAGCCCCATCAATATCCTGAACCCGTTATTATATTGGACCCGTAGGGCGCTGATAGCCCGCTGAGTATAGTTGGTCCACAGGCTGCACGTGTAAAACACTTGGCAGTAAGCTTTAAATATCGTTATTTTGACTGCCTTGCTACAGCCTGCAAACTTGCGAGCCAACAACAACGCCAACACATAATTATAAAATTAGTGGGATGGATATCACGCCATCTTGAAACATGTCATTTTTGATCTCTCTCTTTTGTTCTCTAGAGTATAAATAATGAGCTGAGCCCCGCAGTTTTACCCCCGTTCCTCTGCTCCAATGGGTCGGAGCGTGATGTTTTGTGGCCTATATGATGTACCAGCTTATAAACTATCTCGGTGCAAACAACTTTCAGCAAATTACGTTCAGTAGTTTTTGCGTTAAAGAGTAACAAGCATACATTCTTAGAAACATTTGCGTTTATAATATTAGAAGGATTCCATGTCTATTTTCATATTTGTCTATCCGATCGCTTAGTTAAATAAGCAATTTTCATCTTCGGGCTTATTTTTTCTATCTTTAGGTAAACGTGATCAGGGGAATCAATTAAAATTTTGAAAAAATCTGTGAAATGTAATTGTTTTCGTTCATAATTTTTATCAGAGAATAAAAAATTTATTCTTTTAAAGCAGCAATGCAAATATAAATTTGCAATATATCGCTACTCGAAACGGCTTAGAATAAGAACTTAAATGACAATATGTGTATTGAATACTTTACGACTTTTATTTGCTTATGTGTACAATAAAGAGTATTCTATTCTGTCATTATAAGCTGTTTGTGCTTAACTTCGCCAGTCAAAAAGAACTGACATTTACTGTTATTTAAATTATTTAGATTTGTAATTATAATGCATCATAATAAACATCACTGTAACTTCATGTTTTAAACATAATCTTTGCATACCCTCATTGAGGGTGAAATATGTCATGTACTAAACTGTATAACGCCTTATGCCTACCGTATTTCATGCAAATAAATGATATTATTATTATTATTATTATTTTCTGTGGTTTTGTTTGACTCAGCTTTAGGCTGGATTAAACCACATTTACAGGTCGAGGACCAAGTAAATGCGGCATGTGGTGTGTAATTTTATGTGTGTGGTGTTTGTTCGTCAGTTTGCATGAACTTTCTTACGATTCTGTATGTGTTTAGGATAGTGGCTTTTTGCAGTGTAGTGTACAGAAATGGTCTCAGGTCTAATAATTTAATGCTGTGGTGTAGATGTTTGGGTATTACATCGGTCGTGGATAGGACTATGGGTACAATATAGACAGTTTCTTGTTTCCAGATTCTTATTACTTCATCCTTCAAGTCTGTATATTTACAATTTTTTTCAGTTATAGTCTTTTGTATATTGTGAGTATTAGTATTATTATTATTTTTATTCATACAAACCTCACCCTGATAATTAGAAACACAAAAAAAAAGAATGAGCCAAATTGATTAAGCCCATCTCAAGTTATGCGCATACTGTTTACATTTCGGCGATTCATTTTTATTTACATAAATAGATTTTAATTTAGTTATATGTTGTGATATAAATATATATGACACGGATTTTCTCTCTTTGCAGAACAGGTCTCCGCCGCCCGCGCACATCCCCAGTGCCATGTTATATGCGCCTCCGGAACCCCTAGAGGTAAGTTACCAATGTTTAAATACCTATATCACCCTATATCTATACTATTATATAAAGCTTCGGTTTGATTGAACGCGCCAATTTCAGGAATTAATGCTCCGATTTGAAAAATTATTTCAATATTAGATGGCCCATTTTTCAAGGGAGGTTATGGGCTATATTTAATTATGAAGTTCTTACGGGAACGGGAGTTAAGCGGGTGAAACCTTGCGCAGGAATCTATTAATTACCTATAATAATATTAGGTTTATTCAAACTAGCTATCTACCGTCTCGACTAATGGGCTATATAACACTTTAAGAATTTTTCAATATCGAAATAGAATTTCTCAAATCGTGACAAAATGATTTATTGATGAGTGTATCCGTAGTGACACAAGTCACGCTATGTTGCCAGACATGCCGAGCAAAAACGCCCGGCTTTGCTTGACGTGCCGCCCACACATTGTTGCCTAGTACATTCGTGGTTTTAACCGATAGATTTTTTCGTAAGAGTTTTGCCAAAATCAACAGCAATGTATGCCAGCATTGTAACCTATACATATCCCAGTTTCTGAATGACAATCAACGTCAAAGTTGTTGAAGTCAATTGTCTATTTTCCTACTTTCTTCCTACTTTCTCATAGCAATATCGCGCATAATCTTATGCTCAAGATTGAGCGTTATCGTATGTATTCAAAAAAATGTACCCATGCATGATAAAAGTAATAAATAGTTTTTTTATTTTATTTTTTTATTCTTGTGTCAAATAAGTTTCTGAAAACACAATTCCACTATGGAACCACAGATAATTGTTCTGAGCCGGGATGTGCTTTGTGTCCGTCAATTCAGTGATTGTAAAGTTCCCCACAAAACAGAGATTAATTTCCCTAGTGCGGGAGATGTCTTCATAAAGAAATAATTTAGTAGATCCCTAGTTTAAGATAATCATGACATCTTGTATGCAAATTGAAGGGAATGATCCCGAAAATAATACTACAGTCGTGTCAGAACCCATCTATCCGCTTCAGGGTATTAATTAAATTGATTGTACATCGTTACCTACGAGTATGTATATACCTAACAATACGTTATGTGTAATGAATAAGATGAAGGGTGCGTTTTAATTATTGGGAAAAGTGATTTCATCCTCCTGTGTATGGGAAATATTAATTTGATCATGATGACCTGATTTCAAATGGCAATAAAGCAACAATCAACTAACATAGCTGATAACTTAACCTCGATGTCAAATTAAATTCAATATCTGAAACTGAATTATCGGAAGTGTTTATCATCAAATCAATTAATCATGGTTTCAGTAACTCATTTGACATTAACAAGAGTATTGACAGTTGATTTTGACAACGATCGTCCTTTCAGAAACAACGTACTGGTTAGTACAGGTTACTGGTACTGTTTTCATTATATCAGCATACTTAGTTGTTAGTATCGCTGCAGTCCGTTGCATTGATTGTAAGCAGGTAATAATTAAAATCAAAATAATAAAAACATCACAAAATATATAAAATATAGTTCGCAGATTTAATATAATGAGTATATTTTGGTCAAGGCACCACCGGTGACGATGCTGTTATACCCGTGCAATCAGTTCATACTCTGTAAGGCGCGTTGTATAGCTGGCTTCTATATACTTTAAGGTTATATTAGGTATCTTTATATCCACCAAAATTAACTAAAATGCAATTTATAAAATTCTCCGACCCACGCAGCGTTTTGTAGATAGGTGAAGCTCCAGTAAAAACAAAATATAACTTTATTTTTCATTTGCATACGCTTGGGTAAGGGTTTTATAATTATTACAAATTTTGTAAATATACCGTGAATTTTAAGTCTTTTATATTAAATTTAGCGCGATAATTTATTTTTGGTAGTAAAATATATGTATATACATATATATGTCTGTCAATTACATTACAATTACCCATTAAAATGACTTCGAACTTGTATTAGGGACGCCTATCGTTTTGTTTTTTTTTACCGAGGTAAAATGCGTTACCTTTTTCTCCGCTCTCGCATAGGTAACATGAAATTTATGTTCCCCAAGTCAGCGGATATGTAGAACTTGCAAACTCTCCAGACCAGTCGCGCTGCAGGAGAGGGCATACCCACTCAAAATTCGGGTGTACCTTCTATCACCCATGATGAGAGCCCGAAATACCAATTGGGCTTTTGGGAGATCCCTGCAGCGGGGCCCGCAACAAAACTGTCATGGTCTCCTATCGATCGAGCCGGCACGGCGCGGCGCGGCGAGCACAAGATCACAAGTCCGACGCCCCTAGCCATAGAGCCCTTATGTTTTTAAATAAAAAAGTGCATCCTTTCCAAAAACCTTTGTTGTAAAATATATACCTAACAACACAGTAAAATAAACACCCTAAATGTAGAATAACAATAAAATGTAACTATACAATAAACATAGCTGCGATATTTATGTTGTACTTCGGTTTTCGTGGACTCAGTAAAACACTGCCAATGTTGCCCAACGCAATTAACTCCAGCACTCTGTTAATTAAAATATTTTAACAAGTCTGTGGTAATTGTGTGGTAACTTTGAATCACATAAATTGAATGCGGGTTTCATTAAAATAATATACCTGCGAACATTTTCATTTTGAGCTGTTATTTTTGGCGTATTTATTACTCGTATTCATGGAACCAATATCTATACTAATATATAAAGCTGATGAGTTTGTTTGCTAGAACGCGCTAACCTCAGGAACTACTGGTCCGGTTCGAAAAAATCTTACATTATTAGGTAGCCTATTTATCGAGAAAGGCTATAGGCTATATTTAATTATGAAGTTCCGATGGGAACGGGGGTTATGCGGGTGAAACCGCAGGACGGTGCTATTTTATAAATATATGAACTTTCACTTTAAATTGTGAAAACTACTTAATTTTTTTTCTCTGGAAACTGTAAGGGCAGTCATTGGCGTAGGTGCGGGAAGCAGGCATGGGTGTCGGACGTGTTGACGTGCAATTATAATTCAACACCTTTACGTGGGTCAAACAGCACGCGATAGCTAATATTGCGATAAACCCTTACGTGTTCCCATAAATAAGCCAATTTGCCTTTATTTTTTTATGAATGACGTACAATTTTTTATTAGCTATATTGTTCTTGTGACAACCTCCGTAGCGTAGCGGTATTTGGCTCGCTTTAAATCTCGGAGGACGTGGGTTCGATCCCCACGCTGGACAGGATATATTTGTTTATTTTCTAGATTTCTTTACGGGTCTGGTTGGTTGAGGGACTACCCTCCGTGCCTCGGAAAGCACGTTTAGCCTTTGGTCCCGATTGTTAGAACATCATCTATAGTAAGTAATCTTATATCATGGAACGGGCAGCTGCGTTTCCTTGTGTGTTATAACATAGATAATATTGCGGTCACCAACCCGCCTGCCAAGCGTGGTGACTATGACAAATACCCTCCCTCGGGAGGAGGCCCATGTTTAGCAGTGGGCTTTATACGGGCTGATGATGATGTATTCTTGTACCAAACAAAAATGTTTAATCTAAATATGATATACTTATTTTATCAAATTATCTCATTTTTATTTTTTGAATTGTGTTCTTCATTAACCTAGATGCAGCTTAGCAGAAATATACTTAAGTTCATTCTATTTTATTATTGCAATACGGCTTCGTACTGTGAAGTAGAAATGAAATGCTTGAAGCTTATAAAACTTCAACCATGATGGTCTTTACAAAGTCAAGACTTTAGAACAAAAGATATCGCTGTAAATAAATTTAAAATATATTTTTATTATCACTAAAATTACAAAAGCGCCTTTACTTGTTAGAGCTTCCTTTTCATAAAAATATGAATTATAAAGGGATAGGACATTCCTCCACAAATGCTTTGAGAATTTGAAATTTCTATTGAATAGAGCCTTGAATTTGTATGTCATCGCTTGGCAGTTCTGTTAGTCTTAAAATATTCTTTAGTTGTCTTCAATAGGTACATTTAATATAACAGGATTGGCTTTATTATCGTTTTGATTCTAATAGATCGCGATTTTAAATGACGTGTATCTTGTAACGGCAACAGTTAGACGCTTGAAATGATGGAACTTGATAGTTGAAATAGTCACAAATGATGTATTTCTGTAGCCGCTATAACAACAAATACTATAAGCAGAATAAAATTGTTGTTTCGGTTGGGTTCCCATAGAACAAATGTGGTGTAGGGTTTTTTGCTCTATATTTCTATAGCTCAGAAGCATAAGGTCGTATGTGCCATTATACGTCAGAAACGTTCGTCGTATGTGCCTTTATCGTGAACTGTCACTTACGACCAAATGCTTATACTTCTGAGGTCTAGATTTAGGTTTAACAGCAACAGGTAGACGCTTGAAATGGTCAAAATCTTAACATAATTTAGTGTTTAATATTCTATAGATAGTACGGAACCCTTTGTGCGCAAATTTGGAGATTTTGTAGTCATCCACTTCTTTATGTAGGTTTTTGGCCTCAGCTCAGGGAAATATTGATGTAGAAAGATTTGTTTTATAATCGTCATGCTAAACGGTTTGATTATTATAATAATTTAAATTACATAGAAATTGTATAAAAAATATTTACTAGTTCTGGTCTACGATTCATTCAGCGGTGCTACGTTGATCCAAAGTAATTTTAACTGTCAATGCCAACATTTATTATTAAGTTATAATGATGATAACAATATAATTAGTAACTAGTACATGCCGGAGGAATTCTTTATCTACCATACCTTTTTTTTTTTTTTTTTTTTGTTGTCCGGGCGGAAATGCATTGACGCATTCCCACCACCGTTGCAGCGTATTTGCACGCTGGCGGTGGGATATGTGGGACTCGCCCTCTCCATAGCGTGGTATGCTAAAGTCATACCACGAGGAGAGGACCCTACACCACTAAAACCTCCCGGACACTCCTTCGATCCGCCGTTGGCGGGGGTCGGGTACGCATGAGCAATCCGGCCTCCCGACGGCACCCGCGGCCAATATGGTACCGCGGGATCTCCAGGGCCACACTTACAGTGGCCCATTTGCCCAATTATAGGGACGCCCGGAGTGTAGAGGCGTCCCTACTCCTCATGGGTCAGCCTCGAAGGTAGCGGGGCCCATGTTCCCCACTCCCCAAGGCCGAGCCTAGGGCGGTAGGCGGCGGGTTTCGGCCCGCCGCCGACGGCCAACACGCCGTCTGCGAAGCGGGTGGGCAGAGGGATCTACTTCCCTCTCCCGCTCCGCGGCCTCCTTCTGTGACATAACTTGTCTACAGAAGGAGGCAACCGCCTCCCACGACCTCTCGCTTTGAACCATCTTCGAAATGATGGTCGGCAGCGAGAGGTCGTCTCCCACCACGCCAACGAGCTCCTCCCGCTCGTTGGCCCACGCCGGACACTCCACCACCGTGTGCTGCGCCGTATCGTCGGCACAGTCACAGTGGTGACAGCGAGTGTCCGGCTCTCTCTGCGCCACGTTGCACAGGTAGTGGCCGAAGCAGCCATGGCCTGTTACTACCTGTGCAACGTGGTAGGTATAAAAAACACTAACTTAAGGAATACATTAAATTTTTCAGTGTGGAATTTCTGCACTTTCAAGTACTTAGGTATAAATTGCAAAACTTGTTATCATTTAATTCATCAATATAAATATAAAGATATAGGTAAAGTATTTTTAAGTTTAAAATAAATTCTTGGATTTTTTATATATTCTGTTATGTTTATGTTTTATGCCATTGTTTTATTTATAAAAATTAAATATACCTATATGTTTGTTGACAGTTACTCTGCGTGTTTCCGGAGCGCGCGTCCCGCGTGTGCGCCGCTGCTTGCAGCGCCACAGCGCGCGCGGGCGGCGAGGCTCGCTCGGTACGGAACGCGCGCGACGCTATAGACGCTCTCCGTCGAGACTCCGACACGAAACTACCACACGTCTTCGTCATTGATGCTAGGCAGCCGCAAATATTGGACGCGTTATTACTTGCCAGGTTTGTATTATTAACATGTATTTCAGTAAAAGCTTTAAAAAATATAAAGGTCAAGAATAGGCAGTATTACCATAGAAGTAATAGGTACTGCCTAATCTTGACCCCGCCTTTTATTGGCACAGCTTCGTTAAATGGAAAAAACTATACAACCTTCAACTTTGTCTACAAAATCATTAGATTTCAAAAGTCATGATAGCAATGCCAGATTATTCTGCGTATAATAAAATTAGGTAAAGTAAAAAAAAATCCTAGACGCTAAAATTCAAATTTAAAATCGGTAATAAAATGAATCGGCAACAGACTTTTTACTCTTTCAAATAAATTACAGAGTCGATTTTAAAATACTTTATCATTTACGTCGCATCATCATAAACCCATATTATGTTCACTGCTGAATATAGGCAGATATGAGACATTAATCTGGTATGTATAAAAAAATCCTACCTAGAAACTGATCTCGGTTTAAGTACCTAATGGAAAAATCCTTCGCCATATACGTATCTATTTATTAATTATTATTTTTTTAATTCATACATATTTGGTTCATATTTGCAATTAGAATGACATTTTTAACACTTACATACATACAATAGAGAATAATGAAAAAAAAACATTTAAAAAATAAAAAATAAAAATTACATTCCATTTCAAAATTAATAAACTACAAATTACAATTAAAAATTACGTGTATAAATTAATTCATTAGAAATTTCATGTATTAATGTTTTTGATTATATTCACACGTCTATATAGGCTAAGTAGCAATTTATTCAACAGTCAGTCATATATAAGTTGGTTTTTCAATACAATCAATATTTCAAACCATGTTTATCCTAGATCCTGTCCTGATACGAGGGAAGTCGCAAACAATTTGTGTTGGTTCGAATCGAACACGTTAAATTGGACATGACCGACATGCAGCACGCAAGCAAATTGAACTACCTATACGTTCCAACGGTCCGATATTGTGCATTACACGACGTTTATAGTTGTCAACACAAATGTTGTACGTTCTTATCGCAAACACTGATTATAACCTAAACCAGGTTACTTTTTTTCTTATTATTACTTACTAGCAGACCCGACAGACGTGGTCCTGTCTTAACTATGAATATTGACTCGATTTCGAATTCACATAGCCACATTGATGATATTTTCTGCACACATTCTGTCAATGTTATGTCAAACGCCATATGTTTACGTTAAAAAAGTTTATATTGTCAAAAGCGCTAAGATTACATTAGAAAATGTGGATAAGTATTCTAAAATGTAATCATTTTCCGCGCAATTTTCTTATTTTTTTCTCGCATAAGAACCTTCTCCTGACAATAACAAACACAACAAAAATAGAATTAGCGAAATCGGTCCAGCCGTTCACGATGCCGTGACCAAAACAATAGTGATTCAAATTTATATATATATACATAGCAATCTGCCGATCGTTGCAGCAATTTCTGCCAGCGATATGTTAGCTTACTAAGATGTCAGATGACAAAGAATTCAATGGAAATTTTACAATGGGTCAAAACACACAATTATATATATTTATTACTAGCTACAAGCTATTAATAGCCCTTTGCCAGTCTAAAAAAATGTTAAAATAAAACTCCGGTGGGGTTTCTCAAAAAAATTCTTACATACAAACCGTCTCCTTAAAATAACGAATACAAATAATTAACCAAATTGATAAAGTTGTTATCAAGGGATACATTTTAGCGATTCATTTTTATTTATATAGTTTTAAGTCTCGGAGGTCGTAATTTCTAAGATTTCTTTCCGGGTCTGGTTAGTTGAGGGACTCTTCCATGCCTTGGAAAGGTCCGTAGGTTCCGATTATTATAACATCATCTACAAACATCCAGGGGACAGACAGCTTTGGTTAACATAATACTGCGGTCACTAAACCGCCAGGCGTGCTGGCTATGGCAAACCCCTACCTCGAGACGAGGCCTATGCTCAACTATCGACGTTATATAGGTTGATGATTCTGATGATGGTATAAGGTTTCAAATGATGCAATCAAAAATCATTCGCACTCTGTTCTTAACTTAATTAATTACACAAACAAACTTTTCATGTGTTCCATGTTCAAAAATTTGTAAACATTGGCAAATGGTTTTCACATACGGCCAACTATTCTAGTTGCAGTGTCTACACAATTAATGTTGTACATATGTTGGTATCACAATCTCGCACGTAATAACATGGTCCATTAAGATGTCAACTTGCCAAAGAATTTGGTGGATGGTTCACATTGGCTCTACTCTGAAACATCAAATACACAATTGTAGGAATATTATTAATGATATATTCATTCTCTGAAATTTCTTCATTAACGTTATTACTTTGTACGATTCTGTATAGAGAAGACATATATTTTGTTAGCTCCTTATAATATTATTCTTCCCACTTTATAAGTCAAACTAGCTTCCCAAATCGGACCAGTAGTTCCTTTCATTAGCGTGTTGAAGCAAACAATCAAACAAAATCTTTAGCTTGATATATTAATATCGATTTCACACATGATCTTTGTAGGACTTCAATCTTGAACTTCAAATTCTAAAGTTAAAAATGTAAGGCGAATTTTGAAGGACCATTGGTTTATTTAAGTTAAGAAGTGTAAAAGTAAGCTTGAATTTACTTTTAGTCCCTTAATCTCTCTAAAAGAATCCTTTTTGGATTGCACTCTTTTTGAACGATATATAAAATCAAAAATCCTCCACAAAACCCTTTTACATTTTCTCCTACTCGCCAGCAAAATCAAGGAAAAGATAAGTAATTGAAATTGATTGGATCTGATTTATTCAATATTGACTGAGCATCTTACCGAAACCCTGTTAATCCCTTTCGCCATTATCATTCGTTCTGACAGCCGTCAGTACCTTTTCAGTTTATTATTAAATAAATAATAGCTATCTACTTCTGCTATCTCAATTTTGCTGAACAGAAACAATTAAAGATTTGAAATAGGATTTGATTTGGGTTACATGTATAATGACAAAACTATTTTTGATAACTAGTTCAGATCTGCCCTGAGGGTGTAGACACAGAGCAGCGGAGCGCTCGCACTGGCATAAAATCGCGAACGTATGTGTATCATGTCTTTCTCTATCTAACTACAGTAATTATTTTTTTAGTAATCTTTAAAAAATATTGTTTTACCATGTTTATTTATAATTCAATATCATATACACGAAACCTTGACAAATGATATACCTAAACCTTTCTCATAAATCACTGCAAGATAATCAGTTCAGTAGATTTCAGTCAGTCTGCCTGTGTACGTCTTTGTACTTCATATAATTCGTCAAGCGTATGAGCAGAAGATCCGTCTGTTTCTTTTGTTTGCAGAACCAAATTAACTTATTTCATGAAGTTGGCATGGCGCGGCGGTAATTAATGTTACCCGCTACACTTAATGAAATATTCTTTCAATGTTACTAGATTGAAAAAATGTATAAAATTAAAAACCAATAATCAAAATTACCAGCTATTCGGTATCTATGAAAAAGATTCCGCGTGATTGCTTTTCAATACTACAACTTTCTAGACACTCATAAATAATATTTACACTGTTAAAGTCACATAAATGTTGTTTTAATCTAATAAATATATTTATGTAGTAATACGTTACGGTTGTAAAAGAAATTAATAATATTTTGTTATTCTTTATAATATTTTCTGTGCCTTAATATCTTTATTAAGGCACTATAGGAGGAGTGTTGAGGAGGTTCTAAAAGTAACTTGCGTAAACAATTTGGAAGATGTGAAGTAAGAAATTGTGAAGCAATCCTTGAATATACTCTCAGAACCACAACCATCATTTTGATGGTAACCAAGTTAAGTTATGTTCTCTCATTATAAGATAAATGTAAAACCCATGAAAGCAATAAATAAATTAATAAAGGTAAGTCTTACATCGGCCTCTTTCTTGTTTATTCAGGTCAATGAGCATTTAGTTCCCAAAACTTCCAGCAATGGCCGATTGATTACCGCTTATTGGCGATTAGCGCAGTCTAATTCTGGACGATTGCTATTGATGGAATAATGGGCCAGTTGTCTTACATACTGTTAGGGAAGATACACACGATTATAAATTTTTGGTTACCTGTTTTAAGTAGATACAAATGCGTCATATATCATTGCTTACATACAATTAAGCCATCCGTAGGTTGACTATTTTGGTCAATATTAAGTACTTAATCTATCTATCTATTATACGTCAGAATCATTCGTCGTATGTGCGTTTATCGTAAACTGGCATGCTTCCGATATCTAGAAATATGATTTGCATTGGTATGTATCATCAATTTTATTGATTTAACTCTTGACTGCTGGTTCGGATTTCAAATTTTAAAGTTACCTTTACAACCTTTTTTTACTAAGCAAAACATCGATGAAAAATAGACTAGGATTAAATTAAGAAACCCTTTTCATCTTTATGGTGTGATTGCGATCGGCAACTGCTGAACCAATACTTATAGGTTGTACCTACGTGTATGTTTATCTATACTAATACATATTATAAAGGGGAATTATTTGATTGTTGTTTGCATTGGGTAGGCTCCGGAACTACTGAATAGATTTCAAAAATTCTTTCACCATTACAAAGCAAAGACAACCTCCGTAGCGTAGCGGTAATTGGCTCGCTTTAAATTTCTGAGTTCGTGGGTTCGATCCCCACACCGGACAAGAAACTTTGTGTAAATTCTTTCCGGGTCTGGTTGGTTGAGGGACTACCCTCCGTGCCTCGAAAAGCACGTTAAGCCGTTGGTCCAGATTGCTATAACATCATCTATAATAATCGTATATCAAGGAACGGGCAGCAGCGTTTCCTTGTGTGTATAATACTGCGGTCACCAACCCGCCTGCCAAGCGTGGTGACTATGGCAATACCCTCCCTCGGGAGGAGGCCCATGTTCAGCAGTGGACGCTATACGGGCTGATGATGATTACAAAGCTACGTTAACCACCTGGTTAACGTAGCTTTTTAATGGTGAAAAGATATATTAGTGTTACTCCTGTAACACTGATTATATTTAATTATGAAGACCTCACTTTCCTGTGTTTGATATAATTAGTATAATAGAAATTAGTAAAACAAATTATTATCTTGATTTATTTATTTTAAAATATTACTTGAATACCCTCAATTTAAAGTTAATAGTAAGCAGTATCTTTGTTCCTTTAAAATAACTAAAATTTAACGTACTTAAGTAAATATGAAAACACTCTACCTTTTCTATTAGCATATTTACTATTGGGCCCTTCATTACATATGCGAAGGAAAGTGCTACTAATCCGCCGAGGGACATAACAAACTTGTCGGGAGAATTGAATTCAGGCCCTTAGGATACTACTTCATGGAAGGGATAAAAGATGGTGGCAGTAAATTGAACCGTACCGTGAAATACGGTGGGATATATTTGAGAGACACTTTTATGTGATATAAAACATGTAAATATACTTCGTACTTGGAATACTTTCTCGTTTGTTTAATGAGTGGTTATTACCGTTCTGTGTGTACACATTATAGTATGATACTGTATAATACGTGGTAATGCATTAAATGTAATAATTTAAACATCGAATATTATTTTGATTATGGTCATGATCATTTAAAATTTTTATACAAACTAGTGGTCATTAAGGTGTCGAAATTCATCCATAATAAAAAAAAAATTAGCATTATGCTCCTCTATATAAACTATAAGTGCGCGAAATTTCATACTCCTCCGCCCCCGCCTAATTTTCGTAAAAAAGTTACAACTTTTTTTTACATATATTAATATATAGATTTATATAGATATATAGATTATCTAATTAAGTAGAAATATTATCATTTCTATTATATCTCAATATACACTTTAAATTAGTAATTAATTAATACACGCAAATTAATTCATTGTGTTTTTATTTCACGCACATCGGTCACAGAGTATATAATGAAATAATATTACAATTATTAGTATTATCCTCTATGGTAACAAATTAAAACTCCAACAATTTCGAAATGTGTTCAATAACATTTTAAATAAACGATCGAAAATATAAAACCAGATACGGGACGTGCCATTATCCGATATAATATTGATTTATATAAACCTCGCAGCGGTCCTCGTTGATGTGACAATTTCCTCGACTGTTGGTATTTACTAAGCACAGCCGCCAATGCTGCCAACATTCTTAGAACGTAGCCAAGTACTTAGCATAGAGTTAGTATTTTATAAGTAACTTTTAGTGTAAAATAACCTATTTTTACTTGTATACAAGGATTGATTTAAGATGCCTTTTTAAATTTGCAAAAATAGTACAAAATATATTAATGATATGTACCTTAAGAGGAAATATTAAATGCTATAAAATCACGTATTCCGCTTTCTTCTATCTGAATTAAATAATACTTTTCTTTTTAAGAATAGCGATCTTTAATATTACCTATTACCGTTTACATTAGATAATACGACACATAAAATACTCGCATCAATCCCATTGTTCAAGAATAACATGATATATAAAGACATTACGACAAACGAAATTTTCGCAAAGGAAAAGAGCCGTCTGCCAACGGAAAATACATTATGTCGCGGCAGTTATTTCAAACATTTCATTTCCTCACATATTTGAACGGGGCTGATTCACAGAACTGTAGACGATGTGGAAGCGACAATGAATTCTACTTTTTTATTAATTAGCTTATCTTTATCGTCTAGTGCTTAGGCTGGAGCTCTGCTCGCTATCAAAGTATATCCGTAGAAAAAAAAAAACAAAAAAGTCACTGTTGAACTTGGGCCTACCTTTAAAGGGGTGTTGCATCACCACGCTTGATAGTCAGATACGTGACCGTAAATACCTGCAGTCGGGGAACGTGACGCATTAACGAGCGCTGCGAGCGTTTTATAATGTTAGGTATATCGAAATATGGCACGACCCGTAATTTTTTGTACATTTTCGAAGGTTTATATAAAACGTTATTGAACAGATTTCAGGCAAAATGAGAATGTTTCTTATAAATTACTTAATTAACGCTGAGTATTTTTTTTCCGATCGTTTGTATAAAAATCGCATAATTAATATTTTTGGCAATCAAATTTTCGTAAAGGATAAATGCCGTTTCGGTAAATACATTATGTCTTGGCATTGATTTCAAACATTTTATTTTCCTTGATCGAGACTGATTCATAGAACTGTAAAAGATGTAGACGCGACGACGAATTCGACTTATTTATCAATGAACGTATCATTGTCAGCTAGTTCAAGTCCACTGTTAAACATTTGCCTCCCTAAAAATGGGTCTGCCATCACTACTATTGGATTCATTACTTTTGGTATTACGATTGTCGTAACAACATCTGTTAATGCAAAAACTATTAACACATTTAAAAAGTTATAAACTACATTTTAAAAATCCACACAAACCATAGAGACAAACAATAAGCGCGCGAAACGAAAATTAAAAAAGTTAAGAACAAACAAATGAAGAGAGAATCGTCCGTCCCGACCGCGTGCAACATTTTTTGTATATTTTAAATAATTAGATAGTTACTGCCGGCAATAAACCTATTATTGTATATACAGTCCACTATTTCTTTCCACCTGGGCCTTAACAACATCTACTTATGATAGTCGTATACCATCGTATACCAGGTAACGAACAGCAGCATATTGTGTGTGTGTGTGCTGTACATAACATTGCGGTTAATACTAGGGTTGGGTACCCGTACTACATTATAAATATAGTATCGTACTATATTTCAGTCAAATGTTATAAAAAAATAATTTAGTACAAAAAGTACTATATTTTTTCGATAATCCAAATTTAACCCATTTTTAATATTATTATTATTTATATCGCACCCTCAGCGCGGCCTATGAGAAAAAAGGATTGTTGATTTATTTTAATATGGATCTAACATGCTCAGATTCTTATAATTATTTTAAAGATAAAAATAACTTGATGGCAAAGCAAAGAGTAATAACAAATACACATGGGAAATAATGTGTAAAATAAATGTGTACTATTTCTTTCCCTGAATTTGCCTAAAGTACTATAAAAGTAGTATACCTATATTAGGAAGCTCATGTTCAGCAGCGGACGTTATGCGGGCTGATCCTTATTATTGTATTCAAAACACTTGTCAGTTCAATTTAATATGAATCGATGGTGATATAAGTCAATAGGTGACAGAATTTACTGTGTTTTGCTCCAAGATTTGATCTCGAATGGAAAATTGAAAATATAGAGCTTATCGGAAATTTGACAGGAAAATGGTTTTATGATTTTATAGTAGGTACTTAGGCAATGTCCTGTTGCTTGCTAAAGCGCAACGTTCGCAAGGTGATTAACTAATAAATGGGTCATAAATTGCATTTTTATCTGTTATATTTTAGTTATATTATAACTATCGACTCGCCCCGTCTTCGCACGGGTGCTTTGCTGATATAAAGCTTGAATCACTATATCTATTTAAAAAACCGCATCAAAATCCGTTGCGTAGTTTTAAAGATAGAAGCGACTTTGTTTTAAACTATGTATTAACAACAAAATCGTTTGCGAATGTTTAAGGCAATAATAATATCAATAATAATAAACTTTCGAAAAAATGCATGCTTAAAGTCAATTGCAGTAGTACAGGAAACAATAAAATCCTAACAGTATAAAACTTTACCATCATCAGCCCGTAACGCCGCAAAATGTCCACTGCTGAACATGGCCCTCCTCCCGAAGGAGGGTTTTTCATAGAGATTTCTTTACTAATGTAATCAATGTACGTATACCTACTACTTTACTATCTACTGCTAAAGCGACGGCATTAATTCTGAATTCAAATTATAATATCTATTACATACAATCAATTTCACGAAATGAGTTTTCCCCGAAAGTAATACTTGGCTTTCATATACTCAGCTTATGATTTTTCGGACTTTTAGTTAAATATTTACGTCCATAGCAAATGTTGGGGGATTTTATCTTTATTAATGTACTTATATTAAAGGTAGCATGCATAAAATACGTCACACAAATTTCATGCTGTTTTTTTATACGTGTTGCGTGAGTATTTGTCACTAAGATGCGTCGTCAAAATGTATATACGCGTTCTTTAATCAGAACATCAGTTATAAGATTTATTTATTATAATTAACAAACATGAATAAAATACAAACTAAAAGTAACTAATTAAAAATAAAACTAACTTATATACAACTATTCTAAATCTATACTACTTGGCAAGGTTCCCAGAATGCTGGCAGCATTACCACGTTGAATGGCAATGCTTACCTGCTGTGCAAAGTAGAAACCAGCACTCGGAGAACGTGCCGCACTTAAGAGGGCCGCTGCGAGGTATTTATAAATTAATTTGGCTCCCGGTCCCCACGGCCCCAATGTTTCGACACCAAAAGGCACAAATACATAACCACTATCAAGGGTACTATATTTGCGCCTCTTGAGATTCTCCGCGGATTCAGCCGCCATGCCAGCCCTACCCTGAGTCCCGGAAAGATGAGACGGCGCGAGGGTGTCGACGCACGTAGCGTCCCACACCAAAGGCCGTCCCATCCTCCAAGGCACCAGAGTCATTCCGTCGGGCCTTTTACCATCGTCGCGCATAAGGCCATTAGGCTCTAAAACGGCTGGCATATTAGAGATTTATCATTATTAGATTATATCATTAATAGTGGCATGACGGGACAGACGTCCAGCACTTTTGCTACAACACAGGCCGTGGTGACCGAGTTGGGTCACATTGGCGCCACACTCGCAGCGGTGGGGAGCACAGCACGGCGCACCCAGGCGCAACGAAACTGCCACACGAAACGTATTTGCATCCATTAAGGTGCCTGTATTTGGTGACGGAAGCGCATGCAGCCACAAGCCTGACTCTCATTCCGCAACGGCTAAGAGACGGGCACGATCTGCAGAGCTGGAACACGTTTGTAACAAATTATTCCGCGTCAGCTCACAGAGCGGCCCATCCCATTGCCGCTGAACAGATGTATTACATGGCAAGGCAGAGTTGGGGCAAGCCAAAAGCCATTCAGACTCAGCTTCCTTCATATAAGAAATATTATAACTATTTAGACTAGCCGAGAGAATTTTATGTGATAAATTTTGGGTACTATGGTACATCAGTTATTGATTTTCGACACACTATTTATTTTGTATATTTTGTATGTAAATCGTTTACCTAAGTTGGATAATCAAATATGTTCTACATATTTTTTGTGTAAAGTAAATTCACTTTAATTATTTGAATTTCGATATTATTTTAGTCGAAGCCAGTCACTAATCCCTCAATGTATTGCCCGTCTCTCTACTAAACTGTTGCGTTATTCGTAGATGATCCCTTATATGTCTGTGCTGTCTTAAAAGGTCGCTGACAGCGAAATTATATTTGACGAAATCCTGAAGAAAAATAATTTCTTCTGTGAATTTTAATTCCCGTCTTTGCAAACTGTACCATGTCTGTCTAACTGTTTATTAGCATAAGTATTTTCTAACACACTCTAAAGACTAAAGTTCAAAGATCAAAATCATTCCGTAAAAATGGTTACACTTGTTTAGTGCGTGACGTGGCTACTGAGAAACACTCCCAAAAAACTCAATAGAACCCTCTTTTTCAACAATTATATTCTTAGAATTAACATTGAGATTGGAGCGACTCAATCCCAAGCATTTTTGTCAATAAGATAATCAGAAATCTAACCTGCCCTGATATACAATTTGGCTTTACTCATTTTTCTCATCTTATTTATTGACAACACCCATAAAAGATTTACTTATTTTGCGGAGACGTAGCATATACTATAATATCTGGTATTTATATTGTATGTAGTGTGTACCTACATGAATAATTTTTCAAAAATGTATTCAATCATCGAATATAAATTGCTCATTCATATTCCATGTAAATATTAAAGATGATGCTTATGTGTGAGAAAGTACTCACACATAAGCGACTACGCCATGCCACAGAATATTGCCCACATGCAAACAGTAATACCAACACAAACCAAACGAATCGGTGGACCAATACCGGTGCTAGACACCTGCTAAATACACTGTTCGGTACCAATATTGGGCCTTTGTGAAATGTTTGTCTCAATTTGTTATTATTATTTGCTTAGTTCAGTTCATACAGTTTGATTTGATTTGAGAAGTCAAGTCTGTATAAATGATGAGAAGATCAATGAACGTGGGACGCATTATAAATTAGTCTATCATTTGAAAGTTTAATTACTTCATTGATAGATGGAGAGCGAGCTACAACTTTTTCATAATCATAGGTAATTCGCTTCACCACTGGAGCACAAGATTGAAATGAATTGAAATTAATGACTGCACCAATGCCTTCGTGGTTAAGGCAGCTTCTGAGACCTGATGTTCTGGATAAGATTTCCACCCGGGACTATTATTTGTGTGAAACACAGATAGTTTTTCTGAGTCCGGGTGTGCTTTGCGACCGTCAAAATTGACTGTTTGTAAGGGGTACCTACTTTACAAATACTCAATTGACGTCATGCGACAAAGGAATTTATTTCCCTAGTGCGGGACATATCTATTTAAAGATAAACAAACATAACGTTTCTTGTTTCGATAGAAACTTATCATTTTCTTAATCACACATGGACATGTCTTTTTGTATAAATAATAAAGTTTCTTTCATCACAATGAGCTTTAGTGCCTTGCTATGCAAAATAATCCTGATAGGTAGTAAGAACAGGGACCTCTAACTGTAATCTTTAATGTCTTTGAAAAATTATATACATTCCAGAGCTCAGAAGCATAGGATGTGACATTATACGTCAGAATCATTCATCGTATGTGCATGTATCGTAAAATGTTACATTCGACCAAATGCTTCTGAAGTATAAGTACATCCGCCTTTATGTGTCTGAGGTCTAGATATGTAGATTGATTGTCCTACCATAAATAAATAATGTAAGTGTAAAGTAAGCGTGGTGACAATGGCAAATACCCTCCCTCGGGCGTAGGCCCATGTTCAGCAGTGGACGTTATACGGGCCGATGATGAAATAAATAATTTTGCTATTTAGTTTATATTTATCCAAACGAACATGAAAGGTTTGTTTTCATAGCGCAAGTCACGCAATATAATATGTTACACAATGCAGCAATATATCGTGAAGTTGTACCTATGCGACAAGGAATCTGACCCTTTGATGGATCCGACCCCAATATACCGATGTGTGACATGTTGTCCAATCTATTGTAGCATGTTGTTCGAACTGAAATTAAATCAACGACAAGTTTGCTAGTACTTTGTCAAACCAATAGGACACAGTTTGCAGAGGAATTATACGTTGTATGACTTGTATGTTTGGTATGTTTGTGTTTAGAGTCAGTTAAGTGTTGTATTGAGTTACTAGTTGCTGTATTACCCGCGTTAATGCTGCTGCTCTGCGCCAGTGGATCTTAGCGTGATGTTTTGTAGCCTATCATCTTCAACAGCCCGTTTACGTCCACTGCTGATCATGGGCCTCCTCTTAACAGACCTAGGCGAGCCAGGATTGTTGAGGGATATTGCCATAATCACCACGCTTGGCAGACGGTTTGGTGATCGCAGTAAGATGTAAACCTTGAGCTAATAGATGCTGCTGCCCATCCATCAGCCATATGTACCTTAGTTGTCTTTTACGACACCCATGGGAGGACATGGGGTGGTCTATTCTAAGCCGGAAACCACACGGCGCCTATACTTTAATCCAATTTATTCATTCATTTCATTTTTACTGTTAGAACACACTATTAACTTGTTGTTCCCGCGATACGAAAGATATAAAAGTTACAAAGTACTTTCTTCACAGTAATAAAGTGCTAAAATTCTGAAACATTGCAAAAGTAAGAATAAATCAAAATTAAACTTAAATTCATCGTTTGTAATAGTGTAATTATTGTTAGGTTAAAATGAACGAAAACTTAAATTGGTTGCATCCGCTACCTTGATGTCAGATCGCGGGTGCAACTTTTTGACACTTAACCTTTTTGTGTGAATAATTTAGAATTCAGACTTCAGAAGCATATGGACGGACGTGCTATTACCTTCAGAAGCATTTGGTAGTAAGTGCCAGTTTACGTTAAAGGCACATACGACTAATTTCTGACGTATAATGGCACATGCGACCGTACGCTTCTGGGCTCTAGAATTACTACGTTGTATATACGTTAAGTGTTGTATTTAGTCATTAGTTGCGGTATTACGAGCGTTATTGCTGCTGCTCTGCGCCAGTGGGTCGTAGCGTGATGTTTTGTAGCCTATACGTTAATCCAGTTTATAAGGTATAAACTTACAACATTTTCATCATTTATTAATCCATCCATCCATCCATAAATATCCATCCATCCATACCATCTTTCGTGGTTATAATACAGGTAAGTAATAGTATAGTATACTTTCAACAAAATAGAAACAAACCCAACGGAGGTTGTAAACTAATTAGTGTCCATCAAATAACAATCTCAAACACTCTTAGACAAAGGCCTTTAACACGTGAAACAAATCAATTCACGACTTAATAAACTTGTACCTACGCCCTCACTAAAGGGTCTCAAGTGTTCATTTAGTGCGATGACGTCAGAGCCCTTTGGTTAATAATGAAATGGCCTGTTGTTTACAGCCCGACTTTACAATTTAATTTACCTTTTAGTGTAATTTCAGAATTTGCAGAAACGTTGTCCTTGAGTTTCATGAACTTTGCAAGGGCATTCATGATCTTTGACCGTGGGTTTTGTTTCTGACAAAAGGCTGGTGGCTATGGTAATTGCTTTTGAGACCAGGTGTTCATTGATCGATTCCCACCCGGGGAAATTATTTATGTGACCACTTGTGTGAAGCACAGTGTACTAAGTCAGGGTGTGTTTTCCCGCGTGGATTCATGTTCCATTTCGAATGTCTCTTTTTAATAATACGCCTAAACTTTGCATATGTATGACTGCTCATTGGTGATAACCACGTAAATCTGTTACGTAGTTTTTGAATTTTACAGGCTAAAAGACACAGGTATCTAGTAAATAGGGATTACTTTATTAATATTCAAAACTTACCGATATCGCCGTCGTACTGGAAATTAGTACGAGGAATACCTACGTATCGAAAGTTTTATTAAATTTTGGTCAATATCGAAGTAATATGCCAGTTTGCGAAGTAATACTGTGTAAAAATAACACTTATAAGGAATAAGATAGACATCGGGATCACATACCATCGGGAAACACACGGTTACACACTACAATAGTGAGCTGCCGCATTTACGGATAGGACGGACGGTTCTACGTATCTATGGATTTAGAGCGCGCGAGATCAATCATTTATCTAAGCTTCAAATTATAAATAAAGATGCAGCTCTTAGCATTAATTGGAGCAGTATAATTGAACTACAACCTCTAAGAAGTTCATCAATGTCACAAAGCTGGCAAATTGTTATAAATCTTAAACCTTTGGCTCAAAGTATATTTTACTTGGACGTTTATGTAGATTGTATTTAACTTCCAAATTATAGTTTAAATACACTTAAATAGAAATTAAGCAAAGTCATTGTAACTAGAATACTTCAACGAAAAAACTCCCACCTCTTAATTTGAATAGAATTGAAATAATGAAATTATTCAGCACTTAGGTATTTACATACACTTGTACTTGTCAGAATCACAATGTTACACAATTATTCTTATTCTATGAATTAAACTAGATAGGTACTTAATTAACCGGTAGCAAATTGTAGGATATTACAGACAAAGTAGTCCGTCCGACAGCTGGTCATTAATTTCTCTACTCATAATAAGTTTAAGTTCATATTAATTATTTTAGACTTTAATGGATCAATATAGAAAAATTTGGAAAAAAAAACATACAATTAAGTGGCACACACCTGGGGGCACCCTTAAGGGGTTAGGACCACGACCCAGTGGTACCACTGATCATATCATCATAATGACATACACATGAGTGTACATTGTTTTACATATTCTACTTTGTTAGTATGAGACAAAACTAGCGACAGTTTATTTAGGCTCTTATTAAAGTGCCAAAATAAACTAAAAAGCAGAATGCTCAAACCACATTTTAACCTTTATACAAAATGCAAAACGCCCGCTGAAAAGTCACCGCATGTTAATTATACATTTATACTAATACTAGCTTCCCGCGCGCGGTTTCACCCGCGTAACTCCCGTTCCCGTGGGAAATTCATAATAAAATATAGCCTATGTTCTTTCTCAGGCTCTAGACTATATCTGTACCAAATTTCATTTAAATCGCTTCAGTAGTTAAGGCGTGATTGCGTAACAGACAGACAGACAGACAGAGTTACTTTCACATTAATAATATTAATATAGTAAGGAATAGTAAGGATAATTAATAGAATCAAACGTTACTTTGCGAAAATCCATGTTAATCTTTTTTTTAAAGACAAAATATCTAGTGTTAAATCCGCTAAAAATGTGTCTCTATGCTGTAATGCTATTTTTGCACCGCCCGCAAAAATTATGCACATTTTTTGCATAAAGACACACATTTTAGCGGAATTAACACTAGATATTTTGCCTTTTTAAATTAGATCTATACTAAATACAATACCTAAAGATTTTTTATGTTTGTTTGAACGCGGTAATCGCAGGAACTAATGGTCCGATTTAAAAATTATGTTTCAGTTTTGGATAGCCCATTTATCGAGGAAGACTATCCTATTGATATTATAAACGCGAAAGTTTGTAAGTATGGATGTATGGATGTTTGTTACTCTTTCACGTAAAAACTACTGAATGGATTTGGCTGAAAATTTGCACGCGGATAGTTTATAAGCTGGATTAACATATAGGCTACATAATATCACGCTCCGACTGACTGAATTAAATTGCATGTTTCGCTTCAGTATTGAGAATAAATAAAAAAAATCTAAATAAGTTGTCATCAACCAGTTTTATTATATACTATAGCTTCCCCCGCGTTTCACCTTCGTATTACTCCCGTTCCCGTAGGAACTGCATAATTAAATATTACCTATAGACTTCTTGAATAAATGGACTATCTAACACTGAAAGAATTTTTCAAGTCACAGATTAGCGCGATCGAGCAAACAAACAAACTGTTCATCTTTATAATATTGGTGAAGATAAATAGTAGTAATTTAATTATCTACTACTTCTGTGCACCTATCTCTTTTTCTCTGCACCACCCTATAGTTGACTGGTAGAAAATGCCTATGGCATTAATTCCGCTGTGTACTATCATTGTGCAAAAGGTTAAATAAATAAATATCCCACGGGAACAGGGGCTATGTGGGTAAACACGCGCACGGGGAGCTAATAACTCAATAAATTGGCATATTTCAATTGTATTTACCGAAGTTGTAGTCATATCATTACGTCGTTATCCTTAGTATGCCACCACATAGGTATATTCGAATTCCTTATGAACCAACAATGGAAATATTCCGCCCGCATTATAAAGCGCAGGCCACACCGCCAGCGGGCGGGTGAGCGAGCTAGGCGGGCGAACATCGTTACACCTCTTTTACATACTTCGGTTCACACCGCGAGCTACCGATTAACCTACGTCAGCGATGCGAGCGAAGCTAGCGAAATAACCAACGATTCTAGCGAAGCTATTCGTTCACCTCGTTAGGTTTGGTTAGGAACCCCTTATTTAGCTCGCCAATATTCCGCATAGTTTGTATAGTTTCCTTCTCTCGCGTAGCCCGCCCGCCTAGCTCGCTCGCCCGCCCGCTGGAAGAGTGGCCTGCGCTTAAGTCTCCTAGCGCTTCGGGGGCACGTTGCCGATCTTATTTATTGTCCCTTTAGACCAAAAGCTGTATCTATAAGTATATTAAGAAATTGTTATAACATTTTGTGAATACTAGCTGAAAACATATAATGGTGATTTGGTTTTATGACTGTCTCTTTCTTGAAATTAATTAATATGAACAAAACAATTAGGATTTGTTATGCTTTACAGGATATTTTTGTCGATCTCATATTTTAGTTGCCGCTTAATATGAAGATGTCAACAAAATCATTCGAGTACTTTATTTTCTTAAAAAGACAACTCTCGCACGAGGTAAACAATAGCATCATAATTAATAGGTACCTTAACTAGTTAAGTTAAGTTATACCAAATCTGACTGTCATGATTACTAAATAGACTATGTTAGGCATAACTAGTTAAGTTATACCAAATCTCAGTTTTATGAGTACAATATTTGGTATAACTAGTTAAGTAATACCGAATATCAGTTTCATGAGTACAATATTTAGTATAACTAGCTAAGTAATACCGAATATCAGTTTCATGAGTACAATATTTGGTATAACTAGTAAGAAATACCGAATATCAGTTTCGTGATTCGTGAGTACAATATTTGATGTCACTAGCTAAGTAATACCGTATATCAATTTCATGAGTACAATATTTGGTATAACTAGTTAAGTTATACCGAATATCAGTTTCAGCTAAGATTTTATGTTACTCGTTAAACCAAATCTCAGTTTTAAATATTTTAAAAAGGAATCTGACGTTTTCGCTTCAAATTAAATTATAGCTTAAATAGGTAATCATTGTTACGCACAGATATAATATCGTAATAAAAGGCGCTGGTCTTAGTTACGCTATGGCTTAATGTATTTTTGACAATGATAAAAAGTATTAAAAATTTACAGGTACACTACAATATAAAATAGTCAATTTTCCAAATTTCGGGTTCCAAGGTTCGATTCGTTACAATCATACTGAAAATTGCTTAATCAATTGCCAAAATACGATTATATCACCGTAAATAAGGTTGACGACTATCGCACAAAGCGTATTATTTCCACAACACTGAGTTTTAAAGGCTATACATACTTATAAGTGACTTGGTTTAAAGTACGATTGGCAGGTGATTTGCTCTGAATATCGGCAAAGCGATACAAATATTTATTCGAGCGAGAATATTGGGTAGGCAATACTTTAGTCAATCACTGCAGTCTAGCGGTGTAAGTATTTTAGATCGTAGGGTTCGATTTCCGCACCGGGCTAATCTCTGCAAAATCGAAGGCGATTGTCCGTACCTCGGAAATCAAGGTAAGCCGTTGGTACCGATTGTTATAATATCATCATTTCAGCCGTAGGACGTCCACTGCTGGACATTTGCCTCCCTCATAGATCTCCAGTTGTTGATCTCCACCGTGATCCCGCGGCCTTCACCAGATCATCCGTCCATCTAGTAGGTGGACGTCCTACGCTACGCTTACCGATTGTCATAATATCATGAATAATAATTAAAATCTAATAATTATCAATCTTTTTTGTGCAACTGTCACTATTCTTTACTTTTCGCGGGCATCTCGGACTTTGGGGTCTACTAGAGCATCGGAAGTTTCTTTTGCAAACTAAGGGTCAGGAGGGCTAAAGAAGTGAAGTTCTTCTCCAAGATATGAGAAAACATGATGTATTTTATAAATGGACCTAAAGAAAGAAAGAAAATACATTTAATTCAGCACAATACACAAAATATTACATAGAACATGTAGCTAAATGTACAAAACAATGACGCCTTGCATGTTCTGCCGAAAAGGTCGCCACCTCAGCATAGGCTAGGCGATACCGAGCGCTGGTTTTCAGTTGACAACTCGAGTAGTGACCCACGGACAAGGGACGCTACACTTAAATAGTATAGGTACCATTCATGCATATTTGCAGGGCAAACCAAAAAAAAAGCCTACAATGATAACCAAAATGTAATATGCTCCACTTACAAAAGGATACAAAAGGACACAAGGATACAAAAGTAATTTTCATTTTAATATAATGTTCTTTTGTTATATAATAAATATTATTATTTCATTATTTCAGAGCGATACGGGGGACTAAAAACACACAGCACATCATCCTCATAGCAGTCGTCAAGAAAAGGTATGTTCGTTTAATGTTAAGTAAATTTAATTTTATGCAAGGTGATTTCATGGTATACGCCATCCCTGTAACAAATTTCTGTGAGTATTTCACTTTTACAACAACATATAAAAGCAAGTGATGGGTGTCACCTAGCGCTTACATTATATTTACTTCAATAGCCCATTTACGTCCACTATTCGGCTGGGCAATGGGCTTTCTCTAAAGGACCTTGGCAATCCAGGGTAGTTGAGGGATATTACAACTCTTGGCAGGCGATGGTGATTAGTGACCGCAGTAAGATGATACGCAAAATACCTACAAAATGTCTTCACCTATTTAATAATTACTATCTACTGTTAAAGAGTCTTAGCTGTCTGTTTAAGGGATGACATATATCTTAAATGCACCTTATATGGTAAGTAAGCTCATTGTAATCGTCTCCTCTCCGAAAAACAAAATAATATTAGATGTGATCATTCTAATTTCTTACGGAAAGTACACGTAATTTCTTTGAATGATATTTATGTAAATAAATGATTTTATTGAAACACGTGTTCTGTAAGCAACTAATTAACATTTAATATTGTAATCGTATGCGCTAATTACGGAAATAAGGTCTCATTCAAAGATACATTTTCATTACTCAGAATATAAATACTTTAAAACACATAAATCATGCCTTAAACACCGCAGCCGCAGAACAACTATCTTTGGTTTAAACAAATATACTTCTTCCTGGTGGTAATCGAACCCAGTACACCAAGAAGCAACCGAACCATACCGTAACCATACTAAACCTTTTTTTTCGGACGGACATATGTTGTTAACCCCTAGGCTTTTGCTACTTCACCGGGCATAGAGGCGAGCAGAGCTCCAGCCTTAATAAATGGTTTAAAAACTACAAACTAAGCAACCTGCTCAAGAGGGCGCCCCCTGTGGGGCTTGGGCCTCAGCTCAGGGTGGTCGCCGGCAATGAGATTGAGGGATTATGACTTTTAGAATTTTAGGGGGTTTTGTCCAACTGTCGCCCTACTTTACAGGTCGCGGAGGACATAACTGAACTGAACTGAACCATCAATATATAGTCAAGTGACAAAATACATATTATATGTATGTATAAATAAATGTTTAATATTATATCGATGGGCAAAAGGCGATATTTCATTATATATTTTATCTAATCCTTTCATAAGGTATAAAATTCAATATCGCTTATGGTGCCCTTTACGACACCCATGAGATATTAATGAAATGGACTTAGAAAGCGCACAAATATTATTCGTAACGTTACATGAAATTCTACAAATAAAATGATATTTACTGCCGATATTCGAAACATGATATATCTAAGAAAGACGACCAATATAAGAGAAAGTGGCACGGAAATTTTAAGCCTCTCAAACTTAGTTACGGTTTTAGGGGAATTCAGCGGTTTCAAACTCAGCATATTTGATACTTTCCCCTCTCTTTGTTTGGGAAGATGGGACGGCTAAATTCTCTTTGTATTCCCGATATACTTGTATGGGAAATATTGATATTTTACCTTTCTTTAGGTTCCTTGGGAGTTTCTATAAAATACCTAATTTAATCTTATGTCTGTGTAAATCTATAGATCTTTATAGACACCGTGATTTTTTACTGATACTAAACGTAGGTGTGTATTCATTTTTGGTACTAAATTCGATTTAAGTATATACTTTTTCAATTGCCTAATAATTGCAGTTTAAGATTACTTCGATCCTGTGTTTATTTTGCCCGTTTGTACAATATAAATTGTCTTGTATTGCTAAGCACTAGTTCTCATTTCGCCGTCACATTGACAGAGTCTAGAAAAAAAAATGTTACGTTTTTAGTAATACTGATAGAGAATTATACTGAGAATTATTAGCATCGGCTAAAAACCCACTGTATAATGGACTCAAATAATTGCAAATAAAATGCTAAAGTGGAGAAAAAAATTATAAGTTCTGGGTCCTAGAACAAGTTTATAATTGCGCTTTTCGTCGATGTGATACATCTGTTATCGTAACGAGATAACGAAAATACCAACGGTACAAGTTTTCCTGATTTCGACAATATAAACGGACACGATTTCGGAAAAAAAAATTACATCTGTCTTTGATTTTCATCACAACATAGGCCGTAGACACGTAGGATGACAAATTACTCATCTTTTCAACTATCAGGGAAAGAAATTGATCACCAACATCGATAACAAATAATAGATTTTTTATATAAATAGCGGCCCAATTTGATTTCGCATGGGTAGGTAACAAAGAATAATCCATAAAGAAAATACCTTAAAAAATAAAGGTTACACCGTATTTCGACTATCCTATCTAAGCATAGATAGGATAGTTGAAATACGCGTCTTTCTTTCTGTCTATTCACGATAGCTCAAAAACTTCTTTTACGTATATGTCATTTCTTTTCTATTCCTGTATTTATATATGTTACTTATATTTACATATTTTCATGTTTATTATTGTGTTTTGTATGGTATGTTATAATAATCTTACTTTTTCTTGATATTGATACTTGTTTAAGTTCAGAAAACTTTTCCTCTCGTATACTCATTATGAAGAGAAAATCTATCCGTTAAGAGACTAATTAAAATGAAGACAGTATAAAGGAGAAGGGTCTAGTATATACAGTTTCCGTTTTAATTAGTCTTAGTATAGAAAATATGACCTATTTTACGGCTTGGTTAGACTCTTCTGGACTGAACTTTTAAAGACGCTCATCATCATCAATCACCTCCTGCCGGGAGAGGGTATTTTCCATAGTCACCAAGCTTGGCAGGAGGGTTGGTAACCGCAGTATTATGTTGTACCACACAAGGAAACGCTGCTGCCCGTTCCTTGATTTACGATTATTATAGATGATATTTTAACAATCGGGACCGACGGCTTAACGTGATTTCCGGGGCACGGAGGGTAGTCCCTCAACCATCTAGACACGGAAAGAAATCTTAGAATTTACACAAAGATTTCTTGTCCGGTGTGGGTATCGAACTCACCATCTCCGACATTTAAAGCAGGCCAAATACCGCTACGCTACGGAGGTTGTCAAAGACACTGCTAGTGAAAAAAAAACATATTAGTTATATAGGTATTTTAATTAGCTTTTGTCAGCGACTTCAGCGTGAAAAAGTTACATTAGGGAAGTTTTTTTTTACCATAAAGGGTGGTAGCAGTTCGTATATCCGTTCATAGTCTGGTTTATCTCTGTACACAATTACATTAAAATCGGTTCAGTTTTTTGGGATAACAGCCAAAAAAACATATTGATGAGAATAATCATAAGATTAAGTCACAACGCGTATAGACATCGCGTTGTGACTTACTTTTCACAATATTTATAATCCTATACCTACAAACTCACCTTATACTTAAAGTTAGAAGTTACTTAAAAGCTTGGCAACTGATATATTAGGTGCTATAAAAATATATGCCATCCCTTTCATATATTATTATTAAAACTTTTACGTTCAATTCCGAATTGAACTGGAAACAGTAGATTGTTTTTATTTAACTCCACCTTAGGCACCAAAACAGTAAATCGAAAATAGTCGGTGAAATAATACATTTTGTTTTTCCAAAAAAATTTTGCTGATATGTTTCATATATTTATTTACTCACAACATAAAAATTCATTTATACAACTAACAGTAGCTTATATAAAATAAAACTAACTTATAAAATACCACTATTCTAAATCTATACTACTTGGCAAGGTTCCCAGAATGCTGGCAGTATTACCCCGTTGAATGGCAATGCTTACCTGTTGAACTGGTCGCATCTCCCCATGTATCATAAAGTGAAAAGAGCCGCCACACTATGCGCTTGTATTATGTATTTAATATTTTTTTTATTGTTTTACTAAAACAAAATTAAAACTTTGGATAAAATTCCATTATAGAGTTAAATTATATAAATATATGAATCGTAAAATTAATTATTGTTAATAAACTATGGCGTATAATAGCCTGACAGCCAGATGATTAGCGAATCCGTAATTGATTTTATTCGCAATATTTTGTATTTCATTATATAAATATAATTTATATTATTTCCTTGTATAATTGACAAGTAGGTACAAGAGTAAATACCTAAATGCTGAATGAATATCGTTTATTATTCCTTATCCATTCTATATACTTAATAGTATATAGAATGGATAAGGCATTATTATTCCATATTCATATTGTGTACTGTAAATGGCACGGCATATACTTCAGCAGCACCTTATATTGTAAGCTCCTAACTTCGAAACGTTCTGGGGTTCTTTCAAATGTTGGAGATCTATAGAATGGAACATTTAGATACTTCTTTTTGACTTTAATGATATAACTTTTAAACGTTATTATGAAGTTCTTTTTGTTAGTAATTTAGATGTTGGGCGCAATTAGGTTCGTGTTTAGTAAACATACATTTAATTATGAATACATAAGCGACGGAACTTTACTCTCGAAGTTGTCAGGTTGTTAATTTCGTAGAAATACCCTACCCTCCGTGCCTCGGAAAGCACGTTAAGTCGTTGATCCCGATTGTTATAACAATATCTATAATAATCGTATATCAAGGAACGGGCAGCAGCGTTTCCTTTTGTGGTTCAACATAATACTGCGGTCACCAATCCGCCTGCCAATCGTGGTGACTATGACAAATATGTTATACAGGCTGATAATGATGATGGTGATGATAGTAGCTGTAAATGCTCGGCGTTGCCCTCCAAAAGTACTGACATATCCCGTGTTTTTTTTCTTTAATTTTCTTTCGTGACAACCTCAGAGCTACTAATAAAATACAAATAATATAATTAACCCAATTGTTCAAGCCGTTCTCAAATTATGCGCGTACACACATGTAGGTGATACACTTTTATCTATATAGACTTAATTTTTTTTGTTTAATATATTATACTGGCTGTCATACGCGGTTTCATCTGCGTAGATCCCGTTCCCGTAAGAATCTCGTCTTAAAATACAGCCTATGACACTCATCAAATGTGGTTTCTGTCAATCTCATCAGGTCAATTTCATTAAGAAAATTAAAAAAAAAAAATCTCTAAATTGCTAATGTTTCGCTCAACTTTATGTTTTTATTTTTTATTTGCTATTAACGTTCAATAAACACATCACAAAAGAACTAGCGAAATTGGTCGTTTTTATACAACGTGTTAATTAAATAACGCAAAAACTCTTACCTAGGTGGTGAGTGTGCTCATGGATATGAACAACTTTTAATATGGGACCAACTTTGTAACTCGAAAAAAAAACAACTTTTTCATACATTTTGGTCGAGTAGGTATTGACAATTTGTATGGAACAGCTGATTATTTTCTTCGGGATATAATGTTGGCCTTCTGAATTGTATAAAGATTTACAATTCAGAAGTTTTTTACGTTATCATTTATACATTATTCTTTCTTGATACAGCATCAATTTAAACGTTTTATAAGCGCCATATTTAGTGAAGGAATATGGATGATTCTAAGTACTGTTTCACTGATCAAATATATTATGAAATAAAGAATAAACTATTGATTTTTATTCTCATATTGCTTTTATTAATTGAACCCTACGAAATAAAGAATATATTCAGCAGTTGAAATGAATCCGATATACGTAAACCAGCGAGGCGCAACAGGTGTATAGAGAAGGAATTTACAAATTACTTTGAATTCCAAATAAAACGGATGCCTGACATAATTCAAAGCTGCCAATCTGCGAAGAATGCCATAACACCTATACGATATAAGTCCCTATAGCGATTACCTTTTCCTTTTTTCAATCGGCCCTTTATCCCTTACGACTCGCAAGTGAAACCGAATAACGAACGCACGATCTTTATTATTCGATTTCGTGTATTGAATTCCAACGGTATAAATTGGATTTAGAACAGTTTTAATAAAATATTTTGACTATCGTCCCGCGCGCGGTATCGGCCGCGTATCTTCCGTTCTCGTGGGAAATTCATCATTAGTTACAGCCTTTGTTACTCCTGCATAACGTAGCGTCCTAATCCAGTAGTTTTTGCGTTTATTCGTAACGGACATACATACTTTTTTATGCTGCTGAACATGGGCCTCCTCTTAACAGACATTGGCATGCCAGGGTCGATGAGGTATATATTACCATAAACAACATAAATACAAATTAATCTTTTCTCTTTAAAATATACATATATCACTACATAGTATAAAACAAAGTCGCTTTCTATGCTCGGTGAAGTAGCAAAAGCTTCAGGGCTAACTAAATACGTCATTTGAAAAATTATTTTAGTGTTAAATAGACTATTTATCGAGGCAGGCTAAAGGGTATATTTTATGAACTTCCTCCTGAAACGAGAGTTACGCGAGTGAAACCGCGCGCGGAAACTAGGTAGTATCTAGATTAAAAAATAAACGTTATTATTAAATGAACTGGATTAAAGCCTCATTCAGAGTAAAACAGTACTATGCACACAATCATTTATTATACTTTAATAACAGAATAATAAAATGAAAAATGTTTAACCTTTAGCCCGGCAATAAATGTATAGGATTCAATTATTCAACTTTATTACAAACCCATAGAGTTCAAAATATGGTGGCCCATGGGATTACTGCTTGCGTAAGGGTTAACACATAAAAAGTATAAATTAAACAGCCAGAACAAACAATAAAACGCCTACAAAAAAGGTTGGTCAATCTGCAATACTCATAGATAGATAGATAAACTCTTTATTGCACACTTTCACAAAAAGAAAAATACAGAAATAGACTTAAAACTAAACTTAAAATTAGATAGGTACAATTAGTGACCTTATCACAAAATGTGATCTCTTCCAGGCAACCGAGGAAGGAACCATACAAATGAGTTAAAAAGAGGGGTAGTTAGGTGTACTGGATTATATTATTAATAGTACCCATGGGTACTTGGGAGAAATTGTATCTGCAATACTCATAATAATATTATAGTATATTAACTAAAAGCCGGTGTTAAAACTTGCTATCTACGAGTGAATTCCCGTCAAAAAAAGATTTTGACGGAAATTCACTCGAATATAGCAATTTGTCTGTGTATCTAGTTGTCCTTAGATAAGTCAAAACAAATAGATACACAGAGAGACAAACTAACTTTTTAATTGCGTTTTTGTTACTAGTATGCATTTTCTGTGGGGTCAAAATCATGTAAATAAGAATGGAACTGTCTTCTGAGATACAGGTGGAAGCCTAGTTCGAGAGGGAGGGCTCAATAATAAAGTACGATATGTTATTAAATAAATGTATTATTATTATTTGAAATTCAAACTAATCTCCTGTTTCATATAATGTACTTTGATAGATACAAATATCCAAATTTACTTTACAAAACAGATTTGTGCTGGATTTTCTCAGATGCAGTCTCATTTTCTACAATTTGAATACAATGTGAAAACTTTTAGAGTTACTACAAGAAATATAGCTCATATACGTTCGGTTGTTTCCAACTTTACATATAAAGGTGCGAAGTTACTAAGTTGAAATGTAGGAATGTATAAAGCTGTAGACATAAATTTTGCGTTTTATTGCCACTTGGGAGCTCATCAACGCAAGAAGTGGGTAATCCACTCTGTCTGTCAATCTGTCCGTGAACTTGACCTAGTTGCAGAATATCAGGGCGTCAGTTAAAAACGTTAACTCTCTATTTTCCAAGGTTGTAGCTTGTAAGTGCTACGGTACAGAAATAAATATATAGCGGGAAATTCTACGTCGTTACTGGAACTACTACGTTATAATTTGGAACTAATACATCATAATAATATATGGGTTTCCTACGTCGTGATGTGTAACTGCTACGCCGTAGAACAGGACTACTACGATTAAAGACGTAGTATTCTTTAATATTGTATAGTAATAATATTTTATATCTTATTATGCCGCAAACCTTTTTCTTTCGCGCATCTATAAAAATTGGTGCGAAGGTGCCGCTTAATTATAGCCAAATTCTACCTTCCACATAGGTTTGTATACATAAATATAATCCCATAAGTGGCTTTTCCGGGTTCTGTGTATCCGATTAAGTCAAAACAGCAAGAGGGATCAAAAATTAATTAATTCTGAAGGAAAATTTATAATTTTAAACAAGATGGTAATACTTACCTCACAATTCTCCACACGTGTGTAATGAAAAAGGTATTATAACCTTATGAGCTTTCATTACGAACATTTGTATACAAATAATATCAATTTGAACCACCACATTTTGAACTCTTTATGCTTGTAACAAAGGACATTGACAAAAATGGCCTATGAACCAACACGCATGAAACATTTACTAAAATTATTAGTTCTTTTAGTAATATATATATATTATTAAAAGAACTAATAATTAATATAAATATTAGTTCTTTATTACTAATTACTAATAATTAATTAATATAAATAATAAAGAATTAATAATTTGTAATATTACAAATATTTAAATAGACCGGACACTTATTAATTTCAAAAACATTTTAAAAGGTATTCGCTGTTTGAAACGAGAATCGAGACAACATTTGACATTTGGTAGTAATGTCACTTGGCGCTAGGGATGCAACATCGCTCATAAATAACATCGATTTTAGAACATCGATGTTTTGAAAAGTGAAACATCGATGTTAGAAACATCAAGAACGATATATCGATGTTTATGAACGATATATAGAAGTTCTCAAAGGTGCTTTTTTAGCAGAAATAAGACACTACTTCGTTTGTTTTAACATTTATTTTTGAAGAATAATCATTATATTAATATTTTTTTCGTTTGATATTATGTGACTTCTATTAGTAACTTCAAACAAAACAATGGCCGTCGATGCGATGTTGGCGAGCGAAACGAAGTGCTTTGTTTTGCCGCTTTTGCGCGCGTTTGTATTGTAATTGCGAACGAGACACAAAATAGATGAATCTACGCTTGTGAATAAGAGATATATTATTATGTTTGTGTGTGTAGCTGAAATCGGTCATAATAACATCGTGCATGAAGAACGATGTTACATCGATGTTTCAGGTTCCGACATCGATGTTTATGAACCCCTACTTGGCGCATTCTGTGCTCGAGCTGCGTTTGCGTTGGTCAATTATAACCTCAAACGAAAGTGTTTTGATTTTTTCCGAATTCTCATAAGTGTCCGTTGTTTTAATTTAGGTTCAATCGAATATATACATTATCTAAAACCCAAAAAGTAAATACATCTCCCTGTTGGATCTTAGGCGAACTATGTATGGACGACGAGCAATGTCCTCAAAACCAAAGAATCGGCTGCAGTCCAATGGCTAGGGCGTCAGACTTGTGATCATGTGGTCGCCGGTTCGAACCCCTCCAGTTGCAATACCGACGTGAACCCACTTGTACAACATTCGCATTTATAATATTAGTAGAATTTGTTTCCTTCGCTAGCTCTCTAGCTGGTGGTATGGTATGCGCGTAAAGTTTAAAATAGATAATATAACATATAGAGATATAAACAGTTTTGCGCTGAAGCAACTTATCCTATTGTACCGAGTCGTATAAACTTTCATATTAATGTATAAGGTGCTAACATGATATATGCCATCACTTTAACAGTAAATAACATGATATAAAGTGATAAGTGTAGAAATTTCCTTGAAAAATACATTAAAGTAAAGTCAACAAAAGAGATAGGTTTACAATTAGTGAAACACCTTTCAAATTGATATGTGCAAGTTTATGAGAAGAGTTTACTATTATGTGCATTCGTATACCTCTAGCAGCAAACTCTCCACCCATAAAGAATTACAGGCTGTCGCAGTGACATAAACATACTTATTTACATTATTTGATACTGACGGTGTAAACCTCTTTTGTTGACTGTACATAAAACTTGTTGACTGTACATAAAACAAGTGCGAGACCTCAGGGTGCGACCATCACACATGATCACAATACTGGGAGATGATATTATTCAAAAGGAACATGCATTTTAATCAAAAAAAATATTGTATTAAATAATATTCGTCATCATCATTTATTCTATACTAAAGTAATCACTATATGCGGCAACACCTGTTGAAGAGATGGCATGCATTTTTCAAACACTTTATATACAACGAACTAACTTAAAGTTTGACTATTTGACGACAAAACTAAAGTTTAAATGCCCCTATACCGACTTGGCAACTGACTTCTTAATGTAATACATTCCCCAAAGTTTAGATGTACTGAATGCAAACATATTTAAGAGTTGTATGCGGAGTTGTAAACTTGAATGTACACAGATAAACAACTAAGTTATGCGTGTACAGTCGACCAAGGATATAAGTTTGCATCTTCTCTATCAATTTAATGTAGATAAAAGTTTTTATGTTAGTACGACAGCCAGTCATTCTTTGGTTTATTCCACCTTGGTGATAACAGGTGTTCAAGGTGGAATGAACTGGTCTCACAAATCACTTACGAATTAAACCACCCAGTATCACCCAAGTGAATAGCTTTATGGGTAAAGAGTTTGCTGCTAGTTGTATACAAATATATAAAATAGTCAACTCTTCTCATAAACGAGTATAATTACATTTAAAATGTAATTATACCTTTTTCCTTGGTCGACTGTACGTTATTAAGGTAAAGTTTATTTAAATAGCTTATTTGAACTTTCGACGAAACCTACTTCTGTTGTGGCAGATTTAGCTAAGGGGAATGCATAAGATATCCTCTCCGCGATCACAAGGAGATTATGCCTCTTCAATGATGGCAGGGTCCTCCGGGACAGTGACACATGGGAGGATCTACTCAATAGAGCATCTCGTGTCGTCCTCTCAAGAGAGTGCACCAGGAGTTTCATTGAATGACAATCGTTGCATATACACCAAACGTTTTTTCCGGGGGAAATGCATTACCCGCACTCTCTTTTAGCAATGGTATGCTATTCAGACGATGAGCTCTCCTCATCGGGCCTGCCCACTAAAATCTCAATAAAATCCTCCGGTTTCCTGAAGGTCCCAGGCACCTTACGGCTACTAGGTACCATCTCTGATGGTACCTCTCCTGATGCTCAGGACTTACATAAAATCTAGTAAACCTGTGTCTGTACAATAATTGCACGGTCACATGTTCATTACCACTCAGTCTGACTGTCATAAGCCACGAGTACTCAATCGTCACAAAAATATAACTCACTAGCTGCGCCCCGCGGTTTTACCCGCGTTACTCTGCTCCAGTGGGTCGGAGCGTGATGTTTTGTAACCTATATGTTAATTCAGCGTATAACCTATCTCGGTGCAAAATTTCAGCCAATTCCGTTCAGGAGTTTTGGCGTGAAAGAGTAAAAAACATCCATCTATTCATACTAACAAACTTCAGTAGGATATACAAAAAAAACGTATCCGTTTGTATTTGGCTTTCTGTAAAGGCATTTTATAAAAGCTTTTACAGCGTTAATCTTTTTACAGAAACACAAACAACCCACTTATTTAAATCAGCTTCCAGCAAATTGATTCTGAAAGCATTCCGTAGTTCGTTGGAAACCACCGAAACGCCATTAGATGTGTCGATATCAAACGTTGGTTTCATCGATAATTCTCACTTCTCGTAATGCAATTAAATACAACCAACGCTGTTTTATTATAACGAGGGTCGGGAGGACAAAGGCGACTGTCCGCTTCACGGAAGTGTCGTGTTTAGATGAAGCCCGGATGTGACGGGAGGCGTCGTAAGTTGTGGGTTCGCCACTGCCTAAGGCCTCGGCCTAAGGGACTGCACCGGTAGCTCAGTGGTTAAGGTAGTTGCTTCTGAGACCTGGTGTTCTGGGTTCGATTCCCACCCGGGACAATTATTTGTGTGAACTACAAATAGTTGTTCTGAGTCTGGGTGTTCTTTGTGTCCGTGAAATGAATGTTTGTAAAGTCCCCCGCGACACAGGGATTTATTTCCTTAGTGCGGGAGTTGTCTTTTTAAATAAAAAAAAATAAAATAAAAAAGGGACCTCAAAGGCCCTACTTACTAAGTGGCACTAAAACATCTATACCAGAATTCCTAAAGTATGTGCCGTGGCGCCCTGGTGCGCCGTAGAAAGTCAAGACGTGCGCCGCCGTGAGTCGAACCTCTATCATTATCCGAAATGGCAATATTCGCGGCACGGGTATATTAGAGCGCTCGCATCGGTAAAAAACATAGACCGTACGGTCTATAGATATAGAATTTTAAAGTCTTGCGTAGACGTGAATAGGTGTACACCTATTCACGTCTACGCAAGACTTTAAAATTCTTGACAAGTTTATTGCAGACAATAATTTGGATAGGAAGAAGTTATTCTCGTTCCATGTCGGGCAGATATGGAGGATTATGGCTTATTCGTAAAAATACACCACATGCTAAGGGGCGTGGACTCATTGTGTTTTATAATAAAGAAAAACTCAATTTCATATTGTAAATGATTTAATTTTTCTTACTATCTACCTAATTCAACCACTAATATTGTAGGTACTTCTTCTTCCAGTAGACAATCTTTTACAAAAAATACTAAATTTGTAACTGCGCCGCGGGCTAGACAAGATTAGGAACTTTTGGTTTATACAGAAACTATTCACTATATAACCCGTTTATCGCAAAAAAGGGGCTCGTAAAATGAATCTCGCCCACATCATAGAATTTACGTTTCAGTGTTGCCCCGCCACTGAGTATGTATTTCACATGTAATGGCCAGTAGTTGGTCTTCCTGTGTGTTATTAATGTACAGTAAGCTTGTAAAAGGGTACAAGTGGCACCGAGTAATCCTGTGCTCTGTGTACAGAACGTGACAGGATCGTAAAGTTTTGCTTTGTATTATGTTCACTCAAAGTAACTGTAGTTTGAATTTCGTTTTGAGTTATTTTCTACTTCAAAGAACTTCAAAGAAGGACTTTGGTATTTAATTAAAATCTTTATTCGAATTTTTGAAAACACTGTAATTAAAACAGATGTGAATGGCTTACATGAACGGTTCCGATACATATTATACAATCGCGTTTGATCGCGATTATGTCCAGAATGTTGTAGGAAGTATATTTCTATTATATTTTTATTTTCAACTAGCTTTCCGCGCACCATTTATATTTTCCACTACCATTTATATTATTATTATATTATTCCAAATTTATGTTAACGACCTCTGCAACGGCCCTTCCCAACTGCAAAATATATGCCTATGCAGATGACACGGCGATAATAGTCTCTGGATCTACATGGGAGAGAGTCAAAACGTCAGCAGAACAGGCTCTCAGAAGTATAATGAAGTGGCTCAAAATAAACTTATGGACACTTAATGTACAAAAAACAGTATACGTACCATTTGCAATCCGACGCATCAACAAACCTCCACCAACATTCACAATAACAGCACACACTTGCTCAAATCAACACAATCCACACCCATGTCAATGTCAAACAATTACACAGACGAAAGAGGTTAAATACTTAGGTGTACACATTGACGAAGGACTAAACTGGGACAAACAACTTCACACACTCGTTACTAAGACACTACGCCTCATACATATTTTTAAACGCCTTAGACAATCAGCAAACACACACACACTGACAATGGTTTATTACGCATTATGCTAATCGGTGCTAGGTTACTGCATCACAGCTTGGGGAGGAGCATATAAAACCAACCTTCTAAAGGTAGAGAGAGCCAAAAGAACCATTCTTAAGGTTATGCTGAAAAAACCATACAGATACGCAACAACACAGCTATACTCCGATTGCAAGGTACTTTCCGTCCGCCAACTTTACGTGCTGAAAGTTATATTAAGAAAACACACTGCATTACCACCATATGACTCAAAAAAACGCAATTACCTGCTTCCAAGTGCTCCACATAAGAGTTCTTTTGCTGAACATCAATATTTTATACTTAGTAACAATATATACAAAAAAGTGAATAAACAGCTAAATATAAAATGCCTAAATCTACTAAAAATTAAGACAAAAGTGACTGAATGTCTTTTGCTGAAGGACCATGCCTACACAGAAACTATTATTGCCTACATCGCTTAACAATAACACACACATAAACACATACACACACACACACACACACACGCACGCACGCACGCACTCACACATACACACGCACACCCACATACACACGCACACCCACATACACACGCACACCCACATACACACATCCACACGCATACACACACCCACACAGATTAAAATAGCTTATAGATACTTACCTATTAAGTAAGATTTTTCATTTCACTTGTACTTCAACAAAGATTGTCAACAGAGTGCACAACAATGTAACACGTTTGTACGGACCTAACTGGCCGAACACTGTACTCTTAAGATACAGGGTCCGCCCTAGTTTAAGAGAACAGAGTTCCACTTATTATGCACAGATTACAAACCAACGAAAATTAATCATTGCAACTTGAACGATTTTGTAAATGTTTTTGTAACTGTAATTTTTTGGTGAAATAAAGTTATTATTATTAATATTATTATTTATTTCATCCGTGTAAGTCTGCTCGGTCCCTACGGGGACGGCCCCGTAGGGACTTCATAATTATATATAGCCTATAGAGTTCTCAATAAATGGGCTATCTAAACGCTAATAAACATTACGCTAATAAAACAATACATCACACGGGGTGTTCCGTTTAACCCAATAAAAAATAAGCACGTGGCTGATTCAACTGTAAAACTAAAACCAAAGCTACTTGTTTATTGAAATAAATAAATGAATAATATCTATAAAGACACACGTGTTGTTAACATGTATCATTTAAATTTAACCAGATAGGAAATTTATAATTATCAATTAAATTATTATTTACAAAATATATTTAAATGCTTTTAAAACTATACGTTAATATTGATGTTACTAAGAATTTTTTTCTTGTCTAACTTTTATTGAAGTGTACCGAAGTTCTTCTTCAAAGTTTTTATTAGTACGTTTGTTCTCTGTAAAATATGATCAACTTCGGTTTTCGATTTCAAAATAAGATTAATGATTGTTCAATATACTTTTAGTTCAATCTAAAGTTTTAATAAAAGCATAGAAGAAATTCTTTGAAAGTTTCAGACTTACTGAAGAATCTAACGTAAGTTTTAATGAATTTTAAACATATTACGTTATATCAAATATTATAAAATGTGAGTTTATCTTCACTAATATTGTAAAGAGAAAAGATTTGATTCTTTGTTTGCATAGAACAGTCTCCGGAACTACTGAACCGATTTCTAAAATTCTTTCACCATTACAAACCTTTTTTTGTTTGTTGTCCGGGGGGAAATGCTTTTACGCATTCCCACCGCGCCGCTGCAGCGTATTCGCGCGCTGGCGATGGGATATGTGGGACTCGCCCTCTCCAAAGCGTGGTATGCTAAACTCATACCACGAGGAGAGCACCACTAAAACCCCCCGGACACTCCTTCGATCCGCCGTTAGCGGGGGCCGGGTACGCATGAATAATCCGGCCTTCACTATTACAAACACCTAGCATAGTAGCTAGTATTACAGGTGAAACCTAGCATAGTAGCTAGTATTACCTAAGTTCCGCATCATCTGTTTATAATAACAAAACTGAGGTGTATGTATGCTTTATCGCTTTATGGTAAACCGTCCTGCTAGTTGCCTGGTCGGTATACTCTAGAGCCTCCACTGTATTGTATAAACTATGCACTAGAAGCTATGCCTCAGAAAGACCACCATACTCTTGCCTTGTCATTAGATGCCATTCAAAAATAGAATATTATATAATATCTCTTATAATTTTCATTCTTGTTTTGTAATAAAAGTATAAAAGTTATTTGGAGATTTTCTGTTAATCTGGGGGTGTTGCCGTCGCAAAGAAATGACAAATTCCCAAGGGTGTCACAATAATTAAAAAGGCCTACTGTGTCGTGGTTGGTTACTGTTTCTTTAAAAATTTCAAAGCTTCAACAAATTGAAGTGAGTGTACATATCTCAGCCAACTAGACCTGGAAGAAATCTTTGATTTTATATAGACTTCCCGACTTAAACTTACAAACCACGACCTCCTAGGTTCTATTTCCCGACAGTTAATACCACCAGGTTAAGAATGTGTCAAGGTTTTGAAGCGGCCGAATCCCAATGGCTAAAGCGTCGGACTTGCGATGTGGTCGCCGGTTCGATCCCCTCCCATTGCACTACCGACGTGACATGAATAGTAGGGTGCAAAAACTCTGCTAAAAATCTTTAAAAAAACCGGCCTAGTGCGAGTCGGACTCGCGCACGAAGGGTTCCGTACCATTTTCAAGTGCCTGTTGCCGTTATCGATATCGAGCAAAAAGAAAAACAAAAAAAAATTGGTTTGTTGTATGGGAGCCCTCCCTAAATATTTATTTTTATTAGTATTTGTTGTTATAGCGGCAACAGAAATACATCATTTTTGAAAATTTCAACTGTCTATCGCATTTCTTGAGATACAGCCTAGTGACAGACAGACATACAGACAGCGAAGTCCTAGTAATAGGGTCCCGTTTTTATCCTTCGGGTACGGAACCCTGAAAACTGTATATAGGTGAAAACGTTATAAGAACTGTGTAATATTGTTTCCCTTAATAACCCTCTCATAAAAGTCGTAACTTGAACTACAAACAGGTATCTACCATTACACCAAGCTTGGAAAATGCTTTTAAAAGCTTCCAGTAAATATGATATCAAGTTAGTTCAGATATAGTAAACTGTGGCTCGTCGCTATATCGAGTTAGCCGCAACATGGCATGAGACAACTAAAACTTATGAGTCAACTAAATTGGACATCGTTTATTCGGCAATATTACTTTTCTACTCAGAGGTAACAAACATTTTATAAAATTTGTTATTTACGGTTAATCAATCTTAATTTAATCAAAAATAACTATGTATTATTTACTTACAGAGAAGGTATTATAGAATTTAGGTACCGCCAAGCGTAACCAAACTTAATACCTAATATCTTGTAAGAAAACTTTCATTGAACACTTTAAGTATTTATATTTTACAAAATAAGTAAATTTTGTGATATTAATGAAAAATATACTTTAGTATGATTTGTGTATACGCACAATTACCACTTATTTAAATAGCATACATTTATTACCACTCTTAGCTATTTTTGGGGTCCAGCCGTTACGGTCCCATTTCCATACGCCCCCGGTCGGAATACAGTACAGGCGGCAACCCGTATTTGCTCAATTGTCTATTGTTCAGTGTGGGTATATTCCGCCCGCGGGGGCATACTGGAATGGGACCGTAATGTCCGGATTCATGTAGTACTAAAAGTACTAATGTATTAATAAAGAATTGATTGAAGAAGTTCCTGAGATTAGCGCGTTCAAACAAACAAACAAGCTCTGCAGCTTTATAACATTAGAATAGATTCCGTGTACTTTAGATTATTTAACGTTCCCGTTAGAGACGTGTTACATAGATATTAGCTTATTGGTTAAGGCATTGGGGGCTTTACCCAAGATGCAGGCTCGAATCCTGCCGGTGGTCGAATTTTATTAATCTCAATTTTTGAAATACTTTAGATTAATTGAAAATAACGTTAAGAGTGATTCGAACGTTATTTTCAATTATTTTAATAAAAGAAAACTGATATAGATGTATATTGTGGCAGCCCTGCGTCTGTATCTCGAAGTTCCGATCGTTATGATGACTTCTTTATATCTTCGTAACTTGTATTTCCTTTCGCGACGACGCGCGACGCTTTCTAAGTAACTTACTATTTTGGGAATTTCTTCGCCGAACAATAACTTCGACAAGTTACCTGGGAAGAATAAATACTGTTTTAATGTATTTATTAGATTGATAAAGATACTTAAAAGAATAATATAAATACAATGATATATTTATTAGATTGATAAAGATACTTAAAATGTTAGTATGAAATAATATACTGTTACACTTAGTTAGAGATCATATAACGGCATGTTAAAAGGTATATAAGAACCGAAATATCTATTGCAGAATCAAAAAAAATAAAAGTTAATCCGACTTTGTTTTAGTTACACCATTTGTGACTTGAGAATGGTTAAACCAACATCAATGATGCTTACGGAAACGCGGGGAGTCGCGTCGGGGCGTAAAATCGCTTTTCCGTAAACACATTTATACATTGCCATATATTTGAATTTACAGCGTCACCCAAAGCAGCAGGCGAGTTAGAAAACCGTGACCGCATTGATTATGATTGATTATGTTTTAACACACAGGGGAACGATGCCCATACTCTGTATACAGTTGTTACAGGTCGTATGTTATATATCGAGACCAACTACCTAAGGTTCTCGTACTTTCCAGGGCACGGAGGATAGACCCTACTTTAGATTCTACTAGAAAATTCATTATTGATTTAAGCTCGCCTTTGTACATTATGTTTCCGTTTTATAAACGTTATGCTATGTATTTACTGTTTGCAATAAAGCATAAATAAATAAATAAGATTTCTAGTCCAGCCAGGGAATCTAACTCACGACCTCCGAAATTTAAAGCGTGTTGCTTTGTTTTTTTACTTTATCCTAATATTATATAATATACATATTTCGAAATTATGTTACCAATTACAGTACCTATCATTAAATCTACTATTCAGTAAAATGGTAGAGTTACAGATCTCAAAGGGCCGATGATCGAAACTCAACACGCGTCAGGCTTCGACCAATTACATCCCACGTTACTACAACCCTCAAAATATTTTACCTATTTTATTTTGGTATCGGAAATGTGAGATTTCCGATCGTTATTGTACTGAAATCTTTTTTAAGCTTTAGCGCCTTTGGAGCATTATAATGTATGTTTTATTTCCATTATAATAAATATTGTAGGTACTATAATAATCCCTCCTATAATAATATTATGGGTTAATATCGTTTTGTAACAGCTGCTCTATACAGCGGGCCTTGACAAGTCGCTTGTTAAATATTTTCGACCGAATGGATTAGATTAACTTTCTGATTAATTTTGTTTGTCACGGTTTTATAAGTGATATTTTTTAAGTTATTATCATCATTTCAACATTTTATCCTTTCAACTATAAAAGGCCATCGTGTAGGCTAGCGCAAATTGAATCGGTAGCTGCGTTTGCGTTTTGCGTCAGCGTTTGCGATCATTAAGCGGACCACAGTGATATAGTTTTATGTAAGCCCTGATATGTAGATTATCGAATAGACCGTTTACGATTTATGTATTCGATATAAATATACAAATTTATAGTTATGTAAACTTTAATAACATATCCTTATAGATTGATCCCAAATTTCTTTTGAACTTCTTTTTCTACGAGTGATAACACCAAAGTAGACTACTTTGGTCAACTGCTTACCTACTTACTAGTAACGCTAAATAAGCCACATTAATGACATTCTTACAGGTAGGTGCTACGTCCTCGACCTCCCATCTCTCGTCAGACCAGTCAATCTTCTCCGCACATCACTCTTTTAGATACACGACACTTTCCTTGTTATCTTCCCGATAATTCACCCCCAAGGCTGTATCTTAACACCTTCGACAAGGCCATTTGCTCTCATATTTTACTAAGAAATAATTTTGCCTTATTTAGAAGAGCTACCTTCTTTTATTACTTTGTGCTATTTGACGCGGTAGTAATTGTGATTTCCTGCAGTTCGCTTCTGAGATATTTTATTTAAACCAGAAATGTTATTTAATACACAAGGGATGCAATATTTTCTATTATTATGTTATTTCTCTTGTTTAATCATATTTGTATAATACAATTAGTAGAACAATGTCTACTTTAATTACTTTCAATGATTAAAGGGAAAATGCTTTCTAGCATTTATTCGATTCTAAATTATAACCTCAAAAAGTTTAATGTTAAGTCTACCTACACAAAACTAAATTTTAAGCAAAGTTATCACTAGATATTTTGTATTTTTAATTTAGATTTATTTGAATTTCCGCAAAATGACACTTAAGTAATTCTATTGATTTATTCGAATATTTTTAAATGACTAGCACTCAAACAATCATAATATATCATCATCCATTTATATACAAAAATTGCTTGTCCTACATACAGCCCACTAGACAACTAAAGCATTTAAGCCTTACCATTTAACAGGAGTAAACTAAAAGCGGTGAAAACGGAGATTACTGAGATTCAATCTGACACAATTTTATTCACAATTGAAAGCTTTTAACAAGCTCGACTGGACAACTAGCAACTTTATTCGTTTCATAGATTGACATACCTACTGCTTATATATAGCGTCGATTTTATCTATACTGATATTATAACAACGATTTGATTGTTATTTGTTTGCATTGAATAGGTTCCAGAAATACAGAACCGATTTCAAAAAATCTTTCCCATTAGAAAGCTACATTATCCAAGAGTAACTATTTAATTGTGAAATTCTTACGAGGACGTGCTATGCATGTAAAACCGCGCGCGGGAAGGTGTTTAGTAACAAAAATCGGCGCTTTAGGCATATAAGCTAATGCACCCGGCCCTCACCAACGGCTGACGGAGGGGTGTCCGGGGGGTTTTAGTGGTGTAGGGTCTTCTCCTCATGGTATGACTAGTATACAACGCTATGGAGAGGGCGAGTCCCACATACCCCTTCGCCGGCGCGGAAAAGCTGCAGCGGCGGAGGGGACGCGTAAATGTATTTCCCCCCGGACAACAAAAAAAAGGCTAATGCAGATATAAAAGTATAGTATAATTAAACTAGTTACTATCTAATAAAGATTTATCCTAAAGCACAACTGCCATTTTTCACATCAGCATTACCTTAACCTTATTCCCTTAGCTATTATCAAAAATACAATATATTACAGTATTGTTTACGATCATGATTTTTAATGCGGCATAAAGCCCCTCACATCAAAATGTTATTATTTATCGCATAAAAGCCGAATAACAAGGAACGTTCCATTTCACATCGTCGCATAAAAACGTGCCTATTTTAATGCGATAAATGAAACGCAAATTCGTATTTGATGTTACCAGTGATACTAAGGTTTTTGAATTTACGCATTAAATTGGGACAAATTGTTAGATGTTGATCTTTTTATGTTGGTAGATTATAATGAAAGAAGGCTTCAATAAACAGCCTGCTGTTCAAGAGTTGATAATAAAAATGGTATTTATTTAAATATGAAATCAAAGTTTTTCTCACAAGCGCTACGGAAGATCTTACAGTATTTGGGATACTTGGATTCCTTCCAACTTAGAGAAGCCCATTATATTAGATCAAGTGGAAGGAAATCATCCGCGTGTTAAAAGACCAGATAGATTTGCCGATCGAATTTTCGAACTTCTAAAACTATCGATCTACCAAGCATTTCACAGGGCAGAGGGTAGGGAAGCTTGGCGAAACTTCAATAAAACATCGACCAAGTGAAGGGGTCACGATCATGAGCATTGAAGAAATGGATGATCTCCTCATTCGCTGCTTCAATGCTGTATATCGTGACTCAACATTTTACAAAATTTATATTAATCCTGGAAAACTACGACAATACGTAGGTACTTTAGTATTAAAAGAATATATAAAAACGAAAGAGTTAGCAACCGCAGCGTTTGAGTTTATAGGTACGAGGGTTTGGTTTTAATCAAGTTTCACGATTCATCCAATCTCGAATGGAATCTGCATAACACCAGTCCAGCTTTGCCGACATTTCAGCGAGATTTCAGAGAGCTAATTACGAGAGCGTCTGTTATCGCATGACACCCTTGATATGCTCTCATCGCGTTAAAGCTTCACAATTAATCAAAACGGACGAAGCTTCAAGTCCTCATCTTCACTTAATCTACCTGGTTATTTTCTGTGTTTGATAATTTTTAAAACACATAAGTATAGTACGTTGCCCCTAAAAAAAGTTTGTTATTATTAAGTAATCAACACCTCAAAGTATTTCAATAATTATTAATAATTGATTGCATAACGTTGATGATACTGCAATAACGCGTAAGAGACTAATAAGGTTGAAAATCAAATGTAGCAAATTGATATTTTCTCTTTAAAATATATATAATGAACATATTTCTTGACAGATGAAATCACGCCTACATTAGCTACTGTTACTTACGCGGTATTGCATAATATTTCTTTTAAATATCTATTAAAATTTTCTGGCTTCAGTTCCCACCCGGGACAGTTATTTGTGGGAACTATGGATACTTGTTCTGAGTCCAGACTCGAAGCTAGTATTCGTGGTTTCCACAAATAATTACGGACTCAGAGTACACCCAGGTGTACACCTAATCTGAGTCCGTGAATTATGTGGATAGACTTCCCTAGTGCGTGAGTTGTCATAAGGTGAGTATGTCTATACCCACTTTTAATTTATATACTCCGATTAATTCTAAAAAGTGAGACATTGTTTAGTAAGAAACTTTATTGGTATCACTTTTTTTTAAGGTAAGTATAGACTAGAACATTTTTTTTTTTTTTTTTTTTTTTTTTTTTTTTTTTTTGCGACCTTACCGATGTCACAAATTGCAAATGATCGATGTTATGTTACTAGTAAATGTTCTAGTCTATACTTACCTTAAAAAAAGTGATACCAAAAAAGTTTCTTACTAAACAATGTCTCACTTTTTAGAATTAATCGGAGTATATAAATTAACTGTGTTCTAAATACACGTCCCAACCAGAACTAGGTATATCTCTCTCTTCCCATAACCATAACGACTACAGCTCATTAAGTTTTAATTGAACGAAAACAACAATTTTCTCCATGTTTATTAAATGGAAATATCGGAACACAATTTTGTTAATGGAAAACATGACAACATCATATACTGCCCCGTCCTTTTTTCTGGACAATGTATTTAGCCGCCGGTGCTACACACAAATTCAATTTATCAGGGTGCAAAATTAAATTGCGCCTCATCCTATCGCGTCAGCGAGCCTGCAGTTACTAGAACCTATTATGTTTCTTATTTAGTTGCTCCCTTAAGCGCGAAAGAGAGAGATTGGTTTAAAACGGATTTTTAAACCATATCAACAAAATGGGACATTGGAGAATGTATTTAACGTGTTTGGGGATTTCTCCAGTGCCGTAGCTATCGTAGGGCCAAGTGGTGCACTGCGGGCCCGGGACTTCAGGGAGCCCTCTAACCTAAGCTTTGAAAAGAGCGGGTCCGCCAACTCGCCAGCTCTTGAAGCTATGCACCGGGGCCCTTGCCTAACTTGCTACGCCACTGGATTCTACTCTAGATGTGATTTCGGTCCTCAAAATGTATTGTAAAATATATTGATAATAAGTATAATTGACAACTTATTAAAATTGAAAATAATGAAGAAAATATGTAATAATAGTATAATTGTTGATTTATCTCCATGACAACTTGTGGGTAGGCTCCAACAATGGGCAACATATAGATAATATATTGTATACTTACTGGTTGTGTATCAAACTCCAGTAGTAGGTATGGGAGTTTTCTTTTATTTCATTTCTTCGGACGGACATAAAATTTGTCGTCGGACGTAGCCGGATAGCCACAAGACATTTGTTACTTCACTGGGCCAGTAGGCGAGCAGGACCGGCCTTATTAAATGACTAGCTTCCCTCGAGCGATTACACCCGCAAAGCTTCTAAAACTTGCGTTACCCGTAAAAAAATAAATTTTCTAATCTAACCAGTAGTTTGAGAGGTTTAGCGCGTTCAAACAAACAAAATATTCAGCTTTATATAGTAGTATAGAAAGCTTAAAGCAGACGTCTATCGCAACGTTGTCTTATGTATACGTCTGTTAAAATGTTTCAAAGCGCAAGAAAATTAATATAATAGCAGGTGTTAAGGCGAGTGGCAGAACATGAATAATATTACCCCTGTGAATTGAGATAACATGAAAGAATAAATAAATATGAACTACCGAGGCCACAGACCAAATGAGTTTACTCTTGAAATTTAAATGGTAAAATTAATTTTGGTCGGAAAATAACTATTGTTATGTTTATTCTATAAATTTATGTTTACTAATTTACTTCTTTTGTAATTTTAGCGCAATCCGAATGGATATTTGCTTTAAAACAGATCTATCGAGAAATAGGCTATCTAACACTAAAACATTTTTTCAAACCGGATCAGTAGTTGCTAAAATTAGCGTGCTCAAACAAACAAACAAACTCTTCAGTTTTATATATTAGTATTTCACCTGCGAAGCTCACGATTCCGTAGGAACTTCATTAAGGCTGGAGCTCTGCTCGCCTTTATGCCCGGTGAAGTAGCAAAAGCCTCGTGGCTACTTACGTAAGTCAAACCGAAAAAAAAACGTAGGACCTTCATAGTAAATGAATGCTAATAGGCTCGATAAAAGGGCAATCTAACACTGAAATAATTTTTCAAATCGGACCACTAGTTCCAGAGATTAGCCCGTTTACGCAAACAAAAAAACTGTTCAGTTTAATATATTTGTATATAGATTATAGATGTAGCTTCATAATCAAGCCTGTACCGATGAAAGGAGTCATTTACAAAGGATTAAATGATTAATCAAAGTCTTTAAAAGATGACAAAAAGAATGATCTCGGAGTTTCTTATAGTCTTTCTTCTCCGGGTGTCACAACGTAGGTAGATAGAGAAAGACTCGTAGGAAGCTAGGATAGGGTCCGGTCGTCCTTGCAAGGCGAGGCTCGCGACGCGTTCTATGCTTCTGACCTAATCCCAGCCCGCGCTGGTTGATTCTAATTATATTTATAATACGCGACTATGACATGCCACATTGGTAGATTTAAATTCCATTTAATAACATTACTGTTGGAATGTGTACTAATTAATTAGTCAAGATTTTTTTTTATTTCTGTTTATATATTTTCATCATTGTATTTGACTTATAATAAGTACGATCGATTCGTCTACATTATCTATAAACGTTTTCATTTCATTTAATTGTATAATGTGAAAGAGTGTGTGATAACTGGATTTTCTTTCTTTTATTCAATTTCTTTTTCCAGATTGAAGCAAATGCAATGTTTTATAGTACCGTCATGACTAGTAATACGCTTTAATGTTTTATGATAAAACCACATATACTTAAGTATATGTCTGGTGAAGTAGTGAACGATCTGACATTGGTTCATCAACCTTTGCTATGTACCGAACAGGGTTTATTCAAGGACATTTGGGAACTAACAGGCATAAATATATCTATCTTTTTTAGGATTTTTAGGTATCTTTTTTAGTATTTTTTATAGTGTGATTTATTTTTATGTCTATGAATATAAATATATTCATTAAAAGGTTGTTGGTGTTTTGTTTGTCGTAAAACGGTCAATTGAATAATTCTTTTTTATTAAATTCTCATATAATAGTTGCTATCAGAGAATTATTTCTTTTGCATATTTTTTATGGAAATTATGTCAAAATTTAAATATATTCCTCAAAAATAAAACCTTATTAACTTTGCCCTATGCAAGTTTTTTTTTCGCTTTGACTTACTTAGTTAGCCATGAGGCTTTTGCTACTTCACCGGGCATAAAGGCGAGCAGAGCTCCAGCCTTAATAAATAGTTTAAAAACTACAAGCTAAGCAACCGGCGCAAGAGGGCGCCCCCAATGGGGTTACTTTTAGTATTTTAGGGGAGTATTGCGCAACTGTCGCTCTACTTTACAGTTTGTTTTTTTTACATCGGATGGTTCTTTGCAAACTAAGGGTAAGGAAGACAAGGGGGGACCTACGCAAGTCCTACATACGATTTACGTGAAAGTTTCTACGATGGATGTATCTCTTAGACTAAACAGATTATCTGAAATTTCTGTCACTTTGATGCTTAGAAAAAGAAACCAGATTTATTGAACAATACATAATAAAGAAAACATAGCAATATAAAACATCACGCATAAATGGAGAAGCATACTTACAAAAAACCACAGTATAATTATTAGAATTAGATTATACTATATTAGAATTGAAGTTCGAAACTTGCTTAGATATTCGTCACAGATATATGAACGAACGATTTTAGATCGTCGATCGGGTCTACGAGTTCTTTATAAGGGATTGCCTCATTAAAACGATGAATGGACCTCGGAATCCTGTGCCGCATTTACTCGTTTTTTTATTGTATGCTATGATTAATTTGCATGTTGTGTTTGATTAAAATGTTGGTAGAGTTGATATCGGTATTTCAACACTACGGCGTAGCAACATACCATGATTAAGACTGAGCAGCGATTCGTAGTACATTACTACGAATCTTGCACTGAACCCATTTAATGTTTGGTTCATGCTGTGTGACACATACAGTTTTTTAATATTACTCGAATACTTTACTATAGCAGATACATATCATAATAACAACATTTCTCAAAAACGACTTAATATTTGAGAAATGATATTTTCACTATTTGAAAAAAAATAGTATCAAATCACTCTAAAGTGCAGACTCATAACTACTTTATAAATATGGTTGGTGTTAACTAAATCAAGCTTTTTATTTATACTTTTTCGGTTCATGTTCATCAAAAACTCGCGAAATGTTTTTTTTTTATAATCAATAAAAAAAATCATATTGCGTGTTTAGCCGTGTAGCTTAAATACCATAGTGATCTATTGATAAATTAAACACTTTAATTAGTAAGCTACTTTCAGTATTAGTACAAACTAGATACCTAGTTGCTACGCCGTAGTAATATGCTACAAATCTCTAGCCAAACCACAACAAGCAATCTCGTATATGACCAACGAAAAATTAATGCACACGTTTTTATGCCAACAACATATACACTAAATTATTATTATTGAAGAGCCACGTTCTGCCCGGAAGCAATATTCTGATGTTAAAATGTAATTTGAACCGGACCGTAACAGAGTTGTTTTACGACCTATCGTACGTCGTGTTATGTTTTTTTTTTATCATTACCCGAGGCAAATTATTTACAATGTCTCTGTGATTCAATTGTTTTTATGGGTTTTTGAATCGTAGACTGATTAATTGATGATATATATTTAATACAAAGAATTCATAGGAAAATGTTCTAATGAAATATGTTATTATATAGTCTAAAACCCGTTGTATTATTTTTATCAAATATATGTCGGAGCGGCGCCGTCTACTAGCATGAGACAGTGGTGTCATCTAGTTTATTTGAGGTGTACCAACACCGATAGTTAAGTTATTGTGGCTCAATAATTAGTTCTCTAATAAGTAAAGAAACGTCAGGTATTTCTTGCCTGGGCGAAATCAGAGATGGCGTTGCGGAGTTGTTGATAACCTGACGGCGGTCAAAGTCAAAATAACAAAAATTTGAGGAGTTGAACTGAACGGTCGATACGTAACGTCGTGTCTGGGATCACCACGTTTCTATTGCATTTCATTTGTAGGCGAGCAACCTGCTCCTGTTCCTACTGATCCTGCCTGTGCTTCTACATATATATAAACAGGATATATTAAGTCCAAGTTTAAACCATTTAATAAGTCCTTATAAGGCTCGCTTTTATATTCGGTGAAGATATGAAGTAGTAAAACCTCATGGTAGACCACATATGTCCGTTCAAAAAAGAACCCTCAAGAAATGGGATCGTACATAATATCTAGTACAACTAATGTCATACTTAAAAAGGTAAAAAAAAAAAAAAAAATCTTCTCAAATACTTTTAAAAAGTGAACATTGTACCCATTGACTTCCCAAAGTAAGCGTTGTTTTTATCCAAACAAAACCTGCAAATTGTATTAAGTTTATGCAAAGAGTTTCCTCATCAATCTCTCTTTATAAAAAAGTTTGAAAAAGTCTCACAAAATCTCAAATTGCGCCGAGGATTCAAATAAGTTTAGTGTTGCGAAAAATGCTTTAAAAGGATAAACGGACGAGAAGATAATAAATACACCGTGATTTTAATTGTTGCTCATACTCAGCAAAATTATTTATTTTTGGTAGTACATACATACAATCGATCTTTTGTCGGTGATACTAGAATACCGCGTAAGTGACAATAGCTAATAAGGTTGAAAATCAAATGCACCAAATTGATTTTTTGGCCCTTTAAAACATATATAATATAACGAAAATATTTCTTGACAGATGAAATTAGGTGTTATTAGCAACTGTCACTTACGCGGTAATACAGTATCATCGACGCTATGTATCTATGTACCTACTTTTTCACTAACTTTAAAAATTACATATACAGACATCGAAACATCGAATTACATATACATAACTTCGAACTTGTGTTAGTGGCTTAAGGGCGTTTTGGCGTATTGCAAGGCACTAGACTTAATTTTCCCATGTACATTTATCATTGCCGTCTCTTAAGGTTAAAAATAATAATCCCTCGAATAACATCGCCCGCGACCTGCCTGAGCCGAGGTCTAAGCCCCACAGGAGGCGGCCTCTTGCGCAGGTTGTTTAGTGGCTAGGTGACGTGCCTATAAGTCAAAATTCGTCTATCATCCGCTGAACCCTTTGCGCAGGTTTCTTAGTGTGTAGTTTTTGAACCATATTGAGGCTGGAGCACAGCTCGCTTTTAATCCCCAAAAAGTAACAAAAGCAAATGTATATCCTTAAAATTGTCTACCAATATTCATATCAAAGAAAATATTGTAAATTCGGATATAACGATACCTACTGTTTTTGCCAAAGTATTGCTTTTGGTAAATATTTGTATTTGTATTTAAGCACATTTTCCTTAATACTTATGGCCCTTTTCAATTTAATGGGGGATTTTACTGAAATAACTTACAGTATCTTATATGGATACAGTGTATTTACCATAATCGGATTAAGGCAAATAAAATATATTTATATCTTCAATACGTAGGTTCTTATTTGCATATATTTTATTTATTAAGTATATAATGCGTATGTAAAATGTATTATTTCTCATAAATTTATTCACTAACGCAATCAATTTGCGTGATAAATACTATTTATATTTACTGTTCTATATTTAGTTTACTAACTTTTAAAAATCTAACTATTTAATAACATAAAACCCAGCAAACAATAATACTCTATATTTAATACATGTACATGTGTATATATAAATGTTTTTAAACTTTCGCGATTTGTACACTTAATTTATAGTAGACGCGGATGTCAATCGCGGTACAATTTCAAGGCAAATCATTTTTTTAAATTAAACGTCCGATTTTTAAAAAGGGTATGATTTGCCATAAAATTGTACCGCGATTGAGACCCGCGTCTACTATAAATTATGTGTACAAATCGCGAAAGTGTAAATAGCTGCACGCAGCCGTGTGGCAATAACCGACCAACTACATGAAAGGCTTACTTTGTTGAAACTACATAATATCTAACGTGTCAACGCCCCGACAGACCCTGTGGCTACAAGATGAAAAGGTGCGCTGACCTGATGTGCCAGCACAGTCACACATCACTGCTGTCAAACGACAATGCCTTCAAAAGTTTAAAACAAAGCCTACACTTAGTTTATAAAATGTTTGGAACACTGCCCCTATTTTTGTTGAACCTTTGTGCGTGTGATAACCACAAAACATTTTGTGTGTGATACAGTTTATATTAGGAGTATTTATCCACTAGCCTTGTTTATGATATTTGGAGACGCGTACATTCTACTAGGGAATAGGTTCTCAACAGGAGTGGTACCGCCATTTAATGGGCGCAGCAGCTTTTTGTGGGGGTCGGTAAGACAAATACTACTTGGTATGGTCTTAGACTGCATTGTCAACAATGTGTTTTTGCATAATCACGACCTTAAGACCCACGATCAGAGAAAGAGAGAGATTATTATTTTCAATTTGTGATCGTAATAGACAAAAAATTAGTATAAATCACTAAAATATAAAGGAGGACTTTGGATTTATTTTACCCAGTCCAAAAAAGTGTGGGAACCTCTGTTACACAGGTAATATTACGGTTACGAAACTGGGCCTCCTCACAAGGGAGGGTTTTGCCATAGTCACCACGCTCGTACGCAGTTACGTCGGGTAACGCACTGATCGCTCCCTGGTATACGATTGCAATAGATGATATTGATTAAATCCGCTGCGGAGGAAATGTCACCTAAGCATACATGTATAGATTCAAATTAAATATGCATGTAGTAAACGTTTTCGTGACTACCACGAAACTCTCGTCTTTTAAGTAAGTCTCAGCGCATGCAGAGTTAAAGCACTCATTTATTATTAAAAGTTTGTAGCGAGAAAATTTAAACCACTACCTTAACAATGCATAAAAGAGGCGCCTTCTCTTGAGAATTTTTTGAAGGTTTATTACAAACGTGTATTGCAGGCGCTGGTTTTATTTAAATTTATTTCGTGGAATGTACTTCTAGAGTATAGGGTTGACTATTGTATACTAATATTATATAGAGAAAATATTTAATATTATCATCATCATCTTCCTGTCCTGCTTCCATTATTTGGGGTCGGCGCAATATTCATTCATTCAGTCATTCTCTTCCATTTTTCCCTATTAGATGACTCTTCCATACTCACACCTTTCCGGCACTCCTTCCAGCTCTGGTTGAGGGACTACCCTCCGTGCCTCGGAAAACAAGCTGAGCCGTTGGTCCCGATTGTTATAACATCATCTATAATAATACTCGTATATCAAGGAACGGGCAGCAGCGTTACCTTGTGTGGTACAATATAATACTATCACCAATCCGCCTGCCAAGCGTGGTGGACTATGGCAAATACCCTCCGCCTGAAGAAGGCCCGTGTTCAGCAGTGGACGTTATACGGGCTGATGATGATGATGATGATGAAAGTTTTTTAAACTGAATGTAATTTACACTAAACTACTTCCATCTTAACGAAATTAATGTTTTACCTTTGAATTTGAATTATATTTTGTTTGTTAAGTTCTTAAAATATTATTACGAAAACAACTCGAAAATAATCATCTCCTAATAGGATTAATTTTCACTCCTTTGTCTTTTACATCAACTGCTTTAAAATAATTTTACATTTTCAACCATCCATAAAAATATTTGCAATTGTCTACTTATATCTGAAACAATATATTATATACTAACTAGATTTCCACACGCGGTTTCACTCGCGCAGCTCCCGCTCCCGTTGAAACTTCACAATGAAATACAGCCTATAGCCTTCCTTGATAAAAAGGCTATCTTATACTGAAAGAATTTTTCAAATTGAACCAATAGTTCCAGAGATTAGCGCGTTCATGCTTACAAACAAACTCTTCATCAGCTTTACATATTAGTAGTAAAGATGTTATAAAGAGGTATATTTTGTGAGTTTGGATGTTCGAGGTATTCTCCGATAAAACTGATCCTATTTTTAAAATTACGTTTCACCATTAGATAGCTAGGTTAACAAAGACTAGCATAATATGCTATATTTTAGGATACGGTTCCCATGATAACAACAATTAGTTGGTATTTAGGAAGGCAGTGTCATTACTTACAATGCATCTGGCTCAAATATGATTTACGGAAAAAGCAGTGCGAGTTCCTGTTTTCATGAAAGATTTATGTCGCAAAATAATATTTTATGTAATTATAAATAAAACTGTTGGTTCACGTTTTCACGTATTTTATCTCAGCGACATAGTGCAGTTCTTATATTTTTTTAATAAAGAACTTTATTAAATAGTCTCCTTCGATACTTAAAAAAATTATATTCTCCATATTTCAATTTATTAAGTCTATCGGTTCAGAGCTTAGCCTAACTACAGTATACTGTTGAACGTTTGTTGTCGATTAACTGTATATCATCATCATCAGCCCGTATAACGTCGACTTCTGAACTAAAGCTATTACCATAGTCACCACGCTTAGCAGGCGGGTTGCAGTATTATGTAATGAAACACACCTGATGGGAAAGGGTATTGCTTCCTGTAACCTGGACCAATGATTTAACCCTCAAGGTGTTGGAAACCACGACCTACAATACTTAGAACGAGACTAATTGTACGCCATGAAGATTAAACACAATTCCACTGCACTTCAACCGATTCATCTATAATATAAAAATGAATCGCTGAATGTGTTGTGAACCAATTTCGCTAATTCTTTTTGTTGTGTTTGTTATTGTCAGTAGAAGGTTCTTATGAATGAAAATAAGAAATAAGAAAATAGCGCGGAAAATTAGAAAATTTAAGTAGAAAATACTTAACTTCAATATAACATTTTCTTATGTAACTGCTGAACTTTTTAATGTGGCCTTATGGCGTTTGACAAAACGCGTGCTGCTTTTAGTGCACTTTACGGTAAATATTAAAAGTTCAATTTAATATAGAATTTTCGTTACGACAGGACAACGTCTGTCAGGTCAGCTAGTATTCAATAAATCAATTCTATTATTATCTATGTTCAAAGATTGAACAACAAAAGCCCACCTATTCCAGTGAAGTAAAGGGTCACCCACTGAAGCGTTTAACCTCTCGTCTTTGACTGGATTTTTGTTGAGTCACCTTTCAAACCAATGGGCCGGAAAACCCACGACCACTTTATAACATCCCACTACACTTTTTCTTCGAAAACATGTTATAAAATGATGCACGTCTACAACAAGTAAGAATGTTTTCGTGAAATTCTTGTTCCTTCGCTGTACTGTTTAGTCGTGTGTTACTAACGTGATGATGTCGAATATTCATCAGTAGATAGATATAACTAACTACAAACATAATACATGTAACTTTACAACAAAAATAACAAATTAAATTTAAAAATGAATTCTAAAATTAAAACTCTTTTAAAATTCGTTGATTACTGGCAATATTTTATTTATTTTTACTGTCGGGTTGAAGAACAACGCTTATCTACTAAGCAAATACATTGGTGATCAATTCAAAGTTAATAAACTTTGCTACTAAAAACTTTCTGATCTGTAACAAAGAAGTGTAATCCTAGTAAATATAATATCAAAATAACACGCTCCGCAATATATATATTTCCCTTGTGTATGAAATACTTCACAAATTGACTGAACTGTACTGAACAAATTAAATGGAACTACAACCAAGTCTGTGTAATATAGCCAATAGGAGTCTAATTGTCTTTAATATACGACATCTAACTAGTCAACATAACTTGTAAAAAAAGAGACTCGCAAATCAGTTATTCGACCGTAAAAAGTTGTGAGATCCAAGTAATACCAAGTCTAATCTAGCAATTAGCTAGCCTAGCTAATATTAAAAATATTATTAGTTTTGTTACAAATTTCTCGAGGCACAAACAGCGTTATAGATATCTATTTTATTACATACTAGGCAATGTATTAAAGCTGAAGAATTTATTTGTGTACACATTAATCGCAGGAACTAGTGGTCCAATTAGAAAAAAATCTTCAGTATTATTAGATAGCGTATTTATCGAAGAAGACTCTACAGTCTTCGTCGATAAATACGCTATCTAATAAGTAGCCTACGCTACCTATATTTAATTATGAGGCTCTAACGGAAACACGAGTTACGCGTGTGAACCAGCGCGCGGGTTTCTTGTATTGTTATAAAATTATAGCATACATCTACTAGTATAACGGAGCGCTGAAAAAATCTGTTTTATAACGTTAAGTCGAAAGCTGCAGCTTCCGACAGGGCTTGAACGTTCAAATCAAATTTTTAGGTAATTTTGCAACAAAAATATACCAGCACATGACAATGACAATTTTCAATTATTTCTTTCTTGAATAATTTAAATGTGACGGATCGTCGTCTTAGGCCATCTAACGACACGAGCCGACACTTAGATGCACCAAAACATTACATTTATTAAAACAAACATTCAACTGATAGTAACAATATATGCAATATAAATAATAGATGGCGGTATAAAGAAATAAATAATAACAGCTGTTACAAAATATGTCGCAACAAACTAGTATTTATTAAAGTTGTAAATATAAATATAATCAAGTTCAATTTGTGCAACATTTTAATATCGTATTCCAAATTTAAACGTTAACATACACCCGCAGTTAACATTACAAGTAATCCGAGCTTTCACAACCATAAGCAAACTGTTTCGTCGCTTCTTGTTACTAACACAATATAAATAAAATTAAACGCTGTTTTTTGCCATTTTCATAACTATTTTTCCGCGGCTTACCTGTTTTTCCAAATAGCTTTTGTTGTATGAATATTTCCAATATTTGACAGGAAGTGATAATGAAATATATGCGATTTTTTTAGTTTGGTGGATTATGATGCGTTACAAAATAGCATAACGGATTTAGCTTTAACTTAATTGGTATTATTTTAGCTTTCATTAATTTGTCAATTATAGAAATTGAATTGCTACAAATCGTAACACCACACTGTTTTATTCGCAAAGGTAGATAAGGGTGCCACTCGTATATTGCCAGATATGTGTCCAGCATTATGCACTGACTTAGGTCTAGATCCCGTGGGAATCGTTAATTTTATTCTTGAAATCGTGGTAATCTTATTCATGCTCTATATCGACAGTGACGTAGATTGAAGAATATTTGTTGTAACCTTAAAATCATAAAACCTTTTGTAACAAGGACGCATGCGAAAATCATTTTACATAAAACAAGGGAACGATATTCTTATCACACAAACCTACCCGCAGGGCATACCATAATCAAGGACGAGTATAAAGTAGACCCTTCTACATAAACACATACAAAATATATGTATTTTCCAAAGCAAATTGTATTACTTCTACTAATATTAGCTTCTGTTGCGTTTAAACCGTCTCATCTATTTGACAATTTACTTTTCTCGTTCGATGAACGTGAAAGTACACATGTTTTTTAAACATTCATTCAGCACCATTTGCAAATTTGATGTTATATTTAAGCTCGAAAATATGCCTCTCAAATTTATACAGAAACAAGGCAAAAACATTTTTAATAGACTTAACTTGTCACAAAGTAATCCAAGAAGATAAATTGCGTTAAACCAAATTCAGTGTAAATGTACTCTTGTAAAAGCATATTAAAAGTAGCTATAAATTACGATTTAACTTATTTTGGAGATTAAATTTTTAAATAAATAATTAACAACCTGATGACGTCGATACATACCAATTTATACGGCATTTTTTGTTCGTCAGATCTCCATGAGGTAAAACAAAAACATTAGGACATCTGCAATTTACGTGTTTATTAAACAAGATAATTGAAATCGAATCTAAAAGAGCGAAATTGTCTAAGACGGAGTGTAAAAATTGCTATACTAAATGAAAATACCCACAGTTATACTACAGATAGTATACACGGTGTCAATCGCAGTACAAAAAGGAAAAAAAAAAACTTTAAGGTTAAATAAGGGCAATGCATTTTTCCTTTCCGCAAAAAAAATAAAAACAATAAACATAATTATATATTCCAAATATTGGAATAAACTACGCATGAAGATATACATAGGTTTTGATTGTGCGGGGGGGAATCCAATGATGTAACGCATCCTCTCAGCCGCTGCGGTGATCACGCGCCAAGGATATGTGGAACTCGTCCTATCCATAGCGGTGATAATACTAGTCATGCTACGAGGGTAGATCCAACCCATTCAAACCCCCCAGGTATTACCTACACATACCTAGCTATCCATGATTGAATAGTCGCTGAGGAATTCATATCCACTTTAGCTTATAACTTTTCGTCTTAAATATTTTCATTCCGAATGAAATTTCAACTTAACTATAATTTAAAATGCTCAACAAAAATATTAATAACATGTAGGTTTTCAAGGGTTTTTCATTTTCCAATTACTGAATATTAATTCGAGGTAAATAGCGTGGGTAAATATAAATAACCAGCATTTTTGTACCCTCATACACATACTTTGCCTTTTCATTTACTAATTAAACATGAAACCTATAAAAGCTCAGATTTTTCAAAAATATTATCACATTCAACATTAATTAAGCCACCACTGATGCGGCGTAGATATTTTAAAATATATAAAATCTATGATAAATGAAAGCAAGCCTATCAAACGACCATATTCAAACCTTAATTTAAAAAAAACTTTGTTGTGTAGCTTTCCGCGGCCACACTTATGAAAATCAAACAAATAGGAGTACTTTGTTTATGTTACATTTAACAACAGTAGCGCTTGTGTTCATTCAAAACAGAGCTGTTTATACGGCAAACACTCGTAAATATTGTGATTTTTTTGACAAGATGACACCTCGAAAGAGATTTCCTAAATCAGCCTATTCAGTAGGCCCATGGTACGAACATGGGCCTTTTGTGTTTTTTGCTGCAGCGTATTCGCGCGCTGGCGGTGGGATATGTGGGACTCGCCCTCTCCATAGCGTGGTATGCTAACTCATACCACGAGGAGAGGACCCTACACCACTATAATCCCCCGGACACTCCCTCGATCCGCCGTTGGCGGGGGCCGGGCACGCTTAAGCAATCCTACTGCTGAACATGGGCCTACTCTTCATAGACCTTGGCAAAGCCCTGGTCGTCAATTGCCATAATCACTAGCCTTGGCAGATAAATTAGTAATCGCAGTATGATGGTGGGTAACTTTAAGTAGATAGGCGATTCTGCTCATCCATCAGGCGTATGTGGTATATTATAAGCCGGAAATCACACAACCTAACGGTGAGAAAGGAATTAGCTTCGTGTAATCCTCGCGGTTAAAGGAATGAAATTCATTAAATAGACTCTTGACCCATTGCACTACTAACGTGAACCCACTCCTACCTTCCGATGCCCTCGTAGACTCGAAGACCGCGAACAGTAAAGTAGAGCGATAGTTGCACAAAACTTCCTTAAAATATAAAAAGTCAAAATCCCTCAATCTCATCGCCAGCGACCGCCCTGAGCCGAGGTCCAAGTCCCACAGGGGACGCTCTCTTGCGCAGGTTGCTTAGTTTGTAGTGTTTAAACCGTTTATTTAGGCTGGAGCTCTGCTCGCCTTTATGCCCGGTGAAGTAGCAAAAGCCTCGCGGCTAACTACATATGTCCGTCCGAAAAAAAAAGAACTTACTCCCGACACAAGCGTTTAAGCTTAGGGTTAAAAAGAATACAAGTAGAAAAAAAACAAAAACTGCAAAAACATGCCTTTCTTTTTTTTTTGTTTTCTTAGTTATTATATTAATTAATGTTTTATTGTTCTAACAAAAGCCAGACTACAGCTTTACAGCTTACAGCTTCTTGTGGAAGTTTCTACTTAAAATTTATCATAATTTCATAAGAGTAAATGTAGCAATTTATTTTAATTAAAAGTAGGGATAAATTTTAACTACACGTTCTATTGTAAACTTAAAACTAGTATTGTATTCAGGTTTCTCTGCTAACCTAGACGCAAACAGCGATCCAAAACTATGAAACTACTGTCCATTGTCTATTGCAAGTCCGATTTCTGACGAAATTCCACATTCAAAGACAATAAAGACAGATAATATTGTTGGATTCCGACGGTTTTGATTGAGAACGGTGTTTCGTACACTGTAGGTAGGGTTGCCACTTGTCACCGTATTATATTATATAGTATCGTAATATATTTCAGTCAAATGTATATAAAAAAAAAGTAGTACAAAAAGTAGTTACTATATTTTGTCGCTAATCCAAAACCCTTTTTAAAATTTTGAACGCACGCTCAACACGGCATATAAAAATGAATTGTTGATTTATTTTAATATAGATCAAACATGCTCTTATAATAATTTTAAAGGTGAAAACACTTGATGGCCAAAGCAAAGAGTAATAACAAATACCTACACATGGAAAAATAAATAATGAGGAAAAATAAATGTGTATTCTTTTTTTGCCTGAATTTCCCAAAAGTATTATATATTTTGCAACTTTTTGTAAAAAGTACTATTTAAACCAAAAAAGAAGGTGATAACCCTATCTGTAAGTCTCATGAATGGACACCACGTTTATTTAAACTGAATACACAGCTTTATTCATAACTAGCTTCACCCGCGCAACTCCCGTTCCCGTGGAAACTTCATAATTAAATATAGCCTATGTCATCCGGGGATAGTGTAGCTTTCCAACGGTGAAAGAATTTTTCAAACCGGTCTAGTAGTTTCGGAGCCTATTCAATACAAACAATCAAATCTTTCCTCTTTATAATATTACTAGCGGCCCGCCCCGGCTTCGCACGGGTGGACTTTTATACCCTACCCCTGCCCTACCCTACCCCTGCCCTACCCTACCCCTACCCTAACCCTACCCTACCCCTACCCTACCCCTACCCCTACCCTACCCTACCCCTACCCTACCCCTACCTTGCCCCTACCCTACCCCTACCCTACCCCTACCCTACCCTACCCTACCCTACCCTACCCTACCCTACCCCTACCCAAAAGTATCCTATGTCCTTCTCCCAGTTCTTAGCTACCTCCCTACCAATTTTCAGCCAAATCGGTTCAGCCGTTCTTGAGTTATAAATAGTGTAACTAACACGACTTTCTTTTGTTTTTAAAATGTATTCTGCTATTCGGGACGGAAACAAATCCAACAAATCAAAAACCATGGCAATCGGTCCAGCCGTTCTCGAGTTATAAGTGTTGTAACAAACACGACTTTCTTTTATATATATAGATAGTATAGACGAATTGACACCAGCTGTTGTACAGATGTCTTACCAGGATTAATTAAATTTATTACTGTTTGTAGAGTTGTGATTGTAAATTATTTGTTGATTAATGTTTTGCTGTCATAAATTGTATCTATGCGTAATTAACAGATGAAATTTCTTTGAGGTTCGAATAGCAGCTGAGTGTTCTTATCCTACTAATATTATAAATGCGTAAGTTTGTATGTGTGGATGTATGTTTGTTACTCTTTCACGCAAAAACTACTGAATGGATTTGGCTGAAAGTTTGCACGCAGATATACCGACCCACTGGGGCAGAGTGACGCGGGTAAAACCGCGGGGTGCACATAGTATTTAATACACATCGTATCATTTAGATTGCTTTTGTAAATATTTCGTTTGAATTAACTAAAAAAAATACTTCCTAGTGAAAGAACCATATGTTTTTTGTTGTTTTTTTTTGGGTTGTCCTTTGTTGTATATCGTACATTGAGTGCCCTTATGATTCACAATTTGTTAAGAATTTAATAATGAAGTTCCTACGAGGGCGGGAGTTACGCAGGTGAATCCGCGCGCGCTAGTACAGAGATATTACTTTTTTTTATTTACTACATCTAGTGTAGCATCTATAGGTATATCTTAATATACCTTATAACTGCATAGCAACTATATACTACACGGCTCTGAACTCCTGATCCCGTAGCCAAGTAATAGGTATGTGTAAAATTCATTGATTTTGAACTTTATTACTAGCTCATAGAGTTCACTATATGATCACTGCTTAGCTAAGGGTTAATATATTCTAATTGGCACCAAGAAGCCAGTATAACCAAGCTCTGCAATCGTGCTTTGTATTTCTTTAGATATTACTTTTGCACGGTACGTGAGTTTTATTTTATGTTAGTATACTATTTTATGTTAGTATAGCAACCGTGGCCAAGCGGTATAACTCTCATTTTAAGTCTCGGTGGTGGCTTTGATTTCTACGCCGGACATAAAATCTATGTTTAAAAAGTTAGTTTTTTTTCCGGATCCGTACCACGTAAAGTAGGTACGTTAAGCCGTTGGTCCTGATAGTTATAACAATATTGTTTACCAAGGAACGGGCAACAGGGTTTTCCTGTGTATTTCAACATAATACTGCGGTCACTAACTTGCCTGCCAAGAGTGGTGACTTCAGCAAAAAATTCCGTCAAGAGGAGGCCATATCCAGCTGTGGACGTTATAGGGACTGATGATGATACTTTAGATTTAATTTACAAATGCTTTAGCCTAGACTGAATATTGAATCAAAGTTACATGGTAGCCGAAGTAAAGTAACCAGTCGCATTCTTTGTATCAAATATCCTCGGTACCAACAAAGTAAAAAGATTTAGCTATTTTTTACTTATGCTTTTGTTTGCATAGTATATAATATAAAACAAAGCCGCTTTCTCTGTCCCTATATCCCTATGTATTATTAAATCTTTAAAACTACGCAACGGATTTTGATGCGGTTTTTTAATAGATAGAGGGATTCAAGAGGAAGGTTTATATGTATAATACATCAGCATTGTACCCGTGCGGAGCCGGAGCGGGTCGCTAGTAATAGATAAAGCTGAAGAGTTTGTTTGCTTGAACGCGCTAATCTCAGCAACTACTGGTCCGATTTAAAACAATCTTTTCATCTCATCTCATTTCATCACAGTTGATATAAGATCTATTTCTAGATACCTTTCTTATAAGTATAGAAATGTAGACTTCAAAACTATAAGGACGGATGACATCATCATTATACATCAGAAGCATTTAGTCGTAAGTGCCAATTTACGATGAAGGCACATCCGCCCTGCTTCTGCGCTCTAGAAATATTTTTGAAGTTGATGCTATACTTTCAGAATTGGTCAATAACATATAAAAATAATATTTAAACCAATTAAGTATCTAAATCTTGCCTGTTTATTACATTATTATGTTTATAATTTTCAACCCACTTGATTGCAACACAAAAAAACATCATCACCATCAGCCCGTACAACGTCCACTGCTGAACATGGGTCTCCTCCAGAGGGCTTTTGCCATAGTCACCACGCTTGGCAGGTGGGTTGGTGACCGCAGTACAATGCTATACCACACAACACAAGGACACGCTGCTGCTGTGATGTATAACAATCGGGACCAAAGGCTTAACGTGCTTTCCGAGGCACGGGTTGTAGTCCCTCAACCAACCAGACCCGGAAAGAAATCATAGAATTTACACAAAGATCTTGCACGATGGGGATCGAACCTACGACCTCCAAGATTTAAAGCGAGCCAAATACCGCTACGCTACGGAGGTTGTCAAACAAACATCACATCATACAAATAATCCATTCAACATATATATATATATATACAACCATAAATAATAAATAAATATAAATAAAAATGAGACAAATATTGTGATCATAAGATATTCTGAAATGAAACAAACTCATTAAAAATCGTATATAGGGATTGCAATCCAGCGGCGTTTTCAATCCAGCTGGATTCTTGCTGGATTGACCTGAATCCAGCTGGATCCAGCGCGGATCCAGCAAAATTTGGAACAAAAATAAAAAGACAACATTTTTAAGACTTTTTTTATTAATTTGTACTTCTTACGATAATCTATGAAATCTTTCACTCATTTGGTGATTTCTTAAATCAATTAGCTTTGGTTTCTTAATCGTTTGAAATCAAAAGAATCAACTTTAAATTAAATAACAAACATATAACCTCATATAACATTTTAGATAATGTTTCTAAGTAAGCAATATCTTATTACGTTTATGTTTAATGATAGGATGACTAATCAGTATCAATCAGTCTTACAAATTCTTTTAAAATTAACTATAAAAAAGGGACCGTAATAATAATACTATTTTAATCTTCAATCAATTTTTTGTATCAAAAGAAGCTTCGAAATAATCTTCTCTTCACTCGTTAATCGTTAATAATAAGGCAGTTTAAAATCTGACGATAAGAGACTGACTATTTCTTTTTTTGAAATCTCTGAAAGTAACACCTTAGAAAACAAATTTTATCTATAGTGTTGTCTCCCAACCTGCTTCGCACAGAACTGCTTATGTAGCCGGCTGCTGAGAATGCCCTTTCGGCCTCTATACTGGTCGGTTTTAGGGTCATTAAATACTCATAAACCATAGATAAATGTTCACCTCGCACTCGTTCGGTCTCATAAACGCTCATTTCTTTTTGCAGGACCTTTTCGTAATCTAATTGACCACTTGGCTTTTGTTTATTAAAGTTCTCCTTCTCGCTTTTAAGTTTCATCTCAAGCTCTTGCTCTAAAATAATTTTCACGGGTTTTGCGTCATCATCTAGACCATCCTCTTCTAACTCCATGATATCTTCTTGCACCGGTTCTACGATGTGTTGTTTATTTACTCGTTTTAACAAAGTTTTCATCTCCTGCCGCATCGCATTCTTTTTCGGCTAAGGAAAATAGCCAGGTTTCTTTATTGCTTCTTCATACTTTTTTGGATTTTTCAATTACACTAACGTACCAGTAACTTCGGAGAGGCGCCGTTCTGCGATTCTGTTGCGTAGTGCTTCAGCTAGCACGGCGCTTAGGGAAATGCCCTGGCTATATAGCTTGTCTAAGACGAATTTCAGGGTTGTGTCTGCAGTTATCAAGGTGGACTCTCTTCTGCAAAGAGCTTCTACAGCCAGTTTCATTCGCACATGCGGCACGTGCTATGCTATGGTGACAGAACGGCAACGTTGCCGCGCCGTTTTGAAAATGGCGGCAACTCAAAACTAAACAATAGAAATTGATACGTTTGCGGATCCGCATCGCTGGATCCAGCACTGTATGCTGGATCCAGCATGTTTAAAAAGGCGCTGGATCCAGCTGGATTGCTGTATGCTGGATCCAGCAATTGCAATCCCTAATCGTATAATATTACAGATAAGAAAATAAATATATTGTATTGCATCCTCACGTACGCAATCATAGGAGTTCTGTATAATATTAATTGGATTCCATTTCTATCCAATTAGTAATAAGATACATTGAGAAACCATCTGTGTTCATAATTAATGTCCTAGCCGTAGGCCAATGGCTAGGGTGTCGAACTTGTGATCGCTGGTTCGACCCCACCCATTGAATTACCGACGTGAACCCACTTGTGACAAAAGCATTTTAGCTTAGCACTAGGGGTTAACAAGAATACTTGTAGACAGCAAAAAATCTGCTAGTTATTTTTAAAAATAACTTTGATGTCGTTTCACTTACAATGTTTTTTAAAAACCTACTAAAAATTCATTAAATCTCTTAAAATAAGTACATATATATTTAAAGAGATTTACAGTTATGAGTGCATTTAAAACCAGCAACATTTCAGATTTCCATTACACACTAAGCGATAACACCCTTACCAAAGAAAGGTTTTAAACCGTAAATAGTTAATTTATGTTTAAATTTTACTACATTAATCGTGATACTAAAACTGAAGTGACAACAAGATCAGAACCAGAAGAAGGTACTGCCTCTTTGGTCCCAAATGATAACAGTCTCAAATAATATTGAAGAAGATATTACTGACGGTCAGGCAGATGCAATTGAGCCGCATTATGAGAAGACGGACTCAGTCAATAATTTACAAATATTTTGGGTATAGGTTTTTTGTTTTTTTTTTATGTGTCATTTTATAAAGACTTCTATGGAGCCTACTTTATTCTATTATATTTTTGTTCAGTCAGGAAATATCCCGGTCATTATAACACATTTCAAAGCTGTAAAAAACATTTGTGCGCCAAATTTTTGTGGCGACTAGGTTTATTTGTTGTATAGCTTAGTAATAGCTGGAATACTTAGTAATAGCATTGTATGAATTTCTGAAAATTGGACCAGAGTTCAGATAATTCTTACTACTTGGTAATACCGTGAAAGCTCTGATATTAAATACTTTAGATATTCCGGGAACCTTTTACGCCGGTAAACATAAAGCTTATGACGTCAGTAATATTCGTAGAAACTGTCACAGTACGTAGACTAGCTATATTTAATATTAGGTAAATTAGAAAGTAGAAAGAAAATACATTTATTTACGGCACATACAAGGAAATAAAACATAAAAATTGATTAATAGTATTACAGGTATATGCGCCATAAATGGGAACTGTCATTAAGCTATATCAAAAATCTAAAAGATCATTGCGCAGCGCTGGTATTCTACCTAGCCCCGGTTTTGACGACCCTCATGCCAAACGTCAAATAAAAATATATGGATAAATATTGGCAATATTGCATTATTTGCATTCAAAAATTATATTTAATTATTATCACTATCCATTCAATATTAAATGTAGTAACTTTTCGTAACGGAGCGTTACAATTTTTTACTTTGCCGTAGACTATTTTAAAAATTATTTTTCCTAAAAGCTTTCGTCTGATAATCGAAAATACAACAAGTCAAGTGTCGTTCAGGTTCTTATGAATTATAAAAATTTAAGAAAACTTATTTTTTTTATTTTTTTTCTTAAATTTTGTCATAACTTGGCAGAACAATGTATGTTGGGTCAAAAAGTATAAGATAATTATATTTTTTTATAAATTCTAAGCGTTTTGGTAATAGGAATAAAAACATATAAATTAATCATATCGCATGTATAACATCGTTAACCCGTATCTTATTTTATTTTCATCATTACCACCATTTAATTTAAAACTAGCTGATACCCGCGACTTTGTATATCGTGGTGTTTGTTATTTCTTCGGATTTTTAACTATCCCATGGGAAATCATTAATTAAAATTATTTTGAATGCTAACCGGGGATTTAAGGGTTCTTTGTTATATATGTTCTATGTTATACAGGGTGTCCCAAAAGATTACGTAGCTGGGAAGGGGGGTGATAGGGATGGTCACAAGGGTCACCAGAAAAATATAAAAAATTCCCTCTGGGTGTTTAAAAAAATAAATGGCATTTTTTAAAAGACTAAAAATTTTACACCTTGTGCTAACTGTACCTACAAATATGGCTGTATTTAAAAAAAATGCTGTTATGTAATCTTCAATAACAACAAGGTCATCAACATCAACATCAAATATAACAAGGTGTAAAATTTTAAGTTTTTAAAAAAATGCCATTTTTTTTATATACCCAGAGCGGATTTTTTTTTATTTTTCTACTGACCATTGTGTCCACCCCTGTCACCCCCTTTCCCAGCTACTTAACCTTTTGGGACACCCTGTATAATAGTTCCTTGAAACTATTGATGTTTTTTTAAATCACTAGTTCCATTTTCAAAGAATCCTAAAATAATGGAACTAATGTTGACTATTTTTTATCGTTCGTTGCCACTAGTACCATTGACAGTTCCATGATGGAACTAAGGTACCACCATGCAAAATTTCTTTTTAATCTGTCGATTCGTTTCGGAGATTAGCCCGTACAAACAGACAGATAAACAAAAAAAAACTGGATGTGTTCTATTTTACTCCTAACATTTTATCTATGTACAGACAATCGACCTCTACAGTTTATTATATTGTTCTAAATATGTATGTAGATAAAATCGATATACTAAGAACTCATATAATAAGAACTCATACTCATAATAACCTACAGAATCGTCAAAGCAAAAGCCAATAATACTCGAAGTATACATTACCTGTTAATCAGAACTTGATAGTTTCGTAGTTACGAATCGACTGTCAAAAGCATTCAATGAGTTGCAGTTGAAAGTTTCAGAACGAACATTGCACGTCTGGCTTTTCAAATAAACTCTGGATACGAATGAGCTTTCAGCTTTACAGCGACTTATAACAAGCTTTTTGTTTGTGAAGCTATAAGTCCAATCCACTTCTTTGGTAGTTCTGTAGTTTTGTTACTTAAGACTTATGACAACTAGAAATGCTTATTTAAAGGAACCTTTTTAAGACTATAAGGTTATGGTTAGCGGTTACCGTACCCTATGAATTTTTACAATCTATATTAATATTATAAAGCTGCAGAGTTTGTTTGTTTGTTTGAACGCGCTAATCTCAGGAACTACTGATCCGATTTTAAAAAGTCTTTCAGTGTTGGATAGTCCAATTATCGAGGAAGGTTATAGGCTATATTGCATAACGACGTTCCCACGGGCACGGGAGCTACACGGGTGAAATCGCGCGAGGGAAACTAGTGCTAGAGGTATGATTTTCTGACCGTAATGCAATACTAACTGCAGTATTCAAGCATTTATAAACTCACATTAACATGCAATTTTTATTCATGTAATTTATGCTATTATTTTTCATTGTTACAGTGCATATCTCAAAGATGACTTTGGGGTGCTGTCCTACCTTGAAGCAGGCTTCAACAGAGTAAGTTGACATTCAATTATGTTAAAATTCAATCGTCCTACTTATATTATTAAGCGAAAGTATGTTTGTCACTCTTTCACGTCAAAACTACTGAACGGAATTGGCTGAAATTTTGCACCAGGATAGGTTATACGCTGGATTAACATATAGGCTACAAAACAGTACGCTCCGACCCACTGGAGCAGAGTTACGCGGTTAAAACCACGGGGTGCAGCTAGTATTTTATAAGTTTTTTTTATTTTAAATTAGCTACTTTTAGTTGTATAATATCGTCGATATAATAAATTTATTTCCCATCGTTTGGTAAACTACAGCATATTTTTTTATAAATAAAGACTAAACGGTGGCCCATTGCCATAAGTGTTTTAATTAGACAAAAAAAAAGAGTAAAGACGAAGCGGTACGTGTAACTCACTGAAGCCTGTAAAAACTTTGGCCTTGACGTGTACATACACAGCTTACACGTGTACCAAAACTATGCCTTACCTTTTCAGTCGATATGTCATTCTATCGCAGCGATAGGTGCTTGATATCATAACAAACTTCAGTATTTATTAACAAACATCCGAATTGTGTCATTAAATGGTGTACAAATCAAAGTTCCACGTTATTTTTATAACATTGGGGTACTGTGAAAATCAAGCAACAAGCGGGCGGTAAGTGCCACACAACTGCACAAAAAAAAATAGTTTGACTGCATTGTTTGACAACGCTCCGTCTTTAGTTATTATTTAATCTGAGAAGTGTGTCCTACTAATATTATAAATTCGAAAGTTTCTATGATTGGATGTATGCATGTTACACGCAAAAACTACTGAATGGATTTGGCTGAAACTTTGCACAGGGATAGTTGATAAGCTCGATTAACATATAGGCGACAAAAGAATCACGCTCCGAGCTATTGGAGAATAAAAACGCGGGTAAAACCGCGGGGCGCAGCTAGTATTAAATAAAAACACAACTGCCGAAAAGATAAATTACATTTTTCACGACCAATAACAAAAATAAACAAAACAATTATACAAATAAAATAAAAGGAAAATTACATAAACCAAAAAGTATTCACCCCGGCAACAACGGTAACGAAACAGTGGCCCGCGGCCTGGCACACGATAAATAACATCAGTAAATAATTACAACTTACTCGTATTTGGCAATTATATTACGTTACATATCAATTGTATTATATTTGTTGATATTGAGATATACAACATTTATGCAAACTAATAGACATGCAATAAATATTCATTATTTTATAATCTACTAGGAACCCGCCCCGGCTTCGCACGGGTGAAATGCTGATTACATACCTACAAATCTTATCCTAAATCACTCTATATAAAAAAGCCGCATCAAAATCCGTTGTGTAGTTTTAAAGGTCTAAGCATACATAGGGACAGACAGACTGCGGGAAGATTTATTTTATACTATGTATTGATATTAATAAAACGCGTTGTCCTGACTAACAGTTGGATCAACGTACAGCTAAATCGCTGATCGTAGACAACTTAAACTTCGAGGGTGTATCCTCCATATTAGTTGTACCCACATTTTTTTAACAGGCCTTAATAATTAAGAAGAACGTAAAGCCAAATTAGTAAGATATATTAACAGAGAAAAGAAAAACTTAAATCTACATACAAGCTCAAAATATTCAATAAATAGGAAAACACGTTTTTATTCTAAATGATAACCCAAGATCCAACTTCAAAGTAGTTCAAAGTCACGGTAGGCGACTTGTGGGCCGTGAGCCGCGGGTTGAATATGGCTGTTCTATATAATTTAGACATCCTATGATAAAGTTTTTTTTTTATTCCACCCCTAAGAGAATAAAAAGGGGCTGTTATAAAACTACTTAGTAACTGCCATCAGTTTATTGTGAATAAATAATCAGTTTTTAAAAACACCCCGTTTCATAACCGTAATCCTAATTAAAATTTCATATCTCTGTTTGAGTTCTATAATAAAAATAATAAATATTTCATACCACATACTCTTTAAAAGCATTTTCCACTTTGTTAGGGTGTGATGAATCGTTCCTCGTAGCAGGTTATTGGATGTTTTTATGCTTCCATAAAATAAAGCTTTATGTCCGAGTGAAATATTTTCTCGTATTTATCGTGAAGTTTATAACTTCATTGTAAAAGATGCGGTGGATGTATTGAGCAGTCAATTTTTCATAATAATTTATATTTACTACAGCAATATAAAAGAAACAAATAGCTGATATGTGAGGAAGTTATGACTTTGAAATTTACTTGGTCCCCACCAAGTAAATTCCTCTACATAAAATTAAGATCTTCTTTACCGGGCGAGGTGGTATGCCCGGCGGCCGACGGCCAATTGTGTTCGGAAGTGTTCGGAACTTGTATCTGTTCGAATTGGCTTGCGAACTTGTATGGCGCGATACAGGTTAGTTGGGATGCTAAGTGGTAGATGGCGCTGCTCGTCTTCTTGTAGTTTTGTGTGGCTACTGTATGTCGCTACATACTTATTTGTATTGTCAGTTGAAATGCATTGGATAGATCTGTAAGAGAGGTTTCGAACTATGTCCGATCCGAACCCTATCCGAACCCGTGAAAATATTGGTCTAGAAATTTGAAAAGAAATCGGATGACGGACATCGGATTTAGTGCGTAAATTACCATAGAAATAGTTCTACGGCTACTACGGACCATATTTTCACGGGTTCGGATCGGATTCGGATCGGTCGTAGTGCAAAACCGCTCTAACTGTGTCGCTATGACTTAAGTATTCTTAAATTTAATTCGCTGCTAATTAAGAAAATTTTAAGCAACGTTTACGTCCAGTGCTGAACACTTTTTGTAACCTAAATTGGCAATTAGGGGTCGTTTATGGATATTTGGGATTGGTGATCGCAGTAAGACAGTAAATTACCTTAATCTGATAGGCGCTGTTGCCCATCCATCAACTGTATGTCCCTTAGTCTCTTACGACAGTCATGGGAAGACAGGGGGTCTTTTATCCTAAGCAGGAAAGCACACGGCTGTTAGAAGGTTTAGTGGCATTAAATAAAAATAAAAAATCACCACTACTAGAATTAGACGTAATTGAAAAGACTGAAAAGCCTAGACTTTTTGAATATTATTCATAAGAAAATATTTATAACATCATCTTACTTTTTAAGTGATCTGAAGTATGTTTAAGTATTAAATGAGTATAATGTAAATTACTGTTTAACATTACAATTATATTACCATAACATTGTTATTCAAATTACCCCCATTCCATATTTTACCTAGTTTCAGTCAATTCAAGTAGGACTTGACTACAATTACCTACTAAAGAGTTGCTATGAAATGTAAACTCATTACACTTGTGCTAATATCAAACTAATGTTATAAAGCTTGGAAACGACAAAGTTATGTCAAAAAAATACATAAAAGTATTTATTTATTTATACTTATTGTTTTAAACAAGTAACAATACATTTTAGACAAAGAAATAACATGTACAAAGGCGAGCTTAATTTTAATTATTATATTAACGTATTTTTTTATGTATGTCTAACATATTTATTTATCAGTCACGTGGTTTTTGCTACTTATTCGCGCTATGGAAAATTTTATTACGTCAGACAGCTACAATTACCATGACCAAAATAAGTTTCAAATCAAATATTTTATTATGTCAGCCAGCAAATAATAATATCCTTGAACATAATCGCGCATCGCCCTCTAGTCCCGTTTACATGTCTGGCTTGTGCTGTCATACGTTGTTAAGAGTTGGCCATTTCGCGAATAAGTCTTTTTAAGAATTAGCCCTTCGACGAATTAGTCCTTTTTTAAGAATTAGCCATTTCGCGAATAAGTCTTTTTAAGAATTAGTCCATTTGGGAATTATTCCTTTCCGGACTCGGGTGCCATTTCGCGAATTAGGCATTATGCGACTAAACGGATTTTTTGAAACGGCGCAGTAGTTTTTGAATTTATTCATTACAAACATACACACACACAAAAATACAAATCTTTCCTCTTTATTATATTATTGTTTATTATTATAGATTAAAAATATGTCTTGTCGGAGATTTTAAAGAAACGAATCAATTACATATTTATGGATGTTCTTATTACAATACACCTCGAAAAAGATTTTAAAAGTTAAAAAAGCTGGGAAATATCTCGCCAAAAAGCAAAGTCATATTTTCAAAAGAACCTCCTTTACAATATCTAGGTACTAGCTTTTATTTGTGACAAAACTCTAATTGTAGGCATTTTTCCTTCTAATGACCTTCGCGTCTCAACTCCGAGATAAGTACCGCCTTCCGAATTATTAATATTCATAACTTCTTTTAATTTATTTACAGATTGTTTTTAATTTTGCTACAACTTTGATGTTGGGATTTATAAGGCTACGTTAATTTGCTCGTATATTGATTAGTTAAATTCTGCTATATATTTTGAAAAATACACTAAGTATGTAAGGGAAAAGTTTTGTATTTATTGTAAGGTTTTGTTAGTAGGCAGGTTACCAATAGAAATAAAATACATAACTTAGGTACCTGCCTTGTACGGGGAATACGTTTTATTTCGTACACAGACAGAAAGTTATAACAATGAACAAGAACAATGTTTTGACGGGTGCTAATGTTAACTTAATGCTTATCCAGTCAAGTAAAATTTACACCATAAAGTATATTCAACATATATTCTTTCACTAGCGATTCGCACGGGTGCAATGCTAATCTATACTAATAAATTATCAGTATTATTAGTAATAATATTATAAAAAGAAAAGATTTGAATTTTTGTAATTTTGTGTGTGTGTGAGTGTATGTTTTTAATGAATAAACTCAAAAACAACTGTGCCGATTTCAAAAATTCTTTCACCTTTGGAAAGCTACATTCACCCTGAGTGACATAGGCTATACTTAATTATGAAATACCCACGGGAGCGGGAGCTACGAGGGTGAAACCACGCGCGGGAAGCTAATGTATTATAAATATAAAAATTCCGCTTGAATCACTCTATGTATTTAAGAAAACGCAACAAAATTCGTTGCAGTTTCAAAGATAAAGCATACATAGGGACAGTCAGACAGCGGGAAGCGACTTTGTTTTATATTATTTACTTAGTGATATTCGCATTAAATTGTATGGATACACCGAATATGTAGTCAGGTTAAATGACCACACCACATTCAATGAATTTTTGCGTATAACATACAAATACTATTTGGTATTAAGTTTATTCGAAGGTTAGGCTTTTGTCGGTTATGTCGTTGCTACCTTCTTTAAAATTCATATAAAAATATAATAGAAAAAACATTTAATTTTATATCCTTTCTTCAGGTGATGGTAGAAACAGTAAGTGCGACTGCTTGGTGCGCTGAAGTGCTGCAGTCCCGAGCAGCTGGCGCGTCGGTGAGGGCTCAAGTTGCTGCAGTAGCGGCCCTTGCGGCAGCAGCCGATAGGTGCAGGGACCTGGTAGCGATTACCGATGACCAGCAGAGGATTCTTGTGAGTATTTATTGCTCATGCTTTTAACACATCATTTGACAGGTTACCAAGTGCAAGTAAAAATTGCAGAGTAGAAGTGTGTTTAACATAACTAAGATATTTTTTTTTGCATATTTGTCACTTGTACCACTTTGGATCGAAAACCGAACTAAACAAATTTATACTAGGAACGTACACGAGTATCAATCACAGTACAATTCCAGAGTTCAGAAGCATAAGATCAGTTGAAAAAAGAAGTTTGCATTTTTGTATGTTTGTTTCGAATAAACTTAAAAACTACTAAACGGATTTCGATAATTCTTTCACCATTAGAATGCTACATTATCCCTGAGTAACATAGGCTATAAGTCCACCCGTGTGAAGTCGGGGCGGGCTGCTAGTTATATATATATATATATCCTAAGTCAGATTTTCTCGCACATACGGCCAAGTGCTTCTGAAGTATACTTCTGAGGTCTAGAATTATAAATTATAGCAAACCGTAATCTTTTTATTTATCCGACTGGACTGGTAATTGGTCATCAGCCTTATATTACCTACCCTAATGTACCCTATTAAACTCGCAGCTCGCCAACAAGTCATGGTGCCGCGTGTTAGGCTGGCGGGTGGACGAGGGTCCCCGGCCCCTCAGCGAGACGGCCGGAGGCGAAGCCCTGCGTCTGGCCACGAGCGGAGCGCGCGACTGGGAGGCACCCGTGACGTTGAGACGTCGAGCTGCACCTGATCCTATATTGCTACCGTGCCGGGGCGCCGCCATTGGACTTACCAAGTAAGAGATGTATTTCCTTGTCATTATTACTCATCACAGAGTGGGCATTAGTGGTTATGCCTTTTTTTTTTTTTTTTTGTCCGGGGTGAATTGCATTGACGCATTCCCAACACCGTTGCAGCGTATTTGCGCGCTGGCGGTGGGATATGTGGGACTCGCCCTCTCCATAGCGTGGTATGCTAAAGTCATACCACGAGGAGAGGACCCTACACCACTAAAACCTCCCGGACACTCCTTCGATCCGCCGTTGGCGGGGGTCGGGTACGCATGAGCAATCCGGCCCCCCGACGGCACCCGCGGCCAATATGGTACCGCGGGATCTCCAGATTAGTGGTTATACCTAAGATACAGGTTCAGGTTCCGGTGGACTTAATTTTAAAACTTAGGTAAAAGGAGCCGTGTGGTTTCCGTGTGGCTATGAATAGACCATCCCATATCTTCCTATGGTAGTCGTAAGAGGCGAATGAGGTATATAGAACTGATGGATCGGCAGCAACATCTATTAGCTCAATGTTCTTCTTCTTCGTGTCGCTGGCACGACTGAATTTTAAATCCCGTTGGCCCAAAACTTAGCCACTTCCACGGCGTCATCAGAGGCAGCGCAGAGGGCACTTTGACTGCATGTTTTGGGACACAGAGGGCAGGATAGGAGGCTCAATGTCAATATCTTACTGCGATCACAAATCTCAATCTCATAGCAATATCCCTAAACGACCACGGTCTGTTAAGAGGAGGCACATGTTCACCTCCGTAGCGAAGCGGTATATGGCTCGCTTTAAGTCTCGGAGGTCGTGGGTTCGATCCCCACACCGGACAAGAAATTTTTGTGTAAATTCTAAGATTTCTTTTCGGGTCTGGTTGGTTGAGGCACTACCCTCCGTGCCTCGGAAAGCACGTTAAGCCGTTGGTCCCGATTGTTATAACATCATCTATAACAAGCGTATACCAGGGAACGGTTTCCCTGTGTATTACAACATAATACTGCGGTCACCAACCCGCCTGCCAAGCGTGGTGACTATGGCAAAAACCCTCTCTCAGGAGGCCCATGTTCAGCAGTGGACGTTATACGGGCTGATGATGATGATGGTGATGATGATGAACATGTTCACCTGTGGATGTATACGAGCTGTTAAACTAAACGGTAAAAGGTGCTGCGAAACAAACTTATAGTTTACCCAATAAAACATATAACCACATAGGTATATCTATACTTATATTATAAAGAGGAAAAGTGTTTATTTTTTGTAAGTTTGTTTCTAATATATTTAAAAACTAATGGACGGATTTCGATAATTCTTTCACCTTTAGAATGTTACATTATGCCTGAGTAACATAGGCTATATTTTTTACTAGATATGTGCACCCGCACGAATCCGAGATGGGTCGCTAATTGTCTATAACTTATGTTTTTTTTAGGAACACATCTCACATAGTGTTTGTGTGCGAGCCAACTCAAGCGGCGGAGAGCGATCGTGGTCGCGGCTCCCTACATTCCATCAGACGAGGATCCTTAGACGTTCGCTCAGTGGCTTCCGATGGATTGAGACGAACATCTCTAGCTAAACTTCAGGGGCTACCACTTGAGGCTCCTATCACTAAGGTAAACTATAAAGATGTTAAGTATTTGCGGCAACTATTGAATAGCTGTTCTGGTTGCCCATCAAACTTTTAAGATGATTTTCCATACAATATTTGTCTAAGTTTGTTTTTCAATTTTATACTTAATGTATAAAGTAACCGCTTAGCTAGATTATAAATAAAATAACCAGCCAAATCTTTTCTACGTTACTATTAGAGATGGGTTGGATTAGTTAAAAATGATACCTAACCCACCTAATCCTAGTATTTTAAAATACCTGTTCCATTTACCTAATCCTAATATTTATTCAATACGTAGGAAATATTCAGCATGATCGTTCCTGTTAAGTAATCGGGAAGTTGGCATATGAAAAGTTTATAATATATTTTCACTCGTACTAATCATAAATTATGGTTGAAATTGAAGTACTTTCGAAATTAAATTTATAACAATTAATATTCTAGGTAGATTTTTATTAATTATTCCATTCATGGTAGAACTGAGAATAAGTCGAATTTCTTCTATTTTATTTTACTAACTTTGATATCGATACTAAATTAGATATATGTCATATTAGTTACGCCTCTTGCAATGTCAGAGTATAAAAAAAAAATAAGGAATGTAAATTGTACTCTATGTAACGAATATTTTGTACCATACCTAATCCTCGACGCTTTTGATTAGGTACGGATTCGGATCGAAAAATACCTAATACACTAACCTATTCTAATATTTATGCCTCACGTCTAGTTACTATATTAATTTTGTACATTAGTTTAATCACTTTCACAACGTTGTAGCCACTTGTAGCTATTTCGTTTAAATAAATAATAACTTGACAGTAATAGGGAGTCTGTTTTGCAAATATAGTTTTACACTTTTTCTTGTAGTTTCTTTTTATAGTCGGTGATACTGCAATACCGTAGTTTATGCTAATAAAGTGTAATTTAATCTGTCAAGATATATTTTCCTCATAAATGTTTTAAAGGGCAAACAATCAAATTAATATGTTTGATTTTCAACCTTATGCGAAACTTCCGTTACCGTAGAAACTTCATAATTAAATATAGCTTATAGCCTTTCTCGATAAATGGGCTATCTTAAATAGAAAGTTTTTTCAAATAGGATAAGTAGTTCCTGGATTAGCGCATTCAAACAAACAAACAAAGAAACAAATAAACTCTTCAACTTTATATAGATATACTAGCTGTCCGGCGCGGTTTCACCCGCGTATATCCCGTTCCCGTGGAAACTTTAACTTTAAATATAGCCCATGACACTCACAAATGACGTGGCGTTTTAGAGAATTTTCAAAATCGGGTCAGTAGATCCAGAGATTACCAGCTGCAACGTCACAAACTTTATCTATTTATAATATTAGTAAATGCCAACTAAATAATAAAAGTAACCTGATCTAAACTTCTTGGAAATAAATGCCCATCTGAGTATGTTTCACCGGGTCTTCTCAGTTGCGCGTTCGTCGAGACACTTATGGTCTGTCTAAATAATAACATACTCGAAGGACAGAACTTACATTTAATCATAGATATAAAATAATAAAATTATATTGTATTTTCATACCTGACAGCTTTAAGTCTAAAGCTAAACTTAAGTAATAGTTAAGTCTAAACTATTAGGTATAATAAGTAGCAATAACCAAATAAACTTAATTAATTGAACACAGTAAATTAAAAATAAGCCAAAATATGTTTTGACTATTTACAAATACCTGTAATACGGTTTACGTGAATAAAAACTTTTTTTATTTATTAATTGGCACATACACGGTATTGCAGTGTCACCGAAGATATAGGTTAAGGTAAGAGAAATCGAGACACCCTTTATTAAGCTCTTATTACTTGTTATTAACTTTTTGTAGCATCAATATTTAATATTTCGTAGGCAATATATCGGCGTATGATAGAAGTAATGAAATTTTTGTAATATGACATGCCGACAATGAAATGAGAATTGAATCTAATATTACATATACCAAGTTTTATAATACTATAAAGATTAGGCCTTAGTAAGTAAAAAATATGTTTCACGGTCATATTAAATGGTATTGATGCTGGCTGTCCCATTAATGTATGGTTGCCATTCGTCCGGATTTGTCCTAGTTTCGGAGCGTCCGGACTTCATTTGTAGTCCGGGTGTAAAAAAATTACCGAGCCCCTATGGTTAAAAAATCTTTTTGACATGTCCGGGTTCTAGGCTCTAAAATCCGGGGTTTTCATGCGTCTTGTCCTGGTTGTCAAATTTTGGAGATGACAACCCTACATTAATGACATCATCAGTAAGTATTCTAAAAAATCTTTATATGAATACGTGAAGCAAAATGTGGTACCCTTTTATACGAAAATTGCGCGGACGGAAATAATGATCGATTTTCTAACACTGGGCGACCACTATTATAATTGATTCTTAATTAAATACTTTATTATATTTACACAAACACTTTTTTGTAACTTCGTAAGCGCGTATTCCTGTGGTGGATTTACCTGCAGGCTTAGTAGGCTCGAGCCTAGGGCGGCAGTATTTAGAGGACGGAAACCTAAATTCTCAACGTCTAAAATTTTCAATAGTTACATTTCCAGTAATCCACTAGAAGGAGCGGCTAAATTTAAACAGCCTACTGGCGGCAAATGTTTAAGTTTGCCACTGGGGTACTCCATCCTTACATTATGTACCTATATTATATATGTACGTATATTTTTGCCCCTCTTATATACGAAATTGCCACTAAATTTATTTTCATTCGTAATTATTATCTTTCCACTACACATTAGCATTTCAATTAGATCATTACTTTGTGATGTGTCAAACTACGATCTGTTTTTTTTTATTTCCTTATGTCTTCATAGTAGACTGGATTGCTCACAACATGAAGATGTAGTCTCGTGTCCAACTGGCTAATCTAGAAGTTAAGGCCATTGAAATTGCGTTGTCTATTCCAGAACGTGGTAGAAATGTTCTGTTATATTATTATTGGTCGAGACCTGAGAAGAGAGTAAAGGCCAGTCACCATAGTTCGTTCGACGTTTGGACACTTGGCTAAAATATTCCTGTACAATTTTCAGGTGATATCGCTGTTGTCTACTGCAACTGAGGGTGCTCCGCCCTCCACAGTCGCGTGCATCGAGAGGGCCGTAGACATGCTCCGGACATCGGAACTTTACTCGCCTCAAATGAGAGACGATCCCAAAATGCGAGTAGAAGACCCCATCGCCACAGATCTTATAGGAGCTTTGCTGTCGGTGAGTTTGTATTTCATAGTCCTACTTTTAGCTTTTCATGAGTTGCGGTACCACTTAAATTACCACTTTTGTTTTATAAACAAAGCGCACTTAAATGTTGCCGATTTATTACCTGAATTATATAATTCCCGATTATATTGTTAATAATTTTAGCTTAATATACTTACATTGTTATATAATTATTATAAAGTAAGATCATGTCAGTTTTTGTTTATATCAACCAATTTGAGAGTGATTAATTTAGCACAGCGGCAGGATTTGAACCAGAGGGCAAAGCAAAACGACTTTTTTACATATTTTGACTACATAGAATCGTGTGGTTTCTGACTTAACCCAACCCATGGCTTTCCATTGTTGTTGTAAGATGAGGGACAATCAGTAATACACCTTATGGACGGGCAGCAGCATCTATCAACTCAGGAATACTCACTGTTATATATGTATTTTTATTATTTAAATATTTATATTCTACAAGTATATATTTACTGCGTGTTTAATGTACGGTGTGTAAGGTAATTATAGGATTGAAATGAAATCAAAAGTACATAACAATTGTCTATTCTTTAAAACTAATTATTTAATACTGACTGAACTACACCTATAACCGGTGAGGCAGTTAGTAAGCGACTGGTGTGTATGCGCGACATTTCTTAAAACGTTAAAACCCTTTGTTAGCATTTCGTATCATGTTGCAAGGCGACTGCGCGATTTACCAATTATTATTTTTATTGGAAGTCATCGTTATTCATCTATTTTCGTCATATTTAGCTATTGATCGAATATAAAGTGTGGTAGTTTAGTATATTAACGTAGTAATAGTAGTTCATTATTGTGACCTTTACGGAGATAATCTTCTCATATAGCTAGTTCCTTGGAAATGTGCGTTGATGCTCCCTCCATTCTCGGAGTGCAAGAGGTTGCTGCTCTGATATTTCTGCTTGAGGATTTTAAATCAATATTTAACTATTTTTGTGAAAACGCCTAGAGCGTGCATTAGCGCACATACTGTTATTTGAAATGTATATTAAATAAAATATTGTAAAAGTATTTGCGTATTTATAAAAAGTATTTGCGATAAATAAGCGATTACTTCGCAATAATGTTGTTTTGGCTAGCCCTCATCTTTAGTTTAATTACTATTCAGCCATGGTGAATGCTAACCGTATGTCAAAATTTATCACTCTCTTTCAACGTGTCTAATTGAGAACCTATGTAATTAGTAAGCTTAACATTAGGTACAATAATATGTATATATATTTTTTTTTTTTCTGTATTATTTGTATGTTGACCCCGGCTATGGTAGAAGTATTTGAAATATCCGCATGTAATGTTGTTTTTATGTATGTACTAACATGACATTTATTTGTTTATGATCCCGTTCGGCCCGGGGAAGAGGGAGCAAGTGAACTCAAACCTTATTTTTATGGTAGGAGGTTTGGAAATACCATGTACCTATATCTATGTCTATACTTTCCGACAATAGACTTCTTAGAATAGTACATAGACTTTTGTCCATGCTTTCATTCTTTATTACTCAGGGCTCAGTTTTGTGAATTTGATCTGTTTATGTTAAGTATTTTTAGTGTAGTAAATACTTACTCGTAACTTCCTTACTTAATATACGTACATACGTATATTATATATCTAGTGCGCAGAAGCATAAGGTCAGATATGCCATTATACGTCAGAAACATTCGTCGTATGTGCCTTTATCGTAAACTGACACTTACGACCAAATGCTTCTGAAGTTTAATAAAAATCTGGCGTTTTGCTTCTGAGGTCTAGATATTATTATGTACCTTTATTTTAGTCTCTGTATGAATACGAAATTTCCACTACACTTATTTTTATTAATAATTATTATCTACCCGTACACATTAGATTAGACAGTAGTTTATCTAAACGGTTTAAAAGAAGACTCATAGAAAAAACACCTAGTATAAAAATATACAAACAAAAATGAGCCTTGAAGTATATATTCTCTGGGTTCACTTTGACCCAACATTTTTGTATGTGCTACTCTACAATGTGTCGTTTACTAACTAAATACTAATTAACTTATCTACATTTGTGAACCATCTCATAAAGTAACAATTTTATGTGATAATCAGAGCTTTTGTTACTAATAAATAAAAGAAAAATTACTTTTAATAATACTCATTTCATATTTTTTATTCAATAAACAGTAGGTAATACTTTGTATTACATATAGGTAGTTTAACTTGTATGTGCGTTAGTATGTGTGGGTAAACCGTGTGTATAGGTAGGTAAGGCTTAACCATTCACAACGCCCACACATATATGAGTTGAACTACCTGCAATAACATGTACTGAACATGTTTTACAAGTAAGACATTATGCAGAACTACATAATACTTTAAAGAAATGCATTTTAATAGAGCATGTAATAAAACTTGTAGAGATAACCTGAAATTAGCGCAACAAACCTTAATCCAAGTCTCTCTTTACTGTCATAATTTTATTATGATATTAATAATTGTTCATATTGTCTTTAATTGCAGCAAGGCCCTACCAACGTGTTGTCATCTCGACGTAGCAGCAATGATTCGACAGTCGTGCGGTCACAAACTAACAGGACCAACATCAAACATAAGGTACAATATTAAACACAACTCATTACTCACACAAGACTAATAATAATCTAGCTTTTAGTTCGGTATTTAACGAATAATTTAATCGAACATGGCTTTTATATTATTATACTTACATGGCTTCAATTAATAGATTATTTCTTTGCGAATATAAAAGGAAAATTAGATTGATAAAAATCTTGGAAAAGGCCTTAGTAGGCCTTATATCTCCCGTCAAAATGTTAACTATTAGGATTACTGTTAGGACTGTACATTATGCACAGTCAACCAAGAAGTAAGATTTACCTATTGTTAAACGCATTTATAATTTATATTAAAAAATTATATAATTTTGTATTTATACACTTTGCAGCTAACTGTTGAACTTTTGAACCATGAAAGATTTTTGTCAATTTCTTTAACATATTTTATTACATTCATTGATATAGAAGTAAACATATATGTATGGTCCACTGTACATAGATCAGATATTGCCTTTTACAGTCTCTAAATATGTAATCTATAAATTATCAGATAAAATATACCATTTTCCATGAAATAGTCTTGCGAATTCGCTCTTCAATACAAATTAAATCGTTATGATACACCAAAACAAATTACGTGATGAGAAACATAACAACAAAACTAATAAAAATAGACGTGACGCCTATCAAATTCAAATCATGCTTAAAAAATATAAATATTCATGTTTTCATTTCGTGACACATCCATTGAATATTAATGAGACACCGTCCCTGTTAGAACAATAAAACACAAATATTTTATAAAGTAGGTCACTTTTTTGTCACCGTCGTAAAATACGTTTGTTTAAAAAAATTGAATTTTCAGATTTCATTCAATTTACATTTTTCTTTCATAACAGACTTCCGGTCAACTACGGGAGCTTCTGGACACTGCTTTGAGCTGGGACTTCGAGATATTCAGGCTAGAAGATCTGACTCGAGGAAGACCATTGGCACATCTAGGTCTGGCGCTCATGGGAGGACGGTTTGACGTATGTGCGGCCTTAGAGTGTGATGAACGCACTCTGCTGCATTGGCTCACTATAATAGAGACGAACTACCATGCTGTCAACACGTACCACAACTCCACACACGCCGCTGATGTACTTCAGGTATGATGTGATAATGTAACCACTATATTTAACATAATAACTAGGTTAATTTAAAAGAGGTCCCCAAGGTCTCCATTTCGGTCACTATTATTTCTTGCCTTTCTTTTTCTTGTTGACAAAGCCTGGTGGAATCCATCCTCTTGATTGAAATAACTCTTGGACGTTGTGGCAGACGTAGTAAAAGTTACTCGTAGCTGATTCACTTAATAAATCTTCGGCGCCTTTTGCCTTCCCTTTTTTGCCTTTTCCTTTATTTTCATTTTCCGCCATAGTTTTACTATTGTGTGATTAAGAATGTTTTCTGGTTGGCTTCAAAGCAAAGAGTACAAAGCAAGTATAAATGTAGCATCGATTTGCAATGTACAATAACATAATCACAACTAAAGAGATATTGTCATGCACGGAGCAACAACCGTACTTGACTCAAAAGATCAAATGAATGTAACGTTGTCAGAAAATATAACAATATAGACTTATTTAAATTAATAATAAGAACTATTTCTGTCTTATTAAAAATGAATTAGCTGTCGTTCCCGTGGGAACTTTGTCATTAAATTTGGAATATGTTACTCCTGTATAACGAAACTTTCTAATGGTGAAAGATTTTTTTTCTCCATAAGTTCCGCAGGGACTTGAGAGATCACTAGAAGAGAACAAAGAATTCTGTAATTTTTTCTCAGGCCGTAGCATTTTTCCTGGAGAAGGACCGCCTGAAGAGTTTCCTGGAGCCGCTGGAGGCGGCCGCGGCGCTGGTGGCGGCGGCGGCGCACGACGTGGACCACCCCGGCACCTCCTCCGCCTTCCTGTGCAACGCGCGCCACCCGCTCGCCGTGCTGTACAACGACGTGTGCGTGCTCGAGTCGCACCACGCCGCGCTCACCTTCAAACTCACCACCAGTTAGTATCACAGTAACCGTTGCTGGTGTTCCTATGCTATCATTCTAATACTAGCTTCCTGTGCAACGCGCGCCACCCGCTCGCCGTGCTGTACAACGACGTGTGCGTGCTCGAGTCGCACCACGCCGCGCTCACCTTCAAACTCACCACCAGTTAGTATCACAGTAACCGTTGCTGGTGTTCCTATGCTATCATTCTAATACTAGCTTCCTGTGCAACGCGCGCCACCCGCTCGCCGTGCTGTACAACGACGTGTGCGTGCTCGAGTCGCACCACGCCGCGCTCACCTTCAAACTCACCACCAGTTAGTATCACAGTAACCGTTGCTGGTGTTCCTATGCTATCATTCTAATACTAGCTTCCTGTGCAACGCGCGCCACCCGCTCGCCGTGCTGTACAACGACGTGTGCGTGCTCGAGTCGCACCACGCCGCGCTCACCTTCAAACTCACCACCAGTTAGTATCACAGTAACCGTTGCTGGTGTTCCTATGCTATCATTCTAATACTAGCTTCCTGTGCAACGCGCGCCACCCGCTCGCCGTGCTGTACAACGACGTGTGCGTGCTCGAGTCGCACCACGCCGCGCTCACCTTCAAACTCACCACCAGTTAGTATCACAGTAACCGTTGCTGGTGTTCCTATGCTATCATTCTAATACTAGCTTCCTGTGCAACGCGCGCCACCCGCTCGCCGTGCTGTACAACGACGTGTGCGTGCTCGAGTCGCACCACGCCGCGCTCACCTTCAAACTCACCACCAGTTAGTATCACAGTAACCGTTGCTGGTGTTCCTATGCTATCATTCTAATACTAGCTTCCTGTGCAACGCGCGCCACCCGCTCGCCGTGCTGTACAACGACGTGTGCGTGCTCGAGTCGCACCACGCCGCGCTCACCTTCAAACTCACCACCAGTTAGTATCACAGTAACCGTTGCTGGTGTTCCTATGCTATCATTCTAATACTAGCTTCCTGTGCAACGCGCGCCACCCGCTCGCCGTGCTGTACAACGACGTGTGCGTGCTCGAGTCGCACCACGCCGCGCTCACCTTCAAACTCACCACCAGTTAGTATCACAGTAACCGTTGCTGGTGTTCCTATGCTATCATTCTAATACTAGCTTCCTGTGCAACGCGCGCCACCCGCTCGCCGTGCTGTACAACGACGTGTGCGTGCTCGAGTCGCACCACGCCGCGCTCACCTTCAAACTCACCACCAGTTAGTATCACAGTAACCGTTGCTGGTGTTCCTATGCTATCATTCTAATACTAGCTTCCTGTGCAACGCGCGCCACCCGCTCGCCGTGCTGTACAACGACGTGTGCGTGCTCGAGTCGCACCACGCCGCGCTCACCTTCAAACTCACCACCAGTTAGTATCACAGTAACCGTTGCTGGTGTTCCTATGCTATCATTCTAATACTAGCTTCCTGTGCAACGCGCGCCACCCGCTCGCCGTGCTGTACAACGACGTGTGCGTGCTCGAGTCGCACCACGCCGCGCTCACCTTCAAACTCACCACCAGTTAGTATCACAGTAACCGTTGCTGGTGTTCCTATGCTATCATTCTAATACTAGCTTCCTGTGCAACGCGCGCCACCCGCTCGCCGTGCTGTACAACGACGTGTGCGTGCTCGAGTCGCACCACGCCGCGCTCACCTTCAAACTCACCACCAGTTAGTATCACAGTAACCGTTGCTGGTGTTCCTATGCTATCATTCTAATACTAGCTTCCTGTGCAACGCGCGCCACCCGCTCGCCGTGCTGTACAACGACGTGTGCGTGCTCGAGTCGCACCACGCCGCGCTCACCTTCAAACTCACCACCAGTTAGTATCACAGTAACCGTTGCTGGTGTTCCTATGCTATCATTCTAATACTAGCTTCCTGTGCAACGCGCGCCACCCGCTCGCCGTGCTGTACAACGACGTGTGCGTGCTCGAGTCGCACCACGCCGCGCTCACCTTCAAACTCACCACCAGTTAGTATCACAGTAACCGTTGCTGGTGTTCCTATGCTATCATTCTAATACTAGCTTCCTGTGCAACGCGCGCCACCCGCTCGCCGTGCTGTACAACGACGTGTGCGTGCTCGAGTTGCACCACGCCGCGCTCACCTTCAAACTCACCACCAGTTAGTATCACAGTAACCGTTGCTGGTGTTCCTATGCTATCATTCTAATACTAGCTTCCTGTGCAACGCGCGCCACCCGCTCGCCGTGCTGTACAACGACGTGTGCGTGCTCGAGTCGCACCACGCCGCGCTCACCTTCAAACTCACCACCAGTTAGTATCACAGTAACCGTTGCTGGTGTTCCTATGCTATCATTCTAATACTAGCTTCCTGTGCAACGCGCGCCACCCGCTCGCCGTGCTGTACAACGACGTGTGCGTGCTCGAGTCGCACCACGCCGCGCTCACCTTCAAACTCACCACCAGTTAGTATCACAGTAACCGTTGCTGGTGTTCCTATGCTATCATTCTAATACTAGCTTCCTGTGCAACGCGCGCCACCCGCTCGCCGTGCTGTACAACGACGTGTGCGTGCTCGAGTCGCACCACGCCGCGCTCACCTTCAAACTCACCACCAGTTAGTATCACAGTAACCGTTGCTGGTGTTCCTATGCTATCATTCTAATACTAGCTTCCTGTGCAACGCGCGCCACCCGCTCGCCGTGCTGTACAACGACGTGTGCGTGCTCGAGTCGCACCACGCCGCGCTCACCTTCAAACTCACCACCAGTTAGTATCACAGTAACCGTTGCTGGTGTTCCTATGCTATCATTCTAATACTAGCTTCCTGTGCAACGCGCGCCACCCGCTCGCCGTGCTGTACAACGACGTGTGCGTGCTCGAGTCGCACCACGCCGCGCTCACCTCCAACTCACCACCAGTTAGTATCACAGTAACCGTTGCTGGTGTTCCTATGCTATCATTCTAATACTAGCTTCCTGTGCAACGCGCGCCACCCGCTCGCCGTGCTGTACAACGACGTGTGCGTGCTCGAGTCGCACCACGCCGCGCTCACCTTCAAACTCACCACCAGTTAGTATCACAGTAACCGTTGCTGGTGTTCCTATGCTATCATTCTAATACTAGCTTCCTGTGCAACGCGCGCCACCCGCTCGCCGTGCTGTACAACGACGTGTGCGTGCTCGAGTCGCACCACGCCGCGCTCACCTTCAAACTCACCACCAGTTAGTATCACAGTAACCGTTGCTGGTGTTCCTATGCTATCATTCTAATACTAGCTTCCTGTGCAACGCGCGCCACCCGCTCGCCGTGCTGTACAACGACGTGTGCGTGCTCGAGTCGCACCACGCCGCGCTCACCTTCAAACTCACCACCAGTTAGTACCACGCTTTTGATATGTTTGGGTCTCGTGTAATGGAGGAATTGCGTTATCTTCTTTGTCGTGATCATTAGACCTAAACAAGATTCAAACATCTACTTTGCAATTTTGGACAGGTAGCAAATTCAAAGCGTGAATCTGGATTTTGTTTTTATGCTATCTGTACCCAACTTTTTAATAGCATTTCGTATAAATTATTGTGTAGTTGGCCATGTAAAAAATAATTTATAAAAATATAAGCCTGTATGCATTTCACATTTCATAGTTCTAACTAAAAGTTTGTCGCTGTATATTTTGATGAATTTAAGTAGTTTGATATCAATGTTTTGAAGTACATGATTTTCAAACTTGGAATAAATTGATATGTGGATGTGTTTTCGTATCTGATTCACAATTTTTGTCACCCAGACGACGACCGCGTCAACATATTTAAGAATCTCGACCGCGAGACGTACAAGCAGGTGCGTCACAACGTCATCGACATGATCCTCGCCACCGAGATGACCAAGCACTTCGAGCATCTCGCCAAGTTCGTCAACGTGTTCTACGCCAAGAGCAGCGGCAGCAAGGAGGATGGGATGCACACTGATGTAATTATAACTTTGATCACCTTTCCCGTTCTCGTAGGTATATAACAAAATATAAACAATGCTACTCACTAATAGTTAAAAATATTATTTAAAATGAGTTAAATTTTTGATTTTCTGGAATGTGGTAAAATTTAATTATGAACGAATAAAATCTTTGGTCCGGCTTCCAATGCCAATTTATACCTTCAAAAAGATTCTGTAGCTTTTAGCTTTGGAGCTTGAAATTGGCATTGTAAGGTTGACCAAACATTTCAGGCAGTTTTCTGTCTTTAGTATTCCGGCTTTGGAAGTAGCGTTTCGAAACTCAATTTTAAATAAACAGGTTTTTTTTATTTGTCCATTTTGGTCTTTCATTGGATTGGTTGTATTTTGATATTATAATTCTAATATAAACGTTGCAGGAACCGTTAGCCTTGGACACGACAGCTTTATCACTACCTGAAAACGTAATTCTAGTGAAGAGAATGATGATCAAATGTGCCGATGTGTCCAACGCTTCGCGACCACAGAAGTTCGCGTTCGAATGGGCTAGAAGGCAAGTTCAAAATTTATTAAATGTAATTTGAAATTTATTACATGAATAGGGTTTACATTCTTATTATATTTGAAAGAGTTATTTTTATGTAAACGGAACTCTAACTACCATATTTCAATAGGCAATATATCTACACATTCAAAATAGTTGTCACATCTACTACCAGTTCTTGATGGCGCAACTTTCAAATTCATGATTGACTATTCCAGTATAATATTATGAAAATTTGCTCTTTTCTTACTTGCGGTCCAAAGTTCAAATTTTAATGTGCATGTCATACGGACTAATAATGATGACCAAGCATTTGTCAACGAGCCCCATTAAAAAATATTCTTTCAATCCAGAACCGGAATAAGAGGTCAAATTAACTTATATCCCACCAAAAACATAAATGTAAATAAGGAAAGCCAAGTTCAATACAAAAATTAAGCTTGGCTGTGGGCTTCGCCGCAAAAAGAATGAAGATCTGAATGAGTGCCAAGTTCTATGCAAAATCGAAATATGTATTTATAGGAACAAAATAACATTATGAACAAGTATTAAACTCTAATTCTTTGCTTTAATGGATACCTATAACAATTGCTGTTATTTAAGAATGTGAGATCTTAAAGTAGGTTAGATTTGAATTGGCCAGTTTTCATTACATCAGTCATTTTATAAAGTTATTCATCATTTGAATACTGATAAAAACTGGCCAAGTCAGATCTAACCTACTTTAAGATCTCACATTTTTAAATAACAGCAATTGTTATAGGTATCCATTAAAGCAAAGAATTAGAGTTTAATACTTGTTCATAATGTTATTTTGTTCCTATAAATACATATTTCGATTATGCATAGAACTTGGCACTCATTCAGATCTCCATTCTTTTTGCGGCGAAGCCCACAGCCAAGCTTAATTTTTGTATTGAACTTGGCTTTCCTTTTTTACATTTATGTTTTTGGTGGGATATCATTACCTTTTGTAAAGAAAACAAGGCAGGTATTGAGATTTAATGTGTTAATCAAATAAATTTAGTCGAACGACGCAGCATAAAACGCAATCTAATAGGTGGGTTTCCGCTAAACAACCGGGCATAACGACGACGCTGGCGCAAATGAGCGCCGCCGCCGCTAACAGCATACTTTGGTTCGTTCGCATTTTAAGTCGTATAGCGCTTGTGAGCCTCGCGGGCATCGGGCGCGCGTACAAGTGCAAGGCGTGAGTGAGTTCAACCAGCATTCTTAAATTAGTCAATACATACATACCTATATCGGTAACAATAAGACATCGCTATTGCCTTGACCTTGATATACACATTGGACTTTCTTTTAAGTTACAAAGAGTTCGAACTAACTAATTTATACCTTTAAATATTATTTATTAAATATTAAAAAATATTATGTATTAAATATTATTATGACGTCAGTATAGCGTTTTCTCACTGGAACTAGAACTGAGTGAGTGAGACAACGCTAAACGCGTGACAGTTGACAGCGGCAAACTTATAGCGAACGGGTTGTAGGTATAAATAAAGTATTTATTTATTCATTGAATTTCATCTATGTACTCTTTTATACTGTTATTGGTTTAGGCACGAAGAACGTTTGTGGTTATAGTATGACAATCATTTCATTCACCGTTGAGAAAGAAGCAGGATGAACATACCTAAATGTAATAAAACAATAAATAACTAAATCGGTATTCGTAAGCGATGCCTATGTTTATGTGTTGCTCGGGAGCACTTTTATGTAGATTTACTTCTGTTCTATGTATAATTATGTGGTGCCGCGCGCCGCCGACGACACACCGTTGGTCGGTTTTTTAGAGAGTATTAAAAGTTTTTTCTATGGGGACAACCCTTTTTTTTGTCTTTTTTTTTTCATTTTTTGATTTTTTCCTGGGCTTACACGCAATTACTGAGCTGGATTCCAAATTTCATCCTTCTAGGTCATCTGGAAGTAGGTTAGAATTAGGTACTATATGTCAGTCAGTCAGTCAGTGCTAAAATTTACGACTTTTTGACCTTCATATCTTTATAACCGTTTGAGCTAGCTTCATGAAATTTGGACTTCTACATGTCCTTATAGATATAATTAAACACACGAGGTTTTATTTGTTTACGTTAAAGAGGTTTTGAGTTATAGAAGGGTCAAAAGTGGCACCAAGTGGTTCGTGTAATATTACACTTGGCGCTGGCTAGCCAGTTCTTTGCTTGAACTTGGCTTTGACACGCTGCCGCGTGTCTAGATTTAACCTTTCTAGATAAACACATGAACAATGGCATCAAAAGTTTAATAAATAAGAAAGTTGTTACAAATCAAAATCTGTAGGTATCTAATAAACGGATATGTTTTTTAGAATCGCGGAAGAATATTTCTTGCAAACAGACGAGGAGAAGGCCAAGGATCTGCCCGTGGTGATGCCCATGTTCGACCGAGCGACCTGCTCCATACCGCGCTCACAGATCGGGTTCATCGACTACATCATCATCGACATGATGGAGGCTTGGGCTGGTGAGTGAGCTAACTACTAAGGGACATTCCATTACCTAGAAAATTGATTATAAAACAAGTATGTAAAATAATTATTTAACGAATTAAAATTCTTTATACTCCAATTTTTGCCGTGTGGTTTGCGGCTTAAAATATACCACCCCATGGCTTCCCATGGGTATCGTAAGAGGCAACTAAGGGATGTAAAGCATCCTTTATACCCCTCCCTACATACATATACCGCATATGAATGTAGGGAGGGATATAAGGGATGCTTTACATATATCATATACGTAAAGCATCCCTGCTGGATGGGCAGCAGCATCTATCAGCTCAAAGTTACCATCTCACTTCGATCACCAATCCGCCTGCCAAGCGTGATTATGACAATATCCATCAAAGATGGGCTTCAAAGGAAGCCCATTTTCAGCAGTGGAGTTTAACGGGAGAAATTAGAAAAAGAATTGAATAGTCAGTAGTGCAGAATTACTAGTATAATTTAAATTATGACCTAGTTCGATAACCATATTAGTAATATATTAAGTACGTCCTATTTCGTTATGTATTTAATTATATAATTTTATGTCGTCCGTTTTTTTTCTTAACATTATTACTTATACAATTAAATGTATTTCTAGCATTCATCGACATGCCAGAGTTAGTAAATCACGCACGCAGCAACCACACACGCTGGCGGGAACTCGACGAGGCGGGAGTCACTACATTGGCTGACGTACGCCGAGCACAACGTCACCCCAGCCTCGGCCCAGCGCTTCCTACGCAGGAGTAGACTCCATACGTTAGCTACTATATATGTACATTTCGGATTACCGGTGGACATTACGCACTACGGACAATATCTCTGCGTAGCAGATTGTATGCACTGTACTTCGTTTAGGGATACCAGCGTAGTTTTACATTCTACTGGAATGTTACTATACTATGGCGTAGATCTCCCGCGCGTAACCTACTACGCCTTATGCTACGGCGTAGTAGTATTTAACATAACACGTCACCTAAAGTCATTAGACTTCTGACAGCGGGACAAATTGAGTTTGCGCAGACTACGCCTTGTGCTACGGCGTAGTATTATAACATATAACACGTGAACTGAAGTCACTAGAGACAGCAGAACAATTTAGTTCTGCGCATACGTCGCCTATTGTTACGATTATACTATGGACAATTCGCCCGCGCGTAACAAGACTACTACGCAGGAGAAAGGAATCGAGTGTTTAACAACACTACGGGAAAATTACGGGTTACCAGTGAATACGTTACATACATACTGTGGACAGTACTTACTACGCGTAACACATGCTACGCACTATTGGGGTACTATGTTATCCCAGTGTAGATATTATGTCCGCGCGTAGCACATATTACGCATACGTCGTAGTGGTCCCATATAGTATTACGGTATGGTTGTAGATACTACTGAGACGTTACTATACGATGGATACGAGTATATTCGTGCCGATGTGAAATAAAGCGAATACTTTCTGACTCCCTTCAGCAGGGTCAATAACCAAGATCCGCTGTTTTTACCGGCACCGTGATTTTTTAGTCGTTGCTAATACTCAGCATAATTATAATATTTTTAATAGTGAAATCGATCTATGTATATATCTAAAGCCTAGAAGTATAATCTCAGATGTGCTATTATACGCCAGACTCATTGGTCGTATGTGCCTTTATCGTAAAGTGACACTTACGACCTAATGCTTCTGAAGTATAATTGTACATTCGTCCTATTCGTCTAGATATAGTTTTTAAATAGCATTAAAAATTATAGAACAAAATTACATCAAACCTCTGTACAATCTAGATTATCTTTTATTGCAACGCATTAGAGCCTTTTTTATTATGTTTATGTAGCTGTCAGTCTCTTTGACAGCCACGTTTTTTTTATGTATACAAACGACAACGACTAAAAAGTTTCGGTGTATACCTAGTATAGTTTAGTCTATAGTGGTATATAGAACCATGGGTAAAACAGATGCGACGGGATATCGCGAGAGTTGAAAGTATCGAGATTCTTCTATCGCGGATCTGTGGAGGAACAAGTTTGGATGTCAACGTTATAAGTCTGAAACGGATCATTGGCACGACGCTGCCATACGGATGTATCCGATAATACGCTTATTTTATACTTATTATATCCGTGTTAGTGTGGGTATCATTATAATTATAATTGTTGATATCTACTTTTTTAAGTAGCCGTATTTATTAGGTAATATTGAATCAAAAATATTTACTATATAATTATTAATGTGTCGATGGATTTTTAATTAACTTAATAATCCACAGACGGCAGTCTTGTCTGGAGTTATGAGTGTACTTATATGTTATTAACACGTGTGTAAGGATATATTTAATCATGTTATGGGCTACTTGTGCTTTCATATTTTGATGATATTCGAATTCTTCATAAATAAATGTTACACTTATAAAGTGGATACACAAAATAGTATTTTCTATTTATTGCTTAAGATTTCTAGAGCTCAGAAGTATAAGTTAGATGTGACAGTTAGAATAATTCGTCGTATGTGCCTTTATTGTACAATGGCACATTCGACCAAATGCTTCTGAAGTATAAAGTATAAGAGCGGTTTCGCACTATGTCCGATCCTAATCCGATCCGAACGCGATCCGAACCCGTGAAAATATTGGTCTAGAAATTTGGAAAAAACTCAGATGACGGAGATCGGATCTAGTGCGTAAATTACCATAGAAATAGTTCTACGGCTACTACGGACCATATTTTCACGGGTCCTGGGCCCCGAGTGTACTATCCTAGTGGCGTGTGCATGAACTGTCAATGACAGTTCAATGGTCGGTTTTTCTCCCATTTCGTAAACTACTAATACAAATGACGTCATAATGGTGTCATAAATGCCGACACCATAATGAGATTAGTAGATTACCGTTTTTGGAATAATGATATCATGATGGCACTACGGTGGCACAATACTTACAAAAATTACAGACTCGGCCCCCTGATCGGATTCGGATCGGACGTAGTGCGAAACCGCTGTAATAGTTCATCCGTCCTTATGCTTCCGAGTTCTATATTTAATAGTCGTCTGTGGAACTATACCGATGTATTGTCGTTTTAAAGTTGCCATATACACGGGTAGATATCTTAGTACATTACATATAATATAAATAATATGTTTCATTGTCCGTGATTAAGTGCCATAGATATATCAATTGGCTATCGTATATCATGTAGTGTTGACTGTATTATTGTTATCACTGCATCCCATGACAGTTCATTCGCCATATTTTATTAGTTACTCGTGTAATTTTCTATGTATCGTTTCCATAAGAGCGTATATCAAGTTAATAGTTTTCTTTGCAAACCTATAACGAATGACCAATTCGCTAATCTAACTTTTTATACTTTCATACTTAACATTGACAACATATCTTTAGCTAATTCAAACGACACAATAACTATAACTCTGTTAAAAAATATAACTAATTTTGTTAAAAATAACAGTGGTTCCCTTACCTACTATCTACAAAATTAAGTATGACACTTAAGTTTTCTTGGCCTAACTTTCTTCTTCAACCAACCAACAAAACTAAATAAAATATTTACTATAAAAAGTTATTTAAAAGTATTTTTTCAGCTCATTTATACGCTCTTACATCTTCAACTGTCGCATCAATCAAAAGAATTTCTTAACTTATAATATTAAACTATTGAAAATTGGTCCATTTATAAACTTGAGCTTTCAAAGAATTCCTATTTTTATAAAAAAAACTTTTTGTAGTGCACTTTCGGCCTCAATCATATCAAAATCCCAAATTTTTCGAATAATTTTATATAAACAACTCTTACACAATATCTACGCAGACATTTTCTGTTCATTCCTTGGGAATATTTTATAACATTTTATACTTAACAATTATGAATGTTATCGTTATTTATTAATAGAATATATTAGAAAACTTGAATATTTCTTTTAAAGATAATTTATTGTATTCGAATAAGGTCTAACATGTATGTTAAAGCTATATATAAATAATGTATTCGTCTATATGACGCTGGTATTTAAGATGTAGGTAGACAACAAGACGAGTTGATACGCTTGCTCGTGCTCAATGTCAATACATAGCGGTCTAATGTTAATAATCTACATATATTATGTCGATAGCAATAAGTATAATGGTTAGCCTGTATATAGATACCGGACCGGAAATTGTAAATTGATTTTATTATTTTGGGTCCTGAAATTATATTATGTATTTTTTTCCAATTACCTATCGATTCGTAGTAAAATTGTTGTATTAAATAATTATTTGGTAGAATATTAAAAAAAAAGCTGTACCTATATGTTTTGATATCATCTTTCAACTAGTATTGTATAAAAAAACATATAATTTTGTAAGCTGGCACTTCATATGTAATGCTATCGACACTTACATAACTATTTGAATGTTCGTCAACTTTATACATATTACGTAGTTACCTTTTGCTACTTCATTATATACTGTATCGTTAAGTCGCGGTGTTCAATCTCACATTATAGTTGATAATTAACGTCAAATCTACCAAAATATTAAATTTCGCCTACTAACAACTTCTAATAATTGATTTGGTTAATTTTGTTATAGTTAGCTCAATTAAATTAGATGATAAATTGTTGTTTTGGAATATTGTACGATAAAGCTATTACGTCCTCCCCAGGGTCCTTGCTTAGTCTCTGTACGTAGTTGTATTTTATGTTGTAAAGAATGAAGACCTTTATTGATTTTATGTGTAAGTTGGTCATGTTTGAAAAATATAACATATAAGATATCGGGGGCTGGTCCCCATATTTAAATGTGAAAAATAGATAAAATTACATTGTTGTGAATTTTATAAAGGGAGACGTGTGCTATGCAGAACATGTATAAGTACCAATTAATTAATGTTAATGTAAATGAATAAAGATTGAAATCACTTCACAAAGAGGTGGCGAAATCGATTCGTTTTATTTATTACCTTTATTTGTTAATCACCCATACAAAGATTAAAATTAAAGTTAATCGAATGATTGGATTTATTGTCGTGTTTTATGCTCGACGTTAGCATAGTTTATTATATACACAATAGATGGTGCCATGAAATAACAATAACAAATAACAACTGCACAGTTACCATGGTAATGAGTTATTTCAAATTGGGAACGGGAAGAAAATTAAACAAAAAAAAGACTAAATTTTAAACTGTCACTAATTGTGAGCAGTCTGAAATATGCATCTTTCTTCCCGCAAACGAGAAGAAATTCAAACTTTCGGCCTCGGGATGATGAAAATATACTTCTTAAAGTTCTGTTCGTTTCGGCCATAAAGCGCCATCATGGGTTTAGGTACTTTATTTTTAAGTAGGTTATAAAAAATAAAAAACAAACCTTGTGACATTCGCTGTTCTATGCCTGTACCTAGCCTTTATAACACATGACAATTAAGATCTCGCTCCACTTCTCACTCGTCATCATCATCGCCGTAATACCGAGATCGATGCTCCGGCGCCAGTCTACATCAAAAATCAATAAAGTATATTGATTTTTAGGGTTCTCCCTTTATTGATAGACCTATCCTTTCCATTTCATGGTACTGCGTCTTAGAGCGGTTTCGCACTACGTCTGATCCGAATCCGATCCGAACCCGTGAAAATATTTGTCTAGAAAGGAAAGAATTCAGATGACGGACATCAGATCTAGTGCGTAAATTACTATAGATATAGTTCAACGGCTACTACGGACCATATTTGCACGGGTTCGGTCGGATTCGGATCGGACGTAGTGCGAAACCGCTCTAAAGCGCGCGGTTGTTTTATGCGATAAACGCTGCGTTACACGCAATGCGATTATATGTCGTAAATTTATATCTGCGCTTGGCGCTGTGTCAACCGCGTAAACCAATGGTTTGTAATTATATTACCTGATGTGAAATGATGTGCGTTAATCGCATTGCGTGTAACGCAGCGTTTATCGCATAAAACAACCGCGCGCTTAAGTGTCTCGAAGATTATCCTCATTACATCTTAATTCAATACTACCAAGATAACCTCAAAAATATCCATATTTTTGTCTAGTCAAACCATTATTATATGGTTAAGAAGGGTTTGTCATTCAAAATAAGGATTTATTCCCTGAACGTCGCTTCCCATAATGTCGCTCCTCAACAGACATCTAGCTTGTATTCCCATTACATCGCTCTTCACCTTACTGTAAGTCCCACAACGTCGCGCCTACTTATGGTACAGTCATGATTCTCTTTTCAAACTTTATTTTAAAATTGTATAAAATCGTTGAATTTCATTTTTTTTTTATTCTATAAAGAAAAATAAAAAGGTTAGAATTGAAAAAGGTATTTGTTTGAATGTCTCTGGGATATGGACCAACGATGACCACTTAATTTTACTTTGTTATCTGTAATTTTATTTGAAAAACGCTTCTCTTCAGTGTTACCACTAGAATTGCATAAAATAATTATCTCAGCCATTGTATAGACAATGGCCGGTGGTTGTCAAACTGCGGCCCGTGGACGATATTAGTGCGGCCCGCGAGCATTAAATTTTTGCCGGCCCGCTGTGAAGCCCTACATTATCATATAAAGCCCTAGAACAGAAAAGTGTGACGACCACTGGTCTATACCAATAGCGTTATTAGTTTCCCTTGGACAGGCAGCCATACAATAACCTAAACTGTTATAGAGGTAATAGAATATGAACAAAAACATCATTTTAATTGTGGTGAATTCCACAAAACTAAATAAGCTATATTTTTAATATATCACTAATCTGAAAGTCTTCACTAACTTAAATCTTCTACTAAAGCATGGAAATAATAATAGGGCGGTTTGATCCTAGCCATTCCAAAAAATACTTTTATGCTCTACTGAAACTGGCACAAATTGCTATCTGAGATTGCCAAAAAAATGTGATCTAATGCCACGGATGCCTGCACTGTCTATTACGACGTATTGCAAATATTCACGTTTGGCTAAGTTAAGATACAGTCATGTATAATAAAAGAAACACAATTTATCCATAAAACATTTTATTATAAACAATAATGATTAAAAAAACATTCTTTATATAACTTAATACGATTGCAACATTGCGGTGTCGTAAATGCAACTTTACACTTCTGCTCACGTTAAAATAGACTGATACAATGTTTTTCAACTTCCATTTTTTATACGAAAAAGTTTACAGCTAAACATATCAACTCAAATAACAGTATATAAAATATTAATTTGAGGCGAAACCATTTACTGTACAGTACTATTTTTATAATTTCAATCTCTGAAAATCGTTGGTGATTACAAACTAATTTACAATACAAATCGCATAACTAACTAAAAATTGCAATGGAAGTCTGTATACTCATTATAACATAATATGACAGTAAGAAGAATACAACACTAATCCGTTCTGTGCAATTTTGACCAAACAAATAACCCGGACACAACATCAATATCATTTGTCAGAATCATTGGTAGATTTTTTGATGTACATAAATACTTTAAAAAACTTATCAACCAAAAACGAATTGTACATGTTTATCAAACAAAAAACGCGTATTTTTAGCATCTCTAGACTCTTATTTGGTCAAAAACTGTCTTTACACTATTTAATGTAACTATAGTATTTAAGATTTACATTTTTATAGTCCCACCCTGTACACAAAATGAATAATATCTAGACTGTAGCCTCATCAATTAAAGACTTAATATAGAACACAAAATACTCTTCTGTAATTGTACATACACTTTTTATAGTTCTTTAGGTTATATCGTACTGTCTATGAGGCTACAACCTAATATTTTATAGTATTTTTCGCGAACTAATCTAACTGAACACATCAATCTATCACCATTCCAGTATTTACCCTCTCTACGCAATTTTAAGTTCAAAATTTTGATTTATAAATTATATATTAAGCACTATTTAAAATGAATCATTAGGAAACAACACGAGTCGCAATATTGACTAAATCGTTGAAATCCATTTTTTTTTTTCATCTTCATTTACTTATAATATATCTTTGAATCAAGCTTCACGGACTCATGCTCTTTCTTAAATATATAATAAGACATTACAACAATGTTTCAATAACATCAGGTACTCAAGACGGTCCAATACAGAATGCTATTTTTTTAATATTTAACTTTGAAGACTTATAAAAATCTTTCACTTAACAACTTTATTTGCAGATTCCAATACGAAAGAATCATATTTTATTACAAATGTATTTACAAAAGCAACAATAAAAGCCGTGGACCAAACAAAGCAATTATATTTCAATTTTATCTTCAACTATTCGTAAGATCAAGTGTATATTGTTCTCCCGAGGTACATGCAGAGACAAACACATACACTCTATATTAATCCAATCCATTGCATGACATTAATGAAAAACAAATTTAACCATCGTAGACTGATAAAGTTTCTAGTGTAATTGCATCTCGATAACGACCAAGCGAGAAGAAGCAAAGTTCAAGACACTGCAACCAAAAGTATTGTCATAACAATCAGTCAATTTCCGAAAGAGCACCTCACTAAAGGTATGTTACAACAAAATTATATGTTTCCTTAATTAATTCTAAGACTGTCTAAAATATATTTTTAACTGTCATCCCGGATTCTAAATTGCTTGACAGCAAAAGGTGTTGGCATTAGCCAATCGTATTAAATAAAAATCAGATTCTTATGCTATTGACCAGTGCACACATATTACACCACGATAGAAAATTTGTGCAAAAATAATTTTAGAAATGAAAACAGCCCACAAAGTGATACAGCAAAAGTTTATAAGAAATATGTTTTAACTACACGTGTATATAGTCTCTTTTGCAAATATATGCAACCTTATTTTATATTATACATCGTGTAACACAGACAGTGTACTATTTAAGGAGTTGAATCTATTTTTGACACAAGCAAATAAGGAACGTCTGTAAAATACTTTAAAAATAACTCGACGGTATGCGTCAACATAGTTCTTTAATATTTTTGTGTATTTTGCAAACTAACCTGCTAACGATTTTTCGTTGGTAAACTCTTTAACGGGCAGTAGGTATATATAGAATTCATTTGATTAGAAATTTATTAGACTCCTATAGAGTTCAGAATGCAGTGGCAACTATACTGTCCGTTAAAGTGTTATGATCCTTATGCACTACACTTTATATACACGTTGTATAATTTCAACATCAACACCTGACAACAATCATATAATATTAACATTTTATACTGTCCTAAATATAATTTAAATTACCATTTACACATTTAAAAAGATATTTTTCTGTACATATTATGGTACATCGAATTAAAATTATCAATATTGGTTGTTCTAGTTTTACATTGACGTTATTAACATTGAAATCGAGAACTAACTAATCGATTGTGTAATTTTTTGAAAACCATTTATTTTATTTTTCCACACAAGTGACTCCTCAGACACACACAGTAAGTGGATACAATGAATTACTACTTTACCAAAAATAATGATAAAATATGTATTAACATTTTTTATCAGTTGTCAATACCTTCTAAGTCGTCAATTTTGTAATAATAGAATATTCAAATCATTTCCATGAAGGCTGAAGGTAAAATAGAATGTATCGCAGCCTAAAAAGATTTCTTTGTAGTAGGTTTTAATTTTCTTTTTTGAAGTTAAGTGTTTTGAGATAATGTCACAGTTAAAAAAACGATATTCTATGAAATGGCGTATAAAAATAATATTTTGGTAAAAATATTACTTAAAATGTATTGGCAACATACGGTCGATGTTACGACTGATAATAGATTACTAGTTCTGCAATGTCAGGGCTTAATAACGTACTGAACTAAAACAAAACCAATTAATTAAAAGAATATCTTCAAAAACGTTTCTTATAGTATCCCGATATCGCGACAATTCGCTAATTATTAATCATAGTTGGAAATAGACGGATTCATAAATAGTTTAATAATAATCATAATAATATAAGGTAAATAGTAATATATTCATTAATAAAATCAATATAAATCGAATTAAAATGAATATTAAGTAGCCATATACATTCACCGTATAAAAATAAGTTGATTCATAGACAATCGATAAGATAGGACAGACGAATGGAAAGTTTTACTACCCCAGACAGAATTTTATACGAAAAAAGTCTTTATACAAACCGAGATCGCAAAGAGAATACAAAATATTGATAGTGATAAGACAAGAATGCTTGACACCCTGAATAAAACATTTATTGTTACATAACACTTAACTTTTAATAGCATTAAACACCACTTAGTTACATGACACCTTAGATATATGATTGGACTCGCGCGCTCAATTAGATATAAAACTATCGCGCCGTAAATGCGGCAACTTAATATTGTAGTGTATAAAATACAGTATACCGATAGTATATGATCCCGATGTTCTTCTTATTTCTGATACTGTTATTTTTACAAAGTTTATTACACAAACTGGCATATTACTTCACAACATAGTATAAAACAAAGACGCTTTCTCTGTCCCTATATCCCTGTCTCTTTGCATGCTTAAATCTTTAAAACTACGCAACGGATTTTAATGCGGCTTTTTTAATAGATAGAGGGATTCAAGAGGAAGGTTTATATGTATAATACATCAGTATTGTACCCGTGCGGAGCCGGGGCGGGTCGCTAGTTGAGTATAACAAAATCTTAAGACTTTCGACACGCATTCCTCGCACAGAGTTTATAGCGTGACTGGTTCGGGTACGCCAATTTCGTAATCGACGTACGTAATCGAGCTCACGAGACCAATAATTTATCTAAGCATGACACCTTGTCCTAGACGCTGCGACATTCGCCTGAAGCATTCATATTAAGAAATAGAAAACACAATTTCTTAAGGGGGCCATTTACGCTATGATATTATATTAAGATTGCATTAATTATGGCTTCGAATATAGCTTGGTCACAACGACAGTTCTTGTTGATAGTTTATATACTGTTACGTATATCAATCGATATACGTAATTTTTTCAAGTTTTAAAAATTACTGGTGAGCCCGCCCGTTCGTATAACGTAGATACTTTGTACCTTGGGGGAAACTTTTTATGATAAAATCATGTCTATTCATATTTTCATGTTACGTGTCGATAGTAACACTGATGGCAAATCGTCCTGCCAATTTTTAGGAACAATTTAAAAAATAGAGGTGTTCAAACAACATAATATAACCCAATTTACTGTTTTCTTACTCCAAATATTAAAAGAGTAAAGTTAAAAAAGCTATTAATTCGTTTAGTCGAATGTCTCAGCCATAGTGAAATAGATATTTTTATTTATCTCCCTGCCACAATACGTCATCAGTCGAATTCGTTGCTATTCGGTAGCATTAATCAAGCTCGACAAGCGCCAAGGCTCGCAATATCTTTTAAGAATCTATTTTCAAATAATTCCAATCTGTCGTAAGCGACAAAGGCTAGAATTCCAACGCAAATGGCCTCTCAAATCGCAGCAGAACATCACTAGCGTCGCTCGGTCGTGCTCCCGCGCCGCTAGATGGCGAGCGGCTTGTCCCCGCACTGCAGCTGCACGTAGTGCGTGAACCGCTTGAGGAACTTGGGGTACTCGCGCTTGTACACGGCGCGCAGCACGCCGGCCGGCGCCCAGCCGCCCGGGTTCACTGAGCACGACAACGGTTCATTACATTTATACTATATAAACATCACGATCTATACTAATATTATAAAAGATGAACATTTGATTGTTTGTTTGCATCGCATGGGCTCCGAAACTACAGGACGGATTTCAAAAATTCTTTCACTATAAGAAAACTACATTATCCAGGAGTGACATGTGCGCGTGCCTACATGTGAATGAGGGCTTATACTTAATTCATAGAATCTTCGAATTTCGACATTTCATTTTAAATAAAAGAATAACAACTGTTTCGATGAATTGCATGACTTTACTGATACAAACTGTACAAACAATTCTTTAAATAACAATTTACTTGAGAACGTCAGTTTTGAGATCTTCATTGCTAGAACAATAAGATTTTTTTTTGGACGGACCAAAGATTCTTTTGCCACTTCACCGGGCAATAAGAGTTATAGAAGTAACAAACAACATCCTCCAATAAATACTTTAAAGTAAAAATAAATAAATGATACAATAGGAAAATAGTAACAGATTTCTACCTGTACTACAGTAAGCGATGCTGGTGGTGATGTTGTCTCGCGTGGGTCGCTCGCCGGCCGGGTACGTGCTGCGACACGCCAGACACACCGTCACGAACAGGCGGATGCACGCGCCCGTGTTCGACTACAATTAAAACAATCGAATTAGTCATTTAGAACTAGGTAATTTAAACGATATACTGGCAAATAAAAATAAAAATCGTCAAGTTATATTTTTGTTGACTTTTTTTCATATTGGGTATAATGAAAGAATTAATTATGATAGAAATAACTGTAATAAATTGTAGGAGAGACAAACGGACGAATTAAAAAAATCCGTAAAATGTTTAATGTATACATTATGATTAGCCACTTAAGTGATGCTTTGTTAAATGAGTTTTAGTTTTAAACATTGTGATTATGACAAGTACAAGTGTAAGTAAATACCCAAGTGCTGAATAAACTTCATTATTTATGACGCAATACACCTGCCTAGCGCACGTGACTAAGGCAAAAATGACTGGAATGTCTGTGTATATATCTTATTCATTACTGGTCGTAGAACAAAGGCAGATCTATGGATGAATGTAGCCATCGAACAACTACATCCATAGTAAGTGACTACGACAAAAACCTAAAGGCTAGGAGATCTGACGTACGCAATACCTACGCCTACTTAGTATACGAACCTTAACATAGTCTAAAATATACTTTTTTCTTGTAAAAAAAAAGTTGGCAAACCTACTCTTAACAGCCCTTTGCAAGCCACGGATTAATGGCGCAGTCAGATGGTGCGATAGATGCTGCTGCCTACCCATCACTTACTACTTACGACACCCATACAAGGATCTATTCAAAGCCATAAACTGTCAATAGACTCACGGGATATTCAGCGTTGGTAGTGGAATGGTTGGTGACCGCGTACGTGTGGTCGCCGGCGCGCCGCACGTGCGACCAGAACAGCGCGTCCCGCTGCGACGCGGGCCAGATGCGCTTGAACGTCTGGTGGAACACGAGCGCGTCCGACGATATCTCCTCCACTATGTTCATCGTTTCTAACGTAGCTGGAAATTAAAAGTTGGATAAAAGTTAGTTTTTTTTTATGTGCAAAAAGTAGTCATGTCACTCATATACGGTTAGAAATGCAATGTTAATGTAAACAATAAAAACATTCTTATGACATGTCCTTTTATAGTTATTTATTGACATCTAATCTTATCTGCTTACATTTAAAATTACACATTAAGCTGACTATTCGGTTTTAAAATTAATTGCTAGATATACGTACTTTTAACTCTTTCTACGATTTTTAGTAAATGGATAATTTTAACTGTTAATAACTCAGTGATAAATTTATTAGTATATGTCACATATTGTGCCAAAGTGTGTTTTGTACTTATTTATCTTCATACCATCCTATTGTAACCACATTTCATGCAAATAAAAATGAATTGAATTGGTTATTGATGTCTTTTTTAAACTCATAAATATAGTAAAAATGAAACTTACTTTCCCACTCGTACCGGTATCTCGGGTTGAAGAAGTAGTGGCACATCTCGCGGGCAGTCACCCCGCGGACCTTGTGCATCGCCTTCAGCGGGTCTGTCACCATACCATCCACTTCCATTTCCCTGGAAATAACGAATCACAAATTTACATCGCTAATAAATAAAAAAATAATGATTAAATTAACTTTTCCTTTTATTGTATTAAATTAAATTTTTAAATATAGCATAGAGCCTTCCTCGATTAATAGGCTATAACACTGAAGTTTTCGAATCGGACGCGTTCAAGCAAACCAACCTCTTATTTATGAGTATATTAGTATACAAGTATATATTAAAAGCCTACTTTTTACAAAACTCCTTTGTGGTAGTTTAGTTAAATTTATGTGAGGAATATTGGTACAAAAATAAGTTTTTATCTTATATTCGTGCATTTTTTAAATTCTCCTTTTAATTAAATAAAAAAGGGTCAATTCGATATACACTATTAGAAATCTGAGTTATCTTCGAGTATTTTACAACATTTTAGAAAGACGTTTCCATTCAGACAGAGTATGCTTTCTCCTTATAAAATAATGATAAACGTTTATTGTTTACAAAAAAACAATTAAGTTTACCTGTAAAAATTTTTTTTTTTTTGTTTTTTAATACTTCATTCAGTAGTATTCTTGTTAACCCCCCGTGCTAAGCTTAAAGCTTGTGTTACGAATGTGTTCACGTCGGTAGTGCAATGGGTGGGGATCGAAGGCGACCGCAAGCTTACAAGTCCGACCACCTGGCCATTGGGCTGCGGCCGCTTATAATGCATCAAAGTGCAAGTTTACTCCCAATGCCTAAACCAAGGCCCTTGGGTAACTATCATAATTAGCAGTTTACAAAACAAGTAACTCTATCAACTTATTTACCTCCTGTACATCCTCATGTCGCCTTCCTCAGCGAACAACTGCCAGCCTATCTCTCCTCCGACACCTTCGAACGCAGCCTGGATCTGTTCTGTTGATATCCTGTCAATCTGTAAACAGGAAAATTATATTTTAGTTACATACAACGTCTTATGTATACAAGTAGTTTAATTCTTCTTTAACTTCGCGATTTGTTTCATTTGTAAATGTTTGCCCGTAGAGTTAAAAGTACGACTTTGCACAATAATAGTTAGTAAGGATCATCACTACATAGTATAAAACAAAGTCGCTTTTTCTGTCCCTATATCCCTATGTATGCTTAAATCTTTAAAAGTACGCAATGGATTTTGATGCGGTTTTTTTTTAATACATAGAGTGATTCAAGAGGAAGGTTTATATGTATAATACATCAGCATTGCGCCCGAGCGGAGCCGGACCTTCGCCATTTTCTATATTTATATATAGAAAATATAAGCAAATATTATTTTATTTAAATATACAGATTTGTATCCTGTTTGCTATGTTATTTGTACAATGTATGTACATGGCAAAATGTGCTCCAGTATCTTACAATAAAAGATAATCTAGTTTGTAGGAACGGGCGTTATTCGTCGTTTGATTATTTACAAATAATTTTTAAATAAATTGTATCAAACATGACTGCAAAATCATAATATAAATTAACTGCAGCATTCATTCATCATAATTATTCGACATCATTTACACTTGTTATCCTCAGAATACATCAGAAAATTGTATTAAAATAAATAACATACGTATATTATATATGAACGAGCGTCGTTATCATTCTTTACAAGTGTCAGTGAGACTGGTGCGTCATTAACTGCACTTTAAATAAAATGGCAGAGTTGTCTTATCAGATCATTAACCCAGTATGTACTTAGTGAGAATACATCGTAGCACCCATTATTATTTATGATTTCTTTTTTCCACTTCAAGATATTTTATTATGCTTAAAAGTACAGCCTTTAACATTTCATAAAAACTTATGTATTCGAATATGCGGAAGACTGGAGTCTAAACTAGGGAAACCTTGTATATCAGAACCGGCGAACGGCCATTCTTTTATATCTTTTTTTATTTAAAAATGTTGCTATAAAGTATTTTTCATCAACAACTTTGTTTAGTAAATCTAAATTGAACAATACATTTACTTGACAATTGATTTGAATCATTTTTTATTGATTAAAAAATGTAAGGTTTGGGATATATAACTGAAAATGCTTTCTAATAAATATCCACCGTAGTAACCAGCTTACAACTATGGTATGAAGCTGGCGCAACTAACAACCAGACTGTAAGTAGCTGTACATCAATTACTGCATACATTTGGCCTATAAAGACCTCTTTGCTGTCATTTTAAAAAGACTCAACACATATGATTGATACCTGAATTAACAAAAATAATTAATAACATTGCGTTATTCGTATTTCGGGTAATGCGAAATATCCTTGACATTTCCTAGTTGTATTTACGTTCCCCTAGACGAAAAAGGCCGTCGGCCGTAAGTATGCTATACGGCAATATAGACTACCAAATTCTGGCCTTTTATACTGAACACACTTCTAGCATTACTGATTTCGGGAGAATGATTTAAGCAAACGCTCTAATATCCAATGCTACCCATTCTCTAATATCCAATGGATAAAATGATATTGTAACAATCGGGGCCAACGGCAAATTACATGCCTTCAGAGTCCCGGAAGGTAGTCCCTCAACCAACCATACCCGGAAAGAAATCTTAGATTTTACGCAAAGGTTTCTGGTCCGGTGTGGCGACCGAACCCACAAGCTCCGAGACTTGTACCACTACGCCTCGGAGAATGTTATGTTTATTCAACAGTGGATATAATATAATATAGGCATTGACCTGAATTATATTGACTGGACCGACAGAACACACAAAAGATGTTTTGACTGTGAAATTACGAATTTTCATTTAAATAAATAATATGCGTATAAGACGTTAAGTGGTCAGTAATTGTATGATTTTAAATTATTGATACAAACTTAATGAAATAATAAATGAAGTAAAAGCAAACTAACCTTTTTGGCAGAACAAGATTACTACTTATTGTGTATATTTTTTTGTGTTTCTATTAACTTGTGTGTTTTGCTGAAATAAATGTATTATATTTCCTTCTACTTGGTGAGCATATTTTTTGTTCACAAATTCGAGTTTATGTATAAAGTCATTGGTTGTAATTAAGAATACAAACAAACCTCTGTCCACAGCGGGTGCACAGTGAGCCTGTTGTCAATAGCCGGTGGCGGGAGCTCCACCTGGTCTCTGGTATGTACACTGGGCGGCACCACCCTGGCGCAACGCTCCTCCTCCATTTTGTCAAACCCTGTCTCCACTGCATCGTAGAACTCGTCGTCAGGAAGCGTGGAATGTGGTCCTTCCTAATGAAAAAGAAAGACTGGATTTAGAAAACTGGCCTTATTGACATTAGTATCAAATTGAAAAAAATAAAAAACGTTTCGCTTGTCAAGAGGATTTTTTTTTTATTCAGACAGTGATTTATTAAGTTAGGGTAGGGGTTTACCCATGAGGGGTTAGCCGTTTTGCCGGGCATAGTTTTTAGAGTAATATTGAGAAGTATTACTAGGTAATGAAAACCATTAAAATATGACAATATATTATTATAAGATAGTAGTAGGAAACTACTAATATATAACATTATGGCGTAGTATGGAAAAATACATAAATTATCAAGCATAAAATATAAACGTAATAATTTTCTTTGACACCACATTGTAGGTTGTCCTTCAATAAACAACAAACTAATCCTAGCAATGACTACAATAATTTTAACCATACAAAATCAGTATTTTATTGTATTCATATAAATGTTTAATAATACGCATGAAGACTAAAAAAATCTATTTAGCCCGTCAGTTAGATTACCAAAAATATTGAACACGTATTTTTTTTGTTACTCAAACAATAAATAACGAAGATACAGCGCGTTAAAATTGTATGTGACGTCACTTATAGGTACAATTTTATAGTTTGTTGTTGCTCTGTCTCTTTGTCAACTATTATTGATTTAATAAAAAAATACGCGGCTATATTTTTTTGTAATCTAACTGACGGACTAAATGTATTTTATTTTTTTTGTCTTCGTGCCTATTATCCATTTTGGTCATTATACTATGATCTTATCTACGCCTCCATCGCATTTCGAATCAATTCGTTAATAACCTTATAATAACGATCCATTAGGCCAGTTAGCATTGAAACGCTCAAAATGGAAACAGTATCGTTGATGGAATCTGATAAATGTATGGAATGTAACAAAATTACGTGTTTAATTACCAAAATTATTAATACTATACATTAGTAATAATATTAATCTAACTACTAGCTGTTTAATTAAAAATTCAAGGATGTCGCCAAAAGTTTTATTAAACCTGGACAGAAATTGCACCACGTCGGTAGCTTACCAAAAAAAAAAGCATCAGCCCAAATACATTTTTTTTCATTCAAACAATTAAAACCATATTGACGACTGTTGGAACGTAAAAGTCATAATGTCTACCCTAAGTAAAAGACTTTTTTTTTAAATATTATTACATTGTTTTATACAAATTATCAAAGTCACAAATAACATTCGAAAGTAATTACTTGGCTAAGTATTATAATATAAATATAGGCTAGTGATTAACTTATGCCTTCATCAACTTGATATCTATTCAACATGAATGCAGCATTTAACGCAATGGAGGCACGTCGGCAAATGAAATTTGGTTTGCCCCACTGGGCTACGCGGCGCATAGTTATAAGTTCGAGATAGCTTGTCTTTCAAATCAAGGGCAGGGTTTACGTAATCATACCTCTATTTTCTTATTAGGAAAACATTACACGCCTACTACGTGTAGGATTAAACTAATGAGGCTTCAACCAAGTAGCAAAAGCATAACATTTATCAGTTGACTTTGACAATATTGTTCGTTCTTGAATTTATTGCATACATACAGACAGACAAACGCATCTCACTAACAGTGGCCGCATTTTGCTCAAGGTACGCTCTTTAACTTTATATTTTTTAACTATTTAATAAGGTTATAGGCCCGCTTTTAAGCCGATAACCAAATACTAGAAAAAAAAAAGTTCTAAAGTATGATAAGCATTATTAATTTCATGTTTTCATGGCTTCCATAGAATTTTTAAATGCATACCTCAATCACCATAATACTCATTGAATTAAAACACTGTTGAATTACTTACAAAACCAGGCAACTCTAGCAAATAATTTCATTCTCTTCTTTGACTTCTAAATGTCATAGTAAGACGTCAAAGTTGTCGGTGAATTAAGAAAAGATTTTAATGCGCTATAATAATAAGAAATCATCAACATCGGTAATTAATTCATTAAAATTCATGTACTGTCGAATATTTTAATTATCACCGCTTTGTTTCGTCCTTTTTCGATATGTGAGGTGTAAAGCGAACCTGCTACTTTTCACTAACATTTTTTATTTATTTCTCTTTCATTAATCCAACACATTATATTTTATATAAGAGATTAAAGAATAATAATCTCCTAATACAAATGTTATGGCCGTAAAAACAGATTGAATTATTCACATCGGTAGATCCACGTAACATTATTTATGTTATGTCTTTCAACAGTTATATATATCAGTTTATTTTCGATTTAACAACTACCGCCATGCCAGATGACGTAGGAATAGAACAAATTATAAACACTGTTCGATTCAGTAACTGTGTATTTCTGAAATCCATACCATTACACTCTGTTTCTAAATGAATCATCAGCGATCAAAACTATGGTTTAGTGCTTTTTATTTAAACATGATTAATAATTTAGTTCATAATCAGATCGAAATCAAAACTTCAATACCTAACTTAATTTAATGAAGTTAAATTAACTGCTATGTTAGTTGATTGATGTTTGAGAAATTGTGTATAAAGCAATTGTTCAAATTTAAATTCAAGTTTCGTTGAGTATCTTTACCTTCATTAAAATTTATTCAATAAGAGCATAACATGATTATTCAGAGCTAGAGTTATGAATTTGAAATCAAACTATAGTAATGAATGTTAATACAAACAGTCTAGCTATATAACAAGCAGTTTCTATAACCCTTACAAAAATGTATTCTATCCAGGTTAACACCTTAATTAAACCCAAACCTTTAGTTAGTCAATACAACAACATGGCCCATTTAAAGACAATAGTTTAGCTGACACCACCGACCCCGAATAGCACCAATTGAGGTCAGCTGCTATAATAGACATTAATACTGTTTTATAGTTCACAATATGAAGTAATTACAACCTTTTATCCTAATGGGAACACATTTTCTTGACCTAACTACTGGACTGGACTAGAATAATGAAATAATGAATTAATGAATTTTATTCAGCACTTAGGTATTGACATACACTTGTACTTGTCAGAATTACAATTTAAGAAGATAAAATAATAAATAATAAAAATTATAACTAACAAATAATTCTTACTCTATAAGATATCCGACTAAGTAATTAACAGTAGTAGCAAATCATACAAATCTACAGACTGCAAAGTCCGTCCGTCTGTCCTGTGATATTTATTGCAATTAACCAATTATTATTATTATGAGAAGAAATTAAAACCGCATCCAAATTGCAAGTGTTCACATTATATCTAAGTGGCACACACCTGAGGGCACCCTTATGGGGTTTAGGACCACGACCCAGGGTGCCACTGAAGTAAAAAGGTAGATATATAAAGAGGATGTGATCACCAGCACCGACTACAGGCGTTCAATCACAGGGCAGGGGTAGGGGCGCAACGCGGTCCTCGCCGGCGAGAATCCTACCCTAGCTAACCTGCTGCTAATACTGTCTTATGCTGTGTCACAAAAATAAAAATACTCATAAATTTAACTACACGAAATAATTTACATTTTAAGGACAATATCAAATGAAAATGACAGTGACAAATAATAACAACCATGTCAAACCAAAAATGTTGACTTGAATTCAGTAAGGTTCTGACAATTACCACTAAATATTACTGAAGAACAGTACCTATAGGACAAACTGTACGGACTTATAAAAATCATCATCATCAGCCCGTATAACGTCGGTAACGTCGTCTTGTAAGAGTCGCTTTGACCAAAAACGGGCAGGGACAAATCAAAATTGTTATAGTTAGCCTTCAGGCGTGGTATCTTAGAGCATAGTTTCCGTTCTTATAAGAACCTAAAAAAAAACCAAATTATAGAAAATGCTTTAAATTTGTTGCTATTCGATTACGTAGCTTGTAGTACCAAACCCAATATCGGTCGAAAAGACTAAATATTAAATAAGTTAGTACAAACTTTAGATAAGTTGTTAGGTTATCAAAGTAGGTTTACTATAGACATCTAATATATTATATAAATTACAAGATGTATTTACCACTGATAAGAATATCATAAAGTTAGCAATGTAGCAATAACACCCATCACAAATAATTGAAGCACATTTCGTCGGTGTTACTGCAAAAACGTGTAAGCGACAGTTACTAATAAGGTGTAATTTCATCTGTCAAAAAATATTTTCTTTATGTATCATAAATTTGCTATTTGATTTTCAACCTTATTATCTATTGTCACTTGCGTGGTGTTACAGTAACTAAGACGATTTAATATAATGAAATAATGAAATTTATTCAGCACTTAGGTATTTACATACACTTGTACTTGTCAAAATTACACTGTATAAGACTAAATCACTAAAGTATCACTTAAGTAGCTAAAAACATTGTTATAATTATTTGATCTTACAGAATTTTTAATCAGTCTGTCCGTCTGTCGAGCGATAAATGACAAATGTACACATTAGGTATAGTAAGATGCCTTAAAGGTAACAGGTCTAAAATTAAAATTAACTTCAAAGAATCCCGCCAAAGTTTAAGCGACATCCACCTGAGGGCACCCTTAAGGGGTTAGGACCAACGCTCAGGTTGCCACTGGAGTAAAGAGTAGATTTACGAACAGTGGTGATGATCGCTGGCACGAGATCACAGTTCGGGGAATAAGCAACAACGCGGTCCTCGGCCATGCCGTCGAGGATCCTATATAATAATATATCCTATATAATCTATATATATAAAAGAAAGTCGTGTTTGTTACAACACTTATAACTCGAGAACGGCTGGACCGATTGCCATGGTTTTTGATTTGTTGGATTTGTTTCCGTCCCGAATAGCAGAATACATTTTAAAAACAAAAGAAAGTCGTGTTAGTTACACTATTTATAACTCAAGAACGGCTGAACCGATTTGGCTGAAAATTGGGTAGTTTTGTTTTTTTTTTTAAACTTTTGGGTAGGGGTAGGGTAGGGTAGGGGTAGGGGTAGGGTAGGGTAGGGGTAGGGTAGGGGTAGGGTAGGGGTAGGTTAGGGGTAGGGTAGGGTAGGGGTAGGGTAGGGGTATGGTAGGGGTAGGGTAGGGGTAGGGTAGGGTAGGGGAAGGGTAGGGTAGGTGTAGGGTAGGTGTAGGGTAGGGGTAGGGGTAGGGTAGGGGTAGGGTAGGGTAGGGGTAGGGGTAGGGTAGGGGTAGGGTAGGAGTAGGGTAGGGTTAGGGTAGGGGTAGGGTAGGGCAGGGGTAGGGTATAAAAGTCCACCCGTGCGAAGCCGGGGCGGGCCGCTAGTATTATTATATAATATATGCATGTTCTACGTTTGGGTCTGCTCTGTGTCCGTGTATTACCTATCTTTACTAATATAATAACGCGGAAGAGTTTGTTAGCTTGCTTCGCGCTAATCTCAGGAACTACTGGTCCGATTTAAAAAATTATTTCAGTGTTAGATAGCCCATTTATTGAGGAAGGCTAGGTATATGCTTAATTGTATGATGAAGTTCTCACGGAAAATGCAGTTTCGCGAATGGTGAAACCGCGTGCGGCAAGTTAGTGTGTTTATAAAATCCCCCGTGACATAAGGGTTTATTTCCCAAGTGCTGGACTTGACTGTTAAAAAGCATGTCCACAAAATATTACCAAAGTAGGTAGAGTGGAATGTCCCACTATCAAATATTAATAACAATAAAACTTAGAGGTATTTAAAATAGCTGCTAATGATTTACTTTATGACCTACGCTACAACACGCAAATTAAAAAATGCAAAGTATGAAAGCTTCTTGGCAATATTTTGACGGCATAATTCCTAACATACGTTGGTAGCAGGTACGTTAGTTATGGGATCGCTAACATTCCCGATAAAGGGCAGTTCTAAAACATAACATTTACGTTCCTAACCGTATTAAAATGTTAAATGCAGAAAGTACTATTTATTACATTACAGATGTTTGACTATGCAAAAATGTTCTCTTAAATACATAGTACTGCTTACTATGAGTGCTTCAGTTTGTTGTAACACCTATATGTTAATCCAGCTTAAACTATCTCTGTGCAAACATTTTTAGCTTATTCATTCAGCGTCTTGACGTGGTTGATTAACTAAACCTTTCGATGCCTTCGCAGACCCGAAGTCCGAGAGGCCCGCAAACTGTAAAGTAGAGCGACAGTTGCACAAAACTCCCCTTAAGAAACTAAAAGCCATAATCCCTCAATCTCCCCATCAGCGACCGCCCTAAGCCGAGGTCCAAGTCCCACAGGGGACGCCCCCTTGCGCAGGTTGCTTAGTTTGTAGTGTTTGAACCATTTATCTAGGCTGGAGCTCTGCTCGCCCTTATGCCCGGTGAAGTAGCAAAATCCTCAGGGCTAAGTATATATGTCCGTCCGAGAGAAAAAAATAAGTTGGTTAACTAACATCCATACATCTATCTTTACAAACTTGAATTTATAATATTAGCAGGATCTTTTACATTCCACCAAGTTCTGAACATTCTAATGAGTTAAGTTTCTCTCCTAATCTATGGTGAAGGGTAGACACACCCCGTTATGGCGGACGCAATTTAGTCGGTGACGTCACCGCCGCTCCCCATAGAAACGCCATACAGATAATAAAGTTACGATGCTCGGCAGTAATGATTCCTATTTCTGTGCTATGCCGGTAGTGGCAGTTTTGTAGTAAAAATAAATGGAAAAAAGTTACTATAATGAAATTGGAGGAACTCAAGCTACATAGTAACTTTACAATTTTCCCATTTGCAGAACATAGTATTTTGGTTCCTACTTTTTTAAATCTTGCTCATTGTCTAAAATGAACAAACATGGTACAGCCATTTTATTATGACCTCTCTATCTCTAGTTTTTGACTCTTTTGAGTGTTGGACGCTAACATATTTTATGTAATTCCAAATATTACCTTACATTCAAATGTTTAAAATCGGAGACGAAAATCAGATATTCATAAATATTACACGAATAGATAATAAACGTACCTACTCATATAAAACTTCACAGATCTGATATGATTTAAATTATAATAATAAGTTTTTACATAATCTCAACGGATCATCTTCGTCTTTGTCAAACCCCTTCAAAAAAGATGTCATATCTCTATCGGTGGTAGAGTGATACCACGAACGTGACATAACTACCTAATAAGGTTGAAGATCGAATGTAGCAATTTAATACTTCTCCATTTACTACACAAATAAAGAAAATATTTCTTGGTGGACGATATCATACCTTATTAGCCATTAGCTACTTACTAGGTATCACAATATCAACCGACGTTATGTGCATAGAATAAACAATCCTAATTTTACAGACTGCCTTATGTCGAATGCGTTTAATAACACACATGTTTACACATCTATCGCTAAGAGAACAACATTTCCTTCAAAAACAAACCACTGTTTAGTGTTGCGATAATTACCATTTAGCTCATGACGTAATACGCTTTTGATGTGCTAATTCCCCTATATCCCAGAACAAAGCAGTATTATGTGAACCACGGCACGACCTTGTAGATAGTAAGCTATTTAATTCGGTTCACTAGATCTGACTCATGGATAAAATGATTGTTGGGGACATATTATAGGTACTTCTATTAGTTTAATACTGATTTCTTGTAAGTGATTTTAGTGCTCTAGTTTATGATGTGCCGATTACCCTATATCCCAGAACAGATCGTGCCGTGGTTCACACAATACTGCTAATTGTGTGAACCACGGCACGATCTTGTACATAGTTAATTAATTAATTGGGTTTACCTCATGGTTGTCATAAAAGGATTGTTGAATATATGTTTTTTTGGGGATTTTATTGTTAAAGTTTATACTAGTTATGATAAGAATAAGTATTGTAGGTACTTCTACTAGTTTGGTACTGATTTTGGTAATCATGTTGTGGTAAACGAGAGGACAGATAACAACTTAGCTGTTTCTTTTTTTGCACCGCGTTTAATGACACTGGTGGCTCCGACTCTAATATATTGTTAACGTAAGTCGTAGGATTTAAAGTATGTACCATAACTAAAAAGGAAACAAGTCACGACTACGCCATAGTCAAGTATTTTTTACTCCATAAGATTGTAAGTACATGCACACGTACATATAGGTAGGTTATGTTTCAACAGTAAGACTTTTTAAATACTCCTGGCTCAGCTGTTTTATTAATACGCCAATAAGACTTATAGCTGGGTAATTATTGTTTCTTTTGGTTTGTGAAAATGAGACTCAAATCAAAAATAAGTATATACATAATAGCGGCTCGCTCCGGCTTCGAACGGGTGGACTTTTATAGCCTATGTTACTCAGAGATAACGTAGCATTCGAATGGTGAAAGAATGATTAAAATCTGTTCAGTAGTTTTTGAGTTTATTCGAAACGTACCGAAAAAATACAAAAATTACCTCTTTATGGCGAAAACATACCTTGTGTCAATTCCGTTTTAGGCATATTCATCATATCTAGCTCATATTTTAATACAATAATTTATAATACTGCTAGTTATTAACATGACTTAGCCTAATATACTATGACACATAGCCACGATTTTAATGCTATATCGTGTCTGCGTGCAATTAAGATAAAATTCATAAATAATGTCCATCGGGGTGAGTGGCCACAAGATACTTATAAAACTAGCTAATAGCATTCTAAATGTAACTGTCGCGTTATACATCGCTACAGTTACATTGGAATTTTTTTAACACAAAATGTCATACTCGTAAATAAATTATGATTTTAGGTTATACTTTCATCCTAAAGCAGGCAGGTATAGTTCACGACCCTGATGGCAGATTGGAGCCCAGAAAGTCGGATATTTGTGCAATTTCTGGCACTAAAGAATTAACATCGCTACAGTTACATTGGAAAACATTACTTGCATTCAATATTATTAGTACATAATATATTAATTTAAAGACCATAGCCGTAAGCCGTAGCGTGGCGGTATAAGTCGCGCTTTAAGTCTCGGTGGTCGTAAGTTCTATTTTTCCCTGGGATTGGTTGAAGGACTACCTTCTGTTTCTCAAAAGACGTTGGTCTCGACTGTAATAAAATAATTATGTATAACAATTGTATACTAGATTATGGGCAGCAGTATTTACCTGTGTATAATACAGCTCTCACCAACGCTTCTGCCAAGCGTGGTGACTATAGCAAAACCGGGATGAGGCCCATATTCAACAGTAGACGTTATACGCGCTGATGACGATGATGTACAGTAAAAGCTCCTTATTCGCGCTTCCTTCATTCGCGTTTTCACTATTCGCGGATTAAAAAATTGCGACCGAATTCCTGTATTCGCGGCAAAAAAATCCCATATTCGCGGAACTAATCGGTACATCACTACATACATACATATATTAATAGAAAGGATTCGGGTTCCTTTATAAACGTGTCGGTAATTGGACTAAGAAATTAAGATTATAGTGATATTACGACTACGCCTTAAGTTTTTGTTTAATGCTGCCACATATTAGACGTTCTGTGCTTTATAATGTCGACTAAAAATAAGTGTTTCGACACGAAAAATATCTGTATTACAGCTTTAAGTGAAAATAGATATGCTTTGATAATTTACGCCTTGGAGAATTTTTTTAATTCACAGCCCATGAGGCATCGTCACGTTTCCATCGCATGTGGAACAAACACTGGAAACGTGTCATTTTTTATTATTTTTATGAAAATTGATCCATCTACTGTCTCCTAGGAATGTATTCCCTATAATCCCATATAAATTACCATTCCACATTCACGGTTTCTGTATTCGCGGTATATTTACGGAACGTATACCCCGCGAATAGAGAGCTTTTACTGTATGTATATATACATAAGATACATTTATAATATAATTCAATTCTATTTTCGTTAACAAGTGTCTGTTATGAAACGAAATAGTTATGAATGTATATTAATTACTTATTCTGATAAGATAACATTATATAAACAAGCATTACAATCTTGTAGAATCTGTTATATCAAGAGCATTCGAAATCTCTAGGAAATTCCATCAACATCCAACTGCGTATAATTAAACTAATAATAATTCTAACAAGGGTAACGCGTCCTTATAGAACCTGTTAAATTAACCAATGAAAAGGCAATATAAGTAGTAGAAACGCTTTACAAAAAAGGGGCAAGACATTTCTGCAACGTCTCCTTGTATATAAATGAAAATTAAATAATACCATCTGACAACTGAAATTTGTGTGTCAGCGGTAACGATGACGTCACACGCCCGTCTTTGGAATGTATCACCCTAACTGCCTGTTACGGGAATACGCATTGATGACCTCATTTACTATAACTACATACTACAATTACAACATAAAACTATTTACTACATATACCTAAACTGAATAAAACAGTCAAAACCCTTTTCCGTAATCGTGTGCAAGCGGTAACGATGACGTCACGATGGGTCTATGGAATGTATCACCCAAACTGCTTGTTACGGGGATGCGCGCCGATGACGTCATTACCTTGAACTACGTGCTCATGCCGAGGGGTGGCAAATGACGGCGTAAAGATAAAGATCATAGATATAACAGCATTCTTTGCTACACGGTAGAGTGACTTGCCTGCGGTGGCATTTGCACCGAATTGGAAAATTTTATGTCTTTCAAAACAATATGAACGCTATTGTTTTAAAGGTGAAGGAAGTTAAGGAAGTTTCATTAATAATAAATAACTCCCTACTAATATTATAAACGCGAAAATTTGTAATAATGTATGGATGTATGTTTCACGCAAAAACTACTGAACGGATTTGGCTAAAAGTTTGCACGCGGATAGTTAATAAGCTGGATTAACATATATGGTACAAAATATGACGCTCCGAGCCTCTGGATCACAATGACGCGGGTTAAACCACATTTTTATTATTTACGAATGAGCTTGTAAATAATAAAAAATCATTATGATTGAAAAAAAAATTACAAGGACACTGCACCATGTCAATTAAAAGCAGTTTTTGGTTTTTACTAGTTGTTACACGACGCGTCAACTCCACAAATAAAACGCCAACAGCATGGGTATCAGCTAATAACACTCAAGTATTATGGTGTCACTAATTTAATACAATGACATTTTAATAAAAACTAATGCGACAGCAAGAAAATAAATGAGAGCACTAATTAAACTTCTTTGACCCACAAACTTGAACTTTTATGAGTAACAAGAAACAAGTTTCATAATCGTTTAAATTCGTCTAAATAAAATAACTGAATTTATGATCATTATTTATATTCAATATACATACATTAAATTATCTCTCGGTTGCGACGGCGTCCGCATGAAATGGATAACTTGTATTTTTACCGCGATAAAAGCGTATTTCCTATCCCAAGGGGTACCTTGACCTTGGGATAGGAAATAAGCTACCTTTTATTGTAGATAGATTGACTACTATCTATCTCTGAACCAAATTTCATAAATATCGGTTCAGTGTTCAGGCTAAGTGATAACGTTAAGACAGACAAAGTTACTTTCGCACTTATAATATCAATAGGGAAGAAGAAACGATAAAGCTAAAACTGCTTAAAAATTGCGCACAGAAAGGAGTGTGATATTGGGATAAACCAAAATGTATGAGAATGCTGTTTCAATTCATAGGCCACTACGGTTTCAAATGTTTAATGTGAAACTTAGCGACAAATTCAATTAATCACGCAAAGATGTAATATTATCTTCCAGAGACACGAGGTAGCTTACAAAAAAAAAAAACATTAAGAATTCTAACAATCAAAGTTCAATCGTCATACAGTAATTTTTAAATGGCTTCATGACATTTATAAGTAAAAATTAAAAGAAAAATTTCGATCGTCACATATAATGGTACTGTAGAATGACGTCACGACAAAATATTTCAATAACATGACAACAAATGGTGAACAAGGAATAAGAATTGCTGATTTGAAGTCCTACATAACAACAGCGACACACTATGCATTATGTATGGCAAAAGCATTCGCTATGCTAGAGGAATGTTTATCCAAATGACATTTAATTCTACACAAGTCACAAATTTTATCATTATCATCCCGTATAATGTCCACTGCTGAACAAGAGCCTCCTCCTGAGCAGAGCCTTCCGCTTTGCTAAAGTCAGCACACGTAGCAGGCGACTTGGTGACCGAAGTTCTATGCTGTAACACACAAGGTAACGCTGCTGACCGTTTCCTGGTATACGATTGTTATCAGATTATGTTATGGAAAGAAATCTTAGAATCTACGCAAAGATTTTTTATTTCTAAAGCGGGCCTAATATACGCCACGGAGGTTGCAATTACATCCGTCAGGAAATATTTTATTCATTTGTGTATTATAATGCGAAATATCAATTTGCTCCATTAAATTTTAAGCCCTATCAGATATTTGCCACTTATGCGGAGTTGCACTATTTACTATGCACATTAGTTATCGAGTGCAATAACCTTGAGTCTGAAGTGCTAAATTATCGGGCAATATTGATGTTTACAAATCGTGTATATTTTTTATCGTCAATTTGAATAATATTTTACCATCATTACACTTATTTGGCTTTAGAATTATGACCGTGTAGTAATAGTTTACAATTTTTCAATATTTCACCGACTTTGTAAGCATAGCGTTAGAAAAAAGCAAGTACCCAATAAGACTTTATATCGCTGTCTATGGTAGAACAGCTTTTTACTCGGGTCCTATCCAGCTAGTATGGCGATAGGCCTTAATTAATGAGATCACTCAAATAATCCGTTAAGTTCTTGAAACGACAAATGTCTGTTATTTCAATGGTCAAGCGCTGTCGAATCAAGTGAGTACTAGGCAGACTATCGAAGAGTTCAAGACAAATATACTCGTAAGATATAAAAGTATTCACTTCATACATTGGTTTCCTACCCAGTTAAGAAATTAAGACAATATGAGTTAAATTATTATTTGATTAGGTATATATTTGGGGCATATTCAATTGGGCTTCTGCTAGTTTTATAAATACACGGAAACCAATTCTGTTCACGTACACCTAAAACAACCGGTCCTCCAAATTGATATTCCTTTAACATAACCAGTATAAAACGATGTCTATAAAAATCACCCAAAAATAATAAAACTTGTCTAAATTTAGCCGCTTAACGACTTAACCATTAATAGTAGTACAAAACATACACATACCTACTTTAGTGAACCGACCACATAAATCAGTTTAATGTCGAAACATCAAGCTTATATTTGATTGATTCTACATCGACCTTCCTAACTAACTCGTTTAAGGTTAAACCATTAACGTCTGTGGCACGGGTTTGGTTGGTGAACCTCATCAATGCTTGGCGCAAGCCCAGACATTCATTTGAAATAAATGGACACAATTCGGTGGCAACTTTGTCGTATGTATATCGTAGTTACAAGGAGCATTGTTGTATCCTGTTATTACTGGAGATTATTACAGTCAAAAACGCATGTGACATTAACTGAGACCGGCAGAGTTTACTCACATAGCGCATCTTCTAATGGGTCTTACTGACTTAATTGTTTTGGAAAAAAAAGTATGACAGAGTAAATATAGAAGGAATAAAATAGTTGTAAAGTTCACTGCTTACTAATCAAATAAATTGTCTATAATTATAATCTATATATATAAAACAAAGACGGGTTTGTTACAACACTTATAACTCGAGATCGGCTGGATCAATTTTCATGGTTTTTATTTCGTTGGATTTGTCTACGCCCTGAATAGCAGAATACATTTTAAAAACAAAAGAAAGTCGTGTTAGTTACACTATTTATAACTCAAAAACGGCTGAACCGATTTGGCTGAAAATTGGTAGGGAGGTAGCTAAGAACTGGGAGAAGGACATAGGATACTTTTGGGTAGGGGTAGGGTAGGGTAGGGTAGGGTCGGGGTAGGGTAGGGGTAGGGTAGGGGTAGGGTAGGGTAGGGGTAGGGTAGGGGTAGGGTAGGGGTATGGTAGGGGTAGGGTAGGGTAGGGGTAGGGTAGGGGTAGGGTAGGGGTAGGGTAGGGGTAGGGTAGGGGTAGGGTAGGGGTAGGGTAGGGGTAGGGTAGGGGTAGGGTAGGGCAGGGGTAGGGTATAAAAGTCCACCCGTGCGAAGCCGGGGCGGGCCGCTAGTAATATTATAAAGAGGAAATATTTGATTGTTTTTTGTTTTGAAAAGGCTATAAAATTACTGATTTCAAAAATTCTTGCATCATTAGAAAGCTACGTATCCAGTCGTAAGACGCAGGAGGACATAGGCAATATTTAATTTGAAAGTTCCCACGGGAAGGGATCTACGTGGCTGAAAGAGAGCGCATTAATAAATCCTAAGCTTTGTTTTTATCTTGGTCTAATTTTAATAAGGGGCTAAAAGGACCCAAAAATCCTCTATTGACGTTCCAATTATTATAAATACCTTAATTCTAATTTAAGAATCGATTGATACCAATCAAAAGTTGTATACACAATGGGCAATAAATAACTACACCAATACAAATGAATCATGTTATCTAAGTTCACGGTCGTACTACGTACCTACGACAACTATTTATTGTTTATACTGATAATTATTAACCTCGTAAATTAATTAATGGTTTCACAATCAGTAATCACGTACACGCGACATTCAGGTTGCATTTTTATTAACAAAAAGATAAATTATATAACCGGTCATGTGGGACCATTGATTTTTTTTTTTAATTTGATTTGAACAGTAAGCTCAAATTACATAATAGTAACCATGAGTGTGGTTAGAAGGCGGACCTTCTAATTAAAACAAGACAACTTAATCTCAGAGTAAACATTTTTATTTCCCGTTTGGAGTTTTTATCACTACATATTATAAAACAAAGTCCTCCGCCGCGTCTGTCTGACTGATCCCTCAAAAACTAATGCACGGATTTTCATTTGGTTTTCACATATAGATACAGTGATTTTTATGAAGGTTTAGGCATAAAATTTTTAAGGTGTTGTGTTTACAGTTGGAATAAATGTTGTAGTAGTTTATTCACCAATCACAAAACTTAAAAAAAAGTAAGCAGATGGCGCAATGATCATCTCAACTTTTATTTGCGTTGATCTCAATATCTGTTTTGTTTAGAAAAAAGGTTAGTGTCCTTTAAGAGTAAGGTAGTATTAGGACATTCCCTGTTCTTTGTTGTACCTTTCAAACGATTCTGATAAAAAGTAGTCAAACTTTTTATCTACGCGATATCTTGCACAATTTAGAGGGCATAATGTCAATGTGATTATTAAGATTTTCTTTGAAATAACACTCAACGGAAAATGAAAAGGGATAATGCATATGTTGTTCATTGTAGTAGGGGAGCCCACAAGGCTAAATTGGGATTTACTCGAGCGTCGTAGAGACCTATTGGGATGCAAAGCTTAGATGATAAGAAGAAAAAAATGTTATATGACGTATACCTTTACATCGGTGGGGGAAGCGGCTATAGATTTTTAAATATGTAAAAAAAAACTGTTGCATGGACATCCTCGAGCGCGTCAGATATTGATAGCATCAATGCCCTACGTATTTTTAATAATGTACGTATGTTAATCTGATCGTTTGCATGATGCGGGTGGTCGTATTTAAGGGTGGAAAATGAAAAAAAATAAAAAATAATCGAGCGCGTCAGATTTTCTAAGGGAGTGTTAAGTGCACCAAAAAAAGCTCTCATTCACTAATCTGACGATTTCGATGGGACGCAAACTCGCGGCCATTTTCATAATGTGCAAAAAAAAATCGCCATTTTGAAATACTCAAGCGCGTCAGATTAAGATATATATGGTTCATCTTTATGTTCTAAACGTACTGTCTCATAATCTGACGATTATCTAGAGGGATTCGCCTGATCTGACAAAAAAATTTAGAAAAACGGTTCACTTTAAAGGCCATCCCTGCAACTTCCCGCTAATTCCATTCCTGGGCGCTTAAAATTGTACTTATGACATTTTTGAGCTCAAAATATAATTTATGTGATATTTGAGCTAATATATTCCAATATTCCAAAATATTTACACATTTTTTTAATGTTTCTACCGTAAATTTAATTGTTTTTTGTAAGGTACTTTCATCACAAAATACACATTTCAAATTAATGTCACTCATATTAAATATTTATAAACTTTAATTCACACAAATAATATTAAAATAGCAAAAAAAGCCAAAACGTTGGAAGCACGTTGTAAACAGTATGCCACGAACGAGTCTTTATGATCATCTGTGATGGCGTCATGGCAACAGAAACCAGAGTGGGGACGGAGTGAGAGACTAATAGATAGAGAAAGAGTGAGAGAGGAATAGAAACTCGGAGAAGGAAATGTAGGCATCACGCAGCTGCACGCATTTAACTTTATCGACGAATTTTTGTTATTTCGGCTTGCGGAAATCGTCAGATTATATATTTTTCATTATTCTTGAATTATTTCGTTCAAAATAAAAAAAAATTTAGCTACGCTCGAGAATGTCATGATGACGTTTTTTTTTACAACTTTGTTGCCCTCCCCTTTTTTTACGTCACTCTCAAATTGTCAGATTAGTGGAATATACACTTTTTAGAATGTAATTAACTCACCCTACCTTAATCTGACGCGCTCGAGAATTTCTGATGGTCAATTTTTTTTTACTAATCTGATCCTGTATCCTTCACGGGCGGCCTTATATATGGGCCTCATGTTTTGTGGAGGTACTTAACCGGGTACAAGGTATCCCCCTGTATATTAATCTGCCGCTCTTTAGTAAATCCCGAAATCCCCGCATGGGCTCCCCTACTATTGATATGTTACTCATAACCAGAACGTCCTATGACTAACCTATATGACAACAACGATTGTTTTTTTGCAAATACGTTGAACTAATAATGAGTCATGTCAATAGCTGCCAAGTTGAGTTACTTTATTCCGATATTAATGTCACTTATCGATCATTGTATTATTAATTAAATACTACAACACAATTCTCGAGCTCAGAAGCATAACGTTGGACGTGCCATTATACGTCGGAAATGTGCCTTTATGGTAAAATAGCACTTACGACCAAATGCTTCTGAAGTTTAATAGTGCATCCGTCCAGAATTCTACAGCCTCTGCGGTCAACGTTATGATCGAAACAAACAACTATTTGATACGAGATTAAAATGTAATCAAATAAGTTAATAACGGAACGGAAGTGTTGGAAGGAGCAGACCAAGGCTACGTTCAAATCATGGTGTTTTTAATCAAGGCCAAGTTAAAAGTACCCTAAACCGAAGAACATGCATGAGAAGATTAATGAATATGGAGTAGGCCGAAAGGGTCAAGATCTTAGCAAGTGGAAGAAAGTGATCTCTGCTCTTTTCAATACATGTATGTATTGAAAAGAGACGTGAATATATTAGTGTATGTAAAAAGTTAAAGTTACAACTTTAAGAAAAGAAATACCAAACCTTTAGGTAATTTGATTATAGATGAGTCAGGTGGATCTCTATTATAAAAATATTAGTATAGATTCATAACCAATTGTCATTGACCAGTAGAGAGCTAAGTTATGCAGGAAATGCGAAAGTTCGTATGTGCGAATGTAATGTTTGTTACTCTTTCACGCAAAAACTACTGAATTGATTTGGCTGAAAGTTTTCACGCGGATTGTTTTTAAGCTGGATTAACATATAGCCTACAAAATATCACGCTCCGACCCACTGGGGCAGAGTGACGCGGGGAAAACCGCGGGGCGCAACTAGTACCTAGGCTATATTTAATTATGAATTTCCCACTGGAGCGGGAGCTACGCGAGTGAAACCGGGCGCGGGAAGCTAGTATATTATAAACACTATTATTTGTAAATAACACCTATTGTCACTACACATGAATGCAACAACGAAACTTGAAACTTGGAACGAAGCCATGTTTTAGCTATACAAGAGCATTACTAATAAAATAAAGGGTCACATTACCTTTTTACCTACGGGTTTGTTATAGAAACTGTGGGATTTATAAATATTTATATGGTGCAACCAAAATGCCTTCCCTGTAACAGCAGATCAAGTAGTAATCGATAGTAAAGATATTGCAAGGAAAAATTGCAATTTTATTTTAACATACAAAACTAACGTGATTTTGAATAGCCGTTCTTTAATACTTTGCTGCTTTAAGCTGTGTTGGCCGTAGCTCCCGGTGTATCGCAGAGGGACTGTAATCTCGTTTTTGTATACGTACTTTAATATAGGTAATTTTTTTTTTTTTTTTTTAAACAATATATTTCATCATCAGCCAATCAGACCCAGAACCGGCGTGGGGATTGAACCAACGACCTCTGGGACGTAAAGCGAGACATAGCACTACTCCACGGAGATTATTTCACAGAAATTTTCACAAACCTAATAACTTAACATGATGCTACCTACAGTTAAAGGGAAAGCATATATTTTCGAAGCATCTTATATAGCAAGTCAATTGAAACACCACATTTTATTCAATACATTATTCACTCAAATGTGTTACAACTTGACAGCTAAATGGGAAGGACCAGTAAAAGCAGTAGCTATAAAAAAGTTAGTTCTAACACGATTTCATGAGAAACCCCCTAAGTGTTAATTATTAAAGCCTGTTAATTAGTGGGTATTATCTATAGTATATTTATACGAAATTGGAAGGTTTCAGTCAAGGTTATACGGCAGGACACATACATACTTACTTATGTTTTTCTTAAGCCGAGTATGCTGAAATGCAATGAAAATAAAAATAATTGTTATCATGTGAAAAAACTGGTCAAGTGCGAGTCGGAATCGCGCACGAAGGGTTCCGTACCATTTTCAAGCGTCTACCTGTTGCCGTTATTGAAATCAGGCAAAAAAAAAAGTTTGTTGTATGGGAGCCCCTATGTATTTTATTTTTAGTATTTGTTGTTATAGCGGCAATACAAATACATCATCTGTGAAAATGTCAACTGTCTAGCTATCGCGGTTCTTGAGAAACAGCCTGGTGATAGACAGACAGACAGCGAAGTCTTAGTAATAGGGTCCCGTTTTTACCCTTCGGGTACGGAACCCTCAAAATATACAAAAGTTGTTTCGAATAGGGTATTAAAATCAACTGTACGAGATCTCGTAAGAACGAGATTGCATTCTCTATACAGAAAATAAAGTAAAGATAAATAAATAGGCAATAGCTAGCTGTATCAATCAATAGCAAGAATCTAGCAACTAAAACCATAAAGCATACATTCCATTAACAAACACATACAACATCAGTACTAACTCATATACTGATCAATGTCAAGTGGGCACGGTTAATGAACCAAATAAGCCCGCAAGCAGTATCCTATTAGTTTAATAAGTATTCTTTGCGCCAGCGCCGTGAAACAATGAATTATACACATTAACAGGCGTGCCAAGCCAATTAAACTAACCGATAATAGGTATCGCTTAAAGTACTATGTAGCATAGAATTATAACAGTTAAAGAATCTTTATTCTCAAAAAATATTGGTTTTAAAACTGTAAAATAAAATCCAATACGGTACAATCAGGATACAAAGGCAATGAAAATGTGATTTGGAGGTCTAGGCCTTGCTACGCCGCGTGGAAAACTTATGTGGCAATACTATTCTTCTACAGACCGTTCGCAGAGCCACAGTTGAACATGTGCCTCATCTTAACAGAACTTGGTCGTTGAGATATTGCCATAATCACCAATTATTGGCAGGAACAGGAGCAGGAACAGCAGGATTGGTATGCAGTAGGATGGTAAGTAACCTAGAGCTGATAGATGCTGCTGCTCATCCATCAGCTGTACGCATATCCTTTATTCGCTTCTTACGACAACTATAGGAAGTCATGGGCCAACCCATGCCTATTGTTAGCCGGAAAGCACACTGCAATTATTGGTATTAAAACTGTTAAATTTAAAATTAAATATATATTTTTCTTTTCATGTCAGCATAATAATAGTTGAATGAATTTAGTTCCAGTAGTTAGCCTTTGGCGTACTGCACACCATTGTTCGAAGTTACTAGACTAGAGCCACACAGCTCCTGAAGTAGGCGCCGTGCCAGGTGTGTCGTGCCTGCATTTAGGATTCACTTTTAATTTTCTATATATGCCAGTATAAAGCAAGGTTTAAGTTTGATGAAATCTTCTAGCATTCCCTTTTATCAAATAACTAGCTTGTGCGACTTCATCCGCGTGGAATATAAGCGCGATAATATAGCCTATAAACCTACCTAAATAGGCTGTCTAACACTGAAAGATTTTTTTAATCGGACAGTAGTTCATGAGATTAGTGCGTTCAAGCAAACTAAGAAACTCTTTAGCTTTAAACTATTAGTATGGATATATCGTCTCAAACATAAATTTCAAACTCAAAGTGTTTAAAACAAATGAACATTAAAATGTGGTGTGTGTTATTCAATCCCGGATAAAAACGAACGGCGCAACTATTTCTAAAATCAATTTAGTGATTTCATTTTGTATCGATTACCAACTAACAAACAAATATTTCCTCTTCATCGTTCTAATAATAGATATCGGACAACTGTGTCGACCGCAGTTTGCACATTCAACGTTTTGCTTACACTGTTACGTGCTTTACATTGTACACATTTATTAACTACTAGCTATCCCGCGCGAGGTTTTCCCAGATAATTCCCGTTCCCGTGGAAACCTAACCTAACCCAACCATAATTTTGAAAAAGTTGTTTTGAGTTTATTCTTTACAATATTACTTTACATTTATATAATAGCAGTTGCTAATAAGGTGTCATTTCCATCAAGATATATTTTCTTTACTTATGTTGTAAAAGGCAAAATACAATTTTTCTGCATTTGAGCTTCAATCTTATGAGCCGTTACCTTTTTTCTTTTGTCTGGCGGGAAATGCATTTACGCTTTCCCACCGCAGCTGCAACGTATTCGCGCGCTAGCGGTGAGATATGTGGGACTCGCCCTCTCCATAGCGTGGTATGCTAAACACATACCACGAGGACTGGACGCTACACCACTAAAACCCCCCGAACACTCCTTCGATCCGCCGTTGGCGGGGGCCGGGTACGCATAAGCGATCCGAATAAGCTGTTACCTGCCTTACATATAAGGTAGGTAACAGCTCTTAAGTATATAAGGTAGGTAACATGTCATAACATTTACACTGAGTACATATTTAACATAAAATGTTAACACTGTATTATTTGTATATAATAAATGATTTAACTTTTCACGTTTACATGACAAATAATAACACATTGTCAAACATAAAAGCAAACTGCAGGGAACGATGATTATTATGCACTTAAGTTGATGAAACAATAAATAATGTTTGTTTGACGTCATACTGTGCTGGTTTTCAGATAAGCTGGTATTAAAGTAGGCAAGTGCGAGAGTGCCAGTTGTGAATCGCATGGAGGAGGAGGTTCAATATAGAAACAAAACGCACAAACACTGCAATTGAATGAACTTCTAAAAAATTTAGTTATAACGTGTAGATCCTATATTTTATAGGCTATATTTTAAAAATAATCTATATTGTAAGTTTTCAAGGTAACGGGTCGCGTAAAAACTTTAAAAACACTCAAAAATAATGTGGCTTTCTATTATTAAAAGAATAATCAAAATTGGTTCAGTAGATCCAGAGTTTCCGACTGCAACCTCACAAACAATTCACAAACTTTACCTCTTTATCATATTAGTATAGAAGTATAAATAACAGGAACGGTTTATAGATGTGATTAAGATTTGCTTAATCAGATAATTAATTACATGTTCTACATAGTAATACACAATTACCCATAAAATAACAATTTATATAAATAAAAAATATTAAAAAAAAACATAATTTAATACACAGGGACGGGAGATACGTGGATGAAACCGGCGGGCAGGAAGCTAGTAACAGACAAAACACATCTGACAAACAGACATATATGAAAGAATCGTATTTGTTATCATCTTTTTAAAGCAATAATGTATACGGAATCCCTTAAAAAAACTAAGTCGTAATCCCTAAATCCCCCGTCAGCGACCGCCTAGAGCCGAGGTCCAAGTCCTACAGGGGGCGCTCTCTTGCGCTGCCCAGTTTGCCCTTGTTATGCCCAGTGAAGTAGCAAAAGCCTCCTGGCTAACTACAATAACATAATGTCAGTCCGAAAAAATATCAAAAAATAAAATGTACGGAATCCTAAATAATAATCGCTCTCTGTAACAGAGATGACAGGTAATTTTGCATACAGGAACTAAACAACACAAATCACATCTAGCTATATCATAATGACCTATTTCCGTCAATTAGTGCAGGCACGGGACCATTAACTTTGTGTATTCCGCCTTTCTTCGATGTCTGTGTGTAAACCTTTGATGTTAGCACACAAACATTGGAGTTAAAAAAGCACCTTGTAACGCTGAATTTTAGTTATTTAGGACACAAGTACGTAGACACTAATTGTATCAAGAATTAAATACATATAGAACGTAAAACCAATCGATTTGAGAAAATTGATTTTTTTTTTTGCTACCAATCTTTTGCTACTTTACCGGGCATAAAAGCGAGCAAAGCTCCAGCCTAGATGAAATGATGATTGAAATGAAATGGTTATTGAATGAAATGGTTTAAACACTACAAGCTAAGCAACTTGCGCAAGAGGGGGTCCCCTGTGGGACTTGGACCTCGGCTCAGGGCGGTTGCTGGCGATGAGATAGAGGTATTTTGACTTTTTGTATTTTAGGGAAGTTTTGTGCAACTGTCGCTCGACTTTACAGTTCGCGGGCCTCTCGGATTTCGGTTCAACGAGGACATCGGAAGGTTTGATAAAAGTTGAAGATGAAAATAGATCATTGAATTCCGGACAAAAGTAAAACGGAACTTTCGGGTCAACGGACAAAACAGAGTTTTTTCACCATGATTTTTTAGTCTAATAAATATTACTATCGACAATTTAAAACTTTTTTTTCAAGGCAACTAAGTTGTACGAACTTCTAACACAGGCTGGAGGTCATTTCAAAGTGTAAATTTTAATGCTATTCACGTCTATACTAAGATCTACTACCAAGAATAAATCAACAACAAATAGCCTGAAGGCACAGTACATTGATAATTTACCATAATTTCATATCGGTGATGGAAAAAGCTATGAGCGTACCGAAAGAAGGAGGAGAGCAGCCGCTGGAACTGTTACAGGGCCTGATGGGATTCAGTTTGGAAGGTGACAGAAAAAAGAAGAATTTGCAGCAACGCTCCTAGGATATACCTACTTATATATGTCACCGGAAAATAATACTATAAATCGTAACTTAATCAAATTTCGTGCCACTCATATTGTTAAATTTAGTTGCCAATTTCAGTGAACGCGCATAATTATTATATTATTTACTTATGACACTTGACCTAACCTAACCAAACCAACCTGGCTAACTTTATTATGTATCTCTATTTCATGTACTTATGCAAACAATAGTTGGTGAAACTAATAAAAAAACGAGACTATGCTACTGTTGTAACAAAACAAAACACTTCAACTTCAAAAGTCCTGTTGCACTCCTTTGGTTTAGGATTAAGGTCCCTTTTTCCACCCGAAACTTCGTTAATTTATCAACTAACTAGGAAGTTGTTTAACTTACCATTCTTATTATTTTCAGGTGACGTATACACGTAAACCGAGCTGATGATGATAAAGATAACACCTCCAAAATATCCTCTCTTTATTAAACTTAAGTCGTGGCGCAGTTTACATAATTTTCATTATCAATCCTGTCATTAACCCACTTACTGCCGCAGTTTGAATAGGCATAGCACAATAATACGAACAGTAATACATTTCTTTATGTCCGATACACTAAATGGAATGGTTACATAACATAATAATACATCTTTGTAGGAAGTTAACGTAACGTTACGATTATCCTTTCACTTTTTTATGTACATAACTATATTAAATTATAACAATAACACTGTATGTAGTAATTCATAATTGTATATGAGAATTTATCGTCATCATCAGCCCGTATAACGTGCACTGCTGAACATGGGCCTCCTCTCGAGGGAGGGTATTTGCCACAGTCACCACGCTTGGCAGCGGGTTGTTGACCGCAGTATTAAGTTGTACCACCCAAGGAAACGCTGCTGCCCGTTCCTTGATATACGTTTATTATGGATGATAACAATCGGGATCAACGGCTTAACGTGCTTTCCGAGGGACGGAGGGTAGTCCTTCAATCAACCAGACCCGGAAAGAAATCTTAGAATTTACATAAAGATTTCTTTTCCGGCGTGGGGATCGAGCCCACGACCTCCGAGATTTATAGCGAGCCAAATACCGCTACGGAGGTTGACACGTAAATTGTATGGTAAAATCTCAAGAGTTTTTCTCATGTTTACTGAAGTGTGTGTTTGAGATAAGTTCTGGCAAACAGACGAAATTAGACTATTTGATAAGAAGTTTTAGAGTTATCTACAAGAAATCGCATTCCTTGAGAGTTAATATTATCATTTTTCATTCATCAATGACGTTCACCATACCTTTGTCACACAACACATACATACAAGTATTTTCAAAAATAAAATGTTAATGTATTATGTTTATAGGTACCATACCATGCCATTACACTAGCGACCCGCCCCGGCATTACACGGGTGCAATGCCGATTGTACATATAAAACTTCCTTTTGAATCACTTATTTATTTTAAAAAAAGCAAATAATAATCTGTTGCGTAGTTTTAAAAATCTAAGCATACATAGGTACAGACAGATAGCGGAACGCGAATATAATATACTAGCGGCCCGCCCCGGCTTCGCACGGGTGGACTTTTATACCCTACCCCTGCCCTACCCTACCCATACCCTAACCCTACCCTACCCCTACCCTACCCCTACCCTACCCCTACCCTACCCTACTTTACCCCTACCCCTACCCTACCCCTACCCTACCCTACCCCTACCCTACCCTACCCTACCCTACCCTACCCTACCCCTACCCTACCCCTACCATACCCCTACCCTACCCCTACCCTACCCCACCCCTACCCTACCCTACCCTACCCTACCCTACCCTACCCTACCCTACCCTACCCTACCCTACCCTACCCCTACCCAAAAGTCCTATGTCCTTCTCCCAGTTCTTACCTACCTCCCTACCAATTTTCAGCCAAATCGGTTCAGCCGTTCTCGAGTTATAAATAGTGTAACTAACACGACTTTCTTTTGTTTTTAAAATGTATTCTGCTATTCAGGGCGGAGACAAATCCAACGAAACAAAAACCATGAAAATTGATCCAGCCGATCTCGAGTTATAAGTGTTGTAACAAACCCGTCTTTGTTTTATATATATAGATTAAAAACTATTTTATAGGGAGTTAAATGGTCTTGACCATAAAATAATTTATTTGGATAAGGATTAATATAAACACATAAATAGCATGGTTTGAATTTGGTTAGCATTTTCATTAATGTTTAAAATGAAAAAAGTTGTTGTAGTGACATAACTACAATAGTTGGACATATGCTACCGCGGAGTTTTTTGTAGACATTATGATGTTCTTCAATATTGTTGTTCATTTTTTTGTTCTATCGCTAATAGTTTCGGCAGCGCATTCGACGAAAGACATTTTAAGACTCATTTTTCTACACCTTCGGTTACATTATTCAAATTTTACCAAGGATCCCTAATTCTTTTCAAAATGAAATGTAGCCTATGTCAAATTGGAAAAATGTAGCATTCTATTGGTGAAAGAATTTTTTAATTCGGTCCAGTACTTTTAGAGCCTATTCATTACAAACATACAAACATACAAAAATAGGTACAAATCTTTCCTCTTTATAATATTAGTGTAGATTAATACTATAGTATAATTATATTAATACTATAGTAAAATACGAAAGTAACTCTGTATTCCTGTCGGTGACTCTTTTACACCTAAATCACTGATCAGATTTTGAAAAATTTTGGTAGACTATATTTAAGCTATCCTTATCCCGCTAAAAACCTGCTCCCGCTCAAAGTCTTCAGAAAAAGTTTGTTTAATATAAATAAAATAGATGCTAACGATTCAATCTATCATAATAATATACTATGAGGAAACACAGCAAAAAAACATAAAAAAATTACTATTTACAACTTTCTAATGATATGTATAGAAAGAGTAACCAATTATCCTAATTATATTTATTATTTCCTGCAACTATATCTGTTTCCGGCTAGCACTGATTCAAATTTAATTAACAGTTAAGTAAATATTGTAAAAATATATCTAATATATAAAATTCTCGTGTCACAGTTTTCGTTGCCATACTCCTCCGAAACGGCTTAACCGATTTTGATGAAATTTTTTGTGCTTATCCGGTATCTATGAGAATCGGCCAACATCTATTTTTCATCCCCCTAAATGTTAGGGGTAGTCCACCCCTAAATTTTTATTTTTATTTTTCAGACAAAGTTAGGGGTAGATTAGAGGTAGGTGTAGGGTAGGGTAGGGTAGAGGTAGGGTAGGGGTAGTGTAGGGTAGGGGTAGTGTAGGGTAGGGGTAGTGTAGGGTAGGGGTAGTGTAGGGTAGGGGTAGTGTAGGGTAGGGGTAGTGTAGGATAGGGGTAGTGTAGGGTAGGGGTAGTGTAGGGTAGGGGTAGTGTAGGGTAGGGGTAGTGTAGCGTAGGGGTGGTGTAGCGTAGGGGTAGTGTAGGGTAGGGGTAGTGTAGGGTGGGGGTAGTGTAGGGTATGTATCGATTGAGGCAGTACGAAGTCTGCCGGGTCAGCTAGTAGAAGTATAAAAATCTAAATCAAAACTTTGTTTAGCAGTAAGCATACCAGTTGAGAACGGCTTATTACGTTAAAAAATAATTAGAAGACGATTCGCCAAACTTCAAAATATTCCGCTTTATCTCATCAACGAGACATTTTGTTACTTTGCCTTAGCTATCAGCAACATAAATTGTATCTTTAGCTGACGACTAACTAGGAATAGGCTATGGCAATGCAACTAATTTTAACGTTCGATGCATGTGCTGAATTATCTCCGTTGGTTTTGAATCAGTTTCGAGCTAGGTTGTCAAGGGAATTTTTTTTATATTAACAGGAAATATTATGAATTGTGAAAAAATTAAAGTTTCGCATCCAGTTTTCGAATTGAATGGTCAAATCTCAGGACTTACTGGTCCGATTTTAACAATTCTTTCAGTGTTACATAGCCTATTTATCGATGAAGGTTAGGCTATAGGCTATATTTTACTATAATTTCCTAAGGGAACGGGAGTTACGCGGCTAAAAACGCGCCCGGGAAGCAAGTAATAAACACAATAAGTATGTCTGACAGTAATTACATCAAATTTAACTTCTCAATTCGGATAGCCTTATGCAGTTTTTTAACAGGTTTCTTATAATCATAGTAACCAATCGGACAGGTATTAAAATATGGGTTGGACATCATACGATATCATGTAACGATAATATCTAGGTCAATGCTGTTCGGTGCAGATGCGACAGTTGAAATCGAGTGCCTTGGTAATGTAATGCAGGCTGTAGTTCGTACGAAGCATCATGCATGCGTAAGTATACAAAAAAATATAGGGTCAATTGCAAGTCGTACTCGCACACGTGACTAAGTACCTCAATGATTTATTACGATTGAATGAACTTATTTGTATAAAAAAAAATGTAGTTCTCACCCATAGTGTATGTAGGTACCTACTTGATTTAGGTTTCCTCAATTTTCATTGTTACAGTACAACCTAATAAAAACATTAAGAATCGAAATGACGTTTCTCGTATAGTATGAGGGTATTTTGTAATGTGACTCGGTTCCCGCGCGCGGTTTCACCCGCGTAATTCCCGTTCCATAAATGGGCTATACAACACTGATTTCTTTTTTCAAATCGGACCAGTAGTTCTTTAGTTTAGCGTGTCCAAACAAACAAACTCAGTCTGATATACAAATTAATCCCTGTGCATATTTACAATTTTACCTTTGACCTAAATATACCATACGAAATTAGAACGCAGACCGGCTTAGTACCCTTTACCTTACCCTTTTTAGTTAGTTAACCCTATAACCAAGTAATACAGAGGCATTAATGAAACCACGTATCTCACTGGATAGTAGGTCATATGAGATACGGTGTATGATGCACCTGTTGTAACTGGTTTCGCGTGCGCAGGCTGTATAACTAGTGACACGTGCCTGTTTTAAAACTATAGTAGTGTTGACGTGGAAGTCGAAATTCGAACTTGTTTCTATAAATTATAGTCTTTTCACTTTTTAATTTTTTTGGCGACAAGAAATCACACTCATGCGTGCGTATGCGCAATATTCTTCAAATGAGATAAGAAATTCTTAATTTAAGTCTTAGTGACTATAAATTTGGCAAATACCTATTTAGTTAACAAGAACCCAATTGTTTTAACCTTATTGCATTTTAGTTTAATTTAATAGTCGAATCGATTAGATTAATTGCTATAGTAAAATTAAACTATTGGAATTGTCTTGTATTTTTCATACACACTTTTATCAATATTTATTATTGTTTCGCAGAAAAACTTCTGGACGTTCTATACCAGTGGTCGTCACACTTTCCTGGTCGAGAGCCATATATGCTAATGAAGGGTATCACAGCGGGTCGGCAAAATGTTACTATTTATTGTGAGCTGCTTCAGTTGCATTATAGTTTATAGAAACCGTTAGCCCGCGGGCCGCACTAATATCGTCCACGGGCCACAGTTTGACAAACACGGATCTATACTCTATACTAATATATAAAGCTGAAGAGGTTGTTTGTTTGCTTGAACTCCCTATTTACAGGAAATACCTACTGGTCGATATATCGAGCTATAGCCTATATTTAATTATGAAGTTCCCACGGGAACGGGAGTTACGCGGGTGAAACCGCGCGCGGGAAGCTGAAGAAGAAGCTGGATTAGCAGACTACATAGCTTTATAAATGAGATTTCAGATATTTGTATTTTACATGAGACAAAATATCAACGATAAGTCACCTGAATATTCGTCATGGCTATTATTTTTAACATAATGTGTTATCTTTCTTTGTCTTTGCCTCATCTTGTATGTAAATAACAAGAAATTAGTGTCGTATGTTCTTGCTTAGATAAAAACATCAGAAACAAGATGATATGATCGTAAAACATAATCAGAGACGCCAATGTTACAGCGACAAGAAATTAATACATAATAATTTAATTATATATACATATAGTATATTATTATCTGTAGGTATCGTTACTCGTGTAATGTAAAAACTCCATGGTACCAAACCTCTTTAATAACCTCATTAACATTTTCCCAAAATTAATAAAATAGTCCAACGAAAAAAAAATGTCCCTATAATTACGAAGAGAATAAATAATCAGCCAAATTGGTGACATCGTTCTCAAGTTATGCGCGTAAATTGAATATTCATTTCATATAATATACCAGTGGTTCCCAACCGGTGGTCCGCGGACCACTGGTGGTCCCTGGAAGCACAGGAAATGGACCTGAAGCTGCCCAAAAACTATTGCGACGCATAAAAATATCTCTTCACAGAACGTTGTATTTTATAACATACAGACGTTATTGTAATAGTGTAAACTTAAGGGCAATTCCGCAAAACAGGTGGTCCGTAACGAGATAAACATTTCGTAAAATGGTCTTTCATCACTTAAAGGTTGAGAACCACTGATATACTAATATTATAAAGAGAAAAAGATTAGATTGTTTGGTTTTTTGTTTGGATTGAATACGTTCTGGAACTAGTAGTTCCGAACTACGGGACCGATTCCTAAAATTCTTTACCATTAGAAAGCTTACGATATTCAATAATGAGTTTCCCATGGGAACGGGAGCTACGAGGGTGGATGGGCGCGCGGGAAGCTACTTATTTATATATGTATATACATTCTGTAAATAGTGATGTTAAATGATACAAGACGATATTACTCTAAACATTATTTTTTTATGAGTAAAAACTTCTGAATTAAAATTTAAATTGGTTTGATAGCTACATTATTTATGGCTATCTTTTTTTTCAATTCTCAGATAAAAATATTAGCGAAATAAATTAAATTTTGACAGATTTTGTATGGCAGTTCTTTCTAAATTTAAATTTATTCCACTGACTGAGAGTGAGTTCTTACCTGAGTATTAAAAATATAAATAAGTACAAACTATAAATATTGTGTGAAGATGTGAAGTTTCGCGGGATTGCTACTTTTAACAAGAGTTTACAAAATCTAGTCTATGTCTAGGTATATTTTATTAAAGCATTTTACGGGTACGAGATCAATTCTGATAATACCACAGCGGAAGTCTACACTACTGAAAGATATGCACAAAAGCTAATAATTCTACAATTAAATTGTGTAAAAATAGTTGGTAAATAAGTATCTATCTACTAATCTGCACAATAAGCGGAAATATCGGAGACAATAAATCATTACAACACATTTTATAGCAATTTTTTTACAGCAGTTCCTTTAGTACAGCGACTTTATTTGATTTAATGATAAACGTTGTATTATTTCATTGTATATATTTAAAAAGAAAACTAGAAAAAATGTTTACACATGTGTCATAGGCAGTATGATTACTAATACAGAACACATTTTTATAGTTTTCCCTAACAATGCCCCGCGTTACTAGGATTAACGTATTGTATAGCTTGATAACTGATATTTCTATCTATCGTATTGGCAAATTATATACAAATAAATTACGAAGTTGCTCTGTGCCACTCAGTGGCTTCTGAGAACTGGTGTTCTGGGTTGGATTCTCACTGGGGACAATTTTTGCGTGAAACAGATAGCTTTGAGCCTGGATGTACTTTGTGTCCGTGAATTATGGGTTTTATAAGTAGACGACAGGGATTTAGTCCCTTTTGCGGGATATGTCCAAAAAAATCATAGCCATATAATATCCATCTTGTAAACTTCTACATTTATAAGAAAGGTAGGATAAATTCTTTAATAGTCTCTTTCCCATATAAAAAAAAAATATCATAGCAATTTAAATTAATTAAATAATTAAAAAAAAAGACTAATTTAGCAGATTAATATTGTTGTCTTTGTAATAATGAGGACAAGTTTTTTTATAACATTAGTTCCAGGATTTCATGAAGCCATGTTCGAAAATGACACGACTAGCAGCTACTTTATAAACTTTTGGTAAAATAAATATATCAGTATTAATATAAGTACTAAAATTGAAGCATGCATATCTGCAGCGTAAACAATATGCAGTGCATTAATGGAGCAGCTGAGTCAATATTCAACAAAAACATACCTGACGTATAATCTTCTTGAAAATCTTAAACTTCATATTTTCAACACAACATAAACATCACCAAACAAAAAGAACCAAAATAATTTTATGTTAAAGTTTCACACAAATTATAAAAACACAGATTCGATACGCGAAAGTAAATAAATAAAAAATAAATGCGGCACGACGTCCGTTGCGTTCGGCGTCCACGCCTCAAGTGACGCGGGTTTAGAAAATAATTCGGAGCACGATACACCAATAAAACATTCGATATAACACAGCTATGGACATGCTATCGCTAAGTAATTTTCTATTTTCTTTTATACTTATTGTATAGGAATTATTTTTAAGTGTAATGACATAATTATTATGTGGATCTTGCTGTGTAGAAAATGTGATAGGTATATGAAAGAAAGTTCATTATAAAATTATATAATTTCAAAAATACAACTACAAAGTCTGTGAATATTGCGTCATAATTATGTATGTATTGTAAAATACCTAATAGATAAAAAAATGCATGTCCTTATTCTAACCCAATTTAGTCTGAAGCACTCGAGCCCATTAATCCACATGAGCCCTGTGTGTGAGTGATTACACCTGAATATTCGTATATAAAATTTGAAATACCATTAACAATAAGGCAACGCAATATATTCGTTATATGTATATAGAAGCCGTTGGTCCCGATTGTTATAACATCGTCTATTACATCTACAAGGGAACGGGCAGCAGCATTTCCTTGTGGGTTAAAACATAATACTGCTGTGTGAGTATGGCACAACCCTCCTTCGGGAGGAGGCCCATGTGCAGCAGTGGACGTTATACGGGCTGGTGATGATGATGATGATACCTAATACTTCTTTACAGTGATGTGACTAAATTATTAATATCGTTTCGCTATCCCTGCCCTTTAATAAGTTGATCTAGGTATATCCATAACGCACCAAAGTGACAGATTTCATGAAATTCCTTTTTGCGTATTTGTGTGATAATGTAGTAACAATATCTAAAATTTGAATTCAAATGATAGAATGTGTGTTACAAAGATGTAAATACATAAATGGCATCACATTGCAGTGTATGTGAGTTTTAAGTACATTCTAAAAATATGCTAAGTGGTGCTATATCGTTTATGGACTTAGGCTTATTGAAACTAAAATGTTGTTTTTTAATCTTATTTCTACACCTAAACATAATTTTACCGAACAATAAAGACTGTAGCTTTTTAAAATGGTTGAAAACTACAAAATAAGCAACCTCCACAAGAGGGCCACTATTGTGTGGCATTAACTTCGCTTGAGGGTAGTAAAGGGATTGCAGGATAGTGATAGAGAGTGATTTTTAAATAACTTTTGTACAACTATCGATTTGCTACTTCAGGTCTATCGATAAGAGTATAATAAAGAATAAAGTCGGGATTTATGTTCTGAAGATACATATTTTTACATACTAAGGGTTGATGATGATGATGATTTTGATTGATGATGATTTTCTAATTGTCAGATAAATAATATTAGAGGAATAAAATTTAAATTTAACAGATTTTATATTAAAATTCTGTCAAAATTCAAATTTAATCCACCAATAATTTTATCTAAGGATATGTAAGGATTTCAGTAGCAAAAATTTGACCGTGATATTGGAAATAAAGTACGGTATAGCAAGTAAATTATAAGCAATATGTAAGGTGCAGTTACCTACAACGAGGGCCGAAAGAAAAGTACTTTGTCCGACAGCGTCCCTTTCCTTTAAATGCATTTCCTAGAAAAGACTAACCATCAAACAATGCCGATTACTCATGATCACCGTACTAATAAATAATAGGTTGTCATGGCAACTTAAAATAATAATTCCTAACGGTATATGTTGCAACTAAAATAGAAAAAAAAAACACTTACTTCATGATCTGGTCCCGGTTTTGATGCTAACCGTGCCTCAGTCAGCTGGTTCTTGAGAGCCCTGTGGAAGTCAATCTGAATAAATATAATTCATTTTTTATAAGCTATAAACAGTATGTTAACTAACAGAGGGCGTTCCCGTTAACCCGCAACAGTATGGTACAACCCGCTCGGCATGGTGCGCATGCGACGTTGCCGGTTTGGGCAATGCTAGTACTACGTTAGGTACTTAGGTACTATTCCGCGCTACTATTTTGATTTTAAACAGGAGGTTTCGAATTTATTGCCAATTAATTATTTTTTTGAATTCGGATTATTTTATGCTTATTTTTCTATGCTGATATTTTTGTTTTAATCTATTAATGATATAGATTAACGAGTTTAAGGGAACGCCCTCTGTTATTTAACATACTGTATATATATATATATGTCGGATTGTGAGGGTGGCGCCACCAGCAGGCAGCGCTAAATAATTTTATTTTACTTTATTTTTTTTCTATACCGACATTCGTCAGTCGTAAGTTAAATGCGAACTGCACTCTATTTTATCTATGTTGCCTGCAGATGGCAACACCATGTGATTTGATATCATTCACTGAATTTGCTTTATTTACACTAGCAACATTCTGTTCAGCTTTCTAAGATTGGCTTACTTGATTAAAGTTAGTTTTCTTATGTTGCATACCTGAATCAATTTACTTTGCTTTGCAATGATTGGCTATGCTCTGTTTTGTTTTGTTTTGTTAAGTTGCTAACTTGTATGAACCAATTAAGAACTTTCATATGATTGGTTAGTTTTTTTTGTAATGTTGGTCAATTGTGGAAACGCAAGCGATTGGGAGGAAGGCTGTTTCCCTTTGCCCGCGCTTGAACATGGCTTTTGGCGGGAAACGGGTTTACTATTTAGAGTTTGAAGGGAATTTTCGACTTTCAAGAGATAAAAAAAAAAGATAAGCGATTTTGAGAAAATACTTCTGCCGAGAGACTTGTTTGTTTCCTAGTAATATCTCTACCTATAAGAAGTGCTACTTACGTGTATCGTAATTATCGAAAGTTTGTTCGAATTAAAGCAAAGTTAATTTGTGTAACTACATCGCCTTATTATTCTACGGCCATCGCCATGTCTGATACCCCCAACGTAGCCCAGTTGCCTGCCCCTGCCGTTTCTGATCCGACATATATATAAAGTTCGCTCGGAAACATCCCAAAAAAAATATCACTGAGAGAGGAGAACCGAATATCACAGGCTCAAAATCGAATATGAAGTTTACAGACTTTATATTATTATATAAATTGCGAGGCGATGATGAGATGAACGTGGACTCAGACGTGGAGTAACACCAATGTGAAAATTTTCGATCGTACCCGGGCTTCCCATGGTTAAACGACATGCAATAGCGCTCCAGACTTCAGATGATACAAACATTTAGGTGACTCAATAAACATGTCCAAACTTTATGACGACACGATATTCTATCTTATAATACAAAACGTGTTAAGCTGATAATAGAGCTAAACAAAGGCTCAAAGACGGTTTCGCGAGACGTGTTCCCGTAATATTAGTTATATTACGAGGATAGGACAAACTAACCACGAACTAGCAAGCACAACGTGGGACACGTGGGACGAAATTAAAGGTCGGAGGGAGCCAATCCTTCCCGCTGGATATCGATGAGGAAGGCCTATATTTGTCAATAGGCTAATATGATGATGACGATGATAACATTACAGGACATGCTCGGCAAGTCAGGAAGTATTGTTATGTAATAAACACAAATAATCGAAAAAAACTTTTATTTCGATTTTCTCATATAAATTGAAAGTTTTGTAAGAATAAAGGTAAATTCAGAAAGGTATACTAAATTGGTTCGGACATATAGAGAGAATGAATGAAAGAAGACTAACTACAGTAGAAGAAACTGTAGTAAAATTTATAGGGCGAATTTGAACGGAAGTGTGAGAGGGGAAAACCAAGATAAGATAAGATCATTTATTTGCGATAAAACATGGTAACAGGATGGTAGATATATATAAAGTTCAGCATGTTTTGCCTTTTTAACGGCATGCAAATATTTAGGCATATTGAATTTTAGAAACGAAATTTGTCCAATAACTCACATATACAACTCCTCAGCCTGTCGCGCTTGTTTCTCTCGTCGCCGCAACAGTTCCGCGCAGTGTTGTAGCGTCGTGAGTGTTGCACCGCACGTCGCGCGGAACGATGCACTTGTCGCGCGGACTTCACCCGCCTGCAGACCGAGATCGTTGCCTGGGGAGACGAAAAATATATTAAGAAACACAAGGTAGCTAAATGATAATCTAACACTATCTCAACAATCTGCAAAGCGGTGAATTTATCTCTGCATTACCCAAAATTCAGATCGCAGACCGGAACCACATTCGGCCCAAAAATTAAGGTTTTTTTGAGGCATTATCAGAAAACTCATTAACCGTTTTTCCCGATAGGATTAATGCATGGCACATCCAGTGTGCGCATGGTGATGCCCACACCCAGCTATCACGGGTTATCCTGAGACCTTTATTTTAGGGCCCGTTTAGTCCGGTCCGACTGCCGGCCTGGAAATTATTCCTTCCCACTTTGCCATCATTGTAAACGAATTTTAGTACTGAACTCAATTCCGGAAAATGTTTGAAAAATATACTGTTTATTCATATTTTTCCGGGTATTTTAGTAACACATATGATCAAACAGTATATTACTCTCTTCGCGGACGATACCGCTTTATACTACTCGGGCCGCAGTCCTACCGCAATTCACGACGCTCTACAATCCGCATCGAATGCCCTAGGCAAATGGTTCAGAAAATGGAGAATCGAAGTCAATCCGACAAAGAGTGCCGCTGTACTCTTCTCGCGATTCAACAGTCCACCGGTCATTCCACCGGTCAAAATGTTCGGCGAACCAATCCCTTGGGAACGGCAAGCCAAATATTTAGGCGTAATCCTTGACCGAAAGCTAAACTTCAGAGCGCATGTAGAAACCGTTCGTGCACGGGCTTTACTTACGCTTAGTCGACTACACTGTCTTTTAAATTCACGCAGTAAACTATCACTTGATAACAAGGTTAGGATTTATACCACGTGTATAAGGCCGATTATGACGTACGCGAGCACCGTATTCGCTCATACAGCGTCTAGCAGTTTGTACCGCTTACAAACTGTTCAAAGTAGATTCACTCGACGTGCCACCGGGGCACCGTGGTTCATTCGAAATCGCAACTTGCATTCTGATCTCCAACTGCCCTCCATCAAGCAGTGGATGAAAGAGGCGTCGGAGCGCTTCTTTGAATCCGCGGCTCAGCACCCAAACCCGTTGGTTGTTGCAGCATCTGACTATAGGCCTTTGCCCACAAAGCGTCGTAAACACCGTCGGCCTCGGGGCGTCCTTGACGACCCGGACGACGAAATCACAACTTACCAACTAGCAGTACATAGACTGCAAGAAACTAGCACCACTACACAGAGACCACTCTATCCGACCCGCCGGAGAAGAGTGCGCCCGCGAACGCGACGCGTCCCCCCTCGCCCTCCCGACCCTTAGTTTGCTAAGAACCTTCCGATGCCCTCGTAGACCCGAAGTCCGAGAGGCCCGCGAACTGTAAAGTAGAGCGACAGTTGCACAAAACTCCCCTAAACTAAAAGCCATAATCCCTTAATCTCCCCGTCAGCGACCGCCCTGAGCCGAGGTCCAAGTCCCACAGGGGACGCCCTCTTGCGCAGGTTGCTTAGTTTGTAGTGTTTAAACTATTTATCTAGGCTGGAGCTCTGCTCGCCTTTGTGCCCGGTGAAGTAGCAAAAGCCTCAGGTCTAACTACATATGTCCGTCCGAAAAAAAAAAAAAAAAAAAAAAAAAGTATATTACTTCCTCATATGCCATGATACCACAAAACTAGTTAGTACGCAGTATTTTTCTCAATTTTGCACTCACCATCAGCCAGTGTGACCGCATCAATAGCCTCAGGCGCGTCATCACTAATCTCAGGGTTACTGCCACACTTGTCGAAGTACTGCTGCAGTTGTAACGCCTGTTTAGATAGCAGCTCATTGTAGGTCTCCAGTTCTGCGATCTTTTCAGCCAAGCGACGTGTAGTGCGACCTGAGAAGTATTTAGATTAATATGGTATATTAATTGCAAACAAAAAAAATCTAATTGGGTCACGATAACAATTTACTAAATGTATTTAGCATTGAGTTAAAGTTCAATACTCAAAAAACCCACACCAAAATAAGGAAGAAACGGTGTGTTTAAGGGGTGGGGCTTCTACTTTTGGGTTAAGCACGCACTTGTATATGCAAAATGTTGTATTGGTGCAAAACATTCAGATCATGAAACAGTCATGCAATTGTTGTGAAGTTCGTTCATAGTGCATCTCAGCGGGCAGCCTTGATATTTTTTAGTGCTATGACTGCATCTATTGTTGAACTATGCATCTCGGTAATGAGCACAAACAGTCTTCTGGTTAAGCTTTTTTTAACTACTTTTACGAGTTTAATTTACGAAAACTAGTTTAAAATAATTGATTATCTTGCAAATAGCCACATCTATTTCTGTTATCTGATATATTCAAATGATTTTGTTTTATTAAGATTAAATGTAAACATAACAGTCCCCTGGCCAACAGTCCCCTGTCAATTCATAGCACAAGGTTACATACTACACCAAATAAAACTAAAAGAAAAACATCTAGAGATTCAGGAATTCAAATAAAAAATGGAAAATAAATAAGAGGTTGCAATAACAGTAAAAATTATGATGCAACTTAAATAAACTAACAAAAATTTATAAGTTCAAAAAAAGTCACTATAATATGTAAAACTACTTTTAACATTGTTGATTTATTCTAAGAACTTACTCATTTTATTAATAGTAAAAAAAAATAAAGACCTTGGATGACTTTTATATACAAAAATACTTGATTTTTACCATAAAAAAACAGTCACCTGTGCGATGGTTTTGCGTAAAATTGTCTGTAACTCAAAAACCAAGAAAAAATTAAGTGGGACTTTTTAATATTTATATTTAATTTACTATTGCCCTTAATGTTATTACAAAACATTCTAAAAATTAACTAAATTTGCTTAGGACAGTTTTGTATGGACGAATTTCCTAATAGCAGAAAAACACCCATATAATGCTTATCGAAACTTGTAGAACCCTTAGTAAAGATAAAATATATTTGTATTAACAATACTGGCTGTTACGATGATTAGTCTGATCATTATCATCATCAGCCATTATAACCAATGCTGAACATGGGCGAAAGGAATGTAGGTTTATATGCAGATGGTTAAAACTGCTGCACATGACCTGATATATATATATCGATATGATTGTCATTGATGCTGCTACAAACATGTACATATTTTAAAATAATTGTATATTTTGTAGTGAAATATAAAATGTATAATTTAACCGAAGACTTATGTTATCAGTAATGTGACACTATCTCCTGTTAAAGGGATTTTTTACCTTACCTTATGTAGTTATATAAGGTGTTTCAAAAGTATATGCTATCCCTTGGTGCGATATATGTAAGGCTTAAATACAATCCCCATATAATTTATTATTCCATCCCCATTACCGGAGTATGGATAAAAAATAAAATAAAAATGTAATATTAACCATGTGAACCAGTCGACTGCAAGGAAGTAGCTGAACCATGTCTTCGCAATCCACCACCATTTGAGCTGCTGTCGGAACTAGTCCCATAGCCTGATTCAACCTGAGAATAACAAGAAAAGCAAGTTTAAAATTTGAAACCACCATTATAGATCTTTCAACATTTATGCTCAAAATACAGGACCAATTATTAATTCTCATTTAATACTTTTTTATGAAGCAGTATTTGAGTGAATATTCATATGAAGTTGATTTTTTTAAACATATGATGTTAGCCACAATGCTTTTACTACTTTAACAGACATAAGGTAAGCAGGGCTCCAGCACTTCTAATTAGAATATGAAAAGTTGTTAGTATTAATTAAGTAAGGTGTGATAAAATAAAAATATTGGTCACATATTTTAAGCACCTTATAGGACATTAAGACCATTCTCACAATCAACTATTTTTTATTACAATAGTTTGCTGTTTTTTTTCAGAACACTTTAAATTTCTTCTTCAAATACAATGTGTGTCAGTGATTAATTCTTTCATGAAACGTATACAGTGTCATGTGAGAATGGTGGGGTCATTACAGTAAATTCCTGTACAATTATGCAAGTGTATTAAAATTGATACCTACAGATTTTACTCTACGATGAGACTTCAGTGTCACAGCTGGGCTGGAAGGTCTCTGTAGGAAAGGTATTACTTGGTTACTCTAATAAATGTATAGTTCACTTGTACTAATGTTCACATCTTGTAATAGAGGACATTAGTATGTATCTTTTTAAACATATTCCTGCACTAATGTACCAATAATTTACAGACACAGAGCACAACCAGCATATATCAAGATTGAATAAAAAATAAATAAAAAAAAATCTTTTTAATTCAGACATATGTGTGTGGTCCATAATTAAAAAGATTTTATTTTTGTTTTGAATAGATAGTGTCTGTTTATTATTAACTAGCTGTTCCGCGTAGTTACAGTTCCAGTGTGAATCCTGTCTTAAAACACTTCTTTGACCTTTACAAATAATGTGGCTTTCTGTCAATTGTTTAGTTATATCAAACAATTGACATAACATCGATTTCATTAGAAAATTCATATTGCAGTTTAGGTTTCCCAAAATTTTTTATGTTCTAGTCAACTTTATTATTTTTTTCTTTGATATGAACCCCATACTGGCAATAATAACCACAACAAAATTGGCCTATCCGTTCATGCATGATGTGATGACCAAGGGATGTAGGGATTCATTTTTATCTATACTAATATTATAAAGAGAAAAGATTTGTATTTTGTGTTGACTATTGGAAAGCTACATTCACCCTGAGTGACATAGGCTATTTTTAATTATGAAGTTCTCACGGGCACGGGAGTTACGCTGGTGAAACCGCGCGCGGGAAGCTAGTATATATATAATAAAAATACTTGTTGGATGACATTCATGCTTTGTTAATGTAGATTTATTCATAATTTAGTTCCTACTAACATGTAGTTTAAAAAACAGTTTTAATATTGGCCTTGCAATATGGAACAAAAATGCCTATAAAAAAAGAATTAATAAAAGATAACAACACAGCCACAGCTCATAGTTATCAGAATTACTCACTAAGCTGACATTAGTGCTTATCATCAACCTGACCACAAATTGATAACAAGCAAAAGTATGTGGTTCTATGTCAAGTAATATTATGACTCACAGAAATACATATTTGCATTTATGAAACACCTATAATATTGATTTAACCTCAATCACCATGCAAAGTACTGGTACTTGGAATAAATTATTTTTCTTAGTACATTGAGTATAAAACAATCTAACACTGGTTTTAAACTTGCACTGACCATCAACTTTGATGGGTCAGAAACATTATATGTTCTAAGACAAACCATAGTGATGACTAATGAAATAAATGTTTTTTTGAGATACAAAAAAAAGGCTAAGATTTGACACAATTTTTCAAAAGTTTGGATGTATCACACAAAAATGTATGTGTCCCGAGAACAACACTGTATTTGTTGCATCATTTGCTTAGAAAATGAAATTGAAAAGTGTCTGTGTATCACTTGTGTACTCAATTTTGAATAAGACAATTTAAAGATGCTTTAGTTTAAAAGTGAATGTATGCAATAAAGTTTAAATAATTAAACATACATTAATTTTAATTGTCATTTTGTTAGAGAAAACCATCAATGAAATATTTTTGGAAAACATATGTTGCAAAATTATTGGTTTGTAGAGAAGAGTGTAGAGAAATCAATTATTGCTATGTATTATGATGGAAATACTTATATTTATTGAATTGATATAACATTAAATATTAAGGGTATTCTCCATATAATATGCTTTTTCCCTAATGTAATAGACATGATGATAACATGCACTAAAATGTTAAACTTTAACAAGTACCAGTCAACCAGGGTTTCTGACATTCAGGGTAACATTGGCCGTGTAAATGTACTCGTATTTGATGGTAGGAGGATCTCTTTATACTAAATTCACCAGCTTTCGATTCTGGAGCACATTTCCTCATGCCGTTTTGTTTCCCTTCCAATTTTGTTTCACCATCAGTGTCAAAGTTACCCAGAATGTCAAATTAACCCGGTCTACGGTACCTAGAGTTATACTAAACAATTTTCATAAAGTATGAACATAAAACTATATACTTAATAAAAAATAACAAGACTTGTAATTAAAAATATTTATTATTCAAGGTTTTCTATTATAAATAACACTAATTAGTTGTAGAGCAAAGTAATTGTTTGATATCTTAGCATTATTTAGCTAGTTGTATAATCCTATGAATGTTTCATAAAATAATTAACAGTCATAGCATTGTGCAATTATAACCTATACTAAAATGATAAAGAGGAAAGATTTGATTGTTTGTTTGTATTGAATAGGCTCCGAAACTATTGGATTGAATTGAAACATTATTTCACTGTTGGCGATGATTGTGCCGATAGTAGTAACAGCGCATGGTTTACTGTCGAAAAAACGTTGACTGATACATAAAAGGGGCTAACTCTTGGTGGTTGGGTCAAGGGCCAGGTTTAAAGAGGAAAGATTTGATTGTTTGTTTGTTTGTATTGAATAGGCTCCAAAACTATTGGATTGAATTGAAACATTATTTCACTGTTGGCGATGATTGTGCCGATAGTAGTAACAGCGCATGGTTTACTGTCGAAAAAAAGTTGACTGATACATAAAAGGGGCTAACTCTTGGAGGTTGGGTCAAGGGCCAGGTTTAAAAGGCTGTCCTTTTCGAGATGGCACGTATTGTGCAGAGATTCCTCTCTCTAGAGGCCTAACTGGCGGTAGCATGGACCCCACTCTCACTGCCAGTTGGGACCCTACTTTTTATATTTATAATTATATTTTTGTAATATAGATATATTTATAAATATAAAAATTTAGAGATATTTGTTGAATAAAGTGAAAAATAATAAATCAATCAAGCAATCAATTAACATTATATGTAAGTATTGTGTTAATTGATTGCTTGATTGATGTTACTAGTCATTCAAGCAATCAAAATCATTTTTACTAGAATATTCTTTTCATGTCTATAGGAGGAGTATCAACTTTACACAAGGACTTGTTTACGTTATTAGGGACCACTTAACAGATAGGTTTCAGTTACATAAAAGTAGAAACAAACTTGTTTGAAGTAGTTTGTAATGTCATCATATTCATATGATTTATACTAGCCACTTGGTGCTAGTGATTATTTGAAAGTATTTTACATAATAATGTACTTTGTTTGATATTCAGTAATTAAATTGTAATAGTTAAAGTTACTCTATAGATGTACATACATAGAATACCGCCTACTTTCCAATATTGTGAATACTATTTGTTTGGTAAACTACAAGACTGATACTCACTTTGAATGATTCCAGTACATCAATCCATTGCTGTTTCTCTTCCGGTGTCTGCGCCCGCAAATACCAAACACAGTCATTCACAGATACATCAAATCTACAATCATCAAACTCGTGAGGCTGAAAAATTAAACGTAATTATTAATGTACAAGGTCAAATATCAGAATAATAAATCACATGCAACATCTACTTGTTTTTTACGAATAAATACTAGCGACAAATAGGCGAGCATAACAAGGACAAATAATTTTTTATTGGACATTGAACGGCGACGATTTAACATACCTTGACTTTAGCTTTCTTCAAGCATAAGGCACCGCGGCATCCAAGATTACTCTCCAATTCACTCTTGTAATACGATAAAGTAGAATCTTTCAAAACTATAAATCTATCCTGCCAACCGTGAATGTAATTTGTCCATTTACTCAAATATCCTCGGAGTTCGGGATTTCCGCCATCCTCTAGATCCGATGTGTCACTGACTGTTATGTTTTCTTCAACCATTTTAAAATATTACGAATAAATAATTACATAAATTCTACACAAAACAAACAAAATGAAAAATAATAATTATCAAAAATTCGTTACATGAGAAAGTACACAACGAAAATAATGTTTCTGTTTTTTGACGTTTATGAATTTAAACACAGATTACATAGAATTAATTTGACTTTGAGATTAATTGAAACTATAGACAATAATTTATTTTATTATCATGTGATCACTTTTTTTTACTTATATATTTTTAAAATAAAATGTAAATAAGGCCTTTGATCATAATATTTAATGAATTTTTTTCTATTAACAGGTTATATTTAAAATATTTGTATATAAAAAAAAAAAAGTACGGTACTGTATTGTACGGTGATGTATAGCGTTAGGCCTAGTATAATATATTATCTGAATCTTTTCATAGCAGAAAGATCCAGAGCTTTGATCGCATTTCTTTTAAAACATAACAATATATTATATAAATAAAAAACATATCTAATCTTTATTTCCTTGCTTTCTTATTTGAAGTTTTGGACGTGTCTCCGTTGACATATTGTTATGTTTTGTAACCATTTCCGGTAAAATTTTGACGTTTCAATCGCATGTATATTGATTTGAAGAATCTAGTAATTTCATTGGTGGATGTTCGTTAGCCGCCAAAACTAAGCGCGATGGACCAATAGCACAGCGCCGTTCCTCAAATAATGCGTAATATCCGTTCAAGATGGCCGACAAAACTATGCCTATTTTTGTTCTATCCGAAAAACCTGTGAAAGTGGTGAAGTGGAAAGTAAAACAAGGTGTTTTTGTGTCACAAGGCCAAATATTATTTTTATACAACGATTCGTCGGGCAATGGAAGTGATATCAAGAAATTTAAAGCTGCACGGGCTGGTACTATCTCATCGATCAAGGTGAAGGAAGGAGACATTGCAGAGCCTGGGTATGTGACGTCACATAATATACGCATTAAAAAAATAGTACTTATATTAATGACAAACGTCTACCAAAATAAGGTATAATTACATTAATAGACCCTAGACTAATAGTGACAATTATTCCCGCTAGCCATCCCATTAAACATCCCGTAGTTATAGTGCACTGTAATATTCCCGCCTTATTTTAATAACCTCAAAATGATAACGAAACCACTCAATATGAATTAAATATATGACATTCTTGTTATTACCATTAAATAAATATTGTTTGCATTGAAAGAGACATACTATGGAAACCAAATTTTAACTGTTCCATCACGTTTTTTTCTCAGACCTTTGTTTAAAAACAAACTACTAAATCTTGGTGAGATCAAAACAGATGTTTATAAAACAATCAAACTTCCAAATGTTAAGATAAATAAACAAAATGATCTGTGAGTCGCTTATAATATTTGATGGGTAAGTTATTTTGTTTGTTTACATTTTAGTTCGGCTGTAGCGGAGCTAGAAGAATGTCGCCACCCCACAGTGATGAAGGAGATGTGCGCGGAATGCGGCGCCGACCTCCGAACAGATGAGGTGACCAACAGGGACGTGGCTGTCGTCCCTATGGTACATTCGGTACCTGAGCTCAAGGTATAATGATCCTTAATTAACTTTTCAAATTTACTACATTTGGAATTTTTTTTTTTAATCCCTATTGAAATCCAACTTGGCTATTATGCTTATCACATACATTTACTATTCATTTAATGTCTTAATAATTATTAAAGCAATAAGTTTTAGAATACCACAGGGCTAGATAAAAGATTAATAAGTTGTATGTATGTTTTCTATATAACTGTGAACTTTATATAATTTTGTACATTTATACAATATTTCTGCGACTTAGTTAATTGAGTCTGGATTGGTATGTTAAATCTATGGGAAAAAGTAGGAAAAAGTATAGCTAAGTTTCTTTCAATTTTATATTATTATAGATTATATTAGCATTTGGTATAGTAATTTTTAATTGGCACTAATAAGCAAGTGTGTCCTAACTGCAGTGTGGCCACTGGCATATGTTTATTCATAAGTTTGTTTTCTCAAAATTGCCAAACCATTACGGTCACAGCTTAAGCTTCTTTAATTTATATTGTTCTTTTGATATGGATTTGATACAAGTTATGATATTAATTTTTATTATAACTTCACTTGAAATCCAGACAGCAAATAGCCCTTTTGAAGACTTTTTTCTGTTTAGCCTTTGAAAAAAGACAGATACGAGGACTACAAAATTAAAAAAAAAATTGGTTTGTTAAAGAAAAAACCCATAGCCAAGCACCTTATGACCGATAAACAGAAATTTAACTAGAAGCAAATGCATTTGTATTGGAATAATTGTTTGTACTCACTATTTTTTCATTTTTTATTGTATATTGGCCATATGCAAATATTATCATAGGCCAACCATGTATGTGTTTATTTGCATACACCCTTTCTTTATACATAAAAAAAATAACTATTGTTTCAATTTAATTTCAGGTATCAGAGGAGCTGGCTCAAAAATTAGGAAGAGAAGATGCTGACCGCCTTTTGAAAGACAGGAAGTTGGTCCTACTAGTAGACTTGGATCAGACATTAGTGCACACCACCAATGACAATGTACCACCTAATTTGAAGGTAAATACATTAACTTCTTAAACAATATGGCTGATAAGGAAAAGCTTTGTGTGAAACCAATATTGGAAAAATTCATGGATCCATGTAACTAAATTTAAAGTTATTATTTACAGTAACAATTTATCAAAATATTTATTTTATCATAAATTTTATAGATGTCTATTAATGCAAAATCTTGTGTTTCCCATTTAATTTTCAAATATTACCCTGTTACCACCTCTATTTAGGTTAGACTATTTTTATAGATACTACATAGTCTCGAGTCTGTTCTATAATTCTCTCTGTACTTAAACAATTATTTCCCCAGGGAGTGTTCCACTTCTTCTTGCGTGGTCCTGGTTGTCCTGGACGGTGGTGCCACACAAGATTTCGACCGAGAACCCAAGAGTTCCTAGAATCGGCATCTAAGAACTATGAACTGCATGTCTGTACATTTGGAGCGAGACAATACGCGCATGCAATAGCTGACCTACTGGACCCAGAAAAGAAATACTTTTCACATCGCATTCTATCTAGAGATGAATGTTTCGATCCTAGAACAAAATCTGCAAATCTAAAGTAAGTGGATTTTTTAATAAAACAACAACATATTGCACAGTTCTTCCATAAAAATATTAACATCAGTGAACAAAAGGACATTTAAACATTATCATCTATGTATAATTAGCGGCCCGCCCTGGCTTCGCACGGGAGAACTTTTATAGCCTATGTTACTCGGGGATAATGTAGCATTCTAATGGTGAACGAATTATCGAAATCCATTCAGTAGTTTTTGAGGTTATTCAAACCAAAAATACAAACTTTTCCTCTTTATATTATTAGTATAGATTTATGACTTACATAGAGTACTAGCAGTTACCTACGTAGAGTATGTCTTAAGACATTCAATATTTTATAAGATGAGGTATTAACAGTACATATGAATGAGCATTAAACCCAATTGTTTACAATGGTACATCACATACTTATCTTTATAGCTTGTATTTAAATAAAAAAATGTGTTTTTTTTTTCAGGGCATTATTCCCTTGTGGCGACAACATGGTGTGTATTATTGATGACCGGGAGGACGTGTGGCGACATGCAATGAACCTCATTCATGTGCGGCCTTATTCTTTCTTCCAGTCCACAGGAGACATTAACGCTCCTCCACCGCCTAGTAAGTTCCTTGTAATAATTAATACCTGTTTCTTTTTTAAATTATCAGAGTTTTTGTGATAGATTATGAATTCATTAGTACAATATATGATTCTGCCACAATAATGAATTCTTCTGCAATTGTGAATTAGTGATTCTTAATAAGAGTGTTACTAAATTTTTAAGATTAATTTAAACAATGATACAACATTTATTAAGATAAGGCTATGTATTTCATTAATTTAAGAATAGACAGTTTTTAAGAAAATATCTTAAATTGTTTATAGTAAACATGGGTCCAAAACTGGGTACAATATTCAAGATTAATCTTAAAATTGTTATTGAATTGTTCAAATAGAAAAAAATATAAAAATTACAATCTTTTTTTTATATTATAAATTTATCATACTTTTTTATAGTTGACGAAAAACCTAAAGAAAAGCAACTAGCAGGAAAGAACGGTGCGCAAGAAAATCAAATGCCGACATTGGACGCGGAACCAGAACAAAAACAAATATCTATGAACAAGGAAAATAAGGAGGAAGGTAGCAATGGAAAAATAGTGGCTAAGGAAAAAGAAAAAGATGCCAAGACCAATGATAATGAGGTATGACTAATAGCACTTATTTTAACTGTTTTAATTCTCATAAATTTCAAGTTTAGATGTGCTTAACTCACACTTAAAGACTTAGTGGAGTGTATAATGTAGTTTTTAACAATATTTAAGTCTTATATTTTTTATGGTTGACTGCAGCTTATTACTTGGACACAATATCTGAGAATTCAGTTATTAGGGAACATCTACAGAAACTACTATGACAAACAGTACTTCTCACCACATAAGGCTGTTTTTTTCTTAATATCATCAATATTTGATTATTTATCAAAAATTTATGTTATAGGTGAAAGAAAGTGAAGAGGCAGACCAAGAAAGTGATGAGAGGATAGGACAGGAGGAACCAAAATGGGTGGAGACTTCTGATGGACAGATAGAGGTGGAAGACCCTGATGACTACTTAATTTACTTAGAAGATATTCTTAAAAGGATACATAAGTAAGTGAATTAATCTCAAGATTTTAGGATAAGAAATTTTGTTGACTACATTAACACTCACAGTAATGTGGAGAGGCCTTTGCCCAGCAGTGGGATGATGCAGGCTAGCAGTAACAGTAACATTAACACTACCTATATGAAAGGTAGTGGTATGTGCCTGAATCATTGATATCATGGTCTCTACTACCATCCATTGATATTTATCTACTCTGTTTTGAATGTTATTGTGATCCATAATGTTTAGTGCGTAAATGATTATTTTTAATAATAGTATATTACTAAATTGTACAACAATATAATGGATTAACAGTTTACATTCTATTATGTTAAAAGTCACAAAATCTTGTATAATTTTAAATAAATGTTACTTATTTTTCAGGCACTTCTATGACATGTATGACAAAATGGGCAAACATCAGATACCGGACTTAAAGGCGATAATCCCCGAGGTGAAGTCTGAAGTATTAGCCGGTACTAGCCTAGTTTTCAGTGGACTGGTACCAACGCACCAGAGATTAGAAACTTCCAGAGCCTACCAGGTAGCAAGAAGTTTAGGTGCGGAGATTACACAAGACTATACAGATAAAACAACACACTTAGTAGCAGTGAGAGCAGGTAATTAAAAAAAAAAAAATAATGAGTGTGTTGACTTCAGTCCATTTATTAGGGCTGGAGCTCTGCTCGGCTTTATGCCCGGTGACGGTGACGTAGCAAAAGCCTTGTGGCTAACTACATATCCTAAGTTGTCTGACCATAGAAAAAATTAAGAGTTGGTTTCAGACATGAAGTTTTTTTTTAAAATTTAGCCTTAAAATTGAATTATTGTAAATGTGTATTTTTGTAATTTCAACTGTATTATTGTTGTGTTATAACGAACAATTATTTTTTAGGCACAGCAAAAGTGAACGCAAGTCGTCGCATAAGTGAAGGCAAGTCTCACAAGTTGCACGTGGTGACGCCGGACTGGCTGTGGAGCTGCGCCGAGCGCTGGGAGCGCGTGGACGAGCGCCTGTACCCGCTGCAGCGGGGCGGACAGGTACACCGCTTATACTTATACACGTCTAGTTCCGGAGAAATCCAAATATAAGGATAGCTAGTGGACATCCAGCATAAGCTGCCCCAACCCAAGTATATATATAGATAGCCATATGAGCTCTAGATCACATACAATTTAAATTTCATTTATATTAATTACTAGGTTCCCGCGCGCGGTTTCACCCGCGTAACTCCTGTTCCCGTGGGAGCTTCATAATTAAATATAGCCTATATCACTCAAGGTGAAGGTAGCTTTCCAATGGTGAAATAATTTTTGAAATCAGCACAATAGTTTTTGAGTTTATTCATTACAAACATACACACAAAAATACAAATCTTTCCACTTTATACCTAATATTACTCCCGCACGCGCACCCCCGCCTTGGTGACGCCCACTTCGCAACGGGCCGTGCAACAGAAATCGTAATATTTTAATTTCGCCATAACTTCAAAACCAAACGTCCAATTTTAATCATTCAAAGACCAAGTATTATCTACACAAACTGTACTTAGTGATGAAATAATTTATTTTGATAAGGATTAATAGCATGAGTAAAATAAACGCGTTTAAATGTAGTCCAAACAAAATTCAAGATATCTAAATAAAAAAAATGTTGTTGTGCCTCACTCGACATAGATAGGTATAGTGTGTCGCGGACTTTTTTGTAGATATTTATAAGATCTACAATTAATTAGAACATTTTATGGTTCTATCTTTTATAGTTTAAAATATATAAGTAAAAATAAGTAACTTTACTGTTTGATTTTTTACACCTTGTGTCCGAAAAACCCTAATATCTTACGGAACCATATATTTTTCCAAAATAAAATTTAGCCTATGTTACTCGTGGATAATGTAGCTTTCGAACGGTGAAAGAATTTTTGAAATCGGTCCAGTACTTTTTGAGCCTATTCATTACAAACAAAGTTTTCCTCTTTATAATATTAGTGTAGATATCTATGACATAAATAGTTGCTTGATTCTCGAGAGTAGTTTATTTATTATAATTGTTTTTTTATGTAAGAATATGGTATAATACACTTTTAATCATTTCGTTTTATATTTCATTATATATTTATATGAGCTACATTACTATCTGTTGATTATATAGTCCCCCCCCCCACAGAGCAGGAGCCGCCGCCCCCCCGCGCACTGCAGCTCCCCCCCTCCCGCGCCCGCGCTGCGCAAGCGCACTCCGTCGGGTCGCTTCATGGACACCATTAACCCGTTGCTGTCCTTTTCCAGCGATGACATCGCTGACATGGATAGAGAGGTCAGTGTTCGATTATTATATATTATTTTATAAGTTTATGTTAGACGAAGCTCAACATACTTTATAGGGGATTGCGGTTTTTTTTTTAAATATTAATAGCAGAGTTTTGCACACCACTAGTATTCTTGTTAAAGTATTTTTTCTGAATCTAATGCGGTTTCAACTGCTTCTCTTTGTAAATCTAATTGTTAGTTTAGAGCAGTGTTCTTTAAACTGTGGGTCGCCGGACTCGGGAGGTCACGTAGCCAGAGAGAGGTTGACAACAAAAAGTTAGGTCAACTTACATCATGCATCTTTTAAAACACTCGCTACTTATTAAAAAAACATTTAAGTAGTCTCCTAATAATTTATTTGCCTGTCTATAGCAGAAGGGGGTTCTCTTATATTTTTCAACATGTAAAATGGTCGCGATTTCAAAAATATTGTAGAACACTTGTTTGATATTCCACTCTGTGCGTTAAATCCTCAAATCCGCATAAATTGACATTTATTTATTTTAGTTTTATGATATCATATTTTCGCACACAATTACAGGTAGAAGACATATTCAATGAATCAGACGAAAGTTCTACAGACGAAGAAAAACCAGGCGATGATGATCTTGATGATGAAGAAAATCCCCCAGAGGATAGATTAATATCCGTTAGCGCGGAAAATAGCATGCAAGAAAGGTAAATATATGTTTGCACACTATAGATAATATCAATATATATACAGATATATATAGATACAATCACATATAAATGAAAAGAGTGAGCTAAATAGCGTAGCTACCTACTTAGGTACGCATATTTAACTTTACGATTTTCACTCTATGCCTACTGGCATAGAGTGAAAATCGTAAAGTTAAAAAAAAGATAAAATAACTACGCCCTTTTATTTCCAAGACGGTAAAAAAAGTACCACTATGTATTGAATTACTATAAATGTTATTTTAATGTACAAGGAAAACTATTTTATATGACTCTAAAACTACTGCACTGTTTAGAATCATTATTTCTTCATTAGGACTCCCGGTCGACAGTTAAAAGTATATCCCACTTTACTTTGCGAAACTTTTCATTATTTTTACTCTTGCACAAATGAAAATGGCAATTAGAGTGGTAGTTAGAACGAAAATAAAATGTATGCACACAATTACTTTGGGGAAACCACAGAGTCCGGCTATTTTATTCTATAAATCTGATAAAATGAATTAATATTCTTGTTATTTCATTCCAGGATTCAAGATTCACAAGATGCTGAAGGGACACATGACAATGATTCGGATACAGGTTTGTGGTTTTCATTGTATTGTATGCCCTGTTTTGTTTTTGTTAAAAGAGTGTGAAAGTATAAGTGCGTTATACTGAGAGAACCTAAAGATACTGGATTAAAAAAAGTAAGGTTCACATTTGAAAGGTATTTTTTAGCAAAAGTTATATTTATTAAATAAAATTTGATAATATATTATTTTATCCACTGGCATGTTAAAAATTGAATATTATTATTATAACGATTATATTTGTTTGTTTAAAAAAATCTATAAAAATACTCGGTTTGGGACTCAAAAGAAAAAGACCCAAATTGAATATTATTTTGGAAGGATATGTAATTTTTGTAGCTTATATTCATATTTAAAAAATCCTGTTTTTTATATTCGCAGAATCAGAAGTGCGACCACGCAAACGCGCGCGTCGCTCTTCGGACGAGGAGCCGCCCGACGACGACGACAGCTCGTGGAACCTCATGGGCGCCGCGCTCGAAGCTGAACTACTGGCACAGGACTGATGACCAGCCGACAGCCCAAGCCTTAATACAATGCTCTTTTGTCTATCTGCGTTTTATTTATCACCTTAACTTATGTATACTAATAATATCGATACCAGAAGTATCAATTAATGTAAGGGACAAATCACGGTTTTTCAGGAGAGCCAAAAAAATATTTTATTTTTTTTAATCTGTCTATAACTTTTTACTGTCTGCTCCAATTTTAATTGTATCTTGAGCAAAGTTTCTTAGAATTAGCTCTTCTTTCATGCTATCAACGAAATATTTAGTCATGCCCAGTGGTTTAAAATATAGCATGTCCCTTACTTTAAAAAAAGATGTTTAGTTGTGCCTTACATTACTAATATTTTATGTGTAACCCGTTGAGCGTAATGTAAGCAGCAAGAGAAATAGAAAATTATACGTAATTCTATTGTAAAGGACTTTTACAGTGTTGCCATTCAATGGCACTGTAGATTATCTACCAAAATTGATGGTATTTTAACACCATAGAAACAAGTTCTTTGCATGATCAATGTTGTTATGAATCAACATTAATAATTCAAAGCAAATCTACACGTTAGTTTCAGGTTTTATAGCTTAGCTATCACAGATTACTTTAGTTGTATTGTTTTCTATAGACCAGAATTACACTAAGAACATGTCACGTCGCGTCGCATCGGGTGTTCATAGTGTGATTCTGGCGTATAGAAAACAATACGACTAAACTAATCTGTGATTCACATTTGATTCGACTCAACACGCGTCGCGTTGCATCAGGTCACGTCGCGTTTTAAGAATATGTTACCGCCTTTATTCCTCATTTATATTTATAAATGCTCATTCTAAAGTGTTGAATGGACAGTGTGTACTATTCGTATATGACATTTCCCTTATCACTTTATGTCACAATAATAATAACGAACTTGAACACACTCTCAACAACACAATATCTTGGATGTTATGCTTACGCTTATTTCTGGCTCACTTATGGAATCATATTATATTATATAGCACAGATGCACCCACAATCTTCATAGCACAGAAAAAACTAATTCGTATCCTAGTCCATATGGATAGCACAGAATCATGTAAGCCTCATTTTATCAAACATATTATTTTAACTTTACCATCTATTTAAATATTAGATACCTGTAAATTTGTTAAAAAACACTCAGAACTTTTTACGACTGTCTAAGACAAAAATTTAAAATACTCTTTAAGAAATAAAGGTAAATTAAATATACCATTATACCCATAATACATCTCAATTAAATTTACATGCAACCAGTCCGTAAGCCATGTACTTATATATAAAAATATTTAATAAGTTACCAAAAATCATCAGAAAATAATCCAAAATAGAGATAATAAAAAAAAACTTAAAACTCTGCTGATTAGCAAATCCCATTATAGCGTACATAAATATTAGTAATACAACATAAAATAGAAACATTTTGAGACCTAATCTGCCGTGATATATCTATAATGCCGTTATCCTCCAAGCCCGTAGTGGTAGATAACGGCATTATAGATATATCACGGCAGTAATGTACATATACACTACCATGGAAGCAATAAAGATTTAAATTTGAATGTACTTAAACGAAAAACCGATGAAAACATGGAATATGAATTGTGTGAAAGATGATTAGTATGATGGCAGTGAAAATAGAAATGATGAATAGAAGGAACGAATGCATGTATGGAAAGAAGATCGAATAAGAGGTGCATGAATCGTTGTAAGATGAATAAATAAATATAAATGGTATGAATATTAATATAAGAAATATACATATTGTTGCGCCGATTACCATACTAATTAATGTAAGGGAATAATAATAAAAAAAAACTCTAATCATTAATTAATGTAAGGAACATGTTATTAAAATTGTCTGATTTAAGGTTTAAGGTAAGAGCGTAAATTATTTAATACTATGACTTACTTTATATTTCTGAGAAGAAAAAATTATGATGACTGTTAAATCATTTTTTTTGTCATTAATCGTTTTACGCAGTTCAAAAATTTGTAATGTAAGGGAAATTTTCTTAACGATAGAGAAATGTTAATAATATCCATAGAGAGAGCGGGAAATTCTGAATCCAATGATGTATATAACTCATTTTTGCCAAAATGTCCCTTACGTTAATTGATACTTCTGGTATCGATATTTTAAAGGGGTAAAGTTTGTGACGTTGTTGGGGGTAGAGTTGCCCAACTATCGATAGATGACCTCGAAAACTAGTAACAATATTGATAGTGCTATCGATATCACAAATTAACTAATACTATTGATTGGAAGCAATAGTATCAATATTTTTAAAGTAATACTATCGATAGTATCGTTGTATTAAATGATTAAAACTATCAATACTATTGATAGTTGGTAAAACTATCGATAGTTTAATAATCGCCGATAGTATCGTTTCCCAATTATAGCTTATGTTGTGTCACCGTTGCTATCGATACTACCGATAGTATTGCTTCTAAACATAAAATTGGTCTTCGATACTATTGATCGTCGACTATCGATAGGCAACACTAGTTGGTGGTAATCTCTGGAACTACTGAACCAATTTAAAAATAGACTATCAACATTATATCTTAGCATCAATCAAAGCTAGAAGAGAGTGGCATGATATTTTTATATGTGGGAAAATGCATTAGGGATCGCATAAGTGGGAATCTCTCTCTGCTGTGATGATATGCTAATCATATCGAATTCAGAACCTAAGGGCTATAACCCTCTGGACAGCAACAGACAACAGGAATAGAGTACTCAGGGTCTCAAATTGGATGACTGATGGATTTACCTAATAAAATAATAACTTCTTATACTAATATATAAAGCTGAAGTTTGTTTGCTTAAACATGCTAATCTTAGGGATTTCTAAACAGATTTGAAAAACTTTTTTAGTGTTAGGCAGCCTATTTATTAAGGAAGGCTATAAGGTATATTTAATTATGAAGTTCCCACGGGACCGGTAATTAAACCTCGCGCGGGAATTGTGTTAAAGTATATGAGAAGCAATACATTTATGAGGTATTTTGCAACAACATGTACTGAACTAAATATTTAGCTAGTATTGGATTGCTGTGAATTATACAGGGTGTTTGGAGGATGAGTAGCCATAGGTAAATGGTTGACAGGTGATAAAATTGGTTATAAATAAAAAAATATTAAAGTTTTAAAAAAAATGGGTTTTTCTAGAAAATTTGAAAAAAAAATGATTACTCATTAAATTTAAGGCAAAATGTTATTTAAGTAGGCAAGTAGCAGACAGCATCACCTATCAACCATTTTCCTTTGGCTACTCATCCTCAAAACACCCTGTATAACTAAACAAACACACTATCTTATTACCTATAACTTTGGTTTCAAAGAGCATTGCTTGCATGGTGTGCTAATAAATAATTCCAAATATTTAACCCTGTATCATTAATTTTAGATATTCCTTTTGTTTTCTATATATAATTAATATTTATTTAATTTATGTATATTTGGTAATACTTATTTATTAGACATATTTGTTTTATATTTTTAAATGTTTTTGAATACTTTATGGCAAAGTTTACCATATACTATGTTTCAAAATGTGTGGTTCCACTGTAGCCTAATTGGTTAAGGCATAAGGGGCTTTACCACAGATGCTGGTTCGAATCCTGCCGGTGGTCGAATTTTATTAATCTCAATTTTGAAACATGTTTGATTTGTTGCAAAGATTCGCCACAGCATCTCTGCACAGCAGATATTGTTATGTTTTCCCTGGTATCATTTATTGTTTGCTGAAGTTTAAATAAACAATAACAAACACTACTTAAATACTTTATTACTAATTAGTTATACTATACCTACTACAAATAAATCTTTTAAATGGCATAAGGATCTTGTTCATCAAAAACATGGAACTTTGTGTAGGTAGGTTTAGCTGAGAAGTCTTTCTTTCCATCTTGCCAGCCTCTTGAGGGAGCTTTATCATAATCAAAGGTAGATTCTAATTTTCCATACAATTCAGCTTGCCTATCCATATCCTCTCTGTATCTTTCTTTGGCCACCTTTTTGCCTGTGATGGGGTCAGTGATATCTCCAAATGGATACACTACTTCTCTCACTTCATGAGTGATCAATTTAGTGAGTTTTTGAGGTAGTGCTTGGATCAGTACCACATCTCCAGTCTTGCAAATTTTAGCTGGATCATGACAATAATAGAACTCATCTTTTCTGAAGTACTGAAAAGCAAATAGTTATATAGTTAAACTGGATTAGTTTATTGCAACTATATTTACAAATAACAATATATAGTATAACTTAAAAATACGTAAAATGGAGTGATATTAAAGCAATTCAGAAATAATACATATTTAAAGTAAGCTAATCCAAACTAAAACTAACTTGGAACAAGAGAGATCAACAAATTATTACCTAAAAGAAAGACAGATGGATGATATTAAATAAAAACATTAAATTATAATATGAATTAGCTTGGCTATGGTAGTTAATTAACCTTATTTGCTTACCATTAGGAGATTTTCGTCCAATTCTAACCTCTTCACCCTTATTTTGGCAGCATTTTGTTTTACAGTCGGAACGCATTGACCTAATAAGAGGAATTTCTTTGCAGCTTCTCCTATATTTCGAGCCATTTCGCCCAGAGATAACTCTTAATAAATATTATTTTCTCAGTAAAAAAATGTAAAGTAGCGTTTCGATTTCTGTCAATTCTGTATTTTTTTGACATTGACAACTTCTGATTAGGGTAGCCAACCAAAATAGTAAAGTCCTTATTGACATTTTTGAAATGTAAGACCATGAAATTTGAGAAAAAGAATACATGCCCTACCTACAACAGAGATGATAAATATCAACTACAAAATGACTTAATGATATGCAAATATATACTATTACATTTGAGGACGTTTTCACTGACAAAATCCCACTTTACTATGTTGTTTATTTTGCTAATTTCAAGTATTACTGACTCTATGATATTTTAAGTTATTTACTCTACTACTACAATATCCGAACTGTGCACTTTCATCTTTATCTTCATATTCATGTTTTGTTTAGCGCAACCCGTCAAGGAAAGACATGTTTCACAGCCCGCGCTACGTTTTTAATTGTCATTAGTGTCATTACGCTGCAATATTTATACACGTCAACGGCATGCCTCAGCTACGTAGGCTGTTGGCGGCGATATGAAACATGCAATAGATGTTCATTAAAGGGCTTTATTTGAAATAAGCGTGACATGGACACGAGAACAAAAATTCAAGTGCCAATATCACCGCATCTTCAAACGTTTCATTTCCGTTTGCAGAATTCCCATAAAGCGGGAAACTCTAGCCCAGTGGCAACTACCATTACCAAATGTCATTATATATATTTTTTAAATTTATTCAGTAATGTCACCTTTTGAGTTTTACATCGTTCCGTAAATTGAGTACTACAGCTTTCTCATGCATAATTGGATATCTCAATTTCCAAAATTGGAACGAAGAAATATATTGTAGGACAATTTAAGACAAATAAGTAAAATACACACAACCTCCGTAGCGTAGCGGTATTTGGCTCGACTTGTATCTCGGAGGTCATGGGTTCGATTCCCACACCGGACATGAAATCTTTGTGTGAATTCTAAGATTTCTTTCCGAGTTTGGTTGGTTGAGGGACTAACCTCCGTGCCTCGGAAAGCACGTTAAGCCGTTGGTCCCGATTGTTATAACATCATCTATAATAATCGTAAATCAAGGAACGGGCAGCAGCGTTTCCTTGTGTGGTACAACATAATACTGCGGTCATCAACCCGCCTGCCAAGCGTGGTGACTATGTCAACTACCCACGGGAGGAGGCCCATGTTTAGCAGTGGACGTTATACGGCCTGATGATGATGATGATGATGATAAGTTAAATACCTAAGCTATTGGCAAAGGTTGTCATAAGATCATGTTTCCGAACATGACAATGTGGTGGTCAACCCAAATTATTTTCAAACCTTGTCGAGACTATTATGGACATATGATGCCATTATACGGGCTGATGATGATGATTTTATCCCCTACCTTTCTCCAACTCTTCAATGTTAGGCTTCTCATCCTCGGAGCTGATCTCCACCACCTCAGCAGGCTTTCAGTCAATCTGGATCGAGATCGTGGATCGCGATAGATTGATATAATATGATTTGGTTTGTTTCCACATAACACAGTCAATCCAGATTAGTGGTGGGTCGTTGTCGAATTTCTTGCGGACGAAACGCAACCGACCGTTTTCCGACGACGAAAACGGTTGCAGAAAACGGTCGTCGTCGCAACTGGTTTGAAGACGGTTTATAAGACGAAACTCGTCGAGTGAAGTAGTTGCAGTTTCTTACAACTACTAACAGTTTCCAGTTGCAAATTTTTACTAAATAATTCGTTTATCGGTCGCTCGCCGACTCGAGTTCCAGAAAATTTATTTACCTATTATCCCAATTCATTCGGCAAGGCGATTTTGCACTACACAAGTCAACAAAAATAGGGTTGCACGGGTTTGACGGTCGCGCCATGAACGATAGCACTGACGAGTGGTAATAAAATATCGACTGTATCTCGTTGTCAAAAAGTTCACTTTTCATTGGAAGAACTGTTTGTGCGAAACGATATGAACGACGACGCGACGAGTGTGATAGTTGAATTAATGGGTTTTCAATTGTTTTCTTAGACGTAAAGTAAAAAAGTAATTCGAAGACTGGTTTCTGCAAAGAAAACTGTTTGGACCCACCACGTAAAAACGGTTGCACCGTTGCAGAACATAAAACGGTTTTTGAAAACGGTTCGTCGTCGCAACGCCCACCACTAATCCAGATCACGTCAGTCCAATCATTGTTCGCAATAATCACATGAAGACGTGTTTTCAGCTCTGGGGATTCCGATTGCAAATAAATAAAAAAATAAGAAGATTGTGTATTCACAATCGCAAAAGCCTCCGTAATGTAGCGGCATTTGACTCGCTATAAATCTCGGAGGTCGTGGGTTCGATTCCCACACCGGAAATCTTTGTGTAAATTGTGTAAATGTCTTTCCGGGTCTGGTTGGGTGAGGGACTACCCTCTGTGCCTCGGAAAGCCGTAGGTCCCGATTGTTACTTATAATATAATCTTTAATAATCGTATATCATTGCTATAATCGTATTTCTATCGCAGTATTATGTTGTACCACACAAGGAAATCCTTGTGTGGTACAACATAATACTGCGGTCACCAACCCGCCTGCCAAGCGTGGTGACTATGGCGAATACCCTCCACCGGAAGGAGGCCCATTTTCAGCAGTGGACGTTATACGGGAATCGCAAAATGGATCTGAACAAGAAAAAAGCCTGTGTAGTAATTATTTTTAATTGTATTTTTTTATTCTCTTCTGTAATTTGACCGCCTACTTTTTTTCTTTATGACGTCGACAGTTGTGCGAGGTTTAATTTTTACAAAGATTTTAAGGAGCTCGTTATAGGCCTTCGTTTGTACTTATTAATGTAACCACTTGTCTTGTTGTCCCGTAAATCTGGTAAATATGCCAGAGTTAATATAAAATCTTGATCTGGAGAAGCATCTTTCAAATGAGATGTTGGCAGTTGCGGCCGCGCCGGCACTGATATCGTCCACCTTCACCGCGCTGCGGCCGTAAACTGACAATATTTCACATTAGACATACAATCTGGACCGAGATCATGGTTTTAAAAAAAATAGATAATTTGTGATCCAATGTCGCGATCAGTCACTTTCACACATTGCAAGGGTAATCCGGGTAAGATCATTGATCTCGATCACGAATATGGATCCAGATTGCATGTGTAATGGGTGCCATAGCACTTGGCTTAAACAAAATTTGACAATTAAATTTATAGGTATGTATTTTTAATAAAAACCATACTGCAATATCGCTACATAAACATTTAATAGGCATAAAAAATCAACATTAGATAACTTACACTTAACTATAAAAAAAACAATGACCCATGAACAAATGATGAATGAAAACATTTCCTTATCAAATATATTCTTTTTTGGCCATTAATATTAATAAAGCCATAAAAAACTTTCAGACAAGATATTGACTATCTCAAGATAATTTATTGATAGTGATGATTAGCATTCCATTGCTTATACAAAATGGCTGATAATTTTATTGCCCTGATTGAAAATCATTCAATACTAATAAATAATACTATAAAATCAGCATAATATATCCCTATCACATAATTATTGAGCCCAGCACCACTTTTGACTGTTCATGAAGAATTCCTTTCTTCAAGAAGGGACCAATTTAGTTATTGGTTTCACAACTGTTATTAATGCAGCTAATGAAGAAACTGCTCCTAAAGCTCCCACTGTACTAGGGCTCAGCTTGGTAAAGCCTAATGCAGTCAATGGAATGAATATATCACAAGAATTTTTCAATGTGTCTACAAATATGTCTTTGTGACATGACATCATCATGTACAAATATTTAAATCCTTCGTTCCAATCATAATTTCTTAATGAACCATTCAGTAACTCTGATGGCCTCAAGAATGTAGATTTATGAAGGTCTAGTAGGTGAAGTATTTCATACAAATCTCGAGCTAGATTGGCAATGATGGACAGGAGCCAGAATTTGTTAGCGGTTCTATTCCATTTTTCGGAGTCAGTTTTTAAGAAACCACTTTTTGTGAGCCACACTATGTGATCAGAGTAGAGGAATAAGGCATGTGACAGTTTACTGATTGTCAATGTTACTCTTAGAATAGGGTCTTCAATGTGCATGCTATTTAGTGCTGTGTAGCAGATATCTACACATCTTCCCAATCGTAGGACTGCAAATCAAAGAAATAGAAACATATTAGTATCTTTTTTTAAGACTAGACAGATTAATTAGAAACATTTAAGTGCTGTGTTGTGGAGGAACTTGACAAATACTTAATTTCGTGAATTAATTCACACTTTAAAAGCAAAGCACACCTAGACTCACAATTTGTATTTGGTGGTTCACACAAATGATTTTCTGACCATTATCATCTTTGAACTCAGGCCTCACAAGCACTACTGTACTCATTCGAGTCACCAGTACAACAAGCAACTGCTTATAATACCTATATTCTAGATGGTATGTTTATTGTAGAAGTTGTTGTTACATAGTTCGATAATTCATATAGTAAGTATGATAGTCTATTAGGTAATAGTTTTTTTATATTGTGTTTCTGGCAGGTAATGTGTATAAAATATAAGTGCTAAGTAAATAAATTTTACTACATTGATAAACATTAAATTGCGATATTATGTAGCAAGATTTTATACTTTTTGTTATAATCATAACATTTTTATGTGTCTTTACAAACAAAATTAAACTTGTGCCAATATTTAGAATAATTGTTTGGTGGGACAAACAACTTAACTGTGATTTAATATATTTTATATTATTAAGCTGGCATTACATATACCTACTTTAACACTGCAAATAATTATATACTGGATGTACATAGCATAACTAAAATATACTTACTTTTTCGGAATGAGCTTAATGTAAGTTCCAGATTTTTTACTCTATCAACTGAATATTTATTAGCATGCCTTATTTCCAATTGATGCCATACTAATCGGCTAGTATATTGTATTAGCCTGAAAATAAATAATTTGATAATGACATGATATACTTTTAAAGAACACAAGAAAAATATTAGACAATAGATAATATTACTGACCTGGCTATTTTATCCCTTCCATTTGATTGGTTATTCACTTTGATAATTACATCCATTTTCCTCCGTCCTGGCCTCAATAAATAATTAAGTTATTGTTACAGCTTACGCTATTATTAAACTTGCGTTGAAAAGTGTATGATCCGTATTTTCTTTACTTAGAATTATGTCCAATTTATGAGGTGTACACAACTGTGTTTACATTGTCAATATTAACCCTAGAGTAAACATATTGGTATTAACCATTTGAACCATGAACTTTGATCAAAATAAACTTCTTGATAAAGTTATATTTACATTCTACATTTGGTTTTGCATGTATGGTAAAAACAATTAAAATTTAAAATGACATATGAAATATTTTTTTGTTTTTTATTATAAAATCTTAATAAATATTGAAATTGTGTAGGAAAATAAAAAATAATACCTACAATAAATTGTTCAGATTATTGTTTATTATTTAATTTCATAGACAAAGTTGAATGTATTTTTTTCAGTATTGCCACAATCATTAGTTTCTCATATACGGGAAATTTTAAGCGTATGGATGTTGAAAACAAAAGTGGCGACGTACCCGTAATGAATTTGCTTTCCAATATTCATTTATTTTGTGGGATATTCAGGTATTCAGCTATTTATAAAATATTCTCGTTCTTTCAGTCTCGAAGGAACGTGGGATGGTTTCCCACGCCGACTAGAAATCTTTTAGAAACATTAAACATACATAATTCCTATAGGTATGTACTCAGTCTTTATAAGGTGCACATCATAACAAGAAACACACTATTATTATACCCTATTTTGCCAACGGATTTTTAAATTATATAGGTTTATATTATTTGGCTTGTGGACCGAATGCAAATGTAAGGTAATTATTTTTAAAGCTACATGTCATGATTTTAAACTTAAGAATCGTAATTAATTTTGATTTTTAATAAGAATGCTGTAATTACTTATAAAATTCTTATATAAAAAAGGGTTTTCAAAAATCTTTAAATATTGATTGATGGTTCTAATTCTATTGAGTATTTTTGATTAATGTTGATTTATTTAAATAGTAGCGGCCCGCTCCGGCTTCGCACGGGTGAACTTCTATTTTCAACATTTTGGAATAAACATAACTATATTGATTGGCTCAAACTGATCATAGTCTTGAAAATGTTGCAGAAAGAAATGTCTGGCAGTGTCACGGCTTATAATATTTATATTTTATTTAGGTTCACATTTTTAAACTCGTAATATCTTTTCAATGCAATGGCCGATTTTAATAATTTAAGCAATCAGGTACTGAAACACAAGCATACAGGTAAGTACTGAAACAGTCTTAAATGAGAAATATTGTATTTGGATAAGGATTAATATAAAAATATGAATTACGTAGTAGGTATTTTAGGCATGGTTTGGTTTTCGTTAAATTTTCTTTCAAAAAAGTAGTTATAGTCATATAACTACTATAGTTAGACAAATGGTAACGCGAAGGTTTTTATAGAAGGTAGAAGATATTTTTGTTTTATCATTCATAGTTTCCGCAGGGCATGCGATGAAATTCAATTTATAGCATTTTGTCATACTTTGGTTTACGATATCGAAGTTTTAGTAAGGATTTCTAAATGTTTATAGTGAAAAATAAAGCTTATTTTTCCATTAGAATTATCTTTTACCATTAGAATTATCGAAAAAGTTATCGAGTTTATTCGAAACAAACGTATAAAAATACAAACTTTTCGTCTTTATAATGTTCGTATAGATATGTGGTTTTAAAAATATTTACACATTGATTACATTGCGTACACAGCTAATAATTAAGAAAACTCCAAAAAGCTAAAAAATAGAATATTTTTTTCTGTACTTACAATTTTTCTATTTTATTGTTTTTTTGGTTTTTAAATTGGGGAGAATATTTTTTTTAGCTAGTATCCCTAATTGTCTATGTCAAGAGCATAGCGGAAGTGGCATCATAACAGCCACTGCCTGCTAGTAGGATGCTGACGAGAAATGAGCACAAATATTTCGGGAGTCGCCATATTGAATCGTGACTATGCGTTAGTGGTTGAGCCTTCAGTTTTTCTGTTTATTTTATGTTTAGTGAACTATCGGAAGATTGAGACTGTATTAATTCTGTGCAGAGTGGAGGTGTTCAGTGATCTAAGTGACTTGAGTCGCTAATTTCGTTGCGGTAAGACTAAAACACTATTGTGCGCTGTGGTGATTTATCTCATGGAACAAAGCGACATTTTGAAGTGACGTGTAATGTTGTGCATTTCAGATAGTGGTTCGTCGAACTGAGCTTTCATGATTGGATTACCGCGTAGCGATAGAGATAGAGATCGAATAACGGTGAAAATTCGTAACATGAAGAGGAGTTCTTCAAGGGATAGTATGCCGCGCTCGAAGCGGACAAGGAGTAGCATAGGCAGGTATGACGACAGCTCTGATGAACGCGTGACGCCAGAGCGAGTGCGCAGGCGAGTCCGCTCGCCGAGCCCCCGCGGCCGCTACGTGTCTCCGCATCGCGAAGATTACGTACGCTCGCGCGAAGTCAGGGAGGATGCAGCGAGACCCTATTATAAAGTTCTTTGTGTCAGCGCTCTCCACCCAAAAGCCGCCGATGACATTGTTAAGGACACTCTTTACAGAGAGTATAAAAAATTTGGTGACTTCAGTATTAAGATTTCTCACGAATTAGATGAGAGAGTTGCCTACGTGTGCTTTCGAAGTGCTGACGATGCTAGAGATGCGAAGCACGCCAAACCCAGAATTATTTTGTATGATAAAGTTGCAATTGTTGACCCTGTGTATGAGCCAGTTAGAGCAGAATACAGGAGCAGACCAAGGAGCATAACACCTCCTGACTATGAGCGCCCTTACTCATATGCCTGGTCCCCTGTACCTGAGAGACGTAGACCCCCTCCAGATGATAGAGCCTATGGCATACCACCAACTGTACCGCCTCACCACAGAGATTTTCGCCCACCCATGCATGAATATCCTATGGCTGGGCCCCATCCTCCAATGCATCATAGGCCTCCTATGCATCACCCACCCCATCCTCACTATATGCCTCGTCCCTATATGCCAAGACCACATCATCCACCATTTGAGAAAATGGAAAACAAAAAAGACAAATTTCCCAATTATTTACATCATGTCCAGCCAGAGGACGACCCACTAGCTACAAGAACTTTGTTTGCTGGTAACTTAGAGATCAATATATCAGATGAGGAACTCCGTCGCATCTTTGGCCGCTATGGCATAGTAGAAGACATAGATATCAAACGTCCACCTCCTGGTACAGGAAATGCATTTGCATTTGTCCGCTATCAAACTTTAGACATGGCACACAGAGCCAAAGTCGAACTCTCTGGCCAGTATATTGGCAAATTCCAATGCAAAATAGGATATGGTAAGGCCACACCTACAACTAGAGTCTGGGTAGGTGGCCTAGGTCCCTGGACATCTGTTGCCCAGTTGGAAAGGGAATTTGATAGATTTGGTGCTATTAAAAAAATTGAATATGCTAAAGGAGAACCTCATGCATACATTTTGTATGATTCTATAGATGCAGCTCAAGCTGCTGTGAAAGAGATGAGAGGTTTCCCTCTTGGTGGTCCTGAAAGACGTTTGAGAATAGATTTTGCTGATGTTGGCACAGGTGGTCCATATAGACCAAAGCCTTACAATCCACCAGTTGGTGAGGATGGTAGACCTGTTGAAGGTTATGAGGGCTATGAAGGAACTTGGGGGGAGGAAGGGTATGCTTATGGTACTTCAGGCTATAGGGGTAGAGGTGGACACCGTGGTAGAGGGCGAGGAATGTACAGAGGCGTATACCATGGGTCAGGAGATTACCGTGATGAAGAATGGAGACGCCCAGCTGCTGAAGCAGAATACGAAGGACGCGCACGCCGCTCTGGTTCTCGTGAACCAGGTGTCGATCGTTCTCGATCCCGTTCTCCGCGCCGTCGCTCGCCTGACAGTGACTCTGATGGATCGCCACGACGCAGTGGTGGTATGCTCACATCAGCAAGGACACTCCCTGAAGTTGTACGCAAGGCAACCACAATATGGAATGGTGCACTAATCCTTAAGAATTCCTTATTCCCAACAAAATTCCATTTAACTGATGGAGATTCTGAAATAATTGACAGTCTAATGAAAGATGAAGATGGCAAAAACCAGCTAAGAATCACACAAAGATTGCGTTTAGATCAACCAAAATTGGATGATGTTCAAAAACGCATTGCCACCTCTAGTTCGCATGCTATATTCTTGGGAGTAGCAGGGTCAACAGCTTCTATAACAAATGAAGATGCCAGTATTCAAACAAGACCCATGAGAAACTTGGTATCTTATTTGAAACAGAAAGAAGCAGCAGGTGTGATATCACTCCTGAACAAAGAGACGGAAGCTACTGGTGTACTATATTCATTCCCACCATGTGACTTCTCCACAGAACTCCTAAAGAGGACATGTCACAATCTAACAGAAGAGAGTTTGAAAGAAGATCACCTGGTGATTGTTGTGGTTCGGGGTGGCTCTGCTTAGCAACTGTTAAACATTTAACTTTACACATATTATTTAGTATTAAGTTCTTTTTTACAGTACTCATGTCTTCAACATAATGTTTAAATTGTATAATTGTGATGTGACTAGTGATGTGAGGTGGATGTAACATTAGTTTTGTGAACATTTAACTTGTTTGTGCAAGTGCTGTGTTAGCTCTTGTAGTGACAGCAATAATAGTTATTGCCAATATGTAGATGAGATAGTTTTGCTAGAAATCACAGCAAATATTTTTTTTATTAAATTTTAAGTGTATATTTATTATAATACAAAGTTTAGTGTAAACATATTCAGTGTATGTTAGGTGATGTGTTGTGTAAGTGTGTGATGGCAAATAGATTATATTTCATCTCATGATGTAGTTTTTTTAACCTTGTGAGTTGTGATCTGTTCAGTGCAGGTGCCTCCAGTGACTAGTTTGTGACATTACTTATGTGTCTCAGTGATAAGTTGTCACATTAGTGATAAATTGATGAGTTTCTAAGTCACTGTTCACAAGTTAGTGATATGTTACTATGATAAAGTTAGTGAAGCCCCGTGTTTGTGTTGTGGTTGATGAGACAATAAAACAAAGCTTAGACTACAGTGTAGGTTGTCATACATGTGGTAATTATAAGGGCTGTGTTGTTATGATAAACAAACAGTTGAGTCTATAATTGTGTAAACAGAAAATATTAGTGATTGAAAGTTAGGTTTGAACTAATTTGGTAAGTAGCCTGTGGGCACACATTTCTGCTTCTGATGCTTAAACTCCTACCAGTGTGATTCCTAATAGATTTACCTGCCTTTTTATAGTTTTAAAATTCTAGATAATATCACTTTTCCAGCTCAAAACTGGGTTTGACTAACAACATAGATTTGAAGGTATTTTATTAAGTCCCTGAAAATCTTAAATAGTTGTTGCTGATCATATTTAATTCTCACTCAACTCAAACTCATATTCTCATCTTTGTTCCATTTTTATTATCCTACAAATAAACAAAAACCAACTTATTAGGTCAACATTATTTAAACTAGTGATATTTCTAAAACCAAGACATGGCTTAAAAATCTTGCAAAGATTCCATCTTAATAAAGCTGCAAACCACTACTACCTATCATTAGATTTTATTTAACATATTCACTTCATAACATATTCTATAGTAAGACAAAAAGTCAAATTTAATATTATATATTTCATAAAATATAAGTATCAAAGTTACATTTAATATTATATTTTGTTTTCATTCATTCATATTTATATCTATCATTCTATTATGGCCACATTCACTTGAAAAAATGTGATGGAAGTATTTTCATAACTAAATTATGTACAAAATATATGGAGAAATCTTAAATGATGTTAGTTAACTACAAATTATATATTAATTATTATAGCTATTTATTAAAAGTCTTAAAGCATTTACCCTTTAGAAATAGGGTATGTGCTTAGTTTCTTACCTACTTATTTTTATTTTAGATCAAAATAAAATTTGAAAATATATTTTGTTTTTAAAGTTCAAAATATGGTTATGAGAACCAAACTGATTGACGGATTATATATTCATTCAGTATGATCCTTATCATTCACCTATACTTTATACCATACAAAAAAGTGGCAACACAATATTCTGACAAATAATTACATGTTCCTAATACTGTATATAAGACATCTGTGTGTTATTCTGTAATTAGAACTCCCCTTCATCTATTTATATCACACAAAGTTCATGGATATCAACTCTTGGTAAAATGAAACCTGGCAAGTAGGTACCTATAGCAAAGTAATGGGTACACTTGCTATTCCTATGGTAAGTAAGCTTGATTTTTTGGAATACTGGGTTTTTTTTTCCTAGGTACTCATAGATAAAGGTATAGATACCATACTAGAGACTTGAGATTTTTGACATATAAAGTAACATGAGGATCGCCATATTATATTGAGAGGTAAATACTTACCAGACCAATTAATACACAACATAGGTACAAGGGCGGAATTGTTGAGTTTTTCGAGTGTTATTATAAACACTGCTATAGTGGGTACCTACCTTGTTTAATAGTTTCAGAGATTTCACCAAATATCCTACTAATTATTGTTATTACGTAAACAAAATGTAAGTTGCTTTAATTAATGCCCCATTTCCATAACCCTCCATCCCCATTTCCGTCACCAACAACTGGGAAAGGAGCACTGCAATGGGCGCCAAAGAAAATTATGGACAACATAATTACATCATATTTACATTGGTATGTATGTGTTTTTTGGTATGTATAATACGTCATGTATGAAGACCTACACTCGGCGTCACAAAAGTAGCACCTCTAAAACTACTACACTATGTAGTAATCTTCAAAGTACTTTTAACCCTATTTTTGATAATTGACTATGGAGTATCATTTGAAAGTAAATATTACATTTGCAGAAAAAATACTGTTTTCGGTAACCAGGACATAAAAAAACAATTTATTCGATTAAAATAATATTTGTTATAAAACAGTAAAATACCTACTTCTTACAAATAACTTTAATAATTTTATTAATACCTAAGTGATACCCCTTCCCTTGCTCTGATGTCTCCCGCCCGACCTTTAGTTTGCAAAGAACTTTCCGAGGCCCTGGTAGACCGAAGTGTAACTAAAATCGCGAACTGTAACTAAAAGCACAGATAACTAAAAGTTATAATTCCTCCGTCAGCGACCGCCCTAAGCTGAGGTCCAAGTCCCACAGGTGCCGCTGGTTGGTTAGTTTGTACTTCATAGATAATAAGGCTGGGGCTCTGCTCGCCTTTATGCCCGGTGAAGTCCATCAATGCTCGTCCGAAAAAAAAAAACTACTTCCAACACGACAACGCTTTCTTATGGAATGTACCTAGTTCCATTCCGCAATGATGACGGCATCTAAGAAATCGCGGAGGGTGGTACTCTCTCTACTCACCGTTTCTACTTTGCATTCGTAGTTAGGTACTATTAAACTTATTTTCGGAGGCGCGATTTTTTTGACGTCGATTGTAGTTTAACATGGACCTAAATATCGCGTAATAATAATTATACAAGGAGCATTTAGTAATACATAATTAAATATGAACATCAGCAGTGTCAACATTTTTGCAGAGAATGGGTGCATTCATATTGGGATACACGATATCGTCAGACTGATATTTTGATAATAATTTTATCTACTTTGAATGCCTTCACACTGTGTCGTTGTGGTGAATATTATCGTCGACGACAGATGGACGTGTCGTTATCGGGTGACGACACAGTGTGGGGTGAAGCAGCATTGCTTGGTTAGTAGCATAGGCAGGCACCGCTGGACGACTGGCGACGTCACGCCACTTTCCCTCGCGCGCACATCGCCCAACGCCCGCAGTATCATTTGCTATTCTGAAATAACCACTTAACAAGCTTTTAGTTCTTGGCGCGTCACAAATCGGTATCATTCCGAAATTTCCGGACAATATCATTGTCGTCCGAACTGACGATATCAGTGAGTAGGTATCGTGTCATATTCATGTACCTGAGAACCGCGCGTGAAGTATTTTTTCAATTCAGACTATTACGTGTTTTTTATGTTACTAACATAATTATATGATTTGTATATCGATAGCGCAGATGTTTCATTTCTTTTGTACCTATACATTTTGTGTCAAAGGTCAACGCACTGATTGTCAGCCAAGCTTGTCGTAGCACCAATAATTATGATGCTTCATACTTATTATTTTATAACAAAGAAGACTGAATATTGTACCTGGTATTGAATATATGAATAAATATTTATACTAAAAACTTTTTGTTTTATTGTTGTGTGTCCTTTAATTTAGGGTGGAAGATATGCTTTGTCCGAAGCTTTGGTAAAGACCAATGACAAATATCAGGCTCTTGCAGATACACTATCGTCATAAAGTAGATCATTTAGTTATTTTTCTTGTAACAAAATGAAACAAATAATACTACCTATTTTTTATTTTATTTTCGGTTTGACTTACGTAGGTAGCCACGAGGCTTTTGCTACTTCACCGGGCATAAAGGAATCCTAATACACTTAGTACAAGCACGAGGTAAGATGGTACACCGGTAGAATGTATCATCTTACCTCTTACACACGGCGAATTAATTCTTTATCGACTCCTCTTACGTCGCTGAACGTGGGCCTGCTCTTAACAGACTTTGTCAAGCCAGAGAACCTAGTTGATGAGGGATATTGCCATGATAGATGTTGCCCAACCATCAGCTGTATGTCATTAGTCGCCTCGTACGATATCCATGGGAGGACATAGGGTGGTCTATTCAATTGTGGTGGTGTATGCAATACATAAAATAGACTAGCTTCAAGAAAACAATCACAATTTTACCCATTAAAAATACCTGATGTACTTTTACTGCAAATGCGTATAACAAAACGTTAAGGAGGGCGCAAATTTATAAGCAATCCTTTTTTTACAATGGATTTAGAGACTAGATCGGTTTATTGAAATGCAGATTCATCATCAATCGAGGGATCAGATAAAATACGGATTACTAGCAATCCTAGACTCACGATCGAATATTGAAAGCGGCCGTTAGCCGGAAATCATACGGCTTAGTTAAATTAATTGTAAACCGATTTTATGGAAATTCATATTTCTATGTCTTTGCGCCCGATCGCGTGTGTGATAAGAATCTAAACGTAAGTGAAACCATGCTTAAATATAGTCTGTTAAAAAGTACGAGTTCGTTAAAACCGAGTTAAAATTTAATAACAACTCTGTTTTGGTAACGAATATGATTAGGCACACATACCTAATCCTAGTACAGAAATAACCAATATACTGACCTGGATATATTTATGGCCAGAAAACATCACGCTACATTCCACTGAAGCTATTCCTCGCACGGTAGGTATAGGTTGATTACGCTACGCTACAATTACATGGCCAGGTAGTGCCTAGAAGAAAATGAAACTAGAAAGCGCGTGGTACAACTACGGTATTTTGTTGCTTATCAGGCGCTGTTACCGACTAAACATTTTGGGACAAACATATTAAACCATTAGATTGGTATTTTATCTGATTAATAATTAAATAAAAAAAATAGTCAAACTTGATTTATTTTAAAACAAAATAAACAATGGATAGGTAGCGCCATCTACAGTAGGTAGCCTAAAAGCCCAAATATATACAAAACATTCCCGAAAAGGCAGAAGATCAGTTAAAAGTGATACACAAACTCATTTATCTACACTAATATTATAAAGAGGAAAGATTTGTACCTATTTTTGTATGTTTGTAATGAATAGGCTCAAAAAGTACTAAGCCGATTTAAAAAATTCTTTCACCATTCGAAAGCTACATTATCCACGAGTAACATAGGCTAAATTTTATTTTGGAAAAAAATAGGGTTCCGTAAGATATTTGGGTTTTTCTGACACAAGGTGTAGAAAATCAACCAGAAAAGTTACTTATTTTGCGTACGCTGCCTAAACTATAAAAGATAGAACCATAAAATGTTCTAATTAATTATAGATCTTATAAATATCTACAAAAAAGTCCGCGACACACTATACCTATCTATGTCGAGTGAGGCACAACGATCATTTTTTTATTTAGAAATCTTGAATTTTTTTTGGACTACATTTAAACGCGTTTATTTTACTCATGCTATTAATCCTTATCAAAATAATAATATATTATTTCATCACTAAGTACAGTTTATGTAGATAATATTTGGTCTTTGAATTATTAAAATTGGACGTTTGGTTTTGAAGTTATGGCGAAATTAATATATTACGATTTCTGCTGCACGGCCCGTTGCGAAGTCTAATAATTTTCGTGCGATTTTTTTTAGATTTCGTTCTTAAAACTACACCTACGCAAAAGTTCTTCTCAAAGCTAATCAACAGTTCTTCTCAGAGCTAAACAACAGTTCTTTTCAGAGCTTTGAAAATGCCTAATCCCTAAAATGCCTATTAATTACATCATTAATTATATTTTCATCATTAACAACTTTAACATCCACAGAAAGACCATCTGTGCAGCCTGCGGATAATGACTGCGTTGTCGATGTTTATGTCGGTGTCTGTGAATTGACCTGGGAATCATTTTGCTGACCGTGTCTTTCCTGGGTAGACTTTTTGCAGCGGTAACCGACATCCGCACGGAGCCGCGGGCGACCGCTATCACTACATAATATTATAAACAAAGTCCCCTGCCGCGTCTGTCTGTCTGTTCGCGATAAACTCAAAAACTACTACATCGATTTTCATGCGGATGTTACCAATCGATAGAACGATTATTCCGGAAGGTTTACGTATATGATTTGTTTAGTTTATGTGTACATTTGACTAATATATATTGATATTTGTCAGAGGTGTCGGAAAAAATAAAACCATTTGGGAGCTTTCAACGAAAACGCTGCCTAAACCCTATGAGATATAACAAAACAATGTATGGTGGCAAATATTCTTCTCTTTTAGATCTACAAAAAAGTCTGCGATAGCATATGTCTATCTTTCAAGGTTAACTTGCTATATCCATTATATCTTAGAAAAATGATAATTTCTAATGCGGTAATTGTAAAGCTAATCAGACGGATTCAGTATTTATCCTTATCATTTTAAATGAGTTAATATTCTTAAGCATTTCATGCAGATTATTTTACCCCTACACTATATACTTTTAATGAATAACTTAGAAGTTATCGCAAAATAACAGCGCGTGTTTTAGGTAGGCCTAATGCGGTTATGCGCGCTCGATCCTTAAGAATTATAGGGCAAATTTTTTGTTTTGTGTTCGTTGTAACTATGATGGATAGATACTTGAATACCTATTTATTTAGTGTTTGTTGTATTGTTAGTCCTGAAGAGTATAGGTATTTCATACGATAAAAGTATACCCACCTACTTATTTCACTGAGTTTTAGTAGGTACCTACCTATATTAATTTGTTTCTGTTTGTTTTGACCAAATTTCGCCCGTTTGTTAGAGGTTTAAAGACATTATGTAGTATAATTATCAGTATTGTACCCGTGCGAAGCCGGGGCGGGCCGCTAGTTTATATATATAGTTACTAGCTGACCCGGCATCGTACTGCCTCAATCGATAAATAAAAGACCTAAACTTTTGTATAAAATAAAATTCGTTAACGCGGTGTCCTACCCTAATGCGATGATTACTGGCAAATTTCATCAAAATCGGCACAGCCATTCTCGAGTTTTAGCGAGACTAACGAACAGCAATTCATTTTTATATATATAGATACATGGTTCTAAGTTTCAATAGTTTTTTCTCTGACCAGGCAAATGTTTCCTATCTATCCGATGCAAAGTGGCAATACAATACAAGGCAGCTATTTCAGTCAGTATATACAGTAGATGTACAGTATTATTTACTCTAATTCGACTGGCCCTTACCTCTTTTCCTCCGTAGTAAATTTAGTTAAGTAAAGTCTCCAAAACTCACTCAGATACACACGGATAACACGTAAGTAATTTTATTTGGCGGTGGTATTTTGTCATCATCATCATTTTAACCGTAGGACATCCACTGCTGGACAAAGGCCTCCCTCATAGATCTCGAGTTGTTGCGGTTAGAAGCGGCCTGCATCCACCGTGATCTCGCGGCCTTAACCAGATCATCCGTCCATCTAGTAGGCGGTACTCCAGTTGAGCAGCACATTGATCGTACTAATGGTATGCTCTTCCTCCCTTAGTAGGTACAAACACCGCGACTAACCAGTGATACCTATTAATATCACAAAAAAAATAGTAAAATTGAATCAGTTTTCTAAGTGACATGACGTAAGTATCCAGGAACTCGTAACACGTAATCAAATTACGAGCTTAAAGCGAATTATGCCAACTCCGCCGAGATCTTAATAATCTAATTGAGTACTACAAATGACAGGCTACAAGAAAGATAGGTATGAACGCAAGTAAGTACGTCGTCGGTACAAGATAGTGTGTTATGGAACATCTTGAGTATTTCTGGATATCTGGTCAGTAGAGTTATAATGAGTTATTTGAAGCGGCCGTAGCCCAATGGCTAGGGCGTCGGATTTGTGATCTTGAGGTCGCCGGTTCAAACCCCACCCATTGCACTACCGATGTGAACCCACTCGTAACACAAGCATTTTTGCTTAGCACGAGGGGTTAACCAGAATACTAGTATATTGCAAAACTCTGCTAGTAATCTACCTATTCTTTTACTTCTTTCTTTTTTCAAAATCAACTCAAGATATGAATCCCTTTGTCACGGGGGTCATTACAAACATTGAATTCTTGGTCAAAAAGCTCACACAGAACACCAGGTCTCCGAGGCAACTTATGTAACCACTCAGTCACCGGTGCTTCTGTCTTTCATCTATACTAATATTATAAAGCTGTTTGTTTGTTTTAACGCTAATCACAGGAACTACTGGTCGAATTTCAAAAAATGTGTGAAACCGCGCGCGGGAAGCTAGTAATTCGTATTTTTTACGAGTATATTTAAGTTCATTTTAACCCTTAATAGGGCACAACATATTATTATGTAACTGACTAAGTATACCTACATTTTTTGTCTTCATGCAAGATGCTGTGGCCACTTTACTGTCCCTGTGCCCGTTTAAGGCATAAAATAATCATTTCGTTTAAGTTTATTTTAAAATACTCCTTTCATTAGACTAAGATGTGTTGTATAAGGAAATAATAAAGTAGGTATACGTGATGAGTAAATTTGTTTTAAATTAATCTCGAGAATTATAATAAGCAAAACCATTTTATTCTTGAATAAAATATCATAGCTGCCGTGCGCGGAGCCGGGACACTGAGGGACTTAAGCACACCACGTTTTTTAAACCCGCCGTCGACGCGCGTTAGTTATAGAAACTGAACTCAAAAGTAGGTACTGACTTGCGTGCGTATCGCGCCTGTATGGGCACAAACGCGCTTCAACGGCCCGTTTAAAAAACGTGGTGTGCATAGGCCCTTAAAGGAAATCTTTAGACACTACAGTTGAAAAGCAGAAAATCAATAGGATACATAATTATTATCTATATACATTTTTGGTGAGTAACAAGTTTAATGAGCTCATAATTTTGGAAAGTAATAGGAAGGTATGCTCGTTTTTAATTTCAATAATAAGTCGTGTATTTCAACCAATTACATAAACGTTGATTACATAATAACATGTACTTGCCAAATTAGAGTAACATTACTATATTGTGAACATATTGTTATATTCATCAATTAAATACAGTTACTGCTCGTAAGATATCATTAATAAACAATAGGCATGTGGACTAAAGAAATCTATTTAGTCCGTCAGTTAGATTACCAAAAAATATTAGACACGTATTTTTGTTTTCGTTCTTCAAACAAAATATGACGAAGATACAGCGCGTTGAAATTTTGTGTGACGTCACTATTAGGTACAATTTTACCTAATAGTGACGTCACAAGCCCCCTCTCCTGAACTTTATAGTTTGTTTTTGCTCTGTATCTTTGTGAGTTTTTATTGATTTGATAAATAAAACAATACGTGTCCAATATTTTTTAGTAAACTAACTGACGGACTAAAAACAATTTTTTAGTCCTCATGCCCATTATTAAAAATATGGTCATTACAATTTTTAATAAGTAGTTACTACAAACATCTAATGACCAGTGAACTAATGACAGTCACTTCACAAATTGTGGTCCTCAATTTAATCAGTAGTAGGTACTGGTCCTCAATTTAATAATTAGTATTCATTTAAATAAAAATAAAAAATACTTTTCCATATAAATAGGTAGTACGACTCGGTTTTTTTTACAAAAATATGAAGTGAACCTTTAGAGAAAATTTACTTTTTACTTTTGTACCTTAAATCAAATGAAATAGGTTCTAATTTTTTAAGCACAGTGAAAAGTATTGAAAATAAACTCCAGTTTACATAATTTGGCACCAAATACACAGCTCTGTAGAATCCGGCTCTCATAATGTTCAAATCCAATTTGCAAAAATAATATCTAACTAATATACCTACGAATAACTTAGCATTTTATACATATAAATATAATATATCCAATATTTCTATAAAATTTTAAAACAATTTTAAGATCTAACAATTTACGATGGAATGAAGATAAATATTATACAATAAATAATATTCAGTACATAGGTATTTAATTAGTAGGAATTCGTAAAAAAAACAAAGGAATATTAATAAATCGAACTTTGAAAGAATATACAAATGTTTTCTTGAAGACAATAAATTGTGATAGTCTACATTAGTTTTTTTTTTTTTGGTGAAGAAGTTAATTCATGTAACTTATTACATAGTATTATTAATTTGGATGAACTCATATGCTAATCTAGACTTCGAAAATCGAAATATTTATAAAAATATACATTCTATGGATAAAATAAAATCATGTCATTTGATTTACAGAAAAAAATTAGGAATGGCATTATTTTAAAGCTGAAACACTTACGTTTTTTATTTAATAAATAATTATCAATATTACAAACACTAGAGAGCTATAAATTTTATGTTATATACTTACAATATTTTTCATTAAATTACCTACGTAGTAAAATTGTGACATTAGGTAGGTATATAATTTTACAGAGTACTTACCTATAATGTATCAGCTTTAAAATAAGCTGGATAGGAACATTAACTTATATTATGCATATAGACAATATTAAAGACATTTATATCTATTAATAATATTTAATTCCTTCTCTATGTCTATGTAATGATTATTTTAAAAAAAACCTTGAGAATAAATAAATACCTTCCTATAAAAACATTACGGGTGCTGAATACAACAGCTGTTTGGTCTGTCTGAAACACAAATAGTTTAAAACTTTATAATGGGAGTGGCTCACATTACCTGCCATTGTAATTAATAACATACCCACTGAGTCACAACTGTAGACATAATTTAATAACAAAGTGGGTTAAAGTGACATTAGCATTGCAGTTGTTTAGACACAATTCGAACAACCCATATAAGTATGGCAAAGGTGCGTCTTTCATAGGAAATTCAACTTTAATCACTTGCATTATATTTCATAAGTTGTTTTCCATGAATGATTATTAATATGAACACTATTGTCATTAAAATTAAATAAAGTTTACATTGATATGACAGTCTCCTGTCACCAAACCATTTCTATATATTATAATCTCAGACAAAATAAATAATAAAGATGACGCGCTGCGAGTAATACACTGACGCTGGTAAAACTCTGCCTTGCTTTGTCAGCCGATCTATCGCAGCGTTAGGTGATTGATGTCAGAACAAACTTCATTATTTGTTAACAAAATTGCCGAATGGTGGTTACTGTGAAAAATCGTAGAAATACTTTTAACCACAAATATGCACAAACAAAGCAGCCTCAGTGCATTGTTTGACAGCCCTCCGTCTTTACTTTTTATTTGAATTAAGATAATAATGAACTGTAATCTGTACTGATTTAGAAAAGTGAAATATTATTGTATAGGCATTCATTTATTCGAAAACTAAACCATTTCTCACTCACACTTAAGACTATTTATATCATGTGTTGTGTAGGTTCTGTATTACAACAAATGTTACACTGTCGCCACTGTAGCCAGAAAATCAAAGATTATATTATTTAATAATAGATTATGTAACATAGTAAGTATACAACCACAGAACCAATGTCTATAAGGAAATTACTTCATTGCTTCCAAATCACAAACATAATATACCTTAGTTTTGTATTTGATAAAAAGCGTGTGGCTTCATAGACTATAGTGGGATTATGTGGTCACTGGTTCGATTCCCACCCATAGCACTACCAACATCACCCACTCAAGCATTTTAGCTTAGTATGAGGGGTTAACAAGAATATACTAGTGGTTTGCAAAAAACTCTTCATTGTAAATTTTATAAAAAAAAATTGTATGATCAACTGCATGCTTGGTCTAATACAGGGGTCTCCAAACTTTGAAGCCTTGGGGCCATAACAATGTTTTTAATATGTTCGAAGGGCCACTTGTCTAGTAATAAGAGTATAGTTAAGGATTGAAAAATTAAAACTGTTTAGTTTTAATTTTTCAATCCTTATCTATAATATATCCATCAGATTTTGTGTTGTCTTTTTCAACTTATCACAGCAATAGTAACAACAATAAGACATTAGATGCGCGGGCTAGATCGATGACACTAGTCTTTAAGTTGTCGCGGCCGGATTGTTGGCACTGGATGGCGGGCCGGATTTGGCCCGCGGGCCGTAGTTTGAAGACCTCTGGTCTAATGTATTTCTTATGTAAAGCCATTAAATATAAGATTTCAACTGTGACACTGAGAATTATTTGCCTCTAAAGCAGTGTGGTCATAGTGTATTTCTTTTGTCAATTTCTCTCATTAGGATTAAATTAATGTGTGTGGAATTGCACCCACACACATTCATTTACCATGAGATTGTGAGTGAGTGTTTACTTAAACCACAATTGACTTTATTATCAGCTTCCTAATATCACCATGCTATTAAATTAATAATAATAACAAAGGTGAAGATATCCTAACTAATATTTCAGATCCCAAATTTAATATACAAGTACACAATGTGTTTTCCAACTTTTCAAAAATCACAATTTTATCAAAGTCACTGATATGATAAAATCCCGGATTACCTACAACATTGTGCAAATTAAATTTACACAAAGTACAAATAACTGGTACATATCTTCTAAAGTATGTCCAGAAGAATAGAAGAGCACAATAATAATATTCAATTTACTTCAATACACCTATTATTTTTTTATTATCATAGGGTGATATCTAACATCAATATTTATTATAAACTTTTAACATTATTTTTTAAAATAATTTAATTTAAATGTAATTAAAAATGCATACGCACATTAAGAAGGGATTTTAAAAACTTTTGACTCTAAAGAGATGAAATAGGGGGTGCAAGTTTGTATGGAAAAATATTGAAATAAGCAACAATTTTAATATAACTTGATGTTCATGTTTTTAAGAACATTTCATTGAATACCTGTTTCCTGGTTTATTAGGGAATTCACCCCTATGGGAGCTAAATAGGAGTTGAAAGATTCTATAGAACATATTTAGAATCTGCATCAATTTCTATGAAATTTATAATCTGAGATCCTAAATACATATTAAAAACAAAACAAGTGTTATTGTTAGTTCATAATTTTTAGACAAATTAAAAATGTGAAGAAACTAACTATGTTTCACAATTATTGTATATTACCATTTTACTTAACTAAAATAAAATGTAAATATAGAGTTTGATATGCTTTTTTTGCTAATTTACGACAGAGCTTTTGATTACAAAATTAATGTGGACTTTTATTTTAAATCTTCAATAATAAATACTCAGTTACAATATCACCCAACAATAATTATTATCCATAAAAAGAATTCCCTTTATACAACCTTATTGTCAAACCTGTTTCCTCTCTATCTTGTGGTCACAACTTTATGACAGTAAAAAGTCTTTCATGCACTTAGGCAAAGGTAATGACTTTATTGAGCCATTATTCACATATTGTAGAATTGCATCTCGGCACACACTTTGCAATGTTTTCACTGAAATAAAAACAATAAATCAATATTAACATCTATTTTCTTAAGTGCATTTTTTTATGTTTGTAACACCAATGGCATATCTCATGTAGTCTAGTCTAGCTTGAATATTACTTCTATTTACGGCTTATTCCACTTTTCCCCATTGACAATCCCCATTGATGGGGATTAGTGAACTTTTTGTTCACTTTTCCCCGTTGACGGAAAAGTTTTACATAATGGGGATTAGTGAACTAAAAAGTTCATTAATCCCCATTAGGTACTTTAAAAATAAATTAAGTACTAAATAATAATCTTGTACTTTTTTTTTTTTTTTAAGGTAAGGACTGAATTATTAATTATTTTTATAATCAAATTAAATTGAATTTAAGCTTGATTCAACCAATCAAAATTACAAAAAGAAAGAAATCATAGTCACTAACTTAGGGAGCGTTCAAGTATTACGTAACGCATTTTTTGAAGATTTTTGACCCCCCTCCCCCTCTCTAAACGTTACGTAACACTCAAGTAATCATTTTTACCCTGAAGTCGTAAAAAGTTATGTAATCGTTTTAACACTTGGTATAGTTTTAATCTACTAAATAAAACAAGAGAATTTTAATTCGCAAAACCTGCATATTTTGTTTATTTTTTATAAATTTTTGGCTTTTAATTTTTTTTGGTTTTGGTTTTTTGAGTTTTAATTCCCTTATTTTTTAGAAACAATGTTACGTAACGTGATGTAAGAAAGACCCCCTCCCGCCCCTGTAACGCATCGTAACGCTTTACGAGACCCCCTCCCCCCAGATTGCGTTACGTAATACTTGAAAGCTCCCTTAGCATCTATCAACTTTAATTATCCACCGAAAATTGGTTTGAACGAGATCTTGTAAGTAGTTTTTTTTAATACGTCATAAATGAAGATACAGCGCTTTGAAATTTTTGTGTGACGTCACTATTAGGTACAATCTTACCTAATAGTGACGGGGAGGGGGTCTCGTAAAGCGTTACGATGCGTTACAGGGGCGGGAGGGGGTCTTTCTTACATCACGTTACGTAACATTGTTTCTAAAAAATAAGGGAATTAAAACTCAAAAAACCAAAACCAAAAAAAATTAAAAGCCAAAAATTTATAAAAAATAAACAAAATATGCAGGTTTTGCGAATTAAAATTCTCTTGTTTTATTTAGTAGATTAAAACTATACCAAGTGTTAAAACGATTACATAACTTTTTACGACTTCAGGGTAAAAATGATTACTTGAGTGTTACGTAACGTTTAGAGAGGGGGAGGGGGGTCAAAAATCTTCAAAAAATGCGTTACGTAATACTTGAACGCTCCCTAAGTTAGTGACTATGATTTCTTTCTTTTTGTAATTTTGATTGGTTGAATCAAGCTTAAATTCAATTTAATTTGATTATAAAAATAATTAATAATTCAGTCCTTACCTTAAAAAAAAAAAAAAGTACAAGATTATTATTTAGTACTTAATTTATTTTTAAAGTACCTAATGGGGATTAATGAACTTTTTAGTTCACTAATCCCCATTATGTAAAACTTTTCCGTCAACGGGGAAAAGTGAACAAAAAGTTCACTAATCCCCATCAATGGGGATTGTCAATGGGGAAAAGTGGAATAAGCCCTATTTACATATGAAAATGTCTGTATTAAGCATTTAGCAGAAGCTGGTGCTTATGGTGCCTTATACATATTTAACCATTAGACAGGCAGTAGGTATATTAGAATTAATTTGTTTTGAACTTTATTACAACCATGTTGGTTGCTATTTGATCACTGGGTTAATAATTATGTTACTTCAAAATATTTTGATCCAAAAAATATTAATTCTCTGTGCACTGAAGTAGATATTTCAGTGCACAGTAAATATATATTATTCCTTTTTTTTTTCTTTAGAATGGCCTTGAAAGCATAATATAAAATTGTTAAATTAAAATAGATTATTATTAGGTACAGCTAAACAATAACTTTATTTTAAAATTAAAATAAAAGTGATTAAGAGCTAACAAATGCTTACCTCCATATAGCTGAACAATTTTCACTTGTTTTGTAGTGCCATAGACATCAACAACAGCATGTAAAGGCCCTCTAGTGTAGGGTATAGCTTTAGTGCAGGGTCCCTGGTCTTCTCCATTGATTATGAAATGCATCTCTGCCAAATCTGGGTCATCTTTGCTGACTTTGGGGCAAGGTACAAACATGACACCAATTCTGCTGCCAGCATCCATGGGCAGTATGCCTTGTGGAGTACCATTTTGTGATAGAGTTTGTGGCCTGAGGACCATTTTAGAAATGAAACCGCGGGGCGTCTTGACTATGTGTCCATCGCCTAGCACGGATACTCGAGGCTCGCACTCGCGCCGCCCACTCGTCACTTGATTAACAAGTTCCACAAGAACATTGTTCTGAGATTTTGAAATGGGAAATATCCATGACATACCGGTATTCGCCAGATCCGGTAGTGCATACTGGGGTAGTCCTTTGTCGCCCAGCGCAGCTGTTTGTGGGTCGAGTAAAGTCAGCCCTAATCGCATATGACCACTCCAGCCGCGTTCAGTTTTTTCAATTTCCACTAAAAATATCTCCCCAGGCAAGAGGGGTTTTTCACTAAAGGTCAACCCATGAGCAAAACTTGCCTTTCTATAAGCAACTGTGTTGTCCTCAAATAAAATAATATTCGAACCGTGATAATGGTGAAATCTTGACAACATGTTTACCGATACATTTGCACTTGTCACTAAAGGTTATCAAGCCGATAGTTTATATTTGATATTAATTTTAAATTAGACTTTCTCGTAGATATAAAATAACTTATTTTCTCCAAACATCCATCAAACTTCATTAAACAACGACCTCCTTTTCCGCCGTATAAATTTGTTGACATTTATTATTTCGAATGACAGATAGAAAATGCGAAATGACAGTCATTAACATTATGCCTTTTTTGACATTTTGTCAATCGATTTTCTGTCATTTATGTGCACAAAAAGACGTTTATAAAGTAGTGTACTTTGGGACATTTTTTTTTATTATATTATTATCAACCATCGACCTTTGTTTCAGCAATGTAGGAAGCCTACCTATGATGATGTGTAGAAAAAAAAGAAATAAAGATTGATTTTGTATGTCCTCCTTTCCTTAACAGCTTATATCTGTTTAATCGTAAATACAATTTCCGAGACAAAATGCATCAGCATGTGATTTCAGTCATATTCGTTCAGCAGTTTTTAAGTGAAACTCGAAAACGAAAATCTATAGAACTGTATAAATTAATATTTAATAAGAGAGAATGTCTTATGTTAATTTATGATTTATGGATTATTAGAAATTCATGTCCGATGACGTGTGAAACTTAAAATATATCATAAACTTGATTTATGTTTCCGAACGTAATAAACAAGAAAAAAATAAAAATGTTTAATTCCGGAAAGTTTGTCACGCGAGTTTTTCAACTGAGTTTACGAAAAAACGATTTCGTTCGCAGACCAATAGCTTGTTCAATTTATATGAAACAACCGGTTCATTGTTATAATACACTCTTCAAAAATATAAATAGCGGCGTTAAGAGGTTATTTGCTGGTTACACAAGAGTAATGTCATCCAGGTATACAACGTTTAAATGTTACATATTCATTAAATGTATGTATGTAACAAATTTTGTTGTTAGTTATTTATAAATTATCTTATATTATTATATTTCTAACTCCATTGTAATATTAAGTTATTGTTATACTGTTAACGTAATGTTATCTTAATTAAAAACTTAGAATTGCTTCTGGTATTTGACTGACACTTTGCGAATATTATGAACTAAACGTACTCAAATTGTGCCGCGTCAAGTTAATGATAATTGTTTATCTTGTTTACTTAAAATATATTTATTTAATATAGTCCGCCTGATAAATAATATATTTTCAGTAGTCTTTTACGTCCTATTGTTTGAAACAAGTGAGTAGATTTGTTACCTAATTTGGATATATCTAACCTAATTTAATTACACCCTTAAAATCTAAATTATTCTTTTAATACTATTATTTAGTATATAGGCATCTTGTTAAAGCACTTAAAATTTACAATAAGATATCTGTACAACTATAGAATTTATAAATCTAAGGAATTTAATTCAATTACTTATAAATACCCGAGTCAGTTCTTTTATGTAGGTAGGTTCTATTATTAACATAAAATATATGTTAATCAACAACATATACCTTGTTATATGTTATAATTTAATTGGATATGTACATTAATGAATTACATACATACATGAGCTCACGCCTGTTTCCCAGCGGGGTAGGCAGAGACAATGGACCTCCGCTTGCTACAATCCCTACACACATCATAACATTCTTCATACAAGCACGTCGGTTTAGGGTGGATCTTATTTGATCTTTTAATGAATTATTTGTTCATTTATATAGCACAAAACGAAATGGATTGGAATGAAAAAATTCTCACAGTGTATAACATTAGAGTAATCCTAAAGGGTGCTATGGTGAAACTAAATTGCATTTTTGCTATACAAATAAATAGTATAGAAATCGTCAATTTTATAATTATAGCAACCAACTATGAATATTACTAGAGCTCAGAAGCATAAGGTTGGGTGTGCCATTATACGCCTGAAACATTAAATCCATATGCTTGCCACAAACTCCAAGCCTCTATAAACGTTTGGCTTGCTTTTGGGAAACAAACATAGCCCTCCACATGCTTGCGAGTGTGTTAGTTTGTTCTGAAGAGGCAAACATGACGGACATCAAGGTTGTTGTGTCAGCCATAACATTTGGCTTAAGTTATTTTTATTATAAATATAAGTTACTAAGGCAACTTCATGCATCGGATTCCTTTTTTTTATCTTTATGATCACTATTGGTGGGGTCCCGAATGCATGGCTCTCCCTGGTAACATTTCAGGAAGTTTAAGATGTCTTTGACCAATTATTTTTCCAACAATAAACCCGTGGATCCGGCTTTAGACTTATGTGCCTTTATCGTAAATTGATACTTACAACCAAAAGCTTCTGAAGTATAATAGACATCCGTCTGTATGCTACAGAGGTCTAAATTTTTGTTCTACACAAACTACATCAACAATGGCTCATCAGTGTTGTAACAAATCATTCTATAACTGCATCACAAATAGCCAATACAAGTTGCGCTTGTAATAAAGATTCTGTGGAAAACTGGAATGCAACATTTGTTTATTCTTGGTAACTAGGTAATTCTGATTTAACTGTACTTGTTTTTGAACAGTCTATTAGGTCTTCTTCCAAAATAGGTTAGTAGTATTGTAATTAATAAACATTACTGAAATCCAATCTACAAATTGCTGATTTGGTTTGGTATGTGATAGTCTTATCCATAATAATATTATAAAGAGGAAACATTGTTTGTTTTAATTAAAAAATCCAATTTAAAAAATCTTTCAACTGGGAGCTATATTGGTGTAACCAAGAAGAATATTGTGAAGAAATGACAAATATTTTTCAATCAACAAACTATTTTTCTAAAATTATTATTGATCATGGCAAATGAAGGAATATTCTTGTAATTAGCTTATGTGTAATATTCCAATGGTTTTCAATAATCAATTTAAAAAAAAGATATTACAGTTTAATTAAAATAAAAATTAATTTATAATGTTAACTTTTAAAAAGAAATACCTATTCAAAATGATATTGTAATTTTTAAATTACTTTATTTATTAGTGTATACAAGATTACTAACTTTGTTGGGTTAGTTTGTTTGGCTTTGGAACCCTAAAAACTAAACCATTTATTATACAAATGGTTATCAATCAAATATGTGTGAGGTAACATTGACTGATATTGTCAGCTAACAAGTTGTTTGCTTATTGTAGCATTCCTTTGTTGACTAATGTTAACTCTGTTAGCCAGTAGAGATAATAGTGCCAGATTTCAGTTCCAGTATTCTGATTAATCCTAATTGTTGGTACAAGACCATGCCCATAAAGTTTCTATAGAATTTAAAGATAGTGTAAGTGAACTCACTGCAATATTTTTTTTAGTGGTAATTTATTATTCTTTATTAATATTATAAAGAGGAATGATTTAATTATTTGTTAGTTTGTATTGAATTGACACCAAAACTGCTGGATCAACTTCAAAAAATGTTTTACCTTTAGACATCTAGATATCCGGGAGTAACATAGGCTATATTCAATTTTGAAGTTCACATGGGGACTGGAATTACCCAGGTGAAACCGCGCATGGAAAGCTAGCAGTATATATACCTTGCAGGACAAAATAAGTTAAATAGGCAATGAACTATTTAATTCCCTCAGCGTGCCCGCCCACGTCATACTTTTTGTAGGGCCGATAATCGGGCAGATTTTTCCTCCGATGCTTTGACTGATTTTGTGACAAGTACCCTGGCAAGTGGAAGCGGCCGACTGTCGGTGAGCAGTGTATCGGATCGGTCGGGATGCACCGATTTTATTTCTGACCGACTTTAGTAGGATGTGTGTGTTATACTATTGCAATCAGTACATTCTCCTTTCCTCCTACAAAAACTCGGTCACTGATGATCAATGATTGGTCTCGCGTGCTCATCTAAATATCGCACCAACTGGCTTAAAGCCATAGTATTCTATATCTCTAGTATCTCTATACTCTGTAAATGCGGTAGCTTAATATTGTAGTGTGTAGGTATAGGACATTGTACCGATGGTATCTGATCCTTCTTATTTCTTAGTGTTATTTTTACACAGTTTACACAGGCCTTCTTATTTCTTAGTGTTATTTTTACACAGTTTACTACGCAAATGGCGTATTACTTCGATTATGACCAAAATTTAAACTTTCGACACCTATTCTACTCGCACAGAGCGTGGCTGGCTCGGGTACGCCGATTTTGGCGTACTATTTTTACCGCATTTTGCAAGTACGCCAGCGCGGCGGTATTTAGTCGAACGCTCGACAATAGCATCCTTTATCTAAATATGTATAATAGTCCAATTTGGATGTGGTGTCAACATATTAGGTATAACAGAGGCTTCAGTAAAGATTTTTTCTTTTTAATTAAAAGGCAATAAGTAAGACTAGACATGGCCATACCAGGACATGATAGGTATAATTGTGGCTGTAGGCAATGACAATATCATTTTTTTTTCTTTATAAAAAAGATTACTAGCAGACATTTGCTGTTTACTAGTATTCTTGTTAACCCCACTTACTAAGATAAATGCTTGTGTTACGAGTGGGTTCACGTCAGTAGTGCAAATGGGCGGGGTTCGAACCGGCGACCTCAAGATCACAAGTCCGACGCCATAGCCATTGGGCTACGGCCGCTTCAAAATATCTCAAATACTTTGATTAGTTCTCTTTATCCATAATTGACTATATATGCATGGCGCGTTTATTAAATTTCGAAAAACCGCCTGTCTGCTTCGGGCCTATGAACTAAATCAATTAACTTTCTAATCTATTCATTACAAACACTGAGACAACCTGTAGATTTTCTATGGCGATTCAAATTTGAGATTTCGACCAATGAAACGACGGAAACTTTCTGCCGCGTAATCGAAAACACGATGTCATTGGTCAAAAGATATTGATTGGACATGAGTTTATGTTGTCTAGCTGTCCTTTGATGTTGATTTATGTTATTTCAATCGAGATTTGATCTCTGTGTTGTTCTGACGTGGGATATTAATACATGTGGCAAAATGTTTATTTCGCGGAAATTAATGTGAATTAGGCATAGTTGAAATAAAAGCTGCAGAGATCTAATATTTATTGGAAAACCAGTGAAATTTGGCCATATTAGTCACAATGAATAGATTCATTTTATTATCATGTTTTGTGATTTTGTGTTTTAGCCAAACTCGAGCCATGGGTGCGTTGAGTCCTTTGGATCCATCTTCCTTCTCGAGACCAGGTGAGATATGTTTTTTCATTTATTTTACGTATAATTTGAAGTAAATACGGGTCTCAATCGCGGTACAATTTTAAGGCAGATCATTACTTTTTTATTAATCTGATATGGATTACAGCACTATTGGTGTACCTACCTACCTACATATACCTACATACCTACTAGGCAGTCAATCTCTGTGCCAAATTTTATTCAAATCAGTTGAGTTATTAAGGTGTAAAAGCTCAACAGACAGAGTTAGAGTTAGAGTTACATTTTAATTTATTTTATTTTAGTAGTAGAGATATTTCTAGTTTGAGTTATAGGAAGTACTTACTATACCTATTGCCCTATCTATCTTTTACTTATATACCTACTAGCGGCCCGCCCCGGCTTCGCACGGGTGGACTTTTATACCCTACCCCTGCCCTTCCCTACCCTACTCCTACCCTACCCCTACCCTACCCTACCCCTACCCTACCCCTACCCCTACCCTACCCCTACCCTACACCTACCCTACCCTACCACTACCCTACCCTACCCCTACCCTACCCTTACCCTACCCCTACCCTACCCCTACCCTACCCCTAACCTACCCCTACCCTACCCTACCCTACCTCTACCCAAAAGTATCCTATGTCCTTCTCGCAGTTCTTAGCTACCTCCCTACCAATTTTCAGCCAAATCGGTTCAGCCGTTCTTGAGTTATAAATAGTGTAACTAACACGACTTTTTTTTGTTTTTAAAATGTATTCTGCTATTCGGGACGGAAACAAATCCAACAAATCAAAAACCATGGCAATCGGTCCAGCCGTTCTCGAGTTATAAGTGTTGTAACAAACACGACTTCCTTTCTATATATAGATACAGCCGTTCTCGAGTTATAAGTGTTGTAACAAACACGACTTTCTTTTATATATATAGATAAAGCTCGAGAGTTTGTTTGTTTGTTTGCTTGTACGTGCTAATCTCAGGAATTACTACTCAGGATTTGAAAAATACTTTCAGTGTTAGATAGTCCATTTATTGAGGAAGGCTATAGGCTATATTTTATTACGAAGTTCCCACGGGAACGGGAGCTACGCGGGTGAAACCGGGCGCGAAAGCTAGTACTAATATATAAATAAAGCTGAAGAGTTTGTTACTTTGTTTGCTTCAATGGAAATTCAGGAACTGCGGGTCCGATAAAAAAAAAATCCGTGTTCTATAGCCCATTCGTCGATGAAGGCTATACTCTATATTTAATTAAGAAGTTTATACGGAAATGGAGTGACTCTGGTGAAACCGCGCGCGCAAAGCTCATTTTTATATAAGTGTGTTAGCAGTTTTGGTGCAGTTCTAGGCTGCTTCTATAATAATAATCGCAGTGGAACCAAAGTCCGAGAGGCTCGCGAATTGTAGAGCGACAGTTGCACAAAGAACTTGAAGGCCATATTTTTTTAAAAGCGTAATTCAAGTGGAATTTCGCACGGGAACAAGATCTATGCGGGTGAAACGGCGCGGGACAACTTTACAAATAAATGTATATAACTTTACAAATAAATAAATGTATAATAAATGGGTGGATTCGTAGCATAGGTATAGTCGCGTATATAAATGGAACATGTGGCAACGCTGATTCCATATCCTACTAATATTATAAACGCGAAACTTTGTAAGTACGGATGGATGGATGGATGGATGTTTGTTACTCTTTCACGCAAAAACTGCTGAATGGCTGTAAGTTTGCACGCGGATACTTTATAAGCTGGATTAACATATAGGCTACAAAATATACAATAGAGCAGAGTAACGCGGGTAAAACCGCGGTGCGCAGCTAGTTAATCAATAATGCTTATAAGTGCTAATAACACAATCTGATAGTAGGTATTTTAATTGTTTTTTCTGTGCAAGATTTAATTAAATTAAAAAAAAACATTTAATTTTTAGCACTACAAAAATCAGGATTAACATAGGATAGGTATATGTTTATTGAAAAGAATTTCCCTCATTTAGCTAGGCCAGTAAAATCACAATAATATTAGAATACCTACTATTTAACTGATAGCTAAGATGGCTTTCATTATTTGAATGTGTATTCAATTTCATTGTGATGTTTTTCTTTAGAACTGGCGATCGTGAAACACGTGTCTTTATCCTTGAACGTGGACTTTGAGAGACGGGTACTCAGCGGAGAAGCTACACTAAGCATCGATGTGCTCACGGACATTAATGATGTGGTAGGTGGTATAACATTAACAAATTGAGCGAAAATCTGCCTTATGACTGATGAGTAAGACAAAAAAATTAGAAATACCAAGTTTGAGAGTATTGTTGATGCTGTCAATGTCTCGTTATCTTAAGTACATATAAAAATAATATTTTGCGTTTTGTGCCGCATCTAATCATGTTACTAAGTGATAGCGTATGATAGTATTACATGGTAAGTATTTGTGTTGAAATTATTTATAATTAAACTTTAGCTTTAACCACCTATTGGCAAAGGGAAATGGGAGGTTTTTTCCATCTAGAATAAGGTAAAAGAGTATGACTCCTCCTTTTTAAATGATTAAAGAACGTATTTATAAATCTACGAAGGAGGGCGCCCTACCAACTCTGCGGAGGAGAACCTTTAGGTATCGTGTAGAAGAAAATTACTCCTCCCCTGATTGAAGTGGGGGTACCACAATTTCATGCGCCACTTCTATTCTTGCTTTACACAACGACAAATGCGCCTCTGGCCGCAGTCCAGCCCCCATTCACGGCCCTCTGCAATCCGAATCAAATTCCCTAGAAAAATCGGCCTGAAGGTGAAAAAAATGGAATTAAATCCAACAAACAGTGCCATTGATTCAATAATCCACCGATCAAGATGTTCGGCGAACCAATCCCTTGTGGACGGCAATCCAAGTACTTAGGTGCACTCTTTGACCGAAAGGCAAACTTAAAAACGCATGCGAAAAGCGAGCGTTAGAGCCGGGAGGGTGTTTTGGTAGACAAACACTTCCGTTTATACAAGACAGTCATATTAAAGTCCAAAAAAGTAGTTTGCTAATTAATTTTTATTTATTTATCTCCGGTTCCTAAGAATCCCAGTGGAATAGAAAAGAAAACGCTGCCTGCCTCTTCGTCTCGCGTCTCGTATAGATGGACAATATTTAAACTTGTGTTTTTCTCTTCCAGATCTTAGATGCTAGTAATCTTACGATAGAGTCTGTGGAGGCTGAAGATGGCTCCAAACTTGAGTTCGAGTTGGGCGACCATGTACCGAACTTCGGATCCAAACTGACAATACTGTTGAAAAAACAAATCTCTGCGGGGGACAAGTAAGTTCTTCACTTTAAATATATTTTTGTTAGCCTTTCAGTTAGTTTTATAGGTCTTCGGCAAGCGAAAATAAATCCATGTATCGCTGGAGTCATGAAAAATCAGATTCAGAAATCTTTGTGGTTCACACATTTTTGAAGTTAAGAAATATAAATATGATGACTATTCTTCATACATTTTCGGCAGTTCAAGGTGCAGTAGATACGCAACAGACGATAGATAGATAGATTTTTTTACCTAAGAAGCTATACGTGGGCATAGCATTATGCATTCTTACAGATCGCGCGTTGGTTTAAGACCGCTCGATGAAATTGTGGGGGCAATCGGCGCATGTGTTCAATCGCCCAATTGAATACTGCGCATGCCTTTTCTACTTTTGGTGATCTTAAACCACCGCGCGACCTGTACATACTATTTGACAAAATGGGGTCAAGTAGTTTAAGAAATAAATTACAAAATAGAAAATAAATCAATATGCAATTCGTCACGGCATTGATCCATTTAATGTTATATTAAAAGCCTCACGTAAAATATAAAGTGGAAATCAAGGTTAGTTAAAAAAAAAACTCAAGAAAAAAACTCCATGTTATTTATGCACAACATAAAAAGACCTAGGAGGTCTTTTTATAATTGCCCATATTGTTGATGTCGATAGGGAAAAAATAAAATGAGTAGGTATACAGTAGAATCCGTTTAGTACGACTTCGCATGCAACAACTTTTTAGCTACGTACTGGCTTACTAAGAGCCACTATGAAGGTTCATCCGTTTATTACAACGCCTGTATCGATCGACCGACGACGTGTTTACAAATAAATCGTAGTAATCGTATTTCGTTGTTACATACATAGTTATACAGGGTGTCCCAAAAGGTTAAGTAGCTGGGAAAGGGGGTGACAGGGGTGGACACAATGGTCACTAGAAAAATAAAAAAAAATCCGCTCTGGGTATTTAAAAAAAAATGGCATTTTTTAAAAAACTTAAAATTTTACACCTTGTTATTTTTGATGTTGATGTTGATGACCTTGTTGTTATTGAAGATTACATAACAGCATTTTTTTTAAATACAGCCATATTTGTAGGTACAGTTAGCACAAGGTGTAAAATTTTTAGTCTTTTAAAAAATGCCATTTATTTTTTTAAACACCCAGAGGGAATTTTTTATATTTTTCTGGTGACCCTTGTGACCATCCCTATCACCCCCCTTCCCAGTTACGTAATCGTTTGGGACACCCTGTATAGGCAGGTACACTATGTGAACATTGTGCAATAAGAATTTTGATAACGATGTTTTTTGCTCTCTGATGGTCACAAAAATATTTATATTATGTATGTGATTACTTTTAGAAATATATATAATTGTCTGTTCTTTTGTACGACCTCCGCTTAGTGTCGTTATAACCAGATTCTACTGTATAGTGATTTTTCTTTATTAATATTTCTTGAAAGAAAGAAAGTGGCCGACCTCGCAGAAGAAACAAGCAAACCTTACGACACTCTTTACTCCGCTTACCCACCCGACGATATAGTACCTCTGAAGCTTAACTCTACCAGTTCTATGTACCACCCGACATTGGCTACCTCTGCCTCCAGTTCTTTGGATACTGATGACGACTGTGGGGTCATGTCCTGCTGCTTCATACCTGTGCAATATAAGGGCACTCGGTTAGATGTTATTCTTTGTTTCAATAGTTTGTATTTGATATAGTATAGATATATAGCTTACCACGCGAGGTTTCACTCGCCTATAGCCTTTCTCGAGTCTCTTCTTTAGAATAGATTAAGAGTTTTTTAGATTTGTCTGCTAACGTAACGAGCGTAGACTTTGAGTATCTCTATAGAAAACCCAATATCCAATTGTGGTTAATATTATTTTAATAGAAATATTAACTTAGTAAATAGTAGATTTTAGTTAACATGAGATCCGAAATGTTGACAGCCTCCATAGTGTAGCGGTGTACGTCACGCTTTAAGACTAGGAGGTCGAGGCTCGATCCCCACAGAAATTAAAAGAAATCTAAAGATTTCTTCCCGGGTCTGGTTGGTTAAGTGACTCCTTACTTCGGAAAGCACGCTAAGCCCGTTTGTTATTACATTGTCTATAATAATCGTATAACAGGGCTTGGGCAGCAGTGTTTCCCTGTGTACCATCATCATCAACCCGTATAGCGTCCACTGCTGAACATGGGCCTCCTCCCGAGGGAGGGTATTTGCCATAGTCACCACCAAGAGTTAGAGCGTTGTGTTGAACAGTTTTGAAGATAAATGCTGTAAAATATAACAATAGTATTTAATATGTCCTTTTTTGTAGTTAACTTTGGTTATGAAATGTATGGTTAGAGGTAAATGAAACAATTATTGTATAAAGGAATGTCGAATAAATACTTCAATATATTGTCATAATTCAGGCTATATAAAGGACAAATATAGAGTAACATAAGATACAAATTAATATCATAGAGTAGCATATATCTAATTTAAACATACCTCACAGTAATTCTAATTTGCTTTGTAGACTTTTATCACCTCGTTAATGCTTAGCCCATATCAAATTGTTTCTTAGTTACTTCATATTTATTTGCAGGTTAAAAATTAAGATAAAATACAGCACCGATCCCTCTGCGTCTGCTCTACAATGGCTCGAACCGAACCAGACGTCGGGCAAGAAACATCCTTACTTGTTCAGTCAATGTCAGGTATATATTTAAATGGGATAAAATATAATGACCACCAAAAATATATACTTGACACCAGAAAAATAAAGTCTAAAATTATAATAGTACTAGCTATTTTAGTCACGACTGCACTTCAAATTGTATTCGAACACCAAATGTAGTTAATGATCACCAAATCTTAGCGAGCAAATTATTGCGCTATTTCTACCTTAATAAAATCAATGAAAAATGACAATCGGTTAGGTTAGGTTAGAGCTGCGGCCATACAACGCACGAGCCGAGCGAGCGAAGCGAGCGGTGCAGCGGCAGCGGCCGGCGAGTGCCAGAACCGAATAGTAAATTAGTAAAACATTTAGGTACTTTTGGTGATCATTTACTACTTTTGGGTTAACAATGAGATATTTGGAGTCATTTTGCTTAAATACGATAGCGAAATGTTAAAACTTTGGTTACAATTTTACATTAAAATGCGGGTTTAATTTTGGTGATCATTTTCAATTTTTTTCTGTTATATGTTACTATATCTGGTGGTAAGTTAAACATAAGCCTATTTAAATTGTGTGTTATAAATAGCGTGATTTTCTAAGTGTGGAATGTTCTTATACGTATTTAATATAGTGTGTTGAGTTCAATCACTAATTTATTGCGAAGAAATTAAATTTGAAACTGAACTATTCAAATGCCATACGTCAAAAAAATTAAGAATTAATACTTTCGTGAGTGGTACACATATTTTTAATAACTAACCTGTTGTACTCACGATTTGTCATCATCGGATATGTCCGACTAGTTTCGAGATCATCCCGAGGTTCATTCTCAAGGAGTAGTCGACTCGATGGCGCGGCGCCGCGCGCCGGGCAACTAACAACTCTACTACTAGTCGATAGTTATTATAAATACGTCAAAATTATGTCATTTCCTGTGGGCTTGTCCTAATTTTTCTTTTCATAATTACGATAACAATAAAAAGCACCGGCCAAGTGCGAGTCGGACTCGCACACGAAGGGTTCCGTACCATTGACAAGGTAAACAGGTGCCTACTTGCCTGTTGCCGTTATTGATATAGTATAGAGCAACAAAGGGCAACAAAATCACGTTTTTTGTATGTGAGCCCCCATTAAATATATATATATATATTTATTTTTAGTTTTAGTATTGGTTTTTATAGCGGCAACAGATTTAGGCCTCTTACGCACTATGCGGTTAGCTGGAATGCGGTCAGCCGTCCGGCTAACCGCAGGATGCGGTTGCGCTTGCGGTCACCGTCGCAAACGGTGGCCCTCAGTCGGGCCGCAGCAACCGGAGCGGTTGACCGGCTGCCGCATCACAGTGCGCATAAAAACTACTTTCTCGTACAAATATCTGAGTACGGCCAGCCACACGGCTGGCCGCATTGCGGCTAGCCGCATAGTGCGTAGGAGGCCTAAGACGTTCTCAAGTTATGTATAATGCTAACCGCAATAATTCACATGTACACTTAAGCCATAAATTAACGTATTTCTCCTAACAAATCCTAATCATGTACATATTTTCTCCCATAGCCAATACATGCTCGTTCCATCCTCCCTTGTCAAGACACCCCCGCTGTCAAATTCACCTACGATGCTCAAATAACTGCCCCGGAAGAGTTCACCGTACTCATGAGCGCTTTGAGAGGAGATGTAAAGAGAAACAAGACTACTTTCAAACAACCAATGCCTTTACCGTCGTACCTAGTGGCTATAGCTGTGGGAGTGCTCGAGTCTAGGACTCTGGGCCCTAGGTGAGTGGTAATAGAGTTTATTATTGATTGTAAGAAAACATGCAACTGCAGCCTTATATATCTACGGAGTCCTGGGCTGTACGTCAATCATAAAGGTAGACACTACTACTACGACACAAAAATTATTAAAAGAAAACTACACACAGGGGTGTGTGTAGTTTTCTTTTAATATTTTTTTAAATATAATGTTGTTGTGTAATTGACATCAAACATGTGTTAGGGGCGCCCATTGTATGATTGTATAACCTAGAGCAGTGCTGGTCGATCCCGGCAGCTATTACTGTCGATCAACTTATATAGTCACTAGCTTCCCGCGCGCGGTTTCACCCGCCTAATTTCCGTTCCCGTGGGAACTTCATAATTATATATAGCTTATGTCATCCAGGGATAGTGTAGCTTTCCAATGGTGAAATAACTTTTGAAATCAGTCCAGAAGTTTCTGAGCCTATTTACAAGCAAACAAACAATCAAATCTTTCCTCTTTATAATATTAGTGTAGAAAAAGTGATTTTGTAGTCCATTTTAGTTTTCAAATACGCCACAGACGCATTGTGTTTATCGTATAATAATTTGAAAATAATACATCATTATTAAATTTTGTCATTCGATTGGCGAGAAGTGATTCAACGATTTACTATATCTTCTTTATATATATAATTCTTCTGTGAGTGTGTATGTCACTGAACTTCTCTCAAACGACTGGACCGATTTTGATGAAATTTTTTGTGTGTGTTCAAGGGGATCTGGGAATGGTTTAGATTCACAATTTTGACCGCTGGACAATGTTTTTTTAATTAATTTTTAATTTATTAGTAGTTGCCTGAAAACCCCTTAAAACAGCCTTTTTCTTTTTCCCATACAAACGTTTTCTAACTAAAATGTAGAGTCAATTTGAGCTTTATTTTTTTGCTAAGATTTTTTAGGGTAGGTGTAGGGTAGGGTAGGGGTAGATTAGGGGTAGGTGTAGGGTAGGGGTAGGTGTAGGGTAGGGGTAGGGGTAGGGTAGAGGTAGGGTAGGGGTAGTGTAGGGTAGGGGTAGTGTAGGGTAGGGGTAGTGTAGGGTAGGGGTAGTGTAGGGTAGGGGTAGTGTAGGGTAGGGGTAGTGTAGGATAGGGGTAGTGTAGGGTAGGGGTAGTGTAGGGTAGGGGTAGTGTAGGGTAGGGGTAGTGTAGGGTAGGGGTAGTGTAGGGTGGGGGTAGGAGTACCGCATAAACGAAGTCTCTACGGCCCAGTTTATTTTATACAAATGTTTAGGTCTTTTATGTATCGATTGAGGCAGTACGAAGTCTGCCGGGTCAGCTAGTATATATATATAACGTTGGTCGATCGCACACAGTAAACAGTCGATCTTAGGTCTTATTAAGCTGGCCACCCCCACCCCTGACCATGAGTAATATTATTGCATGACACTAGAGCAAATTTTGCCATGTACATTTATTATTGCCCTCTCCTTGAGGGAAACCATTTTTGGTTAAAAACAATAATATGCCTAATTTTTAATTTTAATGTTAAGTTGAAGTTTTTATAGTATTACTGATGGCGAATCGTGTTATTAGCAACAGCTAAAAAATCGTAGTGTATACATTAGTACTTATAGATGTTATTTTCCCCTTTCAGATCCAAAGTATGGTCAGAGAAAGAAGAAATCGAACGCAGTGCATGGGAATTTGCTGAGACCGAGAAGTACTTACAAGCTGCTGAAAGATTGTGTGGCAAGTACGAGTGGAGCCAGTACGACTTACTAGTGCTGCCACCCTCCTTCCCCTACGGCGGGATGGAGAACCCTTGTCTCACATTTGTTACCCCCACCCTGTTGGTTAGTTGAATTTATTGTAATACTCGTATGTTTTTTTATTTAAAATCTATGAGAAACTTAAGAGACTCATCGCCATTTTGAAATACATATCACAATAAAAATACGGGTTAGGTATGAATATAAATTTGCTCCTTAAAGACTTATTACGGCTTAATATATCGCACACCTAGATGAAGACTCCGCTAACTCAAAAAAGTACGAGTTTCGAGTTAGTAGCTTTGATATATTTCTTGAATACTCTATAAACAGTTTTTCGTCATTTCTGAAAAATGAGGTTTTTTGAGTTGCCAGAGTCTTCATCTAGGGGTGCGATATGTTACCTACCTACAATAGTAAAAAAATATCAGTAGTGTAATTATCATTAGTAACATATTTTTTTAACCTAACAAATCTTTTTATGGGTTCCGTAGCCAAATGGCAAAAAACGGAACCCTTATGGATTCGTCATGTCTGTCTGTGTCTGTCTGTCCGTCCGTTCGTCCGTAAGTCACAGCCACTTTTTTCCGAAACTATAAGAACAATACTGTTGAAACTTGGCAAGTTTCATTATATCAACTCAAATAGAAAAAAAAAACTTTAATTTCATACGCACATACGCTTTTTTATTCTTAATATCAAAAATAGGTAGACACGTTTATTAAAATTTAGCAACGCCCCGTGGTTTTATCAAACATGGGACGTACCCAACGTACGCATTTTTAAGACTAAGCGCCAATTTTTCACAGGGCCCTACACCCATTTCGTATATTTTCGCAAAATAACTATTAAAATCATTTTCTACAGGCAGGCGACAGAAGTCAAGCAGACGTGATAGTCCACGAGATAATGCACAGCTGGACCGGTAACCTGATCACCAACAGGAATTTCGAACATTTCTGGTTGAACGAGGGCTTCACAGTGTTCTTGGAGAGGAAGGTCGGGGCCTCACTCATCAACGACAGTGTCGAAGCTAAGCGGAGCAGGGACTTCCACAGCCTGTTGGGGCTTCAAGAGCTGAGCGAAGCCGTGAGTAATTTTTTTGTCTAATATTATATGGATACGTAGGGATGACATGCATGTGACGAAAATAATGATAAATATGAAGATGAAGGGATTTTAGAAGACCAAAAAAGTAATGGATGGGACTGTGTGACAGATGACATGTGCAAGAAATGTGTGAGTATGAAAGAGACGTCTAATAGGGAAGAATGGAAGAGAATGACATATTGCGCCGACCTCAAATAATGGGAGCAGGGCAGGAAGATGATGATGATTATTGTATGGAGTAGGTACTTAGTATAGTTCTAACTAATTCAGCAATGTATTTTAGGGCCGATCGTCATTATAATTTTGGTCACAGTTCGTTCGTAGAAATCTATAATACTTAGCTGTAGACTTGTTTAAATAGTTAACAATCATCTATTATAAGTTAAATTGTTATATACTGGGTAACTGTTTTACCGTTTAAAAATAACAGACCGTGATATGTATACGAAATAGATGTCTAAGGCATAGTTATTTTATTATATTTTTTTACTGACAGTGTGAAAATCATAACGATAAAAATACGTACCTAATCAGGTAGTTATTTTACGTTACTTAAAATAGGTGCCTATAATACTATAAGATTTTCACTCTATGACAATAAAAAAAAAAAGATAAAATAACTATGCCTTACACATCTATTTCATAAACATATCACGGCCTATTATTTTCAAGACGTTACAAAAGTCATCCAGTATATATTTTATATAACAATTATTAATAGTTTATGTATTTTTTGTTTGTTTTCCAAAATTATGTATGTATCTAACTACTGCTGTCTGGGTGGATCCTGGTTTTTAACTGTGGTGATTTTTTTCTCGGTTAATATCTTGGTTAAAACAAAAATGTATTTAGTTAACACTAATTTATTTATTCTTCATTTAATGCATACTAGTCACTAAAGTAATAACAGACTATTTTTAAAATAAATTAAGTTTAAGGACATTATTATATTTATTTTAATTAAAAAAAAAACGAACATTAATAATAGCAGTTGTCTAAAAGAAATTTGATTAGTGATTTGTTCTTTAGATTCTATAATGACAGTATAATAAAAGCTCCTGCCTTATTATAATACAACTACGTAAGGGGCTTCCAAAATATATGCCATACCTTTAAAAGTAAATAAAATCATGTCTAGTGATTACTTTATATAATGAAAAAAAAATGACACTATATACATTACTACTGTTAAAAGTATGGCATAGAACCTTAAATATAAAATAATACATAATACCATAACCTATATAACCTTAAATCATATACAAAATAATTTAAAAAATACCTGCTATTTGTAGGTATCAACAGTCGGCCCATCTAGTCCTTTGACCAACCTCGTGGTCAATCTTACCGGGGTTCACCCAGACGACGCCTTCTCCCGGGTACCTTACGAGAAGGGATCGCTCTTCTTACGCTACCTAGAAGACCTGGTAGGAGGGCCTGGTAAGCATAAGCACCTGGTATTTGAATAAAGAACATGTAATTCTAGATAAACGACTTGGGAGCGACCAACCCGCTGACAAATTTGGTCGTGGACTTGAAGAATACGCATCCCGATGACGCGTTTTCGACCGTGCCTTATGAAAAGGGGTCGCTTTTCCTTTATTACCTTGAAGAACTGTTAGGAGGACCTAGTAAGTAATTGATATAAATAGTACTACTACTACTAAATAGTACTAAATAGATTTGGCAAATAACTAAAGATAAGATAAAATATTTGAATTTTTATTTGCAACGAATTGACTCAATGTCTACTGGATCAGTATTAACAATTGTTCTGTTACTGTTAGCCTGCATCATCCCACTGCTGGGCAAAGGCCTCTCCCCATGATTTCCAGCTCTTTCGATCCAGGGCTAAAGGAGGCCACTGGTCGTTTATTTTGTCCAGCTCGTCCCGCCATTTTCTACGGGGTCTGCCGCGACGCCTTCCAGCTGTGTTAGGGCTCCACGTGGTGGTTAAAATTGTTACACCAATATAAATTTATGTTTAAAACCATAATGTTAAACGAATTCAAACCTAAATCTAGAACCATATTGAAAAATGGTACATGGTGAAACTTGTTAGTTATCTATAATTACTAAAAGAATACAAAAACTCCTTGTATTATCATTATAATACAAGGAGTTTCCATTGAAAGGCGGCAAAAAAAAATGCTTTAGAGTTCCATTAAAGTGGATTTAAAACTATAGAGCGCGGATATCGATGATATATGATACCGTTGCATTAATTGTAAGCAGATATAATGTATAGCATGGTTTTACAGTGAATATAAATATTGATATTCCTTTTATTTTTGTTCCGCGAATTTCTTTAGCACTTGGAACTGTCGATTCATAATTATTACAAAATATATAATGTATAGATGTACTATTTAATATAACGCGTATTTTTATGGTCAAGACACCACGGTGCTGTTCATACCCGTGCCTGTTTTTTTGTCCGGGGGGAAATGCTGTTACGCATTCCCACCGCCGCTGCAGCGTATTCGCGCGCTGGCGGTGGGATATGAGGGATTCGCCATCTCCATAGCGTGGTATGCTAACTCATACCACGAGGAGAGGACCCTACACCACTAAAACCCCCTGGACACTCCATCGATCCGCCGTTGGCGGGGGCCGGGTACGCATAAGCAATCCGGCCCGTTCGTTCATACCCGTGCCGCCAGTTCATACTCTGTAAGGCACTCTATAGCTTACTTATAGTAGTACTCTTATGTTGTGAGCGTTATCACCTTTCAGCTTATAGAACTACTACTCTTTGCCCTAGTGAGGGTAGAAAGAGATTGAGTTTCTGCGCCACTTCAAAAGTTGACTAATCTGTTTCACAGAGGTATTCGACGACTTTCTCCGTTCGTACCTGACGCAGTTTAACAAAAAGTCTTTGGACACCGACCAGTTCAGGTCGTACCTCCTCAACTACTTCAAGGACAGTGATAAGATCAAGACTGTGGACTGGGACTCTTGGCTGCACAAGAGCGGTATGCCACCTGTCATTCCTGAGTGAGTATTTGTTATGACCACCTCCATACGTCCAAACTAAGCGTAACTTAATACAACTAACAATTTACTGAGACCGTAGATTTTATTATAGTGATGGGAATATATTGTGTTTGTGTAACATTTAAGATTTCTTTCGGGGTCTATTTGAATTAGCCCTTCATTCCTAGAAAAGGATGTTGATCATCATTGTTTACCTATATAAAGAAACTAGCTTATGCCCGCAACTTTATCTAATACCAGTATTTATTACTTATTGATATATCTACAACATTTAATCAAAGTGTATCAAATGACTCGGATGTTAAGTAGAAAGATAATTGCACAAAAGCCCTCTAAAAAAATGAAAGTCCTCAATCCCCCGACAGCGACCGCCCAGAGCCGAAGTCCAAATCCCATGGGGGACGCCCTCTTGTGCAGGTTGCTTAGTTTGTAGTTTTTAATCTTTTAATAAGGCTAGAGCCCTGCCTGGTGAGGTAGCAAAAGCCTCGGAGCTTACTTCATAAATCCGTCCGAAAAATAAACCCAATAAGTGCAAAACATTTTTTATGTTTAATTACATTTATCTTCGCAGTTACGACACTACAATGACGAAAGCCGTGGTTGCACTGCTCACAAAGCTAGAAGACCCGAGCGCCACGATCAGCCACGATGACGTCAGCACATTCACTCCTCATCAGATGATACATTTCCTACAAGAACTGATTGAGAAGCCTGCCCTACCTCTCGAGAAATTGCGCACCTTGGGCGAAGAATACAAAATCAATGGAAACAAGAATACAGAGATTTTGTACAGGTATTTTGCTTTTAAATTTGTGTATTGCAAATCACAATTTCATTAAATAGAAAAAATGGGAATACTTAACGGATTTCAGGTTTTTGTGAGTTAATAGAGAGATTCATGAGTAAAGTTTAAAAGTATGATTATAAAGAGGTACTGTGACAACAACTGTGGCTGTCATAGGAAATTATAGTTTTTTCACTAATGTATGTACTAGTTTCTGTTATTGTCTATGATATTTCCTTTGAATTTTATTATACATTATTAAGGCTTAGTTTTTTTGAGGGCATTTATGGTAGATATAATTTATCGTGCTGATAAAATTCAAATTTAACATAGTCCATACAAAGTTTGTCATAATTAAATTTGACGCCTCTATTTTTTTTTTATCTAAGAATAAAAAAAATGTCCCAAAGATAGCCACAGCTTGCACAAAATCATTTTGACATTAAATAAAGTACACATTATCACGCTGCGACCGTAATAAGGCGCTATAAGGTAATTTTTAAATTTGTTTTTTTTTTAATAACATTTCGTTTTTAGATGGCTAAGACTATGCGTGAAGAGCAAAGATCAGTCCAAGTTACCTGAAGTCTTCAATTTCTTGAACAGCCAGGGTCGCATGAAGTACGTGAGACCTCTTTACCGCGACCTCTACTCCTGGGAAGATGTCAGAGACCAGACTATAGACAATTTCCTCAAAAACGAAAAGTATATGATGCATGTTTCTGCTTACACTCTGAGAAAGGACTTGCATTTAAAGCAGTAATTACTATGATGTATTTTTACATGTAAGATAGTGTAACTTATACTATGCTATTTAATATCATGTTGACTAAATATATTTTACAACGTTCTTTAGATTTTTTTTAACCCTTCCTTGCCGTGTGATGGTCGTAAATTCCTGCCCATTTAATTGTTATCTATATATCTAGGTACATCCACGGCACTAAGCTAGGATTGCTAAACTCGTACTATTAAGTACATAAAAGATTTTGTTTTCATCCATGTCTACCGCACTTAAGAAAATCTACCATGGTAATGGCATGAAGTATCACGCTTGAGTTCGAAAAAAAAACTACTTGCCTAGAAATATATCATCAACAGCCCATTTACGTCCACTGCTGAACATGGGCCTTCTCTTAACAGACCTTGGCAAGCCAGGATCGTTGAGGGATGTTGCCATAATCATCACGCTTGGCAGACGGATTGGTGATCGCAGTAAGATGTAAACCTTGAGCTAATAGATGCTGCTGCCCATCCATCAGCCATATGTCCCTTAGTCGCCTTTTACGACACCCATGGGAGGACATGGGGTGGTCTATTCTAATCCGGAAACCACACGGCATATAACACGGCTAGAAATATATAATAATATGTACCTATAGCAGAAACAATTACCAGTGTAATAACATCATACTGTAGGCAACAACCCAACCGCCAAGTGTAGTGACTATAAAGGCACCGCCTCGTCGCAAGGCGTCCACTCGTTGTCGACAGGTGGTCCACGGGTGGACGCCGCATTATCACCAACGCCGCGTGGTCAACAAGTGGACGTCGCTTGTTCCACGATTTTTCGAGTAGTCTGTTAACAATCGGCGCATCGCCAAGTATCGTACTCGCGTGAATTATATGCGGGCAGCGCGCGGTCCACTCGGGACCCGCGCGTTGGCAACGCGCAGTCAACGCAAGGCAAGCATGCGAGGAGTTGTCACCGAGTGGTCCACCCGCCGTCCGCGCGTGGAGCACTTACTTACGACCGAGGCGATCCGGTGACGCTACGGAGTTGATATAGTGAGCGCATACCCATACTAGTTCATATAAAGAATACTAACCACAGGAGGCAAGGCGGTGCGGAGTGGGTGTCGGGTGGTTGTAATGATCAGTGACCTTATCTATAACCTATATTCGAGAGGGGTCCAGCTTTCATTGCAGTCCTTTAAGGATAAGGTAAACATTTTACCTTACCCTTTTTGATCAGCATTAAATTTCTAGAAGGACAAAATACCACAGGATAAGGAAAATGATTCCCAACAATCCCTTCTAAAAAATACCTTTTAATATTATTTGGATGTGTAAATAATAGGGTGACTAAAAGCCTATTATAAAATATCTACAAGTGGACGCGCAAAGAACATACATTTCTGAACGAATGAAAGAATATGTCATTATGTCATAAATACTTTCGACTTTGACAGTTTCTCACATAACAACCTAAAAACTAAAACCTTTCGTTCTTCATAATAAATAGGTTTAATTCTCTTTGTATAAGAATTTATAATGTCTGCAGCTAAACGAGTGCAGGTAAATACTTTTCCTTACATACCAAATAAAATTACTTAAACAAAGCTATAAATAAATAATAATCTGTAACCTATTTACTTACAAACATTTTTTTCAGCAATGGGCTGCTTTTGCTCGTTCATGGCACATATTCGACTGCAAATGGCAGGACCCATACGAGTCTGCCAACGTAATAAAGAAATATCTGATGGGAATGCACAAACCTATCTACCATCCTCTGAGTGACTGTGGCGATGTTGTAGTAGCTATCAATAGCCGTGACATAGCTCTGCGAGGCGATGAGTGGCGGAAGCGTGCGTACTTCCATCACACTGGGTACCCTGGAGGTGCTAGTTGGACCTTAGCTTGGGAGTTGCATAATAAGGACCCTACTATGGTATGTTTAGCTAGATATACACAAAGTACATGTAAATATCATTATCATCAGCCTATATAATATCCACTATTGTAAATGGGTCTCTCTTGAAAGGACTTTGCTATAATCATCATGTTTGGCTGACCACAGAATGTACACAGGTCAATGCTGCTGCTGGTTAACTGGTATTTGATTGTCTTTGATGATATCATATAATATGGCTTAACATGCTTTATGTGGCATGTGGTAAAGTCCCTTAACCAACTAGACCCAGAGAGAAATCTTTGATTTTACACAAAAAAAATTGTCTAGCACTGGAATCAAACTTTAAATACCCCTAAAATCTAGAAGTCAATAATCTCTTATCCCTTCCCCAACATCTCCCCTGAGACAAAGATCAAGTCCCACAGATGCCCTGTTACAAAAAAAAGGAATGGTTTTAAATATTTCAATTATTTTTTCAAAACGATTTGTTTCTACTTTCTACATTTAGTAGCTGTTGCTTTGACATTACAAACTCCTACTTCGAATGGTATTTTTTACATTTTTTTTTGCAGATTATCAAAAAAGCAGTATACAGAGCAATGCAGGGTAATCTCCAAAGACGCCACACAATGCAGCGGCTTCTCATTTACCCAGGTGAAACCATTCCCGAGGATGTTCTCCAAAATGTCAGCAACCAAATTCGTCAACTTCGCATTTCCCCAACTCGACTTGATCATATACCTGAAGAAGATGTTAAACAGTTTCCCAAAGTCATGGACTATCCTGCTGATTATGTACTGAAATAAATACCTAGTGTTGTATGAATATAGTAGATAAGCTTTAGTTACTGTTAATAAATTAATTAGAAATGTTGTGGTTTTCTGCTAAACCTTTTGGTTTATTTTTCATTTGATTAAAACAATTTAGTTTTAGACACCCATTGATATTTTCATCTGATTTACATTTGAAATTAGTCAGTCAATTGGATGATAATAATAATTACTTATTTATTTTCTAGTAATTGACACAGTTTTTACAAATTATATTTTAAGTGATACAAAAAATAATTAACATAGATATAGAGCATATATATGTGGGCCATACTCGACATTTGCAAGCATTGTATGACAACATTATCTATACTCGAAGTAAACAAGTCACAGAAAAACACAAAATAAACATATTTTTCTTCAAACTACCAGATATATATTGGTATAATAGTTTTGGTGGGTTGCAATAAATAAAAGACTTATTTGCTCAAAAATTGACGTTTTTATTCAATTTTTCGATAAAATGCAATGGATGTTTCACATTACTAGTGTTTTTGGCGGTGAATAGGTGTCTGGCGCAGGGGGCACGTTTCTTTCTGTTGGTAAAACCGTCGGTGGTTAAAAGGTTTACAAGGGCCTCCTAATCAGGGAAGGTATTGCCATAGTCACCACGCTTGGCAGGTGGGTTGGTGACCGCAGAACGTTGTAACACACTAGGAAACATTGCTGCCCGTTCCCTGGTACCTATATGATTATTATAGATGATGTCATAACAATAGCCACAATCGGCTTACTTCGGCAACGTGCTGTCCGAAGCACGAAGGGAAGTCCCTCAACCAACCAGACCCGAAAAAGAAATCTTAGAATCTACACAAAAAATTATTTTCCGGTGTGGGGCTCGAACCTATGACCTCCGAGATTTAAAGCGTTATTAATACCGTCAAACATGTGTCATTACTTTTATGTGTTTTATTGATAAGTACCTACTGTTCAAAAATGGAATTCCAATAATTACCTAATGTACTTATTTCTGTTTGGTGTGTACAACCTCAATAGCGAATAGACAGTCATATGTGATGAAAAAAAAACACGTGGAAGTGGCGTGGACTAAAGCACGCAAGATGACTTAAATTAATAACCTAAATAAAATAAATAATTGTAGTTTATATTTTCCTTTATTTCAAGAGATGGAGACCAAGTATGAATATTTTTTTTGTAAAATAAACCATCACAAGTTACATTTAAAATTATTGTGTTTTTAATTATGTCATAGCTGCAGCCAGCTATGTAGCGTTTGTTTACATTTTCAACGCAACAAAGGGTTGTCGAACACCTTGCCGGGACGCCTGGGTGGGGTCTCAATATTTCTGAGAACACTCATATCTTCACCGTGGTTCACGACGGGGGCAACAGCATCCTCAGCGACATCTACCACTTTAACATCATCGACTGGAGCTTCAGCCACAAGTGCGGCGATATCTTCAAAGGATACGATTTTTACATGTTGTCCTTCAGCGTTTTCGGCTACAGGAGCAGAAATGTCAGCATAGTCAACAACCTTTACGGCGTCAACGGGAGCATCGACGGGCGACTTGGCAAGGAGAGCAGCAATTTCCTCCAAAGATACAACCTTGACACCTACAGCAGCGTTCTCGTTAAGGGGAGCAGCTAAATCAGCATAATCGACAATCCTTACAGTGTCGAAGGGGGCGGCGTCACCGGAAGGTACTTCGGGCTGGGTTTCAGCAGACTCGACGGGTACGACATCGGCAAATTCAATGACACGAACAGCGTTGAAGGGAACTTCATCGGATTCAACGACTTCGGCCAAGGCAGCCCTAGGCAATGTGACGGGCTGAATCTGGGCACCCATTGCCACGGAGAGGAGTGCAAGTGCTGCGAGGAACTTCATCCTTACTGAAATGGTAAGACAAACATAGGCACTAAGATTTCGTTAATTTATGTAGTAGCTAATTTATATAGTAGATACTATAAGTAGTAACAATCTACATATCTAGCCGATTTTAAAATTAGTAGTAGATAATTACCTTTTTTTGCATGTTTCGTTGATCTATCGTCAAAGTGTTCAATTGTAATAAGCGAAATACTTACTCACTGGATAAAAAAATAGTCAATGGATATAAACTCCTTTTAGCTAACTCGCCCTGATCTAAATCGGCCAGGATTTCTTAACTATTTAGTATTGTCATAAATGAAGTTACATAGGTAGGTACGTAGTTCAGATTGTAGTTTAAATTACTTTAAATAATTGTTGTGCATTTATTTTATTTTAGTATTGAATTCCGATTAATAGTATTTTGACTAAACACTTTAATCAACCTACCAATATTCTGATTGAATACACAATTTGGTACTCACCTGTGATTTATTGTCCAACAAATAAACAATAGCAATAGGTACAACAAGGTTTAGTTTTATATATCTGTAGCCGGTTCGCCTTATCCATAATCTGGTGATAAGATATACGCCTGGGTACTTCGTTTGATTTGTCCACGTATTCTATGCTTAACAAGCGATCTGTTTATTTAGGTACAGCTACTAAATTCAATTCCATTTAATAGAAATTATTTTAAATTTAATACATTCTTACCTTAATGATGGAATGCTTGTTAAAACAGAGTAATCGTCGAATACCTTCCTGACATATAGGTATCTATTAAACCATTGCTTTTCTTATCTGTGTTAGTTCAATTTCTTGGGTCAACAACATTTCGAGAACCGCATTTTATTTTTTTATATTTCCTGATGATAATCGGAAGAATATTGCTTCGTTTTAGTTTTAAATTGCATCATAGCAGGGTATGACATATTTGGGTGTTTCCTTTAATAATATCTAGGTACGCATGACTCAAGGAAAACTGTGTAATTCAATCACACTGAATAAAAAATAAACAACTGTAGGTAATGGTGACTCAGTGGTGATAGTTGTTGCCTCTAAGATTTAGTGTTCTGGGTTCGATTCCCACCCGGTATAATTATTAAACCATTTTTTTATGCCATCCAGTTCACAATAAGTATATAACTGATAATAAAGATACATTTTGATATAATATATACCCTTGCCATATTATGGCAAGGGTTTCAGCTATTAGTGTGAACCATGAATAATTCCACCTACTGAGACTGTGTATGCTTCGTAAGTTTCCGTGTTTGTAAAGTCCCCAGCGACAGAGGATTTTTCCTAGTGCGAGAGTTATCTTATAAAACTTACGTTTAGTATCAAATAATCAGTGTTTCAAGCTAAGATAAATGATTGATCTCGAGCCCTCGACTAGATACCGTGTTAACTTGAAGTCATAACTCCGAAAATGCGGCAACTCTATAGGTAGATATTATTGTAGTGTGTAAGACACTGTACTTAGGTACTAATGGTATGTGTTCCCGACATCCTTCTTAATTATTGAAGTACCAAGTGTTATTTTTACAGTTTACGAAAACTGCCACATTACTTCATTATTTTAACTTAAATTTAATTAAACTTCCGACACGTAGGTTAGGGTTGGGATACCTACGTCCCGGTACGCGGGGACATGTCCCGGTTTCGAGCGTCATGTCCCGGTGTCCCGGCTAACAAGGCAATGTTCCCGGTTTATCCTTGTAGACTAATCATTTATCTAAGGTTACTAGCAATTTTATGTAGATATTAGGTCTCAGATCTAAAGTTACCTAGGTACTTCATTTACGAAGAATTTTTAATGAATAACTTATGGAAATATAGAATAGGATTATTGAAATTTCGCAAAAACCATTTGTTTCAATGTTTCAATTTATTGAACGGTACCTATACACAATATTCTTATAAGTAGGTAGATAACAAATATCTTTTTTTACAGCATTTTAACCAGTTTAGCTGAGTGGTGCGTCGACAATTTTGACGGCGAAGTCTTCTTCAGCAGCTACTGGCTGTTCAGCAACGTCAACCACTTTCACAGTAAAGACGGGAGCGTCAGCCAACTCAGCAGACTCCACAATCCTTACAGCATCAACGGGGATTTCAACTTCAGCATTTTCGATAACAGGAGCAACTACTTCGTCGACAGAATTGACAACTTTGACGCCTGCAGTTGGAGTTATGTCAATGGATTCAATAACTCTTACACCTTGGAATGGAACTTCTTCTGCGATGTTGCCGAGTTTGATGGCCTCAATGATAGCTTGTGGGATTATCACGGGCATTATGTTAACAGGTTCGGGTTGGGCCACGTAAGGTTGAAGGACCTCAGGCAGAACGACAGGGGCATAGGCGACCTGCACAGGGACGAAGGAAACGCGCGCAGATTCAACAACACGAACACTTTCGACGGAAGCTTCACGTTCCAATTCTCCACGTTTCATCGCTTCCACGATCTCTTGAGGAACCATCAAGGGCAGAAAGTCAATGGGCTCAGGCTGAGGCACGTAGACCTCGGGCAAAGCAGCCTTTGGCAAAGTAACTGGCTGAGCAGCCACCGCTACGGTTAATAGAGCAAACGCTGCGAGGAACTTCATATTGCCTAAAAGTAAAAATAGCCGGATATTAGGTATTCCACAGACGCACTACTCGTCAATGTATATCTCTTATAAGCTAGTAGGTAAGTGGAATTCCTCAACTAACTACATATAATCATTTGACTGTAAAGTGATTTCCCACCAATGGATGTTTATTTTTGTTCGTTATCTATTTAAGAAGTCAATATTCCTAATTTAAATAATAAAGATATTTTATAAATATATTAATCTAGTTTTAAAGAAAATTTTACTCTACATTGCAATTCATATGACATATAAAAATTCTTATGAACTTAAAAACACTGAATAGGTCCTCTTCAATACCTAAATAATTTAATAATAATCTGTTATTTATGTATATATGCGAAAATGAACTTATGTTGTAGGAAAAACAAATTAAGTAGGTAAACATATAAAAAAAAACCTTTACACTTCAGAAGACACATTATTGAACTTACCTGTGTTTTTGTCCAACAATACACAATACTATTATTGAGCTCAACAAGATTTAGTTTTATATATGTCTAGTACGCTTGCCTTATCCTTAACATGGAGATAAGATACCTATTCAATATTGTCCTAATTTATTAGCGACTCGTAATTAGTAATTTATTGTAAATTGGCATTTGGGCGGGAAAACCATTTTTTCAGGCTATTTTAAATTAATATGTTTGCTAGTGATGAAAATTTACAAATCAGAATTTAACGATTTTATACAAAGATTTTTTTTTTTAATTTTTAATTTTATTTGTTTATACTTTATTGCACACAGAAAGTTAAATGACATAAATTGTATAAATTAGAAACAACATGTAGGTACAAAGGCGAGCTTAATTCAATTATGAATTCTCTTCCAGCAAACCTTTAGGAAAGAGATACCTACATGATAATTAGTGCATAGCAAGTGTACAACAGATTTAATTAAGCAATTTGTTACTTTAGATCTACATCTACTTTATTGTTACTTAGATACATACATACAAAAATGTCAAAATTGTTTTTAATTAAATTACATTTCAATGTTCCTACCTACAATATACCTATTTTTTGTTTTAATATAATTTAAAAGCGAACATCAACCATAAACAGTTTTTTATTTATTTATCGTAATTGTCTTCCAGACTTATAACTTCATACTAGTTCATACTTACCTATATATGGACCCTGTTATGCAGAAAAGATCCAACCAACGCTTAATTGCCTTTTGGTTGGATCTTTTCTGCATAACATGGACCCTGTTATGCAGAAAAGATCCAACCAACGCTTAATTGCCTTTTGGTTGGATCTTTTCTGCATAACAGGGTCCATAATTATGATCTAACGATAGTCATAGATACCTCATAACACGCATTTCTTTAACGAGTTATGCACATAAAATAAAACATAACACCATAGGAGGCAATAATTCAAAAAACGCACCTGCGTTTATTACCGACTCATGGCAACGAAGCCTAAAAAATCTTCACATTTTATCATACCTATTTTATTTAAATAATTAAAAAAGTAATGATGCAAGTTAATCATTTCATTACATAGGCAAACTTTTGATCTATATTAACGAGAGAAAAGATTTCATTGGTGAAGTAGGGATCGATTTCAAAATTATTTCATCATTACAAAGCTATGTTATCCTGGAGGCTATATTTAATTATGAAGTAACTCCGGGAAAGGGTGCAACGCGGGTGAAACCGCGTGCGGAAAGCTAGTGTTTGAATAAAATGGTAACAAATAGGCTATAGACACGTAATCAGGTGTTGGTATTTTTAAAATTATTAAACATGAATTAAAAGATAGAGATAGGTACACGTAATTAAGTATTAAGAGATTATAAATGCTTAGTAATTGATTTAATTTTCTTATCATGATTATTTCCTACTGTACAAATTTATATCTTTGTTATTATATTAATAATATTTTGAAATAATTTAGGTTTTTTCGTATGTACAGTGATTGAGCATTTTGACAGTGATAGTAGGTAATCCGGTGGACTTTTTTTTACCTACTAGCAGACTTTAGCAGTCTATTATAATTTAGTAGTATTCTTGTTAACCCCCCGTGCTAAGCTAAATTGCCTGTGTTACGAGTGGGTTCACGTCGGTAGTGCAATGGGTAGGGATCGAACCGGCGACCGGCGGCTGGAGTCGTTGGATATTTCGTTAGCTTCGCTCGCATCGCTCGTCAGCGATTAGTCGGTAGCTCGCGGTGTGAACCGAAGTATGTAAAAGAGGTGAAACGATGTTCGCCCGCCTAGCTCGCTCGCCCGCCCGCAGGCGGTGTGGCCCGCGCTTATCCTTCGTATCCTTACTAATATTATTAACGCGAACGTTTGTGAATATGTGTGGATGAATATTTTTTACCGTTTCACAACTGATCGGATTTGGTTGAAAGTTTGCACGCGGATAGTTTAGCACGCTGGCTTTTAAACCTATATGTTAATACAGGCTTCAAAGCATTACGCTCCGACCCATTGGAGCAGTGTAACGCGGGTAAGCCCGCGGGGCGCCTTTGCTTCTGTGGCATTGGGGATGCCTAGTGAGTTCCCTCCAGATAAAATTTCCGCTGTAGGTAGGTACTTAAAAAAGTGCATTAATACTTTAAATTAAAAAACATTAATAAACTCTTTCCATTAAATTTATTTTTTTATCTGCACTAGAGGCTAGTAGTTACGGCATTGGCTTCGGAGTCTTGGTGTTTTGGGTTCGATTCTCACTCGGAACAATTATTGTGTGAACCAATAGTTGTTGTGATTTGTGTTGGAGAATTTCATGTTTGTATAGTCCCAGACGCATGGATTTAAAGTGCGAAAGTTATCTTGTCAAATAAAAATAAATAAGAGGTAAAAATAAATCAACAAATTTGAAATGGAAATCAACATTATATACTTTATTCATAATTATTCATCTCTTCCATTACACCAAATTACCACTAAAATATATTTGGCAATATAAAAAATAAGGAATACATTAGACTCGATTTTTTTCAATCATACTACCTAATATTCATATCTAAGGTAAATATTTTGTTACGGTCAGAGTTATCAATTTGGGCATCTGGAATTTCATACATTTCAATAATAAACACAGGGGAATAACTAGTTTATATACTTTAATTCCGAAGAAGGAAATAACATAAAGTTGATAATACCTCCTTTTAAAAATCCCGAAAGGATTATAATTCATACCAATGATGAACATGGGCCTCCTCTTAACAGAACTTGGCAAGCTAGGATCGTTGAGGGATAATGCCATAATCACCACGCTTACCTAATAGATGCTGCTTAACATCCTCAAGCAGCCTTAGTCGCTTCTTACAACACCCATGGGAAGATACCCCGCCAGCGACCGCCCTGAGCCGAGGTTCAAATGCCACTGGGGACGCCCTCTTGCGCAGGTTGCTATGTTTATAGTTTATCAACAATTCATTTAGGCTGGAGCTCTACTCGCCTTTATGCTCAGTGAAGTAGAAAAAACTAAATAATGTCCGAAGGAAACCCATGGAAAGACATATTAGGTCTATTCTAAGCTGGAAACTACATGAAATTATTGTTATTACGTTTAAATCCCGGGATTTTAAGTCGACGAACAATTCAATCAATGTCAATGGACATTGTTTATAGATACTATTACTTTTTTCCAGAATTATAATTAAGTATGTATGATACTTTAGAAGGGTATTATCCACTCTATGTTACTTCCTTCCTCGAAGTTTTGGTAAATAAACTCAACCATTTTTCGGTCTCCGACAATAAACAACAGCATAGCCATAAACGTAATAAAATTAAACCATTCGGAGATCGTATAACAAAACGTTTCAATTTTTTTCATCAACTAACATAATATTATAATCTCCAATTTAATACTTTGACTGTAACATACGCGATAACCATTCTCTTGGAATACAATCCTAATATGTAATATTCTTAAAGATAAAAAAAAACAAATGACTATATAAAAATATACAATGAGGATAATAACAAATCCTTATGACAAATTAATCGACAAAGCAGTAGAGCGGGTGTAATTGGTATAAAATTGCACTATAGTATAATTCCATAAATATATATATGACCAAATAGCGAACCACCCTTTGCACGGTTGCAATGCTGATGTATTATACATATATCTTCCTCTTTAATCAGTCTATCTATTAAAAATCGCATCAAATCCGTTGCGTAGTTCTAAAGATCTAAGCCTACATAAGGACAGACAGACTGCGGGAAGCGACTTTGTTTTATAGTATGTAGTGGTTAGTAAAGAAATATTCTATTATATCAAAGTAGTAGTATATTATATATAAATGTGCAATGCGTACTAGGTACAGACGAAATTAACCCATATCTCTACAAAATAATGTACATATTTCTATAGACATTAAAAACTTCTATCGATACGCGCGTCTGCTAGCGGCAGGTACTTAATTTCGATTCCCATGCTAGATAAATATTTCAACAGGTGTCTAGAACGAAATTATTAGTTTTTGACGTGTTTAACCAATGTACAGAAGTAATTACATTTGAAACCAGCAACCGCTGGCGTTCAATTTTGTTCTAGGGATCCTTTGGTTATGCCCGGTAAAAAAGTACCCGTCGATTTATATAAACCATAAGTCTGACTTTATATCGTGAGTTCAAAAAATACAAGTAGAATTAAAACTGTAGTGCATTTTCATACCCAGCTTGTGCATTCGCATATGCAAATTAATCTATAATAATATGTTTAAATCTAAATGCTTATAAATGATGTATGGAAAACTTCCTTAAAGGAATAATGACGACTTGCTATGATCCAGATCCTTTAGTTAGACATAGGAATAGATCACAATTTGTTACAATATTATACTTATTACGATAACACAAAACTGAAGACTGTCTCACTGAACATTAAAGGGACCATAGATAAATGAGTGATCTTGCTCGACTGGATACCGCGCTCTTAACACCATAGCTCCGTAAATGCGGCAACTCAATATTGTAGTGTGTATAAGACACTGTACCTGTATATGAACCCGATGTAGTCCTTATTTCTTGTAGTGTTATTTTTACACAGTTTACTTCGCAAACTGGCATATTACTTCGATTATAACCAAAATGTAATAAAACTCTAAGACACGTATTCCTTGCACAGAGAGTGACAGGGTCGGGTACTCCGATTTCGGAGTACAATTTTTCTGCATTTGTCATATACGACGGCGGTATCTAGTCAAGTCATACCAATCATTTATCTAAGAAAGGGACAATAAACATCAAAGAAGGAATAAGAAATAGGAGCAGTACAATATTACTCAATGTTAGACAAGTTATCAAAAGTATTGGGGCAGATCCGCACTACGTATTTTCGTCGGTGATGCTGCGATACCGCGCAAGTAACAATAATTAATAAGGTTGAAGATTAAATGTACCAAAATAATATAAAAGCAAATGAAAATATTTCTTTACAGATGAAATTATACCTTTTTAGCAACTGTCAGTTCCACGGTATCCATATATACAATACGTTATGCAATTCCTTCTCGGTCCGGACAAGTACTGATGGTATAAACATGCACTCATACATTCCTTACTTGATAATACTATACCACACCGAGAACTGTGAGCAGAATTATATTGTGGATCGGCCCTAATTCTGTTTATGTTATAAAAGCAAAATTTATAGATGGCGTTGAAGTTGAAGCTTGAAGTTTATCACAAAACACGCAAGTTACATTCAACACCTTCTTAATGTATTGGTATATGTGAAAGGCGGTGCTTGAACGGTATTAATATGAGACAAAATAAAGCAAATTAAAATATAATATAAGCGCCAATAATACCTAAGATTGTAACGTTGACAATATTATTTACGTAAGTTTGTTCATACAATTCTTAATAAATCGAAATGTCTATCTATACAATAAGTTTATGAATCGTTTAAAATCTCTATTAATTCTACATTTTAACCTATCACTTATGTATTTACAGAAAGTTTGGAGAATTACAGGACAGGCTTCAATTTCTACAAAATATGTAAAATATATATTTTACATATAAAAACGTAGAGATCTATATAATGAACGAACGTTTAAATTGGACCTTTAAAAATCATTGTAACTAGCGACTGCGTGCAATCTAAATTGAACTGTAACAATTCAAAAATAAGTCTTACATTTGTTTAACGTAATATTCAATATAACATGGTTTATATACATGCACACATTAAACTTATTATTACGCTAATAATAACATATGTTCATGTTGAGAGTAACGTTAGAAAATAAATAGGAGATGCTAGGACATAAATACAATAAATTTCATTGTTTAATATTTTAAATTTGGAATGTAACATTATTTGGCATTAAACTTCGTAAAGAAGAAAGGTGTTTACTAAAGCATTTGAATATACTTGATGGTATATTTTCATTATGGTAAGCATAGCCAATATTTTAGAATAGAACATAAGTTAAGTTCAAATAAATTTTATTTCATGACATAGGTTCTGGGAAACGGCTCAGTAGCATTGATCTCAATAAGTTAAGGGTCTAAACCCTAACACGTAGGTACTCGCATAAAGGTCTAACAATTTAAAAGTCAATTTCGAAACTAAAGAAACGAATATAAATAAACTTTTTTTAAATAAAAAAAAACTAATTTGTTTATGACAACGCCATCTAGATGCGAAATAGCAAACGAATTTATAAGATGTTATCAACTAGATGGCAGTTTAGAGAGTTTTTACATTATTATACCACTTTATAAAATTACTTTAATCCATAGCCAATGTATTTATTATGATTTCTATAATATTAAATACTAGAACTCCTAATTAAATATTTATTTTAATGTTATTTTAGTACACACAATTTGACGTAGCAAATTTATAAAAACACTTTCGTTTCACTGGAAATATAATTAAATTTAGGTTTGTTTATTCATTTTCTATCGTTACCCATACAAGCGTTGCTTTTTATATTATATACAGTAAAAACCGCTTAATATACCACACTTAATCAAGAGCTTAACAAATTGAGCTATGTTGGTAAAACATTAGTATAATCAGGTAGATATCTAGACCTCAGAAGCATATGGATGTACTATTTACTTCAAAAGCATGAGGTCATAAGTGCCAGTTTACGATAAAGTCGCATATTGGTACATCCGACCTAATTCTTCTGAGCTCCAGATATAAATACTAACTTGAAGATAATATTAAATTAATTTAAATATTTAATTTATATACATATGTATACTGTTTATGGATGGCTCATTGCATTCTCCTAAGTGACGCGGGATTCTAACATTCGTACGCCGTATTGCTTTACTGCCATTGCGCAGGTCAGGTGTTTTAAGGCTTAAGTACTTGTTTGTTTCCTTGAATGCGCTAATTTTAGGAACTACTGGTTCTATTTGTAATTCATTCAGTGTTAGATAGCCCATTTATTGAGGAATATGTATATATAAGCTAGCTATAAGCTATATGTAATTATGAAGTTCTTACAGGAATGAGAGTTATGCGAGTGAAACGGCGCCTAGTGTTAAATATAAACACAATTGGAGTGACGAGTGTGTCGGTTAATTTTAATTGATTATATTAAGTAAAAATTATGCAAGGAACATGCAAACAGCAATTAAACATTTGAAATAGATCTAGTAGTTTCGGAGCTAGCAATGCAAACAAACAAATCTTATCTCTTTTTAGATAAACATTTGTAGTAAAGTAACTGACATTGGAACGCGAGTAATTATAGTTTAATTACACTAAACAAGTATATTTTCGCATATAAATGAATATCAATATAGGTCATACGTATGTGTTATCAATTGGGGTCACAATTGTAGAACCACTTACCTAACAAAATCCTTTTTCAAAATATCGCGGTGCAAGCGATTCTCGCCCGTACCGTACCGTTAAAAGTTACCGATAGAGCAATACTGCATAGAATTCTTTGCATATACACAGTATACATAGTTTTTTTAATATTTAGTCTAATATGTGGTAGTATTAAGCGGTTCGCACGGTGTAGTTACATGTTAGTGGCGCTGTGGCCGTCACTCCCCCACTCATTTGATGGCCCGAGCCTCAGGGAGAAACGCGTCCCAGTAGCGGATTGCCTGTGGAAAAATATTGATATAATATACATAGTAAAACTATTATAATTCACTTTATCAGCAATTTACGTCCACTGCTGAACATGGGCCAAGGTCTAGGAGCTTAATAGGCAAGTCAGGGTCGTTGAGAGATGGGCCGGATTGCTAATGCGTACCCGGTCCCCGCCAACGGCGGATCGAAGGAGTGTCGCCGATCCGTTTTAGTGGTGTAGGGACCTCTCCTCGTGGTATGAGTGTCGCATACCACGCTATGGAGAGGGCGAGTCCCACATATCCCACCGCCAGCGCGCGAATACGCTGCAGTGGCGGTGGGAATGCGTAAACGCATTACCACCACAAAAGGTGTCTGTGAGGGATTATTGCTATAATCACCACGCTTGTCAGGGTGCAGTAAGATAGAAAGTATCCTTGAGCTGATATTGATAGATGCTGCTGCCCATCCATCAGGTGTATTTCGCTTAGTCGCCTCTTACAAAACTCATGGGAAGATATGGGGTGGTATATTCTAAGTCTAAAACCATACGGCCAAACTATTATAATGGTTTGGGTAACATATTATTGAGGACTAGCTGCGCCCCGCGGTTTTACCCGCGTTACTCTGCTCCAGTGGGTCGGAGCGTTATATTTTGTAGCCTATATATGTAAATCCAGCGTATAACCTATCCTGGTGCAAAATTTCAGCCAATTCAGTAGTTTTGGCGTGAACTCTTGCACAAACAAACATCCATCCATCCATACTTACAAACTTTCGCGTTTATAATATTAGTAGGATAGAAGGATGGGAATTGTTGTTTAATTTTCAGGATTATCAACATAATTACCCTTTTACTTTATCAGCCGGATTACGTCCACTGCTGAACATGGGCCTTCTCTTAACAGACCTTGGCAAGTCAGGGTCGTGGGGGACATTGCCATAATCACTATGCTTATCAGGCAGATTAGTGATCGCAGTAAGATGGTGAGTATCTTTAAGCTGATAGATGCTGCTGTCCATCCGCCAGGTGTACTTCCATTAGTCGCCCCTTATGACACCCACGGGAAAACAGGGTGGTCTTTTCTAAGCCCAAAAAAGTGACAAGTCTACAGTGGCGGACTTACACATTTGCCGCCAGTAGGCTCTTATTGCCGCCCCCTACAGACCTTAAACTAGTTACCTATAGTTGCCCATACCAAATTTTATTTTTAAAGTATTTGGTATAAGGAACGGGCGCTGCCCGCGGTGATTCATTCCAAAAGCTGACCAGCTGGTCAGATTCACGTTGAGACAGATGCACTCTTCAGACGTTGGAGTATTCTGTTCAATATCATATAGCCTACCTACTTAGTACTAAAAACACTACAATAATGTAATGTGATTTAAACATTTGAATGTTTAAATCTAGAAAATTTTAGACGTATACATTTTCTTTTCCAGTAAGAAAAAAATGTGGGACAAATTTGCCGCCCCCCTAAAATCTGCCGAACTAAGCTCCAGCCTACTGAGCTTGCTGGCAAAGCCGCCACTGCAAGTCTAGCCAATTGGTAAATTTATTAGTTTAAGAAACTTAAACATATGTACCTGTGCCTGATGTTTCATATGCTCGTCGAGATAACGTAGCAGAGTAGCTCGCAGCTCCGTGAGCCGCGACTCGTCCCATCGCTCCAGTTCCTTCTTGATCACACGAGATATCGTGTCGAACTCTTGTTGTCCACGCTCCACTTTAGATTCCCACTGGAAACGAATATACAATAAATAACATGACACCTTTATCACATCAGCCCGTATAACCTCCACTGCTGTACTCCTGAGGGAAGGTTTTTGCTACTTCACCGGGCATAAAGGCGAGCAGAGCTCCAGCCTAGATAAATGATTTAAACACTACAAACTAAGCAACCTTCGCAAGAGGGCGTCCCCTGTGGGACTTGGACCTCGGCTCAGGGCGGTCGCTGGCGATAAGATTGAGGCATTTTGACGTTTTGTATTTTAGGGAAGTTTTGTGCAACTGTCGCTCTACTTTACAGTTCGCGGGCCTCTCGGACGTCGGGTCTACGCGGGCATCGGAAGGTTCTTTTCAAACTAAGGGTCGGGAGGGATAGCTTGGAGGGTTGGTGACTTCAGCATTATGTCGTAACACCGTATATGGCATAAAACTCTTATATTCACCAATTATTATGACTATACAAGTAAACATTTAGTAGCAATTTTCTGCAGCGAAATTGTTTTGTCTTGGAAGTACAATCAATTTATAATGTAATATTTACAATAAGATAGTTGATTCATTTTCGACATGTCTCTAGACAAAAATATGGTATTTATTTTATGCTTAAAAGGCTTTCAACGCCAGAGCCAAACAGAATTTTTTTCATACTACAACTATGACATCATAAAACAGCATGTTATATAACAACAACTAAACATAGCCTAAAAAAATATTGTCCCCAAAAACTTATTAACTACTCACGAGAGGTTTTTTGTTCTGATTGCGTAATAACTCTCTCCTCTTAAGTCACTTTGTATGTTCAAGTCTGTTTTTTTTTGTAATAAAATAATAGTTTGTACCTCAATAATCTCGTTGGCGGATTGTTCTATTTTCTCGGGTCTGTTGGCGAGCTCGGCCTTCGCTTTGTTCTCTCGACGCTTCGTCAGTTGCATTTGAGCGTGTTGCCAATTTTGGAACACCTGTTAAGTACAAGTAAGATGTTAGAATATTGATGAAATAGTAGGTCTTTGATGCCGGAATAGATTTCTGTTTTAGATGTTATAACATAACATGGAGACGTACAGCAGATTGTACTTTCCGATAATCGGAGATAGTAAGGCCCAGATGGTAAGGAATTGTGGACTGTAAAAGGATTATTGCCGTAGTAAATATCTATTTATTATTTAAAAAGTACAAACAGTGTTCACATGGTCGTGACGGACAATTACTTCTATTGTTTTTTCTTTTTGAAAATTACAGAAAAAACAAATGAAGTAATCGTTTCGCGCGCTTTATAGTTTGCTCAATGGTCTGTATTTGTATTAAAATGTGGTTTAAACGTTTTTAATAAGTTTATAGTTTTTGTATGAACAGGCGAGATTTCAACTAAGTCGAAAAAATCTTTGACTTTACACCAAGAAATTTTCTAGTGAATCAAACCCACTACCCCAGCAACAAGGATGGGACTTATACTTCTAATGCTGCCTTCAAACCTAAGCCACCGGCTTAAAATAAGGTGGCAAAACGGTGGCTATCTGGCAGCACTCTCCGTCCATTTAGATGCAGAAATTTTCCAACTCACAACTTTTAAGCCGCTGGATTCACCACTGTTAAAGACCGCTTAAGCTATGGGTTTCTAATTGGTTGAACAGTAGTTTATACATTGAAAAAAATCTTTCTTCTTTATTTGTTAGCGTCCTGTTTAGGTGGGACATATCACAGTTAGATTAATAACACTCTGTCATTGTTAAGGATAAGTATTGTTAAAACGAAATACACTAGCCTCCGCGACACAGGGAATCCTAGTGTGGAGGTGAGTGATCATGTACAGCCAGCAAAAGAGATAGGTTTACACCGTCAATATGTAATAATGTATATAAACATGTTTTCGTCAGTACAACAGCCGGTAATTATTTATGGGCAAAGAGTTCGCTGCTAGCTGTGTTCAAATATACATAACAGTTAAGTCTTCTCATAAACGTTTACATATAAATTTAAAATGCGTTTTACGGGGTGTAAACCTATCTCTTTATTTAGGACATAATAGGCCTCCCTCGTGGATTTCTAGTTACTACGGTTGAAAGCGGCCTGCATCCATTGCATTTTTTCTGATAACTACAACGTTATTATTATTACCTTGACTCTCTCATGGAAAACGTCTTTGATAGCGCCGATAAGGCCGAGGTAGTCTTTGATATGTTCTGTTAGCACGAAATAGTCCGTATTAGACTGCTCCAGTCTCAGATGTTCTATCTGTTGACGAAATAAACAATATTGTAAAAATATGTGTCAGTATATCAAAAGAATTGAGAAAACATTGTATGGAAATGAATATTTAAAATCAATTTTAAATGGGCAGTTAAAGTGCCGCAGTTTCTACCGCAGTCTTACATAATAATATGGCAATAAAGGCTGCGTATCCATCTGAGATGAATCAGGGATGTGTTTGTTGAAAATCAAGGAAAGAATCGCTTGAAAAGCTTACGACTTTTTATGGTCCATTTTAAATTGTAATAGCCTTTAGTATAAAGGTACCAAGGTTGGCCCAAGGGTTGCCCCATAACGGAAATGTTTCTACAACGAACACGGCAAAGCAGAAGTGGACCTGGCGCGTGTCGGTCGATGTCACATGGCTAGTTGTCATCGCTCGCTGTGGGAGTATCGCTATCTCTCACCTTCTCGTGCAAGTCGGCGGTGTGCAAGAGAGCGCGCAACAGTGGCGTGTGTGGTCCGGTGTCACGTGGCTAGTTGTCGTCGCTCGCTGTGGGAGTATCGCTATCTCTCACCTTCTCGTGCAAGTCGGCGGTGTGCGAGAGAGCGCGCGACAGTGCTGCGTGTGGGCCGGTGTCACGTGGCTAGTTGTCATCGCTCGCTGTGGGAGTATCGCTATCTCTCACCTTCTCGTGCAAGTCGGCGGTGTGCGAGAGAGCGCGCGACAGTGCTGCGTGTGGGCCGGTGTCACGTGGCTAGTTGTCATCGCTCGCTGTGGGAGTATCGCTATTTCTCACCTTCTCGTGCAAGTCGGCGGTGTGCGAGAGAGCGCGCGACAGTGGCGCGTGAGGGTCGGCCCCCGACAGCGCGGCTGCCGCTCGGGCCGCGTCGTGTGTCCTGATAGCCAGCTCCCGTCGCTCGCCCGCGAGAGCTTCGCTCGCGGAGAGTGCTCGACGGAGACATGCCTCTAATGCCTCGATGCGAGACGCTCGCTCTTCGAACCACTGAAGGCATACCATCATAATTAATCTGAGAATTGATATGGCTAGTGACATTTCAGGATGACACAACTGATGCAAATGTCTATTTTGGCTGGTGGATTTGCACGATAATATAATATCATGTGACATCCCTCTTTTCCAGGGAGAATGTAATTGCATTCTATTAGGCAGCGGCGGTATATGTAGAAGTCCCCTTTCCATAATAAGCTAATCATACTACGAGGAGACATTTTACCCCCTAGAACCCCCCCGATGCTCCTCTGAAAGTCATAAATGGGGACACCGGACACTGCAGAAACTAGACATGTTATATATCTTTTTAATCTGCCTTACTTTTTAGATAAAAAAGTTTTTATATTCACGTACACTGATTACAGGTGAAATGAAAACGAAAGCCTGTAATAGGTTTACGTGAATAAATACAATAATCATATATAATATTATTTTTATAACTATGCGTCTAAGTTCTGTCCTTTGAGTATGTTATTATTTTTACGGACTATAATTATATCGAAGAGCGCGCTTTTTATTGCTACCACCGGTTCCAATACGCCCCAACTGAGAAGACCCGGTGAAACAAACTCAGTGGTATTCTACTGCCGGTTTCAGCGCGGCCTCATCGAGAAGATCCGGCGAAACATACTCAGATGGGTATGTCCAAGAAGTTTTGGTTCAGTTACATTTATTATTTAGTTGGCATTCACAATTTACCAATTTAGGTTGTATATAATAAAATATAACATTGTGTAGCCTAAGAATGAAAAATAAGGAGCAAACTAATCAATAAACTGTTATATTATTATTTACAACATTTATCTTTACTCACCGGGTCAGACTCGTCCATCCTGTAAGTAATCTTGTTGACAGTCTCGCCGACCTTGTTGAACAAACGCAACACTCCTGCGCCGCTCAGAGCTGATGTACTTGTAGCTTTGGGCAGCTCTGTGTCTGTTAATATATTGTATGTTTTACTAAAAGGCTTGGAAATAAAAAGTAGATTCTAACTAAAGCATACCGTGTGGTTTCCGGCTTAGAATAGCCCACCCCATGTCTTCCCATGAGTGTCGTAAAAGGCGACTAAGGGACATATCGCTGATGGATGGGCAGCAGCATCTATTAACTCAAGGTTTACATCTTACTGCGATCACCAATACGTCTGCCAAGCGTGGTCATTATGGCAATATCCCTCTACGATCCGGGCTTGTCAAGGTCTGTTAAGAGGAGGCCCAAGTTCAGCAGTGGACGTAAACGGGCTGTTGATGATGATGATGAACTAAAGCATGGTATGAAAAGGCTTATTTCTTTTCGAATGTTTTTTGATGGCTCAGAATGCATTCCATTGCCATAATAAAAATACGCTTGGGGATGTAGCAGTCAGAATTATCTATATGACTGCACCAGGGCCTCAGTGGTTACGGTAGTTGCTACTGAGACCTGGTGTTCTGGGTTCGATTCCCACTCGGGAAAATTATTTGTGTCAACCACAAATAAACGGCTTAACGTGCTTTCCGAGGCACGGAGGGTAGTCCCTCATCCAACCAGATCTATTACCTGACTCAAGAAATTCCCGGAAGTCAGGGTCGATACACAGCACGGGGTGCTGCGCCACGCGGTTGAGGAACCGCTCTAGGGCTGCGCGCCTCCGCTCCACAAACTGCGACTGTACACTGCCGGGGCCCGTGCTTCCGTTGGCGCTCTCCGTTGAAGGAGTAGAGGTCATCTTCAGCTTTGTTGTGCCTTAAAATATAATAAAAATAAAAAAACATGTAATTAGTTATCGGATATGTCCGACTATGGTTTCGACCTCAGTTAGTTGCCCGGCGCCGCGCCGTCGAGTCGACTACACCTTGAGAATGGACCTAGGGATGGTCTCGAAACTAGTCGGACATATCCGATGGTGACAAATCGTGAGTACAACCTAGTCAATATAAATATGTGTACCACTCACGAAAGTTTAAATTCTAAACAAACTAAGTAATTTGTTACGTTTTTGTATATTTTTTTTTGTATGTCATATTAACTTCAACTATGCTACAGGACATATTTAAGGATGTTCATTTAAATGATACGCTTTAGGATAATAAAATCGGGATAAAATATAATGACCACCAAAAATATATACTTGACACCAGAAAAATAAAGTCTAAAATTATAATAGTGCTAGCTATTTTAGTCACGACTGTACTTCAAATTGTATTTGAACACCAAATGTAGTTAATGATCACCAAATCTTAGCGAGCAAATTATTGCGCTATTTCTACCTTAATAAAATCAATGAAAAATGACAATCGGTTAGGTTAGGTTAGAGCTGCGGCCATACAACGCACGAGCCGAGCGAGCGAAGCGAGCGGTGCCGCGGCAGCGGCCGGCGAGTGCCAGAACCGAATAGTAAATTACTTTTGGTAACCGAATAATAAGTTACTTTTGGTGATCATTTACTACTTTTGGGTTAACAATGATTTATTTGGAGTCATTTTGCTTAAATACGATAGCGAAATGTTAAAACTTTGGTTACAATTTTACATTAAAATGCGGGTTTAATTTTGGTGATCATTTTCAATTTTTTTCTGTTATATGTTACTATATCTGATGGTAAGTTAAACATAAGCCAATAAAATCTACGAAGGCAATTAGTATTATATCAACTCTTATCAGATATTTTAGTAAAAAGAATTAAGTAACCCACCAACTATACTCTTCTCGGGTGCCGGTGGTATAATCCTTCCTGACCGCAGATACTTTTCAGTGAGTTTTTCATGGAGGCCCAGAAAGTCACTAAATCTCCTCAGAACTGCTAGTTCTTGTTTGTTAAATATAGGCATGTTAGTCTTGGTCAACACTCTGTAGGCTACGTACGAGCTCATTCCTTCACCTATCTTCTGAGGCTCCGTAATAGTGATGATTATGTTGTTAGCCCGTTCAGTCACTATCTGTCAATGAAATATAAGCATAAGATTGGTATCTTGTGTTATCTATATTAATATGTGAAGCAAATACTCTGTATTCCTTTTTAACGATAATTGCGGATGGTGGAGTATGAAATTTCGCACACTTATCTTACTAATAATTTGTGAGTGTACGACATTGTAGGAGGTAATCTCTGGACCTATAAAACCGATTTAAAAAAAATCTTTTACCAATAGAAAGGCTATATTTTAAGTTAAAGTTTCAATGGGATCGGGATCTACGCGGGTGAAACCGCGCGGGACAGCCAGTAGTTTACATAGAGGGAGTGCAGAATGCAATTTTTTTAAATTTTGGTCCTATTTTGACCTCTGGGCGACCACTAGGTCGCCCAGTGGTCAAAATACGACTATATATATGTCTATAAAAACATGTATTTTTTTATGGGAATTTGTATACACCAATTTTTCAGAAACAGATTATGCATCCCATCCAACCACAGCAGCAGGCTATGTGGGAAGCCACTTTCCATTCTTCACACCACAAAGGGAGGGTTGACCCACTAAAACTGTTGCAGATCTGTGACAAGGATTTTTGGCCAGTTTTTTTATATTTAACCAAATACAAAAACATAAAAGTATTAGATAAAATCAATAAGATACCTCCTCCATAATAGGGCTCCCCAATGATGCAGGCATGGATGGTGGAGAGTCCATGGTTAGTTTTTCGAGTCCCTCACGAGCTCCATTGATCTCAGGGTCAAGGCTGACTTCCTAAAAGTAAAAAAAAAAAAATTACTTAGTAATAAGTTTTTTTTAATTGGTAAGTTAGTTACATATCTATTTGTATTCTTTATTGCACACAGAAAAATACATAAAATAAAATTTACACAACAGTAACAAGAAGCTAATTAATTACACAGGTCTGCAATGGTTTTCCCCTTTCAGTTTTGATGAGCGATTTGGATAGATTTTGGGGCGCTGATTACGGGAAAAATATTAATAAAATTCCATCACGTCAGGATTTTTAGTTATAGATCATCCTTTTTTTTGCCTAAATTACTTAAGCCTTCCTAGTAATTTATTAATTATTTTATTTTAATCGTATCTTATTGAACAAAAAACACACTAAATGGTTGAAGTAGACATTAATGAATGAGTTCTCATAAATGTAGTTAAACATAACTTTTAATTAAGTATGTGATATACCCTTATTATCAAAAAAACTAGTGGATTTTTAGGTCATTTGCTAAAGACCTCATTTCTTGTAGGCTAAATGCTTTTTTTATAGAAATTAACTTAAATCGTTAGAAGACAGTTAATGAGGGTAGATTAATATTATTTTGTATAAATAGCACCATCAATATTTTTAAAAAGTCAGTACTTCTGTGCAATTCGTAACGCTTACTTGAAAAATGTCATCGCGAAAGTGTTTAAACTCTCCGGACAATTTTTGCTACATTTGTGGGCAATTTATGCTGAGAAATATCTACACCAGATTTTTCCATCTATATCTGAAGCTAAACTGAAAGAAGGTATTTTCGTTGGCCCGGACATAAGAAAATTGATGAAAGATATAGATTTCGATGAAAAATTGAGTGAAATTGAATTAGAAGCCTGGAAATCTTTTAAGGAAGTAGTGAGGCATTTTCTAGGAAACCATAAAAGTCCAAATTATGAGGAAATTGTAAAGAAAATGATTGAAAATTTCGGCAAAATGGGATGTTCGATGAGCAATTAACTTCATTTCCTTAATTCGCATTTGGACTACTTTCCTGATAACTTGGGAGCTGTAAGTGAAGAGCAAGGCGAAAGATTTCACCAGGACTTGAAGGAGATGGAACGTCGCTATCAGGGAAAGTGGAATAAAGTAATGATGGCAGACTTCTGTTGGCTATTAAAGCGTGATGATCCAAGTCGGAATTTCAAGCGAAAATCTCACAATCGGAGCTTCGGTGAAAAAAAAGCAAGATACCATAAAAGTATTTAATATTTTTAATTTATTTATTACTGTCCCTTCAATGTATTTTTAATGTTTTAAGTTTAGTAATATATTTGTAACTTCATTGTAATAAAAAAAAACTTTGTAAAGTTGGCCTTTTTTTCCGATTTCACATAAAAGGATTTTTCAAAAAAACTGAGGGTGATAGGACAAATCCAAGTACATATTCGTAATCAGCGCACCAAAATACCTCAAGATCAGCAATCAAATCCAAAAGGGGAAAATAAGAGTTCAAATTTGCAGACCTGTGTTATTTAATGATTACCAAATTTAAGCATTATGAGGAAACTATTGGGTATAATTATATTATTTGAATAGTCATATATATGACTATTCAAATAGGTAGTTACTTTCTACTATATAGTAGAATGTAATTGTATGCTACTAAAATGTGTGTTTTATTAAGTGCATTTTAACACTTGATTGTAAATAGATTTAAATCAGCCTATAACATCTACTGCTGAACATGGACCTCTTCCCGTGGGAGAGTATTTGACATACTCACAACACTTGGCAGGTGCTAAAATGTAATAATTGATGAATATTGAGTAGATTGTTTATTTTTGTGGAATAAACACTCTTTAAATTAATTAACCTTTGTATTATTATTTTTTCATCTCCCATGAGAGTGGCTTGTCACTGCCTGACCTAATTCTTTTATTTTAAATAAATATAAGAGAAAAAAGATGAAGTACCTACAGGAATGGTTACTCCTCACGGGAATCCTATGAAACTGTTTTTTTTTAACTACATATTACCTACAACATATATTGTAATAGAATTGAGCACTTATTATTTTGCTGTACTTTATCTAATACTAAAAAAACTAAAAACATATATAGTCAAGATATTTTTTGGTCCTGCTCTTCACTTTTCACAACAGATAAGCATTGCTATTCAGCATTCTAGGAAAACTTTAGGATATTTGTTAAATATAGGTAAAATTAGTTATTTTTAAGCTGTATGCATTATATATGTAGTTCATACTTACTATGGATATGGATATTAACAGCATGACTGTATGCATTGTGCATACAGTCATGTTGTTAATATTAAAATAAAAACTGAAATTAACTAGTAAATTAAATTATAGATTCATGGATTCATTTAATCTATTCTCATGTCTCACCTATTTCATGATTCTATTATCAGTATGAACAGATGTAGCATGTTGAGGTACAATTAAAAAACAATATCATATAAAATTAAAAGTCATACAATTTCAATGTGAAATGGTCAATTACCTATCTTGTTTATTAAACAACATTAACTATCAATAAAATTATAAAAATTATCATACAAATGACTAATACAATAGATAATGAAGTACTGGGATTAATTCACAAGCAAAGTAATTAAATTAGCTACCAAGGATACATGAAAAAGAAATCAAGAATATATGCTTCGTAGTTACCGTGTTAAATGTTCATGTAAATTTGATGATAACTGTTGATAATAAACCATAATTATAACTAATAACAATGTATTGCAGTGGAATATGAATATAATGGCCAAATTTCAGTTTCCTCATTAAGCAAATATAGGGGCGTCGACGACGAGCCGCCGGTCGCCGGGGGGCGGACTCGGACACAACAAGTTAATAAAACAAGATTCCAATAAGATACCTGGACCGCAGACGCGAAAAGATCTTCGTCATCCCTGTTATCATTGTTGATATCCACAGTACTAAAGGGCGGTGTGTCTGGCCCTTCGGACATGGTTATAAAGCACTAGAATTTGACACCACGGCAAATAAATAACGTTTAAATGTAAGCGTCTAATTATTTTTCCCGAAAACAGCAAGATAACTTTCTGACTGAACAATTGCTTAGTAGAAAATGACAGCTAAAAGTACAACCCGGTGTTTAATGCAACCTTGAACAATTCACTTTTTCAACATGAAAATAGCATTATCGTCAATAAACCACATAAGTGTGAAAGAAATAGCGAAACTTTTATCTTGCGTTCATTAGACATGGAATGCACATATGTCAAATTCTAGTGACGTATTCAATAGTGTTTACCAATACAGGTAATTCGAAAATTTGTAGAATGATAACATATTTTTATCTACTAATTGGTTTACCTATTAGAAAATATATTCTCCGCAAAATAATAACACCTAAAATATATCTGGCCTTCAATAATCCACATGTTTTCTAATAATACAGAAAACAAATACATTAGCACAAATATATCAGCGTTTCAAAAGAACGCTACAATTATAAATACTACATCAGCTCCCAGCTGTCAAAGCTAAACTATCCACGATTGTTTTGTTTTTTGTCAGAGGTAAAAACATTCCTCATCTTTGGTGAAATTAAATAATGCTTCCTATCTATTAAACATTCTTACATTCATTAATACAAACAATTTTAAGTACTATAATTTTGAAACAGTGCTTGTTGCTCCAATAGGATCACTAAAATGAGTGCGCCTGATAAGAAGTCGAAGATACCTCAGCCGCCTACGCCGGCAGCTGGTACTGGGAACTTGCTGTCCAGTGTAGCGCCTCCATCACAGCTGCCTAACTTCGTCACCGCCAGTCCTGTAGCCCCTGCACCAGTTGCTCCTACTGAAGTATGTCATTATCTATTACATAGCTATGTTTAGTTTCATATTCTAATGAATATTCTGATTATAATGGTGCCAAGCATAATATAGTCAGTAATATTTATGACTGTTATGTTATTTAGTATGATTATGACTTATTGAGTAAATTTTCTAATAAGAAAGTAGCAGTTTTAAGTGTCCATTGTTCTCTGTCTAGTCAGTGGCGCCAGTTGCGGCACCTGTCCCAGCACCAGTGCCTATTCAGCCAATCCTTGTTCAGTCTAGAGATGAACCAATACGAAAGCAACCAGAAACCCTTGAGAATTTCAGGTATATAAGATTTGAATTTTAGTTTATTTACCTTTCAATGTATTGGACTCCTGTCCTAAAAATCCTCATTCAGCTACATAGGTAACTTAGAAATTTATATTTGTGTGTTTAACAGCCCAGCAATTCCTTTGAGCAAAGGAGAGCCCATGATGTCCATAAGATCACCTGAAGACTCACAGGCCACACCATCACCTGATTCTTTGCCAGAATCTGAGGCAGACAAACTTGGTATGTTTTTAATTAAATGAAATTCTATTTACCATTCAAAAACCTTTACAAAATTGACACATGAATAAAATATGTTATTGATTTTATCAGTAAGTCACATTTTTAATGTTTTGAATATTTTATAGAAAAGTTTACCTTATACTATATTTCAAAATTGAGATTAATAAAATTCAACTACCGGCAGGAGCAGGACCTTAACCAATTAGGCTACGGTGGAACCTCAGCCGTTCATCAAAATTTATTAATCTCTTTGTAACATGTCTCTAAGGGGGATGTTAGTGCCATCTATTGGTAATGATCTGCACTACTGTGATGCAGGTGCGAGTCCGGCTGGTGGTCGAATTTTATTAATCTCAATTTTGTAATATGTATCAGTTAGGTTCTGACCAGACTATCCCTTAATACATTCTCCTTTAAAATTGTTATAACTTAATTTCAATCAATTAATTAAAATTTGCATAAATAAAGTGTTACGGATTCTTCAATTTTATATACTAAGATTGAATGAGGCAAATAAATAAATAAAATCTGTTTGTCACATTTGTCAACATTACAAAACAATTCATGTTTATCAATTGTATTCAAACTTTTTATGTCAATTCACAAAAAAATTATGGTCTCTGGTAATCCTTGTGATCTATAGCAGTATTCCATTATCTATGATCTGTGAAATTATGACATCCTCTAATTGTTGTTCTAGGGTCAGTGACTAAAAAAGATTAAGAAATTTCTCCATAACACTTATTTTGTTATTGTCTTACACAAGTAGGTATAAAGTGAATGAAATGTCAAAATGAATCATATGAAATTATTGCTTCCTAAGGTGATATAATGCCAGGCAGTGGTATATTCACATGGGTGAAGGGTGCTGTCTCCAGTGGTGGTCTGCTGCAGAACTTGGCGGAGAAAGCCAAGAGCTCTGTAGATTCCATGATTACTACACTGGATCCTGGCATGAAGGAGTACCTAAGTAAGTTATATACAGGGTGTCCCAGAACTCAATGTCAAGCCGAAACAGGGTGACAGGATTGATCATAACCACCACGGGAAAAATCTGCCCCTTTTTTTTTTTTTTTTCGGTTTCTCTTACGTAGGTAACCATGAGGCTTTTGCTACTTCACCGGGCATAAAGGCGAGCAGAGCTCCAGCCTTAATAAATGGTTTAAAAACTACAAACTAAGCAACCTGCGCAAGAGGGCGCCCCCTGTGGGGCTTGGACCTCGGCTCAGGGCGGTCGTTGGCGATGAGATTTAGGGGTTATGACTTTTAGTATTCAAGGGGAGTTTTGTGCAACTGGCGCTCTACTTTACAGTTCGCGGGTCTCTCGGACTTCGGGTCTACGAGGGCATCGGATGGTTCTTCATCGGATCGAATCCTCGGAAACTTGAGGCAATTGTGTCATTATTTTTTATTGGGATTCTAGAAATGTTATTTAGGATTACGTTTCCAAAGTTCAAATGAACAAAAATAAAAAAGCATAACCACAATAACCGAAAAATGGTACAGTTTGATCAAATTTCTAGGTTTTTCTTAAAATGCCCATAATTTTCAAACTGCATGGGATAGATTTTTTTTCAGATTTTTCTCGTGATGGTTATGATCAATTCTGTCACGCCGTTTCGGCTTGACGTTGAGTTATGGGACACCCTGTATAAATACATTTATGTTTAAAGTTATAGATGGATGTATGTCATTCAATGGCACCAGAATGGCTGAATGCATCAGACGAAACTGTTAAACTAAACTGTGACCTCGGCTCAGCGACTTTTTACTGAGTGCGATCGGCTATATGGCATACATAACATTGAATCATGTATCATATAAGTCAATAGAATGATAAATAAATATTTATTAAGATTATTATACGAAAAACACTAACTTTGTGCGTCTGTGGCACCTATTTGTAGACTAACATGGGCTAAAATATCACTTTTTATTATATAAGTTGATCGACTGTAATAGCTGCCAGGATCGACCGGTTGGCCATCCCTGCTATAGATTATTGTTTACTGTATTTTTTATATTGCTATATAATAAAAAATCCCTATCCATCAATATTTTTTTGTAAAGTTTCGAAAAATATGTTAGTTGAACCATATTTAATTAGGACTGCAGTTAATTGCTGTTGTCATACCATGATGAATGAGCTATGCTTGTTGAGGTAATTTTCCAGATCAATCGATTCAAGAAAACCAAAAATATGTACCTGTTTTTTTATGAATATTTTTTTATGCGATATGGTTGAACTTTACTTGGTGTTTTAGGAAGTGGTGGGGATCTTCTTGTGGTAGTGGCATCAGACAAAGAGGTCAAAATTTCCCCAATCAGAGAGGCTTTTCAGACTGTCTTTGGGAAAGCTAATGTTATGTAAGTATATAATTTTACTAGCGACTCGCCCCGGCTTCGCACGGGTGCCATGCTGATGTATCATACATATAAACCATCCTCTTGAATCCGCATTAAAATCTGTTGCCTAGTTTTAAAGATCTAAGCATACGTAGGGACGGACAGACAACGGGAAGCGACTTTGCTTTATACTATGTAGTGAAGTTCTCAAATAAAAGTATCTATTGTATACATTTTTACAATTACTAGATTTTTATTCCTTAAAGTGTGTACATGATTGGGGTGAATGTATTCTTTGAATGTTATACTAGATATCCGGTTGGTCATGCAACAGGCAAGTGACAACCGTGCCTCTAACTAACTTACAACAAACTCAACTCAATCGAAAATGTACTTTAAATACAACTTCAAACTATACATTTTTCAGTGTCACGGCTGCCCGTAGCCTATGCAAGCTATACCATTATTAAATTTGACCCGTCAATAGAAATTGAACCTTATTATACCTAACTAAACATGTTCTATTTTTCAGTGGTTATCCAGCCCAGAGTGACGTCACAGCGGACCAGCCCGTAGGCTATGCGGCCGCGTACGCTGCGGCTAAACAAAGAATCGCGCACTTACGCTCAGTGCACGGTGATCTACATAATAATATACCGGTGGTTGCTGTACAGGGGTATCTACATGAATCTGTTACCGACAGGTAAGTTACTGCATGAATTTGTTCCTGACAGTACTTATTGTTTGTGATATAAGGTCTAATTTCATCATGAAATAGCTCAAAACTAGCTAAAAGCATCACATGAGTGCGTTTATGGTGAAGCGAGTTTATTTCATGAAGGTCGGGTGGGGGGGGGGGGGGGGGCTGGTACTGTTTCACTGACTGTTTCGAGATATATATTTTTTATCGAGAAAAAACAAAAAACATGTTGAGGTGGATTGCAATCTAAAAAGCGAATGGTGATGAAATAATTCTGCGGATTTCGGGATCTAATGTTAATATTTTATTAATAATAATAACATTTTAAAGTATGCCATGTGATTTACTAATATTTTATAGATCACATGGCAGGCCATATAACGTAAGAAAAAGAAAACTAAGAAAGTCATTATACAACTATTTTATTTATAACTTCCATAAAAAACCACATGACATCATATATTTTTTTTCAGGTGGTACGAAATGTCACTCTTTGTACTATCGCAGCCCTCCCTGGGTATCGAACTGCAATTACAGTCGCAAGGCACGCCGGTCCCGGCCGCGGCTGTAGCGGCTGCGCAAGCGGCGACTCCGGCCGACTACCCGCACGGACAGACTGGCTACAGTGTTACTATAGGATCTATAATGGCGGCTAGTTTACAGGTAAATGGAAATAAATTAATTTTATTCAATACTAGCGGCCCGCCCCGGCTTCGCACGGGTGGACTTTTATACCCTACCCCTGCCCTACCCTACCCCTACCCCTACCCTAACCCTACCCTACTCCTACCCTACCCCTACCCTACCCTACCCCTACCCTACCCCTACCCCTACCCTACACCTACCTACCCTACCCCTACCCTACCCTACCCCTACCCTACCCCTACCATACCCCTACCCTACCCCTACCCCTACCCTACCCTACCCTACCCTACCCCTACCCAAAAGTATCCTATGTCCTTCTCCCAGTTCTTAGCTACCTCCCTACCAATTTTCAGCCAAATCGGTTCAGCCGTTCTTGAGTTATAAATAGTGTAACTAACACGACTTTCTTTTGTTTTTAAAATGTATTCTGCTATTCGGAACGGAAACAAATCCAACAAATCAAAAACCATGGCAATCGGTCCAGCCGTTCTTGAGTTATAAGTGTTGTAACAAACACGACTTTCTTTTATATATATAGATTTAGATATTTACATACAATCGGTATTTGTCAGATAAATTAAAAATAAAAGTTATAATAATGAAATGACTGTAGTTAAGTTGGTCCCGATTGTTATAACATCATCTATAATAATCGTATATCAAGGAACGGGCAGCAGCGTTTCCTTGTGTATTACAACATAATACTGCGGTCACCAACCCGCCTGCCAAGCGTGGTGACTATGGCATATATCATGATGATGATGATGATGATGATGATGATGAACATGATGAACCTATCTGAATGCCAAATTTGAACATTCCGGGTTATCTAAAACTGGATTAAAATTTTGATCTTGTCAGAATTACATTGTAAGAAGTTTAATTTAAAAAAAATCTTTAACTAACAAATAATTCTTGCTCTATGAAATATTCGACAAATCTACAGAATACATAGCCCGTCCGTCAGTCCTGTGACATTTGTTTCTCTTATATAATTACTAGCTTCGCGCGGTATCACCATCGTAGCTGCCGTTTACGTAGGAACATGATTAAATATAGCCTATAGCCTTCCTCTGTAAATGGGCTATCTAACTGTGAAAGATTTTTTCAAATCGGACCAGTAGTTACTGAGATAAGCGCGTTTTTTAGTTTTTGAGGGAAGTTTTGTGCAACTGTCGAATGCGGAATGATACGATTTCGAGAAACATTTGCAGGGGAGTTTTGTGCAACTATAGTCTATTAATATTATAAAGAAGAAATATTTGATTGTTTGTATTGCATAGGCTCCAAAACTACTGGTCCGATTTGAAAAATTCTTTCACCGTTGAAAAGCTATACTATCCCCCGATGACATGGGCTATATTTAATTATGAAGTTCCCAAGGGAACGGGCGTTACGCGGGTGAAACCGCGCGCGGGAAGCTAGTTAATGATATAACGACAATATTATGTTAGTTGCGTTAAAGGTTATCTTAGCGTTACCTGGAAATTGTATAAGAATTTATAATAAACTGCCTGCCGGACCACAAATTTAAAAAATATGTAAAAAAGGTCTTTATGACTCGAGGTTATTATAATATCAAAGAATATATGGATGATGGAGATGTTTGGCGATGAATCCATCTGTTACATTGCGGCAGACTTCCCTTTAGCTATCACACCGAAATGGCAATTAAATTAAAAGTCTATGCTATGCCCAACTAGCAAAAACTAGGCTTACAACAATCTCAAGACTACTGTTTTTTTGCTCTTACATCGCTCCTATATAATAATATAAGCCTGGGTTTGGGCACTAATTATAAGCATATTTAGTTTAATATCGATCTAATATCAGTCTAATTGAATGCTGTTTGCACTTACTGAAATGTAGCCAAAATTAATTTAAGCCGACTTAGGCTAATATTGCTTTTACGTAAGTATCTTATAAGCCTGCATAGGCTTATATTGGTCTAAAGTTAGAATATTTTGAGAATTTTACGTCAGATCCAACTTAAAAGTTCGTGTGAGTGTTGGAAATTAAAATAAAACAAATTAAAGTTGCGTGAAGTTAATGTTTATACTATATTAAAAGTATAAAAGTACGAGTTAAAGTAGTTTTACGGTCAGTAATCATATTGGAATTTATTATTTACTGTTAATTAGACCTCGTTTTACGCTTCAAAATTCATGCGCCTTGTTAAATAAGGTATTTCGTGTTCTCGTTAAATTATTTTATTTGTTAATTTGTATTGATAGTGTCGCCATTAGTATAGCTGCATTTTACAAATGCACTATTAGACTAATGTAAGATTGTTTACTCTAATTTTAGCATTCGGTATAACTACTAAAGATAACTCCATATTGGAATAAATTAGGGTTCCTCGCAATTTTACATAAAACCTTAAATTGACAGAGAGAAAAAAAAAGAACTTAATCTTAAGGCTATACGGACACGAAGTCGGCGCGCGCGGCGCGGGTGGCGGTGGCGGGGCGGCGGTGGCGCGGGGAGCGGCGTACGTAGGAGTGGTGCGCGGTGCGCACCAGTCTAGCAGTGCCCGCGCGTTTGCAAAATTACTCTTAAAACTATTAAAATTAGTTATTCCCAAAATCGATCTAAGATCAAACGCTCTTAAATAGGTCTTGTCTTTTGTATTGTAAATATGTTGTCCAAAATCACTCTAATATCATACTTATCCAGTGCTATTGATCTTATATTAGTTTCAAATAAGATCAGAAATGCACGTACTCACAGTACTCTTATGCTATGCTGATATTAGTCTGACATCTTACATTAGCATTTAACAAGTCTAATATAAAATCAAACGAGCTTAGAAAATACCCATATAAGAGCAAGTTTTTCTCAAGTGCAACCAGTCTTAGTAAATGCTCTTATATACATATATGAGATTTGGTTATGAGACTGAGCGTTCTTGAGACCATACCAGCTTGTCTAAAAGTAATATAGGATCGATGGTATGTTCTAAAACAAATATAAGAGCGCTTTAAGCCTACCACTCTTAAAAAGTGCGAGTTCTGAGACTGTTTTGCTAGTTGGGTGTTCTTTATAAAAGAAATGGTTGAAAAGTAAAAAAAAAAAAAACTAGACGAGCGTTCCCTATACGGGGTTATTTGTAAAACACCGGTAACCTCTCAGGACTACGTTACTAACATCATAACCAACAACTTTTGTTCTATGACTTTTAAAAATTCATCATATTTTAATTCGTCAGATTTACACACAAAAATAAAAATATTTAAATTCAACGCTCTAAATGTTACGAAGTCTATGCGAAGCAAAAGAAAGCGATAGTACCGGACAGTGCGCGGCAATGTATGTAGGTACAGCAAAATACAGAGTTGAAATGGGTTAGATAGGACAACGAAATATTGAAGGTTTGTTTTTGGGAAATGTATTATGTTTTGTAAAAAGTCGTAGAACAAAAGTAGTTGTTTATGATGTTAGTAATATAGTCCAGAGAGGTTACCGGTGTTTTACAAATAACCCGGTATATACCTACTTGAAATTAACTATTGTTTTCGTCCCACTTTCCTGCTACGAGTTATGCGTAGTTAACTCTGACAGTTCTGTAACTAAATGTGCATTAATGCTGATAATAGCTCTATTATAAGTATTTTAAACAGTGTTTTCATGTACAAAATTATCTTGTTAATTATCAAATTATTGTAATGGATTTCGGCAACTGTGTCACAGGGCTTATTTATGTACAACTAGTGTGTGTGTGCCTGCGCCTTAGTCTGCGAGGAATAGTGACTGAGTAGTATTTTTCATTGTTTAGACTAATTATTTTACAAATATTACACATACGTATTTCTTTTTTTTTTAATATACTGTCAATTTGTGGTAGGTCGTGACTCCAATGACCTTTCCCCTTTAAGGTTCACTTCTAAGTGTACCATTGACTGCAATATGTATCATCATCAGTCCGTATAACGTTCACTGCTGAACAAGGACCTCCACCCGAGGAAGAGTAATTGCCATAGTCACTACGCTTGGCAGGCGGATTGGTGACCGCAGTATTATGTTGTACCACTCAAGATAACACTGCTGCCCGTTCCTTGATATACGATTATTATACATATATGTTATAACTTATAACAATCAGGACCAACGGCTTAACGTGTTTTCCGTGACACGGAGGGCAGCCTCTCAACCAACCATACCCGAGTTAAATCTTAGAATTTACACAAATATTTCCATGGCTGGCGGCGTGGGGATCGAACCCACGACTTCCGAGATTTTAAAACGATTCAAAAAGCAATATGTATTCTAACAATTCAGTATTATTCCAGGTACCACATACGCAGTGGCAAGAGACGTCTACTGGGGTGTCCCGTCGCGAACTATTGCTACTAGCGTCGCGTTCACTCGCCGGCTCCTACAAACGACTACTTGCTGTATCTGCCGCTGAAACATAGACATTATAAGCACAACATTGTATAGTAAGTATTGGTATTATTTACTACAATAGTGACAACCTCCGGAGCGTTACGGTATTTGGTTCGCTTTAAATCTCGGAGGTCTGGGTTCGATCCCCAATCTGGACAGGAAATCCTTGTGTAACCTCTAAGATTTCTTTCCGGGTCTGGTTGGTTGATGAACTACCCTCCTTTCAAAAGTACGTTAAGCCGTTGGTCCCGAATGTTATAACATCATCTATAATAATCGCATATCAAGGAACGGGCAACAGGGTTTCCTTGTGTGGTACAACATAATACTGCAGTCACCAAACCGCCTGCCAAGCGTGGTGACTATGGCAAATACCCTCGTTCAGGAGAAGGCCCATGTTCAGCAGTGGACGTTGTACGGGCTGATGATGACTACAATAGTCGTGACTGAAAAGTCTAGTGTGTTTAACTGTTATTGCAAAGGCCCGGTCCAGAATACTGGCTCGAGGCAATTCTACTGTGGAATTTTCTCATAGGAAATACTCGGTATAACATCCACTGCTGAACATGGGCCTCATTCCGAGGAAGGGGTTTGCCAGAGGTCACCACGCTTGGCAGGCGGGTTGGTGACCGCAGTATTATCTCGTAATACGCTGGAAAACGATGGTGCCCGTCCCTTAGTATACAATTCATATAGATGATATCATAACAATCGAGACGAACGGCTTAACGTGTTTTCCGCGGTACGGAGGGTAGTCCCTTAACCAACCAGAACTAGAAAGAAATCTATTAAATACACAAAGATTTCTTTTCCGGCGTGGGGATCGAATCCACGACCACCTATGTTCGGCAATGGATGTTATGCGGTCTGATGGTGATGATGAACTTTTATATTGTTTCAGGACACCATACGACGGAACACGTGAAGAATCTACCTATATCTAATAAGTTATTATTATTAAGTATAATAAATATATAAATATAATTATATACGTATCGATAAGAGTTATATTAAAATTTATTTTGGGGCCATATTGTGTTTTGTTTTATTGCGTCTTATCTACTGTGACGTTATTTTGTTAAGATAACATCACTACATAGTATAAAACAAAGTCGCTTTCTCTGTCCCTATATCCCTATGTATGCTTAAATCTTTAAAACTACGCAACGGATTTTGACGCGGATTTTTAATAGATAGAGGGATTCAAGAGGAAGGTTTATATTTATAATATATCAGCATTGTACCCGTGCGGATCCGGGGCGGGTCGCTAGTTTAATATATAAATTATATTATACTACCTTCCCGCGTGCAGTTTTATCCGTGTAGCTCCAGTTAGCGTGGGAAATTCATAATTAAATATAGCCTATGTTATTCCTGGACAACTTAGCTTTCTAACGATCAAAGAATCATTGAATTCCGTCCAGTGGTTTTTGAATGTATTCGGAACAAACATACATTTGTTTTTTATTTTCTTAGTTAAACAGTTATAACAAAAATCCAAAAACTAGCAAAAGTATAAAACTAAGCCTTTTAACAGAGTGAGTAATAATAAATCGTTTCCTGGAAATTATATTAGAATTTATAATAAATTTCCTTTATATGTGATAGCTTTGCCAGACCATTTTAAAAATATGTAAAAAAGTTCTTTATGACTGGAAGTTATTATAATATCAAAGAATATATGGATGATGGAGATTTTTGGCGATGAATCCATCAGTTACATTGCGGCAAACTTCCCTTTAGCAATTACACCTGATTGGCAATTAAATTTAAAGTCTATGCTATGTAGGTACTTTATAAATGAAATGTTTCGATGGTAAACAATGAAAATCTGGAGGAGCGCTCCCTATACGCGATACCTACTTGAAATTATCATTGTTTCCATCCCACTTTCCTGCTACGAGTACCTACATATTTATGTATGGGGATCAATGAACTACATATTAAAAATGTACAAAGTGATTAATCAAAAGACTTAAATGATGACAAAAAGAATGATCTTGGAGTTTCTTAGTCTTTCTTCTCCGTGTGTCACAACGCAGGTAGATAGAGTAGAGAATGACTCGTAGGAAGCTGGGGTAGGGTCCGGTCGTCGAGGCTCGCGATGCGTTCCATGCTTCAGCCTGTGCTCGTTGATTTCAATTATATTTATAATACGTGGCTATGACATGACATAGCAATATTGGTAAATTTTAATTTATAAAAGGTATTATCATTGAAATGTTAACTAATTTATTAGTTATTATCATTGTATTTGACTCATAATAAGTATGATCGATTCGTCTGCACGTTCATATGCACTATAAAAATGCTTTCATAATAAGAATGAAAAAAATATTATAGTAAACGAACCTTAGATCTAAATTAATATAAATTCGATACAAAAATACAAATCTCTTCGCTTTATAATAACCTAGCGACCCGCCCCGGTATCGCATGGGTGTAATGCTGATGTATTATACATATAAAGCTTCCTCTCGAATCACTCAATCTATTTAAAAAAAACGCATCTAAATCCGTTGCGAAGTTATAAAAATCTAAGCATATCTACATAGGTACAGACAGACAGCGGGAGGCGACTTTGTTTTATACTATGTAGTGATAGAGATAACCTTTCTACTTTACTCCCCTTTAAAGGTTAAAAGATATGAGTAGTTCTTACAGTAACGCAGCGGCGGCCTTAGGGGGTGGCGAACAGGGCTACCGCCCGGGGGGCCTCGCTCTTGCAGGGGCCTCGCGCAAAAACCCAGGCAAATTAAAAAAAAAACAAAAACTATTCTTTAAAACTACTTACTTTCGAGTAACTTTTCACTTTCACAACACACAAGGACAAAGGGCCTCGCAAAGACCTGCCGCCCGGAGCCTCGCAATGGGTAATTAAGGCCGCCACTGCAGTAACGAATTTGGTGCGCTCAATTCATAGCTCCTTAGTTTTCAAATATTTAAATCTGGAATAAGGAACTAACTAACTAACTTTGTTGTTGTATATAAAAATAAACCAATAATAATAAATGTGTAGTAAAGATATCTGTGTGTGTATACGATTGTTATAGATAGTCTTTTAACCATCTGGTCTAATGGGTTAATATGATTTTTGAAGGACGGATGGAAGTCTTAGACTTTATAATGATTTCTTTTCTGGCCGGGGATAAAACCTACGACCACCCATACCTACGCATGGGGGTACGGGCTACTGAAACATTGATGTAGTTATAGTTTATCCGGACAAAAACTGGGTTAATAGAAATTTACTTTCGAAAAATCTACGTAGGTATTCTGAGGTGAATTCAGAAAGTTTGCAGTTTTTTTCGTGCCTCTAATAGGAGGCTTAACTGTCGGTCCTACTACTGATCTACCCATCGTTTGTGTCGGTTAAAACGGATTATTCCGAAACTGACCCGAAATTCTAACCCGGTCGCGGGTTAGATTAGGAACATGAAAAAAAAAAAAAAAAAAAAATTCCGAACGTATCCCTCTTCCTAACCTGACCCGATGTATCGTTCCTATCATAACCCGAATTGCGATATGGCAGGTTTCCCTCTACTCTTTCTCAGAATAAAAGGTATCGATGTGTCAAATCAGAGTTTAATATTTTTATCAATCCATATATCACATTAACAAGTAACGAAAACATTAATAAGTGCCTGTAGTAAAAAATATTTTTTTTTTGATAAGAATCATACTTTGAACTGACTTTCATGAACTAATCGAATAGGAACGATACATCCAGGTTCGGAATAATCTGTTAAAACGTACCGCATTGTGAGTATAAAATTATACACCCGTACTTCCGCACAAACTTCTGTTTTGTTAGAATTTATATGACATAGCTAAAATAGGTCGGAAGGACTATCTACATTTTAGGGAGGTATATACTGATTTAATTTCTCATTTTGCCTTGTTAGTTCCAATCAGAAGATGAGAAGACTTATGCAATAGATTCACGTCCTATCCGATACATGTTGGTAGATCCATAACTGTGCAGTCTCGAAAATTAATATTTTATTTTACAAAGTCAATTTTCCTGGACGGAAATCGAACACATGACCTCCGAGATTTAAAGCGTGACTTACTTACTTTGCTAGACTACATTTCGTGTCGAGTGCCATATTATGTAGGTAGATACATATTTAAAATTTATTTACTAAGGAAGTTTCAATTGCAATGGGTGAATAATGGTAATGAATAAAGATAATGAAAGGGACGGCGACAAAAACGAATTCTCGGAATTTTTACCTTAAAAATTCTAAGATGAGAAATCCAAAGTCTTTGTTTTTATACAAGAGCCGAGCCTGTGGATTTTGACACAAGATAAAAGTTGTAAGTTTGACCCTCCGTCGGTGAGCCTGATAAGTAGAACGTTGATTCCACTTGTTTTAATCAAGTTGATTATCAAGTATAATCATATTCAAGAACGGTATGCCACTTTATGAATAAAATTCTTTCTTAGTATGATGCGCTGAAGTGATATAGGTAGTAATTTCTTCCATTTCTCAAAATTACTCGTAGGTATCTTGATTAAATCTTAATGGAGACTAAGAATCATAAAATTAATGTGTCTATTTCTCTATAATTAGCATAAACAAATAAGTTTATTTTAAAGAAGTTAAAAAAAAAGCCGGAATAAGTTTTTCGGACAACCTCCGTATTTGGCTGGCTTTAAATCTCGGAGGTCGTGGGTTCGATCCCCACGCCGGAAAAGAAATTTTCGTGTAAATTCTAAGATTTTTTTCCGGGTCTAGTTGATTGAGGGACTACCCTCCGTGCTTCGGAAAGCATGTTAAGCTGTTGGTGCCGATTGTTACAACATCATCTATAATAATCGTATACCAGGGAATGGGCAGCAGCGTTTCCCTGTGTATTACAACATAATACTGTGGTCACCAACCCGCCTGCCAAGCCTGATGACAATGGCAAATACCCTCACTCGGGAGGAGGCCCATGTTCAGCAGTGGACGTTATACGGGCTGAAGATGGTGATGATGAATATTTTTCGGACGTCTTCCAGTATCACTTCGTGTGTTTCTAGGATTACTGTCAGAGTCCGAGAGACCCGCAAACTGTAAAGTAGACAGCTGCACTAAATTCCTCTAAAAATCTTAAGTCATCTTTTCTCTATCCCCTCGCCGCCTTTAGCTGACGTCCAAGTGCCACAGAGGGCGCCCTCTTGCGCAGGTTTGTTTGTAGTTTTTAAACCATTTATTATGGCTGGAGCTCTCCTCGCCTTTATTTCCGGTGAAGTAGCAAAAGCCTTGTGGCTAACTACATATGTTGGTCCTAAAAAAAGGTTATGAATCACAGATCACTAGATGTACGTCGAGCATGAAGTTATCTATCGCTTTTGCAATCAATTCGCGCCCGTACATGGTACACCGTTACCGGTCCACGATACTACCTACCTACATTAAATTATTTACAGTTATTTTATCCTTAACAGCTCTGCTAAGTATATGTGTAATACTTATAAACAAACATGTAATGGCCGTCATTTTACGGTTAACCTTGCATTCATTCGATTGTAGACCTTTTGGTATGTTAAATAAAGTTTATTTTCACAATCCGTTGGTGTTACGAAGTTAGCGCCGGTCTTCTTAAACATTGTTCAGTTTAAATCTGTCTGTGTTTGGTGCAGCATCTTTAAGGACAATCAATATCTGCGCGTGAGCAGACAACATAAATATTTTATAACAGTAAGTTGTTTTTTGTTATGTTTTAAGTATGTAGTTATTTAGAGTTACATGTCAGTTTATTGCATTAAGAAACATACCGAAGATAAAATCATAGAAAATATTCAGATTTATCTAAATTTAAAAAAGTTCGGCTGATTCACTTCTATTTATGTTAAGCGTAATAACAGATTGATGTTATTGTTTAATTATGATATCAACACGAATGTTAATTTTTTTAGATATATATATATGACCATGATTAGCATTAGGTTCTACAATAGTACCTAGTGTTATATCTATATCTATCTATGATCAGATGATGATAAGCAGAAATACCTAATCACGTAACACTTTTGACCCCAGAAACAACATATTACAGATAGGTACCTATTTAAAATAAAACATATTTGCATTGAATATAGTACATAATATGTATTTGTATTGTTATTCATATTGTATACTCATTTAATCTATACTTAGGCTTAAACAAAAAATTGTTAAAGAGAAACCATGTTATCAATCTACCAATGACATCATAGTATGTAAAAAATCATTCAATATTGTTGACTACGAGCTAATGGATATTAGTTTTGATAGGTATATTTTCAGCTTCAAGCGTTATCCTCTACATAAATATTATTTTAATAATTACAAATTTACGAGTTCTAGAAAATTGTTTAATACGTTCTAAAATAGATTGAAATATTTACGAATCTATAATGTAGTGGGGAAACATCGACGCAGCGATATATTAAATAGCTATTTCTTATTTATTAACAACTTGAATGAGGAGTTACTTAAGTAGAAGAGGGCGGGACGTCGCCAACATAGCCCCACGGATTAGTTCGTTGAAGTGGCAGTTTTTTTTTCTACATCATCGGACATAAAGGCGAGCAGAGCTCCAGCCTAAATAAATGGTTTAAAACTACAAACTAAGCAAACTGGGCAAGAGGGCGTCCCTGTGGGACTTGGTAACTGGCGGGAGGATTGAGGGATTATGACGCTTAGTATTTTTGGGGAGTTTAATGCTATGTAGCTCTATGTTACTATTATTGGGTCTCTCGGACTTTAAAGTCTACGAGAGCATCGGGAGAGTGAGGGGGGATAGGAGTCAGTGTGCATAATGCACACTGACTCCTATCCCCCCTCACTCTGACTCCCCTCACCCCTTGCACAATGATTGTGCAAGCCATATAGTAAAGAGGACCCATGGCCGTTCGTGCCGAAAAGTACTCGAATGGAGACCGAAAATTGGCAAGCGTAGCGTACGTCCACTAGCTAGATGGACGTGGTAAAGACTGCGGGATTACGGTGGATGCAGGCCGCTTCCAACCGTAATAACTGGAGATCTATAAGAGGGGCCTAAGTCCAACTGATGACGTCCTACTGCTGAAATGATAAATGATAACAACTTAATCTTTTGTATCAAATTTCATTTTTCGTTTCAAATAATTTACCGTATAAAATTGAAGTGTCACTTTAACTACCTGTACATTGGATGAAAATTATTATTTATAGTAACCATGAAGATGTTAGTGATCTTGCTTCTCGCTATAACTACGAGTTCCATAGCAAATCCGATCCAAGGCCCGTCTGTCCAGCTGTGGACACTCAGTGAAGTGGACAAAGCTATTCCCAACGCTGACCCGGAATTGAAGCCTTATTTAATAGATATTCTCAATACAATTATGTATGCGCTGTTTACTGGCAACGAAGTAAGTGTATACTACCTTTATTTATCATAACATACCCTTCAATATTTATTTTATAGCGGCATAGAAATACATCATCTGTGAAAATATCAACTGTCTATCTATCACGGTTCATTAGATGCAGCCTGATGACAGACAGACAGACAGCGGAGTCTTAGTAATAGAGCCCGGTTTTTACCCTTAGGTTATGGAACCCTAATCAGAGAAACTTCCAAAACGTGACATATAAAATTTTACTTGATGATATTGGTTTCGGAAGTTGAAGTCAAAATCTTTGTAACAAGAAACCTCAAATTTTATGATGATATTTGTTTGTTTTTAATTGTATTATTGCAATTTTCTACTTATATATTTTTATTTGACGTTTGGCATGGCGTCAAAACTGGGGCTGGCTAGGAAACCAGAGCTGCCGCAATGATTTTAAGATTATTGATGTAGCTTAATGCTGAAGCCAGTGCCTATTAATGGTGCATATAACTGTAGTAGAAATAATCAATTTTTATGTTTTATTTCCTTGTATATGCCGTAAATAAATGTATTTTTTTAGTTTTGTTCACATAACATTTAGGAATCCACTTGGCCACAAATAAATGAATTATTTACAAAAAAAAAAACACTAAAGTAATTATACATTTCTTTATTTATTTACAGAAAATGGCGATGGCAGCGATTCCATCACCATCAGGGTCATATCGCTGGACTCTGGACGAGTTAGTCGCAGCAAGCACTGATCCAAGCACTAAGCCTGAGTTTATGTTGGGGATAACTTCGACACACCAGCAATTTTTACAAAATCCAGAAAATAAGGTACACCATACCCTGTCCGCAGTGGATAACGTATGTTTAGCGACCTGCAATCAGATCGAAACGTTACAGTTCTCTTTTCTAAGATACCTACGTACTAGCAGAGTTTTTGCGCTTACTACTAGTACTCACGTCTAGTATTCTTGTTAACCCCTCGTGCTAAGTTAAATAGCTTGTGTTACGAGTGGGTTCACGTCGGTAGTGCAATGGGTGGGGACCGCAAGTCCGACACCTTTGGGCTACGGCCGCTTGTTGCGCGTTGTTAATGCGTGTCTAGTACTTACTATACTATATGTATATTCATATACTTATATCAATCGTGCTAAGAATACAAAATATTGTTGGTCGGTGCGCAGGTGTCCAACTAGGATTAGGTTGGTTGCTAAGCATACGAAACCTCACTGCCGGTGGTGCAGTGGTATTACGTGACATAGACTACCCAGATACAGACTACCGTGGCTGGTTTAAGTCACTTAACACCCAGATACATTTTCTAGATGACTTCTAGATAGCGCATCAGCAGGTAACCTATAATCTCTTGGAATATCTAACATTATCTCTAACTTTACCTATGTAAAATCCACGTGTGGTGTTTCTTGAAATAAGATTAGTTTACCTTTGCAAATGCATTTGGGAGTCCCAAATATTCCGCTCCTCACAACGAAAGAAGAAAAAAAAGAGAGATAGGTACATTGAAGCGGTCATTGAGCGTACTCACTCTTTCCTCTTCTGTCTTAGGATCCAAAATTAGTGCTAGTTCCCGCTATGGAACTTTCGATGTGGACTGCTAAACAACTGAGCGATGCAATTCAGAGTACGAGCACCGATCCAGAACTATTGCCTTTGGTTAAAAAGGCACTCACTGAATTGAAGAAAGCGAATGAAAATGAACAGAAGCGGGTGAGCATTATCCCTCGATTATTGTAGTATTAAGAGTGACGCGTATTTCGAGATGCTTCTAAATTGCTAGGACAGAATAGCCTTACCACGTGGTTGAAAAAAACTTGCTCAAGTGCAAGTCGGACTTGCGTACGAAGGGTTCCGTGCCATTTTCAATCGTCTAAATGTTGCCCTTATTGATATCGAACAAAAAAGGGAAAAAAAAGTTTGTTATATGCGAGCCCCCCTTAAATATTTATTTTATTTTATTTTTAGTATTAGTTGTTATAGCGGCAATATAAATACATCATCTGTGAAAATGTCAACTGTCTAGCTATCGCGGTTCTTGAGATACAGCCTAGTGACAGACAGACAGCGAAGTCTTAGTAATAGGGTCCCGTTTTTACCCTTCGGGTACGTAACCCTAAAAAACACGATCTCGACACATACGCGATGTGTCGAGAAATAATAAGGCACTTTCGACCTTTTCGACCAATCTTATCAAAATGTATAATTTATTAAGGACAGTTTATCTATACTTTGTTAAGTACAAAGTATAGATAAACTGTCCTTAATAAATTATATGTAACAAAAAAATATCTCACATGATATTATTCTTTTCAGAGCACAATCGGCATAGTGACTCCAGTTGGACTTGTCCCCCAAATGCCAGACCATGAAAAGAGACCAAAAGCTCTCATGTACTTACCAGAAGAAATTAAGAAAGGAATGAAAATATAAAAGTTTCCATTTCCATTCCATTGACAACATTACACATTTTAGTTACAACTATTGATATTACTGAACGAAAGTGTACGAAAAAAATATTTATTATTAACAATTGTTTTATTACCCATATTAAAGCTGTCCCTAACCTACGTAACGTTTTTTTTAAATTTTATGTATAGTAAGAAGAATAAAAAATTAGATAGCTGATAGTTAGTAGGATGAATGGAATAAAAATAATAATGCTAATAATAATGCAGCTGGTGATATGACGAGGGAAAGTTCTAATCAGCCGGTGTTGTAATAGGCTTACATCTATGGCTAATAATCATCTATGGATAAAAATATATTTTTACCGAAATTTTATGGGTGCATCGAGATACACAACAGCTGACGATTGCATTTATTTTTAATAGCATATTGGTATACTTTCATCTGAGAAATTATGAAATGAGAGGATACATTTTATACATGTTCAACTTACCACACATATTTTCTACGAGTTTACAGTCGGCTTACGAATCTTGTTGTTCAAGATATTGCCTTCAGTTAATTTGAAAAAATATGAATCGCAAGAAAATAACCATATTTCTAAAATATACTTCGGAGTCTTCCTTAGACTAATCAACCCACGGAGCCGCCGCTGAAGGCCGAGGCTTCATAATACCAATTCTTCAAGATTGTTCAGTTTTTAAAGGAACGGTTGGGGTGGTGTTCAGCCACAGAAAATTAAGATCTTCTTTGCCGGGCGAGGTTGTGTGCCCGGCGACCGACGGCCATTTGTTGATGATATTCACAACTTATACCTATCTGTTCGAATTGGCTTGTGTTGTACGATACAGGTTAGTTGGTACGAAATACACATGAAAGTGTGACAAACTTAGCTTTATTAATTATTTTATATAAACAAAAACAAATACAAGAAATAAGACATTTAGAGACCAATTATCACATACCCTAGGGTTTTTTAAATGTTTTGAACTATTTATGGAAAAGATTACCTTATACTATATTTCAAAATTGAGATTAATAAATTTCGATGAGCGGCTGTGGTTCCACCGTAGCCTAATTGATTAAGGCATTGAGGGCTTTACCTAAGATGCAGGCTCGAATCCGGTAGTCGAATTTTATTAATCTCAATTTTGAAATATACCCTAGTGTTATTGCTGAACTTCGTTTTGTAGATCTTGCATAACTCTTTTTTAATTATTTCTAAATGTTGAAACGAACATTGAACTAAGATCTAGTTCTTTAAAAAAATAAAATTATGTAACCAATGGAATTGTTTCAGTAGCCTTTTCTATCTTAGTAAATAAACAACTGATATGACCACCTATGAAGGATGACGTATTAAATCATAAATACAGTATGCAAGTTGCTACTTTAAATTAGTACGTATAAACTTATCGCTAAGGTATCTTTAACCGAAAAATACTTCTCGTTGTTTATAAAACAATTAATTTATTACACGTCAATCAATGCAATAAAATTTTGTCGATAGGGTTTATTGTATAGATTCTACCGATGATAGTAATGATAATTGTTAAAGTATAAATACTGTGTTACTGAAAATGTTCAACAAGTTGTTCAGTGGCAGGTGAGTTAACTATTGAATATTTACATTTAATATCTCAAATTTTTAATTAAATAATACAGTATTATAACTTGTGGCTAGTTCCAAAAATTCTATTTCACTTTAGTATTAACTGCTAATATTATTATTTGTTTGCTTTTTACTATATATCACCGCTTTCCAGCGTTTATCCCAAATTAAGTTAAGTAAATTCAGCACCATTGGTTGCGTTAGATAATATTACCTACTCAGAAATCTCATACATACGTATGCAGGAATTAGTCACCCAAAGAGGATTTACTTGATTTCGTGATCAGTGTTAACCACCACCCTATTTGTATAGAGTTGCCTAATAGTTACTATGCTAACATACAGGGTTAACAAGAATACTAGTAGACTGCAAAACTATGCTAGTAATCTTTATAAAAAAAAAACTTTTCTTAATGAAGATACCAAATAAAAATATAGTGCCTAATAGAAAGTGCATCAATTCGGAATACAAAAACTAGATCAAATTAATCAATGCATCTAAAGCGTAAAAATTAAACAATTCAAATTTATTTTCAGCAGCATAAATCATTAAAAATGAAATTCTTCGCTATTTTCGCTGCCTTGTTGGCTGTGGCCTGCGGCCAGCACACCTGGACTCTGGACCAGCTGTCCACAGTCCTGAGTGACCCCAACCTTGACCCTGCCCTCAAGCCTGTCTTCACTGACGCCCTGAACAACTGGATGGAAGCTCTCTTCAATGGACAACAAGTGGTGAGTACGATTTAGTTACTTGTCATATTTATTAATTTACTAGATTCCCGCGCGCGGTTTCACCCGCGTAGCTCCCGTTCCCGTCGGAGCTTCATAATAATACTATCTAACATTGAAGATTTTTTCAAATCGGTCTTGTAGTTCCAGAGATTAGCGCGTACAAGCAAACAAACTCTTAAGCTTTATATTAGTATAGATTGACCAAATATACACTACCATTATAGTTATCACGTTAGTACAAATAAGACTAGATGTAAATGTCTTTGCTTTTGGTTGTTGTTGGTGTAATCTTGAGTTATGTTTTATTTTTCGTCAGGAATCTGTAACTATCACCATCCCCGCTGTTGATCTGTCCACCTGGACTCTGCACGAGCTCTCCAATGCTCTCGAGAACCCTGAGACCGACCCCGCCATGGTACCTCACCTCGAAGTTGCTCTTAACCAGATGATGGAATCCATTATGTCTGGACAAGTTGTAAGTATAAAACTATATACAGTGCTAGTACTACTTTAGGTATTATACTATACTAGCTTCCCGCGCGCGATTTCAACTGCATATCTCCCTTAATTACGTTAACCTTCATCGATAAATGGGCTATCTAACACTGTTTACAGTGTCAAATCAAATCAGACTAGTGGTTCCTTAGATTAGCGCGATCAAGCAAACAAATAAACTCTTCAGTTTTATATATGAGTATAGAGTGTAGATTATATTATATTTAAACAGTTACTTTTATGAACAAAATGGACGCATCCTTAAATATTGTAAGAAATTGATAGAATGATAGAAATTGATTAATTTTGAGTACTCAATTTCTATGAGTGACTCACGGATCAACGCAAAGTTTAAAAATTGGAGAGTGTATTCTCAATGACGTAGGCAACCGATAAGAAAGGATATTTACAACATTCCACCCCCAAGATGGTGGCAAAGTTTATATGGAGAATTTGAAATCTAAGCGGACAAAGTTAACGCTAGTCATTTATGTACAGGCTTTAAAGTGACTGAATAAAGTAGATTGTCTTTATTTAAATCTTAATGAGTCCTCGATTATGATGAGGGCGTTTATTCACCAGTTTCCACCAATAACAAAAGAGCTCAAGGTTTAAAATATAGATATGATATTATTTCTAACTAAGAATGATTCAAGACAGAAATAGTCTAAATATTCCTCATAATTTTTTAATATTGTTGTGTTCTATACTTAGACCCCCGCCGCTGCTTCCGTCGTCATGCCCGCTATGGATGTGACCCCCTGGACTCTGATGGAGCTGTCCGTCGCCATCCAGGACCCCACTACCAACCCTGCCCTCGTCCCATACCTCGAGACTGCTCTTAACAACATGATGCAAACCCTCTGGGACGGTCACCAAATCGTAAGTATGCAAATATTCTTTCAGAAAGTTAATGTACACTGGCACAATAAAGAGTAAGCGATAAGTTAGTATTCCTTTATCAATTGGACAGAAAAAAATGTTTAAATTGATTGCTGCTCGGTATATATGCCATTCAGTTTAATCTTCGAATATATATAATCCGATCAAAGGCTGCAGGGAGTCAGTGGATACAGGCCACTAGCAATCGTTTCCGCTGGAAATCGATGAGGGAGGTCTATGTTCAAGTGTGGCCAACAAAAGCCTGATTTTATTATGAAAATCCAAATAAAAATAGCTGTTAAGTTTGTGTCTTCAATGCGAAAAGAAAAAATCCACTGTAATGCTGTGTTTCGCACATTCACATGCATAGAAGCCATAAAAATCGAAGCAAGCCTACCATTAATCCATTACTATCGTTTTTGCAGGAAATTGTTGCCGTCGTCACCCCCGCTGGTCTGGTCGAGGCTACACCCGCAGTCGTTGCCCCTGCCCCCGTCGTCGTCGTCGACTCCGAGGAAGCCACCCCTGTTGAGATCATTGACGTGACCCCCGTGGTTGTTGACACCCCTGTCGCTGATGTCGCTGAAGTGGCCCCCGTTGTTGTGGAGCCTGTTCAGACCCCAGCACCTGTTGCCCCCTCCAGCCCTCTGGTCCAGATCATCCTCAACATCAACCAGCAGGTGAGAAATATTTAAGAAAGATATGTTAAAAAAACTTTATATAATACTAATATTTTAACGTATACCTTACTAAGGATACACTTTAGATCCTAAAATAACATATACAAAGTGTAACGGAAAGGCAATATACATAGAAAGAGTAAGGCTTTTTTGGATGATAACAAACGATATGGCAAGGGTTATTTAATCCTATCTCTACAAGTCCGGAAGTAATTATTTTTAAAATTCATAGATACCAGAAACCAAACTTTTCAAATTGAAATAAATACATCACTAGTACTCAATCAGCTGATCGATGTCAACGAACTATTTGCAAGTAAAAATAAACCTCTTACCTGGTATTTCTAAATAAAGGTGTTCCGCATTTTTATTTTTTGTTGGCAAAATAATACTGACTTTATTTTATTTTATTTTGAGTTGAAACCCTTGCCATATCGTTTGTTATGATCCAAAGAAGCCTTGCTATTTCTATGTATATACCCTTTCCGTTACACCTTGTAGAAGAACAAGGAATTTTATTTTTGAGCGGGTTAATTTGGTCAATTTTCCACTAAAATTGTTGCTCATAGCAGTCTTATAAAGAACCTAACATAATACGTCCTTTTTATGTTTTTCAGTAAAGTCTCCTTGGAGTTGAAAACAGAGTCCGTGAATTGTAAGACCTGGAATTCATGTAGTGATCACCAATTTAATAAAGCAATAAAGTGATATTTATGAATATGCTTATTTTTATTTTTACATTTAGCCTTAAACATCAGCAATAGGCAGCACTCCTATGAAGAGCTATTAACTATTCTAAATTCAGGAATTATTTGGTCGAATTTGCATTTTATGATAAAGGTATATACAACTAATTGATTCTGACTTACAATAGCTCATACGACTTCTAATGTCGAGAATTCATGAGATAATGATTCCTAGGTATTTAGTTGATAAACTTTTGGGTAATGACGGTATTACATGGTTAACTAGTAATCATTTGACTAGATTTAAACACACTACAGAATGTAACCGGCCGTGTGAGGATCGGGCCCATGGTTGTTTTTCAAATGACCCGAATCTTTTTCATTTGAAAAACAATCATGGGACTGACCCGCATGGGCCTGTGGCAGTCAAATCTACAAACAAAATTTATTTTCTCAAAGATACACATGTACCTGTACAGCAATGTGCCGCAATGATTACGTAGGCTATATTGATGTCATTGTGAAATCAGCAGACTACCAAGTTGAAAGAAAGAAAGAAGAATAAAGAAAAATCATTGAATGAGCACACTATACATTTACATAAAATAATAATACTATAAGTAGGTACAATATATAATATATGAATGGAAAATAATAACAAGGACGCCATACATATGAAACAAGACACATAAAATAAGTAAAGAAAGTACAAAAAACGGCAGAGTGACACAACAACAATAATCATGGAAAGAACAGTAGGCAGAGAGGTGCGGAGCGGTGCGCGACATGGCATATTAGAAAATTATTATTATCCGAACGCAGGCCTGTTCCTGCGCCGGCTGTAGGCTCGCCAGAAGTGGTTTATACCTACTTTCAAACGTAATCGATAGAAACAAATGAGCGGTCTACCCGTCAAGTCATAACAAAAATTTAGGCATAATAAATACCTCGCAGCGGCTCTCTTAAGTGCGGCACGTTCATTGCCATTCAACGGGGTAATGCTAAATAAATAAATATAGGTTACAAATAATATTTAGCCTTAAATTATGCTTACAATGTGGTGACTGACACCTTTTTTTTGTTTTTTTTTTTTTGTTTACCGGGGTCAAAATGCGCGACCGCACTTCCTCCCTGGCGCAGGGATCACTATATACGTGATCCCTGCGCCAGTGAGGGGCATGTGGGGCTCATACTCTATAGAACGTGGTGCGCTGTCGCACCACAGAGAGTATGTACCCACTAAAAAAGCCCCCGGGTGTTCCTCCTTCTGTCGTTGGTAGTGAGAGACCCAAGTACCGGTATAGGCCTTTGGTTATCTCTCCGACAGAGTACAACTATAACTCTCGCCCCAATGAAGGGACTAGAGTTTCCTCCCCCTATGGCTCAATCGCGAGTGTTAAGCACCCGCGATGGATACCTTCCTACTCCTACAGGGATTGCCAGAACACAGTGGCATCCCCGACCTACTACATGAATGTGACCCTAGGGAGCAGATTCATGTTATCTGCTCCCCAGGGTCACCCCTTATGGCGGGAGACGGCGGATTTCGGCCCTCCGCCTCCGGCCAACGCGACGTCTACGAAGCGGATGAGAGCTGGAATCATCTTCTCTCACCCGCTCCGCGGCCTCCTTCTGTGAAACTACAGTCTCACAGAAAGAAGCCATCGACTCCCATGCTCCCTCGCTCTCGAGCATCCTCTTGATGATGGTCGAAAGCGAGAGGTCATTGCCTACATGTGCGATGAGCGCACCGCGCTCGGCCGCCCAAGCCGGACACTCGACCAGTGTGTGTTGCGCCGTATCATCGGCGCAATCACAGTGGTGACAACGAGTGTCCGGCTCTCTCCTTGCCACTTTGCACAGGTAATGACCGAAGCATCCGTGCCCCGTCATGACCTGCGCAATGCGGAAGGTTACCTCGCCCCTTTTACGTCCGGCCCACTCAAGCAAGTGAGGCCGGATCGCATCTACCGTACGTAATCCGCTCAATGGCGGGTCGGTTATCAGCCGGTCTTTCCATTCACGGAGGACACGACGCCGCGATTCAATACGCCACGTCGCCATGCCCTCCGGAAACGGATCACGGCCGTTTAAAACTCCGTCGCACCTCCGACGGTATGCCTCGGCCAGCTCCCTCGCCTCGAGTTCCCACGGAGGAGAACTAGAGAGAAGACAAGCCGCATCGAAGGATACCGTGCGGTAGGTACGAGCCGCCCTGGCGGCTATGACCCGCTGCGGCCGGCGCAGCAGGGCCACATTACGTCTATCCAGTGCGTCCACCCATATCGGGGCGCCGTACAGCGCCATCGAGCGTATCACGCCCGCGTATAGTCGCCGGCAACTCCCCCCTGGCCTACCCAGGTTCGGCAGGAGACCACCGAGGGCTCCTGCCGCCGCTACTAACTTCGGGGCCAACCGATTAAAGTGGGCCCGGAAGTTCCACCTACTATCGAGGACGATACCTAAGTAACGCATCGTATCCCCGACTATAATGGAGGTGCCGCCGACGACTAAGCATGAACCTGCAGGGGGCGCTTGCCGAGGCCCCCGCTTATGAAAAGCGAGTGCCTCGGTTTTGTCAAGCGCCACCTGCAGTCCTAGCCTACGAATGCGAGCGACCACCTGAGCCACACCGGCTGTGGCCGAGATGTTCGCTCGCCTATGATCGGGACCTCGGGCGGTCACCAGAGTGTCATCCGCGTACGCAATGGCGGTGACACCCGGGAGCCGGGTGTCCCGAAGCGCCCAATCAAAACCTATGTTCCACAGGAGGGGACCTAATACCGACCCCTGTGGAACCCCTCTAGAGACGGGCCAACGCCCCGTCCCGCCGCCTGCTATCGGGTACACTACCTCTCTACCGCGGAGATAGTGACCGATGAGTACCCGGAGGTACCCGGGCACCCTGTGGTATCTGAGGCCTTCCTCGATACAAACCCAAGGGATGGTGTTGAAGGCGTTTTTAATGTCTAACGACACCGCCATCAACACACCCCCCTGCTCGGTCGCGTCCCTTGAAAGGTCTCGAAGCCGAGTGATGGCATCTAAAGTAGAACGACCTCTACGAAAACCAAATTGATCCTCGCAGAGGTCGGGACCTACCTCACTAAGATGTTTAGTGAGGCGGCCAGCGATGACCCTCTCCATCAGCTTACCCAATTCATTCAGCAGAACGATCGGGCGATAAGCTGATGGCGATTCGGCCGGGCGGCCCTCCTTGTTAAGGAGGACCAACCGACCCGACTTCCAGGCCGAAGGGAATCGACCTTGCCGCAGGCAAGCATCGAAGAGGGCGAGCACAAAGGGCTCAAACGCCTCAACCGAAAGGGCCCAGGCACGTCCTGGTATCCCATCCGGACCGGGGGCTGTGACCTTGCCTGACAACTTGGCAATGGCCGCCCCCAGCTCCGCCTGTGTAACAGACCTCAGTGTCCTCCGTTGGCACATCGGTGTGATCATCGGGCGCCGCCATAGGAGGCGGGACAAACTCCGATTCTTGGCTGGGGAATAGCCCACCCACTACCGTTGTTATAACATCTGGCTGGAGGCTTTCCGTAACTGGTGGTGCCCACGGTCGCATCTTGCGGCGAACCCCTTTGTATGGGCGACCCCACGGATCGCGATCTAACGCCTCCAGCGTTCTCTCCCAGCCAAGTTCTTTAGCTTGCCCTATGGCAACGCTTAACTCACTCCGGCTCTCCCTATACTGGGCGTAGGCCTCCTGTATGCGGACCTCGTCCCTCGGCCTCCGACGCTGACAGCGAGAGTATACTCGGCGGAGGGCGGCGCACCGAACACGTAAGTGTTCGATCGCACCGCTCCACCAATACACCTGCCGCCGCGGTGGACACGGACGAAGACGGGGCATGGCCGTGTCACAGACACGAGCCATGGACTCCCCGAGTTCCTCCGCGTCCACATCTACGTCCGAGGTCGGGTTACACGGCCGCGAGAACCATGCCTGAACCAGGGCTGCCTCTAATAGCAACTCCCGGTCCAACTGTCCGAGTGCCCACCGAGGGCCCTCTCGTCGAGGCAATGAAGCAGGACGGGCGGTCGGAACCGCGGGGGACGCGGAGATGTCGATACCAACATACAAATGGTCCGACAGCGTCTCCACGCCCTCTAAAACTCCCCACTGATGAACACGACGTGCCAGGGTGGAGGACGCAAATGAAACGTCCACAATCGAGCCACCCTGTTGTCTCACGCACGTGTTCACCGAGCCACGGTTCAAAACTACCAGGCCCTGCTCCACTACCCAGTCCTCAAGGGTCCTACCTTTGGGGTCGGACACCGGACATCCCCACGCCGAGGACTTGGCGTTGAGGTCGCCCACGAGAATGACGTCGGCGTGATCCCCCAGTCCAACTAGCAGTCGACCGACCTCGTCGAGGAAGACCTCGAACTCGGCCAGCCCGCTGTTGGGTGAGAAATACACACCGATGATGGTGAGCGACCCCAACACCGCCTTTACAAAGCCTCGCCCTCTTTCCACGTTGAAAAAGGGCGGGGTGCCAACGGAAGGCGACGACACTAAGGTCACCAAGCCGTCCAAGTCCCCGACATAACACGGACGGTCGGGGATCATGTACGGCTCGGCGACTACCGCAACGTTATTCAATCGCTGCGCCATGGTCTGCAGGAGAAGGTCCTGAGCCCTGGCGCAGTGATTGAGGTTAGCTTGGAGAAGTCTGAACATGGGCCTATCCATTGATGGTCGTATCCATCTCCTCCTCGATCACCTGCCTAGCGGTGCCCTGTTCCGTAGTCGGAACTGAGGGCCTAAGTGCCTTGCGCACGGTCGGCGCCTTACATAACTTGGAGCCGATACTATGATCGGCTTCCCTACCTGCTGAAGCGCAGACGTCGCACCTCGGCTTGGAGACGGCGCAGGACGCCGCCTTGTGGCCCGGCTCCGAGCAGCGGAAGCAAAGACCGCTGCGGTCGGTGTCGTCGCAGCGACAGCCCACGTGACCCGGCACCAGACACCTGAAACATCTAAGTGGTCTCGGGTCGAGTATATCTACTCGTACCGAGACCAACCCTACCCTAACGCGTTCTACTTTCTGTAGACGCCTCGCCGCCGCGATCGGGACTGCACATATGGCAGTACCGGAGCCGCGATGGTCCCGCCGTATATCTCCCGCCCTAATGGCGGAGACCGGACACTCCCCGACCCTCGCTAGAGCAGCAGCTAGCTCCTCAGGCAAAATACAGTCGTCGATACTGCTGACCCTAACCCCGATCGTCTTCTCGGGACGAGTGATGGTAGCGACGGACGGGTCAATAAGTTTGACCAGAGCTTCCTTAAGGGACTCGGCCTTAGCGCCGCTATTAGCGCCGGGGACCTCGAGAATCCTACCCCCAGCTAACCCCACCCGGAAACGAACGCCCTGAGCGATGCCCAGGGCCTCCGCATCGACCTGATGGGCCTTGCGAATGACATCGCTATATGTGGTGCCACTTTTCTCCGCCTCCGGAGAGAGTGTCACCACGACTACCGACGAGCGAGGGGCGCGGAGCCGTCCCTGACGGTTCTTGCGACTACGCTTAGTGGTAGCACCAACCTTTTTGGCGGCCTCCGCCCTACGGGCGGCTTCCGCCGCGGCTGCCGTCTTCTTGCGGGCCTTCTTCTCCGCGGCGGTCTCCTTGCGAACGAAACCGTCCGCGTCGACCCAAGGCCCTACACCCGCTACAGGCGCGGGCACCGCTGCGGGCGCGGATACCGCTACAGGCGCGGGTACCGCAGCCGAAGTGGAAGGGACGGGCTGTACGGTCGGGACAGAGGCCGAGGCCGAGGCCGAAGCCGAGGCCTTACCCTTGCCCTTCCCTTTGCCCTTTCCCTTACCCTCCGGCGGCGGGCCCGCCGCAGCGGCCGCGTACGATGTGACGGCGGACGGTTTCGCAACCGCAACCGCCGCTTGCGCAGCTGCCACTCCCGGCGCCGATATAACCGGCGGGTTCGCTAACCTGATGGAGAGAGGTAGAGAAACAGACTCCTTCTTCTTCTTAGTCTCGTGGGCTAAGGGAGGACGCGAAAAAGGGACATCTCTGTCCCTCTGCCTCTCCCACTCCACGAGACGTTTGTCCACGGCGGACATCAACCGATTCATCATTCTCTCCATTTGAGGTTCGAATGAGTCCGGCTGATCTCCGCCGCGGACGCTCTTACTTGAGCCCTTCGACGCCGACGACCCGGGGACAGCCGCAGCACCCGCCGCGCCCTTCTCCATGCGGGCCACCGACTCCGCCATCCTATCCAGCGTCTTCTGAAGAGCCGCCAGCTGACCCCTCAGCGAGGCGTTCTCCTCCCGGAGACGCTGCATCTCGTCCGTAGCGTTCAACCTAAGGGTAGACGCTACTAACTGTTGAAGTGCATCCGCAGCCTCGTAGAGCTGCTTCTGCATCGTCCCTTTGAGGTTGCCGGAGACCCGGGCGACCTTTCTCACCGTATCGGCGAGGTGGGCCGCAAGCTCCCGGCTCCCGTCGGCACCCAGCTCCGCGTCGGCGCCTCCCGCAGAAGAGCGCCCGCTCTGCACCTCCTGCAACTTATCGCGGAGTGCCTTCATCTCTTTTGACCTAACCTGCTCTTGGGTAAGAACAACGACCTCCTTGTTCTTACTGCCGAGCGGTCGGCCTCTCTTAGTTTTAGTATGGGGAGATCCGGCCCGTTCTAGGTCGGAACCCTCCACACTACTCTCCTCCGTATCAAGGATCACCCGAGTGTCGCTCAGGCACTCCAGGCTCCGATGCGTCCCCAGCTTGGGGGCCTTGGCCTGTACTTTGACAGGGTCCCCAGCTACAGACGAGTCAGAGTCCGAATCTACCCGATTCACACTCGGGCGGTCCCGGATACGCTTTCGCCCTAATGGCGAGCTACCCCTCACATCGACGTCCATCCTATCCAGGATGACGACTACCTCCTTGGAAACAGCGGGCGACTGCGCAAGCTCTGCAGCGGGGCTCACACCCCTAACCGCGTCCCTTACGCTCGCCCTCCTCTCCTTGCCTATAGTAGGCTGCGTGCGCTCTGCAGCGGGAATCGAACCCCCTGTTGCCACGCTCGCCCTTCTATCCTTAGCAACCGCTAACGCGTTCGCACGATCTGCAGGGGGGCTCGAACCCCTTACTGCGTCTCTAGCGCTCGCCCTCCTCTCCTTCAAAACTCCTCCTGACGATGATTTTTTATTAGATTGATCCATAACAAATCCCACGAGTAGGGCCGATATAAAAGGTCGACTACAGGGTGACGCCCATTCCCATAGCAAGGCGAATACAACCGGCCAGCGCCACGCTCGACCGGGGTGGTACCGTTAAAGACGGAGTAACGCCTCCGCCATCCACCTCTCGTCACGGTACGACAACTTAGGTTACGACATTTTTAAAGAGGTTTGCATCCTCGCGACCCAGGCGGTTAAGCCAAGGCCCTCGGTCCCCAAAACATGACTGAGAATTACGAGTTGGAAGTAAGCTTCCCAACCAGCGGTTAAGCCAGTCACCCTAGCCCTATCGTTTCCCGCAGAAGGCGGAAAACAAACTAACAATCCCGAGAGGCCTAAGGAGGTCCCTCGGCAGCGAGACCCAAAGAGGGCCCCGCTGAATAACAACAATGCCACTGGAGCCCAGAAGGGGCAACAGTGACAGCTACACAAATAAATAAATATTATAATAGCGGAGCCAAGCAAAGACTCCGCTGTAATCTATAAATTAATTTAATATATATTTAAATAAATAAACTACTAGCGGAGCGCCCAAGGGGACGCCCCGCCCGCAGACCTCTAGTCGTTGCTACGACGAGGCCCGCTACTCTTGGCCAGCTGCTAGCCGCCGGTAACCAATTGAAGATTGGTGACCGTCGTTGCCCAGGGTGCACCACGGGGAGGTCGCTGCGCCATCGCACCCCGTGGTGACTGACACCTCTGCTAAGTTGTAGTAACAACTCGTATTAGAGGAGTCAGGCCCATTTCCCTAGACTGGGTAGATAATACACATAACAATTTAGTGAAATTATAATGTAGTAACAAAACTATAATTATATTTATCTCAGCTCACAGAATAAAAGTTTAATTGAGATCATTACAATAAAGAAATATGTGTGTGTGTGTGCGTTCTCACTAGATATTAGTAAAGAGGAGCTGCTTCGTATCATAATAATTTAATGTGTGAAGATATGTAGTTACTGACTCTTTGCATGAGTATCGGCGGAGTGAGAAGATGTTTAGCCTTTCATTAAGCATATTATAGAGGCGTGGTCCCTGATAGCAGCAGAATTTTTGGGTAAATGAGAGGTTGCATTTGAAGTGTTGACATACTTTGCCCTTACGTCGTTTAGAGATAGCCATGTATGGGTTGATAAGGTGTTGGTGTATAACTGTGGATGCAACAAATAACTGTCTGACAGTCAGGACATTACAAGCTTTATATAGGGACTCAGTTGGAAACAAAAATGGACCGAATGTACTGACCTTCAGAACGGCTCTATGAGCTCTTTCCAAGTTTATCATGATGGTTTTGGCCGCTCTACCCCAGACGGAATCTCCGTACATCAGAATAGACTGACACAAATGAGAGAGTTAAGTCACAAAAAGTTGGTAAACTGCTTATAACAACAAATCCAAACCGCAGCTTGGTTTACTTATGAGTTTGGTATATTAAATTAGTTCCTTGAATCATGTCAGTGGAGACAGTTTGCCCCCAGATAATTTCGCGTTCAATTTCATTGTGGTTTTATTTGTTAAAACCAACTGTAGTCAATATTGTGCGGTTTTAAACTATGTTTATCTTGTCTGGCAGTTGTGCTCCAATATCATGACACTTTAATTGAATTCCAACCAATGGAATAGTTCCAGTAGCCTCTTCTATCTTAGTAAATAAACAACTGATATGACCACCTATGAAGGATGACGTACTACATCATAAATACAGTATGCAAGTTGCTACTTTAAATTGGTACGTATAAACTTATTGCTAAGGTATCTTTAACCGAAAAATACTTCTCATTGTTTATGAAACAATTAATTTATTACACGTCAATCAATGCAATAAAATTTTGTTGATTGGGTTGGATTATTGTATAGATTCTACCGATGATAGTAATGATAATTGTTAAAGTATAAATACTGTGTAACTGAAAATGTTCATCAAGTTGTTCAGTGGCCGGTGAGTTAACTATTGAATATTTACATTTAATATCTCAAAGTTTTAATTAAATAATACAGTATTATAACTTGTGGCTAGTTCCAAAAATTCTTTTTCACTTTAGTACTAACTGCTAATATTTTTATTTTTTTTAAATATATCACCGCTTTCCAGCGTTTATCCCAAATTGAGTTAAGTAAATTCAGCACCATTGGTTGTGTTAGATAATATTACCTACTCGGAAATCTCATATATACGTATGCAGGAATTAGTCACCCAAAGAGGATTTACTTGATTTCGTGATCAGTGTTAACCACAACCCTATTTGTATAGATTTGCCTAATAGTAACTATGCTTACATACAGGGTTAACAAGAATACTAGTCGACTGCAAAACTATATATAAACTAATCTTTATATAAAAAAAAGTTTTCTTAATGAAGATACCAAATAAAAATATAGTGCATCAATTTGGAATATAAAAACTAGATTAAATTAATCAATGCATCTAAAGCGTAAAAATTAAACAATTCTTATTTAATTTTCAGCAGCATAAATCATTAAAAATGAAATTCTTCGCTATTTTCGCTGCCTTGTTGGCTGTGGCCTGCGGCCAGCACACCTGGACTCTGGACCAGCTGTCCACAGTCCTGAGTGACCCCAACCTTGACCCCGCCCTCAAGCCTGTCTTCACTGACGCCCTGAACAACTGGATGGAAGCTCTCTTCAATGGACAACAAGTGGTGAGTACGATTTAGTTACTTATCATATTTATTAATTTACTAGATTCCCGCGCGCGGTTTCACCCGCGTAGCTCCCGTTCCCGTCGGAGCTTCATAATAATACTATCTAACACTGAAGATTTTTTCAAATCGGTCTTGTAGTTCCTGAGATTAGCGCGTACAAGCAAACAAACTCTTAAGCTTTATATTAGTATAGATTGACCAGATATACACTACCATTATAGTTATCACGTTAGTACAAATAAAACTAGATGTAAATGTCTTTGCTTTTGGTTGTTGTTGGTGTAATCTTGAGTTATGTTTTATTTTTTGTCAGGAATATGTAACCATCACCATCCCCGCTGTTGATCTGTCCACCTGGACTCTGCACGAGCTCTCCGATGCTCTCCAGAACCCTGAGACCGACCCCGCCATGGTACCTCACCTCGAAGTTGCTCTTAACCAAATGATGGAATCCATTATGTCTGGACAAGTTGTAAGTATAAAACTATATACAGTAGTACTACTTTAGGTATTATATTATACTAGCTTCCCGCGCGCGGTTTCACCTGCATAACTCCCGTAATTACGTTAGCCTTCATCGATAAATGGGCTATCTAACACTGTAAACATTTTTCAAATCGGACTAGTGGTTCCTTAGATTAGCGCGATCAAGCAAACAAATAAACTCTTCAGTTTTATAAGTATATGAGTATAGAGTGTAGATTATATTATATTTAAACAATTACTTTTATGAACAAAATGGACGCTAGAATGATAGAAATTGATTAATTTTGAGTACTCAATTTCTATGAGTGACTCACGGATCAACGCAAAGTTTGAAACTTGGAGAGTGTATTCTCAATGACGTAGGCAACCGATAAGAAAGGATATTTACAACATTCCACCCCCAAGATGGTGGCAAAGTTTATATGGAGAATTCGAAATCTAAGCGGACAAAGTCGGAGACAAGTTAACGCTAGTCATTTATGTACAGGCTTTAAAGTGACTGAACAAAGTAGATTGTCTTTATTTAAATCTTAATGAGTCCTCGATTATGATGAGGGCGTTTATTCACCAGTTTCCACCAATAACAAAAGAGCTCAAGGTTTAAAATATAGATTTGATATTATTTCTAAGTAAGAATGTTTCAAGACAGAAATAGTCTAAATATTCCTCATAACTTTTTAATATTGTTGTGTTCTATACTTAGACCCCCGCCGCTGCGTCCGTCGTCATGCCCGCTATGGATGTGACCCCCTGGACTCTGATGGAGCTGTCCGTCGCCATCCAGGACCCCGCTACCAACCCTGCCCTCGTCCCATACCTCGAGACTGCTCTTAACAACATGATGCAAACCCTCTGGGACGGTCACCAAATCGTAAGTATGCAAATATTCTTTCAGAAAGTTAATGTACACTGGCATTATCAATTGGACAGAAAAAAATGTTAAAATTGATTGCTGCTCGGTATATATGCCAGTCAGCTTAATCTTCGAATATATATAATCCGATCAAAGGCTGCAGGGAGCCAGTGGATACAGGCCACTAGCAATCGTTTCCGCTGGAAATCGATGAGGGAGGTCTATGTTCAAGTGTGGCCAACAAAAGCCTGATTTTATGATGAAGATCTAAATAAAAATAACTCTTAAGTTTGTGTCTTCAATGCGAAAAGAAAAAATCCACTGTGATGCTGTGTTTCGCACATTCACATGCATAGAAGCCATAAAAATCGAACCAAACCTGCCATTAATCCATTACTATCGTTTTTGCAGGAAATTGTTGCCGTCGTCACCCCCGCTGGTCTGCTCGAGGCTGCACCCGCAGTCGTAGCCCCTGCCCCCGTCGTCGTCGTCGACTCCGAGGAAGCCACCCCTGTTGAGATCATTGACGTGACCCCCGTGGTTGTTGACACCCCAGTCGCTGATGTCGCTGAAGTGGCCCCCGTTGTTGTGGAGCCTGTTCAGACCCCAGCACCTGTTGCCCCCTCCAGCCCTCTAGTCCAGATCATCCTCAACATCAACCAGCAGGTGAGAAATATTTAAGAAAGATATTCCAAAAAAACATAATTTTAACGTATACCTTACTAAGGATACACTTTAGATCCTCTTAACTGGTATTTCTGAATAAAGGGTTCCGCATTTTTATTTTTTGTTAGCAAAATAATACTGACTTTTTTTATTTTATTTTGAGTTGAAACCCTTGCCATATCGTGTTTTATGATCCAAAGAAGCCTTGCTCTTTCTATGTATATACCCTTTCCGTTACACCTTGTATAAGAACGAGGAATTTTATTTTTGAGCGGGTTCATTTGGTCAATTTTCCACTAAAATTGTTGCTCATAGCAGTGTTAACATAATACGTCCTTTTTATGTTTTTCAGTAAAGTCTCCTTGGAGTTGAAGACAGAGTCCGTGAATTATAAGACCTGGAATTCATGTAGTGATCACCAATTTAATAAAGTAATAAAGTGATATTTATGAATATGCTTATTTTTTATTTCAAAATTGAGATTAATAAAATTCGACCACCGGGAGGATTCGAACCTGCATCTTTGCTGATTGCTGATTTTTTTATTAATCTCAATTTTGAAATATAGTATAAGGTAATCTTTCCCATAAAGAGTTCAAAACATTTAATAATGCTTATTTTTATTTTTGCATTTAGCCTTAAACATCAGCAATAGGCAGCACTCCTATGAAATTTAACTATTCTAAATTTAGGAATGATTTGGTCGAATGTGCATTTTATGATAAAGGTATATACAACTAAATGATTCTGACTTACAATAGCTCATACGACTTCTAATGTCGAGAATTCATGAGATAATGATTCCTAGATATTTAGTTGATAAACTTTTGGGTAATAACGGTATTACATGGTTAACTAGTAATCATTTGACTAGATTTAAACACACTACAGAATGTAACCGGCCGTGTGAGGATCGGGCCCATGGTTGTTTTTCAAATGACCCGAATCTTTTTCATTTGAAAAACAATCATGGGACTGACCCGCATGGGCCTGTGGCAGTCAAATCTACAAACAAAATTTATTTTCTCAAAGATACACATGTACCTGTACAGCAAAGTGCCGCAATGATTACGTAGGCTATATTGATGTCATTGTGAAATCAGTAGACTACCAAGTTGAAAGAAAGAAAGAAGAATAAAGAAAAATCATTGAATGAGCACACTATACATTTACATAAAATAATAATACTATAAGTAGGTACAATATATAAAATATGAATGGAAAATAATAACAAGGACGCCATACATATGAAACAAGACACATAAAATAAGTAAAGAAAGTACAAAAAACGGCAGAGTGACACAACAACAATAATCATGGAAAGTACAGTAGGCAGAGAGGTGCGGAGCGGTGCGCGACATGGCATATTAGAAAATTATTATTATCCGAACGCAGGCCGGTTCCTGCGCCGGCTGTAGGCTCGCCAGAAGTGGTTTATACCTACTTTCAAACGTTATCGATAGAAACAAATGAGCGGTCTACCCGTCAAGTCATAACAAAAATTTAGGCATAATAAATACCTCGCAGCGGCTCTCTTAAGTGCGGCACGTTCATTGCCATTCAACGGGGTAATGCTGCCAGCATTCTGGGAACATTGCCAAGTTGAATAGATTTTGAATAGTAGTATTTTTAAGTTAGTTTTATTTTTAATTAGTTACTTTCAGTTATGTATTTTATTCATGTTTGTTTATTAAATAAATGTCATTAGCAATTAATGACAATACCGGCATAAATATATCAGCCTTGAATAATGACAAATCATAAAAACTTCCAGACTCGGGCCCAGGTATCCTGGGATTGACTCGAATACTCACATCAATGTCTAACAAAACTCTGCAACATATGCAATCCACATGAGAGTCACAATAGCGAATAAATAATAATAATAAGTTTATTTCACCACAAGGACTTAAAATACATACATAGGTAATAAATACATTGCTTTGAAATAAATATAGGTTACACATAATATTTAGCCTTAAATTATGCTTACAATGTGGTGACTGTCACCTCTGCTAAGTTGTAGTAACAACTCGTATTAGAGGAGTCAGGCCCATTTCCCTAGACTGGGTAGATAATACACATAACAATTTAGTGAAATTATAATGTAGTAACAAAACTATAATTATATTTATCTCAGCTCACAGAATAAAAGTTTAATTGAGATCATTACAATAAAGAAATATGTGTGTGTGTGCGCGTTCTCATTAGATATTAGTAAAGAGGAGCTGCTTCGTATCATAATAATTTAATGTGTGAAGATATGTAGTTACAGACTCTTTGGATGAGTATCGGCGGAGTGAGAAGATGTTTAGCCTTTCATTAAGCATATTATAGAGGCGTGGTCCCTGATAGCAGCAGAATTTTTGGGTAAATGAGAGGTTGCATTTGAAGTGTTGACATACTTTGCCCTTACGTCGTTTAGAGATAGCCATATATGGGGTGATAAGGTGTTGGTGTATAACTGTGGATGCAACAAATAACTGTCTGACAGTCAGGACATTACAAGCTTTATATAGGGACTCAGTTAGAAACAAAAATGGACCGAATGTACTGATCTTCAGAACGGCTCTATGAGCTCTTTCCAAGTTTACCATGACAGTTTTGGCCGCTCTACCCCAGACGGAATCTCCGTACATCAGAATAGACTGACACAAATGAGAGAGTTTAGTCACAAAAAGTTGGTAAACTGCTTATAACAACAAATCCAAACCGCAGCTTGGTTTACTTTTGAGTTCGGTATATTAAATTAGTTCCTTGAATCATGTCAGTGGAGACAGTTTGCCCCCAGATAATTTCGCGTTCAATTTCATTGTGGTTTTATTTGTTAAAACCAACTGTAGTCAATATTGTGCGGTTTTAAACTATGTTTATCTTGTCTGGCAGTTGTGCTCCAATATCATGACACTTTAATTGAATTCCAACCAATGGAATAGTTCCAGTAGCCTCTTCTATATTCGTAAATAAACAACTGATATGACCACCTATGAAGGATGACGTACTAAATCATAAATACAGTATGCAAGTTGCTACTTTAAATTGGTAACGTAAAGTAACCGAAAAATACTTCTCATTGTTTATAAAACAATTAATTTATTACACGTCAATCAATGCAATCAAATTTTGTCGATTGGGTTGGTTTATTGTATAGATTCTACCGATGATAGTAATGATAATTGTTAAAGTATAAATACTGTGTAACTGAAAATTTTCAACAAGTTGTTCAGTGGCAGGTGAGTTAACTATTGAATATTTACATTTAATATCTCAAAGTTTTAATTAAATAACTTGTGGCTAATTAAAAAAAAGTGTAAAAAAAACTATAATTGCATATATGTTAATTCTATTTCACTTTAGTTTTACTGCTAATTTTAATTATTTTTATTTATTTTTGCTTTTTTACTATATATCACCGATTTCCAGCGTTTATCCCAAATTAAGTTAATTTAGCACCGTTGGTTGAATTAGATAATATTACCTACTCAGAAATCTCATACACACGTATGCGGGAATTAGTTACCCAAAGAGGATTTACTTGATATTGTGATCTGTGTTAATCACAACCCTATAAAGATTTGCCTAAACTATGCTAACATACAGGGTTAACAAGAATTAGTATTCTTGAAGAGAGTGAGAGTTTTGCAGTGTACTAGCGTACACTGCAAAACTCTGCTAGTAAACTTTACAAAAAAAGAGTTTCCTTAATGAAGATACCAAATAAAAATATAGTGCCTAATACTAAGTGCATCAATTTGGAATACAAAAACTAGATCAAATAAATCAATGCATCTTAAGTGTAAAAATGAAACAATTCTAATTTAATTTTCAGCAGCATAAATCATTAAAAATGAAATTCTTCGCTATTTTCGCTGCCTTGTTGGCTGTGGCCTGCGGCCAGCACACCTGGACTCTGGACCAGCTGTCCACAGTCCTGAGTGACCCAAACCTTGACCCTGCCCTCAAGCCTGTCTTCACTGACGCCCTGAACAACTGGATGGAAGCTCTCTTCAATGGACAACAAGTGGTAAGTACGATTTAGTTATCATATTTATTTATTTACTAGATTCCCGCGCGCTGTTTCGCCCGCGTACCTCCCGTTCCCGTGGGAGCTTCATAATAATACAATCTAACGCTGAAGATTTTTTCATATCAGTCTTGTAGTTCCTGAGATTAGCGCGTACAAACAAAATCTTAAGCTTCATATTAGTATAGATTGACCAAATATACACTACCATTATAGTTTTCACGTTAGTATAAATAAAACTAGATGTAAATAGCTTTGATTTTGGTTTTTTTTGTTGTAATCTTAAGTTATGTTTTATTTTTTGTCAGGAATCTGTAACTATCACCATCCCCGCTGTTGATCTATCCACCTGGACTCTGCACCAGCTCTCCGATGCTCTCCAGAGCCCTGAGACCGACCCCGCCATGGTACCTCACCTCGAAGTTGCTCTTAACCAGATGATGGAATCCATTATGTCTGGACACGTTGTAAGTATAAAACTATATACTGTTACTTTAGCTTACTGTTTTATATTATATCATACTTTAACAGTTTGATTTTATGAACAAAATGGACGTATCCTTTCAACGTATTTCGAGTACTCGATATCAAGGCTTTTTAAAATGCAATTCGGCACAATTATCCATCTCTCAATATTAAATTAATAAAACACGTTGCTCAAACTGACGGATCAACGCACTGTATAAACCCATGGGTGTATTCTCTATGACGTCGGCATCCGATAGAAAAGGAATATCAAAAATTCCACCCCTGTGAGCTCTGCAAAGTTTAAATGGAGAACTCTAAACCTACGCGGCCAAAGTTGAGTGAAGATAAGGCTAATGATTTAAAATAGGCAAAACTAAGTTTGACGTGACTGAAAAAAGTGGATTGTCATTATTTAAATCTAAATGAGCCGTAATGACTATGATTTATTCATCATTTTACATCAATAACAAAAGAGCTCAAGATTTTAAATATAGATTTGATATTATTTTTAATTAGGGATGTTTCAAGGCAGAAATAGTCATAATATTCCTCATAATTTTGTAATATTATATTCTATATTTAGACCCCCGCCGCTGCTTCCATCGTCATCCCCGCTATGGATGTGACCCCCTGGACTCTGATGGAGCTGTCTGTCGCCATCCAGGACCCCGCTACCAACCCTGCTCTCGTCCCATACCTCGAGACTGCTCTTAACAACATGATGCAAACCCTCTGGGACGGTCACCTCATCGTAAGTATGAAAATATTCTTTCAGAAAGTTTACTGGCACAATAAAGAGTAAGCGTTAATTTAGTATTCCTTGATCAATTGGACAGAAAAAAATGTTAAATTGTTTGCTGCTCGGTATATATGCCAGTCAGCTTAATCTTCGAATATATATAATCCGATCAAAGGCTGCATGGAGCCAGTGGATACAGGCCACTATCAATCTTTACCGCTGGAAATCGATGAGGGAGGTCTATGTTCAAGTGTGGCCAACAAAAGCCTGATTTTATGATGAAAATCTAAATAAAAATAGCTGTTAAGTTTGTGTCTTCAATGCGAAAAGAAAAAATCCACTGTAATACTGTGTTTCGCAAATTCATATGCATAGAAGCCATAAAAATCGAACTAAACGTACCATTTATTAATTACTAACGTTTTTGCAGGAAATTGTTGCCGTCGTCACCCCCGCTGGTCTGGTCGAGGCTACACCCGCAGTCGTAGCTCCTGCCCCCGTCGTCGTCGTCGACTCCGAGGAAGCCACCCCTGTTGAGATCATTGACGTGACCCCCGTGGTTGTTGACACCCCTGTCGCTGATATCGCTGAAGTAGCCCCCGTTGTTGTGGAGCCTGTTCAGACCCCAGCACCTGTTGCCCCCTCCAGCCCTCTGGTCCAGATCATCCTCAACATCAACCAGCAGGTGAGAAATATTTAATGCTTACAGTAAAACTGTTGGTCGGATTTGGGTTGCGAAAAACCCATATACCGATAAAATTTTCATAAAATACAATAGCAAGCTTTTCCTTACATTTTGCATTGCCAGAATGCGTAAGACAAAATTGAAATTGATAAAAATAATGTTAAGCTTAAGTCATACATTTTTCAAAAATCTTTTGATGCAGTGTTAATTTTTTAAATTTATTATGTTTTAATAAAATAACATATTTTATATAAAAACAAGGAATTTTATTTTTGAGCGGGTTAAATTGGACAATTTTCATTGCAATTCTCGACTTATTTTCCACTAAAATTGTTGCTCATAGCAGTGTTGTAAATAACCTACTATAATACGTCCTTTTTATGTTTTTCAGTAAAGTCTCCTTGGAGTTGAAGACAGAGTCCGTGAATTATAAGACCTGGAATTCATGTAGTGAACACCAATTTAATAAAGCAATAAAGAAATATTTATAAATATGCTTATTTTTACATTTAGCCTTAAACATCAGCAATAGGCAGCACTCCTATGAAGAGCTATTAACAATTCTAAATTCAGGAATGATTTGGTCGAATGTGCATTTTATGATAAAGGCACATACAGCTAAATGATTCTAACTTACAAATTCAAATTGAAAATTCATTTGTTCCGTAAAAATGGTTACATTTGTTTGGAATCGTCATATTTTTTCCCCCTACCGTGCAGTGCATGACGTGGCGACTACTGAGAAACACTGCCAATTACAATATACTTTATTTTTACATTGCGATTAAAGCGATTTATGTCAGGCATTTCTCAAGCATTTTTATCACAAAGATAATCAGAAACCCTATAATAAGCCCTGCTGCACAATTAGGCTTTAATAGTCATTTTAAACTTATTTAAAGACAATTCTCTTATACCATTGGGAAGTTTGTAATAGAATCGTATACATTGCCCCTTACTTATATCTAGTATTTATGTACACTATGTGTGTCGCTTTTTTACAAAATGAGTCAATATTTTTATGTACATATAACACATTCTTATATATATATATATATATATATATTTATTGTGATGCAACGGTTAGAATATTTATTTCTTTCAATTGTTCTCTTAAGCTTTCTCGGGGACCCAGTTTGTAAATAGCCCTTACGGCTCTTTTTTGCAATATAAAAATACTATTGATATCCGCGCAGTTACCCCAAAGAAGAATCCGACATTATGCTGTGAAAGTAACTGAAATAAACTATTCTAGCCGTATCAAGATCAGTGAGCCGTCTAATAGTATTTACTGCATATGCTGCAGAACTTATTTTTCCTGACATTTTCTCAATGTGTGGTCCCCATTGTAGTACTGAGTCAATAGTAATACCTAAGAACACAGTGGTTTCCACAGGGTCCAAGCCATTTTCATTAATATTTACATTGGTCTAACATTGGGTGTTGAAAACTTGATAACTTTAGTTCTCTTATCATTTAAACAGAAATTATCAACTTGAAACCAATGAACTACTTTAGAGAGTGCAAAGTGCTAATATTTTACTAAGAGTGGGCAGTACTGAAACAGGTCGATAGTTCGAAGGGTCAGAACTATCTCCAGCTTATATATAATATGGATGAATAATACGGAATGATTTTACTATATTTCATCAAGTCAGGATACTACCGGATGCGACACAGCAATTTAATATGATGGCTAGATGTGGAGCTACAGCAGTTATTATTGAGGATGTAATGTCGTAATGTGTTATTGTATATATATCTTAAATATATACAATAACATATTACGACTTTTAATGTTGATAATTTATGAGATAATGATTCTTAGATGGTTAGTTGATAAACCTTTGGGTAATGACGGTCACATTTGGCGAGCTACAAATTATGATACTAAGTGATACAACTAGAATTATTAAAGCTTTCCTAATAAACGTACTACAAAAGTATACTAGTAATCACTTGACTAGACTTAAACACACTACAGAATGTGACCGGCCGAGGGGGATAGGCCCATGCATGTTTTTCAAATGACCCGAATCTTTTTCATTTGAAAAACAATCATGGGAATGACCCTCGTGGGCCTGCGGCAGTCAAATCTACAAGCAAAATTTATTTTCTCAAAGATACACATGGTGCACATATATGTATATATTTGATTGACCGCAATGATTACATAGACTATATTGATGGCACTGTGACTACCAATTTGGGCATAATTATATCAGCCTTGAATAATGACAAATCATAAAAAAAATCAAATTCAGGCCCAGGCAGCCTGGGATTGATTCGAATACTCACATCAATGTCTAACAAAACTCTGCATCACATGCAATCCACATGAGAGTTACAATAGCGAATAAATGAGCGAGTTTAGCCCCAAAAAGTTGGTATAACTACTGCTTATAATAACAAATCCAAACCGTAGCTTGGTTTACTTATGAGTTCGGTATATTAAATTAGTTCCGTGAATCATGTCAGTGGAGACAGTTTGCCCGCAGATAATTTCGCGTTCAATTTCAATGTGGTTTTATTTGTTAAAACCAACTGTAGTCAATATTGTGCGGTTTTAAACGATGTTTATCTTGTCTGGCAGTTGTGCTCCAATATCATGACACTTTAATTGAATTCCGATAAAATATTAAACTTTATTATTAAGTAACTGGGTTATTTGAATTGTAATTTTATTGATTCATTTATGGGCGGAGGGTTTTATTTTATCGCAATGTGTCATTCAATGGAATTTCGATATTTTAGGAAAATCTAAACACTATCGAAACTCCGGGAGCTTGTTATATAGACAATACGGACATCCGTCTTACTGTACGCTGTTATTTTGAAGAGTTAGGCTAACCCCACGCTGGGTGTTTCTTGAGCGTAAGGATGACGCAAACGCTGAACTCTTAAGTCCTTATGTGACTTACGCTAGAGGAAGACGCACTCCCAATGTGGGGACAGCCTTAGTGCTAGAAAGTTATTTGGCGCAAGTTAATTAATCACGCCGATATAATGATAAATTGAAGTAATTTTCAGGTAGACAGTACAGTAGTAGTCAGTTATTTTTATATATCCCGGGGTTTGCATTAACTGCCACTTAGGTCTTTAAAAATATTGTAGGTATACGATCATTCAATTTTGAAAAATGAGAATATTACGAATGAAAAGCGAGATTGATATTTAAAAATGCTTAGTGCTGACAGAGGCAGTCGTACTGACGGCCCATTCAATGGGAAATCATAACTGCCGCTCATGGATAACTGCCAAATTACACACAGACTGCTGTCTAATTGCCAGCTTGATAACCAAGACACCAGAAGTCTGAATATTATGTCAAAGAATGTCATGTTTATTATTGTTTAGTTATAACATTTCATCATTCACAAACATTCTGACGTTTCGAGATAAACTCAATGATACGATAAAGCGTTGATATCATATCTTGAGGATTTCTTATTCATAAAAGTCATAAAAGGTTGTTTGTCACCTTTATCGAAAGTGCATGTGAGATTATTTATTGTTTTCATGGGTTTTACAGACATTTTTTACTACAGTAACAGAACCGAACGTGAATCCCGTTAGGGCACGGCAGATATTTTAGATAACATTAAGGAATATCAACTAACTGTCGCAGTGCGCAAAATGTCAGCGTTGCCCTGAGCGGTGGTCCTAGCCCATTAAGGGTGCCCTCAGGCGTGTATCGTTTATACGTAAAATCATTGTATAAACGTCGCTCCTTTCTATAGAGCTATTAAGATTTTATTGTAGAACTAATTATTGTTATTTCTATATCTATATGACCTGAAACTAGACTGACACACAGATGATTAGCTAATCCGCAATAGAATTTAGTTGCCGTATTTTGTATTTAATTATATTAATATTATTTCATTGTTTATAATTGTCAAGTACAAGTGTATGTGAATACCTAAGAGCTGAAAAAATATCGTTTGATTTGTGTTCATAATTAATGTAATCTAAATCTTTTATTTCTATCTATACTAAAATACAACATTGTCGACTGAATAGCGGACATTTGCCTGGTTTGGTTTTTTAATCACAATAAATAAAAACGCATCGGTCGAGAGAGAGAGTAACAAATTTATGTATTTTCAGATTAAACAATTATTTAGGAACTACTGGCCCGATTTGAAAATTTCATTCAGTGTTAGATACCCCATTTATTGAGGAAGGCTTTTAAGTTATATTTCATTATCAAGTTTCTAGGGGAACGCGAATTACACGGGTGGAACCGCGTGTGAGAGCTAGTTTAAATATATTTCATATCAATTTGTTTAATTTGCTTAAAATATATATGGTTCTCACTTTAACAAGAGATAGTGTCAAGTATACTGAATACGATAATTAAAAAAAAACTGTCAAATAATAACTTTTCCATTTGAAAAATAAAATTATTTAAAATGCATCCTTGTTTTTAATAAAATCATTCCCCAATCTGTTCTGGCTGATCTCAACTGCGCTTGCATTATCTACATTTTAATATAAGTTTTATGTCAAAAATAATTAAATTAAATGTTACTTTATCAGCCGGTTTATGTCCGCTGATGAACATCAACAGCAAACCAGGTCGTCAACCACGCCTAGCATGTGGATTGAGCAGCAAGCAGCTGTGATTGATAGCAGCAGCCAAATGTATTTTGATAGTACAATCGATTTATGCATATAGTTTTTTGATAGCATTAAAATTACAGATTAAAATGATATCGAGTCCCGTTCGTACAACCTAGATTATCTTGAATCTCAATTTGGTACCCTGGAGCTCCTCACCAATGACAACACCATAGTGGTAGTTAAAATATTTATTTACACTAAAAAATGTTGCCGTATCCGTCACCAATGAATTTCTACAAAGATATCGGTGATGGAAAACAATTGCCTGCCAACCATAAACGTCATCTATTTTAACAGAAGTAAATTCGAATAAGTTTGAATTGCGAACTATGTACATTATTTAAGAATTAAAACAACTTTCGTGAGTGGTACACATACTTTTTATATTAACTAACCGGTTGTACTTACATTATATTTTGTACAATGCCTATTTTAAAATTTTAATATTACGTCTCGACAGTAGTACTGATGGTAAATCGTCCTGCCTGTCCTGCACGTTGTAGTACATAAAATTAATTAGCTATGCCCCTCTGTTTGAGGCGTTTCGTTTTAATTTGAGTTAATTAATTTTGCCTATGCTGTAAATTAAACATGCCAGTCACATTTCACATTAAATTAGTCACTGTCAGTTAGCACCTATGTATATGTACATCTGTATGTAACAATCTTGTTAAATTCTCTACTAATATTATAAATGTGAATGTACGTTTGTTTGTTACGCTGTCATGTTCACGCTAAAACTTCTGAATGGAATTGGCCGAAAGTGTGCACGGGGATAGTTTATAAGCTCGATTAGCATATTATAGGATAAAAACTTACACTTCGAACCACTGGAGCAGAGTAACGCGGTCGCTCACTTGCCTCTCAAGCATGGTGAATATGGCATAATCTCCATAGTAGGAAGGCTATGCAGAATCCACTAAAGCATTATGTTTTAACAGATAATTATTGAATCGAAGTTTTTAACTATTTTTTTTTGGTAAAGCCTGGCTCAACATTAGGGATACTGTGTTATAGAAATTTAGTAAGAAAAACCGGTCACTACCTATTATAAATCTTATCCACAAAATGAGAAGTGATGATGTTTATCCTAATCTTAATTGTAACTTTTCCATTGAAATCAGACACATTATAATATATTTATCTATAAAATGAATGATCTAACTATGACTCACAATAAAAAATAGATAAACGTGTGATTAGTAATAGAGATTTTCCGTATCCTTTTCCTATATTAGAAACCATAGATTTATATGTGTTTAGATTTGAATACTTTAGAGCATGTATTCTGGAGTGTATGTCCCATTTATTGTATGCATACCATTTATATATTACTAGCTTCCCGCGTGCGGTTTCACCCGCGTAGCACCCATGAGAACTTCATAGTTAAATTTGCCTATGTTCACCGGAGATAGTGTAGCTTCCCATCGGTGAAATGTTTTTTCAAATACGTCAAGTAGTTTCGGAGCCTATTCAATTCAAACCAACTATCAAATCTTTCCTCTTTATAATATTAGTATAAAAGAAGTTTCATAAATTAAAAATAAGTATTACACATTTTATAATAGGTAGGTAGGTCTAAACACGTACTCCATATTCCAATTGAAAATCGGTTAATCAACATAAAGCGTTTAGATTAAACATTAAGATATACATAAAAGATTAAAATGGAGGAAAAAGCAATTACGTGACAGCGCATTAGTCAATTTCTGATTATATTACGCGTAAGTCTTTTACTGGAAATTATTTTAAGTTTGTTTTTCGTTCTGAATCCTGTGTGACTTACTTCATTTGCACATTTTGCACACATCATATAACAACTTAACAACACAACAACTATTTACCAATGAATGTATGATATGTTATCAATCATAGCAAATTCACATATAGTATTAATATCGAGTAAGACACCGCTATAACAATGGGAACAGAAATATGGGATGCAGCCAGAAACATAAAACGTATTAAAAGATAATAACTTTATACGCCGAGGCCGGTTCAGAAAAATTTGGCGAGACGAGCTAGACGCTTACCATGAGGGCTGCTTCGAAGCGGCCCAGGAAAAGAGTTCCTGGAAGGAATTGGGGGAGGCCTTTGCTCAGCAGTGGGAAAGTACAGGCTAAGAAAAAAAAACTTTATACAATCTATAGCAGATAAGATAATAAATTCCACTAATTAAATCTTAATATATCTCAAAAGAATCGATACACTCCGTGAGACTTGAGATTCTTATACAATATTTTACGTATAATCGACAACCTCCTGAGCAACTTTATTAGGCTATATTATAAAAACACAGCTCAGGGCATCGCTAAATCTATGAAAATTGTTACTGGAACAATAAAAAAAAACGATAACGTGTAGCTAAATAGATTCAATAAAAAACATCCTGCTGATATTTTTTTTATAAGCCGATAAACAGATTTTTGTAAAATATTAACAATTATTCTGTTACTGTAGAGCCCAGCGTTGCTAGATTTGTTTGACAAAGCGTGGCTTTGGATCTTTTTAAATGGGATTTTTTTGTTGAAACTTACTTTCGTTACTTTTTAGATTATTTTACAGGTTTTATTGGACGATGTGTCAACGTTTCTTATTGGCTGAAACGATTAGTATTCCGATCCTCTAGCTGCTGCTTAATGGCAACAAAATATCATAACCACATCCAGTGACTGACATGACATTTTTTTTTCTTCTGATGTTATACTTACAACTTAGGTTACCACGAGGCTTTTGCTACTTCACCGGGCTTAAGGCGAGCAGAGCTCCAGCCTTAATAAATGGTTTAAAAAACTACAAACTAAGCAACCTGCACAAGAGGGCGCCCCCTGTGGGGCTTGGACTTCGGCTCAGAGCGGTCGCTGGCGATGAGATTAAGGGATTATGACTTTTAGTATTTTAGGGGAGTTTTGTGCAACTGTCACTCTACTTTACAGTTCGCGGGCCTCTCGGACTTCGGGTCTATGAGGGCATAACGGATGGTTCTTTGCAAACTTAGAGTCAGGAGGATGAGGGTGGATCTAACGCCCTGCATAGTCGCTTAAGTTCTAACTTAAGCCACATGAAGCATTTTTTGTATAGTATATCCTGAGTAGGTTAACGCTTACCATTAGGTACGCTATGCTTTTTCGTTTGCCTTCTTTGGCAATCTATACTAATATAATAATATTATAAAGCCGAAGAAATTTGTTTGTTTGCTTGGACGTGCTAAACTTAGGAACTATTGGACCAGTTTGAAAATATCCTTCAGTTAAGGTCTATCTAATTGCCATGGGCATTTACCGAGACAGGCTTTGGGCTATATATCATCACGCTGAGGCCAATAAGACCAATGGGATTCCATATGGGTGAAGTCGCGGGCATAAGTTAGTAAATAATAATAATAATAAAAAAACTAGGTTACATATTTTTTTGGCATACTTGTAGGTGTGTCCTATCAATGACTTTCAAGTGGACCAACAAACTATTATCAGTATAATTCGTAGTTTTGACATGGGTGCATTTTATCTTATCGAGGTTTGCACATCATGCGAAAATTTTGGTTGTGGGTCGCTTTTATCGCTAGACTGATAAGAAATTCACCGTGAAATTAGGGTTCGGTATGTGCATGTTAGCGGAAATATAACGGATACCTACTTATTTTATTTTTAATTTGTTAAAACTCAATAAGTTTTACATAGGTAAAGCAAAGACTGTTCACATTTTTACGAAAATTGCGTGGACAGACGAGTATGACTGTCCACGCAATTTTCGTATCTATACTAATATTATAAAGAGGAAAGATTTGTATGTAAGTATGTTCGTAACGAATTGGCTCAAAAAGTATTGGACCGATTTTAAAAATTCTTTCACCATTTGAATGCTTCATTATCACTGATTAATATAGCCTATATTTAATTATGAAGTTCCCACGGGAACGGGAGTTATGCGGGTGAAACCGCGCGCGGGAGGTGAGTAGTCTATATAGAGAAGGAGTGGAGTGGAAGGATTTTTTTATTATGGTTAAATTTTGACCGCTGGGCGTCCATTAGTAAACATAAAAAGTATATAGTTAAAGTAAGTTTGTGTTATCCACTTCTAGGCCACGGTTTATACCTCAGTTATGTAACATAATATGTATTGGCTTATATTTCATGGAAACTGAAACAAAATCTAGCGAACATAACATAAAAAAATTGCAATGAGTTGTTCAAGCCGCTCGTGAATAAATCTATTGAAAATAAAAAATATGTTCTACGAGCTAAGCAGTACATAAATAAAATTTTGTCTCTTTGTACAGAACCAATATTTTTTTTGTGGCAGTCTTATCCATAACACAGTGACGTGTCCAAATCAATCCCTATCTCCTGAAGCACTGATTGTGTTCCATTTATAAACATAGGATCGTAACGTATGAAGTCAGTTCCCTTCAAGGTTCAAAGTACTAAGCTCGTCCTGTGCAAGCCTTTTTTAGGTAAGTAACTAAAGAAATACATTATTTTAATTTTTGTTTGTAGTTTTGGTGTATTTACTATTTATTGGAGACAAATGTCATTTTTAAACTAGCCTACATACGGGTCCGGTAATGAGCGCTATTCCCTAGGAAATCTATTGATATAATATCGTATGGAAACAACGGCGGCAATCTGTCAAATTCATCAATGACAGATTGTCTTTGTTTCTAAACGACTCTAAATAATAATAATATGTATGTGACCATTGATTTAATGTGACTCATAGAAAACGTATGTAGCTAAAATACATTTAAAATTAGTATTCTGAATGTATTTTTAAATTCTGCTCATTAGTTGTAGTGTTTCTATAATGATTAAACATGCACACTAATTAATCTTTAATTTTATAATACTGATAAGATAGACTTATTTCACTGTTTATTTACCTTTATATTAATTGATTGATTTTATCTAAATACTAGCTTTCCGCGCGCGGTTTCAACCGCGTAACTCCCGTTCCCGTAAAAACTTTATAATAAAATATAGCTTATAGCCTTCCTCGATAAATGGGCTATCTAACACTGAAATAATTTTTCAAATCGTACCAGTAGTTGCTGTGATTAGCGCGGGGCGCTCCGCACGGGTACAATGCTGATGTATTATACCTTTCTCTTGAATCCCTCTATCTATTAAAAAAACCACATCAAAATCCGTTGCGTAGTTTCAAAGATTTAAGCATACATATATAGGGACATAGGGATATAGGGACAGAGAAAGGACTTTGTTTAATACTATGTAGTGATTTATTATTTTAAAATATCTATATATTTTATCTATAGAAAATTTATAATAGTTTCTAATATTCTCAGTACTGATATTTAGACGATAAAGTTATAGGATAGATTAAAATCTTGCGATTAGATTAAAATATAATTGTCCCAGGAGATTTTTAAATTAAACGAAGTTTATACTTTAAAATGGTTTATAAAGGCACTCACAAACCCATAATACTGTTTTAATATTAAATTTAGAACCATACGTTTCCAAATGCAATGTTCAGAATTTATGATTCTTGTGAGATGATAATGATAAATATTATTACTTTACAGATAAATCATCAAGATGTCTCTCCCTACCGTCACACTTCGTGAGCTCTCCGACGCTTCTCAGGACAACACATTGGCTTCATCCACCAAGAAAGTTCTAGAAGGTCTTCTCAACGATTACATGGACCTGCAATATAGTAAAGAAACACCATACACCACTGGCCAACAAGTATTACCTACCGGATCCACTTTAGATGATGTAGAAAAAGCTACAGAAGATGAAAGTGCCGGCAAAAAGTTTCAAGATGTCTTCAAATGTATTGAAACTACCGCTAAAAGTGGTGATTTGACCCCCCTCTCTGTCAATGATGGCTCTTGGGATCCGAAACTGCAACCTGTTTTAGTCCTCATTACTCCTAATAATTAGTTAAGCTTGCTTTAAATATGATAAATTATAAAAAAATGTTGTTTTATTATTTTTAAAATGAGTTATTTTTGATCTATGTATAAGTGTGATTATTCAATAAAATTATCTGCGTAAGGGAATATTTGTATGTTTTCTTGTTGGTATCTAATTTTTGAATTAAGAACCTACTTCTTAATTACGGCGTGGCTTGCCGCCGCTTGCGTTTTTCAGTTTATATAGACAGTTTCAACAAGAACTTTGTTTTGTAATTTTTGCCACTAGACTGTAGTAGTGGCTTTAATCAGATTGGATGTTGTGCAATGATTTTTGGTGAGCCCACATCCTGTGATGTGTCATCTGTTATGAATTATTTTTCTTTTAAGATTGAGGCTAGTCGCATTCTTTTCTGTCGGAATAGGCAGTTATTCGTGTTTATGAGTTGTGTAGCCAAGTGATTGCTGTGCCGTTCAAGACGTTGTTTGTAGGACACAGAAGACCTCTCTATTTCTTTCTTGACGGTTAGGATTTTCAAGTAAATCAAAATAAAACAATAAATTTAAATACCCCTTATCAAAATTTTAATACAGAGCTAACATTCCTTTGCTGCAACAAAACGATATCTGATAAATTTTCACCACCACTACGGTTAATGTATACTTTGACTTATTCTTTTATTCTGATTTCCCCCTAAGTACCTACTATTCTGAAATTAATCATTTTTGTTGGGTGTTAGATTTGAGACTTAGTTAGCATTAAAATGTAAGAGTTAGAGATGGCTCTACAAAATGTAGAGCCATCTCTACAAGTAAAAACTATCAAATCTTTATCTTTGTCTTCCACAAAGTTCTTATAGTTAGGCTTAAAAAGTGAATCATTGTTATGCCTAACTACAGTTTAACATATTATTAACTTTTTTTAAGTGAATTGTTATATTACAATTTACCTTAAAAGTGAATTGTTTAACTTGTGTTTGTGTTTTTAAGTAAACAATTTACTAAAAAAGTGAATTGTTTACTTAAGAATTCGTAGATATTCATCCTCCCGATATTGTAATTGTTATAACTTAAACATTCCCGAATTGGGTGTTTATTGCTCAATGGATTTGGATAAGTATGTATATTATTGGCAATAAACTAGTGGATAAAACAACAATATAGTGGATAAAACCGCTGAGCATATACAGCGATATAAATGTTATTGAGCGACAGTAATATTTGGTTTCAGTATCTTAATGTGTAACACAAGATGAAAGTCATTCTTTCATCTTGTGTTACACATATACATAAATCAAGTACCTATTACTAAGAACCTCTAGTTATTAAGTAAAGTACGATAAGATACTATTTTACTTTACACTTTTATTAGTATAAACGTAAAAGAATTATGCAATATGACACTGCATAATTGTTATACAGGCACCGGGTAAAGAAATAGAACATGCACGGATAATGTCAGTAAGGAATGTTCGTAGTTTCAAGTGCTGTGATGCATCAATGGATAATAGATGGCGCTCTACGTGTTCAGTCGAACAGAAACTGTTTAGATGTTTTTGTAGATAAGTGGCTAACAGAAATAAAATACTTTGGAAATTTTATACAGGAGATATGTTTTTGTTAGTATCCGTGCAGACAAAGGTCATAACAACAACAATGACAATTTAAAAACCTTTGACCATTTGTAACGTTACTACAAGCTTATCAAGCGAGGTACAATTCACATCATAAAGTATATTTAATAGAATTATTGACGAAAGTTTATTTGCTCGCTATTTATCAGTGTATAAAAGCCGTACAACAACATATAGGTATGCGTTTTATTTTTCATGAAGCAATAAACGCTGAAGAAAATAGCATACCTACATTATAATTCAAGCCTATATTTGGTAAGCTCACACGTAGTAAGTACAAAGTTCAAACTAACTAACTTTAGATCACTCGTTATTATGAACTTCACTTACGCTAAAGTGAGTGAGTGAGTACTTAAGTCTTATCGGGAAACTCGTGAAATAATTTTGTATGCAACATGCAGGTTTTAAGTTTTAAAGTGGTGTTGCAGTGCTGCAGTCGTGTGAAAATATATTATTAAGTTCATAGAAATCTTGGGAGGTTAATGTTTGTATGTAATGCTCGTAATGTATACGCACCGCTGTTCAAGCAACGTTACTGTCAGTTTGCTCCGTGTACTTTATTCTCGAAAAAATGTTTTAAGTGAATAATACTAGTAGGGCCCTATAGTGTGTGAAAGCTTATTCCATGAGTAAAGTTAATGTGTTTACTACACTTTAAAAAACGCCGGGATCCGTGAGTTATAAACAAAAACATTTTATAACGTCTCAATTTTAAGTGTACCTACCTACTATTACGAGTGTTCGCTCGACGCGCGACGGATAGCGGTTATTGACACCTCACTGTTCTAGCCCGCGCTCATTTGACAACATAATAACAAAACTGCTTGCTTTGCTTTTATGCACTAATCATCGCACTTGCACTTTCGCACCAATTTTGATTATATTTGGAGACTGGGCTTGCTGCAATAATGAATGGCAATAATTGTTACGGCTGTAAGGCATGTCTGGATAAAAAAGAAAAAATTATATGTTCCAATATCCCATGTGGAAAACAATATCATTATTTATGCGTAAATTTGACTCCTAAGAGTTATAAAAGGCAGCGTTATTGGGAATGCCCGGACTGCACATTAATAACACTAAAGTCTCAACGTAAAGGAAATAACTGTGACACTCCCATCCAACCACATAGCAGAGCATCAGATTCTAATTACAACGATGATGTTGATGAGGACTTCGTTACCATGAGGCGGCCAGCCTCCCAGAATGTTGATTTTTCAAAATATGTACTGCGCTCAGAAATAGCCGAAATTATTCGTACGGAAATTCGATCTGCGATAAGTTTAGAATTTGCCAAAATAAAAAAGGACCTAACTGACTTTGAAACATCCTTACAATTTATCAGCGGGGAACATGACAAAATTACTGCTACGCTGAATACAATAACCGAAGAATATAAACTTATACGCTGTGAGAATAGTTCCCTTCAGAAAAAAGTAAGGGATATGGAATCTAGGCTTATACAATTGGAACAAGAAGGCCGGCAAAATAATTTAGAAATAAATTGTTTACCTGAACATAAGAACGAAAATCTCATAAAAACGATCTTACAAATAGGCAACGCTGTATCTTTTCCCATTGCTGAGAGTGAGATACAATCTTGTACACGCGTGAATAAAATGAATCCAGCATCTAAGCAACCCAAAGCTGTTATATGCAAACTTTCCAGCAAATCACAGCGTGACAACCTTTTGGGTGCAATACTAAAGTACAATCGGAAGAACCCTAAAAACAAACTGAATACTAAACTCATAGGTTATGGAGATACGGAGTCCCCTATATATGTTGGTGAACATCTCACCCCTGCCAATAAATCACTACATGCTGCTACGAGAATCGCCGCTAAAGAAAATAATTATAAATTTGTTTGGGTCCGGAATGGGAAGATATTTATTAGAAAGGATGAAACGGCGGTCTCTCAAATTGTTACTCATACAGACACTTTAAGATCTCTTACTTAAGTTGGTTATTTCATTAGATTTTTCCTGTTTTTTTATATCAATGTTTATTGTAATATCTACTATTACCATTCAATTGTTTAAATATCTATTACCAAAACAGTAGAAGCATCCGAGGTAAATTACAATCTGTATATTTTAATGTACTAAGTATGAACTATGATGTAATCGTGTTAACCGAGACCTGGCTTAATAATAAAGTATTGGACGCGGAAATTTTGGATGAACGATATCAAATATTTAGAAGAGACAGAGAGTCAGGGACGTTTTCAGAAGGTAAAGAAGGTAAGAGGTGTACTTATTGCTGTATTAAAAACTATAAGCGCATACAGAAATTTTTCTTTTGAATCGAAATGTGAGGATCTATGGGTGACAATAGATTTGACAATAACAAAAGGAAATAAATCGTGTAAAATACACCTATGCGCCGCATATCTTGCTCCTCCAATTAAAAAAAGTACCCTGTCATATTATACTAACAAAGTAGATAGTGTTATTAATAGAATTTCAGAAGATGTACTACTCATAGGGGATTTCAATTTAAGTTTTATAACTTGGACGAAAAATGAACTATCAATGGAACCTGAATCACAAATAAACAATCTGGGTAACACTTTTTTAGACTTTTTATCTAGTAACGATTTGAAACAATACAATAATATAAAAAATAAACAAAATAGGATTCTTGATTTAGTGATTTCCAATAGTGACTATTCTATTGAAGTTTTTCCAGCTTCAGACATTATTTCCAAAATCGACGATTTTCATCCTCCGTTAGAAATCAACCTTAATCTGAAACATGAGACTTTGCTACGTCAAAACAATAAACCAACATTCAAGTACCATAAAGCTGACTACCATAAAATTAGAGCACGTATTGCAGAGGTTGACTGGGAACTTGAACTCTCAGATTCACCCGATATTGATATTGTCACAAATAAATTCTATAATATTATAAATAAAATAATTCGAGATTTAATCCCCTTACATTTTTCTAAAAGAAATTCATACCCTTGTTGGTATACCAAAAATCTTATACAAATATTAAAAGAAAAAGAAAAATGTCGACAAAATATGAAAAAGTATAAAAATCAACGCGATGAATATGAATACAATTTATTGAAAGAAAGAACTAATAAAATTATCAAACAACTGTACTACAATTACATAGATAACGTTCAAAAGAATGTGATAAAAAATCCTAAATATTTTTGGTCATATATAAAAAATAAACGTGACCATAAAGGTATTATCCCTAATAAGATGACTCTAAATAATAAAGTTGCCAGTAATGGAAAAAGTATTGCAAACTTATTTGCTGAAAATTTTGCATCTGTCTATATCACTAGCCCAAACATCTCTCATAATCAAAACCAATCTATACCTTTATCTGACTCAGCGACCGTTAACAACAGCTTTCATGAGATTTATCTCTCAGAATCTAGTATTAAGAAAAAATTGCAACAACTAGATATTACGAAAGGATCAGGATGTGATAGTATTCCACCAGTTTTCTTTAAAGAGTGCGCAATCGAATTATCGAAACCTTTACATTTGCTATTTAATAAATCACTAGCTAATGGCACTTTCCCTGAATGTTGGAAGGAAGCCATTGTAATACCCATACCTAAGACTGGTGATAAAACGGATACTTGTAACTACAGACCCATTAGCAAACTCCCAGTGTTAGCTAAAGTATTCGAGTCGCTTGTTTGTCCTTTTATTAAATGGCACATAAAAAGTACAATTACAGAACATCAGCATGGTTTTATAAAAAATAAATCTACTTCCACAAATTTGGTAAATTTTATTGAACAAACGTTAACTGATATGAGCAATGGCAATGAAATTGATGCTATATACAGCGATTTCAGTAAGGCGTTTGATAAAGTCGATCACTTTATATTACTTCAAAAGATACATGACACTTTTAACATCCATGGTTCTCTTTGGTATTGGTTAAAGTCGTATTTGATGCATCGCAAATCGAAGGTTGTGGTGTGTGGGCACTCCTCTCGTACTTTTATACCTACATCTGGCGTTCCACAAGGATCTCATCTCGGTCCGATATTGTTTACTATGTTTATAGATGATATCAAACACTGTATTCAGCACTCACATTTCGCGATTTATGCTGATGATTTAAAAATTTCAAGAATTATTAACTGTCAGTCGGACGTAAATCTGCTACAAGATGACATTAATAGACTATGCCAATGGTGTGATACCAATGCTATGGAACTCAATGTCAATAAATGCTACCATTTAAAATTCTCACGAAAAAAAATGAAATTAAATTCATCGTATACCATGCAGGGGAATATTTTAAAAAATGTACAAGAAGTTAGAGATTTAGGTATTACTTTGGATTCTGAATTACGTTTTTCTAAACATATAAACAATATAATTAATAAGTGTAATAGAATTTTGGCTTTTATAAATAGAAATACTAGACAATTTAAATCTTTTACTGCACTAAAAGCACTATTCCATGCTTTGGTACGTAGTAATATAGAATATTGTTCTATTGTTTGGTATCCTATGTATCAAAACAATATTCAACGTATAGAAAAAATTCAGAAGAAATTTATTAAGAGACTATCTTCGATTGCTGGTATTAGGCGTAGCATGTAAGAATATGATGACAGACTAAATTATTTTAGTATGAAAGCTCTATACTGGCGTAGAGATTATTTAAGTTTAATATTCTTACATAAATTACTAAATAATGGAACAGATTGTCCACCTCTATTGTCCCAAGTTAACATAAATGTACCGAGATCGTCAGCTAGATTAGTCAATTATAAACCTTTTGCTTTAAAGAGCTGTCGTAATAAATACGGAAGCAATACTCCCCTTTCCTATGCCCTCAGAAAATGTAATGACATTTTTAATAAAATAAATGTAGACATATTTTCTGGTAGACTCAGTACTTTCAAAAAAGCCATTTATGCCATGTAAACTCGGTCAATTTTTACTGTTTTTCTTTTATATATATATAGTTTAAGAAATATTTGTTTTTTATGTACTTAAGTTTTTTATATACTTATAAGCTTGAACAGTGTTATAAATAAATGTTGTGCCTACCTGTAATTTAAAAGCATACATTAACTTTTCTATATAATGTTTAAACGAATGACAAGTATGTATTTTAGTTGGTAAGCCTTAAATAAATAAATAAATAAATAAATAAATAAATAAATAAATAAATAATGAACTGTTTTTGTTCAATAACCGAGAAATAAATGCATGAGCGTTTGTTTTCAGAACTTTAGTACATGTTAGGCCTTTCTTATTTATGAGCTCACAATATTATGGCATGCAAATTTCTATTGTAAACTTCAAGCTATATATTTATTTAACCATTACAGTAATTCAATTCGATAGTGTAACTGTTAGAATAAATAGGTGTATAAACCAAACAGTTTAAACGGGTACAATTATTATTGTCTTCGGACAAGAAGAACTAACAAAAAAAAAACAGCATTTTTTTTTTGTTAGTTCTTCTTCTAAATGTCTTTTAATGTGCTCTGATACTTTATAATTAAATCTCTATTTAACTATACAATCCTGGTTTGTTTTGCTCTAAATCCTTTAGTAACAAAAATAATACAGTTTTAATGTACATTGTTGCCAATTAGTTATTTTTGGCAACCTACCTATATATGGCCCTTGTGAACTTACTCAGCAAACATGTGAATAGATCTAGTTATCGAAGACGTCACGTGATTGAGCTAATATATCTCTTAGTGCTTCTATTACTATGTCAATAGTTAATAATTACATTTATCAATGCACTTGAATTACATTAGTATAATATAATAGGTATAATATGTTTGGAGTGCATGAATTAATTGAATGTTTCTCAGTTGTAGCGTTTGCATTGTAGTTTTGTAAATCTGTACATCAGTAAACATACAACATAGTGAATGTGAAAGAAGCTAAAAGGTGTACCAGAATAGAGACAGGTGGCGTTCTTTTGTCTCTGCCTATCCCTATGGGAGAAAGACGTGACGATATGAATGTGCATCTAAGTGACAAGTGTTATCATTGATAATAAAAATAATACCTAATCTGAACGTACATTTATTATTTATTTAAGACAGGAATGTAAAGGTTCTCATCAAACAAAATCATAAACCACTTTCATACGAGTCTTTTGAACCAACCTTCAATGTTTCAGCGACCGTTTTCTAAGCTACGAGGCTTGCTAACGCTTTTGTGCAATGATAGATGTCGCTGCTAACAGCTTTCTAGAAATACTTCGCATTGTTCCAAAATATTTGTTTAATATATATTTTTCAAGGACTCGCCATTATTGTATACTTTAGGGGTTATTTATTCATGATTAGGCCGAATAGGTGCAGATAAAATCAACATCAGGCATCAAAAAGAAAACGGTGTAGATAAAATTGGCTACAATAAAAATCCGCTCAACATTCTTCAAATTAGCCTATGTTATTATGTTAGCAAGACTTAAAAAAAAACTAATTAGGTTGACCCTAAATTGGTCATGTTCGTTCCTCGAGCGTGCGTCACCTGTGGATGATGTCGGGATCGGAAGCTCGGCACTCGCTTGGTTAGCGTCGTTCACACGATAGAAAAATATACACGCCCAATGTGTGGTCAGCCTTAGATACTCGTATGATCTTCTTTTCACCTTAAACACAACATTACTAGGACATGCGATAATACATTGTAGCTATTAATTATGTTTTACATTTTTATTGGTCATTTATAGGAACTGGTGCAATAAGTTCATTATTAATGCTAGCGGACAAACAATTAATAAAATAGCAGAAAACGCTTAACAATTTAATAGTTATAACCGTAACAATAGCAAATGATTTTGGTATACCATATCGACGCTTCAGTTCTAAAACCACGTATGTCAGAAATATCCACTTTTCAGTTATAGTGAAATAATTATTCAGTTTTACATCGACATCAGAACATATCTAGTTTACTTTTACTTTACTTTACGCGTTTCTTTTAGCGAACTCGTTAATAGTTAGTAGCACACATCATAAACATTTTAACAATATCAAACCGCTAAAAAAACATTAGCTGATGTTAGAAATTAACCTGATATAATAGATTATATATTTTAAATACAATTAGAATTTAATACATGAGAAACAAACGTGGATTGGTAATGTATAGAAGCCGCATTATTATATTTCGCGTTTATAAATATTATAAACGCGAAAGTTTGTAAGCTTGTATGGATGTATATTTGTTACTCTTTCACGCAGAAACTACTGAATGGATTTTGATATAAGTTTGCATGCTAAAAGTTTATAAGCTGTATTAACATATAGGCCCCAGAACATTACGCTCCGACCCAGTGGAGCACAGTAACCGTAAGTGTACTATATTTTATCAGTCAATGAATTAAATCAGTGATAACAATGTTGAATTACTTCTGTGCACCTATCACTTTTTCTCTGCACCACTCTAGGATTGACTGGTAGAAAATGCCTATGGCATTAAATCCGCCATGTACGAGTTGTGCAAAAGAAAGATAAAGATATATAAATAAATAAAAATAAATTGCAATTGTGAACGAATAGGCTTAACCTTTCCTTTCAAAAGACAAAGTAATATACTCAAACCAACAATAACATATTTAGCCACACAAATATTGCGTCCATCTTTAAATTTCCTCGTCGTCAGGTGGTTGGGTCAGCAGTTATTTTGTGCCCGTTAATACTTTGTACAATCACAAACAAAGTACAGGCGGCACGCACGTTGAGACACGCAACTGTAACACGCCAACCGAACTCGAATACACCGCAGTGGAACCTGCATCATATATACCATTTCATATTTTAGTTTTTAACCCTTGGAATACTAAGTTAGCTCTGTGCCAGTCTTAGTGGCCATAAACATGGAGGAGTACATCAAAGTTTGGTTGGCTTGCAAGATATTGACGAGCTACGCAAATGGATTGAACTTTACATCTGAAGAGAAGATAGCTGAAGTGAAAGCTTAAACACCTTTTATTTATATATATATAAATATTTTTATGGCGCTAAAAGTAATCTCTGTATAAATTTTAAGATATCTTTCCGGGTCTGGTTGGAGGAAGATTTACCTTCCGTGCCTCAGAAAGCACATTAAGCCGTTGGTCCCGATTATTATAACATCATCTAACACAATCGTATATCAGAGAACGGATAGCAGCGTATCCTGGCGTGTTACAACATAATACTGCAGTCACCAACCCGCCTACCAAGCGAGGTGACTATCGCAAATACCCTTCCTCGGAAGGAGGCCCATGTTCAGTGGACGATATACTGGCTGATGATGTGGAAGTTAAATAGTGAAAGGAGTTAGATATTTGTGTAGATCTCATTTATCAATAGAAATGTATGAATCTAAAAAAAGCCCAACTAAACCACGCATCAGAAATCATGCATGGCTTAGATGGGCTATTAACCACGAGGTTTTTGCTAGTTCATAAAGGCAACTGGCAAGCGCAGTGGGGGACGACTGCCTGCAAGATGGACCGACGACATCATAAAGTTTGCAGGGAGTCAGTGGATGCAGGCCGCTGGCAATCGATGGGGGAGGCCTATGTTCAGCAGTGGACGAGAACAGGTGGATATGAAGATAAAGGTGAGACGGACATAAAGGCAAGAAGAGCTCCAACCTTATTTATTGGTTGAAAAACCATAAACTAAGAAACATGAAAAATTGATGCCTTCTTGCTTATGATATATGATAGATGATTAGTATTTGCGTTTGTAATTAATGGACCGATTAATAAATCTTTGACATTAAGAAAGCCATATTATCTAGTATTAATATAACCTAATATTAATGCAAGTTTCCTATAGAAACAGAAGCTGTGTGAGCTTTGAGACAAGTTTGAAATTTTCATCCTAAATCTCGAATTTATCAACGGATTTTCATTCGTGGTTCTTTAATTGATTGAGAAGGTTTGAGTAAAAGTATTCTCAATTACATTATAATTGTAATAATATAGGTTTCGCCGTTTGAAAATATTTATCTTTTTAAAATCAATCGGCTCGGCATTATTTTTTGTTAATTCCTTGAAAATGTTGGTCTGAATGTCATGTCTGTGGGAAAGTCATATCTAAAAATAACAACATTTAATGTTGAGTTTGAAAATGTATCAGTATAGTAAAAATAAAAATTAAATATAAATTAGTTTTAATATTTTCATTTGTGTAATACAAAAGTTAAACGAGAGAGAGAGTTTTCTTTTTTAATGTGGTGTTATTTAAATTATTCCCCAAATTAAATTAAACCTTAATCTATACATAATAAAACGTATGTTAATAATTTGTAGAAATTCCGATTTATACCATACCAAGCGATAATAATTATGTCACTGAAGCAAAACCGATATTATCTAGGTACTACTAGTCCCCTCGTAGTAAAGAAGGGTAGCTTTTTGTGTATCAAACGTTTGCCGCTATCGCAAACTATCACGACATCTGTCGTAGCATATCGTAGTCGCTACGTCGTAGCATATTATGGAACTGCTACGAAGGCTCGCGTAGATAAAAAGATGGAATGCTCTTTGTCGTGTTGTTGTTACCATGTACCAGGTAACTAATAAAAAAAATTGAGAATTTCAAATTATGTTTATGATAGTTTTTAAGAATATTATTATTGATTTAAAGATCAGTGTAGTTTTGCTTTGCATAAATTTACAAATTCATATCGCAAAATAAATTTCATTGAGCGAATTTAATACCTAATATATAAGTTAGGCATAAATTTTGTCAATGAAATTTATATGGCTAGTTTCGAATTTCTACAACCGCCTTCATTCCATAGTAAAGGATCAATATTAAACTTAAATCGTCTTGTGACCTAGAAACCTACCGGTACGCGTTTTCGTCAGAAAACCGTTGACCGCATAGTATTCGATCGAGTTAACTTTTTACTTTCACGGGTAGTACGCGGCGAGAGGGAATCGATAGCGGCCGGCGTCGTTGCAGGCAGCGGCACGACAATTACCGCGTTGGTGACGTTGGGTATAACCTACATTTGTAGGCAGGAGGCAGGCTCTGCGCGCCCCTCCCGGGCCCGGCCAGTCGCCGACGCGCCCCGCGCCAGACGCCCGCCGGACGCGCGCCGCTCCGCGCCCCGCGCGCGAACACGCCGCCCGACGATACCATGTGCACTGTGTTGTTTAACCCACGCACCAGGTGAAACCCCAGTGAAACTTTACGCTTGGAATGTGAGAACCATTGAACTGACCAATTTTCCTTGGAGATCGATATTTTGACGGTGAGTCTGATTTCTTCTGATTTAATATTTATTGCCGGTATTTCGACTGGTACCCCTAATAATAGATTCGGGCAGTCGTCGCTCGAGCCGCAGGCGCCCTCGCGGAGCGACTCGCTCTTCGTATGAAAGTTGAACCACCGGCGCTCGGAGTGTAGTGTGATGGTATGCTCCCATCCTCGGTATCCTGACCTACTTCAATGTGCAGATCGATGACGACGATACATGGTCACCACAATCCTGCCTCTAATAATAAAATAACTACAGCTCCTCTGTGCGCCCGTTAAATGTAAAAGGTCAGGAAGTGGCAACAAAGTTCGTTGTGTTCTAATGTTACGGACGTTCACTTAGCCCTGATATTGTATTAGCTATTCATAAAGCCAGTTGGAATCTGGTACAGTAATAGTTAATTGACGGTATTTATAAAATAAATACTATTATTACAATAAATGGACCGTTTCCCAGCCACGAGTTGCTTAAATGTCGCGGGTCACGGGCCAATGTCGCGGAAGTAATAAATCATTAATCAATTGATTAATTGATTAACAATTAAGATATCTTGTTTGTCATCTTTTCTTCATCAGATCTTATCTAAATTACCAAAAGTTTAGCATTAAAGCGCGCCCGCTCATGGTCACTCATGGTCCGCCCAAATAACTTCAATCGTTCTAATATAATAAAGACAGAAAATTTAAATTTAACTACATTGTGTCTAATAGCTTAAATATAGTTAAATAATAAAGTTAAGACTTTAAACAAATAATAACTCAAATGCTTGCTTAATTTGCAAATTTAAAAATGTAATCATTAAATATAAATTAACACTCACTTATTGTTTTGACTATTTGCAAATTCATGAAATAGGTTAAAGTAAATAGAACTGATTTTTATTTTATTTTATTACTTTTATAAGCCAGCTCATATGTAATAATTTATATGAACGTACGTACATGTTGGTTTAAGCGTGTTATCCGAGCATTTCTTCAATTTCCTTGTGTTTTCGTGTGGCTAGCAAGCAATCCGAATAAATGAACTCTTTCAATGCTTTGACTATTTTTCGAAAAGTTATTTCCTGATGGTTGTTTGCTAACATCCGTTATGTAGAATGAAAACATGAATAGTGCTTTGTAGAATTTCATTTTCCTTTGTGGTTGGATAGGATTATAGTTTTAATATATTTAAAAGGATTATTACAGATTCTTTTTAAGCAAAAAAAGTAATCAAATATTTGGAAAAGAGTTATAAAAATAATAATTGAAAAGAAAATTAACAAGACAACAGAATTTATTTGTAAATTCGTTTCATTTGTGAATTCTTTACTAATAAGACAAATAGATATTCATATATTTAATCAGCCAGAGATTTTAACCAAGTAACTTTAATAACCTTTAATGTTTACTGATAATTTCATACATACTTCAATATGATCATATTGAAATAATAACACATTGCTATTATTTTTATATATACTTGCTTACGAAAAAAATATCATTAAAACATATCTGCACTAATATTACAAAAAAAAGATTAGTATTTTTGTTTGTAATGAGTGATTCTTTCATAAGCTAAATTACCTATATGATGAGGCACCCATTGAAATGGGTAAAGTCATATGGGCTAGCTATTTAATTCGTAAAATAGTGTTTGAAATAGAAAAAAAAAACATCACTAATCAAATATTTTTTATAAAATCATGCGTCGTTATGTGCGTGTGATGTACCATGTACCATTCGGCCATGTTTCATTTGCTTTTCTCAATGTTTTTTTATGGCAATCTGTATCTGTCTACTCTTGGGTAAAACTACAGGTTTTTAAATAAGCTCTTCAACGTTGAAATACTTTTTTAAGCCCCGATTTAAATACACAAATAGATAGCAAGGCTCACTTTAGCTGTCAAAATGACATTTGCAGTGTGACGTCAAGATGTCTCACTGACGTTTTCAGCTTAATCCAGTTATCAGACACAGACAACTGAATTAAGGAACTAATTGTTACTGGCAGTTAAACTATATGGGGCAGTTTAATTTAAAGAGAAAGAGAAAAATAAAGACAAATAATATTAAAATAGTAGATTGTTTATCTAGGGAGCAAACAACTATTTTAAAGGTGAGAGTGTTTTTTTAATCCAGAGCGGAGCGAAGGATTCTAGAGTAATATTCTTAACTAGAATCCTGAGCGCAGCGAGGGATTAAAAGTATGTCACTCGAGCTTAAAATAGTGTTGCTCCCGAGGTGGACACTCTACTTTTTATCACCCTCTATGAGGAAATAAGTAAGTGCAACTTATGAACAAGAATTTATTTACGTACAATGAAGAACCATAAGACATAATAATACTTTCACTTGAGGAAGACGCACTCATTTTTTATAATTCTAAATTCTGAATATGAATCAACTACGAACGAAAGCAGAATGCATTTAATTTCGCGCGTTGTTTATTTTTCATCAACTTTTTTTAAATTTGGCGCGCTCGCAGTTTTTCAGCCAGTCACATATTCAATACATTGTTCCCGCATGGTTTGTGATTCACCTCTTTGCTGATTGAAAAATTATTAACAATATCCACATTCCAAATTCAAATCAATTTTGGTCCCTAAGGGATTAATGAGCTATTTTGGTCCCTGTTTACGAGGAATAAACTAGCTCTTTTTGAATAGATGTGATAAAAAAATCATTATTATATCTTTTCACTTTTCAATAAGTATATCATGGAATGCAAATGCAACAATTAATTAATATGAAACATTCTGTGAAGTCAGAATCAGAATTAGCGCGAATATAAGAAATAAGGATGACATGATAAATAATTATATGGAAAAGGTCATTACAATTTAGTAAGCTAAAATAAGTTAGTTTTTTTGTCTATTTTCATAGGTTTTATTATGTAACCCGCCTGCCACACTATGGCAAAACCCAACCTTTGGAGAAGGCCTATGTTCAGCAGTGCAAGTTATGATTATGGGCTGATGTTATTTGGACAAAAAACGGAGGTAAAATATTGTTGTAATTTCATATTCACAGCAATATTAAATTTATTCATAAAATATAAATTTTATGATTTGAATTGTCAAAAATAGCTATGTCTACACAATGTTGAATAGTTCACAAGAATCCAAGAATACTCTACGTTAGCATCTTAAAGTATTAATATTGTGCTCGTAATTTAGAAACAAAAGCGTTTTACTAGTAATTTGTATTCTTACCTTCATCGCAATATATTTAACGAGGTACATTAAATAATCTATTATTCTCATGAATGTTTTCATTGCAATAGTTTTGCCAATTTTGCATTGCGAATACCAGTTCTGTTGATATGTATTTCTTACTAGCTTTCTCGCGCAGTTTCACGTTCATCATTCCAGTTCCACTTTGAAATTATTTAAAAAATAAGAAGAAGATATGTCAAAATTGTTTAATTTGTTTTTGAGTTGATGCGTAATTAATAAACAAACATAATTATGGATCTTTTATCTTTATAAACATGAGAAGGAAGCTTAAAGTCCGTTTGCATGCGCGCTTATTATTGTGATATTTGTGATGACTTAAAGTGAATATGAAGTGAAGACAGCTTAAATGTGTAGAAGTATATGTTGTGAAATTCCTATGAGAATTTAATTTTAGACTGAGCTACAACAAATGTCCATACAACATACAATTTGTAAAAGTGAAATGTGAAAGAAAACTGGAACCTTTTTTTTTTTTTGTTTTCCTTGGTGAAATGCATTCACGCATTCCCACCACCGCTGCAGCGTATTCGCGCGCTGGCGGTGTAATATGTGGGACTCGCCCTCTCCATAGCGTGGTATGCTCAAGTCATACCACGAGGAGAGGACCCTACACCACTAAAACCTCCCGGACACTCCTTCGATCCGCCGTTGGCGGGGGTCGGGTACGCATGAGCAATCCGGCCCCCCGACGGCACCCGCGGCCAATATGGTACCGCGGGATCTCCAGGGCCACACTTACAGTGGCCCATTTGCCCAATTATAGGGACGCCCGGAGTGTAGAGGGTCAACCTCGAAGGGAGCAAGAAAACTGGAACCTGATGAAATCGGTACGACTATTTCGCTTTTACGGTTTTTTTTGTTTATTCATTTAACGAAATGAAGGTTTCCTCCTCCAAACTCCATTGACATATATACTAGCTGGAATCCACCTGTTTTACCTGTGTTGGATTGCTGAACATCCGTTCAGTATTTTTTTCATACAAACTATCGCGTTTATAATATTAGTAAGATAAAAATAATATTTATTGTTGTAAATTACTGGGATCCATACTAATTAGTTACCTATACCCTTATTAGTACCTATACCCTGAGTCATGGTTTTTTATGGAAAAAAAAAACTTGCCGGTATTTCTCATAAAACAAACAAAACAACATTACAAATAAAAAAAACTTAAGAAAAAGTGCATGTTCTTTCGTGGAAGTTAGGCATTATTTAGTCAAATTAAAAATCCAGCAATAATCACTTACTTATTGCAACGCATTGTCGGTCAAATCGGGCTAGTTCAAATGACACGATCACTCTTTTTATTCGATTAATAGCTAAGAATAGCGATAATAACTAAATAACGATTACTTCGCAACCCGCCTGCCAAGCGTGGCGACTATGGCAAAACTACTCCCTCGGCAGGAGGCCAATGTTCAGCAGTGGAAGTTATACGGGCTGATGATGATATGATGAGGAATATTTATTGTAATACAAATGTTAATCGATTACAACAAAGGTTCATGCAATCACATTAATAATTACACAATACATGATTTGAGTCAAGTTCAAATTCAATTTACTTAAACTATTTGATGTAATTACTGCAATTAGATTGCATGCGATGCCTTAATTGTTATTGTAGGTATTAATCAATAGGCATCATACCTCCAAACAACGTACGGAGACGACGTAAGTGACAGTTGCTAGTGTAATATCATCCGTCAAGAAATATTCAATTTAAATTGATGTTGTAACGGGCAAAAGACCAATTTGCTACATTTTTTTTTACCTTTTTCAGTTTTTGGCACTTACGCGGTAATGCATGAAGATTTCATACGGATTACGTGTTGTATTTTTTATTTTTTTTTAGTAATGCTGGAACAACTAAGATACATACTTAGTCTTGTAATTCACTTAGACAATTAAATACAAAAGTTAACATATGCTTTTAAATGAAAGGCGTGCACAACATGTTAAACTGTACAAGTTAATTGATACATATATAAAAATATATAAGTTTTAGACTTATTTAGATTAAATGTTCAAATGGGAACTCAAATTTGCGAAGGCTTTTTCTCCCATAACTCCAAAATTGCTGTAAAAGCTTACGTTCGAGTATGCACGTTATATGAATCGGCTACCCGCATCTTTCAAGTATCTCAGTCTTACAGAATTCATGGCTTTAGCTCAATATCGATGTGTAGTAAATTTTTACGTGCTCCCGGAGATTGAGGACTGAACGAAAACCTTTAGCCTTTGCATATTTAAAATTTTATGTCTAATACAAAATTTACCGCGGCCTTACAAAAGTGAGAATCTTATTTGATTTGAGAGTGAAAGTTGGAAAATTTAAGGTTATAATAAGGATACTGTTTACCGATTACTATCTTTTGAGAAATGTTTCTGACTTAGATCAGAAGATAGAGTCTATGCTGCTTGTTGTACCTCTCCGTTACTACAAACTAAAAATGAAAAAACTACAAAATTAGTAAAAACATAATTAATTTTGGAACTTTAACGTCTGTTGTACCTAATGCTGGTGAGAAATACACAATTTTATTATTATTTATTAATTTTTAACTTTACTATTTTGCGCTTACCGACCTTGAACCTCTTTGTGATAAGCTCATCGCTGAAAATCACTACATAGTATAAATCAAAGTCGCTTCCCGCTGTCTATCTGTTCCTATGAATATCTTTAAAACTACTCAACGGGTTTTGATGCACTTTTGTTAATAGATAGAGTGATTCAAGAGGAAGATTTATATGTATAATACATCAGCATTGCACAAGTCAGCAAGCCAGGGCGGGTCGCTATAGATAGAGACATAAAGTTTTACCGGACTACGAATCATATGTGTATCAGTGTATCATTCTAACACTTATAATAAATGGACATGCACCGACATAATTTGATATTTTTATACATGAAGCTGTATCATAATCTAACAGAGAGTATGTTCGTTGGATTGCTACTAAGCTCCAGTGGGTTGCAGCGTGAAGATTTGTCGCCTATATGATAATCCCTCTTTGTTATTTTTATTTGTGAAGTATAAAATCAAAAAGTAAAAAACGGATTAGAAATAAAAATGTTTTAAATCGATACCATTACCTCCGTTATCCAGCAAAGCCTTCATTTTATGATGAAGTTCCCTCCAAAATCTGCGTTACGGGGTTGAAACTTATTATATTAAGATACGTCACGTTTAGAAATATATGGCAGAAAATATACTGAAGGAAATAACGTATAAATTTATATTACAGCAGGTAACAGGGTTTATCATAAAATGCCAATATTGTGGCCCATTCCTTTCTTATTGGTAACTAGCGATCCCGCCAGCTGATTAACCCGTATTACTCTCATTACCGTAAGAATTTCATGGTTAAATATAGCCTATAGCCTTCCTGGGTAAATAGGCTATCTAACACTGAAATAATATTTTTAAGCAAGCAAACAAACAAACAAATACTGTTGCTTTATATATTAGTACAGATATTAATGAATACGCAGAAGAAAACTAAGTAATCTACCTAGACCTAACATTTAGCTATGAAATGTCGTGTCGGAAATAGTCGGAATATTACATTAAGAATTTAAAATGTACTTTTACTTACAGGATATACCCTAATCAACATCTATCTGTATACAGTCTACTGTTAACATGTTGCCTTAGTCACCACGCTTGCCAGGCGGTTTGGTGACCGCAGTTTTGTGTACAGCACACCTATGCACAGCTAAACACTGCCCGTAGCCTGGTATACGATTATCATATATAATGTAGATAATAGGCATGAAGAATAAAAAAAATCAGTCCGTGTCAGGTAAATTACCAAAAAATATTGGACACATATTTTTTTTTCGTTCCTCAAACAAAAAATGACGTAGATACAGTGCGTTGAAATTTCGTGTGACGTCACTTTTAGTACAATTTTACCTAGTAGTGACGCCACAAGCCCCCTTTTCTGAACTTTATAGTTTGTTGTTGCTCTGTATCTCTGTAATTTTTTATTCATTTGATAAATATAAAAATACGTATCCAATACTTTTTAGTAATCTAACTGACGGACTTATTATAATTTTTGAGTCTTCATGCTTATTAGGACCTTAACGTGTTTTCCGAGGAACTTATTTCTATAAATCCCACCTCTTATGGGATGAAAGGGGATGGCAAAGTTTGTATGGAGAAAAGTACGAAGTTGCTATCAATACCTATTAATAAATATAATATTATATATTAATACTATGTAGTAATCCTATTTACAAAAATTGCGTGGAAGGAGGAGAATGATAATATATATATTTTTAATTATGGTCACATTTCAACCACCGTGCGACCACTAGTATAAATAAAACTAGCCAAGTTATATAGAATCAAAATACCAAAACGCTATTTATATACTTACTTTGTTCGTAGAAATAAAAACAAAATTGACCTAAGGAATTCGAAGAATATGAGAGCAGAATGCTTTGAGCCGTGTACCGTGAATAGCTAGCATAACTGTAATGACGTCATAGGATCGGGGACCTACTCACTTCGAAAAGGTCTTAGTTCAAATGTGTTGCAATATAATAGGTATAGGTATAATCTGTACTAGCCAACCGCCTCTGCATCACACGGGCGCAATGCTGATATTTATTATACATTAAACATTCTTCTTGAATTACTCTATCTGTTAAGGCCCAGATGGAAAGAAATAGTGTACTGTATATGTACAATCTATATAATAGATTGATTGCCGGTAGTACATATCCCATCATCACTACATAGTATAAAACAAAGTCGCTTTCTCTGTCTCTATATCCCTATGTATGCTTAAATCTTTAAAAATACGCAATGGATTTTATGCGGTTTTTGTTTAATAGATAGAGGGATTCAAGTGGAAGGTTTATATGTATAATACATCAGGATTGTACCCGTGCGGAGCCGGGGCGGGTCGCTAGTTTAAAATATACAAAAAGTGTTGCACGCGGTCGGGAATTTTCATTCATTCATCTTCTCCATTTGTTTTTTCTTAATTTCTTTTTAATTTTCGTTTCGCGCGCTTTTCGGTTTGATCTTTAGTTTGTTTTTCTTTTTAAAATGTGGTTTATTACTTTTTGAATGTGTTAATGGATTTTGCAATAACACTATTACTAAAAAACTGCATCAAGATCCGTTCCCTAGTTTTAAACATGTAATCATACACAGACAGACAGTGGGAAGAGACTTGGTTTTATACTAAGTATGTAGTGATACACAACACAACCTATGTGGTGTAGCGGTCCAAGACTCGCTTTAAGTCTCGGAGGTTCGGTCCGAAAATCCATTGCGTAGATTTAAAGAGAATAGTATATACATAGGGACAGACAGACAGCGGGAAGTTACTATGTTTTATGCTATGTAGTGACAAATGAAAAAAAAGGTCCTCTTTTAACTTTGACAACGTTTTAACTGCAGGAATGCAGTGTGACACGTTACGTTACGCATCGTAACACTCGTCGAGACCGACCTTTACGTATTGCATCGTGACTGTGTAAGCTGATAAAACAAAAAAATAATTGTATTCTTTTACTCTAACTAATTTTTTTTAATGTTGTGTTTTATGTTTTGGAAAAATTATTTCGATTGGCTCCCTTTGAATCTCATACCTAGTCAGATGTCAGCGGTGATAGAGAGCGTATCGACTTTTTGTTTGAGTTTCAATGTTTGTCAAAGCCTCTATGGTTGCAATATGTGACTACATGTAGAAATATTTTTGTATGTTTTCACTTCACTTGAAAAGCCAGTTTACATCGTGCGTTATCTTTACTTATAGTGTAGGGTGGGCGTTGCACACGGGTACAGCGGTCCTAAGAGGCGCTGTTTTCTTCGGAGCCCCACTCTTGGTGGGGAGAGGGGGACTAGTTGGGCTAGAGACTCCTCCACTGCTGAAGATAGGCCTCCTCATTTCAAACCTAGGCAATCCAAAATCGTAGATTATTAGCAAAGTTATTACACTGTTGAAACTTGAAAAACTGAAAAAACTTGACCAAACAGGAACTTGTTAATTTCTTATCCTTTCGTGTTTTTATAATGTAGCTTTGAACTATATTCATTTCTACATGTTTCACTAAAATCGTCTTAAATTTTTTTTCAAGTATCTATCAGACCAGTAGTTTCTTAGATTAGCAAACACACAAACTCTTCTGCGTTATAGTGCAGATGACTATACATGAGAATTTAGACAATTATTTGGCATAATTAAACAAGGCTTTCACACAACCACAGTTTCAAATGTTATGTTCAACTATACCGATTTATACAAATCCGTTTTTGTCCTAACTACAATTTATAGTCTGCATTGTGCTTCTACATTGCACATATTTCTTCTGGTGATTTTAAATTATAACTATAAATCACTGGAATGCGTTTCACAATTGCTATTAAAAGTCAAATGTTTCAGTTTCATAACTGATTCATCACTGCGCTTGGCTGGTGGGCTGGTGACCGCAGTGTCATGTTGTACACATGTTATGTTTATTTATTTATTAACGTTTCACCAAACAAAATATGAGTGCATAAATATGATGCCGTGTGGTTTCCGGCTCAGAATAGACCACCCCATATCTTCCTATGGATGTTGTTAGGTGGTGGGTAAGGCAACTAAGAGATATACACCTGATGAATGGGCGTCTATCAAGTCAAGGCGAGTCATCTCACTGTGATTACCAACCGGCCTGCCAAGCGTGGTGATTATGGCAATTCCTCTCACTGTCCTAGCCAAGGTCTGAAAGACGAGGCCCCTGGCCCATATTCGGCAGTGGAAGTAAATGGGGTGTTGAAGGAATATGATTTATTACTTACATATTATTATATTATTGTTAATTAGCGACCCACCCCGGCTCCGCACGGGTATTATACATATAAACCTTCCTCTTGAATCCCTATATCTATTAAAAAAAACCGCATCAAAATCCGTTGCGTAGTTTTAAAGATTTAAGCATACATCCCTATGTATGCTTAAATCTTTCTCAAAGTCGCTTTCTCTGTCCCTATATCCCTAGGGACAGAGAAAGCGACTTTGTTTTATACTATGTAGTGATACAAAAACCATAAACTTACTTGTATATTTAAAAATAGTAAATTACATTTTAAAAACAAATATAGACAATAGAGCAATCAGCGAAGCTCGGTAAACTAAAAAAAAAAAAAACCAAAGCGAAGAAAATCGTTATGCCTTACTAGGTACTACTAACTAACTATATTATTTAATTAATGTAGCTTCAATACTACAATATTAAAAATAAATAAACTGTAGAAGTCCTTAAGAAAGACGTTTTATCGTACTCATAGTCATATTATCGTTAAGTAATTAACCTCTATTAATTAAACCGAATCATTTAACGTTCTTTTCGAGCCCCAGAAGATACCTACATCCTTAAAAGCCAACCAAATTTTTACACAAAGACATTTACCTGCATATAAATCAAACCCACGGTCTTTTAATGCGACACTTATTCCGCTGACTACGAAGGATGTTGTAACTTAATCTATATTTATATAAATTTTATGAAGAGGAAAGATTTGTATTTTTGTATGTATGTTTGTTAGGAATAAACTCAAAAACTACTTATTCTTTCCCTATTCAAATGTAATATAGTAGGCTATATTTCATTGAATTGTATTAAATACAACTATGCAGTATGGAAATACATCTCTGTGTCTTACAAACACATAATTCACGGATACAATGTACACCCAGAATCAAAATATCTATTCGTGCTTCACACAAAAAATTGTCCCCGGTGGGAATCGAACCCAGAACACCGGGTCTCAGAGGCCACTGCCGTAACCACTGAGCCACCGGTGCAGTCAAAGTAGTAATTATGAAGTTCCTACGGGAACGGTAGCAATGCGGTTAAAACCTCGCGCGGGAAACTCGTGTGTTATAAAATGTAACAGAAAATACTCATTCAGAATTCAATCTTTTATTCCCATAGCCGTTCTTTTGCTTCTGACTGTACTACCTACTCACCCACTCACTTATATACCACACAACATCTTCGATTTTTGTCTCCAAGTCGTCGGTGCGAGGGTATTGCATAGTGTTAAAATCTCAGAAAAACTATTCGTACTTCACACAAATAATTGTCCCCGGTGGGAATCGAACCCAGAAGACCAGGTCTCAGAGGCCTGCCGTTACCACTGAGCCACCACCGGTGCAGTAAAAGTAGTAACTATGAAGTTCCTTCGGAAACAGTAGCAATGCGGTTACAACCTCGCGCGGGAAACTATTGCGTTATAAAATGTAACAGAAAACACTCATTCAGAATTCAATCTTTTATTCCCATAGCCGTACTTTTACTTCTGACTGTACTACCTACTCACCTACTCACCCACTCACCCACTCACTTATATATCACACAACATCTTCGAATTTTTCCTCCAGTGCGAAAGTATTTCATAGTGTTAAAATATGCACAGGCCTGGCTTCGTACAATCTAAGTTTGTTCCCGATCGTAGGGTCTTGATTCATTCGGTTGATGTAAATTCCATTGGCTTACGAATAATATTGGGGTGATAAAGGGAATTTGTGTTTTGGCAAGAATTTATTTTGTAAAGGTATCCGGTTGACCGTAGCTAATATTTACATTGGAGGATATGTTTACTAAAATTATACAGAGGAAATATTTGATTGTTTGTGTGTTTCAATAGGTTTGTATACATAAAATAAAATAAATTACGAAAAATTAAAAAAAAACACTATGGTCCGCCGGATGCATACTTAAAATCAACAGCCGTAATATCGGCACTTAAAACATCAACACCGTAGGACCAACGATTCAAAATCTCAACACTTTAGAATTTCAGCAGCTTAGTAAGTTCACCAGACCAAAGTTTGAAATTCCCTACGGAATGGACTCCACGACACATTGAATCCTAGTGTGGTGTTACTGTGGACTGTATATAATTGAATAAATGAAAATACGTTATGTTAATGAGTGATTATTAATTCAGTTTATTGTAACACGTGACCTGACAGACAAAGGTGATAATAACATGATAATAATAAATGTTATTGTGTTATTTAAAAAGTAAAGAGTTAATATTAAAATAGTTATTGCATATAAGTACTGCTGTGTAATGTACTAACTTTAAGAACAAAATAAACAAATAAATAATTTAAAAACACACTATCTCTAACTATATATAATGGCATTGCATTGTAATGTGCATTGATAGAGTTAGTTTTTTTTTATTTCTAATAATGCCGCCTAACTCTTTATTACCGCTTTGGAGGTTAGGCGGAATACACGCACAAACAGAGAGACAAAATACAAAGTAGCCTATATTATATCTAAATTTACTATAAACCAGAGAAAGTCCCATAAAAATTGGACTGACATTTTTTTTATTGTGTTTATTTTATTGGTACACTTGTCATTTTTTCATTACAAAAATACACTTAAATTTTATTTATTTGTATAGATTTGGCTTGCTGCTGTCACGGCCTGAATATATGGATGCCTAAAGGCACAAGCACATTATCACTATCATAGGTACAGTTATTATTATAGTACATACATATTCTATTAATTTATTCCTTTTTTTTATTGGGTTTGCCCTACAAATATGCATGAATGGTACCTATACTGTTTAAGTGTATCGCCTAGCCTATGTTGAGGTGGCGACTTTGCGGCAGAACATGCAAGGCGTCTTATTGTTTTGTACATTTAGCTAAATATTCCATGAAATATCTTGTGTTGAAGTTGTCATGTTGAATTAAATATATTTCTTTCTTTCTTTCTAGTACATTTTTTATTTACATACAAGCTTTCCGCGCGCGGTTTCACCCGCCTAACTCCCGACCCGTAGGAGCTTTATAATTAGCGGCCGCAGCCCAATGGCTAGGGCGTCGGACTTGTGATCTTGAGGTCGCCGGTTCGAACAGCACCCATTGCTCTACCGACGTGAACCCACTCGTAACACAAGCATTTTAGCTTACCACGAGGGGTTAACAAGAGTACTAGTAGTCTCAAAAAGTCTGCTAAAAATCTTTAAAAATGCCCCCCTTTTTCACTCTGTTAGGGGTTGAATTTTACAAACTCCTTTTTTAGTTGACCTATACGTAACAAAAGGAAGCCACGGCCCAAATATCACGTGTCTAGCTTCAGTAGTTTTGCCTCAGCATTTATAATGCTGGTATTTTAGGTTTTGTTCAACCTTTTTATGCTTAATACTATTTATTACTAGCGACCCACCCCGGCTCCACACGGGTACAATGCTGATGTATTATACATATAAACCTCTTCTTGAATCCCTCTATCTACTAAAAAAACCGCATCAAAATCCGTTGCGTAGTTTTAAAGATTTAAGCATACATAGGGATATAGGGATATAGGGACAGAGAAAGCGTGTTATACTATGTAGTGATTATGTGATGCAGACAAAGTCGGGAAATTGGTAATTTATTACAGTTTAGCGTTTGTTTCCCGGGCTTTAGTACCAATTTTCCCTTAAATATGTATTATTAGGGACGGTTGTGACCCTTTGTCAAACAAATTGTTGGAGAAATGGTAGGTAAATTTGGTTTTAAGATTTACAAGGTACAATGGCTATTTCTATTGTGTTTTTTTTTTAAACTGGCTTCCCGCGCCCAGTTTTATCCACGTCCCGTTCCCGTGGGAACTTCATAATTAATTTAATAATGGCCTGCAGCCTTCCTCGATAAATGGGCTATCTAACACTGAAATAATATACATTTTTGAACATTTACATATACATACATAAGCTCACGCCTGTTTCCCAGCGGGGTAGGCAGAGACAATGGACCTCCACTTGCTACGATCCCTACACACATCTTTCGCGTCATTCACTCTCATAACATTCTTCATACAAGCACGTTGTTTTAGGGTGGATCTTATTTGACCTTTTGCGAGGATGTCTCAGATTTGGTCAGAGAACGTTCTTCGAGGTCTTCCCCCATTTGAATATTTGGCAAAGTTAAAGTTTATAGGAAAAGTTCAAAAAGCTAAATTCTATGTTAAATTCCCGTTGAGACTTTAGTAGTTCCAACGGGAATTTAAACAAGGCGAACCTAGAACAGACTTTGCAGGACAAAGTATAATTGAATATGAAATTTCTAATAGGGCACAACTCACATAACTTGTCTATTGGAGTTATGCCCTTTTCGAAATTGGTCATTCAATTATATCTAAATGCCCATATAAACTATACAGTTTAATGTTATATTGGTAGCGCCACAAATAGCAGTTAATTCCCGGAAGCCTGGCGGATGTACAGACACGGCAATCAGCATTTCCTATTAGTTAGTTGGGACAGAACATAGACCACAGAGAATTGTAGTGTCGGACTTGCTGGTGTTGTATAACGTATAATTTAATCTATGGTTGCAATGCAGCCGTTATTTTGAAATATAATTTAATTTGTTACAAACGGATGAATTTACTTTAACGGAATTTGAATATGTAATTATGATTAAATTTACATTTGACCGTTGTAAAGTACGAGTCTTAGCAAATAAAAACAAAAATGGCAGTCAATTAAAGGTACTTTACGTTTTTTTTTTTTTTTTTTTTTTTTTTTTTTACTATATATAGGCTTACGTTTGACCATAATCTCGCTTGATGGAAGGCGAAGATAAGGCCTAAGATGATACACGCTTGCCTAGAAAGTGTATTTCACTTTAGCCTTACCTACTTAACTTATTTATTTATTAACGTTAGGGGTAGTTTTTATATATTTTATGCGACTCATTCCAATAAAAGAAAGAATCGTCTTAATTGGACAGCATAAGTACACAGAAAAGAATAAACAAAAATATTTTATAAACAAAATGAAAACTTCTTTTAAAAGTTTACAATTTTAAGCCAAAGAAGCGGAAAGCCATCAAATTCTCTCTAAAACCCTTAATAAAGACAAACATTTTGAAGCCACTTTACCCTCAAGTCTACCAATAAACATCAATTAAAAGTTGACAGTACCCTCCTGAAACTAATACTTGACGAATTAAGGGTCCCCAAGGGCCAATACAGCAACCTGTAGGACCCCTCACTTTTATACAAACTACAGTCGGACCCTTAACCGTAAAGCTTGAGTGTGGAGAAACGATAAAACTAGTATCAAATAAAAGTGTTGATTTAACGACTGGACAGGGCAATATTTTCCAATATCCTGGATTTTATTCATCAATTTGTCTGAAGATTTTTACTGGTTGGGTACAGTATTCGTAATAAGTAATAAATGTTTTATTGCCTTTTTAGTTTCTACTTATATCTAGTATAAAAGTGCTTGTGTTCATAGTTTTTATTAAGGTGATTGGCAGGCGGGTTGATAGTCGCAGTATTATGTTGTAACACACAGGGAATCGCTGCTGCCCGTTGCCTGGTATACAATTGTTATAGATGATGTTATAACAATGGGGACCAACGGCTTGACGTGCTTTGCGAGGTATGGAGAGCTGTCGCTCAACCAACCAGACCTAGAAAGAAATCTTAGAATTTACACAAAGATTTCTCGTCCGGGGATCGAACCTACGACCTCCGACATTTAAAACAAGCCGAGTGCCGCTAGCCTACGAACGTTGTTTATCAATTATATGTTTTCACGTATAAATACTAACACCAGCTGCAATAAAGCTCAACTAATATAGAAACAATTATTTACACGAACCAAAATTCACGCTCAATGTAGCGATAATAATCCGATCCATATGTGGCTGCCACTCATTTTACTGTACAATTTATTAAATATTATTTGTGGTATTTACTTGACCACATATGTATGCTAATATTTCTATTAAATGGTGTACGTAAATTGAAAATAATATTAACACTAAAAATATTATATCGTCGGTTGAAATCAATTGAGGTTGAAAATCAAACGTAGAAAACTGTTTTCTTGCCTATTACAAACATTTAACGAAAATATTTATTGACGGATGAAATTTCATCTTATTAGCAACTTGTCGCTCACACCGGTTTTGCATATGTACCGATGATATAGAGTAGATATAACATTCCTTTTTAAACTTATGATTTGCATAATTTTATTGATCGGCTAACACCTCAGATGTCAAAAATAGTGATAATACTTTTCAGGACAGTGAAAAAACTATAAAGATTTACGTTTGCATCAGTTTATTTTTGACATTATTTTACGGGTTTAGTCGTTAATTAGCTTAATCGTTTGGTTTTCCGATTCTCTAGCAAACGGCAAGAAAATGACGCATCCGCCCAAAAAAGTCTACGTAGTAACTTCAATGACGATAAGTAATGTTTGATGGGGTGGAATTGTCTTAGCGGGCTGATCCTACATGCCGTATTTTGAGTAAGATATTATTTTATACTCATAAAGTGTATTTATAAAAATCACAAATATTATGATAACATAAGATAATATAATTATTTGAGAGACATACATCATAAGATGTAAGTTATGAGTATCAAAGGAATACTGTTTTATCCACTAGAATATACTGGGTGGCGTTTTATACCGTCTTAAAAAAAAGGGCGTCATATGTATATGAAAAGAATTTGAAGGGTTATTTTATCTTTTTTTTTATGACATAGATTGAAAATCGTAACCGTAAAAATGCGTAGGTACGCTATTTCGCTCACTTTTTTCATTCATATTTGATTGCGGCCTAGTATTATAGGCACCTATTTTAACTTACGTAACGTAACTACCTAATTAGATATCTATTTTATTGTTACGATTTTCACTGTGTCAGTAAAAAAAAATAACTATGTCTTAGACATCTAATTCATATTTTATCACGCCCTATTATTTTCAAGACGGAAAAAAGTCATCTAGTATGATAATGACGGATCGGTTAATAAAGTTAAAAGTATACATTCCTGTTCCCGTGGGTATCTAAAATGTAACCTATGTTACATCTTTTTACCTTTATAAAAACCTACGTAATCCACAAGAATAACGTTTTCGGCTTCCAATGTTAAAAAAAAAATCACTTAATAAAAAAAACATATCTCTAATCAGTACTTTTTTATGACTGGCCGTTGGCAGCGGTCCCGTCCGCGTAGATTATGATTTCTCCATGCAATGTTATGATATGATTTATCCATCCTACCAAATTTCATCTGAGTTGGTCTAGTAGAATCGGAGAAAATTGTCTGTGACAGACAGACGGACAGACAGACGCACGAGTGAGGCGCATCCTATAAGGCAGGGGTGGCCAACCGGTCGATCGCGATCGACTGGTCGATCCCGGCAGCTATTACAGTCGATCAACTCATATAATAAAAAGTGATATTTTAGTCTACAAATACGTGCCACATAAGCACAAAGTTAGTGTTTGTCGTAATAATCTGAAAATATAGCTATTTATCATTCCATTGACTTATACGATACATGATTCAACGTTATTTATGCCATATAGTCGATCGCACACAGTCAAAAGTCCATCTTAGGTCTTATTAAGTTGGCCACCCCTGCTATAAGGGTTCCGTTATTTCATTTTTTTACAAATCCCTAAATATATATGCATTAGAGAAACATATAATGCTCATACACAGTAATATATGCACTTTAAAACCCAACCGTAATGTGAAAATATGTTCATTTGTTTGTGCGTTATAAAAGGCTTTGGTAGTTATGAGTAAATGTCTCATCTTACGAAATATGGTGCTCAGGTATTTTATGACATATTTTGATGGCGGTAGCAAGGTTCTAAAAGAAGTAATAATGTTCAAACAGCTGGTTTGGCCATCATCCCGACTGCCTGTAACAGTAATGGGAAATTGTTAATGTTATAGCTTGTATTCAAAGTTATTATGTTAAAGATGGCGTTATACCTATGCTTATTTCTAGGAAGTAAGTAAGAAAACATAGTAGGTAAACCAAAATGCAGTTATGAACACGGATAAATTTGATCCACAATCCCACAATGTATGTATATAAGTTGCCGTGTGGTTTCCGGCTTAGAATAGACCACCCCATGTCTTCCCATGGGTGTCGTAAAAGGCCACTAAGGGACATATGGTTGATAGATGGGCAGCAGCATCTATTAGCTCAAGGTTTACATCCTACTGCGATCACCAATCCGTCTGCCAAGCGTGGTGATTATGGCAATATCCCTCTGCGATCCTGGCTTGCCGGGGTCTGTTAAGAGGAGGTCCATGTTCAGCAGTGGACGTAAACGGGCTGTTGATGATGATGTATATAAGGTACTGTTATAAAAGAAACAATAAAAAAAAACTTGTCTGTCTATTTGTTTGATTTAGAGTTTTATAGATAGCTTATAGGTATAGGTACATTGTAAGGTGTATTATGTTGTAACATACATGATGTTACATAACAATTGAGACTGTAGAGGAACAGTTGATGGTATTCCTCCACAGAAAATTAAGATCTTCTTTGCCAGGCGAGGTGGTGTGCCCGGCGGCCATTAGTTGATATACAGAGCTTGTATCTGTTCAAATTGGCTTGCGAACTTGTATTGCGCGATACAGGTTAGTTGGGATGCTAGGTGGTAGATGGCGCTGCTTGTCTTCTTGTGGTTTGTCCGGCTACTGTAGATGTCACTACAGTACAGCTACAACAGCTCAACATGCTTATATAGGCACGGAGGGCAGTTTTAACTAAACCGGAAAGAATTTTTATAAAGATATCTTGTACGGCGTGGCGATCGAACCCACGAACTCCGAGGCTTTTATCGCTACTCCACGGAGGTTAACAAAATCACAGTGTGCACTTATACGAATCTACCAAGCTCTAAAAGATTTAGTTGTCTATATTGAATACGAATATTGAGAGTTAACGATATTATTTATCGTTATTTTTACTACTGAATCAGAAGATGTGAACAACATCAATATGAAGTATGAATAAATAACTTATACAGTTAATATTTGTAGCAAAACTGATATTTATGGTAAGAAATAAAAGATTCGTCTGATTAAATTATGGTTTCCTGGTCGCAGGACCGGATTTGAACTAAGTGCCTCCCTGGGCACCAAAGAAAAACCGCCTTATGCAATTTTGGATAATACTAGATATTTATTCCACTTTACAAATTTTCCACACTGGGCACTTGCCCCGACTGCCCCTAGTATAATCACCCACTACCTGGCCGCTATGCGTAGAAGTCATACTAAAATGCACAAGTTAAAAGGGAATATAGGGAAAGTATTGTGTTTAATATTGGCTGCCCACACGCGGCTTCACCCTATAGCCCTCCTCGATAAATGGGATATCTAACACTAACTTTTTTTTCAAATCAGACCAGTAATTCCAGAGTAGAGCTCGTTCAAGAAAACAAACTATATATAGTAGTACTAGCGTTCCGCGTGCGGTTTCATCCGCGTAATTACCGTTCCCGTAAGAACTTCAATATTATATAGGTATAGCCTATAACTATCCTCGATAAATATGCTTTCAACACTGAAATATTTTTTAAATCGGCTCCTTCGTGCAAACAATCTTTTCACCTTTATATATTAGTAAAGACGTCATCATTTCAGCCGTAGAACGTCCACTGCTGGACATAGGCCAACGATTAGTTCGTTGAAGTTGCGGATGATCTGGTTAAGGTAGCGGGACCACGGTGGATGCAGGCCGCTTCTAACCGCAACAACTGGAGATCTATGAGGGACATAGATCTCCAGTTGCCTTAACCAGATCATCCGTCCATCTAGTAGTTGGACGTCCTAGGCTACGCTTGCCGATCCGCGGTCTCCATTCGAGAACTTTTCGGCCCCAACGGTCATCTGTTCTCCTTGCTATATGGCCTACCCATTGCCACTTCGACGAACTAATCCGTTGGGCTATGTCGGTAAAGACGTAACCGGTAAATAATGTGATCATCGTCAATTAATGCTTGTAATCACATTAAGTATTGCAGCTTTCGATATCGAATCGAATAGAATATAAGTAAACATTCTGTAAAGCCTTTTAGTAAACGATTACCATTATGTAAAATAAATAATCGTTACACACATTAAAGTTTCACTTATACAAAAAGCTTTTGTAAAAGTAAGCTAGCGTTAATCACTCTTCCAAAACCGCATAGTAAACAAGGATGTGACGAAATCGTTTTTCGGTAATATTATTTGGCTCTTGTGTACATTGGGCGGCGGAAAGCGGAAATGACGTCATAACACCGGTAGTGTGGGCGCGCGCCATTTGTAATTAAGTTTTTGTTGGTAAGCTATATTGTATACAACTGTGTACTGTCTACTTATCAATTCAGGCGACGTACAAAATTATTGTTGGCCGGGAATTTCTGATAATTGTTAATTAACGGGTTTAATTACAAAGATTATAGTGTAAAATTAAATTTAAATGAATAAGCCGTTGATACTAACAACTTAAAGGCTGTTCATTTTGTGACAGTTGTACCATTTTTTATGAATTACTAGCTATCGCGAGTAACCGCGTAGCTTCCTCCGCGTAAGATAGCTCCTCGGCTAACTAACATTAAAATATTTTTTCATGTCGGACCGGTAGTTCCTGAGATATGTGCGTTCAAGCAAACAAACTCTTCAGCCTTAATATTAGTATAGACTATAGTTCAGAATACTCTTTTTTAACCAGCTGATGTTTTATCAATTTAAAAAGTCTTCATTTACCATAAAGTCATTAAATATGTTTTGAAATTATAGCTTAGCTTACGTACTTAAAACTCATGTTAATGCTTCTATAAAACTTTCCTTAAAAGAAAAAACATACATATACGTTTAAATAATTGTAATAATTACTTATTAAATGCATATAATGTTTCTTAAAATAATCAGAATATTAGTCAAAATCAGATTAAGTACAAATAAGAAGATCTTGTTGAAATCAGTTTATTCTTTCGGGAAATAGTTCTCGATTTGTCATACGGAATGCAAGAGTGCATATGAACGTAAAAGACGAGCTTTAAAACCTCCTGTCCCGTCTTTTTTTTATTTCACATAGTAACACGTCAGCCTGTTGCGTCGAGCATGCCGGTTAGATTAAAACGATTACGACGATATTACTACTGCACAATAGATCTTTTAGAGGGGAATAATTTTTTCACCGTACTATTTACATCGTTGTTAATAATTGCCAGGACTATTTCGTCGGTGATATGCCAATACCGGGTAAGTGACATTAGGTAATAAGGTGTTTCATTTGTCAAATATATTCGTTATATATATATTTGAAAGAAAAAAAAAACAATTTGCTACATTTGATTATCAACCTTATTAGCTATTGTCACTTACGCGGTATTAAAGTATCACCAAAGATTTGTCACTAGTATACTATATAAGTACGTATATCTAATCGTAACATAAAAAATTCAAAGTGAATATTTTTTTTACAAGAAAACTTTCCCTGAAGGAGTTCTCAATGATGAATGTGCATGGCATAATAAGCTCTAATATCTTGGAATACAAGATAATCTATGTTGTAAAAAAGGGAGACTGTACACAGGTTCGAAGTCATTTTAATTTGAAATTTATTAATCTTAATATCATTCTCTAATCAAATTCAGTTTCTGAAACATGAAATAAGAAAAACTTGCAGGACAGTCAAAATGGCGCTTGTTATTAGATTCTAAGCGAAAATATAATTCATACATTAACTGACGCGATAATTCAATGTAATTATCAATGTGTTGTGAAATTCTTGTTAACCCCTTGTGCTAAGCTAAAATGCTTGTGTTACGAGTGGGTTCACGTCGGTATTGCAATGGGTGGGGTTCGAACCGGCGACAAGTAAGGGTCGGGAGGGAGAAAGTCGGTTTATCAGAATAACAATGTATTTAAACTTTTAATAGTGCCGAACTCTCGTGATGGGTTGTTAGCGAATGTCGACCAAAGCGGAAATCAATTATGGCCGATATTCAATGTAAAATACATTCAATATCGGAAAAGTTACGAAGTTATTTAAAGTTTGTGTAGGCTTTAGTAGAGTTTTGATTTCTTTTTAAACGTATATACGTATTTACGTATTTCAGCAGCCTGTTTATGTCCAATGCTGATCATGGCCCTCATTTTTACAGGCCTTGGCAAGGTAGGCTCGTTGAAGCATAATCACCACGCTTGGCAGGCGGATAAGTGATTGCTGTACGATGATTACCATCCTTGAGCTGATAGATGCAGCTGACTGTCCACTAGGTGTATATTGCTCAGTCGCCTCTTACTCAAGAGAAGTCATGTGATAGTAAATTCTGAGCCGGAGTCCTCTCGGAAATTGACATGAATTTATGCATATATTCATTATCATTTACACGCGCGATTTTCCTGGGAACCTTTTCATAAAATACAGCTTATGTCTATCTCTTCTGATAAACGAGTAAACAGTACAGCTATTGTGATGTACATATAATATATCAGTCAAATCGTTTTAAGTCGTTCGCAGCTTACGTAGATGCGGCCATTCATGTTCATTTAGGACAACCAAATTATCAATCAATGTTAAGTAATGCAATTTTTTGTATGATATGGAAATTATTGAAGGTATCACTACATACACAGCTCAATATATTGATTTAAATTATCGGTGACCCTAATAAACTGGATGAACCAAATGCTTGCGACTTTTAAAATGCCAACGTCATCTATTGACGCAAGCGGTGAACTTAAGTACTAACACCAATCCTTTTAAAATACAATTTGTTCTTTGGGTCGTGAACAATTACGAGTATGCATCAATCACTGTGATTAAAACTTGTATATCACGAGAGCGTTATCAGTTTCTCGAATAAATTTTCAATTTAGCGTTCAAAGAAGAGGAAACTCGACCTATTTCTTCGGAGCAAGCTTGAGTGGTCACAGTACTGTTCGTTATTTATTACATTTCGCTTGGACCTCAGGATTGCTGTAACCAAGATTGCCTCAGGGATGCTACGCTCATGCATTCCTAATGGCAAACCAGTTTAATGCGTTACAGTATAATTGTGTAGGAAATATAAGTTTGTGGATATCGGATTGAGATCTTTGCTTTGATAAATACCATAAATAATAGTGAAAGGATGTATGCATATTTACGGAAAAATCTGCTTTACTGATTATGCTGATATTTCGAATGTACATTGTTTATATGATGAATTAACATATAGGCTATAAAACATCATGCTGCCTTGTTCTAATGGGTCATATTAGAGCAAGACAGCAGTTAAACGTCGGTAAAAACGCGGGGCTACCGCCAAAACAATAGACTTTGGATCGATGATGACGTTTATGGTCGTATTAATATAAGGTATAAATAAAACCTTTAACGTTTTATAAACTCACCGAATTTTCTTTTATCTTTATAAATTAATAGAAGCAGATATTCGGAAAGCTAGTATTATATTTAATATTCTACTAAAAAATCATCAAAATATATCCATAACGCTGGCAGTTTAAAGAAAACTCTGACAAGAACAAAGGAATAACGTATGGGATTATTCAAACCAAAAACACGAACAATTCTCTTTGCTTAATAAACTACCAGAATATCAAATGCAAATCGTCAAACGACGGCAAACACGGCATTGTGATTTGTTTTAAAATTTAAAAGCGTTTTAAAATTAGCAGTTTTGAGGCCTTGGTATTTCACTCTGTACGTTATATGTGCAGCTTATGGTATTATGCTAACTAAACATTGGGAGCTCAGGCTGAGTCTACAAAGATTTCCAAAATCGGGTTCGATATGCCAACGGAAGCAAACTGACGGTACAACAACTATGACGAGCCGTCCTGAATGCATCGTTGGAATTTGGTTTCCATACTCATATATCGGATTTATAGAGGGTAAAGTTCACAAGGAAAGGAGCGGATATCTTGGTATTAAACGTTTGGAACATTAAATAAATATACAATTGTATTTTTATTTTAATTTGACTTATAATTTTAAAAAAAAATCCATATCAGTTTTCCCACTAAGTCGTATACCTACTTTATTGCGTTTCTATAAATACCTTGTCAATCTCCCCACTACAAAATCGTGACAACCTTTTTGGCAACACCTCTATTTAAATACAAAGCCACGCCGCTTTAAACGACACGACAATCAGTCGTCACTACAAAGTGGGACCGCACAAATTCTATGTGAAACGTATTAGGGTTTCATATATAATTTCTTCGTAATAAATGTTACTAACTATTTAGTAACATATATTACGAAGAAATTCTTTTACGAATTATATCTATATATATGATTAAATGTAATTAAAAAAATTCTATTTCAAAGTCAATCTCAATGAGAACGAAGGAGAGTTTTTATAAAGGTGCCAAACCTCAGATTAAATTAAGATTAATAAATAAATACAGCAGTCCTCTTTGTTGAAGAAATCTTTTTAATTAACATTTTTTGTCTCTTCGATATCACTTCAAAGAAAAAGGGAACGGTTTTATTTAATCTTACAGACAATAAGACTAAGGTTTATTCAATAAAAAAATGTAACTTTCCTTACCTATTTACACACTGTGTTTATGCCTTGTTAAATGTGAGTGACTGACTTATATATTAAACTAGCGACCCGCCCCGGCTTCACACGGGTGCCATGCTGATGTATCATACATAAAAACCATCCTCTTGAATCACTCTATCTATTAAAAAGAACCGCATCAAAATCTGTTGCGTAGTTTTAAAGATCTAAGGCTACATAGGGACGGACAGATAGCGGGAAGCGACTTAGTTTTATTCTATGTAGTGATTAAAAATTTAGAAAATATATTTTTAGATACCCGTGCATTTGTATTGAATATTTAAGTTGTAAGCGTAATGTAATTATTTACATTATACGAATTCGCTTCGTTTTTTTTACAAATTTTCTTTCTTTCTTCATACTAACCTTTGCCACCCCATTTTACCTCTTTAGAGATGGAATTTTTAAAAGTATTTGTTAGTGCGTCATATTTATATCATTTTAGGAATATTTGTGTCAAAATTTCATGGATCTGGATGCAGCGATTACAGCTGTGTGATCGATCAGCCCGCCAGTTTCTGCTTAAATATATATAGATAGATTTAATACATTGTCTTCTTATTTAATGTAGTTGATTATTTATTATTCAATCAACTAGCCCTCCGAGTATTCATATTAACGTAGGTATTTAATTCTAAATAGAATCAGAGCGCAATAAAATTAACATCTACATTTTTAGCTTAATGCGAACACAGTTTTTTGTAACTGCAGTTGAATTAACTAATAACTGTGAGTGTTGATTGCAAGCGCGATAATGGTGACTCGCTCGATTAGTTGATTAAAAAATCGCGACAAACAACAAAATTCAAGCATAAATACTGACAGATATGCTACTTTTTTGACACGAACTACGGCGGCTTAGCTTTCGTGGCTAAAAGTGTTTCATCCCCCAATCGTCGGCATTTCGAATACCTTATTATGCCAAATTTGAAATAGATGAATTCGTTCTGGCGTGATCACATGTAGAGTGTTAGAAAGATTATTAAAACTACAGTTATAATACACTTTTAGTGCTTACTCTCGATTCGATTTTAAGCACTGTATTCCGTTCTCCTATTGTTACATAACAGCAAAGCGAGTGAGAAATGCAATACAAGGCACGGTATTTCTTCTTGAAATATCCTACTTCCGTCTCACTTTAATTGTAAAATGAATTCTATATAATTACCTTTTGAGCCTATTGTTATCTACTAATAAGAACTTACAGAGAGCCCATTGCTATTATTCAAACATATGATTAAAGTTGAATGACCAGACAAGCAAGCATATTTTTTTAAGACTCAAAATAAAACAACTACTTTTATAGTCCTACTGACAAGAGGTAGGTTCTATAGAATTGATGTTGACATTTAATGGCGAAATAAAAGTAGTCTAGACTGTTGTATGGTGGTAAACTATTATAAGTTTCCATGTGACTAATTCCCTAATACCTACAAACTAAGGTTAGGCATTTTCACATCTTTATTAGATGTCAAAAAAAGCAGAAAACACATTTTGAGTTGAAACTTTACCCAAATCAGAATCATACCACTTTATCACTACTCTAACTTCCCGCGCGCTGTTTCACCCGCTTAACTCCCGAACTTCATAATTAAATATAGCATATGCCACTCAGGGTGAATGTTGAAATCGGCCCAGTAGTTTTTGAGTTTAATCATTACAAACATACACACAAAAATAAGAATCTCTGCTCTTTATAATATTAGTGTAGATATAAGATAGTATAAAACTGTAGGTACCTATATATGCTTAGATCTTTAAAACTACGCAACGAATGTAGATGCGGTTTTTTTCAATAGATAGAGTGATTCAAGAGGAATATTTATATGAGTAATACATCATTATATTGTATACGTGCGAAGCCGGGGCGGGTCGCTAGTATAATAAAGGTAATATTACTAGCTTCCCACCCGCGGTTTCACCCGCGGAACTCCCGTTCTCGTAAGCTCTGCCTATAACCATCATCGATAGACGTGCTATCTATCACTGAAATAATTTTTCAAATCAGACCAGTAGTTTCTGAGATAATTGCGTTCAAGCAAACAAAAACTCTTCCGCTTTATATATAAGTATAGATTATAATCATGCCTGATGGAATATTGATTGCCATTTACTTTTTTAAAACGATGCCAAGTTTTCATATTTCAATGTATCATTGAAACTCTTCCACTTTGCTTTAAAAGCCAGTTATGTGAATTTATTGAATTGAGTTGCAAGTGAAGTAACGTTTCAATCGATGAGTAATGAGCAATGAATGTTATGCGTGGTATAAAAAGCAACTGTTTAATATAAGCTTTTTATTTTATAACTAGTTTCCCGTGCGCGGATTTATCCACTTAACTCCCGTTCCCGTGGGAACTTCGCAATAAATCCCATATCATCATCATCATCAGACCGTATAACGTCCACTGCTGAACATGGGCCTCCTCCCGAAGGAGGGTATTTGCCATGTTCACCACGCTTGGCAGGCGGGTTGGTGACCGCAGTATTACCACACAAGGAAACACTGCTGCCCGTTCCTTGACATACGATTATTATAGATGATGTTATAACAATCGGGACCAACGGCTTATCGTGCTTTCCGAGGCACGATCGCGATTCCGAAATCCCATATATCGAGGCTTTATAGGCTATAGAATTGCTAGATAAATAGGCTATCTGACACCGAAATATTTATTTTAACCGGACCAGTAGTTACTGATATTAGCGCGTTCAAGCAAACAAACAAATACACTCTTCAGTTTTATGTAAAACAGTATCTATGACCGGCGAGCATGCATAATAAGACTGATGAATGTGGAACGAGCAAAAGAGGTGCTAGGGTCAAGAAAGTTGGCGTTCCTTAGTTTATTTATTGCTTTCTTGGGTTTTACAAAGATGTTATATTAAAGTAACAGAACCAGACATGAACCCCGTTAGGGCACTGCATTTTAAACAATATAATATATATATATATAACAATAAAACATTACTCTATAGTTTACAATTTAGCATAACCCTAACAACTAAAACACTGTAGTATAAAACATTTAATTAAAGTTAAATTAAATATAGGTATAACATTTTTATTTTATTTTTTGTTTGATGTATGTGAATGGATGGAATGGATGAGTGACTAAGTTAGTCTTAGCTGATAATAGCTTTGAGGTGTCTTGTAAATTTTCTACTTATGTTCTCCTATGGGAGAAAGTCATGAACATATGTAGTTTTAACTCAATGTTAAAATAAAACGAATATTAGTAACAAGGAAAAATCCATTACCATTACCGCAAAGTTCCTGCTTTCATGAACTTTGCAGTAATAATATTGAGGGAAAGCTGATATGTGCACATAGCTAGAACGACTTTTAGCTGCCCGGGGTTAAGAAGTTAGTAGTGCTACCCATCCGTGTGTAAAACAGTACGTACAGTTTATAGTAATAGAGGTATTTCATAATTTATAACACATAGGTATAAATGCGATAAAAAATCCTTTTTATATTACGTGCCCGCGACCACGATCAATGCAACTTGATCGAACCGTGGGATAATATTAAAAGGTAATTTATATCGCGTTAATACCTGTGTGTTATAAATTATAATTATGATATGCGAAAGCTTCAAAGTTTAAAGAGATGTTTTCAGCAAAACTCTAAGGCCAAGGGGAAGGCCAACTGTGCTGGATATTTGGGACCGACCGACATATTATTACGGTGACCGATAACAGATTAGATGCAGAACCGACGACAACTTATCGTGCTTTTCGGGGCATGAGTGAATCACCATAAAAAAAAAGAAGTGGCCGTATCTAAATGGCAAGGGTGTCGGGCTTGCGATCATGTGGTCGCCGGTTCGGTCCCCACCCATTGCACTACCGACGTGGACCCACATGTAACTCAAGCATTTAAGCTTAGTACGAGGGGTAAACAAGAATACTAGTAGACGGCTAAACTATGCTAGTAAAGTGACCTGACGACACGCGACGCGTGTTGAGTCGAACCAAATGTATTGTTTTCTATAGACCAGAATCACACTATGAACACCCGACGTGACGTCGCGTCGGGTGTTCATATAGTGTGATTCTCGTAATACATGGTCAATAAACTTGATTCGACTCAACACGCGTCGCGTTTCGTCCGGTCGCGTCGCGTTTTAACAATATGTTTCCGCCTTTACGCGAAGATTTTCTCCTGTGGGGATCGAACCCACGCCCTCCGAGACTTAAAGCGAGACGTATTTCGCTATGCCACGAAGAATGTACTCAAAATAACAGTTACTACAAAAACACCAACTGTCAATATTAAGCTCTTTTCCCTTAAATACGAAAACCTTTATATTTCTATACGGTCTTTAATCCTACATCATAAGGGTTAGAATCGCTTGCGCTGCTTGGTATAAAGGCACAGGTCGTCATAAGCAAACGTTATGCGCAGTTCAAAAGAATTTGTTCAAACATTGGTGCACTGTTTGTAACCTCTATACTGCCTAGCTTCATTTCTTCGACCTGCAAACCTGCCTAGATGCTTACCTAAGCATCTTTGTAACTTAGAAAGATCTTTACATAAGAGAAATCTTGTAATATAGGAATCTTTTATATATCGTCGTAATACCGCGTAAGTGACAGTTGTTAATAAGGTGTTATTTTATTTGTCACGATTTTTTTTTATAGATGTTTTCAAATGGCAACAAATTAATTTACTTCATTTGATTTTCAACCTTATTAGCTATTGTTACTTGCAGTATCACCGACGATATATTATTATTTTATACTTTTGTTTTCTTATAATGAGCCTCTCTCGAAAAGGGTGTTGCCATAGTAATCACATTTGGCATGCGGGTTGGTGACTGTAGTACATATTATGTATCTATATCTATACTAATATTATAAAGAGGAAAGATGTGTATTTTTGTGTGTGTGTGTGTAACTCAAAAACTACGGTGCCTATTTCAAAGACCTCCACAATAGCGGGGCCACCACAAAAGAGATTAAAAACCTTTCAAATTCTAACGAGTAAGCTCTACAAGTTTTCTTTTATTTATTTTTTCGGTGTTGTACCTTTACATACAGTACTTTGTAGAAACATGCTTAATGTTATAGTTCTTAAATATTGTAATAACGGTTATTCAACTATACTTGTTCATTTAAATGAGACAATCAGTAAAATATCAGAATTCAAATCGTCCTGAAAAGTAGGTACATATTTTCTACACATTAGAGGGAAACTAATTTGTGGCCAGGGGGGCTCTCTTTGTTGCCCCGGGGCCTTCGGACTTCTTAATCCGGCCCTGTTGCCTCCGTGCCTCCGCAATTATTTGAGAGACTACCCTCAACCAACCAGGGAAAATTCTTTGATATAAAACTAAGATTTTTGTCCGAACCGGGAATTAAACCCTTACTAGGTTTAATTCTCGCTTCTGACAAAAATCTCAGATTTTAAGGCGAAACTTTTACCGCTAAAGGCTACAGTGATTTAGTAATTACATTTTAATGACCGAAATTAAGTATTCTCAATTAATATCAACTAATCATTATTTAAATTAAGAAAGCACAATTTTCACAGGAATTGCAATTAAATTGTAACCTACTTGATGGTACAGTCAGCAGTAGGTAAATAAATATGTTTTTGTCTGCACGCCAGCCGGTAATTATTTATGGGCGAAGAGTTCGCTGCTAGCCGAGTACAAATACACATTCCAGTGAACTCTTCTCATAAACGTGGACATATAAATTTAAGATGCGTTTCACATTGTGTAAACCTATCTCTTTTGCTGACGGTACCATCAGTTAGTTAAATTATCTGAAGGCAGTCCAATGGAGTACGATTTTTAAAGTCGTAAATTTAAAACAGGCTATGAATTTCAATGAATACCTACGCAACGTGCAGTTATTTCGGCGAAACTGGGATCTGATGAACATAAATTATTGGTTCATTCGTTATCGGTAGGTGAAAAGGAAACATAAAAACATTAATGTTCGTATGATAATGTAAGAGATCTTTCTACAAACATGTTTAAACGATATGTCAAGGATAAATTATGTAAAAAGGCTTAATATAAAATTTCTGATTATGTTAAGGACAAAACTGCTTGGGAGTGAGTTGCTCTGAAACAATACTGCTTTATTTATAATTGTAAAATAAAATTTATTTAAAAAAAAAGGATTCCTCTGAGTTTCTTGCCAGTTCTTCTCAGAGTTGCCACGTCCAGAACTGGTGGTAGTAAAAGAATGGGACGCATCATAAGAACATGATTTAAAATGTTTTAAATGTGTCTATATGAATAAATAATTTTTGACTTTGACTTTGACTTTGAATGTAACTGTATTATTTGTTTGTTTATAGAGACATAATATAAATAATTTTTCCTTTAGAAAATTTTAGGATTAAAAGACGAAATAAATTTAAAATCGAATTTTAAAATTATGTAGAGAATAGGACTTTTGCCTGAATGACATTGTTAACAAATCTCAATAAGCCTCATCTATACTAATTTATAAAGCGAGTAAGAGTTTGTTTGTTTGTTTGCTATCGCACTAATCTCAGAAACTACTGGTCCAATTTGAGTAGAGAGAGTAGTTCTTTCAGTGTTAAATAGTTCATTTATTGATGCCATATTTAATTAAATGAAAATAAAAGGAGAACGGTAGTAACGCCGGTAAACGCTAGTAAATAATAAAAATGTCAAAAAGCATTACAGAAATCAGCCTAAATACTTTTCATCCTAATTGTGCGACATAAAACGAAAGAAGGTAATTTTATTATCACAAGGATATTGAAACCGGACGAAAATTACTTATGCCATGACAAGGGTATAATGGAAAAAGGTTCTTCTAGAACTCGACGTGATCCCAGAGGTCATGACATTACTGTCAATGCCACTTCAATCAATGTTGAATTAGAAAGTATTAAACTGAAATTATAATGTTGACAGTATTTCCATTTAAACAAAGAATATCCATCGAATAACATGGAAATTCTTTGTGTGTTTCATACACACAAAGAATTTCCGTGCCTTGTGTGTTTGGAAATACTTTGTGTGTATGGAAATTCTGTCAACACAATTTTGTATACCTCTGATATTTTTCATCTGAATTGAAAAGTTAGCCCTGAAAATATATTTTAAATCTTGTCTTGCTAATGACGGTTGGCTCATCAAATTTAGCACGCAGATTGTTATTATGATGCTAGTACGTGAATAGTTATTGAGAATTCGATAGCTACGCGGACAAAGTTAAGGCTTAAGTTAGTTTATAATAATCTTACAACGTAGGCTGATGTCGCTTTTATAAAAAATGCTGTAAAATAAGATGTATAGACGCTAGCCATATACCCATAAAAATAAAACCACCGGCCACTCAGTGGTTACGGCAGTGACTTTTAAGTCCTGGTTTCAATTCCCATCTAGGACAATTGTTTGTATGAACCATGAATATTAAGTTTGTGAATTTTGTGTTTGTAAAGTCTGAGTAAAGCCAAAGCACCTAATATTGCGTACAAACAACATACGAACATCTAACAAAGGCTAAGCAACAACAATCGGCTCGTTCCTACTTAGCAAACATTACGAATTATCAATACACAAGACACACATACACTCTCAGAACATAAATCATAAAGAGAATGACAAATGCGTCAGCGTGTAACGAAACGAAGCTCAAAGCAGACGAACAACGCGTCACTCCGCTGACGTCACGAGCTCATTAATCAACTCCTGACAAAACCGTGTCTGTCACTAACTAACCGATGACTTAGTACAACAGCTCAACTAAGGCATGATTCAGACAGATCGGCGGGGGAAAAGGGATGAAGACTAAATAAAAATTTGGTCCGTCAGTTAGATTACTAAAATATTGGACACGTATTTTCTTTTTCGTTCATTAAACATAACATGCCGAAGATACATCGGGTAGAAATTTCATGTGACGTCACTTCTAGGTATAATTTTATCTATTGGTGACGTCACAAGCCTCCCCCTCCTGAACTTTTAGTATCTTTGTAAATTTTTATTGATATGATAAATCTTGAAATTCGTGCCCTATATTTTTTGGTAATTTAACTGACGGAACAAATTATTTTTTTTGTCTTTATCCCTATTATATTGTTCTTGGCATTGAATAACGTGTCACTGTCCGTTAACTAGTAAAGAGACTAAAGAGACAGTGACACTTTGTTCAATGCCTCTTTCGTATGCTCTACTCGTTAGAATGAAAATACAAAAGACTCGTTGGACGTTGCACAGATGTCAAATTACGATCGAATTGTTAATTGGTAAATGAAATTGCCGTCTCGTTTCCGGCTTAGTAAAAGGAAACTAAGAGAATGGTATACATCTGACAGATGAGCAGCAACATCTATCAGCTCAAGGTCTGCAATCACCAATCCACCAGCCAAGTGTGGTGATTATGGAAATATCCCTCAACTACTTTATCTTGTCAAGGTCTGTTAAAAGGAGGACTTTACCGGAAAGCAAAATAAATTAAATTGAAACGTGTAAACAAGAATTACATTTCATATTACTGTGGCGGAATCTGTCGGGAACTGTTTAGAGCCGCCTGGAGCCCCACAGTCGTTTCGGAGTGTGATTGTCGCATGAATCTTTACTAATATATATAAAACTGACGTCTTTGTTTGTTTGCTTGACACGCTGATCTTAGGAACTAATAGTCCGTCTTTCAATGTCAGATAGTCCATTTATCGGGGAAGGCCAAACAGCAGGCCGAGCACCTATATTTAATTATCATTTAGGCATGTTGCTATATAAGTAAATCTGGAGGAGCGCTTCCTGTACTCGATACCTACTTGAAATAATCATTGTTGTCTTCACACTTTCCTGCTACGAGTACCTACATTTCGATGTATGGGGATCACTAACCTAGATACAAAAACTGTTTAAAAATTGTACAAAATGATTAATCAAAGACTTAAAAAGATGACAAAAATAATGATCTCGGAGTTTCTTATAGTTTTTCTTCTCCGAGTGACACACCGTAGGTGAATAGAGAAAGACTCGTAGTAAGCTAGGATAGGGTCCGGTCGTCCACGCAAGGCGAGACTAGCGACGCGTTCTATGCTTCACACCCGATCCCAGCCCGCGCTGGTTGATCTTAATTGTATTTATAATATAATAAGCGACTATCACATGCCATAACAACATTGGTAAATTTTATTTAATAACATAATTGTTGAAAAGTAAAATAATTTATTAGTCAAAATTGTTTTTTCTTTTTATTTTCATTGTATTTGACTTATAATAAGTACGACCGATTCGTCTACATTATCAATTAACCTTTTCAGTTTCATTTTCAATATATTAAGTAAATAAGAAACCAGCGTGGGAAGCTAATTTTAAATATAACTCCTTTCCTTCCGCATTGTAAAATGTCTTCCAGCCCAAACCTCGGTCTGAATCAAACCTAACGCAAACACCCAATAACTGACAGCGTTGCTCAACTTAATACCTAGTTGGAAAGTTATTGATATCGTAAAGTTTCGAACAGTTTCGACACGACCCGTCTTAGACGCATTGACTTTAGAGAAGGGCGTTTGTTAACTGTACGGGCAGCAAAGGTGCAGCTGGCCACTTCTAGATAGTGGAAAGTTTGTCTTAAGTGAACATTAGCGGAATAATTTAGTTAGATATCTTTGTAACGGTTGAAATAATTGTAATCTAACTATGTATATACTAATACATAAAGGTGAAGAGTTTGTTTGTTGATTTTGATTGTTTGTTTATCTCGGGTCCGATTCGATTTTTTTTCAGATTTAGATAGCGTATTTGTCGAGAAAGTATAATTTGGATTCATTGGTATTCTACTATGTATATAGATTAGTGCTTATTCTCAAAAAGTTTGTTTTAATAGCTTTGGTCTTTTATAGTTGATAAAATTAATTTATTTCCTTACTTATAGAAAGTACTATGCTGTACACAGGCGCATTTAAGGTAAAACGTTCGCGCTTTAGGTACTTGAAGGATAATTTAACCAATAACGGCTTTACTTATCTCGTAAAATAATACATTATTTTGTGAACGTAAATTTTATTAATATCTCTTAGCATTGTCTTAAAATTCCGTAATGCAATCAACTTTTATCAATTAATAAACTAGCGCCCTATTATCATCTTAAACATATCCAACATAAACAATCAATTAATGTAACTGATTAAAATTGCCATTTTGCGACCAATCCTCTTCTAAATAATAACATCACAATAATTGATGAAAAACAACGATCTTAAGTCCTACAGTTTTAACTTTTTTTTTAAATTGCGATTGGTTATATCGTTTCGTAATTAATTTCATCCAGTTCAAACGATTCCATTCAATTCATTTGCTTACTTTAATTTATTAAATTGAACCCTAATTCCCTTATTACAAAATGAATCCTAAAGATATTGATTGAAATTAAGCCGTGGATTTTACAATCAAAGGTTTTCCATTTGAATGAGGATCGCATTTAGATTATAAATGAATCTTTTAAATCTATGCTAATATATAAAGTGGAAGAGTTTGTTTGCTTGAACGCGCTAATCTTAAGCCTCGTTTACGGACACGCGGGGCGGCGCGCGACGCGTCGTGCGGCGCGGCCCGCAGTGAACAAAAACATACGGCGTTGTATGAGTGCGAGTGAGATGCGAGATGCCACGCCACACGACGCGTCACGCGACGCCTCGCGTCTCCGTAAACGAGGCCTTAGGAATTATTGGTCCGATTTGGAAAATTCTTTGAGTATTTGATAGCCCATTTAACGAGGAAGGCTGTACGCTATGTTTAATTATGAAGTTTTAATGGGGACGGGAGTAATGCGGGTGTAGTCGCACGCGGATGCTATTTAACTAATATATGTCTTTGGGTACCTATACCTACATACAACAGTATCGGAACTGACTGACTTGCCGACGGCGATTAGTCTAGAAACTGTAAAGAATTTCCAATCTTCAAAGCCACAGCTAGGTTGAGTATATTATTTATATATATAAAATATAGTATTTTACTCAAATTTTACGCTTACTTCTTAAAAAGATACTCTCTTTACCTCTAATGAAATATAAAATTAAAATACAATCAGTATAAATTGAAACCTGGTCTTCAAATGCAGTGATTCGAAAGAGCTTGTCATTAATATTCATTAGTTTGCCAAAAAAATCAATTGGGTTCAGATTTTTTGATTGTGTGATTTTATGAAAATATAATACGGATTTTTTTTGAATATTCATTCACATTCACAAACAAACTTAAATACCTACGGCGGTGATATTTTATGTAGATGTTGCCATGGAAACGGGAACTACGGGAGACATTAGTACGATATCATCGTATGGTTCGAAAAGTGACCCCTCCCCATGGCGTAAAAAAAGCGGGTTCACAAGTTGTAAGTCTTTAATATAACAGAAATGGACCAACAGGGGTCTACCGTAAGCCAGTTAAGTTTTTAAGGATTGTACGAGAAAAAAAGCTATGGAAGCCTCTGTTTTACATAGATAAAAGTTACTTCAAGCGTCTCTTAGAGGTATTATAAAGTTGATGCCGCCATAATCTGATAGTAACTCTTGGTTTATCGACAAAACAAACACGGATGCTACCACTCACAAACAAATTAATATTTGGCTAGCTGAAATAGTTAATATAATTTACGTATAATGTTGTTCATACATTTAATATTACCTAAACTATAGGTAACTTGTTTGCAGTTGTATGCATATTGATAAACTAATGATTGAATTAGTGATCTAAGTACAAAATACAATTATACCTATTAAAATTATATAAAAACTGAAACAGTAATTACAAATAGGTCTAATATATTTATATTAAAAAGAAAAATGAACATTTTTAAATTGAATAAAAATTAATTACTATAGCGCCGCAGATAACTTGAGAACGATTTTAGCAATTTGGTTAATTATTGTATTCGTAATTACTATAGGAATAAGGTTTGTATGAAAGAAAATGTTGAAAAATCCACGGGAAATGTGAATACGAGTGACGGTCGGCAGTACCAGGGGCCTGAGTCTACTATCGCAATGGTGTGTCGTGGAACTGTCACTGACGTCTCTATGGTCGATTTTCTTTGTCTTTTGGATTAGTTGTTTACCAAATGTGCATAAAACCGACCATCGAGATGTCAGTGACAGTTCCACGACACACCATTACGATAGTATACTCATGCCCCTAGCATGAACAACACTCCTGCCTGTTCCGGCATGCGGCGTTTTCTTGTTCATTTGCCATAGTTAAATAAACAATACATAGGCATTTCTTATTGTTTTGTCCAATGACGATTGTAATATTAATTTGAAAATAAAATAAAATAATATGTAATACTTTTTAACTTAATTAACAAATTACTTATATACTTGCACCACTTTATTTATATAAAAAAACCTCGTACATCGTAAGTGGCCTCTCGGTATATATTCTTCGAAATAATTAATAACTTAATCTAGACAAATAACACATGGTTACAAAATTTTAATTATTAAAATTTTCCGGAAGTTTTTTTCACTTTTCTTTTATCTTTTGATACAGTGAATTTAAATCTATCAGCCGTTTCTATCTATCAGCTTTAAATAAATATTTTTATGGTATTATTTTTTTGTATTTCCTACAAAATTACATACATTTTATATCTCCAAAAATAAGCTGATAGATAAAAACGATTTTTATTTTCAGAATCAGGATGCCATACGTCTACATGAAAGCTAATTAACGGTCTGGAAAAAATCATTGTAATTACGTGTAATAATAGCCAATGTTTATTTCTCAACTTCGACAGACATTACATTGTAATTTAGTATCTGAAGCCTCCCTTTGATCAAGTACCTAATGCCAGTCTTAGAAGACTCCACTCCTCATTCTTTCTCACTCCAACTCAGACAGATATGTTAAACATATATTCTTTTAGACTTTCATGTCATTAAATACGGTCTCATCGTTATCATTATCGACAACTACGATTTGAAACTAAAGTTTTGCACTTTCCATTGCATTATTCCATTAAAGTATATCAGAAATCAAGACACACGATATTTAGGAAGTTGGCAAGTCAAACGTGACAAAACCAAGTTTCTCTGCAACTCCGTTGCATCCCGTTTAATTAATTAACCTGTTCCTTAAAATGAAAAATGATGTGCCAAGTAAATGCATGCACACGATGCACTTACCCAGTGTATTAAAGGTGCCATATACACTGCAGTGTGTATTAAGTATGCCGCATTATGCACTGCTTAACGAGTACTGCCTTAATGAGAGCCACGCTTGGTTATTTTGAGGCTATTAGTGAAGCCGGCAACCTTATATATTAATGCTTTGATTTTCTATGTCTTTGATGCAAACAGTTTCAGAAATACTTGAACTTCTTTAACAGTCCGTTTATGTTCATTGCTGATCATGAGCCTCGCTTCAACAGACATTAAAAAGCCATGGTGCTTGAGGGATATTTCTGATTATGACATTGACAAAACTTCTTGGAAAATAAATGCACTGAAACAATTCGCGATGGTTACTTCAATCAGATAAGACACGTTTTTACATTTCACGACTGATATTAGCAGAATTGTCATTATTAAAAAAAGAAGAAGAATAGTGCTTTATTTAAAAAATAAAGATTCTTTTCAGTGTTGAACGTCCAGAACTGGTGGAAGAAAAAAGGAGACGCATCATAAGATCATGATTTAAAGTATTTTAAACCTGTATGAATACAGAATATTTTGATTTGATTATTTCCATAATTACGACGCTTGTCAGGCGGATTAGTGACAGCAGTAAGATAGATGGATGGATAACTAATCTCGAGCTGATAAATGCTGCTTCCTATCCATCAGCTGTATATCCCTTAGATCGGCTCTTACGACACCCCTACGTCATGGGGTGGTCTATTCTAGCTAGAAACCATAGTTGATCTAATTTCTATATTTTTATAGATAATATCTATAACAAATATAGGTAATGTTATCATATTATGATAACATTACCTATAGTTGTAAGAGACATAACAGCGAGCTTCTACGAAAGAAATTTTAATCAAACTTTCACCAACAGGTTACCATAGTTAGTGAAATCGATGTCGGACAAACAACGAGTCATGACCAGCTAGCTTGTTCTATGTGAATCACAGTAAAACGGCCGCATCTAATACAGATTCGAAGTAAATTTTTAATCTGTTATTCTTAAGGATATTAAAAAAGTACATACATAGATCGATTTCACTACCACGAATAAATCTTTTCGATGAGTATTAGCAATGATTAAAAAAACACGGTTTATGTTCATTGTTCATAATTTGAAAGCACATCCTTTCAAAATATCAATAAAGTATCGCTTCCCGCCCGCGGCTACACCCGCGTAACTTCTGTTCCTATAGAAACTTTATATTTAAATACAGCCTATGTCAGTGGTTGTCACACTTTTCTGTTAAAGGGACATATACCATATACCTAATAATGCAAGGTATCACAGCGGGCCGCCAAAATTGTAATGTTTACTGTTTGCTGCTGCAGCCGCATTACAAAAACCGTTAGCCCGCGGGCCGCATTAATATCGTCCACGGGCCACATGCGGCCAGCGGGCCGCAATTTGACGCCCACGGGCCTTTGGCCTTACCTACTCGATACATGGGCTATCAGTAGTACCTGATACTAGCGTGTTCAAGCGAACAAACAAACAAAGTATTCAGTTTCATATATTTGTAGGTATAGAGTATTTTTTCTCTTCTTTTGGATCAAACAGTAACAAATTTACAAATACTAGGAATAAAAACCGACAGTATTATGGCGCCTAATAGCCAAAAAAAATTAAACGTACGGAATAAATGAGTAATGCAATATTTGCTTTCAATCGGTAAACTGAAACTGTGATTATATAATTAATTGTAACCGTACGTACGAACAATAATGTGGCATTGAAATAGATTACATAGTTAAATTGAATTCCAAGTTGCAGACCGCGTTTTGTGGTCCATTTCCATAATGTCAGTTCTCGCTTTCCTTCTACGGAATGCAGTTGGTAAATGCCGTGTAAATACTCCAAGCTTAGATAGTCCAAACGTTTATACAATCACTTTAAGTTGTATCATTTTCACCGCTATGTATGCTTGCGTTCGTATATACAGAATAATTGTCTCAGCTGGGAATCGAACCCAGGACCGTCCGCCAGCGACCCTGAGACGATGTCCAAGTCCCACAGGTGACGCCCTCTTGCGCAAGTTGCTTAGTTTATAGCTTTTAAACCATTAATTAATGTAAAATTATTCTGCTCGTCGTTATGCCCAGTGAAGTACTTACACTTTTTTAAATATGTAGTTAGCCATGACCGCAAATATCATAGTGGTTATGTATTTGTGCTTTTTGGTGTCAAAACATTGGGGCCATAGGGACCGGGAGCGAAATTAATTTATTAAAACTTTGGAGCGGCCCTCTTTAGTGTGGCACGTTCTCCGAGTGCTGGTTTTTACTTTGCACAGCAGGTAAGCATTGCCATTGAACGGGTTAATGCTGCCATTATTCTAGGAACCTTGCCAAATACAATAGATTTAGTAGTATCTTATAAGTTAGTTTTATTTTAAATTATCCATGAGCTAACTATATATTCCCGTCCGAAAAAGAAAGTTTCATTAACGTGAATTATTATATTTTATTACAAAATTAAACGAAGTGTAGAACGTTAAAGAACAATTTTATAAAAGTCTACGTAGATTACAAAATAAAAGGTTATTATACTACTGCGGTTTCAACTAATTAAGATTGTTGCTTTGTCTAAATCACGTAAGTGCCCTGGTCAAAATTTATTGACCACAATTTTGAAAAATAGACAGTCTATTTTACTTAACCGCAGACAATACAACTATTATATATATAATAATATTATAAAGAGGAAAGATTTGTACGTAAGTTTATTACGAATATATTCAATACTGGATGGCCGGGTATAAATAATTCTTTCACCATTGAATGTAAAATTATCTCTGAATATCAAGCGCTATATTTAATTATGAGGTTTCTTCGGGAACGGGCGCGGGAAGAGTTGGGGGTTAAAAATATACATCAACATCATCATCATCCGCCCGTACAACGTCCACTGCTGAACATGGGCCTCCTCCCGAGGGAGGGCTTTGCCATACTCACCACGCTTGGCAGGCGGTATGGTGACAGCAGTATTATGTTGTAATACACAGGGAAACACTCTCTGTCCGTTCGCTGGTATACGCTTATTTGAGAAGATGTTATAATAATTGGGACCAACGCAACGGTTTAACGTGCTTTCCGAGGCTACTCTTAAAGCCAAATTGTGCAGCAAGGCTTATTATAAAATTTCTGATTATCTTTGTGACAAAAATGCTTGGGATTAAATCGCTCTAATCTCAATGTAAGATAAAGTACTTTGTTATTAGGTTAATAAAATATTGTGATGTATTATTAGATTTTTAAAGGGAGTTCTACTCAGTTTTTTGGCAGTAATTCTCAGTAGTCGCCACGTCACGCACTGCACGGTAGGAGAAAAAATAAAATGTAACCATTTTTACGGAATAAATGAATTTTGAATTTGAATTTGAACCAGACTTAACACAAAGATTTCTTGTCCGGTGTGGGGATCGAACCTTGGAGACTCAAAGCGAGATTTAAACCGCTACGCCACGGAGGTTGTCAAAATATACACATTAACATAATGATATGTTTTGGAACAGATATAACTATCCTACTAATCTTATAAACGCGAAAGTTTGTAAGTATAGATGCATGTTTGGTTACCCTTTCACGTAAAAACTACTGAATGGATATGGCTGAAACTTTGCACGGGGATAGTTAATTAACCCGATTAACATATAGGCTACAAAAAAACATGCTCCGACCCACTGGAGCAAAGTAACGTGGGTAAAACCGCGGGGTGCAGCTAGTTTTTCATAAGGACAGATAAATATATGATAGTGTTCTGGACTATCAATTCCTAGTCTGTTATTTATGATATAATATTTTCTGCTGCTTTTCTATTTATGATATATTTCCCTGTACATAAATCCTCAATAACTGCGTATTAGCTTCAGTTTATTTCGAATGAGGATAATTCATTCTTTTTATTGGCATTGGAATGGGTAAACGAATGTGAAATAATAATTTATTACCTAAAATTCAATATTTTCTCTTACCGTTTATTTTTTTGAAATGTTTTTTTTTAAAGATTGATGTGACGGTATTTTTGTATTCTATAATCTATACTAATGTTATAAAGAGGAAAGATTTGTTATTTTTATATCTATGTTTGTAATGAATAAACTCAAAAACTACTGTGCCGATTTCAAAAATTATTTCACCATTGGAAAGCTACATTAACCCTGAGTGACATAGGCTATATTTAATTATGAATTTCCCACGGGAACGGGAGTTACTCGGGTGAAACTGCGCGTGGGAAGCTAGTAATAATGTAAAGAGGAATGTTTTGATTGTTTGTTTGCATTTAATAAACTCCAGAACTACTAGACCGATTTCAAAAAAACTTTCACTATTAGAAGGCTACATTATCCTAATATAAGTATACATAAGTAACATAGGCTAAATTTAATTATGAAGTTCTCATGGAAACGAGAGCTCCGCGGGAGAAACTGCATGCGGGAAGCTAGTTTATACTAATGTTATAAAGAGGAAAATTTTATATGTTTGTTTCGAATAAACACAAAAACTACTGAACGGATTTTATTAATTCTTTCACCAAGTCTTTCATACTCCTCCTAATATTTTTCTGATTAAATTCGTTGCGGGTCCCAAGGCAGTTTAACTTTTTCCCAGGATTTGGTGAGCCTCGGTGCTCATTGCCATTAGGTACCAGTGTGTGCCACTGTTGATTCTGGCTTACAGGAGTTGCATTGGTGGGAGTGTGGGTGGAATTAGTCCCAATATAAAAAAAAATATTCACCATTACCATTGCTACGTTATGCCTGAGTAACATAGGGTCTAAAAGTCCACCCTTGCGAAGCCGGGACGGGCCGCTAGTATATATTCTAGCATCCCGTGCGCGATTCGTCCCGCGATTAATGGTCTATCTAAAACTGAAATATTTTTTTTTATCGGACCAGTAGTTCCCGAGATATGCGCGTTCAAGCAAACAAACTCTTCAGCTTTATATATTAGTATAGATTTAAATTTTTTGACTGCTCAAGGTATGACCAACTTTTTAGTATATAAATATTTACTGAATACGGCTAATTAAGCGTTATTATTGTAATGTAATGTAATGTACTGACGCAGTTTGTGAGTTATGCATTTTTTGAAAGTCACTGTCACACATTGACATTGCTTGATTTAATGCGTCAATTTCGTGGCTAATTATGTAGCTGCTTCTGTGACCTCCTATTCGATTCCAACCCGGATCAATAATAATTTATGTGAACCACGGATAGTTCTCAGTCAGGGTGAGCTCTATGTCCGTAAATCATTTGTTTTTAAAGACTTCTGCGACCGGGAGTAATTTCCTAGTATACGAGTATTTCTTAAAAAAAAATTAACGCGAACAAAAATCTAGCGCTCAGAAGCATAACGTCGTATATGCCATTACTGTTAACTGGCCCTTACGACCAAATGCTTCTGAAGATGATAGTACATCTGTCCTTATGACTCTGAGGTCTAGAAATATAAACATTGTAAGTTAAATAAAGGCTTGTAAAAAACACCTTTGAAGAAGCGTAGGCGTAAGATAGATGGAAACATTAATATATAATGCCAGGAGTGAAGTTAGCTGCAGTGACAACAAAGGAAGCGACTGCCATTGTTCAGAGGGAGCTATCATTAATGCTAGATAAACACTGATGACTGATGGTCATTAGGAAGGTGGTTAGGGCTTTTTTATATTCGATAAACATTACCGAAACTTATATACTCGTATATATAGCATGTAGTGTATGTAGTGTAGTATAGGAATACATGAGTCCGGGATGTGTTGAAACACAATACATATTCTATGATAAATATATACTAACTAGATGCGCCCCACGGTTTCACCCTCGTCACCCTGCTCCAGTGGGTCGGGGCGTGATATTTTGTAGCCTATATGTTAATCCAGCTTATAAACTATCCGAGTGCAAACTTTCAGCCAAATCCATGCAGTAGTTTTTGCGTGAAAGAGTAACAGACATACATACATCCACACATACAAACTTACGCAACACATACTAACTTACGAATTTATAATATTAGTTGAATAATTTAAGCGGCTGTAGCTAGGCTAGGGGCGTCGGACTTGTGATCTTGTGGTCGCCGGTTCAATCCCCACCTATTGCACTTTCGACGTGAACCCACTCGTAACACACGCATTTTAGTTTAACAAGAAGAAATAGTAGGTAGACTGCAAAACTGTACTACATAGTAATCTTTTAAAAAAAAAGAAAACAAAAATACAACTGTTTTAATAATATAATTTTCCGAAGTAAAAAATAAGTAAACGCTTAAGAATATTTTAGGTTAAACTGTATTATTTTATGGTGGTTATGAGGAGATCAGTTTTATTACAGTTCTTATATACTATTTAACTTTATTTTATATATTCAGTTAACTCGTCATTTGTATTTTTTGTTATAATCTGTATTTTTTTGTTGTTACGAACTCAATACTTAATTATTTTCGTTCGTAGAGTATTCGTTATAGAATAAGCTTTTCTAAGCAAAGACAGCTTACGTGGGTGTTAACAAAGAAACACACATATAAAATCTTATCTTACCTTATACTTATTTATTAAAGTTGAAAGGTTTGTTTGTTTGCTTCAAGCAAACAATGGTCCAATTTGAAAAAATCTTTCAGTGTTTGAAAACCCATTTATCGAGGAAAGCCATAGGCTATATTTTATTATGAAGTTAGCTACGCAGGTGTAACCGCGCGCGGGAAGCTAGTGTAAATATTCGATATTTCGTTTAAATTTGCCCAAAGGCGTTCATGTGCAAATAACGAGTTACCTATTTATTAGATACGATATTTTCAGCTGTGTTGCTTCGATAAATGGGTACCGATTTACTTCAAAAGGTCAATTCACACGTCACTGACTGCCCGTGACGTGTATTATACACATATGATAATAATATGCATATTCAACGTCTGGAGCTATTTCAGTTATTTAGATTTTATACGTGTTTTGCTTACAAATTTGAGAAAATTGAGTCTGTTAGAGATGAAAGATTGTAATTTTTGCTGCATATTGTGTAAGATAGCGTTTCTTTGTGTGTTACAACATAATTCAGCGGTCACCAACCTGCCTGCCAAGACTATGGCAAAAACCCTCCCTCAGGAGGAGGCCCATGTTCAGCAGTGGACGTTGTACGGGCTGATGATGAAGAAGATATATAAGCTCCTGTAGAAATGAATTACTTTGTCTAAATAGATTATTTAGTACAATATCGTTTTGGAAACTTAATTTGGTGTTGTTAATGACTTGAAACAAATAAATAATTTTCTATATGAATAATTTTATAGAGATTAATGGAAGATAGTATAAAATAGGTAGGTATAGTATTTTTTTAGAGAAACTTGTCTCGGTTATTACGCAAATGATTTATGCAAAGTAGATAATGAAACCAGTCAATGTAGGTATAATCTTTTTTAATAATAGGTCTTGACCTATGAAATTGCTGTTTTGTATGAAAAAATTTAAACGATTTTTTTTCCATGTATTTTTTATTTGTATTAATCGAAGTAATCACCCATGCAATCAATGCATCTTTGCCAACGCAGTGGCAGTTTATTGATGCCCTTCTTAAAGAAATCAGCTGGACGGGAGGCAACAAATTCTTCAAAGGCATTTTGTACTGCCTCTCGGGTACTGGATTTTTTTTCCCGCCAAGAAGTTATCCAAATTCTGGAAAGACTAGTAGTCTGTAGACGCAAGGTCTGGTGAGTAAGGCGGATGACGGAGAGCTTCCAACCCCAGTTCTTGCAACTTGGAGACCGTCTGCTGTGCAGTATGAGTTCGCGCGTTGTCGTGCAGGAGCAGCGGATACGAGCGATTGACCAATGCTGGTTGGAGATGTGCCAGCTTCTCCATCATTGTGTTCAGTTCTTCACAGTACACATCTGCAGTAATGCTCACCCCGTTTGGTAAGAAGCTGGGATGAATCACACCGGCGCTAGAACACCAAACAGTGACCATCACTTTTCTAGGGGTAAGTTTTGCCGAACCAGGATCCAACCAACTTGCTGAGCACTTGCGGTTATCAAACAGAATCCATGTTTCATCGCAGGTAACAATGCGGTTCAAAATTCCTTCATTTGTGTGTCTGTTGAGCAGTGCAAGGCTCGTCTCGACTTGTACTTCGCGCTGGCGATCATTGAGTTCGTGGGGCACCCATTTGTCAAGCTTTTTTACCTTGTCAATTTGACGCAAATGGACCAATATTGTTTTGACGCTAACGTCGAAAGCTGCTGCTAATTCAGCCGTAGATTGTGTATCATCAGGTTCCACAATCGCCTTTAATTCGTCATTGTCGACCAAAGTCTTCGGACACCGCGAGGTTCATTTTTCAGGTCGAAATTTCCAGAACGGAAGCGAGCAAACCAATAACAGGTGGTGCGTTGGTTTGTAGTGTTAGCTCCGTAAACGTCGTTGATGTTGCGTGCCGCCTGTGCCGCGTTGCTGCCACGACGGTACTCATATTCCATAATTACTCGAATTTTTAACGTATCCATGATGACGAAAAAGTTTGAATTGCGATGAAAATGTAACACTAATCAATAAACAAATGACTACTTTTGGAATAAAAATTCCATGTTTTTAAAATAAAATTAATTTGAAATTAGAATTCTTAGCCAAACAAAAAATATTTTGATTTGAAATGGCCAGTACTGCAGAACGGAAATTTCATAGTAAAGATCTAATATAATTAAAAATTACTGATCAAAATCACTTCAAACCAGTGTTAAGAGTTGCCCGTTTGTACCTGAAACGTAGTATGTATGTAGCATAGTATGGTACTCGAGTTCAATTTATAAAGGCAGACTGAGGGAGGCAAATAATTAAAATTACAAAATCTAAATGACCCGGCGGACTTCGTACCGCTTGATGTATTTTAACCGGACATCGCCCGGTAATATTTTACAGTTTCTATGACTTCTTCTTCATTCTTTTATGTCAGAAAGTAATTGAATTAATAATAAATGATTTGAAACTGGTCCCTCATAGTCGCCACTACCTGTTAAAGGGTTAAATATTTATATGTATTCATATTTATATGAGATCATTTGGTAAGAAGCTGTGATGAATCACACCGGCGCTAGACCAAACAGTGACCATCACTTTTCTAGGGGTAAGTTTTGCCGAACCAGGATCCAACCAACTTGCTGAGCACTTGCGGTTATCAAACAGAATCCATGTTTCATCGCAGGTAACAATGCGGTTCAAAATTCCTTCATTTGTGAGTCTGTTGATCTCGATTTGATTCCCAATGCGTGGGCTCTCGTCGGTAGTGCAATGGCACACGAGAGCCCACGCATTTGAGACGCCTGTGAGCCCACTCGTAGCACAAGCATTATAGCTTAGTACAAGGTTTAACAAGTATACCAGTTGTTTGAAAAACTCTGCTAGTAATCTTTGAAAAAAATACAAATATTTAACCCCAATCCCGGTCAAACGGTTTTCAGCGATGTAAAGCTGTTGGGGATTATCACGTCAAACGTTTATTACCTTGGGGTGAATCTGACAGCAGGTTGCAGGCGCTAAACAGAAATTATACAAAGTTTTTAGGTATTTAAATTTAACAGCATAATTGTATCGCAATTGTCGGTTTTTGGGTATGCTTTGTATATAAGTACTATAATAAATGCCTATTAATTCCACCTTATATAACACAGTTATCTACACTTCTATATACTAATATTATAAAGAGGAAAGATTTGTATTTTTGTGTGTGGGTATGATTGTAATGAATAAACTCAAAAACTACTGTGTCGATTTCAAAAATTGTTTCACCATTAGAAAGCTTCATTCACCCTGAGTGACATAGGCTATATTCAATTATACAGTTCCCGCGGAAACAGGAGTTATGCGGGTGAAACTGCGCGCGGGAATCTAGTATATTATAAAGAGGTAAAATTTGTATTTTTGTATGTTTGTTTCGAATAAACTCCAAACCTACTGAACGGATTTTTATAATTCGTTCACAATTAGAATGCTACATTATCCCTGTGTAACTAAGGCTATAAAAGTCAACCCGTGCGAAGTCGGGGCGGGCTGCTAGTTTACCTATAAAGCGGAAGAGTAAGTTTTATTGTTTTTACCTATTGCACGACCGACGTGAACCCACTCCCACACACAAGCATTTTATATTAGCACGAGGAATTAACAAGAATAGATACTAGTAGCTCGCAAAAACTAAAAAAAAGGACTGGACTTATTCATCAGTAGTATAAAGAGATCTAGAGGATTGGTAGTTCTGTAGATCGGACATTTCTTTCTAACACTCTAAAAGCGTGATTCTGTATCCTTTTCTAAAAGGATAAGTAAACAGATATAATACAGCTTCAAAGCGTAGCCGCCAACTCACCGTCGGACAATCAACACATTTTTGTACAGTCACGACACGTTCCATGAATTCGCATTTACTTAATTACTATTTTGCCCCTTTTTCGTATTGACAAATTTGCTTGAGTAAATGTTGGGGCAAAATTGGAATACTTACATTGTGAATTTGTGTAATAGAAAAACTATATTTTATTGGATTGAGTATTACAGTGTTTATATCGTATTATAGAACTGTATTTAGATTATTACATGATTTTTTGAAGAGAGAATAGACGAAATAAAAAACCGGCCAAGTGCGAGTCGGACTCTCGCACGAAGGGTTCCGTACCTACTAGTTGCAAGTGCCTACCTATTTTTGATATCAAGAATACAACAAGTAACATAATATAAACGTTCTTGTAGTTCGTTGTAACTCTGATCGATGTTAATAATAGTTGATTGAATGAAAGGTAAATTGCGGTTTACGGTTTATGACGTATTAAAAAAAAACTACTTACTTAATCTCGTTCAAACCAATTTTCGGTGGAAGTTTACATGGTTATGTACATCATATATTTTTTTTAGTTTTATCATTCTCTTATTTTAGAAGATACAGGGGGGGGGACACACATTTTACCACTTTGGAAGTGTCTCTCGCGCAAACTATTCAGTTTAGAAAAAAATTACATTAGAAACCTCAACATCATTTTTGAAGACCTATTCATAGATACCCCACACGTATGGGTTCGATGAAAAAAATTTTTTTGAGTTTCAGTTCTATGTATGGGGAACCCTAAAATTTATTTATTTTTTTCTATTTTTGTGTGAAAATCTTAATGCGGTTTACAAAATACATCTACTAACCAAGTTTCACCATTATAGTTCATATAGTTTCGGAAAAAAGTGGCTGTGACATACGGACGGACAGACAGACAGACAGACAGACAGACAGACAGACAGACAGACAGACATGACGAATCTATAAGGGTTCCGTTTTTTGCCATTTGGCTACGGAACCCTAAAAACGTAATGGGCTTATTTTGGTTAATGATTTTTCCTTGGTTGGACAAGGTGCTGGCGATTTAACATGATTTAAAATCTAATAGCAATATATGTATATTAAAGAGACGATTATAGTAGTCTTGAAGAACTTACTTTGTGTTTAACTAGCTGATCGTGCTCGGCGTTACCAGTGCCCGTCGAACGTATTGACCATTCGTGACAAACGTTGTCCCCATAATTATGAATATAATTTAAAAAAAAATGCTGTAGTCGGTATCTAGTTATGCGCGTACATACATTTTGGCGATTCATTTTTATTAATACAAATTAAAAATTATACTATGTCAGTAAACACATACAAAATATAATATATAAAACATATTATTATCTATGTGCCATATTGTAACCTGTTAATCTTTACTGACACTGACATTTTAGAAAACCCCAATGAAAAATAATTAAATATTACTCCAAAATACCAGTAATTGAAAACGATTGCAACTAACCCATTCCATTGTCCTACCCTCTCCTAAATGCTTCAAATTACCCCAAACATTACAGATTTACCCCGGTAGTTATATCTACTAAAGATAGATTATTTAGCTGGGGTTTTCAAAGTAATTAAGGCTTTGAGTGCTAGTGTGGATAAATGTACCTACGATTAACATTTCAGTTTTAACGGCAGTGCTGTATTTTACTGAGAATATACACTAATGACGGCGGTGAAATTAAAAATGACTGGTGAATACAGTGAATATTTTTTTAATAACTATGTGGAAGTTGAACGCTTGCGAACATAGATGTAGAAATTAAAGTGACAACCACCGTGGCGTTCCGGTATTTGGCTGTAAATCTCGGAGGTTGTTGGTTCGATCCCGACGCCTTTTTGCGATGCATATGACTAAATATAATAAATAAGAAAAAAAAATCACAAGGTTATATAGGTATGCTATTGCAGTTGTATTCAACCGTTTTTCAACCACATGCACGTTTCAGCTTTCGTATCGAGGGCCACGAAAAAATATTTTAGAGTTAATGAAAACCTAAATCCTAATTAGTGAGATATATTTACTTATACTATATTTAAGTTCAAAATATTCAAGAAATAAGGAAAAATCACGTATTTATTATAATAACACAAGGTGGGCCAACTAATGCGGCTCGCGGGCCGCGGGTTGAGTAGGAATAGCAGTGCTACTGTATATTTTGTCCGTTTTTTTAGTTTTTCCCATTAAACGGGGCATTCATTGTTAGATAGTTCTTTTCGGGACTAAGTTTCGGGCAGCAACTTTGCATTATATAAAAGAGTGTGCAGTTTCTCTGGCCTTGTACCGTAATGATATTGTAACAAGTACGGAATAGCATCCCAAAAGGTTTGTTCGAAGGGTCGCGTTTGGATGATCACGCACGAAGGGTTTTATGACCACCATCAGCCGAAAATATTTTCATACCGCATTCTTTCTTGGGCGTATATAGAAAAATCTTGTTTAATTTAATATTAAAACAGTCTTGGGTGCCATATTTTAAGAATATAATATGTTCGTAAACTCTTTGTATAATATATTACATATATGCAAGAAAAACTAGCTAATTTAAACTAAAACTAACTTACAAAATATATACAACTATTATTAATCTATGATGTATTAACGTATTTGTACTAGCGGTGTGTCCAAAGTTGTTACTTTTCTGTCACTGTGACCGTCGTTCCAGTGACTCTAAAGTAACCGTTAAAAATAATCGTGTCTTTGTCACGTCAGTCACTCCCATCACACAAATACATGCTTCCAAGGTTACAAGTTCCTTTCATTTAGGTAGTTATCATCACAGTTGTCACTCCGATCATGATTGGGTACACGATTCAATTAGAGGTTGTCATTTGGCAATGGTGTGCACTTTTCTATTGTCTTAAAAGTCTAAATACAAGATACAAGAGGGAGAGAGACTTACCGCGCAATTGCTGTGACACGGAACGACACACGTTACTTTGTGACGTAGTTCCTTCTTGACAGTGATCACTTTAGTCAGCAGATCAGTAATTTTTTCACTGTGACGTTAATTATCACCCAACTCAAATCTTTAAACTATTATATAAAGCTGAAGAGTTTGTTTGTTCCGTTGCTTGAATGCGCTAATTTCAGTAATTACTGATCCGATTTAAAAATTATTTTAGTGTTAGATAACCCATTTATTGGAAGGCTACACCCATATTTTAGTACCTGTTAGTAGCCTAGTTTAGTTGGATAGCATAATTATAATCATCTACTAGTTATAATTTTTTGAACATTGTATCTGACAAGTAAAAGTGTATGTAAATACCTAAATACTGAATAAATTTTATTATTTCATAACTTCGTCACAATCCAGGCTCTTGACAACCGACAACCTGTATAAAACGTCGAGTCTACAGTTTAGAGGCATTCTATGAATGGCACTTCGCAGCGAGAACAAATCGGAGTATCCATCTCTGTTATATCTCCGCTACGTGTTCCAGGGGACTCGAATTCAATTGTCCCTTCAGGGGCCCTTGATAGGCGTTTCCGTGCCTTTCTGTGCCTTATATTCAAATATCTCAATAAGTATAACGGCGGCGCTTCCGCAGTTGTTAAGGAAAATATATAAACGATGGTTTTTGTTAGCCTTTGTTATTGAACAAAAGTTTGTGCGATCTTACAAAAAATATATTATCATACTTCATACTAACATTATAAATGTATATCTAAGTTTGTTTATAATGCTTTCACGCGAAAACTATTTAACTGTTCATCATAAAACTTCGTACACATATTGTTGGAGATATTAGAAGTAACATAGGGACATTGGGTAAAAGCTAGTAATAAATGAACTTGTCTTTAATAGTTGAATGGTGCCTACAATTGGGGTATACATTTATGGAAAGATGAATAACTACACAGCGTTTACTTAAGAAAATTATTTTTACATTAAATCATATGCAGTAAAATTGGCAAGATTTGCATTTATTTTTGAATATTATGCACTAAAATCACTTTTAATTATTTGCTTCTTTGCGTGTTTTGTTTCTTTTGCTATGATTTTTTTTACTAAACATCTTTTAAACATTCTTAAGCATCAGGGGTTAGAGTACTTATTATTCTAAAATCTTCGCATCTTCGATTTATATGCTACTGAATAATTACTGAACTGAACTGTTGTCTACGAGTACTTTCGTAACTGTACTAGATTCCCGCGCGCAGTTTCACCCGCGTAGCTCCCGTCACCGTAAGTAGTCCATAATAAAATATAGCTTATGTTACTCCTGAAATATGTAGCATCCTCATGGCGAAGGAATTTTAGATATCGGTCCATTAGTTTCGGACCCTATACAATGTAAATAAGAAAACAAACAATCAAATCTTACCTCTTTGTGAAACAGCTTTTATTATCTGATAAACAACTAAATCAGTACATTTTTAATCACCAAGGAGATTTTATTAAGCTTGATGCTTAATCCGATAGCAAGATGTAGTCACTTCAAAGTAGAATAATGTATATGGCTGCCAGACTTTTCCAGAGGCTTAGCGGAAGACACGATAGACTTGCTAATTTTGTAAATCTCTTTTGCAATAAGCTTATTCAATTACGGCAAAGAATAATCACAAAAGGACCGTATCATTTGTGTTATTGGTAATTTTTCTGCGTTATTTTAACAGGAATGTTAGCATAAAATTGTTTCATGAGGTCTTTAGACTTATCTCTACTAATATTACATACATACATATAAAAGCCTACGCCTGTTTCCCAGCGGGGTAAGCAGAGACAATGGACCTCCACTTGCTACGATCCCTACACACATCTTTCACTTCATTCACTCTCATAACATTCTTATTTGATATTTTATTTGTATGGTTATATATTTAATAGGCTCTAGGAACCACTAGACCGATTTAAAAAAACTCTTTCACCACTATTAAGCTGCGCTATCCAGGAGTAAAATGTGCTAAATTTGATTGTAAGTTCCTGTAAGAAGGGAAGTGACATGGGTGAAACCGGGTGCGGAAAGCTAATGCCGTTATACATTTACATTAGAACTACAATTATGCGTATATTGTATTAAGACCACTATTTTTTGTTATTGTAGCACAGGGATTGGATGTTCTAGGGTCAAACATTCTCACAACATTCATAATTATAATGCCATTACTTATAACGACGGATCGAAATAGGTTGAAATGTTATCGAATGAAGTCATTTTAATTCTGAAATCATAACGCGGATATGTCTACTGTTGTCTACGATACCTGTATTTCGGTATTCATACATACATCTATAGGTAATAACAAGTATATTAAGCTGAAGAGTTTGTTTGTTCCACTGAACGAGAGGTAAGCGGGTGGAAATGCGCCCGGGAAGCTTTTTTTTTTACAACAGTTTATATGAAGGATGTAACCTAACAAATACGTTAATTGCGAGATTACAAATAATTTAATGTTACGTTCATAATATTATATAGTTAATATAAAAGTTTATGGTAATGAACTAAAAATCTACCCTATTAAGTAAAATAAAGTCCATACTGGTGAAACTAACTATAAAACTTGTATGTTTAAAAGGCATATCCATGTTATAACTACTATTTACTTGAAAACTCTAGTCAAACAGTCTTGATTGTAAAAAAAACACTAAATCAAAAAGAACGTAAATATTGCTGTATTGGATTGAATAAGTTGAATGTAAGTGACATGATGTATTACACCAAGTAAAAGCACTTAGTGTGTATGGCATGAGGTGACAGAAATTTCACTTTACACATTTATTATACCATGATTTAGGGAGTATGATATCCAACACCTTCTTTTATTGAAACGACTGAGTGTGTCTAAAAGCAGACCGATTATAATTATTTATGCTTGCATAGTCACAGTAATTTTAGATAATTTATTTTTTTGTCGGAAAGAGTTAAGTAGTTTTACCCATAAGGCTTTCCTACTTCACCAGCGCCAAGGATCAAGAACGTAGCCTTATTAAACAAAGAAAGGTGCACGAGGGTGCCCACTGTGGTGTTTCGATCTCAGGGTGATTGTTGGTGTGGGGTTATTTAGATAATTTCAAAGACGAATCAGATTTGAGACTCATAACCAAACTATTCCTTGCAGCAGGAAGTGACGCTTCTGTACGTGCGTCCGATTTGAACCACAATTTTTCGTGTTTATTACTATACAAATATATTTTTTTCCTGTTCATCAGGAATATCCACTATTTTCTTTGCTTTATTTTCTTACTAGCCTTTGGTTGTGACTGTGTCCTCATGAAATATTTCATAAAAAAGTTTAATTTCGTTTTTTAAACCTATTCACCTCTTTTCACAACAAAATTTTGCATAATATATCCTTTCCCAGGTCTAGTATAATTCTGTACCAAATTTCATGAAAATCTGGTTCCGATGAAACCCGTGAAAGCGTAACAGCAAGACAAACAAGCAGAGTTACTTTGGCATTTCATATAAGTGGACATGAAACGCGAAATAGTATAGAACAGTCTTCTTTCGACCTTGTAACGTGGTCATACTTATCGTGTTTATAATTTTTCCGCATGGGCGCGCGTTGTAGCCATTCGATCGATAGTTCCCACGACATTTGTTCGCTTTATAATGAGATGTCGTTATTGTTCATTATAATGTAGTAGGCAATGCAGAAGTTCTAGCAGCACAATATCTCCAGATCCATCATTTTATTAAAAAATTGCCCACAAGCTTTATTTTTGTAAACCGTGGAGACAAATAAAAACAAAGTTCAAAGTTAGTTGTTTAAGTATGGTGAAAAAGAGATGTAGCTTTACAAACTGCAGAACGATAGAATAGTGAAATCTCTGATCAATACAAATAATAATTAGCGCATGTCTTTTTAATCCAGACATATACATAATTTCAGTTCATTTTCACGTAACAATTGAAGTAAAGCTAAATTGTACATTTATTTATTTTAAGGAACCTAAAGTTTCTCTCTTAGAGCAAATAGTAAATATGTGAATTAAAGTTAATGTATCTTTAAAGTCAGAAGAACTGTACCACCGGATTGTGAGAGAAATAAAGAAGAGATACGCTAAAAAATACAGATACGCTGTCTGTATTTTCGTGCACACATGTGCACTCAAATATGGTCTGCGCACATGGCTAATCTTCTAAGAGATAGACCACCGCGACCAAAATCTGTCGGAAGTACTGTATAAATCGTACGGAATGATCGACGTGTACATATAAATTATATACCGCTGGCAGTTTGTATACACGTTTCATCCTTTCAATATTTGGGTTAAGTAATAAGGTTATATTTTCCTCCTACTGTATTTGTTATTTTGTGCCTGTCTTTTCCTTGTTATTTATTTTTACGAAGGTTGCACCGAAATTGCTGCAATCCGTGTTGTTGGAGTCCCATTTAGACAGGTGGGATCATGGATTAGCTTGGACTTATGTTTCTTTAAATGGCAAAAGACGTGAAGACGCGAAAGTTCTTCTTTAAAATTTGAATGAAGAAGTATAAAATATTAACTTAATTAATTACTAAATGCAATTTAAATGTTGGATTCTAAGAGTAAATGCTGACTCAGACCGAACATAATTATGAGACAAAAAACACCTCTAAGGTACATCTTACAAAGACTAGCTCTAATCTTGTTCTAGCTGAAACGTAATCTCGATTAGTTGGACCAGTTCAAACCAAATGATTTCATTGATCTCGGATTTGTGTAGTACAGGCGATGGCTTAACTTGCGACGAGGAACGGATACCCGTCGATCTGGTCATTTATCAGACTAAGTCACTTTGTTTAGTTTACCTAGATACTTTTTTGATAAATGTTTCCTCTAAACAAATAACGTTTTCTTTTAAAACGAAAATCTAAATCGAAAATAGACGAAATTGAAATATGATAGCTGCGGGTCAATGATAAATTCGCGTTGGTTTCAAAAACGATTGCCGTGCAAAATGTCAGCCAAATCCGTTATTTCGTTTTTGTTTCATCCAAGAATTTATAGAGAGTATCTAGAAATAAGCCATGTCATTGACAACGACATGTTTTATATATTTACAAATCATTTAATTTGTTCAGACATAGAGGTAATGTCGTAAACTATAAGCAACATTCTTTTATTCAAATTTAGAAACAAAGAAAGTAAAATAACATACTATTGCGCCATGTGTTGCTTTTGGCTTTTTACCAAATCTCTTTGGAGGGACTCTTCGTTTTTAACTTTACATTTGTATGTTTCTGTTCGGTATTTTTCCCCCAAGTTCCAAACTTGCCAAGAAGACGTTCCGAAGAAAAATGGCATAACATTTATTTAATTTGAAAAGGCAGCTCCCGCGTTTCTTATTGCTATTTGTCACTCTTGGGGGAATCGCGAACCGAGAAATAATGGAGACATAGCAAACACAGATTTTCCTGCATATCTAAAAACTCTAGAGGTTGTCTCATATGGAGTCCAAACTCGCATAACCAAAGTACCTACATAGATGCGTTTCCAGAGTCATCGGTGAATTATTATTCTTTATCATTTTTTCATTTAATTTAAGTACAATCTAAAAATCGTTGACCCTTAATTCCAAGGACGTTGCGCTTATCTATATCTGAATTTCAAATAACTGCACTATTGAAAGAACGTCGTTTTGGAGCGACAAAATCCTTTTTCCATCGACTAGATACGAGGTCGAATATCGCGTTGAGATCACTGATCCCTCAATTTTAAGCCAAAGGTCGGTCTGATGCGGAGTGAGACGAAGGTATTATCCTCTCTGGTTTAAATTGGATATGTAGTGACATTTTGTGGTCTCTTTTGTTGCTTCTTTATGTTGGGTGATTTGTGACGAGAATTTCTTTGTCTTTGTAGGTAGGTATACATTTTTTTATAAAATCTAATCTAACGGGAAAATTATTTTGATTACTTAAATTATGATACTCGTAGTTTTATGTAAACTATCTTCCTACGCACGGTTTCACCCGCCTAACTCCCGTCCCCATAAGAACTTTATAATTAAATGGATAAATGGGTTATCTAACACTGAAAGATTTTTCAAATCGGACCAGTGGTTCCTTACATTTGTGCGATCAAGCAAACAAACAAATTCTTGAGCTTAATATAATAGATAACAATAAGAGTAGTAGCATTTTATAATACTGCGATCACCAACCCGCCGGCTAGGTAACTACGACAGAAGCCTTTCTTGGGAGACTCATGTTTAACAGAAGATGATGATGATTGATTATATATCTTAGTTTGTTCAATTTAAATGTAGATAATACTTAATTCCTAAAATCTATTTTTCCTCAAGATTTTACCTACCTACTTGTTTGTTCACACTAAGAAACAAAGCAAAACATAACAGTTTAAAAACTGTATATTACAGACTTAATATTGAAAGCTCGTAGAAGGCATAACACTGTCGATAAAACAAACGCGCAATCTGTTCAACAAGCGATTTCTAAGAAATAAAACGTGTGCTATAACAGTTTTTACTAAAGTAATTTTGGGACATGCGGTAGAAGCATTTGCAATATGTTCTGTTGTAATATTCTACATGTAACATTTGCAGCTTGCGAAATTGCAGAATTTCAGGACAAATTTTTGGTCAAAGAATGCAGATTTGTAAACTTGTTATATGTTTTTAGGAAATAAATTTATGTTGATTCAATTTTACGACAGATACCTACAGATGTTACATGTCATGTTACTATATCAGAGATTTAGGTTAATTAAAAGGAAGTGCTTTTTATTTATTTTACTGTTATCAAGCTTAATTGAAGTTTTAGTTAATATGCAAACTGTTGAAAGTAAAAACTTTAAATTTATTTATGTATTTGTATGTATGTATTTTACTTCTAATTATAAAATGAAATCATACTAAGCAACGTTTCGGACATCTATATAATAAAAATCATTTGCTGTTCGTTAGTCTCGCTAAAACTCGCGAATGGCTGAACCGATTTTGATGAAATTTGGCAGTAATCATCGCTTTAACACAGGGAAGGTTTAAACGCAAAGGGTAGGTTGGGGTTAAGTAGGTGTAAGGGTAGGTGTAGGGTAGGTGTAAGGGTAGGTGTAGGGTAGGTGTAGGGTAGGGGTAGGGTAGAGGTAGGGTAGGGTAGGGGTAGGTGTAGGGTAGGGTTAGGGTAGGATAGGGTAGGGTAGGGATAGGGTAGGGGTAGGATAGGGTAGGGGTAGGGTAGGGTAGGGTAGGGGTAGGGTAGGGTAGGGTAGGGGTAGGGTAGGGTAGGGTAGGGGTAGGGTAGGGTAAGGGTACGGTATAAAAGTCCACCCGTGCGAAGCCGGGGCGGGCCGCTAGTTTTAGATAAAAATGGCAACTATCTAATATGTCTGATAAGTTGCTGAGTGTTTTTCGTTTCAATCTACCGATAACTTTTTTGATTCCTACTATTAACGAGGTTAGTGACTTCGTTAATGTAGTAATAAAAAAAGTCAAGGATAAACAATTTAAATACAAATTTATTTCGTTTAACTAAAAAATTCTGATGCAGCAAGATATACGAAAATGTTTTTTGAAAGAGTAATTTCGTTTGTCATAAACAACAACAACTTAAAGGAGGCTACAGTTGTCCTAACTTTTCTTATGCGTTAGACGTTGTTTTCTGTATTTCAACGTAAATATAAAATGCTTTCTATACAAAGTTTTGCGAGCCAAATCTAGGAAATAAGTTATAGCATTCTGCCGGTCTGCTGGGCCATATGCAATGACATCTGTTTGTGATTTTATAATATTGGTGTCAATATCGGATTTGTATTCAACAGCTAAGGAAACTATTGTATGTGGAGAAGCATACATATGTAGGTATAGTTTTGTAAGTAATATTGAATGAATCAACAACTACTTCGCATCGCTGCAGAAAGTTTGCATTAAGCAAATAATCTTAGACAAAGTTTCGTTCGTTCGGGATGATCTAGTCACATCAAAAATAGAGCAATAACGATATTTTACAATTTTATTATCATCTGTCTGATTCTTTGATATATATAATTCAATAAATATGGTGGATGGTTCTCAGCATTCAAAACAGTAACATATCGTTAGTTTCTTTACGCATAAAATATGAGGTAAATAACCAATTAATTCAATAGATTAATGTGAATATACACAATAGGAGAAAGTCGTTTCTCATAATAGCCTTGTTGATATATACAGTATACATATAGTTGTTTACCTTAATGCAACTTGCAATAATATGCCTATATGTTGCAAGACTGCATTATGCATGATTATTGATCATACACCGACACTCGATGATCGAGTTCACTGCAGACAGAAAATGTGATATCGCATGCAAATGCTTCCACAGTACGAAGCCGTTATATTATTCACTAGAATAGACTGAGTATTTCTATGTATGGACACAACATAGAAATATAAGCTAAATTACTAAATATAACGACTTCATTTATTCTAAAATCACAATTTGTTCCTTTGGCTAAATTTCATCAGTTAAATATACTTAGTAATAATACTAATAAGTAATCTTTATTTAGCATATTATGTGAGGCAAGTGAGTCAGTGAATTTATCGTTTATTAAACAGGAGGAATAAAGGAAGTTCTTAGGTAAATGATTGGTCTCGCGCGACAAAAAATCAACCGAGCCAGTCACTCTCTGTGCGAGAAATATGTGTGGAAAGTTATATTAAATTTAGGTTTTAATCGAAGTAATATGTCAGTTTAGAAGTACTTCGGAATCACATACCATCGGTACAATGTCTTGTACACACTACCATGTTGAAATGCCGCATTTACGGAGCTATGATTTTTTAGTAAGCGCGGCATCTTCTAGTATCTTCAGTTCTCAATCTTAAGTTAAAATCGATATCTTAGTGGGTAACTAAGATATCGATTTTAACTTTTAATCATTTGATAATGCAATATAACGGAGCATGTATGTAGTTTATTTGATTATATTATTATTAATGGGCATTCCATCGAAGATTTCAGGTTGAAGTTTAGTTCAATTTTATAACTGTTAGAACTAAATTAAAACCATTGATTACTTGGAGTGATGAAGTTCATACTTATAGTAGTAGTGTATGTAACTCAAAAGTTATTTTTAAGAAACGAATTATGTACCAGAATAAATCTTACCCACTATATAGTCACAAACAGACCCAATTATATATCTACATTTGTTTTAAATTTATTTTTGTCTGTTTCTTTCCACATTTCAACGCCGTTGATTTATCTGGGACATGTTTTATTGTCTTAAATATACTGCATCGATTTATATCGAGTCTGTATTTACGATAACGTGGAATAAGATTAATGCTCCGCTAATAGACAAATATTTTGACTTTTTTTGATTTAGTTTCGTTTTAACGGATGCTAAATCGGTCAGCCATTTTGTTTGGACTGTGTTCAAATGAGCTTGACTAATGGGCTTGTAAAATGTATGAAAAATATTTATGCATTGTTTAGCTATTTAATTGTTAATATTTATGAGTTTTACTATAGATATAAATCTATTAAGATGACCATGAACTGGCTTAATAATGGGTGTTTATGTTAAAATAAAAGGTTTTTGGGAATCCGTAATGTGTTTAACAAATTTAAGTGATCTTTGATTTATTTGGTGACTATTTATTAATGTCGCTTTGAATTTGACTAGGGCAATATAACACATACGTACACGTAACTTTTTATTAGAAGCTACTCGTAGTATATAATTTGTCCAAGTATTCCTGGCGAATTAAGCGTTGTAACTTCGTTCCAGAGCAGTGCGTCTTTTCATAGTCTATTAATTATTATCTTATGTAGTTAGCCCAGGCTACAAAGTAAAAATATATTAGTAGGTAACAAGAAGTTTCTTAGTTGTTGTTATAAATAAATAATGTAAGCTTAATTATATAGTTTAACAAACATTAGCTCTTTTCCATTTCTGTAACAACAATTAAGTCGCAACAACGCTTACCAAACGCATTTATCTCGATCGCCTACAGAATCTTACGATCAACGGAGCAGAATAACATCCCCTATCATTTGCCATTCTGGGTCACGCCCCGACACGCCGACGGTGCAAACGACTTCAAGTTCCGAAAGAAGGGGGAAGTTAACGGACTTAGGAGATTACGAGCCATCTTTGACCTTTTCTCTTAGAATACTACTACTATATGAATAGCAAAGATGTCTATATGAATATACAAAAATGCTGTTTGGCATGAAAAATGCACCTGTGATAGTTTGAATTTCTTCATTGCCTAAATATCACTTTTCATGGCTCTGGAATTAATTGATCGTTACTTACTTCCCTTCTTACTTTTAAATCATAATATATAAATAAATTGGAAAACAGACAAAGAGGATTTTTTAAAATTACTTATAAAAATATAAATATGAATTATGATTTGTAAAATATTACCGTTCAGTATAAGTCATAAATACCTCACCCTCCTTTACAGTCATAGCAATCAAGAGGATTGTTCATTATTATCAAACATGAATTATCATCAAAACACTCAAGCGATGGCTGCTGGTAAATTTGCTATTCCTAAAGTTACAAAGTTATCAGTCAACAGTTTACTAGCTGACATTAGGGATGAGCAACATAGAAATAACTTCAAAAGTAAATTAAACAAAGACTTTTTCGGAATAACTTTAGCAATTGTTTTTTTTCCAAAACATCTCAGTGTTCCAAACACCATATTAATTTTTGATCTAATATAATATTCTTCATAAAAGCACTACATTAAGCGATCCTCTAGTAAAATTGTACCATACAGGACTTTAATTAATAAAATAGTAGTTTGTATGATGATAAATAAAATTCCGCATGATTTCGTTTTATATTTCTTCCTTATTTTACTATAATAGTGGTGAAAATATAACTTCGGGATAAAGGTGGTGGGTAATTTATCACTGCTGTGACCAAGCGTAGCCGACATTCGTGCTAAGTGGAGTGTTATAGATTATTAAGTCATGTCATGTTTATAAATTATGTTTAAGGCACCGTCATCTGAATGAAAAAAGAGAATCATCATAAAGGCATTCGTGATATGGTATATTTGTAAGCCATAGTGGTAAGCACAAAAAAAAAAGATCTTTGTTATTTCGTTATTGGTTTTCCACAAAAGTTAAAATCTCTGCTAAAAGACGACTCAATCAATCTAATAAATTTGATCAATACTTGCGATTACAAAAGTTAGTACCAATTAAGGAAAACAGGCGTCCTTACAGTGTAATTTTATTTATTACAAATAATATCCCTCTCGAAATCAGTCGTGCACATAAAAGGCAAACTGTTAATAAAACATCTCCTATAAAATCGAAGAATTTCGATAAAATAAATGTTCTTTAGTATGATTTTCTGGTATATGGAAAAGGGACTTGAACCATACTTTTAGCGCATGAAATAAGGAAGGCAGAATATCAAAATTTATTAGATTTTCCTCTTTTAACTTTGTCTTTAGGTTTATTTTAGCAGGGGCTATAGGAACTGGTCTGGTTTATTTTAAACGATTCGTGACGAACAACGAATTACAATAGGCTAGTTGACATTTTTCTGAAATTATTTTATATGGTTATGAATAACTATAGTAGAACAAGAAAAAAATATGGTCTTTTTTGAGATCTAGAAAGCGCTAAAATAAATATTTAAAATTGAGGTGTCATTTAGAGATGAAAACGATGTCAGTTATTTTTGTCTGTACATTATTTGTGTCCTGACGTCATGGCTGGATCGATGACGTCATTACACAGAAAATATCATAGTAAAGGATCGCATTCTTGTTTTATAACTAGACCTACGACGTCTCATAAAAGACATAAACACAAAAAAAACATATCAAGTTTATACAACCATCTTCAAGTTTTATGAACATAAATTATTATATTAAGGTTCCTTATGACAAATACTTTCAGAAATAAACATGATTGTACCATAATTTCATATTATGGGTCAACTAGCCTAATGACCAACTCTAGACCGTCAATAATAAACGTATTAATAAAAAAACAATAAACTTATTGGTAACAACATGTTTTTGGAAAGATAATTAAGAATATTACGATTTATTAAATAAATTTACATGCAAATAATAATATGATATATTAGCTAAATGTATTTTAGAACACTCGGTTGCACAATTGACAATGACGCTGAAGAGGCTGAATCAGCAATTATCTGATTCAGCCCCTTCAACTTGTTACTACATCTATTTAGGTCTGATTATGCATATATCTAGAGAAAGTATTCTTATCTAGGTTTATTTCAATTGCAGCCATCTAAAGATGTGGTAATATTGACCTTATCGTCTTGTCACTTTTTTCTTTATCAGCCCGTCGCACACCGCAATCTGGTGTGAAAAAAATGGTAGTCACGTACACATGCGGAGGTTTTTTGTCGACTCAGTTCTAACATATTAATCAAAAACAATAACATCGTGTAGATGGAGCTGTCAAAACGAATGACCTCCTAATAAACCAGCGCCACCCAGCGGCAACAACGGTGAACATACCTGCCATTGATTTACTTTGCTCCTCGTTTTGACAGATCTAACCTTTTTAGGGTAGTAACAGCTATAACGCTCACAATCCCGGCAATAAATTCAACAATGGTGAAAATTGAATTAAATTGCGCTGGAAAAGTCCCGGTGAGGATTATGGAATGTAACACTGATTGCTTTGCGCTGATGTAGATTGTAGATTACATATTCGATAACGGGTCCATGGAAAGGGTCAGTCCTAAGGGACTTGGTAACATATATCCTTAATTATTTATTGTGTTCGGGACTAATTTTGTACACTACTTGCGAAGGGTTTACATGTATTGTAGTGAAAGGTTTTAAAAGTAATTAAAACAATTGGGATACAACTATTGACACTACATTTGTATGTATTTTATTTATGTAATAAAGTGTGTAACACAATAAAAAAAAATATTGACATCATTAAAATATGTAGATAAAATATAAATTAGGTGTCTTCTATATATATTTTAATAGCTGGTATCCTTGCTAGTGCAAATAAGAGTATTACATGAATCTCTCACCACTCAGTAGTTGCTGTGAAGCAAAACTATGATAAATACGTTAGTGTAAAAAGTTTGTGAACATTATAAGCGTTGTTTTAAATAACCATAGTATAAAGATAGTTTTGATATAGAGAAATAAATAAACAGCTTAACAAAATGTTATAAGTCTTGATGACTAAAATTTTTAAGTAGGTAATAATCATTTTCTTGTCGTATAATTTCCAAGATAAATGAAGTAGGTAATCTAGCACGGTTGTAATTTATTCAAAACACCGAAGACAATTAGATAACATACACCCGGTTACTCAAATGTCAATCAAAACAAAAATTAACTAACACAGTTAAAATCACTGGAAAATCCAATTAATATTCTAAAACTAAATGTTAGTCTACACTTGTATAGGATACGGCCAAAAATCAGAAACAATTAGTAAAGTCACAGACAATCCACATTTAAAATTTAAAAATGAATCAACGGTTTTTTTGTAAATATTATTAAAATGGAAAACAAAAATAAAAAGTATGATTTCACATTCAGTATATTGGTATACAAATCGTTAGATCCGAATATACAGCTCGGTACACATGAACAAGTTGACGCACCAAACAAAAATATGCATCTCTTTTATATTCACAAAAAGTATTCACCAGCATTTCAATGCATATAAAAGCAGTCAAACATTTACTGGAGCTATTACTGTGACATTGATGGTTCAGTGCTGTTGACAAAAATTACGGGCCTCAGTCAGCGAGCAATGTAAATGTTGCTGAGAGTTTTACTAATGTTTCCCGGATTTTATGGGTAGCCGTTAGCGCACGTTTCGTCGTTGGTTGATATTTTTTGCGTTTAGTTGTTGAATTCGGGTTTATTATGATCAAAAATGTTTGTTGTACATATCACGTCGCTAAAATTCGTGTATGTATTATTAATGTCTCTTAACCAACGAGTAAATACAGATCACAATCAGATTTTATCGCCTCAATTCGAATAATTTGGCTAGGTAGATAACAATTCAACGAAGTAATCAGTGTAATATTTGTCAATATAACTACAAATTCTGCTGCAGTGACTAAAAAGCTTAAATTTAATTATTACCTAAATTATTTTTCATATTATGCGGCATCGTTAATGTAGAAGCTTGCGGCATTGTAGAAGTTGTTTATATAACTTGTTTCTATTTATTATCAACATCATCAGCCCGTATAAAATCCAATGCTGAATATGGGCCTCCCCCAAAGGAGGGTTGTTACCATGGGCAACAAGCTTGGCAGGCGGGTTGGTGACCGTAGAATTATCTTGTAATACACAAGGAAACGCTGCTGTCCGTACCCTAGTATACGATTGTTAAAGATGATGTTATAACAATCGAGGCCAATGGCTTATCGTGCTTACCGAGGCACGGAGGGTAGCCCCTAAGCCAAACAGACCCGGCATGAAATCTTAGAATCTACAAAAAGGTTTTCTTGTCCGGCGTGGGGATCGACCCCACGACCTCCGGAATTTAAAGCGAGCCAAATACGCCATGGTGGTTGCTCTATTAATAGAGTTACGTATTATTTAGCAACAGCATTGCGGCTACCAAGTATTGTTTATTTTTAAGAATATATAATATCAGTAGTGTGCGTGTGTAGCTCATCGATCCAACATGACCTTCAGTCGCCATGAATGGTACTGTTTACACCCTATAGATACCGACGACATGAAAATAGTTAGTCTTTAGCTATTGATGTCTTTATACTTATTTATAAAATGGACTTATTATGTTACTCTGTTACGCTTGCGAACATCGTAGCAGTTAGCCGTAGGCAGTTTAAAATAACTTAACCAAATATAGGGTCCGTAAATTATGTATAAAATAACGGAGCCGAAAGGCTTTTGTCAATGTTTAATTAATCCTTCGAAAAGCACGTGAAGTCAATCCGTTGCCTGATCACACCTAGGTCCGATGGCTATTCTATTAAATACAGCTTACGCACTCACGCGTACTACAACTATGCCTTACCTAGTCGGTCGATCTGTCGCAGTGTCAGGTGCTTGATGTCAAAAGGGCCGGATTGCTTATACGTACCCGGCCCCCGCCAACGGTGGATCGAAGGGGTGTCCGGGGGCTTTTAGTGGTGTTGGGTTCTACAGAGTTCTAGAGAGGGCGAGTCTCACATATCCCACCGCCAGCGCGCGAATACGCTGCAGCGGCGTAACAAACTTCATTCTTTGTACAATCAAAGCTCAAAGTTACTTTTATAAAATTCGCGTACTGTAACAAATCATAGCAGCACTTTTACGCACACTAGTGCACGAAAAACCGGCCTCAGCGCAGCGTTCGACAGCTCCCCGTTTTTACTTATTATTTGGTCTAAGATTGAATTATGGGAATAAGAATTATAGAGAGATCTTATCGAAAACATTCGCAAATGTTTCACCCTTTTAGTGTAGCAAAATGTAAAAACTAATTTAAAATTGAAATTAGCATCATTCTAATATATAAAAATACGTAACCCAGGCAAAAATTGGCGGTTGATTTTGCTAAGCATCTTAATCAATTTTAATCGCAAACCTTCCCGCTTTTATCTTTCGCTCCCAAACTTGATCAAAGCGCCGCCGTAATTAAGTAAGTCGTTTAAAACAGGCGGATTTTTTAGAGTAGCGGCCATGACAGTGCTTTTTGTATCGGCGTTTAATCTTTTGTTTTAGCGCCAATAGCTTCGCCAATCAGGAGTTTTCTGAAACTCCAAAATTAGGCCACCCTTTTCGGCAATTTCCTGACAAATAGGAAAATTTATCGGTTCGTGTTTAAAAGTTCATTGAGCTCTGAACTCTTTTAAATAGTTTCGAAATGTCGGGTAATTTGGGTAAATGACTTTTTTATATCGGTATAAGTACTTTGGCGTTTGAGTTTCCGCTGGTGCTCGTCATTTGATATTGATAAGGGGAAGTGTCGTTTGAAAGCACTGATCATTAGTTTCTTAAATAACGTATACGTGATGTGTGTATGCACTGTATAGTATTCATCAATATGTCGACGCAGTCAATTTAAAAAAGCGCCATTTTATATTAATTACCAGTTAGTGATTAATTTAAAATGGCGCTTTATGAAGTTGTTACGGGAACGGCAGTTATGTGGGTGATCCCCGCGTGTGGGAAGCTTCACACGCGCGGTTTCACCCGCATAATTATAGGCATGTGGACTAAAAAAAACTATCTGACTGCTGACCCATTGCTGTTCCCGTAGGAACTTCATAAAACAGCAGACGTAAGCCTGTTATAGTGTAAATTCATACTCCACTACTCTAAAAGTCTCTTTATCTTTTAAATAAGTAATAAATAAAAAAAGTTTTTACTCACGTAAACCTATTACAGGTATTTGTCAAAACATATTTTGGCTTATTTTTAATTTACTGTATTAAATTAATTAATTTTATTTGGTTATTACTACTTATTATAATAGTTTATATAGCCTAAAAGCTGTCATGTATAGGAATACAATATTATTTTATTATTTTATATCTATCTTTATCAATGTCACCTAACACGTACCAGGTAAATTCGAGCACGTCGCGCGTACTTTGCCCGGGAAACAGACTTTTATTAAAAAAAAAATATTATTTAAAATGATATTAATACGTCAACATCACTGTAGGTATAGCTCACTATATCTATACTTATATTATAAAGAGGAAAGATTTGATTGTTTGTTTGCATTGAATAGGTTCCGGAACTAGTAGTCCGATTTCAAAAAATATTTTACCATTAGACCAGAGAGCTTCTTTATTTACTTTTGAGGGTCTCACAAGAACGGGAGCTACCCGGGTAAAACCGTGCCCAGGAAGCTGGTAAACAATCAAAAAAATACGATCCTAAACTGGCCGAAACACATGCTTGCGACTTCTATAATGGCTAGTACCGCCATCTATTGATGCAACCGGTAAACTTAAGTACCAATACATTTAATATTACAATAAATTCAGTAATGGTGGTGAACTACCTCCCAATATGTACTTACAGTTTTACAACATTACCTTGTTTTACAAAGCCTACACTATTACGTAATTTTCAGTAACTAAAATTTAGCAAAATTTTGTGTAAGTATTCAGTTTAATATTCAACAGTTTTCCCAAGCTCACAATGTTTGTTACACTGTTGCAAACCTAAGCCAGTATTTTCCGAAAATAAGCTCTATGTATGCAAAACAACGATACTGCGTCATGAATGTGAGACGCAAAAGTTATATTCTAATTACCTACTAGCTAGGGTGTGACTGGTATCTTGTCGTTTGCTTATAAGCATAGTTCTTTTACATTCAAATAATCATGTAAATTACTTTGTTAACTCCATGTAGTCCGATTTGATATATAAATACAAGTCTAAGACAATCCAATAGTATATTGGTTTTCATCAGCCTACTAATAATGCTCATATCAATTTAAGTGTGGCTAAATCAACACATGTGTGTTGCAACTGTTATTTGTATCAGTATAATAATTGCATTAAATCTCTTATACAAATATATAAAGCTGAAGGGTTTGTTAGTTTGCTTGAACGCGCTAATCTCAGAATTACTGGACTAATTTGAAAAATTATTTCAGTGTTTGATAGCCCATTTATCGAATATTTAACAATGAAGTACCCACGGAAACGGGAGATATGCGGGTAAAACTATAATATTACAATAATTAAAACTTAAGTGTTTAAAAAAAACATGAAATCTATGTTTATAACTTATTTTTGTGTGGAATTCAAAACCTGGCAAAGCTTTAATTTGTTAAAATAAAATAATTCAGAAATAAATGAAAAGGATCTCATAATTTTTAATTTATTCGTTTCTAGTAATACAAGAGCGTAATATTTTATCTTACGCGTCGAATAAAAATGTGGTGGAGATTTATAACATTTTGGTTACTTTAAAAGTAATAATGCAGAGATGGAATAATTTATTTTATACCAGCCACAACCTGCGGCATGGCTCACGTGGTGAAAAAGCGTTTTTACCTGACATATTTTTATTTTTATTGGGAGGCCAGATTTATTTAGCTGTGAGGCTTTTGCTTAGTAATCGGGCATAAAGACGAGCATAATTGATGGGCAACAGCTCAGCTCAATCATCTTACTACGATCACCAATCCGCCTGCCAAGCGTAGTGATTATGGAAATTGCCCTACACGATTGCCAACGTCTGTTAAGAGGAGGAGGATGTTCAGCAGTGGACGTAAACGGGCTGTTGATGTAAAGTGGCCATTTAAACTTCCGTAATGCAGTTTCTAGCTTACCTACATAGCAGACGAGCCTCTTTCTATTAGGGCTGTCTTGATTCATAATTTCAAATTGTTCATCATCATTTGCCCGTACAACGTCCACTGCTGAACATGGGCCTCCTCCAGAGGGAAGGTTTTTGCCATAGTTACCACGCTTGGCAGGCTGAAAGGGTTGGTAACCGCAGTATTATCTTGTAACACACAGGGAAAAGCTGCTTCCCATTTCCTGGTATACGATTGTTAGAGATGATGTTATAACATTCGGGACCAAAGGTTTAACGTGCTTTCCGAGGCACGGAGGATAGTCCCTTAACCATCCAGACCCGGAAATAAGGCTTAGAATTTAAAAAAAGATTTCTCGTCCGGCGAGGAGATTGAACCCACGACCTCCGAGATTTAAAGCGAGCCAAATACCGCTACTCTACGGCGGTTGTCCTATATGCACATTTATTTATTTTACATTCATACGCATGTTGTAGATCCGTAAAATCATTTGTCTAAAACTCATTATCGTAAAGTGATACATTTGATTTTGTGTCAGTATAATATTGAAGCAGCGGTGTTCGTTTATGTAAGCCTGTTAGCTTTGAACAAATGGTGCAAAGTGAACAATATGATCGTATCATGTGCTGGACTGCCGCATCAATAGCAATAGCGGTTTGGTGTGCAACTTCAGCCTGGCATTTGTGTTCTATTGTTTGTCCATCGGTTATAATGTATATGATCATTAGATTTACATTTATAATACGTCCATGATCATTTTGTGTAGTACTTGTGTCAAGTAGATTAAACGCAATATATTTTTTAATGATCTGACTCACTAATTTGTGTAAACTGTCCTTAACTATATAAAAATCAATTCAAATTCAATGCTTTCAAGAACCAACTAGCACAATATGTAAGAAACAATTATTAAATATTTACTTAATTCATTAACGGTATTCGAAAGGTTAAAGGCTGAATGCATTAGATTAGTTTAATAACTTACTTACGCGGTGACGAACCTTTGTTATTAATAATTTAGTATAGGGAATATTAATTATATAATATATTTGGAAGAGGAAGACCAAGGCGGACGTTCCACGTTGAAATGTAGGACGTGCTTAAAAAAGGCCGGGTTAAAAGTATCCTCAACCGAAGGACATGCATGAGGATATTAATGAATGTAGAAGAGGCTAAAGTGGTATGTCAAGATCGAAGTTAGTGGTATCTGCCTACCTCTATGGGAAAGAGGCTATGTAGATAAATCAAACACTTACAGTCAAAAATCTCAAATATGGGAAAAGGATGTTTTTATTCACCTTCATAACTCGAAGAATTTAAGTGTGACCAACAACTTTTAAATATGCTGTCAATTAAATTTTTTTGTCTTTATATTGTTACTTTATAATTAGCGTATTCATAAGTCTATAATTCAAATGTATTTATCAGTTGTAAAGAACACTTGAAATAAATAAACACAACAATTTAATTTCATATTTCTTTATGTTTTATAACGTTGATGAATATTTCGCTGCTTTGCGAGAATAACAGTACAATTCAGAAAGAGTAAGTATGGGGAAAAAAACTTTAATAATGCCTGAATCTTAAGAACCGTTTTTTCAATGTTTATCTTTTTAAATTGCCGCGATCTTTCCGCAAAACAGCGATTTGAAGACCAAGGAATGTTTTAGTATCACCCTATTCCAGTTTAACCATTTACTATAAAGAAACTGGATTCCGAATGTATTTTTTTAATGAGATAAGTATTTTATCAATTATTATTATCAAATCGGAATACTTTCAAATGCCAAAAAGGAATTCATCTGATTTAAAAAGGAGATTTTTTTTAATAGGTCTGCCGTCACACAAAATCAACCATGGCAGATGATTTTTCCAATGTATTTTAAACGACATATCTTGTAAAATAACAAAACACGTATTTTGTCTTTTCTTTAGTTCAGTTCTTATAGAGTAGTCTTTGCCTATGTTCCACATGTTTAGCTACGTCTGAATTTTAGGATAAGTTTATTCCCTTTTCAGTATTGTTATTTTGACGCTCGACGTAACGTCACCGATACACCAGTATTATATTCGTTATATGTATTAACTGTCATACATAATATCCTCTATTTGACAATAGAATTCATGGCGGCACGTCAAGGAAGCGTTTATGTCTTCCATAACATTGTTGAATAGCGTTTCGTAAGATAAGTCAATTGTAACTGCTACCAACGTTAAATTTTGGTTGGTTTACGACATTTTAGCTACTAAATGGAAAGTTAAACTTTAAGAAAACTGGGTATTTAAAACGTTGCTAAATATAAGAGAATGTTCAAAAAAAGGTTACATTGTCTGAATGACTTACAAAACTGTCGCACTAAGAACGATTAACCGGTCGAAAATTCATATCAACCGATTCATGGTGATAAATCGGTTATTTGAGAAAGTCAGGGTTTTTGGCAAAATATATTTTTAATCGGAATATGTTCTATAGAACTAATATAAGTACCTATACTTCGGCCAAAAAATGGCGAAAATTCTTGAGTAATGGGCTTATTTCTCAAATAATTGAATACAATAAAATATTCAAAGTGATTACCATTTTTTAAATACATTTATCTAGTAATTGTAGCGCAATGTGATTCTTCCGTTAAACCGTAAAAAATCCTATCTTGCATTGCCATCTTTGCTCTCATATTCTGCTTCTGCTTTATTTAATAGTGAAAGTCTAAAAGTAAAAACTTTTAATTTTCCTTTCCCTATTTAGAATTATATACGACAACTATCAATGATTTATTTTTCAGATGGACAAATCTATTTAGCTACGAGATTATAGATACTTTACGGAGCATAAACTTTCAATAGTATTTGTTCGAAGCATAAGCCAAATAAAAAAATTAAATTAATTTGCATTATAACTCGGTAATAACATATTATTCTAAGTGGATATCGTGGTTTACCACCTACTTTTAATATAAACTACTACTTTAATGTTGCTTTTAAGCTGTCTACAATATAATTGCAACATAAACTCCATTTATGTAAGTAAGTATCTAATTATAAATAATTTACCATTTACTTTCTATATTATTACTGTTTCAAAACTTTCTTCCTACAACCTTTGATTCAAATCTTAAAGCGTCTGTAGGAAATTATTTTATTTATGTGTCAAATTTTAAATAAAATAAATTAATGTTTCTGACCTCTTTTTCGTTAAGTTCCGTGTCCAGAAAATTACTAGAATTTTAAAATGTTTTCCTATATAAGCTATTTTATCGAGTTGTAATATTTTACAAGAGGAAAAAGTACACGACGCAGCAGAACATGAACGCGCCAAATGAACAAGTCAGTTGTTACCGAACACGCATTGATCATTGGTTTGATTCAGACTGACCACAAGATCCATCCACCGATCGTCACTATTTTTCAAGAGGTGAGCGTGATGCGTGTGAATCGGATTCGCGCACGAAGGGTTCCGTAACATTTTCTACCTGTTGCCGTTATTAATATTGAGCAAAAAGGGCCAAAAAAATTACGTGTGTTATATGGGAGCCCCATTTAAATATGTATTTTATTTTATTTGTAGTATTTATTGCTATAGTGGCAACAGAAATACATCATTTGTGAAAGTTTTAACTATCTATTTCGGTTCTTGAGATACAGCCTGGTGACTGGCAGATAGCGAAGTCTTAGGAATAGGGCCGTTGGGACCCTAAAAAAGGGTACCGGAACATTTTAAGTAATCGGCGATATGGGATTCAGTAACCAAACAATTAACACACCGCTTTGTGTATTCAATTAAAAAAGAAAATTCTGTGAGTGAAGTGTGTAATCGGTCTGACGTTCGTGATACAAAAAAAACAATGTTAGGGTAGTCGGGACATCGATTGACATATTTTGTAATTTAATTTCCGTCGTTATCATTTATGTTTATAAAATTTAATTGAATTATTATAATTTTTTTGATAATTTTGACAATTCTTAATTTAGTACTTATTTTTGACATTGGAATTTAAGTATTTTGTTTTAAATTAGAATCTTTGTTATTGTCACAAAATTTGCATGCCGAATTTAGTAGGCGAAATATGATGAACTATTGTGTATGGAGTATATGTGATAAAATCTGTAAAATACCATATTTCGGGCAAATAAATGAATCTATCTATCTATCTATGGTGCATCATAACACTACGATTTAATGCAACTTGAATCAAAACGTTGACATAAGGTTTGGTTATTTAGCGTCAATAATGCGCAATGATATTTTATCATTATGATACGCGAAAGTTTAAAAGTGTATAATATCTAATACTTTATTATGATCAGGTTCCACGTGAATGAAAGTTACGCCGCGTTACCACGAAAACTTGCGGTGAACCTACGTTTTTTATTATTGGGTTTTTTATCTCCGCCATCTATTTTTTCGCTTGAGTTTATTTTCATTCTAACTGAAAGCTCATGTCACGCAATATAATGTAAAGCGGTGGTTCTAATTTTAAAATACAAAATCTAAATTTTAAGACTTTGACACGCATATTCGGTTGGAGACTAATCACGTAACGATATGACTATAGCTTCGATAAAAATGTCTTCATTACTGTAGAGTTTCGCATTTCCTATGTTGTTGTAACTGTATTATTAAAACAATATAAACATAATAACTTACTAACCCTTAGACACGTGTTATAAAATAGATTGATACATTTCGATGATCGGTTGGGGTTCCACCGTAGCCTTATTAGTAATTTTAGGGGCTATACCTAAGATGCAATTTCGTGTCCTGCCGGTTGTCTAAATTTATTAATCTCAATTTTGAAATTTAGTAACGGCTAAACTTGTCCGTAAGGCATTGAAAAAATTATAAATTACCATAATAAATTGACATACTTATTTAAAATAGTTTTTCCATTCATAGTAGCGAGCTCATTCTTTATGTAAGTCATAGTAAATATCGTAACGCGATTAGCCTCCTGATCATTTTAATAATTTCTGTACAACAACCTATTAGTATACAAATATTGGTAGTATACGAACATTTTCTAGATCATTCACTTCAAATGAGGTGATTGCTGTGTAATTGTACCGGTAATTAGTTTAAGCGTCATATAATTTGATGATAATACAGTAATAATTACACTGCTATAATAGCTTATCGTGGCCCAATAAGAAACAATAATGCATAGGAATTAAATTAAATTGGTTATCATTGGTATTTGTGGTTAACCGCGTTTATTATTTATATATATAGTGTGCAGTAAATGAATATGAAACTAATAAAAGGTAAAAAAATAAAAACATATTTTACAACCAGTAATACAGTAAAAAGTCTTTGTTTTTATTGTGATGGAAATGACAAATCTTTTATCTTCGAAGACTGTTTATTCATCATCATCGATTGAGGGAACAGCTGTTTTTAGTCTAAGTAAACATTGTATCCGTGAATTGAGTGTTTCTAAAGTCCTCCACGACACGGGGATTAATTTCTTTAGTGCGGGGTTCTCTTTCAAAGAAAACTATTTTCCCATAATACGTGGAACTTAGCTGGTCAACTTATTAATTAATATACTTAGTAGCTTTCCGCGTAGTTTCCGTTTCCGTGAGACTTCATAGGAAAATGTAGCCTAAAGCCTATAACTTTCCTAGATAAATGGGCTATCTAACATTCCAACACTGTAATTAGTCAAATAAAGTCAAGTAATTTTTCAAATCGGACTTCTTGAGATTAACGCGTTCAAGTAAACAACCTCTTCAACTTTATATATTCGTATAGATATAGATTTTTAGTATGCGCTTAACATTTCTGTAGAATACCAGAAAGTAACAATTTATACAAACATGTTGAGATGTAAAAATATTTTCACTCTTCAATCCTGCACCCACGTCTTGAGGGAAAAATTCACAGGCTTTACGGTTCAAGATGGGATAAAGCCAGTGAAGTCTCATAAATAACGAGAAATAGCACCTCACTGCACACTGGTATTGTGCAGTCAGTGTTGCCAGATATACCGACTTATTTGAGACGTCACGAGAATAAGGGTGCCGTCTCTTAAAAAAAATTGTTTGTGATTTTAAAGTCATAAATGCTAAAATCGTGACTTAATCAGTTTGTTTAAATTCGTTTATAAAACTAAGATAATCATTTAATTAATGTGTTTATAAGTATATATTAGTTATAAATAAAACGGCCGGAGCCCAATGGCTTGGGCGTCGAACTGAGGTCGCCAGTTTGAACCCCACCCATTGCACTACCGACGTGAACCTACTCGTAACACTAGCATTTTAGCTTAGCACGAGGGGTTAACAAGAATACTAGTAGACTGTAAAACACTGATAAGAAGAAGTAGAAGTAATGTATAGAATAATGATATCTTATTTTTAAGTTGACCTGTTTGTATATATCATTGATCATGTTCTGGTGTGAACATGAGCTTTTAATTAAGAAAAAAAAAATGCTAAAATTTATACTAATATTATAAAGATGAAGAGATTGTTTGCTTGAACTGCTAGGTAAGCGTGCTCCATCCTAGGCTATTCCGATGCTTAACATCAGGCAGGGTGTAGTCAAACGCTAACCTATTTCTAATAAAAATAAAAAAAAAACTCTTATCTAATCTTAGTAAATAATAGCCCGATTTGAAAAAAAAAACACAATTAGAGAGCTAAGTTATCCAGAAGTCTTTATTTAATGATAAAGTTCCAACGGAAATGGAAGTTACGCAAGTAAAACCACGCGTAGGAAGCTAGTTAAGATTATAAATTACTTACAAATTATAACGTTTATTATAATTAACAAACATGAATAAAATACAAACTAAAAGTAACTAATTAAAAATAAAACTAACTTATATACAACTATTCTTAATCTATTCTACTTGGCAAGGTTCCCAGAATGCTGGCAGCATTACCACGTTGAATGGTAATGCTTACCTGCTGTGCAAAGTAGAAACCAGAACGAACTTACAAATTGATTTATTATCTAAAGTTTCTTGACAATTGTTGGATAGCATCAGTTAAGCTGCGGACGGAAAAGGGTTTTCGATTGACTCATGATGGGGAAGATTATGAAGATGAAATGATGCAGATATCAATGATCGACTTTATCACTAACCTGCTTTGTTTTCTTGAGTCGAGAATTTGACCAAAAAGGCAAAATCATTTATAAGCTATTACTTACTGCATAGGTAAACATATTTTTAAACTAAAACTGTCACGGATAGACTCAATCCACACGACTGGTGTAACCCATGTCGAAGGTCAGATTGTTAAAAGGTAATGATTTGCCTTAAAATCGTACCGCGATTGAGAACCGCGTATACTTTTGATTATAATATGTGTATAAATAGCGAAAGTTTAATACCTTATATTTTTAAACCGTTGGTAACATTACCAGTCCCGATTTCGAACGTGAGTTCCCGATTATTTTCTCCTCGCGCCCTGGAGTAATAAGCACTAAAGCTGGCAACACTATATTCAGTTTTATATTACACGCCGCTCGTCTGAAACAGGATTGATTTATATTGACTTGAGCGGATGAACTACAAAGCGAGTGTTGTATAGGCTAGGGATTAGATGTGTCAGCTTTTTCATACGTTATGGAAGAATCAGTTACTTGGAAGGTTATTGAGATAATTTTGTATGAAAGAAATTTTGCAATGTAGTACCTAAATGTGTATATATAATTTTTCTGTGTGAAAAGTTAAAGATCTAGGATAAATTGTAAGTCATCATGATCATCATGAGCCCGTATACGTATGGGTACGCGAGACTTGAAATCTTTGTTCACGACCTTTGAGACTTATACCACTATGCCACAGAGTATAGTAAGTACCAGAATGGTATATCCATCTATACTAATATTATAAAGAGGAAAGATTTGTATTGTTGTGTGTGTATGTTTGTAACGAATAAAGTTAAAAGATACTGATTCCGATTTCAAAAATTCTTTCACCTTCATTCAAACTGAGTGATAAACCCTATATTTGATGAATTACGAAGTTCCCACGGGAACGGGAGTTATGCGGGTGAAACCGCGCGCGGGAACTATCTTCCCGTATAAAAATATAAAGAAACACACTAGTGTTTGTTGTTCATGCACAAATTATACACACATTTAAAAAGTTTCGCCGGAACAAACAGATACATATTTTTTTAAATTGTGTTATTGTTATTAGTGCCCTAAATGTTATATTCCTTAGGATTTAATAAACACCTTTTATTTCCCCTTACAAACAGACCCTTTTCTTCATTTAATTTACGTAGAGATTAGGCATTCTGCCATTATCTCAGTCTTATACATACTTAGATACGGAACGGAAATCAGCATAATAATAGAATACTGTTAATTTTTATAGAGACTATTGTTCCAAGTCAAAGTCTACATTTTCGCAAAGAACTGCCGGCTTCACAAAGTGTGCAATACACTATCGTAAAATCAATCATCTTTTCCTCTCACTAAACTAGATTGAACTAGCCAACCAATCAAACGAAACTTTCTTGAATCCACCCAAACTTGAAGCCTCAAGACATTTACTGCGGTTTGTACACAAATCTATATATACTTAGAACAACAATAACAATTATTACAGATGTTAAACAGACAGACTGACTGTATTCAAAGAAACACCGCCATGAAAGCATATTATATTTCGTGCTAAAATACTTAAATAAGATAAATATACTAGACAGATAGACTACGTCTAGGCCTGCAATAGAGTTATCCAAGATTTTGATTATTCAGCATTTTGATTATGTTTGCTGTATATGTCGTTATTTTCTACAAAGCCAGTCTATTCAAGAAAGCTGAGATCAGCTAACAACGGTGCAATGCGGCTATTCGCTTGTTTGTTAATTAGCAATGTTTGCGAAATGCTGTCTGCTGTCTACGCTACAGTAGTTCTTAATATTACTACATATACCTTCGTTTAGGATGAATAAAGTACGTTATTTAGGCTCGTTACACCATTGTTTGGAGCTGGTAATTACATGAATTAATTAGGAATGCACTTTCTTGCAATGTTTTGCGTTCTACTAGTATTCTTGTTAACCCCTCATGCTGAGCTAAAATGCTTGCGTTACGAGTGGATTCACGTCTGTAGCGCAATGGGTGGTAATCGAACCGGCGACCACAAGATTACAAGTCCGACGTACAATTATGATGGGGAAACTTTCCCTGGAATGCAATTGTTATAGATGATATTATAACAATCGGGACCAACGGCTTAACTTACTTTCTGAGGCACGGAGGGTGGTCCCTTAACCAACCAGACCTGGTTATTAAATATTAGATTTTATGCAAAGATTTATTGTAGAGGCTGGTAATTGCACCCATGTTTCTTGAGATTCTCAAGTCTCTCTCAATTCTCTCTCTCTTCTCTGTGGAAATTTTAGTTATAAAAATGTATTTTTATTTTTTAATCGTTCAATATTTTTGCTTGTTCAGACAAAAACTATGAACACATTTAAAAATTAAAAACTACAATTAAAAACAAAATCAAACCAAAGAGCAAACCGCGAACAGTTCGAATCAAAAATTAAAAAAATAATTAAGAATAAACAAATGAAGGGAGAATCGTCCGTCTCAACCGCGTGCAACACTTTTTGTATATTATAATTAATTAGATATTTTGTAGTCTACTTTTTCTTCCGCCTGGGCCTTAAAACTGCTATTGCCATTTTAAAAATAAATGTTTAAGTATTTGTTTGTGGTATAATAAAGTTCAATCCAATGTTCTATTGTGACGATAACGTCGTCACTTATCGTGAAAAATATGACTAATATGAGATATTTCATATTAGGCATATTTTTAATGTAAGATATTAAGATTTATTTTTGTTCTAGTATTTAAGTTGTTACTCAAATAACTTAAATTGCAATTAAGAATGAAGTATGAAAACAGATTATAAAAAGTATAAGAAAAAAAATCTTCCAATAATTAAATAATTTTTAGCTTTTGTAAGAATGTAGGTTATCTACTGTCATTACTACTCATTACTCATTTATTTTATTTCTTTGAAAACCCTTACCCTCATTCAAAATACGTTTTACAATACTTTTACTACGAACATGTCAAGGGGCTAAATTGAGGTCATTTGTAATTGCTTTTAGTTAATTAGTATCAGTAAATTTATCACATGTCAAGTGGTAATAGTGATATTTCCGCTATTTTGTATTCCACCATTGTTATTTTTTTTTTAATACAAACATATTCTGCATTTATTTCAAAATGGTTGCCAATGCTAATATTATACTAATACGAATTGAATGTCAATATTTTTTTAATCTATACTCTATACTAATATATAAAACTGAAGAGTTTGTTTTAATGCGCAAATCTCAGTAACTGCTGGTCCGATTTGACAAATTATTTCAGTGTTAGATAGCCCATTTATCAAAGAAGTCAAAGGCAAAGTCAAAAATTCATTATTCATATAAGTAGACACATTTAAATATTTTAAATAGTGTTCTTATGATGCGTCCCTTTCTTTTACTACCACCAGTTCTGGACGTGGCAACTCTGAGGAGAACTGGCAAGAAATTTAGAGGAATCCTTTTTTAAATAAATTTGATGTTACAATTATTAATATAGGAGTATTGTTTCAGAGCAACTCACTCCCAAGCTCATTGACATAATCAGACATTTTATAATAAGCTTTTTTACATAATTTATCTTTGACATATCGTTTAAACTTATTTGTAGAAAGATCTTTAACATTATTAGGAAGTTTGTTGTAGAAGCGGTGGAGACGTGTAGCATGTAAAACATTTTTTTGATTATGCTTAGTTCTAGTATTAACATTATGAGTGTCGCTTTTTTTTAACTATCAAGGAAGTCTATTAGGCAACATTTAATTATGAAGTTCTTACGGCAACGAGAGTTACGCGGGAAGCTAGTATAAAATAAAAGTTTTGGCCAGCGACGCAAAGATTGCGAATTTTCGTTGATAACCCACGATTGTCCACTGTTGAACTTGGGACAGGTCCGCGAATGTTAAGTAGAGAGACAGTTGCACAAAACTCCCATAAAATCCTAAAAGTCACCATTTCTCAATCCCCAGCCAGCTACCGAGGTCTAACTTTTACTGGAGCCCACGCCCATTTGCGAAGTTTGTAGTTTTTAAACTACATATTATTATGTCCATCCGAAACACAAAAAAAGCTGAACATGGGCTTCCACTTCATGCGGGTTTTGCCATAGTCACCACGTTTGGCAGGCGGGTCAGGGTTAGTGCATTATTATGTACTTTTAGTATATACCCTAGGTATGCGCTCCAGCCAGTTTACTGGTATACGATTGTCATATATGCTGTTATGTCAATCGGGTCCAACGGCTTAACGTGCTTTAAGGGACACGGGGGACTATCCTCAAACAATCATACAAGTAAATAAATCGTTGTTTTCACAAAAAGTTATTTATAGTCCGGTGCGGAAATCGAATCCTTGACCTCCCAGGTACATAGTATAAAACGTCGCTTGCTTGCTCATCCTTTGCCGTCTGTCCTTATGTACGATTAAATCTTCAAAACTACGCAACATATTTCAATGCAGTTTTTTTTATAGATAGAGAGATCCAAGAGGAATGTGTATATGTATCAGCATTGGACCTGTGCGCCAGTCAAATGTCTTTATTATTATTATTACTTGCATCATCAGTGTTGGAGTTGCAAGAGATGGTAACAAGAATGCACGAAGCGTTTAAGGAGAAAGGAATGAAAGTGAATGTTGAAAAGACGAAAGTAATGGTATTTGAAAAGGATGAATGTATGAGTCCATGTGACATAATGATTGAAGGTGAGAAAGTGGAGCAAGTAAAAGAATTTGTACACTCGGGAACTTGTTGTAAGAGAGTTGTATACTTGGAAACTTTGTTTACGAGAGAAGGAAGATGTGAAGTGATATTGAAAGGAGGGTTGTTAAGGGGAATCAGGTGAACGGGGCACTGCACACCTTTATGAGCATTCAACAAGTGTCTGAAAAGGCTCGGTTGGCTGTGCATGGGGGAGTGTTAGTTCCGACACTGATGTATGGTAGCAAGAGTTGGGTATAGCAGAAGAAAAGTAAAATTAATACAGTACGTAAAATTATACAGTAGAAATGAGAGCTTTGAGAAGTATGTGTGGGGTAACATTGAATGACAGAACAAGGAATAGCGTGATAAGAGAACGGTGTGGAATGAAAGAGGACGTGATTACGAAGATAGAAAAGGGAATGTTGAGATGGTTTGGTCTCGTGGAAAGAATGGATGGAGAAAGATTGACAAAACAGGTATACATGGCAAGTGTGAGTGGCACAGTCGGAAGGGGAAGAAGACCTCGACGAACGTTCTCTGACCAAATCGGAGACATCCTCGCAAAAGGTCAAATAAGATCCACCCTAAACCGACGTGCTTGTATGAAGAATGTTATGAGAGTGAATGAAGCGAAAGATGTGTGGATTGTAGCAAGTGGAGGTCCATTGTCTCTGCCTACCTCGCTGGGAAACAGGCGTGAGTTTATGTATGTATGTGGACCTGTGCTTAGCTAGGGCGGTGAAAAAACAAATAAACTTTGTAATCGAAAACTTCACTATATATAAGAAAAACTTCAAAATATACAATACAGGTCTTCGCTTTAGGGAATTAATAGACTTTTGATTAGTTTGGCCATTCCTAATTTCAGGATTATTCAGTATAAACATGACAACTTTGAATATTCAGATTATGTAAACTGAACTTAAGCAGGTGAGGTTTAAGTCGGGTTTTGTGTGAATATAAGTGGCCATAAAACCACTTTTGGGCAATGGCCGGAGTCACGCATCGTTATAAATCAAATAAATTATTATGTGAACAATGATTAGTTGCAGTAGTTTATACAGATATATAAATTAAAAAAATATACATCTCTGTACCTAACAACTATTGTTTTGACTGCTTCATTACTCTGAGGTCCCGGCTTCGAGGTCGGGCAAAACTTTGTAATACTAGAGCTTTTTTTTAAAGACAGTACCATCACTAGTCAGGATGTCCGTAGTGTTTTCCGTGCCTCCGAGAGCACGTTAATAATGTTTTATTAAAAAGAAAGAAAGAATCATTTATTTGCCAGAATATGGTGATATAAATAGTGTAACAGTTCCGACGTACTCTTACGACATTAGAATTCTAATTTACAAAAACAAACTTTAATTTCGTACATTAAGGTTTACTTTTAATACCAGCAGTACCTAAAAAAGTGTAAGCAGTAAATTGCGTAAGTATTCCTTATCTACCAAGAAATTTACCAAGTTAAAAGAAAGTGGGAAAAACACCGTGAATAATTTATACAAAGAGGAAGAGAAAAGAACGCTGAATACAATATTGAGTTTGTTTACTCAGAATACGAAATTTTTGATCGGGAGAGATTTTCGACTTAAAGGCACAATTGGAATTTATAAACTTGGGAAATTTTAGGCAGGACATTGGCAACACTTGGCACAACTTTTTTTTAATTAACTAGCTGCGGCCCGCGGTTTTACCCGCGTCACTGCTCCCGTGGGTCGGAGCGTGATATTTCGTAGCCTATATGTTAATCCAGCTTATAAACTATCCGCGTGCAACTTTCAGCCCGATCCATTTAGTAGTTTTTGCGCGAAAGAGCAACAAACATACACATACATCCACGCATTTATAATATTAGTAAGATGGTAAGTTCCGCACTACCAAATTAGCCCGTACGTCATGGGAGACTTTATAAACTCTTAATTGATGGACTACAAGCACACCCAAAACTCAGTACAATTATCCTTAGGTCATACAATGAATCGTTCCGGATGGAAAGTCAACCCAGAACACCAGGTTTTGAAAGAAACTGCTGAACCGAATGAGGCAGCGGTGCAGTCAAATTTACAGTAGAATTCAACCTTCCAATAGATATATGAATTTAATAGCTTTCCGCGCGCGGTTTTATCTGCAAACTCCCCTTCCCGTTGGAACTTTATGATTTAATATAGCTTTAGACTTCCTTGATAAATGACATATTTAACACTGAAAGAATTTTTCAAAACGGACCAGTATCTCTTGAGATTAGCGCTAGCATAGAAACAAACTCTTCAGCTTTATATATTGGTATAGATCAGTGGTCTAACTCTTGAGTTTAGCGCTAGCAAACAAACAAACTCATCAGCTTTATATATTAGTAGTGTCGGCAACACATGGCCCTTGGACGTCGTATTTGCGGCCCGTGAATAATTTGTAAATAAGTTATAAATATAAAAAAATGCATGAAATTACCGTCATCGACCGTACACAGTATAGTGTAAATCCAGCCTTAAGAACGCGCAGAGCGGCCCAAGAATGACTAAGTAAGGATGATATTGTCATTTTTTTGATGTGATATGACCATCTTAATATCACAAGTGCGGCCTTTAGTTTATTTTGCCACTTTGTGGCCCATGTCTGCCAAAAGGTTGCCGACCGCTGGTATAGATCATACGTCACTGATAAAAGTATCTAGTGAAATGCAAAAAATATGATAAAATATAATAGTATAGCATATACTTATAGTTTTACCAATTAGCAAAAACCTTATTGTTTACGAAAACTTGTTCACGAAAAGTATCACGTTTAAATAACGTGAAATTCCTACAGACCATTTGGCAACTCCACCTAACTACATATATGTATATTTTATGAACTTTCCAAAAGCTATGGAATTATTGGCCACGCTTGGCATCTGTAGCCGAAAAGGTTTTACTGAAAAGCGATTGGGTTGTGCAATCAAATTGAAATATTCAAATAATAAGTAAATGCTTAACGAAAAACTCTGCATATTGTAGAGTAGTGGAGTATTTAATTTCAACAGAAAATAAACTAAGTATATCAGATTAAATGAAACAAAAAAGTTAAAATAGTACTATAAAGTAAAATCGAACAGTTATGTCTCTTTAATTGTTATTCAAAAGAAAGAGTACAAATTTGTTTGTTTGTTTGTGTAGCTTTTTAATTTCTGAAATCGTTGCTGTAGTTCCGAGGCCTGTACGTACCATGCAAACAAACGATCAAATCATTCCCTTTATTATATTAGTATATATATCTGATGACCCTTTACGATTAGGCTCAATGTAGTTCAAGAAATCTTGAGTCACAATCAATCTACAGGTAAAGCGGTGTGCGGTATAATCGGACGAGCAACTAATCTGGACGCTACGAGTGCTCTTCAAACAACAATCGGGTCGTTCGTCTCAAGTTTCTCTTGCGGTCGAGCGGAACATTCAGTTCAGCAATAGTTTGGTTTATGGGTAAATATATTAAACTTAGATTGTGGAATACTTGGATGGCGTGAAATGTGTTTAAGCAGGATTTGGGCTTGTGTCTATGCTTTTATCGTTTATGATACTGTAATAATAGATAATATTATTATATACTAGCATGTATTTTCTATAAATTTTATTAATTCGTTATCTTTTATTTTACCATAAATATACTTAACGAAGGCCAGAGCTGAGTGCCAAGTTCCACAGGCAATGCTTTCTGGGTAGGTTTTTTAGTTTGTAGTTATTAAACCATTTAATGAGGCTGAAGCCTTGCTCGCCTATATGCCTAGTTAAGCAGAAAAAGCCTCGTGGCACCTACTATCATAAAAAAATGCATTTAAAGGGCGTATTTTATTAATTCAGTTGACATTTAACAGTTAAAGTTTTTAATTTAAAAAAAATTGACAGGCGAATAGGCGATATTCTTTGTTTACGACCAATACAATTTTTATAATATAATGTTTAATGGAATATGGGTATGGGTAGAACAAAAGTTTACCATTTGCGCCAATAGATGGCGCTAGTCGCCATTTTAGAAATCGAAATTAACACACAGAGCTATTCAATGATTTGATAGTTTTAGTAATATCTTTATTAATCCCTTTATCATACAAAAGGATTGTGCTTAACATACCGAATACTTATTTGCCACTTCACCGTGAACCAAATTAAAACTGTTAGTAAAGATGGACCAATTAAAATTCATGTCGTTAACAATATAAATAATTTGAATAAGGCTTATTAGTATTCCGTGACAGGTATCGTCTATAAATCTTAAGTTACACACAGACAACAATTTGTTTAGAAAGCTCTCTGAATTCAAATATTAATACATTAAAATTTGCTACTGAATAATAACTGTTAATATATATGTGCGTTTAACGTTACGATCCTGTCTTTATTAGTCTACTAAATCTACCCTATCTGATATATACAGCGTTTAGTATAATACATATACACATCTAAAAGAAACTAAAACTAACTTATAAAATACCAACTATTCTGAATCTATGCTACTTAGAAACGTTCCCAGAATACTGACTGTATTGCCACGTTTAATGGTAATGCTTATCTCGTTCTTATATTTAAATCCTATGACCGAATCTGCAACCTAAAAAAAACTTCGTTCCAAAAAACTTTTATTTTGTCATACTAAAAAAAGTTAATGTTACCATCTAAGGTTTATTTTGCTAGAAAATATTTCACGTGAGCACGCTTTAGGAAATTCCCAATATTTTATAGCCAATACATTCAATTTTGCGGCTGGTCGAGCTCTCACTTAGTTTGTTCCATCTTTTATACCAGGATATCCTGTGCTTCGACTATTGCACGATAAATCTAGATATAAATACGGTAGGTACTGATATATGGGTAAAGCAGATATAGTTTCTTGCGGTAAATCCGTGCCGGAGGTAAATTTGTTTGAAGTTCATTAAATTATTCGAATTTAATTTCGGTTCGGTTCAGTTTAAAATGAAAGCAGTATACAAGTAGGTTTAGAATAGTTTTGTAGTAATTAAACCAAATAGAATAACATTGGGTGTAAATTATCCCACTGTACTTTATCAAGATCCATTTAAAAGTTTGCCACTTCAAACTACTGCACGAAATGCAAAAAGTTGACATAGAAGCTATCTCCTTATTGCACTCCAAAAAGATGGAAATGTGATGACACTGTGTCCAGAATACTATATAGGTATATGTAGCTTCGTGCTACTTAAAGCCATCATTTTCAGGTGCGCCTTGTGACTGGTTTTAACTTTTAATTGCTTAATAAGCCGAACTTGTTTATAGTTTACTGTAGCTGTTACAAACACTTCTGGATTAATTTTAATAGGTGCAAGTATATGATTAGTAAATGCATTAAAAAACGTAACAACCTTTCTTAAGCCAGCGTTTTGCGTTAGTCACTTTGATTCCATTTCAACCGTCCACAGTCCTATATTCTATTGTGGTTATGAATACAGTGAAATGACACTTGATATTATCACCTTTTGAATTCAGTCTCAATGGAGTACAATGTTCTTGTTTAATAACGAGGTCGCCTGTTGCACTGGACTTTTTAACTTCATAGTTATTTCCACTTCTTGATATTGTAGACAAGTATCATCCTATTTCTGTTAAAAGGCGGTAGATTTTTAGTTAAAACTGTACAATATTTTTTTTTTTATATATCGAATTGATTTATGTTTTGTTACTTTGTTCACTGTGTTATCATTCCATTTTAGTAACTCTCAACGTCAAATCACTACATTTGAAGTTATATATCTTTATCTAAAACTATATAATAAAATCTTTTCTATCGACTAGTCATTACTGACAATTTGTTGTTATTTGGCTGCAAAGTGTACTTGCCATGTTTAATGTTTAAATATATAAAAATTGTCTATCACTAATATTTCATTCAATATCGAATGTCAAACGTCATTTCACTATTTTTTTCAATTTTCGAAAACTCAATTTGATTTTTCAGCAAAGCTATGTTAGTGGATTGCTGTTTTTATTGTCTTTTTTTGTCGTCTCGCATAATAAAACGAAATTTCCTCCGCGGTTGGATGTCAGCAAGGAGACCCTCTCGGGCCAGCTATTTTTAGCCTTGCTATTAATCCTATTATCCATCGCCTTCAATCAAAACTTAATATTTGGTACTTGGATGATGGGACAATTGCTGGCAATGTAGATACTGTTTGCGATGACCTTCGCTTAATTATAAAGGAGTTCCACCAAATTGGGTTGGAACTCAATTTTTCCAAATGCGAACTTTACATTGCAGACAATTGTCCTTCCAAAGATTTGGCTAAAGACAAAATTAATAGTTTGGCCCCAAATATCAAAATTATTGATAAATCTTCACTGTGTCTGCTGGGCTCTCCTGTCTTTGACGAATCAATACCTGCTTTTGTTGACAACCAAATTCAAAATTTCTTAAATAACTCTGATCGACTATCTAAAATTAGCCCTCACATTGCTTTTACTATTCTAAAATTTTGCCTTTTTGTCCCTAAATTCACCTACACTTTGCGATGTTGTCAGTTGTGGAAACATATTAATATTCTAAAAAATATAGACAACATCGTCAAAACCAGTTTAGAATCAATTTTGAACATACGTTTTGAAGAAAGGACTTGGTCACAGGCTTCACTTCCAGTTCGATTAGGGGGTCTGGGCGTTAGAGCCATTTCAGACGTTGCTCTCCCCGCTTTTTTGTCTTCTGTCTATAGTACCCAAAATTTATCACATAAAATTCTCTCGGCTAGTCTAAATAGTTATAATATTTCTTATATGAAGGAAGCTGAGTCTGAATGGCTTTTGGCTTGCCCCAACTCTGCCTTGCCATGTAAAACATCTGTTCAGCGGCAATGGGATGGGCCGCTCTGTGAGCTGACGCGGAATAATTTGTTACAAACGTGTTCCAGCTCTGCAGATCGTGCCCGTCTCTTAGCCGTTGCGGAATGGGAGTCAGGCTTGTGGCTGCATGCGCTTCCGTCACCAAATACAGGCACCTTAATGGATGCAAATACGTTTCGTGTGGCAGTTTCGTTGCGCCTGGGTGCGCCGTGCTGTGCTCCCCACCGCTGCGAGTGTGGCGCCAATGTGACCCAACTCGGTCACCACGGCCTGTGTTGTAGCAAAAGTGCTGGACGTCTGTCCCGACATGCCACTATTAATGATATAATCCTTCGGGCCTTCAGCTCGGCAAATATGCCAGCCGTTTTAGAGCCTAATGGCCTTATGCGCGACGATGGTAAAAGGCCCGACGGAATGACTCTGGTGCCTTGGAGGATGGGACGGCCTTTGGTGTGGGACGCTACGTGCGTCGACACCCTCGCGCCGTCTCATCTTTCCGGGACTCAGGGTAGGGCTGGCATGGCGGCTGAATCCGCGGAGAATCTCAAGAGGCGCAAATATAGTACCCTTGATAGTGGTTATGTATTTGTGCCTTTTGGTGTCGAAACATTGGGGCCGTGGGGACCGGGAGCCAAATTAATTTATAAATACCTCGCAGCGGCCCTCTTAAGTGCGGCACGTTCTCCGAGTGCTGGTTTCTACTTTGCACAGCAGGTAAGCATTGCCATTCAACGTGGTAATGCTGCCAGCATTCTGGGAACCTTGCCAAGTAGTATAGATTTAGAATAGTTGTATATAAGTTAGTTTTATTTTTAATTAGTTACTTTTAGTTTGTATTTTATTCATGTTTGTTAATTATAATAAATATCAAGTAAAGTAAAACGAATGTTGATTTTGCGATTATAATCAAGGCTTATTTTTGTATCTTTACTTTATAAAAGTAGCACTAGATATATCATGTTTTATGCCGATCCTTGGATATCCAATTACTTTTCTTGTTATAGTAGGTACATTACGATATTAGTGCGTTATGATGGTTATAACATGCGAGGCGGAATTTCAGCCCGAGCCGAAGGCGAGGGCGTAATTGAGCCGAGCATGTTATAACCAATACGCACGAATATCGTACGACATTTTTAACACATTTGCGAGGAAACAGAAAAAAAAACATTTTTCACAATACAAGTACAAAGAAAAGAAAATTTGAGAAAAATGGCGCGAGGATTATTTTCTGCCGTAGCTGCATGAAAATGTTGGCAAAGACGTTAGAGCATGCAGCCAAGTTTTTAAATTACCGAATAAACTGATTTTTTTTATTTTAAATAAACTGAATCTGTGAATGCACACTGTTGCTTTCCCGCCATTTTAACAGCGCGCTAGCGCTGCCTACTGACTGGCGCCGCGCGGCGATTAGTTCGAAATTTGAATAGCAACAGCGCGCGCGAAGTAGCAAATAATACTGTTATGGAATTTGTATGGACTATAACTTAACTAATTGCTTTGGTAACACACGCGTTTTTTATGACCCGCTTTACATATTTAAAACCGGTGGAATTACATCAGCTTTACGAGCAACGGTGTTAAAAAATTAATAACAATCAAGGTGTAAGTCACAAAATTGATGTACATGCTATATACGCCTCAGTATACATTATAGATGTACCTAATAAAAGAAATAAAATATGTAAAGTAGTCGGTATTATTGCGGTCAGTGATCTCTTACAGAGGTTGTTCCAGAAAAATAAACCCAACGCCGAGCATTTGAAATATGCCGAGACATAATGAGATTATAGTCATTCATATTGTTTTGCTTGTGTTTGGATTGAGTTGAGCTACAATCCTTGTTATAAATCAAACAATTTATCGAATAAATGGGGGCTAGTTTACGAGTAATTCAAACTATTGTTTGGAATAGACCATAAAATAATTAAATTATAATTTACTTGAGTGACGGACTTGATTTATATGCGAATTCTCAAAGTAGTTTTTGATTTATAAGCTTTAAATTAACTTAAATGACTTTAACTGCGAATAAAAAGCTATTGCGAACTTGGGGTCTCTCCGGTAGAATGGTTAAAAACAAAGAATAATTAATTTAAAGACGCGTATTCAACAGCTTATAGACAAAGTGTTGAAAGATTTACGGTTAGTAAGTACATACTTGCTAAACCAAATATTTATAAAATATATTTTCATATTTTTCAATGTGTGTGGAATTTTATTAATGTTCCTTGTAAGTTCTTTGTCTTGTTCTGACTCAGTCAGACTACTGACTTTGACGTGTTTAGTTGGTAGCAGCGCTTGTCAACTATTGCTAATCCCCAAAACATCATTTTCAATTAATTTTCTTGAGGAGTTTTTTCATAAAGCCAGTATTATTGTTTACCCATAAGTAGTCATGACATGACACTGGCAGAAATTGCAAAAGATATCGGCAGATTGCCATATAAAAAAACCATAAGAAATGTAACATATTAAACCAGACGCTAGTCATAAGCGTTCGATTTGCCGCATATAAGCCGCGATCAGCTATAATCCTGTGCGCCGCGGTCGGTTTGTTCGGCTTAGGAAACCAATACCCGTGTAATTACTAAATAAACAAGAGCTAACAAGATTATGTAGATATTCGAGTCAACAAGTTGGCATCTAACAGAAAAATTAACGTTCTTACTTACTAAGAGATAGAGTTGAAATTAGATTACTTAGCGTGCTCTATTTTAATGAGTTCTTTCTGGTTTGCAAACTGTTATTATAATACTCTTAACATTTGCATTAATTTATTACAGTTAGTACTTAACTAGAATATTATTAAAATCACATTTTAATGGTAGTTTCTGAAATAATATTAAACGTAAATATATATTAATAATAAAATAACATCAATGATAGCGTTGTTCGATTTTTAATTATTCTGCTCACGACAATGGTGAATGTCATTTGGTTTTTTTTTCGGACGGACATTTTTAGTTAGCCCTGCGGCTTTTGCTACTTCACCGGGCATAAAATGTCATTTGACTTTCGGTAAAGTAATAGCTAAATATCCCGTAGACAAAGCAATTAAGGTAGGTAGGCAGATAGTCGTGTTAACACCCTTTATAACTTCTATATCCAACACAAGTTTAAATATTAATTGAAAATCAGAATAACCCGAATTGATCAATAGTTCCTCGCTTCGTTTAAATGAATCATCGCATGAAACTTAACACTTTTCAAATAGCCAACTGCTTAAGTAAATTCCAAGTTGGTAGAATAACTGTTTATTTAGCGGTCGGTCTAGACTATTTATCATCGGACTGTAGCTTAACTTCTTAGGAAGAAGGAAAGACTATCAATTATTGAAACCTACTAAAAGATTCACAAAAACAATTATGAAACTCCAATAAATAATTCCATTTGTGATATAGATCGATCACAAAAACCTGCGTAAGAATTGAAAAGTCATGCTACGTAAAAGTTTATTTATTAGTTTGAAGTTCGTATATTTATTATACTTATTTTAAACATAAAATTATACTTCGTTGCTGCATCCGTAGAGATTTAATAAACCATGTAGTCCGTCTTCTGTCGTACTGCATCATCACACAGTATTTTAGAGAAATTAAAATAAAAAACATTCATTTGACTCAATTTGTTAGTATCGGAAGAGGGCGACAGGGGGCGTCATTCGTTTTTTGTGTGTTGCATCATTCACGCACGCGTCGTAAAAATAAATTGTTTTTACGTGAAAAGTGAAGTGTTTTACCGGATTTTTAGTGTAAAATGGGCAAAAGGACGAAGGATAAGACTGACGAAGAAATAAGGAAGAAGATTCGTAAACTCGAGGAGGAATTACGCGACCGGGAAAATGTACCGCCAAATAGACGCCAACGTCAAGGTACCTATTTTTCATTTACAGCCATATAAATGGTTTTCAGGATATTAATTAGCCTTATCTCAAGCATCTGCTTACAAGCTACCTACCAACATGTCATATAGTAGATTACGAGTGTTTATAATATAGGTAAACAAAAATTTTCATAACCTATAAATGTTATTTCCTAAGTGGTAGTACGTGATGCTATCCGGAGATACTATTACCTACTTTCATAAAGTGATGAAACGTGATTTCAAAATATTCATAACCTAAAAGTTTTATTTCCTAAGTGATAGCACGCGATGCTATCCGGAAATATTATAACATACTTTCCTCAAGTGGTGAAACGAGATTTCACCCAGAAAGTATTTTATCAAGCTAACTATAGCTATGTATTTTTTCATACAGATCGAGAAGATTACGACTACTACTCGTCGTACAATTATCGAGAGGAGTTGGAACTCGATGCATATGGCTCCGTAGCGAGCTTTTGCGGTGACGGAGACCACAGCGAGGAAGAAGTCTCAGTCGATGATCCCCCAGCAGAGTCGCATTCTGCTCACAAGGAGTGCGAGCGCCGATGTGAAAACGTGCCGGCTGTCACAGCAGAGGTCGACGTCATCGACTCACGACAACCGCTAACACAACTTCAAGTGCCAGAACCAGTGATTGAAGTGGGAAGTGAAGTGGTACCCAATATTACCTCACCAACTCAAGAAGAGTCATTGCCCACGGAAATACTGGCAATTTTGGGTGAGGCAAAAAGGTCATCTGTATCATTCGGAAAGAAAATTCCAAGTGATATCTCTGAACGTTGGGGTCAAATCCTGCTGGAAGGCCTAGCAAAGGAGCAGAAGGAGACGCTGATGGCCAAGTCGCTGATCCCAGAAAACTTTCAGCTTGCAAAAGCACCAAAGTTGAACCCAGAGGTAGCTTCAGTGATTACAGATCCAGCAAAAAATCGTGATAAACGTCTAGAAAAAATGCAAAACCAATTAGGATCAGGCATATCAGGGATAGTTGACCTAACAGCAGATTTAATATGCAAGGATATGAACAAAATAGATATAATTAAAAGACTGTCTGAAGTAAACCAAATATTGTTGGATTTACACTATGAGGAGACAATGAATCGTCGAAGACTTGTCATACCAATGCTCGATAAAAAGTTTATCAACATCATACAAAGTGTGAAGCGAGATGAGTTTCTGTTTGGTGACAAATTGGGTGACAACATCAAAACATCTAAATCGATCGAACAGTCGAGTCTGCAGATAAAGAAATCGATCCCGCCACCGCCAAGCGCGTCTCGGAAACCAGCTGGCCAGCAGGGAAACTCGCGAGCGCCCCCCCGAGCGGGGGGCGGCCCGGCGCCACCACGAGCGCCCGCACCGTATCGTTACAGCGGCTACAGCTACCCGCCGCCACCGCCACCCGCAGCCCGCCGCCCGCCGCCGCGCCGCTCCCAACCGCCGCCGCAGTCATCGAGCCGCTTGCAGGACCGTCGCAGCCGTCGTTAGAGGTAACGCAACATGCTGGACGTATTCAGCACTTTAAACATAATTGGCTTCAAATAACTAATGATCACCAAATTATGGAGATGATTAGTGGATATAAGTTGAAATTTATTTCAACTCCGGTACAGACGGTTGAACCGCCAAACCCGCCTTACTGTAAGGATGAAATGTCACATTCTATCTTAAAACTTCAATGTTTAGGCTCAATTGTGGAATGTCATGAGTGTGAAGGTCAATTTGTTTCACCTATCTTCTTAATACCGAAAAGTAACGGTACATCAAGGTTCATCTTAAACTTAAAAATGCTAAACAAATTCATAGTTCAAGAACATTTTAAAATGGAAGACATTCGCACAGCCTCAAAATTATTGTTTCAAAATTCTTTTATGGCCACAATTGATCTGAAGGAGGCTTATTTCTTAGTTTCTGTTCATGAATCACACCGGAAATACCTACGCTTTCGTTTTGATGGAAAACTATATCAATTCACTTGCCTTCCATTCGGTCTCTGTTCAGCTCCATATGCATTCACAAAATTAATGAAACCGGTCCTTACCTACCTACGTAATAGAGGTCTCAATGTAGTGGCCTATCTTGATGATATTTGGTGCGTAGCAGATGACTACTTAACTTGTCAAAAATCAGTACATACAATAACAGAAATTCTAGATAGGTTAGGATTTGTCATGAATTACGAAAAAAGTGTCTTTGTTCCTAGTAAAATTTGTAAATTCTTGGGATTTATACTTAATTCTGAGAAAATGACATTGGAACTACCAACTGAAAAAAGATGTAAGATAAAAGAACTTGTCCAAAAAATGTCTATGCTACATTCGGTTACTATTAGAGAATTTTCACAGTTTATTGGTAATTTAACAGCGGCTTGTCCTGCGGTAATGTATGGCTGGATGTACACTAAACGTTTTGAGCGGGAAAGATACTTGGCCCTATTATCTTTACAAAATTATGACGCAAAAATGAAGATTAATTCATTGCTTTGTGACGATTTTTCTTGGTGGAAAAATGTGATAGATTATACATATTACCCTATTCGCTCGGGTCATTACCAGATGGAGATTTTTTCTGACTCATCCCTCACAGGATGGGGTGCTTTTTACAATGGAGAGTCAGTGAGAGGATATTGGTCCCAACTTGAAAGAGAAATGCATATTAATTATTTAGAGTTGTTGGCTGCCTTCATGGCCCTTAAATGTTTTTGTAAAAATATTACAAATTCAGAAATTCTACTTAGAATCGACAACACCACAGCCATTGCTTATATAAATCGGATGGGTGGGATACAATTCCCACATCTGAACAATATAACTCGAAAAATATGGCAGTGGTGTGAGCAAAGAGGCATATTCATTTTTGCATCATACATTAAATCACGAGATAATACCGAGGCGGATGAGGCTTCCAGATATTCAAACATAGACACAGAGTGGGAACTACACCAGTCTTGTTTCCAGGAGGCAATCAATGAATTTGGCCAACCAGACGTGGACTTGTTTGCATCACGAATTAACAAAAAAGTTAAAAAATTTGTCTCCTGGAAACGAGACCCAGATGCATTTGAAATTGATGCCTTTACTTTAGATTGGCATAATTTCTTCTTTTACTCTTTTCCACCTTTCTCTTTAATTCTTAAATGTCTTAAAAAAGTAATAGATGATGAGGCTACTGGTATATTCATAGCACCTTACTGGCCGAGCCAGCCCTGGTTCCCATTATTCATGTCGTTGACTATCTCTAAGGTATTATATTTCGGGCCCGTTGAAAATATGTTACTTTCTCCTTCCAGGACATCACACCCTTTATGGCCCAGCCTTATCCTGGTGTGCGCGACGTTATCCGGGAAGCGTTCGCGCGACAATCATTAGATTCTGATACGGTGGATATTATGATTCAATCTCTTTCCAAAAGTACAATGCAGCAGTATAATACTGCTTATAAACTATGGTTTAATTATTGTAAGGAAAATAATTTAAATTTTTTTATCACCTCAACACAATTATTCTTAAAATTCCTTTCAAACCTTTACAAAAACGGAGCTAAGTATAGCACGTTAAATGCAGTAAGATCTGCTTTATCATTAATTTTAGGTAAAAATACCTGTACTAATGATAGTGTTAGTAGATTTTTGAAGGGAGTTTTTAGAAGTAGACCTAATTTACCTAAATACCAAAATTCTTGGGATCCCAATATTGTACTTACGTTCTTATCAAATCAGTACCCTAATGAATCACTATCGTTAGAAGTAATAACAAAGAAATTAGTAACTCTGCTAGCCTTGTCGACTGGTCAACGCGTTCAGACATTATCTGTCATCAAAATAAATAATATTTCAATGAATGAAAGTGGAGCTAGTATAACAATAGATGATATTATTAAAACATCAGTGCCTAATAGGCCAAATCCAATTTTGAAAATTCCCTTTTTCAATGAAAAGCCTCACATATGTCCAGCGAAAGTCCTCTCTGTTTACTTGGATAGGACGAGCCACCTTCGAGCGGAGACAGCGACAGATAGACTTATTCTAACTGTTAAAAAGCCGATTCATAATGCCAGTGCGCAGTCTATTAGCCGCTGGATCAAAGAAGTTCTCTCTAGCAGCGGCATAGACGTAGGCGTGTACTCGTCACACAGCACGCGCCACGCGTCCACGTCGGCCGCCCGGCGCGCCGGCGTGTCACTAGATATCATTAAGCGAACAGCTGGATGGACTGGCTCCTCACTCTGCTTCGCTAAATTCTATAATTTACCGTTGCCTGATGAACAGGATAGAACTTTCGCTAATTCGATTATTAATGTTGATTTAAGCTAGTCAATTATGATCTCAGAATAATTGTGACATTATCTTAAGTACAAAAGTATAGTTAATATGTAAGTTGATTACAATATATATGTATAATAAAAAGAAGTTACATTACAGATTCATTTTTATTATTTTGTCTAAAAATCCTTTTATTCTGCAATGTTCTCAAACAGCGCTGAACATCTACATGGTTTATTAAATCTCATAGGATGCAGCAACGAAGTATAATTTATGGTTAATTGAACTTACCTTAAGTGAACTTCAACCAAAATTATACGAGTTGCTGCATCCGTAGAGATTTAAGAACCCGACCCTCCCGTAAATTCTTATTTATACCCCAAAAACATTGCAGAATGGTATGATGCATACTTCTCTGAAACAATGACGCCCCCTGTCGCCCTCTTCCGATACTAACAAATTGAGTCAAATGAATGTTTTTTATTTTAATTTCTCTAAAATACTGTGTGATGATGCAGTACGACAGAAGACGGACTACATGGTTTATTAAATCTCTACGGATGCAGCAACTCGTATAATTTTGGTTGAAGTTCACTTAAGGTAAGTTCAATTAACCATAAATTATACTTTACTTCGATAATTTCACAATAAGCACCTATTTAAGAATTACAAAACACATTTACAAACCATATTTAAGAGCCTGGTGTTACACAAATGGATAGAATAAGAAACGAGTATATAAGAGGAAGTCTGAAAGTGGCACCGGTAACTGAAAATTGTGTGGAAACCGGTTGTATGGTATGGTCATGTGTTACGGAGACATGAGAAAAATATCGTGAGGAAAGTTTTGAGCATGAATGTCGATGGCTATAAGAGAAGGGCAAGACCAAAGAAACGATGGATGGACTGTGTAAAAGATGATATGGTTAGAAAGGGGGTGACTGTCGAGATGGCGGTTAATAAAGGAGTATGGAAGAAAAATACATGTTGCGCCAACCCTAAATAAATTGGGATAAGGGCAGGAGATTGATGATTTAAGAATCAACTAGGTAGATTTAACTGTATTATTGTTAAATTATAAGACAACTATTATGAAGAGAAAATAAATAAATTTATTATTATTAAATATGAATGAGTGCAAATAACAATGTTTTTTTATAAATAGAGATTTTTTATCAGATTCATCAGACTAAACTAAATTTAAATTCTTGCTTTGTGGTGTGGCTTAGAATAAACCACATGTCTTTCCATGGGTGTCGTAAGAGGTTACTAAGGGACATACACCTGATGGATGCCCAGCAGCACCTATCATTTCAAATATAGATAGACCATATTACTGCGATTACCACCTTCCAAGCGTGGTAACTATGTCAATTTCCCTTAATAACCCTGGTTTCCGATGGTCTGGCTTACCAGACCATCGGAAACCAGGGTTATTAAGGGAAGAATATGGGCCTTCTCTTAAGAAGGCCCATATTCTGATACAGTATAGTACAGTTTTTTCAATATGAAAAGAGTAAAAAGTCCTGAATTGCAAAATCTAGAAAGCACTTAGATATTATCAGATCACATAGATAAAGGCAGACTGAAAAGTCACATGGTGTCCTAAACTCCGTATTAGGTAAGCTATCCCTTTATCCGTTGCGAAGCTATACAGGTATTAATACCAAGGTTTTGATTAATGAACCCGCGTATCATTGATTTCAAATGTGCGAAAGCCTTCAGCCGGTATTTTTGGTGGTTTTGTACGTCGAATATGTTATTTATTGAATAAAACATCTGTATGTTTATATACGGCCTTTCGATGTGATTCATAATATCAATCATAAGTCAATGTAAAGATGTTTGTTGAATGACATTGTTTTAGGCTAAGAAAATATAAAAACTATAACCTTTACTATCTGTTAAGGATTAGAGACAGTAAAGAATTGTATTGCTTTTAAAGATAATTAATAAACCTCGTTGTGCTCAATTCAAAAAACATTAATTCCGTAAAAATGGTACCTACCATTTATTTGGACGCGTCATATTTTTTACCTAACGTGCAGTTTTTTTTTAAGTTATGCTACAATGCTTTTGCGACTTTACCGGGTAAAACCCTTCCGTGCAGTGCCTGATGTGGCAACTACAGAGAAACACAGAGAACACTGCCAAAAATTACAGTAGAACCCAATTTTTTTTTAATATTTTTTAGAACGCTAATTTAGATGTTCAAAGTGGAGTCAGTAAGTGTAAGTAAGTGTAAAGTATAGATTAGTAGCAGTGTTTCTTTATGTATATCCACATGTATTCTATTTTTAAATCGTACGATATCCTGCAGGTTTCGAAGAGCGTACGCTTTTGTGCCATGTGCCATGTGCCGTATTATAATATACACGGAGAATTCACTGTTGTATGCGGTTTCATTAAAACAGTGCAGCATCAGAATATTCTGGAATTAAAGTTGGTAGTGAATGAGGTTTGATTCAACCGTGCTTAAAGTGGAATACTTTTAATATTGTGGGTTTTTACGGCTTTATATTACATCTAGCTTACCTTGAGTTTTATGTTTTAATCGAGAGTACTGCCATTTCCGTGAGAACTTCATCATTACATAGTATAAAACAAAGTCGCTTCCCGCTGTCTGTCCGTCCCTGTGTATGCTTAGATCTTTTAAACTACGAAACGAATTTTGATGCGGTTTTTTTTAGTAGATTGTTTTTTTTTTATTCTGCACTTAGGTATTTACATACACTTGTACTTGTCAAAAGTACACTGTATAAGACTATATCAAACAAAAGTATCACTTAAGTAGCTAAAAACATTGTTAAAATAATTTTATATTACAGAATTTTTAATCAGTCTGTCCGTCTGTCGTACGATAACAACAAATGTACACATTATAGTAAGATAACTTAGAGGTAACAGGTCTAACAATTCCAAGAATCCGGCCCAAGTCTAAGCGACATCCACCCTTAAGGGGTTAGGACCAACGCTCAGGGTGCCACTGGAGTAAAGAGTATATTTACGAATAGTGGTGGTGATCGCTGGCACGAGATCACAGTTCGGGGAATAAGCAACAACGCGGTCATCGGTCATGCCGTCGAGGATCCTACACTAGCTAACCTGCAACCTTTCACTAGCTACCTAAGTGGACGACCCGGAGAAGAAACGAAGAAAGAAACTCCGAGATTATTTTTTTTAGTCTCTTTTGCTGTTTTTTTTATGTCAAGTCTTTTCACAATCATGTAATATTGTACAATGTATATATGATGTGAGCGAATGCAAGCACAATACCGTTTATTACCTGGTCAATTAATACCGACCAGGTGTTCAGTAAGACAAGAAAAATTATAATAATGTAAATACTATAATGTAGATATTATAGTTTACTCAGGCACAGACTGATTTTTGTGTAAATTCTAAGATTTCTTTCCGGGTCTGGTTGGTTGAGGGACTACCCTCCGTGCCTCGGAAAGCACGTTAAGCCGTTGGTCCCGATTGTTATAACATCATCTATAATAATCGTAAAATAAAAATTAACATAACATATCCCCGACAACAGCCGACCAGTCACCACAAGTAGCACCCGTTCACGAGTATGACGTGTGACGCAGCCATCGCCTCCCTCGCCATATTAGACGGAAGGTGGCGACCCGCCCAACACCGCCACCGCAAGCAATGACAGACAACGGGAGCATGACGAACTAAAGTGGGGATATCTACAAGTCTATTAATATTAAACCTTTAGCTGAACAATGTTTAAACTGTTTCAAAAACTAAGATTACTGTGTTGTCTGTGTTTCACTGATCAACCAAGCGTTATTGTCGTTTAAATAATCATTAACTGAATAATAAGCCCTTTTTATTAGAATCCTCTTAACAGTGGACTTGAATCTATCATAAGGTAACTCTTGTAGGTTTACAGGTATTCTGTTATACATACGGACGCTTAATCCTACAAAAGATGAATGCATTTTTTGTAGACGATGGTATTCGGATTCACAAGGAAGGTTTATATGCAAGAATTACACCCATGCGAAGCAGGGGCGGGTCGCTAGTAATGAAATAAAGCCTGTACCCTTTCTCGATGAATGTGTTATCTAACACTGAAATACTTTTCCAAATCGGACCAGTAGTTCCTGAGATAAGCGCGTACAAGCAAACAAACAAACGTACAAGCAAACAAATTCTTCATCTTTATACATTAGTATAAATATACTGATAATTCCATTTTGCAAGAGTGAACATAGTGCAGTTGTATTGCTTCATTTCGGTTCGAGTAATGGGCATCAGGCCGTTGCTTAGAAGTGTTTCAGTTTTAAACTTATGTATTGCTGCACCTAGGCTTCCCCAGAGGCCATTTTTGGCTCAGTCACCATACTGATAGTTTATTTGGTGATTGGTTTTCAAATGTGACTTGCACTTGCAATAAATGCCTTTGTTTTCGTCTTTATTTCATTTTAGTTTTTTACAATTATCATCATCATTGTGCAAGTCTGGTTTTATTAGTTTAGATAGTTTATATTTATCTTTGAAATCCCTTTCATATATTTCTTTATTAGTCTAATATTGGTTAAGATAATCCAATTTTTTACACTATTTATGTAAGAATCATGTTACGATACCAAACCCAACCTAATTTTAGAAAATAATCCTGTACAAGGATCAGCAAAATCTCCTTCTTTATTAACCGAATCGACCTCAAAGAAAATCCGCCCCTTCATAACACATTCAATAACTCTACAGTTTTCCGCAACTCGTGAAAACAAAGAGAATTCGACGGAATTTGTCGGCGAGTGTTGACTGTCGAGGCGAGGACCCTTCACTGTAGCGTGGGGTCAAGGGCTCGCCTACGTGACAAGATATGCTCATGCACGGGATTATGTCTTCTGACCTCAATTGCAAAACAGATAGGTAATGAAACCTGTTTTGATACATCTGCATATGGATATGGCGTATTTTCTACTATGTTTGTGTGGTCAACAGTTTACCAGGCCAAAGTTAAAAATCTCAAATAGGTTAGGTTAGGTTAGAACGGCGACCATGCGACGCCAAAAACATATTTTTTAATGTAAAACAAGAAACTAGTAGGTAGTTGAAATTTTAAATTTTGTCGTTTTGTTGGCCTTATAAAAAGTAGTTAAGGCAGTTAGCGTCTACAACTACTTCGAGTATGAATGCTACTTTGTATTCAATTAAAAGATTTTATTACGGTACTTATTTGATTACGGTCCTTGCATCTTCAGTTCAAGCCAAAAGAACTATCGACTAACATCTGTATGTTTGATAATTATATATATACATTGTCAGGCTGTTCAATGTCAACTTCTCAACTTCCCTCAAAAAAAGGTTCATGCCAACTATGGCAAAATGATGTGCCTTCCTTTGGGAAAACATCATTTGGCACTTGACTTGACAGACGGGTTGGTAATCGCAGTACTATACCGTAACACACTGAGGAAGCTTTAATGCCCGTTAAGATTGTTATGGATGATGCTATAACAATCGGTACCAACGGCTCAAGTGCTTTCCAAGGCACATAAATAAAACCCACAACCAAGACCTCAAAATAAAATCTTAGATTTTACATTTTTCGAAAGATTTTTTGTCTACAATGTGATCGAACTCGCGATCTCCAAAACTTTAAACGAGACTCATATTCATAAGCCACGGAGTTTAGTACCCACTGTGCCAAATAATAATATTTAAAAGTTACATACACACACATGACTAAGCATTACCTACATCGAAGCTGACCTATATACAGCAATGGACGTTATACAGACATATAATACTGAGTATTATTAAATATCGGAATCAGAAAATGTTGAAAACCTTCGCTTCATGTTTTGAAAGTAGTATTATAAGCATAGCATAAGTTGCAGACGTAAGCTTATCGCAAAATAGATCGGAAAGCTCGACGACAAACATGGCGGTAAAAGGAAAAACAAAGATATATAAAAAATATATATAATACATAATGAAAACCGAAGTTATATGCATAACGAATTTATATATTTTACAGTTCTATGTGTAATATACAGGGTTATTTTTAAAATACCAAGAAACTTTTAGGGGATCATTGATAGTTGTTTATAATCATCAGTACTTACACCCACTTAAAGGTTGTTGGTTTTTTAATAACCGTGTAGACACAAACTGGAGTTAGCTACTAGTTTAATTCAATAACATCATACCTATTAATACTATACAAGACTATAGGAATACTATACAATTCAGTAGATTTCGTGTGAAAGAGTAACAAATATCCGTACATGCATCCGTCCAACGTATTCTAATTTATAGCTTACTCCAGTTTGTAGCTATCAGAACTAATACAATAAAATCCATATGTATTTACTTAATAATATTCGAGAAAACAATGGGGTGTATGAACCCACGGTCCCTTCCGGGAACTTGCCTGACTCAGTAAATACCGAACATTATGGCAAATTGATCGAAAAGGGCAATGAATTCCCGATATTTACTATTGCCTAACCGATATCAAAACATATTTGTTCTACGAAATAATTTTGGATAATAGAAGGTTTTTCGTAAGGGTTTTCCTTGGTAGAATTTGGATAGTGTGTCTAGGTGTATTGGATTAAGATTAATCAGGGTGTTTTATCCAGAAACTACTAGTAATAACTCGAATAGATGATTTTAGTATTATTGCCACATACAATAGTTTTAATTAATTCCTCTAATTGAATGAGAACGAAAAAAGGTGTATTTTAAATTACTGATTAATAAGTTTAAGATAACTTTAGAAAAATTCAGTTCCAACATTGCAATTTACAAAGAAGCTTGTAAAAGATCAAAAATATGTGTGTTTCTCTTTTCCTTTATTCATATTCATTTTGGGAAAATACACTTCATTTTGTGTAATTACAAACAAGACAGCAACGATAAACACCTCAAACTCAAAACTCATATAAAACGTAAGGAAGTAAAACATTATTAGATACTACAACAAAATAAGTTGTGCGCCAAGAAACATTAACAACATACATACGCAGATAATGTAAAATAGTACATATGTACACGATTTTAATTAATTTGTTCGCATCAAGATATTTCAATGGTAGCGCTAACCGCATACAACGGAATGCTTTGACAAGATATTCCAGTTAGTGTCGCAGTATCGCCAACACAATTCCGTTGTTACAATTCACAGAATATTACACTGAAATATTCAGTGGCTAACACAAAACTGGCAATATTTGAGTTTATTAAGTTTAATATTCCTTTGTTCTAGAATATTTTGTATTAGTGTAATATATTTTATGTGTTCCGTGATTTTCTTTGCATTTTAACTGCCTTTAACTATAACTGTTTTTACATTTTCAATTTGCGGATCGTATTGGAATTCTTTTACTAGATTTTCAAGTTAGTTTCGCAGTACTATCATCACAATTCCGTTTTACTTATTTGCAGAATATTTCATTAAAATATTTTGTAGCTAATACATAGGTAATATAACTGGCAATATTTTAGTATTAAGTTTTACCCACAAAGGCTAAGAGTACTTCTACAGTATTTTGTATAAGCGTACTATATAATTTGACGAGTTCCGTGATTTTGTTTGCTTTATTACTTCGTCTTCAATGTGTGTTTTGTGTCACGTTGATAGATTACGTTTTCTTTTTAAATCATCATCATCATCGTCATCAGCCCGTATAACGTCCGCTGCTGAACATGGACCTCCTCCCGGGAGGTTATTTTTCATAGTCACCACGCTTGGCAGGCGGGTTGGTGACCGCAGTATTATGTTGTACCACACAAGGTAACGCTGCTGCCCGTTCCTTGGTATATGATTATTATAGATGATGTTGTAACATTCGGGACCAACGGCTTAACGTACTTTCCGAGGCACGAAGGGTTGTCCCTCAACCAACCAGACCCAAAAAGAAATCTTAGAATTTACACAAAGATTTCTTATCTGGCGTGGGGATCGAACCCACGACCTCCGAAATTTAAAGAGCGAGCCAAATACCGCTACGCTACGGAGATTCATTCAGCTATCCTAAGTTATAAGAAGGCATGATAATGGATTATTTTATAAAATAGTTTTTGTTGCTATAAATCAATTTTAGGAATGACCTATAAACCTAGACATATATATCATAATACAGTCTCTCATTTTACATTTATGTTTTCGATAGGATTACTTTATATTTATAGAACGATTTTTTTGAAGTAATTATAATAATAAAAATGATTTAAACTTCATTTTTTCTTCGTTAACTAATAAACCACAGATAAATCATGCTAAAAGTAATTTACGCGTAAATTGTGTTCGCAAACGCGGGACCATTGCGTAAGGTATACAACATCTGACGGTAACCATAAAAAGTAATGAGTTTTCCCGTTTAGCTTCACTGTGGAACTTTAAGGGCCGCTCGCAGATGTATGTTTTATACAGATAAAATTGTGTATAGAAATGTGTATTGACTAAAAGGATGTTCAAGAAATGATGCGGACTAAGTTATTTACCTACTTCTTTCTACACTTGAAATATTTGCCGCGTTGGATTTCGTTACTTTGCAACTAAGTTATATTCTGTATTAGCCCATTTACGTCCACTGCTGAACATCTCCTTGGGCCTCTTCGTTAACATACCTTGGAAAACCTGGGTCGCTGAGAGATATTGCCGTTAACACAACGATTGCCAGGCAGATTGGTGATCGCAGCTTACTGTGGGAGTTGGGAGTATCTTTGAGCTTATAGTTGCTGCTGCTGCTACCATCCATCAGATGTATGTCCTTTAGTTACGACATCCATAGCAAGTTTTCGGGTGGTCTGTTCTAAGCCGGAATTCACACATATATACAAATCACACATGAAACGATAAATATATGAACGTACAACAATAATACATCATTTAATAACTAAAAGTAGCTAATTTAAACTAAAACTAACTTATAAAATACTAACTATTATCAATTTATGGACTGGACCAATGATTCTAACGATATCATGATAGTTGCGGAGATACACGTGTATAAGTGTAATATATTTATAGAGCCAGAAGCATAATAATATGGTAGGATGTGCCATTATACATAAGAATCATTCAAGGCACTTAAGACCAAATGCTTCTGAAGTATAATAGTAAATCCGCTTATGAGCTCTAGATTTATTCTTTGATTTAATAGCCTGCCCCCGCATCGGTCGCAAGCGGTGGATTTTGTCAATGTCAGTGTTTAAAATACTAAAATATCTAAAATGGTAGAGAGCAGAGAAGATCACGCCATCTTGTTGTATTTTTTATTATCTGTGTATTATATATGAATAGGGGCTGCTATGAAACAGTCAGGTTATATGCACACTGTCTTTTATTCTTATAAATACCTAAACAAGAGAACGTCGTCAGTGTTCTATGTTTGAAAAATGGCCAAGGCTCTTTGTATACAGCCAACCAGCCAGTCACATATATTACATTTCTCCCTCTAGTTCACAACTATATATTATAATAATAAAACATAAGAGGAACTTAAACTAAGTACAAGCTTTTTACAGAAATGGTTTACAATTTTCTCTAGGTTTTTGGCGAATAACTCTTTCAGTAGATGTATTAGGTGATGTTCTTGTTGAAGTCATCTCTCTATTATGGTCATCTGAAATATTGTCGTGACATTGATCTGCCATAACTTCCTCCATGTTTGAAAAATGGCCATGGCTCTCTGTATACAGCAACCAGCCAGTCACATATATTATTTGTTATTTTAATTCCTTTTACTATGAAATTGGGACCAATTACAAGAATAATTTATTTCATTGATTCGTACGTAGATAATTAGTGATCTATAGGTTAGGTTACATACCTGTACACAACTAACAATATAGAAATCTAGGTATAGACAATTATCTTTCAAAATATATAGCTTATGAATACTTTTGATATAATGATGTAATAGGTAGTTGTTAGTTAAATCCTACTAATTGTATAAACGAGAAAGTTTGTAACAATGTATGGATGTATATTTGATACTCTCTCATGCAAAAAACTACTGAAAGCATTTGTGCTGAAAGTGTGCATGCGGATAGTTTATAAGCCGGATTACCATATAAGTGGATTAAAATATCACGGTCCGACCCACTGCAACAGAGTGACGCGGGTAAAACCGCAAAGTACAACTAGTTTGTTTATAAAATTCTCATTAAGGTGAATTATGATGATCTCATTATACTTGTTAGGTTTGTTATACAATGTGCATTCATAACTATTAAGATATATTATTGTACTAGCTTCCCGCGCGCGGTTTCACCCGCGTAACTGCCGTTCCCGTGGGAACTTAATAATTAAATATAGCCTATATTAATCAGTAATAATGTAGCATTCAAATGGTGAATAGATGACATGATATTATTTTATTAAATAATGCTAAAACAACAATTATGGAGTTATGGCAGTTAAACATTGTAAATAACGCACTTACGAGTTACCTACGAAAGCTTATTTTACTTAAAACATAAATGGGCATTATTTTATATGTAAGGCGCTAGTGAAAAAATTCAAATTGATTAACTCATATTGAGGATACTGTTTAATAGCCGGTTTGATTGAATTAGTTCCAGTTAGTTAATTGTACTGCTAAGGGTCATTCTGTCGTGGGAATAATTATAGGTACTACCACTAAAACATTTCAGATAGTATAATAATATATTATTATATTATTTATTAATTTACACATTACAGCAATGTAAAATAATAATTAAATAATAATTAGTTATGTCTCTTTCACTTAAAATTACTGGGACAAAAAGAGTTTTTCTTCTTCTTATGATGATTTAACTCCACTATTATATTTACTCTACTTTTATATTAGGTTAATTACAATTTTGATATATCCTTAATTTCTTCTATTACCAAGTTCTTCGACTTTGAGTTTAAGGGACATGCCATTTGGCATGCACAGTGCACAAGAAAATGTTCTTCTGAAAAACACCATCCACGACTGCGCTCGAAATCTTCCTAAATTAAAACATCATTGTCACAACGTGCTATTATGACAGACGAACTTTCCCTCTGTAAAAATACTTCCTATGTCGAACAATAGTACAATGCGACTCTCTATAGCTACGCTCAGTAGATAGAGCTGTTGTTTGCCTCTATATGGGAGAGTTTCTAACGTTTGTTCTGACTACTTTTATATATGTTTTAGTATGAAATGAATTTGTTTAGGGTTAGATATTCAAGCATTATTCAGGTCAGGTTTTAGGAATATTAATATCTGGTTGTTCAATGTTATGTTCATACATGTCTTATCGGTTTATTAATACGAGTTGTAATGAGAATAAATCATGTATACCAAATTACAAAACTACTTTTACATATTTTTTTGTTAATAGATTGCTGTGATTTTTTATATCGTTAAGTATAGTGTGTTTTTTTTAAATTTGAAATACAGTAATACCCCTGACTTACGCGATAGGTGGGACCACGGGATAGCCGTGTAAGTCGAATTCGCGTAAGTCGGGGTTCAAGTTTCCTTATAAATACATATAAAGTATGTGTAATCGGGACCAGAGTCTAAAAAAAACAATAGATCAGAAGAAACATGTTTAATAATACGTTAAATTATAACCATAATTTTAACATGGTTTCCATCTAAGCGATAATACCGTATCGTTTGAATTCAAAGAGAAAGATTTTTACTTATTATTCCGTTCGTTTAGATTCAAAGTGCCTTAAGTTTATTATGATAAAATTTAGTTTACACTCTAAAAGACAGTGTTTTTCGTTTCATGTTAGGTTAGGTTAGCAGTTGGCAGTTTAACTTGCAGTAAACCGAACACGCCGATGCGCGTGGTGATTAAAAATAAAAACCGCGTCTCCGAATTCGCTTAAAACGGGGTAGCATAAGTCGGGGTATTATTGTTTTTATACACACAGCAAATACACATAAAATTTGTTATTTTTTACCAAATATAAAGGAAAGAACTTTAATATTATTCAAGGATTAAAAAATCCTTAGTATCTAACAATTAACAATTTGTAAAAGTTTCTGTAACTTTTACCACGTTTCATGAATTTTTCATCCCTCAGTCGCTGTGAAGTATCAACTTGTATTGTATCTCAAATTATCTGGACTTTATAAATAAAATTTGTGAAAAAAAAAATACACACTTTTTCGAGAATCTTCATTTTACTTGCTAATTTTTACTTCGGTGTGCGCAAAATTGGTTACTAAATAACCAACCAAGAAGGATACAGACAAACGCACAAAATGAATTTTAAGCGGCCCTAGCCCAATGAGCGTCGGACTTGTGATCTTGTGGTCGCTAGTTCGATCCTCAGCCATTTGTATTACTGACGTGAACCCACTCGCAACACAAGCATTTTAACTTAGCACGAGGCGTTAACAAGAATAATTAAGAATAATAGTAGACTTGAAAACTCTGCTGGTAATCTATTAACAAAAGAGAAAAGAAAAGCCATCAAATATAAATTCATAAGACTAGTAGTATATTGACTTAATTGACAACTAAGAGCTCATCTATTGAGTTTTAAAACCATTAAACTTTTTTAATCGGTTATTTATAGTTAGACACAGAATTTAAAAAGTAACGTGGATTTCTTTATTGCTAAAATATAAAATAGGTATTATTTTTGTATACCGAAAAAGTAGAATGTATGTTATGTAAAGCGCTACTAAATAATCTTTTGTCAGTTCGTTGGATGGAACGCGAGCAGAATTGCTGTGTATTATTGTTTAATTTATTTAAAACTTTTGCACTAAAAAAAGTACATGGTAGACTTAATGTCGTCGGCATTGTCTGCCAATCAACCATAGGGTGGTGCAGAGAAAAAGAAGTAGGAGCCCAAAAGTAACAACAATCCAAAGTTGAAAAGTAATACCACATTGGAACATGAAATAAAATAAAACAAAGAACGGGCTATCCAAAGCAATGACTTTTCACCTCAATTTATTTCACTTTATTAACTACGACTCCATTCGATGTCAGAGCCATACACTATTGATATAACCAACTTACAATCTGCAGTTTCATTTTAATATGCTGTTATAACAATCAGGTATATTCAAAGTAAGAGCGATCCACGAGTACCTAGTTAACTTTGAAACAATAGAACCGGCACTGGTATTGATTTTTCCTTCTGTATGTCAGTCCGTCACGGAATCTCCAATGATATTGATTAAAAGCCGTAGGTAATATATGTTCACATCTGGTTGAGCAATTAGTATACGAAAAATATAGGTAGCACTCAACACGACGCTCCGGTATGTCTAATGGAATTGCGACTTACCTACGTACACTGGATTTCATAGCAAAACACCGGCGAGCTCCTACAATATTCATCTGGCTTAAGCCGCGGGGAGAAGATAAAGTAACTCTTAAAAACACTTTCATAACTTCAATTCATCTGGTGTAGTTCTCAGCTCCGTTGTACATTTCACCGTTTTATTTGAGTAGAGCGAAGTGTGTTCAATTAATCTTCTAGCAGTGAAATCGCTTCAGTTATTCTGATTAATCAAAAATGAAAGATCATGGAATAATAAAAATGAAAATGTACCTATGTTAATAAATCAGTAAAAGTACATAGATGAAGAATATATTGTTTTTAACCGTTGCCTCGATTTGTGCCAATAAAAAATATTCGACCGATATTCCCATAATATTGATTAATCTCCGTAAACACGCGCAGCTCGGGATTCTTGTACATACTAAACAGTTTATTAGTAGTCTCGGGATTCTGTTTACTTTACATTGGTCTTCGTAAACATATCGACGTTACGCCATGTGTCGAATTGTAGATTTGTGTTTATAGTGTACCGTTTTTGTTGCAGGTGGCAGTAACGTGGGTAACATTAGAGAATGGCGTCACCGGTGCGCAAATAGTGTTAGTGAGTGGTGGTGGGTGTGCGCGGGCATGGGGCGGGCGCGCGCTTAGCCCGCCGGTCGAGCATGGAGGAGGACGAGAGGCGGCTCTCGTTCCCGCCGCCGGCGCCGCTCAACTCGCCCGGCGAGGAGATCGATGGCTCGCGGCTGCTGGGCGAGATCGTGCGCACGCTCGAGGCCACCAACCCCGAGGCCGCGGCGCCGCTGGCGGCGTCTCAGTCTCGCGATGCGCTGCACGTGGAGTGTGAGAAACCGCGGCGGGAGGAGCTGCGAATACCGCTGGAAGGTGTCACGTTCGCGCGGGAAGCGACGGGCGGCGGCGCGAATGAGCCCCGCGCCGCCGTAACGCCCTTCACACGCGAGTCGGCACGACGTGCAGGATCGCGTGGTGCCCAACTTGTTCGCGAGTTCGGGTTCATGCCGCGGCGCCGCCTGAGCGTCGAAGATGGTGCACGCCTACCGAGGAAGTACGAGCCCTTCCCGCCTAAGCTCTATGGACGACCGCTTGAGGAGATCGACAACTTTATTTATGATGAGGTAAGTTTTCACTATTACTTATTTACGTTACTTTGGTTAGGAAAATTTTCTGCCAGATATCGCTTTAAATTAATACGTCGGAATATCTACCCATCTATTTGGTAAAGCAGCTATATCGAAGTAATTATTGCGTCGCCAGATGTATGTCTAAAGCGTCTTTTAAGTACCTCTTCTATTCTGAAAGAGAAGTACCTTTTTCTTCCACCTGCACCACTTACCAACCGTTCAACTTTTCAGTTTCTTCAAAACTGTCTTCAATACGAAAACTATGAAAATTAAAAAATGAGATTCTGCTGCAGTTGTTCAAACAATTTCCCCGACAATTCCCTTGACGCATAATAACTCAAAAGTTGGTCGTAATCATAAATTCTTTGTGCATCTTTATGGAAATATGTTGGAAACTAGCAAGAACTACGATTTTGTTTTAATTCTGCATAAACTTTAACGCTATTTTTGTTGTCATTGATAGAAAGACTATAAAATAAATATAAGTCTTTTCATCAAGGACATTGATTTCATATGATAATATGAAAGAAACATTCGCTTAATATTTTGCATAGATCTTTATTTAAAAAAATCGAACGGATTTTAATGTAGTTATTCACTTGACGGTTGTTGCTCTTGACGCATTAGATTTTAGGAATAAGGGCAATTTTAATGTAATTCACTTATACAGCCTTTTATTGTTTTCCAGTATTTATCCAGATCTTACAGTCTTTTAGTAACAACTTTGTTTTTCACATTAAAGTGCTCTTATAAAGATTTAGCTCTACTGCAAAAGGTGATAATATATTTCAGTTAGTAGACCGCAACAATAAAATTTAAAGTAATTACATCCATTTCAATTCCATTGTTCGCTGCGACCAGTCTTGCTAACATATTACTCGAACCCTGAACTTTACACTTGTAAATCCAACTCCCAAAGCACACAATATGAATATACCGTTATAACCATTTATTACCTTGTATTTACCCGCTTTTATATCTTTAAAGGCTGCAATAAGGAGTTAAAACCAGTACTAACAAGTCAATGTGGTTTGTCGACCATTTGCTTTAGATCTATAACCATCTATCAAGTGTTCGAGATTCAAGGGAATTTTTCGAAGTACCTGATCACGTAGGGGTCGTTTTAAGCTGGTGCTGTTGACCGGTTGATAGGTACACGTAACAAGTGGGCTACGGAATGGAGAATCGTAAAAAATAATGACTTAACGCTGAACGTGCCAAGTTGATGCTGCCGTTAATCGTAAGCTCTTGAACTACATGTACTATGTAACTTATATATACTACTAGCTTTCCACTCGCGGCTTCACCCGCCTTACTTCCGTTCCCATACAAACTTAATAAGTAAATATAGCACATGTCACCACGTTTCTAATACTGGAATATTTTTTCAAATCGGACCAAAATTAGCGCGTTCAAGCAAACATACTCTTAAGCTTTATAATATTAGTAATAATACACATAATACTTACGAAATAACCACCACGTGGAGCCCTGACACAGCAAGAAGATGGCGGGACGAGCTGGACAAAACAAATGACCAGTGGCCTACTTTAGCCCTGGATCGAAAGAGCTGGAAGTTATGGGGCCTTTGTCCAGCAGCGGAGTATTACTGTTACTGTTAGCAGTGCAGGCTAACAGTAACAGTAATACTTACGAATCGTTATGTATTCATTATTTGAATTTTAGTTTGATTCTCAGCCGGGACAATTATTTGTGTGAAAAACAGATATTTGTTCTGAGTCTAAGTGTGCTTTGAGTACGTTATTTTTTTTTAAGTCCCCGGCACAACACTTCATGACCTTATTTTATTTATTTATTTATGTACAAACACACAAGAAACAAAATGAAAAAAGTTATACATAAGGAAAGAAATTGTACAAAGGTACTGCTTATTTCAAAAGAAATCTCTTCCAGCAGACCCGCAAGAGGAAAGGTGAAGAAGGAAAGACGAATAGTGTGCGACCTTAGTGCAGGAGGAGTCTTTTAAAAAGAAAAAATCTTAGATAGTGACATAGGCCACATGCTATTGCGAAAGTTTTAGCGTCTAGAGCTTGTAAAAATTTGAAACACCTACTTTTAATATCTGCTTTCTAAGACTAATAACAACCCCAATCCACAAACTGTCTTCTAAACAAAATGTAATCTTGTTACGTTCAAAGTGTGCGGTCAGTTAGCCTCTCTGTTAAACGCTAAGTAGTTTGCCAGTCACTTGATCTTATTTATTTGGATTAACGATTTTCAAAAAAGTTGAGAAATATTGTTTTCTAACTTGTAAAATACATTTAGAAAACTCTTATCCACTTAATATTATAATTTAGAAAGTAGTTCTGTCTGTTTGCTACTCCTTGGTACACATAAACAACAAATACAAATCTGGTACCGAGATAGACTACTGGTGCAGATATAAACTAGGCCTTAGGTAAGGACTGAAGGTCCGGATTGCCCAGCGTACCCGGCGCTCACCAACGGCGGACAGAGGAGTGTCCGGGGGGTTTTAGTCATGTAGGGTCTTCTCCTCGTTATATGACTAGCATTCCACGCTATGGAGAGGGCGAGACCCACATACCCTTTCGCCGACCCAGGAACGCTGTAGCGGCGGAGGGGAAGCGTAAATGCATGTCCCCCGAGACAACAAAAAAAAGTTGACGTGTATAGGTTTAATTTTATCGCGAAAATAACTATGTCCAGAGAATGTGTAATAATATAACACACCTACTTTTTAATAACGTTTTAACTCAAATCCAATATAAACTGTCTCAACAAAATTTAATCTTCACCTTCAAAGTGTGCGGTCAGGTAGTTTGCCAGTCAGTTGGTCTTATCGTTACAAGTTTATCAGATAAGCTGTACGAACCTGTTGCATATTGTTTACCCAAGTGTCCTCAACTCTAAGCCATTGAAATATCAAGTGGCTAGCTTAACGATAAGTTGCACGGCTTTACAGACTGGTTTATTTTAATTGGCAATTTTGAAGACGCATACAAAATGGTGACATATTGCCGAATAAATGTTTTTGCTACCACTTATTTCTTTATATGAAACTAACGTGTGCCCGCGAATTCGTCAAAGGAATTTGATTGGTCTTATAAACAAACTCTTCAGCTGTATTATATTGGTACAGATAAGAAAAACTAAATGGATTCAAATAGTACAACCAATGGATATTAGCACACCGTTTGTTTGGAACATTCTATGTATAAATTAAGAAAACATAGGCGAAGGTTAGCGACGTACAGCAAATCCACCAGTAATATATCTTAAATAATACATGTGCTTTAATAAAAAACCCCTTTTCAAATCTAGACCTCAGATGCATAAAGAAAGATGTACTATTATCTTCAGAAGCATTTGGTCGTAAGTACCAGTTTACGATAAAGGCACATACGACGAATGCTTCTGACGTATAATGATGGCACATCCGACCTTCTGCTTCTGAGATCTAGAATTATAGTTAATTATATTAATTGAATTATACACTCGCGCCTGGTGTTATCCGCGTAACTCTCGTTCCCGTAGGAACTTCATAATTAAATATATCCTAATATATGCTGCTGCTGATCAGGTGTATGTCCCTTAGTTGCTGCTTACGATACACATGAATATGGGGTGGTATTTTCTAAACCAGGAACCAATAACAGTTGTTAGTTCTAAATCGCTAAAAGTTAGTAAAATATTGTTGGTAAAAATTACAAAATAATTAGCAGAATACCTAACAATTCTCCATATTTTGTCCCTTGTTTTAATCGCAATAGTGATCCATTTCTTTACTAAGAAACTTGCATAGTGAGACGAAGAAAAACTCCAATGTATTCTCGAACTTACTCTCGTAGAGTGCTCTCTTTACAAGTAGCCATAAGTATGGATGAGGAGAACCATTCGAACCGAGAATCTCTCGACTTGTAAAGGCTCAAGCCTAGCGTTTAAAATGGGTTATTTTGTACGTATTTCTTACTTGGGTTTTTACTCCAGTAGTTTAATGTACAATTAGGAAAATTTCTTTGTTATATCAAGTAAGTTAACCGGCCGTAGCCCAATGGCTTGGGCGTCGGACTTGTGATCTTGAAGTCGCCGGTTCGAACCCCACCCATTGCACTACCGACGTTAACCCACTCGTAACATAAGCATTTTAGCTTAGCACGATGGGTTAACAAGAATACAAGTAGAGGGCAAATACTAAACTATGGTAACTATGGTATCTTAAACAAAAAAAAAAGTTATTCAACATTTCACGTACAATTTCAATTATTGATATCACCATATGGACACCTCCTTCCTCAATTCTTCACATGGATTTAAAAACTGATAGTTTAAAAATCGATAATGTATTTTATATATTGATTTGTTAATGTGTTTCAGTTTAATGCAGTAATGTTTCACTTTAATGATCAATCAGCCCGATTACGTCCACTAGTGAATATTGGCCTCCTCTTTAACAGACCTTGGCAAGCCAGGGTCGTTGAGGGAGGTCGGATTGCTAATGCGTACCCGGCCCCTGCCAACGGCGGATCGAAGGAGTGTCCGGATGGTTTTAGTGGTGTAGGGTACTCTCCTCGTGGCATGAGTTTAGCATACTACGCTATGGAGAGGGCCAGTCCTACATATCTCACCGCCAGCGCCACCGAATATGCTGCAGCGGCGGTGGGAATGCGTAAATGCATTTCGTCGGACAAAAAAAAAAGGTTCGTTGAGGCGGATTGGTGACTGCAGTCGGAGTATCTTTGAGCTAATATAAGCTGCTCTTACGACAACCATAGAAAAATATTGGGTGGTGTATTGTGAGCTAGAGACCATATGTTGAGGTTTACGTACGTTATCTTTTTAATTGTAAGCAGCCTCAATGTCTGAAGTAATGAAGAATGTGAGCACCATAATAATAAAATCATATAGAATCGGCCTGTTTTCTTCGAGAATTCTACGGAAAATGGATTTAGCATTTTAAGCATAAACTAAATTTAGCAATCATATAACCTACATATAAATTTGATATAGCAGTTTTAGCTTCCTTTTTTCATTTTAAATTAGAAAAAATGTTTCCCTTGCTACTACTACTTCTAAGATTATTATAGTGCCTACAACAATTAATTTGCACAACTTTATTATCTACTCTTCTAACATTCCAATCTATAAATCTAAAATAAGTTTTAATACATACGAGTCCGCAAACCACACCAGCACGTCGTTTCTAAAAAAATAAAATCAGCAGTTTTTTGCGGCAAAAGTCACAATTGACCGCTTTAATTTATTCCGCAAAAGTTAGGTGTTGATCAATGGCCACTGCCGCCGCGACGGTCTCGGAAAATAAATAAAAAATACCGTCTATTCGCTACCGCATATAAGAGCCATCGTAGTTTTGTTTTTCCACTCTTGGGTATTTGAATATATACGAATTTGGCTCCGTGTCAACGTATTATTTTGTCAATACATTTCAAACTAATTTAGAAAAGTTTGTATTGGTACTAATTTAGAAAAGCTAGTTATGACCAAATATATTTTGTTTTATAAAATTTAGTACCTATTAACCGAATTGGTGACAAACTCAAGACAATATCGATTTAAAGCGATTTTTTGGCTAAAATATTTGATGACACATGATACATGCATGATTTCTTTATCGCTCGGCAAAGTTTAAAAAGCCTCAAAAGTTACATAAAAACTCCCCTTAAAACTAAAGTCATAATGATTCAATCCGCACGCCAGCAACTGCTCTGAGCCGAAGTCCTAGTCTCACAGAGATCCACTTGTGCAGGGGTCCCTCTTGCCCTTGGTCCTTCTTGCTTAGATTGTAGTTTTTGAAATATTTTATAAGGCTGGAGCTATACTCATCTAAATGCCCGATAAAGTAGCAAAAACCTCTTGGTTATGTAGTAAGCACTGAAGATGTTTACTTCCTTATGTTCGTCCAAAAAAAACAAAACTTTAGAACGTAGCTGTATATTATCATATCCATCCGCATTTAGCTAGGCTGGAGCTCTGCTTGCCTTTATGCCCGGTGAAGTAGCAAACACCCTTAAAGCTAACTACCGTCCGTCCAAAAAAAATAAAAACATATATGTTTCCATCCGTAAAAAAAAGTATTATTTTTTGCATCTTGTTTGCATCATGATACACGTTGCACATTGCCTCTAATGAGGAAGTCAGTAAGCGGTAAGCCAGCCGCAGATTTAATGAGGTCATGGATTCAATTTCCGCACTTGGCAAGAATGTAACTGAGTTTTTATGTAGTTTAGAACGAAAGCAAGGAGTTTGTTAGTTTGGTACCCTGGAGAGTACAAAAGTATTGCACCTGATTTTTCAACAAGCCGGATTTCCGTCCCAGTGGACACGGCAAGTACGAAAACGAAGAGCACTGAGTTTGTGTTGTCCTTTTACAGTTTTCCAAGACAAATGAATCTCTCTGTTACAATATATTTTTAAACAATAAAATCTGTGGATTTTTAAACAATAAAATCTGTGGAGGTTGGCGAAATAAAGTCTTATACATCTTAATTGGGCTTATGAACATATATTGTAACAAAACGATCGTATTTCTAATTATGCTTCTTGAAATTGATTGTAGTATTTAATCCTATCCATCCATATGGATGGTAGGTATGGGTCGTTACGTGATTTTCGCGAAACGTAACGTAACTAGTGACTTTGAAGGCGAAACCTGTTTAGTAACTAGTTATTTGTCAAATTCTATTCAGTGATTCAACATGGTGTTACTGAAGTATTTGCGAAACGAAAATATAAATGGTTACCTACGTAATCGTTACAAATGTCACAAGCTTTAGGTTTTTGAACGAATTAGTTTTTGTAGCTACCATAAGCAGTTACATCATTAATGTTATAACGTAATACAAACACAAATAAAATTCCCTTCATACTTTATTCAGGCTTAGCATTGACTGCATCGAATGATTTAATAAAATGAAAGTTATGCAGGCGTGTTTAGAAGTTCATTTGATTGTATAGGTACGTGTATATACAATGATTTAAAATATTTACATTTAGATTTTTTTTTCTTTTTTTTTCTCTATTTACATTATTTCAATAGTCTAACACAATTATATTAAGTTTTTTATGTACTTACACTATTTCAATATTTGAACACTATTTAGTTTTTTTTCTCTATTTACACTATTACAATATTTTAATCTTAGATAGTTTTTCATCTATTTAAGTAGGCACAGAGCAGTAACTATTACGTGCGAAAGAAACGACATATTATACTCGCAACGTACTTTTGTTTCGTATCTCGCTTTTCATTCGAACACTGCATTGGTAATGTAACTAGTTACAAAAATCACTTGTTTATGTGTGACTCGAAACTAGTTATTCGGTTACATGCCCTGTAGCCAGTTATTGTAACTAGTGACGTGAAATAACGCTCATACCTAATGGATGGATGTTTGTTACTCTTTCACGCCAAAACAGAACAGAACGGAATTGGCTGGAATTATGCACCGGGATGGCTTATACGCTGGATTAACATATAGGCTACAAAAAATCACGCTCCGACCCACTGGCAGAGTAGTGCGGGTAAAACCGCGGGGCGCAGCTAGTAATCTTATATTGCATGGCTAGTTGAGTTTAACATTTATATTGTCGTCTCCTTGATGAGCTTAAATGTTAATGTAACGTTTTGATAGTAATACTGATGGCATATCGTTCTGTCAACTAGTCGCAATGATTAAAAATTACAATATATAACAAAATAAAGTTGATATTTTGTGCTGTTTGAGTTATTGGTAATTGAAAAAACTTACTTTACAACTGACCTTTTATTGGCATGTTTTATACCTGTGAATCACCACAGATGACGGGCTGCGATACTACACTTTTAGGTAAAGTACTAATTTTCATCGTCATCATCATCATCAGCCTGTTGTAGTCCACTGCTGAACATAGGCCTCCCCATCGATTTCCAGCGGGAACGATCGCTAGCGGCCTGCAACCACTGACTCCCTGCAACCTTTATGATGTCGTCGGTCCATCGTGCAGGTGGTCGTCCTACGCTGCGTTTGCCAGTTCGTGGTCTCCACTCGAGAACCTTTCTGCGTCAGTTCGTCAGTCCGTCAGTTCTTCGAGCTATGTGTCCTGCCTATTGCCACTTCAGCTTGCTAATCCGTCGAGCTATGTCAGCGACCTTCGTTCTACTACTAAGAATAGCCAAGTTGAATCCTAACCGGTTGTCGAAATTAATCATTATTTATCCACGTTTATAAGAAGAAAATTATGCTATAATTCCTAACATACCATACCGTACCAGTGGTTTATACATTACTGAAAAAGTAGATATACAAAACATATTGTTACAACCTTATGTTGAATTTGTATTCTCCTACCATCTAAATATTCATCTTAGTAGTAGGTATTTGTAGGATAACAAAGCTGGCACAAAGCAATTAACTTCAACACATGTTGGGTTCCGCACGGCGACACATCATTCGGTTTGCTCTAAAATCATGCTAATTAATGCCACCCTATGGTGCCCAACCCGAGCTTACCCGGTTTGTATGTACAGAGAAATCGAGTACAGCCTTTTTTCTGAGTCTTTTATATATATTCGTTTATATATTAAGTAATTTTTACTAATTATACTATTATTTACTAGATGTAACCGAGAGTTTTTGTTTTGTTTCTATCCGCGTTGGTTATTTGCAATTGAAACGTTCGTAACCACTAAGGCGGTACCCAACGGCAAGGTGGCAACCTCCGTGGCGTAGCAGTATTTGACTTGCTTTAAGTTTTGGAGGTCGTGGGTTCGATCCCCACACCGGACAAGAAATCTTTATGTAAATTCTAAGATATCTTTCCGGGTCTGATTGGTTGAGTGACTACCCTCTGTGCCTCGGAAGGCACTTTAAGCCGTTGGTCCAGATTGTTATAACATCATCTATTATAATCGTATATCAAGGAACGGGCAGCATCGTTTCTTTGTGTGGTACAACATAATACTGCGGTCAGCAATACGCCACGCGTAGTGACTATGGCAAATATCCTGCGGAAGAGGCCCATGTTCAGCAGTGACGTTGTATGGGCTAATGATGATGATCAATAAATATGTATGTACTTATAATATATAAATGCACCACTAACTTTCAAACTACATACAATAGCAATTATTAAACAACATTAAAGTAGGTTATTGTCTCTCGGGAAGTAAAAGGAAGGATACGGCGGAGATAGAAATGGAAGTAACGCCTGTAACTATCGGATTTGTAATCAGAAAAGGATTTCATGAGCTCAAGTTTTGAAATAAACATTAACACATATTGCTTTGAGATATTTATTTCATTTATAGGTATTTCGAAGTCAGATTTAGCGGTAGAAATAAATAAATTACACTGTATACATACATTGGCAGTTCCCAGCGCTTAGATTACTGGCGTTCGTAGGGTCTTCAGTGGGTAGACCCTCTCCTCGTGAGGAAATAACATTAGCGTGTAGAGGAATGGTTGGAGGTGTTCTTCTAAGTACAGAAGATGAACTTCTCATTTGTTGAGTAATTTGTTAGTGATCCGAATTTCTATTGGGCGATATAGCTTCCCCCTCGTCCTCCTGACTTGCACAGTACTCCCCTTAAATACTAAAAGTCATAATCCCTCAATCTCATCGCCAGCGATCGCCCTGAGCCGTGGTCCAAGCCCCACAGGGGGCGCCCTCTTGCGCAGGTTGCTTAGTTTGTAGTTTTTAAAACATTTATTAAGGCTGGAGCTGTGCTCGCCTTTATGTCCGGTGAAGTTGCAAAAGCCTCATGGCTACCTACGTAAGTCCAACCGAAAAAAAAATGGTATTCCTTATTATGAGTTATGGTATGGTAATGGTATTCCGTATTTAGTTTTGCTGCCAAGATTGGCTACATAAGCCATCTTCGAGCGCATGCGCGCCAAACCGACTAGGAGTCGAAGTGGTCGCCATGACCGAAATCGGTCGGATAGATCATCGATTAAGACTCATAATTTATAGTGTAATTTCGAGTAGCCTGGATACTTCTGACTTTAGACGGCGCTGCTAGTTTTCGTGTTGTTTATTGGGCAGGCCTAAACGTGCAATTAGACTAGTATTAAGAAAATAACTTTATTAAGCCTGAAATCGAAATAATGTGGATAAACCCCAAAGTCTAGGAGATCATTGAACATTTGCTTAATGCAAAATAAAGATGAGTCCCATATAGAGGTTACAGTTACAGCAAGGTATGGATACGGAAAAGGTCAGTTATTTATGTGTTTCTTAAGTGTTTAAAGGTTTTTAAAGTAAAATATAAATAACAACAAATAATAACCTGTTTTGTTTCCTTATCTTACATTTTTAATATAGGTACCTACTTACAGAACTGTGTACTGTTTTGCTATTGCTTCGAAATAATGAGAAGTTTTCGGAAAATAGGAACTAACGACGTGTTTAGAGTTTGTAGAAACCAATAAAACACAAAAATATTTACTCTATACAGCTAAGTATTTCTCATTTCGCAGCTTCATGGAATTTACTTCACGAGAACGTATCGTGTGCCGCATTACCTGCTTCCGTTGACAGTGGCATTATTGGGTGTCTATTTTGAGACAGATTTTTAGAAGAGAAAATTTTATTTTAAAAACATAAATCTTCGTACAGATATTTACATTATGAATTATTATAAAAATATGTGGAGGAAAGAAAATATTTTTTCAGAAACATTTTTGTCTCGTCGATTTATTTTGTTATCAACACATTTTTTCATTCTTTAGAATTATATCTCGCCTTTCTTCAAAACAAGGAATTGTGTCCAATAAAATGAAACTAATATTTAAGAGTCAAAGGGACAAAATAATTTTTCATATCTCAAATAAACAGTCAAATTGTATTTATTTATTTTAATGAATAGCATAATTCTAAGATGAAAATGAGATGGTAGATTTGTTTTACACTGTTCCTTGATGATCAAGATAAACTTAACTGTTAAATAATGTTTATGGATAGTTATCAGTAATTTATCAGAGAATTGAAAAGTCGGCAGGAAAAATTTACTTCACAACACATACACGAAACATCTCAAAAACGCCAAGCAGGAAAAATGACAAACCATTATCACGTTTCCTCGACAAATGTGTACTTAATTCGCCGTAGGAATGTCGTTTTAAAAATATTACCGAGCTATCGGTCTGCATAAACTTGTGTAGCCAAATGAACTGTACCATTTTGGATAGCGTCCAAAGTCGCACTGAAACCTACAATAAATATATGGAGCTATTTATGATTGTCAGTGAGTCGTTTATCGTGGGAATTAGAGCTAGTTCATGGTCAAAGGATTTAGAGCTTATGTTTTATATAATAGCGTTCAAAATTAAGTAACCTTTTAATACTTATGGAAGTTCAAGTTTTCCGATTCTAAGAGTATAAAAGCATAGCATTAGTACGATTAATTATCGTCTTGATTATTGGCTTCAATCTCATAGATTAACACAGTCAACTCTAAAATTGTTTTATGCTGTACTAACTTTCCACGTATGTGCAGTTTCACCCGCGTAACTCCCGTTCCCGTGGGAACTTCATAATGAAATAAATAATAATAGCCTAAAGCCTTCCTCGATAAATGGGCTATCTAACACTGAAATAAGAAGAATAGCTTTTATAAGTATACTTCGATAAGATTATCTACTGTTTTTTTTGGGTCCAATGTAGTTAGCCGCTAGGTTTACCGAACTCTAGCCTTATAAAAATTCAAAGGTCATCATTACCTTTGATATTTTTTGCGGAATTTGGTGCCGTACTGTCCAATGCGATGCGACGGTGACGCTCCAAATAAATGAATTTTGTTAGTTGTTCATGCAGTGCGGCCGCTGACATATGTTTATATGAGTTTGGTTTCACGAAATCGCCGTCACGTCACTCTAGCCGAATCGTGTGGGCCCGGCCTTATAGTTAGCGGGCTTCTCGAACTTTTGGTTTACGAGAACATCAGAAGGTTCACTGCAAACTAAGTTGTGTTAGGTGTGTGTGTTGTGTAGGGAGTAGTGTTTACTTTAGGGAGAAGAGTAGTACTCCGGTTTATGAATAAGATTGTTAGAGCCTCGTCAGGTAACAATAACAGCTTACCGAGTCAATTTATTATTTTTGCGACACAAAACGAATAAAGATTTCTATTGATGATAAAACAATATATCGATTCCTAGCGCAAAAGAACACAATCATAATTGCAACCGATCAAATCGTTTACATCATTCAATAAATAAATTAAGGGACCGGTTACACTGAATAGTTTTATATACAAAGTAATGGGTCGACATTAATTGGTACGGCCAGGTGGTTTAAATCAACTGCTGATTTGTTTGATCAATGCCGATCGATCGTCATATCTTTACAGGTACAACCGAAGAAGGATACGGCTTTCATCATCATCATCAGCCCGTATAAGGTCCACTGCAGTATTATGTTGTACCACACAAGGAAACGCTGCTGCCCGTTCCTTGATATACGATAATTATAGATGATGTTATAACAATCGGGACCAATGGCTTAAAGTGCTTTCCGAGGCACAGAGGGTAGTCCCTCAACTAACCAGTCCCAGAAAGAAATCTTAGAATTTACACAAAGATTTCCTGTTCGGCGTGGGGATCGAACCCACGACCTCCGAGATTTCATCATCATCATCAACAGCCCGTTGACATCCACTGCTGAACATGGGCCTCCTCTTTACAGACCTTGGCAAGCCAGGATCGTAGAGGGATTTTGCCATAATCACCACGCTTGGCAGACGGATTGGTGATCGCAGTAAGATGTAAACCTTGAGCTAATAGATGCTGCTGCCCATCCATCAGCCATATGTCCCTTAGTCGCCTTTTACGACACCCATGGGAAAACATGGGGTGGTCTATTCTAAGCCGGAAACCACACGGCATATAAAGCTCCGAGATTTAAAGCGAGCCAAATACTGTTACGCTACGGAGGTTGTACGGCTTTATTCATTTTTAATTGATAGTACCTTTAACCAAAAATATTTTTTTCCGCAGCAATGACAAAAAAATGATGTTGTATATACTTAAAGTATCGTCCTTGTGCTAGATTTCAGCAGCTTGAATTGTTATAATAAACTGATTGTTTCGAATTGTTAAAATATTCAAATAACAAAAATGATATTAAATTTTCTCATTGTGTAAATTAAGTGGTTGCAACCATACATACAAACACATAATTACTACAAATCTTAATACACATCATCATCATCATCACCAGCCTGTTGTAGTCCACTGCTGAACCTCCCCCATCGATTTCCAGCGGGGACGATCGCTAGCGGCCTGCAACCTTTATTAGGTCGTCGGCCCATCGTGCAGGCGGTCGTCCTACGCTGCGCTTTATACACAAATAAATACTTATCCCAAATATTAATCATTATTTATTAAATAATTATAACAAATTATATAGAAGAATTGCAACAAATTATATTAAAGGTATCCTATTCCTAGCAGATCATTTGATAAAGAACAGCAAAATATAATTCTGTTCAAAAAGACTTAAATCTTTGTTCAACGGGTCAGACCTGACAACTTATTCATATTGTTAAGATATTTTCCAGAAAACTTTAAAATACCCGCGCTCTAGAGCCTTTGCCTTTTAACTTGCACTCGTAACGGATATTTTATTTCAAGAGATCAAAATGAAAGCATAAAATCTTATAGCATATTTCAATTTTGTAAGTCGATTCATATTTTTGAGTCAGCAAAAGTTCGGAGGTTTGGTTTGAAATTAAAAAGGTAACTAATTTAGATAAAGTAAAATCTTATAAAACGTAAGGTGAGGGAACTGAGTATCCATTTAAATTGCACACGGCTTATAGTAGAACAGGCGTTCATAGGTTAAAAGAGAAACTACTTAATAAGGTATCTTTCTTGTAATTGAGTTTTACAAGCGGCGAACTCTGACAAGTGTACAATGTATTTTAAATATTTCAGGGTGTCTTTATATGTAATACTAGCTGCACCCCGCGGTTTTACCCGCATTACTCTGCTCCAGTGGGTCGAAGCGTGATTTTTTGTAGCTTATATCTTAATCGAGTCTGAGTCTGAATCTGGTGGTAGCCCTGTTGTCTAAATACGACGAAAAAACATTTGCATTCTGTACTCTTTCTCTATTTAAATTATGCCGCGTTATTTTCATTATAAGTCTGGTTTTCGTTTCTTGGAGGCAAATATAACGTGACCTTATATATCCCGTAAAACCCAGACTTACAGAAGAGGGAGAGGGGGTCGAGTGATATATATCCAATCAAAAGTCTTACCGGAGGCTGATTCATCGGCTTCCATGCATTTTTTTCTTGATTTTGCCATACAAATAAAAAGCTCATAATAAACGTTCGGGTACAGATTATAAATCTTGCAATCAAACCCTCTTATCGAATGGGCAGTCTCTAAGTACGATTAACTATTTCCGTTTGAAAGTAGTTTGCAGTTAATCACCATTTCAATTTAGGAAACATTTTCTACCAGTAGATTTTTCGTTCACTCTTACTTATTCACCGGTTTGTTAATGATGTCCGTTCCACCATAACTTTCTACTACCACCAATTTTACTACTTTTTAGGGTGTACGCGTGTGTTGATGCTTCTGTCCTGTTCTGTGATAAGATTCTTCTCTTATCACAGAACATATTCCACTTGTCAAAAGCATGTACGAGTAGTATACAAATACATATATATAACAATTTACTTGCAAGATGTTTTTTGTGTTCCATGTATGTTGGCCTGATGCAGTTTATAAAAACCTTTGTAATGTATATCTTAATTCAGCAACTACTTTTTTCAGTGTGGGTCCACAGTGATCTTAATTTGAGGTTTGTACATTTTTTGTGTTCTTAACACCATTTCCAATTATATAATGATACTACTAAGTATAAGTTATACCATAAGCATTTCTTTGCCTAAAATACTCACCATCAATACCAACAGAACTTCCCTACAAATTGAATATCTGAAAAACTGTTATTGCTATACCTTAGTGTTTGAAAAACATCGGTTGTTTGTGGAAAACCACCCATTGATTGGTTCAACACTTTTGCCGTGTTCTGGCAGACGAGCCGCAGTTTCGTTGCATTGCATTTGAATATTTTTCCACTTCAAACTGTTCCACGGTTAATAAACTGTTTGAGATGAATCTTTCAAGCATTTTATTAACCATTTTACCCGATTGAACAATTTAAATTGCGTCTAAGTGTTACCAATTAAACATGTAGACATAAAACTTAAATATAGCTTCGGTAATGACTAGTATATCAAGTGCTCTTAAAGGTAGCTTTTAGAGAAATGGAAGGAAATCTATTACATAGTAAGTTCTCGGGTAAATTTATGTTCGGATGTGCTGGAATTCGATTTCAAAGTTAACGTTTCCATTTTAAATTATAATATGAACCAATTCCAAGCTTTTTGGATTTTGGTGTAAATACTGTCCAAAACATCATAATTTTAGGGCCTTCTTCAATAATGACATTTCACATAATCTTTCCAATCTTTTTATAGCTGCAGTAATCTCAAAGAAATAAAAGCGTAAAAAATCAAGGGTTTCGACATGATACCCTATTTGGCACATCATTATATCCATCCATAAATCGTGCCTCATCCTTCCCCATCACTAGGTGTAGCCAGCTAAAATTTATGTCGACATTTGGTACAATTTGTTTTGGCTGTCAGTACAAACACCTCGACAGAAGCAAACTTGATGAGATTTTTTTAGTTTTATCCTTCAGAATATACCGCCTATGAGATGTTTTACAGGCAGGGTATTCTATCCCAAAAAATTCCCTGTGGACAACATAGATTTTATGATATTTTATTATTAAGCTTTCGAGGTACAATGTTCCAAATAAATGTAAGCGATGCTTTAGTATAATGTTATTTTTGTGGTAAAGCTGATCTTGGGATTAATTAATAGCAGTATTTTTATGACGGACACATATATGTATACATAGCTAGCCACGACTACGCTACTTCACCAGGCACAAAGGCGAGGAGTGCTCCAGCCAAGTCGCAAGGTACCTGGGAGCCCTCAACAAATCAGCGGATTCAAAGAAGCATCCGAAAGAATTAAGTAGGTAGGTAGGATGATGATACTTCTTATCTTTGAGGGAGGGTACTACTTCTACATACCCTTCTACTGGCGCCAAGATGTTTCACTTTTCACAACGGTAGAGGGAACTTAAAAAGTGCGAATCGGACTCGCGCACGCAGGGACCATTTTCAAGTGCCTACCTGTTACCATTATTAATATCAACCAAAAAAACGCAAAATAAAACACGTTTTTCGTATGGGAGCCCACATTAAATAAATATTTACCTAATTAATATTAATTTTGTTTTTAGTATTTTTTGTTATAGAGGTAACATAAGTACGTCACTTGTGAAAATTTCAACTGTTTAGCTATGACGGTTCTTGAGATACAGCCTGGTGACAGACAGACATTGGTAATAGGGTCCCGTTTTATCCTTCGGCTACGGAATTCTAAAATGGGCTCCAGCCCAGTAGTACTACAGATCACATAATAATAACGTTCTAGATAACTTCAACTTACGAAACATCTAGAATCAGCTTATTAGTATAAAACATGTTTAAAAGTTTGAATTTATGTAGCTATGAGTTTCAATTCAATTTGCATAATATCTGGTACATATCCTGAACTAAAATTGGTTTTATTTCATCTTGTTTATTCACAAACTATGCTAACCTATGCGGAAACCGCGCACAGGAGCTAATTATAAACAGTTTTGAATCATTCCAAAATGAATGTCAAACTATGCAGTTTGACATTCATTTTGGAATTATTCAATTGTTATTTGTTGGCAATTATTTGGTGGCACAAAATTAGCAGATATAGTTAAATTATTTGCGGAAATACTAGAATGTTTTGCAGGAATTAAATAGTTGGTTATTTTGTCATTTTGATATTTGATGGTTATTATTAAGTTATTAGTTTAATCGAAATTGTTCGGGTTGTATAAGTGTGCGGCTTAAATAATTATCCGTGTTGGTCATGATTTGAATGTGACATGTTTCTGAATTGCTTTCGATATGTTAAACCGATATTTCTTTTTCTGTTGCTGAGTCCGTCAAGAGCCGTACGGCCGTAACCGAATGTGAATGTGACTAAATATGAACTGTAACTCCTTTGTATATGTCTCAATTTCTTATGTCAAATGGTAAAATGTTGTCCGTCAAGGGCGGTTCTTTTCGTTTGAATCGTACCATAGTCATCAAGCTCAGCATGATCAGGGTTGATGACCGCAGTGAACGCTGCTACCTTATACACAATTAGAAGATGTTATGCCAATTGGGACCACCTTAAAGAGCTTAACTTGCTTTTACTCAAAGCTTCCGATCTTCTATCCGATTACATTTAATTTTAACAATGATCCTTAGTCCGATAAAAAAAAGTTCGGATATCAAACCCACGATGACGCCATAGGCCATGGAGATTGCATTGTGGCGTACTTATAAATTGTAAAAATGAATCCAGAGCAATTATATAAGTTATTTCATATATGAACATTTATTCAACGTCCGGTGACAATGTATTTATGTGAACCACGCATAGCTGTTCTGAGTCTGGGTGTGCTTTATGTCCGTGAATTATGTGTATTTAAATTCCCCCGCAAAGCCGCAATATAGAGATAAATTTTGCTAGTGTGGGAGTTGTATTTTCAAATATATGTATTACAACAAATGGTATTGTATCTTTTTAATATGATTTGTAGGATTATCTACATATATTTTACCTAACTAAACTTTAACAATATTAAAAATAAGAGAAGCAATTAAAACATTTCGAATTGCCTTTAATTAATGGTATTAGAATTGCATGTTGAAGCTGTTACAATTGCAATTAAGTTTATTTAAATTTAACCATTCGTTGGTGTCGGTCCAGACTGTACATTTGTAAGGTACAGTCGAGTGCAGTTGAACAAGTATTCGTTTAATAATTCAGCCGAACGACAGCGCTCAGACGGAATAACATTCGCAAACATTGAACTTCCCCCAACTTAAACTAATTCCAGTTGCTTTAACTACAAAGTTGAATTTCTTTTGTAGTTGGTGTTTGATAAAAGTGCTTGTATTTGTTCAGGTAATTTTTGAAGCGGTTCCTTTTTTATTTTTGTCTAATTATACTGTCAGTTTATTAGTAGTTAGTTAGTAACCTTAAACCTCTGCCACTTATAGATACGTTTTGGTACGTTGTTACGAATATACGTAAGTATTTTGAGAATAAAGGATTGTTGATTTATAAAAGATTTTTTTTACAAGAATAGAAAGAAATATACATTTTTAGTAGCAAAAATAATATAATGAACAACATTAATCAACAACCTTCGTAGCGTAGCGGTATTTGGCTCGCTTTAAATCTCGGAGGTCGTGGGTACGATCCCCACGCCAGACAAGAAATCTTTGTGTCAATTTTAAGATTTCTTTCCGGGTCTGGTTGGTTGAGGGACTACCCTCCGTGCCTCGGAAAGCACGTTAAGCCGTTGGTCCCAATTGTTATAACATCATCTATAATGTAGGTATATCAAGGAACGGGCAGCAGCGTTTCCTTGTGTGGTACAACATAACACTGCGGTCACCAATCCGCCTGCCAAGCGTGCTGACTATGGCAAATACCCTCCCTCGGGAGGAGGCCCATGTTCAGCTGTGGACATTATACGGGCTGATGATGATGATACATTAAATTAATATTATAATTCTAATCAGGTTTTAATCTGTATTGTTACCTACAATAAAACAGCATATTTCAAGCAAACTGTAATGTAGATATGTATTGGGAAGGAGCCGTTCTGTCGGATATTTGCCATTTTGTTTTTGACCATAATTGAAAATTTATCCAACCACGATATTTAATAAGGTGCTTTTCTTTTGTTTTGCTGTCCCAAAATTCCTTTCAGTCACTTTTTTGCACAAAAATAGTATCTCTCCGGCATGGGTTCCAATACGTACTTTTTCTAGGCCCTGACAACAAAAGCCCTACAGAAAAATCTTCTGAATCAGCCCTCAGCCCAATCAGACCTGACACACACAAAGAAGTTATATATAAAGACGTATACTTAATGTCATTTGCCCGTTCAACGAATCGATTACGTTTCCGTTTATCTATGTCAAGTGTCATTCAGGATTGACAGCGACGATGCGATTGGAAATACCGTAAAATCTGCCACTTGTGGAGCCACTAATCTTCTGTGACAGCTGTCACACTCGAGGTTATCCTACGAGCGATATTTATTTGATCTAAAAATTTTAGATAAACAATTAATGTTTATGTGAGAAAGTTTGATATGAAAGGTAATGATTGTCTTAAACTTGTTTATCGTTTTGGGCATATTTAAGCATTTATATGAATTGTAATGAAATGAAATAGTTTATTAGTAACGTAGACGAATAATTCGCGCTCGTTATACGTCATTTACAATGCATAACACAATGCAAGTTCATTTTTTTAATTTACTTAATTTAAAATTATATTAATTAAGAACAATATTTTTTACATTATATACAGGTCTTCAGTAAATGGTACAACTTAACTGTATGGTTACTTATGTTAAACTACTATTTTGTAATGTTATTTTCAAAATCAATAAAATATATATAGATAAATAAAATAAAATGAAAAATTGTCGTGAACAAAACGAGTATACACAAAATAATAATAATAAGTCACGTGGTTTGAGAAATTAGATCAACCAGCGCGGGCTGGGATAAGTATTAGGAGTGAGGCGTATTTATCGGAACAGTTTAAAAAAACAGGTTTTTAAAAGTAACAACATGGAACAGGTATCGCAAAACCAAAAATACAGTTCCTGCCTGTTTCGCCTGTTCCACAACCTACAAAAGACCAACATTGCCATAACTGGTGTGTGAGGTATGGTCTTCTCTATCTTGCTTACGGATATTTACATTAGAAAAAGAGAGATACAAACGAAACTGACCTGGAACATTTCGGAACAAACTGTTTTCTCTTCCAACTTATTGTAATAAAAGAGATAGCATCTGTTCCTGTCTGAAACAGTTTGGAACATGCTCTTTTCTCTTCTGACCTATTGTAATAGAAAGAGATAGCATCTGTTCCTGTCTGAAACAGTTTGGAACATGCTCTTTTCTCTTCTGACTTATTGTAATAGAAAGAGATAGAATCAGTACCTGTCTGGAGCAGTTCGGAACATGCTCTTTTCTCTTCTGACTTATTGTAATTGAAAGACATAGCTAAACTAGGTACTATATTATAAAACTGTTGCATTCAAAGAGTCTTTGGTTGCAATGGAACAGTCTGTTATTTTGGAACAGGTTTTTGGAACTGTTTTTTTCTTGGAACTGGAATAGGTGAAACAGGTTTCTAATTTTACCTGTTACAGACCACCTCTAATAAGTATATAGAGTACTTATAACAAAAACACTATTTAAAAAATTATATGAATTACAGTCATTTACAATAAGGTATAAGGTTTAATTAAAACTTAGATTAAATTAACTCGTCACTTCATGAATGTTTCCCTTGAACCCGGGGGTTTAATAAGCACGTTTTCCTCTTGTTGTCGCTACCTCCTTGATAAATACTTACGGTACAACTGTCTATTCATCTTTGCAATGGGTTCATGATGGACATGAAACGGATACCACAGAACAAGATGTAGATAACCTCCGTTGCATAGCGGAATAAGTCGCGGAAGTCGTGGGTTCTATCCCCATGCCGGACATGAAGTCTTTGTGTAAGATTTAAGATTTCTCTCTGGGTCTGGCTGATTGCGGGATTACCTACCGTGCCTCGACAAGGACGTGAAGCCGTTGGTCCCGATCGTTACAACGTAATCTGTGACAATTGGGGATATAGGGAACGGGCAGCAGCGTTTTCCTGTGTGTGTGTTATTACGTATTCACCAACCCGCATGCCAAGCGTAGAGTAGCGCATGACTATGTCAAATTGGCAAACCTTCCCTTCCGAGAAAGACCATGTTCAGCAGTGGACATTATACGCTTTTATTCCATTTACGTTCACAGCTGACCGCATACGGACTAATACACTACCGTAAAAATTACGGATGAACACTTCATCAAACCCGTGTTGGAGCCATCTGATGTTACAGTCTTAGATTTAACACTTTTTTCTAGCCTAGCGCGGAGATTTAACCAACGACCACCGAGACTGAAAGCGTAACTTGTACCGCTGCATCTTGCAGGTTATATACTTCATTTTTCCAATAACTCCATTTAGAACTCAATTCCGTGACTAACAACAAACAAAGAGTAATTTAAAACAAAGCTGGCGACCGACGCCGGAAGGTTGCGGATACACTTCACTTTAATTCATTCCAAGCAAAGCAACACTGTGGAATATTAAACAGATACTCTATTCATCTTCGTAGCGCGACCTAGATACCTCCAGCCTCTTTAACAAGCCCGTAAATATGGTATACTTGAGTATAAGCTGTGAAGTAGGCGGGTTTTTTGTGAGTCTACCCGTTTTCGTGTCAATGCGAATGGATGACCTAGGGAGATTACCCTATGAGTATTTTGTGTAGGTTTAGTGATTAAAATCTAAGGCTTTTGTGTATAATTTATACTATAATCTTGATTTATAGAGGCATCTTATGATTTTTTTTATAAATAGTGTTAAATCAAATAATAGGTCTTTACCTATGAAATTGCCGTAAAATCGATGAAAATGTAACACTAATCAGTAAACAAATGACTACTTTTGGAAAAATAATGCAATGTTTTTAAAATAAAATTAATTTGAAATTAAAGCCTTAGCCAAACAAAAATTATTATGATTTGAAATGGCCAGTACTGAAGACCTAATATTATGTTGTATGGGTTTTCGTTCCAATAGTGTTACGTGAGTTACGTCAAATATTAAATTGTCTGTATTTTTGTTTCAGGTAATCTTCAAAATCATTTTTCGTTTGGCAACTAGCAGAATATGTCGGTAATCTAATGATGACAGAATGTGTATGTGTCGCTTCTTTTCTATCGACTTAATCCTACTAATATAATAAACGTAAAATTTTGGATGGATAGGTTTGTTACTTTTTCACGCAACAAGTACCTACTGGATTTAGCTGATATTTTACACAGGCATCGCTGGAGTAAGGCAAGCCGGATCAACATGTAGGCTATAAAGAATCACGCAACGATCCACTGGAGCAGAGTAACAGTCCAACGCGGGTAACGCCTCGGGGCGTAGCTAGTAATTCTTTAAATTAATACTAATATTATTGAAGAAAGATTTGATTGTTTGTTTGCGTTAGGCTCCGAAACTACTGGACCGATTTCAAAAATATTTTCACCATTAGATAGCTACGTTATCCAGCAGTAACATAGGCTATATAAAATTATAAAGTTCCCACGGGAACAGAAACTATGCGGATGAAACTGCTTGCGGGAACCCATAAAAATATACCACAGAACAAGAGGTAGATAACCTCCGTGGCGTAGCTGTATAAGTCGCCTTTTTTAAGAAATCTTTGTGTCAAAATCTAAGATTTCTTTCAGGGTCTAGTTGGTTGAGGGTCCCAATTGTTACATAAGCTATACAGGGTTATTTTTAAACATTACACTGAGTGAATTTACAAGGACACCATACAAAGTAATATGTTATAGGAAATAATATAGCCAGTTGGTGTTTTCACTACTGCATTGGGATTTCTCCTGTAATAGTAGATGTAAGGTTGGTTATAAATAATAAATAAATAAAAATTAACAACCTTTCAGGGTTAAAGGACTGATGATTATAAACAACTTTTACTATGGGAACATCCCTGAAATCGTGAAAAATTTATCAGCTGTTTTATACATTTTGTCGAGGTAAGTAGGTAAACATAAATGTATGAACCAGCTGATTTTTCTTTCGCGCTTTCAGTGTTGGTCCAATAGTGAAAGTTGCTTATAACCATCAGTACTTCCACCCCTGAATGGTTGCTAATGTTTGAAAAATAACCCAGTATAAAATTATAACAGGAACTATGCAAATGAAACCACGTATCGTATAAATTATCTATTAATGTTGCCTACATTATTCTGAATCCTTTTATTAGTATAGGTTACTACGAATATTACGTATTGAGCAAATTGTTTCAGAAACAAAAAAGTCTTTAGCCAAAAATAACATTTTAAAAGTAGATCAGGGTCAATAGACCATATTAAAACCTCATTAGTGTTATAGTAACTGTTGCACGTTATGTTTTTTTCGGACTGACATTTATTGATTCAACCACGCTTTTGCTACTTCACAAGCAAAGAATGGAGTATAGCCTTAGTAAATTGCAAGTTCCTGTTATCAAAAAGCTTCGTGCAAACTTATGATGTATCTGCAAATGGAAGGAATAGCTAGAGAGCTACTAGACCCTCCGAGTAAGGGTCTTAATTTAAGGCTGATGATGTGCTGGGCTTATGTATGGCAGGTCATGGTTATCACCCTTAGCGTGCTATGAATCATCATTGTACAAATTTATAGCCTTACAAGAAGACCGTTACCCTGAGGGTTCAGTAGATTAGAATGTGATGTGCTTGTAACGTGTCGTTCATGACAGGTATAGTTTTTGAAAACAGATCAACTGCTTCGAAGATAATCTAGAACCAACAGGTACTTTAGCTAGCTACTGCCCATGACTTCATCCGCATCAAATAAGAAAAATGTTGTTTTAGTAAAAATAGCAAGAATAATAAAGCAATTTGATTTCATACTTATAATATCAGCTTTCTACCAGTAAGGTCCCATCTAAATCGGTACTATTATTTTTGAGATTAATACATGGACAAAAAACAGACAGACGAAATAAAAATGGCACATATTAAAATATACAATATTAAATATCTAGCAGTGAAAGTCCCGTCAAAATTAGTCCAGCTGTTACTGAGATTAGCCAAAACGGACAGACAAATATTTACTCAAAAATTGTGACTTTGATTTAAAAAAATGACACTGCCACTTTATTTATTTCTTTACACACTACTGTATAAAATTAATATTTCACATGAAATCGTGTCGACTTTACAGTTCCGGTTACGTCATCAGTAAGGAAACATAGATACGATCTAACGTCCGTTGTGTCCGATTATCAGACGATTTAACATCACCAGCTATAACTTGCTGCTACTTTTTACCTGTTAAAATAGTGGCGATGAATAGCAGTAACACCAGCAACAAGATAACGTTTTAATTGAAATAGCTACTAGTACTAGTTAAGGATTGACAGATAACGGGATATCTTGGTCGTTTTAGAGCTAGGACGTGGTTTGTTTTTTAGATTGTGTTATCCGTTCAGGAATTTTTGTGGGTTTAAATAGAAGTGGATTGTGTTATCTGGTCGGGTTCGATGAGTTCTTAGTACAAGTATCGTTTTATATTAGGAATAAAGGCGGCAACATATTGTTAAAAAGCGACGCGATATGATAAAACGCGACGCGTGTTGAGTCGAATCAAATGTATTGTTTTCTATATACCCGAAGCACACTATGAACACGTCGCGTCGCGTCGCGTCGTGTGTTCATATTGAAATTCGTGCGTCGCGTTTTAACAATATGTTTCCGCCTTAAAGTGTGTCGATTTAAATAAACATGGTTTCAATGGTATGGCTACATAAACAATTGAAGTATTTGTTCCAAAAAAAAACCAGTAAGCTTGCTTGCAGAATGTCTGTTTATTTTTTATATGACTATCTTACCGCGCGGTTTAACCGTAGATCCCGTTTCCGTGATAACTTCATCACTAAATATAGTGTATGTTACTCCTGTATACGTACAGTAGCTATCTAACTGTGAAAGTTTTTTTTAAATCGGCCCAGTTGTTTCGAAGCCTGTTCAATGCAAACAATCAAATCTTTCCTCTTTATAATATTAGTATAGATATATAAGTTAACTGGAGATCTATATAATAAACATACATATCTACAAACAAACATTTCCTTTAAATTAACTTTCCAATACATTCATGATACCTACCTACCTATTCCAAATTCGTTATTACAAGCAATATTCTATGCCAATATCATGCAATATTAACATCCAATATGCATGTTATCGTCGTTTAGGACAAGCTTTTCAATTATGATTTAATCTATCGTACTGATAAAATCTAATTTGACAGTTATTCTATACGAAATCTGTCAAAGTTTAAATTTTGACTGATCTGTGGAATGCGAAAATTGTTTAAATAGAGCAATTATGTTATGTACGAAAAGGCCAGTGTTATTAGACAACCTCCGTAGCGTTGGCTCGCTTTAAATCTCGTAGGTCGTGGGTTCGATCCGCACGCCGGACAATAAATCTTTGTGTAAGTTCTAAGATTTCCTTTCAAGTCTTGATGGTTGAGGGACTACCCTCCGTGCCTCGGAAAGGATGTAAAGCCGTTGGTCCCGATTTATCATTGTTTAACATCATCTATAAAAATCTTATATCAGGGAACGGGCAGTCGCTCGCTCGTGTTACAGCATTGTACTGCGGTCACAAAAAAACCCTCCCTCGGGAGGAAGCCTACGTTCAACAGTGGAAGTTATACGGGCTGATGATGATGATATTACATATAGCGGCCGAAGCCGCAATGTGCGACGCCGCAACGCCCTATCCAAGCGATGCATAGGGCGTCGGACTTGCGATCATGTGGTCACCGGTTCGATCCCCACCCATTGCACTATCGAGATGAACCCACTCGTATCACAAGCATTTTAGCTTAACACGAGAGGTTAACAAGAACACTAGTAATGTGCAAAAACTCTGCTAGTAATCTTGAAAAGAAAAAAGGTTTTTTTGTGTTAAAAAAAACTACGTAGTATGTACGAGCATCGCCACATGATATTAATTGTTTCAGTTTTTATCTAACTAAGCATTATTAAAGTGCCGATGACTCGCGTACATTTGCTGACTAGGCTATTGCTCCCGCCACAAATAACCTACATTTCACCGTATAAAATAATATGTTTTAACAATCTTTAGCAAAATCGCAACAATACTATACCCAATGAAATAAAACTCATTTAATTCCAGATACGAGTTTCAGATGACCGAAAGCGCAACCCAAATATGTCACCTGTAGTTATATAAATGATATCGGGATATATCGTGTAGTACAAAAAGTATGGAACAAATTAACGAAGTATGCTGTGGTTGCATTTAGCCGTGGGGTAGGTTTAAAACTACGATTGGCAGTGCCGATGAACTTTGAACGTTATTGCGTTTAGAATAAAGTTAAAATTATTTTACAACTGCTGGTCACGAGGCTTGAAACGACACATATATTGCTACGGCGTAGTCGACTACGTCGTAGCATCGTACTAATGTAGCCTAATACTTAAGTATGTTAAAAACGAGTTTGCATGTATATACATACAAACTCAGATCTAATTGAACTGATTCGTTAGTTTATTTGATATAATCCTACAGAGCGTTCTCCGTGAACTCAGAATCTTGAAATTTCGTACGAAGCAATGTCTTGTAGCACAGATGAACGAAAAATTGCGAAAACCGAAAAAAATTAGTAATATCTTATATCTAATAAAAGCAGATTTGTACGGAACTGGTGTGCGAGTCCAACTCGCACTTGGCCGGTTTTTTATATCCATAAAACCCTTCTTTACGAGTTACAAAATTACAAAAAGAAATAATCCTGAAACGGTCTACTCGGTCTCAAGTTTTGGACTTACTTGAAACTGGTATAGATTAATCCTACTAATATTATAAATGCGAAAGTTTGTTTGTGTGTATGTATGCATGTTTGTTACTCTTTCACGCAAAAGCTACTGAATGGATTTAGCTAAATGTTTCCACGCGTATAGTTTATAAACTGGATTAACATATAAGCTACAAAATATCACGCTCCGACCCACTGGAGCAGAGTGACGCGGGTAAAACCATTTCCCTTAGATAGAAGCTTACTAAATTCATGTGTCTCCTAAATTTCCTAGCTTAATTAGTACAGTGAAGGTACTGAATACATTCAACTAACAAGGCGTACATTTAACATATCTCTGTCGGATCTTCATGTGTATCACAGAACTGACGTTGTACGGAATAATTATACATTCAGTACTTTAATTAAGCAATCTTAGTGTGAATTAGAGTGAAATATCGTCATTTTAGTTTTTACACTACGTAACTCATTTTTGGCGGTTACGAAATTTTGATGCCATTTTATGAAGACCTATCGTTTCAGCCAAAAGGAAATACACTTTTTCCAATAGACAAAAAACCGTGTAAAATTATGTATAAAGTGAAATGGTATGGACTACCCACCGTGCCTCGGAAAGCCGTTAAGCCGTTGGTCTCAAATGTGTCATGATATTAGTGCGTTCAAGCGAACTAACTCTTCAACTTTATATATTAGTCTAGATATAAGCTATCTTGGCATGGCTTAAGTCCATGACATAAAAAAACAAAACGGAAACATCAAGCTGCTCCCGCAATACTCCAAAAGCCAACATTCAATAAAGAAACGTTTAACGAAATGTGTTAAACATTAGTCACAATAAATTCGTTTAGTCCAATAGGTACGTCCGCATCGCGTGACTGTCGCAAATAAACTGATCGCGACGGCCGCGTGGCTTCAAACTACCCTCATGTCCCAATTGGCCTTCGACATGGGCGTAATAGTAGGTAGCAGATGAGGGCAGCCTATGCCTGCTCGCCTATGAATTCTGATCTTACTTGTACAGTAAGTAAGATTAGAGTTCATAAGGGAGCAGCTGCCCTCATCTGCTACCTTCTTATTACTTTACTTTTTCAGCCCGTTGTCGTCCACTGCTGAACATTGACCTTCTCTTAACAGGGTTTGGCAAGCCAGGGTCGTTGAGTTATATTACCATAACCACCCTGCTTGGCAGGTGGATTGGTGTTAGCAGTTAGATGGTGAGTATCCTTGAGCTGATAGACGCTGCTGCCCATCCATAAGCTCTATGTCCCTTAGTCGCCACTTATGACACCCTTGGGTAGACATGTAGTGGTTTATTCTAAGTCGGAAACCACATGGCATTATATCACCATAACTTAACTCTGATCTAGTACCAACTATTGTCACACATGCATATGCATTTGCATGACTCACGCACAGGCACACAATATTAATCAATAAAGTTGGCTGTTGGCTCTTATTGCTTGAAAAAATATAGTTTTACCCCACTCTTGGCCCAAAGCTGGGTACGCCCTTGGCCTTATGAAACCATAGTTGACAAACAAAAGTATTATGCATGTCTGGGAAATATCGTTTGTTTTCACTGTGGCGATGTCGAGCTATTGCAGTGTAATAGAATATTCAGTAAATACAACCTGTTTTGCATGTTAAGAATCATAAGAGTGGAAATAAAAGATATGGGCGTACCAAAGGTATGGGAGTTTTTTGAATTAAGAAGAAATGCACTCCTGGCATCTCCTGCTGTATTTGCGTTCTATTGCGATAGTACCGCGAGAAGATGGCTTGCACATGAAAGCCCACTGACTGAACTTACAAAATCCAGTGTTTGGGAAACTGGGAACAGCACTGGCTGATTTTACCGGACTTGGGTGCCACCCAGTGGAAGGCGAAGGAAGCGTGTTATCTGGAACACGTTACTGTTTTTGGAAAAGCGTTAAAAAATAGCTTGTTCCGAAGTTGAAACACCATCATCAGCCTGTGCAACGTCCACTGCTGTACATGGGCCTCCGCCCGAGGAACTATCAGAGGAAAATGTGTAACTATATTATGGTTTGAAATATTATCATGCAGTAGAGTTCGTTATTAAATGACAGGTCGGCCTTGACACTATTTACAAATAAGACACGAAAACAAGACAACGGTTGGGTGTACGAACCTTTACTGTTAATTAAATTCTGATTGAATTGATAGAAGATGAGAGTAAAGTATCCAATTTGTTATTCAAAAAGTGTTCGAAATATGGGTTGTATTTACGGAAATTAAATGCTAAATAAGAATTGAAATAAATATTATATTATTTTAAATACCTATTAAAAAAATACGTTTAGCATTATTTAATATATTTCTTTTTGACACACAAACGTTTGTGTAGGTATACGTTTGTCAAAATATTATTTCAATTTATAATTGGCATAATATTTAAAATCTATAAACATGGTAAAAACGAATAAGTTATATTTTCTGATAGATGAATTAACAATTTTTCTGAATCTGTAATTATAATTCTAAATTCAACTTCAACGATTGAAACAGTTCGTAAACGACAAAGTAGATTTGTATTACTCAATGCAAGACGTAAAATGTCAATCAACGTAAAAATATTTTTATATTTAGGTAAACTTTAACATTAAAACATCCGGTTCTTAATTGCAGCATAATTAGAAACTGAAGAAATAACACGTTTTGAGTCGTATAAAATTAATTAATATGCAGGCAACTTTATGTCACTACCTTGAGGCTTTTAACATAAAAGGTATATTTTTAATAGTACTTATAACATAAATCATATTATGTAATAGCTTAATAAACGTTTGTATTTCAGTTTAGTAATCATTAAAGTCCTGTTTTAATTTCTGAGCATGATAATGAACGGTGTGACCGGAATAATTGAAATACGTTTAACATCGACTTTAGCAAGAATAAAACGTAAGAAAACACTATAAAAATTTATGTAGCAGGTTATTATAAATTAGTAAGTTTTCAGATGCTTTGAGGTTTCCTATCAAGTCTGTGACTTTAAAATGTAAACGCTGCTACTCGTTAATTTATTCGGTGATTAAATCCAGGCAAATTGTCTCAAGCGTCATCGTGGCCGATATTGAGTTATATACCTTATGACTAGGTTACATAAGGTATATAGTTCAATGTCAACTATGATGTCGCTTAAGTCAATTATCCTTTTACACCTCGATATAATTAATAATAGGTATTTAGAAAACAGCACAATAATATGTTACCGGAATATAAACAGAGGCAGAACATTATTTACAATTAGGTTTTGAAACAAAAACTCTGATTCAGGCCGCCCATTGTTAATGTCTCCATTGTTCGCGCGATTGTTACTATATGTAAGGTATAAGGGTAGATTACGGTAAACCTCTTTACCAGAATAAAAGCTATAGTATAATAAACGGTTGTACCATAGTGAACAAATAATTTAAAAGTTTGTTATGAGCACAATTTATTATTTTTGTGATGTCTTCTATCAATTCTCGAATTAACTAGTTCAATAATTTATTCACTTAAGACGACAGCCTATTCAAATGTTCTTAGTGTTCTCAATAGAATCCTCGGATTATTGCTTTCCAAGGCATGGAGGGTAGTCCCTTAACAAACCATATCCAGAAAGAACCGGGACGTCCAGTGTAGCTATCGAACCCCCCAGTTTCGTTACTTCTTTGATTTTTGGTCTATCGTATGCTAATTGAAATACTCATGTTTTAATTGATAAGGTCTCTTAAAAGTTCGCAGTAAGATTAATAAAGTTCTTCTGCGTATTATGTCCATCAAAACATTCATAGCCGTCATAATACCTACTCTTCTTTTCTTTGCACCACCCTAAGGTTGACTGGTAGAAAATGCTTTTGGCATTAAGTCCGCATCTGTACGCTTAGTGTTAGTACGTGCATAAATTTAAATAAATAAATAAATAATGGACCAGTAACGAGGTTTACCTGAAATACCTACAGCCATGCTATTCATGTACAAACAATTCTATTTTATGTTGATTTCAAATATACCGCAGAAAGTTGCTTACACAATGATAACATAATGTCGCTTTGTGCCTAAACTTCGTAACTCGGATAATGTTGTTAATGAATCCGGAATTCTCTTAATGTGTGTTAGAGAAAATAAGTAGGGTTGTTAATTTTGACAAAGTATGTGGCCCTCTAGTGTATTTAGTAACGTTTTTAGTTTAAGTATTATTGTTAGTTACTCATTACTTTTGTGATTTATCTATCAACATCATCATCAGCATGTTCTCGTCTACTGCTGAAAATAGGCCGCTACCATCGATGTCCAGCGAGAACGATTACAAGCGGCCTGCATCCACTGATTCCCTGCGACCTTTATGAGGTCGTCGGTCCTTTGTGTAGGCGGACGTCCCACGCTGCGCTTGCCAACTCGTAGTCTCTATTCGAGAATCTTTCTGTTTCATCGGCCATCAGTTCTTCGAGCTATGTATATTCATAGATCGATTGTACTACCAAAAAATAAACTGAGTAGTTGCAATTACTACAAAATCAAAGATCAATTAATTCAAGTAGGTAAAGAGAATTTTATTTGATCTCACTGAATTTTGCCATTCTTTCACCAGTCCAAAAATCACATACAATATAGTATCTATACCCAAGTTGTTTACATATGATCTTATAGATATTGTACATTTAAAAGTGTGTATATACGAGCTGAATAGATGCAACAGGTCGAGTGCACCTGGTTTGATTAAATTTAATCCGAGTAATATAAAGGAGAAGCCTCATGGAATTAGAAGAGACCGGCAGTATTACGTAAAATGCGACAGCGACAGTAAAGTAAATATCGTATATGTCAACAACGCAATATTTTGTTGTTGTTTCTTTTTTATAATTGTAATTGTGGCAGAATGAATTTCAGTAGAATGAGTATATTTATTGTTAGTCTATTATTCAACTAGGCTTATCATAATTGGGACCGAGACCGAGACCTAGAAACATTATTCAGGTGGGCAGCTGGTGTTGTGAAACCAAGTAGCTAAGCCGGTATACGTATCACAAATTGATATGACGTGCACATGTCGGCTTGTCAAGCGTTGCAGTGACAATGCCTTGGAAACGCCTCATCCTACTCGAATTCTAACTTGAATGTATTGTATTGATTGTCATTGAATAAGGGTGGTAGTATAGCGACAAAAGTCAAAAAATATCAGGTGACGTCTCGAATCCTACATCTCGCAATAAAAGTTCGCACGCGAATCTATGAATACACGATCAGGGTCGTGTATCCCTTCCAATGATACATAACTAATAGACTAATTGTGGTATTTACTAACAAAACTTCCTTAGTATTTATTCGGAAATTGCATTGACAATTAATTTTGTGATACATGCGTGGTAGAGCTTTAATGGCACCCTTAGATTCTAAATTATTTTAAATTGCTTAATTACTTTTTTAAAACAAACATAGCAAATAGTTTATAGCATTAATACTAAGAACTTATTTATTGACACAAGACTGACAGACTTCTAGCGCACCTGAAATAAATTTAAACATGATTTAGTAGTATGTAAATGTTATCTATTATAAATTAATTTAATATGCATTGTGAGTTTTATTGACAAGTACAATAGCCATGAAGAATAAAGTCTATTGAGTTCATCAGTTAGATAACTAAAAAACATTGGACGCGTTTTCTTTTTTGTTCCTCAAACAAAAATAACAAAGACACAGCGCGTAAAAATTTCGTGTGACGTCACTTCTTGGTACAATTTAACCTAGTAGTGACGTCTCAAGCCCCTCTTTTCGGAACTTTATAGTTTGTGGTTGCTCTGTATCTTTGTCAATATTTATTAATTTGATAAATAAATAAATACATGTCCAATATTTTTTAGTAATCTAACTGACGGACATCATAATTTTTGAGTACTTATTTACGGCTATTCTTAAGTAAAAAATGTTAATTTCAAATACTCTTTCACTAGTTGTCCACTTAGAGCATCGTCCAAATGGCACCTGCACTTATCCATGAACGATATCTAAGTTGAAGAGCCATTTTCTTTTAAATCCGAAACCTTTAAAGCCAACCTTTCCTCAGAGATAATTCTTACCACGTTTTATTTCAGACGTCTTCTGCATTTAGTGCCGGATATTAGAAGAGAGCGGAAAATTTAATTTAATTTTCATCACGAGGAGTTTCCGGAAAACGGCTATCTTTTGATAATATCTTTGATTGCACCTTTTAAATTTTAACTCACCGCTATAGAAAAATTAAGAACATTTATACTTACTTTATCATAAAGTTAAACTGTTTTTTTCCGGCTTTGCCGTGTGGTTTACGGATTAGAATACTCCGTGTCTTCTTATGGGTATCGTAACAGATGATTTAAGTATAAAAGGAATAGAAAGTGCACCTGTTTATGCGCATACACTTGTATACTACGATACTTATGAGGACTTAAGTGCAGGAGCCCAGACAGCCAATCTCTTCAACCTCAGTGGCGTAGCGGTATTCGGTTCACTTTAAATCTCGGAGGTCACAGGTACGATTGAGCATCGTACCCATGACTTCCAAGAATCCTCCGATATGTCTGCCGGACACCAAATTTTTGTGTAAATTCTGAGATTCCTTCTGAGGTCTCGTTGGCTGAAGGACTACCCTCTGTGCCTTGAAAAGCACGTTAAACCGTTCGTCCCGATTTTTATAACATCATCTACAGATAACAATTGTATACCCACGTGCCAAGCGTAGTAACTATGGCAAAACCTTCCCTCGGATGGAGGCCCTCGATTAACGGTGGATATTGACGGTTGATGGTGATGAGAGGGCTAATAATCTCCATTAAATTTGGCTGCCAGAGCCGAAATGACCTGTTTCAGTTACGACTACTTTAAATGTAGCTGGATTACGGCGTCAGTTATTCCCGCGCGCGGTTTCACCCTCGTAACTCCCTTTCCTATGGGAAATTGATAATTAAATATAGCATATAACTATCCTCCATAAACGGGCTATCTAACACTGATAGCGATATTGATTAGCGTGTTCAAACAAACAAGCTCAGCAGCTTCAGCTTTATATATTAGTAGGTATATAAGATAAGGATATACCTAAGTAGGTTGTTTCATCAGATTTTAATTAATTCAAAACGGAAATGTATTCATGGTAGGCGCCACATTCCCCGGCGGTGAAAGGACATGAATATTTCATACCTGAGTGTGCATTGTAATGTAGCTTCAGTGACGTCTTGTGATACCATAATACTTACTGTTTGTCTTGAATATAATACCAAATTGAATAAAGTAATAATCTATATCTATACTCATATATAAAACTTAAGATTTTTGTTCGCTTGGACGCGCTTATATCAGGAACTACGGGTCCGACGGAAAATTCTAGCAGTGTTAAATACCGCATTTATCGAATTTCGTTATGATATTCAGCTGTTTCTTACGAGTTTGATACTCTAGTTCGAATGACGTTACCTCGATGGTCATTACCTCGATGTCTCTAGCTCGACGGTGCACTTCACCGATGGGTCGTTACCTCGAAAGGTCAATACTATTCAAAAACTATGCTACTTGCCAACATTCCCAAAATGGCAATGCCGTTTACTTGATTAAATAGACATAGAACTGTTTGATATGCTCAAATTTTGAATTTGATTGATTGAATCCGAAATTACATACTTTTTAAATAACACTTCGAAAAAAAAAATACATAACATTTTCAAGTAGGTAAGAAGATAGTTCTAAATATGCTTTCACTTAAAGTCTGTCCTAATGGCACCTGGCCTTATCCATGAACGATATCTTAGTTGAATAGCTCATCATTTCAGCCGTAGGACGTCCACTGCTGGACATAGGCCTCCCTCATAGATCTCCAGTTGTTGCGGTTGGAACGTTGGAAGCGGCCTACATCCACCGTGATCCCGCGGCCTTAACCAGATCATCCGTCCATCTAGTAGGTGGACGTCCTACGCTACGCTTACCGATCCGCCATTTTCTTTTAAATCTGAAATCAGTAAAGACAACCTTTTCTCAAAAACAATTCTTACCACGTTTTATTTCTCGAATGTTCTCGAATACAGGCATAAAATAATTTATAACTGTTTAATAATGTCATGTATAGAAGTTTCAATATGAAATTTATAAGTATTGTCTTGTAAATTACTCCCATCGGTATATGCGTGCTCAAGTTTGATATTCCATGATTTTTACATCAATTTGGTATTCATATCATATAAAAATCATATTTGAATGTTTAAAACTCAGTTTTCCGTAAAATACCAATCTTCATACTCTGTTGGTGTTGTGTTGGTTTCAATAGTATTCAATAATATTGATATGTCGCACCTCCATTTTTTTCTTGGTGTTTATTTATAAAATTTTGTACCACTTTAAAAATGCACATTTGTACAAAAACCTGAATGCAGATAGAATCTGACATGAAATACAGATAAAAGCCTAGTTTGAGAGGCAACACTCAATAAGACTGTACAATATACTATTAAAATACAATAATTATATTGAGTATGGAAAATCTATTTAACAAAAATGGAAATTTTCTCCTCTACCGGCCACATGTTTGCATATGTTAATTATGTAAAAATTCCTGATAATTGAATACAAATAAAGTTATCTATTGTATGATCTTTTTTCATATCACTTGATTTTCATTATTTTATTATATTAGTCTTTAAAGAGTGATACCAAATACGTCTTGTATATGTCAAAATAATAAGAATCGTCAATGGGTTTCAACCGGACATATTGAAGATGTTTTTTTTTGTTTTGTTACAACAGTCTTTACCTGTATCTAATTATTTATTACTTTATTCAATTCTATGAAGATATTATATAAAATTGCTATTTAATGTGATTAATTCTATGTCATTTATCACTTTGACTAAATTGAGTAGTCATTATTAGCTTTCTTATCTGTGCGTAATCTATCTATTCTGTCCAACATCGTACTGCACTTGCGCGACGACACTATCGTTCCCAAAGCGCACTAATGTATAATAAAATAAACAACAAAAATTAAATTTATAAACCAACCCTACATAAAACCAAGCAGACTCTTAAGCCATGGCTACTGTCGCTGAACTATGACGAAACAGAGAAAGTTATTATATCTATTTCGTAACATTAAAACCCATCCTAATCAACCACTAACAAACGCACACATACACTTACCCACACACACAAACATACACACACATACACACACAACACTCAATACAGGCTTCATTTAACCGGATTTAGTTTATCTTACTTTTTTGTTACCATATTCTTTTTATCTTTGTTAATCCTTTTGCATAAGATTCTGTACTATCTCCTACTGGGAGAAGGCACTGGCTTTTGTAACACAGGTCTATCACCTAGCACAGGAGTCAGGTACTTCACACTATTTTGTAACCACTCTCTTGTGTAATAAAGATATTATTATTATAAATAATGGCTATATAGTATATATAATATCCGCATTTATTACTTTAGCTGTGACATATACATAGATCGATTGTACTACCAAAAACATATCAGCTCGAAGCAACAACTATAAAACACGGTGTATATGGTTCCAGCCACCTCGCATCCAAAGTTTCTTCACAACAGTAGGAAGGGGGTTTTATTAACTTTACTATGTCACTGGGATGTCGTAATGGCGTATAATACGTGAGTTGAATTTAAATTAAATATTTACGAAAGTACGGTCTTGTATGTAAGTAAATTAATTCGGTTGTTATGTTAAACATGTGCTATTGGAAATTGCCACTTTGTTTTTAAAATATTTTAGTGTAGTTGCATAACCGTTTCCAATGCGTTTCAGTGCACTTTCAATGCATTTTGTATTCTTTTTAATTTAAGCTTATAAAATTGTATTGAATGTGGGTCGAACAATGTTCTGGCTATTACACTACATACATAATATGTAGTTATTATGTTTCCGGAATATTCCTCCGCGAAATGGAAAGATCTTCATGGCCAGGCGAGTTGGTATATCGATCAACTGTTCGTATTGAAAAGTTGTATATTATTATAACCTTAATTTGTATACAATTTCTGTTGTGCGTTGAAGGATTCGTAACGTCATCTGAAATTGAAATTTTGATAGCTATTTGTGTGGTGGTATACGTCAATTAAGGCTTTCATTCGTCCGTTATAAATGTCAAGCATTTACGGTTCGTAATAACATAATATAAGTAATAATCAATTAATAATAATATATTCTATAAATTATTATTTTTTTATTCTATTGACTACTAATATAAATTATCTCAATGTGTTTACGACCAATTTAATTTTTGTATAATTACTTAAAATGGGGTGACACCGCGCGCGGGGCGCTAGTGTTCTTATGAAATAACCTAGACCTTTAACCTTTGTATTTCCAGTACGACTTATAATATACAGTTCAATGTTCTAATGCACGGGGCTTAAAGGCGAGTAGTGCTCTTGCCTTGAGTCTGAGAGACGAATAAGTTGTTGGTCTCTAAACCATATAAAAAAACTACGTAACACCAATCCAAAACATCATTCAATCTTCGAAACATAGTCTTAAAAAGAATCTTCATCATCGAAATCGCTGTCCGCATACCTTCCTGATAGTATATTATCTCGGACAATGCACAGCCGTGAACTGTTTCATAGATAATAGAACAATAGAAAACCCGGACCGCTGTCATCCAGTGTTGGTCCGAACACGAGCCATTTAATCAGACACACCGACCTAGTTGTTCGGAGTGATTTAAACTGCGTAGACTGACACTACCTACCTAACAATGATGTTATAGTAAAAAAGATCTAGATACGTCAGAAATGTGAAAGTTTTAGTATATAATAAGTATTTCGTAACTACTTTTTCTTTTGTACAATAACAAAAATATCAACTTATATAAAAATTCAAAAAAAAAAAAAAACATGAACTGGTGATGAATACGTTAAGCTGGTGTTTCATGGTTTGTTCTGTGAGTAATCAAAGCAATAAACTTTTAATTTTTTTGATTTTACTGACACGACTAGACTCTTTAGCACTATAATTAGGTGCCTAATTTACAGATAATTAAGAAAACATGGACAAACTTTTCCGAAATCAGCGAAGACAACAATAGTATTATCTGCCTACTATTAAAAAAAATCTTGTTATAAATTATATAATGACTACAATACGATGTCTCTATCTCTCTGCAATGCTCTGTCCAGTTATTGTGATACAATAATACCTCCGTGACATGTCGTCTGTGATATATCGCGGCTTCACAACAATCTAGACACTACATATAAAGCAACATACATGCTTCATGTGTAGACGATGTTGACGTTTTATCCAATTTCATTTTATTTGAAAGTTTTTTTATGTTATCTATACTAATATATAAAGCTTAAGAGTTCGTTTGTTTGCTTGAACGGGCTTATCTCAGGAACTACTCGACCGATTTGAAAAATTCTTTCAGTGTTAGTTAGCCCATTTATCGAGGAATGCTATAGGCTATATTATATTATAATTATGTTTCCACGGGAACGGGAGTTACGCGAGAGAAACCGCGCGCGGGCAGCTAGTTAGCATATATACTAGGCACCCAGAAATTAGAAGTCCATCGGTAAACTTTTAAAACTAACGAAGTATTTGCTTAGTTAAATGCAAATCGATTGAAACCAAACAAGTAACCTTTTGCAAACCTTTTAACTCAGTTAGTGTTGATAGATGCACCTCGCATCACGTAACCACCATTTTGTGATGACTGGTCTAGTAATAAACCGGCTAAGAGCGTGTCGGGTTACGCGCAATGTATGTAGTTGCCCTTAGCATTATAATTAAAATCCACACCAATTCCTATTAAAATGATAATAATATATTCGTAAACGTGACAACCTCCGTGGCGAAGTGGTATTCGGCTCGTCTTAAGTCTCGGAGGTCGTGGGTTCAATCCCCACGCCGGGCAAGAAATCTTTGTGTAAATTCTAAGATATCTTTCCGAGTCTGGTTGGCTGAGGGACTACCCTCCGTGCCTTGGAAAGCACTTCAAGTCGTTGGCCCCGAACATATTCTATAAAATAAATAAAATAAAAATCATTTTTGCCTATTTCGTTTAAATTAAAATATTTCGCGTTTTCTTGGTTTTTTTTTAATATTTTACCATGACTTTACATTATTTGGGCAACATATTTTTATTGTTTTGTAATGGTAACTTCATTGTTACTCTGTCAGTTGTGCGACAAACACCGGTGCAAGTGGGTGAAAATTTCTAATGTCATATAACTTTTGAAGTTTTAGCTAAAGAAAAGGTGTTTTCGTGCAGCTAAGAAGGGTAGAAAAGGGTAAGAAAATACTATCTACTTTCCGTATTGCTTGATATTTTTATTAAAAGGACACTATTTCATTAAAATAACTTAGCAGGCAATGTTGTACACTGTTTTGAAATCTTGAGTGACACAACTTTGCCTGGGTCTAGGGTTGTCACTAGTCGGATTTTAATAATGATATATTTTTACACATGTACATGTCGTATTTGCATGAAATTTACACATCTTAGAAACCGGTCAAATTGAAATGCAAGAGTGATTTTGTATTTAAGTATGTCTTAATTCTATTGCAGTTATATGAAAAAATGCCGAATAATACACGAAGCAGGAGAAAACCAGGAGCTCGATGCTAAATATTTGGTCGCCCTACAGAGTTGACAACTGAGGAAGAAGCCCACATCGCAGATATAGTAAATATTACAGCAGAATTTGGTTGTCCTCATTCGTTTTTAGACTTGTCCAGTATAGTTTACAACTACTGAGTTAAGTCTTTGTTTTTACTAATAATTATGAGTCAGTATTGCTAAAAAAAGCATTAAATTTGTGATTTTTGCTCATAAGTAGCATTTTGTTTTATTTTTGAAACAAGTGAATAAAATTTTAACAAAATAATCCATATTATTTTTTGGACAACCCTATAGTCATCAACATTTTTGTATGAAAAGTTTGTGGTACCTGCTACAACATTGCCTATCAGCAGTAAAAAATATACATTACCGTTATGGTAATGATATAACTGTCCGGGACAAGCACGTTGTCTCATGTACACGAAAAAAATTACTAAAAAGATCAAAAATATATTTATTGAGATATCCTTCTAGGCAAAGTTGTGTCTTTTACCTACAACTTTGCCTACGACTTTGAGTGTTTGTAATTTTGAAAAAAGGCATGATTTGAATAGATTTGAGTTCTACCTGGCAAGGCATAAGGTCTGTTTTCCATCTGAAAGTCTTTAGAAGCCGTAATAATAAATAGGTTCAGAGATACGAACAAAAAACGTCAAAATCCAGGCAAAGTTACAGCATTTTACGGTACTTAGATACTTACCTGATATTTTTTATAGGAAACAGTTTTAATAAAAAGCACTTTAAATATGGTGTATATTTAAAGTGCTTTTTATTAAAATTGTTTGACGTCATTCGTATCAATATCATGATGGAAAAAAACGAATTGTCTTGATTTTTGTGACATGTTTTTAAAATACAGTTATATATAAAATTGAACTGCTACAAGGTAATATCAATCGCTTAGTACTTAAAAAATGGGAACAGTAAAAAGTAATTGTTTAGTTAAAAGCTAAGCGAATGAAACTAAACAAGTGTACTTCTGAAAAGCTTTTAACTCAGTTAGTGTTGATAGATTCACGAATTGCGTCACTTGCCCGCCATTTTGTGATGAGTGGACTAGTTGAACGTTAAGCGGCGCAAGCGTGTTAACATTCAATGTTGTTTTATATTTATCAGTAGGAATAGTTGTTTCTACAGGTTTTGGCTTATCTTTGCTGTGTTTCTATTCACAGTTTATTTCATATCCCCTACTTTCTCTATATACATATTAATAAAACGCTAATTAAATAATGAATATTATTCAGCACTTAGGTATTTACATACACTTGTACTTGTCAGAATTACAATGTCAGAAGATAAAATAATAAAAAATTATAACTAACAGATAATTCTTACTCTTTAAGATATCCGACTAAGTAACTAACAGTAGTAGGTAGGCAATATCAAATCATACAAATCTACAGACTGCAAAGTCCGTCCGTCTGTCCTGTGATATTTTTTACAATTAACCAATAATTATTATTATAAGAAGAAATTAAAACCGCATCCAAATTGCAAGTGGTCACATTATATCTAAGTGGCACACACCTGAGGGCACCCTTATCTACGCTTTGTCCTGACTGTCTGACGGAACGTAGGTACAGCCTTAAACCACTGATCGTTGAAACTTAGAAGGCATATCCTCTATACGACGATGTACACATTCGATAACAATGGTTTTGTTTTATAAATATGACCACTAAGAGGTTGAAAAAGGGTGGCAAATTTTGTGAGAATGAATGAATTCCGATAGGGCTATATTAATTACATAATTATAATGACTTAGGTTTTTGATGTCATGTATAGACGCCAATATTCGCCTATTCATCAGGGTTTTTGAAGAGTAACAGTAAGTATGTTTAGTATTCAGTCACAGAAAATGAAGATCTTCGTTGACGGGCGTGTGGCAATAACCAGCAACTGGAGTAACTCCCACTTCTCCTGGACTTATACAATACTTGTAAATGTGAATATTTGTATATTCACTACATATTCAGTCACTCACTAACTGCTGAGGGGTTTTGAATGTAAATACAATTACTGTACCTAAACAAACCAGTTGTATAAATCCATCTTAATTGAACTGAGGAAAATTGACATAGGAAAATATAAATTTAGGTTTTACATAATTGTAAGGGTACAGGCAAAGAACAAAGAATGTTCAAATAAATAAATTTTGAGAACAACGAATTAACAGTTTGGAGGTATGTCTTTTTCTACATCTGTTTACTTTTAGTAAAAGTTTGTGACTGGGAAGATAATTATGTCCAATAAAAAATAGAAAAAACAATTACATTCCCTCTTCTTGCCTGTACCCTTCATTTAATAAGAACAATAAAATATCGTTGGTACCGTTCTTCATTTAATTACGTACTTAAATATAATACTTAAGCCGAAGAATATATTATTAGTCAACAAATCAGATAAGTTTAGAACACAAAGTCAATATATAGGTACATGTATATATGCTCGCACTTAACTAAGTAACAAGTGCGGACACAGATCTGATAATCTAATTGTGTCTATATCCGGCCTTTCCTCCAACTGGGGCAGAAAATCACATTAGCTTCATGAAAGGCTAATTGACTAATTCCTTCTTAATTTCGCTTTACGAACTTAATCATTAATTATATATAGATATACGGGTTTAAAGCACTCTTGGATTGGAGCCAGATAAGTTTTTGGTAGTACGTAGTTTTGTACTGAATATCTTAAAAAATCTTTTAATATATTACTGATTTTTATATTGTGTCTGAACTTAAATTTAGAGTATCCTGGAGTTATCTACAAAGTCACACCTTGTTAATACGTTGAACGCCATAGCATACGCCGAGTGTATGACAGCATACACATCAAATAACCCCAAGGGCCATAGCATTATATAAAAAACCGTCCAAAAAGGTTTGGGATTTCAAAAATTCAGTCACAGCTTATAATACATATATATTCTTTCAAAATCCTTTCAATTTTTTTGTGTCAAGTGTTTTAACTCAAATTTTCTGCACACGGTGACCTCCGCGGCCCATAGAGCTAAACATCATTTTTAGTCTGGCGTTCCACGTGTTAATATCATAATAACTTCTGTCTACAGATATTAGCTACATGGCCGTAATCTTAGAGTATAATATAAGCAAGTTATAGAGCATATCTTACAGAGTATGAATATAAGTATGTATGGATATGTATATCACCGTGGTCTTGTCTGTTTGGTCTTAACCAAAAATCATTTTGTTAAATTCACGACCTATCTATAATTTTTGTTTGTTTGCTTGAAAGTGCTAATCTTAGTAAATACTAGTCCAATTTGATAAATTCTTTCATCATTAGAAAGCTACATTATTAAGTAACTAGGACTATATATTTAATGATGACGTTCTTATGCGAATAGGAGTAACGCGCGCGGGAAGCTTGTATTTTAGGTATATGTTTTGTGATAGATACAATGAAATGTCTACCTTCAACAAGTTTCAAAACTAAAAGTAAAATAAATATAGGTAGGTACATTGTATATTGAGTAAAATAAAAATATGTACAATTAAAGTTTTTTTTTATAAAAGATTACTAGCAGAGTTTTGCAGTTTACTATTATCCTTGTTAACCCCTCGTGCTAAGCTAAAATGCTTGTGTCATGGGTGGGTATCGAACCAGCAACTAGGGTTAGGGTGTCGAATTTTAACATTTAGCTACGGCCAATTTACATTATTTTAATTGCGGTATTATATTCGAAGGCTTTAACTTAAATAACATAAAGAATGGAATATTGGCACAAAAAACAGAGACCGCTAAAAGAATTCTAAAGCAAATCAAACAATAATTTAGCATAACGTCGTCGGTAAAAGGTGTCTTCAATAAATATTTAACAAGAAAATATTGAAATGCAAATATATAGACCCTTTTCAATTTACCTTAGCGGAATAAGGGAACTTTTTATTGTTTTCGTTGTGTACTACAGTACCAGTTATATTTAGATAAGTAAACTTGAAATGAGTGTTGATAGTAATGTAAACACTGCTTCAGGCAAAACATTGTGACCAATAAATAATTACACAGATAACAAAAAAGGACCCCTTTTGTTTAGGTGGACCTTTATCTAGTCAATCACGAGGCTGTTGCTACATCACGGGGCGTCAGAACAAAGGTTACGGCGCGAATGAGGGAAGAGAATACCATTGTTTTCCCGCTTCGCAGACGTCATCGTAGTCGTAAACGCCGTCACCTCCATAGGGGCAGCCTCAGAGAGTAGGGAACATGGGCATAGGAGACTGGACTGGGCCTCTCAAGGGTCCAAGTGAGATGAGATACTCACACTTGTGAGAGTCCAGGAGTTATGTCAGTAGTTCTAATGGTACCGGATATCCTTTTGGCCTCATTATTGGCGGACGGAAGAGTAGGTGCTCCTCCGCCTGTTTTAGGAGGAAGGTTCTCTCTAGTAGCGCGATTAGCTCCTTGCGTTTTTTTTCTAGCTACTAGCTCTAGCTAGAAAAAAAACGCAAGCTTTCTAGAAATGTAGTCCCAAATGTCACAAGATAACTGTGAACCTTGAATTAAATTTTACTCTTTTATGATTTATTATTATTTAAGGTTAGCCATCTTTGTGAAGGTAAAAACGTTCGGGTGATTCATATAAAAAAAAATTATAACCGACCTAATTATTAGGTCTGTAAAATTTATGAATAAATTTAGCAACCTATTTTTAACAAGGCTGTATTTTGAGGCTGAAAGGTGAATGAGCCCTATGTTAACCCTTTGTATTGTAGCATATTCACATTAATCATCATTTGTGTATTTTTCAACCTAAATGTTTCCAGTCTATATGTATCTATCTTTATCATATAATACAACTGATGGAGGTCAAATTCTGTACATCTGTACTAATATAATAAAGCTTACGTGTTTGTTTGAACGCGTTAATCTCAGGAACTATTGGTCTGATTTGAAAGATTATTTTAGTATTAGATAGCCCATTTATCGAGGAAGGATATAAGCTTTATTTAATTATGAATACGGGAAATAAAGTTACGCGGGAAGCTTGTTGAAGAGATTTGTATTGTATTGGAATGTTATATCTACATAGTATAAAACAAAGTCGCTTTCTCTGTCCATATATCCCTATGTATGCTTAAATCTTTAAAACAACGCAACGGATTTTGATCGGTTTTTTAGGGTTCCGTAGCCAAATGGCAAAAAACGGAACCCTTATAGATTCGTCATGTCTGTCTGTCTGTCTGTCCGTCCGTATGTCACAGCCACTTTTTTCCGAAACTATAAGAACTATAATGTTGAAACTTGGCAAGTAGATGTATGTTGTGAACCGCTTTAAGATTTTCACACAAAAATAGAAAAAAAACAATAAATTTTGGGGTTCCCCATACATAGAACTGAAACTCAAAAATTTTTTTTTCATCGAACCCATACGTGTGGGGTATCTATGAATAGGTCTTCAAAAATGATGTTGAGGTTTCTAATGTCATTTTTTTCTAAACTGAATAGTTTGCGCGAGACACATCCAAAGTGGTAAAATGTGTGTCCCCCCCCCTGTAACTTCTAAAATAAGAAAATGATAAATCTAAAAAAAATATATGATGTACATTACCATGCAAACTTCCACCGAAAATTGGTTTGAACGAGATCTTGTAAGTAGTTTTTTTTTAATACGTCAAAAATCGTAAACCGCAATTTAGCTTTCATTCAATCAACTCGAATATAAAATATAAAATAACATTTCATTTCATAAACATACGCGTTTTTATTTATTCTTGATATCAAAAATAGGTACGCACTTGTAACTGAAACGGAACCCTTCGTGCGCGAGTGCGACTCGCACTTGGCCGGTTTTTTTTTTATAGATAGAGTGATTTAGAGGAAGGTTTATATGTATGATACATCAGCATTGCACCCTTGCGAAGCCGGGGCGGGTCGCTAGTATATTATAAATGATAATAATCAAAGAAAAAAAGAAGTTGTCTCTCTGATTATTTGAACGCGCATCATACTGAAACTACGACATGGATTTTAGTCCTACTACGATGATTATTATGATGATTTATTCATCCCGGATTTCTGCATCTTGGGATAGAGGATGAATTTCAAAATAGTTAGTTATACTCATTAGCGCGTAGTCGGATTCATTCTTTTTTTTTGTAAAAAAGGGAGTAGTCTATGTAATATTTAGTGAAACTAACAAATTATTCAAAGATTAACTTTACTGGCAGACTCGTTTATGGTGAAATCGAAATTTACGAATAAAAATCTTATAACATAGGCTTCGTAACATATGTTTACATAACCACCAGTCATACTAGAAATCAAAAATACCCATTTCAATGTTTACTTTATTCGTTCTAATTCTACCTATAGCAGCGGAACAAATAACCATAAATTCGAGACGGACGTACAGTCCATTATCTATTTCACGATATTTTTTGTACTGGACATGTTATTCATACTCGTATTTTGCCGCCGGAACAAAATATTGGTAAAAGCATCGTGATCGGAGTAATCGGGTTGAAAACAAGTAACGGCAAATCACTTAAGCATTGTTACAATTAAGATAGATGAAAAAACATGAAAATAAAAATTAATAAAATATTGCCCGAAACTTATCATCATCAGCCCGTATAACGTCCACTGCTGAACCTGGGCCTCCTACCGAGAGAGGGTAGTTGCCATAGTCACCACGCTTGGCAGGTGGGTTGGTGACTGCAGTATTGTGTGGTACCACTCAAGGAAACGCTGCTGCCCGTTCCTTGATATATAATTATTATAGATGATGTTATAACAATCGGGACCAACGGCTTCACGTGCTTTCCGAGGCACGGAAGGTAAACCCTCAACCAAGACCCGGAAAGAAATCTTAGAATTTACACAAAAATTTTCTGTCCGGCGTGGGGATCGAACCCACGAACCCCGAGATTTAAAGCGAGCCAAATATCGCTACGCTACAAAGGTTATCACTTATAATCCGCGTAAATTATGATTTGTCCATACAAACTTAGTCACTTTTTTTTTCCTCGTTGGGGAAGGCTTAAATAATCCGTTCTTAACATCATATAGACAGTAGACCCTTCAAGATTCAGATATTTACGAGCAGCGGTTTGGGTTGTATGTTGATCCTTCTTTCAGTCAGTCATTTAGGACAAGCCGTTTTATTAATATAAATAGACTAGCTGACCCGACAGATGTTGTCTTGTCTTAACTAAAACTTTATATTAAATTGAACTTTTAATATTAAGCGTTTAGCAGTACGCATTTTATCAATGTTATGTAGAACGCTTGAAGATTTCATTAAAACGGTTTATATTGTCAAAAGCGTCATTAGAAAATTTTATATTGTGGTTAAATATTCTAAAATTTTTTAATATTCCGCGCAATACTCTTAATTTTTTCTTCCATAAGAACCTTCTTCTGACAATAACAAACACAACAAAAAAAGAATGAACGAAATTGGTCCATCAGTTCAACCGTGATGCGATGACCAAGGGAAATAGGGATTCCTTTTTATATATACATAATTATAAATAACGACTGTACTTGTTAAATACAGATATATTAACCAAAAATGAAATTATTATGATTTACATTGAGGTTCTCCTGTCAAAATCAACTCCAACCTTTTAGAAGTTGATTCAACGTTAGCAAGCCTCCTAAGTTCTCGGACCATAATTAAAAAAAAAATTATAGACGACATAAAAAAAATATTGTCTTATTTGTTAATAAATTTAAAGCCAATTTCAAAGCTAAATTATGTAAAAAGGCACATTATAAATATCAGACTATGTAAATGACAGAATGGCATGGGACTAACTTGCTCTGGAATGACACTGCTGCTTAACAATATTGTAAAAGTAAAGATAAATTGATTATAAAAAAGGATTTCTCTGAGATTCTGGCCAGTTCTTCTCAGAGTTGCCACGTCGTAGAACTGGTGGTAGGAAAAGAAATGGACGCATCATAAGAACATGTTTTTAGGGTTCCGTAGCCAAATGGCAAAAAACGGAACCCTTATAGATTCGTCATGTCTGTCTGTCTGTCCGTCCGTATGTCACAGCCACTTTTTTCCGAAACTATAAGGACTATAATGTTGAAACTTGGCAAGTAGATGTATGTTGTGAACCGCATTAAGATTTTTACACAAAAATAGAAAGAAAAAAAATTGGGGTTCGCCATACATTGAACTAAAACTCAAAAAAAAATTTTTCGTCATACCCATACGTGTGGGGTATCTATGGATAGGTCTTCAAAAATGATATTGAGGTTTCTAATGTCATTTTTTTCTTAACTGAATAGTTTGCGCGAGAGACACTTCCAACGTGGTAAAATGTGTGCCCCCCCCTGTAACTTCTAAAATAAGAGAATGATAAAACTAAAAAAAAATATATGATGTACATAACCATGCAAACTTCCACCGAAAATTGGTTTGAACGAGATCAAGTACGTAGTTTTTTTTTAATACGTCATAAACCGTAAACCAAAATTTACCTTTCATTCAGTCAACTATTATTAACAATCATCAATCATCATTATCAAAGTTGCAACTAGTACGGAACCCTTCGTGTGAGAGTCCGACTCGCACTTGGCCGGTTTTTTTTATTGTGTCTGAATAAATAAATTATGAATAAAAAAATATATAATAAAAAATTTAAATACAAACATACAAAGATTGCTAAAATTATAAACTGTAGCTGTAGATGAAAAAACAACAGGAGGCTTGATGTCTTCGCAACTCAGCGTAAAGCGCAATTAAATATGCGAAGAGCATGTTACTAAAAGAGTTTTAAGTATGTACATGTATGTAGATGGACGGAGAGGCAGAGGAAGGCCAAAGAAAAGATGGATGGATTTTGTGAAGAGTGATATGAAAAAAAAGGAGTTAGTGATAGTGTGACGGGTGACAGGACAGAATGGAAGAAACAAACGTGTTGCGCCGACCCCAAGTAATACGGGATAAGGGCAGGAAGAAGAAGAATTAAGTTAATGTAGCTTAAATAGTGCCATAACCATAACATATATAGGAAATGTGTTACAATAACCCTACAGTAATGAAAACATCTTTATCACTCATCATATCGTAACGTGATAAGTAGGGCCGGATTATATGCATTTGCATATTTACATATGCATTGGCATATTTAAGCCATTCTCAACGGTATATTTACAATATTTTTTCCAGTGCAGTGCAGTCATCCTGCGTTCCGATATTCGATAAAAGTGATAATATCGCGAATTAAACCAAATTGTAGTCACATAATAAATATATATATTAATAATAATAATTGTGATAAGAATTAATAAAAAAAATGTCGAGTAATAAACTGTAATGTGTAGTGACACGTATGGTCGCCTATTCAAGGATAATTTACTATTTGTATGCTGATTTTGAAATAAAATAAAATTAAAACTAACTTTTATTTTTTTTAAGGACTGAATTGATTGATTGTATTAAAACTTATCATTTAATTTTGCATATTTTGCCAATTTTCGTGCATATTTCAAGCATTTTTCATGCATATTTGCATGCATATAACAAGTTTTTTATGTTGCATATGATCCGGTCTCTAGTGATTAGTCTCCAAGTCCATTCTTAAACGGCATATTAATCAGTTTTCCCAAAGTTACCTACAAAGAACTTCGTATTTTTACAAAATTGGGTTAGTCAATATTAAAAGCGTTTATTTACGTGGGTCTATTTGGGTCAAGTGCGAGAGTTATATTTAAGCGGCGCACATTAGTGTGAAATTATGATTTGAGGGAGAAATTAAATCTTCTGTGTTTTGCGCTGTTTGAGGTTCACCTTGGAATTAACGATAAGCTTCTATAAGATCTTTAGAGATACATTGTTTTGAGGATTGGTAATTCAACTTTTTTTATGGTAAATCTTAATTCAAACAATGGACCGGGACCGGAAATTACGTTTTTTTAAGACATCTCCGGTACTAGGGAAGTTAATCCCTGTGTCCCGAGGCACTTTACAAACACTAAATCCATGGACACAAAACACATCCAGACTCAGACAGAACTAATATCTGTGGTTCACACAAATAATAAACACCACAACACACAACCTCCGTAGCGTAGCGGTAGGTATTTGGCTAGCTTTAAATCTCGGAGGTCGTGGGTTCGATCCCCACGCCGGACAGAAAAATCTTTGTGTAAATTCTCAGACTGCTTTCCGGGTTTGGTTGGTTGAGGCACTACCCTCCGTGCCTCAGAAAGCACGTTAAGCCGTTGGTTCCAATTGTTATAACATCATCTATAACAATAGTTTATCAAGGAACAACATAATACTGCGGTCATCAACCCGCCTGCCAAGCGTGGTGACTATGGCAAATACCCTCCCTCGGGAGGAGGCCCATGTTCAGCTGTGGACGTTGTACGGGCTGATGATGATGATGACACAAATAATTGTCCCGAGTGGAAATCAAACCCAGAACACCAGGTCTCAAAACCAACTACCGTAACCACTGAGTCACGACTCACTTAGATGATCACTTCATAAAACTTATTGCACATTAAATTAATAAACCTTAAGCTAAGTACACAAGAAAAGTCTATTATGGAATATAATAAAAATGTTATAATACTGAAGATAAAGTACTGTAACGCCTACGGGTCGTAGCTCAGCAGGGCTCGCTGCTGCTGGTCCTCGAAGAGGGTGTGTGAGGGGTACGAACACTATACACTATCACTCTTTTATAAATGAAAGAAGGAAGACTTTATAACTTTATATTATAATTAACACATAAACACACAACACATTTTATTATCACAATAAATTAATAACGGGCTCACGTCCCAACTTCTCGACAGCACAAATCTTTCTGTGTAATATAAATATTATTTCGTTTTTTCCAATATTAATAATCTTTTATTCGTTTGACTTTTTACAACATCCAGATTGAAGTATCGATTCATTTCTTTATTTATTTAAATATAAAAATAGTTCTTTATTCCAATACGGCCAGTACGTCATACCGGTCAATCAATGTAGTGAGCGATTAAAACCTTAATCTCACTACAGTACCTACTTAGATTTTATCTAGGTACTATGCGATATGAGTTAGGTATTAATATTACATTTGAGTCGGACGTGCATTATGTAACAGCTCCTATGGGAGATAGTAACTCATGTGTAGTTGTCCTATCCACCTTCTATAGAAATAGAATTACTATGAAACTTAAAGACATACAGTTGAATGTGTTAATGTTGAAGGTGCTTCTTCGGAGATGGAATGGAACCCTCCCTCTCCGAACAAAAAATCTTAGACTAAAATCAGTACATAATATTATAGTGGATAGTCATATCTTTTCATACATTTTTTAATGAAGTTTACAACAAGTTTCTATGTTTTTTTTTTCATTTTTTTATGAAATCTTTAATGCAAAGATAACATTAGAGATAAAAAATAATTAAGATTCAAGATTTTTTTAAACTTTTCTCATACATTTCAATAGAGTCATGTTTGGAGATTTTATCTTCACATAGCAACATTACAGCAATAAGATAATAAATGTTAATTAAGAATAGCGGTGGAGTTGACATAAAAAATATGATATGATAATGGGTAAATGGAACTCTACGCAGATCAATTCGCGAAAAAACTAGTTTAAAAATATTAGAAAAAATGTTTATATAACAGCTTATATAAACACTTCTTACAATTTTAAAACTGATGACTAGAGTTGGGTGATAAATAACTTCACAGTGAAAAAATCACTGTGATCCGCTGACTAAAGGGATCACTGTGACCTTTTAAGAAGGAACTACGTTCCAAAATACGTGTGTCGTTCCGTGGCACAGCAATTGCGCGGCAAGTCTTGTATCTTGTATTCAGACTTTTAAGACGATAGAAAAGTGCAAAAAATACCTCTTAATGAATCGTGTACCCAATAGTGATCGGAGTGACAACTGTGACGATAACTACCTAAATGAAAGGAACTTGTAACCTCGGAAGCATGTATTTGTCATGAGAGTGACCGACGTGACAAAGTCACGATTACTTTCGAATCACTCGAATGACGGTCACGGTGACTGAAAAGTAACAACTTTGCACACCTCTACTGATGACTATTAATTTAAAACACGTTCTACAGAGTAGACAGCTGTTATTCCTTCTTCACCTGTATTTGCATTTCACGTATCGAAATACATCGTACTTCGAAAACTTCCTGTCAATTAATATGTAGGTGAAACTAAGTTCTATTACACGTCTTGCATACATAACTTCAAACTGACTAAGTATTTGTAGAGTTGGTAATTTTATATCGCTGGTTCTAACGCTGATCCGAACCTACATCGACGTTCAGCGAGCTGATAATAGAATGAAACATCTTTTATAATAAATTACGTATATTAGAAAATATATTAGAAATGGGTGGACTATAAAAATCCTGGACAGACTATTTTTAATTATTATTTAATAAATGATTTTTATGAAATGTAAAAAAAAAATTAAATTAACGGAAAAAACAGCTCTTATGTTGTTTTTTTTTTGTTTTTTTGATATATGGCTATCTGCCGACTTATTCAGCAAGTTCTGCCAGCGTCATGTAATGCCAGTGTAATGTCATGCTTATGTTCTAAGATTTCTTTCCGGGTCTGGTTGGTTGAACGACTACCCTCCGTGCTTCTGAAAGCACGTTAAGCCGTTGGTCCCGATTATTATAACATTATCTATAATAATCGTATATCAAGGAACGGGCAGCAGCGTTTCCTTGTGTTGTACAACATAATACTGCGGTCGCCAGCCCGCCTGCCAAGTGTGGTGACTATGGCAAATACCCTCCCTCGGGTGGAGGCCAAAGTTCAGCAGTGGACGTTATGCGGGCTGATGATGATGATACGTCAAACTGTTTGTCCTTCAATCGCTTCTTACGACATCCATGGTAAAAGACATAGAATGGTCTATTCTAAACCGGAAACCACACGGCTGACTCCAGACCGATTTGTAACAAATATCTCTATTTACATACTAGCTTCCCGCGCGTAGTTTCTCCCGCGTAAATCCCTTTCCTGTGTGAACTTTACCTATAATCTTCCACGATAAATGGACTATCTAACACTGAAAGATTTAATTCATTCAAGCAAACAGACAAAATCTTCAGTTTGTACAGGGTTATTTAAAAAAAAATAACAACTTTTACTATGGGACCAACCCATACATTTTGTCGAGGTATACATTTTGTCGACGTAATTAAACATAAATGTATGGAACGCTGATTTATTATTTGCGATTTCAGGGTTGGTCCCATAGTCAAAGTTGCTTATAATCATCAGTACTTTCACTTCCTCAAAGGTTGTTAATGTTTTAAAAATAGTCCTGTACATATTAATATAAGATTTAAAGCTTTGAGAAATTGAACGTATTTAAAGTCATCCAACTAAATATTAAATAATAGTAAACTTTACTTTGATGCAAAATAATAGTAACACGTATGTTCAGTCCGTTAAACATTATTTGTAGCCTTATGTAGATGGATCACATATTTTTATTTTCACTTCACATAGCGGCGGAAAATTATCTTTTATATTGGTTGTCTACTTTTAGTGTGGCTTCAGGCGAGTTCAAATATTTTAAAAAGTATGCTATAGTGCAAACTGGCAATTTACATGATATGATGTTTAAGCAACCAATATTTATGGCATGCAGGGAACAATGTATTTTATAAAGTCCGCCCATATTCGTATTAAACCAGTCGGAAAATTCTGTCTTAAGTTATGGTTATGGTCTAATAACTGTAAAAATATTATGTAAATCTTAATTTTTTTTTTAATATAACTATGCACATAATGGTACAAAGACGGACTTAATGCCAAAGGCATTCTCTACCAATCAACCTTAGGGTGATGCAGAGAATAACATGGAAGGTGCACTTTTAAAGACCAGAAATTACCTACATAATAAAATAATGACATAGAATACACAAATACTTCAATAAACAAACTACTATATATTAGATAGTTACATAAATACATACGTTCATATAACAAAAATTACAACAGTTAGTAGCGAGTGGACTAATGCGATTCTGCCAACGATTTAAGCAAGTTTATGTACCAACATTGAAAACAAATTTAATTAAAATACTCAAACCTGTCACATTTTTACTAAAATGCCCGGCTAGCATAGGCAGCGCGACTCCAGTCTACTCTACGGAGGCCGACCAATCACATTGCAGAAAAGCACTATCACGTGACACATCTCGACTTGAGTCTACCGTCGCGAGCATGGGGTTATATTTTGTCTCCGACAATGAGTCTATGACAGCTATTGAATGAACTATTCGCGACTTAAGTTTACAAATGCGAGCATACCGTCCATCGAAAGACTATTCTCCTCTCTATCTTTGACGTTTGTTTGTAGACTCTTAAGCATAGGCACGTAGGTCATGCATAGGCCTGGCTAGCGTATAGCATAGGCACCGTCGACAGGATCTACCTAGATCAATTCGTCCAAGAGGTGTTAACTACTTCTTTGAAAACAACTCTGTTAGAGAAATCGACGTCTGTCTGTGGTTAAGATAGATGCTTCTTAGATCTAGTGGTCTGGGTTCGATTCCTACTCGGCACTAAGTCTGGGTGTCCTTTGTGTATTGAGTGTTTGTAAAGTTCCCTAGATACAGAGATTTATTTAAATAGTGCGAGAGATTTTTTTAACGGCGGTTTCACCCGCCTTACTCCCATTCCCTTAGGAACGTCACTTAATCGGACCCGTAGTTCCTTCAAGCACACTAACAAACTCTTCAGCTTTATATATTAGTATATAGATTGCCGCGGGTTAAAGCTAATGTACCATAATTATTCCTCTTAACATCAGTTATCTATTGATTAATCATATCTTAAGCTCTTTCATCTCTAAAAATACACAGTGCAAAGTGAATGCTTTACACTAAACTCAATATGCAGTACCATTCCTAGTTTAAAATATAAGTCTTAGAACTCCAGTAGTACCAAACCCGAGGGGAATACAATACCGGAGTATATATGCGGTACACTCTCCAGCGCCGTTTGAATGGAATCACCTAATTTACCCCGCAAAATAGAAAAATGTGTCCGATATTGAACGCGAATGTTTCAGACAGGTTTCAATGTGGAAATATTAAAAGTGAGCTGTAATATTGTCTGAGATAGCAAGGGGATTAGAATTACATGCAATGTGTTTGGCAGCTTAGAACGTATATGTTTATAATTTAAAATGTAAGCTATCTTTTTTTTTATAAGTGAACTCCCGAGCTACGTGTCTGTGTTTATGGAGGCTTTACAATTAACACTAAATTCATGACACAAAGCACACCTTGACTCTATCAGCTATCTGTGTTTCACACAAATAATTATTCCAGGTGTTCTGGGAATCGAACACCGGAATTAATATATCCAATGGTAAATGTAGTTGTAGATATATTACTAACTTCTCCTTTGAGAATTATTAACTGTATTAAACAAACTTATGCTTTATAATCTCGATAGATCTAAATTTAAAAAATGTTTCGAAATTCAAAAAATGTTTCGATATTCAAAACGACTATGATTTTATTTTTTTATGACTGTTTTTTTTTTTGTTATCAGCCAGCATTATTGTTGATAACAACCATATTTTATTCAAAACTTGGCACATACCTAATAGGTATTTACATGCGAACTCTATTACTATATTAGGAAAAATAATAAATTTGTCAATATTATTAGCACATGACAATCCCACCAAGGAAAGTTTTGGAACGCATATTCCCCATATAGGGAAAATGCATAATGAAATTAACTTTTAACTATGTAGTTAGATTCTATTCATAAAGGAAACTTTCAAAAGTTATTGGAAGTAGTTAATTTTGGAGCATGCGATATTGTCATATAGAGCAAATGAGCTACATGGTAGGACATGTTACATTATAAGTAGGTACTTAGATTTTTATCACTACTGCTGAACATGGGCCTCCCCGGTTTTGCCATGGTTACTTTCGGCGTGCGGGTCGAAGACCGCAGTATTGTATTGTAACGATTTTTCCGAGGCACGGAGGGTAGCCACTTATAAAACTAGACCCGGAAAAAAATCTTAGAATTTAAACAAAGATTTCTTGTACGGCGTGTGGATCGAACTCAATACCTTCGACACTTATACCAATATGTCACAGAGGTTGTTAATTTCAAACCCAATTATTTCTTTATTATATTTTCAAATCAGATTTCATTCTGTCCTCCAACTTTCGCATAATTACAAGATTTGTAGGATGTTATAAATATCATAAGCTTTATTACATACGATTGTTAATATATTCAAATATTATGCTGAAAACTATGTAATATTTCACCTACTTAATTAATGCTTCCGTAAAACTTTGTAGAATAGTCAGTGGAAATGTTAACTCATTTGCAAACGTGTGACCTCTTTTTAAAGCTGAAAATGAAAAAAACAGTTTTACAACATGACTGCCGTATGAAGTTTGATATTTAAATTTTTCACCATTCTGAAGTTACAGAAGTAAAGGTAAATAGATTTTAATTTTACTTTCGTTTGTTAGTTTTTTTTCGGACGGACATTTCACTGCTTTACCTAATTTGATAGTGGAACAACATTAAATTAAAAAGGATTATTAAAATTATATTTAACAATTTGACGTGTTCCCAGAATGCTGATGTATACTTTGCCCAACAAATAAGCATTGCCATTAAGCGTGGCAATGCTGCCAGCATTCTGGGAACGCTGGCGCCATTTTAAAATAGTTTTTTTTAGTTATATGTAATTTTACTTTGGGTACTTATAATTATGGGTTATTTTTATTTGGTAGGTTTAGTTTTAGAAATATTCTGTTACATTTAATTTAAATTTATAAATTAAAAAGTAAAATGAAATGCAACGAGAATTGATCTGTTATATCATGTGACTAAAACTCATTATTGTAAAGTTACAAATGTGGTTTTCTGTATGTAGTCAGCCACAAGGCTTTTTCTATTCCTCCGGGCAAAAATGCGAGTACGGTTCGAGCCTTATTAAATCGTTGATAAACTACAAACTAAGCAGCCTGCGCAAGAGAGCTCCTCTTGTGGGACTAGAACCTCGGCTCAAGGCGGTCGCTAATAGAGGGATTTAGGAATAATGACTTTAGAGAAGATTTTAGAGGAGTTTTTTGCAACTGTCGCTCTACGTTACAGGTCGCGGGCTTCTCCGTCTGGGTCTATGAGGGTATTGGAAAGTCGTTTGTTGGGAATGAAGTGTTAGGATAGGTTTAGCTTATGGGTAAAATTATTTTATTATTTTATATTAAGTATTTATCTAAAATGGCATCAATAAAGCCTTTCAAACAACTAAGAAATGTGAAAAGAGAAAGCAACAGAAAGAAAAAATAATGTTCACAACCAATTCTAATTACTGTTCTTCTACCAAAAATCACATGAAATTATGAGTGTAGAAAATGAATTATATTTTTTACACATGGTCCGTTTCCTTTTATAGTCTTTCTTATCACAAAATATATATCTGTATTTGCGGTTTCATTCATATAACTCACAAACTGCAAACATAAATTAATAATTGTTACATTTCTGACAACGTTTGGTGTCTACTTCCCATACAAGGAAATGTAGTCACCTAATTAGAACCTCACACCTAAACTGGCTTAATAGCCCGATGGTAAAATAAAATAAAAAATCTCGCGAATTTTTTAAACATAGAACTATATTATCTTTTTTTTGAATGGTTTTGTAATAAAACAATATAACATAATCTGAAATTTATCTTTGTATTCGAACTTTAAAATATTATATCAATTATTCCTATTAGCATCAATGACGTTAAATAAAGGAATTAGAACTGCTAACAAATTTGAATTGGCGCCAAGTCGCAAGTCGCCATTGTTAATTGCTACCATCTGTTGATATAAGATTTGAAATATATTGCAACATATAATTTACCTATAGCGAAGGTAAGGTAAGCCTATCAACAAAATAATAAAGTAATAATATTATAAAGAGGAAAGATTTGACTGTAGATATGTTTGTTTACATTAATAGTGTCCGGAACTACTGAAACGATCTCATAATTTTCTTTTTTTAAATTTATTTATATGATTTACATATAAATAAATTTAAAAAAATTTGAAACTGAGTTTTATTTGTATTATGTTACATGCATTTCTATTGACTAGTTAAAATAAATATAAAAGCTGCCACCTGTTGAAATGCACTCGTATCCAAATCCAATTGACCATTTCAATAAAACATTTAACTTTAAACTACCTGTTTTAGTGATTTGTATTAAAATATTTTATTTTATTGCCGCATGTACTACGCTACGCTACTACGCTATGTACTACTAGCATACGCATATTATATATGTATAGTAGCATTTATTTTGAAAGATATAACTATGATTTGGAATATAAATTTCTGTAAGAAGGATTATTATGACCAAATCTGAAAAGTATGAATAGGATTCAAAGACAATAAAAAGCAGTAAATGAAAAGAGTAATTTAATAAATTACTTATGATAAAAGTCTTTGTTGTGTGCTTTCTGCGAATATACAAGTAAGTAGATATGTACAAACATTTATAATTAATATTTATTTATTAACATTATAAAATAAAACAATATAAGTAACTAAATATTATCTCGAGGTTTCTTTTTTTTAACACGCTTTTATTAGCTTGGGTTGTATGTATGTAACGGAATCTTTGAACTTAATTTTCACCAGTTTCCAGAAGTCTGATTAATTTGAGACTTTGCATACGTATCAAGGACCGATGACAATGCAATAAAATCCTTTAAAAAATAAATAATAGTTTAAAAAAACTAAAAATACACGCTTTTATAGCTAACCGAACTAAAATATAGAAAATAATTTTCACCTCAAAATAAAATTATAATGAAGTTTAAGTTATTAACAGAATAATTCAATTTAGAGTAAAAAGCGTAGGGTGCATTTTACCACTTTTCATAACTCTCCTCTCATATCTATGTTGCCAATTATTTTCTATTTTTTAGTTCGGTTAGCTATAAAAGTGTGTTTTTTTAAACTATTATTTTTTAACTTAATATTATATTGTGAATAATTAGCAACATAAAATATTATGTTAATAATATTCGTATTCCGGAAATGTATTCAATAAAAAAAATAAGTTACCTACCTATGTTATGCTAACAAGGCTGGTGGGAAATGCTTTTACGCATTCCCACCGCATGCTAACAAGTACCTAGGAATTACTCTACGTCGGTTAACGTCTACTGCTGAACATTAACTGCCTCTTAACAGACCTTGGCAAGCCATGATCGGTAACGTATATTGCCATAATTACAATATTGTCAGGTGGATTAGTGATCGCAGTAAGATGGAGAGTATCCTTGAGCTATATAGATGCTGCTGCCCATCCATCAGCTGTATGTCCCTTAATCGCCTTTTACTACATAGGAAGATAAAGAATGGTCTATTCTAAGCTGAAACAACACAGCAAACCTAGTACCTATAAATGCTCAATATCAAATATTAACGCGATCTACCTACTACATTTTCCTAAACCGCTCTTTTACAACACTGAATTTTACTACCCCACCGACTTTATTTTTATACTGCTCCATAAATGAAGTGTGGGTCGAATATTCAATGTTTTTGTCGTTCGTTTGTCGGACACGGCCTGACAACGGCAATACACCGGCAATGCGACACCAAGTGACGTCATCAGGGGCGCGGGGAAAGGGGTAATGAGTCTCCCCGTCACCTGCATGCTTTGACCACATACTTTGAAATTATATTTTCTACATTGTACGAGGTTTTAAACAGAATGTAATTTACATATTATTTAGCTTTTTGGCGGCTGTAATTTTTGTTTTATGGTGATATTATGAGTAGCGCGAGGTACTAGGCGCCCATGTTTGACAAGGATATGAAGAGGCACGAATTCGCGCGCCTGTTTAACTGTGTTGCCAATATAATTAAAGCAACGATGTGTTTATATTGTAGGTAGCTCTTGTATTATGAAACCATTTGAGATACATCCGTTGGATGGTGCCAGCGTTTGTAACGGACGAAATTAATGTAAATTATGAACTACGTATTAGTAGATACCTATATCTACTTATTAGGTCCCGAATATGAATTACAATTAAAAAACTGGCCAAATCCCGGAGTCAAACACGCGCAAGAAAGTTTCCGTACCATTATTTATAAAACAGTAGACAATATTATTTTAAGATTTTAAAATAAAGGACCAGTTTAAGCTTCTATAATATTTTGCCGTTATGAGTGTCTATCATAAAACGGCAAAAAAAACATTACTCACACTTATGTACTAAAATAGTAAGTATTTATTGTTATAGCGGTAACAGAAATACATCATCTGCGAAAATTTTAACAGCTTTTTTAGCTTGGTGACAGACAGGCGGACAGCGGAGTCTTAGTAATAAGGTCCTGTTTTTACCATTTTGATATCGTTTTTACCGTTTTAACCCTAATATGAACGCCGTTTGCAAACGTGTTCTCATAGTAATTATTATAAACTAGAAAGTAATATAATAAAACCACTTAGATAAATTAGATATTAAATCATCGTTTGTTCCCTTCTTGCAATAGAGTTGAACAGACAAAGGAAAATTAATAAAGTTTAATAAATGTCTGGGAATAGTCTCGACTTGCCAGTTTCAAGTTTCAGTAGTTTATATTAAAGAGAACGGACAAGACAGCACATGCGGACGGAGTTGGTCTGAACACCTCTTTAATTGAATTTATACATTTTGTCTGATAGTTCTTAATTAGATTTAGCTAAAGTTTTGTCGCAGGAGACTCGCAATTGCAATGAGAACTTTTGTTGTTTGTAAATGTAAAAATAATGCGATTATTCTAGGGTCCAACTTTGTTTATTTTTGACAACTGACCCAAGCATTTTTCTTCTCCTTCTGAAATATACCTATGGCCTGCCACCTAAATCAGAGGCGATTTTTTCAATATCTCAGTGAAAGGTTAACATATTTTGTAAAATTATCAAAAATATTGAAAACAAAACTATCACGTCATGCCATCTTGAAACTAAATAGGTTTTCTTCTCACTGTTTTTTTGTATGTTATTTTCGCGCGCTTCGCTGTTTTGTTTATGGTACCTTCACAGTGCTGCTTGTCTGTGTTTATTACTGTAAAAATATAATAAAATCTAATTATATCTTTAATCGGTATACTACTACTACTTATTCTCCTACCTTTATTATTTTTTTAAATATTACTGAAGTTTTTACTACCAATAAGTACTAGGATTACATAGTTAATCAGGAGTTATTACTATTCAACATCCGCATTCTTTCGTAGCTGAATGAAGACAGTAAAACCAAACCGCATATTTACCGCTGTGATGGATATACAAACATCGCCACTCTAATTTGTATTCACTCGGCGTGTGACAACTTGCCGAAGAATTTAAATAGGGAGATTAGGAACAACGTAGACGTAGCGAATTTCGTTGAATGAACTGTCAACTTTTGCAAATTACATTTAGATCTAATAAGATGTTCAGTTAATGGATGGTTAAGGTGCTTTAAATGCCATTAAATATATTGGATCACCCAATACATCGGACTGGTGATTTTTTATGTTTTGTAAGACGAAAAAAAACATATCACAGACAGTTCTAACCAGCATAATCTTTATTACATGAACAGCTTCCGCGCGTGGTTTAACTCGCGTAACTCCCGTCCTCGTAGGAACTTCAAAAATTAAATATTTTCTATAGTCTTTCTCGGTAAATAGGCTATTTAAGACCGAAAGAACTTTTCAAATCGGGTCCAGCAATTCCTGATATAGATAGATAGTATGTACTTTTAAAGGGATACATACATACATAACTCACGCCTGTTTCCCAGCGGGGTAGGCAGACAATGGACCTCCACTTGCTACGATCCCTACCCACATCTTTCGCATTTTATACGCTTTCTCATAACATTCTTCATACAAGCAGGTCGGTTTAGGGAAAGGGATGGCATAATACTTATATTTAAGAATCCCTTTATATGCATTTAAAGCAGGTGTCACAATTATATGGGCCACTGTAAGTGTGGCCCCGGAGATCCCGCGGTACGATATTGGCCGCGGGTGCCGTCGGGGGGCCGGATTGCTCATGCGTACCCGGCCCCCGCCAACGGTGGATCGAAGGAGTGTCCGGGAGGTTTTAGTGGTGTAGGGTCCTCTCCTCGTGGTATGAGTTTAGCATACCACGCTATGGAGAGGGCGAGTCCCACATATCCCACTGCCAGCGCGCGAATATGCTGCAGCGGCGCGGCGCGGAGGTGGGAAGGCGTCAAAGCATTTCGCCCCGGACAAAAAAAAAAAAAAACAATTAAAAATACAATGATATTAACATAATTATAATTTTATCTCGAGGTCTTGGAGAATGAGACTACGGATTAGAAGCTTTTAAGTAAATGCTAATAAACGTATAAATTATCTATATTTATAATTGCTACCCGCGTTTAGTTTGAAGTATTTTATCAAATTAATTAGGCTGGGCGCTCTGCTCGCCTTTATGCACGGTGAAGTAGCAAAAGCCTTCTGGCTAACTACATAATGTCCGTCCAAAAAAAAGAGAAGCTCCTAAGGCGTGGTACAGCGGTTGGACTCGCAATTTAGTAACTTATTTTATTATAATGTTGTAATATGTATACTAATACTATAAAGTGGAAAAGCTTGTATTTTTGTATGTTTGTTTCGAATAAACTCAAAAACGACTGAACGGTTTGATAATTCATAATACACACATAATATGCTATAAAAATCAATCAATCCGCTTAGAATGCTCCAGATTAGCTGATAAATCATTTTTATGAATTATTAAATTACCTGACCGTTTCGGTCGTCAGCTCTCAGTCAAAAAGCCGGTGCGAGCCGCTAGTCTTAAATAAATTTAAAATGAAACTTGATACTTAAACAAGTACTTACAAAAACACAGCAAAAACCAAGAATCAGTTTTGAAGTTTCTAAAAACCTGGCTATAACTTCAGTATCAAGTAAAAATCTGGGACAAGATATTTTTGTAAGGGACAACCGCTGCTACTACCTGATTGATGATACCGAGGGATTATCCTTTCACTGCCACAGATTATAAAAGGCCTATTGTCGGGATAATGATCCACATGAAGGCCGAATTTAAAACTTGAAGAAATGGAGTGAAGGCTGTCGAGCAAAAGTGAGGTGTTTTGACGGTTAATTTTGATTATTATCTATTTTTTAAGGTCTCAGATAGAAAATTAACACTATAACGTAATTTAATGAATCAAAACTTGAACCTACTAAATATTCATTTGGTACCAAAATAAAACAGGGGTTATAAGTTAATTGGCAAGTCAAATTTTACCATACATATTTTGCTCAAAAGGCAGACAAATATTTTAATATTATGTATTAAGACATACTTATCTAAAGATATATAAAGCAACATCTATTTGACTAGCTTTAGCCACACCCAAAATATGGAAATTGTCTAAATCACGAAGAGATAGGCAATTTATATTTAAAAAGTAGGTACATCCTGTTATATGTGCCACGAAAGGTAATCGTTGATTCCATAATATGTATATCTTGTTTACCTGCATTGTAGTTGTTTCCAAAATTAAAGATAATTCTCAAAATTATAATGAATAGGGCGGAATTTACTTTTATATCAGTACAGTAAATTTGCATGACAAATAGAAGTCTCCAAATCTTCACAATACTCTTATTATGCAATTTTGTAGCGCAAAGTAGTATTTAACACTATAATAATTATAACGATAAAATTTTCAGTTACTCTATAAAAGTTATGGCTACCTAATTTATATATATCCTAATTTACGTACGTAAAGCAAAAACTATGTAACAAATGGCAAAAAACGGAATCCTTATAGATTCGTCATGTCTGTCTGTCTGTCTGTCTGTCTGTCTGTCTGTCTGTCCGTCCGTATGTCACAGCCACTTTTTTCCGAAACTATAAGAACTATAATGTTGAAACTTAGTAAGTAGATGTATTTTGTGAACCGCATTAAGATTTTCACACAAAAATAGAAAAAAAACAATAAATTTTGGGAATACATGGAACTGAAACTCAAAATTTGTTTTTTTCAAACTTCGCCCACTTATCTATACTAATATTATAAAGAGGAAAGATTTGTATTTTTGTGTGTGTGTGTGTGTGTGTGTGTGTGTATGTGTGTGTGTGTAAGTTTGTAATGATTAAGTCAAAAACCAATGTGCCGATTTCAAAAATTCTTTCACCATTGGAAAGCTACATTCACCCTGAGTGACATAGACTATATTTAATTATGAAGTTCCCACGGGAACGGGAGTTACGCGGGTGAAACCACGCGTGGGTCCAGCTAGTAGTTTATATAGAGAAGTAGTGAAAAATACTAATATTATTATTTAAAGGTTGGTCAAATGTCGACCATTGTGATTTTAAGGTAAGTATTTAGGTACAAAAAATCTACTACTTTCATTCGAAAATTACCACTATTGTTAATGCTGTGGCGATGTGGACACCAAACGCATTTTCCTGGAGAAAAAAGCTATTGAGCGAAGCATAATAAGCATTTAGTGGCTCGAGATTCCTCACTACCCACTTTTGTTACGGATCAAAGTAATTTAATCTAGAAGGTTCTGAGAAAAATGCACTATAGTGAAATCTGAAAAAATAGTGCTCTTTATTAAAAGCAAGTTAGGATACAGAACGGCAAAAATATTCGTTAGTAGTTTATTTCGCTAGAGAAATGTGGTTTCAATTTAGTCGGACGTTGAGAAAAAGTTTAATCAAATGAGAAATATCTAAAACTAACAAAAGTAGGATTTCCTACATATTTGTGTTTTCTCATATTTATTTTTCCTTTGGAAACAAAATTTCTGGATTTGTTAAATACTCACCAATATCCGAATGTCAGAATATTTCCATGGAAATGCGATCAGTTTGTTATTTTAAATATACATATATCAAACTATCTCTCCGTGCGTGGTTTTACCCGCACAACTCCTGTTCTCATAACTTCATCACTAAATTCAACCTTTATTAGTCTTGAATAACGTGACTTTCTAATGATTAAAGGATTTCTCAAAGTTATTCCTGAGATTAGCGTGTTTCACCAAACAAAAACTATTAACCAGTCAAAACTAACCTAACCTAAAACTACTTTTGACTGCTTTTGTTAGTTAAAAGTACTTTTGACTGGTTATGAGTTTTGACTGCAACATATATAAGTAATAAGATGTAGAAAAACTTTTTTTTGACACATCTTTCGCACAAAATAAATGAATCCCGTCGCGGGGGAAATTACAAACACTTTAATAAATAACAAGCTTCACGCGCGCGGTTTCACCCACGTAAAACCAGTTCCCGTGGGAACTTCATAATTAAATATAGCCTATGTCATCCGGGGATAGTGTAGCTTTCCAACGGTGAGATAATTTTTCAAATCGGTCCAGTAGTTCCGGAGCCTATACAATACAAGCAAACAAACAATTAATCAAATCTTTACCCTTTAATATTAGTATAGGTATCTAAACATATAATGTAACATTCACAGTTGTCAACAATACCACACAATACCTACTATAAATGTTACCATACGTAGGTACATACTCTCGTGTAGGCGTAATTGCGACGCGGTAGGATCATTTCGATGTTGTTTAATGATATTATTAATTAATGTTCGGCTTACGGTGGCACTCCGACCGCGTTCGTTGCGGGTACAGAAATAATATAGCTATTTTAATGCCGGCGTATTATTGCTGTTGAATTTTGAATCAATTGTAACTATTGTTGTAATTTGATGTAATTTTGTTAACTGTTACGCTATCACGGCCCGACAGGGTTCATAATTTGTACCACATCCTTACTTATATTATAAACGTGAAAGTTTCGGAGTATGGATGGATGGATGGATGTCTCTTTCACGCAAAAACTACTGAATGGATTTGGCTGAAACTTTAATAAGCTCGATTAACATATAGGCTACAAAAAATCACGCTCCGACCCACTGGAGCAAAGTGACGTGTGTAAAACCGCGGGGAGCAGCTAGTATTATAATATTAAAACTCCTACAATTACAAGAAATTTAATTTTATTAAGATAGATAGTAGTCTTTTTTAGAAAATCCTATTTTTACCTTTTGGGCACGGAATCCTTATTAGGGTCACAAATGCTGCAAATAATTCCAATAAAACATTAAATTATTCATCACGTGATAGCTACTTCAGCAATATGCCCAGTAAAATGCAGCTAACAGTAGGCATGAAGAATAAGAAAAAACTATATAGTCCGTCAGTTAGAGTACCTACCGAAAATATTGGACACGTATTTTATTTTCGTTCGTCAAACAAAAAATTACGAAGATTGAACAGCGCGTTGAAATTTTGTGTGACTTCTAGGTACAATTTTACCTATTATTGACGTCACAAGGCTCTCTTGAACTTTACAGTTTGTTGTTGCTTTCCTGTAGCTTTGTCAATTTTGATTGATATGATAAATAAAAAATACGTATCCAATATTTATTAGAAATCTAACTGACGGACTAATTATTATTTTTTTGTATTCATACCTATTCATAGGGAATCTCTCAATGGAGGTCATAGCGGTCGAAAGATGGTTTGGTGTGCTAATATTGGTTAGTAAATATGTTTGCGTAGGGTTTCATAGTGTGAAAGGTTACCACTTATCCTGTATCAATCTTTTTCGGGCTTGGATAGCTTTTGTATCGATTTCTATACTAATATTAGCGGATCCGTTTTTAGTTTGTGATTATTTAGTGAACGCTATAATTCTCCTGTTTCCTTTCACTCGGTCTTCTTAAAATGTTTATAAATGGATTTGTAATAAAACCTTTACGTGGAGACGTTTGTTGCTTATGTGACTAGATGCTCGTGTTGGATTCCTACTCGGAACTATGATTTGTGAGAATCACAGATTTTGGTTTTGAATCTAAGAATGATTATTAAAAAAATATTAAGTAGCCTTAAATATAAGTCCCTAGTGTGAGAATTGTATTTAAAAATAATAATGAATACTAAATTCATGAGATAATTTTACCTATGGAAATGTTCAAATTATTAACAATATACCTACATGCTGGCAGAAATCCGTAGGTATTTATCTAAATTGACATGAATTTATTTAATAGAATCAGGAATTTATTTAACCAATTAATGGATGTATTAAGTAGTTGTCAAAAACAAAAAAATGGCTGGAGTACGTGACCATGGATCCCACACATTTTTTTTTCTTTGAATATGTTTACCTCATCTTCAAGCTAATTTTTAACGGTATTATTCTTATTCCACAATGTTTCCACGAACCCATCACCAAAACGGACAGTGAATTTAACAACAATGAATATCTTTCCATTATCTAGCTCTTTCATAAAAACCTTTATAAAACGGTGGGACCCAGCGGAAACTGAAGCATTCAATGTACCATTCACTCGTTCTTCGTTCATTCAAGGAGCAATCACGGTTTCTTTTGAATACGAGTGCGTAGGTTGGTGTTGACCTACTTGTTGCTATGGCCGCCTGGTAGCTCGGGAGAATTGCACCTCTTAAATGATATCGATTTTTGTGACATTTAGACAGAATTTCTTGAAAGAAACGAGAGAAAAACGCCATACCATTCGTTTCACAATCAGGTAAAGTAAACGATTTTTATAATTTAGTTTAAGTTACAGGTTAGTTTAAATTAACTTGTAACTGGGACCCTCATTATCGGCAGTTGGAGGAGCACCTGTGGATTTTTTAGTGACAGTTACACAAAATTCACCTAATACGCTAAAAGTCATCATCCCTCAAATCCATCGCCAGCGACCATTCTGAACCGATGTACAAGTCCTACAGAGGATGCCCGGTTAATTAATTTGTAGTTTTTATGTGCCCGGTGAAGTAAAAATAGCCACGTAGCTAACTATGTATGTCCTAATAAACAAAGGGAGGGTTTTATTGTTCTGTCTTAGGGTCTTCTCTACAGCACGAGGAGCGCGCAGCTGATTTTTCAGAGAGGATTAGCCCCCCATACCCTACCGCTGCTGCCGCGGGGAACATACGATCATTTTCCCTGCGGCAGTGGAGAGGATGTGTAAAATATTTTATCCCAGTCAAAAAAGGAAGGTAAGGAGAAACCTTTTTTAAACGGTGATACCAACTGTAATGGATACATACAATCCTTCACTCGTTCTTCGTTTCTTCAAGAAAAAATCACGGTTTCTTTCAAATATGAGTATTATAGTTGTTATAGCCAAGTATTATTAATTGTTGCTATGTTACTTGTTACATGTCACCTCGGGAAAATTGCAGGTCTTGAATTATATTGCTTTTTGCGACATTAAGACACTTTTTACAAGATCGGTGAAAGATAATATCAGTCAGTTCGTTCAGTCGTTCACTCCCTCGTGGTCACTTGTACGACCTAGTACAAGTGAAGGAGTGTCCGGGGGGTTTTAATGGTGTAGGGTCCTCTCCTCGTGGTATGAGTAAGCATACCACCGATATGGAGGGGGCGAATCCCACATATCCCGCCGCCAGCGGGAGAGGGAATGCGTAAAGGCATTTCCCCCCAGACAACAAAAAAAAAAGGTTTGTTGGTAAGCAAGGTGGGTTGATGAAGTAGATTTTGTCATAGTCTTTTTTACGGAGGGACATTTGTAGCTATCCAGGAGCCTTTTGCTACTTCACCGGGCATGATTTCGTCATACTGACCAAGCATGGCGATTATGGCAAAACCAAAACCTACTTCAAGTGATACCCATATTCAACAGTGGACGTCTGATGGATGATGGAAATCAGTAGTTTTGACTATGTAGGATATTTTTACCAATATACGACTTATATTTAACATTGGTAAGTATAATATAATACATAAAACTAAAAGTAGCCAATTTAAACTCAAACTAACTTATAAAATTCTAACTATTCTAAATCTATGTTACTCGGCAACGTCCCCAGAATGCTGGCGTACTCTTGCTCACAATTATTCAATTTATGTACAGTCAACAAAAGAGTTAGGTTTACACCGTCACGGCATAACGTGTTTTTCGGGGAACGGAGGGTAGGCCCTCAGCCAATCAGACCCCGAAAGAAATCTTAGAATCTACACAAAGATTTTCTTGCGCGGCGTGGGGATCGAACCCACGACCTTCAAGATTTAAAGCGACCCAAATAACGCTACGCCCGCGCCACGGAGGTTGCAGAAAAGCACATAATAAACTTATCTCATAAACGTGTCGGTACATATAAATATAAAATGCGTTTCAAAATGTGTAAACCTATCTCCTTTGTTGAATGTACAAGAAAAAAATATGATTACATTTTCTTTCTCCCTTTTAAGCTGTCAAACCTGCCATCTTATATACAGTATCAAATAAGGAAGCAACGACGCATACTAAATAATATAATCCGTACTTTGTACCAGGAAGGTATGAGTATATTGAAAGAAAATATTAGACCTCAGAAGCATAACGACGGATGTACTTATCTTCAAAAGCATTTGGTCGTAAGTTTTTTTTTTCGGACGGACATATGTAGTTAGCCCCGAGGCTTTGCCAGGCTTCCGGATAAAGCCGGACATAGTTAGGCTTTTTGGTAGGGTGTCCGGCCAAAATAATCGTTTTTCGGCTTTTGTTAGGCTTTTTACAAAGCCTTTTGCTAAGCTTTTGCTTTTGCATTTTTTTTATCGTACCCATTAATAATGAGACTAAAAATCCTCAATAAGGTGTCCGGCTTCTTTACCTAAATGTCCGGCCAAAATGGCTGGTCTGTCCGGCTTTTAGGATAGGGGACCTGGCAACCCTAGCTCCAGCCTAGATAAATGGTTTAAACACTACAAACTAAGCAACCTGCGCAAGAGGGCGTCTCCTGTGGGACTTGGACCTCGGCTCAGGGCGGTCGCTGACGTGGAGATTGAGGGATAATGGCTTTTAGTTTAGGGGACAATTGTGTAACTGTCTTGCTCTACTTTACAGTTCGCGGGCCTCTCGGACTTCGGGTCTACGAGGGCATCGGAAGGTTCTTAGCAAACTAAGGGTCGGAAGGGCGAGGGGAGACGCGTCGCGTTCGCGGGCGAACTCTTCTCCGGCGGGTCGGATAGAGTGGTCTCTGTGTAAGAACCAGTTAAGTTAAGTACTATATAAGGCACATACGACTGATGTTTCTGACGTATAATGGCACATCCAACCTTATGCTTTTGAGCTCTAGAATTATTATTTCCTAATGTGTTTGTTCAGACGCGTATGAGAGAGGTTATTGTATCATGTAATATTGTTTCCGAATAATATTTTGTTTTGATATCGGATTGCAAACATCTGCTTTTGTGAATATATTCTATACTAACATAAAGCTGAAGAGTGGATGTGTTTGTTTGCTTGAACGCGCTTATCTTAAGAAGTACTGGTCTGATTCAAAAATGATTTTGGTATTAGATAGTCCTTTTATTTTTGTTGGTGTTAGTGGATGTAACGCGTAGTATAATTTTGCGTTTTTTTAAGGTTCCGGTTCCGGTAAAGTAGCAAAGGCCGCATGGCTAACTAGATATTAGTTAGGCACGAGGCTTTTGCTACTTAACCAGGCTACCTAATAAATCACAAAGACTACGTTTTGTATCTACAACCTCGTATTAAACTTCATTAATAATCCAAGTGTTAGTCAAATATGAATTTATGTGTAAATTACAAGAAAACTTTAGGGTAATTTGTAGGGAACGAATTAATTAAGCAAAAGACTGTATTTAAGTAAGTTTAACTAATACTGTTTGAAACATTTTCAGCTGTATAGGGTTCTTCTAAAGTATGTGCCATCCCTTTAAAGTGGCTATGTAACTTTAATCATCATCAACATGAATAGCCCGTTTACGTCAATTACTGAACATGGGCTATGGCCATGGGCATGGGCATGGGCTTATTATAAACCTTGCTAAGTTGCTAAGTACGCCGGACAATCTCTAAACGACCCTGCGTTCAGAGATTGTCCGGCGTGGGCCAACGAGCGGGAGGAGTGCGTTGGCGTGGTGGGAAACGACCTCTCGCTGCCGACCATAATCTCAAAGATGGTCCAAAGCGAGAGGTCGTGGGAGGCGGTCCCGCTCCGCGGCCTCCTTCTGTAGACAAATAATGTCGCAGAAGGAGGCTGCGGAGCGGTAGAGGGAAGAAGATCCCTCCGCCCATACGATCCGCCGACGGCGTCTTGGCCGTCGGCGGCGCGGCGGGCCGAAACCCACCGCCCGCCGCCCTAGGCTCGGCCTCGGGGAGTGGGGCACATGAGCCTCGCTCCCTTCAAGGCTGACCCATGAGGAGTAGGGACGCCTCCACACTCCGGGCGTCCCTATAACTGGGCAAATGGGCCCCAGTCAGTATGGCCCAGGTGATCCCGCGGCGCCATATTGGCCGCGGGTGCCGTCTCGGGAGGCCGGATTGCTTCGTGCGTACCCGGCCCCCGCCAATGACGGAACGAAGAAGTATCTGGGGGGTTTAACAAAAAAAAAGGGTAGTTCAGAGATATTGTGATAATCACCATACTTGGGAGGTTGGTTGGTGATCGCAGTAAGAAGGTAAATTGAGTTGACAGTTGCTGCTAATCCATCAGGTGTATTGCCTTTGTCACCTCTTATGACACCCGTTTAAAGCCATTTTTTTATTACCGAATTAGTTTTTTATTGAAATAAAATAGCGTTTAATTACATTAAAGTAGTGCGATCTTAAGCCTCTCTCACCCCACAGCTAGAATTGCGGCTTTACTCAGAAGAAACATGTTTTTTTTTTTCTTTTGTACGATTAAACTGAAATGTTCTTCACTTACGTAATCACTATACCTACTTGAAACTATTTAAGGATGGCATATATTTAGGAAGCACTTTACATAGCTCATTTATTGTTAATGGATTTAGTTTGTAAATCGAGTTTTCAAGGAGAGAACATTGACATTGTTAGTGTTAAAAGTTGGCTGTTATTTCGTAGACTAGGTAAACAGGGTTATTTTTAAAACATTAACAACCTCGCAGGGGGTGAAAGTACTGATGATTATAAGGAACTTTGTATTATGGGATTAACCCGGAAATCGCGGGAAAACAAATCTGCTGTACCGTGTGTGTGTACGGTACACCTGATGGTTGCAGCATCTATCAGATGTACCTACGTTCTAATTACGATCACCAATGCACCGGCCAAGTGTGGTGATTATGGCGATATCCGTTAACGACCCAGGCTTGCCAAGGTTTTTAAAAAGGAGTAACATAATATAAAAATAAAATAATAAATCCAACAAAAAAAATGGCTGCAATTTATACATCTAATACATTACAGAATGTTCTCTTAAAATCAATATCCAGTATTCACGTAATTGTTTTTTATAGCTCAATAGATATGTTAAAGTACCATAAAATACACGAAACAGTTCATTGCGTCGAAGCAAAGTTTAATAATAACTAGGTACAACAATAACTTCGGGGCCACGCTGTCGCTGCGTCGTAAACCAGGCTAACATTTAGCTTTGTAGTTTAAACTGTTGTAGTAACTACTGCCATAGTTGAACAGTTAGTTGTATGGGTTTAACGTGTAGCAAATATATACCTGTTAGGTTTAAATTGTCGTTCTAGGAGCCATCGGTTTAAATGTCAATCTAAGGGCCTAAGCACACCACGTTTTTTTAACGCGCCGTCGACGCGCGTTTTAGAAACGAAGTACTGACTTGCGTGCGTATCGCTTCTGTATGTGTACAAACGCGCCGTTGAAGCACGTTTGTAGCGATACAGACACGATACGCACGCGAGTCAGACGCAGCCTGTAGACCTTTGCACACCTGCACGCGTTTGAATCGATACAAACGCGCGTGTGTAGCGATACAGACGCGATGCAAACGTCACCAAATTGCTCGATTGCATCTAACGTAGATTCACACCTCTCTCGTTGCGAGGGAAACCCTGCCTGTAGGGAAGCCGCGCGTGCTAGCGACGAACCAGTGTTGTCGTTTGTATCGATACACACGCGCGTTTGTATCGATTCAAACTGCTCTGTAGATATAAAGTGCGCCGTCGACGCGCGTTTCTAAAATGCGCGTCGACGGTGAGTTTAAATAAAGTGGTGTGCATAGGCCCTAACGAAGTGATTTTGGTAGGTATTAGATATTCAATAAAATTTAACGGCCGTAGCCTATTAAGGAAACCTTTTTATCGAATGGATTATATTTGTAGCCAAACGTTTTGCTAATTCACCGGACATAAAAACAAGCAGCTGCTTGTCTTTATCACTACTAATATTATAAATGTGAATGTAAGTTTGTTTGTCACGCTTCCACGCAAAAACTACTTCACCGATCATTATGAAACTATGTACACATATTCTTGGTGGTATTAAAAGTAACATAAGAACATTGGCTTCAATGGAAGCTGCGAGTAAAAGCGAGTATAAAAATAAAAAAGGTTTCCTTAATTAACGTTATTAATGTCCTCAGCTACTTCGTCTTTACGTGTCACCGAAGCATAATTCAAATCAGACACTACCAACTTCGTGACTTTAAATTTCTACCGAGATTTTTTTAAACACGATCTTTTATGTCTGAATCTGAAATCTAAACAGTTGGCTAGATTACGACTAGACTAATAAAACAGTCTAACACACGTTCGTTACTCAAGTGCGAAACACTTGTTGCTAGTCATTTACATTTTTGTTTAGCCGGTTTAGCTACTCTATTATCTATTCTTATAACATAAAAGCTTGTGCGACTTCTTCCGCGTAGAATAATACTTTGGGCTAAGTCAGATTTTGACAACCTCCGTAGCCTAGCGGTATTTGGCTCGCTTTAAATCTCGGAGGTCGTTGTGTAGATTCTAAGAATTCTTTCTGGGTCTGGTTGGCTAAGGGACAAGCCTCCGTGCCTCGGAAAGCATGTTAACCCGTTGGTCCCGATTGTTATAACATCATCTATAAGAATTGCATACCAGAGAACGGGCAGCAGCGTTTCCTTGTATGTTGCTACATAATACTGCGGTCATCAACTCGCCTGCCAAGCGTGGCTATGGCAAAAACCCTACCTCGGAGGAGGCCCATGTTCAGCAGTGGACGTTGTACGGGCTAATGATGATAATGATGAACCCCGATTTTTGCGTGATGATAAACACCGTTCCTTAATTGATAAATGGGTGTAACACTAATACCTGATATAAGCGCGTTTAAGCAAACTAACTCTTTAGCTATAAATATTAGTGCTTAATATAAAGCTGAAGAGGAATGTTCAGAAACTACCGGTTGGCGATTTGAAAAAAAAAATCAGTGCTAGGCAGCCTATTTATTGAGAAAGGCTATAGGGTATATTTTATTATGAAGTTGCCACGAGGACGGGAGCTACGCGGGTGAAACCGCGCGTCGGAATAGTCCTACGAATATTATAAACGCGAAAGTTTGTAAGTATGGATGGATATTTGTTACTCTTTCACACAAAAACTACACAACGGAATTGGCTAAAATATTGCACCGGGATAGGTTATAAGATGGATTAACATTAAGGCTACAAAAATTTACGCTCCGACACACTGGAGCAGAGTAACGCGGGTAAAACCGCGGGCGCAGTTAGTAATTAATATTTACTCCAGCCCACGCAAATATTTGGAGATTCCTCTTAATATTAAATAATTCATAGCGTTAAGTGCGTTGCCATAAAACAATGTAAAGTCGTACTATGCTACCTCAGTACTGATGGCCCATAACTTTATAGGGACAAAGTTATACCCACCTGGGTCCAAATTAAAATGGAACTTTGGGTATCCCTAGCTTTACTTAGTTTAGCAGTATAGGAGAGTTATTCCGGTCTCTTGATCAATTAATAATCATTTATGTATATTAATTAGTTGGTAGCGTCAAACGCGCGGTTTTACTCGCGTAGCTCCGTTACTGTAGAAACATTATAATATTAGCAGATCTTTTAGTCTAGTGTTAGCATTAAGGTACATCATCAATCATCAAGGTACAACGTCCACTGCTGAACATGGCCCTCCTCCCTCGGGAGGGTTTTGCCATAGTCACCACGCTTGGCCGGCGGGTTGATGACCGCAGTATTATGTTGTAATACACAGGGAAACGCTGCTACCCGTTCCCTGATATACGCTTGTTATAGATGATGTCATAACAATCGGTACCAACGGCTTAACGTGCTTTCCGAGGGACGGAGGGTTTTCCTTCAACCAACCAGACCCGGAAAGAAATCTTACAATATACACAAAGATTTCTTGTCCCGTGTGGGGATCGAACCCACGACCTCCGACACTTAAAGCGAGCCAAATACCGCTAAGCTACGGAGGTTATATGCATATGCATTTACAATGTTTTATTAGACTTACAATGTTTGTATTAGTGATGAGCGTTGAATGAACGAACTAGTTAATTCGACCGTCGACGTACTGTGAACGAATCGACGGTTCACCGTTATACGATGGACTAGTCGAATCCGTAGACGCCTCAGAGGGCTAAACTGAAACTCGCAACGCGACGACCGACGACGCGCGACCGCGACGACGGCGAGACGAGACGAGAACGTAGTCGGGTGATAGAAATTCATTCGTCTGTTGAAATATCGTGCAAACAAATATGAACTCTAAATCTAGTTGAAGGGTGTTGATATTTGTTCGGGTCGAATTATATTATTGTTGTGCTATGTGAAGAAAGGATACCGAAGGAAAGGTCTATTTAATAAAAATAATGTAGATATATAAAATCAGTTGATGTTCTAAATACGCCAGAATAGTGAATAAAACTTTATAATTAATTCTATTCAGTATTCAGCCAGTCCTAAGCATACGAGAGACTAGTCTACGAATTCAGCTAGTTGATCGACTAGTCGATGAACGAAATTGGACGGTCTAGTTTCGTTGACGTCAAATACGTCGACGACCCATCACTAGTTTGTATGCATGTCCAGGTCAAATTTTCTTACTACATTTTAATCAATACTTAGCATAAGTAGGTATAGCTAAAGCATGAAGGTACTTATAATTAATATTTGAAAATCACTGCTTATTATAAAACAAAGTCGCTTCCCGCTGTCTGTCTCTCCCTATGTATGCTCAAATCTTTAAAACTACGCAACGGATTTTGTTGCGGTTTTATTAATAAATTGAGTCATTCTGGAGTTTCTATGTATAATAATGGGAATCTAGTGAGCAAGAAACTACACACGCAGCTCTTGGTTGCTATGTCGTTATACTTACTATATATTAATTAAGAATCTTTCTTGGTGGAGTGATGCGAGGTAAAGAATTGAGGAACCGAAGAGACTAGTGTACCAACGACTCCCGTACTGAAGCAATGCATACTTAATGAGCGCGTAAAAATGCTGCCTTCAGAAATGTACGGACGCACATAAAAAAATCATAACTGAGAAGACCCCGCGAAACAAATTCAATGGGTTATTCTACGGCCTCCGCGCCGGTTTAAACACGACCTGTATGAGACGGTCCGGAAAAACATATTCGAATGGGCATAACGTACGTTTTGGGTCTAATTTATTTTATTATTTATTAGGCATACCTACACTTTATTTGTAATATAATAGTTTATTTATTATGTTCCTAAGATTATCAAGGGTGGTTATTTTAATAAGTTTTCTAACACTTTGTAATTATAATGTGATAAAAATGTCGCATGAGTATCTACAGCGTTATACTATGTATGTTGTTATTCACTATGTAATTCAAATTACTCTTTTCTTTAATGAGATCGTGTGACCTAGGTGAGCAAGGTGACTGACCTTACTCGTGCACAGCCGATCACTACTCACCGTGTCAATCAATAATGTTGTTTAATGTATCCTCTCATTAAAAATTGTATAAAAAAAGAATATCGTAAATTTAAATAGTCTCAATATCTATCCGATATCATCAAACCCTAATTAATGCCTGAGTCGCATACTGTGTAACTTCGTTTGTATGTACATAGTTACTAACACGAGACTTCCCTAAAAATCTAACAGTCATCATTCCTCAATCTCCCGCAAGCGGGCGCCCTGAGCCGAGGCGCTCCAAGCTCCACAGAGGACGCCTTATTGCGCTAGTTGCCTTTTTTGAACCATTAAGTCGTGTTAATATTAAAGTCAAATTTTATCTCATGGGCGTCTTAGGATAACAACTAAGTAGTTAAGAATCATGCACTTGATGGATGGACAACAGCATTTATCGTCTTACTGGGATCCACCTGCTAAGAGTGGCAATATTTCTCAACGATCCTTGCTAATCAAGGTCGAAAGGGAATATAATAATATAGAAGTGGAAGTTATTCGGGCTAATTATGGAATCTATAAATAAGACTGATCACCTTTGTACCCGTTAAAATAGCACAGCAACTGCAGGGGCGAGGCTGCGCTTGAAGTATTACAACAAATATATATATATATTTTTATAAAACCATTTGATTTTATAGAGTAGCGATATGTCTGCGATTTTATAAGAAGTGTCAATGTATTCGCAAATATTTAGACACGTACATCGGCATCACACAAATATTCCTATTATCGCAATATGTGCGCGCCAAACATAACTAAGCTTTGTCAACTAAAATAGCCATTGATATTCATTCCCACCATCCCAATAATTTAATAATGGCAAAAGATTTTGTGTTAACAAAAATCACAGATGCTGACAACATATTGATACGGAGCCTTGCTCGCCTATATGCCCGTGGCTGACTACGCCTCATATATATCATACGTCAGAAGCATTTGGTCGTAAGTGCCAGTTAACGACAAATGTAACAACGGTAACAATGAATGTTTCTGACGTATAATAACACATTCGACCTTATGCTTCTGAGCTCTAGATATTTCCGTAGCTAAAAAGCTAACAATATTATCGCCTGTCTAACTTAACACATTACAATAAAGTGCTATCGAGATGTGTCAATCGTGTCTGTCTATAAACTATCGTTGTCACGGAATTTTATAGCTTACTGTGAATATAGTTCTGTAAGAGCCCATTCACCATTAGAATGTTTAACAAAATTCACTTGTATTAACTGTGCAGTACGGTTCACATTCGTAATTGATAATAGTTTAGTCGGCTAGAAAATCTGGGTATTCCAATTTTAATTGAATTGGAGTTCTATTGACTGAATAATACGGATCACCTTATAAATGGAGTAGTTTGGTTGACTAAATTAAGAATATCGTAGTTGACCAAGGATTAATTCGTTGGCTACCTAAATCCAAGACCGCTATAAAAAGAATATTTTAGCTTAATTTGCATGGTTTAAGAGGCAAACCTTTGTTTTGCATAGAATTATACGATACGTTTTTTAGTGCTGGTTGTAAAAAGATACTAAATCCGCTGTGAATGTGAAATGTGAGAAAGTTAACAGTTTATTTTAATACATAATTATACTATATTGGCAGGCGCGTAATACATTTAAAATTTGAATTATACGACAGCCGGTTAAGATTCGTCACCGTGTGGTTTCCTTCTTGGAAAATACTACCTCAGATCTTCCTATGGATGTCGTAAGACGCGACTAAGGGACATAAGTACACCTGATAGATGGGCAGCATCTTTCAGCTCAATGACACTCCTATCTTAATGCGATCAGCAAAGGTGCGAATCCTGCCGGTGGTATTAATTTATTATTTTTAAATATTACATTGTGTCAATGTCAAAAAGAGTCTTACTCCATTAGCTGATCCCACATATTAAGCTTGCGCGTTCCTCGTGCGTGTGAACAACGCGAGCGTCCGGCTCCCCCCCCCCCCTTCATCACTTCGCCATCATCGTCCGTACGGTTGGGAAAGGCGCACGCACAATGTAACCGTACATTGTGCGTGAGTCCCGCGCGAGACTAGGATGGGATGGGAACCTTAGGATGATTTAGACTATGAAGTTGGTCTTCAACAAATGTCTTGAATTCAAATAAGCTGTAGATAAAGGCCGCTATACCAAAATTGTACAACTTGTACAATGCCGCATTCATAAAACTAAATTACGTTGTCTCCCTCAGGACCGCTTATGTACAATTGTACAGAAAATTACAACTGACTGTCGCATTGTACTTGTTCAAGTTTATCGTTTATCGGTTAATTTAATTGAAACGTTACCTATAGTTGATAATGGTATAATAATAAGCGTCGAACAGCAATCACCCCCTGCCACTGATCTCACTCCATAGCCCATTTTTCCAGTCGATTTTACATCCTATCCCAACTAAGTCTTGTTCTAAAAACCAGTAAGTCTACTTTATTCAAGACTATCCGCTGGTATATATTCAATGGTACCTTTTATAAGTGACTAGCTTTTGCCCTCGGCTTCGTTGAAGCCAATGTCCCTATGTTACTTCTAATACGACCAATAAATGTGTACCAAGTTTCATGATGATAATAATAAGGTGTATTTTCATTTGTCAAGAAATATTGTTTATAGGTGTTGTCAAAGACAAAGCATCAATTGCCTACATTTGATTTTCTACCTTATTAGCTACTGCTAAATTGTCCATTATGAATTCGATTGTAGTTAAAGCCAGGGGTATAATACAGAACAAATTAATGTCCTGCAATACGTGTCGCCATCAATGTTGGAGAAAGCAGTGTGACGGTGTCGGACTTCGTTCGATATATCTTGCAACAACCCTATGTTACTTCTAATACGTCCAAGAAAATGTGTACCACGTTTCATGTTGATCGGTTAAGTAGTTTTAACCCAACTTACATTCAAATTTATAATATTAGTAAGGATTATCATTCAATAATCTTACCTACTCATCATTCTCCCGCCCTTATCCCAATTTATTTGGGTTCGGCGCAACATGTCTTTAATAACCTTTCCTAGTTACTTACTCAAGAGCCAAAAATAAATCGACCATATATATAATGTACCTAACTAGCTTTCCGTTCGTGGTCTCACCTGCATAACTCCCGTTCCCGTGGGAACTTCATAATAAAATAGATCCTTCCTCGATAAGTCTAACACTGAAAGAATTTTTCAAATCGGACCAGTAGTTGCTAAGATAGCGCATTCAAGCAAGAAATCCAACTCTTCAGCTTTATATATTAGTATAGACATATTACGAGATTAGTCGTAATTTTGTATCTTTAAGTGTATCTCTTGCAGTAAAAACTCTTAACCAGTCAAAAGTACTTTTAAACAGCAAAATCAGTCAAAACTAACTAATCATAACCTAACCTAAAACTAGTTTTGACTGATTTTGCTAGCCAAAAGTACTTTTCATTGGTTAAGAGTTTTGACTGCAACATATCTAACAGTTCATATCTGTTTATAATGTTAGTATAAAATTATTTTCCAACTTCTGTAGTTATTTAACGTAGCCCAAATATTTCACGACATGCTTCGTCAAACACTAAGTATATTCATATGGTTTATTGGAAACTCAAATAGATAAAATTCCACCACTAAACTCCATCGTAAGGGGTGAGACAGCTGCATCGTGCTGACTACTAAGACTTGACATTTTGCCGATATTGCTGCTAGGGAAACTGTACGCGTACCACGATTTTCATATTAAAGTGGAGTTTGCGCTTCAGAGAGACGCTTGGGGAATTATCTAGGGACATCTTTATGAACAATAATTAAATAACAAGATTTTTTTGTTTTAATTATCTTTTTTTTAGTTGGCATCGCGCGTATTGTATCATTTATCTAATTAGTGTCCTAAAAACTAAACGTATACCGTCGGTGTTACTGTGATACCGCATAAGTGACAGTTGATAATAAGGTGTATTTTTATTTGTCAAGAAATGTTGTTTATGGGTGTTATCAAAGACAAAGCATCAATTGCCTACATTTGATTTTCTACCTTATTAGCTACTGTTAAATTATCCATTATGTATTCGATTGTAGTTAAATACAGAACAAATGAATGTCCTACGATACGGATTGCCAGCAATGTTGGGGAAAGTAGTGCCTCGGTGTCGGACTTCGTTTGATATATCTTGCAACATACTGTTACATCCCTTCAATGTTAGAGTTAGTGTCCTAGACATGTTTATTGTTTACTACTTACCCTAAATGCTAGATCATCATTTTAATGTTTATATATACTTCTCTGTGATGAAAGAAAGTTAGTCTGCATAACATCTTAACTGAGGTCAGTCGTATTGTGCCCCTTGAGAATAAGGTCATTTTTTTCTATAAACTTAATAAAGTTCCAAAGTATTTTAAAAATCTTTTTTAAAACGTCATCTGAAGGGGCCTTTACAACAATACGCAACACGTGTAGATGCGATGTCACCTGATGTATCAAGCTAAATTACCCGGCCTGCCAAAACCAAAACAGGTTCTGAAAAGGCAGGCTCCAGTGAAGGACACGGGCAACAGCGATGGTTTCATCAAGGTGGAGAAGAGGACGAAGAAGAAGCCTCCTTGTCGGAACCAGTGTGGTACTGCGCTGGCAGGACCCAACATGCTGTTGCGTCCAGCCGTACCGACAACGCTGATGTACGTGTCAAGACTGCATCATTCCACGAAAGTTGAAGAGGTCGTGGAGTACATGCAGGTGAAGACCAACTGGACTTTGAGGGTCGAGATGTTGGAGCCGCGTCACAAAACGAACTTCAAGTCGTTCGTGGTGCGTGTTCCGACGCAGTATATCGAGAAGGTCCTCAAAGAAGAGTTTTGGCCGAAGGGTGTTATGTTCCGCCGGTGTCGTGGCCAGCTACGTGACACCAGTCAGCGAAACACGACGCCGACACTTCGTGTACATTAGTATTAAGTTTTTGTTTTTAAAATATGTATTAGTTTATTACTGTTTAAGATTATTGTATGTATTTTATTCTATGGGCCTCCGATGCCTGAAATAAAAGGATTATTATTATTATTATTAACATGTCGCCGACACATATCGTAGGCCATTTGTCTCCTGGAGCATCTATCCCTGGTTTTTATTCATTTAAAATGCAGTAGCAGGATTTTACCCGTTCAAATATTGCAACTTCGACAAAAACCGTTTTGTACACTGATTTTCTGGTATTTTTCTGTCAAATGAAATTATCGAAACTCAGAGGTTGGAAACCATCAACTATCGAATTAAAGTGAAACATGCATCGGGTGTCGACTCGTGGTATCGCTACTGTTTATACCAAATTGTATATACTTGCTGAAACGACAACACATAAATATCGCATACGTTGGCGGGTTTTGGCTGTCGTAATTTACATAGAGGAACATAGATATAGTCTGACAAGCGACTAAAGCGTTATAGGAAATTGATAACTAGGTTAGGATATTGTGTATGAAAAATCCTTGAAAAATTACATATAGTACTAACGAGCGATTTCAGCCACCAGCAGAAACTTTATTTACTATACATAAATAGTATAAAATAGTAACTTTAGATACATAAATACCTTGTTCATAAGTAATCTTCCCTAGATCTAAACATTTAAAACAATATGTACAACTACCAGTTTCTTATGTAAGATGTCAGTCAAATATAAGATAATCCATTAGATTATCACAAAGACCTAATGGGAACAAAAATTTGTTGCGTTACTACCTACTGATAACTTACAAATAATGAAAACATTTATCTAATAAATTGGCTTTACATTTTCATTATCGTTAGATTTTAACACAAGCCCAAATTTCAACGGACGTCCAAATTAAACCCGGTACCACTAAACCAACATTCAATCGAACACTGTTGCAAATCCGATGCCGTCAAACCGAACGTAATTTCGCAACCAACAGAGCGAAACAATAATTGCGATCGGCATTAATCCGCCCGTAATTAAAACTGTAGCATAGCTAACGACCTCAAACACTTGGTAGGGTTCCAATTAGCAGTAAATACTTATATTTATAACTAGCTTTCCTACGTGGGCTCAGTCGCTTAGACCTCGTTTTAGAACTATTATTTACAATTTTTTTTACATAAGAAATAAATGTTTGAACTTCCGGCTTAGAACAGACCGCCCCATATCTTCCCATGGGTGTCGCAGGAGGCGACCTAGGCACATACACCTGATGGATGGGTAGTATCTTTTTTTTTCGGACGAACTTATGTAGTAAGCCCTGAGGCTCTTGCTACTTCACCGGGCATAAAGGCGAGCAGAGCTCCAGCCTAGATAATTGGTTCAAACACTACAAACCAAGCAACCTGCGCAAGAGGGCGTGGACTTGGACGTCGCCGCGTCGGCTCGGGCGGTCGCTGACGGGGAGATTGAGGGATTGTGGCTTTTAGTTTATGGTTATGGCAATATCCCTTAACGACCCTGGCTTACCAAATTCTGTTAAAGATAAGGCCTATGTTCAGCAGTGGACGTATACAAGCTGATAAAATGAGAGAGAAAATGATAACACATTTTATAAAAGTTTTCATAAACTTTATTCTACAACATAAGTATCAATAAGTATTCTGACTAAGCAGCTAAATTTTATAAGCATATTTTATTATAATACAGTTCATCTCTGTAGTTAGCCACACGACTTCTTTAGTGTGATGGCTAATAAGAATGTTCATGAACATCAAGTAGGAAGCTAAGTACGTTCTTAAACCAGCTCAGTTTATGGCTACTTTGAGCAGTCTTCAATATACTAAAGCGATTATACGACAAGGTTATACTATGTAACGGATTAACATTTGTTGCTTTATTTAATGTTTTGACCTAATAACTTAATGAACTCTATTGTATTTAATTAATTTTGATATAGTAACTTGCATTATTATTATGATAATTAAAATTGTGAATCATGATCAGCCCGTAAAATGTTCACTGCTGGACAATGGACATGGGGTTCCTCTCGTGGAAAGGTTTAGCCATAGTCCGCGTATGTACCGCAGTATTACGTTATAACGCACAAGGAAACGCTGTTCGGGCTGCAGCGTTTCCTTGTGCGTTATAATGTGTATATATATTCCCTGGTATACGATGTTAATTGTTACCCGGACCAACGGCATAACGTGCTTTCCGATGCACGGAGGGTAGTCCCACAACAAACCAACAGACCTGGAAAGAAATCTTAGATTTAACACAAAGATTTCTTGTCTGGTGCGCGATGTAGGGTTCGAAACCACGACCTCCGAATCTTAACGCGAGGCTTATACCACTACGTCACGAAGGTAGTCAATTAAAATTGTGAATGATAGGAGGAATCTTTGTGCAAATACAAAAAAGAGTTTATGTAAATCGATGAAATGATTATTAAATGAAGAAAAGTTCCCGGCTTCGAATAGACGACGATAGGGTGTCGTTAGAGTCAACTAAGAGACATACAGCTGATGAATGGACAGCAGCATCTATCAGCTAAAGGTTACCTTACTGCGAAGTGTGAATTCTTTTAGTGATTATGGCAATATCCCTCAACGACCCTGGCTTGGAAAAGTCTATTAAAAAGAGGCCCATGTTCAGCAGTAACGTAGACAGGATAATAAAGAAGAAGAAGAAAGAAAACTTGTGGAAAACCCACAGCAAACTGATTCCTATCCGTTCCGGAATCAATTTGAATTGATCTGTGAAAATATTGAATTACTCAACTGCCCTATTCCCATTTACCTTAACTTATCTTTGAATTCTGTTTTGTTCCAGACGTTCTGCGTTGTGTCAAAGCGTTTCCGCAAGAACTACATCCACCGGTTCACGGCGACCCGGTCGCTTTTCTGGTGGTCGCCGTGGTCGCCGGTGCGACGCGCCTGCGTCTATTTGTCGACCAACCAATACTTCGATTACTTCGTCATGGCAACCATACTGCTCAATTGTGTCTTCCTCGCCATGTCGGAGACTGTCGAAGAGGCTGAGTGAGTATTTATAATAAATATTTAGAAAATCTTTTTAGTTGTTACGTCATAGTAGGTACCTACACTATGACATAATTGTTATAATTTCTATCCTCTATAACTATATAGATCTTGTTGATAAGTTGTAATCTTCGCACACCGTGCGTTAATTTTGCAAAAATTTACGCACGGTGATGGCAAAGACTCGATTTTAAAATATTGTATTTTGCTTTTACTATGTATGGTGGCAAAAAATGAAAATTAAATGAGCCAATACAGCAACTGAAATACCGAAAATACCGCCGCTGGCATCGTTCACACGTTCGAGCAATGCCCACGCCTCATTTTGGGGTCAACCTTAAGACTGGCATTGACGATTCTACATTCCCCATTTCCAAAAGTTATGTAGGTTCTTTGTGTATAAACTTAAGCTACAGCCTGTGTAAACCCATATTTTAATTCGTGGCTTTAGTGAAGTCAAAGACAAAAATATTTATATTTACCTAGGTTACGTTACTAATTGCATATATCAATTAGTGCTCTCGTCCCAGCTGCAAAGTTGAAGCGGGAAAATAATTGTAACTTTACCTACCTCTACAAACTGCATGAAACTCGCTCGCACTAAGAGTAATATTAGATATACATTAATAACATGGACTTATGTAATCTTTACTATAACAGATAAAGATGAAGAGTTTGTTTTTGTGCTTGAACGCACTTATCATATAGTTAAAGAACGCATTTTATCATATAGTTTCTACGGGAACTGAACTACGCGGTTGAAAACGCGCGTGGAACCTCGGTTAAAACAAAATTACTATTTATTATTGTAAAAACAATTGTCGCTTTTAATGTTACGATTCAATAATGAAAGCAAATCTTCTGGTCAATTATGAGTAACTATTCAAAAACTACGATGTATAAAAAGAAAAATGTATACAAGTTTTTTTATTCAACATTCATTTAGATACCAATTATCTATAATAAAATTCTTTCCAGATTTTTAGCAACGTTTTTAACACATACAACAAATACTAACAGTATTTTCCCTCTATTTTTTTAATATATCAACCCGGCGATATATATAAATGTGGTTACTTCATACCCTAGAGGAAACCCCGCGTTATTTAATGTACTGGTGAGCTCATATCTCATTTGAAGTTATTGCCCATAGAAAAATATTGACCTTGAGTGTATATTGATTATTATTCTAATATCAAAACTAAAGGTTTTTGCTTAAGGTGTAACTTTCGCACTTTAACTATTTGACGGAGAATTTGACAGAAAATAGCATTTTTGATTTGTTATAAAAGATTATTAGATAACATTATTATTTGGCAATATTAACGGGTCCTTCTTCATTAATTCTTAAAAGTTAATTGCAGTAGTTTAGCACCAAGGCATTTCATGATATTGTTAACAGTATAAAATTTACACGGGAGATATAGCCTCCTTCAAGTTTTTGGCCTAATGACGACTAAACATAGACCTACATATATTGCCCTTTACATTGGCAGAATAAAAAGTCTATAATTGATGAGCAAGAATCTCTCCAAAGAATCTTTTATTTAATGAATTCTAAGATTTCAACGCTTCCTTTTAATTCAATAGACATTTGTAAGTCATTGAATTGAAAAATTCAAAGCTGAAAAATATATATCATAGAAAAAGATCGTGCATTTACAGAGACCATGTTATGTTGAATGCTACTTTATTACTGCAGAAAAGAATACCATTTACAATGACAAAAGTAAGATTAAGATTACTTAACATTAGCACAACAGTTTATCACTAGCTTCCGCGCGAGGTTTCACTCGCGTTTCCGTAAGAACTTCATATTTAAATATAGCCTATAGTATTTTTTAATAAATGGGCTCTTTAACACTGAAAGAAGCTTTCAAATCGGAGTTGTTGTTTCGATTAGAGCGTTCAAGCAAACAAACAAACTGTTCAGCTTTATATATTAGTATAGATAAATATACCGTACTAGGATAATGTTATTGTTAATACCCTGCGTGCCCCAACACCTGTCACGCGAGGACCTGTGCAGCGCCACTGTTAATGCTGTGTCAGTGGCCGAGTACTGGTCTTCTCAAATTTGAACGCCAGGTCGACACGAAAAGAAGAAGACTAGGTTCATTTTTCGAACATTTTTTTTTCGGAAGGACTTACTTAATTAGCCACTAGTCTTTTACTACTTCATTAGGCTTAAAGGCGAGTAGTGCTCCAGCTTTAATAAATGGTTTAAAAATTACAAACTAAGCAACTTGCGCAAGAGAGCGCCCCCTGAGGGCATGGACGTCGGCTCAGGGCGGTCGCTGGCGATAAGATTGACGGATTATGACTTTTAGTATTTTAGGGGGTTTCGTGCAACTGTCGTTCTTTTTTCGAACACATGACCTCCGATATTTAAGGGAAGCCTGCTATTCCTGTGCCACAGAGTTGTTTAAAGAGAAAATTTCTCTTAACTATGTTGAAGATTGTTAATGAGATGTCAAATTTCTCATTACTAGCTTCCTTGATCACAATACATGTAATGGTGTATTTGAATAAAACCCGAGTATCGGTAGGTTTTAATATCCGGTTTTTAGGTTGTGGTGATTACCACCACTTGTTTGAACAGCTATGCTATGTGGGTTTGGCTAGATTTTATTTAAACGCGTTTTCTCTCTAAGGCGTTCTCAATAGGGTTGCAATTGTGTACTCTATTGCATTGTTATTAAAGTTTATAATTAATTTGTTTTAAACAGAGCCAAGCTTCTACTGTATGTCAGAAGGTTGCTCGATTTAATATGTTTTGAGAAATATTGCTTAGAAAAAGGAAAGGGAATCTATCCAGATAAATATCTAATTTTTAAGGAAATTAAAGATTTCGCATAAAAAGCCTTCCCTTGATGGTAAATAAATCCACATATCTCTCATATCGTCTCATCTGCCAGTGATAAGTTATTGTATATTTATCTACGCTTATTAAATAAGATTAATAATAGAATTGATTATGAATTAATAAATGAATTCAATATTAAGCACGTTTAAGTCAAATGCCAAACTAGCTAAATCTTCCTGTTGAATCACTCTATCTTTTAAAAAAACCGCATCAAAATCTGTTGTGTAGTTTAAAAGATCTAAGCATACTTAGGGACAGAGAGACAGTGGGAAGCGACTTTGCTTTATACTTTATAGTGACGTCATCATCACTACAAAGTATAAAACAAAATACTACGACTAATAAAAGAATGGCAGATATATTGAAAGAACCTTATATACCTATCCTATACGCATACAGAAATAATACTTAGACGCACTCTTACCTAGTTATACAGAATGACAATGTTTTTACAAGCATTACACACGAGCCAATTTACACCCAAGGCGACGCGACGCGACGCGAAGCAAAACTTTCTTCCAACTTTAGCACCTTTAAAAGGCTTTTCTAAGTTGCAAAACTAAACAAAGGATTTCCTTCAACACTATCTACTACACTATCATTACTTATTCGTTATAAAAACCACACGTAAATACGAGTAGGAAGCAACTACGCGTACTTAGTGGCACTAGTTATAAATTACAAGTGGTAAATTGCATGTTGTTACTAGATGTCTTTAGGAATGCAGAAGGTTTGTTTACTGTTTACGTTGTTATGAATCGTTTTGGATGGATAGTTGTTTTTTTTTTCGGACGGACATATGTTTTTAGCCCTGAGGATTTTGCTACTTCACCGAGCATAAAGGCGAGCTGTGCTCTAGCCTAGATAAATGGTTTAAACACTACGAACTAAGCAGCCTGCGCAAAAGGTTGTCCTCTGTAGAACTTGGACCTCGGCTCAGGGCGGTCGCTGGCGGGGAGATTAAGGGATTATGGCTTTTAGTTTTTCTTTCTTTTTGTGCAACTGCTCTACTTTATGGATTGTTGTAAACGATTATGTTTATGCTACGTACATCTATTTTTTCTTTCAACAAAAATTTATTTTTATATGTGGTTCTTATTCTATGTGTATCTTAAAGTAATAAATAATAGAACCTACAGAAACCTATTTTTTCTGTCCTATCTTTGTAATATATTTTATCTTCGGTTTAATTTATAATCGGTGCACTCGCTTTAAAATTTATCTAATACATTGTATTTTGTGACCGCTTAATTATGTCTAGTTGACATACAGATAAAAATACACATTTGTATATTTTCGTAAAAAAAAGGTCGTAGTAGTAGCCCGATAAGGCACTATTTTATATATAGTTTTTGTATGTGTTTGTATTATGAAGTAAGTTAAATTTCTAATATAACTATCGAACATAAAACTTCAAAATTCAAATAGCAAATCTTTGTCAAACAACAATGCACCCCAAATACTTACTAAACTGCTATGTTCTGTGAATTGACGCTTACCCTCATTTATGACACAAGCCCTGCTACGTCAGATTAGGTAACAAAATTAGGTTGACACATTGATGGATGGACCAATCGTGAAGCTTACTTGCACTTATTCAGTAAGTAAAGAAAATCTTCATATTTGTTAGTAGCTTCCCGCAAGATGTTTCACCCACGTAGCTACCATTGCCGTGGGAACTTTATAAATATAGCTTATAGCCTTATAGATAAATGGGCTATCGAACACTGAAAGATTCTTTCAAACTGGAAAGTAAACCCTGTTGCCCGTTCCCTGGTATACAATGCCTATAGGTGATGAATCGGGACCAATGGGGTAACGTTCTTTCCGAGGCACAGAGGATACACAGAGGATAGTCCCTCAACCAACCAGACCCGGAATAAATCTTACATATTACACAAAGGTTCTTGTCCGGCATCAAACCCTCCTAAACTTACATTGCTACGCCAAGGAGGTCAAATCTTACCAAATCTGATTAACAAAATGCCGCCACAACATTTTAAATACCTATTTATTTTCCACAAACACGATAATAAAGAGATTAATCCACAATAAAAACTAATTAAACTTGTTAGTAATTCATGAAAAACAACTCTAAGCTATGTGCCGGATGGCGGGAACGCTGTGAATGTAAAATTGGATGCACTTAAATGGAACGTGATGAGCGCGTTTCAGCTCAGTGAGTATTTGAGCTGGATCGTGAAGCATGAGCCCAGTCTTCGGGCTAACGATGGGTATTGTTCCTGTTAATTGTTTCTATAGATATGCTGCACTATCAGTGAAACCAATTAAAATTAAGTAATAGTGTAGTTAGAATAAAACGAGAGTAGAATCGCCTTGCAACATAATACAAAATGATGACAAAGAGTTTTAAGATAGGTAATCTACTAACTGACTCACCTAGATATATGTTGTTTAGTGTAAATAAATGAGAACGTAAGACATTTATATGAAAAGTAAATAGACTTTGAAGTTAAAAAAATGCCGTAGGTACATCTAACACGCAAATAAAATGGACAGAACTTTAATATCAGTGCATCTACACAGTAAATAAATACGTGTTGTGTTATGTTGAACTAAATAATAATCATAAATATACAGATATAACAACGATGTATCAGATAAACGCACTTATAAAGCTTCATCATACAATATTTTGCTCCACATTATTGTGAGTACCTAGTTTAATAATGAAACGCCTATATTATATGAATTACAGTATGTTACCAGAGTTAGTTCCACCACAGTTCCACATACAGTAATACACAGATAATATAATTATTCCGCTGTATAATAACCTGTTTTTATTATAATAAATGCCTTATGCATCATTCCCTCCGCCTCTGCGGTGTCTCAGCGCCGGCAAGGGGTATGTGGGACTCAACCTCTCCAGTGGCGATGATATGCCTACCCACAAAAATCCCCCGGATACGCCTCCGTCGGTGAGGGTTACTCCACCAGCGACCAGCACCTTTAATGACCTTTGTAATTACTGAGCCACCAGTGTAGTTTCTGAAAGCATTATCAGTATTACCAAAGTTTTGTACGAACTGTGAGTATCGAAGTATCTCAAAGTATTGACAATGTATCACGTTAACTTGAACATATTTCAGCTCCAGTTAATCGGAGTAGAACTAACGATGCTAACGATGTATCTTGGTTGTGTTAATTATTGCGGTATGATTATTCACTATTTATGTCAGTTCCATTTTAAAATGTTATGGCAAAGTTTTACGGAAACGCAGAGCGTCATGAATTCAAACAGATGCTGCGTATGTACATCATGTAGTGCGTTTACGGATAAGCGCATCACGCGCGTTTCATTTTATACTTATAGAACTCGAATAGTAATACCGATACTCTTCACGTCTCGCAGCTCTATTAATTAATGACATCGTATATTGGGATATGTTGAAGTTAACGCGTCTGTTTTACGATCCATCGTACTGTAAACGGAAAAAAGATTACAAAGCGCCGCTAGTTGCAACTAGCAACCGTTGCAACTAGCTATCGCGGTTCTTGAGATAGACCCTGATGACAGACAGACAGCTAAGTCTTAGTAATATAGGGTCCCGTTTTTACCCTTCGGGTACGGAATCCTAAAAACGATACCTAATACCTAATCAATTGATTCTTTAGGAAGATTACTATTGCAAATCTCTTCTAGGGAGAAACATGTTGAGCAATGGAATATAAAGCAATAATATTTATAAGTTGATGATGTATCGAGTTCCTTTACAAGAATAAACTTTGCAATGAAATGTTGTTTGTATGAAAATACAATAAATTAATAACACCATACTGACGATGGAGCCGGGATGTCTGAAAGCTCACACAAACACAAACAAAGTCCTATATTAGTCTCCATTTCCCAATAACACTGTTACATCATCAAAGTTCATCTGATTATAGATCATGCAAATGGATTTCCATTCATTCCATTCATCTTCAATAACAAACAAATGAGTATAGTCAATAACTAAGATTGATGCCGGCATGATTAAAATAGATGAAATGTATTGAAACGTATACTGATTAACTTTAAGTATTTTTAAACATTTGAAATACCTACAAGAAACTCATTGTTTTTAAATAACAAAATATTAATAAAAATAAAGGTTTATTTCCAATTATGTTAGTGTTTGCTATTGGCCTGTTGGCAACACAACATTAATATAAAGACGCGTGGGTACTTATATCAGAATCATTCATCTTAAAATGGGTAATCACACTGGGTATTTTTGGAAATAAGTAGACAAGTCTTCGATCAGCAGCCTTATAATCACGATTCACAATTCAAATTACAATCACTCAATTTAACACAGATGCAAATGGATTTAGTTTTGAGACGTAAGCGTTCCGTCGTAACCGTCTAGTCCACGCTATCGTTCGATTCAAACTGAACGAGACCGGTGGTTGTTTGACGTTTATGACGTTCCGCCAGAGTGACAACTGTGTTCTCACTCTCGTCCGTACAATGTTCATTCTATAAATCATACAATCAATGTCAAAATTGGGTTTTCAATCACTACTACTAGATGGCGCCAGGGACGCGCCTTCACGGCCGGACTGACAATCGCCCGTCCTCGGGCGAATATGTATTCCTGCAACAAGAAGGTACCATACAGTTAGTCGAGCCGCCATGCTCGTCCACCCTGACATGAGCCAGTGCTTCTCATGGCCACAGCCTATTTCGAACTCACTCTCGCAACTTGCACCGCTCTTTTTCCTCATACGATGCGTAGCCCGGACAAATGCGTCCCTTCGACTTGCCCCAAGTGCAAGACCGGACAACACCGTCCCTTCGACTAGCCATCGGCTCACTCATAATTATGATGCGTAGCCCGGACAAATGCGTCCTTACGACTTGCCCCAAGTGCAAGACCGGACAGCACCGTCCCTTCGACTCGCCATCACTCACGTCAACGAACTAGATTCGTACGTCCCTTCGACCAGCATCGCTAAGCCCGGACAATACTATCCATTCGTGACACTCAGACGCATGCGTCCCTACGAACCTGCTAGCACTCTAGTCAGGACCGGACAACATCTCGTCTTTGGGTTTGCGTCCTTTCGAGTTACCAACCAATAGGCAAAACCGGACAACAACACCCACACGTAATCATATCACATAGTCTGAACGTACCTTAGGTTCTGAACACTATGCTTGGTGGATGTCTACTTCTACGTCAAAGGTTATAGGTCCCTCATCTTCCGAATCAGCACTAGCTGTTTCAGAGGGGGCCGTAAGCGTTTCAGACGATGCAGTCAGAGTAGCGGAATCTGCAGTCAGGGTGTCAACACTACGAGCTGACATAATCTCAAAATCAGCATCAATAATTCCTTCTGACTGCATATCTACCGCCTTCACGTCTTCCTCGCCATTCATAATGCCTTCAGCTAATTCAATTAAGCCCTCGTGACCTCCCGGCACCAAACGCAAATTTTCGTGCGAATACTTTAACGTACGGCAAGGACCATCTACACTTTTTAATTCATAACGGTCATTTTCCAGAACATTGGTGATCACGAAAGGTCCCTTAAACTTTCGGTCAAGTTTCGTCTGATTGCGTTCCGAACTTTTTACGAAAACGTAATCACCTTTATTAAATGGCTTTACTCTAGCCCTTCCGCGATTAAAACGAATAGTATCAGCGTTGGCAGCTTTCTCTATATTCTTCGATGCATTTAAGCGTATCGCTTCTAAATTTAAGCGATCGTGTGGACCATCTCCAGTTGAAAGCTTAGAAATTCCTAACGAGTACGATTGAACTCCAAACATTAATTCAGTCGGGGTATATTTCGTGACGGTAGACCTTGTACTATTTAGAGCAAGTTGCACGTTGCCCAACTCATCGCGCCAATTCTTGTGCGGATCATTTTCAATTATTGTTAGTAAAGATTTTAGAGTTCGCATTACCCGTTCGACCTGACCGTTTGCTCTACTTGAGCCAGTGGCGATGAAGTGAAGATCAATGTGATGTTCCGCACAAAATTTTTTGAAGTCACCGCTAATATAGCAGCGACCCTGATCAGCCACAATTCGTTTAGGAGCCCAGAATAAACAAACAGCTTTCTTCAGTGCCATAATGGCACTGGCCGCATCTAGAGAGGTGGTGTGTTCTAACAGGACGTACTTGGTAAACGCATCAATGATGACAGAACAGTATTCTTTTTGATCACTCTTACCCGTCAATTTTCCAGTAAAATCTATGTGCAGCGTGTGCCAAGGGGTTGGTTCTTTAGGAATGGAGTGAAGTCTAACTGGTTGGGCACCGGAGGGACCTTTCGAGGCTTTACATATAATGCATGAGTCGACAAACCTGCGAACACTTTTTGACATCTCGGGGAACCAATATAGATCGTAAATTTTGTCGAGAGTCTTATCGGGGCCCAAATGTTGAATTTCTGAATGAATGTGACTGATCAGAGTCCATACCAATGAGCGGGGTACTATCGGTAGCCAAGAAACAATTTTGTTGCGGTTAATTTTCCGGTAAAGAATACCATTCCTAACGTCATAAGTTTGTGCTACATTCTCCGGTAAATCACCGTCCGTAAATTTCTTTATAATGTCCTGGATTTCAGCGTCGCGCTTTCGCTCGACAGACAACCAACCTGCATGCAACTCTACAAACTTAACTGTTTTCTTTGCAGGAGTAGAACTAGGAGAAGCTTCAAACTTATCTGAAGAATGTTCTACAGTTGCGATCTCAGGTAGGTGATTTCGCGATAGATAATCGGCGTGTTCCATGCTTTTCCCTTCACGATAAACAATATCAAAATCGTACGCTTGAAGCATGGCCCACCACCTATGAACGCGGGGTGTCAAATCGACCTTTGATTTAGACACCTTCAATGAGTTACAGTCTGTATAAACTGTGAAGTTCCGGCCGTGCAAATAGTGACGGAAATGTTCGACCGCTCGCACAACTGCCAGAGTCTCTAGTTCATATGAATGATAACGAGACTCAACCTCAGTCGTGCGGCGGCTAAAATAAGCCACTACGTGTGGCATATTGTTTTTTCTTTGGATAACTATAGCCCCGTATCCCTCCGAACTAGCATCACAGTGGAGCTCTACTGGCAGTTTTGGGTCAAAAATTGTCAAAACCGGCTCTTACGTGAGAATACGAACAATGTTTTGTCTGATCTCTTCGTGTTTTTCCGTCCACTTAATGCCTCCTTTTAACTTTGTAAGAGGATACAACGGACCAACTATCTGAGTAAAACTATTTCATTATTAAAACTAGGAATAAATTTCCTAAAATACGAAGACAGGCCAAGAAATTGGCGAACTTGAGTCGCTGTCTTCGGGGGAGGAGCATCGGCCAAGGCCTGAATTTTAAGGGAGTTAGGTCTAACCTCGCCGGCTTGGATAGCATAACCTAAATAGTTAACTTTGCTTTTAAGAAACTTACACTTACGTAAATTCAACGAAAACCCAGCTTTCGTCAGAGCTTCCAGGCATTGGTCTAACCGTTGCAGACCCTCTGTAACGCCCGAGGTATGGCATAGGACGTCGTCCATGTACACCAGAGGTCCATCTTTCAAATATTTAAGTGCATTATTAATGCACCTCTGGTATACTGACGGCGCGTTGCGTAAACCAAACGGCATCGCAACATATTCATATTGCCCCTCGGGCGTCACGAAAGCCGTCTTTTCTACGGATTCTGGGTGGATCAAAATCTGGTGGAAACCAGAGGCCATGTCTAAAGACGAAAAGTAATAAGCTCCCGTGAGCTGGTCTATTTGCTCGTCTATAAGTGGTAGGGGATAGTGCTCAGGTCGCGTATTTGAATTGAGTTCTCTGTAGTCGACACACATTCTATCCGTATCGTCTTTTTTCTTTACTAAGAGAATCGGACTAGCAAACGGTGAGGAACTCTCTCTAACAACGCCAGCTTTCAATAGCTCCTGAACCTTATCCCTCACCACCTGTTTTTCGATGGGAGATAAACGATACGGTCGGCGTTGGACTATTTTATTAGAATCAATAAGTTCAATTTTCATTAGACCCGTATTAACGCGTTTAGTTGGAGTACCATTTATAAAGTGATCAGTATACTTCGACAAAATACGCAGTAAGGCTTCCTTCCCGTCCCCTACTAAATCTGTATCTACAGCCGTGACGTCAATACCTTGTACACTTTCGCAAAAATTTTTTTTCTCATTAGTGGAGATGAAAAGATTGTCGTTATCAATCTCAACCCGCACTCCATTTTCCAATACGTCCCTACCTACAATAACGTTTTCCGAAATGCAATTGTCTGGAACTATATGAAACAAGAGAATTAAGCAAAGATTATTAATTTGGACCTTGCTAGAAATTTGTCTATTACACTCAATATCGTCTCCCCCAATGCCAGTCAAATAAACGGTGCTATTGCGTTCAGTGCCAGGGAAATCCGAAGACACAGATTCTTTAATCAAAGAACAAGAGGAGCCACTATCAAAAAGGAAATAGATATGCTTACCAGATGCCGTCGTCAGTTTACCTCTCGAAGTCTTGTGCTCGCAAGTGTTGACCTCCCTGACTGCTGCGCCGCCACACTTCTCAGGGCAAGACGTTGAGACGTGGCCAGGCTTCCCGCACGTGAAACAGGTGATTGGTGCCGACATGACCTTGACCTGATCCATGTTGGAACCATCAGCTCGATTAGCTGGATCATCACGTCGCCTTTTACACTGTGCTATTTTGTGTCCAGGAACTCCACACCGATGACATTTTCCATTGAACTTCGAGTCTGACAGGCGAGGTCTTTTTGCTTTATTGTCATTACCATCATAATCTTCAGAACGACGCTTTAAAGAAATCCCACCGAGTGTCCGGAAGAGTTGAGCACGAGTTGTGATAGCATAAGAATTCAGTTCACGACGAACCATGTGGTCTTTTGAGCTCAGAACAGAAATAACGAACCCAGTGATTGCCTCTTCTGACATCTCGACTGTAGGGATTTGCTCGATTAGTGCCCATAAACGCATAGCCGATTCACTGGCAGTCTCCTTAGCTCCGATCTGAAAGCGCAACACGTCATCGAAGTAGTCCTGTATCAATTTGGGCTCTGCAAATTTCGCCAGCAATGTTTGCTTCACAACTTCCCAGGTTAAGTCTTCCAAACGCAACTTAGTCAGAACAGATGCCGCTCGTCCTTTTAGTGCGGTTGTCAGAGCAACTAAAAGTTCCACGCCACTCAGATTCTTGCTTTTAATAATCAACTCAGAAACACGGCACCAGCCCTTAAGATCAGCATCTTCGTCATCTGGGTCGAACTTGATCAACTGAACCGCGTTAGTGTTTGCTGCAGACTGCGATATTTGCTGCGGCATCGCTAACAAACGGGTTAGCAGGGCTTCCATATTGGTGAGCAATCCACTATTGCTAGGTTGATTATGCGGCTGAGTATCTTTATCCGACTGTTTTTCGCATCCCGCTTCTGATAAAGACGCGTGGGTACTTATATCAGAATCATTCATCTTAAAATGGGTAATCACACTGGGTATTTTTGGAAATAAGTAGACAAGTCTTCGATCAGCAGCCTTATAATCACGATTCACAATTCAAATTACAATCACTCAATTTAACACAGATGCAAATGGATTTAGTTTTGAGACGTAAGCGTTCCGTCGTAACCGTCTAGTCCACGCTATCGTTCGATTCAAACTGAACGAGACCGGTGGTTGTTTGACGTTTATGACGTTCCGCCAGAGTGACAACTGTGTTCTCACTCTCGTCCGTACAATGTTCATTCTATAAATCATACAATCAATGTCAAAATTGGGTTTTCAATCACTACTACTAGATGGCGCCAGGGACGCGCCTTCAAATATTTAAACATTGGAATTTTAATTGTTTATGGTGGCAGCATTGTATTCTCTCTCTTGTCTATATCAAACAATAAAAGTCGTACGTACCTCCATTAAGTGGGTTCTAATAATATTTTACAAATTATCCCGATAATACTAATCCGAACATTTTTTTTTGTCCGGTGTTTTCACACCAAAAACAAAAAAAAATGCTTTTACGCATTCCCACCGCCACTGCAGCATATTCACGCGCTGGCGGTGGGACTCACCCTCTCCATAGCGTGGTATGCTTAACTCATACCACGAGGAGAGGACCCTACACCACTAAAACCTCCCGGACACTCCTTCGATCCGCCGTTGTCGGGGGCCGGGTACGCATGAGCAATCCGGCCCCCAGAATCCGAACATGACCTACAAAATTATACACTACCATAAATACCTTCCGATGCAATCGCAGACTTAAAGAGTAATCCGGAAGAAGTCCGAGTCGCCTGTGAACTCAAAAGCGACTGTTGCACATGCCAGGTGAAATAGTAAAAATCTCGTTACTAATTTTATTTATGTCCGTTCGAAAAACGAATTTAAAGTTCCCGTTTTACATTTCCTTTAAGAATAGGGGCATTTTGTCATGCCCAATCTGAGATACAAAGAATCATATCTGCTAGTCTGGCGACTGTCCAAAGTCCATTCACATATAAGCAATGAGAAAACGGAGGGGCGTATACATAAGAATTGATCATATTATATGAAGAAGATGGGAAATACATTAAAGAATGTGGTTTGCCTAGTATGTTATCCAAATGTAAAAATAAAAAAACCTATTGGTCGGTTTTCGAACACTGGGTTAGGTACTAGGAATATTTTTATGGTAACTTACAAACTAAAAAACTACATTCTAATACAATATTCACCATCTTTGTATTATTGCCATGCTAATTTTGTTTTATTTGGGCACATAGGATGAATGGTTTTTAAATCTATAAAAGCATATTTTTTTTAAAGAGCAAACATTTAATTGTATTGATTACGCTCCGAAACTACGGGACCGATTTGGAGTAGTAACATAAGCAATATTTCAATATGAAATTCGCTCGGGGAGATATGCGCCAGTAACCGTACGCGGCAACTATCCCGGCGTACGTTTTCTGCCGCAATAAACATAAAAAAAAAACATAAAACATTTTATATACTACAGATTGTAAGAATAGATAGCATATGAGTAAGCACTTACAATGAGGAATTTCATGTAAGTATATAATTCCCTTCTAACTCGGTCGCTAGAACTCGATAGACCCGACATCCTTTAATCTAATTCGTCGTGTAACGCGAGGTAAGTGAAAACATAGTTTGCTAACACTCGATTTACAAGAGTTTCCCAAAGTTACGTCACGAAGTTGCCTCACGATCAAATGTGTTGGAAGTTTCGTGTCAAAATTAATTTTTGCTTGCTAAGCATTGGATGACATGAAATTGCTAGTATCGGTCGCTGTACAAAAAAAAAGATCTTATTCTTATGACACTTGTGTAGATATTGTATTTATTTGTATGCTCAAATGTGTTAGGTATGTTGCGATCCACATCAAAACCTAGCATTATTTTTAAGTTATATTTTTACGATATCTCTTTATAATATTAGAATAAATAGAAGTCTTTAAATACAGAACGTTCTATATATATGGAAGGGCAGGTGTATATAGATACACGTTTAATAATGATGCATTTTTGTTTATTAAGGTTCACCAATACATACTTGCATAAATAGGTACATGAAATAGAGAAACATAATAAAAATGTTATTAATAATGCATAAATTACTTATAGGTAAAACGCTTACAATAATAACGAGAAGTATCATTAAGTGCAAGAACACACATACTAATACCATAATTCATTAAACTACATCTACTTATTTCAAAATTTAGACTAATAAAATTCGACCACCGCCATGATTCGAACCTGCATCTTATGAAAGCCCCTAATGCCTTAACCAATTAGGCTACGGTGAAACCACAGCCAATCATCGTGTTACAAAGAGATTAATACATTTCGATTACCAGCTGTGGTTTTCACCGTAGCCTAATTAGTTAAGGCAAGATGCAGGTTCGAATCATGGCGGTGTTCGAATTTTATTAATCTCAATTTTGAAATATAGTATAAGGTAAAACTTTTCCATAAACTATTCAAAACATTTAAAAAGTACTTCTTCTTAGTTATCTATTACATGTATTCTGTTAAATATTGAATTTTACTCTAGTAAGTTGTTTCCTTGAACACTAATTTGTTTTATTAACATAGTACATAGGTAGCTATTCCACCGGGCTTACTGCACAAACCCAAGTTTTTACGGAGCACCTTCCTACGCACCTATAAAATATTACAATACCTTTTTATGAAACTTATAAATATCTAAATATAACAAAGTATCTGAGTTTCGTGGTTATATTAGACTGCGTGTTTAGTATATTTGAGGATAAACTTGATGTTGGTTGGTATGTTATAAACCTACAACATCACTACATAGTATAAAACAAAGTCGCTTGCCGCTGTCTATCCGTCCCTATGTATGCTTAGATCTTTAAAACTACGCAACAGATTTAGATGCGGTTTTTTTAACAGATAGAGTGATTCTAGAGGAACGTTTATATGTATGATACATTAGCATTACACCCGTGCAAAGCCGCAGCGGTCGCTTGTTGTTAAATATGGTTGAATTATTAACTAGTTTTTATGTCAAATCACTTACATACCGTTTCTTATGTAGTAATAATTTAAAAAAAAGCTTTATTTACAAACCATCTCAATTGTGTGTTAACAAAAACATAAACTAGATACTCCAATCTTAAATCTAAGTATTATACGCAATGGTTGTCGACTTCGACAGTCGTTTAAAGAAAACATAGGCTTGTAACTTAGTCTTATATAAGTATTTTTATTACTAAACAAGCGGCCCGCCCCGGCTTCGCACGGGTGGACTTATAATAGCCTATGTTACTCAGGGTAATGTAGCATTCTAATGATGAAATAATTATTATTATAATCCGTTCAGTAGTTTTTGAGCTTAGTCGAAACAAACATACAAAAATAAAAACTTTTTCTCTTTATAATATTAATATTATGGACCATGTGAGAAATTGGGCATTATACATAATGTCCGGTTATTATTAAAAATGCACTGACACTACTAAGTTCAATGGAACACCATTGGTTTAGGTTTTTTTTTTTACCACCCAAAAACCTTTTGCGCTGCTCATATAAAATACGCACAATCATTATATGTATTACTAACCTAACCGATACGGTTGCGATAACGCAATGTATATAATAATGACCGTGCGATGTGATAAATAATGAAATAAAGATAGTATTAGTCACTTAGCCCGATAGAGCTAGGCATTATTCATAATTCCCGCATTAATCACCTGGTCCATATCAATAATATAGATTGAAAGTATAGGTACGTTCAACACGCGGCTGGTCCTGAAAGTACCTATAGTTTCAATTCACGTCATACAAAAATGTTTCATTTCGTAGTCAGCTACGAGTCTATAACGCCGGAACTAAACGCTTAGTACATGTTAGAACTTCAGGATTCTAACCTAAAGTTTACTACGAAACAGAAAACATTTTATTATTTCTACCGCTGCTTTAACAAGCCAAGCTCGTCTGCTAGTAAGTGGTTACCGCAAGTTACGATGCATTAACTCCACACTTGCCCGAAAGAGAATCTGTTTTTGGCATTTTGCCTCTCAAATGCGATGGAAACGGTAAATCTGTTTGACGTTAGACTTATATTGGGTAGTATTTGCTAGCAAATGGTTTATTGAATGTCACTTATCTACTGGTTGTATATTACTTCTGCTATCTACTTCTAGCTTCCCGTGCTCGGTTTCACCCGCGAAATTCCACTCCCGTGGGAACTTCATAATAAAATATAACTTGTAGCCATCCTCAATAATGGGCTACCAAATATGGAAAGCTTTAAAAAAAAAAAAGATTACTAGCTGAGTTTTGCATTTTTCCACTTGTATTCGGGGGATAATGCTGTTCGCGTCCGTGGGCTTTAGCTCTAGTCACCCACACGTGTCCCCTGGGTAGCGCCAAATGAACAGCACATCTGGTGGTAGGTTTCGACCGCGGTTTGTCACCACCCTCAAGGCAAAGCCATGCCGCCAAGTGATTTTTGTCGCGTTCCGGCATGTTGCCTTGAGTAGCCATCGTGGAAGGGGAGTCTGGGCAGTTGTGTGGTATTGCGAACCGGTTCCGGTGCTGCGTGGTGTCTGTGCTGGGTGACTGTTCGCGGAGGGTAGCGGGATCCTAAGCACGGTCTTCCGCTGGCCGACCGCAGGTAGTAGGGGGCCCAATTAGTAGGAAAGCCACCTATGAAAGGCTGCCCCGCCAACTAGCGAAAAATCCCAGGATGCGTCACCGTGCCGGTTGGCGACCGGATGCGAGGGCCCGGTGAACATCTCTGGGGGGGTTAGGGCGTCCCCGCGCGCTCCAGATCAGTCTCCCGTCGGTGCAGCATCATGTGTGTATTGCGTGGTACTCGTTTATGTTACGCCTCGCCCAACTGTCCCTTTTCTACTTGTCTGTTCGTCATCAAAAATAAATGAAAATAAAAAACAATAGGAAACTGGTAAAACAGCGGTTGCACTCCCTCGCACTAAAAGTGCACCTCTCTAACATCCGAGGTCTACACTCCAATCTCATCCCGGTCCATCACCACCTTGAGACCGAAAAACCACATCTGCTGTTCCTCACGGAGACGCAAATCAGATGTCCAGCTGACGCAGCATACTTGCGCTACCCAGGGTACACCCTGGAGCATAATTTTAAGCCACGCGCTGGCACCTGCGTGTATGCTCGCGATGACATCTGTTTTCGACGTCTCCGTAACATTGAGGATTCCAGTTTCTCCGTATTATGGGTTCTGGTGGACACTGGCTTGGAGCAGATACTCTATGCCAGTGTCAATCGGTCGCACACCGACAACATGGAGACAACCAGGTTGTTTCAGTACCTTTCGGACTCGGCTGAATTAGCTCAGCTCAGGTACCCATCGGCGCAGCTAGTTTTTCTGGGGGACTTCAATGCCCACCACCAGGAGTGGCTGTACCCATACCAGAACACCGACCATGCTGGGAGATTAGCGTATGCATCTGCACTGACGCTTGGTCTCTCCCAACTGGTGACTGGGCCGACACGGGTGCCTGACATTGATGGCCATACGGCCAATTGCTTAGACCTTCTGCTGACAACCGATCCAGACCGATATCAAGTCGCGGTTTCCTCACCGTTGGGTAGCTCCGACCACTGTCTGGTGAAATCTGTGTCTGTCTACTCGCCACCCGATCCCGATATCAAGGGGACTAGGCGAGTATGGCGATACAAGTCAGCAGATTGGGATGAGATGCGGCATTTCTTCGCGTCTTACCCTTGGCTGCGCTTATGCTTCTCTTCAGACGACCCGACTCGCTGCGCGGAGGCTGTTTCTGAGGTGATATGTCAGGCTATGGAATATTTCATTCCATTTTCTGACATCTCACTCCAAGACAAAGCCCGTCCATGGTTCAACGCTGAGTGTGATAGTGCTGAAGCACATAAGCACTCTGCTTACCAAGCGTGGGCGGATGCTCGAGCCCGCAAAGCGCCAAATATTCGGAAACTGAAGAAAGCTTACAATAGTGCTGCCAAGTCTTGCAAACGTGCCCTACGCAAGGCCCGCTTTGACCATATTGGCCGCATTGGAGCCAGACTAGCATCTTACCCATCAGGGAGTAAAGCTTTTTGGTCTCTTGCCAAATCGGTCGAAGCCAATTTCTGTCGGTCCTCTTTGCCGCCACTGCAGAAGCCGAACGGTTCATTAGCTCACACCGCCAAAGAGAAAGCAGACTTGTTTGCGTCTCTATATGCGAAGAATTCACAACTAGATGCTGCTGGTAAAAGTCCACCCAGGCTACCACATTGCACTTCCACTATGCCTGAGGTGCACATTCGGCAAAAAGTGGTACTTAAAATTCTCAGCATTCTAGATGTGAATAAGGCTAGTGGGCCTGACGGCATTCCTGCCATTGTCTTGCGGTCATGTGCGCCTGAGTTGTCTCCTGTTTTGACTCGCCTCTATCGTTTATCCCTGAAGACTGGTCTAGTTCCAGCATCCTGGAAGATTGCCAACGTTCAACCGATCCCCAAGAAAGGTAGTCGTGCCGACCCTGCCAACTACCGACCAATCGCAATCACCTCCATACTCTGTAAGGTTATGGAGCGTGTTTTAAACAACCGTCTCCTGGCATACCTGGAAGACAACGACCTCCTCAGTGACCGTCAATTCGGATTCCGTCGAGGCCGGTCTACTGGGGATCTTCTTGTATATGCTACTCACTTATGGAGCGAAGCCATTGAGAGACACGGTGAGGCTCTTGCCGTGTCTCTTGATATCTCTAAGGCTTTTGACAGGGTTTGGCACGCAAGTCTCATTGGTAAGCTTCCGGTTTACGGTATTGCTCCCGTACTTTGCACCTGGATTCAGGATTTCTTGAGGGGAAGGTCGATTCGGGTTGTCATTGATGGCGCCTCGTCCGATCTTCTTGGTATTAATGCCGGTGTCCCTCAGGGATCTGTTCTCTCCGCGACTCTTTTTTTGCTGCACATAAACGACCTGCTAGTTACTCCCGGTATCTTTGGGTATGCAGACGACAGCACAGTCTCGGTGAGATACTTGTCTGATGCGAAGTCGGGGTCAATGGTCCAGTCGTTCAGTGAGTCGATGATTGAGGGGGTGAACTCGATCTTGGAGGCTGTTTCCTTATGGGGTGATGCCAACCTGGTTGGGTTTAACCCCTCAAAAACACAGGCGTGTCTTTTTTCGGCGAAACGGAGTCCATTCCAACTGACCCCGACTTTCCGGAATGTCTCCGTTCCGATCAGCGACCATCTTGAGCTCCTAGGGCTTGACCTCTCTTCTAATCTAAACTTCGGTCACTACATCGAGTCCATTGCAAACACTGCAGCCAAAAAACTTGGCATTCTCTCCAAGGTGAGGCGGTACTTCACATCGGAGCAGCTCTTAAGTCTTTACAGAGCTCAAGTTCGCTCCTCAATGAAATACTGTTCTCATCTTTGGGATGGGTCTGCTGGATATCAGCTGGATGCTCTGGACTCATTGGAGCGCCGAGCGAAGAGAGTCATAGGCAATAACTCACTGGTGGAGGCAAGTCTTCAGAGCCTCGAACACCGTAGACGAGTGGCCTGCCTATCAGTTTTTTATCGGTTGCATTTCGGGGAGTGTGCGGAGGTTCTACATAACCTGATACCCCCTTCACCCTTCCATCACCGGACGACTAGGCGCGGCGAGCGGTTTCACCCTTTTGTTGTAGACATTCCTTCAATACGCACGAAGCGATTTGCTTCTTCTTTCATAATGCGGACGGCTAAGGAGTGGAATTCTCTGCCGGCGTCAGTTTTTCCGGAACGCTATAATCTGGACATCTTTAAGGCTAAAGTGAACAGACACTTTCTAGGCAAGCGTGTATCATCTTAGGCCTTATCTTCGCCTTCCATCAAGCGAGATTATGGTCAAACGTAAGCCTATATGAAGTAAAAAAAAAATCTTGTAACCCCTCGTGCTAAGCTAAAATGCTTGTGTTACGAGTGGGTTCACTTCGGCAGTGCAATGGGTGGGGTTCGAAACCAGCGACCTCAAGATCACAAGTCCGACTCCCTAGCCATTGGGCTACGGCCGCTTGAACATTGAAAGATTGTTTCACATCAGACCAATACTTTCTGAGATTAGCGAGTTCAAGCAAATTAACAAAATCTTCAGCTATATAAAATATATTAGAACTGGATTCCCGCGCGCGGTTTCACCCGCGTAGCTCCCGTTCCCGGGAGAAATACATAATATAATATAACTTATAGGCTTTCTCGATAAATCGACTATCTAACAATTAAACATTCTTTCAAATCGGACCAGTAGTGTCGTTCAAGCAAACAAACAAACAAACTCTTCAGCTTTATAAAATATATAAGTATAAAGGCTAGTTTAACTTGCCGCATCCATAACGTGTTGAAAAGAATTTAATAGAATATGTAAGGAAATGTACCAGAATCATGAAAGGGTTTTATCCACACATATTTTAAAAGCCATTCCATCATTTCCCACGAGAAAGTTCGCAACTTAGATATTATATCAAACTATCCTTCGGTCGTACCGACACGGCACAGTTTTCATCAGACGGAGTTTAGATAAATATCCTATGATTATACGCAACCTAATATTGATAAAGAAAAGGAAAAAGATGATAAGATAAAATGAATCCTGAAAACATAATGTTATATTCACTGTTTTATATACCTTTGGACTCAAATTCACCCATGTAATGAAAATAAAATGAATCGTAAATTGATGAACTTTCGTGCCACTCCCATTGTTAAATTTAGTTGCCAGTTTCAGTGAACGCGCATAATTATTATATTATTTACTTCATTATTCCTATTGAACTCGATTGGTTTAGGTTATTTTTTAACCACCCGAAATCACTTTAGTTTATCATCTACTCGTAACTAGAAAGTTAATCAACTTTCGATTCTTATTATTTTCCAGTGCCATATATATGTAGGTACTTATACTTATATCCATTACATAAAAATACCACTATTATCACTTTTAACGTTTCAGAGCTGTACTCGCAAACTACGTATGTCTTTCATGTTTTAAATAGATGCTATATCCTAGATTTATTAATACGTAAAGTATCCATAACAGTCCAAAAATATTGCTACGAGCTAAATAATTAACAAACAAAAATGGTATATTTACACATTTTTGATCATTTATTTTCGGTTATCTGATATCTGCATACAGTTTTGCTGTGAACATGATAAATGGGCTGTTGTAATGATTAATAACTGCGATTGCAGTACTTGAAAATACTACGCGGATCTGATGACGTCACTGATCCTATAAATAGTAACAGAGAGGGGTAACTTTATGCACATACCTCTATATTCATAAATATAGTATTGTGAATAGTAGGAAAATATACAGTTAAGATAACACGTGTTGTAACTTCTTTCGTGTGAAATAGTGGCGTGATGATATATAGCCTACTAGTTGATACTATATACTACTAGTAATGTCCTATGTTACTTCTAATACCTCCAAGACTATGTGGACAAAGATTAATGATGATCGGTTAAGTAATTCGCGTAAAAGCGTAACAAACAAACTTACATTCACATTTATATTATTATATTTTGTAGTAGGGATGGCCTTCCTCAATATTTATGCTATCTAACACTGAAAGATTTTTAAATCGGACTCGTAGTTTCTGAGTTTGGCGCGATCAAGCAAACAAACTCTTCAGCATTATAATATTACTAAAGATATGAGTGTCAATTTGATTCAAATTTGGGTGTCATTCAGTCATTTTTGGGTGATTGTACAAATTACCTCTAAATACTATAGGATTATAGACAACGGACCAAAACAGTTAAACTTAGAAATCTGATATTTATAGAATATATTGCTTAGATACAGAATTTAGATATAGGTTGATATCGAAATCTTACGCTAAATCTAGTTTATACTAGATACCAGTAGAAAGTGGAACGTTCAATAAATTTAGCCAAAACTGATGAGATAGCCATTCCAGAAAATAAAATCTTGTTAATTTTGTGTAGCTTTTTATTAGAAAATACTTGACTCACTACCATGTTATCTATATATTGTCTGCTACTGATTATAATCTGCACTAAAAGAGGCTTTTTCAGAATTCCTAGTTAAAGATGTATCAGTCGGAAATGACTACAATATGTCCATATTCTTTTTTGAAGTCTTAAATTTAGTACTGAAAGAATTACCTTTTAAAAATAATTTACTCTTGTCTTTTTTCCGGCAAATACCTAACAATTACTCTTTTTTTTTATTTCGATGAACGAACACTTAGTTTGCTCGTGCGTTACACTAACGACACGAAACACCATGGACAAAAATCAAGAGGGCGCCCCTTGTGGAACTTGGATCTCGACTCAAGGTGGTCTACAAAAATCATAGGGCCGTCACAGTTTGTTCGTGTTCATCGTATTTGTGCGTACGCGGCCAAATGATTTGTTTTAGTGTCACTATAACCATGACATAGCCGGTATTGCCTTCCCAATTAACAGTTATTTTGTACGTTTTTACCTAATTTCCTACATACAACTAAACCCCAAATGTTTTACGCTATACTTATTATTATTGCCAATCCCACAATTTGTGTAATAAATTATGCATTACATTTAAAACCATTATCATAAAAGTTTAATTACTCAGGCTACAGACGAATCCTGCACTCTTGACATCGACTATAAATAGTGCAGTAATTTATTAATACGTGCATTTTAAATAAATCTATATAAATAAAAGTACACTGCCAAATGCATGGCCGCGCATAACTTGAAAATGAGTTGAACAAATTGGTTTATTCTTTTAACTTCACGGTTTATTCATTTTATCAGAAACTAGCGACCCGCCCCGGCTACGCACGGGTACAATGCTGATGTATTATACATATAAACCTTCCTCTTGAATGCTTCTATCTATTAAAAAACCGCATCAAAATCCGTTGCGTAGTTTTAAAGATTTAAGCATACATAGGGACATAGGGATATAGGGACAGAGAAAGCGACTTTGTTTTATACTATGTAGTGATGGGATCAGTTAAGTCTCTAAGTTCATAAATCTTTGTGTATAAGCTAAGATTTCTTTCCGGTTCTGGTTACCTACCTTCCGTGACTCGACAAGCTCGTCAAACCGTTAGACTCGAATGTTATTATATTATTTTTAATAATAGTATACCAGGGAAAGGGCAACAGCGTCAATATAAAAAGCCTAAGTAATTGAAACCAACATACGCTACGCGGTTTATACTTAGCTATATTAAATGAATATAGATCCTGACTAAAAAGCTCCCGTCTGCTGGACCTGCAAAGCATTGCAAAGTAAAGTTCAGTCTCTTTATAGGCATCATCTATTGAAGTGTGCATCTGCCAAGTCGGACAAAAAGGGTCATGCACCGCCTGCACCTCCATCTTTTCTAAACTATTCATTCATACGTTTTAACGCTCCTGTTAGATAGTTGTGAAAACATATAAAGCTGATGAGTTTGTTTGTTTGAACGAATTTGATCTCAGGAACTACTACTACGAGGAGTAGGCCGATATCAATATTTTTGTCAAACAACGGATATCAGTTGTTTGACAAAACTGTTAGTAGTATAAAACAAAGTCGCTTCCCGCTCTCTGCCTGTCCCTATGTTTGCTTAGATCTTTAAATCTTCGTAACGGATTTTTATGCGGTAGGTATGATAAAATTACAGTAGGTATATACAGGATATCATATCGCACCCCTAGATAAAGACCCCGGCAACTCAAAAAACCTCATTTTTCAGAAATGACGAAAAACTGTTTTTAGAGTATATAAGAAATATATCAAAGCTACTAACACAAAACTCGTACTTTTTGAGTTAGTGGAGTCTTTATCTTGGTGTGCGATATGTGTACATATAAACCTGAGTTTGTTTGAACTCGCTTATCTCAGAAACTAGTAGACCGATATCAATATTTGTTATTTCAATTCTTTGGTCAGAACTTTAACAATTTGTTGTTTATTGCACTAAGTATACCGATAATAAGCAAAGTCTTTCATGTTATAAATCCATTATCTGTGACATAGTTTACGAACTTTTTTCATTTGCAACCTGAAAGTTTTCATTCTACTCTTGGTAAACGTTATTCGTAGCCTTTTATACTCATCACAAAGGCATTCTTTTACAGTAAAGAGGTTCTATTATATGACATTAAAATACTTGTTGGATCCATATTTTGTAAAAAACATTTTTAGACAAAAAGACTGTTAGGGTCTATTAGGGACAAATTATGCTTCAATATAATACATAAGGCAGTAGCCTTATGTATTTATAGGAAGGCTTAATGTTACATGATCAGTTACCAAAGTAACGATTAATTAGAAAGGGATGCTTGTTTACTTAAGGGCTACGTTTCCATTCCACCGATTAATTTGGCAGGGGAAGTCACAGTAATTAATACTGCAAGTTAAATTGATACATTTGATTTGTACTGTAATTGTGTAATTCAAAAAAATTGTGTTTGCCTACTTACAAAATAAGTAGTTTTCCGTATTATATTCTGTACATGAATGGAGTGGAAGCCCTCTTCCTCACAGGCCTAAGAAAAGATGAGGGATAAGGGAATTAGTGAAAGCGTGACCGCTGAGAGGACAGAATGGAAGGAATAAAAGTGTAGCGCCGATACCAGATAAATTGGGATAAGGGCAGGGAAATAATGACTTATTTTCTGTATTCGTATGAAAGAACTACCGAAAATAAGTTATCATTTAACAAGAATGTATTTTACAAACAAACTGTAAATTTCTAAACAGTTTAAACAATTAGCTTATCTATTAAGTGTCACCACAGGTACTTAACGGGAGCGGTATCGCCTCCTAATGGGTATTGTAGCATTTCGGCGTTAACGACTATCTTTACGTATGCGGTAGACTGATAAAGTTTGGGAACCCGAGGCTTAAGCAATTGCTTGGGTAAGGCATTTTACATATTTGTGGTTATTTGTTTTATACTTTCTCACACTGCATTGGCTGTATCAAGTGCATTCTTAAGTTAACCATGCAGATAGGAGGTACGCTTAGAATTCAATGCTTTTGAACTTTACTATAGACATTTTCATAAATAAATGTCTATACCTAGTAAAGTTTAAGAACAGAAATAGTCTTCAAGACTAACGGCAATTTTTTTCGTCAGATAAAAAATATAAGATGTGCAAATAAGTTTTGACAGATTTTGTACGGACCTTTGATGATTTTTACCTGAGGATTGAAAAATGAGCCCTAAATCATTTAATAACAAACTTATTTTTCGGTTCATTTTATCTAGATATTTGATAGTAATAAAGCTATGATAAAACGCCACCATTCAACGATCAATGACAGCACTAACAGCTTGAGTTGACGGGATTATGACACATGTCATGTTGCCGATCAGCTGTTGCGTTGCCTGAATAAATGATAATTTTATATTGTAACGGTTAATATACTTGGCTTCTACAATTATTTTTAAAAACATTGTGTTACTAGTTATAAAGTAATACTAATGGGATCATTGTTAAGTAAACTATTCAATTAATATACACATACACATATGTGTGGCTTAGATTTTTGTTTGTAAAGATACTAGTAAAAGAGATGACGATAACATTTAAGTTTAAGCTCCTTTACAAAGCGCGATAGCATATCGTTTCCCTTATAAATATAGATTAAAATATGAATATGATACGAAGGAATAGGAAGTAATAGAAAAAAACCACAGTTGTATCTAAATATTTTTATAAGAACATAAATTCATAGATACGTTATGCGTGCTTATATTTGGAGCGTGACAAAAGGATAAATAAACAATTTTAACTAACATTTTCAGATAATTTTTGCATGTTTTTCTTTGTTATATGATATTTACTGTCCGTTTTTTGGTACTTAATAGTAGATTGTTTATCTAGGGAGCAAACAACTATTTTAAAGGCGAGATTGTTTTTTTTAATCCTGAGCGCAGCGAGGGATTAAAAGTATGTCACTCGAGCTTAAAATATTGTTGCTCCCGAGGTGGACACTCTACTTTTTATCACCCTCTATGAGAAAATAAGTAAGTGCAACTTATGAACAAGAATTTATTTACGTACAATGAAGAACCATAAGACATAAAATATAATTTTCATCAACTTTTTTTAAATTTGGCGCGCTCGCAGTTTTTCATCCAGTCACATATTCAATACATTGTTCCCGCATGGTTTGTGATTCACCTCTTTGCTGATTGAAAAATTATTAACAATATCCACATTCCAAATTCAAATCAATTTTGGTCCCTAAGGGATTAATGAGCTATTTTGGTCCCTGTTTACGAGAAATAAACTAGCTCTTTTTGAATAGATGTGATAAAAAATATATATTTACATTACTATAGTTCATTAAACCTTTTATTTTAATATACATGAATAGTACGAGTACAATTATTAATCATAACATTAGTAACTGCATTATATACTCACGTTGTTTAAGCGAAATAGAAAAACAAATCAACAATTTAACTTGTCTAAACATACTATTAGAATGATTATTATTAGAAAATTCCTCTGAACCAAAGACGCTTATTTCTTAAACTTTACTATTTTAACTTCGTTTCTTTTCTTATAAACTTGTGTAAAGTTCCTAATAAGCAGCAGTGAGATTCTCACAAAAGTTCTAGTTCAACAAGGGTATTAGATGTGTTCGCTACAGCCTTACACTTAGCTCAGCCATTTTATAACACTACTTCTTATGTTGCCGTACTCCACCTTATCCATTATAACAAAAGAATTTAAGATAATCTACCTTATGTATATTTCCATAAGGTTTACTTACCAATGACCGTAATCTTTTCTCAAATGTTATAAATATTATTCCTTATTGGTATTGTGAGATGCGAAATTATACGCTTCATACTTTTATTAGATTTAGACTAACGAATAGAATATTATTACGTTTTATAGTTATTATACTAAAAATAATTGGGTTTTACATGTTAAAATTAACCCTTTTTGCACTGTTATCCCAGTATTTATTTTGTGCGTGTTTCTCGAATGTCACCTCTGTATAACGAACGAATAGTTGTTAATGATAATTTTTAAGCGGCACTAATATGAGGGGAGCTATAAATTAATAAATTCGAAGAGTCTGTCGGTAATGGAAATATGACAGGTTTTTTAAAAATTGTGTCTCTGTCCACCAGTGGTTGTCAACGGAAATTTTATACGAAATCCGTATCAATGTCCACCAGGGGTGGCAAACGGGAATCATTCAAAAGTGAGTGCCTTTAGTTCCCAGTCATACCCGGGCCCCTTTCCAACGGTGGATGGAGGAATACCCGGGGGGTTTTAGTAGATAGGGTCCTCTCCTCGTAGTATGTTTAGCATACCACCGCTATGGAGAGGACGAGTCCCACATACCCCTTCGCCGGCGCGGGAACGCTGCAGCGACGGAGGGGATACGTAAAGACATTTCTCCCCGGACAAAGAAAAAGGGATGGACTGTCAGAACATGTTTTTCACATGTCACTGTCCACCAGGGGTGGAAACAGAGGATTGATAACAAAAATGAACCCAACAAAGAGCGCACCAGTTCGTTCTACATATACTTAAATGTGAACACTAGACCACAGCGGCCATAACCTTAACCAAAATGTCACTAGTGTGTTTTATTGTTTGGATGATTGCCAAGTGGTTAATTTCTAAGCACCTCTGAGCCTCAGAGAGCACGTTAAGCCGTCGGTTCCGGCTGTAGGCATTAGATAACAGTCGTTAAGCTACATGGCTCAGTAGAGTGCAATTAGGTGTGAGAAAGTTGCCTAAAGTCTATAGTTTGATTCTCAGCAACGACATTTTGTTGAAAGTGGTTGTAAATAGCTCAAATTTATTGATATTAGCACGATAGCTAGCTAAATTAACCAATAATTTATTCAATGGTTAATAACTTTGCGGTACATCCTCATCATAGCGTACTTGTTGACGTTTCCGAATGCAGCATTTTTATAATTAGATATTGTTTCGGAACGGATCCAAAAAAGGAAGAGGTTCAATATGGCCTCTGTGAAAACAATCTGTATTGTTATTTTAATAATATTTGATTGTGTGACTTGCTAACCTAACCATTCAAATATATTCGCAGGTGTAATCAAACGTTTCGTATGATTTTACGCACCCCAAATACTTGATTGATGATATGTGAAATGTGTTCTTATTACATTCATTTTCTGTTATGTAACTGACTACTTTTTTATTATGTAATGTTAAATCTGTTTGTGTGCCAAATAAAGTAAATTTAAAAATCATTATAATAGGGTCATCACAGTTGCCATGAAGTAAAACAGGGTAAGGAGGCAACTCGTCCCAATTCAAAATCAGGTCCGGGGATTCTTTATTTTCTCATTTGATAAAAGGCAACTGGATACACGTTAGTTTAGGTATTGGGACGATTGCATTACTATTTTAAGGTTATAAAGTGAGTCGGTGTGTACCCGACTGACAAAGCCAAGTCACGGCATTTGAATGTTCATTCAGCCAAAAAGATAGGTACCTTCTGTATTAATTTATGTAAATAAATATGTTTTTGTAAGTAAGACAAATGGTAATTCTTTATGGGTGATGAGTTCTTCTCTCTTATGGGGATCTTATAGGGATGGCTGCTAGTTGTAGAAGAAACACAGAAAAGTGAATTGTTCTTATAAATATGGTCGTATCAATTTAAAATGCGTTTCACAACGTGTACACCTATCTCCTTTGCCAAATGTACATTTACGGCACACCTTGAGGTTGTTAATATTACATTTTTCACCTAAATTATAGTATTTCTTCGTGCTGTAGATAAATTTGTAAGATACTAGTATCTCTGAATTAAGCTTTTATACTATAATGGCTTCCTCACGCGGTTTCACCCGCGTAATTCCCGTTTCCGTAGGAACTTATACTACTACATAATTAAATATAACCTATAGCCTTCCGCGATAAATGAGCTATATAACACTGAACGAATTGTTCAAATCGGTCCAGTAGTTCCTGAGATTAGCACATTCAAGCAAACAAACAAATAATCAAATGAACAAACTATAAGTATTGATATAAACGTATTTGCCGATAATAAATGACCATTTGAATCCTTTTGAAGCTAACCCTAATAGGATGCACCCTAATAGGATGCCTTGATGCTAACACCTAATAGGATGTTAATAGCCAAGCATCTGGCACTATTGATGACTTAATAATTGTTATTTAACCGCGTCACCGTAGGACTGCATGGAGCTAAATGCAGTTCTACGGTGACGCGGTTTTCACCATAGTAATTGAACCTATGATTGGATAATTGTATAAACTGACCTTACTTAATATGCCCATCATACCACTAGAAGAGGATCAACTCACTAAACCCTCCGGATTCTCTTTAGCACGCGAGTAATGGGGGTACCGGGAACTGATTATGCATGACCCTTTGTCTACACCCAACCTTCCATTACCGTTACCCTTGAAGAAGTAGAGCGACAGTATCAAAAAACAACCTCCATAATCTTCTCCGCTACTGACCGACCTGAGTCAAGTCCAGGCTTTGCTGGGAGCCCCCTTGCACAGGTTACTAAGTTTGAAATTTTTAAACCATTTTATAAAACCATGCGCGCCCATATGCTTGGTGAAGTAGCAAAATTCTTATGGCTAACTACATATATTATAATGTCCCTCCAAAAAAAAAGGCCAAGGGACGATGTCCAAAGTCCAATCTTTTAACTACTATTTAAGATTATGTTAGACGCTACCTACGATGTTTGAGGGGTTTCAATTTAGCACTCTTTTATTTTGCAAGAAAAGATTCAAAGTGGTTAAGTAAAACTCACATTTCCCAACTGCTACGGCGTAGTATTTCGTAGCGTGTACACTACGAAACCAGCTACGACGATAATACCGTTTATGACATAAGCAAATGTACCTATATAGCATGCAAGTTTTTACTCGGTTCGCTTAAATGTTTCCCTGTGTTGTGGTACAACAAACATTACAGTCCTAATTAAATAAAGCTGGGCCGAACTGGGTATTAGTGGGCGAATTCGCGCTTTTTGTTACCTCTTCAAATTAGTTTATGTAAACTTCGACGGTTTGTTAATGTCGATAGGAGTATTTAAAACATTTTTTCATATATACGTGCGATTATTTATTTATTTATTTTATTTATAACTTTAGCACTAAGGTAGTACATGCCTGAGGATTATGAGTATTTATTAGTAAAATAAAAATGCCCCGCGATTTAACTTGTGTTATATCACTGCTTTACTCATAAGGTGGTGGTAACCGCACGCGGTTTCAACCGCGTAGCTCGCGTTCTCTCGTGGAAACTCGTTGGAACTTCAGTATTAAATATTGCCTTTGTTATTCCTGAATAACGTAACTTTCTATTGGTAAAAGATGACTTAAAATCGGTTAAGTAGTTTGGACCTTATTAAATTCCAAGAAACAAATGTTATAATTTTATAATATTAGTACAGACTGGTTGCACCATGTGGTTTTTCCCACGTTGAACTGCTCCAGCTCGGGCGTCTGATAATGATAGCAGCGTAATATTTAATATTGTATAGCCTTCCTCGAGAAATAAACTATCGAACGCAATCGTTTCTGTAATTCAAATTGTAGTTTCAAACCGTTTGTTCGTCTGTTTGAGTAGGAAAAATTCCGAAACTGCAGAACCCATTTTGCTACAATTTTAGAGGAAGATAACTGATGTTACAAATAATTACTTACGCTACTTTTCATCTCCTTGCCCCTATCCCAATTTATTTGGAGCAGGAGTTTCTTTCTTCCTTTCTGTCTTGTCAGGATTTGCACTATAACTTTCATTCGTTTCACAGATGAAACTGCGTGTGCACTAGTATGGAATAAATTATAAGATACAATATATACACAGTGTGAGGTTCGTTAGACAAATCCGTGTCTCAAATAAACTCAGTTGGGAGTTTCCTCCCACGCAGAGATTTAATGAACTTACTCACAATAAAGCTTGTAACATGGGGTATTCGAAAAAAGGATCAGACATTCGCTGGCCAATTATGAAAATATATAATATATAAAAACAAAATAAAATGGAAATAATTGATCACTATAGGCTTAAAGCGTTGTGTAAAATAAATTGAAGTGTTTTATTTTCTAGAAATCCTGTAAATACAAATTAACTAACTGGGTTTTGAGTAATTTTAGCAATATATTATAAATGTTGTTAGGAGAATCACTCTTTGAAAATAAAGAATCTAGAATATATGTATCGAATTAAGACTTATTATTGAGTAATTCCAGCAAAATATTATAAAAGCTGTTAGGCTTCCCGTCACATTGACGGCTTATATTACGCATGCAGCGCAGCGACGCGACGGGGAACCAGATCTGCGTGGTTTGCTCCGCGTCTCAACTCTGGACGCCATTGTACGACGACCCCCGACATATAATGTATAGTCTTTAGATGGCGTGGGTCGTCGTACAATGGCAGCTAATCAACTTACGCATTAAAAACTTATGCGCTACTCCGCGCTGGTTGGCAGAATGTGCGTGCGAAATGCGCCACCGCACGCCGGTTTTCTATAAAAACTGAGATTCATACATAAGTTAAAATCTGCAGTGCCATGCCATGCCGCGCTGCGCAGTGGGAAAACCGCCTTATACGGTAACAACAAGCATACTAGAACGGGTTACCTCGAAAGAGCTAGTATTCCTAGTATGTAAGAGTTATTTTCTTTACTATGTGAAAACTACTGAATGTATTAATAATTTGGCACACAAATATTAAGTGGAGTGAAGCGACAATATAACGCAGGTAAAAAAGCACAGTGGGATGTTGCAAATGGTATAATTTTTTCCCATTAAATAATCTGATATAAGATCTTACATAACCAAAGAACTAAGCCAAAATTTAACATATTGTTATCAGTTAATCCTCAAAACAGTAAGCACTTTTAAATGTAAAGGCTCATAGACACATTTCTTTTACTATCTTAATGTTCTATTTATTTTTTTCTCATCCTACGTTTCTTCGTTTCAGAATTTCGAAACTCTTGGAAACTCGCCAACGGGATTCTCATTGTAGTATAGTAATTACTGGTGGTTACTTATTGAGAGGGCGGTACTGTGACGGTACTTAGTAACGCTTCCTCTCACATAATTTGATTTTTGCTAATAATTTCAGGAATAATTGCCCTGAAAAAGCTGCAATGTCGTAAATCATGAAATAATGGACAAAAGTTACATTTGCTTATCTATATTAATTAAACGCTTTGTCTTCAATAACTGACTGACTGACGGGTCAACAGCTGATAATAACAGCTAACCGTAGGACCTGAAGTGGAAGGTGTATTCGCTAAAATTATGAAGTAAGCATCCGATAATAAAGGTTTTAAAAAAAATCCACTCCTTAGTGAATGAATAGAGATGACAAAGTTTGTAAGGATAAAATCTAAATCTATGCGAAAACAGTCGCGGACAATAGCTAATAAGCTATTTAAGCAAACAAAACAATGGCTGAGGACATTACGTCTTAGGGTTTATCAGATCCAAAAAATTATAGCACATAAAAATTGTAGCTGTTTAAATCTTACCTTTACTTAAAAATCATCATCATCAGCCCGTATCACCACTGCTGAACATAGGCCTCCTCAAGGTTTTGCCGTACGTAAAGCCGTTGGTCCAAATTCTTTGACATTAACAACAACAATCGGAATCAGGAACGAGCAGTAGTGTTACCTTGTGTATTACAACAATATACTACGATGACCAATCCGCCTGCCAAGCGTAGTGATAAAGGGCCCTGGCTTGCCAAGTGGACATTGATTGTTTGTCCGCCTTATCACCTTAACCGTTTAAGACATGGTTTCATGGTTACATAGCGTTTTCTTTTACTTGGACAAAGTCGTGGGTTAACAGCTAGGAGAAATATAATTATTACATTAATAATAATAATCATTTATTTGCAGACATTAAGTCCATATTATAAGATTAGTAGACATAACATACAAAACAATTATTATTGAATTTAATTACAATTAATATTATAAATTATTATCAGACCAATGAATATAAAAATAAGATTATTACTTAAATAAACATATTGAAAATATGTTAATGCGATTTTAAGAGACAATCATTAAAATACGCGCGGAAAACAGTCAATATTGAATTTAATTACAATTAATATTATAAATTATTATCAGACCAATGAATATAAAAATAAGATTATTACTTAAATAAACATATTGAAAATATGTTAATGCGATTTTAAGAGACAATCATTAAAATACGCGCGGAAAACAGTCAATACATTACGTTAACAATGCAAATGAAGAACATTGTTATTTAATATAATTTGCCAAATGTAAATATTTAACAGAATTGTTCGATGAGTGAAAGTGAATTTACTTTTAATAATATGCTATCCAGAAATAACATATGCTATATTTAATAAATGAGTAAAAATTCAGAGAAAGAGAGTAATACAAATGAGTTGGCCTTGGCAAGTTGGCAGGCTTCATTTCACTTGACTCCAACAGCCGGTTAATGTATTATGCTAAATAAGGGCCTCCACCCGAGCGAGAGTTGGTGACCGCATTAGTATGTTGTAACACTCAAGTAAACGCTGCTGGCGTTTCCTGGTATACTTGTTCTATAGATGATGTTACAACAATCGGGAACAACGGCTTAACATGCGCTACGAGGCACGGAGGTTATTCCGCAACCAACCAGACCCGTAAAAATAATCTTAGAATTGAGTTTACATAAATATCACACGGGGAAATGTGATTTCCGACATGGGGATTGAAACTACGATCTCTAAAGCTTTAAGCAAGACTAAACCGCTGCGCCGCGAAGGTTGTCAACACTGTCGTATTCATTATTAATTCATTCATCAAAATATAAGCTTACAGTGTACACAAATTCGCTTATATGATGAAACTTAGCGACAAATTACTTACATTCTTAAAATATACTGCGAATTTAACTATTTAAATAATTAAATAAATTAATGTTTACATGTTACTTAAATTTTACCAAAAAAAAAATATCAACATGTGCTTTGGTTTGCAAGTTAACATAATTAGTTGAATGGGTCTCGCTGTCGGACTGATGACAGGACGAATTGTTACAAAGCCAATGTTGGTTGAGAGAGAAAAAAAATATTGTTGCCGCCTGCCCCAACTACGGAAGTACTGGTTGGCCACATAAAAATAAATGTACTACCGAACCTTAGTTTATCCACCATGTTTCTTAGTAAAATACTGTATCTAGACCAACCATTCTCAATACAAACAATGAAAAGTCTAAAAATATAACTACATACATATTAAATGTGCAAGTCTAACAGTTTCTAAAATGCTGTAAAGCTATTTCTGCCATTAAGCAAAGCCACAATAATAAACGCTTATTGTCACCAATTAAGCATGAAGTTGGTAGTGGAATTTAATGATAGAAATGGCTACCATACCAATACATATTTAAGTAGGGGCGTACAGTTGAATTTCCAAGTTCTAGAGCACACATGGTTTGCCATTAATGGCGTCATTATACAACCATCTGGGTCGCTGGCAACCATTTTCAGAGTATTTCCACTGTCACATATACGATGGAGGAATGCTGAATGATAGCATATGATTGTAAACAACCAGTACGTGCCGCTGCAAACATATCTGACGCTTTATATTAAGTGTTGTAACAAAATGTTTGTAGTGTTTCTGTTTTCATCTATACTAATATTATAAAGAGGAAATATTTGTATTTTTGTGTGTGTGTAATGAATAAACTCAAAAACTACTGTGCCGATTTCAAAAACTCTTTCACCATTGGAAAGCTACATTCACCCTGAGTGACATAGGATATATTTAATTATGAAGTTCCTATGGGAGTGGGAGCTACGCAGGTGAGACCGCGCGCGGGAAGCTAATAGGTACATAAATTGGCGAAAAAAAAACGAATGGTTTATATTAATCACTAGATTCCTAAACTGAAACTTCATGATTAAGTGCAGCCTATAGCCTTCCTCGACAAATCGACGGATAGGAATATTCTAAAAGGGGTTTTTAAATAATCTCATTCTCTACTGGTAATTGGATTTATGTTACAAAGTTAAGGTTTATTGTATCCTAGACTAAAATTGCATAAAAACTCATTCGCCTCGAATTCTCCTATGAATTCTTACACAAATATATTTTCAACAACGCACGACGCTTAAGATGTTGATGAACTAGGTGTCTTATGGTTTTAGTTTCGAAACATGAATAAAGTGAATGAATCATTTAGCTTAGTGAATCCACTTAAAACTTGCTTCTTAAAATCTTATTATGCATAGAGATAAAACACTGCAACAGATAGTGTTGCAGCTAAAACGGATGAATATTTTAAGAGATATTTTATTTTTATTTCTTTAACATTTGTTTAAGAAATAGTGTTAAAATTTAATCTTATGAAATTAGCTATTTAAAAAAACTTATTAACACGCTTCAATCATCATCATCAGCCCTTATAACGTCCACTGCTGAACATGGGCCTCCTCCCGAGTGAGGGTATTTGCCATAGTCACCACGCTTGACAGGCGGGTTGGTGACCGCAGTAATATGATGTACCATACAAGGAAACGCTGCTGCCCGTTCCTTGATATATGATTATTATAGATGATGTTATAACAATCGGGACCAACGACTTAACATGCTTTCCGAGGCCTCAACCAACCAGACACAGAAAGATATTTTAGAATTTACACAAAGATTTCTTGTCCGGCGTGGGGATCGAACCCACGACCTCCGAGACTTAAAGCGAGTCAAATACCGCTACGGAGGTTGTCCAGATTGGATATAGTTCGAAGTATTTAAAGTTTTCAAGCAATTAGTAAAGTACTGCTTTACTGTGAGAAAACATTAATATTTTGAACTCCCAACGAACTAATAATAGTTTTACATATTATATATTTACTTAAATGAAAACACTTTGTTGCAGACGGCTGCACTATGTAATCTTACTTTATAACTCCACTTTGGTAGCTTTTACCTTGGGACGTGAATGCCAGACTCTCTAAGAATAACTAGAGCTAAAACTCGAACTTATTTCTGACTCTGATCGATCGAGTAAATAACCCAAGTCAATAGAAATCCTCGAGTGAATGATGGATCGAGTACAAAATATTTTATTGACAGCAATAATAACGTCACTAAATACAAGAGAGTTATATTTCATGCCATTTCTTTCATCTTTTTGGAAGAAATCGAGGTTCTTTTTAGCCGAGGATTTCATTTTTAAACGACGAATTTCGGTTGAGGTAATAAATTTATTTTTCTCGGCGGCGGCGTGTTGACTGATTGCGAAATACAATACGGATTCGCAGTAAATTTTTCTGAAAGATTTATTCATTAAATTTAATACCAAAATTATAAATCGTATTATTTCATAAAACAATATAACTCAAATATCTCAAGTCTGAAAACAAATTGAACCGAAGAATTAAATCTTCATTACGCCCACGGTATCTGTCATAACCACGCGTCTTAGCCGCAGTTGACGGAAAATTTGTGGAATGTTTCCTATCAGCAATATAAAATAGACTTTATAGGAATTGAACTAAGTTCACTTTTGTACAACATTTTGGTATATAATGTCGACAATTAAGGGACCTCGCAAAATCTTATGACGGGGAGAACGCGACGGTTGGACTGAATTTATGATTTGGTCTGAATGTTATTGTATATAAGCAGAAGATGCCAAATGAGCCTGCTAATGGAGTAAATCATCATTTTGTGTTTTATATATAATGTAAGTACCAGCAGTTCGGTATTAGGTTTATTTTTTTATACTTAATGTCTCGTAAAAAGAAAATGTATCGAATGAGATAAGTTTATAAGAACGCTTACAAGAGAACAGAAATTGCTGAATGGTAAGTAATGCTGACTATTATAAGATATTATTTTGTATAACGATAATGAAAAATTTTACTTACCGCAGGTACAATAATTTGATTTAGCTCGTTAAGTGATCAAATATAATAAGAATCAGAAACCAATAAATTTAATCGAATCTTTCCTCCAAGAAATTCCGATTCCAAAAAATCCACGTGAGTTTAAAATACCTTTGAAATATCTTCGGTCGTGTTCGCGTGTCGTGACATTCGATTATGAGAATAAAGAAATATGAGATGCACCGTTCAATCAAAGATAAATCGAAAAGCGCACCAGCTGTGTTCATACACAATCATACTCTAAAATATATCCCAGACAAACTGCAGATATGCCAATCTTATTTGAATTTGGGTATTATAACTGAAATTGATCCGAAAAACAAATTTTATAACAGTGGCTTCCAAGGTCTGAGTTCGAACTCAGACCTTGGAAGCCTAGAAAGAAAGAAGCTCTAGGAAGACACAAAGTGGTCAATAAAACTGACCGGCACTGTGATAACGACTACGGTAATCGATTCAGTGGTAATGGTCAGAATATAGTCCACTGTCAATTCCACCGAGGACTTGGAAAAAATGTTAAAATATTATCCTTCATCACTCAATAGTTCAGAATAAATAGTAAGAAATAAAGTAGAAAAGTCCGATTTTTTAAACGCGTTCTTTACCAGCTTAACAAATTATTTGTTTTTTGTAATCAATTGTTTCTGTTAATTATTTTTCAATCTACGCTCAACAGCACTGAAGCAGCAATCCAATATATCCAAATAGTTACTACATATAACTGTCTAAACACCGACCCCCCTTGCCCTACGTCCCTTAATTTACAAAGCCCTCATAGTAGCAAAAGCCTCGTGGCTAACTACATATCCGTCTGTCCGTAAAAAAAAAACAATGTAACTACACATTGCCATGGTCCAACCGGCAGCGCAAGACCGGCAGCATTATTTTTAAACCATTCATTTACAGCGACACGCCTTTCTACTTATTTAGCAAAATTGCCCGATTAGGAATTTCTAAAGTCGCCGACACTAATCCGCCGGGTTCGTGCCGGCGCGGCACGCCAACGACCCCGGTGTGTAGACAACTTAAGATAGTCTACACTGCATGTGAAAACTACCGTCGAATATTATTAAAAAGAAATTCAGCTCTCGTATCTTTAGCATAACCAACACATTGAAACTTTGTTTACGAACATAACTTTTTAATTTCCACAGTATACTGATTTATTTTAAAGCAACAAGCTTTATTTTAATATTTAAGTCATGCGAACTAAGATCTTTTACTTCACATTCTTCATAATATATTTTAAGTTTATACGTGAATTTATTTTAAAACACCTGTTGAAACGAATGGATCCTCAAGATCGTAATATAAAGACTAGAGTGGTAAAGTTTTTAGGAAGAAAGAGCATAAAGTTAGTAAGCTTAACGAGCTGCTTGTCTGGGAAATATCCAACTAACTGTCCGGCGCGGTTTCACTCGCGTGGATCATATTCACGTGGAATCTTTTGCTTAAAATGTAGCGAATGACACTCACAAATGATGTGGCTTTCTATTGGTAAAAGGATTTTCTAAATCGGTTCAGATTTAAAGAAAAGATTACCCCCTACAACGTCACAAACTCACATAGTTTAGATAAACTAGAGACCACAGCAAAATACTATTTTTGACTAGCTGACTGGTTTCACCCGCGTACTGCTCTCATTCCCGCAACTTCGTAATCAAATATAGCCTATAGAATTCCCGACATGAGCTATCTAACACTGAAATATTTTTTCAAATCAAATTATACGGCCGTAGCCCACTGGCTAGGGGGACGTTATGGGTGGCACTAGTGACGTAAACCCACTCGTAACACAAGCATTTAAGCTTAGCACGAGGGGTTAACAGAATATTAGGAGACAGGAGACAAACTCTGCCATAATCATCAAAAAAAAAACAAATCAAGCCTTTGGTTTCTGCGTTCAAGCAAGCAAAAAAACTATTCAACTTTATATATTAGTACACTTTACCAAAAACTATTAATAACCGACAATATTTTTCGCAACTAATTAGTCATGCCTTGTAATATAAGTAGCCTCGGGCCTCCTCTCTCCTACAATATTACTTTATATTATACCTATGTTCATGTGTCCGACAGGGTCCATAGTAGGTACTACATATTATTACAATGTTAAATAACCTGTAAACACATTGCGAAATGCTAGAAAGTATTGAGTATCTACCAAAACTCCATTCCCATTTCTTGTTCGCATTTTTAGATTTGCAGTATTTATCCAAAGCTAGTCGAAGTAGATTCCGTGACGACAGCGAGTCTAATAAAGTTAAATATAATTCAGTACTTCTACACCACTATTCATTGTACTCTCCTAGCTTCCCGAGAAAACTAATTTAAGAATGATTTGATATTTTAAGGCACAGCGTTCACTTCCCAGTTACTCAGCTGAGTTGTGACAGCTTGATAAAGTTAATTAGTTAGTTAGTCTACGTTTCTTACTTGTTCTTGTTATATGTAGTTAGATGTTTCGTAAAATGGAATCTCGGACAAAAATAAGTTGTAAATAAAACAGTCTGGAGTTTTAAAATGTAATGAAAAGCAAGGAGGAAGTATTAAAACTAGTCAAGTGCGAGCTGCATGCGGCTTTTGAAACTTAGGCTAGGCAATAAAGTGAAATAATGTTTCATGCAAAAACACTGAACTGATTGAAATGGTATCAAAATATGATGAATGGAATAAAAATGACATACTTGAAGGCGTATGAATCCATGATACGTCAATAATTATCATCACTCGGTATAAGTTTCAACTTGATAGCTTTACATGTTTCTGATTTAAGTTGATTTAATAGAACCGACCAGACAGATAAACGGAACAACAAACTATTATCTTATTAGTTTTCTGTTTTATCTTTTGACATTCAAAACCCTTCAATAACGAAAAAAATTAAATTATAAATTTAAATATTTGCTGACTAATATCAATAATATAAAGCTGAAGGGGTTGTTTGTTTAATTGTACGCGCTAATCTCAGAAACTATACGTCCAATTTAAAAAATACTTTCACTATTCGTAAGCAACGTTATCCAGAAATAATATTGGCTATATTTATTCATATTTTTTTTACGGAAACGGGAGTAACGCGGGCGAAACCGCGCGCCGGATATTAGTATTTAAAGAAATCATTATACATTTCTGAACTACGAATTATTTAAACTACATATTATTATTACAAAATCACCACTGCCACGAGCTACTCCGCAACTAAAAGGACGACAGTCCATATATTTTTTCTCGGCACTTGCGCGTTCTCCATGAAGCTACTAAAATCAACCAAAAAACATAAAAGTAAACTATAACAACTCATACTGCCGGTCTTTATTTAACCCATTGCCTCACCGCCGGCTGCATAATTACATTGTGCCCTGTTCGTCCGCGCTTTGGGTACGTAATTCAGTTATATCGGAGCGCTTTGGGCACCAACTCATAATGGCCACTCTATTCAGATAACGTGACATGGATAGTGGAAAATAGTCGTATGTCGTGTGAGCTGATAGATACATAAGATACAGTGCAACCTCGATATAACAAAGCGAATATTAATATTAGGGAACAAGTAAATATCATGGGATGGTTTGGTCAGGTGGAAAGAATGGATGAAGAAAGATTGACAAAACAGGTATACATGGCAAGTGTGAGTGGCACAGTCGGAAGGGTAAGACCTCGACGAACGTTATCTGACCAAATCGGAGACATCCTCGCAAAAGGTCAAATAAGATCCACCCTAAACTGCGGTGCTTGTATGAAGAATGTTATGAGAATGAATGAAGCGAAAGATGTATGTAGCGATCGTAGCAAGTGGAGGTCCATTGTCTCTGCCTACCCCGCTGGGAAACAGGCGTGAGCTTATGTATGTATGTAAATATTCGTTAAATCAAGTAATTCGTTGAATTGAAGTTTGTTATATTGAGGATAGGTTGGTCTTAAATTTGTTATAAAGAGGTGCCTATGTTACTGAGGGATAACGGAAGCTTCTAATTGTGCAAGAATTTTCTAAATCGATTCCGGAGTTCCAAAGCCAATCTAATACAGAAAAACACAAATAATCAATTAAATATTTCCTTCTTATAATATTAGTATATATAGATATAACAAACACGTAGAACGGTGCTCAAATATCAGATCGCTATCGGATTGCTGGTTGCTTCTTCAACAGCCTGTTTACGTCCAATGTTGAACATGAGCCTCCTCTTAACACTTTGGCAATCAATAGTCGTTAAGAGTTATTGCCATAATCACCAAGTACCACGTTTACTCAAGCGGATTGGTGATCGCAGTAAGATGGTAACTAACCTTCAGCTCTCAGATGCTGCTCATCCATCAGCTGTATATCCCTTAGTCGCCTCTAACGACACCCATGGGATATAGAGTGGTCTTTTCTAAGCCGCAAATTGTTAAGGATATGTAATCATCATACGGGAATTTTTAACCTTCCGATGCCCTCGTAGACCCGTGATCCGAGAGGCCCGCGAACTGTAAAGTAGAGCGACAGTTGCAAAAAACTCCCCTAAACTAAAAGCCATAATCCCTCAATCTCCCCGTCAGCGACCGCCCTGAGCCGAGGTCCAAGTCCCACATGGGACGCCCTCTTGCGCAGGTTGCTTAGTTTGTAGTGTTTAAACCATTTATCTAGGCTGGAGCTCTGCTCGCCTTTATGCCCGGTGAAGTAGCAAAAGCCTCGGGGCTAATTACATATGTGCGTCCGAAAAAAAAAGAAAAAAAAAAGTGGGAATTTTTGATCCAGTGCCTCTCCTTTGGCTGCATAATTAAGTTTTGCCGTGTTAGTCCGCGCCTTGAATAACTAAGTTACTCGTAAGTATATCGGATCGCTTTGGGCACCAACTAATAATGGCTTCTCTATTCAGACAACGTGAGACGGAGTGTGGAATATGATGCGTGAATTGTGTGTGTGATTGTGTGGTATCATGTTATGGTGGCTAGTAGTACAGTTGCTTTAGTGCTACCTCTACGACGCATACGATTATATTAGTATTCATACTAATATAATTGGAACAGTAGTTCCTGAGATTAGCGCGTTCAAGCAAACTAACTTTTTAATTTTAACCTTATCTATACTAATATATAAAGCTAAAGAGTTTGTTTATTTGCTTGAACGCGCTAATCTCAGGTACCTACTACTGTTCCAATCTGAAAAATTATTTCAGTGCTAGATAGTCCATTAATCGAAGAAGGCCATTGTGAAGTTTCTACGGGAATAGGAGTTACGTGGGAAAACCATGCGCAGAAGCTAGTATATATTGATATTGTTAATAGCAACACGGCTTAGATTCTTCACAAATCATTCTCTACAGGAACGGCAGTTCAAATTTTGTATGGAGAATTCGTAATTTACGCGGATGAAGTCATGGGCAAAGCTAGTAACTACTAATTGTGTCAAGAACATGAGTTCGGTTGGCTAATGACAATATTGCATGTCTATTTACTAACGAAACAGGGAATATAACTCCGAGCGAATTGATTTCATGGAATTATTATTCACTAGCTGTGCCCCGCGGTTTTACCCGCGTTACTCTGCTCCAGTGGGTCGGAGTGTGATGTTTTGTAGCGTATATGTTAATCCAGCGTATAACCTGTCCCGGTGCAAAATTTTAGCCAATTCCGTTCATTCGTTTTGGCGTGAAAGTGTAACAAACATCCATCCATCCATGCTTACAAACTTTCAAGTTTATAATGTTAGTAGGATGGAAATAATCATGTAGTTGTTTATAAAGAACTAGCTTTCCACGCGCGGTTTTACCCGCATAGCCCCTATTTCCGTGGGAACTTCAACATTAAATGTAACGTACATTACTCCTAGCTATCGTAAGGAAAAGTTCGTTTACCACTGTTGTTTGAGGGACAATCTTCCGTGCCTCGGAAAACACGTTAAGCTGTCGGTCCCCATTGTCATATCATAGTCTATAACAAGCGTACGAGCAGCGACCAGCGACCAGGGAACGAGCAGCAGCATTCCTTGTGTGTCACAACGTAGGTAATACTGCGGTCACCAACCCGCCTGCCAAGCGTAGTATGTAAATCCCTTCCTCGGGAGGAGATCCATATTGAGCAATGAACGTTATACGGACTAATGAAGATGATGAATGATATCATTTTAATTCAATTATATATTTCTTACCCAATAGAACCAAACAGCCAGCATAGAATAATTACTTCCCAAAAACATTTGACATATTTACTCTCATAAACTGTCTCGTTTATACTAAAATTCCTCTGAAATGAAAAATGGTCTGGTGTTGAAACTGTTGACCCTCGCGTAATGAACCGATGCGATGTTCTTATCACATTAACCGTTAGCTGGCGAAGTGAAACTGCCATGTTGAAACACTCAATGACAAAGTGATGGATGTTTCGACATAACGTTGAGCATTTTAGGCATTTTATTAGGAATTTCTGTATATTTTGTAGTAAATAATCGATGTCGGAAATAATAGATCCTTGAAAAACAAAAAATGGTATGATGTTTGCATTGGTGATCCTCGCGTAATTAACAATGCGATGTTTTTTATCAAATTAGACTTAAGCTGGTGAAGTAAAACTGCCATGTTGAAATACTCAATGACAAAGTGATGGATGTTTCGACATAACGTTGAACATTTTAGGCATTTTATTATGAAGCCCTGTGTATTTGGTAGTAAATAAATATCATTAAAATGTATTTTCATTTGTATGCTTTTAAAATATTATGAACCGATATATAAAATGATGCTGTCAATCTGTATTAATATTATAAAGCTGAAGAGTTTGTTTTATAGCATGATCTCACGTCTCCATACATTAAAAAAAAGAAAAATTCTTTCACCATGAGAAAGCTACTTTATTCAGGAGTAATATAGACTATTTAATGATGAAGTTACTACTTGAAATACATTATTCACCTAGAAAACTAACTATAACTATATATTTAGTTTACCAGTGTATACACTAAATCTACCAATTTGAAGTAACATACTCTAGAGCCGGATAAGCCACAGTAAACGTTTCAGTAGGAGTAGCTTGTCAAAACATGTCCCTAACCCGACCCTTACAATCTCCCTAGGGATATTGAGCAACTAGAGATAAATCTACTTTCGCTAAGAAACTACAATATTGTTAATATAATAGTATGACTATACTTAGTTAGATTTACAGTAGCGGATCGAATATACCTATATTTTAATAAATTTGTTTTTTTTTATTAGTCATTAGGTACTGTTTCACTCCTCGGCAAAGGCACCCTCCATTCGTTCCACTACTTTTCACTTTTCTAGTGGCTCCTCTCGATCTAAAGCGTCTTGCTAATAACTTCAATTCATAAAATGGTAATTTTTATTTTATGTATAATGGGTCGTTCCACATTCAACCATAAGTTAGTAAGTATGTTAAAGAATTGACAGTCAATTTAAGAATATAATTTACTTTTATATCATATCAAAGTTTTATTTTCCGATTTTTTATGGAATAGACACCCCGGATAATCCGTCAAACGCAAAAACATATTGTAAAACGGCCCAACTATGATTTCGACTTAGAGAATCTGATAAAGTTGGTAAATCTAGTTCCGTGTTCGAAAACTACATTAAAGTCGACAGCAAAGTTGATATTGAGAAAGCCACAAACATTTTGTACTTCGTAAAATAGTATTTACATTACTTCTTGGTCTTATTAAACTATTTTCCTTCATTTTATTATTAAAAATATTGATATTAACTTAACTACATAGTTATCGATTATTATGGATACCGGTTCCTTAACATTTGACACTTCGGACTGGCAACATACACATATTGATTGTGAAACAAATAGAAAAAAGAACCAGCGCATTTTGAAAATAGAATTCCTTTTTTCGTGCGTTTTCTATTTGCATTCATTTGTTCTCTTTCATCGCTCACGCTGTGAATCTATGTTCCTACCTACATTTAAACTATACCTATATAACATTTTGTTTTGAAAATAATCTAAAATGCTGGGTTTGCTGTGGCTATGGAGTGTTGTGTAGTTATCCTTACTAATATCAGAATTTATTAATAGTAGAGAATGGAACAAAGCATCGTCATCAATTTACTAGGTACGTAAGGTAAGATTCTTTTATATTTCTGAATTTGAAGACCAAAATATTAGGTCATCAAATAGGTTAATCATATATTGATCCAGTGCCATGACCACTCTATTAAAAATCCGATCCGAATCCGATCTAATAAGCATACATAGGGAAAGATAGACAGCGGGAAGCGACTTATATTTTATTATATGTATAGTTTTATACTATGTAGTGAAGACATCCCGAAGTCCCACATAAAACAACGCTGCTCTGGAGGGGATGCGTTATGCATTTCTCCCTGTTAAAGAAAGAGTTACTAAATAATCTTATGATTATGTGATTATTACAGCTTTATCAGCATAAACTCTGAGGAGATTTGTAATGTGTTCTGGATATACCTATTATAGTACGCAAATGTTTGTGCAGGCAACAGTAGCGTTTACCTGTGCAAGTGCTGTATATATTACTGTATACACAACTTTTGGGGTTGCCAAGCCGCCTGCCAAGCGTGGTGACTATGGTAACACCCCCTTCGAGAGCAGTCCATGTTCAGGTGCAACAAGATTTTTTAATCGGAATTCTTAAAAATGCAGTTTGAACACTGTGAGAGTTTACTAATAAAACGAAAACATGCAAATGAGCTCCCGTCTGAATAGTTTTTGGTTAAAGTTCACCTTTATTACGGTAAGGCGCTTTATGCAAACTAATCTACTGAAATTTTATGCTCAAATATTAGACAACCACGGACTTACAGGGTTTAATTTAGTTTCGTGTGTGCTTGATTCTTAGATACGTACCTACTTAAGTTTAAAATGTAGATGTATTTTTTTCACTATCACTTGTTCGCACAGCTTCCATTTTACTCCCAATGCCGTTTGAATTTTTTCATAAGATAAAATATAGCTTATGTTACTTGCTAATAATGTAATATTTTATAGGTAAAAGATTTTAAAAATAATGTATTTAAATTTTTTTGCGATTTCATGTGAACAATTCAGAACTTCTATACAATGTTAGAATTGGCTAGCGATATTGCGCGATACAGATTATTAGTTATGATAGGTGTTAGATGGCGCTGCTAGTCTTATTGTAATTTGTGCAGCTATAGTAGATGTCGATACAATAGTTTAAGGTTCAACGGTCGCCCTTTAGGTATTTGATCGAATACGGCTTTTCTTATTTCTTAAATAAATAGATTATTCATTTTGCGAATGTAATAGGCAACAATACAGTTATCCTCTCTTGCTAGCAACTGTTTACATACAAATATTAGTAAAGATTTTCTTTGCTTAGGACCACAATAAGGGGCAGTATTGATATACTTCTCAGCAAAAAACTCTTCTCCAGTGTTTACCAAATTGTAGAATAAGATACGAATCCGTCCAGAGCCGTACGGCCGTGGAATGAGAAAATGAGGATCGGGATCGCATCAGTACAACGACTGCGATGGGACAGCAATTACGTGAAAACAAACTCTTATAAACATAAGACGGAGGCCGCATTGCAGGAACGAGAAGTGAAATTTATTTGGTTCAGTGCGTCTTCGGCCTTAGTATACCAAAAGTACCTTTTTTCGGACGGACATTATGTAGTTAGCCAAGAGGCTATTGCTTCTTCACCGGGCATTAAGGTGGGCAGAGCTCTTGCCTATATAATTGGTTAAAAAAACTACAAGCTAAACAACTTGCGCCCCTTAAAATACCTTAAGGCTCGGGCCGATGAGAGCCAGTCATCTGAATCGTACCTTTACCTATTTTTTGATGAGTTAATTGTGATCACAGGCAGTGTCAAGTATATTTTACCAAAAGCTTATATTTTGTCCCTATAAATAGAAACACAATAAAGAAAAGGTGAACCATTAGCTATTCTTCAGTTATAGGTATGCATACGGCAATTCATTTTAGTTTATATAGATTTTCATAGACATTCATAGGGTCTTTTCACTTACATTTATCTATTAGACCGAATAAAATTCAATCTCATTCATTATGGCCGAGACGGGTGCAATGAAATTATAGAGGGAGAACGGTGAGCAAATTGTAATTTGTGTGCTTGTTGCGCTTTGTACCTACGTTCGAATGGAAACGGTCCTTCTGTGTTACAACTGCATAGAATTCTAAGCACCTGTTTCGTAGACCAACAATAGTATATTAAAACCGCTAGTGTGAGATGGCGGGTTAGTACCTGCACATTAAGGTTTACTGTATATGTGATACTATAGCTACTGCCCCAGACTACACTTATGCTAAATTCGGAATAAGATGGACCAGCTCTCACTAATACTGTATTATTCTTTACCTAGTTGAAGTTTTAAAATGCCCAATTATTTTTGATCTTCGATAATATCGGAGGTGAATTAAAACAAATTAGGCATATTAGGTAATAAACACAATAACTATTTGCGTGTAAAATCTTTGCACAATCAAATCAGTATTATTTTGAAAAAAAAAAATCATTTTTTACGTTAACCTATTAAATACTTGCAAATAGTCAAAACATTAACTGTGTTATAATTGATTTAAAATTTAATTTATCTTGTCTTGTCTTTTTTTATTATTTTAATCATATTTAATATTAGATTTATTATTTAACTATAATGTGTCTAACAGCTTATTCTGTATTTATTGTGTAAGAACAATCGTCATAATTTTGGCGGACTATACAATATAGTGTATAACAGCGGCCGCGCTTTATATTATTATTTTTAACCTATTCGGAAAAAGTTAGACTGTGTATGCTTCTCATCTCAGATTATATCTATACTAATATTATAAAGCTGCAGAGTTTGTTTGTTTGAACGCGCTTATCTCAGGAACTACTGGTCCGATTTCAAAAAATCTTATTACGAAGGGCACGGGAGCTACGCGGGTTAAACCTTTGTAATAAACTTATCCTTATTTGCTACAAGTATGATTTTGAAATTACATTTATATTTTAAACTTTAACAATGATGGCTACGCTACTGCGCACGTCATATTGTTAATGTAGTATAAAATATGCACAAACAAAGGTGAGGTGCACTTTCCATTTCTGTATTCAATCCGATAGGACTGTTTTACCGACACGAGCGGCGAGGCCGACAGGCGTTATACCAACAGCTTAATAAATTTTCCGATTCACGCGTGTGAAACACCAATACGAAACCCAAAAAAATTAACATTCTACAGTCCCGGTACCTATTTATTTCTTCCTAAATTAAAACAATTGTCTATTTTTGTTCCAGATACATATTCCTCGCGATCTACACAGCGGAGATGATAATTAAGTGCATAGCTAAGGGGTTCATATTAAACAAGTATACGTATCTAAGGAATCCATGGAATTGGCTGGACTTCGTCGTCATCACGTCGGGGTACGCGACGATAGGTATGGAGGTCGGCAACTTGGCGGGTTTAAGGACCTTCAGAGTGCTGCGAGCTTTGAAGACGGTGTCTATAATGCCGGGTAAGATAAATTAACTGTTTTAATTTTAAGAATTAATAATGTCATTATCATCATCAACCCGTATAACGCCCACTGCTGAACAAGGGGCTCGTCCCGAGGATAAGGGCCGGGAGGGTTATTGCCATAGTCACCACGCTTGACCGCAGTGTTATGTTTTAACACACAAGGAAACGCTGCTGCCCGTTCCCTGCTATACGATTGTTACAGATGATGTTATAACAATCGGGACTAACGACTTAACATACTTTCCGAGGCACGGTCCCGTAGCCAATGAGACCCGGAAAGAAATCTTCGAATCTACACAAAGATTTTCTTGTCCGGCCTGGGGATCGAATCCACGACCTCCGAAGATTTAAAGCGAGCCGAATACCGCTTATCCACGGAGGTAGTCTGATTAATAATTTAGACCGCTGCATTTGCGCAGATTTAAATGTATTGTACCATTACACCTCGGTAATCACGTTAAGCCCGATTGTTACAATATCGTATAAGTATACATACAGCAATTGTATACCAGGGAACGGGCAACAGATATTCCTACAACTTACTATTACTACAACAACCGTGGTGACTATGCCAAACCCCTGCATCGGGTGGGGGCCATGTTCAGGTGGATCATCAGGGCCAGTTACTTTCTACAGCTTAGGGCCCCACTGTCCAAGAGGCCGACACATTCGGAGTGGGAGAACCGTTGGCTCCGAGCGTTCTTAATTGAGCCAAAATGGCCTGTAAGATGTATCAAACCCAACGAACGATCGAATCGCATGTTCCAATTAAGAATCAACCAGCGAATGACAAATGGTGCACCGAACAGCAAATGGGGTACCGAGAATTTGGTGCATAATTTTGATCACAGAAAAACGAGAAAAATATAAGAGCAAGGAACTTATATTATATCAAGTTGAAATTATGATAACAGCAGTTATATCCTGAAAATGTTGGAAGTTGCTGTATTTGACAGAATATATTTTTCCTGGTATCAATTTTGGAATTATGCTTTCTTGTGTATGCTTGTATAAGGGAAGGACAATGAACCAGTGAATGACATTTTTTAAATAGAATGACCTAATCACGTGACAAATGTCAAGTTCTATACATTTGAGTTAGCGATTTTGTGCCAGCGATCGCTCCGCGACAGTGGCATTTTGTCTATGCCCTCTTAACAAAATCAATCGCTAATAAACAGGTTTCTTAAACGAATACGTTTATAGTATTCAATATATTGTTATGAGAAATCTCAATTAATTCTGTCTTAAATTTCATCTGTAACGTTAATGACCCAAATTACCGTAATTAAAAAGATCGTACAAAAATGACGTGTACAAAATTTGATCCATTAGCACTAAAGGTTAAGGTATCTCATGATATTATGACCTTATCAGAAGCTTAATTTTCCGTTCGCTGCCTAATTATCACTTTTTCGCCAAGTAAAGTAATTTAATAAGTGAACCAGTATAACCTTAAAACGAAGACGGTGTTCTTAAATCCGTTGTGGTATACGCATATACTTAAAGGAAGTTTCAACTGTTCATTTTCTTAGTTTTGAAAGGATGATTTAACATGAAAATTAACTAATCAGCTGCTAAAATATGTTAAATGGGTTGCTAAAATCATGATTTGCTAATTTGATTTGACTATTTTGTTATTAAATCTATGGTCCATAGCTTCGTTCTGAATCGATAAATGTATATATTTTCGTTTTTCATTCATGTATCTGATACAGATTTTATTTTGTTGAGAAACCGTATATATATGAACTATCGGTCAGCTGCATGCCAGAACAGCCATCTGAACAGCCAGCAAAGTTACTTTATACTCAATCATTGAGTATTGAGTAATACTCAATTACTAAATGTATAAATAGTAGGCGGTTTACTATTACTACCAAATAGATATTTAAAATCTTCTTTTTATTGCAATGAGATTCCAATTTTCAAGTAAGTAAAGCAAGAGCATCTCAATTACAGCTATCCGAGATCCACTCAAATGTAATCTAATGTACGAACGAAACTCACCTTCTGCGAGACTAATTCATGAAAATAAAGTAAAACATTCTTAAATAAATTCTGACTCTCCAAAGACTCAATGCTCCTTAATTTATATCTTTCCAAAGGAAATCTTAGCAAGACTAGTAGATGGGTTAGGGAATTAAACTCCTAAGTAAACGGAAGTGTCTTGTTTCTAGTGTTTACTCTGAGACACTTCGTTGGGGATATTTAAACAGAGTGACAGTGACAGATTGACGCAAATGGGGTACCGAGAATTTGGTTCATGATTTTGATCACAGAAAAACAAGAACAATATAAGAACAAGGAACTCATATTATATCTGTTGAAACTATGATAACAGCAGTTATATCATGAAAATATTGGAAGTTACTGTATTTGACAGAAAATATTTTTCCTGGTATTAATTTTGGCATTATGCTTTTTTGTGTATATTTCGGCTTATTTTGCGTTATTTATACTTATATTATAAAGCTGAAGTGTTTATTATTTAAATTTACGCTGTATCCGTATACTATGGTTTTGTAAAGGGGGGAGGGGGCGGGGGTTGCGACACGGAGATTTATTTCCCTAGAGCAGTTGTAAGTTAAGTGTTTTTTTTTGTTTCTAACTCGATGTGGGGATCTATTCCGTGCCCCCAGATGTGATGAATGTTCAAAATGAAAAAATAATATAGTGTAATAAAAACCTATAAATAGAACAAATAAAAGTACTTTTTTAATTCTAATTGGTAAGGAAGATGTAAACAAATTGCTAATTATCCCGTTGCTTAAAAGGGGCTATAAAAGATGACCGTTTTAAATTACAATAAGCGTTGTTGAGAGAGTAACCTCAGTAATGCCCAAGACACACCCAATCCGTTGTAACATTTACATAATCTGGGAGTTTATACCCTTTTTAAACAATTTAGCGATGATGTGGGCTTTAAACCAATTAACAAATAATTTCCACAAATTATTCAGCCATGATTAGGAGGCTTATTATAAAACCGTATTAATTAATTGCCCCAAACATATCCTTACTAATATTATAAACGCGAAAGTTTGTGAGTGTGGATGGATGGATGTTTGTTTGTTTCTGTCTCTTTCACGAAAAACATACTGAATGGATTTGGCTGAAACTTTGCACGGGGATAGTTAATAAGCTCGATTAACATGTAGGATACAAAAAATCACGCACCGAACCAGTGGAGCAAAGTAACGCGGGTAAAACCGCGGGGCGCAGCTAGTATAATATATTGAGAATTCTGGTAAAAAGTGAAACGCAATTTAACTTTGACGTTGGTACGCTTAATTTTAGACCAAATAAAATGTAAAAACGGAGCGTTGTCGAACGATGCACTGAGCTAGGTTTTTCTGTGCATTAGGGTGGAAAAAAATATTATTGTTCCTATGATTTTTTACAGTACCACAATGTTATGAAAATGACTTAGACGACGTAAATGTTTATAAAATTAATGTCATTTTTTATACTTGTCTTCAAAGCACCTCTCAGTACGTAATCCTGGTTGTGATTTCTTCATCTCCTCGAGATCCAGTCACCCTACAATGACGTTGAGCTTTGAGTTGTACAACATTTCATAATACAATTCGGCATTTTAGTTAATTAATAATTAAGTTTTTTATGACATTAAGCGACGCGACGACAGGTCGATTGATAAGGTACCTAAGGCATCGTTTTAGTACACGTTTATGCGAAAGCTAAGTATGAAAACACCAAAACTGAGTTTAACCGGCATCAGTGCGTTGCTCGCAGCGCTCAGTCTTAACTTTTTATTTAATCTTTTCCGTTTTAAAACATCCACCTTACAGTGATATTCTGTAATTCTCACCCAAATAAGATTAAACATTAATGCGAATCTATGTATACTAATATTATAAAGCTGCAGAGTTTGTTTGTTTGTTTGAACGCGCTAATCTCAGAAACTACTGGTCCGATTCCAAAAAATCTTTCAGTGTCGGATAGTCCATTTATCGAGGAAGGTTATAGGCTATATTTTATTTGCAAATTAGGGATCCGTTAGAAAATTGCGATTTTGTAACCCAAGGTGTAAAATCGAAAACCTATTTATGCGTGCGCTGCAAAAACTTGACAATAGAACAAAATGATGTACTACGGGTTTGTAGGTCTTATTAAGATCTACAAAAAAGTCCGCGACAGCACATATCTTACTATCATAGTTTAGTCACAAAAACCGCTTTTATGTTCATAAAAAATATTAAATCGTCTAAAGAAAGAAACTATGTTAAATGTGTATCGTAATATTAATCCTTATCCAAATTAAGCATTATGTTATCAAGGGTTTTTATGTCGAAGTAAATTACTTTTTGTTTAATTCCAATCGGACATTTCGTTGTGAAATTATCACGAGCATAAAAACGCATAGAATTGGTACCTAAAAATGAGTTATTTGCCATAATAGATAAAGCTGAAGAGTTTGTTTACTTGATCGCGCTAATCTCAGCAACTACTGTTCTGATTTGAATTCTTTCAGTGTTTTATAGCCCATTTATCGAGAAAGGCTATAAGCTATATTTTATTATAAAGTTTATACGGGGACGGGAGTTACGCGGGTGAAACAGCGCGCGGGAAGCTAGTGTATAAAGATAGGTCAATACGTCATGCTCGTGATTTTGCCAAGCCGGAGTACCCGTTTTCGGGTGTATTTTCGACCCTCTGGGAAAATTAGAAATATTGGTCCTACAATTCCAGGAGTCGAGTCTTTTTTTAGGAAATTTCTTCCTCTTTTTGAATCTTTTCAAATTTGAAAAATCTTCATTCGTTTTTGAGATATTTGCAAAAAACTAAACCCCCTTGTTTAGTTAATTGTTAATAACTTTTGCAATTTTTGTAAGCGGAACTTCATTTTTTTCAAAAATCATTTAGATGCCATTCCGAATCGAAAGACACCTCAATCATAATTTTCGGAGACTGCTGACAAAAGTTGACCAAAAAGGCACTTGTTGACTAGACTACAAATTTACAAATTAAAATGACTTTGAACCTGTTTCAGAGGCGTTAGTTCGTACAGCCTAGATCTTTTATTGCAAGGCACAACAGTCCACATTGAATTTGTAAAAATACCACCTAAAAACACTGGAATGCAATAAATGATTGAGTATTGAGTTTTTTTATCATCGCCGTCTCTTTGAGGCCATTTTTTTTTTTTTGTAGAAAAGTCTTGCCAATTTGTAAGTACTAATTATTAAAATCATTAATGTTAATAATATAAGAAATATCAAGGTAATGATGATCACATGCACGGTCGCGATTGTCATTCACTCATATTAATTCTAGAGCTGAGAAGCATAAGGTAAGATCTGACATTATTCGTCAGAAACATTCGTCGCATGTGCCTTTATCGTTAACTGGAACTTACGACCAAATGCTTCGGAAATTTATAGTACGACAGTCGTTATGCTTCTGAGGTCTAGAATTATTCTCTCAATGTCACAGTGATTATTTATGTCAGAAAAAGTAATGAGCAAAATTTATTCCTTGAACTAACTTAAAAATACGAAAATACGAAGATCTTTAATGGAAAGGTATATGTAGTTTCAGTTTAATTAATCAATACATAATATAGTAGAGAGCATAATTACTGACATCTACTTGTAGTTATATTTCATGACAACCTCCGTGGCGTAGCGGTTTAATATATATTATTATGGTCTTGTTTTAAATCTCGAAAGTTTTAGACAAGATAATATATTTTTTTCTAAGTCTTGTTGATTGAGCTTCTACCCTCCATGCATCAGAAAACTCCTTAAGCAGTATGTCCCGATTGCTATACCTACCATATTTTATAGCAATAATATACCAAGGAACGGGCAGCAGCGTTTCCTTGTGTGCTGTGGCATTACTTTATACATCTCAATTCCAACAGGTTTGAAGACCATCATTAACGCACTGCTACACTCCTTCAAGCAGCTGGCAGAAGTAATGACGCTTACCATCTTCTGTCTCATGGTGTTCGCACTCTTCGCACTTCAAGTCTACATGGGAGAGCTTCGGAACAAGTGCGTTAAGAACTTAGTGGTGCCACCGGGGGAGAACTTCACGGATGAAGCGTGGTCGGCGTAAGTATTTATAAGTTTTAAATAAAATTATAGCTATCTCACGGAAATCGCACACCTTTTCAGGACATAACTGTATAATATGTTCCACTCCAGACCCGCATATTTGTATTGAAACGAAGACACGACACACATCTTTAGCCTGCGCAAGCGGCGTGTGCCTGCACAGTCTGAATATAGTTAACGCCTTTATCCATCTCCTTTTAGCGACATGTATAGTAGCCGCATAATATACAAGACGACTTGCAGTGCCATCTAGGAGCTAGCATCCCAACTAACCTGTATCACGAAATGCAAGTTCGCAATTCGAACATATACAAGTTACAAACACTAATTAACAGCCGTCGGCCGCCGGGTATACCACCTCGCCCGGTAAAAAATCATCATTTTCTGTGGAGAAACATTTCCAACTAGCCTTCTACACGTTCACTCTATCCGGTGTACTGGAATAACAAATGTCCTTCCATAAATCAAAATTTAACTAGTTAGTTAGTTACCTCTTTTGCTTTGACGGAAATGCATTACAAATCCTTTGCATCGTTGCGGGTGTAGTCCCGCAACCGCGTCGGGGTATTTAGGACCACAAAGAGAAAGACTATCCACTAAAACCCGCGGGTTGCTCTCCCATCCCTATTTGAAACGGATTATGTGGAGTACGTAGTTAAATGTTTTATCAGAACGAATAGTATATTAAGGACAAGGTTAAAAAAAAAGTTTATTCGTTCAAAATAATTCGACCCAATACCGACTTTGAAACTAATAACGCCAAGAAAATAAAACTCCCAAGTGCAACTCTTAAATTATAACGTACTTCATTGCAAAATTGCTTTCATTAACGGCCATAATAATTTATACCCGCACAAACCGAGGTTTTAACCAGAGTTTGGTGCGATTTTACGATTATCGTAAAACCATGGGCCAGTTATAGTTAGTGTTTAAGTAAACAATAATTGCATAGGTGGAAATAATATTTAACTACGACTAACGGAGCAACAGTTATTCCACTAATATTATAAATACCCATTTATGCAATGTTTTGTGTGTATTGCTCAATCATGTAGGTATAAAGAGCGGAACGAATTTACATGGATAAGTGCCGCAGATAGATATGTCTATTGTAATTTTACGGTTGTCACATCGTGTTATCTTTATCTTGGTTTTCAGTAACACAAGCTTTATTGCTTTCATGTGTTTACAAATATAGTACAGGACAAGAATCTGCAGGTCAAAAGGGCAGAGCTCATCATCTTACGAAACCATTGGGACAAATAATGATATAGGTAGGAATGTTTTTTTTTACGGACGGACATACGTAGTTACCCACTAGGCTTTTGCTACTTCACCGGACATAAAGGCGAGCAGAGCACAAGCCTTAATAAATGGTTTAAAAACTAATGGTTAACAAACTAAGCAACCTGCGTAAGAGGGCGCCCTGTGCGGCTTCGACCTCGGCTCAGGGTGATCGCTGGCGATGAGATTAAGGGGATGACTGATGTATTTTTTTTTATTTAATAAAGAATATTTAGCACAACATACCAAAACCTGCTGATAAAAGCATGATAGTGAAAGGCGCCAAAATTCCGCTTCAACCATTATACGACCTCATTCCGGTACACACCCACACATCCAAGCAAATTTTCGCACTTCTAATACTAGCAAGATTAATTTATTTCTTTAACGGAATATCTCATTAATAAGGTAATTACCAGCGAGGTAGATTCAGATAAAAGGAACATGAATAAAGTATAAAGTCAAATGTTGCATTAATAATGATTCGTAATTTGCGCTCAGATGAACTGCTAATCTTTACGCTCAGTGGCTGAATGAGTTATTATGTTGCTTCTACCGGCAGTTTATTTATAACATTTTTGGTACAGAAAATTAGAAGGATTTAAATGCTTGCTTCAGGTCTTCTAAAATTTGGAAAGGTACTCATAAATTGATTGACGTAAAATAAGTACTATTAAGATTATATCCTGATAAATTAGAGTGATCTAAATTGCTTGAAATCTCTATTAAATAGTTTTACGGCAGAGCTAAAAATATTTGGAAATGTACAGTTTATACTTTGTTTGTTGAAAGCCCAGCCAGTCCATGTAGTTTAGATCATTGAATCATCCATTTCTAGATTTGGTTCTGCATCGAGATCCAAGAATTTGGTCTAATCAACGATCCTTCTATAAATCAGTAAGCAGGTCAGTTGGTTGGTAGTGTTTTGGACATGATCCTATCGAAACTTGGCGAGTTTCTTACGATATTGCATCATTTAGAAAGATATCGAATGTGTTAAAATAACATAACTTTATTGTAGTAAAATATAATTCAAATAAAAAACAAAATGGTTAAAAAAATTAATTCAGTGTGACATTGACAATCTTTAAGAAACAACAAAACATCACTACCCTTTTAAAGTAAATATAGAACTAATAGAGTTACTAAGCAGTCGTAGCCCAATGGCTATGGGCATCGGACTTGTGATCTTGTGGTCACTGGTTTGATCCCCTCTTATTGCACGTGAACTCACTCGCACACATGCATTTACGCTTAGCACGAGGGGTTAAAGAATACTCTAGTAATAGATGGCAAAAACTCTGCTAGTAATCTTAAAAAAAATAGAAATAGTAAAATACTTCGGACACAATGAGGTTTTATGTTTACTTTATTGTCCCTTCTTTTGTCCAGGTGGATTAAACAGCCATCGAACTGGATAATGACGAGCGAAGAAGTGCCTATAATCTGCGGCAACCTCACCGGCGCGAGGCACTGCCCACCAACGTTTACGTGCCTATGTGTGGGGCCCAACCCCAACCACGGGTACACGAACTTCGACAACTTCCTGTGGTCGATGCTCACCACTTTTCAGTTGATCACCTTGGATTATTGGGAGAATGTTTATAATATGGTAAGTTTTAGAAGTTCTAGTCAAATTTGCAGAAATAATAAAACTCAGTAGATATACCTAATTGATTTCCCGCAATGTCTAACGGTCACAAAATGCCCGATCTCCTTGAAATGTATATCCCTAAATATCCTTTTCCCAAAATGTATAATTCCCTAAATGTCCATCTCCTTAATATGTCATATGGTCGACAAAACACGACAAACATGCGTAAGTATATAGGTACCTACCTATATACTCACGCATTAACTCCTCCTAACCTTACAGGAGTAGATTTGGGGAGGGCCGCGGGATTTCTGCTTCAGAGCCTCCACAAAACATCAAATTTTACGTTTTATATCAAAAAGGGTTTTCCGTATTTTTACCGACAATACAAATTGCACTAAAATATTAATATTGTTTTAGAATATTCAGAACTATATATCCTTCGATCAATAGTATATATCCATATTATTCTCGCTCACTCCGTGTCAGTATCAGCAACGATGTATCAGAAAGCCCTGATTTACTCTTTGTTGATGTTTCAAATTTGGTTGTGCTATGTACCCAGTCTAATAAGTTTACTAATAGTAAGCACTAGTTCTTTTATATATAAAAACAATCAATTATATCCGTAAATTTTGACAAATACTTTTATAATTAATTTACAGCTACGGTATTCACGAATGAAAGCCGTATTTTGTTTTCACAGAATGCTGACAATTTTTGTTTTGTTATGCAAAATTTACGGACTCAAAACTAAAATACTTGCTGTATTTTTAAAATGGATGTGCATATTTGTTGAAATATTAATCTCAGTACCGTAAAGCTGGAAATTCTCTTTAGAAGGCGAATTGATATTGTTGAAAAATAAGAAAATAATCCTACATGGGACTCTTGTGGTCTATGTCATAGTTTATCTTCCTTGCGTATCTTTATATTATAACACGAATTTGCTTCTACTGTCTGTTCTTTTAGATCTTTTAAACTAGGTACTCTTACTCGAATTTAAATACAGTTTATCAATGTGAATCAAGAGGAAAGTTTATAAGTATAATACATACATATTATAGTAAAGAAAAGCTGAAAAATCCAACTATATGTAATGTTAGGTTAGGTTATTATATGTAACAAACATTTTTTTTAAACCTTACATTATAATAAGTCAAGAGCCAAACATACAACGCAGCACGATTGGATATGAGCGTTGAGTATTTTTCACACGGCCAGTTATTTGTCCCACTTTTGAGAATAACTATAAAAAACATGATAGTACTGTCTCATTAAACATCTGCTGTAAATATTGAATACATATAAACTTATCCTGTAGTAATTACAGACTAATCATAATATCTATACTAGGTAATAGGTATACCTATCTATAAAGCTGAAGAGTTAGTTTTCTTTGTTAGCTTGAACGTGGTAATTTCAGGAACTACTAGTCCGATTTGAAAATGTCTTTCAGTTTTAGGTAGGCCATTTATAGAGAAAGACTATATTTTATTATGAAGTTCTCACGGGAAAAGAAGCTACGCGGGTGAATCATACGCGGGCAACTTATGACACAAATTTTATCTTAACCATTAGTAAACTACGATATCCACGTATAATTTTGGCTTTGTATATTTTTTTTTTATTATTTGATTTGATGATACTTCTCCTATAACGCACTTCTATACTTCTCGGATAGATACTACTCCAGTAAAACTTAGTGGAAAGGCTAATATCGAAATTAAATTAAATAATAATCATTAAACATTGTACCATGAGGTTAATGACGTAACAATTTTACTAAGACTTTGATTAAATTGTCTTCGCTACTCTGCGTTTACTATGCATGTAAAACATATTTTTAATATTGAATGTATTAAGTTATTGTATTATCAATAATACAGTTACAATAAAATAGGAAATGCTAAACAATAGTCCTACAGTAACGAAGGCTTTTTAATCGAAGTCATATTATATCATTATATTTATAAACCAAAATATGTTTTGAATATTTACAAATACTTTTAAAAAGTCAAAACATATTTTGGATATACCTACATGAATGATTTTTTTTAATTTATTTTATCATTACGTACAAACGTCATTACACCTTCGTAGGGAACCTTAATATAATCTATATTACCTTACACAGATAGGTACTTAACATATCTTCAAGGAGACCACTCAATCGACCCATTACTACATAATAGGTATGACGTTCTTGAGGTCTAAGAATTTACCTTCAAAGGTCCCAAAATGAACTTATCGTGTGGGTTCATAATGTATGAGTCGTTAGCCGAGGACCTCTAATTAATTCTGTAGACCGCTCTCGAGGTAGATTCGACATTTCAAACGTTGAAATTCCTTTTCAACTTTTGAATAATTGTACAGTCCTGTGGTACATTAGTGGGTTTTTATTTGAAACTGTTGTTTAAAGTGGTTACAGAACTTTACGTTTAGTAGGTATTTTACATTTACTGTTTATAGTTTGAGATTATTATAGTTAAATACAAGGGGGCGGACTATGAAATTGCGGGGCTTCGGGCTACCATGGCCTACGTAGCCCAATAATTAAGCACGTTTCATTATTTTAAAAGTAGGGCTTGGAGCCACTTTATATGCACATTCGACATCTTTAAGACTAAAGTGAACAGACACTTTCTAGGCAAGCGTGTATCATCTTAGGCCTTATCTTCGCCTTCCATCAAGCGAGATTATGGTCAAACGTAAGCCTATATGTAATAAATATAAAAATAAAGTACTTAGTCGAATTAAGTTATCGCACTATATAAGCACAAACTTGCTGTTCCAGGATTTAGAGTTAGCAAAACTAATAAGACATTTATGGGAAATGGTATTAGGTTCTATAATAAACTCCCTAGTTATGTCACAGACTTGCCTGATACTAGATTTAAAACACATGTTAAAACTGTTCTCATATCGAAAGGTTACTATAGTATTCAGGATTATATTGAAGATAAAGACGTTTGGCTATCGGAACCATCTTGCACCTACCTCCCTGAGGACCATACAGCCAAGTACAGTATTTGTAATTAGAACTGTATCTTATTCTGTGAACTGTCTGTAATTGATTTCATACATGGTGTACTTTAATTATAAATACCGCTAGTTCTGTCTCAATATCATTTAATCTTATTGAGTAAAACTAAAATAAATTATAACAAGACAACCGTTTGGGCAATAAATGTGTATGCCTACTAAAAATAAATGATAATAATTGGACCAAAACCCCGCGTATTTGTCCATTTGAGTATGTTTCGCCGGACCGTCTCATGTGGGCCGTGTTGAAACCGGTAGTAAAGTAACCCACTGAGTTTGTTTCGCCGGATCTTCTCAGTTGGGGCGCATTGGATCCGGTGGTAGCATTAAAGCGCGTCCGTCGTTATATGCTCATGGTCCACCCAAATAATGACAATTGTTTTGACATAATATAGACAGAACAAGCATTTTGTGTCGCTAAGAACAATATAAATAAATAAATTATAATAATAACATATAAATATATGATAATATAAAAATTATTAATTTTATAGATATAAATAAATAACAAATATAATTAATTAAATTTTTCTAATTAATGTTTGACTATTTACAAGTGCCTGTAATTGGTTTACGTAAATAAAAATGATTTTTATTTATTTATTTATTTATTTATAAGCGGTCGTAGCCCAGTAAGGCAAAGGCTAAGGCGTCGGACTTCTGAACTTGTGGTCGCCGGTTCGAACCCTACCCATTGCACAACCGACGTGAACCCACTCGTAACGCAAGCATTTTAGCTTAGCACAGGAAGTTAATACAAATACTAGTAGATTGCAAAAATCTGCTAGAAATCTTTAAAGAAAAATAGAACTAAATAATATTTACTATTCATACAGCTAGTCGCGTTACGCTAATCGCTGATACTGTTTTCTGTTTCTATCATTAGAAAAATATTGTGGTACGAAATAACCGTTCCCTTACTTCCTCTCATGTCTCTTTACCTAGAGGGCAGGTATATTCGCTTACCAGCCTTATCTCTACGCATATATTTACAGGTATATATAGTTAACTGTAACATCTTACACACTGCTTCATAATGTAAAACCATGTTCCAGCCTAACCAAACATTACGCTTATCTTAGAGGTCGTACCTATGTTGTAAAGCGGTACAATAAATTACTTTGAACACGTTTTCTAGGCGGCGAACACACTGTACTTAGTCGTGCTAGAGAATAATATACTTCAGTTGAAAGGAAAGCTACTTACGATGTAAGTAAAGCTTCAGGATGTTGTTACATTAGTTTAAATGTTAAGGTTTAGTTGACATGAGATTCTTGTTCTTGTTTCAAACTGGCTGTACCTTCTTAGGAAAAAGGGCTGAAAACCACGAGAACCTTATATTTTCCAAAGTAGATAAAAAAAACTGAAAAGGTAAGCTACGTAAGTTTAATTTACGTGTATAGTTTGTAACTTCGTTGAGTGCGTTTGCATAATTTATTTATCCATTTTGTACCATCATATCAGATTTAAGGGATAGGTGAAAACTTGCATGAATTTGAAATTAATGATGTAGTTTATATTATTAACCGTGATTATATATTATTTTATAGCTTTTTATGACTTGTTCTAAATTCTGCTTTACCAATGAACAATATAAAGAACGGTTCATCTATGAAACTTGCAGATTTGAAATTGAATATCTTTAAAGTACCTATGTATAAGTTTTCAAGTACAAATGTGAAAGTTTCATATTTGAACCGTTTTGAATATTGTAAATTGACACAAACAAACCTTAATTGTTTAGGTGATATTCTTCGAAATAGTTTTTTTTATTTTTTGCTTCATAATAAAGAATAAATTTAAAATACTACCACCGTGTCAGCCTTATCAATGATACAGGGCTCGGAAATTGTGTACAAAATGACCTCTTCATAAGTAATGATACAACATTTGCTACACTGTTCTCCAATTAGCAATAACTATAATTCTGATGATATGTTAATGACGAAAACAACCAAATTTAAAACCTCTTCGTCATAAAACTATGCAAACTAAGTTTTGCAAGTATATTTCGCACCCGGCCTATGTACAACAACTTCAATTTAGGCGCCTTGCCAAACTCGATTAGAAGTGAGACCGTTCACGCGCCAGCCGGGTGTTGGCTTGTAGTTCACCAATAGTGACAAATGAGCATAACAAGTGGTCGTTTGTATGTTATTGTCTTACATATTGATCCGAGTATCCTTCTCAAATGTTGTTGTTTGTTGTCTCAAACATTATAGTCTATACTAAGATTTTAAAGAGGAAAGAATTTGTTTGCATTGAATAAGCTCGTAAACTACGAGACCGATTTCATAAATTCTTTCACTTTTTATTTGTTTAATGAGGATTCTATTTATTTAATGATGAAGTTCCCATAGAAACATAAGCTACGCGCGCGGGTGAAAGAGCGCGCGGAAAGCTAGTGCCCGAACCGAATATAACCCGGCTGTTCCCTTGGTTGTGTCTTGAGTTAATAGGTTACGTTCTTATGACCACGCCCTCGGTTTTGTGTCATGTCAAGTCCCGTAGATCATATATTGACAATGGCATGGCAACCTCACATATTTTGGGATAGAGTATTCTACATGATAATTCAGGTAGTAAGTAATTTACATGCCATTAAAACACTTTCACATTCATACTAAACTTATAAAAAGGAAAGATTTGATTGTTCGTTTGCATTGAATACGCCCCTAAACTACTGGACCGATTTCAAAAATTATTTCACCATTAGAAATCTATGTTAACTCGAAGTAACATAGGCTATATTTAATTATGTAGTTGTCATGGAAACGGAAGATAACCAAGTGAAACCACGCGCGGAAAACTAGTATACTATTTCGGTTCTTTGAGTTTTCTATATCTAAACATTTTCTGTAATCAACTCAGTTCGAAAGCCGGATTGCTCTACGTACCTTTAATAGACATCTCTCAGTAGTAAATAGCCTCAATTAATAATGCATCAACTAAATAGACTCGCTTTGAACTACATATATCAGGACGTGATCAATAACAGTGAGTTAACACCGACGCCTCGCAATGTACCTGATAATAAATTTGTAATCATTAATAATTTAATCACTAGGTATAGATTTTGGACTTCCAAATAATTAATGTAAACAATTATTATATTCATGTAATCTTACATCAATAAAGATCAATTGAAATCAAAGAAAAAGAAATGGCTGCACTAAACAGAAACTAACTAGTAATTTGTGGAGATGAAATAAACAAATATTATTATTATGTTGTTACATTTTACTGTCACGGGCCCATGGGGACCCGGTCATTTGAAAGGCATTCATGGGGCCGAAGCCAACAGTGAAGAGGCCTTTGGTACCTTTTAATATAAAAGTGAGATGGCTGCATCTATGAAGGTCTATCCACTAATATGCCATTGAGATATACTAATGGACAGTCCTCTACAGATACGAAACTATTGCCGGAAAGGAAGAAACTTGGTTTGGGCTATACGGATGGGATGTTAAATGTACTGGAATACTAGGCTGTACTGTGAGATCGGACATCTGCCTCGAAAACTCTCACATATTTTATATTGGCAGACGGTAACTCGCTGTCTGACGCTAACCAACGAGTTAGCTTCGGTGGGCCCCCTATCAAAAGCCACAACATGGCGGCCAGGGGGCAACACTATGTAAACAGCTAAGATTGTCGAGAGGTGAGACTGCGGGGCGCAATATCCTTGTACAGTCAAGTGCCCCCGGCGTTATGACATTTTACACTTCCAACCTGGAGCATAGGTTCCGCTCTTGCAACTCTACTCTGGCCGGCCAGTTAAGGCAAGCTCAGAGGCAGGGGATGTATCACTGTGTGTATGTGTGTGTAGTGTGCATGTCTGTATGTGTCCCCGGGAGATAGGGTCCGTGGTGTCGCCACGCACCAACAGCTCGCCACAAGCTGCCCTGCGGTGACTGATTGCACTGGATAAACCAGTTGGCGATGGGGTCGTCACATCCCGACGCCGTTATTATTATTATCATTATCAAAACCGTTATAAATTTTAACCACTTAAATATACCTAAAATTCAGGTTCAAATCCTGTCGGTGGTTTAAATTTATTAGTCTTAATAATGACACTGATATAAAGTTTAAATTTATCTTACACGTCTTTTTTCCAGAAAAGATATTTGAGAGCGCCATAGGCAAGCATCTCATCGGCGCCCCTATTTAATAAATAACTAATACTAGTAAAAATTGTATCACTGTAGTTGCCGTTACTACATGCTTGGTAAAGGTTACTCCAATTTGGAACTGGTTTATCTTTATTCTGACTTTTAGTAGCCTCAACTAAAGTTGCTGTTTCAGTGTCTATTTCGCCCACGCGCCTCTTTGTACCTTCGCGCCCCTTTGTGCCTAATTTGCCTTATGGATAATCTGCCTTTGTGCAGCGGTATAAGAGCCATATTAATGTACTAGCTTCGCGCAGTATCACCCGCTCAGCTCCCGTTACCGTGGAAACTTTATCATATAATGGGCTATCTATCTAACACTGAAATATTTTTTTAAAACGGACCGTTCCTTTAATTAACTTTTTAAAGAATACAAACAAATTAACTCTTTAGTTTTATACATTAGTATAGATAAGAAATAAAGCCAATTCCATACTGTTTACGAGCAAATGTGGATAATTCGAACTTTTACCATGATACCTTCTTGATAAAAAGAATTCCGCATGATTTGAATTCATCTCATAACCTCTTCAGAACCTACTCATTAGTAAAACAAATATGTGAAGGTTACCTTATTTTCTTAACATTTCTATTACGAGTTACATCGGATGTGGTCGTGGAGGAGTAGGTACATGACGCGGATGGATCAAGTGATTGAATTCAAGAGAAGTAAATTCATTTCCACTGTTTGCATACACATACATATCATCATCAGCCCGTATAACGTCCACTGCTGAACATGGGCCCCAAGGGAGGGTTTCTGACCGCAGTATTATGTTGTAATACACAGGGAAACGCTGCAGCCCGTTCCCTGGTATACGCTTGTTATAGATGATGTTATAACAATCGGGACCAATGGGTGCTTTCCAAGGCATGAAGGGTAGTCCCTCAACCAACCAGACCTGGAAAGAAATCTTAGAGTATACACAAATATTTCTTGGCCGGTGTGAGGATCGAACCCACGACCCTCCTACACTCAAAGCGAGGCTTATACCGCAACACTACAGAGGTTGTCACACATAAACAGTTTTTTTAAATCACCTCCCGCACTAAAAGTTAAATCCCTGTGTCTCAAAGGACTTTATAAACATTACCTATTTCATAGCAAGTAGCAACCTTACTTCATAGTAATAATAAATTATACGCTGTGTATAATAATATATTTATATATTTACTTCAGTAAATTACATAGTGTTAAATTACATAATTACCATAACTTATTAAGTTTACAACTCTGTTAACATTTCGCAATGCATATATTCCTCTCATTTCTGCCTAGCGTTCTGATTTTAATGTCAAGAGGTGACTTCTAAAGTTCAACCGTTACGGATATGTATGACTAATGTAGGTTAATATGTATTAAGGCTTACGAAGTGTTTTAACGTAATTGATTAGTAGACGCTATGCGTATGGCAATCAAACTTAATTGAAACTATATTTTGAATCATTAATTAAAGGATTATTATGATAAGTCTTGCTTTCGTAGGTATAAATTAATGTTATAATGAAGTTTTAAATTTATTTAGCACTTAGGTATTTTACTTATCGACAACCTCAGTAGAAAAGCGGTATGAGTCTCACTTTGAGTCTCGGAGGTCGTGGATTCGGTCCCACAGTCAGACAAGTAAATTTTTGTGTCAATTTTAAGATTTTTTCTGGGTCTGGATGGTTGAGAAGACCCTCCATGCCTCGGAAAACATCCGGTTGTTATAACATCATCTATAAACAATCGTATACAAGGGAACAGGCAGCAGCGTTTCCGTGTGTTACAACATCATACTGCGGTCACCAACCCGCCGGCCAAACGTGGGGCCAAGGGGGAAGCCAATGTTCAGCAGTGGACGTTGTGACAAGTGGCTGACGATGATGATGATGATAGGTATTTAGGTACATATATTGTTAAACATATAGTGTTACATCACAATTAAAAAACCTATAACTAGAACATTATTATTCTTATTCCATGAAGTAAACTAGGTAACTAACAGCAGCACATTGTAGGATACCGATAGAGATCGGACGGAGTATATTGTGTGTAGTAGGTAGGTATGAGTAGAGCTCATAACAATTAGAATTTAGAAGTGCAGTGGATAGTACTATATTTTTCTTACACAAGATGAGTCAGTTATTGCATTTTACTCTACCACAATATTCGAATATTGTGGTTTATTTTGTTAACCACATAGGTAAAACAATAATAAGTTAATATTCAAATATAGGTCGAACAATCTTGCAAATTATTGTAATGGTTAGGATTTTCTTCGAATAATATTTAGTCTTTTTTTATTTTAGAACACTACAACAAAGATTAAAACATACTATATTTCAAAAATGTTGACCACCGACAGAATTCGAACCAGCATCTTAGACGTAGCCGCTAATGCCTCGGCCATTAGGCCTTGTTGGATCCCAAACGGTCGTCAAAATATATCAGTAACTTTAAAACACGTCTTTAACATGAGCGTAGATGCCATCTGTCGATAATTGTTAACATTACTCAACAAATATCTCCAAAGCTGTATTTGTAAGTAAATATTTGTACACAATGCGATTGTACTGTCCGCAATGTATGTAAATACGGGCCCCGTAATGTAAATACCGCTAGTAATATAATCTCAATTATTTTAATAATGTTTAGTTTCTGTTCTGTTTTAATAAGAATTTCAGATCTTAGTCTTATTCTATGAAAAGTTTCACATATCCTACCCTTAAATTAACATGAATATTTGTCCATGTTGACTAACGTAAGTTAGAAGTATAAGCTCTCTTTACAGTTTTGTACGTTCAGTCTCCCTGTCCTTAATCGGGAAATACGTACATTATTATAGCACATATTCAGTGATTTAAAAATGTACGATTTATTTTCCATTTTACAAGTTCTCTGGTACCCGTAATCATAGATATATATATATCTATGATTATATAATATATATAGATATATATATATTATCTACGAAAATTGAATACTAGGAAACGGGGTGCAGCATTTAACTACAAATAAGTCGCAAGCGTTTATGGCAAAAGCTCCCATTGTCCATCTATAAGCTGCAGAAAACTTTCTTTATTTGAGTAATGCCTATACCATTAACAATTATCATATTGTCATTATGCAGTAAGTTGCATTCGTTGCAAATGACTTTCTTTATTATATTCATGCCTTCATATTCTTTACTATTAACAATTAACATACCTTTATTATGCAGTAAACTGCAGATAATTTTAATTATTTGAGTAAAGCTTTGATCACAACCATTAACAATAAATATACCTTAAATTTGCAGTAAGCTGCAGATGACTTTCGATATATAAGTAATATCTTCATCTTTACCATTAATAATTATTATACCTTGATCATGCAGTAAGTTGCAGATAACTTTCCTTATAAGAGTCAAGCCTATATCTTTACTACTAATAGTTAACATACCTTCATTATGCAGGTGCTGTCATCCTGCGGTCCGATGTCAGTGTCATTCTTTACTGTGGTGGTGTTCTTCGGGTCTTTCTACCTCATCAACCTGATGCTGGCCGTCGTGGCGCTCAGCTATGAGGAAGAATCGCAGATCACACAAGAAGTAAGTTACTGTGTTTTAATGATCGCGACTACTTATTCATCATGAATGAAATCACAAGTGCACTCGTGGCCCAGTGCTTATGGTATTTGATTCTAACACCTGGTGGGTTCGATTCCTACCTGGAACAATTGTTTGTGAATTAAATGTTCTAAATCTGTCTACGTGGAACAATTGTTTGTGAATTAAATGTTCTAAATCTGTCTACCTGGAACAATTGTTTGTGAATTAAATGTTCTAAATCTGTCTACCTGGAACAATTTTTTGTGAATTAAATGTTCTAAATCTGTCTGTGCTTGGTGAATTGATTTTTGGTCAGTGATTTAATTCAAGAGAAGTAACTTTAACTTTACTGTTTATTACTAAATTGTAATATCTTTCCAGTTCGAAATAGTAAGTTGTAACTTCCTGCTTAACCTAAAGTAGGCATGGCCTGAAGGAGGATTAATAAAATTTTAATTTTATTAATTGGTAATCTTTAAAAATCTTAGTACTTCCGACGTTTAAAGATATTTTTTTTTGCATTAAAAGACAGAAAGAGGCAGATCGTATAAATTATGATAATATTGCGATTCTCAGAGGTATTTGTACTTGCAACAAATTATCTATGACTTGGTAAATCCATTCTTAGTCTACGACATGATAACTATCTGCATATCAAATTTCAGCGTAACCGTTTATAAGTTTCCTAGCAATCTGATTTGACTTATCTCGATTGTAACTATACAGTTTATGTAGATATATATGTACGTACATATATACCAAAAGATAAAGTGGGTACTTGATAACTTAAGGATTTAATTCACCCGAACGTATTAAATTGAAACTTATAAGTTACCTACGTATTTGCTCTAGTCTTGGACATACTCTTAGCGAGGACATGCAAGTTTAGAACAGATGAAACCACATAACAACGCGAAGCTTGAGAGCAGCGCTCAAGTAATTAATGGTCAGAATTCCAAATCCAGTCAAGATTCGTGGTAGTGCATAATTAACAAGTAACAACAATGTACGAAGCTAGAACCAAAGTCTAACAAGTCCGAGCTAAGTGGTACTGCTGCCCACGCGTACAAGGCAATTATACCTATAGTGTTTAAGTTTATTGTTTATTTTGTTACAATATCATCATCTCTGTACATGGGCCTCCTCGCGAAAGAGTGTTTTGCCATAGTCACCACCCTTGACATACGGGCCGCTGTTGCCCGTTCCCTAGTTGGTATACAATTTTTATAGTTAATGTTATAACATTCGGGGTCATCGGCTTTCCGGAACATGGAGGATTACCAACTATACCCGCAAAAAATAATTAGATTTTACACATAGATTTCTTGTCCGACGCGGGGATCGAACCCACGATCATCATCATCCGAGATCGTAAAACTAAGTAAACTACAGTATGTACAGTAGGTATAAACTACAGTAAACATCAGTAGGTATCAGAGCATTTGCGTTCTCAATCTCAATAAATTTCTATTTATTTTTGCGGTATAAAATGTTCACATATCATATTTAGAATAAGATCCATATCGGGAAAGACTAAATTAACCTTTTTTATTTCGCATACGTATGACAAAGCTACATCAATAATCGGAGGCTGATTAATTTAACGCATTTCTCTGCTTCGGAGCAACAGCTCCGAGCGTCAATTTTCTAACTAGTAAAAAAACCCACAGTGTTTGTAGCAATGGTAAAAGCTTTATTTTAAAAGCTAACTAATTTTAGTAATTTCAAATAAAATCTTAGTTAAACTTAAATAAACGTAAATTATAAGGCTAACATGACATACCATACATTTTTACATGTTGTATTCAGGAAAGAAAAAAGGATTTAAACGAGCACCGCGATGACTCGACCTTCAGCTTCGACCCGACGTCCCTCGCAGTCAGAACACTCGCCAAAGACTCGAAGAAACGAATAGACGCACGGAAAGGATTGCTACTCGCCTCCTACTCCAGGAAGAGGACGAGGAGACGTAAACGGGGCAGGAGTGCGATACACCACGCCGCTGCTGTTGCAGCCGTTGCTGAGAGGTAAGTGGAACATGACAGAAATTAAAAATAAATCTCTCTTTAACTTTATAGCGACATGTATAGTGGCCGCACGAACTACGAAAAGACTAGCAGCGCCATCTAGCAAGAAGTATAACTAACAACCAACTAACCTGTATCGCGATATACAAGTTCGTAAGCCAATTCGAACATATACAATTATTATTGCTGAAGGATAACAAATGGCCGCAGCCGCTGGGCTTACCGGCAAAGTAACATAGCGCCTCATTTTCTGGGGAAGAAAACTACCAACCGTTCCTCTACATTCTACTATTGTTTATTAGTAATTAGTTAGTAATATTTAAATTCAAAATTCATTTAAAAATGGTTACATTTGTTTGGAATCGTCATTTTTTTCCGTGCACTGCGTGACGTGGCGACTTCTGGGAAACACTGCCAAAAACTGAGTAGAACCCTCTTTTTAATAATACATCAATACATCATAGAATTTTAATAATACATCACAATATTTTATTAACCTAATAACAAATTAATTAATTAAATAATACTTTATTTTACATTAAGATTGGAGCGATTTAATTTGATATATTAAAATTTTATAATAAGCCCTGTAATAATATTGAAGACAAGACATAAGGATGTTAAACTTATAGGATAGTCTGCATCATATTGTATTGTGTATTATATTGGATCTAGAATAAAATCATCGATCTTTATACAAACTAAAAACGTATGCCATTGTTAGGCTAAATCAGATATATAACCATAAGGGTGCCGGAAAAAGGTTTAAAAAGTTTGAAGGCAACATTTACCTACATACGAACATTGCAAGTGAAATAAAAGTATCCGCAACTAAATTACATTATATTGTGATAATATTCAATCATCATCTTAAATTCATTCATTTCTCTCTATAATTAATAAAACACAATAAATAGGATTAATCAACTAATTATGTTTAGAATTTAATTCCTACATTTTAAAAATGTTTATATCAGATATTGCACATTATAATCAGTGATTTATTCAACATTAGTTTACTAGCTAAGTTATTAAATTTAGGGATAGTCACATATAGAAACCTAAGTAGTACAACCTAAAACTAAATAGGTAGGGACGTCTGCGTGCTCGTACATTCAATTTATGCAAGTTTGCGCTTACGTAATCATGCATAATTAATTTCAATATAAGTACTATTGCAAAGACAAACATTTCTGCATTAAACCACGCATTATTACAATTTATAAGGTTGATTAAAACATAAATGTCTCATGCTTAAGTCTCGATAAAAATGTGTTCACTACACGTAGTATTTTCCGAAGAATATAAGAATTTCCTTTTGTTTTCTTTAGTTCATTTATTAAAAACTATATCAGTTCACAGTCATTGCATTTGTGATTCATAGTCAGCGTTTATATAGGAAAAGCATAAATCTTTATACATTAATACTTCAAATCATATTAATAGCTGTGATATTCAATCAAATGATATATTTAGAGTATTTTAGAGCATCTAAGTGGTTGAATTTAAACAACAAAAATGTCTCAATTAGAATAAAAACAATAGATTTAAAATGTTTGTAAGCAAATTTTCTGTAGGTTTTGGAAATTTCTTCTTTAATTATTGATACAAAGAATATCTTTGACTGCACCGGTAGCTCAGTGTTTACGGTAGACGCTTCTGAGTCAGCAATCGCAGCAAGAACACCAGTTCTGGGTGGGCGATTCCCACCCGAGACAATTATTTGTGTGAACCATAGTAAGTTGTCAGGACACAAAGCACACTCTGACTCAGGAGTCTGAGTGAGCTTTGTGTCCGTCATTTGAGTGTTTGTAAAATCCCCCGCGACACAGGGACTAAGACGCCTAGTGCGGGAGTCGCCTTAAAAGAAGTTAAATTTACTGTCAAGAAAACTATTAAAAATAAATAGAACTGAATAATGTATGTAAAAAAGTAAAAACTGCACTACCTACTTACGCTAGCATTAAACAAAAGAATGTTATACACATACCTACTCGTAAATCCTGAAACGAAAACTTTTAGCTTCCAGCTCTCTAGCCACGTACGCACATAGTAAGATGTAACTACCATACATATACATATACTAAAGTTAACTATACCAGTTCTACGTGCATAGGAAAATGAAAAAATATTACTTTTGCGCAGTAACTACGCGCCCCTGATGCACGCTGTAACACAGTAGAATATTTTGTACTACCTACACGATTCTAGGAAATAGCTCCCTAGAGTTACGGCGCGCTATTCTGGAGTTAAATAAAACTTTATTTGACTCCACAGGTACTGTTTGCATATAATCCGAGCTAATATTGGAAAATTTCTTAGGAATTTAATTATTTAAAAATGGATTTAAGAATAGAGTCTAGAGTACTACATTGCAATTGGAATTTAGTTCGACGCAAAGAAGTTTTAAGTAGATTTGATTGAATTCATAGATTCTATGAATTCATCTAGGGGATTTACTTGAGATAAATAAAAAAACGAACAGTTTCAGAATAAGTTTTATAATAGCTCTTAATAGTCCTTATTTAATTTGATAATTACAATCATTATACCTGGTCAAAGTACTTATTAAACAAGATCAGGGACTTAGGCTGTGTCACGTGGATAGCATGCGACGGTGCGGGTAGAGGTTGACCGGGACGGGAGTTTCGCGCTCGCGTTGGTCGCGTCGTTCACACACCCAATGTGGCATCAGCCTTAATGTTCCCTCTAAGCCGACCGCATTTTCTAAGCCATATAACAGAATACGACACGGTTTTCACTATGTGCTATCTCAAGTTTTTTTTCCGGAATAGGATAAAATTATAAAATTCCCCAATGACATCTTACAAGAGCGCTACTTACCTACTCTTGTAGGAACACTCTCAATTCGGTGCGCCCGGTTCTTAAGGCACTTAAGCTTATCTCGAAAGTAAACCAAACTCGCAGTGAATAAAATTAAACATTATGTTAAATACCGATTCATAGATAGTATTTTGAAACTGTCACTAGTTTCATAACGACTTTTATTTAAGACTAGCTTCCTGCGTGCGTGAAGAGTTTGCTTGCCTGAACGCCCATGTCCATCAAGGAAGGCTATAAGCTATTGAAGTTTCTAGAGGAAAGGGAGTTACGCGGGTGAAATCGCGCGCGGAAGCTAATTAAAATTTGTTGATATGTCTAGCAGAGACAATAGTATAGTTCGAACTCTCAAGCTTCCGCGTTGCCAAAAGTTAGCCACTTTTGTTCAGCACGATATGCGACATAGAGAAACATGGTCGTACTTGCGGATATTGTCAACGAACCGAATGCAGTTATTCAGAAATCGATGTCGTATGATGAGGCGATCTGCATTCATGTCAAAGTAGCACATATCACCATGGTCGATGATGGCAAATATCAAAGCCTGCACCAGCATTACTTTAGATTTGCAAGAAAGACATTTATGTTACGCTAATGACAAAACATCTCGCCGTATGGTTTTCGGCTAAGAAAGACAACGTCATGTCTTCTCATGGGTGTCGTAAGAGGCGACTAAGAGATATAAATCGCAGGCCACACTGCCAGCGGGCGGGCGAGCGAGATAGGCGGGCGGGCGAAGCGAGATAACGAAACTATACAAACTATGCGGAATATTGGCGAGCTAAACTATGGGGTTCCTAACCTAACCTAACGAGGTAAACGAGTAGCTTCGCTGGAATCGTTGAATATTTCGTTAGCTTCGCTCGCATCGCTGACGTATGTTAGTCGGTAGCTCGCGTCGTGAACCGAAGTATGTAAAAGAGGTGAAACGATGTTCGCCCATCTAGCTCGCTCGCCCGCACGCTGGCGGTGTGGCCTGCTCTTAAAGCTGATGGATGGGCAGCAGCATCTACCAGCTTGAGGATAACTAATCCTCCCAAGCGTGCTGATTATGGCAATATCCCTATGAAATAATGAAATTTATTCAGCACTTAGGTATTTACATACACTTGTACTTGTCAAAATTACACTGTATAAGACTAAATCACTAAAGTATCACTTAAGTAGCAAAAACATTGTTATAATTATTTGATCTTACAGAATTTTTAATCAGTCTGTCCGTCTGTCGAGCGATAAATGACAAATGTACACATTAGGTATAGTAAGATGCCTTAAAGGTAACAGGTCTAAAATTAAAATTAACTTCAAAGAATCCGGCCAAAGTTTAAGCGACATCCACCTGAGGGCACCCTTAAGGGGTTAGGACCAACGCTCAGGGTGCCACTGGAGTAAAGAGTAGATTTACGAACAGTGGTGATGATCGCTGGCACGAGATCACAGTTCGGGGAATAAGCAACAACGCGGTCCTCGCCCTAGCTAACCTGCAACCTTTCACTAGCTACCTAAGTGGACGACCCGGAGAAGAAAGGAAGAAAGAAACTCCGAGATTTTTTTTTTTGTCTCTTTTGCTCTGTTTCTTTTTTTTTATGTCAAGTCTTTTATCACAATCATGTAATATTGTACAATGTATAAACAATCCTAAACAATCCTAGCTTGATAAGGCATACCTCTTCACATTAAAGAGGAGACCCATGTTCAGCAGTGGACGTAAACGGGCTATAGAAGTAAAGACAAAACTCAAAACTGACATAAAACTTCGTAGGTAGATTTAAGCTTCCAATTACTTAACGTAGCCTACATCTGTATAACTAAGTTACACAATTTGAATATTCATATTTCGTGATGTTGATTCAATTATTTTTTCCGAGACTAATGAGGCGGAGCGAAATGGAAAATTAATTATCCGTAGGAACTATTTAATTAAATTGTATTGTTTTATTCGAGTCTCTAATAAGATATTGTACGACCGAATTAATTGGAAAAAAATCTGTATAAAAAATTCGCCAATCGCACGTCAGATAAATTTGGTTTTAGATAAAATTTATGTTGCTAGCTGTGCGATTTTTACCCGGCTATTCCTGTCAAAATGTGAAATTTTTCGTTATGAATCCAATAACGAAGAATCAGCCAGATTGGTCAAGTTTTTTCAAGCTGTACGCGTTCATACACTTTGGCGATTCATATTTATTAATAAATTGTTAGTCTGTTACATATTTATGTCAATGTATAAAAGGCAGTGCGTCAGTGAAGTTCTAATACTAAGTTAGTAATTGTTTGAGATTACAAGCATTGGAAGACCAGTCATTTCAGCCAATAAGTAACACACATCGTCCAATAGAAACCTGTAAAATAATGTAAACAGTAAACTGGTATTATATTTGTGTTATTATTTCTTACTTACTTGGTATTGCAACTTTACTGACGAGTGTATTATGTTATATCGGCTACTTGAGCTTAACATGTACTTAGTTGGCGGAACCAATATTAACACAATATAAACATAATTGTTTTATAAGTAGGTACTTCATAGTACAACATTACAAATACAAAGTCGTTTTCATAGAGTAAATAAAATGACCTATTTAGACCAAGCCTTTTTACAAAGTCTAGATGTCTTAAGCCCGTTACTTACCCCACTGTTTTTCCCGCGTTGGATTATATTCTGCTTCAGTTGATCGTAGCGTGCTTTTTTGTTGCCTATATGTTAATCCGGCAAATGAACTATTTCCGTTCAAAATTTTAGCCAAATCCGTTTTATAGTATTTGTATGGTAGAGTAACAAACATCCATCCATCCATACGAACTTTCCCGTTTACAATATTAGTAGTATACCTATAGCGTCTTATACTTTCAACAAAATAATATTCACATGTATCTACAGTACAAGTTTTAAAGAATATAAGGTGAGTATTCCTTTTTATTTCATCATCTCTATTAAGATAAAAACATAAAGATTGAACACATTTTTTAAGATTAATAAATCCTGACAAGTTTACTTACATCAGAAATGTTCTACAGATCGGAATAAAAATATTTCAGCTAAATCCGTTGCAAAACAAACATTCATACATCCATCCATACAAACTTTCCCGTTTATTTCCCGGGCGCACTCTTCTCCGGCGGGTCGGATAGAGTGGTGCTAGTTTCTTGCAGTCTTTTTACTGCTAGTTGGTAGATTGTTATCTCGTCGTCCGGGTCATCTATTCTAATCCATAAAGATATGTAGGCATTAAACTAAATAACAAAGATACTAGATTTACATTACGACTAAATAAAACGAACCGTATAGTTTGTATAAACACAGCACACAAACAACGGGGCCTAACGATTCCGGCTCCAGGCTATTAGCTGCATAAAACAACAAAATGCAGTCGATAGGCCAGCTTACACTTTTATTGTCGGATCGTTTATGGCTCGACATTAATAAACCTTCGAATACTTTGTTTAGCATACTAACTAACAGCTACATATTATGTTTTTAGCAGTGGCAAGCCGTGGACGGGGCCCCGTATCAAAATTCATTGGAGAGACCCTGTCCCTCACTTTCGGGGCCCTTGTAGGCCGGACCCCCATATATATACTAACTAGTTTCCCGCACGCGAAAAATGGGCTATCTAACACTGAAATATTTTTTCAAATCGGACCAGTAGTTTCTGAGATTAACGCGTTCAAGCACACCAACAAACTCTTTGGCCTTATATCTATACTAATATTATAAAGCTGCAGAGTTTGTTTGTTTGAACGCCCATGGTATTTTAATACTTTTTAAAAAGTAAACAGTTTGCGCCAAAAAGACCTTTTTCTTTATGGCTGAAACGGTGAACTCAATTTAAAAAAGTTGAAAGAAATTTGAAATGGGACCAATAGTTTTGGAGTATATTCAATGCATACAACCAAATCTTTCCTCTTTATAAATAATATTAGTATAGATGAATCTAACAACCAATTTTGTGTTCAATGTAGGTATTCTTTGATAATCTACGATAACATTACCATTCTAAATAGAGCAACGTCTCATATATTTCTAATAGAATCCATTTTAATTGGCGACGATTACATTTCGTTGTACTACACATGATTATCCATATATTCCCGGGAAATGGAAATATCGTCGAACGTCAGCTGTCGACTAAGTATATCACAGGCGATGCATTCGCTTTGATATTGAGCCGGGTTTAAACGAGATTCAACGTTTTGTGGTTGCCGTACGTTAAATTGTTCAGCTTACATCCACTTTTAGCTGACGGAACGACATTTTTGCTATCTGAATCAATTTCGGTTTGTGATTTAGTTTCAATTTGTGCGGAGTTTGCAACTTGTTTGTTGATTAGTTTTAGTTTTAATATAGATAGGTACACGTTATACCACAAATAGTACTTTACCCTCTCGTTATTAAAAGACAATGAGCAGAAGTGGTCCAAATTTCCACCACTATTGAGGGCTATGTAAGCTTAAAGTCGACTAAATACCATACAATTTTGATTACTAGGTGAAAAAAATATAGTCACTCAGAAAAAAGTTATGACTGTTTTAAAAATATTAACTATTTTTAGTTATTTAACCGTTAATTTTTTGTGTTTACATTCTTCCCAGTATTACAAATATTTTAAAATAAATATAAGCAATGTAAAGATAGCTATAAGTCCTTTCATTTGATTTGATACCCCACATGATAGGGTTTGATTTTTTTGACGTAGCGAGGTACCTACCGCGACCGCCATATTGTTTATATTTTGGCTCATACAGCTTATATCAACCAGAATAACGTATGAATTACAACGAAATGTCATACACCTAAATCAATCGAGTAGTTTAAAAGATATAGTGAAATAATGAAGCGTAAAAAGGTTTTTAAATTGCAAGTTTTCATGGGGTCATAACTTTTTACTGAGTAAATATTTTTGGTTGCGGTCTTCTTATAATGATTCAGAACGCAGTGTTCCATCATATGTCATAGTTCTTATTGATGGTGGAAATTTGGACCAAGCTCCATATATTTTTGCCCATTCTTCTTTACGTCTATACTAATATACAAAGGTTATTTACTTGCTTAAACGCGCTAATATCAGGAACTACTGGTTTGAAAAGTTCTTCCTGTGAGATAGCCCATTCATCAAAGAAGGCTATAGGCTGCCTTTAACTATTAAGTTCTTACGGGATGAGGAATTACGCGGGTGAAACCGCACGCACGATTATGAAATGTGTCGATGGTAAAATAGTCAGATTTAAAAAACAGCTACTATAAATAACTACTTATTGATGAACTACTATTTTTAAATTCAGAACATACACCTCACTGCCGGTAGTATTGATTTACGTAGCTATAATTATTATGTTTTTGCGGTAGGTATATCATTTTCTACGACCTGTTCGTGCCTAAAATCGCCCGTCAAAAAGTTCTGGCATTTCCTTTGTTTTTTTCCATAATTTCATTCATGCAAACCGCAAGGTTTGTATAAAAGAAAATCATAACTACGAACACAATAGAAAATATCAATAAAATTAGTTAAGTTATACGCGTAGTATTTTTTTTTAATTTATGCATACCTACATAGATTAGATTTAACATTCCTACAAAGTACTTAAAAAAAGGTCTGCATAAATATTTGAAATAAATATAATTATCTAGGTATTCTTCTTCATAAAGAAAATTTAAACAACTTCTGTATTGCAGGTACATTAAACTTTTACGCTATAATACAAAGATTTGTTGTTACAATCCCCAAACAAATACAAATACAGACGTACTTATATTACTGCGCACAATCTCTGAAATATTCGTTGCACTCGACTCCGCTTTGTACCTAGCTCTTGAATTATTCCAGAATTATGAGCTTAGAAGAGTCTCAAAACAAATTACAAATAACGAATCTCACAACATAAGAGTAATTATACAAAGAAAACAAAGTGACAAAGGACTGCAGAAGAGCCAACAGCTAACAAGATTCCAGAGGCTGGATTATGACCAAGTTTAACCGCAAATTAGAAAGATGACGAAATTACTCGTATATGTGTCGCAGCAGTCTACTTTAGGCGGAGAATATCTGCTCTTTGAGTGGCAATTTTCAGCACATATTTTCGTTTAATACGCAAATAAGACGGATTTGAGATATACAGGAGTATTTGCGTGAATCGTGTAATAAGATTGATCGGTTCGTTGAATTCGAGTGCTTTTACTTTTCATTTGGTGAAGTTTTTATATTTGTTGGTTTATTTAATGTTACATGAGTTGATGATTGCGAACATGGTTTCTAGTTACTGTTAATAAAGTGATATTTTAATTAGCATTATAGGTGGATTACAAAGTAGACTCAAAATACAATAGTCGTGTGCAGCTGACGTAGATCAATTTTATTGTAATATATCATATTATGGAAGAACCTTAATCCATCTTATAATAAGCAAATAAGGAGTCAGTTAGTTCTCGTGCAGAACATGAATTATCTCTTATAATCGTCTCCTAAATATATCTTATATGTCTATCTATAAAAATTATATGGAACTAATTTCGCTTGGCCCATATATAATTTAAGTTTTTGGTTTTCGACAACAGTTTCTTATTGTCACTATATTTAGAAAGACAGATATTTTTGAAGATATTGTAAGAAATATAATTTGATTCTGAGTAGATATTTAAATTCATTTTTAAGTATATCCCTACTTTTAGGGTGTTAACTTCAATAAAACGAGCCATACAATAACGAAAACAGCAGTAATAGTTCCAATAACACAATAAATTAATTTAGCTTAATAAATTAATCAGTCAACTGCTAAGTCAATACTCACATACCTACAGATTTTACGGCAGAACTAAATCATTAAGATAAAACAAATAAAGTATAATCAGAGATATTTCTTGTAACATAAAGAAAAACAACGTCCGAGTGAATTGAAGGGACAAACATAGACATTTATTTAAACTGAAATCTAGTTAATTGAAGGGCTTGTTGTACTATACAAAATACTATATATAGCTACGTAAAAGTTTCGCATTAAAATTATCAGTATCATGTGTCAGTGGGCATTATTATAGTATTAATCTGTATATGCTAATAATTTATTATTCAGGTCTTACACCACCGAATTAATTATTATTAATAGAACGAACTGACAGAGTAGATATAGGAAGCTATTTTCGAACAGATACATAGCACTCACGTACGCAATCTCGAGCTGAATTTGAATATTATGTAGTAAAGTATATAATCGTAACTATTACTTTTCACGTTAACACTTTTACTATAAGTAATGTAATATTATATATCAAGAATTCAATAAACATGTTTCTCCATGGTGGATAAGTTTGTTAAATTGTATACTGTACTGTATAAAACAAGCAACAATAGAATAGTACCTGGGCGGGTCAATAAGTCCGTGACTTTTTGAATTTCTGACCTCTTTACTGAAACAGCAACACTGCTCCTGTCAACAGGCATCTGTCATTTGACTCCTGTCAAAATTTAAACTTGCTGCGTCAGTTAGTTTGTGTTTGACAGCTATTTTTATCAGAATACTCACTAATTTGAGGAGAAAATGGAAAAAAGTGAATTTCGTGTGCTTATTAAGCATTATTTCTTGCGAAAAAAAACCATTACCGAGACCAAGGCTAAGCTTGATAAATACTATGGGGACTCTGCACCATCGATTTCAATGGTAAAAAAGTGGTTTACTGAATTTCGTTGTGGCCGTACAAGCAATGAAGATGCCGAACGTCCTGGACGCCCAGTTGAGGTCTCTACACCCGAAACAATCGAAAAAATTCACGATATGGTGTTGGCCGACCGAAGATTGAAAGTGCGAGAGATTGTGGAAGCCGTAGGGATCTCGCATGGCTCAGTGGTTTCAATTTTGAATGATCACTTGGGCATGAGAAAGCTTTCCGCAAGATGGGTGCCGCGTTTGCTCACAGTCGACCACAAACGCAATCGTGTAACAACTTCACAGGAAGGTTTGGTGTTGTTTAATCGCAATATGGAGGAGTTTTTGCGCCGTTTTGTAACCGTGGACGAAACATGGATCCATCACAACACACCAGAGACCAAACAACAGTCAAAACCGTGGGTTTCTAAGGGTGAATCGGCGCCGAAGAAGGCCAAGGTGGGTTTGTCAGCCAATAAAGTTATGGCGACTGTTTTTTGGGATGCACGCGGGATAATCCACATTGACTACCTTCAAAAGGGAAGAACAATCAATGGGGAATATTATGCCAACTTATTGGACCGATTCAATGACGATTTGAAAAAAAACCGACCTCATTTGGCCAAGAAAAAAGTTCTTTTCCACCAAGACAATGCAAGGGTGCACACATGTGCAGTTGCCATGGCAAAAATTCATGAATTGGGCTATGAATTGCTCCCTCATCCACCCTATTCTCCAGATTTGGCTCCGAGCGACTACTTCTTGTTCCCAAACCTGAAGAAATGGCTTGGTGGAAAAAGATTTGACTCCAATGATGAAGTCATCTCGCAAACAAAGGCCTATTTTGAGGACCTCGACAAATCATTTTTTTTGGAAGGGATAAAAAAATTGGAGAAGCGTTGGACAAAGTGTATAGAGCTCAAGGGAGACTACGTTGAAAAATAAAATTATTTTTTATCAAAAAATCTGTGTTTTATTCCAAAAGTCACGGACTTATTGACCCGCCCTCGTAGTTTCATCGACTAAACTTCATCTACATTGAAACTGGTTTGGGCATTCTAACTTTGGACACTGAATTGAACTGGATGTAGATTTCAGGATTCTATTTTACCTTAGGATTACCTAAGGTCAAATAGTAATTAAATTCATTTAATTAGTCCCGTGCTTATCCGTTTGTTTAGCAATTTCGCCTTTATTAAAGAAGCGTAATTGATTGATTATAATTATATAGGTATACGGTGTTTTACTTTTTCATTAGCACAAAGAACATTTAATAACAAATGTCACTTATACAGAAGTCTTAAAAATGAAGCGAGAAATAAATTCATTAAAATCAAATTACGATCTGCGATTTGTAATTTTATCAAATTTCCCTAAATTAATTACCAATAATTCAATGTTCATTTAACAAAAACTATACCATTTATTAATTGTTTTCTTTTAATTTCAACATCTTTACTTAATTCCTCGAGTTTCTGGTTGTTAAGTTATAATAATAACTGCGAATAACGATTGCTTTTTTGTGCTAAGAAATATATTCACGATTTTGATCAACGTTTTAAATGTGAAGTCTAAGAATCAGGTTCGTAATTAACAAGTATAATTCAATAAAACTCCAATTCTTATAAAACCGATTCTTATGAGAAGCTAATGAAAAAGCTCTTTTCATTCAACCATTCCGCTCTTTTGTTCTCATTTCCAAGTAATTTAAACATTCGTGTTTGGCTCCAGTACATTTTAGAAAATACGCTGGATTTCTCAACATATAGCTTTGTCGTGTATCCAATGATGTGAAACTGTACCGTAGGAAGGTACTGACAAGGTATAAGGTTACATCTTACAAAGGAACCATTACTTGGTATGTTTCAGAATATGATTTCCTATAACGCAACGTTACTGAAGCAACTCGATTGAGTTCGAATTGTTATCGAATTTTGCCAATAGTAATCCAATCTTTGTGAAACCTCCATTGAGAAAATTGCCTTAAGTGTTATACACAGTATTGTAAAACGTAGCTCAAATGTAGGTAACGTACAAATACAAGCGATGAAATGACATTTATAAAGAATGTAAGAAAGGGCTAATATTTTATTCGTCAAATAAAAATTATCAGAGAAATCTTTTTTTATCTTTTATCTTTTAAAAAGACAACTCCCGCACTAGGGAAATAAATCCCTGTCGCGGGGAATTTACAAACATTCATTTCACGGACACAAAGAACACCCAGACTCAGAACAACTATTTGTGGTTCACACAAATAATTGTCCCGGGTGGGAATCGAAGCCACCGGTGCAGTCAAATAAATGTGAAGTTTATGTTTAAGAACGACCGAATAAAAAATAATTTACCAGGTTACTTATCTTTTTTATTTATTTTTACTAAATAAGTGTACATGTAGTACCGTGAAAATACTTAAAGCTTATATTGCTTTAAATAATTCTGTATATAAAAAATAAAACAAAATTATTTAAAGCAAGATAGTATTCAAATTTTCAAAGAAAAAATAGCTGTAATGTAACACTAAACTCGCAACAATAGAACCGCAATAAACTAAACTATTAATCTGGAAAGCCGACGACAAATGTGTTTTCCGCTCACAATATATATTTCCGTTCGGAGGCTCACCTGTTTGACCCAATTCTGTAAAACTGCCAGTTGAATGGATATAGTCAACACGTGAATTTACATGATAATGCCGTTGGGCCAGAGTTTAACATAGCAAGTCTCCGTGGCGGTGCAGAAACATTAACAGAATTCTAGGGGCTATAAATTTTTCAGCACGCAACGTATGTTGATTAGGAATGTAGAATTGCAGACATAGCATGCAAATATTATTAAACGTTATAATTAAAAGAATGGTGAATCTTTGTTACTTTACCAGATATAAAAATAGTTTACTGTTTATGTTTGATGATTTTTACCGGTAGTTTCCACACAATGAGTGCTTACATAAAATTACTTGAAATACAAAGCAATATCATATTCAGAAAGATGAAAACTATTTTGGAATATTGAAACTGTAGAGATTCGATTATTCCAAAATTCTCGTATTCAAGAACAACTATTGAGACATTTTTTTTTTTTAAATTATACTTGCTGACTTTTTGCCGTCTACTAGTATTCTTATTAACCCCTCGTACTAAGCTAAATGCTTGTGTTACGAGTGGGTTCACGTCGGTAGTGCAATGGGTGGGGTTCGAACCGGTGACCTCAAGATCTTACTTGGGAATGAAGTAAAGGCAATGAGTTTACTTGGGAATGTCATGTGTTACTTTGATGATGTCAATTACTATAGCAATAGAGACACATCATCAGTGATCTCTACTTACTCAAGTAAATACTTAAAGCAAAGTATTGTTCTTGAATACTACAGCTATTCTCTCATGTTAACATCGTTACTTGAACTACTATTGATTTTTTTTTTTAAAGTAAAGTAGAAAACACAGGTAGCGCAATACTGAGGCAGATCTAAAAAGGTGTCGATACAAAGAGCATTAAGTGGAAAACTTTCCAACCACAAGCAAACACGTATAACCCTATACTTATATGTTGGAACTAACAGTTTTGTGTATTTATCCACAGCGACGCAAGCCGCAGATCGCGGTCGCGGTCCCGCTCGGTGACCCCCAGCGCTTCACCCCCGGCGCCGGCGCCCCCGCCGCCCCACACCCTACACCCAGACAATGCATTAGGTGGAACATCATTTTATACTTCACTTCCAGCCCTTTATGTTTGACGCAGTGTATGTCTCTTGAAAGGGTTTCGATGATACGCGATTTGTGCACGCTTTAAAATCATGTTTGTTTGGTGAATAAGATGTTTATTGTTGTTTTGCTAGACGCGTCTTATTATCTTTGCACAAGACAATTTGAATGCTACATTGTTTAATCAATTCACTAAAAAGAAATTAAATCTATTTACATACACTATAGTTAGTAGTTTACGTACTAACGTTACATTAGTTTTCCAAATAATCGGACATAACATTGAAATAAATAAAAAGTTTAGGCAAAGTAAAATAAATCATTGTTTATGTGTCTTCACGTCTGTCACACTATAAAAATATGTTATTAGTTCTAGAAGTATTAGAAATAGATACTGTTATCCCAGGTCGAGGAGCACTAAGTGCCGCTGGTCGGCAGCTCAGTGACCACAGCAACAATAGAGAATCCTCACTCGATGACTCAGGAGTCGTGGATGACCACGATGACGGTGAACATACTTCGGACGACCAAGCGCCACATCCGCATCCAAGAAGGCATCTGTTACCGCTGCAGCTGCCGCCACCTCCTGTACATCATCCACCTACGCCTTTGCCAACTATGCAGATTATACCATCGATACAACCGGTACGTTATCAAGAATGCCTCAATTTTCTTATCTTTTCAGTAATACTACTATTAACTTCCTCTAGAATTCAAACCCTTGTTGGTTTAAAAGATGTAGTATAGTTGTTAGTATAAAGATGTAGTTATGCAAAGAATTAATAAATGTCCGATATATATGATATTGCAGGTTGTGCACGAACGTCTGACACAAGAGTTACCAAAGAAATCAAAACCCAAGCTAATCGAGTCGGAAAGACCAAAGAACACAGAGTTGAACATCCGGGAAAAGTATCCGCTGAACCCAGACTACCTCAACCAGATCGTAGTGCTAGGTATACACATATTTCACACAATGGCACCATTTTCATTTCTCTAAATTTTTATCAAGTTATGTAACTCCATCAAACATTAATACAAAAAAAGAGTTGTTAAAAGCAACAAACCATAAACAACTTTGAAATCGGTGTATCGGAAGCCACTTAAATATAACTCAACGATTTGATGGCGTTATATAACCTAATCCAATTTATTGGCACGGCTTCAACACTGAAAAGCACGAGACAAATGACACTGGAATTAAACGATGCTGCCACTATGCATCAGAATGAACGCTTTGCAAACACGAAAGCTACAAATATTGTTACTACAAATTGCATCTATAGGCATTCAAATAACTGATACTGACTAATTTTCAAATACATGTAGTATAGGCGTGAACGACGTAAGTTATTGGCTCAAATTATGCATGGTACATTTTTTCAAATTACCACACTTAGGACTATATTATTTCCTAAGACATCTACCAAACTTTCGATGCTTGCGTTCTTTGCAATTTTCTACTTTTCTAAATTTAAAATGTACAGGTTATTATTACTTACTGATCACTAAAAACTTATACAAATTTTTAGGTAGCTTGACTTTTAAGTTTTTACATACTTTTTCTTCTAAATATCTAACTGTTCACTCTGTTTCAACTCGCATTTGCAACAGATGATATTTTCTTTGGATTTCAGAAGCATTATGTAAGGTTCCTCTTTGATTTTTGAACAATCTTCAATAATGTGAACCGTTTGATCTGATACAATATTCTATACTTAATATATATACTCGTGTATACAATATAATAATTCGTATCAAACGGCTTCACTGAAAAAAATCTTTGGTAGCTTTAATACTTTTTGTTTAAAATAAAATAAAATCATATACAAATGTATTCTAGTTTATTATCAAAGCTACCAAAGTTTTGTAGATACTGCAATTACATTATGCAATCAAAACAATTTAGGTACTGCTAATTTGTCATAAAAACAACTATTTTCTTGCTTCATATACAAAATTAAGATCGGTATTCCCGAGGACTAAATTCATGCTTTTACATTTATACGAAGAGAATAGTTGTTTCTAATGGCTGACAACATTCACCAGTAGCTTCACTTCTCAATGAGGCAACGCTTCATTGAGCATTTTGATTGGACACGGATGCAATCTCGCTTCTACCCTCATTAATATCGTCAGGGGCGGACTGGCCATACAAGCGCGCGCCCGACCTCCCGCAAGCGGAGACGACGAAAATTAATGAGCTCAGTTTATTGGCAGCCACGCACAAAACTCATATGGGCAATTACGAGCAAAATTGCACTTACTTCACAGGTTAGTAAAACACAGACGCAAACGCTTCTACCCCCCAGTCCACCCCTGTTCCCCACAGGAAGACTGCAGGGTGACTGCGATTGGTTGACTAGCTGTCGTGTTGTCATATCTCAGAATCGCATTCAAGTCTATTTTCAAAACATGATACTATATATATTACTTGAACAATACAGTACCTACTCGACACTTAATAACTTTTATGCGATTCATTTTTGGGAACATCAAAATTCAAAACACTTACCGGACTTTCAGTTTGATGTCACTGTACTGGTAACGCACGTTTTTCACAAAATTGGCAATACAATTGAATACCATGCTGGTTTTCCTTGTATATCAATGCAATTTTCCTGCATATTTTTTTATTTAAAACTCCGCTGAATGCATGCCGAAAATCATTACCCGATAGATTGATATAGCGAAAAAAGGCTTTGCACTGAAAAATTAAATTCGCCTCACGATGCTTCGCTTATTCTAATCTATCTATTTCTTCAAAATCTTCTTTCTTCTATAATTAATGTATTATGTGTGTAAGTAATTATTGATTTACTCCTCTTGGTAACACGTTTGATTTCCTCGCAGATGAGCTCATGGACAGGAATTGTGAGTGCTGCGTGACTTGCTGCATAGACTATGAGGGTTGGCTGCAATTCCAGAACTGTTTGTATGGGATCGTGAAAGATCCTTTGTTCGAGTTGTTCATAACAACTTGTATAGTTCTCAACACACTCTTCCTAGCTCTTGAGCATCATGGTATGAGTGAAAACGTTAGACAGGCCTTAGATATAGGAAATAAGGTAAAGGTTAATCGTTGTTTGCAACTTTGATGCTAAGTGAATTATGCCGTAAAAATCAATCAAATGGCAGTAACATTAGAAATGTTCATTTGTCCTGATTTATGTATAATTTTTAGGTGTTCACGTCGATTTTTACTTTAGAATGTATGATGAAAGTAATGGCGATGAGCAAAGACTTCTTCGCGTGTGGCTGGAATATATTTGATTTGATCATTGTGTCGGCGAGTTTGCTAGACCTGTTATTTGAGCTCGTCGACGGCCTATCTGTGTTGCGTGGTCTTCGTTTGGTAAGATTTTGAAGTTTACATCGTTATTTAACCGCATCTTGCAGTTCTTCCTAATTTAAAAATACTTTACTTAGAATGTAGAGTTGTAACGTGCAAATTCAAGACCCTTTTTTATGAGACTTGTGAATTTTTGTTTAATTACCGCTAAAAGAGAATTGTTTATCTATTTTGTACATATACATGACGATATGCAACATTTTATCATTATTTTTGTTTCAGTTGCGAGTGTTAAAATTAGCGCAATCGTGGACTACAATGAAAGTGTTGTTGAGTATTATAATATCGACAATCGGTGCTCTCGGTAATTTGACGTTCGTGTTAGTGATAGTTATATACATATTTGCTGTGATCGGTATGCAGCTGTTTTCAAAATCATACACACCCGACAAGTTCGACCCGGACCCTGTACCCAGGTAAGATTTACACAATGAATTAATTCGAAGCTTAATATTAAATAAAGAAAATATTTACTAATACAATTAGTCAGCATATACCTGCTGCATATTTTATGCTGAATTTGATATTTTGATTGTACAAAGAGATATTAGGGTGCAACTTCACCACTCCAATGTGCTTGGTGCAGTTGCCTACATAACAGAGACTGAAAATGTACTGGATATAGACATTTTCTGATAATTATATTAGAGTATACCTAGAATTAGCAGATTACTATCATCGAGGTATACATATAAATGTACCGTCTCTGAATTCTAGCCTTGACGCGTGGCATTTAAGTAAACATTGCATTAAATAATATTTTTCCTTTGGATTATTCCTAGTTCCTAATAAAAAATACTAAAATCATATTTATTTTAAACTTTTTTTTAAATAATTTAAATGTTTTTTTAACAGATTTTGTAACTGCAGTACCTATCTGATTTTATTGCCATTTTTACATGTCATTGATATTTTAATTCTATTGTGAATTTATTCGCATTGTCTTTTTTTAATAACATTTTTCAGTGTTTTCTGCATGGATCAATCCAATACCTAACTCTTATCATTTTTATTTGCATGTTTTTAAATCTCTTTTTATAACGACTTCTTACTTACCAAAAACTTAAGGTGGAACTTCAACGATTTCTTCCATTCGTTCATGATGATATTTCGGATCCTTTGTGGCGAGTGGATCGAGCCTCTGTGGGACTGTATGCGGGCGGAACAGGCCACTGGAGCAGAAAGTTGTTTCTTTATATTTCTACCAGCGCTTGTCATGGGCAACTTTATGGTACTCAACCTCTTCTTGGCCTTGTTGCTCAACAGCTTTAATAGTGAGGAACTTAAAAATAAGAAAGAGGTAATAATTTAATACGCTATACTTGATTGAATTATATTATTATAATTCTTACTAAAATAACTAGTGGAGACAATAATTGTAATGATAAAATTTCAGGAAGTAGGTGAAGATTCAAAATTAGCTAAAAGTTTCGACAGAATACGTTCTATAGTAAGAAAAAAAGGTTTCCTTATATCAAGAAGTAAAGAGACTGAAAAAAAATCTAAGTTAGAGGAGCTAGTTAACGAATTTATGACACAACAAAAAGCTATTAAAGAGAAAGTGTCAATACCCAGTGAACAGAGGATCTCGGCGTCAATACAGGAAACTATTTTGTTCCCTCATGACAATATTTATAGTCATAGTTATCAAGAAGCATTAAATAGGTAAGTTATGCAGCAGTTGAAATCAAGTTTGCAAACACAACTTGAATATCTTAAAACTTTGAGTTGTACTATGAATACTAAATTAGAAATTGCTTTCTACGTAAATAAATTAACGGTAATATTCGTACCCAAGGAATACCGAAATAGTTTTGAAGTAGTTTGAATCCTAACTATCGTACCAATATTCCAGGCCAATATCAGTAGGTTCCGACTTCCAATACCCTCATCTTTACCAAGCTGGCAACAACTTCAATCATGGCAGTCAAGAAACTTTAAAAGATGTACGTGACTTGGCGGCTGAACACAAAATCACAAGCATAAGGGAAGATTCTAAAGAAAATCTCGAAGTGACATCACCAGTGGAACAGATTGTTGCTCAAAAATTGTTGAACCAAATGTCATCAGGATACCACACGCAAAAGTCAGATTCACGGGGTAAATCAAGTTTTATTTTTTTTGTTAAACATTTATTTATTACTATTTCCTATTAAGATAAAGACAAAGATAGCTTTTATTAATAATCTAATTTTCTATTTATTGAGTTCTATTCAACTTTAATATATTTTGTGTACTAGTAATAAAACATTTATTAGAACCCGGTACCATGCATTCCTGCAATATTTAAAATTACAAAGTATTAAAACAGTATTATTTTTAGATGATAATGAGCATTATGAAATGGCACAATTATCAACTAAAACTACACCAGAAATAACAAGAAGGCAGCCCAGGGAACTACCTCCGAATACTTTATGTAAGGACTCGGCAAAACCAACGAATGAAGAAGACATCAAGCATCCGTGGCAAACTTTAGTCTCATATGTAGATGAATTAACCGTAGGTGGGAGAAAAAACTCCAAGGGGCAATATGCTGATGCAATGGGAAATTTTCCTGGATTTGGGGAAACTAAAGAGCCAAAAGTACCCGAAAACTGTTTTCCACGCCAATGTTACGACGCGTATGTATTCATTCAAAACTGACCAATGCTCGAAGCCATATTTGCTTACATTTCCAAAGTTGGTGTAGTTAGTCAAAATCTGGTAATGATCGATTTGAAACATTATTCTTCTTGTTTTAACATTACTCTTCATGCCCTTTTGAGCTCATGTATGTTTGAACCTTTTGCACTTTTAACAACTTCCCTCTCGTAATGCATCCAGTATTGTAATAAGACTCATACAAACTTTATTGCTACGACCATTGCTTAACATTAACTAAACAGTTATCCCCACATGGTCTACGGAACCTAGGTAACAAAAACAAAAAAGGTTCCAGCGATGGAAATTAACTTCTCAACAATCGTACGTAAACCAGGTTTTAGGTAGGTATCAGAATGAGCTTGTTAAAAAAATCGTGATGGTAAAAAACGCTGTGCTTTTATAGGAGTTCTTGTTGGGACGCTTGTATTGAGACCAAACTTGGTCAACGCTGGGTGTTCCTCCGAACATATATCCTGCGGTACGTAGACACTCCTGCCTTCGAATGGTTCGTGTTGGTGCTGATTTTCGCGTCGAGCATCACGCTATGCTTCGAAGACATCCACTTGGAGAAGAACAAGCCGCTGAAGAAGATACTCTACTGGACTAACTTGGGGTTCTGCATGATCTTCGTCATAGAGATGTTTCTCAAGTGGATAGCGTTGGGCTTCTTCAGATACTTCACTAGTTTCTGGACGTTGTTAGATTTTACCATAGTTTTCGTAAGTTGATTTTCATTTGACTTTACCATTAATGCTTTTTAACCTTCTACATTTAATGCTTCCATTCCGCTTTCAGGTTTCAGTTTTCAGTTTGTTGATAGAAGAGAATGAAAATTTAAAAGTTTTAAGATCGTTGAGAACTTTGCGTGCGTTAAGACCATTGCGAGCAATATCTCGGTGGCAGGGCATGCGAATAGTAGTTAATGCTCTAATGTACGCGATACCTAGTATATTCAACGTATTATTAGTTTGTTTAGTATTTTGGTTAATATTTTCTATAATGGGGGTTCAGTTTTTTGGTGGAAAGTTCTTCAAATGCGTCGACGACGAGGGCGAGTTGTTACCATTAGAGGTAAGTAGCGTGAGATGAATTTATTGATACACTTTTTTCAACCCACTAAAACATAAATCTGTTTCTTTCAGATAGTAAATGATAAATGGGAATGTTATTATAATAATTTCACGTGGTTGAATTCAAAGATATCTTTCGATCACGTGGGAATAGCATATTTAGCATTATTTCAAGTAGCCACATTTGAGGGATGGATGGAAGTGATGGCCGACGCTGTAGATGCAAGAGGGGTTGACCTACAGCCAGCGAGAGAAGCAAACCTCTATGCGTATTTTTATTTCGTCATTTTTATAGTTTGTGGTTCATTCTTCACTCTCAATCTATTCATAGGAGTAATTATAGACAACTTTAATATGCTCAAGAAGAGAGTAAGTAACAATTTATAAATCAAATGGTTTCTTTTACCTCAAACACAGAGTGAAATTTTGGTGACTGTTTTCTTGTAGCGGGATGATTTTGTATTGATAATAATATTGATATATGTATTTTATTTTTGAAGTTTTACTCTTAGTATCCACTAAGCACTAAAAGTGAATTGTTCCGCTGTAGTAAAACAATCGTTAAAATTTTACCCTGTTTGTACATTTATTGCCCGTGGTACCAGTAGTACAATGGGTAAAATAATACCCCGTAGTACTACCACACGATTCAGTATTACCACGGGAAGTTTTTTTTACCCATGTTACACCCAGTTCAGTTCAGTTTTTTAACTGTGAAGAGGCTAACACAATTGTGCAATACTTTATAAAAGAGAACAGCTCCCTGTAATACCTGTCAGTTTGACATTTATTTGACCCCAAGAAAGCCCATCTTGGTGACTCGCGCCGCAGTCTTTGTCGTCATTCTCGACGCTCTATAATTCGCATCAAATGCCTTAGGCTTGGAAAGTGGAGAATCGAAGTTAATCCCTCAATGAGTAAAAAAATTAGTGAGCACCTCAACTTAGTTTAATTTCAGAATTACATCAAGCGTAATTGGATTAGAAAGAAATATACCTAAACCTGCTGAATGTTTACTACGGGGTGGTAGTACCTACAACGGGGTATTTTTTTACCGATTGTAGTACTGGTAGTACAACCGGTATACCACGGGCTATAAACGTATTTGTAGTGCTTTACTATAGTATAATTATTTGTTTTCAGTATGAAGGCGGAGTATTAGAAATGTTCCTCACGGAAAGCCAAAAGCATTACTATACAGCAATGAAAAAGCTCGGCAGAAAAAAGCCTCAAAAAGTGATAAAGCGGCCGAGAAATCAATTCTTAGCAATGTTCTATGATTTATCGAACTCAAGACGCTTCGAAATTGCGATATTTGTTCTGATATTTCTAAACATGCTCACTATGGGGATTGAACATTACGATCAACCGCATTCAGTGTTCTTTATTCTAGAAGTTAGCAACGCATTTTTCACAACAGTGTTTGGTTTGGGTAAGTATTCGTTCGTTAAGGTGTTATAGATTAATTTTTACTTCATCTTTTTATCGTTATTTTTATGAGGTCGATAAATTGTACAAATTGTCAGAAGGCGGCTTGCGTTAAAAACTACAAGTCTTGCCACTAATTAAATTTAAATTCAACTGCCTACATAAACGATCTGTGTTTTTATTAATTTTTTATCAAAGACTGAACACCTTTTCAATTTTAAAAATATTTCAAACGGATTAAATGAAAAAGACTCATCCCATACAAATAAAATAGATATTTTCTATCCACGTACACAAATAATCAAGAAATTTGATATAATTCAAATTTAAAAAAATATCTAATTCAAATTGTATTGTATATATTTCAGAGGCAATAGTAAAAATTGTAGGGCTCCGGTACCACTACTTCACGGTACCATGGAACGTGTTCGATTTCCTCTTAGTGTTGGCTTCGATCCTGGGCATATTGATGGAAGATATCATGATCGACCTGCCCATCTCGCCTACCTTGCTAAGAGTCGTCCGAGTGTTCCGAATCGGGAGAATTTTAAGACTGATTAAGGTAATCTATATTATACCTTATACCTATGATAACCTCCATAGCATAGCGGCATTTGGCCCGCTTTAAATCTCAGAGGGCGTGGGTTAGATCCCCATGCCGGACATAAATCTTTGTGTAAATTATAAGATTTCCTTCGGGGTCTGGATGGTTGAGGAACTACCTTCCGTGCTTCGAAAATCCTGATTGTTATAACATCATCTATAACGGGAACGGTGGAAGGGAACGGGTAGCAGCCTTGTGTGTTACAACACAATATCGCGGTCATCAACCCGCCTGACAAGCGTGGTGACTACGGCGAAACCCCCTCTTAGGGAGGAAGTACATGATCAGCAGTGGGCGTGGGATTGCAAAGTGGGTATAATACCAACTTTGCAACGTATTTAGTACTTGGTCATGTAACTTAATATAAATTTTGGCATGAAACTATTGTCCCAATGGCCGAGTACATTTTAAATTCAATTGCACTGCAATATCAACACTTATATATGGGACTTTTTTTTATTACAGTTCAAAATTAATATATAAATCCATCGGAAATCGTACCAAAAGTAACCTAACCATTTCTAAACTTATTTTCCAGGCCGCTAAAGGCATTAGAAAGCTGCTATTCGCATTAGTAGTATCTCTCCCGGCGCTGTTCAACATAGGCGCTCTACTAGCCCTCATCACATTCATTTACGCTATCATCGGCATGTCAGTCTTCGGTCATGTGAAGGAACAAGGCGCCTTGAACGACATCGTCAACTTTCAAACTTTTGGGAGGAGCATGCAGTTGCTTTTTCGGTAAGTTAAAGTTTTAATTCCTTCCTGGTTTTAGTAACTATGAATGACACGTATAGAGTTACCGACATAGAAGAATTACAGTAAGATTTTATTTTACCTATACAAGATTGCTCTGTGTAGTTTAGACTGCAACGGTGACTCAGTGGTTACAGAAGTTTCTTTTGAGATCTGGTGTTCTGGGTCCGATTCCCACCCGGGACAATTATTTGTGTGAACCACGCATAGTTGTTCTGAGTCTACTTTGTAAAGTCAAGTGTGTTTGTAAAGTCCCCCGCGACATAGGGATTAATTTCCCTAGTTCGGGAGTTATTTTTTTGGGCTATTGTTTCTCATTCATTCTTTATTTTAAATAAGCATTAGTGAAATGCAAATATTATTTTCAAGCGAAGTAGTTATTGACTAACCTGTTCAAATAGTAGGCAGTTATTTGAAAACTATGTAGGTTCATGACAAATTGGTATTAATTCGCTGTTAGAGCCCATTTACGAGTATAAAATTGTAATCCGATGTCGGAATTCAGTAATCTCCGACCTAGGTATGTAATTTTTTTATTCCAAGAAACTTATTGCGCTTTCGAGCAATTTTACCTGGAAATAATAAAAGTGCCTAAGCTTTATCTGCTGCGATTATTGCCTCAATTTACTGTGGAACCCGACTCTATTAGTAATTATGTAGTATGTTTGGGTACGTTTAACATTATTAAACCATAAATTCTATTACCGGTGGCCATATCTTATATACTTTTGCAAGAAATACCGACTAATGGAAACATGCAATATATTTAAGAAGCTTTCTGAATTACTATTCAGAACTAGATTTGTTAACATATGTCCAATAATATGTATATAAAGTACATACCGTTGCACTTGCGTTTTACTACAGCCTTTGAAGAGACCCGTTAATAAATGACGGCGTTCGTACGTGACAAACTTTAAATAACCTAGTCATACTCAATTTCAGTTTAATGACATCAGCTGGTTGGAACGACGTGCTAGAATCGCTCATGATCCAACCTCCTGATTGTGAACTAAGCGACCACGGTCTCCACAACGGCAACTGTGGCAGTCCTTTACTAGCCATTACTTACTTCACCTCCTTCATCATCATCAGCTACATGATAGTCATAAATATGTACATCGCTATTATACTGGAGAACTTCAATCAAGCACATCAGGAAGAAGAGATCGGAATCGTGGAAGATGATCTTGAAATGTTCTACATTCGGTGGTCGAAGTAAGTTATATTTACTGTTAACTATCTGTTAAGCATTAAAATAATCACCTACACAGTTTCTATGACAGGCTAGTAACATAGTTGTCATGGAAAATGTGTAATTATTCCGTGTGTTATGTGGTAATTTGCTTTAATATTTCGCTCATACAAAAAAAACACAAATTCTCGCAAATTTTAAAGCATTTCAAGGAAACTGCAAGTTTATTTCTAGCATAGGATTCTTAAGTTAATTGTTCAGAGCATATGGAATCCCACTAATAAAAGTATTACCTCAATCACAGAGTTACTTTTAGAATTGAAATTATAAAAGGCCAGTCAGCATTTAATCGTTACTTAACATGCTTCAATTTTTGCAATTACCTTTGACATCAAGTTGGTTTAATAGCCATTGGCACTTAGTACCTACCTATTATTAGCATCATTTAACATTACGACACAAAGTGCACGGTTTAAATAGAAATTACGTCGTAAAATGCTCGTAAAGCTTTTGCGACTGTCTACATCTTGTATTTGTGACCGCGACCGACCGTTAAATTTTAAGTATTCTCTAATAGCTGTCATTAACTATATATAGTAAAAGATTTGTCTGAATAATATTAAATTAATAGCATAGAAGCTGATGCTAAACACCTGGCAGAGATTTTAGCTTCCGGGCCTAAATGTACACGAAACTTTTCAATTTCATTTCAACCGCAATGATTTATGTGAGGTCGGGAGTTGTTTGTGCAAGTTTTCACAATGATTTAGGACAGAGTCCGAGATACAGAGGTAACCTCATAGCTTTAATTAGCGATACAGTCATAAACTTTAATTGAGACTCACATTTTGAACAATTTTATGGACTAACAGAACGATTAATTTTATCTTACAAATAAGTCCTCAGAACTACGAGTACAGTTTATAAGAATTAATATAATCCAAAAGTGAGTATAGACTACGGTAGAAACTTGTTACAGAACAACGATCATTCGCAATTTGTCACATCGGAAACGATTCTTGTGTAAAAACTGCAAAAGTTCTGTTCAAGTAAAAGCTCTATTCTATACTCACCTTGCAATAAAGGATTTCTTCAGAGATATTTACTTTATGATTTATGATTAAACGATTTTTACCGATATATTTTCAGGTACGATCCCCACGCAACCCAGTTCATTAGTTTCGCTCAACTATCAGACTTCATAGCTTCGTTAGACCCTCCTCTAGGCATATCTAAACCGAACACAGTGGCTCTTGTCAGTTTCAATCTGCCTATTGCTAGAGGCAACAAAATACATTGTTTAGACATTCTTCATTCATTAGTCAAGCATGTTCTTGGGCACGTTGAAGAGACAGATACATTCAGGCAGCTGCAAGAACAGATGGACGTCAAGTTTAAGAAACAATTCCCTACAAGAAAGGAGCTGGAGATAGTGTCTTCGACTAGGATATGGAAGAGAGAGGACAAAGCGGCTAGGACCGTGCAAAGAACATGGAGAGACTACGTAAAGTAAGTAGCGCAGACGTTATTTTAAAACCAAAACCAATTTTTTTTGCTTAGCTTTAATATCCCCTAATTCTAGCCAACATGACTATCACTAGAGTCGCAAGCTTGCGACTAGTATTGTCTTTTTTATGTTTTTTTCATATATTTCAGACGAAAAAACCGCAGTCCATCTGCTGATGAGGAAAGCACGAAGTGGTCTCCTGGCGGTGGTTGGGGAGGTCGGCTATCGGCCCTTCTGCACGTGAGACGCGGATCGCACGCTTCTTCACGAAAATCATCCCGTGCTTCCGACGCATCTGACATGTCGGAACTTGGCGGCGCCTGGCTCAACCTACCACTACTACTGTTGCCTGGCGCAGCCCCAGGCGAACAGGTATGTCTTTCTGTTACCACAACCACGTGTACGTCTCCAACCTGTTTCCAACTCTCATTTCCGACTTGTTTCCGACTCATCCGACTGACTCCATTCTTTCATCATCCCACCTAAACTTAACTTTTAGGGAAGAAAAGAGTTTCAAAGCCTAATTCCAATTATAGATCGATGAACGATCAAACGAGGCTGACGCAATTTCGATGCACTCTCTGGGTCCGAAAGTGGTAGTGGATCAGGATGAGATCGTTTCGGAACAATGCTCGACTTCTGAGCACGATCAACAAGATGCACGCCCGGTAACGTAGCACTAACGTAGAATTCTCGTTTCTAATTCGTAAATTAATATGTCATTTTCTTCGTTTTCAATTTTAGGTTTTTAAGTCGAATAGAAATCTCGGCTGATTATTTCTATTATTAACTCTGATCATGTAGATTCATCTCTTTCTTGGGATTTCTCGTAATTTGTATAGCTTTGGTAGTTAATTGAATGTTTTTGTAACGTTGTGGTACAGCCAAGCAGCTCAGAGTCTGCGCCACCTCGAAGGCGTTCTGCGTACGGCCTACCGATCTTCTTGAGGCACCAGGACGCTATGGATGAGGAAACCGGCCCGAAACGAGCAGGTTCATATGTAATGTTTTGCTTTCCGTGTCTTTTCCTCTGTAGGCTATTATAGCTATTGATTTGGAAAAAGTGGTTAGTTTATATTCTGGTGATTGTCTTTTTCACATTTACTAGATTGCCAAAATATAATTTAAAAAAACCTGAACACAATAACAATTCGCTTTTTACGCAGAACTAACCACTTTGAACTTTGGAACCAAACCAATATGAACCAAAATTCATTTGAGACCCAGTTTTAAACCTTGTGGAGCGTCTTAGAGCATGTTTTGACCCCTTTGTGTCGATTGATTGTTTAATCAAATGAATTAAAAATTATATGTATCCAAATATTGTATTCTTAGATTTTAGATGGCGCCAATCCCTCATTGGTTGTCGTGCAGTTCCGTTTTAACATTTTCAGGACAATGCGGCGCTTGTGCATGCTTATTGAGACCCTTGTGTGCTTCTGTAGCTATTTCCATGTGAGCATGATGTAGTGTGTAAGTTTGAGTAGATATTTAGCCCGTTATAGTCTATCCTTCACTTTTCAATGCATTCACAGGAGTCCGTGAGTATAATTTTGTTTGTTACAAAACACGATAAAAGAACTAGGTATCTATTATTTGGCGTGTCGACAACGAATTTATCACGCACATATTATATTTGCAACAATCAAAAGTTGGAACCAGATGGAGACAGAAGAACTTGTTAAAGCACACCACTTAGGTCACTGTCACTGCGGTATAACCGATCACTGATAACATATACTCAAAAATAAAAAATACACTAGGTACTAATAAAAACACCAAATATGAGAAAACTTAGACCGCTTCACCATTGGGCATACTAGAGCAGCAGAAGAAGGTACCTAGGTCATACATTTTTATAAGAATACTCATTGGTCGCATCAACCAGGTTCCCTTCGGCTGAGCTCTCGGCGGAGCTCCTCGCGGCGGGTGACGCCGCCCGCACGGGCCCGCACGCCGTCTCCGCACGGGAACAACAGCGCCGTCAGCATACTGGTCACCGAAGCCTCCCCCGACGCCGCGCCCCCCGCCGCGCCCCCCACGGTCGTCCGCGTGCTAGTGCACCGCGAGTCTGATGAACAGCCCAGCTGATCTCCAACCGACGAGCTCCCACCGGAGCTCCCGGACAACTAAGTTTAAAAGAACTGTGGCGTACGGCAACGAACGCGTTCGATTTGTGATTTTTAAATTTTTAAATTAGAACGATCGCGCATTGTTATGGCGGAAACGCGCGATCAAATTGTGATTTTGAATTAGCTCTGCGTACTATATTGCAGAATACGATTAGATTGAGATGAACTCGTCTCTCAGAAATTCCAGTAGTGAAAGTTAGTTGGAATTTATTATTTTTTAATACTCGGAGTTTATATCCATTAAGCCCGTTAATCTCGACTCGAATAAATAGTTAGGTAATACAGTAACAGAAACCGGGAACTTCCAGTGTCATTGCAATAAGATTTTCATTATTATCTCGACTTAAATAATAAGCTTTACGATTCAAACTGCGGTGAAACGGTCGACACGCAAGTTGCAGTACACGCTGATAGATAACATTCGTTTGTAGACGCTTCAGTAGAATAATGTTGCTGCATCGACTCTCTGGGTCCGAAAAATTACTAGAACGTTTAAAAACATAATACAAATCCATTCAGCATATCGATACATGAAAGTTATTAAATATATATAAATTTACTTTTCAGATCCAGAAAGCTATCGATAGGACAGCAGTTTTTTTAATGAAATTAACCTATTTATTTAAGTAGAAAAACTATTCAAGACCAGTCTCTAGTTGGTTGTAAAACAATTTGTTATTGTAAATAGTATTTATAAGCGAAGGACTGATAACATCACCAATATCGATATTAAATTAAATTAATAGGTACGCATAGTCGTCGACTCGTTCACTCTAGAAATAAATTATCGATAAATAAGTCGACTTACCGCCTCATAAATCAGGCTCCTAAAGTATACAAAGTTGTGTGAATAAGAGTTTGGAATGTAAGGGGATATTTACCCATTATGCATTTACCTTGCTAACTTGTACCCATTAACAGAACCCACTTAGTGATTTCGAGCCAGTTTTTAATAAAACAGTTTTTGAGAAAGCAGACATTAATTAGTCTGCATTTTTTCAATTCAATAATCAATATATAAAGTTTAAGTTGGCAAAAAATGGTTATTGATTCAGAAGTTATAGGTAGTATTCTTTAAACGGTGCAGTAAGAGTTGGTACTACAAAGATTGATTGACAATCGGTAGTGGTTTCTGTGTGTGGGTCAATTTTAGCTCGTTTAAGGTTCCAGTAAGACGCTACGCATTACTCAATATTTTGATCGATATTTGTTTTAACCTGTATATGATAAATAAGGAGATGTTGGTAGTTAATTATAAACACAGAGAGACAGCATCCAATTAAAAATTGCATGAAATCGTTATTAAACTTAAGGACTTCATGTGATTGCTTAATGAATAACCGTATTACAGGAACCTTAAAATAACAAATTTGAACCAGACTAATAAGATGTCAAATTATTGTCGGTTCATTCAAAATAAAATGCTAGTTGTAAGTGGAAATATGAAAAACTAATTGTTTTAAACGGCAGAATTATAGATTGCATGTTATATTGTTATTTTTAGGATAATACCAAACATTGGGGAAAAGTGCTTTATACGTTAAATATAATAAAATACATATATTTATCTCCATTTGTTAAATAACGATGTGTTTGCTGGAATGACTGTAAAACCTGTAGATATAATTTTCCTATTGACAAACGCTTGTGAACCAAAGCTTGGACGAATTTACGCACGATTAGGCTTTGCTAGATAATGATATGCTAGCGGCTAGTATTATTAGCAAATTTAAATTTTACGATGATAATATTAAACGATAATCAATTCCGGATACACGAAATACTAATACTTCATACAAAAGATTTTATTATCTTACTGATACACTATCCCGAATAAATTTACTGCTACGGTATTGATATCATGTTATTTTAAGGACCTTTAAAATTATAGTCCTCTGTATGAGAACCTCAAGTTTTCTGAACCAAGAATTCAGTATTTTCATTTTTGTTAAATCGATGAATCTTATATAGCTTCAAGATATTGAAACGGTCAATTTAATAGATAGTGCTACATTACCAATAGTATAGAAATAATTAGTAGTAGATATTTTATTTCCCGAAACCGGGTATTTTTTACAAGATTTCGTACTAGTCAATATGATCTCGCTAGAGCTTTAAAACTTTTACAACTTCGAATTATTCTAGCACATACCGGCGGTGTATTAACTATTCGTCTCAAATGATCTTAACTCGCATTAATCACTAATCTCTTTTGTCATATTGGTCCCAAAAAACTACCTTGAGAGACCCCAAATAATGCGAGGTCTACAAAATGCTACTTTAACGCCGTCTGCTTATTTTTCAAAGTGTTCAGATATAATTATAACATTCTATGTTTTGTAAAACATCCTCAGACTTTCATGAAGCCTCATTTTTATAGAAATAATCTGTATACGTGCTTAAGTCACTCAAATGTTCTTGTTAGATTTTTTCTTGCGTCATAAAATGTAAGGGTCATCTAAAATTGTTACCAAGTACCTCGTTAGTTTTAACTCCGTAGCTTTTTAAGTCTCAAGATTTTGAAGAGATTATTTCAAAAATAAATAAAAATCCAAGCCCCAAGTTAAACGCATATTATAAACCACTATTGTTAACACATACAAACAATACTTAAAATAATAAGGTTTTTCTAGCACAACTTCAAATACTAAGTAGTACAGAATCAGATAGCATATTTATATAAAAAATGCGCAAATGTTTTGCATGTAATCGCACAAAATCAATAGGTAAACTGTTTAGCTTTCAGATTATAAGAATATATCCTGTACCCATTTCTTTTATATTTCAGAAGAATTTATTTTAAGGTATAATTTAGTTTATTCTACTCCTTGGGTAATTTCTTTGTTATTATAGAATGATACTTGTTTATATATTCGTTATCAACTTATATTGTTATTTAGAAAATCAACTTTTAAACGCTTGTTTCAATTATGGGCCCGTCCAAACCTTCAGTTGATTAATTGTTTTAAAAAGTAACTAGCTGCTAGTAGACAAATAGCTAATTATACACGCACAAAGTGCTTTTATTATATTTTAGCTGCATGGTACGACTTACCCGTAAAGTGATCTTCTCATTTCTATTGTTAATTGATTTATTCAATAAGGAGATCACTTTTGGAACCGATTGTACATTTATGACAAGAATTTAACTAGGAAAATTCTAAAGTATTCAATTAAATATTGATGCAACGGTTTTAATAGTTCATAAATAAATAAATAAAAATATATAGTATTAGCTTTTTTCTAAATGAAAAATTAAAAAAGAAATTTTAAAATTTTCTAGGATTACAGTTTAGCGAATACATTTTAAACCCCAACATATTTTCCATTTTAGCAAGGACCAAAACTTTCATTTTATTTTAAATTTGTATCCCAATTTACCACTGATATTCTTGACCAAACACTTTTGAATTAGTTTGTACTTAGAATTTTCGAGGCCTGTATCAGATTCGCTAGAATTTTTAGACGCGAACACCTAGTAACATACTGATATTTGTACACCTCGCTTTATGAACATTTTTACACATTTTGCTTTCATTCGAACCTTTGATATCTCAGAATGATGACCCACTGTCACTATCAAATATTTTCAAATTTAATAAAGAAAGTATAATAATAATGTTCTAATAGAATAGATATATTTCTCAATATTGTTCTACTATGTACATAAAAAGAGGATGCAATAATTTTTCATAATTTAATTAATCTATAGTTATATCTTGAGAGGTTGTTAGTGGGTTACTTTTAATTATAATTTATAATATTATGTACGATGTACATGTAAAACTATTGTAGTTAGATAAATTGCAATATTTAATGCATGTGTTGATCATGATTCGATTTGTGTAACATATGTTTAAATTGTATGATATGTAAATAAAAACTTGAAGTGAGACCTGCGAAATATGATTTTCTTCCGAGGTACAAAATATAAATTAACCATGTTGAAAACTATGATTAAATGAAAATATAGAAAACATGTTGTTTTTTTCTCCCTGGTGTATTTTCATGCTAGATGCAGGAATCCCAGATGTAGGATTTTTAGCCAACCCTTTAACCATTTGACAGGACTTTTTTTAAACAAACAAGTATAATATTCGTTTCAAAGATTCACTAAACAACCGATGTCATTATTGCCAAATAATAATACACCAATGTATTATAAATAGGCGCTATTATATTGTAGATACAAGAGAGTTTAGTGAGCATCCAAAGATAACAGAGTAATTTTAAAACCATATACCTACAGTGCAACCTCGATATAACAAATCGGAGGGGAACAAGAAAATATTCGTTACCTATATCAATTAATTTGTTGAACTGAGGTTTGTTATGTTGAGGTTAGGTTGGTCTAAAATTCGTTATAAAGAGGTTGATAGAGGTATATGATTGTTTTACGAACAAAAGTGTGTCGAAACATAACGCGACCTGAATTACATACTATGAGATTAAGAGTCATACATTGGTGGGAACTTTATATAAAGGTTTTGGGTTGACAAAATTCGTTAATTAGAGGTATTTATACATTTTCTTGATAGTTGAAAATTCGTTATAAAAAAGGATGTTCGCCAAAATGTTCGCAATGTAAAGGTATATTTTATATTGACTCTTATGGAAAATTCAATGGGATTACGAAAAATCGAGGAAATCGGTATATTGAGGTACGTTATATTAAGGTTGCACTGTAATATGTAATCTCACAAAAAAAAATACCATTGGGTATTCTTATTTTATGCTTACATGGTAAGTGTAACAAATGGATGTTATACAAATTTGAGGCACGAATTTCTTTGAGTGTTTGTAGCGCTTTAACTCGCAATTGGATGCAGATTTTCAATCAATAAAAATCTAGTTTTATTTTTAATTTCCTAAACCATGTTTTACATGAATCTGTTCAGCCATTTGAAAATTGACAAAATGTTAATTTTTATTGTAGGTACTAAAATCGAAATCTATATTGTTTATATATAATCATTAAAAACAAGGAATAAGGATACATAAAAATTTTAATTAAAAATTATATTATATACTTAATTTTCAATCCCTAGATTTGGAAAAGTGTGATAATGTGAAATGACAAATAGATTATCTAATCAAATCATTAACATGTCATCTTTCTGGCCAAACAACAGCCAGAGAGGACATGTAAATTATTCAGATTTACTCTGAAAATTATAGTTTAAAATCGGAAATAAAAAATAGATTGCTTCCTAGTTAAATGTATTCTTTCAAACACATAATTAAATAAACATTACTATTTGCAAATTTCATAATCAGGATCAACAATTTATACTAATATATTATCTACTTGGTGGAGACCCTGGTACGACGATTCCAAGAGAAGTTAAGTCCATAGTTCTTAGGTTTCAATGTTTTCTCAATTTTAGGCTCATCCAGATACCAAGCCCATCCATTCTTTTCACAATGATCAATGGCTTCATCAGGTGTTCTGAACTGTATTTTCATATTGGATAGAGGATCTCCAGTGGAAGTCCAACCCATGAGAGGGTTTTCCCAACGTTCACGGGTATCAAACTCCATTTCCCAATGGTGAATGTTGTTAGTACCACTCTGCATGGCATTCTTGGGGGGCTGGTAGATGCGGACACGACGGGTTTTGACATGCTCCTCTGGCACTCCACTGATCGAAGATAGGTTCACCTGAAATAGTTGTGTGTCAAATTAATAATTAGGTACCTATTACATACTTTTACTACTGCATAGCTCATTTGGCTGTTTGCCACTTTATCACTATAAAAAATAAGGATAAATGATCAAGTTTAGTTAGATTCTTAGTTTGAAATTGAGATGATGCAACTATTTATGATGTTAATAGAAAAAAAGTATCCAAGGTTTTTTTATGGCATAAAAATATTAAAATGTTTTCCTTATTTATGCAGGGTTATTTTTAAAACACCAATAACCTTTTAGAGACCTAAAATCAGCTTTCCATGCATTTTGTCGAGGTAAGTAAACATAAATGTATGGAACAGCTGATTTTTATTTCGCGATTTTAGGATTGTTCCCATAGTAAAAGTTGTTCATAATCATGAGTACTTCTATTTGCCAAAAGGTTGTTGGTGTTTTAAAAATAACCCTGTATATAGGGTGACTGGTAATTAGTGACCGATACCTAAACACATGATTGTGCTCATGATAACAAACAACTTTTACTATGGCACCAAACCTGAAATCGCGAAAAGAAATTTCTAGGAAAGGTCTTAAATTTAAACTACATGGTAACACTTGGTTAACATAGTTGTCAAAAGATCAATAAAATTTGTTCAGAAATTATTGTACTCATTCATATAATGAGTGCCGTGTGGTTTCCGGCTTAGAATAGATCACCCCATGTCCTCCAATGGGTGTCGTAAAAGGCGATTAAGGGACACATGGCTGATGGATGGGCAGCAGCATCTATTAGCTCAAGGTTTACATCCTACTGCGATCACCAATCCGTCTGCCAAGCATGGTGAGCCAGAAACCACACAGAGATTGCTAATAATTTAATATACAACTTACTAGCGGCCCATCCTGGCTCCGCACAGGTGCACATTTCGTGCTAAAGTATAGCCTATGTTATACAGGGACAATGCAGCATTCTAATGGTAAAAGAATTATCAAAATCTGTTTAGAAGTTTTTGAGTTTATTCAAAACAAATATACAAAAATACAATCTTTTCCTCTTTAAATTATTAGTATACATTATTATATCTTTTTTAAATGTTATATCTGATTAATGATTTGGTTTTATATTCAAATATATCATAGAGAAAATTACATTATAAGGATAGCTATACACAAATATAATACAACAAAACAGTTAGTTTGTTTTATTACAAATATATAATATGATTACTAGTTCAATTTAAAAATATTTGCACTTGGTAACTAATTACTTGAATAAAGACATATAAATTAAATGAAGCAGAGTGAAAACATAATTCACGTCAAAGGCTGGGTACAGATGGTAAATTATATTAATCAATTGATATGTTATTAGTGATTGTAACAATATTAAGGTAGTTGCAATCTAAGGTGGCCTACTAACCAATTTGGGTTGAAATCTAAGGACTAATTAAATGTGAATTTTTTGATGATCAATATGTCTATACAATTTATGTTAATACAGTGTATACAGTCAGATAAAATATAAAATACCTTGATGGGAACATCAATAGTCGATTCCAAAGCATTCTTCTGTTGGGTCTCTTCAGGTAAAGAAATTACAGATTCTTTGTCTATCAAAGGCGCTTCCTTGCGACTTGATGGGTCTGATGACTTTGACGCGAGATTGGATGAGCATGTTGAAAAGGCAGGCAAGGACCTGGAAAAACACAACCGTACTAACTTGATTCGACCACCGAACTTGAAGGTTATCAGACTTCTCTGGCGGTGATAACCAAACTCACCTCGTCAGCTGAGTCCTAGCTAGACCCGCCGTGCGGCTGATCACTTTAAACATATTATTTTTTACGTAACAATCCCTATCTGAAACAATATGAATGAAAATAAATTGCGATTTGACACTACCAATTTCTGTACAAATGTCATCTGTCAAGTTTTACAAAAAGAATAAAAATATTTCGTGTTTTCCATTAGATTGAAGTTCAACATTAGGTCTCTTAATCGAGTCGTAATAACAAAAAAGGTATTGAAAATACTTAATAAATTATCAAAAATAAAATATAGAGTTTTTATTTCTCGGATATATAATTTCATTTTTGAATTTTTCTCCGTATCACAGTATTTTTTGAGTTATAGGCAAATTTAAAACCTCATGTTAATTTAATTCTAAATTATTTTTTATTATTATTGTATTGATATCTAAATAAATTTAAAAAACTTAACGCTGTTATCGTGATTAGTTGATAAGATTTATTCGAGTCAGCTTCTATAATTTATTTCAAAAATACAACCCATTGCTCCGTTGACTGATAATACTTATTGGCTGTGCAAAGTAAATACCAGCATATTATCGTTGTGATATACATTTTTGTAAACAAAACAGAGATTGCAAAACATGAAACTATTAAAAAACGATGTAAAGTAGCACTATTACATTTATGCCTTAGTTTGCCCATTCTACTCTATTCTAGTTTTAAGGAAATAATTGTCAATTTTGTCAGATTTTGTCAGTCAATGAGTCAATTGAATTGTCAAAAGATGAGAAAATTGTCTTTTTAATTTCTCAAATTCTCAATCCTGATAACCCGCTACATATGTTATAATATCGTGAATTACTGACTATATAGAATATATGTGTGTTTTCCTTTGTAATTCGACGTGAAAAATGTTGTGCAATATTTCCTACGAGTCTCGCCGATTACAAACAGCTGTTCTCATGTAAAGGTAATCTTAGAAAAACCTTATTAATACATATTAGTATTTTATTTTCATTTCAACGAAACCTTAATTAATTAATTCGATTTTAAGTTGAGTAGTTTTTACTATTTTAAGAGTGCCTACTTAAGGCGCCGGTGATTAGCATACGACCTTGAATTACTGTTTTTTTTTTTTTTTTTTAATAAATATAAGTTCATTGGTATATTGTAGTACTGAATACAATTCTTGATATTTTTATAGCTTTATGGATTATAAAAAAAGCAACAACATTATGTATAAACTGTTAATTAGGAGTGGTTTTTTGTAATCCATGAATCATTATTATTTATTGATGGACGAGCAGCAGAGTTTGCTACACACAGCACTAGTCTTTTTGTTTGATCCATTATTGTCCAATGATTAAAATTGTTTTTATTTTTCTTGGTCAAAGGTTTTTTCGAACCATTTATCCAAACAACATTATTTACAGGTTTTTTATTTAATTATACAACACACAAATTCTCAAAGTTAATATTAAATTGAATAAGTTGGCTAATATTAATTGTCATATCATATCTTTCCATGCCTGGATACACCCACCGAGCTCCCGTCCCCGTGGGAACTTCATAACGAAAAAATTGCCTATGTTATCCACACATAATGTAGCTTTTTAATAGTGAAAGAATTTTTGAAATTGAGGCTACTCAATGCAAAAAAAAAAAAACATCCTTATAAGATTTACAACTGTTAGTTGAAATAAGTGTAAAGCAAAGGTTTCTTACAATATTGTAATAATCATTAACTAGCCAAAGTCAAAGTCAAAGTCAATAATATCTTTATTCATATAGACACAATTCAAAAATAGTTAAATCATGTTCTTATGATGCGTCCATTTCTTTTCCTACCACCAGTTCAAAGCCGTGGCAACTCTGAGAAGAACTGGCAAGAAACTCAGAGGAATCCTTTTTTAAATAATCAAATCAAACCACAACCACATCTGCATGCCGGAAATTACTATCAATAAACAGCATTACTGATAATGCACTTCTCCTAGCAAAGTTTTGGGCGAACACAGTATAACACTGCCATTGAATCACTAAAAAGACTACTAATTAGCTACTAATTAAGGCTTAAATATTTAATTTTTTTTTCGTTTGTTTTCTATTCATAATTTGCTACATGTGACAATAGTAAACAAATTTTATCAAAGGTGTACAAAACTACTAAAATACTATTTTGTTACAGATTGTCAACAACACAATTATGAGTTGCTGAAGGAACAGAGTGTAGCTCCTTCGGGAGCTACCCCCGGCTGCGCTCATTGTACCTGCTACTTGCTAAATCAAACTAGCATAATTATCCACATCTTCACATTTTATTTATATGAGAGAGTCTAGTCAATTGCAATAATTATATATTTTTTTATGTTTGACATTTCTCATTGCTTTTTGACCATCCAAAAATGAGTAAGCACAAGCCAGAAGTGGATTGTACGTCCAGATGCAGGTCACGGTCCCATGGACAGTCCCTGACGAGTGCCATCACTAAATGGTCAGCCACCGATGAAGCTCTTGCTAGTTTTATTAAAGGAACTTGTGCTAATTTCATCAAAGCATTTGATTTTGAGGTAATGTTTCATATAAAGTATTATTTTTTATTTGTATATAAATATCTGCTACACAGATTTATTTTAATTCCAATGGCATGAATAGCTAAGAAATGAATATGCATTTCCTTGTTAATGTAAACTTTGAAACCTTCACCATTCATGAAATATACAAATCATATAGACCCAAAGTGTCAGTGATTCCCAGAGTGCTCCAGGTTCTATGTTAGGGATATATTACAGGTGGACCAATTCATATTACCCACTTACAACTTGGGACCATGATATTTTTATGAGGAAAAAAATTTTGGGAGCCTCTGATATAGATAAAAATAACTAAATGAGATGTTTATATATTTGGTTATGATGAAAGGCAGGAAGGTGAATCATTTTTTTTAATTAGTTCTTTTCTTAACATACTTGAGAAACCCCAAAAGTAGGTAGGTACCAATTTGCATTATTAACAAGAAGCAAACGCTAAAGAACTATTTTCCATGCATGAAAAAATTACAATAAAAAAGCTTAAATAATTATATTCTTACTAACAGGGTAGAACAGCGCTCCACACCGCTGCATCTCGAGGCAGGATCTATCTGGTAGATTGGCTGGTCCGCCACTCAACTGAAGCATTCATTAACGCGCGAGACCGCGAGTCCGGATATACACCGCTCCATAGAAGTGTGTTTTATGGACAGATACATGTGGCTGTTGGACTTATCAAGATTGGTATGGTTTTGATATATATTCGACCCACCATCTTAGCAAATCATCAACTCATTAATAAACCTACCTACTAATAAACCAACCCTCCAACCACCAAATATCCATCCCTCTTACCCCCAATCAACCAACTTACCCTTGAACCACCAAATAACTCATCCTCTAACCACTAATCAACCAACCATCTCACCACCATTCAACCAACCAATCCTCGAACCACTAAGCAACCAATAAACTCTCGAACAACCAAATAACTAATCCTAACCTAACCACTAATCAACCAACCATCTCACTACCAATCAACCAACCAATCCTCGAACCACTAAGCAACCAACAAACTCTCGAACCACCAAATAACTCATCCTCTAACCACTAATCAACCAACCATCTCACCACCAATCAACCAACCATCTCACCACCAATCAACCAACCATCTCACCACCAATCAACCAACCAATCCTCGAACCACTAAGTAACCACCCAACTCTCGAACCACCAAGTAACCAACCCTGGTACCAACAAATAACAAACCTTGTAACCACCAATCAACCAACCAACTCTCGAATCACCAAGTAACCAACACTCGTATCAACCAACCATTCCACTACCACAGATTGATTGTAAATGTTTAGGAAAATTTAAGAGCATTGCTTTCATAAAGTTTTGGCTTTTAAATCAGTCTATTTTTAATTTAAGTTAACAAATCAAATATCTAGTGTTTATTCCGCTAAAATGTGTCAAAATGCTGGGACGCTTGTGTGCACCGCCCTCCCGCCCGCAAAAAATATGCAACAAAAATTCAAGGAGGAAAAATAAAAAACGTGCGGAATTAACACTAGATACCTATTTAACTTTTTAATTTTAATTTGTATGGATTTCAACAATGTAACACCTCATCGAATTAAATTTAGTTTATTTTAAGGCATAATAGATTAATTCAATTAATAGAAGAAGGTGTTGCTTTGCGGAAATCCATACTAATCTCAATTAAAAAGATAAAATATTTTGTGTAATTTTGTTAGCTAAAATAACACTTATACATTGTAATAATTACAGGAGTGAATACAGATATAGTTGACAAAGATGATTACCGGGCGCTAGAACATGCTATGCTCGATCGCCAGTACATGTACAAGCATGAAGGAACACAACCCAGTGAGGTGTATGTCTGGGGCAACAACTCCAACTACACGCTGGGTACGGGCACACAGCAGCAGAGAAATACTCCAGAACTCCTGACCTGCTTCAATAGAGCTAATGCTTCTGTTATACAGGTAAATGAAGATTATATTTTACTTATACATATACACCGTGAAATTTAAATGGTTGTTTTCCCGCAGCGAAAAGATTTAGTCTTAGTTAAACATTCAATTTATAAAAAAACTAAATCTTATAAACCAAAAATGGCTGATTAACAATAGTGAAAAACTAAACTCGAAAGCGACATCGAACCGATAGTAATACCTCGCGATTCCTGCGCCCGCGTCGAACGACCGCGCGTTCGTTAACCCGCGTGTTAGTCAATCAGCTGATACCTACACCTTAGGTAATCTAACACTGTACCCAATCATAATAATAAGCTTTATCCAACAAGTGATTCAAATTTTCCCTTCATACTTTCACGGGCTTAGGACCGTCATAAATACCTTTTTAGCTACAACTTACAGAAAACGTAACAAAAACAAGCTTATTATCTAAGAAAAATCATTTTCTGAATTAGATAATAAAGTATTTAAGGCGTATTTAAAAAAATTGAATCAACTTATTTACAATTATTTTAATTACCTAACCTACTTTCAAATGTTCGCTATTTACAAAAGTACTTACACTTCCCGATAACGGAGTAATTGTTCGAAGTGCAAGCCACTTCGTTGTATACACAATCGAGCAGGTTTTAATTGATTGTACTGGCCCACCGCGTCCGATCCAGCGCGGGGAAACACCGAGTTCAGGTGCTCTCGCACGGCGCGCTGATAATGAGCACCGCTAGCGGAACGTCGTCTAATAAGTCCGGGATAACACTACGTAACATTTCGAGGTATGTTCCACCCGTCAAGTTTCCTGCCACGAAATGCGGTCCAATGAGGTGACCATTTATAATGCCGGCCCACACATTAACACTAAAACGCACTTGATGTGCACACTCGCGGATAACATGTGGGTTATTCATTGCCCAAAAATGTTCGTTACGCTGGTTGAATATTCCAACTCGCGTGAATGTTGCTTCATCAGTCCACAAAATGTTCAGATTGTGGTTTTCGATAAACCACTGACAAAATTCCATTCTGTTTGGCGCGTCGTTTTCGTGGAGGGCATGAACTGCGCGGAAATGGTATGGATGCAGTCCTTCTGAGTTGAGCAGCTTCCAAACGTAGTATTGGCTTACGTCAAACCTAGCTGCCGCCATTCGCGTACTTCGACGAGGATCCCGTTCGAAGTACTCTATGATCTCCTCGTCGAGCTCTGGTGAAAGAACGGCCGATCGACCTCTGCCCTGTGCATGTGCTGGCACCTGGAACTGCCCATTATCGAGTAGCCGTTGAGTCGCCGCTACGATCGTCCGGCCCTGTGGGACTTGGGGGTTCAGACCCCGCGAAGACGGAGAGACGCCAAGTGTTGCGGCTCGGCGTAAAGTCGCTGGGCAGCGTGGGAATCATAATTAGCCCTAGCGTACAGTTGCGCCATAGCGACGTACTCTAAATTACTAAAACTGTAATGTCGATCCATAATACTAATAAAGTAGGTAATTAGATAACGCGAGCTGCGCTTCCGACGTTCACGGGTCAACTAAGGAACTAAGGTAGGTGACTAGACTAGGAGACCGCGTGGCGTTCCTGCGTCGCTCGGCGCCGCGCTAAAACAAAAGGCGGCGAATATCAAAGGGAGCCGCGGCGGCGCCTTTGTAATTCTTGCGTGCAGGCTATTTTATGCCGTATTACTACCATTGAGCTCTTATTTTGCTTTGAACGTTTATGGATCGTTCTTTACTTTGTCAGCAGCGCGTGCGATTCGAGTAGTACCTACAAGGTCCGTTCACTCCGTCTAGTGTTACTACTACTGTTTATCACGCTTTCGAGTTGTCTAATATTTTTTTTAATAATTTTAAATCCAAAACATGTCTAAAAAAAAAAAAAAAATGTTTCGATAGTACTACCGACGGCAAGTTGTTCTGCTTCGGGAAAACAACCATTAAAATTTCACGGTGTATAACTATACTAGTTGACCTGGCAGACTTCGTACTGCCTCAATCGATACATAAAAGACCTAAACATTTGTATAAAATAAACTGGGCCGTAGAGACTTCGTTTATGCGGTACTCCTACCCCTACACTACCCCTACCCTACACTACCCCTACCCTACACCTACCCTACACTACCCCTACCCTACACTACCCCTACCCTACACTACCCCCACCCTACACTACCCCTACCCTACGCTCGCTATCACACAATACCTGACTAATCATGCATTCCACAAATCCTACCTACACAGATTCAAGATATCCGACAATAACCTCTGCCCTTGTGACGGACAGTCTGAGCAGAATTGGACACACCTTATCGAGGTGTGTCCACGGTTTGCAGCGACTCGCAGTGATCATGAAACGGTCACTGGCTCAAATAATGCCTATAACATCGCAGGCATCCTCAAAAACAAAGAAGCCATTGACACGTTTCATGATCACATCTATTTTATCGTTAAACAACTAAAAGCGTTCAACGGCCCCTTAAGAAACTAACATCTAATTTTATACTACAAATAAAACTAACTAGATTTAAGATTAACTACTTTATTCATTTCATCTAATTTTAAGATTTCATATACCTACTCCATTTTTACATTTAAATTTACTTTTCAATTCACTAATTCATTCTGTCTCTGTTTTTACGGAAATTTGTTTTCGTAAAAACGGAAGCAGATGTACTTTTTAAACTAGTTCTAGGATGTAAAACTATTCTATTTTGTACCATGTTAATTTTAAGATTTCATTTTATTCAACTCATTTTATTTATAAACTAATTAGATTCTATAAACTAACTAGATTTAAGATTTCATTTCGTTATTCATTTTACTAATATTTACCTAGTTTTAAGACTAAACATACTTCACCTTACTTTATTTACTTTGTTAATAATTTTCTGCCTCCATTCTTGCGGAAGCATGTTTTCGTAAGAATGGAAATAGCTATATCTTCATACTAGTTTTAAGATGTAAAATTTACTCTCTATGTACCAAATTTATCTTAATACTTAAGATTGCATTTTATTCTACTTAATTAACTTTCATTATCCTTGTATAAACTTAGAACTAATTTTGCGTTGTGTCAAAAAAAAAAAACTCAAAACTAAAACTAAAAAAAAACTAACAAAATCAAAAAGAAGAAAACTCAAAAAAAAAAAAAAAAAACACATTTATTGACACAATTTAGAGCCTTATTTTAAGTTATATTTTAATTGTTACTCATTGTTACTCATGTACCTTTCAAGTATGTAAAAAAAAAAAAAAACCCCAGCGTCTAAGTCATATGCGACAAAATTTTATGCTTTATATGTTTATGTACGTTTATATTATTGTATTATATAAAAACTGGACACTTGAACCACTCAAGAAGGACTACCACATCCAAAAGCGAGTGATTCAAGAGTTCAGAAAATAAATATTATATCTATATTTATACTTATAATTATTTATATAAAACTTTCTTTACTCTTCTCCCTACCCAATCCAAAAACTTTCACCTCGCCCATCTTCTTTATAGGAAAGAGGGAAGACGTATCATAAGCGTTACCCTCTTTCTCAATATATTTATATAAACAAAAAATACCCTACACTACCCCTACCCTACACTACCCCTACCGTACACTACCCCTACCCTACACTACCCCTACCCTACACTACCCCTATCCTACACTACCCCTACCCTACATTTTAGTTAGAAAACGTTTGTATGGGAAAAAGAAAAAGGCTGTTTTAAGGGGTTTTCAGGCAACTACTAATAAATTAAAAATTAATTAAAAAAACATTGTCCAGCAGACAAAATTGTGAATCTAAACCATTCCCAGATCCCCTTGAACACACACAAAAAATTTCATCAAAATCGGTCCAGTCGTTTGAGAGAAGTTCAGTGACATACACACTCACAGAAGAATTATATAGATAAAGATAGTGACACTTAGCAGGGGTAGTAAAAAATAAATTACATAACATCTTGACAAAACGAAACTAACTATATATATATACTTAAAACTTTCCTCATGAATCACTCTATATATTGGTGAAATTAATGCAAATTCCCCCCTTGCCCTCCCGATCCTTAGTTTGCTAAGAACTTTTTGATGCTCACGTAGAGCCGAAGTCCGAGAGGCCCGCTAACTGTAAAGTAGAGCAACAGTTGCACAAAACTACCCTAAAAAAATCTAAAAGCCATAATCCTTTAACCTAGCACGTTTAGTATGTAGTATTTAAACTTTAAACCATTTATCTAGGCTGGAGCTCTGCTCGCCTTTATGCCCAGTGAAGTAGCAAAAGCCTCGGGGCTAAATACCCCGATGTCCGTCCGAAAAAAATAAAGAATGCAAATCCGTTCCGTAGTTTTTGAGCTTATTGCGACAGAAAGACGCGGCGTTGGACTTGGTTTTATAGTAAGAGTGATAGCTTCCAATTGAGTATATTTACGGAATTACAACTTTTTATATTATGTTTTGCCATAAGACAAAAATCTAGAAACTTTTGTAAAGATCTTAAACACTTTGAAACTGCGGTATCGCGCCTTTAGTATGCTAAAATACACAGCAGACAATTATGACACTATATTCTGACTTTTTATTTGGAGAAATACACAAGAAGGCTTAATGTTAAACACAAAGAAATACTGCCCTCTACTAAAATTAAAAAAAAAACACACTGTCATATGTCATTCATCATTCATGTTGACAAATCCACAACTGTTCTGAATCATGCCAATCATTCTGTAAACCATTTATTCGAATTTCTAATAACTTTGTTCCTTTCAAACATAAAATGCATACAGTTACTTTACCGCGGACATGCTTAGGTTTCACAAATATAGTATTTTTCACACTAGGCTTTGTAAGCCTTGTCATATGTTTGTGGTGCAGTTATAACACGGACTTTTTCCGCGATGTCAATTTTACTCTAACGAATAGTCCTATAATAGATGTGATCGCTAATTTCGTTAATTTACGGCTTTGGATGACCCCTTTAACCTCTATCCTTGTCCCTATAGCTATCATATCTATGCTGACTTCTTGCTGCGGTATTTTGGGCGCAGGCTGCCGGCTAAAATGTGCTTTAAAATCGTACCTTTTTCTCGCAACGACTCTATCTGTCATCGCCTTTTGGATATTTTTTGTTACTGGCGTCTATAACATTTATTCGAACAATGAAAATTCTCGAAGATATTTGGTGAAGACGATTAACAATTTCTATGGGAAAAATAACGATTTAATATCTGTGGTATGGGATTATGTGATGATCGAGCACCATTGCTGTGGAGTTAATAACTACAGGGACTTTTCGACGTCTAAATGGCATACCAAGAATCCAAACCTGACCTATCCTATCCAGTGTTGTAAACTGTACAACAAGACAAGTCTATTGCCTGTATCCAAAAATTGCTCAATAAGTCTCGAACCAGATGTACAGTCATACGTATACGTCGGTTGTTTCAACGCGTTACGAAGATCTATAATAAGGAATAAAGGGAAAATTGTTTTCTATATATTGTTGATTGCTATTGCTTACGTCATTGTGACTCTGTTTGCCTACTGTATATTAAAAGGGCAACCATTATTAGGATCTTTGGCTGGCAAGTTTACAAATCTAATGCCTTCGAGACCTTTTGCAAAGAGAGGTGGGAACAGTGACAATATGCCGTTGCCGAGTGCGCCAGTCGAAAGTATGGTGTACTTAGAAGAACGGCCACAGAAGGTGGTGAGGGTTGTATCGGCTTCGAACCCGTTCCGGACGTATACGATCACTCCCAATAGGTATAGAAGCCATAGTACCATGCCGCCACAAAGTTTCAGACGATTATAATAAAACTGTTTGAAGTAATTTTTTGTTGTTTACTTTACACGGCTACTGCAAGGAAATTACGATATACAGTAGAATCCGTTTAGTACGACTTCGCATATAACAAACAACCGTTTATAGCGACGTAAGTATAGGCATATGTTTGGTTTTATTAAGAGCCTCTATGAGAGTTCATCCGTTTATTACGACTCCGCTTATAACGACTGACCGCTTTTAACGACGGAATTCTACAAAAATGACATGTTACAATGACGACGATGAAACACGTGTTTAAAAATAAAAAGTATTTTTCATATTTCATAATGTATAGGTGCATTAGGTGCACATTGTGAAATAAATATTTTGATTTCATGTTTTTGTCTCTAATAATCACATACATATTATTATTTATAAACATTATATAGTTATTAGTATTGTTCAGTATTTAATTATTTTTATTAAAAAAAAACTAAAATTGAAATTGTATGTTCTTTTAGTACGTCTTCCGGTTAGAACGTCGTAATATCGTAGATCCCTTGGCCGTCGTTATAGCCGAATTCTACTGTAGTAATTTCAAAAGAATGCATATATTCCAGCCAATATTGATTTCAATCCTAACTAGTTTAGGAATTTGAGGAAAAATTTCGTTAGCGTAAACCAGTTTGGACTGAAATCAAGTAATCCCAGGACAATTTTAAACTTCTTTACCACCTTTCACCAGCCCGTTTATGTCCACTGCTGAAGATGGGCCTACTCTTAACAGACCTTGGCAAGCCAGGATCTTTATGAGATATTGCCATAATCACCACGCTTGGCAGGCGTCTTAATGATTGCAGTAAGATGGTAACTAACCGTGAGCTGATAGAGATGCTGACCATCCATCAGCTGTATATCCCTTAGTCGGCTTTTACGACAGCTTAACCTAACCTAACTAAGGGAGGGTGGTCTATTCTAAGCCGGAAACCACATGGTGTTTCATACTTCATAATTTGGCCTAATACTTTGAATTAAACTAGTTTGGCCTAGGTCAGGGGTGACAAACCTTTATGCACGAACGTGCCATTTTTCTAGAAAAATATTTAACGAAGCCACAGACGTACCAACAAATAATTTTGAACTCGTCATTATTGGAAAAATAATAATATCTAAATATTTTTAGGAATTAGTCAAAAATCAAGATAAAAATACAAATCAATCAACAAACAAAGATTTACTTTTATTTAAATAATAATCTAATTAAAAAATGAATTACTCTCATTACTTACTTTACATTGCCAAACAGAAACAAATAATCACAAAACATAACTAAAATAAATAATTCGGACACAAAACAATAAAATTAATTAGACAACAAAATGATGACAAGTTAGAACATGTTGGAACAAGCAGATCGCTCACCCAAACCGATGCTACCGCTACGGACGCCAAGCGCAAAAGTGAGATCTTGTGCCTAGTGTTGACAGCTTCCATAGACTTGGGTGACGTTGCCTGTCAAAACATCAACTTATTCCTAACAATATTATACAGCATTGATAGGATGAAGGATCACTCACGTGCTACGACACGTGCACGAGTGCCCACAATATTGAGTCACGTGTCATCAATGGCACGCATGCCGTTGGTTTGCCATCCCTGGCCTTAGTCATTAAAGTTTTGTTGAATAGTTGCAAGCATTAACATTAACACATAAAGACCTTACATCTTAAATCTTCTTCGTATAACAAGTGTTCTAACGGTACGCTTAATTTCTTCTTTCTAACTTAACCATGAACAAAACTAAAGGCCTTATTTCTCCCAATTCCAGGTGTGTCTAGGCAGGTTCCACAGCGTATGGCTGTGCAGCTCTGGGGGCGAGGTCTCGGCGTGGTGTTGTGGGCAGCTGGCCCGGTCGGGAGGCCCTCATGTCACTGCGCTGCGACCGACGCCCCTCAAGCTGCCGGAGCCTGTAGTCGCTGTCGCCATCACACTTAACTCTACTGTGTTCCTGTTGGAGAGTGGACAGGTATGTCTAAACAAAAGATAGGCCATTACAGAAGCACTTCATCTGTCCGTTTATCTCTACGGCTGAACGTGGGCCTCCTTTTAACAAACCTTTGACAATATACGAACAACCCTCTACCTCTAGGTAGAGGGTCGTTGATAGGTCGCGAGTTGAGAGTCGATATTTTCATAATCACGTAGCGGACCTTACATTTCACTAACAGTCATAAAATGTAACAATCAGTGTTCCTGTATATACCCATTCCCTAGGTGTAATCTTTCCCAGCAACGCCTCCATTTTTATTTCTTTATATATATTATTTTAGTGTACAAGATTATATTTTCAACATTTCAAGATTGTATTTTAGTGTTCAAGATTACAGTATGTACCTGAATCCATAATGTGCTAACTTAACGTAGTACACATTTAGTTTACAAGATATGACACAAGGTTGGTGGCGTTGCTGGGGAGCATCACACACTCCCTAATTTTCACAGATTGTCATAAATGACCTAATGAATTATCATTAGGATTTAAGACTTTTCCATGTGTGGGGTTTCGATTCTTTAGGACTTTAGCTAAGCTAAAGAAAGCGTTTGGTTATTATTTATTCATATTATTACTACCCCACTTATTTCAGGTCCTCCAATACACGTTAAACAACAATGACAACATAAGCCAGTCCAGCACAAAAGCGCCGTCCTCCATCAAGCTGCCCTCAATAAAATCCCTGATCAAGCTATCGGAGCCCCTGGGAGTGTGTGGGGCGAAGTCCCACGCGGTGGTATGGAATACCCGCGCGGTTTACACATGGGGTATCAACTTTGGGCAGTTGGGGCATTCCAATGAGGACAAAGTGGTTCAAGCACCAAAAAGGGTAAGTCAACATCTTATCTACAATAATATTATAAACAAAATAGATTTTGCCAGAAAGCTTTGTTATCCAGGAGTATCATAGCATTTTTTATGAGGTTCCCATGGGAACTGCAGATATGTACATGTATCATCGTAATTTTTTTGTTTAAGAAACGAAAAAAAAAATACCTGTCCAATATTTTTTGTAATATAACTGACGGACTAAATAGATTTTTTTATTCTTCACGCCTATTATTCGTATCTTTATGTAATAACTATGTTATTTCAGGTGGCAATATCAATGAACAACAAAGAGGAGGCAGGTATTCAGTTGGTGGATGCTTCTGACGCAGCCACGGTACTAACCACGAGCCGAGGCGACGTTTATCTACTGCACAAATATATTTGCAAGAAAATTGCGATCAAGTAAGTGTCTCGATAAGAGGCTACCCATAACGTATGCTAATATATCTAGTTATTGAATCACATTTTAATTTTTTTATGAAAATATTTTTTGAAGGAATTAACAGATGATTATAGATGTCCACCCGACACATTATACCGGCATTACCGATGATAATTGCTTGACAACTTAAGCGAAACCTACGAGACCAATATTTTCTTCTAAATCCTAATCAAGTCGGGAAGATTATCAAAATAGCCTGAGAGTATAATGGCAGGTTATCGGCGTAAAGACGATACGGACATTAAAGTTTGTTAGAAAAGAGATTAATAAACAGAAAAAAACAGTGAAGGACCCAGAATACCGCATTAAGGAACGCCAGATTCTTGACTCCGGCGTTCCTCAAGGCGGTAATGTATGCTATTATTTCGCGTTATAAAAAAAATAATTCATAACTGAAATCAAAATGTCTCAGTACATGTCATAAACAATATGTTAATTATTTTTTAGTCATTGGTAATGCTCAACAGAATGATTCATTTTTGGTACTGTTAGAAATGTTTACTTGATGTAGGATAGCTTATTGGAACCTTCAATAACTCACAAACTTATTTAATGAACTATCTATTATGAATGAAACAAAATAACAGAGCGAATGTTATGCGTCGCGCGGTCGGTCCGCGAGTGTCATCAACGTAGGCGGGGGGCGCGGTGCATGTGTGTGTGTAGCATTTTCGCTGTGTGCGTTAACAGGTACTGTCTTCGATTTATGTATGCACTTTTTCGACTACATTAAAAATTACAGATAAAAATAACTTCAAACCTACGGTGCCCGATCGTACTATCTAAATTGTATTTTATTGCCAGGCACTATAGTTCATTTTGTCATGTACATTTATCATTTCCGTCTCCTTGGGGGCAACTTTTAACTAGCAACGACTAAAAATGTTGATGTAGTGAAACACCATTTTGCAGTTTTATCCTCTATTATGTTTACAGACAAATAAATCTGCGCCAAGTATCTGTGGAAGCTAAAGTGAGCGATCAAGGAGCGTACTCCCGAGTCACAGTGTTGCTTCTGACTAACGTGGGACAGCTATTCATTTGGCAAGACACCACTAATAAACTTACTAGGTAAGTTCAGTGTTGTTACTATTGGAAAAGAATTCATTACATACTATAAAATTACTTCCAGTTCTCACGAGAAATTCATAATTAAATATAGCCTATAACTTTCCTCGATAACAGGGCTCGATAAGTGCCCGTTTCTTTATATACGATTATTATAGATGACGTTATAACAATCGGGACCAACGCCTTAACGTGCTTTCCGAGGCACGGAGGGTAGTCCCTCAACCAACCAGACCCGGAAAGAAATCTTAGAATTTACACAAAGATTTCTTGTCCGGCGTGGGGATCGAACCCACGACCTCCGAGATTTAAAGCGAGCCAAATACCGATACGCTACGGAGGTTGTTGTAGTTTCATAAAATTGTTTAATTTACAGATGCGTATTCGGCCTAGTCCACCAAACTCTAATAACACAAATCGCGCTCACTCACGACGCCGTCTACTTCACGACTAAGTACGGGGAAGCTTTCACCGGCACTATATCGCGTAAGACCACGCCCACTCAGTCTCAGCCAATCAGAAAGGAGAAAGAGAGAGACAACAGATCAGCGCTCGTCAAGTTTTTAGAAAAGGACGACTGTACTTCTGTCAGGATTAGTAAAATACCGAATGTTTATAGAGCGGTTGGGTTGGCCGTGGATAGTGAAGGCATGAATTTTGCTTGTCTGCAGGTTTGTGTGATATTTAAACTTTATTTAGCTCATACTATGGTTTAGAACAGGGGTCTCAAAACTACGGCCCGCGGGACAATCCGGCCCGCGACAGTTTAAGACTAGTGTCATCAATCTGGCCCGCGACACCAAATGTCTTATTGTTGTTACTATTGCTGTGATAAGTTGAAAAAGACAACACAAAATGATAATTACTCGGTCGCACACTTTGCGACTAGTCTAGAAATAAAAGTATAGTTAAGAACAGAAAAATTAAAACTGTTTTGGTCCTTCGAACATATTGAAAAAATCGTTATGGCCCTAATGCGTCAAAGTTTGGAGACCCCTGGTTTAGAATATACCACGCCATATCCTCCCAAGGCAAGGTAAAAGGCGACTAAGGGACATACACCTGAGGGTTTAGCAGCAGCATCTATTAGCTCAAAGACATTCCAATCTTACTGCGATCACCTATCCGCCTGCTAAGAGTGTTAATTACGGCAATATCACTATACATCGGGAACAGTGGCTTAATGTGTTTTCCGAGGTATGGATGAAAGTCAATCAACCCCATTCCCGGAAATAAATAGTTGATTTCACAAGACAAAGATCTTTAACATTTTTTCGACTAGACCTGTGTCATAATTAAATATAGCCTATAACTTTCCTCGATAACTGGGCTCGATAAGTGATCGTTTCTTTATATACGATTATTATAGATGACGTTATAACAATCGGGACCAACGCCTTAACGTGCTTTCCGAGGCACGGAGGATAGTCCCTCAACCAACCAGACCCGGAAAGAAATCTTAGATTTTACACAAAGATTTCTTGTCCGGTGTGAGGATCGAACCCACGACCTCCGAGATTTAAAGCGAGCCAAATACCGCTACGCTACGGAGGTTGGCCTACTGTATTGATATTATTGGGATAATATTCTCTCTATTTGATCGTTCCACGTTTAAATCGAGGACGCTCTTAAGAAAGGCCAGGTTAAAAGTACCCTAAACCGAAGGATATGCATGAGGATGTTAATCAATGTAGAAGAAGCGAAAGTGGTATGTCAAGATCATAGCAAGCGGAAGGAAGTGGACGCTGCCCTTTTTTTGTCTGGGGGGAAATTCTTAATGATACGTATCCCCTCGCGTTTCCCCGCTGGGGTATGTGGGTTACACAACGAAGACAGGTACTTACCCACTAAAAACCCCCGGTTATTCCGTCCGCCGTTGATGAGGGCCCCAGGAACCTTAAAGCCATGGCTTTCTGGGACACCCGCTGGTGGCGCCCGCGGCCATATTGGCGCCGCGGGCTTTCCTGGGCCACACTCGTAGCCCATTCCAGGGACGCACGGAGTACCAAGCCGTCCCTACTCCTCATGGATCGGCCCCGAAGCAGGGACCATGTTTCCTGCTTCACTTCTGAAGTGGTATCTGCCTGATCTACGGGAAAGAGGCGTGAATTTATGTATGATATATTATTAATTTGCAGATTAAGCCGACATGTGGGCTGAGCTCGCTGCCAGAACTGTCGCCAACAAGTTTGTCGAAACACATGGAATCTCTACGCGAAAGCGCTTCCGATGACGACCTGCTCCATGATGTCATATTTAAGGTAAACTCCTAAAACATCCTTTTATATTTGCATGAATATAATCATTAACTATTATTACCATTAATTATTTAAAAAAAAATATATATTTATTACTATAATATTCTTTATGCAAAATTATGCATTCCCGAATGGAGGCTTGGTGACCTGAAACAAAGGCCAATGCCTATTTTGGGCACCTGATAATTTATCATGTAATGAATATTATTTATTCAAGATTGAATAGCTTGCTAGCTAATTTGGTCTGCCAACAATTTTTGAATTTCTGTCAATGAGTTATATATTGATTAATTGAAAAAGAACTTAACGCACATGGCTTGTCTATTGGAGGTGTGCCCTTTCGAAATTAGTCATTCAAATACGTTCTGTTTAAACTTTAAAATACTATTTTTAACTTCCCTTTTTAATCTGACTAAAGGGTATTTTGATAAAATTGTGAAGTACTAGCTGCGCCCCGCGGTTTTACCTCTGCTCCAGTTGGTCGAAGCGTGATGTTTTGTAGCCTATATGTTAATCCAGCGTATAACCTATCCCAGTGCAAAATTTTAGCAAATTCCGTTCAGTAGTTTTGGCGTGAAAGAATAACAAACATCCATCCATACTTACAATCTTTCGCGTTTATAATATTAGTGTGATGATATATTACAGTCATTTTATCGTAGTTTTTTTATTCTAGACTAGTTTTTTTTTGTGGTGGACTAATTTTATTGTCCACTAATATATTTCTCAAAATTATATTTTTTTGTCCGAAGGTCGGAGCAAAACTGTATCCCGCACACATATTCATAGTGGCCTCCAGCAGTGAACATTTATACAAACTGTACCAAGAAGCCAACTCTAATGACAATAAACCTACAATAAGCTTGGACAATGTACACCCAGAAGCTTTTGAAAGGGTACTGAAGTATATGTATACTGGCACTTGTGACGTCACGGAGTTGGGGCCCTGTGGACTTAAGATTAGGAAGGAGGATTTGGTGGGGAAAAAGGATAAGGAAATTGGAGATAGTGAGGACTTTGATTTGATTGGTAAGTGTTAAATATATGTACTTATTATGTTAACCCCTCGTGCTAAGCTAAAATACTTGTGTTACGAGTGGGTTCACGTCGGTAGTGTAATTGGTGAGGATCGAACCGGCGACCACACGATCGCTTAGCCCTTGGGCTACGGCCGCCTGATAATTTTGATTGTTTGTATTGATTAGGCTCCGGAACTACAGAATCGATTTAAAAAAATCACCATTATAGATAGCAACGAACAACAACTAGAAATCGCGAAAAAAAATCAGCTGCTCCCTACCATGTTGACGAATTATGTGAACATGAATGTATGGAACAGCTGATTTCTTTTCGCGATTTCAGGTTTGGTGCCATAGTAAAAGTTGTATGTTATCATGAGCACAATCATGTGTTTAGGTATCGGTCACTAATTACCAGTCACCCTATATATAACTATGAGGTTCCTTCGGGAACGGAGGTAACGCGTGTGAATTACTAACTAGCTTAGTTAGCTAAGCTAGTTAGTAATAATAGTTGAAAATCAGTATCAGTTCCTGAAAATAGAGCATTCAAGCAAACAAATAAGTTTGGTATATAAGTATTTTGTTTTTTTAATCAATTGATGGTTAATGCTTCAACAAACAAACTCTTCAGCTTTATCATATTAGTATAGATTATTTATCCTTACATATTTTCTTCGACAGAAAACTCATCAGAAATATCAGCATTTGAAGTGTATAATAAACAAAATGACAAGAACAAATCGAGGCGTAATCGCCGCAGTACGGACACGCCGCCCCGCACTCACCTGTACTGCGACCCCGTCAAGTTGGTGCAGGCCACCGCTAAGCGACTGCAAGTCATGTCGCTACACAAACTGCTTGATAAGTTCTAGTAGGTTCTACATTTTTCTCACTTATATACCTGCTACGTATACGTTTAAAAGTGCGTGATTGGGTAATAAGATCGACCGTAACTAGCTATGTAGAACAGACGTAGAAGATTGATCTTCAACCATCTGATTACCAGATGACACATTTATTTTTATCAAACAATCTTTTAATAACAAACATCACTATGATAATTTGCCTATCGAAAAGTGTCCTTAAAAGTAACAGACTTTAATCCCGGGTCGTGCTAATAATAGTGTTACTATATAGTATTTCTCCAGTAAATGCTAACTGTATCAACGCGGCCGATATTTTGCCATAATTTAACAGATTAATCGCAAAACGTTTAAAAAATGCGGTTTGCCATAGCATTTTATTGGTGGCTATAGTTTACAACAAAAGACAAAGACAAAAGTATCACTGTCGTCGTAGTTTTTACTTAATTAGCTTACCCGGTTAAAATCCGTTGAGATTTTAAGAGTAAAGTACAAACTTATGCAATGTAATATTATTATGTCCTACGTCCTATGTAAAACATGATAATTAGGTTACTTATTGATCAAGTAAATTACTAAATTATGTTACAGTTACAAAGACGGCAGCATTCGTCTCAAAGAAAGTGCCACTTACACTCGCAACCCTCCCCCTTCGTGGCAAAGAGAAGCTTTCCCAGAATTAGTGGACACAAACGTCGTGTCCAAAGACAATATGCCCATCCCCGCCCACAAGTGCATATTAGCTGCCAGGTTGGAGTATTTTCAAGGCATGTTCATGCATTCTTGGACTGAGGTAAGAATATAATTGTTTTGACTTTGAATTGTTCTTATGTAGCAAAACCACCACAATTTATTTACTAAAAGATGATGGGAACGTACCTCCTATGAATACCAAAAAAGTAGGTATGGATGTTTATTTATGGAACATTTTTTTTCGTTCCATTGCACCTGTATAAGACGATAAGGTCTATTTTTGCTTGTATGTAATTTTTGGAATATTCTATTCCGGTAGACGTGTTTACGGTACCATTTTATATTTTATACTGATTAAACAAATTACCTTCGTATGGACTGTATCTTAGTTATATGCAGTTATGTATGTAGTAATAAAATACATTATTAACGTATTACCATACCATAATTATATAGGTAGTTATAATGTTAAGCAGATGTTTCTTATTTCGAACAGTACCCCAACTGACCCCAATTGTCTATACGTATTTAATGTGAAAATAACCGATGCCTTAAGAGATGCAATAGGATTTAAATTTGTTGTTTTTTTTTACAGAGTAAACTTCTATCCAAAGTCATGCTGCCAATCAACTACGGTATCCTCCTGCCAGTAATAAACTTCCTCTACACCGACTCATGTCCCGAAGTAGAAAACTGTGAAAGCATCGACTTCATATGCAACCTGCTCATAGTAGCCGACCAGCTGTTTATCACGCGCCTACGAGAAATGTGTGAAATGGCTTTAGCTAACCTGGTAAATCTCAAAAATTGTGCAGAACTCTGCCAATTTGCACATACTTACAATGCTTCGCAGCTTAAACAATGCTGTATGGAGTTCATTGCACTCAACCTCTGCAGCGTACTAGAAAACAGATGTTTGGATGTAATCGAAGAGAATCTACTTGATGACATAACTAAATACTACTGCAAATTTAATCCTATAATGTCATCCAGAGTCATCACCCCATTTTATAACGCACCAAGCGATGAAATTGTTGAAGAGTTTGCCAAAAATTATCCGGTAAACTTACAGTTGACCGATGAAGATTATAAAAGAGAGGATAGTATTGTAGAAGTAAGTAAAAAGAGAACTAAACAAAAGAAGATTGAATACACAGAGAGCGAAAAGGAACGCATGAGATATGAATCCGTTAGCTCTGTTACCTCTTTAGATCTGTCCAATGATATCTCCGGCGATATTACTTTGTCTTTGAGTAAAATAACAAAGGAATCTGAAAAAGGGGCGCGGGATAAACAAGAGAAGTGGATCGAAGTGCCTTCGTCACAGCAAAAGCAACAGAAAGTAGTCCAAGCGAGATTGAAAGCTATAACGACAGCCAAGGAAATTTTGAACGAAACTCCCATCGAATCTTTCACCAAACTATCTAAAAGTAGTTCTTCAAGTGCCATGACTATTCTAGAAAAAACGCCTACATCTTCACGAATGTCCGTTTCGCCTAAAGATTCTCCGTTATCTGAAATGGCTAGGTCACCTCAAGGAAACCTAGTTATTAATCACATTGGACCAAAATTATCTCAGAAACAAAGAAAGAAGTTGGCGATGCAAGGAGAATCGCCTTCGCAACGCATTGATGAATACTTTGGTAAACTAAATGTGGGCAGTCCGCCTGAAAAACCTAAGAATCCATGGAAAATCTGTGAAGCCCCTGTGGCAAGTAGCAGCCCTAAAGCAAAGACTATTGAGTTTAACAAAATCCTTACTGACCAGAGGAAGCAAAAAGAAGATCATTCGAGGATCATGACTAAGCCGCTTATTATGACTCAGGTGAGTGTTCAATGATGAAAATATAACTTTTGAGCCATAAACCAAAATATTCCATACAAGCTTGAAGTGACATGTGAATAATGTATCTTATTAATAGAGAAAGAATTTTTTTAATCGGTCCAGTAGCCTATTCAATGTGAACAATCAAAAAAAAATCATTGCCTAACAATTACGAACACAACAAAAAAGTAGTTAGCCAAATTAGTAATTTAACTTTGGTAGACAGTAAAGCTCATGTTTTGAAATCAAAGTTAAATGACTAATTTGGCTAACTACTTTTTTGTTGTGTTCGTAATTGTTAGGCAATGATTTTTTTTTCCTACATTAATAATGTTGACTGGCGAAGCTATAAGCAGCTTTATATCACAGTTAGTTCTTTTTGAATTTGAGTTCTTAAATAAATAATTATAACCTTATGATTGGTGCATGAAAACTAAAAAAATCTACTTAGTCCACCAAAACATATTAGACACGTATTTTTTTTCGTGCTGTAAGCAAAAAATTACGAACATACAGTGCGTTGACAGTTTATGTGACGTCACTTCTAGGTACAATTTTACCTATAGTGACTTCACATGCCCTCTCCCTGAACTTTGTTGCTTTGTAACTTATCAATTTATATTGATTTGATAAATTTAAAAATACGTGTCCAATATTTTTTGTAATCTAACTGATGGACGAAATATAATTTTAGTGTGCTAACATATTTTCTTTCTAATTTCAGTTGGAAGATAAGGCCATTGAACAGCTTGAGAGATTTTACAACGTTCATGAAATTGACGATGAATTAATCACTGTCCGACGAATTGAGCTTCAAGTATCATCCCCGCAATGGATACACACGGCCCCAAAGTGATATCTGTGCTATTTTTTTACTATACACTGTTTGAATATCATTAAGAATGTAATGACATATTTTTTAATATAATATAACGTCTAATGTGACCTAATTTTCTATGTTGTGTTTATTTTACCTGTAGGAGTAATTTTTTTTGGTAAAATCTATTAAAATTCTTTAGGTAGATGTCTTTATAAAAAAATGCAACAGGAATGTGCGAAAGGGTACATGCCTCTAGCCCATGCTACAGCAAAAGTTAGGACTTGAGATACCTAAATCATATATTGTCTTAAATAAATATACACCATAACTTTAATCACTGCTAATGTTACTATCAAAATGTAAGATGAAAATGTAATTTTTTTATAAATACAGATCAGAGACTGATAAATGTATGTACATGGCAAAATTAACTCGAACCTACTTAGTGCCTTATAATACACAAGATTGCAAACTACACCGAGATTCAAAGTAATTTTAGTCAGTAATTTTTAATGTCATTTAATAAAGTTTATAGCTAAGTTTGAGCTACCAATAAAAAAATCAAGTTTGCAACTCACTGCAAAAAAAATACTAATTAAGATAAATGCAGTGTACAGTTATGCGAATATTTAGGCTAGACACAGTGAATATGTAGTTAAATATTCTCTGTGACTAGCATACACCTTTTAGAAAGTTCATTTACCATTTCATAGTATGAGGTAGTCCAGTGAGAGCACCTGTCTGAATCACCTTTTTTTGTTTTTTTTTGTCCGGGGGAAATACATTTACGCATTCCCTCCGCCGCTGCAGCGTATTCGCGCGCTGGCGGTGGGATATGTGGGTCTCGCCCTCTCCATAGCATGGTATGCTAACCCATAACACGAGGAGAGGACCCTACACCTCTAAACCCCCGACACTCCTTCGATCCGCCGTTGGCGGGGCCGGGCATGCATAAGCAATCCGGCCCAACCTGTCTGAATCACCTACTCCTATATACAAAAGGCACCTATAAATATTTTTTGGCACATGCCACTCTTGGTATATGTCTTGTAACTACGAGGAGATGAAAGTGGTATGTAAATCAAGATTGAAGCAAGTGGAGGAAAGTTGGCTGAGACTACTTCCCTATGAAAAAGAGGGGTGAATGTATGTATTATGTAACTAAAAATATTTTACTTTATCAGCCTATTTACACTCACATGGGCTGTGGGTATAAATAGGCAAAGGCCTACTTTTTAACAGACCTTGGCAAGCCAGGGTTGTTGATATTGCCATAATGATCTATGCGGATTGGTGATCTCAGTTAGATAGGAGTATCTTTGGGCTTGTAGATGCTACTGCTCATCCATCAGGTGGTCTATTTGAAGCCAGAAACCACATGGCCAAGTGGAAATAACACTGAGAAAGTAACTAAAATATTGTGTCACTTTAATATTTCTTGTACCATCTATGATAATAGTAGAGGAGACAGGGAGGCAGCTAGAGGGAAAAAGCATAGTGAATATAGCAATGCCCCCTTTAGTGGTGTCTTATAATCTGCAATTACACAGACTCATCAGATGAGAAGGATGTGAGGAATTTATGGGTTACTCAGGTAAAGTTATTGGGATGCACATTAGAAAAACATATTTGAAAACAAGTGTTATATTCTAAATTTTGTGAAGAAAGTTCATTTAGTTATTATATTACTTTATGTTCATTGCTTTGTGGCATTTTGGCCAAACCCTAGCTAAAATTACAAATTATATTTCATAAAAAGAAAGTAGGTTGTTAGTTTTCAAGTAAGTTACTCTTGGACTGAATGAGATTTTCAAGACAACAGATATTCCAATTACTAGTACATAACTATGAAGGTACTGAGCTAAAATAAAATAGACATTTCAATTAGTAACATCAGCTATTTTAATTCTAAAATTAATTATAAATACTATTTTACACAAATCAGTTTATGCATTATTTAATTAGGGAACCTTTTTAGTAACTGGTTCATTTGTCTATGCGTCAGTTTCTTCTCTCCTGGTACTAGGATACCTTTTTTGCCTTGTTCCCTGTGACTTTTCATTTTCTCACTGTATTCTTTATAACAACCTTGAAAAGAGGAAACTTCTTTGAGACATTCTTGCTGATCAAATTCGAATTTCTTGAAACAAGCGAACATAACTTGCATTTCTTGCATACAAGCTGCTTCTCTCAATTTATCACTTTTCCCAGAGACTGTATTTTTCAACTTTAAGGGCAGTAACATTTGAAACGGCACTGGCTCGCCCTGAGGAGCCCTGGCGGTTTTTCTTCCAGGTTGAGAAAATAGAGCAGGTGTAAGCCTCATTTTGATTTGTATTTATGGTTAATTTAATATAGGAAAAATAAATTGATATTACTAAAACAATACCACAAAAAGTTAGGTTATTTAAGACCGCGTTCCAGTTTCTTGTCAAACAAGCATACTGTCAAGTGTCAACTTGCTGTCAATTTTTTATTAACACTAAACAAGGACAGCTATACGTAATGTATGTGAGTTCGATGAAAGAGAGCATATAAATTATAGTTTCATCTTCATCGAGGTGATGGAACGATTGGAAGGACTATAATTCGTTCAAAACTAAATGCTACAGTTCTTATTAAATAGTTTATATAACAAAATCTATCAATATTATATTAAATTACTGAAAAAAAAAAACAGTAAATACAGGTCAATTCAATATATTATTAACTTTTAGTCACTATAGGAAATGTATTAAAACAAGCTCAAATAACTTAGGCTCGGATAATGTAGCTAATACAATTGATCCGGACGAAATGATCTAGACCTACTTACCCTGGCGTTGTTTCACAAACGGCGAACATAAAAACGGTTTCCACTGCGTAAAAATAAAACATCTTACAAGCAACTATAAATATAACCCTACACCCACGATACTACTCACTATCCGACCTGAGTATCTAAAGCGGTACGACACCATTGACTAGGCCACAATTCCCTGAATTCTAGAGGTACCTAACTTGCCCAGGCGTTCTATAAGCATAGTCTTATCTTAACTCTATTTAAATATATTATCTACAGGCACCAATGAATTTTGCCTTACCTTATACTGAAATAAAAATAAAATAGGCACCGATACATGTTTAAACAAGAACGCCTCAAGCTTTTATAATTTATATATTTGGAATTGAATCGAAATTAAATTGAATTTATTTTTTACCTTTTAGTACGAGTAATTTTATAATTAAAGCTTGTTTTTAAAAATGTTTATCGCACCCACGGATCGAACCCACGACCTCCGAGATTTAAAGCGAGGCAAATACCGCTACGCTACTGAGGTCGCCTAATCGTAATTTAGGTTACAAAAATTTGTGTAGCTAGCAAGGATTCCTTTTCGGGTTAAGTTTATTGAGGAGCTCCGTCTAGGGCTGCCAACTTTTTTTTACAAGAAAAACGTATATTTAGTTCTGTGAACAATAATATATAATCATATTGAAAAGTATTTAAAAAAAATTGAAGAGGTTTAGGTTTTTTTTAGGTACAAGTCACACTTGATGTCTTGAATATTTGACATAAAACATTTAAAAAATTGAGTCAGCGTCTAAGTCCAATACTTATAGTGTTAAGCATTTAGACCAAAACAGTATTTTTCATAGGTACTTTATTTTGTTCAACAGTAAAAAGTATAATGTAGTGCAAAACAATGTAATAGGTACTGTTTTTAACAGTATAGTTGGCAACCCTATCCGTGTCCCAAAAAGCTCGTTAGTCCGATTGTCAAAACAACATCTTTGCTAAATTGTGTCCGTGAATTAAGCGTTTATAAAGTCCTCCACGATACCGCCTTGCCTTTTTAACAAACAAAAAATATATATGAGGGGATAAATAAAACGCCAGCGGTAGCATTTACCTACATGTTGTAGGTACCTACGCCTACCAAGATTCGTGACAATCAGAGGCCTATTTTTTTTTTTTGTTGTCCGTCTGGTGTAATTCTTTTACGGATTCCCACCGCCGCCGCTGCAACGTAGTCGCGCGCTGGCAATGGGATATGTGGGACTCGCCCTCTCCATAGAGTGGTATGCTAAACTCATACCACAAGGAGAGGACCCTACACCACTAAATTCCACCGGAACCTACTTCGATTCGCCGTTGGCGGGGGCCGGGTATGCATGAGCAATGGCCTGTTACCCTCCATTGTCACAAATCTTGAGAAATCCCTTCAACGGGGGGCCTATCAGGAGTGTTCATTACAGAGGATAATGGTGATGTACATTTTTTTATAAAACGTAACATGCGGAAGTCGCCAACAACAGCTAGTAAACTAATAAAACAATACTAACTGCAGACATAGGTATGTACGTAATTAGGTAGTTGTATAAAATTATATGCGGTATAATCAAGTTGTAAATTAAATTCAGTTATCGTAAGTCTATCATTTATAATGATCTAGATAAATTAAATAATCTTGTTCGCAATCAAAGCTCACTGAACTGTACGAGGATCACGAATTAATTCTTATTACTTTCGGTTGGAAAAATAAAAGTAGGTAGGTAAGTAATATCTTAATGTCAACCTAATGACAGTAACATAATAATATGATTCCAAATATTTGGTTACCTACTATTGAGTCGTAATGTAAAGTAGCAAACAATAATTTCAGAATAGAGGTACCTACCGGACGTATGCATGTAGGTGATATAATTTGAATAGTTAAATCTTTACCTTTGAAATAAATCAAGTTAGAAGACCTAGACAAAACGGCATTATCTTGGAGCGAGCCGACTTATCTTTTGGGCTAGCCAAATGACAATGAATCATCGCTTCCTCTTTTTAATAAATATCTAGAAAATAGCGTCATAAATAATGATCACTTGCTAAACCGTGACTGACAGGAAATCGATTTTAATCGATCGAAATTATTTAAGAAGTTAGGTACCTACTAGTGTATTATATAGACAAGTACACTTCCGCCAAGCAGTGGAAAGAGCGGTCGATGAAGGAATCGAGAACGCTCCATTTTCGTTAACAGTATCTAATAAATTTGTAGGTTTTATTTAGGTACCTGTTATAAAGAGAAGGCAGGACATCTACTAAATTTGCACTAAACAAGCAAGCCCAATTGAAACACCTATTGGCCACGGACGCTGGGCGTACCTACCACCTCGTCCAACTAAAGAATATCTTCATTTCCTGCACGATTAGTAATCCAGAAGAGAAGACCAACCCACTAAATCAGAACTGATACCTACTATAGCTCTTACTTATTTTTAACCTCCATCATCGCAAATCTTGCAGAAAAAATAACATTATAATTTCCACATTAGTTTGACTGCACCGGTGCTGGTGTTATAGAAATTGCTTCAAGGCTAGATTATCATAAGTTTAAATTAAAAAGACAAAAAATATTTACTGTTAATTCCGCAAAAAAAGTGTCTATATGCTGTAATGCTATTTATCGCCCACAATAATTATGCACCATATGCAGGAGAGATAGTAACAACATGCAAAAATACAATCACCAGCCGAAGACCCGACACGTGTTTCGTCCTCCATGGAGCATCATTATCATATAGTTGTTCTTATTCTGCGTGTGCTTTGCGTCCGTGAATTAAGGTTCTGAAGAATCTGCAAAATAAATTCCTCGAGACACAAGGTTTAAAAAACTACAAACTAAGCAACCTGTGCAAGAGGGCGCCCCCTGTGGTACTTGGACCTCGGCTCAGGGCGGTCGCTGGCGATGAGATTGAGGAATTATGACTTTTAGTATTTTAGGAGGTTTTGTGCAACTGTCGCTCTACTTTACAGTTCACGGGCTTCTCGGACTTCGGGTCTATGAGGGCATCGGATGGTTCTTTGCAAACTAAGGGTCGGGAGGACGAGGGGGGACGCGTCGCGTTCGCGGGCGCACTCTTCTCCGACGGGTCGTATAGAGTGATCTATGTGTAGTGGTGCTAGTTTCTTGCAGTCTCTGCACTGTTAGTTGGTAGATTGTTATCTCGTCGTCCGGGTCATCTAGGACACCCCGAGGCCATCGGTGTTTACGACGCTTTGTAGGCAAAAGCCTATAGCCTAAATGGTTCGTTGGCCTCTTTCTACTTCAGCTGGCATAAAGGTTTTCATTGAATTGGTTTTCAGCTGGTATAAAATATAAATTATGCTAGGCATTTCCTTTAATAAACTACTCTAAACGTCGGTATCTCTTATCAATTGACTCATATAATTGGGAAATGATAATAAAAGAGTTATCTAGGAGCACGTTGTGTAGAGGCGTTAACAACCAAATAAGATGAGGTACTTTTGACTACCTGCTATTTGTGACTTATGACGTTTTATTATGTTATTTTATTTACATATCAACGGATGATAAAGGTGAAAAAGGTGAATACCAACTTCAATTATATCAGCCGTTAATATGTATGTAGTATCTAGTTAAAAGTCATGAGTACATCTGATGATCCAATCATCAATTGCACATAATAAAGTGCATTTGATTAACAATTACCTACCTATTTTTGTTAATCAATCGCGCCATAATGACGGTTAGTTCTGCTATGGTATCTAGCCAGTGCCGATAAGCCATATATCAAGAGTAGCAAATGCTGCGGTCCCCGCGTTGATTTGGGGGTCCCCGCGATGATTTGGGGGGCCCGCACACCAAGATACGTGCGCAAGCAAGAAAAATCGGCGAAAATCGTGTCAGTGCTCAGTCGGAGTTTAAATTCGCTCTTAAAGAAACATGACTCTTGAATTAGATTTTTTCCGCGCATTTTTAGGATTGTGGGCAAGGCCAACGTGCCCACAACGGTGGATCCGCCCTAGCAAAGTAGGTACCTATAAAAACTTCCCACTTTGGCACATTTCAGTGTATTACAGTAGGACTTTTTAAAGATGCCATCTCTGGACTATAAGCACAATAGTAGAACTTATCGGACGAACCGATTAGTTCTCTTATATGTATTTTATTTTCGGACTGACGGAATCCTATAGGTTCAGGCGAGCAGGGCCCCAGTCTTGTTAAATGGTTTAAGAACTACCAATTAAGCAACATGCGCAAAGCGAGCCCCTTGTGGAGATTGGGTTTCTGCTCAGAATGGTCGCTGGTGAGCGGGATTGAGGATTGATGTCTTTAAGATTTTCAATGAGTTTTATGCTCTCAAACAAAATAATATGATTATTCTGAAAATTTTAATAGGTAATTAGATAGGTACTGGTAAAATGTGTTGGTCGATATATTAGAATGAGTTTTTAAAGAAATAACATCGCTAGTCTTTTGGGTAAAATAAAATTCTAAAGGCATGCTGACTAGATCATAAAATTAGATTTAGAAATTAGAGAAAATTCATATAATTGCCTTAACTATTTTATTAATAATGCTACCTTTTCTTTTGAGTCAATCTAAATTTAGACTGCATTCATGACAATAAGATTAATATTTACATAATTTACGCCACTTACGTAAGCCAACCACAACACGATTATTGGTTAAACCTGTAGTGTGTAAGTCCGTTTTTTAAAAGAAAATATATCAGACTACAGCTGGACTATACCAAATTTCTTTTCACCACATTATAGACCCTATAAATAGGTATAGATATCTATATAATTTTATGGCAACTATAAAGGTTAGCTAGATTAGATTACAATGTTTCAGTAACTATATAAATGGTGCAAAATTGGACATAATCATAGTCTGTAAAACAGTACGATTCAAGTAAGTATAGACTGCATTTATGGTGCATTATTCGGAAATAACCATAAAAGTTACTTTTCCGTAAAATACTTACCAGTTAAATATGAACTATAAATAATTGTTTACTTCGATTACAGATCTATCAAGATGAAATTCTTCCTTGCCTTCGCCCTCATCGCCACCGTGGCTTCGGCCGCGTACATCAAGCCCGCTGGCGTGACCAGTGAGGTCGCCGAGGTCCAGGAGATCATCGCCGCCATCAACAGCCCCAGCACCGACCCCGCCACCGCCGCCGCCCTGGAACAGATGCTGTGGGACGTCCTCGGAATTGAGCCCGTCGCCGTCGGACCCGCTATCGTCGAGAGCCAGCCCGAGCCCGTCGCTGTTGGACCCGCTATCGTCGAGACCCAGCCCGAGCCCGTCGCTGTTGGCCCCGCCATCGTCGACTCTATCTCTGCTGAGCCCATCTCCGTCGGACCCGCTATGATTGACTTCCCCATGCCCGACGGTGGCGCTCTCTCCACCCCCGTTGAAGCCTCTCCCGTGGTAGCTGCCCCCGCCGCTGTCGCTGCCGCCGCCTCTGCTCCCCTCGTCCAGATCATCCTGAACATCAACGAGGCTTCCGCTGACGTCGCCCCTGTCGCCCCCGTCGCTGCTGTTGAAGCCGTTCAACCCGTGCAGGTTGTGGAGAGCGCTCCCGTCGCCCCCGTCCAGGTTGTTGAGAGCGCCCCTGTCGCCCCCGTCCAGGTTGTTGAGGCCGCTCCCGTTGCCCCCGTCCAGGTTGTTGAAGTTGCTCCCGTCGCCCCCGTCCAGGTTGTTGAGGCCGCTCCCGTCGCCCCCGTCCAGGTTGTTGAGGCCGCCCCCGTCCAGGTTGTTGAGGTCGCCCCCGTGCAGGTCGTTGAGACCGCCCCCGTCGCCGTGGAGCCCGTCATAATCGGAACTCCCGTGATCGCCGCTCCCATTGTTGCGGAGCCCGTCATCATCGGCACCCCCATCATCGCCGCCCCCGCCGTCACTCTCCCCGAGGAGCTCAACTAAGGATCTACATTACTGATTAAATAAATGAAACTGAATAACATACGCAATATACATTTTATTTTATTTTCGTTTAAATCATCAGATTCTGCTTGCTTGGTAAAAGACCGATGATAAATAACCACGACTTCAAAGAAAATATATTAGTTAGACCGTTTATATTTCAATAAAGAGTAACACAATAAAGTGGAAACCTAAAAATAGCCACGTAACGACATAAAAAATTAAATCCTTACAGGATCACTCGTGCGCCTGTCTGTCCGTCGGTTACAGCCAATTTGCTCCGAAGCTCCTGGACTAAATCAGGTGAAATTTGGTAGGATGGTGTAATTTTCAGAACCGAAAATGTAAATTTCGATTGTATAATTAATTATTCCTTTAGAATAGATTTAGTTAAGTAATAATAATATTTGTTTGATATGATTTACTAAACGAGTATCTACAGGGATCTCGCAAAACCATAATTAGGTATTTTCTAAATGAAAGTCGGAAGGTAACTAACAGATAATAGGCGATATTTGAAATTATACGGAATTTTTCTAATTAAAACTCTTTAAATAATATTACTAGATATTAAAATGCCTGATTATCATCATTATTAAGCCACCGTGATTGGTATACCGAAGCCTGGCAAGCCAAAGCAGGATCCCACTTCTTTTCGCCCGAGAAGTCTTCTCAAATCTTTGGGAAAACTTTACGAGCGCATAATATATGCCCGACTACTAACATTCACAATGAATAATAACCTTCTTCCAGATGAGCAGTTTGGATTTCGTGCCAAATACTCCTGTATTCACAAAGTGCACCGCATTGTCCAACACATCCTTGTTAAATCTGGCAAACACAAATGTCATACGGGAGCACTCTTCTTTGACGTATCTAAAGCGTTCGACAAAGTCTGGCACAATGGCTTGATTTATAAGCCCTACCAACTCAAAGTGCCGGACCGTCTCGTGCACATCATACCTCTAGGGGAGAACCTTTAGGTATCGCGTAGAAGGAGATTACTCTCCCCGCACCCGATCCAAGCAGGAGTGCCACAAGGCTCAGTACTTTCGTCACTCCTATCTCGCTTTACACAAGTGACATCCCGAAACCCAAGAAAGCCCACTTGGCACTCTTCGCGGACGATATCGCATTATACTACTCGGGCCGCAGTCCTACCGCAATTCACGACGCTCTACAATCCGCATCAAATGCCTTAGGCAAATGGTTCAGAAAGAGGAGAATCGAAGTCAATCCGACAAAGAGTGCCGCTGTACTCTTCTCGCGATTCAACAGTCCACCGGTCATTCCACCGGTCAAGATGTTCGGCGAATCAATCCCTTAGGAACGGCAAGCCTAGTACTTAGGCGTTATCCTTGACCGAAAGCTAAACTTCAGAGCGCATGTAGAACCGTTCGTGCACGGGCTTTACTTACGCTCAGTCGACTACACTGTCTTTTAAATTCACGCAATAAACTATCACTTGATAACAAGGTTAGGATTTATACCACGTGTATAAGGCCGATTATGACGTACGCGAGCACTGTATTCGCTTATACAGCGTCTAGCAGTTTGTACCGCTTACAAACTGTTCAAAGTAGATTCACTCGACGTGCCACCGGGGCACCGTGGTTCATTCGTAATCGCAACTTGCATTCTGATCTCCAACTGCCCTCCATCAAGCAGTGGATGAAAGAGGATCGGAACGCTTCTTTGAATCCGCGGCTCAGCACCCAAACACGTTGGTTGTTGCAGCATCTGACTATAGGCCTCTGCCCACAAAGCGTCGTAAACACCGTCGGCCTCGGGGCGTCCTTGACGACCCGGACGACGAAATCGTAACTTACCAACTACCAGGTGCTAGTTTCTTGCAGTTCAGAGACTGCAAGAAACTAGCACCACTACACAGATACCACTCTATCCGAAACGCCGGAGAAGAGTGCGCCCGCAAACACGACGTGTCCCCCCTCGCCCTGTGGACCCTTAGTTTGCTAAGAACCTTCCGATGCCGTCGTAAACCCGAAGTCCGAGAGGCCCGCGAACTGTAAAGTAGAGCGACAGTTGCACAAAACTCCCCTAAACTATCTCATCCTCCGCACCGGAACCTTCCCGGACTGCTGGAAGTCGGGGAACGTTATTATGTTACCAAAGACGGGTAAAAACCCACTGAAACCTGAGAGCTATCGGCCCATTACACTTTTACCAGCAATCTCGAAGGTGTTTGAAAGACTCCTGTTGCGTCACCTGACTCCCCACATCACACCGAGGCCGGAGCAGTTCGGTTTTAGGTCGGAACATTCTACAACTCTCCAGCTATCGAGGACGCCCGAACAAGAAAGAGTACGCCGTCGCCGTGTTCCTCGATGTGGAGAAGGCGTTCGACCGGGTCTGGCATGAGGGCTTACTATACAAGCTCTCGCGGTCCCCGGCCCCAAGAAGATTGGTCCGAATCGTCGCCAGCTTCCTCGCGATGCGAAGATTTCGAGTGGTGGTGGAGAACTACACCTCCACGGAGCGGCCCATTGCAGCGGGCGTCCCACAAGGCAGCTGCCTTTCACCGGTGTGCTACTCATGGTTCACCGATGACATCCCCGTACAGCCCGGCTCCAAGCTGGCGCTATACGCTGACGATGCGGCGTACACATCGACTTCGATGAACGCCGCCCACGCCGCCAAGAAAATGCAGCGCAGCTTGGATGCCCTCCCAGATTGGCTCCAGAAATGGAAACTGTCGGTGAACGTGGGTAAAACCCAGGCCATCGTCGTAGGACGCCACTCACATCTGCCACCACCACTCACTCTACAAGGCCAAGACATCCCGTGGTCCCCGAAGGTCACCTACCTGGGGGTCACGATCGACCGTCATCTGCGGATGACCCCCCACGTGACCCGAGTCGTCGGCAAGTGCCGAGCCGCCCGTGCCCTGCTCAGGCCAGTGCTCACAGCGCAGCTCCCTCTCCGGGCCAAGCTGGGCGTGTATAAGTTATATATACGCCCAGTCCTCACCTACGCGGCCCCAGCGTGGTTTGCCCTCACAAGCGAGGCAAACCGCAAGAAGCTCCGTGCGCAGCAGAACATAACGCTGCGCACCATCGTCGCTGCCCCTCGCTTCGTGAGGAACACCACCGTTGAGAGGGATCTCAAAATGGAGTCCATCGACGCCTTCGTCGAGCACTTGGCCGAGCGGATGTTCGACCGCGCCGACGCCTCTTCGTGGGACCACCTTAAGGTACTCGCACCACTTCACTCCCACCCCCTTGACCGAAGGAAACTCCCTAGGGACTTGACACCGGGCGACTCAGTCGCCCCCCCCGCCCCTGGCGCATCAACGCCGGGGCAGCACACGGGAACCTCCTAACGAAGTCGGCGCACGGTCGCAGATCGGCTCCTGCTGGGCCTCACCACATGGTGTCTCACCCGGTAGGGCCTTGATCTCCCGGCGCCGTGAAGCATAGGAGGTTTCATTTCCGCCGTGACAGCTGCCCCGGGCCACAGCCCGGGTGCCCACACATTGCGGCCACCAATACCAGTCCCTAGGGACTAGACTACGGGTAAAACCCAATCCAACCACCTGCCTGTAGTTACAGGCAGCGCTCGACACCTCGGTCAGGGGGCAACACGCCCCGATACCGACTCCTCGGCGCCCTGACGGGCGCCCGAGAAGTCTACGAGTCCCGGGGCGGGCCGCTAGTAAAATATATATTACTTAATTTCAAGAAGAAAATGGATGAATGAATGAATCTTTTTTTTTTTATTAACTTAATTTATAGGCTTACGTTTGACCATAATCTCGATTGATGGAAGGCGAAGATAAGGCCTAAGATTATACATGCTTGCCTAGAAAGTGTCTGTTCACTTTAGCCTTAAAGATGTCAAAAAAATCAAATAATCTTAACAGCCCTGACACCAGAAAAAGAGGAAGACCGAAAATGAGGTGGAAAGACATCATCTCGAAAGACATGAAAAACTGGAAAGTCTCTGAAAACGATACGTCAAATAGAGTAAAGTGGAAGCAGAAGATTGGAAAAGCAGACCCCACCATCAGATGGGAATAGTCAATGCTGCGGAGAGAGAAAGAGGGAGAAATGTTATGGGAATTCGTTATACCTATACCTTTACCTTGTACATTTATAACGAGTTATATTAGAGTGTATACGCACCTATCCCAAGGTTTTGCCAATTACTAAATAGCTGCAGTGACTTGGTCGATATTCACTGCAACATTTTCTTATATTATTATAAGAAAAAAATATAAAACCATCCTAAGCGTGGTGTTTGTTCTGTTCTTCGGTTTTTAACTATCTCACGGGAACTCACAAATTTTCTGTGACTAAAAGTATTTAAAATGTTGTCCGGGGATGTAAGGCACTACCATGCAAAATTTCATTTAAATCTGTAAAACAGTTTCGGAGATTAGTACAAACAAACAAACAGACAGAGAAGCAAAAAATAAAAAAAAACTGGTCATATTCTTTTTTACTTCTAACATCCCTCTGACTCGGTTTTTAGCGTTTTGTTTTTTTAAACAGACATTCGTCCACTACTGTTTTATTATACACTAGCTTCCCGCGCGCAGTTTTACCCGCGTAACTCACGTTCTCGTGGGAGCTTCATAATAAAATATAGCTTATATTAATCAGTGATAATGTAGCATTCAAATGGTGAAAGAATTTTTAAAATCGGTTCAGTACTTTTTGTGCCTATTCGTTACAAACGTACTTACATACAAATCTTTCCTCTTTATAATATTAGTAGATACCTATAGATATAGATTTGAATTACCAATGTCGTAGATTTGATGTTATCATGTTTGCTTTTTACCTATGGTGATTTCATTGTGATTTCTCACCAATAGTAGCAGTCTGGGAGTATATATATTATAAACTACTTGCGGCCTGTCCCGACTTCGCACGGGTGCACATTTCTCGTATAAAATGTAGCCTGTGTTATTCAGGGATAATGTAGAATTGTAATGGTGAAAGAATTATGGAAATCCTTCCAGTAGTTTTTTAGTTTACTCGAAACAAACATACAAAAATAAAAAATACAAACGTTTCCTGTTAATGATATAAGTATAGACAAGACCGTAAATAATTTGTGCATGTGGTGTTAGCTTATAATATATTACACTTAATATATTAATATTTGTTAAATTTTACTTTGTGATAGTGTAAGTAAATGTTGGTTAACCGAATAAATGAATAAAAATAAAATTAATATAAGATAGAGGCAAAACTAGTACTGCTTACCAATAAACGTTGTTTTATTTTATATTTTATTTTAGAATAAAGGAATCATAAAAATTTCAATCAACCATAAGGTAAAAATTATCGGAAGAATAAATTTTATTTTTTTGATTAAAATTATGAATAACAATTCATAATTTTAATCTATGGATTGAAATTGAACTCCCTTCACGCGAATTCAACTCGCACTTGGCCAGTTTCAACTCAACTTTCATAATTCTTATAGGTTTTCCTGTAATCTGCAAACAAAAACCTATATTTTAAATTTTCAAATTTGTCCTCCGAGAGTGAAACTTATTAAAAAAAAAAAACATATATTGCACATTTGCGTTTGGATTATATTATACCATTCTACCAAATTTCACCTGATTTGATCCAGTAGCTTCGGAAAAAATTGTCTGTGTCAGACAGAAAGGCACACGCACACGAGTGATCCGTGATAAGGATTCCGTTTTTTCATGCTTCGACGTGGCTATTTTTAATGTTCCTCTTTATTGAAATATGAACGGTCTATCACTAATATGTTTTTCTTTAACATCGGTCTTTTAACAAGCAAGCGGAATTTGATGATTTAAAAGACAATAAAATAAAATGTATATTGCATACGTTATTCAGTGTCATTTATTTAACCAGTAATACGTATATAGATCCTTAGTTGAGCTCCTCGGGGAGGGTGACGGCGGGGGCGGCGATGACGGGAGTTCCGATGATCACGGGCTCCGCAACAATGGGAGCGGCGATCACGGGAGTTCCGATGATGACGGGCTCCACGGCGACGGGAGCGGTCTCAACGACCTGCACGGGGGCGACCTCAACAACCTGGACGGGGGCGGCCTCAACAACCTGGACGGGGGCGACGGGAGCGGCCTCAATAACTTGGACGGGGGCGACGGGAGCGGCCTCAACTACCTGGACGGGAGCAACGGGAGCGGCCTCAACAACCTGGACGGGTGCGACAGGGGCGCTCTCAACAACCTGGACGGGGGCGACGGGAGCGCTCTCCACAACCTGCACGGGTTGAACGGCTTCAACAGCAGCGACGGGGGCGACGGGGGCGACAGAGGCGACGTCAGCGGAAGCCTCGTTGATGTTCAGGATGATCTGGACGAGGGGAGCAGAGGCGGAGGCAGCGACAGCGGCGGGGGCAGCGACCACGGGAGCGGCTTCAACGGGGGTGGAGAGAGCCCCACCGTCGGGCATGGGGAAGTCAATCATAGCGGGTCCAACGGAGATGGGCTCAGCAGAAATAGCATCGACGATGGCGGGGCCAACAGCGACGGGCTCGGGCTGGGTCTCGACGATAGCGGGTCCAACGGCGACGGGCTCGGGCTGGCTCTCGACGATAGCGGGTCCGACGGCGACGGGCTCAATTCCGAGGACATCCCACAGCATCTGTTCTAGGGCGGCGGCGGTGGCGGGGTCGGTGCTGGGGCTGTTGATGGCGGCGATGATCTCCTGGACCTCGGCGACCTCACTGGTCACGCCAGCGGGCTTGATGTACGCGGCCGAAGCCACGGTGGCGATGAGGGCGAAGGCAAGGAAGAATTTCATCTTGTTAGATCTGTAATCGAAGTAAATAATTATTTATAGTTCATATTTAACTGGTAAGTATTTTACGGAAAAGTAACTTTTATGGTTATTTCAGAATAATGCAACATAAATAGCAGTCTATACTTACTTGAATCGTACTGTTTTACAGACTATGATTTTGTCCAATTTCGCACCATTTATATAGTTACTGAAACATTGTAATCTAATCTAGCTAAACTTTATAGTTCCAACATTAATAATTCGACGAATATACCTAGTAACGATGTTATCGTACTACGTCCATTCTTAAAAAAGGCCTCTCCCGCAGAAAGATTTTCCATAGCCACCACCATGCTTAATAGGATTAGAATGCCATCCACATTCCCATAGGCGGGGTCCTAGGGGGTCTTCTATTTCTATTGGCAGATAAAAATAGAAGATAGGTATCTATTTGTTGTATAATGTGTGTAATAAAATGGTGTATTGTACAGAAAAGTCTAATTTACTCGACATATTGTATTAGTATAAGCGATCCTCTCCATAACTCCAGTCTGTGACTGCGCCTGTATTTTCACCGCTGGAATTAAAACCACGATCAACAGTGGCACACTGGAAATGGCAATTACTCATTTTAATGTGGGTGTATTCATGTATAATATAAATAATTTAGAAAATATTTTATTTTATTCTATTTGACGTGCCCTTCGACAGCTCCCAGCAGCAGTCCCAGGGCAGTTTATTTTTTATTTTCCCCAAAAATGTATGTGCGCAGAGGCACACACTGGTAATGGCAATGAGCACCAAGCTCATTGCCATTACCAGTGTGCGCCACTGCCGATCTTGTCTTACTGTAGTTGAAGTAGTGGGATTAGCCCCTATATATTGAAAATCCTAACTAAACAGGCGTTACCGATGAATTTTCCCAAGATTTATAGTTTGTAGCACACACTGAAAATGGCAATCGTTCATTGTTATATCCAGTGTATGCCACTGCTGATCCTGTTTTATGGGAATTCCAGTGGTAAGAATACTGGCACGGCCCACCTAGTACCACAAATAAATAAGTTAAATTGTCTTGGGAATTGGAGATTAGGCGGAGAAAGGTTTGGGGATTACAGGTATCATCTTGCAATAACATATAGACAATCGCTGTTGCCCATTTCCCGATGTACAATTAGGTATCTTAGCTTATTTTATAATTAGCTAATTTTATAATAATATAGCTAATTACGACATAAAAAAATTGCTTCTTAGGAAAGCCTCTGCAAAAACACAGCTCAAAGTCAATAAATCAGATCACTACCGGAAGAAGTATATTTGCATCAGAAACAAATGTAATAAGGTGTGTAGGGATGCACAACGCCAGCACTTTCATGACTCGGTCCAAAATGGAGACCCTGCTAAAGTTTGGAAATTTCTTCGTTCTATGGGAGTCGGAAAATCTCGACAACATAACATCTCTAAAAGCTTAGATCTTAACTTGCTAAATCAACATTTTACTGCGTCGTCCACTTTTGACAGGACATTAAAAAGTGCTACAATTCATTACTTATCCTCACTTTCGACTCCTAAACATTCACCTTTTATCTTTAACCAATTTTCGGATTGTGATATTAAGAAGAGCGTATTATCAATTGCATCTAATGCTATTGGTACAGACGGTATCAGCCGTAACATGATCCTTCCCATCCTTGACGTAATCCTTCCCATAATTTCCCATATCCTTAATTTTTCCATAACCAGCGGCGAGTTTCCATCTTCTTGGAAAGATGCTGAAATCATCCCTTTGCCTAAGAAACCTCACCCTGAGTCATTCTCCGAATACCGTCCTATTTCCATACTTCCCTTCCTATCTAAAGTTCTGGAGCGACTGATCCACAGTCAATTAAGTGCTTTCCTCCATAGGAACAATCTCCTTAATCCCTACCAGTCTGGTTTCCGTCCCGGTCACAGTACGACCACAGCCCTCATAAATGTTACGGAAGATATAAGGACAGGCATGGAAAATGGCAATTTGACAGTACTGTCACTGCTAGATTTTAGCAATGCCTTCAATACTGTCGATTTTGATATTATGTTAGCCGTTTTGCGCTCCCTTAATATATCTCCAACGTCAATTGGTTGGTTTCACAATTACCTGTTTGGTCGCCGGCAACGTGTTCACATAGAAGAGTTCTTCTCATCTTGGTGTAATACTAGCGCCGGTGTACCGCAGGGTGGCGTTTTATCTCCATTACTGTTCTCTGTATTCATTAATACTATTTCCGACCAACTGATTTCGTCCTACCACCTTTATGCAGATGACCTGCAAATATACATACAAGCACCTCCTGAAAAGCTATCAGAGGCTGTACAGGTTATGAACGAGGATTTATCGCGTGTAAGTAAGTGGAGCATGAGATATGGCATAAATGTAAATCCTTTGAAGTCTCAGGTCATTGTTGTTGGCAGTTCCCGAAAAATTTCGACAATTAATTGGTCTCATACTCCTGCAGTATTTTTTAACGGATCTGTGATACCCTATGCGAAAAAAGTTAAAGATTTAGGTGTTTATATAGATACTACCTTATCATGGGGACCGCAAATACAGGAGATCAGTAGAAAAGTTTTTGCTTCTGCCAGTTCATTGAGACGTTTACGTAATTTTCTTCCTACAGCCACCAAAATTGCACTTGCCCAATCACTTCTTCTCCCAATACTAGACTATGCCGATACCAGCTATATCGATCTTACAGAAGACCAATTTGATAAACTTGAGCGACTTCAGAATTTTTGCATACGATTCATATTTGGTTTGCGGAAATATGATCACGTTTCGGAATTTCGTGCTAAGCTCAAATGGTTGCCAATTCGCCTTCGCCGGAATGCGCATATACTGTATCTTCTATACAACATACTGTTCAACCCTTCTACTCCTTTCTATCTTAAAAATCGTTTCGAGTTTCTTAGCTCAACCCATACACGACTCTTGCGGTCATCAGAAAACTTGCGACTTAAAATGCCAGCCCATTCCACAAGGTTTGTTGATAAATCTTTTAGTGTACAGGCAGTACGGCTGTGGAATGCCCTGCCGTTACAGATCAGGCGGGCGAAATCTGATATATATTTAAAAATATGGTGAGAGAACATTATCTTGCTCAAACTCGCCATTGAAATTATCACTATAATAGGTATATATTGATATCTCATTATATATATATTTATTTATATATTTTATATTTATCATCATGTATGTATATAACTATATATTCTTTAATGTAATTAAACACGTGCTCGCACGTGTAATAAGTAAGCTTATTTAGTATTCATACATATTTTCCTTTCCCTGTGTACACCCTATGCTACCCTAATTCTTTTTCTTTTACTTTTTGGTCCAACCTATGCATAAGGTTGCCTGGAAGAGATCGCTTTTAGCGATAAGGCCGCCGATTGCAAAATATTATTAGGATAATTCTCATATTATGTTATCAAAGTTACTGTATTATTTTATATTTTGCAATAAAGTGTACTTATTATTATTATTATTATTATTATATTTTATAATCCTGACCAACGGTTTCAATTCACATACGAGTACATGTTTTAATGTTAATTTCAAAATTGTGATTAATACATTCCGACGTATTTATAGTCCTAGTGCTTAAGCCATGTCCATAAAGCCATAGTGCCACGGTAGATCCCAATCAGTCGTCAAATTATATCAATCTGTTTATCTGAGTAGTAGTTAACATTACTCGACAAATATCTCCAATTTATTAAAGATTACATTTCCCGTATTTATATATTTTTTTAAAATAGGTAACCTGTCCCTGAAATAAATCTTTGATATCTGAAATAAATCAAAAAACCCTTTGCATAAACAAAGGGTTTTTTGGTTCGGAGCATGTAGGTAACAAATTTCGTTACATTCACCTAAACTAGTGGCTAAGTTTACCATTTATAATTTCAAAAGTTAGACACTGGCCCAAACGTGTGATGCATGTAGAGTAAGTCGCCACCTTATCAATTAATTTTAATTTTTTTTTTACTCGGTCGTACTTAGTTAGCCACGAGGCTTTCTTTGTGGCTTACTAAGTATGTCTGGCTTTTACTCTGAAAACTTTGGCTTTTTGGCTCGCCTTTATGCCCAGTGAAGTAGAAAAGTGCTACTTCACTGGGCATAAAGGCGCGCAGAGCTCCAGCCTTAATACGTGGTTTAAAACTACAAACTAAGCAACCTGCGCAAGAATGCTCACCCTGTGGGGCTTAGACCTCGGCTCAGAGCGGTCGCTGGCGATAAGATTAGATTTTTTAGGGGAGTTTTGTGCAACTGTCGCTCTACTTTAAAGTTCGCGGGCCTCTCGGACATCGGGTCTATGAGGGCATCGGAGGGAAATCGTCACCTTAGTCCTCAACCAACAAGTACTGAAAACACGTGACTAAAAATACTTTAGTCACGTGTACTTTAGTCAAACATATGATTACAAGTCAGTAATAAATATTTGAATATTCGGTAGGCATATAAATTAAAACTATACAACAACCGTAAAGTTTAAAAAGATTAGATTATAATTCTACAATATATAAAGGCTGACAATTCGATTACAATCAAAGTCTTCTATAAACAGTAAGTACTTAATTTTGTTTATAATAAATAAATAAATAAAACGACATTGAATTTAAAATAAATATGTAAATGGAACCTCAAAGTATTAAAATTTTAACAGATTTTGCAATAATAGTTCATGAAATATGTAATATGTTCATCATCAGCTCGTACAACCTCCACTGCTGAACATGGGCCATGGGTTTTGCCATAGTCACCACGCTTGGCAGGCGGATTGGTCACCGCAGTATTACGTTGTAATACACAGGGAAACGCTGCTACCCGTTCCCTGATATACACTTGTTATAGATGATAACAATCGGAACCAACGGCTTAACGTGCTTTCCGAGGCACGGAGGGTAGTCAACCAACCAGACCCGGAAAGAAATCTTAGAATTTACACAAAGATTTCTTGTCCGGTGTGGGGATCAAACTCACGACCTCCGAGACTTAAAGGAAGTCAAATACCGCTACGCTACGGAGGTTTTTGTTATATGTTAGTCTTCCTATTTTATTTACTATGTTGTTTTTAAAAACCTAAGTTAAACATACAAATTGATTATTATTGAATAAATTAAATCATTGGTATTGTTTTATAGATCCATCACAATGAAATTCTTCTTGGCCATCGCCCTCATCGCCACCGTGGCTTCGGCCGCGTACATCAAGCCCGCTGGCGTGACCAGTGAGGTCGCCGAGGTCCAGGAGATCATCGCCGCCATCAACAGCCCCAGCACTGACCCCGCCACCGCCGCCGCCCTGGAACAGATGCTGTGGGATGTCCTCGGAATTGAGCCCGTCGCCGTCGGACCCGCTATCGTCGAGAGCCAGCCCGAGCCCGTCGCCGTTGGACCCGCTATCGTCGAGACCCAGCCCGAGCCCGTCGCTGTTGGCCCCGCCATCGTCGATGCTATCTCTGCTGAGCCCATCTCCGTCGGACCCGCTATGATTGACTTCCCCATGCCCGACGGTGGCGCTCTCACCACTCCCGTTGCCGCAGTTGAAGCTTCTCCCGCTGTCGTGCCTGCCTCCCCTGTTTCCATTGAGCACGGTACTGCTGCTGAGGCCTCAAGCGTTGCTTCCCTGGTCCAGATCATCGTGAACATCAACCAGGCCTCCGCTGAAGTCGCCCCTGTCGCCCCCGTCGCCGCTGTTGAAGCCGCTGTTGAAGCCGCTCAGCCCGTGCAAGTTGTTGAGAGCGCTCCCGTCGCCCCCGTCCAGGTTGTTGAGGCCGCTCCCGTCGCCCCCGTCCAGGTTGTTGAGGCTGCTCCCGTCGCCCCCGTCCAAGTCGTTGAGGCCGCTCCCGTCTCCCCCGTCCAGGTTGTTGAGGCCGCCCCTGTCCAGGTTGTTGAGGTCGCCCCCGTACAGGTCGTTGAGACCGCCCCCGTCGCCGTGGAGCCCGTCATCATCGGAACTCCCGTCATCGCCGCTCCCATTGTTGCGGAGCCCGTGATCATCGGTACTCCCATCATCGCTGCCCCCGCCGTCACCCTCCCCGAGGAGCTCAACTAAGGATAGTATTATGCCTATTGACTGAATTGAATTGTAAATAAATGGAATGAAATCAGATATTTACATTTTTTTGTTTTAATTATCTGTTTATTTTACGAATGACACTATGGAGTAGGTATATGTTTAGTAGAGTTAGACCAACCTTGTGTGCTTTCGAATAGTTCGAAGTAATAATACCCAACTTAATCCACTAATAACTAAAGATAGCCAGAGTGCATGTCAACTTAAGCACGAATTCATGTCGATGGTAGGCAGTATAGGTACCGGGTTTGAGTATGCATATGAACATTCATAATAATATCTTTCCAACTAATTTCGGCCTTGTCGGCCAAGCTTGAGGGAAAAGGGTAAGGTAAGTACGTATGTACGTAAATAAGTACAGGCACTTTCTTCCGTCTCAAAATAAGCTGTGATACTGACACGATTGATGACAAACGACGGGAGTGACTTTACTATAGGCTCTGAAAAATGAGCGAAACATCACAAACTTCCAGATTCAGGAATCAGCATCATCATCATCAACAGCCTGTTTACGTCCACAGCTGAACATGGGCCTCCTCTTAACAGACCTCGGCAAGCCAGGATCGTAACGGATGTTGTCATAATCACCACGCTTGCCAGACAGTTTTGTGATCGCAGTAAGATGTAATCAGCCATATGTCCCTTAGTCGACTTTTACGAAACCCATGAGTGAGGAAATGTTGTGAGGGAGGAAATGTTGTGGTCTATTCTAAGCCGGAAACCACACGGCAAGATTCAGGAATGGTAGTCCTTTTTAAGTAGGTCTATACTTTATGTATATCATAAAATTGTGGTAGCCTCTCCATAAAGGCATCATCTGAAGAAGTAAAAACGAACTTCCCGTGGTACTACTGAATCACTTGGCAGTACTACGGAGTATTTTTTTACCCATTGTACTACTGGTAGTACTACCGGTAGTACCACGGGCAATAAACGAAATATCAGACCTGTCTGAAATCTTGTACAATGACAGATAGAGCTAATACGACGCTTGTTACCAATTATCAATGAATATCACCTTAAATTATTTATATTATTCTGATATTTAGCAAAGTAGATAAGTGCAGTGGAACGAACGAAAAGCGAAATTGATTTGTTCGATGGGGCGCCGTCGTGTCGCTTTTGACGTATCAATGCAGCCTCGGCCATAGATGGTAAAAGGTGTTCCACAATTGTTTGCACGATCAGAATTCATTTCACACAATATGAATCCAAAGATATTAGAGAAAACTTGATGTCTCTAGTATTTTTAGTAGGTACAGTCAACAAAAGAGATAGAGGTTTACACACTGTCAAACGCATTTTCAATTAATATGTACACGTTTATGAAACAGTTTACTGTTATGTTTGTTTGTATTAACAGCGAATTCTTCACCCATAAAGATTTATTAGCTGTCGTAGTGACAAAATCATATTTATTTACATTATTTGATACTGACGGTGTAAACCTATCTCATTTGTTGACTGTACATGTGCAAACCGATAGACCCATATTTCTAAAAGCAAAAAGCATGGAATAGTGACTGACCTACACCTAATTAATGAACAGACAGTTTTCCTGATCTCCTTGAGAGTTAACTAGGACCCAAATCTATGTGCGTAATGAATTTGGACAGTAAAAATATTATAAACTATACAGACAATACCATCATTATAATTTAATTATTCATTTGGGCATTGTCTCCTATAAACCTCACTCAAAGCGTTATAATGAAATAATGACATTTATTCAGCACTTACATTCACTTGTACTTGTCAAAATTACACTGTGTAAGACTAACAAAAAAATAATAATAACACTTAAGTAGCTAAAAACAATGTTAACAAATTTATTAATCCGTCTGTCGTGCAAATGACAATTGCTCACATTATTGTAAGATGCCTTAAAGGTAACAGGTACAAAATTAACATACAAGATTCCGGCCAAGGTCTAAGCGACATCTACCTGAGGGCACCAATTTTTTTTTTTTTTTTTTCTTATCCTAGTTAAAATGCATTAACGCATTCCCACCGCCGCTGCAGCGTATTCGCGCGCTGGCGGTGGGATATGTGGGACCCGCCCTCTCCATAGCGTGGTATGTTAAACTCACACCACTAAAACCTCCCGGACACTCCTTCGATCCGCCGTTGGCGGGGGCCGGGTGAGCAATCCGGCCCCCCGACGGCACCCGCAGCCAATATGGTACCGTGGGATCTCCGGGGCCACACTTACAGTGGCCCATTTGCCCAATTATAGGGAGTGTAGAGGCGTCCCTACTCCTCATGGGTCATCCTCGAAGGGAGCGGGGCCCATGTCCCCCACTCCCCGAGTTCGAGCCTAGGGCGGTAGGCGGCGGGTTTCGTTCGGCCCGCCGCCGACGGCCAACACGCCGTCTGCGAAGCAGGTGGGCGGAGGGATCTACTTACCTGAGGGCACCCTTATGGGTAATGCTTGAATAAAATCTTACTAACGCTCAAAATCAAAATGAACTTAAATAATAACGGCAACGGTGACGCAGGGGTTACGGTAGTTGCATCTGAGACTTAGTGTTCTGGGTTCAATTCCCACCCGGTACAATCTATACTAATATTTAAAGCTGAAGAGTACGTTTGCTTAAACGCGCTAATCTCAAGAACTGCTGGTCCAATTTGAAAATTTATTTCAGTTTTATATAGCATATTCGTAGAAAAAGACTACAGGCTATATTTTATCATACATTTTCTACGGCATCAGAAGCTACACGGGTGAAACCGGGCGGTAAGCTAGTTATTTAAATGTAACTAACCAAGCTACGAACACGTCACGCGTTCCCCCTTTATTTTCGGCCATACATTTATGCAGCCAGGCACGGGGCTTCTGCTACTTCACCGTGCATAAAGGTGAGCAGAATTTCTGCCTTATTAAATGGTTTATGAATCACAAACTAAGCAACCTACGCAAGAGGGCACTACCTGTTGTGGGTTATGGACCTCGACTTAGGGCGGTCACTGACGGAGGGATTGAGGGATTATGACATTTGGTCTTCTTTGCGGAGTGTTGTGCAACTGTCGCTCTACGTTATAGTTTGCGGTTATCTTGAACTTCGGGACGACGAGAGCATCGGAACACCCACTACCGCCGCCATCATGCGCTTGACACATTTAGCCATGTTTTAACACTGTCGGCTCCCCGTAGGAAACTTTTTTCTAAAAAGTCTAATACTACATTTCAATAGAAATATTGGATTTAAATCGTCCCTATTTGAAAAATAACATATCACAATATTTTATTTTATTTTGTAATTACAAAATACTTTATTTTACATTGAGATAGGATCGATTTTATCCCAAGCATTAGAAATTTAATAATAAGTCTTGCCTTAATTGATATCATAAATTTGGCTTTAATAGTCATTTTAAACTTGTTTATAGACAATTATCTTATACTATTACTATTTTTCCCGTTCCCTGATATACGATCATTGAAGATCATTGTTATAACAATCAGGACCAACGGCTTAACATGCTTTACGGACTGCCCACCATGCGAGGCACGGTGGGCAGTCCCTCAACCAACCAGACCCAGAAAGAAATCTTAGAATTTACACAAAGATTTCTTGTAGGAATCGAACCCACGACCTCCGAGATTTAGCAAGCCAAATACCGCTCCGCTACTGAGGTGTGAAGTAAAAGTAAAAAGATGAAGAAATCAATATCGCTTAAACATTATCATACACAGAAAATTTACTAACGGTAGTAAAGATATGAAAAGTATAAAAAACTTTTTATCTTTATGAAGATCACCTAATAACCTTCACAGTCCAGCGACGATCTACTTAAGGAGAGAAACGAGTTAGACAGCTCTCCGGCTTCATGGAGAGATTGTATTCGTAATGGTGGCAGGGTAATTACGATGAGACCCCCCTTTATAAAACGATGGCACGTTACCCGAGTGATGAGAAAGAAATCCCCCAGCTGCACCACCAAATGCCATGCTAGGGGACTTGGATCCCCGATAGCATAACATTCGGTATGGCTGCTTCCGATGCCCTCGTAGACCCCAAAGTCCGAAAGGCCCGCAAACTGTAACGTAGAGCGACAGTAGAACAAAAGTCCACTAAAAATCCAACGTCATAATCCAGGTCCATGTCCCACAGGAGACGCCCTCTTGCGCAGGTTGCTTAGTTTGTAGTTTTTAAGCAATTTATTTAGGTTGGAGCTTTGCTCGACTTTATGTTCGGTGAAGTAGCAAAAGCTTTCTGGCTAACTATATAATTTCTGTCGGAAAAAACAAAAGAAATCGGTATGGCTGAACCGATTTTTCTAGCAAGAATCATTGGGTCTAGTGGGCTGAAGTAGTCCAACCAAGGAGACCCAAGATGTTAAAGGCGTGTCCGTGGTTTTGAAACAATTATTGCTTTACGACTTATCAATCTATAGCGAATCTACTTGTACCTATACCTTTAATAAGACTGGAGTACTGCTCGCCTTTATGCCCAGTGAAGTAGGTAACACGGACATATGTAGTTAGCCCCGTAGCGAACTACAGATGTTCCTTCAAATTCGTAACAAAGACCATTTAAAATAATAAGAATTTTAAAGAGAGTGTTACGGTTGATGTTAACTGCCTTTAGCGATGATACCTACAGGAGCAAAAAACTAAAATAAAAAACCATGAATTCAAAACAGGAGAAAAAATACCCATCAGATTTTATAATGCTACGTTCTGATTTTACCACGAAGATAAATCTTATCATTGATGCAGAGTGTGTACTAAACACATCGCTAAGGTTTATTTTCTATTTAAATAAATATATCATTGTGATTATATCTTTCTTATCTAGTGCAGGAATCGAAATTACAGCCTCCGGCGCTTTAAAGCAAGACTTAGGCCTTTATTTAAACTTGTTAAAGGCAAGTTATCTAGTTATAGCATTTTTCAAATATATTGGATGATTCTGTTCTGCTCTAAGTTTCATATTAATTTATTAGGGATATATAAACTTTACACCCATAAGTATTTTGTAGCAAGATTTCTTCATAAATGTTAGAGTCATTTCTTTTTCATTTTTATTTTTTACTTAATATAAACGCACGAAGACAGGAAGTGGTAGTGGTAAGAGAAGTTAATGGTTATTGAAAGACCATGAGGCCGATCACCTACATTGTTTTCTTTTTTTTTTCGTCCGGGGGAAAATGCATTTACGCATTCCCACCGCCGCTGCAGCGTATATATGTGGGACGCGCCCTCTCCATAGCGTGGTTTGCTAAACTCATACCACGAGGAGAGCATTCTACACCACTAAAACCCCCGCGGACACTCCTTCGATCCGCCGTAGGCGGGGGCCGGGTACGCATAAGCAATCCGGCCCCCGATCACCAACCCTGGTGGTCCAACCATCGGCGCGGCGTTGAGAAAAGCCTGAAATAGAATTGAGTAGACGCAGTTCGTCACCGATTCCGTGAAGAAGTTTCAAACATTTGAGATCTGTCTTACATAAAACTACAAAAACACGAAGAAAAAGAAAATAAATAATATACTTAAATAGAAAATAAATAATGTACTTAAACTTAAGTTCAGCTAAACGAATCCTGACTCTAGTTTACGAGTACCGTATCTTATAAACAATAAGGAATTTACGTCACGAAACTATCTAATAAAAGGTGTAAATTGATTATTTTCTTATCCTACAAATGTGTCATAAAATAGTGGAAGCGGTATAATCTAGTATTATCATAAATTATTATATATACATTATATGATTGCTATCAAAATTCAAGATACTACAAAGTATAAAAGCTTACAAAAAATGTAGATCGGCACAGTCTTGTTACTAAATGTGAGTATATTTTGGAATTTAATTAACATACCATTAAAATTAGTTAATTTTTTTTTATTACTCCCTTATATTTTCACAGATCCATCACGATGAAATTCTTCTTGGCCATCGCCCTCATCGCTACCGTGGCTTCGGCCGCGTACATCAAGCCCGCTGGTGTGACCAGTGAGGTCGCCGAGGTCCAGGAGATCATCGCCGCCATCAACAGCCCCAGCACCGACCCCGCCACCGCCGCCGCCCTGGAACAGATGCTGTGGGACGTCCTCGGAATTGAGCCCGTCGCCGTCGGACCCGCTATCGTCGAGAGCCAGCCCGAGCCCGTCGCCGTTGGACCCGCTATCGTCGAGACCCAGCCCGAGCCCGTCGCTGTTGGCCCCGCCATCGTCGACGCTATCTCTGCTGAGCCCATCTCCGTCGGACCCGCTATGATTGACTTCCCCATGCCCGACGGTGGCGCTCTCTCCACCCCCGTTGAAGCCGCTCCCGTAGTCGCTGCCCCCGCCGCTGTTGCCGCCGCCGCCTCTGCTCCCCTCGTCCAGATCATCCTGAACATCAACGAGGTTTCCGCTGAAGTCGTTCCTATTGCCCCCGTTGCTGCTGTTGAAGCCGTTCAGCCCGTGCAAGTAGTGGAGAGCGCTCCCGTCGCCCCCGTCCAGGTTGTTGAGGCCGCTCCCGTCGCCCCCGTTCAGGTTGTTGAGGCCGCTCCCGTCGCTCCCGTCCAAGTTGTTGAGGCCGCCCCCGTCGCCCCCGTCCAGGTTGTTGAGGCCGCTCCCGTCGCCCCCGTCCAGGTTGTTGAGGCCGCCCCCGTCCAGGTTGTTGAGGTTGCCCCCGTGCAGGTCGTTGAAACCGCCCCCGTCGCCGTGGAGCCCGTCATCATCGGAACTCCCGTGATCGCCGCTCCCATTGTTGCGGAGCCCGTCATCATCGGCACCCCCATCATTGCCGCCCCCGCCGTCACCCTCCCCGAAGAACTCAACTGAAAAATTTCTCAATTTCTCAGTATAACATCTTACTTTAAGTCTTTTATTGTATTACGAATGTGATAAATATACTAAGCACTACTTACAACAAGGGGTATTCTTTTATTTTATTATGTTGTTAAATGATGTTTGATATAGGTAAGGATTTCGAGCATTGAAACTCGACTAAGTCAGTGTTTTGCTCATAAAAAAATATGTAATTTAAACATCCTATCTTTACTGAAATTTAATCGTAAATCGAAAATAATGAAATCTTCTTCTATCGGGCAATACTTAATCTTTGTTTACTATTTTTTGCTTCAGTAATTTGTAGTGTAGTAATTTGTATCATTAATTAATTAATCATCAATCTGCGACATTTTAGTCAAGTCAAAGAAATTCGGTGACCTTAATTTGATTTTTAATTATTTTTTTTATGCTATTTGCCTTCTTGGTATATATTTTCTTGTGATAATTGAAATCAAATACATCTCTATAGTATCTTTTACGGAATTCGGTCTCATTACAAAGGGATTGCCGGATAGCGGATAAGCAGTTAACGCATAAGATAGATCAAATACTTACACTTTTTCAGTTCTGTTAGGTCCTTGACCGAAAGCTAAACTTTAGAGCGCATGTAGAAACAGTTCGTGCACGGGCTTCACATACGCCTAGTCGACTACACTGTCTTTTAAATTCACGCAGTAGACTATCACTTGATAACAAGGTTAGGATTTATACCACGTGTATACGGCCGATTATGACGTACGCGAGCACCGTATTCGCTCATACAGCGTCTAGCAGTTTGTACCGCTTACAAAATGTCGAAAGTAGATTCACTCGACGTGCCACCGGGGCACCGTGGTTCATTCGTAATCGCAACTTGCATTCTGATCTCCAACTGCCTTCCATCAAGCAGTGGATGAAAGAGGCGTCGGAACGCTTCTTTGAATCCGCGGCTCTAAACCCAAACCCGTTGGTCCGTGCGAGAAAAAAATAAAAGAAGTTATGTTTGTGGTTCTGGTCCTTAATGTGAGCTGGATAAATTTTGACAACCGATTTAGTTACCATGGCTAAGTCAGGTAATACATTCGTGACTTAAATTTAAATCCGACCTACCAAAAATTAAGTAATAGTAAAAAAAATAGGCGACAGCACTGTAATAATTATTTTCCCAGAAATGTATAAATGAAATGTGAATATACCTATATAAATATGTTTGTTGTGATTTTTATAAAGTTATGCCACTCTTGTACTCGGCTTATTGAATTATATGATTTCGCTATCGTACTGTCACACAACATATGAAATAAACAATATCTAACTTTAGTTTTGTACAAAAACAACGTTTGCATCATATCTTGAGCATTGATTGGTCCTCTATCAATCTTTATGTGCGGTAAAGGAGCAAATGCCTCCTGGCCTGGCTAACTACATAAAGTCCGTCCAAAAAAACCTCTGACGACTACTGGAAAGATTATTGGCGAACTTGGAGCAAAGATATTGACCGAAACTCAAATTACACAGAGCATGTGGAAGCCTATTTTTTTTTTTTTTTTTTTTTTTTGTTGTTGTCCGGGGGGAAATGCATTGACGCATTCCCACCACCGTTGCAGCGTATTTGCGCGCTGGCGGTGGGATATGTGGGACTCGCCCTCTCCATAGCGTGGTATGCTAAAGTCATGCCACGAGGAGAGGACCCTACACCACTAAAACCCCCCGGACACTCCTTCGATCCGCCGTTGGCGGGGGTCGGGTACGCATGAGCAATCCGGCCCTCCGACGGCACCCGCGGCCAATATGGTACCGCGGGATCTCCAGGGCCACACTTACAGTGGCCCATTTGCCCAATTATAGGGACGCCCGGAGTGTAGAGGCGTCCCTACTCCTCATGGGTCAGCCTCGAAGGGAGCGGGGCCCATGTTCCCCACTCCCCAAGGCCGAGCCTAGGGTGGTAGGCGGCGGGTTTCGGCCCGCCGCCGACGGCCAACACGCCGTCTGCGAAGCGGGTGGGCAGAGGGATCTACTTCCCTCTCCCGCTCCGCGGCCTCCTTCTGTGACATAACTTGTCTACAGAAGGAGGCAACCGCCTCCCACGACCTCTCGCTTTGAACCATCTTCGAAATGATGGTCGGCAGCGAGAGGTCGTCTCCCACCTCGCCAACGAGCTCCTCCCGCTCGTTGGCCCACGCCGGACACTCCACCACCGTGTGCTGCGCCGTATCGTTTGCACAGTCACAGTGGTGACAGCGAGTGTCCGGCTCTCTCTGCGCCACGTTGCACAGGTAGTGGCCGAAGCAGCCATGGCCTGTTACTACCTGTGCAACGTGGTAGGTGACGTCACCGTGACGACGACCGGCCCACTTTTTTAGATGGGGCCGAATCGCCTCCACCGTACGCAATCCGCTCCGCGGCGCGGCCTCTAGCCGCTCCTGCCATTTCCGGAGGGTTTGGCGACGGATCTCAGTCCGCCACCGTGCAACGCCCTCCGGGAAGGGGTCGCGGCCAGAACGCGCCCCCTCACACCTCCGCCGGTACGCGGTGGCCAAAACCTCCGCCTCCAGGTCCCACGGAGGGGACCCCGCAAGGAGGCAGGCCGCGTCAAACGCGACCGTGCGGTAGGCGCGGGACGCCCTGATGGCCATCACCCGCTGTGGACGTCGCAGCAGGGCTTTGTTTCGCCTCTTCAGGGCGTCGACCCAAATGGGGGCGCCGTAGAGCGCCATGGAGCGGATCACACCGGCGTACAGTTTGCGGCAGGTGCTCCCGGGTCTGCCGAGATTCGGCAAAAGCCGGCCAAGAGCACCCGCCGCCGCCACCAGCTTTGGGGCCAGCCGCTGGAAGTGGGCCCCGAAGCTCCATCTGCTGTCGAGGACTATGCCTAGATATCGCATACTGTCCCCGACAGCAATGGATTCGCCACCCACTATGAGGTGGGCGCCTACAGGTGGCGCTCGCCGAGGCCCATGAAAACAAAGGGCCTCGGTTTTACCGAGCGCCACCTGCAGGCCCAAACGGCGTATACGGGCGACCATCTGTGCCACGGCTGCTGTGGCCAAAATGGTCGCATGCCGATGATCAGGCGCGCGGGCGGTCACCAGTGTGTCGTCAGCGTACGCTATCACGCTGACCCCCCGGAGACCGCGCATCCGCAGCGCCCAATCAAACCCGATGTTCCACAGGAGCGGCCCCAATACCGACCCCTGTGGAACACCGCGCGAGACCGTCCTCCGGCCAATTTCGCCACCGGACGTCGGGTACACCACCTCCCTGCTTTGGAGGTAGTGCCCCACCAGAGCCCGGAGGTACCTGGGCACCCCATGGTGCCTGAGGCCCTCCTCAATGCACGCCCAGGGGAGGGTGTTGAATGCGTTGCGGATGTCCAACGACACCGCTAACAACACTTCTCCCCGGCTGGTCGCCTCCTGCGAGAGTTCCCGCACCCTCGCGATCGCGTCTATGGTCGACCGACCCTGGCGGAACCCGTATTGGTCGTGGACCAGTACCTGTACGTGGGTACAGGTCGGGACCGACCCTACCAAGATGTGTGGTGAGGCGAGACGCGACCACCCTCTCCATCAGCTTGCCCAACTCGTTCAAGAGAACGATTGGGCGGTAAGCCGATGGAGACTCCGCCGGTCGCCCGTCCTTACGGAGAAGGACGAGTAGACCGGGCTTCCAGGGTGCGGGAAAGCGACCCTGCCGAAGGCACGCATTGAAGAGGGCGAGCACCCTGGGCTCCAACTCCTCCATGGCGAGTGCCCAGACGCGTCCAGGCACTCCGTCCGGCCCGGGGGCGGTGTTTTTTATGGCCATTTTTGCCACCGCCGCCCCCAGCATGTGGAAGCCTGCCGTACGACTGCACATTGTATGTATAGTATAAAATCGCGATTTTTTTTTTTTAAATGACGGGCTCTCATGGCTTTTTTTAAAGGAAGCTACGCAAAAAATATAATTATGTTACCGGAAAATAATAAGAAACGTAAGTTAGTTCTGGTTATTTGAACCAGAACTAACTTACGATTATATTTTTTGCGTAGCATTAAAAATTACTGATTATAATGACTTTGAACTTATCTGAGGGATGCCCATTCGTACAACCAATCAAAAAAGATTACGTGGGATAGGTGTAATGTTTCGTTTCTATAGTAATACTGATGGCAAATCGTACCTACTGCCAATTCTTAGTAACGACAACAAAATAACAGTGTATTTCTGTCTTTTAATAGTATGGATTTTGGAACTTGACATTAAAAGTTGGAAATTTAGGAATCTTAAACCTGGAGAAATATATCAGCATTTTACAAATATCCAAGTTGCCTCTACAATACAAAATTGGTTAAAGTGACTCCTGTTAAAGACTACATAAATAAAAAAATATATTTTAAGTAGTTGAAATTGGGTAAAAATGTGATGAAGCAAAAAAAAAATAGAAGTTTGTATTATTATTGTATTGTTTACATGTAATATTACATTTAATCGATACAACAAGTAATTAATATATAGTCCTTCTTAGTTGAGCTCCTCGGGGAGGGTGACGGCGGGGGCGGCGATGATGGGAGTTCCGATGATGACGGGCTCCGCAACAATGGGAGCGGCGATCACGGGAGTTCCGATGATGACGGGCTCCACAGCGACGGGGGCGGTCTCAACGACCTGCACGGGGGCAACCTCAACAACCTGGACGGGGGCGGCCTCAACAACCTGGACGGGAGCGACGGGAGCGGCTTCCACGACCTGGACGGGGGCGACGGGAGCGGCCTCAACAACCTGGACGGGGGCGACGGGAGCGGCCTCAACAACCTGGACGGGGGTGACGGGAGCGGCCTCAACAACCTGGACGGGGGCGACAGGGGCGCTCTCAACAACCTGCACGGGCTGAGCGGCTTCAACAGCGGCTTCAACAGCGGCGACGGGGGCGACAGGGGCGACGTCAGCGGAGGCCTGGTTGATATTCACGATGATCTGGACCAGGGAAGCAACGCTTGAGGCCTCAGCAGCAGTACCGTGCTCAATGGAAACAGGGGAGGTAGGCACGACAGCGGGAGAAGCTTCAACTGCGGCAACGGGAGTGGTGAGAGCGCCACCGTCGGGCATGGGGAAGTCAATCATAGCGGGTCCGACGGATATGGGCTCAGCAGAGATAGCGTCGACGAAGGCGGGGCCAACAGCGACGGGCTCGGGCTGGGTCTCGACGATAGCGGGTCCAACGGCGACGGGCTCGGGCTGGCTCTCGACGATAGCGGGTCCGACGGCGACGGGCTCAATTCCGAGGACATCCCACAGCATCTGTTCCAGGGCGGCGGCGGTGGCGGGGTCGGTGCTGGGGCTGTTGATGGCGGCGATGATCTCCTGGACCTCGGCGACCTCACTGGTCACGCCAGCGGGCTTGATGTACGCGGCCGAAGCCACGGTAGCGAGGAGGGCGATGGCCAAGAAGAATTTCATCGTGATGGAACTGTAATGGAGATCAAATATTAATGAAAATGGTTATATTGATACCTTCAATCTTGAACATTATGTACAATTTGGAGAATTATTGATAGAAAAAAAAAATCATTTAATATTTATTTGTCGGACAATAAAATATTGTTATTCAAACTTAATTTATGAGTCTATTGCTAAACATAGTTTTTCGCATATACCTATAGCCAGTCTCTAACATAGACTTGTAAGACACACTAGTGAAAGCTAGATAATCGATAAAAGTGATGAATTTATAATGACAATGCCATCACTGCTGTTTATGCACTATTATTCTTCTATCATGGGATCCGAGTTTTCGAGTTGATATGTATACTTATATCAATTTAAATTATAATTCTACAAAATATTTAAAAAACAATGAAGACTTACTGAATTTTACCCGTAAACAGGACTATGATTGAAAATAATTTGGTAGCCTTTTTATATTCATTTAATACAATCTTATCTTCAGAAACCTTATTGCTGTAGTATAAATGTAAAATAAAGATTACAGTAGGTACTATTGTTTAGATGTTTTGTATTGATTATATTTATTGATCTAACCTTTTTAGTCTAGCCGCTAGTACCTACCTGTTAAGATTTTAGGTAAAAATTGTAATGAGGCCACAATTTCAGCGAGGAAATTTATAAGATTAAATTATTATGTTTAAGAAAATGATTTGGTTTATAAAGTTTAATCAGTAGTTAAGTATCTTAAAAGTTAAAAGTTTTTAAATGAAGCTAATAGTTTGGTTAAAAACATCATTCTGATGTCGACAGCAATTATACAATGAAAAGTAGTTAATTTAAATTAAAACTAACTTATAAAATACTAACCATTCTAAGTCTATAACTACATGGAAAGATTCCCAGAATGCTGGCAGCATTGCTCACAAGTTTTTATTCTTATAAAATCTAAAAACCAAATCGAAGCCATAACTACTGTGGTGGTTACCTGAGTCTCAAAAGCATGTTAACCTGCGCCTGATCTTTTACCGATCGGGTCCACCATAAAAGCATCGAGAGCATTCGTGTTAGCCCTAAGCCCCTACACTTATGCACTATAATATCTATATCCTGCATAGATGGCCAATCTCCTTGGAGTTTCGCCACCATACATTCATACACAATACTAGATCTAAAGAGCGACTATTTGTTATAAGTTTTTAACTGATTAGCTTAAGCTGAGATGTGGTACTCTTTGCCGACGTCTGTGTATCCTGATGGATATATAATCTTCAAGTCAAAAGTTAATAAGCATTTGCTTAACCAGCGTTTTTGAAAACAACGAATTATATTTTTTTAATGGCTATACACAAAATGTACAGCCATTTTCGGCGTTCAAAGGCACAGACTGAAAAATATTTTTCAAATTTAATTTGTATAGGTATATTTTAGTTTTATCAACTGTTTTTTTTTATATCTAGGTTCCTTATGAAACTATCCTTAGATATGTATTATGATGCTGACAGAAATAAACATCATTGTAGCATTATTTGCTATGAGCCAACAAGCCCATTGTGACTAGTGATTGGTAGTAAAGAAAAATTAAGGTTATCAATCTTAAACCAAGAAATAGTAATATTAGAATGGTTATACCCAAGTGACAACAAAATGGATTACCATTAAAATGATTACCATAAAATTAAATAATATTATGTGTGTATGTGATTCTTTATTTTTATTGAGAAATTTATATTTACGAAATGCTTACAAGTATATGTACTACTTCCATAGAAAAAATACATAATATACAATTAAAAGTAGCTAATTTAAAATAAAAAAGAATGCTGCCAGCATTACCCCGTTGAATGGCAATGCTTACCTGCTGTGCAATATGTAATTGATTAAAAAAGTGAGATTAATAAATTTAGTCGAAGTAATGCTGATCTTTACCGATAGATGGCATTAAAGTTAAGTAAGGAGAATATTTTAAGGGATTAATAAAGTTTGATAATTGGCAGGGTTCCAGCGTAGCCGAATTGGTTAAGGCATTAGGAGCTAAACCTAAGATGCAGGTTCGAGTCCTGCCGGTGGTCTAAACTTATCAATCTTAATTTTGAAATTGATTAAGCGGTAAACCGCTTAATAAATACCGCGTAAAGTATTCAAAAATTTAAAAATATTAATTGGCTCATATTTGTCTTGCTTATCTGTAGACCTCTTCTTCTCTCCCTGAACGGATGACGTAGTAGGAATACGTTTCCTAATCACTAGCAAACAATTAGCATTATTTTCAACTGACTTCACAATGAGGAGGTTCTCAATTCGACTTCACTTTTTTTTGCTGAAGCTGTTGTAAATGTCAAGGAAACCGGGTCTCAAGAGATTATACATACTGATTAGTGGTTCCTTGGAAGATATTCTGAAACGAGAGTATATATTGTGGTGATCACGTCAGGATCTGATGACGGTTTACCAAAGGTATTTTTATTTTAGGTACTTTGAACGGAGGCGTTCTAACGTGAGGTTTTTTAATTTTAGAGATTTAAATACGTACACAGCTAGACAACCTAGTGACTAGGTAAATAATAACTAATCTAGTAATTAGTTATTAATTATTATTATCGGTGGGTTTATTTAACTCAGCTCTAGGCTGGATTAAACCACATTTACGGGTCGAAGACCAAGTAAATGTGGCGTGTGGTGAGTAGTTCTATGTTTGTGGTGTTTGTTCTTCTGTTTGCATGAACTTTCTTACTTACTTTATTCTACACGTGTTAAGTTGTGAGTTGTGTATATGTTGTGTATATTGTGAGTTATGTATGGTCTCAGGTCTAATAACTGAATGCTATGGTGTAGATGTTTAGGTATTACTCTAGTTGTAGATAGCACTATGGGTACAATATATACTTTATCTTGTTTCCAAATTATTTTTACTTCTTCTTTCAGGTCTGCGTATTTATATTTTTTTTCAGTTATAGTCTTTTGAATATTGTGAGTATTAGGAACTGCGATATTTTATTTATTTATTTATTATATCAATAAGGTAAGTGGTTTTATTTATTTTATCTATAAGTGCTATGTCAGGTCTATTGTAGTGGATGGTACGGTCTGTGAGGATGGCGCGATCATAATATAATTTGTGAATAGTATTTTCTAGGACTGTTTGTGGTGTATATTTGTTGTAGGGTGTGTAAGTGTTTTGTATGAGTTTATGTTTGTGTTCGCACACAAATATAAACTCATACAAAACAGTAGTCTCGCGACTAGTCTCGCGACTAGTCTCGCGACTTTGGTGAATTATGTTTGCGATTCGATTGTGTCTGTGGGTGTAGTCTGTCTGGGTGAGTGTTGTGCATCCTCCAGTTATATGTTGTATGGTTTCGGGTTGAGTGTGACATCTTCGGCATTTATCATCTGTCACTGTAGGATCTTTGATAATTTTGAATTTACCGTAGTTTTTAGTGTTTACTATTTGGGCTTGTATTAAAATTATGAAACTTTCCGTTTCCGGGAATAAGCTGCCTATTTTTAACCACCTATTTGATGCTGCTCTGTCTATATGCATTTGTTCCAAGTCTTATTATTATTATTATTTGTGATCAGGCAAGCAATTGTTTCAACTGGTAAGTGCCTGTATCCTGCTCTTCTCCACTAGATTCTATTGCAGCTGAGATGTTTGTCGAGTCTATTTTTGAAGTGGTTCACATATTGGGCTGAAATTACGCTTTCTGGGAGTTTATTCCACGCTTTGACTATTCTATTGTTTAAAAAGTGTTTATGATGGTTGTTGTGAGAGTAGGAATAGAATCTAGTGATTAGTTATTAATTACCTACTTAAGGATAGTATCATAAGGAATCGATATAAAAAAAAACAGTGGATAAAACTATAATATGCCCATCATATTTGTATAGAAAAATTAAATTTATTATTTTACACAAATGTCTTCACTACAGTAATCAATAGGAATGTGTGACGCTATCTCGTGTTCCCTTAATGATTATGATGATCCGACCGTTTACGGCCAGGGCAATTGTTTCATCTTTCCAGAAGCCTTTTCAAATATCCCAAATATTTTATTCCCATTTTTCTGTATTCAAACATACTTTTGGATTTTTCTTCAGAATTATATATTTTACGTTCACAATGGTTCAGCAAAAAATGAACACTCGATTTTAATTTCCTTAGGTAGGCGCCATAATAGGTATTCTTGCGCCATAATACTCTTACGTTATATGATGATGACGAAGAACCTTAAATATACTTTTACTTGTATGTTTGTAGTATTAAATGCAAGAATAAGTAACTAATTTTAGCCGTTTGTGATTCGGAGGTATTTTGTAAAGTAGGTACATAGGTAGCAACTAATTCAGTTGACCTGCGTTAGCGTGAATTCCTATGGGTACGACTTCGCTGTATGTTTACAAGTCTTTTTTGCTTAATATGTGTGAGCCTTATTAGAATTAATTTAACCCATTTTTCTAAAATTTGGATGATATGATTAAAACAAACACTTAAATATTTTGGACGATTATATTATTGTACCACATGCAACGTTACATTTAATAGATACAACAATAAATCAGAATATAATCCTTTTTAGTTGAGCTCCTCGGGGAGGGTGACGGCGGGGGCGGCGATGACGGGAGTTCCGATGATGACGGGTTCCGCAACAATGGGAGCGGCGATCACGGGAGTTCCGATGATGACGGGCTCCACAGCGACGGGGGCGGTCTCAACGACCTGCACGGGGGCAACCTCAACAACCTGGACGGGGGCGGCCTCAACAACCTGGACGGGAGCGACGGGAGCGGCTTCAACGACCTGGACGGGGGCGACGGGAGCGGCCTCAACAACCTGGACTGGGGCGACGGGAGCGGCCTCAACAACCTGGACGGGGGCGACGGGAGCGGCCTCAACAACCTGGACGGGGGCGACAGGGGCGCTCTCAACAACCTGCACGGGCTGAGCGGCTTCAACAGCGGCGACGGGGGCGACAGGGGCGACGTCAGCGGAGGCCTGGTTGATGTTCACGATGATCTGGACCAGGGAAGCAACGCTTGAGGCCTCAGCAGCAGTACCGTGCTCAATGGAAACAGGGGAGGCGGGCACGACAGCGGGAGAAGCTTCAACTGCGGCAACGGGAGTGGTGAGAGCGCCACCGTCGGGCATGGGGAAGTCAATCATAGCGGGTCCGACGGAGATGGGCTCAGCAGAGATAGAGTCGACGATGGCGGGGCCAACAGCGACGGGCTCGGGCTGAGTCTCGACCATAGCGGGTCCAACAGCGACGGGCTCGGGCTGGGTCTCGACGATAGCGGGTCCGACGGCGACGGGCTCGGGCTGGCTCTCGACGATAGCGGGTCCGACGGCGACGGGCTCAATTCCGAGGACATCCCACAGCATCTGTTCCAGGGCGGCGGCGGTGGCGGGGTCGGTGCTGGGGCTGTTGATGGCGGCGATGATCTCCTGGACCTCGGCGACCTCACTGGTCACGCCAGCGGGCTTTATGTACGCGGCCGAAGCCACGGTAGCGAGGAGGGCGATGGCCAAGAAGAATTTCATCGTGATGGAACTGTAAAGAATATGACATAATTAAAATAAAGGATTTCGCTGTTCGATTGGAGATCAAAACAGGTATGAAGCTAACTTTAAGGCTTAACTATAGCTATAGATTTAAAAAAAAATTAATCTCCAAGGTTTACGATTTGGCTGATTCCTGTTTTATTGTGTTCATAAAAAAAATCCCCGCGAAATGTTAAAATTTTATGACGAGCAACGTCGGTTACCGTCAGCTACTCAATATGACTTACTTTATGGACCCGTTTAACAGGATTATGATTAAAAGAAATTTGGTTGCCTTTTTATATTAAACGAAATATCACCTTATCTATTTAACTATACAATTTAGATTAATATTTATGATCTAACGACCGTACCTACTGTTTATGTATGAAGTGGGGTTAGTCTACTTTATAGGTAGGTTATGTATCCAATATAGAACTATAGTATAATTCATCCGGGAAGGTATGCATGACAGATGTCAATGAGACCTTTTAGAGATGGGTTACCGTGCTTTTAAAACTATGATATTATGTGCCGATTGGCTCATTTTTATGTACGCCTACTCCACGATGGACCGACGCGACGATCTAATAAAGATCGCAGGGAGTCAGTGGATGCAGGTCGCTAGCAATCATTCCCTGGATATCGATGAGGGAGGCCTATGTCCAGCAGTGGACTACAATCTGATATGATGATGATGAAATAAATAAATGTAGGCATTTATGGAAACTCGCAATAGGCGTGACCGACTCCATTCTCTTTTGATCGTTTTTTAAATTTTGATACATAAATGGCATAAAATTGTTAAACCGTGTTATGTAATCTTTCTATAACTTTTCACATATACCTAAGTTTGCTATTACGAATAATACTGGAATCATTTTTATACCTTTATTCAGCGCCAACATAAATAAAGTATAGAACGAAGATAAAATGTCTTAAGCGCCGTCTAATGATATCATGGTTAATTAGTAAATTATTTACGATAATGGGCTTTTTTTTACCTTTATATAGTCTTTGACATTCTGGATAAAGTATCTGATAAATAATTTGTGTTGAGAATATAATAATAAATACTTCATTATTTATTTTTTTATAAACTACTACAATTTCATTCTCAATCAACTCACATGTTTTTGCTCTCAAGCTATGTTTGTTCTCGATTGATTTTTATATCATAATAAATAATTATGTTTAGTCATTTTCAATTAAGTACCTACACTTAAAGAGAAAACCTACCCAATGAAATTTGGCAATTCTACTGTGTCATTAATGTTTCATTTCGATTCGACAAGAATCAAAACCTAAATGTCGCGGCTTTTCGAGAATATAGACCAGGGTACATAATTTTTGAAACCAAAAAAAATATAGTAGTATGAAACCCATTGGAAAAGGAAGAAAGTATAACAAAAATTAAAGGAAAAATAAATTACGGGCGATCTGAGGTTGGGAAGTGGTAAAGGGTGGGTTTTTAAGGGTAAAAAAAGGTTACTCTCAATTTCCGACAAAACTACAAGTCCTATGGAAAAATATTTTTTTTTTAGTTTCGTCGTAGCTTCCTTGTATAACAATTTTCCTCATCATTCGTAAACACTTGTACAGTCGACCTATGAGATAGGTTTACACATTATAAAACGCATTATAAATTTATATGTCCACTTTTATGAGAAGAGTTCACAGTTACCTATGTGTTTATTTTTTAAAGATTACTAGCAGAGTTTTACTTACTACTAGTATTCTTGTTAACCCCTCGTGCTAAGCTAAAATGCTTGTGTTACGAGTGGGTTCACGTCGGTAGTCCTATGGGTGGGTATCGAACCGGCTACCACCACAAGTCCGATGCCCTAGCTACGGCCGCTTTTGTACTCACTACACAGCTAGCACTGCACTCTTCACCAGTAGAGAGTTATCGGCTGTCGTACTGACATAAATATATTTATTTACATTAATAGAACGTAGTCGGTGTAATCACCTCTTATGGCACCATAAAAGAACCCAAAGAGTGCAGTGCTAGCTGTGTAGTGTGTACAAAAGCGGCCGTAGCTAGGGCATCGGACTTGTGGTGGTAGCCGGTTCGATCCCCACCCATAGGACTATCGACGTGAACCCACTCGTAACACAAGCATTTTAGCTTAGCACGAGGGGTTAACAAGAATACTAGTAGTAAGTAAAACTCTGCTAGTAATCTTTAAAAAATATACACATAGGTAACTGTGAACTCTTCTCATAAAAGTGGACATATAAATTTATAATGCGTTTTATAATGTGTAAACCTATCTCATAGGTCGACTGTACAAGTGCTTTACGAATGATGACGAAAATTGTTATACAAGGAAGCTACGACTTTAGATAAATATGATAACGAAACGATATTTCGTTCAATTTACAACGACTTATCAGTAGGTACATTTTCCTATCATTAAACTTCATTAATTCGGCGGCGGTTTGAATGGGCCATATAACAATAAAAGTATGATAAAATTAATAGTTATTAGATAAGGTCACAATGGTACCTCTAATGCTATTTTATTACTAATCCAATAAAATGATTATTGTATTCTGCTACGTAATTTGACTTTCCATTAAATTTCTTCTAATTAGTTCGTGGTTAAGTTTTCTTAGCAAAATGAAGAAATTTTAGTAGGTAAATGAGATTTCAAAGCGGCCGTAGCCTGATGGCTATACGGACGTCGGACTTGTGATCTTGAGGTCGCCGATGCGAACCCCACCCATTGCACTACCGACGTGAACGCACTCGTACACAAGCTGCATTAAACATGGCTTTGGCATTGATTTTTGTTAGAACAAATACAATATTTTATATATTTGTCGACACTATTGTTCAATGAATATGTATATGCGTACATAATAAATATTTCAAGTGACATGGTCGATTACAGAACGTGTATTTTTTGTTTCCTACAAATCCTTTAAATTAAAACACATTCTATATTTAGTCAGTTTTTTTTGTTTTATGGTCAACATTAGCACGAGGGGTTAACAAGAATACCTACTAGTAATCTGCAAAATTCTGCTAGTTTTCATTAAAAAAAGATGAAACGAGCTTAAATAAAAAGACGCTTGAATTGTCTTATAATATAGCTTATCGCATATTAAATAATGTTACATTGATGTGAATTCGGCGTCGCTTCCGAATGTATGTCTCCGGAACCTGGAATATAATAATTCTAGTTCATCAATCTGGAAAAAAGGCTGTACCAATTTATTTTTAAACCTCTTGTTAAAACATAAATTGGCATCAAGAGACATAGACTAAAGTATATATCTCTTGATACGCAGTTGAAAACGCTATTAGTAATTAAAAAACCCTTTCCTCGTGATAATTATACGAGGAAAGCTTAGCATCGTTATAGGCAAGTAAGTGTTTGTGAGAGATACCTAATGCAAAAAAACTGGTAAAGTGCGAGTCGGATTCGCGCACGAAGGGTTCCGTACCATTTTCAAGCGTCGACCTGTTGCTTTTATTAGTGTCGAGCAAACAGGGCAAAAAGAAAAAAAAGTTTGTTGTATGGGAGCCCCCCTTAAATATTTATTTTATTTTATTTTTATGTTGTATTGTTGCGGCAATACAAATACATCATCTGTGAAAATTTCAACTGTCTAGCTATCGCGGTTCTTGAGATACAGCCTGGTGACAGACAGCGAAGTCTTATTAATAGCATCCTTCGGGTACGGAAAGCTTTCGAAACAAATGCAAATGTATCAATTGAAAGGGCACGCTGGTTTTAAGCATACTAATCATCATGGCATTTTATGAGCATGTGTATATAGTTTTTTATGACACAGATATTTCTCTAGACTAAAATGGCTGACACTAATTATGTCACTATGTTTTTAATATTTGTGTATAAAATTACTAGCAGACTTTTGCAGTCTACTAGTATTCTTGGTAAGGGGCCGTTCAAGTATTACGTAAGCAGATTTATTACAATTATTTACCCCCCCATCCCCCTTGTCAGCAAAAGTAAGCAAAGCTCTTACCCCCTCCCCCATGCTTACGTAAACATTTTTCAATTAACTAACTTTTGTACATTTTGTACTTTCGTACTTGTATGAGATTTTTTTAAACTTTCAAACAGTTTTTGGTATAACTTGGATTTGTCTATTTGAAACGACATCTTATTTAAACATTAAACTTTGGCTAATGGAATCAACGGTAACACAAATGTTAACTTGCTTTGCTATGCTTACAATACGTCTACTCGCTATAGTATCCAAACGAAACAATACACTGACAGAGGAAATTTAGACAAGTGAATAACGCGCGGTAATTCCCCTACTCGGTTCTAAAGCGAGTGCCTAAACGTATGCATTATTTGCGGGAATCCCCGAAAATGCGTTTCGTTTTCAAGCAAAGACAATGTGAGGGTTGCCATTCGTGTAAAAAAGTAAATAACTACCGATGACGTAATCATCATCTAGACTCCCCTACCCCCCATGTCATCCAAAATAAGCAAAGCAAAGACCCCCCCGCCCCCCCATAGTGCTTACGTAATACTTGAACGGCCCCTAACTCTCGTTCTAAGCTAAATGCTTGTGTTACGAGTGGGTTCACGTCGGTAGTACAATGAGTGGGGTTCGTACCGGCGACCTCCAGATCACAAGTCCAACGCCCTAGCCATTGGTCTTTATTTTATATCCTTCTAGCCTAAAAATATACCATATTTGTTCCGTTCTTAACCACACAATAGTAGATTGTTTATCTAGGGAGCAAACAACTATTTTAAAGGCGAGAGTGTTTTTTTTAATCCAGAGCGGAGCGAGGGATTCTTAACTAGAATCCTGAGCGCAGCGAGGCATTAAAAGTATGTCACTCGAGCTTAAAATAGTGTTGCTCCCGAGGTGGACACTCTACTTTTTATCACCCTCTATGAGAAAATAAGTAAGTGCAACTTATGAACAAGAATTTATTTACGTAGGTACAATGAAGAACCATAAGACATAAAATATAATTTTCATCAACTTTTTTTAAATTTGGCGCGCTCGCAGTTTTTCAGCCAGTCACATATTCAATACATTGTTCCCGCATGGTTTGTGATTCACCTCTTTGCTGATTGAAAAATTATTAACAATATCCACATTCCAAATTCAAATCAATTTTGGTCCCTAAGGGATTAATGAGCTATTTTGGTCCCTGTTTACGAGGAATAAACTAGCTCTTTTTGAAAAGAAGTGATAAAAAAGCAATTTTAAAATGTTTCAACTAACTTTTACGGACTTATACCTACTTGAATTCATTAATAATAATAATTATCATATTACAACACAAAAAAGTAGAAATGAGGGTAATAATGATAAAGCAGTTATAGTCAATTGCTACTATGAATTTTATTATATTAAAATAAAATTTTATAGCCATTTTCGTTTGAAATTGATAAAATTCAGTATATAATGTTCATATTTTGGTAAGAAGGACATAGTTTCTATCTAGAACTACAAAAAATAAACAGGTAAGAATGTTAAATAGAGCTTAAAATATATCGTAGTATGTGTGAATGATTGGACTTTTTCCGATTTCATCATCAGCCCGTATAACGTCCACTGCTGAACATGGGCCTCCTCCCGAGGGAGGGTATTTGCCATAGTCACCACGCTTGGCAGGCGTGTTGGTGACCGCAGTATTATGTTGTACTACACAAGAAAACACTGCTGCCCGTTCCTTGTTATACGATTATTATAGATGATGATATAATAATCGGGATCAACGGCTTAACGTGCTTTCCGAGGCACGGAGGGTAGTCGCTCAACCAACCAGGCCCGGAAAGAAATCTTGGGATTTATACAAAGATTTCCTGTCCGGCGTGGGGATCGAACCCAAGACCTCCGAGATTCAAAGAGAGCCAAATACCGCTACGCTGCGGAGGCTGTCTAGAATAATATTTAGTCACTATTTCTGCTATAGTTATCAAAATCCATTCACATTATTAAAAAGATTTTTTTTTTCAGCAACCATGAAATTCTTAGTGCTCGCCGCTTTAATCTCCGTCGCCGTCGCTATGCCGACGAGCGGTCTGGTGCAACCCGTCGCGGCTGGAGCTGCTCCTGTCATGGCACCCGAACCCGAGCCTGTTGCTGTTGGACCTGTTATCATCGACTCTTATGAACCTGTCGCTGTTGGCCCCGCCGTCGTCGACTCTTATGAACCCGTCGCTGTCGGCCCCGCCATCGTCGACTCTATCTCTGCTGAGCCCATCTCCGTCGGACCCGCTATGATTGACTTCCCCGTTGAAGCCACTCCCGTGGTCGCTGCCCCCGCCGCTGTCGCTGCCACCGCCTCCGCTCCCCTCGTCCAAATCATCCTGAACATCAACCAGGCCTCCGCTGACGTCACCCCTGTCGCCCCCGTCGCCGCTGTTGAAGCCGCTGTTGAAGCCGCTCAGCCCGTGCATGTTGTTGAGAGCGCTCCCGTCGCCCCCGTCCAGGTTGTTGAGGCCGCTCCTGTCGCCCCCGTTCAGGTTGTTGAGGCCGCTCCCATCGCCCCCGTCCAAGTTGTTGAGGCCGCCCCCGTCGCCCCCGTCCAGGTTGTTGAGGCCGCTCCCGTCGCCCCCGTCCAGGTTGTTGAGGTCGCCCCCGTCCAGGTTGTTGAGGTCGCCCCCGTGCAGGTCGTTGAGACCGCCCCCGTCGCCGTGGAGCCCGTCATCATCGGAACTCCCGTCATCGCCGCTCCCATTGTTGCGGAGCCCGTCATCATCGGCACCCCCATCATCGCCGCCCCCGCCGTCACCCTCCCCGAGGAGCTCAACTAAAATACATTTTTAAAGGTGACTTTGTGATTGATTTTTGTTAGAACAAACACAATATTTTATATATTTGTCGACACTATTGTTAAATAACTATGTATATGCGTACATAATAAATATTTAAATGACATGGTCTATCACAGAACGTGCAGTTATTATTTTTTGTTTCCTACAAATCCTTTAAATTATATATTTAGTCAGTTTCTTTGTATAATGGTAAAAGAATAGTGGTTAACTATGAAGTCTAGGGAGAAATGCGATAAGTACTTGATAAATTTGCGATATTCATTACAGTTAAAAACCATCATTCATCATCAATTCATTATGTGATGCGGTAACAATAAATCATTTGTCTTTTTCAATCATTGGTAGTTAGTTTTACGTTTGCAGTTAAATACTTATAAAAGACATTGTCATCAAATTATAAATTAATGACGTATGTATTCCGTTTTATTTTGAGATCGGTTAATGAACTGCTATAATGGCTAAATATGTGATACTGCGTTAATTGAAAATAGTCAACGCAATGATTTTATTTTTTTTAAATTCTATTCGATACTTAAGTTGGTACCTATCCTCAAAATATCGTATCTTATATTATTTTAATTACCTGCAGGCCATACCAACCGAGTGTTATTATAACTTTTCTTCGTAGATTTAGGTTTAGTAAACAAGCAAATCGAGAATCCCTATTCTTACCTAACTGCGGTATTAGTAGATATGTTAGACACATTTGCAGCGGTCAAGGGACTAATGAAAATTTGATTGGAGGCTTCCTCATAATCTATCTATATCTATTAATCTATATCTTATATATTAACTTAAGAGTTTGTTACTTTGATTGAAAGTAACAAACACCTCAACATTCTCATCTCCGCTACGTGCAATCTTTTTTCATCCATCTTCTTCACAGCCCAGCATTCCGATCCATACAGTACGACAGGTCTAATCACGGATTTGTAAATTTTCCCCTTTAACTTGAGTGGCATCCGTGGGTCGCAAGTTGTTCCAGTGACCTGTCGCCATTTCATCCATCCTGAGTTGATCCGATGCGTTATGTCTCGGTCTACTTCGCCATCCCCTTGGACAAGCGACCCGAGGTACCGAAAATCGGAACAGATTGGTATGGGCGTTCCAGCAAGAGTTATGGGCACAGGACTGGAGAGACCGCCGAAATCACAGAATAAGTATTCTGTTTTAGTCCTACTGACTTTCAGGCCAACATTCTCCAGTCTTTTCCACCACACCTCCAATCTGCTCTGGACCTCTAGGCCACTCTCGGCAACCAACACAATGTCGTCGGCAAACAGCATACACCAGGGAGCCTCTTCCTGGATGTCCGACGTAAGTGCGTCCATTATCACCAGGAAGAGGTAGGGGCTTAGAGCCGACCCTTGGTGCAAGCCAACAGCCACATTGAAGCTGCCGGTAGTGCCCGCTGTATACCGGACTTGGGTACTACATCGACTGTACATCGCTCGGATCAACTGCACATACTTCCCAGGCATACCTTTCTCTTTCAGGGCCCACCACAAAACCTCACGAGGTACCCGGTCGTATGCCTTTTCGAGGTCGATGAACACCATGTGCAAGTTTTTGTGCGCACTTCTGTATTTTTCGCACAGCTGGCGGATGGCAAAAATGGCATCCGTCGTTCCCCGACCAGGCATAAAACCGAATTGATTTCGTGAAATTTCACTCTCTTCTCTCAGTCGTCTCTCAATAACTTTCTCCCAAACTTTCATACTATGCGCCATTAGCTTTATTCCTCTATAGTTATTGCACTCCAGCACATCACCTTTATTTTTAAAGATGGGCACCAGCGAACTGTTGCACCATTCGTCAGGTATGGCTTCTTCCAGTAACAACTTATTGAAAAATAAAGCTAACCACGTCCATCCATCCACACGTAACAACTTCCAAACTTCAACTGGTATACCATCAGGTCCTAACGCTTTACCATTCTTCATTCCATTTACTGCTATTCTCACTTCATCCATACTAACCTTTCTCACTAACCCCTCATTCACTGGTTTATTGTCCAGCACACCGTTCCAGTCATTCTCTTCATTCATCAGTTTTTCAAAGTACCCCTTCCACCTATCCTTAATTTCCTCATCATCCGAAAGAACCATCCCGGCTTCATCTTTTACACATTTAATCTGACATACATCCCTCGCTTTTCTCTCTCTAGCTCTAGCAAGCCGATATAGTTGTTTTTGGCCTGCTGTACTATCCAAACTGTCATAAAGCTTGTCTTGGGCCTTTGCTCTAGCTACGGCCACAGCTTTCTTGGCTTTTTTCTTGAGAGCATCATACTCACTCTTCCTTTCAGCTTTCATACTAACACTTGAAACTTCAACACTCTGCCATTCCTTGAATTTTCTCTTTTTTTCCTTCAACACATTCTGGATTTCTGTCGACCACCACCATGTATCCCTATCTATCGTACCCCTTCCTTTCGTCTCTCCTAAGACATGTTTTGCTACACTCCTAATACACCCAGCCATCTCTCTCCAACATTCATTTACACTTCGCTCGTTCATGTCTCCCATCTCTACCATTTTATCCACCACTCGTTCTTTAAATTCTTTCGCACAGTCATCCTTCTCTAATATATACCATTTTAAGCATTCAGTAATTTATACAACCATCATCTTACTTCAACCTTTATTATTAATAATACGAATTGTTCTCTTGTTTATGTTAATAGTCAATAGTTCAATATTCAATGTAACTATTCAATATTTCACTAATTCAGTTTTAATCGGTGATTCAAACGCAATTTTATCTCTAGAGGATTAAGAATATATATTTATCTTAGCACATTGCTATTTAATATTATCCTCTGATAAAAATATCATATAAAATAGCTGAAAATTAATACGACAATCATATTTTGTTAATACAAGACAAACAAGTAAGTTGACACAACATTTTAAAATTAATAGTTTAAGAAATAATATTAAAAGTGGTCGTATTTCTTTATTATTAAGAAACGTATTTCAAATTGGCTGTTTTACAATAATTGTTTATTTTTTCAGAATGCAATTCTTCCTTACTATCGCTGCCGTGATCGCCGTTGCCGTGGCTGTGCCCACTCAGCGCGGACTCGTCACCCCTGGAGTCGCTGGCTCCGCCCCCGTGATCGTCACACCTGAGGGTGCTGGCTCCGCCCCCGTGATTGTCACCCCTGAGGGTGCTGGCTCTGCCCCCGTGATCGTCGCCCCTGAAGGTGCTGGCTCTGCTCCCGTGATCGTCGCTCCTGAAGGTGCTGGCTCTGCTCCCGTCATCGTCGACTCCTTCGAGCCCATCGCTGTCGGACCCGCCATCATCGACTCATTCGAGCCCATCGCTGTCGGACCCGCCATCATCGACTCATTCGAGCCCATCGCTGTCGGACCCGCCATCATCGACTCTTTCGAGACCGTCGATGTCGCTCCCGTGACCGTTGTTGACGCTGCTGAGCCCGTCGCTGTTGGACCCGCTGTCGTCGCCCCTGCCGCTGTCGCTGAGGCCTCCGCTTCTGCTCCCCTTGTCCAGATCATCTTGAACATCAACCAGGCCTCCGCTGAAGTCACCCCTGTTGCCCCCGTTGTCGCCGCCCCTGTCGCCGCCGCTGAGGCTCAGCCCGTGCAGGTTGTTGAATCCGCTGACAACATCACCCCCGTGCAAGTCGTCGAGGCCGCTCCCGCTGCCCCCGTGCAAGTCGTCGAGGCCGCTCCCGCTGCCCCCGTGCAGGTTGTCGAGGCTGCTCCCGTAGCCCCCGTTGAGGTCATCGAGACCGCTCCCGTTGTGGTTGAGCCCGTCATCATCGGTACCCCCAGCCTCCCCGCTGTCGTCGATCCCGTCGTCATCGGCACCCCCAGCCTTCCCGTCGTCGTTGAGCCCGTTGTCATCGGCACACCCACCCTCCCCTCCCCCGCCGTCGTTCTTCCTGAAGAACTTAACTAAGTGTGACACACTGCATATTTTTATTAATAGTAATTTAGTTTGATTACTAAAAATAACATTTATTGACTTTCTACCCACAACATGAAATACTTGTCTGTCATTTTATATTTAAAATGAATTAAATGAAATATATTTATTAAATTACTTTTTCTTATTTACCTTGCCGTTTAGATTTTGGCAGCGTAAAGCTCAAATAAAACATAATAATATCCCAACTAGAAAAACAGTCTCAGAACTCGCACTTTTTAAGAGTGGTAGGCTTAAAGCGCTCTTATATTTGTTTTAGAACATACCATCGATCCTATATTACTTTTAGACAAGCTGGTATGGTCTCAAGAACGCTCAGTCTCATAACCAAATCTCATATATGTATATAAGAGCATTTACTAAGACTGGTTGCACTTGAGAAAAACTTGCTCTTATATGGGTATTTTCTAAGCTCGTTTGATTTTATATTAGACTTGTTAAATGCTAATGTAAGATGTCAGACTAATATCAGCATAGCATAAGAGTACTGTGAGTACGTGCATTTCTGATCTTATTTGAAACTAATGTAAGATCAATAGCACTGGATAAGTATGATATTAGAGTGATTTTGGACAACATATTTACAATACAAAAGACAAGACCTATTTAAGAACGTTTGATCTTAGATCGATTTTGGGAATAACTAATTTTAATAGTTTTAAGAGTAATTTTGCAAACGCGCGGGCACTGCTAGACTGGTGCGCACCGCGCACCGCCGCCCCGCCACCGCCACCCGCGCCGCGCGCGCCGACTTCGTGTCCGTATAGCCTTAAGATTAAGTTCTTTTTTTTTCTCTCTGTCGATTTAAGGTTTTATGTAAAATTGCGAGGAACCCTAATTTATTCCAATATGGAGTTATCTTTAGTAGTTATACCGAATGCTAAAATTAGAGTAAACAATCTTACATTAGTCTAATAGTGCATTTGTAAAATGCAGCTATACTAATGGCGACACTATCAATACAAATTAACAAATAAAATAATTTAACGAGAACACGAAATACCTTGTAGCGACATCTACAGTAGCCGCACACCAACTACTATAGACGAGCAGTGCCATCTACCACCTAGCATCCTAACTAACCGAACATATACAAGTTCCGCACAGTAACAAATGGCCGTCGGTCGCCGGGTATACCACCTCGCCCGGCAAAGAAAATCTTCATTTTCTGTGGAGGAACACCACCAACCGTTCCTCTACAATTGGTGACCCCGAAGACAGCACGCAACAGGCTACTCCAGCAACGTACTCCTCATCCAGCTCCACAACCAACAACAACAAGCAACTAGCTTCGCAACACGGCTCCATCGACTCCGGCTACAGCACCACGGCACTGCGCACATGACCTCACACGCACCGGTCTGCGCAGCACTGCCAGCTTCGCCGCACGCAGTCACAGCCAAAACTGTCCCGACTCACTGGGACCAACATCGATTCCGACTCACTGGAGTCAGTTCCGACTCACTGGAACTCCAACTCAGCAGAACGACTTACAGTCTCGGAGGGGAGTACTGTAGCGACATCTACAGTAGCCGCACACCAACTACTATAGACGAGCAGTGCCATCTACCACCTAGCATCCTAACTAACCGAACATATACAAGTTCCGCACAGTAACAAATGGCCGTCGGTCGCCGGGTATACCACCTCGCCCGGCAAAGAAAATCTTCATTTTCTGTGGAGGAACACCACCAACCGTTCCTCTACAACCTTATTTAACAAGGCGCATGAATTTTGAAGCGTAAAACGAGGTCTAATTAACAGTAAATAATAAATTCCAATATGATTACTGACCGTAAAACTACTTTAACTCGTACTTTTATACTTTTAATATAGTATAAACATTAACTTCACGCAACTTTAATTTGTTTTATTTTAATTTCCAACACTCACACGAACTTTTAAGTTGGATCTGACGTAAAATTCTCAAAATATTCTAACTTTAGACCAATATAAGCCTATGCAGGCTTATAAGATACTTACGTAAAAGCAATATTGGCCTAAGTCGGCTTAAATTAATTTTGGCTACATTTCAGTAAGTGCAAACAGCATTCAATTAGACTGATATTAGATCGATATTAAACTAAATATGCTTATAATTAGTGCCCAAACCCAGGCTTATATTATTATATAGGAGCGATGTAAGAGCAAAAAAACAGTAGTCTTGAGATTGTTGTAAGCCTAGTTTTTGCTAGTTGGGATGTGTATGACCCCTGTACATTATTATAATATTTATAATATTATTTTCCGCTAACGTGCTAAAAAGATAACTCTTTATGTGGTGTAACCACCACATAATTACAGAAAAACAGATTATACAAAAATACAGTGGTAAATGCTGACGCTGCTTACTGCTCCCAAGCATAGATTTGTAATTGATGCTGATACAGCATCCGGGACGATGGGCTTTGCGTGGTTTGTTGCTACTAAATTAACTGGATATAGTGATCCGTAAAATACAGTTCAGCCAAGTTTAGGGACTATCTTCCACATGAAACGTAAAAATATCAATTATCTAAAATAAACGATTATTAAAATCCCTTAACGAACCACATCCAGAACGAAAACTTAGATGCTACATACACATCGATAGTTTTCGGCGTGGGAAATGGATTTTTACGCTACCTGCCGAGATATGTGCGCCCACGAACACGCCGCAACCGTTGTCGCCTACCCTTAGTTTACAATGATAATTTGAAGACCCTTTACCTCGATTGTAAATTAGGTAAAACAAGAGTTGCACATCACTTCTCTAAAATCTTGATAGTCATCATTCTGCAAACCTCTCGTCTGCGACCGCCCTGAGCCGAAGTTCAAGCTCCACTGTAGCACCTTTTGACCCTCTCCGCAGGTCACTTAGTTAGTAGTAGTCTTTAAATAATTTAATTGAATATGCCATTTCGAAAAGGGCACAATTCATATGGCTTGTCTATTGGAGTTGTGACCTTTCCGAAATTGATCATTCAATTAGACTGAAACCCTGCTAGCCTTAATGACTGGAGAAGTAGTAAAAGCCTCTAGGCAAACTACTCGTGTCCGTCAGAAAATAAGGTACATCGCAGCCCCATTACATTCAAGACTTACCTAATCCCGTATGCAAAAACAATACTTGAGACTAGGAGTATAGTTGGGAATGTCAGGTATCATTATTATCGCGGTTATTACAATATCAAAGAATACATGGAGGATGGAGATGTTTGGCAGATGAGTCCATCGGTTACATTGCGGCAGACTGGCACCTTTTAGCTGATTAATCTAATGTGAGTCCTTAGAATACCGTAGATGAAACAAGGTCCGTGTGTATATCCACATTTAGTACACCAAATTTAACTTAGTTTTCTCAGGCCAGGACTCCAACAAAGCGGAGGCGAGATAAACGAAGAGATGTTTTTTAAACAACCAATAGAATTTCGTTATTAAGACATCTCCTCTCCGCTCAGCTTCAGTGGAGATCGCTGTGCGGAGATAGGTGATATTTGTATGGCCCAATGAAAGCGGAGATGTGAGCTCTGCGCGGACGATGCACGGCGCGGCGGAGACGAGAGATGTGAGCGGCGTGCAGTGATCGATGTCATCCTCCCCCTCCTAGAATGAGTACTGAGCACTCAAAGCCTCGCACACTCGCAAGGCTAGTCAGCACACATCTCTGCTACACTACGCATTTTCGCACAGCTTCGGTAGATTCACCCGAGCTGAAAAACATCTCTTCTCGCACAGCACACAGCACACCGCACACATCTCCGCTTCGGTGGAGTCCCGGCCTTAACCTCAGCTGAGAACCAATTTGCTGATTAGGTTAAGTGTGTTTATGTGTTCAGAAAAGATTTTTATCTAAAAATATCGATGGTGTATCATCAATGAAACTGACTGAATTCGATATTTTATCTACAACGTATGGGAGGATATCTACAACGTGTTTTTTTAGTCGCTGTTAATAATGATTGGCAGGACAACATCAGTATGACTAATTAAAACTAAAAGACGATGGTGATAATCTATGAGGTGACGCGGCCCGCGTACGGGACGCGTCCCCTCTCGTCCTCCCGACCCTTAGTTTGCATAGAACCTTCCGATGCCCTCGTAGACTGAAGTCTGATTGTACCGCAAACTGTTAAGTAGAGCGACAGTTGAACAAAATTCTCCTAAAATTCTATAGTTATTTCTCAATCTCCCCAGCTACCGCCCTGAGCCGAGGTCAAAGTCTCACAAGGGGCGCTCTCTTGCGCAGGTTGCTTAGTTTGTAGTATTTAAACCATTTATTGAGGCTGGAGCTCTGCTCGCCTTTATTTCCGGTGAAGTAGCAAAAGGCATATTTTTTTTTTTTATTGTCCGGGGGGAAATGCATTGACGCATTCCCATCACCGCTGCAGCGTATTCGCGCGCTGGCGGTGGGATATGTGGGACTCGCCCTCTCCATAGCGTGGTATGCTAAAGTCATACTACGAGGAGAGGACCCTACACCACTAAAACCTCCCGGACACTCCTTCGATCCGCCGTTGGCGGGGGTCGGGTACGCATGAGCAACCCGGCCCCCCGACGGCACCCGCGGCCAATATGGTACCGCGGGATATCCAGGGCCACACTTACAGTGGCCCATTTGCCCAATTATAGGGACGCCCGGAGTGTAAAGGCGTCCCTACTCCTCATGGGTCAGCCTCGAAGGGAGCGGGGCCCATGTCTCCCACTCCCCGAGGCCGAGCGGTAGGCGGCGGGTAGCAAAAGCCACCTGGCTAACTACATAATGTACGTCCGAAAGAAAAAACGACGATAATAAATTGACATGGCAATATAAGTTCAAGTACATTGCATTACAAGAAAATGTAGGTTATACGTAATATTTAATGCTATTGGTTCGCGGTGTCACGGTGTTTAAACTTTTAACGCTAAAATGGACCCGGAATTGAGCCTTGGGGCACCCCTTATTTTTGTGTAGGAAGCTTTCGACCGTATTAGGACGCAACGATGACGAAGTAAACGATGTAGTCTCTAAGCTAGTCCATTGGTTTAATGTTAATAATCTACTTTTAATGAGAACAAAACTAAGTCATTAAATTCTCTACACCTAACGTAAAACAAATTGAAACGAATGTAATAAATGGTATTAGTTTGGAGCCAGTGGAGTCAACTGTCTTTTTAGGAATAACCATTGACTCCAAATAGCAATGGGGTCCATACCTATATTTAGAAACTATCAGTAAAGCTTAGGTCTGCGGCTTATACTGTTAAAAGTATGAGACGACTCACTAATGTCGATACTGCTAGAATGGTTTACTTTAGTTATTTTCATAGCCTACTAACAAACTTCCTAGTAATGCAAGAGATCTGTTTATCAACAAGTTTTTAAACGATAGGTAGTCAAAGTCAAACTATGTAAAAAAGCTTATTATAAAGTTTCTGGGTATATATATGCTCTAAACAATACTACTTTATTAATAATAATTGTATCAAAACCATTTAGATACAATTATTGTAAAAAAACGATTCCTCTGAGTTTCTTGCCAGTTCTTCTCAGAGTTGCCACATCCAGAACTGGTGGTAGTAAAAAAATCATAAGAACATCATTTAGAAATTAGTATAGTTAATTAGCATATTTTTGAGTTTGAATTTGAATACACCGATTTTCGCTAACAAAGTAGCCCGACGATGATGATAGGAGTATTTAACTTGTGCCTCGAATAGCGTTTAAAGCTGTCGATCCTATGCTTCAGCTTTCATCTTTCTTGTCGTATCGTATTAAGATTAGAATATTTAAGATTATGAATCCTGGATGGACAGACAATGTTCCTTAATAGAATCAAGATTAAGTAAGAAATTATAAAAATCCATTCGTGAAATTGCATTGCCGCTTTTTTCTTTTGAAAATTTTAATAATACATCTCGTACAATATTTTTCGATAAATAAACAATTTTAAGTAAATAAAGTAAGAAATATAAATATTCAAATAAAGTTTAACGATTTACAAGTGCCTGTAATTGGTTAACGTAAATAAAAATGATTTTTTTTATTTTTATTTATAAGTAGCAGTAGCGTTTAAAAAAATGCACACCGTACTTTCAAATAGTAGAGTACTTTAATGTTTAAGTACAAGTACAACAGTAGGTACAGTTAATGTCGAGTTCAATTTAACTCCCAGTCTCCAATATCTCAATATTTACCGCTTAAACACATAATCACATATCAAGGGTCCTTGCTGCATTAGTGCCTAACATTTTTTTATAAGAGTATAATTAATTTAGACCACCACTGCACTGGCCGAATTCAAAGCTTAGCTAAAGCATATAATATGCTGAATGATCAAGGTATTTCTATGATTAAGATTCTATACGGCCGTGTGGTTTCCGGTTTAGAATAGACCACCCCATGTCCTCCCATGGGTGTCGTAAAAGGCGACTAAGGGACATATGGCTGATGGATGGGCAGCAGCATCTATCAGCTCAAGGTTTACATCTTACTGCGATCACCAATCCGTCTGCTAAGCGTGGTGATTATGGCAATATCCCTCTACGATCCTGGCTTGTCAAGGTCTGTTAAGAGGAGGCCCATGTTCAGCAGTGGACGTAAACGGGCTGTTGATGATTAAGGCTATTTAGGGTATGTAAGATAGCAGATTCTGTACATCGAGTAGACAGCTTTCACCGTTGTATGTATTGTTTTTCAAAATTTAGTTATACCTGAAAATATACAGACTACCTACTCTAACTAATTGTCTAATACTAAACAAATAACAACTCAATATACTAGTTATCCAATATTATCAGCAAAATATATACTATATTTATCCTTAGGATTAACCACAGCTAATTATCTAAACTACTTTTCTATTTAACGTTATCCCGTGATAAAAAAAATAAAAAAATAACTACAACTTTGTGAGATATTTATACGTATTTAGTAAATAAAAGTAAGTAATCAAAAATTTCATCGCAATTGTCTATGAACTAACAAAAAATATTTATCATCTATATTTAAAACTGATTTAATGTATTTTCAGAAATGAAATTCCTTCTTGCTGTCGCTGCCGTGATCGCCGTAACCGTGGCTGTGCCCACTCAGCGCGGACTCGTCACGCCTGGAGTCGCTGGCTCCGCGCCCGTGATCGTCACTCCTGAGGGTGCTGGCTCTGCCCCAGTGATCGTTACCCCCGAGGGTGCTGGCTCTGCCCCCGTGATCGTCACCCCCGAAGGTGCTGGCTCTGCTCCCGTGATCCTCACCCCCGAGGGTGCTGGCTCTGCTCCCGTCATCGTCGCCCCTGAAGGGGCTGGCTCTGCTCCCGTCATCGTCGATTCCTTCGAGCCCATCGCTGTCGGACCCGCCATCATCGACTCTTTTGAGCCCGTTGCTATCGCCCCCGTCATCATTTTCGACGCTGCTGAGGCCGTGGATATCGCCCCTGTCACCGTTGTTGACGTCGCTGAACCCGTCGCTGTTGGACCCGCTGTCGTTGCCCCCGCCGCTGTTGCTGAGGCCTCCGCTTCTGCTCCCCTTGTCCAGATCATCTTGAACATCATCCAGGCCTCCGCTGAAGTCACCCCTGTTGCCCCCGTTGTCGTCACCCGCGAGGCTCAGCCCGCGCAGGTTGTTAAATCCGCTGACAACATCACCCCCGTTCAAGTTGTCGAGGCCGCTCCCGCTGCCCCCGTGCAAGCCGTCGAAGCCGCCCCCACTGCCCCCGTGCAAGTCGTCGAGACCGCTCCCGCTGCCCCCGTGCAGGTTGTCGAAGCTGCTCCCGCAGCCCCCGTTGAAGTCATCGAGTCCGCTCCCGTTGTGGTTGCGCCAGTCGTCATCGGTACCCCCAGCCTCCCCGCTGTCGTCGAGCCCGTCGTCATTGGCACCCCCAGCCTTCCCGTCGCCGTTGAGCCCGACGTCATTGGCACCCCCACTCTGCCCTCCCCCGCCGTCGTTCTCCCTGAAGAACTCAACTAATAAATTTTACTAAAATGTGATATTCTTATACTAAGTTAAATCTTTTAAGCATACAAACATTAACAAATATAAAGATATGATTTTGAATTGCTTTTGTTTATTTTATGACATATTTTCAAGGGTATTAATAAATAAAAAATATTTTTGAACTGAAGAAATGGATGTTTTATCTGTGATAAGAAAAGCCCTCCGCCGCCGCTTTGGTCACCTAAAATTAACTTTCTAAGCTCTTACAAATAAATAACAATTCGATGCTACCCTGGTTAACCAAGTGAGAATTTCGCTAAATAAGTAATTAGTTGTTACTCCTTTTTTATATTTTAGGTTGTTAAACGAATTACAGCTACCCCCGTAGTCTAGTATTCTACTTACTTAGAACTGGGCCGATGTTAGACTCGCTTATAAATGGATTATAGTAAGAATTTGATTCTAAACTACTACTATACTATACTACTATACTATACTATACTACTATACTAGACTAGACTATACATAACCTCAATCAAAAATAAGTTAAATATAGGTACTAGACCTAAATAATATCCTTAATTAAGCTTATATAGTTAACTATACCAAACTATAAGTAAAAATTAATAACACCAAGTGAAAACCCCCTCATGGCGCGGCGGCAGGAATGGTGCCCAAAAAGCTGGCAATGTTGCCACATTGAATTGCTAGGTTAATTCTTTGGTCTAGGTTCGCGAGAATGCTTGGTCACCCAAAGCCAACAGGGTAATTTTGGGACATAGTATACTGTTTAAAAAGAAATAGTTGCAATTTGGGTTACCTAACCTTACCTGAAAAAAATATGATTGATGATTATCCTACTTTATTGAACTAGGAAAATTCTTATGCTGTCATTTGCCGATATCAAGAGTTGTAAGGAACTTTCAAATACTTGCCTTACTTCAAGCTTGGAAATATATGAAGCAATATTGTCTAGAACATGACCGCGTTTTGCTTTATATACCATCAGAATACACCTACTACTACTATTCCTAACAACTTTAAAATAGTTCCAATTCTCATCGGAACGCTCCCGCGAAAATTTTCGAGACGTACGTTCCCTGAGTATCATTGCCATTAATTAGGGTCGTCCAGCGTACCGATCCCCCCTCACCCTCCGGACCCTTACAAAGTAGTAGTTTGCAAAGTACATTCCGATGGCCTCGAAGACCCGAAGCCCGAGGGGCCCGCAAACTATAAACTAGAGCGACAGTTGCACAAAACTCTTCTAAACAAAATAAAATCCATAATCCTTCAATCTCCCCGTCAGCGACCGCCCTGAGTCGAGGTCCAAGTCCCAGAGGGGAAGCCCAGTTGCGCAGATTGCTTAGTTTTTAGATTTTAAACCATTTATCTAGGCTGGAGCTCTGCTCGTCTCTGTGCCCGGTGAAGTAACAAAAGCCGCAGAGCTAAAAAACTACAAAACTCCGTACAAAAAACAAAACAGCGTACCGAGAGGGGAGTGCAGTTGTAAATGCTTAGTTATACTAAATAGATTAGCATTTTATCTATTTCCGTATTTGTGACGATCAAGTTGGTTTACTTGTTCTTATCTTGAACGATAATATTTTAAATTAAAACAAAAACTTCAAACTAAACCATTATTTTGAGTAGTGCCTTAAAAACAGATAGTAAATAAACAAAACAGATTTCAAATACTATTTATCAATACAGAATAATCTGAGTTTCAATATATTAAAAACTAGCTTCTCGAGCGCGGTTTCACTCATGTAGCTCCCATTATTACATAAAAACCTTCCTCTTGAATCACTCTATCTATTAAAAACAAACCGCATCAAAATCCGTTGCGTAGTTTTAAAGATCTAAGCATATATTGGGACAGATACAAATACAAATTTTACAAGTAATACAAATACAAATTTATTTATTTTCTCTTTACAAACATTGTTATTTTTCTTATTATAACATATGGAGAATTACAGAATATAATATGGTTTGCAAGAGACTGGTGTCTCTACTAGGCAAGCCTGTATTACAGATCACCAGGTTCTCCCCTAGCATGTCTGATTGTTTGAGAACAATTACAATTTAAAAATTATTGTACATAGAATGTTAGAGAAAAAAGTCTGGTTAGGTTATGTGTGGGTGTATGTATGTGTGTGTGTGTGTGTGTTTTTGTGTGTGTGTGTATGTGTGTGCGTATGTGTGTGAAAGATAGACAGTGGGAAGCGATATTGTTTTATACTATGTAGATATTGTATATGTAGATATTCTTTCAAATAAATGTTATTATACTGATCCTAATTTTTAAATGCGACACAGCTTCTGAGAAGCATGATTTATTTACATATAATGAACAATAAATTTTCCATCATCCTCATTTTACAACAAATGTAAACTGGAATATCATAAAGGCTACGATACTCCCCCCTCGTCCTCCCGACCCTTAATTTGCAAAGAACCATCCAATGCCCTCGTAGACCCGAAATCTGAGAGGCCCGCGAACTTATCGAACTTTATCGTGGTTTTGTTAAGGTTAATCGAATAGTATACCTACAGCATGACATTAGTAAGGTAAAGTAAAAAAAAACAAAACAAAATAGATATACGAATCGAATATTATGTAAAAACAACACAACCTTCGTAGCGTAGCGGTATTTGGCTCGCTTTAAATCTAGGAGGTTCTATCCCAACGCCGGACGGAAAATCCTTGTGTAAATTCAAAGATTTCTTTCCGGGTCTGGTTGGTAGAGGGACTACCCCCCGTGCCTCGGGAAGCACGTTAAGCCGTTGATCCCGATTGTTATAACATCATCTAAAATAATGGTATATCAATGAACGGGCAGCAGCGTTTCCTTGTGTGGTACAAAATAATACTCACCAACCCGCCTGACAAGCGTGGTGACTATGACCCTCTCTTGGGAGGAGGCACATATTCAGCAGTGGACGTTATACGGGCTGATGATGTTGATGATGATAATGTTAAAATATTAAAAACACTTTTAATGATTTACTTAAAATAATTGTAAAGTAAGATATACCTATACGCAACCTTGTACTTTTTATTTACTTTTCAACTGATATCACCATAAGTTGTAAATAAAATTTGGGGTTAATCATATGACTATGACTTCGATAAAAATGTCTTCAGTTATTGTAAAGCATTTCATAAGTTATTGTATATATATTATTGTAGCTATATTTTACTCAAAAAATTGACATATATCCTACTAATATGGATGGATGGATGGATGGAGTTTTGTTACTCTTTCACGCTAAAACTCCAGAACGGAATTGGCTGAAATTTTGCATCGGGATAGGTTATACGCTGGACTAACATATTGGCTATAAAACATCACGCTCCGACCCACTGGAGCAGAGTAACGCGATTAACCTCCTGACCGTCGTCACTGTTAAGACAAACTAATTAAAATATTAGTGAAGAAGGTAATCAATTCGCACATTTTACATTAAGACGTTTATTGTTCCTTATCATAAATATAATTTATTGCAGTTAAGAGAGAATGTTATACACAATATCCGATAAACAAAATTAATCTTAATCCAAGACTTGGCCTCGTAAATAATAAGTATAAATGTTTAAGCACACTGAGCGCGGATATTAATCAATTTTAGTTGGTACGCTCCCGTCAATATTAATATCTTAAACCTAAATTTTTTGAAGATGAAGCAAAAATACCAAATAAAAAAAAACAAAGCATGCATTGATTAAAAAGCATCTAAAAATAATATAATCTTAAAAATGATTTCATAAATATATACAGTTAGCCAAGGAAGATAGGTTTATCTTTATATATATTATTATATTTATTTATTTAAGTATATATGTCGGTATCAAATAATGTGAATAAATATACTGATGAAATCTGAAATGAGCGTACATCAGCGCACATGGTATAATGGCAATGCACCTACTCAATGAGATTTTGTAAAAAAGAAAAGACTAGACTAAAACACATTACGAAAAAGAACAACCCCGGAGTTTCTTTCTTCCTTTCTTCTCCGTGTCGTTCACTTAAGTAGCCAGTGAATCTGTTACTTAGTTCGCTGTAAATACACATAATAGCAAACTCGTCTCATAAACGTGTATCGACATATTTATTTAAAATGCGTTTAACATTGGGTAAACCTGACTGTACATATGCAATCATCATCATCATCATCAGCCCCTATAACTTCCACTGCAGAATATGGGCCTCCTCCCGAGAGAGGGTTTTTGCCATAGTCACCACGCTTGGCCGGCGGATTGGTGACCGCCGTGTTATATTGTCATACGCAGGAGCAACGCTGCTGCCCGTCCCCTGGTTCGCTTGTTATCATAGATGATGTTATAACAATCGGGACCAACGGCTTAACGTGCTTTCCGAGGCACGGAGGGTAGTCCCTCAACCAACCAGACCCGGAAAGAAATCTTAGAATTTACACAAAGATTTCTTATCCAGTGTGGGGATCGAACCCACCACCTCCGAGATTTAAAGCGAGCCAAATACCGCAACGCTACGGAGGTTGTCAACATATGCAATAATAATACATAATAAATATACAACTAAAAGTAGCTAATGTAAACTAAAACTAACTTAAAAAATACTAACTATTCTAAATCTTTGCTACTTAGTAACGTTCCCAAAATGCAAAAACACATTAGAGACAAAAAAGTGGGGTTTTATCTTCTCATTTGTTTTAAACTAGATTTATCTAATTATATTTGATTTTCAATCAAATTGAAGCTTGGAGATGATCAGGTTATCATTCTGAAGAACGACATTGACAGAAAACTAGTGCAATCCTGATGTTGTCAACTTAGGAACATGTTGACCAGGACCAGTTTTCTTTACTAGAATTATGCAGTACTTACCTACTTATTAAATGAATATATGAATTTGGTCATCAAACAAAAGTTTATCCTCGCAATTAATGTATCAATAACTAATACCTACAGATAAATGGCACATTTTTCACTTGTTTCCGTATTAGTAAACAACAATGTAGTACCTAGATATCTATTTCATTATCTACTACGATAAAAATATAGTATAAAACACTCAAATTTCAAACTGAAAGCTATCATTTGTTTAAAAATAACGCAGTAAGTACAATTACTCTTGGGATTTTGTTTTTGATGTGTTGAACATAAATATTTATTTTAAAATGTATAACTTTGTTGACAGAAATGAAATTCTTCCTGACTATCGCTGCCGTGATCGCCGTTGCCGTGGCTGTGCCCACTCAGCGCGGACTCGTCACCCCTGGAGTCGCTGGCTCCGCCCCCGTGATCGTCACCCCTGAGGGTGCTGGATCTGCTCCCGTGATCGTCACCCCCGAAGGTGCTGGCTCTGCTCCCGTGATCGTCGCCCCTGAAGGTGCTGGCTCCGCTCCCGTCATCGTCGACTCCTTCGAGCCCATCGCTGTCGGACCCGCCATCATCGACTCTTTCGAACCAATCGCTGTCGGACCCGCCATCATCGACTCTTTCGAGCCCATCGCTGTCGGACCCGCCATCATCGACTCTTTCGAGCCCGTAGCTGTCGCCCCCGTCATCGTCGTCGACGCTGCTGAGCCCGTCGATGTCGCCCCCGTGACCGTTGTTGACGCTGCTGAGCCCGTCGCTGTTGGACCCGCTGTCGTCGCCCCCGCCGCTGTCGCTGAGGCCTCCGCTTCTGCTCCTCTTGTCCAGATCATCCTGAACATCAACCAGGCCTCCGCTGAAGTCACCCCTGTTGCCCCCGTTGTCGCCGCCCCTGTCGCCGCCGCTGAGGCTCAGCCCGTGCAGGTTGTTGAATCCGCTGACAACGTCACCCCCGTGCAAGTCGTCGAGGCCGCTCCCGCTGCCCCCGTGCAAGTCGTCGAGGCCGCTCCCGCTGCCCCCGTGCAGGTTGTCGAGGCTGCTCCCGTAGCCCCCGTTGAGGTCATCGAGACCGCTCCCGTTGTGGTTGAGCCCGTTATCATCGGTACCCCCAGCCTCCCCGCTGTCGTCGAGCCCGTCGTCATCGGTACCCCCAGCCTCCCCGTCGTCGTTGAGCCTGTCGTCATCGGCACACCCACTCTTCCCTCCCCCGCCGTCGTTCTCCCTGAAGAACTTAACTAAAGTATAATTTGATATTTAACCTGAAAAGACTTTAACAATAAAATCTTTCACATAGGTACACAGACAGGAAAGATACTCGTGTATAACCGTTGACTATAAAACAATAATAAATAGATCTGAAGACGAGTGAATCTGTGGTTGATTATTGTTCCCCATATTATTCAAAACATACATACCTATGTAGGTACCACCCAGTATATAGCGGTTATAAAAAACACATACAAAATACATACCTATATACTTAATATTATATATAGGTATGTATTATGTACATCATGATGAAAAAAATGAAAATGAAAACGTTTATTGATAATGTAGACGAATCGATCGTACTTATTATAAGTCAAATACAATGATAATGAAAAAAAAATAAAAAAAAATCTTAACTAATAAATTAGTTTACATTTCAACAATAATGTTATTAATAAATATTGTTATGGCATCATCATTATCATCATCATCAACAGCCCGTTTACGTCCACTGCTGAACATAGGCTTCCTCTTAATCCTGGCAAGCCAGGATCGTAGAGGGATATTGCCATAATCACCACGCTTGGCAGACGGATTGGTGATCGCAGTAAGATGAAAACCTTGAGCTAATAGATACTGCTGCCCATCCATCAGCTATATGTCCCTTAGTCGCCTTTTACGACACCCATGGGAAGACATGGGGTGGTCTATTCTAAGCCGGAAACCACACGGAACATTATTGTTATGGCATGTCCGTAATTAATCGCTTATTATAAAATATAATTAAGATCAACCAGCGCGGGCTGGGATCGGGTCTGAAGCATAGAACGCGTCGCGAGCCTCGCCTTGCGAGGACGACCGGACCCTATCCTAGCTTCCTACGAGTCTTTCTCTATCTACCTACGGTGTGACACTCGGAGAAGAAAGACTATAAGAAACTCCGAGATCATTCTTTTTGTCATCTTTTAAAGTCTTTGATTAATAATTTTATACATTGTTCAAACATTTTTAGTATCTAGGTTAGTGATCCCCATTCATTGATATGTAGGCACTCATACCAGGAAAGTGTGAAAAAAAACAATGATAATTTCAAGTAGGTATCGAGTACAGGGAGCGCTCCCCCAGATTTACATATATAGAAACGATCATATTATGGGAATGCTGTTTTATTTTGGTGTGTAGTGGTGTCAGCAAATTTAACGGGGTCTCGGAAATGCCTGGGGAGCATACAAGGGTGCAAGGGCGGATCCACCGTTGTGCTTGATCACTTGTTTGTTTATCGTACCTATAATTATTGTGTATGCCGTTATCTGAACTCTAGGTAGGTAATGCTTGGGCAAGATCACACAACCTTTTTATTTATAATTTTGTCTATGATTTTAAAAAAGTTACCTGTCACTTTAATTGTATGTTTATTATTATACTTTTGTTTAAATGAGAATTAACAGCGTTTTATCGATACAATCCTTATTTATGCTGATACATATATATAACACACGACTTAAAGTAGTTAGTTACTAATTTAAACTAAAACTAACTTAAAAAATATCGATATATCTATTCTAAATCTATGCTACTTAACAAATTTCCCAGAATGTTGGCAACATTGCTCCATTAAATGGCAACTCATAAGTATATATGTTGTGCAAAGGGGAACGTATCGAATTTATTCATAGGTTTAATAAATGTAAAGAGGGTTTAATATTCAATATCAAATACAAAAAAATACAAGTCATTTTAGACTAAACTATAAACATTCGAATTATAGAAGGCGTTTATTATATTTAGAATTTTAACTAGCTGCACCCGGCAGTTCTACCCGCGTTACTCTGCTCTAGTGAGTTGGAAAATGATATTTTTAAGCCTTTAAAATACACTTGAGAGCAATAAAATCGCACACCCCTTGTAATTTGGTTTATTACTGATTGTTTTCTAAAATCTAAAGATATTGAGTAAAAATCATTAGACAAAATTAAAGCATACAAGCTTAGCTTTACAAAAACATAAAATTAAAATCATTGACCTTTACGTAACTTACAAAAACCGACCGTACACCGAATTCCCCAAATTCACGCGTTTGCGTTGTCACTACTTGCACCCTTAGCCGCAGGTATAAAAAGGTCGGTTTATTGGAATTTTTAATCAGTTGCATACCGAAGGTCAACGTGATAACATCTCTACTGGAAGCATACGGATTTACTGGAAAAATATGGATACCACGCCCGCAGAAGCCGCTCAAGTTATTGCCTTGCTCGAAGCAGGCCATAACCAAAGTGAAGTTGCTCGACGGCTAAATTTGAGCCGCTACTCTGTTCGTCGTGTATACCAGAGGTTCCAAGAGACCGGTGGCTACATTCGGCGACCAGGATCTGGCCGGCGACGCACAACATCAGAGCGTGATGACCGCTTTCTTGTGACAAGGTCTTTGAGAAATCGGCAACTGAACGCGGTTCAACTGGGACAACAGCTTCGAGAAGTTCGCAATGTCAGTATAAGTCGGTGGACAGTTCGAAGAAGACTAGGTGAAGCAGGAATGACTTCACATCGCCCAGCAAATGGTCCCAAATTGACCACAGCTCACCGACAAGCCCGGCTACAATTTGCTAGGGAACATTTAAATTGGACGTATGACCAATGGCGGGCTGTTATGTTCTCTGATGAGTGCAGAATGACTTTACATGGTCATGATGGACGCTCTAGGGTCTACAGAAGGTCATCAGAGCGATTTTCACAATGCTGCATAAGCGAACGTGTGGCTTTTGGAGGTGGATCGTGTATGTTTTGGGGTGGCATAATGTTGGACACTAAAACTGACATTGTATTCATCACTACGGCGAATACCGGCCCGAGATCGAGAAGTTTGACGGCTGCACTATACGTCGAAGAAGTGCTCGAAGAACATGTGAGGCCGCTTGCGTGGCTTATGGGAGAAGATTTTCTCTTAATGCACGACAACGCCAGACCGCATGTCGCTAGAACAGTTTGCGACTACATGGAAGACGTTGGAATCACCGCGATGGAGTGGCCAGCTCGTAGTCCTGATCTCAATCCGATTGAGCATGTCTGGGATGAGCTAAAAAGAAGAGTTCGAGCAAGAAGCCCTGCTCCTACGCGCCTCCAAGAGCTTCAACTTGCCATTGAAGAGGAGTGGAACGCCATACCACAAGATTTCATGGTGAAATTAATACGGTCCATGAAAAACCGATTAAGAGCTGTAATCAAGGCTAGGGGAGGGAATACACCTTATTAAAAAACAATTTGATCAAGCATTTTGAGTTTTATTTTTATTCTTTCTTAAGCTAAATTGGGTAATTTTATCCGTATGTTGGGTTTTGTGCCCTAAAACTCCCTATGGGTACTTTTTTTACACTGTATTTGATATCATTAGAAAGGTACTGAAGTAAACATTCAAATAATGTAAGTTTTATTTTAATATGTATTCACATTCATGAAAAAAACTGCTTTAACAACAAAAAGTCAACGTGTGCGATTTTATTGCTCTCAAGTGTATGTTAATCGAGCTTATTAGCTTTATCCCCTTACTATCCCCGCAAGGCCGGATTTAAGGGAGGGCAACCAGGGCAACTGCCCCGGGGCCTCCACCTCCACCAATTCTGACAAGTAAACTCAATAACTTTTCTTTTATTAATGTTTTCGGTCTTGTTCCTTTACATACAGTACTTTGTAGAATCATGATTAACGTAATAGTTCTTAATTGTAATAACGGTTATTCATCTGTATTTGTTTACTTAAATTAGACCTACATACTTCTAGAAAAGTAGGTACCTATATACTTCAAATTTTCTACACATTTAGAGGGAATCTAATTTGTGGCCAGGGGGAGGGAATCTAATTAGTTGCCCCGGGGCCTCCGGATTTCTAAATCCGGGCCTGTATCCCCGTGCAAACTCTAAGCCGACGGGCATGAAGACTAAAAAATTTTTATTAACAAATCAATAAAAATGACAAAGATACAGAGCAAAAACTAACTACTTTATAGTTAGTTTTTGCTCTGTATCTTTGTATTTTTTTTTATTTTCAGGAAAGGGGGCTTGTGACGTCACTATTAGGTAAAATTATACCTAAAAGTAGCCTCACACAAAATTTCAACGTATGCGATTATAAAAAATACTTATTAGTAGAAATAAAAAAAAAACTAAGATTCACTGTGGGCGTTTCAATGAGATGGAATTCAACCTATGTTTCTTTATTCTGTTTAAATGAGGTAGGGGGGAGGGGGGTTCAATCACCATAAAACTAATTGGGTGATCCAGAAATTACTTATCTCTTATCATCTCTTCTCAATTTGTGCATCTTTGGAGTTTTTTATTTTTAATATGTTTTTGAATTTTAATATGACTTCGATGTAAATTTTTTCATTACTGTAGGGTTATTTTAACGCATTTTCTATGTTATTATTTATTACAGTATAATGGAAGCTATATTTAACTAAATATTTTTCCTTTCGAGGTATGGATCCGTTAAAAGAACTTTAAAATAGACGTTTAATTCTGGAAACTTCTTTGCAGATCGATCTGTATAGTTGAGAGTCATGTTTACTTTAGAGTTTATCAATCAGTTAGCAATGAGTCAATTCTAATTGGTAATGTCATGATGAGATCATAAGATAGAGACTTCTGTCCGATAACAACAGATTTACTTATCCTACTGATATTAAAAATGCGAAAGTTTGTAATTATGGATGGATGCATGTTTGTTACTCTTTCACGCCAAACCTTCTGAACGGAATTGGCTGAAATTTTGCACCGGGATGACTTATACGCTGGATTAACATATAGGCTACAAAACATCATGCTCCGACCCATTGGAGCAGAGTAACGTGGGTAAAACCGCGGGGCGCAGCAAGTATCTTAATAAATTATTTATGACTCCAAACTGTTTTAGATATGTAACTTGTGTATTATATTTAGCTGCGTCTCGTTAGGTAAATCTTTTATCTGTCAGATAAATTTCATTGTGTTATCAACCTAGAGATAAGCCGGTTCAACTGACAATCTTTCCGGTCATCGCTACTACAAAGCGAACGACAAGCAATCATAGTGTCTGCGTTTCCTTCATTAATATTTAATGAAGTATTTTATATTAATATGTAAGTACCTACGTAGGTAGTTGTCACTCATTCGACGTTTGCATAAATATTTAGTTGTATAAATATGTTTTTCGTATATGTAATAAACAATAAAAAAAAAAATTTAAAAAACTAAATAACGTTTAGCGTTTTTGTGTAATTTTGTTAAATATGTATAAAAATACTTTTAATTTTTATTTCACGCAAAAAATCAGCCATTTTGTTTTTTTTTATTTTGATATACCCAGTGTAACTCTCACAGTAAAAACAAATCTAACGACATCTCTCAAGCTAAAATCCTTCAAGCCGTTCAGGCTGCAGAGCATGCCATACAATTATACATATCTACATAGGTACTCTCGAAAAACATAACGCTCCTTCTGGCGCAGTCGGGTAAAAACTTAAAACTGATTTATGATTAATAGCAGTAGGTATCTAAACAAATATATATAATCTTCAGATACATATAATAATACTATAGAGGGCGAATCTATATAAAAAAAAACGCTAAAAACCAAATAGGGGGACCTACATTATTTAGATTTTTGTTTACATTTTTGTTTCTCTGTTACCTACATTAGGCATTATGTAACGGCCTAATGTAGGTAAATACCTACCTACTAACCACGGGAAGCCTATCTTCAACGAGTTTTAAACCTTACCTGAAAGCCCTAAATTACTTGACTCAATTTTAAATATCTACTCATAAAACATGTTTTGAAACAAGGTAAACTTCTACTTAAACCATCATACAACATAAGTATTGTGATTGAAATGTTATAATTAATAGTCCAAACATGCGGGCATAGCATGCATATGTACTCTAGCAGTGGCGTAACTATAATGGTAGGAAGGGCTAACAAAATGCCCCGGCTCCAGAGGACCTAGACAAAGTGGCACTACAACGGATTTTTTTTTCGGAAGGACTTACCTGTTTAGCCACGAATCGTTTGCTACTTTAGTCCAGGAATTTTAGCACCAAAAATCGGTCCGCGCTACATAAAATCCTTCTACGTGATTTTTTTATTGGATTATGTCAGTGGGTGCCCCCTAAGTATAAAACGTTAAGTTTCTGTCGCACGAAACCGCAAGCGTTAGCTGCCATCTTAGAAACCGTTTTTTGCATAAATCTCGGAAACGGTAAGCTTTACGTTAAAAACAGTGGAAATCTTTTTTGTAGAGGACAACATTTTCCATCTTTTTTATACCAAACTTTTCCCCCTATTGTTGATATTTACCAATATATTTAGGTAAAAAAAAATATTTTTTTTTTGTTTTTGTACAGTATCTCAATCATTTTCAGAGATATGAAAAAAATGTTGGAATTAAAGTTGGAGAGCATGAAATTTTCTACAATTTTTACAGAAATCAGCGATGAGCGATAATACGTTACTCTGGTGACATACACAGGTCGTGGTATCTCGAATGGGCACCTTCAGTTTCGGGAACATTGCAAATGCGTTCAGGTAATGTCAGTGCATTTGCATCTTCTTGATTTTCTAGATACTTAGACACGATCTTTTGAATAACGGAAAGTCTTTCACGTTGCGACGCGTATTCGCAAGTGTGCAGGCTTTTTTAGATTCCTTGCTTCAAATTCGGCCGGTAGATATCATTCCAGTAGAGAGAAAACATTTGTTCGCAAAATCGAATGTCCCAACCTGAGGTGGCTCCGTTGGTGAACGTAATGGTGAAGGCGTAGGCGGTAGCGTAGACCATTGCGACGGTGATTCCGGCGATGATGGCTCTGAAAATCTTCTCCGTATAAAAGCTGTTATTCTCCTCTCATCCGTATAATTCGTGTAACACAATTTGTGCACGCTTACACTTTTAAAATTCTTCAATAAAACTCCGTGTTCGTTTTGCTCTCTTTTTATGCTTGATTGTATCAGTCTTTGCACACCTTTTTCTTTCACCACTTGTACGTCTTTATCACTTATAAATTTCTCACATATAAAACACGTATTCCTTTTAACGACGTTCTGACTTAAATTACTTACCTTCTGCAAAACAATACTTTCCGTGGAGACATCGACTTTACTTATACTTTTTGTTTGCATGCGAGAGTAACGTATTACCACTTATCACTGATTTTCATGATCTTTTATTGTGCTAGAACTCAGCAACTAATCATTTAGCAAGAAAAGTAGAAAAAGTTTCGTACAAAATTTGTAGATGATTTCATGCTCCCCAACTTTAATTTAAATATTTTTTTCGTATCTCCAAAAATTATTGAGATACTTTACAAAAACAAAAAAATTTTTTTTTTACCTGAATATATCGGAAAAAATATAAAAAAGAGGGAAAAGTTTGGAACAAAAAAGATGGGAAATTTTAACCTCTACAAAAAAGATCTCTCCTGTTTTTAACGTAAAACTTACCGTTTCCGAGATATATGCAAAAAAACGGTTTCCAAGATGGCGGCTAACGCTCGCAGTTTCGGGCGACAGAAACTCGGTTTTATACTTGGATAGAAGAATATATAAAAGGATTTTATGTAGACCGAACATCTAAAAATCTTGGACTATTTCACCGGGCATAAAGGAGAGCAGAGCTCCTGCCTGAAACTACAGGTAGGTATATGGATATTTGACATTTGTCACGTGAATAAGCGGGCGCGGGAAAAAATGACGATTGACATATTGACATTGGTTGATTCTTCTTTGAAAGAAGCGATTCGTTCGATCGAATTCCAACAATGTTAGGATTCAAGTAATTATTTCAGTATAAAAACACTTACATTTTCTAATGTTGCGCGCAATTTTCGTACTTTTATCTTTCACTAGCTTCCCGCGCGCCCGCGTAGCTCCTGTGCCCGTGGGAACTTCGTAATAAAATATTACCTTCCTCGATAAATGGACTATCCAACACTGAAAGATTTTTTGAAATCGAATCTCAGGAACTACTTTCTGAGATTAGCGCGTTCAAACAAACAAACAAACAAACTCTGCAGCTTTATAATATTAGTATAGATTATAGTGTATTTGTTATTGTTACGAGAAGGTTCTTATACCTTCTCGTGACAATAACAAATACAACAAAAAAGGAATTACCGAAATCGCTTCAGCCATTCACGCGTGGTGCCGTGAGCAAGGGAAATAGGGATTATTTTTTATATATAGAGATAATTATTAGATCAGGAACTCGGACTCGTACTCTTGAAAATGATTAGATTTTTTACCTTTAAACCTTAAGAGACCTTTCGTTACTTCATCTGGAAGAAATCTCAGACACGTACCTATATTTACGACAAAGACAAAGCATAGGCAAGTATAGTTACGCTACTGTACCTGTACCAGCATAACTGCGGCACTTTACTGAGAACTATTTATTCCTATTAACATAAAACCTCGTCCAATTGTCAACAGTATTAGAAGTTAACCAGACAAAACCTTTTAAGGTACGAGCATCCATGGGCGATAAAACCCTTTCACTGATTATTCGTTCAAATTAACTTTTTTTTTTAATTTGATTTGTGCGCTCTCTATTTAATACAATTCCCCAATTCCTTGTTCATCAGACTGTAATTTAGTGGACTGTACTAAAATATAATCAAAAAGGGGATATAAAAATACCATATTAATGGTACCATCCTACGGTCTGTCCGTCTGTAGATTATGATAAGTAAGTTCCCCGTGATTTTTGAATGGTTGCTGATAAGTACCCACTCTGCGAAATGAATGTTATTTAATAGTAAAATCGATTTATTTACACAGCATTAAAATTACAGATTAATATCACTTCGAACCAGTGTAAGGCCCATTCCCACATACATAAATCACTCAGGTCATATTGTATTGGCGCTAAAGATCATTTTATCATTTTCATTTATCATGGCAGTCTTTAAATTTTTGTAAAAAAAACATTGTATTAAACATACGTTTTGATAGTATTACTGATATAAAAAAAAATCCATTAAATATCAAACTATAGGTAGAAATATTCAATAATCTATAATATTTTGTTCCTTAGGAATAGGAATGAGTGCTGAGTAAATTTTGATTTTTTGTCTCGTCAAAACTGTGGGATGGTCACAGGCGGATAGATGAAGAATTATGACTTATAGGTTTTAAGGGGCGTTTAGTGCACCTATCGCTCTACTTTACAGTTCGCAAGCCTTTCCAAATTCGGGCCGAACTTGAACGAAGACACCAGACAGTTCTTTACAAACTAAGTGTCGGAAAGGCGAAGGGATAAATTTGCAACAATAGAACTTGTGAACAAAATGATAACACAACATAAAATTTGGAATTCTTAATGTGTTTATTGATAGCATATATTAAATATTAGATATCATAATATTATAATTCTCCCATTCAATGGATTTACTAATAATTGCAAAAATAAAAAATTGCACTAAGATAGATAGTAGATATTATAATTATAAAAAGTTTATAAAACGCATCTAACTAGCATAAAATAACATAATATTTAAATGATTGCTGAGGATTTTATGAATTATTACAACTTTGGTTTATTTTTACTTAACTTAAGATAAAAAAAATCATAATTAATAGCAGTGCAGCCATACAACTATAAGTGATATTACATGTATACAATTGAATATTTACTTTATACATTCCTCAGGATAACGTTAAATGTAACAAAATACATATTTCTTGCTGTTTCTAGTTGACTAGACAGATATTGATACAGACAGACACATATTCCTGCAGTTGTAGACAGACATATTATTATCACTATTTACTATATGTATTCAACTGGAAGAATATGTATACAATTTTCAGTACATTTTCTCTAGTTGTTACATAGAAATACACTTAGTTAAGTATTTTTATATGGCTAAGTCTACGAATTCTTGTTGTGTTGAAACAATGTTACTGAACTTTAAAGTGACACAAAACTAATATACTATTCTAAGTGTATACATATCATTGGATCAGACTGCACACTGATTGTGTTTAACTTCAATACAGTAGCCTCACTATTTAGTCAATGATCTGTACAATATTTTTTATAGTTATTTAAATAGAGGGCCTGCGTAATATTTATCTATAATAATAATAATTATGTACTACAGAATTGTTTGTGTTAATGATATGAGTTTTATGAAAGTCACATAATAAAATAAAAACGATAATAGAAAATAATTTGTTTATGAACTGAATCAGTGATCTTAAACTATTGGACAGTCAAATATTTTTGTAGTAAATTCCATTCTATTCCTGTAATTAAATAAATTGTTCTTTGTTGGTCAATAAAAATACAAATAAAAAAAAATACCTACATAAAAATAGTCCTAACCCAATTCATTTTATGGAATTATAACACAATAAAATTACTTGATTTATGATTATTGTTATATGAGTAATTTTCAAACCTAATTCAATATATTTATTATACACTTATAGTGTATAATATCTGTAAAACATTATAAATAACAAATTATATTTATTCAACATGAAATTACTTTCTGCATAATTCGGTAATTTATGCACTATATACGCTTCATTGTTAAGACTTATATATTTTTTCAATTACGTTGATTGATCACATTTATATGTAAACACTGGTCAAAGTACATATTCCTTATGTACAGTTCACACTGAGGTGAATAGGTTACAATAATAAACAATAACTATAAACTATCAAATAAATGTAGGTTTACAAACCTAATATCAGAATACTAAATAGATAACAGTCACAAACTTCTAACATTTCTACGTACATGTAAATATGTTTAACCAATGACACCGAAACTTATAAGTACCTACACCAAAACAAAATTTAACTAAGAAATAGTAAATTCATATTAATTTTTTCTATCATAAAAACGTCTTCTTTGTTCATCAATGCTAACGAGGTAGTATGTACCGGGGAATAATATTTCTATGGAGCCAGATGGTTCATAAGGAGCAGTGTGGTAGTTTTGTGTCCGTACATCCATCAAGTCAGAAAACCTGCTTGGCTCCAACTTTTCCCTTTTATCTAATAATGATATAGTCTCATGTAAACTTGTGATCAATTTCTCCAGTTTGGAACCAACACTCATGTTGTTACAGATGTTTATGGAGTACATTGTGGAAGCCAGCCCAGATCCATACGAAAACAATCCAAACTTCTTTCCTATCAACTGCTCTGGAGACTTGCTGATCAGATATGACACAAGACCTCCATATAAAGATGGAGTGTACATATTTCCAACATTCTTTGCTATGTACAGCGAAGGCTTTGTCTTCTCATCAAATATCTCTTGACTGTATGTGATAAATGCTTTTTCAACATCTCTATCAAAGTATGTTTCTTCTAACTTATGGCAACTGAAATTAGTTAAACCAGGAAATTCTTTATCCCTTTGCTCCGGTGATGAATTGAGAAAGTCATTAAAGCACAATCTGCCTAAAGATTTCTGGACCAGTTTACTGTAAGGACAATGGAACAGCATACCATCTAAACTCAACAATCCCTTGAAATCTGGATCAATCTTCCTCATTTTCTTGCAATATAAATTATAACAACTATCTAAAGCACTGAGGTAACATTTGATAGAGAGCTTCCCATCTACATAAGGGAATTCAGAAGCCAAATCAGGCTTGTAAAAATCATAGGCATGGGTCATGTATGAAGCTCGCACACCGCAGTCCAGGACTAGAGGAGCATCTGGCCCTATTAACATGGCCACTGCTCCGGCACCGCCTGTTGGCCGCGCAGCACCTTTTCCATACACAGCAATATCTCCAGCAACCACTATTGCCAACCTGCCATCCCATGATGAAGACTCCACCCAGTTGACAGCATTGAACAAAGCAGCAGTACCTCCATAACATGCATTTGTGGTGTCTATTCCTTCAATATCAGTGGCACCTTCTTTAGCAAATAAGGTCATGAGATATGTCTTTACACTTTTACTTTTGTCAATAATGGTTTCAGTTCCAACCTCCAGCCGACCAATGTCATGTAGATTAATGTTGTTCTTCTCAATTAGCCTATGGAGCGCCGTCATACAAATGGAATTTATATCTTCCCGGTCTGAGCAGAAACCCATTTTCAACTGTCCAAGTCCTATGGTATACTTGCCGGCGGACACTTCGTCGTATTGTTCCAGTTCAGTCTGGTCGACGTATTGCGACGGGAAGTAAAGCTCCATGGCCAAGATGCCAACATTTTCGGCTCTTCTGCCCATGTTTATGAATTTTCACGATCGAGGTTAGTGTCAGGAGACGTGTAACCGAGCGATGTAACCGGCACAGACTGATGACCGTTCGACCGCGGAGCGACGTCAGCACCCAGCCTCACGTTACCGGCACGAACACGAACGCACCATTGACCCAATACTAATAACCAGCTTTCTTCGCTCTTACGCGAGCGCACGATAACAGTATACTTACGTCGGCCGGAAACTCTTGTTATTTATATACTGCAATGTAGCGATTGATGTGTGCGTCTGGCTTAGAATAAACACTTAATTTTCTCGTAAATAAGTAAATAAGAATTTTAATGAAAAGTACCGCTATAAATGTTGAATTTGTAAATTTTGACATATATTTGACAGTAATCAGGTGGTTGTCAAAACTTTAATGTCGTTCAGAAACAGAAATATTTTGATAAAATTCGTTATTATCACTGAAATAATACGTTAATCGACATTCCACCACAGTTACAAGCTAATATCCGATTACATAAATACATCGCTTGGGTATGCTTCGAATACCATTGTACGTCTTGAAATGAGTTCAAATGTGGTGATTCCGAATAATTTACGCACTTTCACCCAGTTAACGGTAATCTTGACCCTGCTTGGACACATTCATGTCTACCAGTGAAACTGGTTTGGTGGCAATACCACAATGTTAACATTGTTTACCTACCTATCAATATAGTAGGTAAGATGTGGCCTAAAATTGAATCCAAGCATAAATCAATAGAAATCGGCAATCAAAGGTAAGTACTTAATTATGTTTCCCATTTTCTTATAGGGATCAATCATTTGTTACATTTTTATAGTAAGGTACCTATCATAATGATACTAGTTAAATCACACAGAGAACCAGTTAGAGCCAGGACCATCCCGTCCATATCACACCACTCTAGACTCTAAAGAAAACGTAAGTTAAAAAAAACTCCTTTTTTTCTAAAATAATAATAAACTATTAAATATTCATATAATACTATTATTTTTTTATAAAATCAGGAGGCTAATAAAAATGACTATTACTGTAGAGTTATAGTAGGAAACGTATTTGTTATGTTATTTAAACTACCTTAACATAAAAAATGTACATACTTATTTGAAAATTTGAATTAAGAGTTTGTTTGCTTCAACGTGCTAATCCCAGCAACTATTGGACCGATATAAATAATCTTTCAGTGCTAGATAGCCCATTTATCGAAGAAGGCTATATGGCTAAGGTATAGGTATACCTATATTTAATCATGAAGCTTCTACGGCAACGGGAGTTACGCGAGTGAAACCCCGCGCGGGAAGCTTGTTAAGTATATGTTCATCCTATTCAATGTGCCCCTTATGAACTCATACTGTATATAAGCGATATCTATCTGGAATGTTTCTTTTGATAGGTATAGATATGGGCTGTCTGTAGAGCATTCAAGAATACAATAGGTTTATGCATCAAGAATATCAGCATCTCTAGTGGTTTCCTTAGTTATTGATAGTTACAAGTTAGTGATCATGTATCAATAACTAAGGAAACCTTTCAAAGTTATATCTAGGACAGCAATCCAACAAACTGGTCTAGGGACAAACCGAACATATTTATTTCCTTCCCTCTAATAACAGAGCAATGGTTATTTCCATATTTTCAATGCATCATAAATACCGTGGCAGTACTTAGATCATTATACCTACAAGATGCAACTTGCGCACTTGCCTAGTATTTTTTCCTGTTATAGTTATTTCCGCAGTTGATATAATAAATAGGACTGAATAAATAAATAATGAACAATAGGTTTATATTTTTCTTGTGTCTTCCTTGTGGCAAGTAAATACAAATCATAAGTTAGCTGGTATAGAAACTTTATTGGTATTTTTTTTGATAAATATCGGTATTTAGTGGCATTAAATGGCCTTGGAAAAATATTGTCTAGCCACTTAAGTTAAAATGACTTCGAAACGGTGTTGGGGCGCCTGTTCATACAACCTAATTTATCTTTTAATTTTATTTATTGTATATTTAGTCATATACTTACATTAATCATTACCGTGTCTGAAGGCAACTTTTTTTTTATAATACGGGTATTTGTAAATAGTCGAAACATATTTTGGTTTTTAAATTTACAATGTTAAATTACTTAATTTTATTTGATTATAATAGTTTATATAGCTTTAGCCTAAAAGCTGTCAGGTACGAAAATACGAAACAATATTATTTTATATCTATGATTAAATCTAAGTTCTGTCCTTTGAGTATATTATTATTTAGAACTTTAGACGGACCATAAGGATCTCGACGAACGCGCTTTATATGCTACCACCGGATCCAATACGCCCCAACTGAGAAGACCCGGCAGAACAAACTCAGTGGGGTTATTCTACTGCCGGTTTCAGCGCGGCCTCATCGAGACGATCCGACAAAACATACTCAGATGGGCACGTCCAAGAAGTTTTTGTCCAGTTACTTTTATTATTTAGTTGGCATACACAATTTACCAATCGGTTGTCTTCATACGAATTTTATTTACGTTTTCATTAAATAACAGATTAAGTAAATAATTTATTTTAAGACAGAATATAATTTATGTAGGTATGTACTTGTATTATTTTTAATATTACAAATAGTACACAATATACATTATAATGGCCTTTCAATGCTTCATCAGCTATAGGGTATCCGATGTAGTGCAAGAATGTATAACGTGCCATATATCCTTATCATCTACATACATCATCATACATCTTTAATACTATAATAGCCTCTAGTCATGAGGATTCGTTTAACATGCGTCTTAAATAATGTATCAGGCATGTCAGTAATATTAGAAGGGAGCTTATTATAAAATCGAATGCAATTTCCCATGAATGATTTACTAACTTTGCTAACCCTAAAGCATGGCATAGCCAGTTTGTCCTTATTCCTAGTATTGATATTGTGAAAGTCACTTTTTTACTAAATGTATCTATGTTTTTTCGAGCAAATAAAATATTCTGGATGGTCTCGTCGAGCCAATTGTTACCAACACCTAAAAGACGCGGCGGAAGGTAGAAAACTACATTCATGCGCTGGTCCTCATAATAAAGACAGAAAAGAACGTGCAGCCCATTGTTTTCTTGCCGATGGTAAATGCATTAGGCATCCCCTATGCTTCTGCAACGAAAATCTACAATGGTGGTAAAAATGGGACTGTATGTGGGGCTTCCAAAACGCTTAAACTAGAAAAGGAACCACAACTGCATTCTATGACATCCGGCACAGGTACGGCAATTGCGATGCGACGGCGATTTAGTGAAAACCAACTCATATAAACATATGGCAGCGGCCGCACTGCGGAAACGAATAGCGAAATTAAAAGATTTGTTCGTAACGTTGCCGTCACGATTTTATTTTGATCCAATATGAAATGAAAAAAAATGAATGAAAGCGGCCGTAGCCCAATGGCTAGGCCGTCGGACTTGTGATCTTGAGGTCGCAGGTTCGAACCCCACCCATTGCACTACCGACGTGAACCCACTCGTAACACAAGCATTTTAGCTTAGCATGAGGGGTTAACAAGAATACTAGTAGACTGTAAAATTCTGCTAGTAATCTTTTAAAAAGAAAAAGAAACATACTGTAGTAGTGACACTCCTACCCGGTTTTGGTTCTTTTGTGCCAGTCTCGATTCTGTTACTTAACTTTATCGCTTGAACCACATTCCTAGTAAGATTCTTACATAGATACGAAGAGCAAATAACACACAAGTTGCTAAGCAGGCAGAAATAGTCTATTTTATTAAGGCTGGAGCTCTGTTCGCCTTTATGCCCGGTGAAGTAGGAAAAGCCTCGTGGCTACCTACGTCCAGCCGACAAAAGCAGAAATAGTATAAAGACCAGGGGAAATGCTACCACCGTATCACTATCACAGTCCCGAAAGGGTTTGCCTCTCCAGTTAGTTTTCTATACAAGGTGTAACGGAAAGGGTATATACATAGAAAGAGCAAGGCTTCTTTGGATCATAACAAACGATATGGCAAGGGTTTCAACGCAAAATAAAATAAAAAAAGTCAGTATTATTTTGCAAACAAAAAATAAAAATGCGGAACCCTTTATTCAGAAATACCAGGAGTAAGATGTTTATTTTTACTTGCAAATAGTTCGTTGACATCGATCAGCTGATTGAGTGCTAGTGATGTATTTATTTCAATTTGAAAAGTTTGGTTTCTGGTATCTATGAATTTAAAAAAATCATTACTTCCGGACTTGTAGAGATAGGATTAAATAACCCTTGCCATATCGTTTGTTATGATCCAAAGAAGCCTTGCTCTTTTTATGTATATACCCTTTCCGTTACACCTTGTATAGAATAGTAAGTACATAGAAGTTGTGATATCAATTCTCAAGACAGATACTAGGGCCACAACATATATAACGGATAGTACTAGCAAAGTACATGTAGCGGCAATGCTGTGAGGAAATTAATTTTCGCAGTGTTGGAGGAAACTATAATAAATAGATTTCCTCTAATTAAAATAGTTTGTCCTTACCGCGCTAGTAATTTACAAGTATCTAATAAGAAGGAATGTTTCAGTTGTATAACATCTGAATAAAACACAGGTCAAACTTGGGGTAAGTCGAGATAAATAAGCATTTGCCTGAACAGTTGTTGTACTTAAGTAATTACTTACTTGTATTTTACTAATACAAGTCTTAATTAATATTAAGTAAGGATAATATCTGAAGGATCTCTGGAGAAAGAGACCTCCGTAACGTAGCGGTGTTTGGCTCGCCTTGAATCTCGGAGGTCGTGGGTTCGATCCCCACACCGGACAGGAAATCTTTGTGTAAATTCTAAGATTTCTTTCCGGGTCTGGTTGGTTGAGGGACTACCCTCCGTGCCTTGTAAAGCACGTTAAGCTGTTGGTGCCGATTGTTATAACATCATCTATAAAAATCGTATATCAAGGAACGGGAAGGTTTTCTTGTGTGGTACAACATAATACTGCGGTCACCAACCCGCCTGCTAAGCGTGGTGACTATGGCAAATACCCTCCCTCTCGGAAGGAGGCCCATGTTCAGTACAGTGGACGTTATACGGGCTGATGATGATAATAATGAAAGAGATCTATGTACCCATTTATAACTAGCAGTTATGATCTTCCTAAGTATAAGTTTTTTTTTTAGTTTTTTTTTATAGTTAACTAGCGACCCGCCCGGCTCCGCACGGGTACAATGCTGATGATCCATAAAGTACGTCACATGTAAGGAGGGGGGAGGGGGTCGACGAAGTGTGACATGGTGTGACAAGGGGAGGGGGGTCCTATGTTTTGTGACATCACATATCAAATTTAATAAATTAAATTGCGAAATTTGAAATATTAATTGAAACTAAAAAATAACCTCGCGTGATTTCATTGTTTCTATTTCATTCGACAATTGACTTTCGCCGAGTGAACGACGTCGTTTTTTTATAGTTCTGCTATTTTGTCGATACAGTTACTATTTTACAACTTATTTTAATTAAACAAGTTCAAAATAAACCAAAAGAGAGATATAGTTAATCTTTACCGTAAACTGTATGAAACTTACAGAGGAATGTAAAATCAAAGAGTCGCTTTTTTTTCGTCATTGATAGTTAATGTCGAGGGATACTTGTGTAAGCGAAATTGTGGCATCAGTGGTCTTTATTTTGCATCATATATAGCCAATAACCAACACAAACAACTACATAAGAATCAGAAAGTTTTGTTATTTTCAAATATTTGTTTGTTGATTTCATAAAAAAGGTAATTTAAATGGAAATAAAACTAATTGTGGAACTGCTGTTTTAATTTTAAAAAACTTTAATGTAAAATTGCAAATTTGTGACGTCACACTAGGGAGGGGGGGCTCTCACAAATGTGACCACCTGTGACAAGGAGGGGGGAGGGGGGGTTTAAAAATCATGAAATACGTGTGACGTACTTTAAGGATGGCCCCCTATTAAAAAAAACCGCATCAAAATCCGTTGCGTAGTTTTTAAGATTTATGCATACATAGGGACATAGGGAAATAGGGATATAGGGACAGAGAAAGCGACTTTGTTTTATACTATGTAGTGATCATGAATATATTATACTCTATCTTTACTAATACATAAAGCTGAAGAGTTTGTTTGTTTGCTTGAACTCGCTATCTCATTAACTAATACTTCGATTTTAAAAATTATTTCAGTGTTAGATAGCCCATTTATTGAGGAAGGCTTTTATTATGATGTTGCCACGGGAACGGGAGCGAAACCACGTGGGTGAAAAACCACGCGCTAGTTCAAGTAAAGTACAAAAAAATGAGTGAACAACAATATACACCATTTATTTAATTATTAAAAATCTCCCTTACAACTATCATTACAGGCTTACGCCTAATGCGATAGCGCGGTCTCAAAATTACCTTAATTACTATTAAAAACTCGGCGAATCTTAAAAACTAAGTACGAAGAAGAAAAGTAACAATGAGCTAACAATAACCTTCTAACTTAAAATACAATATTTCACTTATTGTTTCGCACAAGGAAAACTGCACGGATTTTATTGAAATGTATGTGATATAGGTACCTACAGGGGCGGATTTAGAAGTCCGGAGGCCCCGGGGCAACTAAGGAATAGAGGCCCCTTGCCACAAATTAGTTTCACTAGAAAATAGTATGTAGGTACCTACTTTTCAGGACGATTTGAATTCTGGTAATTTATTGATTGTCTAATTTAAGTGAACAAGTATAAATAAATAACCGTTATTACAATATTTAACAACTATTACATTAATCACGATTCTACGAAGTAATGTATGTAAAGGTGCAAGACCGAAAAAATAAATAAAATAAAAGTTGTGAGTTTACTCGTCAGAATAAGAAATATTTTAAATCTCTATTGTGGGGGCCCCCCTATTGTGGAGGCCCCGGGGCAATTGCCCTGGTTGCCCTCCCTTAAATCCGGCCTTGGGTACCTAACTAGGTAACTTACCTATTAAAGCAGTGTGGCATTCCATTATGAGAAAACTTTGGGGACGCAGTTACGGTACGCACATTCGCCGTGTGCGTTCTTTGATAGCGTGTCACGTGTGGCCCAGTGACGGTGGGGACAGCGGGTACAGGGTTTGCGAGTTCGACGCTCGCGGTGTTCGCATTGTTACACGCTCGAGGCACGCACCAGCCCAATGTGGGGTCAACCTTAGTAAACAATATTATCATCAGCCCGTTTAATGTCCACTGCTAAAAATGGGCCTTCCTCGAATGTTTCCTTAGTCACCACACTTGGCAGGTGGATTGCTGACCGCAGTGTCATGTACCGTATATACGCACATAAACAATGTAAAACAAAGCTGCCCGCAACAACTACTCCACTACTGCTGGACCCTAGCAACTTGGGCCGGATTGCTCATGCGTACCCGGTCCCCGCCAACGGCGGATCGAAGGAGTGTCCGGAGGGTTTTAGTGGTGTAGGGTCCTCTCCTCGTGGTATGAGTTTAGCATACCACGCTATGGAGAGGGCGTGTCGCCAGCGCGCGAATACGCTGCAGCGGCGGTGGAAATGCGTAAATAAATGCATTTCCCTAGCAACTTAAAAACCTACAAGATACATGTACTTTCGTTGTGTAGTGTACGAGCTGTTACGAAGAGCGACAGTTGCTCAAAACCCCTAAACAACTAAAAGTCGTAATCCGTATAAGGTACACTATATTATATAGTATCGTATTATATTTCTATCAAATGTACTATATATATTATAAAAAATAATAATATAGTACAAAAAGTACTATATTTTTTTGCTAAACCAAAATTCCTCCATTTAAAGATTTTGCCCGCACCCTCAGCGCGGCATATGAAAACAATGAATTGTTGATTTATTTTAATATGGATCTTACATGCTTAGACTCTTATAATTATTTTTAAAGGTTTTTAACCTTGATGGCCGAAGCAAAGAGTTAATAACACGTGGAAAAAAATATTAAAAATAAATGTGTACTATTTTCTGCCTGAATTTTCCAAAAGTAGGTATACTACTATACAGGGTTATTTTTAAAACACCAATAACCTTTTAGAGGGTGAAAGTACTGATGATTGTAAACAACTTTTACTATGGGACCAACCCTGAAATCGCGAAAATAAAATCAGCTGTTCCATACATTTTGTCGAGGTAAGAAAACATAAATGTATGGAACAGCTGTTTTTTTTTTCGCGATTTCAGGTTTGGTCCCATAGTAAAAGTTGTTCATAATCATGAGTACTTCTATTCCCCAAAAGGTTGTTGGTGTTTTAAAAATAACCCTGTATATTTAGCACCTTTTTGTAAAAAGTACTATATAAATAAATAAAAAGGTGGCAACCCTAAATCCGTACCGTTCAACGTTCGTCCTGAGCCGAGGACCTAGTCCCTCTTGCGAAGATTACTTAGTTTGTAGATATTCATATTTCATATTCATTTATTGCGCACCATATGTATGAACAAGTTGTAACAAAGACAAAACCAGTACAAAGATACTTTATGGACCACTAGCTTCCCGCGCGCGGTTTTAACCGCGTAACTCCCGTTCCAGTGGGAATTTCATAATTAAATATAGCCTTTGTCATCCGGGGATAGAACAGCTTTCCAACGGTAAAATATTTTTTTAAATCGGTCCATTAGTTTTTGAATTTATTCATTACAAACATACACCACACACACACACACAAAAATTCAAACATACAAATCTTCCCTCTTTTTATACCAATATAGACTAGCTTCCCGCGCGCGGTTTCACCCGCGTAACTCCCGTTCCCGTGGGAATTTCTTAATTAAATATAGCCTTTGTCACTCAGGATGAATGTAGCTTGCCAATGGTGAAAGAATTTTTAAAATCGGCACTGTAGTTTTTGTATTTATTCATTACAAACGCACACACAAAAATACAAATCTTTCCTCTTTATAATATTAGTATAGATTTAATAAGGCTGGCTGCTGGGTTTTATGCCCGGTGAAGTAGCAAAATCCTCGTACCTACCTAAATATCCGTCCGAAAAAAGTATAAAGTAGTGGTAGGTACCTACCTTAATCCTTTCTATAGGTACACGAAGCAGTCGGATAAAGAGGTTTAATGTGCCAAATATTAAGTTATTCCGATAACTCTTAAGATAAAGAGCATTTACCTACCAATACAGTACGTCATTCCGCGGTAGGTAGGTACCAAAAATTTATTGCGTTTAATAATATTTACATTGAAGATATCAAATAATTTCGATAATTTTTAATTGAACTTTTTACGTGTCTGTGGCTTTTTTTGTGCGGTATTGTTATCAGACAAGAGTGTTTTGCTTGTACACCGGGCAATCTTAGGCTGACCCGAGCGTATGAGACTTGCGGCCAGGGTAATGGGCTCGGCAATAGAACTATTCTATGCCCTCGTAGACCCGAAGTCTGAGAGACCCGCGAACTGTAAAGTATAGCGACAGTTGCACAAAACGCACCGCTTAAATACTTAAAGTAATATCCGCGCTATAATCCCTCAATCTCATCGCCAGCGACCGCCCTGACCCGAGGTCGGTCGGGGGGGTCGGGGGGGTCAACAGGGGACGCCCTCTTGCGCATGTTGCTCAGTTTGTAGTTTATTAAGGCTGGAGCTCTGCTTGTAAGTTGTAACAGCGTCTCAATAATCTAGTGTTATCTTTTATTTATAGAAGAAACTTATTTTGGGCCGACATCATTTTATATTAAAGCGGCCGTAGCCCAATGGCTAGGGCGTCTAACTTGTAATCTTTTGTTCGCCGGTTCGATCCTCACCCATTGCACTACCGACGTGAACCCACTCGTAACAAGCATTTTAGCTGAGCACGGGGGGTTAACAAGAATACTAGCAGACTGCAAAATTATCTAGTAATCTTTTTAAAACAAAAACATAAAATGTGGTCCTATCGCGGTAGCAACTTTTCGAAAATCAAGTTCGTTTATCATTCCTGGAGTGCGGCCCCCGACATATGTTTATCTGAGTTTGTTTTCGCGAAGTCGCCGCTTCGTCATAATCGCCTTAGCTGTGCGGCATAGGCCTAGGGTAGTAGGGCCAAGGGAAAGTTTGTTATAAATGAAAATAGATATTAATAATAAAAATATATTAAAACTTAAACTTAATCGACATAGCATTCATTCATTAAAATGTCCTTAAAACTAAGGCTTAAAGCTTATTTTTCAATTCAAATTGTTCATTTCAGCGACAGTGTACGTCTCGGCCGTTGTTCGAAAAAAACTATCAGTCTTCCTGACTCCCTTTTCGTTGCTCTTTGGTATAAACTTGTAGAATTTTACACCTGTAACATAAAATATAAGTTGGTAAGCAGTATATATATGATAAGATACTCTTTATTGCACACCAACATAACAGCACAACTACCAATAGTAAAAAGTAATAGTTAGAAATCAAGTAATAGACAGTAATCACTTCCAGACAACGTTTGGATGGAATGGAGATGAATAATCTTTAACGCGAGTTTGAAAAAATGTTAAGGGTCTGAGAGCGTCTTATAAATAATGGCAACGCATTCCAAAGACGTGCAGCTTGGACGGTGAAGGACTTAGTATAAAACTGTGTGGAATGCGTTGGCAAACATAATAGGTCTGTATAATATACTTATAATTATGTAACACACAAAATTTTCGTAATTGTTTTACATAATCTTACACAAAATTACTAAATTTTAAAATGAACATTTAACTTAAAGTCATTAGTTGACCAAACATAAGTAATTTATTATTTTTAATATCTCCACATAGAAAAAGATTCATTAAAAATGCTTCGTAATGGACTAACAATTAAAAGCATTTGTCATTTTAATGGTTGTCTTTTTGTATTATATATCTATAGGTAGCTATTTGGAAACATTAAGATTTTTTTGTCCCGGGGGAATTGCATTTACTCATCCGCTCCACCGCAGCAGCATTCCCACGCCGGCCAAGGGGTATGTGGGACTCGCCCTCTCCATGACGTGGTATGCTAGTAGTCACACACGCACACTATTGTGGAAATTTGTTGGAAACATTAAGCCTGTGGTACCTCATCATCAGCCCGTATAACGTCCACTGCTGAACGTGGGCCTCCTCCAGGGGGAGGGTATTTGCCATAGTCACCACGCTTGGCAGGCGGGTTGGTGACCGCAGTATTATTTTGTACCACACAAGGAAACGCTGCTGCCCGTTCCTTGATATACGATTATTATAGATGATGTAACAATCGGGACCAACGGCTTAACGTGCTTTCCGAGGCACGGAGGGTAGTCCCTCAACCAACCAGACCCGGAAAGAAATCTTAGAATTTACACGAAGATTTCATGCCCGGCTTGGGGATCGAACCCACGACCTCCGAGATTAAAAGCGAGCCAAATACCGCCACGCTACGGAGGCTTACACAATAATAAAGTACAATGGCCTCTTAAGAGATTGTTGTTGTTTTACAAATAACCCTGTATATATTTCGTTTTTTTTTTAGGAAAGTGAAGCCTTTACACAAATATCTACTTACCCGATGGATTGACGCGAACTTCAAAGTCTTGACTAGATTTCCAATGCCTCACGGGCTCATCTTTGTACAAATCCTGAAAAATTATTGTACACATTATGATTAAATTTAATTCAAAGAAACATTAAGCCATTGGCAAGGTAATTAGACCACAATTTCCAAATATAATTTCCTATTTTTGAAGGGACTTTATCGGTTTATCCTTACAGCTTCGTAGGATATTACAGTAATACCCCGGACTTACACGATAGGTCCACGGGATAGCCGTGTAAATCGAATTCGCGTAAGTCGGGGTTCAACTTTCCCTATAAATACATATAATGTTTGTGTAATCGGGACCAGAGTCTAAAAAAAACAATAGATTAGAAGAAACATGTTTAATTAAGTATATTTTAAATTATAAATGATCTTTACTTTATCACACCATAATCTAAGCGATAATACCGTGACGTCTGAATTAAATTAAAAAGATTTTCACTTATTATTTAGTTCGATCAAATATTTTTGCTAATTCCTTTTTTTTATTTTAGATTCAAAGTCCTCTAAGGTTATAATGATAATATTTACAGTGTTTTTCGTTTTATGTTAGGTTAGGTTAGCAGATAGCAGTTTAACTTGCAGTAAACGAACACACCGATGCGCGTGGTGATCAAAAATAAAAACCGCGTATCTCCGAATTCGCGTAAAACGGGGTAGCGTAAGTCGGGGTATTACTGTATATTAATAATGGCTTCATGCCTTGTTAAATTCATGAAAACTCATGATTATAAGAACTCAGTGTCATCATCATCAGCCCGTATAACGTCCACTGCTGAACAAGGGATTTTGCCATAGTCACCACGCTTGGCAGGCGGATTGGTGACCGCAGGGAACGGGCAACAGCGTTTCCCCTATATATTAACAGGGGAAACGCTGCTGCCCGTTTCCTGGTTCGTTTGTTATAGATGCAGTGGCAGACTTACACATTTGCCGACATTAGGCTATTAAAATGTTGCCGCCCCTACTATTGAACTACCGAAAATTTTACTGTTGAAAATGACGTAAAGTTTATATTATGTGTAAGAAAAATAAAATTTGCCACCCCCTTAATTTTGCCGCCCTAGGCTCCAGCCTACTTAGCCTGCTGGTAAATCCGCCACTGTATAGATGAAGTTATAACGATCGGGACCAACGGCTTTACGTGCTTTCCGAGACACGGAGGGTAGTCCCTCAAGCAACCAGACCTGGAAATAAATCACAAACACTTCTTGTCCGGTGTGGGGATTGAACCCACGACCTCCGAGATTTAAAGCGAACCAATTACCGCTACGCTACGGAGGTTATCAGAACTAAGTATAAGAATAAAACATTGTATCCGATCCTCTACTGCAGTAATGACGTTGTAGCGACATCTACAGAAGTCGGCCGCCGGGAATACCACTTCACCCGGCAAAGAAGAACTTAGTTTTTGTGGAGGAGCACCACCAACTGTGCCTCTACAACGCCATGCCAAAATGGCTAATACCGTCTTAGTCTCTTTACATATGTCATGACAATTTTAAAATATTTATTATATAACTTTATAACCCTCGAAAAGATACCTTACCTTTCCCTAATCTAGTAGAAACATTCTTACAAAAGCAATTTCGAAAATGTCAACTACCTTATTTCACTGTTTCTCATACTCCTAACAAAAACGCAGACATAATCATCATCATCATCAGCCCGTATAATGTCCACTGCTGAACGTGGGCCTCCTCCCGGGGAGGGTATTAGCCATAATCACCACGCTTGGCAGGCGGATTGGTGACCGCAGTATTATGTTGTACCACACAAGGAAACTCTGCTGCCCGTTCCTTGATATACGATTATTATAGATGATTTTATAATAATCGGGGCCAACGGCTTAACGTGCTTTCCGAGGCACGGAGGACTACCCTCAACAAAATGACACAAAGATTTTCTGTCCGGCATGGGGATCGAACTCACTACCTCCGAGATTTAAAGCGAGCCAAATACCTCATACATCTTTTCCATGTCTAGTAGAATCATTCTTTTAAAAGCAATTTCAAAAAATGTTAACCACCTTAATTCATTTTTTGTCATACTCCTAACAAAACCGCAGACTGAATAACATACTGCTTTTAACTGTGTGGTGTTCGGTTTTGAATAGACCACCCCATGTCTTCGAGCGTCGTAAGAGGCGACTATACATACGCTCTATATAAATGGATAGCAGCATCTATCAACTCAAGGATACTCACCATCTTAATGCAATCACCAATCCGCCAGCCAATCATAATCATATCTTTCAACGACCCTGGCTTGGCTCTGTTTAGAAGAGGCCCATGTTCAGCAGTGAACGTAACGGGACGATACAGTACCCGTAAGTACTTCAAATGAATGATGAAGTACTTACATGAATCTCATACTCTCGGTCCCCAGGTAGCCGCATATCTTCGCTAGTAAAGTTAGCAGCATAAGGAATGCCGTCTTCTCGTTGACTGACGAAGGCGATAGCGTTGGAGCCATCGTGCAATTCACGGGACCAGATCTCCATGCGTGCTCTCTAGAAACCAAATTTAAATATTGCAAAATAAACTGACTTACATTTTTTATCTTGTTCAGTTAATGGCCTTTTTTCTCTAAAGGGCATGCATTAGACATCTCTATACAAGTTCTGAATAGCAATAAGTGGCAGTCAGTTGCCGGACATACCACACTGGCCAGCAAAGATCTTTAATTTCGGAGGAATACCGTCAACCGTTACTCTACAATCCCATTACTATCAATATCATATAATTTAATCAGTTCTAAAGGCCACCAGGAATAATAAAGCTCTCTGAGGAGTAAGTTTTTTGCATACTCACCGCACCACGGCCCATTTTCTTCCATACCCTCAGCCCTTGTTTACCCATAGGATCTTGATTGACGGAAATGATGTCCTTGTTTAACAGGATCTCCTTAAACTCCGGTCTAATTGTGGCCAGGTCTACGCTCATAAGGAGTGGAGCAGCCAGAATAGACCAGACTGCCATTTGCACACGAGCTTGGTCTACGGATAGACCGAAGTTTCCGATCAGCAACTGTAACGTAATTGTATTATTCATTAGAGTGTTGAACTGCACTGGTATCTTAGCGGTTACTCAAGCTGCTTCTAATACCTGGTGTTATGCTTTCGATTCTCGACTAAGCAACTATAAGTGTGCACTACAGACAGTTCTTGGTTAGTTCTTAATCTGTGTGACGTAAAGGTCTCCACTACCCATATGCCACACTAGGGAAATAGGTCCTTGTATCGCAGCAGCGGTTACAAAGTTGTATAAAAAAAAGGAATTTGTATTTAATTTTAATACGCATATAAGTAACATCATAGTAGTGAATCTAGAATGTTTTGGAACAGCGTATCTCTGCTGTAGATATAATTGAAATAAGACCAATATAGCGACATAATGGGATATCATGGTAGACGGAGCAATGAGGTAGGTATCGTAGACCGGGGTTAATTTGACATTCTGGGTAACTTTGTCAGTGATGGTGAAACGAAATTTTGAAAGGAGACAAAACGCCAAAATGGCATTAGGAAATGTGCTCCAGAAACGAAAGCTGTTGAATTTAGTAAATAGATCCCCCTAACATCTAATACGAGTACATTTACACGGCCAATGTTACCCCGTAAACCCCGGTTGACCGGTACTTACAAATAAAAAAAGTGTAGGATTAACTAATTTAAAGTAACATAATAAAATATAATTCGAAAACTATAAGAAAACATGGAACGTTCATCGATGTGATTCGGATACTCCATCATACGAGGTGGCTGTTATGCACACAGTATAATAGTTCAAATAATAGTTCTATTGACCGCTTAACAAGCTAATTACGAACAATGCCGCTGGAAATTGAATAAAGGATGGATCAATCACCAGCCGTGTGATTGTTCGAATAAGATTTTTATTCAGACGATCATAATATGTCATTACGTTGTCGCCACGAAACTTTTGCTACTTCACCGGACATAAAGGCAAGCAATGATGCAGCATTAATAAATAGTATAGAAACTACAAACTTCGATGGCGCGGGAATGATGACTTATAATTATACTCTAAATAATTTCGCAGGCACCTCGTAATTAAGATCTACGAGGGCATCCGAAGGTTCATTGCAAGCTGTGGGTCGGAAGGGACAGACCGGGACAAAACCAAACACAAGTATAACGTAATTCTTTAAGACTTTAAAACTAGAAGGAAATATTACCATATCAGGGTCATTCCAGTGTCCAGGGCCAGCATGCGCCGCTAGTCTTTCTTGGTTGTCCCCAAACCAGTCCATGATCTTGGTGACTGAAGCCCAGGAGTCTTCGATGTCGTCCCAATTACGCCACAGATTGCAGTGCTCCGCAATTGACGCGTAATTTGGCTGGATGATACAAAAAATAAATGATATTCTAACCTTCTTATACTGACTGCCATATATTCGGTAAACACAATACCAAATATATGGCAGTCAGTCAGTACAATAATAAGGTTGAAGATCAATTATTATTGTAGCAAATTGTAATTTCACCCTTAACAAGACAAATCAAGAAAATATTTCTTGACGAATGAAATTACACCTTATTAGCAACAATAGCAACTGTTACTTACGCGGAATTGCATTATCAGCGACGATATAATTTATAAGGAAGTATACCTATGTAAGTTGATGGTCATACAAACCTTAATTGTATTTGTGTCATAACTTTCCTTCTCTGAGCCCCTAATTGTATGGCCAGTGTCATTTACAAGGTTAATAAGTACATTACTACGATTAACCATTTTAACACGGAATCCGTTAATGTAATATAATAGATACTAAAATTATCTATTGTGCTACACCGATAATGTGAGGTAGGTACTAACTGAGGATGTATAAGAATAGGTAGCGCAATACTGGCAATAATATGGCCTTTTTTAATTGACAAAAATTTAAGTTTACAAAAATAAATTTCTATTATAAACTATGAATTTTCATCATCAGCCAGAATTACGTTCATTGCTGAATATGGGCCTTCAGAGGTGGGGGTGTTGCCATAGTTACCACTCTTGACAAGCAGGTAAGGGTATAACAATCCGGACCAACGACTTAACGTGCTTTCCGAGGACCGAGATTCACTCTACCAACCAGACCCGCAAGTAATTTCTGAGTTTACACAAAGTTTTTTTGTGACCAGGAATCAAACCTACGGCCTCCTAGTTTGGTCTATTTTCTTAAATTATTTGAACTTAAGACAATAGAAAAGAATAAAGGTGGGTCTAAAGAAGTTCTGTCATTTCCCTAAAGAATACATTATCCTAAGGTAAAAACGCCTGACAACAAAATCTTTTTAGTGTCATCCAGCAATGAATATTTATCACTTGGTAATATTTTAATTGTATGTACCTCTCCATTTAAGCCATATCTAAACTTTGTCATCGGATAAAACTAAAAGCAAAAGTACTAAGGACTTTACTCAAAACATGTGAACCACTATCGATAGATGCTATTTACGCCCTTCTTAGAGACGTGTTATAAAGATCTTTATAAATTTCGACGACCGGTTGGGATCTACTGTGGTCGAATAGTTAAGTCATTAGGCTATTCTGAAGATGCTGACTTAATAATCTCAGTTACCTATACAAAAAAAAAATTAAGCCTTACAAGGATTTTGGCGTCCTCTTGATATGCTGGCCAACTGCACGAGTAAAGAATGGGGCGACCAGTTTTGTTTAATAACGCTCCAAATGAGGGATAGCCTGGAAGTTGATAAAAAGTAATGTAATAATTGAAATAAAATAAGTCAAATTCACTAAACTTCAGACGTGTACATATTGCTAGTATTTGCTAGCTTAAGAAGATATGTCCCGGAAAATATTTAATATTGCGGGTATAAGGAGTAGATGATTTAGGCATAATCAAGTTAATGCAAGGAGAATTTTTTTTTTTAATAATTTCTATACCTACAAAATCTTTTCCTTACAAAAAATTATTCCTCTGATTTTTCTGAGAAAAGTCAGAGGAATAAGTTTCCTTAAAAAAAATCCATACAAAAACTTATTCCTCTGATTTTTCTCAGTCTTTATCTTAAGGTTAATTTCCGTGCTTCCCGGCCGATTGCAGCCGCGCGCCATCAGCAGTATGCGGCTCATGCGAAAATAGTCGAGCTATATGAAGCTGATTCCGAATTCCTTGCGCAGGGCTATTGACAGCCTCTGATTCGACAATCACTTTTCGCATCAGCCGCATATCTACTGTTGATGGCGCGCGGCCACGAGCCGCGCGCGACAGTCGCATGTGATCTTTAAAGAGCCAACAGACACTCAGTGGAAACTACCATTTATTTTAAATAACAGCATAAATAAGTAAGTAATCAACTTATTCTCACCATTATCCATGTCTTCAGGATCAATATAACAACCGTCCAGCTTCAAGTAATCAATATCCCAATCCACGAAGGTCTGTATGTCAATCTTCTCGTTGCCTAGTACTCCAGGGTAGCCTGCACAAGTCAGATTGCCGTAGTCCTCGTACATACCAAACTTTAGCCCTTTGCTGTGGAGCTGTATAAAACGTATTATTAGTAAGCTGAAATGGCAATGGGCATGGCAAATAGCTCGACGAACTGAGATCCAATGAGATAGCAAGGTTCTCCAGTAGATACCACGAACTTTCAAGCTCGACGTGGGACGACCGCCTGCACGATGGACCGACATCCTAATCAAGGTTGCGGACCTCTAGCAATCGTTTAGCTGGAAATCGATAGGGGAGGCCGACAAAAGACTGATATGATGATGATCATAGCTTTACATTTCAGGGATTTATAAATAATCAAATCATAAGCTCATCCTAGGATTTAAGTCTTTTGGTTAATTTGGAGACCCAAATTGAATGACTGAACTGAATTTTTAACTAGGTAGATTTTGCTGCTTTTACTTTAATTAAGAGTGTTTAGAATAATAATATGTTATTCAAAGGTACAGAATTAGTGAAGGAGCAAGCCTATTCCACGAATCCTGATACGTAGTTCCCGGTGCTCATAAAAGGTTGACATTGGGCGTGAATCACATGCCAACGTCGGCAAAAGTTGCGAGTGACGGGGACAGGGGCGAATCGTTCGCATCGTTCAAACGCTAGAGGACAACACAAGCCCAATGTGAGATCAGCTTTACTTGCATCCGGGATTTTTTAGTGATTAGAATATAATTGCTATGGAGATGGAAGTCATACATGACCACCGCTGCAACGCTCATTATCCTTTGGAAAATAGTCTCGCACATATTGCTATAGCAAAATGATTGTGTAATACACTTAAAATGAATTTATTCAGCACTTAGGTATTTACATACACTTGTACTTGCCAGAATCACAATGTCACATTAATATTATTATTCTATGAATTAAACTAGGTAACTAACAAGTAACAGCAAATTGTAGGATATGAGTAGGAGTATTAAAATATGACAAGGAGCACTTTGTCCAATATCCTACAATTAAAAAACAATTTAATATCCTACAATTTCAGTCCGTCAGTTTGTCATTCATACGTCTACTCATAATTTATTTATATTCACATTAATTATTATACGATGTAGTGGATCAATATATTTTTTTTGGTAAACTCATTCAATTAAGTGACACACACCTGGTAGCATCCTTAAGGGGTTAGGAGGACCACGACGCAGTGGTGCTACTGATAGATTACACACTAATAGATAAAGACTTGATAGCTATCATCATATGTTTAAGATATTGTATACAGAAAACTTAATGGTAGTTAATTTCAACTAAAAATAACTTATTTTATAAATCAATGTTACCTTCTTGGAAATGTTCCCAGAAAGTTTGCCTTGCCCCGTCGAATGAAAATACTTATGTGCTGTGCAAAGTAAATACCAGCATAAACTACCAACGTAAATTGAGTTAAATAAAACTTACATAATCAGCAATTGCTTTCATCCCATTAGGGAACCGCTCTCTGTCTGGCACCATCCGACCATCTGGACCTCTTTTCTTTTCCAGCCAGCAGTCATCGATGCCCACATACTCATAGCCGGCATCCAAATAACCCTCGGATATCATCAGGTCTGCTGTTCTCTTTATTAAGTTCTCGCTGAAAAATATAAGAAAGATATTTAGGATTTTTTAGGCTAAGATTGAAACCTTAAATTCAGTTTATTTTACTGTTTAGTATTCAACAAAACCAAGGATATTTATATTATAAGAATGGATAGCTTTGATTCGGATTATTTCGGATATCTTTATTCTACCACCGATAGCAACATTTGATTCTTCCTTTTTGAAAACGCTAATATAGTACACCTTTCGGCCAAAATTCTTCCTTGAAGAGGCAACTAGCGATAATGCACCTTAGTGTGAAAACCTTAGTGTGATTTTCGTCTTGTGGCGGGACTTATCAACTTTCACGGCCCAGTTGGTATTATTACGAACATACATATATTTAAGACATCGCTGAGTCTTCGACCCTCGTGGAGTGATGCAATCGAGACACGTACATACGTAAGCAGTGTTGCAGAGATGGCTGGGCGTAGCAGCATGTTAGGTCTTGCTATACCAGTACCACGCTGGTACACATCACAGTGTGTGGTGATGATGATACTCCTAAAAATATTTCAAATATGTAACTTGTATTACCTGATGCATTCATTAGGATATTTCTTGCAGTCAGTGATACATCGGAAGCGTTCCCAAGAGAGCCAGCCCATAGGTGGCGTAAGCGCCAGACCATTGTCCAGCGCTAAGGTTGTGGATACTCCGGCCAGGAGAAATAAGGACACCAACATCTGAAATGGAAAATATTCTCTTTTTGTAAAAATGCAGAGCATAATTTATATTATATTATATTTCGACAGCACTGTGTTGCTGAATCTTTCGAGGCCTAGTGTTCTGGATTCCATTTTCACCTAACCCAACTAATGTCAATCACAGGTGTGTTATGTATTTGAAGAGCCCCGCGAGACAGGCATTTATTTCGCCAGAAGGAATGGAAGTGGTCCTTTTAAAAGAAATAAATCAGCTTCCACTGCTAGACATGGACTTCTGCATCCAGAGTAATCCGGCTACAATTTTCAGGTTAACTGTCTTGGAAGAATAGAAAGACTATGGCAGTTACAAGTGGCAAATAAATAAATTTATCACTTATAAATATAATACCTTAATTATTTATTGATTGTTATAATTGGTGAATATAAGAATAGTGTTAATAGGCGATGCGGCTAGCAACCCATCACTATTTTGATTCTCTTTCCACTTTCTCGCCCACCATTACGCTAAAAGTGGCCTTTGGGTCTTGCGGCCCAGTGCTATGTCAGCTTAGAGTCGCAAGACCCAAAATGCTCTGTCTGACCCATTAGGGATAAAGACCTGATATTGTGTCTGTGTGTTATAATTTTTAATTGAAAATACTTCATAATATAGGTACCTACTAAATAACAAAATACGATAAATTGTCATTGATCATTTTACTATATAAATTAGGGGCAAATGTGTTTGTCCTTTCGCTTGGCCGCTACCCAAATAATTATGCTTTAATTTTTTTTTTAATAAAACCTTCGCGAGATCACTTCAAAAGTCCAATTCACACTCAATTTCATCAAGTAGTTCAGCACTATAGCTTACATCAAGGTAGTTAGTAAATTATTGTAGACCGTACCTATTGTCTTATCATTCCTGTAGTTCACTATCATACATGGCTATTACGTTGTACCAATGCCAATGACCCCTGCAGATGGGTCATTGGCACTGTACCAATCAAATCAAAATGTTCTACAAACCGGTCTCTCTTCACCTTGTTTACATGCCTAGATTGATGTTAACTTGGCGGATTGTATGAATAAGACAAATACTAGTTGCTAGCTAGATTACATCTGAAAATAAAAATAATAACAGGTTATTTATTTATTGCCAACCACAAAAGTTAACTTATGCTAAACTTTAACAGTAATAAAGTTTTATCAAAACAATAAATGTAGAAACTCGTCTATGCTCTATAAAAAGTTTGTTTGTTTGCTTGAATGCGCTATTATCAGGAACTTCTGGCCCGATATGAGAAATTCTTTCAGTGTTAGATAGCATATTTATCGAAGATGGCCGCGTGTGGGAAGCTAGTCTATACTAATATTATAAAGAGGAAAGATTTGATTGTTTATATTGAATGGGCTTCGAAACTACGAGACCGACTTCAAAAAATCGTTTACCGTTGAAAAGTTAAACTATCCTCGGTTGACATAGGCTTTATTTAATTATGAAGTTCCCACGGAACTGGAGCTAAGCGGGTGAAACCGCGCGCGGGAAGCTAGTACACTATAATTGTGCGAAATTTTATACTACTCCGTCCGCGCAATTGTCATAAAAAGGAGTACAAAGTTTTTTGCTTCACTTACGAGGTATATAGATTCAATTCAATTCAATTTCAACCTTGAACAATAGTAGTAGTAATATAGTAACCGTAAGTATGCCGCGTGGTTTCCGGCTTAGAATAGACCACCCCATGTCCTGCCATGGGTGTCGTAAAAGGCGACTAAAGGACATATGGCTGATGGATGGGCAGCAGCATCTATTAGCTCAAGGTTTACATCTTTCTGCGATCACCAATCCGTCTGTCAAGCGTGGTGATTATGGCAATATCCCTCTACGATCCTGGCTTGCCAAGGTCTGTTAAGAGGAGGCCCATGTTCAGTAGCGGACGTAAACGGGCTGTTGATGATGATGTTGATGAAGCCTATATTTGCAATTAATAAATGAATAAGCCGACGAAGTCACGGGCCGGTTGCCATGATTTCGGCCGCCTATTCAACTAGTAATAAAAAAAATCTATTCAATATCAGCCTACAATAAATAGTAAGAATGCATTGAACAGTCGAACGTGCCTAAGAATATAAAGACGCCGGCCATGACCTTAACTATTGTATGTGATCTGTTTTTCTATTCTTTGCCTAATAATTGGGTAGGTCATAAGATTTGATTTGGCCGTGTGGTTTCTGGCTTAGAATAAACCAACCCATATCTTCCTACGGGTGTCGTAAGCGGCGACTATGGGACATATAACTGTAGCGACATCTCGGTAGCCGCACAAACTATAAGATGACGAGTAACGCCATCTAGCACCTATCATCCCAACTAACCTGTATCGCGCAATAAAAGTTTGCTAGCCAATTCATATACGAGTTCCGAACAGTAATAAATGGCCGTCGGTCGTCAGGCATACCACCTCGCCCGGCACACAACCGTACAACTATACAACCGATAGATGGGCAGCAGCATTTATCATCTCAAAGATACGCCCATGTTACTGCGATAACCAATCCGCCTGCCAAGCGTGGTGACTGAGACCTGTTAAAGAAGATGTTCTGCAGTGAACGGGCTGATAAAGAATAAGATATCATAATATCCCACAAACGGTATAAGTCTCGCTTTAATTCTCGGCGCTCGTAGGTTCGATCCCGACGCCGAACATGAAATCTTTGTGTAAAATCTTAGATTTCTTTCAGAGTCTGTGGACCTAGACAAAATACCTCTACAATCGCTGATCGCTAGCAGAACGTAAATGTATGATTACTTGACGTTTGTCACGTGACTAAGCAGGCGCGGGAAAAAATTACAGACATTCATAATCATTTATTGGTTAATTCTTCTTTGAAATAGAAGAAAATTTTGGAAAATTCACGGGAAATGTCATTACGACCGCCATTACATATACTTTTAAAAATATGTTGTTCGGTTACAATTAATAACACACTAGCTGACCCGACAGACGTTGTTTTGTCTTAACTAAAACTACATTAACGAAATAATGAATTTATTCAGCACTTAGGTATTTACACTTCTATTTGTCAAAATCACAATTAAAAAGAAATATAATAAATAGCTTATTCTATGAATAAAACTACTTAGGTAACTATAACTAGCAAGTGCAACCCGTGAGTGCTGCTAATTGTAGGACATTACAGACAATGTACTCCGTTTGTCCGTGTGTCATTAATTCCTGTACTCATAATAAGTTCATATTTACATAAAAAATTAGAAAGCATACAATTAAGTGACACACACCTGGGGGCACCCTTATGGGGTTGGGACCACAACCCAGAGGTGCCACTGATATCAAAGTCAGATTTATGGATATAAGAGGAAGTGATCGCTGGCACGGCCTACACTCACAGGGCAGGGGTAGGGGTACAACGCGGTCCTCGCCGGCGAGAATCCTACCCTAGCTAACCTGCAACCTTTCACTAGCTACCTAGGTGGACGACCCGGAGAAGAAAGGGAGAAAGAAACTCCGGGTTTTTTTTTCGTCATCTTTTGTGTCACTGTATGTGCATTCTTTTTTAATATAAGTTTTGTTTACAATATTTCATTTAAAGTATAATGTGAAGCATGGGCGCTAATGCACGCTCTAGCATTAAATTGAACTTTTAATATTAGGCGTGACTTTTAATGTTATGTCAAACGCCATAAGATGAGCGCTAAGGTTACATTAAAAAAAGGCTTATGTTTAACTTACCATCAGATATAGTAACATATAACAGACAAAAATTTAAAACGATCACCAAAATTAATCCCGCATTTTAATGTAAAATTGTAACCAAAGTTTTAACATTTCGCTATCATATTTAAGCAAAATGACTCCAAATAAATCATTGTTAACCCAAAAGTAGTATGATCACCAAAAGTACCTAAATGTTTTACTAATTTACTATTCGGTTCTGGCACTCGCCGGCCGCTGCCGCGGCACCGCTCGCTTCGCTCGCTCGGCTCGTGCGTTGTATGGCCGCAGCTCTAACCTAACCTAACCGATTGTCATTTTTCATTGATTTAATTAAGGTAGAAATAGCGCAATAATTTGCTCGCTAAGATTTGGTGATCATTAACTACATTTGGTGTTCGAATACAATTTGAAGTGCAGTCGTGACTAAAATAGCTAGTACTATTATAATTTTAGACTTTATTTTTCTGGTGTCAAGTATATATTTTTGGTGGTCATTATATTTTATCCCTTAAAAAAAAATATATACCTAGTGGTCAATTTTCTAAAATTTTCTTATTTTCCGTGCAATTTTTTACATATTTTTTTTCTTTCCTAAGAACCTTCTCCTGACAATAACAAACAGGAGAAAAAGGAAAAGAATTAGCGAAATCGTTCCAGCCGTCGAAGCATGTTTCCGTGAATAAGGGAAATGGGGTATCATTTTTATATATTAACAAATCGCTGCTTCAATTTGATATTAACACAAAATGAACTTACAATGCAAAGCAAATTGATCTGTAATAGCATGCGACTGAAACTCATTATAGTAAAGTTACACATTTGGTTTTGTGTCACTTTTAAATTAAAACAGCGAAATGCACCTACCTATGTATGTATCTGTGTCAATAAACTAGTTTTATTATTATTTTGCGCCTTTTATATTACACTAGCTGCAGGTAGGTACCAAGTAGGTATCTATTGCAAGTGCTATTAATTTATAATTAATTATGTCTCCACTATCAACCATCTGTAGAAATTTTATTAATAATTATTATTATTTATTGACCTACTATTCGATATATGCACTACACTAATATAATGCTTATCTAAGTATAATGCTATACATATTACGACATTGTGATTATGACAAGTACAAGTGTATGTAAATACCTAAGTGCTAAATAAATTCATTATTACATATTAAGGCTGGAGCTCTGTGCCCTCTGATTAAGCAAAAGCCTCGTGGCTAACGAGGTACATATTATTATGTTCATGCAAAAAAAGGTTCGCGTTAAAGACACTTGGATTTGGACGTGCGCCTGCGCAACGAGCTTTACCTACAGATTCATTGTAGGTAATTTTTGCCTTTTGTAAGTTCTTTGAATGTATAGTTTTGTATATTTTCATTTTTGTGTCATTAACTTAAGTTACTTTATGTTATTAATGTTAACTTTATTCAGTCGTTATCTTAGTTTTTAATTTATTATATTCATACATAATTGCATATTTATTACGGGATAAATAAATAAATACAAACCATTTATAATATTACAAAGAAAGTATAGTGTTCATAAAGAACAAAGCTACTCTTTGTTTTTTTTATTGTATTATCTGTTATGACTGTACCTATTATTATAATAATACGTACTATTATATATAATTATACGTACCTATTGATTCCTACTTTATTCTTATTCTTAATAAACATACTAATACCTACTAAATGAAAGACATGCAATTAAACAAAGGGGACCTATGTACAGGCCTCAAGTCTAGTTTAGGCATCAGTCTCCCATAATATTTTTTTTCGACATTAATCTTTAGTTTTTTAAGTTAACCGTGTAGGTAATTTGAAGAAAAAAAAATTTACTCACTAATTATCATAATTATATCACATGTAGGTACTTATACTGTAAAAAGTAATTTTAAATGTGTAAATTTAATTTAATAAATAAAACTTTGTAAATCCGCGGTTTTAAAAGGCCGCCTAAACAATGTTGTTTAAACCTTAATACCTAATAAATTAAAAAATATGCACTTACCATAAACTATTTTACAATATCGAAACAAGATAAACAAACAACTAGTAGGTATTGTTACTCGATTTATCCGTTTATATTATATCTATGGATAGGACACGACCGATCACCAAGTCGTGGACGTACGAATGATAAGCGTATTCAGTAGTTAATATTCTATACAGTTAGCGAACAAGTTATTTACCCGTAGCATACAAAATAACTCCATTTAGACTGATGTCAAATTGGAATTTTGTGTGTATTTAAACGATTAAGTAATGTTAAAGTTAGAAGAAGAAAAAACATTTATTGAACACACAAGAAACACAAAAATTATTTAATTAGAAAATAAAAATGTACAGAATTAAAAATAATTCAAGGAAACGGACACCATACATACAAAATCACTGGTAAAAAAGGAACAATTACATCATGAAAGGAGACGATATGGTTAGACACAAAAAGCATTACATAGAAATCATACATAATATCTATCATCATAAAGTAACTATATTAGATAGACTATAGTTATTTTATGATATGTTAGAATTAAAAGCTTGAAATCTGAAAATATATTCCTTAGACACAGTATAGCAACAGCGTACTTTACAACATCAGCAGTCTTTTAAGACCTTTTGCTATGTCTGTCATTATATTTCTGGCATCCTTACTAATCCTTAATCCTTAATCCTTAATTCCTTAATTAATATTAATTTAATATTTTAATATATATAATATTATAAATGTGAAAGTAACCATGTCTGTCTGTCTGTCTGTCTGTTACGCAATCACGCCTTAACTACTGAAGCGATTTAAATTAAATTTGGTACAGATATAGTCTAGAGCCTGAGAAAGAACATAGGCTATATTTTATTATGAATTTCCCACGGGAACGGGAGTTACGCGGGTGAAACCGCGCGCGGGAAGCTAGTTTTAAATAAATCAAAAATAGTGCGCTATATGCATTTTAACCTTTAATTCAAAGAAATGATGGTGGATTGAAAAATAATATTGCACACTTTAATTGCAACGATTTATGGAATCTTATAGATGTTGAACACACGGTGGACTCAAAACCGTATATAAAATTTAACACAGGATATATATAGGTAGAAAAGTTTCAATATGGGGATCGAATTAGTGACTGAAAGCGAAATTACCCTTTGCACTTTGAGGCTGATCATCATCATCATCTTCGTCAGCCCGTATAACGTCCTCTGCTGAACATGGGCCTCCTCCCGAGGGAGGGTATTTGCCATAGTCACCACGTTGGCAGACGGGTTGGTGACCGCAGTATTATATTGTGCCACACAAAGAAACGCTGCTGCCCGTTCCTTGATAAACGATTATTATATAGATGATGTTATAATAATCGGGAACAACGGCTTAACGTGCTTTCCGAGGCACGGAGTATTCCCTTAACGAACCAGACCCGGAGAAAAATCTTATAATTTACTCAAAGATTTCCTGTCCGGAGTGGGGATCAAACTCACGACCTCCGAGATTTAAAGCTAGCCAAATGCCGCTACGCTACGGAGGTTGATCACGTAACGTTATAACTATGACTTTGATAAAAGTGTCAGCTGTTCAGCGTTTACTATGCATTCAAAAATTATTTCAAATATGTCAATTTATTAAGTTAAGCTAGCTTCAATAATACAGTAACAACATAGACAATGCGTTACAGTGACCCTACAGTAATGAGGACATGTTTATACGAACCGTAGTCATATTTTAAGACATACAATGGTCCATCCAACTACAAGAACAGCAGAGGTAGAAAATACAGCAATAATAGAAAAAAATAATATACTATAATATACGAGCACTCTAAGAATAGCATTCTGTGTTTCATAATTATTGTGAAAAACTATAACATGAAGGGCAATAATTGATAGCTATTAAATGATATTCCATCGATAATTACCTACACACGATATAATTATGTCATTGTCAATGTTAATTCGACCTAGGCGTATTAAAATTTATATAGGTACACTTATTATGTCGAATTAGGTATATGCCATCCCTTTTAAAAGGTTTTAGTAAATTAATTGCACTTTAAAAATAAAATAAAGTTTTCAATGCTAAAAATTTAAAGTATATTGAAACAAAAGTTTGCTTTGAAAAAAGTAAAAAAATTACCGCACCTCCCGGTATATCATGAAATGAGAGCAGTGCTATTTTATTTTTAGTAAATATATACTAATATATAAATCTGAAGAGTTTCATTAGTTTGTTTGTTTGCTTAAACGAGCTAATTGATGGAACTACTGGTCCGATTATAAAAAATATGTCAGTGTTAAGTAGCCCATTTATCGAGGATGGCTATATGTATATTTATGAAGTTCTTACGGGACCGGGGGTACACGGGCTTACACAGGTGTAACCTCGGGCGGATGCTAGTTATAATAGGCACCTACTATCCAGTGCTTAACTATCCAATGATAAGCCATTAAGCAAGAGTGGCAAATGCTACGGGCACCGCATACCAAGATGCGTGCGCAGGCAAGAAATTGGATCCAATAAATAATCCTATGGATCCGAATCAGGTTGCTTCACAATAGGTGGCCTAACAGGCCTAAAAGAAAGAAGCTCGCTGAGCGACCCTGAGTCATTACTAAGAGGGGCTCCCGGATAGAATTTGCTACAGGCCCCGCGCTGGCTTAATCCGGCACTGCTACTATCTACTGTTAAAATGGATGGCGTGTATTTTAGAAGAACCGTATAAGTATATTACCTACTTGCTTCGGCGCTCGGTTTCACCCGCGTCACTTTAAAAATTAGTGCACTTCGAGAAATTTCCATAAATTTTACTATAACTAGGGTCCCGGGCTTAATTCTCGGGTCGGCCAAAAATTGTGTTACTAGAAATTCCCTGGTCGTGTCGATAGAAACTATACCTTCATCTACTAGCTGAACCCCGAGGTTTTACCCTCGTTGGACTGCTACTCTGCTCCAGTAGGTCTCATATGTTAATCCAGTTTAACAACTTTCCCCGTACACAATTTCAGCGAAATCCGTTCTGTAGTTTTTCGCGAAAGAGTAGGAAACATACAAACATCCATCCACATACCTACTCACAAATTATGGCGTTCATAACATTAGTAAGCATAAGTTTAACTAGAACATCATTAATACTGCATACTTTTCAATGGAAATATGGAATTTATTTTGAGATAACGATAGATTTATTGTAGGTATTGGTTAATTTTGTGTCCATTGCATGACATTACTGTAACAAATTCTACGTTTATCTGAAAAAGAATGCAGCTCGTTATCATGGATGAAACAAAAGCAATGTTATCATCAGATTTGCATTGAAATACCAATATTATCAACGAAATAATGTTTTTGTCTTTTGTTAATACTATTAATATTATAAACGCCAAAGTTTGTAAGTATGGATGGATGGATAGATGGATGTTTGTTACTCTTTCACGCCAAAACTACTGAGCGGCATTGGCTGAAATTTTGCACCAGGATAGGTTATAGCTGGATTAACATATAGGCTACGAAACATCACGCTCCGACCCACTGGTGCAAAGAAACGCGGGTAAAACCGCGGGGCGCAGCTAGTAAATAATAATTATGCCCATGAAAATAACAAAAAAACTTTTACAACGATTTAACAATATGTTTCTCCCATAGCGCTTGGTTTCTACGGAACGGTTGAAACAATAATTCTAATTTGTATTTAGACTACATAGTACTAAATATCTCACAAGTGGTTTTAAAAAGTTACAGTGTTTTGGATTGGCAGCATTGGCATAAACTTTCTTCATTGTTGACAGTTGCTTGACACTTTATAACATATTCATTCACAAAATCCCCAATATCAAGGTGACGTCAAAGATATAAGAAAAACTTTATAATATTTTTACAATAAAATTTATACCGAATTATTACGTTTATTTTATAAATCGATAATCATTTGTTCATGATCTTTAGTAATGGATTTTTTCGGCCTAACGTTGTATGGCTCTCAAAACTTTGTAAAAGATATAATGCGAGATGAATACAAAGAGCCGAAGACCAAAGAAGACGTTGAACCATTGATGGAAAGAATAAATAAATGTTCTACGCTCCCAAAAACGGCAAGTACAAATTCAATGATCTTATTTTTTATTTGGTTGTCATCATGATCAACCAGAAAATTAGAAAGTGAAAACTCCATGTGTTGCGGAAACTGAGCAGAGACTATTTTATAGATACAAACTCAGAATCTCACGCAAAATAACTATACGTTTACTCTTTTTACTTTATTAGCCTGCTTAAGTCCACAGCTGAACATAGGACTCCTATTTACAGACCTTGGCAAAGCCAGATTCGTCAAGGGATATTACCATATCACCAATCCTGGCACGCGGATTGGTGATCGTAGTAAGAGTGAGACCTTGAGACAGTGAGTTGACAGATACTGCTGCCCATCCATCAGCTGCATGTCCTTTAGTCTCGTCTTACGACTTCCATGGGAAGATATGGGGTGGTATACTCTAAACCGGATACCACACGGTCTACTATCCGTAGTTCACCGAAATACATACTTGTCTTTAAAGGCCCTTAAAAAACTACCGTCACCAGTCTATATCTGACCGGTACGGGTACCATATAACCAGCTTCATGTCGAGGAACTTTTTAAAGCCTATCTAGCCTATATCGTGTCATTATGGTCCTTCTTAATTCCCTTTATCAAAGAGATTGGACAGTGACAATCTCTTTTTTTCAACCATTACTGATTATTTCCATTTATATATGCAGATAAATAGGCCAGAGGTGGATGTCATCAGAGTACTTGATGTCTACATCGGAAGAGTGAACGGTTTCTCCTACGGCTCCCAGCAAAGATTTAGCAAAATGAAAAAGAAAGGCGTCATAAAGCCGCCATATCCTTGTGACATGTATAGACTGCCACCTACAACATCTATGGAGGTATTGAAATAATTCAGTTGTATGGAAACTGCCTGCATTGCCTGGAGAGGGCGAAATAACCCTACTTCTTTCAACTTTATCAGCCCGGTTACGTCCACTGCTGAACGTGGGCCTCCACTTAACAGACCTTGGCAAACTAGAGTTGTAGAGGGATGTGGCCATATCACCTCGCTTAGCAGGCGGATTAGTTATCGCCGTATGATGATAAGTAATCTTGAACTGATGGATGCTGCCCATCCTTGCTGCTATATATCCCTCTTTATAGTCGTATATTTACTAGTCGCCGCTTACGATAGTCATGGGAAATCATAGGGAAGTCTATTCTAAACCAGAACCCACACAGCAAATAACAATAATAGACATTCAAATACATTTAAAAGTATGTTAACAAAGTGCATATAGGTAGGCACCTAAAATAAATATGTGAATGAGGTATTTTCAGTCAAACGCGTTTAGCGTGCTACTGTTTTTCTTTACTCTTCTTTACTTTGTGAACTCATCCGAAAGACTCGCCTTTCCGACACTCTAGTTTGCAAAGAACATTTCGTAGAGCAACAGCTGCACAAAACTACACTGAACTAAGTCATAATCCCTCAATTCCTCCGTCAGCGACCGCCCTCTTGCGCAGGTTGCTTAGTTTGTAGTCGTAATTTATTAAGGCTGGACTAAAAAGTCTCAATTAATGTATTTATTTACTATAGTTCAGTAGTTACTCTCATACTGTTCCGGGAGTCCCGCGACAATCGCATGGCATTCATTACGGCCTGCCTCCGTACGGTTTCTACTTCGCGAGACCTGGGCATAAGGGGACGCGTAGGTACTGGCCGCGAATCCTTTCCGAAGGGGATAGCACGGTAGCGAAACGAATCTTGCCGCCAGGCCCGCTGGCAATGGCAAGAGCGGCCGGAGGCCTGGGATAAGACAAGCCCTACCAAGGTCTTGACCTATATATCCCGCCGCTGCTGCGGAGATGCTATACTCCCCGCAGAAGTGAAGGGATGAGTAATACATTTCGCCCTGACAAAAAAGAAACTACACACATCCGTATGAGGGTACTGTTATTATATTTTATCTTCTCGAAGATAAAATATTAATTCGAATTTAAAATTACCGTTTCAAAAATGTCTTTCATTTGTTCCTATAATCTAGCCGAAATTCAAAAATACGGTTATTTTACATTTTGATTTCAGATCGGGTGGTGGCAACATGATCCGGCATTGCTACAGTCAAATTGGCATGATACTGTCCCAAGATTCCCACAACCTACGTCACCAAATATGCTTATACTTGACAAAGTCAGAAAAAATAATAAATATGCTACTCTTTTCTAGTTACCTACTAAATTTACATAAGTTTTATGAATGTTTTAATAAAATACTTTATTACATAATATTATTACGTACACTATTTCGTTTTGTTACCTTGACAACAAAATACTTAATAGTAAGTACACCGTGACAAACAAAATAGCTTCTTTCTACTTTTTTGTTGTAAAAATTAGGTAAGTAGGTATATCGCTCCTTTTTGTGCAAGTCTTTTGTTGTCTGTATTAAACACAGATATTTGAAAGTCTGCCAATAAATTTATATTTAAAATCTTTTTTGCACCTATAACTCTTCAATTTAACCCAAAGGTTGACTCAAAAATACTGTCTCTTAGCATTAAGTCTGTCCCATGGACCTCTACTTACATAAAGCAGACTTAATAATAATAACATAAAGTTTAATAAATTTAAAAGATTGTTGCCTATTTAAATTACGACAGCAAAAAAAGGCGGTTAACTTAACGTTTAAATTTTAAAATAAACCATAGCTGCATTGGTCTTTTGACACATGTATTAAAATTGACTATTGAGTGCTTATTTTACGTATACTTTATCTTTCAAATTATTAGCGTTAGGTATATTTATCCGCAAACTCATACTGGAAATAAATTATATTTATATAAAACCCAAGTCTCTGGTTGTACTATTTTTCAGCCAGTGCACATTTCCACAGTATGTTATGTATATTTTCCCGTTAGAAATGAGACTGTAATAATAGTTATCTACGGTCTAGAATTCGGTAGTAGGTAGGAACTTAAGTAGAAAATTATGTAAAAGATAATTGTCACTTCTCAACGTTTCCAAATAAATACCTAGCTTTATTTTTAATATTAAAAGATAGTAATATTGTTTCTTATTGTTATATTATAACAATAAGAAAAAAGTATGAATGACAATATCACAAACAAAAATTAAATCTATTCTATATTATTATGTACGTTACTCAGAAACCAAGTAACCAGTAAGTGTTAAAAACTGGCTTCGCATTTTAAAGTTTCTGAATGCAGCCATTTTTAAAGAATACGGAGGCACGAAACGCAACTCTCCGGAATGTACATTTCGTGAAACGGAACGTTCGTCAAACGTAAACAAAATATTCAAGTAACTTGACGTTATTTTAAAATAGTACAAAAACAAAGATATGAGTTATTCCAAAAGATAAGTGGGTGTTGTATAACCTCGGTGTTAAATATGACGATAATAATTAACATAAACTTAGATAAAAGTTTCAATGCTGATGTGTGTCAATAATATAAAAACAGGAAATTCCTCAGGAAATGATTTCATGTTTGGAAGTGGATGACTAACTCAGTTCGCTTTCATAAACCATGGGTACAACATATAGAGAGCTTTTCAAATTATATGATGTGATTCAAAACGGAAATATAAGGTATTTAGTTTCTTAAATCCTTCTTACTAAACTGTGTCCTTTTTTATTTGTACTAAGAAGCACCTGCCAGTCTCAAAAACAAGATTTTTGAAAGTCATTATTTTGCGCAGCTGCCAGTATTAAGTTTAAAGTTATTTAAACCTTTTTAGTACCTACAAGTCATTACATATTTGCATTGGTATTCTATTTTAAATTTTTTTGCTACCCCCCTTAGACTAAAATTGCACATTCTATTTTTAAACATGCTTAAAACTATAGAAGAGGAAGTTAAGACTTTTTGTCACAGATTTATATTTTTTTCTGATACTATAACCACATAATAATACTAAATAGTATTTAGTATTATTATGTAGTAAATACAAAAATTTGTTTTGAGATGTAGAATTTAATCTCTGGCTGGATTTATGTAGTAAATAATTTAAAATGTTCTTCAGTTATATATTCATATTTCAATGGGCAGTGTAAAATCCAAATTTTTTAAAACATCTTATTGTGTGTGTTAAATCATAGTACAAGTTCAATGGACCATCATACATTCGCTGACTTATGATTTTTAGCTTTATTTCTGTTAGATTTGAAAGTAGGTATTAATATATTTTGATTCTTAAATTTAATTTTATTATAGCTTTGAATTTATGCATCATTAGTGAAAGTTCTATTATTTGTGTCTCGCTCTCGTACAAATTTGATTGCCTTTGGCAAACATCCTCTTCAGCCATGCATCCCCATCATGTGTGACCCTGTACCATATCAATGGGTAAAAGGCTAATTGAGCTAAGCAACACCATGCAATAATTAATTATATGTTTTATGTAATCCCTTCATTAGGTATATCATTCAGATAATTCTTCCCTTTACCTGTCTTAATCTAACCAGCCTCTTGACTTATATTATTGTCCTATGATTTTTTTAATAAGTCATCCTAATTTATCGTTACTCTGATATTAAATGTATTTGTTCCTTTTTATTTCTATTAGATTCTTACCAAAGAACCTATTATCTTCTTTTCCTAAATCAAATTATCAGAATGAGAATGCCTCAATTTTAAGTTTATATATTCAAGCTGCAAAGAGATTTCATGCAAAAATAGTTAAAGATAATCTTGCCATAAACAAGACTTTTTACTTTCATAAGAATTCAAATTTAAAAATTACTTGAAATGTCATTATGAAACTAAAATAAACACGAATAACTTTTTTATGAGCCAATAATTTTATGTCACAGGTCAACACCTGCCACAATGCCTGCCTCTTATTGAGTTAATTAACCAATTTAAAACATCTGGCTTATACACTTGAGAGCAATAAAATCGCACACCCCTTGTAATTTGGTTTATTACTGATTGTTTTCTAAAATCTAAAGATATTGAGTAAAAATCATTAGACAAAATTAAAGCATACAAGCTTAGCTTTACAAAAACATAAAATTAAAATCATTGACCTTTACGTAACTTACAAAAACCGACCGTACACCGAATTCCCCAAATTCACGCGTTTGCGTTGTCACTACTTGCACCCTTAGCCGCAGGTATAAAAAGGTCGGTTTATTGGAATTTTTAATCAGTTGCATACCGAAGGTCAACGTGATAACATCTCTACTGGAAGCATACGGATTTACTGGAAAAATATGGATACCACGCCCGCAGAAGCCGCTTAAGTTATTGCCTTGCTCGAAGCAGGCCATAACCAAAGTGAAGTTGCTCGACGGCTAAATTTGAGCCGCTACTCTGTTCGTCGTGTATACCAGAGGTTCCAAGAGACCGGTGGCTACATTCGGCGACCAGGATCTGGCCGGCGACGCACAACATCAGAGCGTGATGACCGCTTTCTTGTGACAAGGTCTTTGAGAAATCGGCAACTGAACGCGGTTCAACTGGGACAACAGCTTCGAGAAGTTCGCAATGTCAGTATAAGTCGGTGGACAGTTCGAAGAAGACTAGGTGAAGCAGGAATGACTTCACATCGCCCAGCAAATGGTCCCAAATTGACCACAGCTCACCGACAAGCCCGGCTACAATTTGCTAGGGAACATTTAAATTGGACGTATGACCAATGGCGGGCTGTTATGTTCTCTGATGAGTGCAGAATGACTTTACATGGTCATGATGAACGCTCTAGGGTCTACAGAAGGTCATCAGAGCGATTTTCACAATGCTGCATAAGCGAACGTGTGGCTTTTGGAGGTGGATCGTGTATGTTTTGGGGTGGCATAATGTTGGACACTAAAACTGACATTGTATTCATTACTACGGCGAATACCGGCCCGAGATCGAGAAGTTTGACGGCTGCACGATACGTCGAAGAACATGTGAGGCCGCTTGCGTGGCTTATGGGAGAAGATTTTCTCTTAATGCACGACAACGCCAGACCGCATGTCGCTAGAACAGTTTGCGACTACATGGAAGACGTTGGAATCACCGCGATGGAGTGGCCAGCTCGTAGTCCTGATCTCAATCCGATTGAGCATGTCTGGGATGAGCTAAAAAGAAGAGTTCGAGCAAGAAGCCCTGCTCCTACGCGCCTCCAAGAGCTTCAACTTGCCATTGAAGAGGAGTGGAACGCCATACCACAAGATTTCATGGTGAAATTAATACGGTCCATGAAAAACCGATTAAGAGCTGTAATCAAGGCTAGGGGAGGGAATACACCTTATTAAAAAACAATTTCATCAAGCATTTTGAGTTTTATTTTTATTCTTTCTTAAGCTAAATTGGGTAATTTTATCCGTATGTTGGGTTTTGTGCCCTAAAACTCCCAATGGGTACTTTTTTTACACTGTATTTGATATCATTAGAAAGGTACTGAAGTAAACATTCAAATAGTGTAAGTTTTATTTTAATATGTATTCACATTCATGAAAAAAACTGCTTTAACAACAAAAAGTCAACGTGTGCGATTTTATTGCTCTCAAGTGTAATTTGATTTGTCTTTTTTGTTGTTAACTGTTTTCTTGCATGCTAGTTTATTGAATTGGTTAAATTATTATTATTATTCTTATTTATTTAAAAAAAATTATATAAATATTACTCAATTGCTATGATATTTAACACATAGGTAGGTATTTAACTTACACATTATTAGTAAGAATAATAAAGAAAAACATGCTGATAAAATTATGAAAATATTTTAAGACTGATGAGATTTTTAATTTCCTAGGTTTTTATATGTTACTAGCTTCCCGTACGCAGTTTCAACTGCATAGCTCCAGTTCCCGTGGGAACGTTATAATTAAATATAGCCTTAGTTACTCAGGGGTGATATGGTAAAAAGAATTTTTGAAATTCATTCAGTAGTTTTTGAGTTTAATTGTAAGTATGTAGTAGTTTAGTAAAATTTAAATATTTTTTTAGTATAGAAATTGATTTTGTATTTTTTTTAAGTGTAAATTTGTCTTTTTTTATAAATCTTGGGGAATGTCTGATTGAACACTTTCATATCTGCAGGATGTAATTAAGTGGTTCTCATTGAGAAGGGAAGTAACTTTCACTTCCCTTTATACTGTGCTTCTTTTGTAACTTGTTAGAGAGTTGGGAGTACTATTATGGCACTAAAGTTGTCATTGGCCCAGTTACATGGTGATTTAAATTATCTAATACCTATAGACAAGTTTTTTTTTTGTAAAAGCTTAGTTCACATTTTGTGTAATAAATATACATATTATAGATATATTAAAATTAGTTATATCAATTTGGCAAAATATGTTTTATAATAATGTAATTATATATTTTGTAAACACTATATCTATACTAATATATAAAGCTGAAGAGTTTGTTTGGTGGTTTGCTTGAACACAATAATGTCAGGAACTACAGGACCATTTTTTATAAATCCTTGCTAGGCTATGTTTAATCTCAGGGACTACTATTTGAATGAGTTAATTACAGGAACAACTAGTCGGTTAAAAAAAAAATGTCTTAGATAGCCCATTTATACAAGGCTATAGTCTACATTTAATAATGATGTTCCTACTGGATCGAGGGTTAAGCGGGTGAAACTGCACGCAGGAAGCTAGTTCAGAATAAAACCTCTTTATATTATTGTACACCAATGATGTTGTCTAAAAAGAGATAAATTGTTCATGCTTGTGTTTTGTTAAGAAAAAATTTGTCCATAGAGAGTGAAAAGGATGGCATGAATATTAGCGTGTGCAGAAACGAGACAGACATTCAAGTGTGCCAATTAACTTAGTTTTGTGGTGCCATTTTTCAACCCCGTGTGACGTATTTACCTCTTTTTACTTCACTATAACAACATTGTTGTACACTGTATGCAATTTTATTGTCGAAGTATTACTTATTACTAATTTAATTACGCTGAATTTATTCTTTATGTCTCTTAGTACATTACTAAGATACATTAAAGAAACTAGCAAGATCTTAATTAAAACATCATGTGAGATAATATAACATTTTTTTACAGGTCATTAGAATGTTTCTTGAGAGACACACCATTAAATTTAAACCAAATAGTACCATGCAAAGGCGTTGGTTTTCTACACTTAGCAGTTGGTATAGAACCTGTTGAGAAATCTATAAAATGCACAGAAATCCTGTTGAAGCATGGTGGAGATCCCAATTTATGGTAAGAAAACAGTAGTTTTTTGTTATTATTTAACCAATGAATTGAATAATGTAATAATTAGGAAACTACTTTACAGTTTTTTAATTGTTACTATTATATTAATACAAACTATTTTTTATTTATTTATAAAAAATAAGCAAAAAATCAGCTGTTCCATACAAATTATCAATACCTACTCGACCAAAATGTATAAAAAAGGTGATTTTTTTGCGAGTTACAAAGTTGGTCCCATATTAAAAGTTGTTCATATTCATGAGCACAATCACCACCCAAGAGGTTTTGCATTATTTAATTAACACGTTATATGAACACATTGAAAATGTCTTCGGCAGTAAATCCCTAACTATTCTGTGTCTGCTATTAACAACTTACTATCATGTTACAGTAACGACGATGGAGTTACACCAGTCCACATCGCCGCGATATGGGGCCGTGTGGACAACTTGAAGCTCATGATAGGCTGCGGAGGTGACCCGGCCAGAAGAGACTTGGATGGACACTCCGCCTTTGACTACGCTGCCAGGGAAGAGCAGTGGGAGGTGTTTGACTACTTACACAATGTTATTGATAGAGCCGATGACTCGCTCACTCCTAAGTGTGCTTACACTTTAAGTTTAGGTAACTGTTTTTTTTTTTTTTGTTATTAAGGACTAAATATGCCTTTCGATAACTTAGTAGACCAACATTTGAACCCGCGATTTATAACGTAAAACCACCTTAGCACAAAAATAATCTAAAAATCTTACTTAACATTCCCCAATCCCTCGTGCCGGTGTTGGCTGAGCTGGGATTCAAGTAATTGGTTAAGGCATTAAAGGCAATACCTAAGATGCAGGTTCGAGACCTGCCAGTGGCCTAAATTTATTCATCTCAATGACTGATATTTTTTTTTATATATATATTTGACTGTCCAAAAAAAGTAACATTTGTTGAATACTAAACAACGTTTTTTTCTTTCTCAGAAAAAGTATTATTAACAACAGACCAAATAGTTGCCGAATACGGACCTATAGTTGACGACAATCCCCAAGACGCCGCACCATCGATCAGAAAATCAGAACTGATCAACGAATGGTGTGAAAAGAACAGTTTAGCCATTAACAAACTGTACCCAACCATTATCAATGACACTTACTTAATAGACAACGAATCGGCCCCTTGGAAAAGTACCTGTTTAGATTTTACAGAGAACATTACTCTAGATCTCACTAAAGATAGAATATCTAATGACACAAGCTTCAAATCTTGTATATCAAAAAAGTTACCGGAAGTACAAATAAGCGGTGTAGAACGCTTGGAAATAACACTTGATGAAACAAGACTATCAAGTGTTCAAACAAGTGACAACTCTAACGATAAATCCAACGGATTAAATCAAAGAATAAGTATATACCAGAACTTTTCTCTTCCCGGATCCCCGAGCACTATCTCCCATACAAACTACAATACCAAAAGTAGTTTAAAGAAGAAAAATTTGAATACTAAAATTAGTTCAAGTTTGATCTCAAGTGACGCTTCTCAAGAATTAGATAAAGTGTTAGCATGTGTACAGAATAAGACGAATGAGTGGTTGAGTACGAGTAAGGGAGATGGCAATACCAGGAGATCATCTGCCAGCAGTGGTGTGAGCAGTAATTACTCAGGAGGCAGTATTGTGATAGCAAACGTACATGAAGAATATAAGTATGAGGATAAAGAGGAAGACGTTGTTTTGATTGAGAAAAGACTACTGGTTTCACCTGTAGTGTAAGTTACTTATTAATATTAATACAAGTGATATTATATACTTCAAACTTAAGTTATTTAATAATCGATAAGCTAAGGAATTTTACCCCTTTAAAAAAAATCTATTTATTTTTAATTTCAATTTTTTTATATCTATACTAGGCCGGATTTAAGGGAGGGCATCCAGGGCAACGGCCCTGGGGCCTCCACAATAGTGGGGCCCCCACAATAGAGATTTAAAATCTTACAAATTACGACGAGTAAACTCTACAACTTTTCTTTTATTTATTTTTTCGTTGTTGTACATACAGTACTTTGTAGAATCATGATTAATGTAATAGTTCTTAAATATTGTAATAACGGCTATTCATCTATATTTGTTCACTTAAATTAGACAATCAGTAAAATATCAGAATTCAAATCGTCCTGAAAAATAGGTACCTACTTCAAATTTTCTACACATTTAGAGTGAAACGAATTTGTGGCCAGGCCTCCTCTGCTGCCCCGGGGCCTCCGGACTTCTAAATCCGGCCCTGTATCTATATAATTTCATATAGCCAGCGACCACCCTGAGACGGGGCGGGGCGAAACGGTCAGAGAGCGCTCTCTAGCGCAGGTTGCTTGGTTTATAGTTTTTAAATTATTTAATAAGCCTAGAGCACTGCTCGCCTTTATGGCTGGTGAAGTAGCAAAATACGGCAAAGTATATAGGCCTACCCAAAAAAAAACCCATAAGGTATCAAAATTAAATTGTGCATTCGCTTAGTACAGAGGCAACCAAACTTTTTTCTCCTAGACCCCTTAAATAACTATGGGTTTCGGTGTACCCCCACTTGCTCCATTTGTATCATATTTCACACAACTTATGAATCCGATTTCTTCACGCCTATGTAGACCCCCGTCGATATTCCCGTGGACTCTTGGATAATCACTGGTTTAGTACAATATTATATTATTTCAGACTTCCAATCGATGATGGAGCGGGCACCGTAAGTCCTGACCAGACAATTATTTCTGTAGCATCATCATTACCTGCTTCAGTCCAATATGACGACACCACTTTAAGAGCAGAGCTTCTCAAACTAGGATTTACCCCAGGACCAATACAGGATACGACCAGGAACTTATACCTGAAGAAACTACAAGCTTTAAAGAAAAATGCAACCAAAGATGATGTAGACGAATTGAGCGTAAATTTACAAGGATTGAATACTAATTCGAATAATAATGTACAAAAGAAAAGTAAGTTGAAACTTTTTTTGACAAAAAAAGTTTGTTTAACCAAAAAGTTTAAAACTTTTTGGTTGATTTAAGTTTTTTTAATGCTTTTTGTCAATGTGTCAGGTTATGTTTACAAGGATGAGATTTTAGTTTTTTTACAATGGTTTTAGTTGTATTGGGAATATTTTATAATGGTTAAAATTAAATTTCAGAGCATTATTAAGACTGGTTAGTAAAAAAACTTTTAAATTCCACAAATTGCTATTGAAATAAAATTAATTTTAATAATATTTTAAATTTACTAGTAGTAGTAAGAAGTAAGTATGTGCCTGAGATGATATCTAACTAATTCTGAGTTGAATATGTTGCGGGTTCGATCCTGCTCAAAATGAGAATTAGTATAAAAAAGAAATCTTTTAATTTAGTCATCGGCTTTTAGTTGTATATTATGTATTTTATCGTTGTATTAAATAAAGTATTCAATGTCGTCATCGATTAACTTTTCCGTAAAGTATTCAACAAAAATATAGTGACAAAATATCCTACAGAATATAAGATGTAAAAATCTAATTGCGAATCCTTTTTGCAGCCTATAGCATAGAAATTGAAAAATCCCTGCGCAGTGCCGATTGGTTGAAAGATCTCACTTTATACATAGATTTAGAAAACAAAGCTCGCGCAGACTTCACAGATAGTAATAGAAAATGGAGAGAAGGGACAGCCAAAACATCTTTTACCTACCTGCTCTTAGACCCTCGGTTGACTGGGAATCTTCCAGGGAAAGCAGGGAAACAGGATAAACACATATCTTGGATCACATTCGTCAATTCCATATTTTATGTTGGCAAAGGTAACTTATATTTTGTTTTTTTTTTTTATCTACGCGTCGCCTTATGTCTCTCAGGTCTTGGGTTCGATCCACAGCTGGATAAGAAATCTTTGTGTAAATTCTTAAATTTATTTCCTTGTCTGTTTTGGAATGGGAATTATTATTATTATGTCTGTTGAAGTAGCATAAGCCTCGTGGCTAACTACATATGTGCGTCCGAAAAGAAAAAGAGATTAATTATGTTTGATCCTTTGTTATAATTTTTTAACTTCTATATGTACATATACGTAAAGCAAATACTTTTTACCCCTTTTAACTAAATTTGCGTGGAGGAGTATGAAATTTTGCACACTTATCTATTCTAATATTATAAAGAGGAAAGATTTTTATTTTTGTGTGTGTGTATGTTTTTAATGAATAAACTCAAAAACTAATGTGCCGATTTTAAAAATTCTTTCACCATTGGAATGCTACATTCACCCTGAATGATTATAGGCTATATTTAATTATGAAGTTCTCACGGGAACGGGAGTTATGCAGGTGAAACCGCGCGCGGGAAGCTAGTAGTTAATATAGAGAAGATGTGCAGAATGCGATTTTTTCTTTAATAATTATTACCCTAGAACCTAGTGGTTTCATTTAAATTAAATAATAAATGTATTTTTTCCATTTGACAGGTAAGCGCTCCCGGCCGTACTCACACTTATATCAAGCCCTTACTCTATGGAAGAAAGACTTCAAAACGTCCAAAGACAAAAAAGTCCAACACATTCTCGACATTTGGTCCGACAAAGTTGGCGTAGTTTGTCTCCACATCTTCCAAAATGTTATACCAGCTGAGGCGTATACCTACGAAGCGTCTATGATCGATGCATTAGGACTAACGAGCTTAAAAAATCTTAAAGTAGGTAACTATTACGGGGTGGTGGCATCTTGGCCCTTGAAAGAGCGAAGGATGCTTGGTATGTATTTATTGTACAAAGCAATGCTGATTTTCCTCTCAGAAGGCGAAAGACAACTTAGGCCTGACGATTTAGACTGATTTGTAATAAGATAATAATAATATTTATTTGGCATATACGTTTTACACAGAGACCTATGAAGCCTCTGGTTGCCGAACTAGTAAAAACTGTGCTTCAGAAACCAGCGTCTTCTCCCATTTATTTGCTTAAGGTAATATGTCAACAAATTTGCAACAAAGAAATTTTAAAGATAATTATTAATAAAAAAATGTTAGTAAAATTTAAGGGGTCGATTTTAACGGCAACTAAAAATGAATTTTATTTTGTTCAAAAATGTTTTAGGAAGCAAAATTGCACCATTGCACATATTATTATTGCATTATACGAATGGAATAGTTATAAATTTAAAAAATATTTTTTTTTAAACAGACAATAATACATAATGTATCTTATGTAAACAGTACCACAAAGTTATTGTGGCTTTTTTAGCCCTCTTCTTCTATATCTATGGTATAAAATTTACCTTTATAATTTACCTTAATAAATTAGTTGTATTTCTCAATATCTCAAAACATTTTCCATATTGTTTCTTAGCTTATAATTCAATGTATGCATTCGTAATAAAATGAAGTTATCGATTATATTATTGACAATGAAATAGTAAAAACATTGATGGCAATATTATTAGGCAGGACATCATTGGGTACATACGTTTATTTGTCTGAACGTATACATAAAAATTACTTAAGAACTTTTAAACTAACGCAAATCTCCATTTTTTGTGAAATTAATTTATACATAGTTACAATATCGATCTTAGTTTTCTCTATAATTTTGTATGTAATCAAAAATATTTTGTTCTCAGTACCTACCGAAAAAGTACTTAGAAGTACCTACCATCTCATTTTAAGAGCTGTTATTAAAAAAAGTGTAGTTAAATTTAAAAAAAGAGTATTATTATTATAGAAATGATCTCGAAATGGTTTTGATAAGAACATAATTAGTAGTAACTAGAAACTTGAATTTAATGACGTTATAACAATATCAACTGCAATCTGAATTCTTAAATATAAGCATCGTTTTGTATTGCAATGATGGTTATGCAGTTTTACAATAAGCAGGGTTTTTGATTAAGTTATACAGATTTTATTCATTTTTATACAATTGGTTGTGAAAATTCTTGCGGTAATTTTAATGAATTGTAACAGTATTTATATTTTTAAATTAACTTAAAATAGGTGTAAGACGTTTTTTATTACTTTTTTTTTGTATATTCTGTGTTGCTTTAATGTGTTGCCTTACAGTTGTATGCTAGGACTGTACTTGGCTTTAAGTACTTGAGTATGCAGTGTCTCACTGTCGTAGTTTCTATTGCTATGGTAATAGAAATCATCAAGTGACACCTGACATTAGTGTTATAAATACGCTCGAATCGGCGCTAAAACGCTCGAGTCAACGCTCGAGTCAATGCTCGAGCAGTTTAGAAACGCTCGAGTCGGGACTAGAACGCTCGAGCGCTGGTTTAAACGTTTAGAAAAAAGAAGCTTACTTACTGGGGGTATATTATAATAATAATTTGACTAGAGGCTCTAGTCAAATTATCATTAATATATCCCCAGTGAAAATAACAACGCTTCGACGCTCGAGCGCGCTACTCGAGGGCCGAGCCCCGAGTCTTCAGCGCTCACGAGTTTTGAACGCTCAACGCTCAGTGCTTATTTTTACAACACTACCTGACATTCTGAAGTGTTGTTCTTGCATACGCGATTAATATTGTAGCTTTGTAAGAAAAACTAACAAATAATGCACCAAAGACTTATGCTTGAGAATGGTGGAGTAACCTAGTAACTAGTATGTCATCAGTTCGTCTGACCTTAAATTTGTAAAAACTTAAAATTTTTAATATAGCCAACAAGGTATGTAATACCTTAGGCTTATTAATCTAAGGCAGTGGTTTTCAATCTGTGGGTCGCGACCGCCAGGGGGCCGCGTAACTAGACTCGGTGGGTCGCCAGCATAAAGCTTTGTCAACTTACATCGGTTATGTTAATATCATTCGCGGCTTATTAAAAAAAGAGCATTTCTGTAGTCTTCTTAATTATTTATACATATGTATATCCATCTATCGCACAAGGGGGTCGCCAGAATTTGTAAACTGGGGTCGCGAAGTCAACAAGCTTGAAAATCACTGATCAAACGTATGGTCAAAATTAACTAATCAGTTATGAAAACTCTTGTTATCTATCAAATCTGGGTGTAAGTTAAGTTTACTAGTTTTAATTAAGCACCTTGTTTGCATTGATTAGCTTTTTTGATGGAAATTCTACTGTTGAACTTTAAACAATGAAGCTTTTCGTTTTAATTAATATTAACGCCTTTATTCCATTTTTGTTTATGAAAGTTGCGTGTATTGTTTAATATAGTTACGAACCTGATGTGTTACCAAAGTATAATCTCGAAAGTGCAAAACCTTTTTTAACTTTAAGTGTTTTATTTATATTTCTAGACTTACTGGGAAATATAAGGATGTCTATTATGCTTCAAGAAGCATTTGGTCGTAAGTGCCAGTGTACGATGAAGGCACATACGATGAATGTTTCTGACGCACATCCGACCATATGCTTCTGGGCTCTGGATCAGACATTCGTACTGGTGACTCCACCGAATCACATAACTTATTAAATCTCATCACATTACACAAATAATGCTTTTTTATACCGCACATGAAGTAATTGTAAGTTATTGGCGTAATTTTAGCTTTACATACGTAATCAGTATTGTCAATAATTTATTCATTAGTTATAAGTATTGCTTTAATATAATTTGTATAACTGTAATTTTAAGTTACCAATTCACATTGTACAAAATGCACTGCTTTTTTGAGTTACATGAAAATTATGAGCGTACTTTTGTAGCATTCTTATAAATATTGATATCGTAGAAATTCTGTGCAGATTTTTTTTATATCGCAATAAAATAATTACCAAATGACAACTTTTGACCAGAAGGTTTCGCTTACGAATTTGATATAACTTTATAATGCCTAGTTGAGTACCTGTATCATAATCGTTATTGTACCTATTTTTTACTTTTGTCTTCTGTGTTCCTAGTCAATGCCTCTTGTATCATACAAATATTTAAATATTGATAGATAGTGGATATCATTATTTGTTTTGAACTTTATTACAATAAAATAGAGTTTAAAGTTGCTGGTAGCTGCCAGGCTAAGGGTTAAATTAATTAACCAAACATAGCTATGATGTGTTATCAATAATATATAAAACTAATCAATGTTTAAATATTTGATGCAGTAAAGGGGTAATACAATTAATTTTAACGCATAATTTAAGCATTGATCATGACAATAAACTTAGCCCGTAATTCGTAGTTTGTACACAATAAATAAAACACATTTGTTTAAGAAATAATTTATTCTTTATTATTCCTTTTTTCAACTTCTCGAATTCTTTTCTAAGTAAAATCAAACTTGGCTTTAGTTACATCAAAAAAATACACAAATGTTCATATATATATATTGATACATTATACATACAATGATCGTGTTTTTTTTATACCAGTGGTTGGTATAAAAATTATAGAAAGCGTAATCGTGGTTGAACGAGGGTTTAACCGTGTACTATCAGTCTATGGTCCGACATTGCACCCAGCGTTGCCTTATGAGATCCTATACTGTCCTGGTACATAAGACAACGTATAATTGATACGTTCGTGTCATTACGATTTCTAAAGCTCAGAAGCATAATGTCTGATGTGCCATTATACGTCAGAAACATTGGTCGTGAACCTTTATCGTAAGCTGGCACTAACGACCAAATGCTTCTGGAGTATAATAGACATCCGTCGTTATGCTTTTGAGGTCTAGATTTATTTTGTTATAGGCATAAGTGTGGATTTACAAAAACAGCGGCGTCACGAACTAACTCATACTTAATTTATACATTATATTATTATTTCCTGGTCCGTGGATCATTTTAACCGTACGTAAATTCCGCCAACTTGTTTTTCTAAACAATTGACTTACTTTACGCATGTATTAATATGCTATTATCGAGATATTCGTCTTGAAGTAGAATCATAATTAAATCAATGTGGTTTTTTACATGCACTTTTTTATTATTTCAAGTAGAATGCAATCATAAGGATTGTCCATAATAATGTTTTCAGTAAAACCACCTGAGCAAGACTTTAAAACTTTCATATAACTCAACACCGTATTTGTAAATCCACAACTGAAATGTAAGATTATTAATTGTGAGGTAGAACTGAAACTGTGATCGAAGTTTCTAGGTCACACACTTCTTATAAATATATAGTTCGGATCAGCAAATTATTGCCTCGAATACTACAAACATTTTTTTTACTGGATACAAATGCTTTAATAAAGCATTAATGACATAGATATCGCCTTTAATTTCTTTGTTAATTATTGATATGAACTCAACCCAGTACAATATAAAATACAAATTCTTTTATTACTGCTTTTTACGAAAGAAATTAAAGGTTTCCAAGTGTGCAAGACAAACAAAATTAACATTGAAATTGTAATAACATTTTGTACATTTAATTGAAGAGAATTATTATTGCTACAACGTGGCGCGTATGTAACAAAAAGTATACATTGGAATGGTCAATAATGTCCACATTATTATTAGACTTTTTTTTACATTTCACTAAATTTGCTCTTTGATCTTTTTGGTTTTGTTTTTACATTCAGTGTGTAATCTCCTGAGGTTTTATATCTATAGGCTCTCATTAAGGGCCAACGCTGGTGTACAGTACATGTATAGGGTCTACATTCGCACATCATTCATAATTAAATTATGCCTAGGTATATCCAACAACGTGGCCATAATTTTTACACATAATTTCACTGAAATCAACAATGTTAACTATACACAGAGGCTAAAATTATTATAATAAATTTTGAACGAGGTTAAAGTAGTTGATTATGATTTACGATATTAGATTATGTGTCATCTATTTCTATATAATTTTAATGATTTATGTCATACAAGTGGGTAAAATATCTATAAATCATAAGCAACTACTTATCTTCTTCAATTTACAATGTAAGTATATATAATTTAAGTAGAATCTTGCTTTTAAGCAATTCGTACTTTGTTACAATAAAATTAAAAGTCACTGGCAGTCTAAAACTTTTCTGTCTCGGGTTACGAGTCCCATATAAACTTAGATTAGGCCCCGCATTTTCTACAAAATATTGTTTTTTTTTTATTTTGTTAATTTATGAAACAGGTACGCGCGTACATTAACTAAAATGTCATGAAAATAATACCATATCACTACTAATATTTATGTAATTCTCTAAAATGTGTTTATTAAATGATTTTTTCTCTACTAAACTTGAAATGCAATCGACAAGGTCGTTCACTCTAGTTCGTCTCTCGATGCTCATCGTTATTCGGGTACAAATCACAACATCAGTACCGTCGCTTAGCTAATATAAAATATAAAACAGATGCATCAACACAAGTTACTCAAATTAACCAATTGGAAGACTACTTTTGCATGAAACAATAGACTACACTCCCGTTTCGCTTTTCTAATAGGATCCCATCGATATTAAATGCATAGAAAACGATACAGTCCGAGAATGATAAAAGTAGAATGCGACTCTTCATCTATTGTGCAGTACAGAAACCCTAATCCCTTGTATCGAGAATATCGGACTATGAGATTTTATTTATTTATTATTAAAAGCCAGACATACATACACGCACAGCGATGTCCAAACACTCCACAAATCTATAGAATGCTCTCTACGTTATATTATAAAGTCATCGTTCACTAGTATCGAGACAGAGTACGATTTGTGCACGCTACGACTCATATTGTAATGATCACATTGACGCATTTAAACTTACACTATAATTACTTAAATATTAATTAATATTATATTTAAAAACTAGATACGTTCGCTTTCGTCTCGTGGAATGCAGATATCATAAATAAAGATCTTACTAGGCTGTATTCGCAGGGATATAAATTTTAGACACGGGGGCTTCAAACATCAGTACAACGCCCGGAGGTTGAATCGGAAAATTCGATGTTTATATTACATAACCCATAACACTAACGATCGTAGGGTACTTTACACATTACACTAATATGTACACAGTCAGAGGTCCGCGGACGGCGCAGGTCCGCGCGTCGTCCGCGCAGTTCGTCTAGTCACTCGCGTCGGTAACTGTTCTACTACACACGTCCGTCACACTAGAACTTCACACTCAATGCGCACATCACAATCACGTTCGTGGGTTGGGCGAGATCACAGTTAGCTGGGCACAGGGCACAGGGCACAGGGCACAGCGCACAGGGCACAGCGCACAGGGCACAGCGCACAGGGCACAGCGCACAGGGCACAGAACACAGGGCCGGGCTCGGTCCTGGGGCGCTCACTTGGGGGGCGTGGGGAACGAGTTCACCACGGCCTGCGTGCTGGCGAGCACTGCGGCCGCTGCAACAACAACAACGGTTACACTACACGCTCTCACACTAACACTACATCAATATGTCTACACTTTTACTTACAATTACCAGGGCTTAATATGCATGACGTTTTATAATAAAAAGAAAGTTGTAATTAATTATATTTTATATAAAGTAATCTGAATCACATTTAATTTTGAAAAATCATATTTGCGACGTGCATGTTAAGCTATGTGAAGCTAACTCCCAACCATTTATCTACATCAAATAAGCTTATATCATAACAAACTCTTAAATTTAATATACAGGGAACTATAACCATTTAACATTACATTACTTTTACACAATTTCCGTCAAAACGTTATTTTTTGGTCATTAATATAATATCATATTGTTTTAAAGTTAGGAATTAGCATCATCTGGTTGTTCTGAGTTTATTAACCATCTACAACCTTCGTCAGTGGTAATTTCGAGAGCGTCCCTCGATAGCTATGGGCGGGCGGGGCTGGCCCGCTCCTCCGTATGCTATCGGGCCCCTGCAACCAAGCACAATACATTACAGACTGTAATTATAAACTGATCTCATTCCGTCTCACTCTTACAACCAATTTGACTAATAAATATTCAATTTAAGAACATTGAAAGTGAGACGAGTTTATAAATACAGTCCTAAAAGTTAAAAGCCGACTGAGCACTAGCAAAGTCGTTAATGGTCGCGGGAACAAAAGGGACGCCCTCATTTTGTCAAATCATTCGATATTAAATTAAATATATATTACACGTTAGTGGTACAATCAGTCGTAATTTACAGGATTAGCGAAAGCAATTTAGAAATAGCTTAATTACAATATTGAATTCAGAGTTAACTTTCGTATTTAAGATTATGAAACTTAGACTTAGACTATGAGATTACCTGGAAATATAATTTCTCTTTTTCGTGGTTAGCTCATTCACTATTTCATCCCATAGGAAAGAAGAACGAAGGTGATCACCACAAAGTGAATCAACGAAATTCTTACTAGGTAGCTAGGCGATGTGACCGAAATACGGTCAGGATAAAGACAAAGACGTGACACTGAATTTGAATAGATTTTCTTCCCATAGGACGAAACAGTGAATGCGTTTAGAAATCATCAAACACACATAACATTACCACCCAAGTGTTGTTAATTAACTGTTTTGAAAATTAAATAGATATCGAGGCATAAAAGACTAAATTGTGCTAAGCGAACATCATGCGCAATATTGAATTATATACTACTTTATGAACACTATATTAAACACTACTGCTACATAAAACATATAATTCAAGATCGCCCGTCGTATCGTTTAGTTCAATCGGCCTTTTACCCGTCGATATAATAGATGTACTAATACATTTTAACAGAATATATGTCGAACAATGATCTTTCATCCAAATGATGTCCTTACGTTTGTATCATTAATTGTTACTGGAAGCATGATGCGTTGCTATTTGATTGTTTGTCAAGGCGAAGGGTGGTGTGGGGGTAAGCTTGCAGTCTCACCGGGGTAAGGCGGCGGGTACAGCGGGTAGCCGAGCCCCACGTGCGTGTGGTGGTGCGTGTGCACGTGGCGCTGGGGGGGCGGCGAGCGCGGCGGGGGGTCCTTGGGGGCCGGCTTGGGGGCGGGGGACTTCGCGTGCTCCTGCAGCTCGTGGATCTTGTGCGGGGCCGGGAAGTACTGCGGGCCCTGCGGATGGACAAATTTATTTAAAGATTTATATAAAAATTGATGTTGCTATACAAATGGATAGGTGAAATAAAATATTTCCTAACTTATGATATACACTACTCTCGTTAGGCCATAATAATATGAAGTAGATAACTACAAAGTAAACCAACAATGATAATATAATATTAGGGACCATAAGGTGGTAATACGATTTTTTTTTTTTATTCGTCCCAAAACCTTTTGTAATTTAATTAATTTTTCTCAACACTTGAAATACTTAATCGACTTCGACGATTTCAATAAGAAGCATAAGCTATTTATAATAAGTATACACACAGTTATATATTTGAACAAATTTGGAGGAAAGTTTTTAAGACAATTACTCTAAAATACAATTTTTTGTCTGACCCACTCACATATATAGGTATAGGTATCTAAGGGCTAAGAAATATCAGCTAAATAAACAAGCAAGCTACTTTACCTGCGGCGGCAACAATTCCAGCTTAGGCGGATGCGGTCGCGACAAATCCTCTGGCGCGTGGTACCTCACCGCCCCCCACCCGCCCCCAAATCCGGCCGGCACCAGCATAGGGCTCAGTGGGGCTCGGTACACGGGATCGAAGGGGAGGGCCCCGTAGTGCCCCGCCTGCATGTAGGGGGGCAGGTAGTACTGAGACGTGGGCGGTGGAGGGGGTCCCTGGGTTTCTGTTGTAGGCTTCTGCCCTTCTTGCTTCACCTGGGACAACAAAGACATAAACTGTTACTAAAATTGTATAATAATAAAGACGACATGTGACGTTTTCCATAGGTACTGTTGAAGTTATTCATATATTACAAAACAGCTTTTTGATACTTTTAAACTGCTACCATTTACATACAAAATAGTCAGTTCAGATTATGGCATTTCATACAGAAACTCCTCTAAACAACTAAAAGCCGTAATGCCTTCCTTGGTCAGTAACCGCCCTAAGCCGAGGTCCTTGTCCCAAAGGAGGCGACCTCTTGCGCTTTAACAAGACAGGAGCTCTGCTTACTAGTAATTGACTCCTTAAAAAAGTCATGTATTTAGATTACGAGCAAATAATAAAATACATTTTTTTTCTGCATGGCAGTTCAAAATGTCCTAAACATTTTATTTATAAAACTAAAAAAAAGTAAATATTGTAATGATTATACCTTCACTTCGTCTTTGGGCTTATCGTCCTTGTCCTTGGGGGGCTGCTTGTGAGCGTGCGGCGGCGGCCGGCCCCCCGCCCCCCCACTGGCCCCCGCCGCTCCCCCGGGGGGCTTATCGCCACCCCCCTCTTTTCTTCTAGCATCTAAACTCATGTAATACCTGAAAATAATATAAATATCTAATAAATATATGTTATAAAGAATCACCAATTGTCTCGTGAGGAAATCCCTACTTAATATTATAAATGTGAATTTGAGTTTGTTTGTTACTTTTACGCGAAAACTACTTAACCGATCATCATGAAACTTTGCACACATATTCTTGGAGGAATTAGAAGTAACAGGGATATTAACTTCAATGCGAGCGAATAATATTTTTTTTATTGCTGTCATGGGTTTTTCAAAGATGTTACATCAAAGTAACAGAACCAGACATGAACCCCGTTACGCACTACATATTATACAAAAGTAGTATTATAGTAAACACGTGTTACAAACCTTCTCAAATCTTCTTCCCTCGCATGAGGCGGCCTCTGGAACGCATAGTTCCCCATCTGCGCCTTCATTTCAATGCTCTCTTTCAGAATCTGATGGTTGTCATTCGGTCTAGCCGGGTTTTCCTTTCCATCCGGGGGTCTCTGCTTCGATTTGTCTAACGGACTCGGTGTGGTCTTAGATCTATCATTGTCTTTACTCTTATCGTCTAACGGGGCCCCGGGGGGTGGGCCCCCCGCTTCCACGTTGTAAGGAAAGTTTGGAACATAGTTGTAAGGGTAGAAATGTTGAGGTAACACTTTTTGAGGACCGTTGTCTGGTTTGCCGTCCTAGAAAGAATGTTTTAACAGATTATAGTACTTGAAAAATGCAATAAGTATTTAACTATCATAAAAAAATAATTGGTTTGGTCACGTGAAAAGAATGGATGAAGAAAGATTGACAAAACAGGTATACATGGCAAGTGTGAGTGGCACAGTCGGAAGGGAAAGACCTCGACGAACGTTCTCTGACAAAATCGGAGACATCCTCGCAAAAGTTCAAATAAGATCCACCCTAAGACGGTTTAGACCTCTACTAAACATGGCCCTCCTCCTGACATACGTTGGCAAGTCATGGTTGTTGAAGGATATTGCCATAATCACCACGCATGACAGGCAGTGCCAGTTGCCATGTGGTTTCCGGCTCAGAATAGACCACCCCATGTCTTCCCATGGGTGTCGTAAAAGGCGTCTAAGGGACATATGGCTGATGGATGGGCAGCAGCATCTATTAGCTCAACATTTGCATCTTACTGCGATCACCAATACGTTTGCCAAGCGTGGTGATTATGGCAATATCCCTCTACGATCCTGGCTTACCAAGGTCTGTTAAGAGGAGGCCCATGTTCAGCAGTGGACGTCAACGGGCTGTTGATGATGATGACAGGCAGATTGATGATCGCAGTAAGATGGTGAGAATCCTTGTGCTGATAGATGCCGCTGCCAATTCAACCCTTAGTCCCCATTTACGACACTAACGACTCCCATGGGAAGATATGGTGGTCTATTCAAAGCTGGACAGCACACGGCTTGTTGTTATCACAATACTAATATGATATTATACGCAAGTCTAAAAGTGTATCATCATGAGCCCGTATAACGTCCACTGCTGAACATGGGCCTCCTCCCGGGGACGGTATTTGCCATAGTCACCACGCTTGGCAGGCCGATTGGCGACCGCAGTATTATGTTGTACCACACGAGGAAACGCTACTGCCCGTTCCTTGATATACGATTATTATAGATGATGTTATAACAATCGGGACCAACGGCTTAACGTGATTTCCGAGGCACGGAGAGTAGTCCCTCAACCAACCAGACCCGGAAAGAAATCTTAGTATTTAGAAAAAGATTTCCTGTCCAGCGTTGGCATCGAACCAACGACCTCAGAGATATAAAGCGAGCCAAATACCGCTACGCTACGGAGATTGTCTAAAAATATATAAATAGATGTTATTACATTGATACAGTTTTTTTTAGGTATACTTCATTAAAGTTAACAGACACTGTAGGTGTTGCCAGAAGAGTAAATTATAGCAACATTAGATAAACTAAAGCGCATTTTAAATAACAGATTATAACAGGAACATAAGTAAGGAACTTACTTTTAGGTCAGCCTTAGGGTCTCCTTTGTTGAGATCTTCCTTGCCCTTATCACCGGGCGGAGGAGGCGCGCTGGGCGGATGTGAGGGCGGCATGTAGGATGGCTGACCATAGTACTGGAATTAACAGTCAAAATGTTATTAATAGTGTCCAAGCCTTTAAAGAGCTAAGCATTCACTATGAAGTTGAATATACAACGTGATTTTGTTGTTTTTAACAATTGACACCATGATTTACCATTAGTATTACTGTCAAAAGGAAAATTAAAAATAAACGTTTGGTTTTATTTTTCAAAGTATCAATTTATGGATTGATACATGGCATAATGAGCTCTTAGCCCCTAGAGTCCCTATAATATAAATACAAGATAGAATACGTTTTTAGACAATTTAACAATGGGTGTGTGTTAAAAAAGTTTGGCTGCCAAGAATAAATTATTAACAACTATTTAAAAACCGCGGTTTATATTTAGGTGTCACGTTGAAGCATACAAACACGCCATATTGATCATTGAACAGATACCACTAGTTCTAAAAAGAAAATACTACTGCGTCACAATTTTTTGAGGATTAAATTTATTAAAGATAACAGTTGTTCCACCAAAAGAGCCAATTGCATAATCATATCCAAGGTTTGGTATTAGAAGCTGATATATTTACCAACGGATTCACAAAATTCAAGAAATCTTACCCTTGAATCTATAGTGAAACAAAATTAAAATAGTTACATTTACATAATCGCGTCATTTCATTAGCCGTTTTATCGGAAAGGTTCAAAGAGCAACTCATTTGCAAATAGTTGAGCTAGTTCAAAAATTACGAACCGTACCAAGTTTTAATTGTACAAAATCAAACATTATAAAGAAACTGAAATCTGAGTAAGATGAAGCACTTTTTTTACTGAAGCGCGAAATACCTTACGTCAGGGACTGATTGAAGTTTTGAAATGAGCGTTTCTCTCTAACTTATCATAATGGAACTTATAAATTTTGTGAATAAAACGGTATATTCGTCGGGAAATGCCGAATAACTGCTCGCAGTCAAGTCAAAATAATAATGATAGACTAGACCCCTATTACCGAACTGTAAAAATGATACTAATTGCCAATCTGCATCTGAATTTTACTATCCAGTTATCCATAAGTTTTAACTCCCTAATAAATATGGCTATCTATCTAATAATGTTAAGCTAGAATCAAATTTCCTTAAATTTGCAATTAGAACAGGCAAATCAAATTATATGCAATCAGGGGGCCTAGACAAGTTGTTTTGTGAATTGTCAATCGACAAAAATCGTAATAAAATGTTTATGATTGAAGAATGTGGAAAATGTAAGTTTAATTGAGTATCTTACCTGATGATGGTAGACAGGGAAGGGCCTGTGCGCCGGGTCGGCGTCGGGCGTCGTGTCGGGGGGCGCCGCGTCGTCCGATATGTCGGAGTAGGCGGGGGAGCGCACGCCGGGCGTGGGGGAGCGCCGCGCTCGTCTCTTGCCCGGAGACTCTTCCGCCGGGGACTCTGTGGACTTGCGCTCTTCGGTGCCCATTAGAGCTGACCGCGGTTTTACCTGGGAAGAACAAAATGACATATAGTAGAGATTAAACTGTAATAATATGATGCCATTCACTTGATAACCATATTGGGTCACACATATATGGGACGTCATATATAGAATAACATCATAAGCTACTTAAATATTTTCATCTAAACTAAAAGCGGTAGTTATGTCGAATTTAAGTTAAAACGGATTGATAACTCCTTTAAATTCAAATACTACATTTGACCTACTTATTGATCTCTTTAGATCAATAAAATAGGATAATATGCGTACCTTAAACTGTTGCGGCGGCAGTGCTGTGTCCGGCGGCGTGGGCGGCGGCGTGGCGGCGCGCTCGGGCGCGGGCTCCGGCGCCGGGGTGAAGGACTCTTCGAACCGCGGCGCCTGCGGGGACGGCGTCGGCGCCTCCACCTCCGGCTTTTCCGGAGACTTCTCGGGCGACTTGTCCACCTTCGCCTCGGGCGATTTGACGGGCGCGGGCGACTTGACCGGCGTGGCGGGAGTGGCGGGCGCGGACGGTGGCCGGGGCGACGCGGGTTCGGTCGCCGGCTCCTCCTGCTCCGAGCTCGAACCGTCCTTGTCGTCGTCGTCGGGCGTGCCGTGCGCGTGCGAACGATGATACTTCAGCCCGTTCGCGTGCTTGTACTTCTTGGAACAGTTGGGCTCGGGACACTCGAGCAGGACGGGGTCAGGGGGTGGGGAAGAGGGAGCGGGAGGCGGGCGTTTCGCCTTGGGCGTCGGCGGGCGCTCCTCGGCCTCGGACGTGCGCTTGCGCTTGGAGTCTGGCCGCGGAGGCGTGAAGGGCGTGGGCGAAGGTAGCGCCCGTCGGCCCTTGGCGCCCCCGTTGCGCAGTTTACTGTGCACGGACGAGCGCGTCTCTGTGAAGTTTGTCATGTCTGTGGGCGCAGCGCCCCGACCGCGCTTCGCTCGCCCCTTGGGCGTTCGCGCGTCTAGCTCCTCCGTCGGCGAATCACAAAACCTAAAGAAAGAATTCGATTAAAAAATGTACCTATAACCATACCGAAACGTATGTAGTACCTACTCATACCCTTACTTGTGCGATCGATCCGCTTACCTCACGAATACCGACGCTGCAATTGTTTACGTAAACACAATTCTGATATTCACAGGAATTTCTGTTCACGTTTTTGCCTGACTCATTTTAGACATACGTGACCGGCGCGTCCATTATGGCGCGTCGTAACAGATTGAACCACTTCTTGCGAGCTCGAACGCGTTATTCCCGCCGCCATTAGTATTCCCCGCTCGTCTATATTAGATTCGAACCGAGAGTCGCATAAATACTAACCGCGGTGGCGCCCAGTCGTGTCGCGTGCAGTCCAGTAACGTTCCCACATAAGTCTTCCCTCGCCACGTCACGTTCACCACCAGCACACCTGAAACGATACCAGCTTTCTGTCAATTTATGGCTTCCTCTGTTGTTCTGTCGTTCATGTAATGGGATTAGTTTTAAACTGTGTAAGAAGATACGGCTTTAACGAAATTGGTGCAGTCAAGTTATCGACGATGCGGAGCTTCGGATCCAATTTGTCAGACGGGAGCGCTCATTTACATATTAGGGATGGAGGAGTCGTCCGCGGACGTGACACCGCGCCGCCACTTCACAAAACTCCGCTCCGCCGCGGCACGTTACGCCGCTCCCGCTTTTTCACGTTAGCGTGCTAACTTATGCTAATTTAATTAATCAATTGCACCCCTCTATTTGCGACACATTTTCTACTGCAAAGGACATTCCGCTATCGCAATATTAATAGTATTTAGAGACGGGTCATTCTGAATTTATAATATCACCTAACGCGTTTTGGAAGCTCATTTTAATTCAAAGTTTTTTAATCTTTGTTCTCAAAATGTTTTCGTAAACAAAAGTAACAAATTGAGATGAAAACGAGGGCTTCGAACGATCCCATTTTAATCCCTGGCGAACTTTCTCGTTGGCTCAATTTAATGTGGTCTCATTGAAATGTAAATAAGAGTCATCTTTTTAATGACTCCAACATGATATAATGAGGCTTGATTAATTAGAGTTTCACGTGCATTAGTCGTCGTGATGGTATTTTCAGTTTGACTTTATACAAAGAGCAACCAAAATTTCGTGAAGCTAAGAACTTCTTGTAGAACAAAGGATTGCACAGTACGTTCATGATCCAGAGTCACTTGCAAATTGTCTTTAAACCCAATTCTGTCGATTATTAGGTATCCTTACGAGACACAATCTAACTAAAGTTATTAATACGGTAAATCAAGAAACTTTTTTAGTAGATCTTTGCTCAAATGGAAGATCATCTACAAGCTGAATTTCAATTTAGTTTAACAAGAAGTAGCGCGATTATCATGGCGTCGAGCCATATTTTCAGTGTTCACGGCTCGTCTCATAAGTTAGGTCTTTACACTAGCAACAATGTTGGCAGCATATTAATACTCCTTTAAATCTTCGCCGCTCGCTCGACACGAATTTATGTATGAAGTTGAAGTAGTTTACATAACTCCACTCGCGATAAACACACACTCCACTAATATTTACACCTACTACGATACACTACAATTTTAAAGCTATTTCAAGACTAGGACAGATATTTACTGGCAATTTGTATAGATGGAACTGCTAGTAATATCGGAAATTGGTATTCAAGTACCGATTACTTTAGTTATAAATGAATTATGTTGTTTATAAATCATCATCATCAACCCGTATAACTTCCACCTCAACATGGGTTTCCTTCCTTGGGGTTTTTGCCGTAATCACCACGCTTGGCAGGTGGTTTGGTAACCGCAATATAATGCTATAATACACCAGGAAACTCTGCAGCCGAATCCGTGGTATACGCTTGTTATAGATGATAGTTTAACAATAAATTGGGACCAACGACTTAACGTGCTTTCCGAGACACGGATTTAGTCCCTCAACCAACCAGAACCCGGAAAGAAATCTTAGAATTTACACAAAGATTTCATGTTCGGCGTAGGGATCGAACCACGTGTTTATAAATATTTAATCGTAATTGATTACAATTGAATTGTAACTAAAACTACGGTCTTTCCATTTGAGATCGCCTTTAAGAAAAAACATACAATAAAATAAACCAACCCAGTACGTAGTATAATTTATTAGTCCACTTAAATCGCCACCATCTCTACAGTAAGATGCCAAGCATTACACCCTCCTCTTATGTTTGTGAAGTATTTGTATGTGACATTTACTTAACCTTTACAAACCCGACTATATAAATTGCCAGTAAATAAAAAAAATAAGAACTACGTACATGAAGTTCATGGAAAAATAAAAGTAATTCAAATATATTTAACAAGATTGATAAGTTGCGCGTAAAATGGAACGCGGAGTGCCCAATATTTTTTTTAATAAGGGACTACAAAGATAAAATATGAAAGGATATTTAAGACTTATTTTTCCAGAAACTTCTGACATATAAAGCGTCGACTATAAGCCGTTAAAGCAGTTAATGTAATGGATTACTAATGAAATGTGAACTGACAAATGTAATGTTTGATTTATGGAACAATATATTATTTATTACACTCGAGTAACTCCCGATCCCGTGGGAGCTTCATCATTTAATAGCCTATGTTACTTCGGGATAATGCAGCTTTCTAAAGGAGCAAGAATTTTTGCAATCGGTCCAGTAGTTTAGGAGCCAAATCAGTGCAAAGAAACAATTTAATCTTTCCTCTTTATAATATAAGTATAGATAAAATAACTTATTCACGGAATCAATCCAGTGGCGTAACTTTCGTAGGGCCAGGTGGTGCAGTGCACCAGGGCCCCGGACCTCAGGGGGCCCTCTAGCCTAATCCTTGAAACGAGCGGGTCTGCCAACTCGCTAGCCCTTGAAGATATGCACCGGGGCCATTGCCCACCTAACTACGCCACTGAATCAATCGATTAAATTAGGAAAATCTTATTAATTTATTTATTAAGAAATGACAGTTACAAGTAACTAAAAGAAATTTTTTGAACAAAGAAAAAATGTAACATAATCTATAAATAAAATTCCCTAAAGCCAAATCAGCTAGACCTCATCCAATTCCAATTGTTTTACCGTAAGTAATAAAAAAAGAAAATAAAACCAAAGCCAAGATATTATATAGCCAACTTACAAAACGAAATACCAGGTTGTCAGAAATATTTAAAAAGTATCTTGCAGCCACTTTGAACAGATGGGGCACGGTATCCCGACTCGCCAAAGGAAATCGTTGGGCGTACTCCGCACTTTTATTATTTAGGGGTGAAATCCCTTTGTAAATTGTTAATACGGGCGGGTGGTCACGGAAAAGTTAAATTAGGCTCGTTCAGTGTTTGTTTGCGTGTAATCGGTTTGATTTGTTCGGCTATCATTAATGGCACGTCCGCCATGTGTGCGCGTTATGCATTCACACATACAGCCGTCCTTTATTGACGATTCGTTATTAATAAAGATTATATTTGGGTATTATATTCGTCCACCTTTATTATATTTGATATCGCCATAGAGTAAATTATTGCTGGTGATTAAAAAAATAGCTCGCATGTGGTTACAGTTATATTTATATAATATTAGCGGTGATATCATTTATTATGTTGTATTTAACTGGTTGTACGTGCCCGTAATTTTCCAAAATTGTCTGTCATACAATCCTTGGCCATATAATTACGAATCCCATAAAAGAACGGATTTACCAAATTGGAAAAGCCGTTCCCTTAAGTTTTTAAACATATTGGCTATTCATTTTTATTTATATAGATGTAATGATAATTTTAGTTATATATCACACCAATTTAATATCAAATCTAAATTGTAACGCATTTAACCTCTTGTATAAAAGGTACGATATAGTTTTAAAGCCGCAAACCACAATACCAATAAAGGCTTACAATACCAACATAACATCAGATTATCTGCGTATATTTGATTAAGTCGGCGATCACTTTACCGGGAAGCCGGCGGACTGAAATAGGTTCATTTAGGTGGGTGCTAATTACACCTCGGCCAGCGTAATCAACAGCCTTAATAGTTGTGCCCTCGCCCTCCCTCCCTTTGTTCCACCCCACGCTAACTTCCTCACTCAGGAATCTGTAGTAGCTCCGCAAATATTTGTATAAGTCATACCCATTGTACCCACGTAGTTCAGTAGTCATCCTTTTGTTAGCTCTCTGACTAAGTGACAATAAACCCTGCTTTGATTGTTTTGTTTTTTCACCTTCGACGTCTTTTTTGTTTGAATCGATTGAGTTAATAAAACAAAATAGACGAGTGGGCGGCAAAGCGGGAGCGACGCATTGGTCCGACCGGTCTGTAACGAAGTACCACTGGCACTAATCAAACGAGCACATTGTTTCCCACACCGAGACAAACAAAGTTCCGGCGATTTCATTTACATCTATTCAACGTCACCGAAGTATCGACCCCGGCAAAGTAAACTCGTTCCTTTTAAAAAGCAGTCCACGAACACACTACAAATTTGGAATGATAAAATTCGTTTAACAAGTCTTGAGAGCACCAAAACCCTTTTAGTTTATTACGTGCCGAACAAAACGCTCGATAATGAGCTCCGTAAATGAGACATAAACCGAAACTTGAAAACCGTGTATAAATATTAAAATATGTTCACTAATTAGTGGAATGGAATGCAACGCGGTGTGTACTGGGAAGCTCAGTTTAATTGTTAGCACGTAGAACGCGGCGGCAAGTGCGCCTCGTAAACCTGTCTCTGAGGACATTTTTGAACGGTGGAGTCGAGCGTGCACCAGATGCTGGCCGGCTTTATACACGGACAATAGGCTTACAGAGAATTATTTCAGCGTACCAACATCGACAATAAAAACTCTTTGCATGTATTATGAGATCATGATAATATTATTATAATAAAGCGGTCGAAGTTCTACAATATTTAATTTCCGTAAGCTCCGAGGCGCTATTAGCCGAAAATAAATAAGCTTGAAGGGGAAGGGCGTGAATTGCCTCCCCCGCGGCCCCGCGACCATCGCCCGGATAAATTTGGAAAGTGGCAACAGAAGCGAGCAGATGGTGATTTATTATCGTGTTTTATAATAATTACGAGCGGCTACGGGGGAGCGGCTTTGTGCAGCGCGTGGCTCTCTAATGGCATTCGGGACGTGTGCTCTCATGTTACATTGTTCTGTTTTATTTATATCGTAATGATGGACGACCACGTCTTACGGATAAGCATTAAATTGCTGCCTCGGTATATCAGATAATGTACCTACTGGTGAAAATAAAATAAATCGTCGCAACAAATTAAACGTGGACAAAGCCCCTCTCCACCCAATATTTGATCCTATTCGGAGCAATCCGATTAAGCACCGTTTAATTTGAAAGTGGATAGCAACCAAAAACAAAGTGAGATATAAAAATACAATGATGTACTCGCACTGAGAATTGATTTCATCGCGAGCATGATAATAATTTATGTAAATGAGATTACCAACCATTTTGGAATTTTGCCCTAAAGAGTTGTGGAGGATTTGATTACCAGGAGAACATAAAAGGTGTTAAGTATTGAATCGGTTGGTTGGGTTATTAAATATTCCGCGATGGTATCACAGGATAATAATCGCTCAGTAATTATGTGGGGAGTCTCATTGACTCCACTGTTTTATGTGCGCCATGAATATTTTAATATTAATCCAAGTTCAGAATTCTGAAGCGTAAATAAATAAAACAGTAAGAAACGCCGTGACGGTTACAGCGTACGCCTCGCTTACTTGTTTAATCCAAGGTTGTTTTTAGTAACTTTTGGACTTTTAACATATTATACATTTAAGTAGAGGTAAAAGCTATAAATCTGCTGTAAATAAGTTTCATAAATGTTTTCAGTCGCCCACCAACTGTGGTGACTGGCAAACTCCTCGTTGGAAAGTGCTAAAGAAAAACGTTTGAATGATTAATTCTTTTCATTGCAGTTGTTTGCAATATTATCATTTAATTATTATATTTTATATTACATACCCTTGTTTCAGTTATTTATATGCAGAGATTTATCAAGAGAACGATTTTATGCAGACATGATAAGATTCTTACGGTCGCCTACAGTTAACCAACAAAATATTGATAATTTCAAACCGTTGGCATCCGGCTTTTGTTACCGTGTACGAAACGTGATGTCTGGCTTTAAAGGTGCCTTCCAATAGTATTTATATCTAATACGCGCCAAATTTTGGGCCAAAAATCTCTCCCCTAATACAGCACTGAGTTTGGCTTTTGTATTTTCATATCGAACGACTATGACAGATGATACGAATGTCAGCGACGACGCGACGTTGCTCAGTTGTAATTGTATTGTGTATTATTTCGAGGTATAAATATGTTTCCTTAAGGCGAAATACCATTCCCTTTACCTTGGGAGTTCCAAGGAAAAGTCCTATTATTTCGTTTTGAAGTCATACTTGAAAATAAATAGCTACGACATAAACCTACATACTTCTCGTTAGCAGTAGTCAAAAGGTAATTTAATAACAATTTAATTATGACTTAATTGCTTATTAATTATACGCTATTATAATAAAAAAGCTTTTAACGAGACGTGGAGCATAAAATTAACCGGACTGGTCAATAAAAAGTTTTGAATATGCTGGTTTATTCTGTTTTTTTTAGAACAAAATATACGACGTGGATCGACTCTTGAGTACATTCTTCATACGTAAGTTAATCAACAAAAAATCTTGATGTACAATCAGTAATTGGCCCATAGCCAGGTGTTTTACATATTTTTTTATGAATTAATATTACTTCTGTTTTATACGAGGACTTCTTAATTACATGGTTTATGAGGGCACACGAATTCCTACGCTGACTTTAATTATATGAATGCGTATGTGATTGCAGTAAATTATACGTTGTGACTTAAAATGTACTAGAGATTAAATTATTTATGCGGCTTTATTTTATGACGATGAACAGAAAATATTGAGACAGGTAGCCATGGTGTAAACACGGACAATTTATTAAATTAATTAAATAAACTGTAAATTAATTTAATGAAAGATATATGTATGAGGCAATTATTAATTAAAGGTCTTAATAAGTACGTTATGAATAAAATGTTAATTAAATGACATTAAAACAAGATATTTTCATTCTACCCCGTCGCGTCCCACTTCATGAAACAATAAAATTATTATTTTTAACAAATATTTAACAACGAATTTAAGATGCTGTAAAAATACTGCCATATTATATTTTGCTGAAATAGAACAAAGAGCGCAGATTATGCATGTATTGATTTTACGATTAGCCTATTTTAGAAATATAGCTCGTATTTATAACGACAGAAGATATTAACTACACTGTTTTATCAAAATCACGGTATTGTGTCAATTTTAATCCAAAATTTTGCAATACACCACACACTGGCCACAAAACAGACGAGAAAATTATTTGAGGTTTACATGTATTCACTATTTAATTAATTTTCGACGAACGCTGCCAAATAACGTTTATGTCATATTATTTACATAAATATTCATGTTTTTGTTGTAAAAATGCACATTGAGTCACCCATAGTGTGGGTACATACCTCTAATTCGTTGCGGTATTTGTTAGCGAATACTAACTTTACTCCCTAAATTATAAGATTCTGAAAACCATGTTTAGAATATAGATTCGTTATCATTTTTTAATCATTAAAATAATCGTATGCTATAAGTGCTAACCTACCGATTTCTACGATTGATATATCTTTTGTTAATGGCTCACAGAAGCTAACAGACTTCTAAGAACTAAAATGTGCCTTCAATGTAACAATAAAAATCCGATGGTAGGGCCAAATTCCATGAAACTGATAAAAAATAATGTTGTGTTTTTCAAGGTCTACAAAATCATATTTTATTGCATTTGGTTTTTTTCTTTATGTTTTATAATAAAGTTAGTATTATTTAACACTTGCGGTTTACCGAAAACTTTAGTTTTCTCTGAATAATTAATAAATATTATTAATAAATATATTATTATGATGTACAGACATCAGAAAAAACAGAACATGCTTCGTTCATGTGATTAAGATGCTTATAAATTCAGTTCTTAAACACAAATAAAATACGACTCCTTTTTACATTAAACCTAATGGAAATACGGTTAACTGGAACTCTTAATCAAACTGATGTTTCATGATTAAAAAAGTAATTGCTCGAATTAGTATTTTTCGATTTACTATGTACGTAAAAAACGTTTGTTATATCACGCTGATTGCATATCTAGAGCTCAGAAGCATAAGGTCGGATGTGCCATAAACCATTATACGACAGAAACATTGGTCGTATGTGCCTTTACGTAAACTGGCACTTACGACCAAATGCTTCTGTAGCATTACATGTATACGTACATCCGTCCTGCTTTCGAGGTATGTATATGAATAAGTTTTTACGAAAATCGACAAATACAGTAAGAATCAGCGTACAGTTCTGTACGAATGGTAAGAGGATTACAAAAAGTAGTGATTGTTTGGGTAATGAAGGAATGTAATGCAATGAGAGGTAATGCAAAGCTCGGTACAAGTACTAGGCGTGCATAAGCGTGCGGAGGTATGGTGGCGCGCTACGGTGCGTTGCGTTCGTGCGCTAGTAACGACTCACCACCTTCCGTCTCGTGCCACACGATGCCCTCCAGCGTGACCGAAGTACCAGGCTCGCAGGGACCCAAGCAGTCTGGCTCGGTGATTGTTCCCACTGAGGTGCCGACGCATACTTCTGCAGTTTCCTGTAATAGAAAAAAGGTTTAAATATTGGTACACGAGATCACAATTTATATTTGTAAACAATCCGCTGTCTGCATTCCTGATATGTTTTAGACTTAAGAGTATACATAAAACTACATATAGAGTGCGGTTATCGCTACGGTATGTTGCGTTGATTGTAAGCAGGTGTAATGTATTGCATAATTCGCATAGTGAAAATATATTATATTTACTTATATTTCTTTTATTTTCCGCGAATTACTTTTTTTCATAATAATTATCACAACATTTTAGGTTAATACACCACGGTGGTGTTTATAACCGTGTCACCAGTTCTTACTCCGTAAGGCACGCTCTAAGTTTGTTGCTTACTTTATTAAGGTTTTAGACGACACTTATCTATATATATAAAAGAAAGTCGTGTTTGTTACAACACTTATAACTCGAGAACGGCTGGACCGATTGCCATGGTTTTTGATTTGTTGGATTTGTTTCCGTCCCGAATAGCAGAATACATTTTAAAAACAAAAGAAAGTCGTGTTAGTTACACTATTTATAACTCAAGAACGGCTGAACCGATTTGGCTGAAAATTGGTAGGGAGGTAGCTAAGAACTGGGAGAAGGACATAGGATACTTTTGGGTAGGGGTAGGGTAGGGTAGGGTAGGGGTAGGGTAGGGTAGGCGTAGGGTAGGGGTAGGGTAGGGTAGGGGTAGGGGTAGGGTAGGGGTAGGGTAGGGGTAGGGTAGGGTAGGTGTAGGGTAGGGATAGGGGTAGGGTAGGGGTAGGGGTAGGGTAGGGGTAGGGTAGGGTAGGGGTAGGGGTAGGGTAGGGGTAGGGTAGGGGTAGGGTAGGGGTAGGGTATAAAAGTCCACCCGTGCGAAGCCGGGGCGGGCCGCTAGTCTATATATATAAAAGAAAGTCGTGTTTGTTACAACACTTATAACTCGAGAACGGCTGGACCGATTGCCATGGTTTTTGATTTGTTGGATTTGTTTCCGTCCCGAATAGCAGAATACATTTTAAAAACAAAAGAAAGACGTGTTAGTTACACTATTTATAACTCAAGAACAGCTGAACCGATTTGGCTGAAAATTGGTAGGGAGGTAGCTAAGAACTGGGAGAAGGACATAGGATACTTTTGGGTAGGGGTAGGGTAGGGTAGGGTAGGGTAGGGTAGGGGTAGGGTAGGGGTAGGGGTAGGGTAGGGTAGGGGTATGGTAGGGGTAGGGTAGGGGTAGGGTAGGGTAGGGTAGAGTAGGGTAGGTGTAGGGTAGGGGTAGGGGTAGGGTAGGGGTAGGGTAGGGGTAGGGGTAGGGTAGGGGTAGGGTAGGGGTAGGGTAGGGCAGGGGTAGGGTATAAAAGTCCACCCGTGCGAAGCCGGGGCGGGCCGCTAGTAGACTTATAAATCCTCAAAATGATTGAATGAAAAAATTCCAAAAGGGTATAACTCCAATAGACAAGCCATAAGAGATGAGCCTTTTCGAAATAGCATATTAAGTTGAACATGCTAACATTTTGTTTTAAACTATTTTGTGGTACCATTAACATAATATTTCATTCTTCCGTACCTATTGTACTCAAATTAAGTTAAATGCTTTTAAAATATACGTAGTATATTGTATACTGTGTGTATAATATTGTATGTACAATACAGAGTAAACATTGCGCTTAATGTCACAAATTCCATATTATAACAGCTGTGAACATAATTTGTCTTGTGTACTGTTTGTAAACGACGCTCATAATAGTATTCAACGTGTTTTGTCATTATGCTAGCAATTGAGTGAAACAATAAGAATATAACTGGAATAAATTTAATGATACAGTACGTAATATGTGTTATGTAAATTACAATTCACTCAGGTGTACCATGGTTCGTATTACTGGCGACAGTTTAACATGTCGCTGCTTTAATGTAATAGTGACACAAAATGTGGTTATGGTTCAACACACATTGATCTGTAATATCATGAGACTAAAACTCATTATCATTAGTTACACATTTGCATTTGTGTCACTATTAAAGAAGCGATGTATTGTAACGGCAATCAAATAATAATTTCGTACCTAAGTAACGTCAATGTCCCATTAAAATCTGAATTATTCTGAATAATACTACAAATTTATTTATTTATGACTACATTAAAACCAAGTGAACTACAATTTTGGAAGAAAGGAATATCAGCCAATGATTTGTCAAAAAAAATGTACTTTAAGTTAAATGATGTAAGTTTTATAACAATTAGTCACGTTTGTGGCATTTAATCCCTTCTTGCAATGTGTAGTTCAAATAAGGTGTTTCGGGGTTAATCAGTGATAAGGAAATTCCATTTATTTGAAGTTATTATTAAACTACACACACACAATTTTCGTAAAACATGGTCTATTTTAGGATCAACTACTAGGATCAACGGTTTCACTCGAGTAACTCCCGTTCCCGTAGGAACTTCATAATTAAGTAAAACCTACAGTCTTCGTCTATATATGGGCCGTCTTACACTGAAAGTTTTATTCAAATCGGACCAGTAGTTTCTGAGATTAACGCGTTCAAGCAAACAAACAAACTTCAGCTTAGTACAAACTAGTCAGTTAAACCGCGCACATTAAAGTAGCAAACGGGTTCTTGTAGATTTCTTATTGCCTTTCTTCAGGTGTTGCAAGAAACTTGGAATTAAAGCGGCTAAGGGCTAATTAGCCGCATGGAAACCATGAAGCTAATTAGCCGCGTATCATCAAACAGCCCTCCTGCTTTTTTATCGTAAAAACTGGAAAATAACGTGTATTGCTAATTTATACTTTATAATGGCAATAAATGAACTCGGTATACATTTTTTTTATTATGAAGCTGGTTTAATGATTTTTTCATGTAGGTACCTACATTAGTACATTAAACAATCGTGGTGAATTATAAAGCTGAAGAGTTTGTTTGCTTTAACGAGATAATCTCAGGATTTGAAAAAATATTGAAGTGTTAGATAGCCCATTAAACGAGAAAGGCTATATTTCATTATAAAGTTTCCACGGTAACGGGAGTTACGCGAGTAGAACCACGCGCTAGTTCTAAAATAAAAATGGCTTATCATAATCACGATTTATTTTATACTAGCGACCCGCCCCGGCTCCGCACGGGTACAATGCTGATGTATTATACATATAAACCTTCCTCGTGAATCCCTCTATCTATTAAAAAAAACCGCATCAAAATCCGTTGCGTAGTTTTAAAGATTTAAGCACACATAGAGTTATAGGGACAGAGAAAGCGACTTTGTTTTATACTATGTAGTGATGCACTATAATCATTGAAACCAACTGGAATTCATAAATACGAGTAACATGGAATAAATTATTTTCCTGTAACCACAAACGCGTTAACACAACAATTCGATAATTAATGTATTGTTTAATAAGAGAATAAAGTTTACCGTTTTATAATACCAGTTGTCACGCGCAGTTTCACCCGTGTCGATCCCGTTCCCGTAGAAACTTTGTAACAAGAATACCATGAGGATTTTAATCGTATTGGTACGAATGAATGATCGTTTAATAAAGTTGCAAAGGGTGGCAAATTCTATAAGCTCATTGCGATCTGTCGTAACAGCAAACTGGACTATTACTGTATCTTTTGTCCCTTTGAAGGGGGACCCAGTGACACAAAAGTGACGAACAGAAAGCACCAATCAAACGTAAAACAACTCTATTTCATTATATTGCTACTAAATTGACATTTTAAATGTTCAATTGTTTGAGATAGGGTCGCGACCTGAATTTATCCTACTATTTTTTTTTCGGACGGACATATGTATTCATCCAGAAGGCTTTTGCGTCTTCACCGGGCATATATATTATTATAAATCCTACTAATATTGTAAACTTAAAAGTTTGTAAGAATATATGGATGAATGTTTGTTACTCTTTCACGCAATCTATTGAATGGCTTTGGCTGAAACTTTGCACGGAGATAATAAACTATCTCCGTTAAGCTGGGTTAACTTATAGGCTACAAAACATCACGGTCCGACCCACTGGAGAAGCTGCTAGTTAATTTATATACACAAGCAATATTTGACTTATGTTCATTGTTCGTTTCATGTCAGATTCCAAGACATAAACGGCATTATGCTAAGCATCTCTGAAATTATTAAACGGCAAATTCTATATACTCAGCATTTGTTTGTTGTTTCTTATAACAAACATTTAATTATATACTAAAAATATTTTTTCATAATATAAGAAAATATACGAAAACAGCATTAAACTGTATAAATTTATCAGGTTAGTACGTGAACGAAACTTCCTACCACACGTTTCAGTTTTCAGTTATTATAAAACGGATAATATTTCATTCACCCTGTGTGGTTTGTTCGCATTGCAATATTAAACCAGATCAATTAATTGATTGATAAAATTGAATGCAATGCACCGTAAAATATGAAAGCCAGAGAAAATTACATTACGCACTGAGGTAGAAATGGCAGTTACTGTTTATTACCTATAACTTTCCAAGTAAATTGTTTTGATAATTATAACGAGTTAAAGAGGTTTTACTGCTGTATAACTAATGCTATGACTGTAAAGGTTTTATTAAAGTACCAAGGCCACAGAATAAAAATAGTAATTACTTCGATAATCATTCGATTTCGATGACGACGATGATGATAATAAAAATTATACATTCAATATTCATGACCGATTTAAGATATCCTACATAACAAGACGATTACAGGTTTACCTCGTTTATATTGGACTAGGAAATCATACACCGATCGTGATAAGTTCGCGCCTCCTGCGTACAATTTCGCAGCTACGTAATTGCATAGTTGTTACTTGTTAGTGCTGTCTATATAGTGACAGTAATAACATGCTATTGATTGTTTATCGCACAACTGTACACTACTATTGTACAGCTTAAATGCGTAATTTGCGATTTAAGTAAAATAAATACCTTCCTAAACCGACGTGCTTGTATGAAGAGTGAGTGAAGCGAAAGATGTGTGTAGGGATTAGGGTTGCCAACCGTACTATAATATATAGTATTGTACTATATTTCGGGTCTGCGTACTATATACTGTTGAAAAAATATATAGTACGCAAAAATACTATATTTTCAACACCGACAAATGTAACAAACAAATCCTTCATTATTAAAAAATATAAACAGTTCACTATCCCACCACAACCTTTCCTTTGATAGAGTGTCTGGTCTGAGTGCGGATAATACCAATGCGAATTTTGGTATTCACCATTCTCTTTATAAAAATATTGAACAAGTAGTTCCTGATTTGGTGAAGGGTAATTGTCATGCACACATAGTTCACAACACAGTGAAGCATGCAATTAATTTTTTAAGCATCGATGTTGAAAATGTTATTTTAAAAATCTACAGCCATTTCTCCGTTTCTGCAGTCCGTAGAGAAGAGCTTAAGAAATTTGTTGCTGCTGTTGAAGGTGAATGGCATGAGCTGAAACGACATGTTGGTACTAGGTGGCTTTCATTGCTTCCTTGTGTGGACAACATACTTTTGAATTGGAAGGCTTTGAGTGATTATTTTTTTAGCTTAGGTGAGGAATGTCCTACACATATTCAAAATATTTTGATGATGAACGAAAGTAATGGAAACAGTAAAGTTCAAATCTTTTTGCATTTCGCGAGTCATTTTTTACATAACTTTCATAAAGCTGTTAAACAACTTGAAGGCAATAACATCACAGTCATATTATTATATGTGTATAATATTATGTCAATTTTAAAATCGGCGCTAGAACAACGTAAAAAAGATATTTTTTTTGGTTATGAAACCAAAAAAATGTTGCAATCATTAGAAGCGAAATCCCCTACAGAAAGTTATGGAATTCAAAAGATTTTTTTGTTATTTCTTGATAAATGTTTAGACTATCTTAATAAATGGTTTGATTTCGGTGAAAGCAATTGGTTATTTAAAATCCAAAAATTAAATTTAAAAAAGGAGATTTCATTCATGACTGTGAGACAATATTAGAAGTTCTAAATTTACAAGCAAAATTGAGTATCAAAATGGACGACCTATACTCTGAAATAACGATATTGAATGAAATCTTTGCTAAAGTAAAAGACTGTAGTGACTTTACTGACAAAACTACAGGCCAAAAATGGCAGCATATTTTAAAAACTACTGAAAATGACTTACCAAATTTATTTAAAGTAATTTCATTCCTGCTCTCTATTCCCGCCACTTCGGCATTCACAGAAAGGATATTTTCGATTATGAATTCGAAGTGGCGAGAAGAAAGAAACAGAAGTAGTATATCATTAATAAAAAATGAGCTTCTGATTTATATTAATTGAATGTGACAAAGCATATGACACTTTTATTTTAAACAAAAAACTGTTACACAGTGCAAGAAGTGCAAAAAAATATAGCTTTTATAAAAATAAATAATTAACAAATATATATTTGTCTATTTTTTTGTTTTTCCCATAAAATACTATATATTTTTTAAATGTACTATATTTTTTTAAACCTTATTTTGGAAAATACTATATTTCGATGATGAAATGTTGGCAACGCTAGTAGGGATCGTAGCAAGTGGAGGTCAATTGTCCCTGCCTACCCCTCTGGGAAACAGGCGTGAGCTTGTGTATGTATGTATATATGTAAATACCTTCCTAATAAAATGAATGTTCATAATATAGAAGTACATAAATATCTAGAGCTCAGGTGCATAAGGTCGGATATGCCATTATACGTCGAATGTGCCTTTATCGAAAACTGGCACTTACGACCAAATGCTTCTGAAGTATAATAGGCCGAATCCTTATACTTCTGTTCTGCGGTCTATATATGAATGTTTAAAGAACTTAACGTCTGTACTAATATATAAAAATGAAACCGTGAATCTAGATAAGACTGTAAGCATGCTAACTCATTTAAGCCCTACTAGGATTGCAGATATATTAAAAGTCTCCTTTAAAACTTGTCCAAAGAAATCTTAGAGATGTCTTTTCGTTAACGCGATAAAACGCTGTAACTTAAGTGGTATATAGAGAAACTTTAAGTCTACATCTGCATCGCGAACACAGCTGTAGTTGGAAACATACATAACTTACGATTACTGAGAGCCTAGTACGCGGACGTTGTTACCGTCTAGAGACTCAGTCTATATGTCTCGCATTCATGTTAGCCTAGTAGTTTGAACGCCCATCAGACATTGTAATGACTTAAAAATATAAATTGCGTATGCCATATTGAAATTCCATGAAGGTAACCAATATATTTCGGAACCGACATATTAAAACAGTAATGTGTCTGCATGTTTACATTTTTGGTTAGGATATATCCTTTTCGTTTACTCTTTCGTAGTTTACTTATCCTTTCTCATATTATTACAACATAATGGATATTGTTACGAGAGGGCTTTATTTGTGTGTCTTGTTGTTGTATAATTACAAGGAAAATTATATAACAAAAGGCACATTACGTATGTACATCATTTCTTATCGCTTACATTCATTACGGTTTTTTATCCGTAACATATAATTTTGTACAATTAGGTTTAGGCCATCAATTATTATGCTATTCTAATATGATGGTAAAATATACGTAATAAATTAACCAATAATAGTTTGTCAGTAACCATAACGCATTAATTAATATTCAAATTAATAATATAGTCTTTACCGTCGGTCGGCCTCCATCAATTTTCAGCTCGTAGCATAATTAATTAAAACTTATTGTTACGCCATAATATTAATTTGATACTGTTCGCAAATGATGTTGAAATTGCTTCAACTGAGTTAATTGGTGTAAATAAACACTGTGTAATTAAATGTTATTGGTTATTCGAATGAGGAACCTAGGAACAAATAATTATTCACGTTTACTGTGTACAACTGAATGTAAATGAAAAACTAGCTAGATAGATTACGTTATGATATTATATATAATGTTATGTATTACTTACTCAAAAATATCCTATTCTTGAATCTAGATAGTTAACTCTCCTTTCAGAGATTACAGGTCTTAGTCACCATTCAGTGCAGGAAATTGTTACGGTGGTCGTCTCAACCGTGATACAAGTCGCTGGATTGCATAAATTCAAAGAGCGTTTACGGCGTAGAACATAATCAAATGAAGCCATTTACATTCAGTGCCCGATATGAGAGCAGTGCGACAACATCTTCTATCTCTCTCACGCACATGGTTAATGGCATCACAAATTGCGAACTAAAGCACTCTAGCGTTGAATCCGAGAGACGTCGTTTGAAAAAGTACTTTGGAAAAATAACAAAATTTTATGTGAATCGACAGATATTATACTCGAGCAATAATCTTTTCACGTTTCGGTTTCTAACAATGACGAGGAAGATTGTATCAATACGGTACAATACGATAAACGTTTATTGTCTAAGAAGTTAAGTTTATATCTGCTTCCATCTAAATACGAAATGAAATAGTAAATGTTAGTCGAGATAAGTGTTCAATTATTATGAGAGTTGCAGCTTATTCACACTAATTTAAACCTATCATCCAAGATGAAGTCATACATCTGAATATCTCAACCGCGATAACAGCAAATAATCGATTAAATCATACCCACGCGACGCCTATAAATAAAACTAAACGCTTTATTGTTAGTTGAATGACAAATGTGCGATAGTCTTACGCCCACTACGCTTCGGCAGCAGTCAGCACTCGAGCGAGGCGCGCGCCCCGTACACATGCCAGAGACAATACTAGTTTAGAACTATTATACCACAAACATATTAATATTTCGACACGCCGTATTCCATTAAATCCTTTATGGGTGACGACGTTGATATTACGAGCCGAGCCCGTAGAAAGGGAAGCATTGTGCGCAACTCCGAGGGGTCGCCCCAATATGAACACCGGCTCAACGTTCTCCCGCTATTTGACTGCAAACAAGAGGGTCGGCTTCGGCCAGCTGCCGTGTTATCTTGATAAACGAACTCCTCTCTCACACGGAAACTTAGACGAAAATCTTTATTACGCCGAGTCGAATTTACATTTCAATAAAAGCGTTGTAAAGCACACGCCGACGGGCGTATGAAGCGCAAACAACGGACGGAGATGTAGGTGGTTTAACAGGCGGCGTTGTGTGCCCGCGGTGCTGGTGCAGCCGCTCATACAATGGCGAGTAAATCAATTCACAACCGACAGGAACAAAAGAGCGTGCCGAGCCAGAATGTAATGAGCGAGTCGGCATGCCCGCTACGATTAAGACACCGAAGGGAGTCGTTTGAAGATTTTCCATTGCCACACCGCACCGACTAATTTGTAGTCGCGACGCTGACTCGTGCCGCAAAAGGAAAGCGTTTCGATGAACCGTACCATTTTACATGCCTAATGACTCGAAACTGTGTCCCTTCTGCCCGAGCACTGACTCATAATCGTATCGTTTCCTAAAGTTCTAACAATTTACTTTCCACACGACCGACCGTGACAAATCGGGGCCAAATCTCGCAAACTAGTGAATATTTGGCAACCGATACATCCACTGGAGCAGGGGAAGCGATTCCCAACAGCATAACCGAATTACAATCCACTAAACCGGGGAACATACGTCATTAAAATAATTTAGGGAAATGGCACGTTTTAGTGTTCACGTTTATGGCAGGCTGGATGGGCCGCTCGCGGCGTGCCAGAAGCAATAAATACCGGGGCGGAGCCACCCACCATCTTGTTTATACACCACCTTCTCGAGACGGAACATTAATTTTCTGCTATGCGGAATAAGTGGCGACAAAGAGTGTTCGTGTCAGCTAATGGGCTAGAACACATCAGCACTACGACTTATAAGCACCTTGCCAAGAAAAGGAGCGAAATTACAGATAAGGCTAATTATTATTGTCCTAAGAACTAGGAGGAAGCTTGCGGTATTTTAACTGCCGGTGAAGGATATCATTTAAATTAAATTCAAGTAATAAAGAAATCTGTTGGCAACAGGAAACAAACAATTAGTTTTCCGTCTTTCTCGCGTTCCCAATATATATTTTATGTAAATAAAGTGTTGAAATGTTTACGAAGTAAATATTTGTACGATCCTGGTAACGTTGACTGGAGCTTTTAAAACTAAAAGTACACCATATTATTCTACCAAAGAAAATGTTGTTTGCCATCTGTTCCTTTGACATTATAACTGTCAGAAATTATTCATACCAACTTATTTATTAATTAATCAGCTTGCTATTTGCAAGCAGACGGTCCGCATACATTTTACGATCATGGACACCCTTCAACACTGACACTATATAATTAACTCTGCACAATCGATTCGATTCGATCAACGCAACTGTTTCAATATTCGTTTTGAAGCCGTTGCTTCAGTTATTTTAGTATTGTTTTCAATTAATTATTTATTTGGTATTTAATTGCAGATGGATAATATTTTCAAATCGAATAGGTATGTTAAATGAAATATGGTATAATAATTTACTTATACGTAGTCGAATTTCAAAATTTATGCGTTTTAATTAAAACAGTAAATGTAGGTACTAAATATTTAAAAAATATAGTAAGTTATGTAGTTTTTATTTATCTAAAAAACGAGGTAGACAGGTACTTTTTTTTATCAAAAAGGTTAGAATTTTGATCGACTTCGATAGTAAGTTATAACATAGATGGCAAACAAAATAAAACCTTATTTAAATTGAATTCGTCTAGACTACCATAAATTAAGTTTTAAGCGGTTAAGTTTTAACTGCATTTGTATAATAAAAACATCAAATCATAATCTCTATGTCACGGAATCGCGATACAGTACATGTCAGATTAAATTATACAGATATACTGTATAATGTATCGTATCATATAATATAATTATAAATTATAATTGACTTTACTTCCTTACAAGAGGAATGTTAAACAGTTTTCATGGACATCTCCAATCTCATTCCCCGTAAGCACCTACTTATAAGAAATAATAATATTTAACTAAAATTGTAGATGAAGTTATAAAATTAATTCAACGTTAAGCTCGAGTACAATTCGAAAAAAAAACATTATTATTTATTCTAGCAAGTCAATTGAGCTACTCTTTACTAAAAAATGTAAAAATTAGTTACGCTTCAAAGTATCTTCATATCATATTAAAATAATCGCTTTATTGTGATACAATCTACGGTTTTACAACATTGTGATAATTATTATATCGTATAATTAGAATATTAAACAACGAGTTAAGTAAACGTTTGATAAAAATAAATTATAATTGCATTTTTTCGATTCAATTATGATTTAATCGAAAAAATTACTGGTAATTGTAGAAAATAATAACAGAATGTCAGTTTGAATCTATATCACTTCTAGATCTATTACTTTCTTCGGAATGCTATAGACAATGTGTTTCAAAAGATGACGTTATTACGTTACGTAAGTTATCTTTTGAATGCAATAGATCGCTGACTAATTTGCAAAACAACTAGTACTCACTTCTACTACAAGACCTTATATATAACTATATTACGACATTTTGTGACAAAACGTAAAAAGAGCGAACCACCATAAAAGAGAAAAAGTATACACATACATAGTTCCAAGCCATAGAATAAAATGAACGTAACCTGAAGTTACATTTTTTAAACATATTAGCTTACATAACTATTCATGTTATGTTAAGGTCACTTTTCGACATTTTGAGAATGAAACATTCTGAGACTAAAAGAAACAAAACATAAGAGAAAAAACAAAAAGGGAAAAAATACACATATCTACCTAGTTGTAATCCATAAATAATAGTTACCTGTAGTTACATTTTTTAAACATACTTATGCTTACATAACTATTCATGTTATGCAAAGAAAAGATCTATTATGCCAGCGTTAAAAAAGCGTCAAGTGGTAAATTAAAACAATTGAAAGCATTCCATGGAATCCGCGCTCTCACTCGAAAACTCAAACGGGATTAATTAAAAATAAAATCTCGCCGTGTCGGTCGACACCCTCACTGGTAATTAAAAGTATTAAAACTGAAATAAATGAAAACGAAATTCGACTTTCAATTACTATTAAGGGTGAAAGATGGGTTTTAATGTGTTTTAATCTACGTATTTTAGTTTTTACAACTTCTTTAACAAAGCGCTGTTCCCCTTTACTGAGAACCGCTAATTGGCTTTTGAATTAGTAATTGTAGCACTTAGGTAGGCACATAATTAGGTTTCAGCTTAATTTAATTAAAATACGGGTGGGTTTAATCATTTAGTTACAGGCGTATATCTTCTAGTTTAATTGACTTTGATACTTGTAAGTACAAATCAAATATGTTAAGTAAGCAGTTAACGAAAGGCTGTATTTTTTTTATTTTTTTCATATCTTAAACACAGCTCGAATCAACAACTCAATGTTATTCTACTAATAACTAGAGACAGAATTGAAATGATAAATACTTCATTTAATCGTTTTATCATTACTATAAATACGTAATGTCTGTCTTAATTAACATTAATCTTCTGACACCCGACCTTAGATAATTTACTACAATGTTGCTAACTGCGAGAAACAGAAAAACACATTCTACACGGTCGTACTACATCTATACATTGTTCAAGGGTCAACTACATATACATACACATAGAGATAGCTTCACAATCGCATATTAATACTGAAACAAAGAACAAGGGACTATAAAGAGAAATTACAAAGTAAACGCTCACGTATACCGCACTCGTAAATAAATAAAGCTTTGAGCAAAGAAAAATGCAAGGCAAATATTTTTTAATATAGCAGACGGAGCTTTGAAACGCTCTCTTAAATTTTAAAAAGGAAACTTCCATAGACAAATATTTGCAGTCATTGATTTTATGAAGAACGCAGACACTCTGGTTGTAAATATAACATTTGCAGAACCAGTTATACTTATAAAATATAACTTATGATACTTGTTTTATGTCAACAAAGTTACGATATAATATTTTAATAACCCGATAACTACGGTTACCGGCTAGAAAATATACATATTAAACGTATTACCATCGACAAGAAAAGTATTAGCATAATTATTATACCTTTACGAGATTTAATGTTCAATAAAAATAAAATGCTAATCGAGAACGGAGCTCGCTTCTCTCAAAACAAAGAGTTTATTCATCACAAAAGACCTAGCAAAAACCCTAAGTAGGGTTGTGCAGCGATTCTTGTCGGAAACTGCCACGACTAAAAGAATGCAACTTTGTTCATAGCGGCCTTTGTAAATGAGAAGCGAAACGCGTAAAGCTCGGCTGGGAGAGCGGAAGTGCGCGATGTGACACGGAATCCCAACTGCGACACACGACGAAATTGCATTGAATGTAGAACGCCTTTATCGTTGCCAAAGGGACTTTTGTAGTCTACTTTCTCACGCGGATTCCCAATCCATATAAAATAATTCAATACTCGACTTACTATACGTTTTCTATACACATGGTACCTATTATAGCCGATTTTTTTATAATACAACTATCAACTACAATCACTTAAGTTGCTCAGTGTTAGAGTAGTAAGTTGCTTCTGAGGCTTGGTTTTTTGGGTTCGATTCGCACACGGTAGGTAGGTACTACGTTTTGTTTATCGTGTGGTTTCCGGATTAGAATAGACTCATAAGTGCCTTAAGGGGTGACTAAGGAACATACAGCTGATGAATGGTAAGAAACTATCAGTTCAAGCATCTTGATGCTTGAGCTGATGATTGAGCTCAAGGATACTTAAGATCTTACTGCAATCACCATCTGCCTGCCAGGCCTGTAATTATGGTAATATCCCTCAATGACTCTTGCTGGCTTGACAAGAACTGGAAAGAAGCTTAGATGCTCTCACGGCACAGGAATTTGTTTCTATATAAAAAAAGGATTAATATTATTATACATATTTGTATTAATAATATAATATGACCTAAGAAACGATGGATGAACTGTGTCAACGATGATATGGTTAGAAAGGGGGTGAGGGTGATTGTCGAGATGGCGGCTATAGAGGAGTATGGAAGAAAAAGACATGATGCCCCCAAATAAATTGGGATTAGGGCAGGAGAATGATGATTTTTGTATTAATATTATTCTGCTTTTTGACTCCGTCTTTACGAATTTCGCTTCTCATTTACAAAAGCGTTTATAACTCAAATACTGAATAAAACATGACGCGAACATAATTTGTTCAAAGTGATACATCTTTTTTAATAATATAGGTACATGTAACGGAAGCGGTTAATGAGATTATAAAACATTAATATCAATATAACATAACAGCTTCGCAGTATAATAGTTTAATGCGAGACGAATTAACATTTAAATACAGAGAGATATACATCAAATATTTAATTAAATATTAAAACAAGAGGTTAGTGAATCGCAGAACCGGTTTTCGAAAACCAATCGTATGAAACATGAGAAATAAAGCAATAAAAATCGAAAGGATCGTATATAAATGCGTTTAGTGATTGGTTTTATAAAATTATATTATGTTGTTGTGGAAACGGAATGAACTGCAGAAATTATGCAGAGGTAATTGTTCTGTTGTACTAAGTTAATTGCGCAGATGAGTTTAGAGACTTTTATTATATAAACGTATTTTACTTTATTTATCAATAAAATCGTTTTATGTATGAAAATAGATAGATCTCCTTTTGTTGAGAACGGTTATGAAATATTATCTGTTTAAAAAATAAATGAATGTATTTTTTATACTACCATTGATAATCTGTTGACTTTTTCGACTGTTGCAATACACAAAACATTGATTCTACGCTAAAATAAATAATTAATTAATAATATTTTCATTATTCTTAACACTTATGTTATATTCTTGTCCTTACTTATACTATAAACGCGAAAGTTTGTAAGTTTGTGTGGCCCTGATGTCTGGCTGATTGTTAATCTTTAACGCAAAAACTGCTGAACGGATTTGGCTGAAAGTTTACCCGGGGATAGTTTATAAGCTGCTTAAACATGTAGGTTACAATACATCACGCTCCGACCCACGGGAGCAGAGTGACGCGGGTAAAACCGCGGGCGCAGAGCAAAATACTAAAAGCAAGACTATTTAGTTGATTAGTTATAGCTGTCCAGTGAAAGCGATGAATTGACATTTGTCTATTCAAGATAAGAAAGACAATATTTACGACTATGCTAAAAATAATCATGTATGAGTATCAAAAGCATATTTTCTTACAGTCACAACCTATGAAATCAAACTACGTAATGATTATTCATACATATAACACATACGAGTATGTTAACAAAAATTTTAAATCAATATTCGTATTTATAAATAAACGTTAAAATATCAAATATTTGAGACTCATAAAACCCTGAACAAATCTCACATGTAAATAAATATACTGGGTGACTCATACTTGCGTTCAAAATGTTTTGCTCAATTTTCCGGAACAGAATGGGGCGTTGCCCATTGCTGGTTTTCATCGCAAATAATAATTTACCATCACTGCGCCGCATCCGTACACGCGAAACAATTTTTCCCGAACATCCAACAACGAATGAACAAAAAAACCTTTGGAAAACATCGTAATTTTCGGTTCAAAGCCATTTAATTTCAGAAGAGTGTGAGCGTGTAATCTAATTTATATATCCAGACCGTATTTCTTCTTTATTCGCTATTTCACACTAACACAGTAATTTGTGAAAGAGACAGAAATACACGCGAATTCGGTTAAGTGTCTCCGTGTTCTTTTACGACATATACCTACTCGTATATTATATTTTTTTAAGATGTTGTTTACTTATTAAGCTTTATTGCGGTCGTAGAGGTGAATTTTTACATACATTATGCGCTCTAAAAACTCGTTATGAATGGCAAAGATTAATTATGATGTTTTGCCAATATATCAGACTAAATGGTAATTTAGTAGTATTAAACGTGTGTTATTAAGATTATATAGATACATAGGTAATAACAATATGAATTATTTAACAAACGTTCGGTTCTAATTATGTGTACTATTTTGGAGAATTATGAACGAATCTATAAAACCGAAATATGAAGAAAAAGCTCCGTCATACAGTTTTGGCCGTGTTTCTATTTTCCAATAGACAGTCCATTGCCAATATTGACAGCGTGATATTTTATAGCCTACGTGTTCATTCGGTTTAAAAACTATCTTTGTGTTCCATTCGCATTCGAAAAAGTTACTGAAATCAACACGTTCGGATACGTTATAATACTAAAATCGAATACAGTAAAATATAGTTGAATAATACACAATAACATTTTCAGTAATTGCACTTTATGCTGTATACTTGGCACAAAAGTCACACAAGTGAACACAAAACGAGTGTAAACAAAAAGAAAAAACTAAAAATGTAAAACAAGTAATTAGGGAGCACGCTAGCGGCTACAAAATCGTGCCGAAGGTGCATCGGAACGTTCGCAGCCGTGTCCTGGGGACACGGGGACGGGATTCTGGGACTTGTTATTTATCTCGGCCAACCCACGCCGCTCGTAATATCGAGCCATCTATACCTGCCTCGAGGACAAATCAAAAAGCTTTACGTACAATATTTGTCTGCATATATCTCGATCAACAGAAATAAAACTAGAGAATTATCTTATGGTTACGCAGGTATGGCGCCCGTTCAACAATATCAATATATATTTAATTTAATAATAACAGTGAAAGAACCCTTGTTAAAATTTGCTCTTTTAAAAACACCGGCCGCACTGTAAATATTCATGATTCGAGACTCATATAAATATAAGTCGAGCTCGGAGTTAATGAAACAAGATGCTAACTCCGTGGAGCTCTCCTCCGGCTTAAATTATTCCACCCGCGTCTCGGGCTTGTCCTTGTACCGTGCTATTATTTCAAATTATTTTTAATTGAGTAAAAGCAAGCGAAAAACACAATAACAACCCTCCGAGTTAATTGCCCTCCCGACAAAGCGTTCTAAAAGCTTTTCGAGACGCTACACTGTAATACAAACGTTAAACTGCATGAAAAAGCGTTTGTGCTTTAGCGATTCTTAAAAATAAAATGGAACGTGAAAATCATAACGCAACAATGGACCGTAATGAAATCTCTTTTTTACGGCTCACGGCTATGTCGGGGCCGAGCAATTTTAACCTCGTTTTCATTGAAATTCACATTTCATCCGAGCAACAAAAGGGTTGGGCTCTTTGCGAAATGTCAATTGTGAGAAGGGTAGCGGCCGATGTTATCCCGGTAGTGGCGCGGTGCGGACACATGTACGCGGCGTGACAAACACACAACATCATACGGATGCGTGTGTTGTATACCCACCGGCTGCTCTGAATAATGCATGAGAAGCCAACGAGTGCTTTAAAAAGTTAACAAGGTTTTCCGAGCTTTCCTTTGTTCCGCTGCTTACTGTACAAAAAACAAATTGCTTCCACTGGAATTCAGTGAAAAATTTGATTTAGCCAGGATGCTTCATTGCATTATATTTGTACTGGGCGGAGAAGCGTACGGACGGTAATTGTAGAACGTGCCGGCAGTTATTCCAATAATGAATTAGGCCGTAGAACAATTGTTTTAATCAGACTACAAGTGTTTTCTTGGTGAGAATTCTATTTAGTTAGTTAGCAACTACAATGAAGAACAATCACTTGTAGTGTAGAGGGGGATAAGGCGCTGTAGCTGGCAAAAGTTATATATCTATAGACGGTTCCGCCCACGGACCCCGTCCAAGTTACGGATACCTAACCGATAACAGGATTAACGCGCCCTCCCGTGTTGTTACCGGCTAATTCGCACGCAAACTTCCCACACGCTACTCCGACACGATCATGTTCTCCTGGTACTTTACTTCATATTCACTTAATACTTTCACAACGTTGTTGTAGTTTGGAAAACTCCAATTAATAATTTATGTAATACATACCCACATTACGAACAAAGCTATTCCATATAGTTTATGAAATTGGAATTAATTAATTACACGATATGATAATCGTAGGGCTCATTCGTATGTGGGCACATCGTGATTGGTTTGTATGTTCACAGGATTAAGGCTGGATTATAATATCATTAAATTTACAATATCAGCTCCATACTGTATCTGGTTAAGTAAATATGGTCGGGTTCGGATAATAATTATGAGGATATTGAGTGGATTGATAAGCTTTGTGACTACAGTACTTAATTTAAGGTCAAATAAAAGTGTTGTATGTATTTTAATTCACGTAAATAAAGACCTTTTACATAGACAATGCTAAACGTTGCCTAATATAATAAACAAAGATAAATTGACATAAACACTTTGAAAACAGAATTTATGCAGTACTTTCACAAAATTATTTTCAGCATTATCATATACTATCATAGACAAATAAATTCCTTTGTCTATGATGCCGACTTAGTAGTTTAGCATGCTAAAATTTATGGAAATGAACTTTATTGTACTCAAAATGAAACAAGATAACAATTCTATTGAAATATAAACTGAATTAAGGTGGAAAATCCGAATAGGCTTAAATTCAGTTTTGCTTTTAAAGAAGTACGTATACCAATTCCGTTTTCAAACCCAACTCGCTTAAAGTTACAAATATCATATTCAGAAATGCATATACAATTTTAATGATAAACAGATGCAGCTCCTCCAATCTCCTACTTTATTTTACCGCCGCAGCTGTAATTTAAATCTGGATATTAAATCCTCGCTCATTCGGAATTGCTTTCATTTTATTTAATCAAAATTAATTGAAACTTTCATGAAATAATAATGAAATAATGAATTTATTCAGCACTTAGGTATTTACATACACTTGTACTTGTCAGAATCACAATGTTACACAATTATTCTTATTCTATGAATTAAACTAGATACTTAATTAACCGGTAGCAAATTGTAGGATATTACAGACAAAGTAGACCGTCCGTCAGCTGGTCATTAATTTCTCTACTCATAATAAGTTTATGTTCATATTAATTATTTTAGACTTTAATGGTTCAATATAGAAAAATTTGGAAAAAAAAACAAACAATTAAGTGGCACACACCTGGGGGCACCCTTAAGGGGTTAGGACCACGACCCAGTGGTACCACTGATATATAAGTCAGATTTATGAACATAAAAGGAAGTGATCGGCCTACAGGCGCTGGATCACAGGGCAGGGGTAGGGGTGCAACGCGGTCCTCGCCGGCGAGAATCCTACCCTAGCTAACCTGCAACCTTTCACTAGCTACCTATGTGGACGACTCGGAGAAGAAAGGAAGAAAGAAACTCCGGGCTTTTTCTTTTTCGTCATCTTTTGTATCACAGTTTATGTACCTTTTTTTTTTAATAACTTTTGTTTACAATATTTTATTTAATATACATTTCAAATAACAGTATGTGCGCTAATGCACGCTCTAGACGTTTTCACAAATATAGTTAAATAGTGATTTAAAATCCTCAAGCAGAAATATCAGAGCAGCAACCTCTTGCACTTTGAAAACGGAGGGAGCGTCAACGCACATTTCCAAGGAACTAGCTACATGAGAAGATTATCGCCGTTAAGGTCACAATAATGTACTTCTACCTCAAACACATCCATCATATGGTCGACCAGTCACCACAAGCAGCACCCGTTCACGAGTATAACGTGTGAGCACACAGCCATCGCCTCCCTCGCCATATTAGAGGGAAGGAGGCGACCCGACTCACATCGCCACCGCAAGCAATGACAAACAATGGGAGCATGACGAGTACACTGATAGTAGTATTTGAGGAATCGCATTTAAAATTTAAGAGAGACAGTTAAACTCAGCATAGCTTGTTCCGAAATACATCAGTGTATACAATAACAAATTTGATAAATGACAATAAAAAATTAAAAAGTCTAATGTTGGTATATCAGTTCGGTGAACAGGCACCTGGTGTGTAAGTTTTCTTGTGTTACACCGCTAGCACCATGCAGTTTTATCATTAATATATTCATTAATTGTGTAATAACCTTTTTTCATTAAGGTAGTCTTTACATGGGATTTAAATTTATTTAGGGGTAACTCTTGCACACATTCTGGTATTTTGTTGAACATACGCACACTAAGCCCTACAAACGAAGAATGGACTCTCTGCAGACGGTGGTAATCAGCACACAATTTATGTTTGTTTCTTGTATTTATTGTGTGCAAGGCGCTTCTCTTTTGATATAGATTTAGGTTTTGACTAATATGAATTAAATTTGCATAAATGTATTGAGAAGCAACCGTTAATATATTAATATTTTTAAACAAATCTCTTAAGGAAGAGCGGGCACTTAGTTGGTAAATTGATCTAATTGCTCGTTTCTGTAAAATAAATATGCTTTGGATATCAGCAGATTTGCCCCAAAGTAAAATTCCATATGATAAAATGCTGTGGAAATAACTAAAATAGACCATCCGTGCAGTTTCTACGTTGGTCAGTTGTCTTACTTTCCTTACAGCGTAAGCGGCAGAGGTCAACTTTTTAGCCAAGTTCGATACATGAGCATTCCATATTAAATTTTTATCCAGCGTTATTCCTAAGAACACTGTGGAGTTGACAGTATCCAGCACTTCATTATTAATCATTAAATTAGGCCCAATATTTTTCACATTGGGTGTAGTAAATTTAATACATTTGGTTTTATTCGCGTTTAGGACCAAATTATTTACAGTAAACCAATGGGTTATCTGTGTGAGTGCACAATTAATAAAGTCAAAATCGTCAATATTACGTTTCACTTTAAAAATAAGTGAAGTGTCATCAGCAAAGAGTACAACATCACACAAATTCTCCAAATAATACGGCAAATCATTGATGTATACCAGGAATAAAAAAGGACCCAGAATGGAACCTTGTGGCACACCTAACTTAACAGGCAAGGATCCCGAGACTACACCACCTACGTCAACGCATTGAACTCTCTGTGTAAGATATGAAAATAGCATATCCAGTGCACCATCATTTACACCATAGTGACGTAATTTTAATAAAAGCGTATCGTGCTGAACGCAATCAAATGCTTTTGAAAGATCGCAGAATACACCGATGGCATTTTGCGACTGCTCCCACGCATTGTATATAAGTTTTATAAGAGCGACACCAGCATCCAGAGTTGAGCGACCTTTAGTAAAACCAAACTGATTCGCGTGCAAGAGGTTATTTAAATTGAAATGCTTGAGGAGCTGATTGAGTATTATTTTTTCAAAGACTTTACTAAACACTGGTAAAATTGAAATTGGTCTATAATTGGCTGGGTCGTCTTTCGCACCTGATTTTAATAAAGGTATGATTTTACTGTACTTCATTTTATCAGGAAATGTGCCAGTGTCTACACATTCATTAAAAATAATCATTAAATATGGCGCTACTATTTCTATTATTTCTTTAAGGATTTTAACTGATAAGCCCCACAAATCTCCCGTATTTTTTGATTCAAAAGCTTTGACAACGTTTATTACTTCCGTTACAGTAACATGCTTGAATTGGAATAACGAATTACATCCCGGCACGTTTCTGCGTAAGAGTAGCTCTGCGTCACTGGGTGAAGAATTTAGAGAACGCGTAGTGGATATTGGTATGTCAGAAAAAAAATTATTAAATACATGAGCCACTTCAGATTGATTGCTAATAGGTATACTATCGACTTTTAATTGTAACTGATTTTCTCGATTAAAAGTCTTGCCACTTTCTTTATTTATTATTCCCCAGGTGGTTCCCCATGAAAGAACAATATGAACACAGGGTTCGCCGGTAAATTTTATATTTCAACCGGTAGTTTATCTTCAAAACTTCCGTCGCAATTGGGAATTTTAATTTTATAATTATGTCAAATAAACTTTTAACATTTGACGGAGGCATGAAACGTTTATGGGTGTATAAAATGGTAATGGATTAACGTGATCGTTACGGACGGAGTTTAACGATCAGTCTGGGTTAACTTCCTCAATAAAATTATTATTTGTCATCTTCTGTAGTTATGTTCACGTACACACGACAAAGCTTTGAATGGAAATTAAACATAGACAATTTAATTTTAAAAAGTTACTTGATGTAGTCTATGTCTTCAGTATTTTTTTTGTCTATGTCATTTTGTTCAAGTGTAATAAACAAAATGAATGAATAAATAAAATTCCTTGTTTTTATTTCGGTGCCAAATATTTTGTTCATTACGTTTCATTGAGTTCAGCCTCAATATATTTGTTTTAATAATTTGTTCTGTCCGAATGGAATGTAACAAAATAAAAACAATAACTAAATTATGCATCCGGAGTGGCATCTGGTCGAATGTGGATCGTAATTTTGTTTTTCCACGAACTAGTGTGCTTGGTATTCAGTCCAATTTACCCAATGCAGTATAATGCGGCTTTTATTAACTTATGACTATCTGCTAAGGTAAATAAACAGTTCAATGATATAATTTTAAAGAGGTATCAGCATGCCAAATACAGCTTTCAAGGCTGAGAATTGAGGACAACCAATTCTTTTATATTTTTATGACTTTTAATCTTTGCCTTATATATTTATACCGCTTACTTATATGGAAATAAACTCAATTACATATCATTATACGTTCAAGTCAATTATCGTCAAACACACTCGGTCAGAATTCGATCAATAAAGTGCGACCATGCGGATCGACCGATTTCGGTCACGGCGACTAATTTCTAGGGAGACCTGTGCAAGACATATGCAAGTGCACTGTCTATTCCTTGACTCTCAAAATCCGGTGGAACGTTTCTACCGACATCATAACGTGCTCTCCGAGGCACGGATGAAACACCACCAACTTTCAGACTTCGGCCTGGTACTTAGATTTGTTTAAGGCGCTGTACCTAGTCAAAATAGGCTTCACAAAACAGTTTTTTAGCCAAATGTTTACATTTTAGAGCAGCTAAAAAAATATAAGTATGTTAATCTTGATCATATTTATGGGGGGACCATTGTGTTCAAAACACGTTTTCGGTAAATTTTCTCGATAAAAAAAAACCATAAAATAACCATTTAAATTGAAATTGTAGCAATTGTAACTGTATTATTTATAAACAAATTTTGATAATATTAATAACAGTGATGTAATATATAATAATAAAGGGAACTGTTGTTTTTATTTATCGATTGGAATAAGATATTTGCAAGGATTAATGTATTTAATAACTCGAACGAGTCGAACGAAACGTTGCGCCATCGCGGCGTCTCTTCGCTTCTCTTTCATTTCTACGCGGAGCAACAGTGACAAAACTAATACGTAAAAGTCGTCTATTCACCGCGCCTTAATCAGAAAATTTCTAGTAATAAAATTTTTTTGCTCGACCCAAGTATCTAGCCCGGGATCTCGATCGGATCGAACATAATATTTCGACTAAACCCAAGCAGTCCAATCAGCATGGGGAGTATACCAGCAGCGGCTCCTAAAATACAAGAGTATTTTATTGTTACTGCGCCCCGCAATTTTACCCGCGTTACTCAGCTCCAGTTGGTCGGTGCGTGATGTTTTGTAACCTATATGTTAATCCCGTTTATAAACTACCCCCTAAATTTCAGCCAAATCCTTACAGTAGTTATCCGTTCAGTTTTTTATGTGAACGTGAAACAAACGTCCATACATCCATTCACACATACTTTCGCGTTTATAATATTAATAAGGATGATATCCCGTAATTATTCTACCAAAACACAACAACATAAAACATATTACATCCCGTTAAACACGTAACATCTGGTCAACGTATCCTGCCCTGAGCCCTTTGTATCTAAACTTCATGAATAACGAATCAGTAAAACTTTCGCCATCATACTTTCATTAAACGAAGAACAAAATAAACGCGGACGAAAAACACGAAAATAGGATACGATCCTATTTTCTTTTTCATATATGAAGATCAAGTTATTCGAGAATGTTTTCGGTACGAAATAAATATTGTTATACACCGCCGAATATGTGTCGACAAAAAAGCTCTTTGTAAAATCTTTTGGGAGATAATGAAACGAGGTGGCGAGAGGCGAGGTTCGCTTCTTCAGTACAAAGAACCTACCTACCTATATAATTTAAATATAACTTTTTTATTGTAATGACGGAGATAGCTGTTTTTTGCTTTATCTTTGAAGATTTACTTCGCAATTATTATTCGATACACATTGTAAAGATAATTGAAAATGATTTCTTTGTTTGGATAAAACATGGTTTTCCATTTGATTTGTCATTCCATTAATCTTATTGTCTTCTTTGTCGAGCCTTTGTATTGTACAAATTATATTTTAAAATTGTTTTGTTAAATAAATTACACGCCTAACAGTTTTATAAGTCGATCTTGATCATATTTTTTTGTTTGTGCAAGTACAAAATCAATTACTTAATAGCGTAGCAACGATAATAACGTCACATTAAAGAAAACTTATTAATTATTACAAATAAAAGTTAGTCGGCTCGTAATTAAGAGTCCATTTCGTGACAGCCTCTTAAAATTCACTCCACGAGCTCCGAGGGAGGCTCAAAGGCGAAATAATTAAAGAGGAGGGTAAGAAAATGTAGGGGGAGAGATCAAAGTACGGAATTTACCTTCGGGTAAATAATAAAGCAGCCACGCGCCGGATTTGGCTATTTGCTAAGGTTACAATATACCTGTTGGGCTGGTATTGACATGGTTTACCTCAATCCAAATTAATTATTTAATGAAGGGAACTAGCGTCGGAAGCACACGAGGTAATAGCGACAATTATAGAGCAATATAAACCAGAACAAGTTCTCCGGGGAGTCACTGGCTTTTAGATTGTCGCTTGTAAAACTAACAGCTCCTTTATACCATTTTATTTTCTCTCGGCGCGTTCCAAAGCTCTTTGTGTAAATAGAAATTTAAATAAAGACATTATGGCCAAGATTTGTCGCTGGAACTGGTCTTAAATTCAAATTAAATAAAGGTTGGTAGATCTAAAGATTGTCTCGAGTTGAATTGGGTAATTTAATCAACATAATTTTATCTAAAGAGCATACAGCTAACAGCTATAAATTATGATATACAAAATGTACACCCACGTATGTGATTACGCCGAATGACATGACATCATCGGAGCAAAGTCAAAGTAGCAGGTCAAAGGTATGCGGATTAATGGCAATTTTAATATATAAACAAGATTATTAAGAAATATTAAATTGTACAACAAAAAGTAATAATAATATGAATAGTTTGAACTTTTGAGATAAACGCGGTTTGAGTTATATTTGGAATGAAATGCAACTGTTTGCTTACTGGCATAATACCTTTTTAATTCACCAGTGCATCTTGCAACTTAACCATTGTGTATAAAATTGCTAAATTGTCTTTCTAAATGTAAGTGACTGTACCTTTTGAATGTACTAAATGTTATTTTAAACACACAATTGTCATTTATTCATAATTATATTAACTCTGCCATGTATTTTATTGTATATAGTATACTAATAGTACTTACAATTTTTATTCCCCTGCGTTTTAGCTGTAGCGTTGGTAGAAAATTACTCATAACGCACACAAACTCCGAAAAGTGAAGAGCCTCGCACACGACTTACCTGAAAATAACGGAAAACTAAAATAAAACGTAATTCTTGATCAGTTCACAAACATAAGATAACAAACATCAGAATTTATAACAAGACTAGGTCTATCTATTACATTCTATGAATTCTGAGTTATATTAAATCGACATTTCCCATTTAGAATAGTTTTGAATAGCAAAGTGGCTGAACTGGATCTGTTATAGGCTCGCTTTAATTCACAGTACAAGCTCTTACAGAATACAGTAATCGTAAAATCGCATTACAACGACAACCTTTACAGCTGCCATTCCGAGTGTAAATCTGAATTGAATGAGAACAGACGAATATTACGCATTCACCAGACGCGCCTCAACTCATAACAAAGTCACTAAACAGTCTTAAATTGTTAAAAATTAACATTCAAATTGGGGGAGCGCTGTTAGTGGAATTAGTACGACTTTCACTCATAAATCGTCTAGAGAGGGTGGCGAGAACGTCGGTTTATTGGCTCGACGTCGACATTCGCCTGCTAATAAATGAAGCAGAAAACTTCTACTTATGTAGTGTGCTGTTTGTCGAGGACGGAAGACATCACCCGCCGACTTATCTAACCGAAAACTGTGTCTAAACATAGCGTCGTAGAGCTCAAACTTCGATGAGGACCACTTTTATAGCTATATCTCTCCTACTTGTTCGCAATGCGAGCGACGAGGACAAAGCATGCCCCAGCAGCGCATTATGGGTTATGAAATGAGCTCCGTTGCCTCATGTTACCCCGGCGAAGAAAATGAAATTATGACTGTAGACGCGCAAAGAAAGCAGCCATGACATCTCTAATTTTTTTTCGCAGCTTTACGAACGAACAATATCCAAGCTTGAAGATAATGTAAATGGATAAATATTTATGCTTCTATTTACGTTTCAGTTTTACTACATATTTTACGTAACAAAGAAATAATAATATATCCAAGGATCATAGTAGCATCAACCATGAATTGGAGATCATAATTACAGGCTTTAACACAAAGCGAGTACGACATTATTGAACATTAATATTACTGTATAATAGCATTTCTGACATGAGCTACGATAATTAGGTTGAACGCGAACACAAAGCTCATTAAATATCAATTCCAATCTAATCAAATTGTAATTAAATTGAGTGAGGCTTTGATGTGAGTATCGAAGCAGCGGCGATCTGTTGACTACGACGTCTAAATGCCCTTAATAGGTATATAACACATACCAATGTGTACCTTGTTTAGTACGAAACTGTACGTTATTGAATAGATTTGTACATTAGTTAGAACTAAAAGCTAGTTCAGGGTTTCATTGTGCAACTTTGTTGTATGAATACGCCAATTATGGTACGATCCTAAACAATAGTTGGATTACAATATAATATATAGATTCTAGATACTAAATATATTATTATTTTATATGTGCTCGTTGGTTATACTAGTTATTTATAAACACAATTTTAAATCGATAATAACATAATTGAAATAAATTCAGTGTTAATCTCATTTGTGGCTTTGGTCGGCGATTACCTGTTAAGTAAGCCAATTTGTAAATGTTTTTGCTAAGATCGTGTTCGTGATGAAAAACATAATTTTAGTGCTGTATACATTCTGCCCCTCAGGCGTGGTAGCCATAGCGATAATAATACCTTAGACAGTATAAACACCACTAATATAATAATTATATATTCAATGCCACCAGGTTCCGGGTTTGTGGTTGAATACAACAGTAATACATGAAAAGCTTCAAAACACTTTAAAGACTTTTAAAGTGGCACAAAATATATAAATTATTATCAATATATATTAAAACAAAAACACTTCCCGCTGTCAATCTTTAAAACTACGCAAATGATTATGATGCGTGTATTTTAATCGGTTGAGTGATTCAAGAGGAACGTTTATATGTATAATACATCAGCATTGCACCCGTGAGAAGCCGAGACGGGTCGCTAGTTATCATTATGTGATTAGTGATTATTGCCCTAGTATTGTTTTGCATTAGCCCGATAATTAGATATGGATATACGTATAGTACAGGCCGAGCCAAAGAGCGGAACAATTTTAAGAGCGGCAAATAAAAGTTATCAAAAATTTTAGGCGAACATTTCACAGAATTCAATCACAAAACGCAGGAAACATATTTTCAAAACTCTCCTACACTAATGAGACAAGGGAATTATAAAATAAAAATTCCTATTCCTCCCTCAAGACTTAAAAATGCAACGAAAAATATAACAAGTTCCGAACAGCTAGTAATTAAAAAGCTGTGATCATAAAATTATAACTTATTCTATAAATAAAGTCAGCGGGGAATAGTTTGAACGGTTTGAACGCTCGCAAGTTTCTACACCGATAAAATAAATAATAAAAAGCCAATTACCCTCAGTTTTACAACGTTTATTGATATTAGAAAACAGATTACAATGCTGATAAAAAAAATATTATGTTCACTATAGGGTCAGCAAAATCGTTTGTATGGAATTTCAAAGTCAATATAAAGGGAAAGGTAATATGTTTTATATGGGTTAACAAATGCGAAAAACCATAACTTTTTTGAAGGAAAATTGAGTACCAATATTACTCGATTTTTTTTGGGCAAAGGAACATAACTTCTATATTTTTTTTTAAGGAGCGGTATTTGTGGGCGGTATAAGGTATTTCTCCCATTAACCTCAAACATGCCTACATACTGTAAGGTTTACCTCAAACACATTGAATATTTATTAGTTCGCTCCTAAATTAATGCATTTAAAGAGCCATTAACTTAGTCATACGATAAGTCTACTCACAACTAACCGATTTAATTTGCCGACCGTACCGAAGCTTGTTATTTTTTTATAGTTTTAGACGTCTAACTAGGGTCTTTGACTCGAGTCTATATGTGTAAGTAACGCTCGTAAAGTATAAACATATTGAGGTTATGTTGTGACTTTAAAGGCAAAGGAGTTATTGCACTGCCTCTATCGCGTTATGTGAGAATTTCTTGGGTAAATATTGGTATAAAAGGAAAGAGCAAAAATATGTATTTTCTCACTGCGTTGTATGTATCAGTAATAAGAATGAGGTTTGTGGTATTTGATATACGTAGGTATTGTTATATTTATTGGATATTAGCTGCGCCCCGCGGTTTTACCTGCGTCACTCTCCTCCAGTGGGTCGGAGCGTGATATTTTGTAGCCTTTATGTTAATCCAGGCTATAAACTATCCGCGTGCAAACTTTCAGCCAAATCCATTCAGTAATTTTTGCGTGGAAGAGAAACAAACATCCATCCATCCATCCATCCATCCATATTTACAAACTTTAGCGTTTATAATATATATAAAATCTATGTATTTTTTTAAGCCTAATTGAAAACAACAGCTTTTTAGTTGAATTTAGAATGTATCATAAAACAAATTGGAGGAAAGTAGCAAGCGAGTGAATCCGCGAGGCGTTGCTATTGGGCGTGGTAAAAGTTTTATTAATCATCAATATACAGCAATATTACAATCTTTTGGGGAATAGAAGTACTTATGATTATGAACAACTTTTACTATGGGACCAACCCTGAAATCGCGAAAATAAAATCAGCTGTTCCATACATTTTGTCGAGGTAAGTAAACATAAATGTATGGAACAGCTGATTTTTTTTGAAAAGTTGTTTACAATCATCAGTACTTTCACCCTCTAAAAGGTTATTGGTGTTTTAAAAATAACCCTGTATATACATATAACAAAAAACAAAACCAAGCACTGTATATTTTGTATATCTCTGTATTTTTTTCATTTATATTTCAGCTGCAAGTTACGTAACGTCGCGGTAGCTCGTTAACCTCCAATTGACCTACTAACTTCCTTCGCTCAAAGTACAAAACATCTTCATTGATGACAAAGAAAACAATAATTTATTCAATGAAACTTGTCTCAGCAAATTGTATTCGGACCTGTCGTATCATAAAATCATAACGATTGCTTTTGAAATGGAATCTGAACTAATACTATAGAATACTAGATTTAAAATAAAGAGAAAAGATTTGATTTTTTGCATTGAATATGCTCCGGAACTACTGAACCGATTTCAAAAATTCTTTTAGTTTTAGATAGCCCATTTAACGAGGAAGGCTACAGGTTATATTACATTATGAAGTTCCTACGGAAAAGGGAGTTACGCGAGTAAAACCGCGCGCGGGTACCTAGTTATATTATAAAAAGGTAAATTTAGTGAGTTTGGCTAATCAAGGTACATAATTAGATAATGAGTATAAAATAAAACACAACAATATTATTGGTTTACACAAATGAAGGGGTCTTTGTGAGTTAGGTCGTATGTAAGTCAGTCAAACAAAAACTACTTAAACAGAATTTGAATAAAATAGTTTAAAACCCAGATTAACATAAAGGCTATAAAGCATAATAGCCACCACGAGCGCAGTTAGTTATTATCATAATAAAAATATACCTAGCCTGTTTTATTACATTTGTAGAGCTTAGCCGGGCGGTTAAATGAGGTCAAAATAAAAATGCAGACTATTGTATTTTTAAGGACTGAATTGACAATTAACATGGCAATGACAAAGGAATTTTTCAATTCTAGGTAATAAAATAATAGGTGATTATTTTTTTGAACTTCGAAAACCTACGTGGGTAGGTATTGATAACCGTTTTGGAGGTCATCGATTCGATTCCCACGCCGGACAAGAATCTTTGCGTAAAATCTCGTTGGTTGAGTTACTACCCTCTGTGTCTCGCATAGGACGGTACCCTGAGTGTTATAACGTCGTATATAACAATCGTTTAACAGGAAATGGGCAGCGTTTGATTGTTTGTTATACCTACTGCAGCTGCGGTCCCTGACTCGCCTATTAAGCGTAGAGACTATGACAAAAAAAACCTCCTTCGAGGAGAGACGGTTCAGCAGTGGACGTTAATCGGGCTGATGATGATATTGAAGAATTTAGATTTTACTAGCGGGCCAATGAAACAATTAAACGCCTTTTACGCCTTGCAACTGCGAGATATCTAATGCTGTCACAACTTTAAGACCGTTAAGACAGCCACCGTTTATTTTACAAACAAAACAGACCATCTCAAGAACCACATCGATTTTAATACAAACGTTAACTTAAAGATCGTATCAATTTAAAACTAGTGTATAGCCATGAGCTTATGTTTATTTTATCAATTACAACACATTATGTCACGTATGGACTCGCACTATACAACGACTTATCACTTTAATTCATCTTTCCCTTTATTTTTAACACGCGACGCTTCTAATGCATACGACATACATGCGAGAGAGAGACGGAGCATTTTTCCAAACGTGTGAGAGGGATGGAATGGCCAGCGGTTCTCAACATGTCGCGTTTAGTGGTGTTAAGGTTAATGGCGCTATTTGTATAGCGAGAGATGTTATCGGACAGAGGCTGCGGGCCCGACACGAACATTTTATTGTACATCGACATCGAATAATTCGTGAGCAACTAAACGATTGGAATATGTGTTGAGCGTTTAACAATAAAGGCCGAGCTTTAAGCTGTCTAACGTACGATTTGATACAACATTTTATTTTATTTTTGTTGACTAATAAAAATTGATCCCACTTATATTGTAAACGCCTAAGTTTGTATGGATGAATGTTTGGATGTTTGAAACTCTTTTACACAAGAACTACTTAACGGATTGCATGAAAATTAGTACATAGATATTTCATCATCACGATATGAACCATTGCAGTGGAATAGTTTGTCCACAGTGAGTAAAACCGCTCAGCTATCTGTGTATATATACCCTATACCCTTTAGAGCTACCATTTTGCTTCCATGCAACATGTGTCCTACATATAAAATATCAACGTTTTAAAATGAATCAAGACATCACAGATTTATCAAATGATAATTAACAGCAAAATAAAACTGAATCAAAAGTCAATAATCAAAGTTTTGATTAAAAAATGTTTTCAATTCAAACCTAACGCTGAATACCGTCACATAACAAAGTCAATGAAATACCAATCAATACAAATAATAATCAAACTTCATAATAATTTCAACAAACTGAACTATTTGTCGCCTCATCGTGAATAAATAATCAAGCCATTATTATTTATGGTAGAATGGACATGACAACTACTATACACGCGTTAATTAACCTTTTGAACGCCAGAGCAAAAACGCATGAACTTGCCCTCAACGCCAGGCCACAAATTCACCGCAAATACGTTTCTTTTTAACGTAAAATTTCTCAATATTTATAATGCAATTTAATTAGTTTTATGGAAATAAATAAATTTTGGACCTTCTATTTTACAGGTATATAAATAAATAGGCATTAAAGTAATGTTTAAATAGTTTATTTCGTGTTTTAATGTACCGCTGTTTTTGTCACATATTTGTGTCGTTGGCGCTCAGGGACAGTTTTCGCTTGTCACGTATTTGTGACCCTGGCGCTCAAAAGGTTAAACATGTATTATTGTACATCTTGTTTACATCTCTCAAGATATACTGAGAGCCAGATATTCAACGAGTTAAATAAGTAAAAGTTTAACTAGTTTTTGCTATTTTATATTGTACGATTGCTTATTATAACTACTGTAGTGAAATATACATATTATAAAGCGGCAGTAGCCCAATAGCTAGGGCGTCGGACTTGTGATCTTGAGAGCGCCGGTTCGAACCCCACCCATTGCACTACCGACGTGAACCCACTCGTAACACAAGCATTTAAGCTTAGCACGAGGGGGTGAACAAGAATACTAGTAGACTGCAAAATTAAGTTAGAATACTAAAAAAAACGTATATATAAGATAAAGAAAGAAAAAAGTGTATAAAAGTATAGATAAACAAACGAAGGGGTAGTTAAGGTTATTTTTAAAATCAAAATGACCATCACTATAGTTTTCTTAATTTTTCGTATTTATAATGTATCCATTCATATTAATACATTATATAAAGGGGAACGATTTGATTGATTGTTTGTTTGTATTGAATAGGCTCTGAAACTACTGGACTGATTTTAATATTCAAAGCTATGTTACCTAGGACGCTACATTTAATTATGAAGTTCTTGCGAGGACGGGAGATAAGCAGAAGAAACCGAACACAGCTACAACTATGCCTCTAAATATATAAATAACAATAATACATCTTATTTCTGAAAAATCTATACTTAATATTATAAAGCTGCAGAGTTTGTTTGTTTGTTTGAACGCGCTAATCTCAGGAACTAATAGTCCGATTTCAAAAAATCTTTCAGTGTTGGATAGTCCATTTATCGAGGAAGGTTATAGGCTATATTTTATTACAAAGTTCCCACGGGCACGGGAGCTACGCGGGTGAAACCCCGCGCGGGAAGCTAGTGCATTTATAAATAGAAATGTCACGGTTTATTCGAATAGAAGGTGATAATAAAGTAGTACTTATGCAATATATATGTGAACATAATTGTGAAGGCAAGTGTTTATGCTAATACAACAAGTTGTTTAAAAGATAATGACATATAATATGGTACTTAAGAAGCGTTATTATCATCGCTCAAACGAGATGAGCTTCGCGAAGCAAAAAACAGGTCGATTCAATAGGATGATTGACATTTCTGTTGCCCCCAGACACAAACCTGTTCGCAACTTCAAAAGCTTTTGACTGCGGACAATGTGCACGCCACATTGAAAAGACATACAACTTTTGCGCCTCCGCTTATTTGTTAAAATACAAAAACTTTATTTTACGCGTTAATGGTTTCTCGGATAATTTGTTCCGTGTTCGAAAACAGAAATAAGAATATACGAGTGTACGAAAGTCCACTGAATTACTGTGAACACAGTAACATGTAGGTATTAATTTAATTTAGACAGTAACAAGAAGGCAAATAATTCAAATCTTCATACATCCCAAGCGCCTAGAGGATCTTAGAGGCTGTGTAAGTACCATTAAGCCGTCTGTAATACACCAAGTAAGTATTTGCATGAAAACGACAAGATATTTGCATATGCAAATTACGTTCCGTCTTTATTTGGGCCGCGGACGTTAACTCTACGTCCTTATGTAAATGCAAAGCCCTTGCTTTACCAATAACCATAAGCATCTTAAAACTAATTATTTAAAATAATTTACGTAATTCGTTTTTTTACTAACGCCTTCCTGAATCAATTATCTTTTATGATCAACGAGCGAGCCGCACAAAAAGTAGAAATGAATAGAGCGTTAACAAGGCAAAAACCTTAGTCTATTACAGCGTTTAATAATGCCATTATAATGCAGCCGAACCGGCTCCAAGAAATCGTTCGGAAAAATGACGGCAGTACAAGACAAGAGCCGAGTGAACAATAACGATGGCACCGCTCATTTTTGTAGTCGCAAAGGAAAACAATAAAACAAAGAGAGCGCAAAAACGACACCGTGCACGCAAGCGGGGCTCTCGAAAAATAGCAGCACACACGCGACGTAGCCTCGCCCCAGCGCTACAGCTGCCACACATGCACGAGTAAAAAACATAACCCGCACACGAGCACAACACAGCGTGTAGCGAGCTCAGCTTACCCTCGCACTCGTGGAGGCATTCGTGCGTGAACCCAACCGCCTCGCAGTGCACATACATGGTTACATACTTATTACCAGTACGTGTGTTGCGGACTGCGGTATCCATTACGCTGAGGAAAAAGCGCGCGAAGCAACGGTGTGTGTAATTGATTAACAGTTTGAGAACCTGTTGACGAGAACGATGGACGCGTCGCGAACCCCAGGCGGAAAGACTCGTTGATCGCTTTAAAATCTTAATAAATGCATGTCAATTAACTAGGAGCATAATAAACGATGCCCAGCGACCTCTCTCTCAAATAACCCTCGCAATAACTGTTATTTGTAATAGGATTTAATTACGTTTTTATTGAATGTTTTGAGAGTCCTTCTTTATTGTAGTTCGAAACGACTTTAGAAATTTTAATGAACGGTAATGTTTTATTTGGCAACCTTCCTTTGCCGTACTTCAATAAGATTTTTACAATAAAAAAGTATTCGTTACAAATACCGGTTGATTATAAAAACCAACAGTAAAAAAAATGTCTATAGTGTATCAATTCAAGCAATCAAAAAATAAATATATCATTATACTTCGTTTTCGCTATAATCTTATTCTGCAATATTAAAATCCGGTCGAATGTAAGTCAAATCGCTTTTTTTTATAACCCGATGACTAATTTGATCCACAAATTCATGTTCGCTACATTTTATAAAAAAATAAACGAAATTACTCGTTGAATGGCTGCTTTCTGATGATATAGTAAGTTTAAATGATATTCAAAAGTTATAAAGCTGAACGGTATAAAAAACGAAACAGATTTAAATAATCTACATAATAACTAGAATGTATCAAATATAAGACATAGAAATTACGAGAGAATTGGTAAATATACACAAGACACCGATAAAAATCATCTTAATAAGAATGAATTTTGCTAAGGTAGGTAGGTACTCAATTATAAAAGTTGACAGTATAAAATAAAATACAAAAAGATAACGACCTTTAAGTAGTGAATGTGACGGGGGTAATAAAGTCAGCGAATTGTATGATGTAGTAATAAAAGTGGTCGGAAGAAAAAGAATAATTTATAACAATAAAATGGTGTGCGGAGATGTCGTTCGCTTCGGCCGCGTCTGCTCCACCCTGCATCAATAATTCATGCGACATCGCGCCATTGAGAAAGTACGCTCTGACCGCCATACTAATTCACCCATTGAATCACTAAAACATTTCTTTGTTGATACTCGATTCAATATAATGACACACAATACGCTCATTGTTCGGATTTACTAATAAAAATTATACCACTGAAAAGCTATTTTGGCTATTTGTACTTTCCAACAAAACTATCTGTATAAAGAGCCACAAATACTGTATTTTATGAAACATTAACGTCAGTGACTGAAATATTATATAGCATAAACTTACACGTGTTTTTGTAACAATGAGTTGTTAAGTTAATAAATTGGTCATGTGCCGTAGTATAAAACAAAGTAATATTGTTCAGCTCAGTTTTTTAATAACTGTAAAGTGGGAAAGTACAAAACTAGGAAAGAACTTCTAAGAAAAATTGTACGAGATAGGCTCCGTAAGCACATTTATGTCTCGGGAGAGAAGATAGGTACGGAACTGGATTAATTTGTGTAATTTAAACTCCAATACCAGGAGAATATGAAGCTAAGTGGCTTGTCTGCCAACGAACCGCACCGATGCAGACAGTCAAGTGCGAATGGCATGAGTGGAATATAGTTATTGTGAAACGTGCTGCAGAAGTTAATTCGATAAAGACCACAAAAACAAGTACCTAACTAACGAAAGCATTTACTTCCTGTGCGAGTAGAATGATAAGTCTGTGATTTTTCTGATTCATTCGGTAATCAAAAAAGTAAATCAACAGTGACTGTATTATTCCAATAAAAAATCAGTGTGCAGTCTGTGAATTTCCAAGTGGCACGATAACGACACGCCGCGCAACGATGCGATGGACGAACGACGACACGGTACGTTCATATCGGCCGTGTGCACAAGCCCTGTAGGGTAGGCAAGGGAGAAAGCGCACCCGCCGCCCCTTTGGTTTGAGGGAGAGGTGGATATTTCATCGACTCCGGCTACAAGATGGCAGACGTTTGCGGTTGATAGTTTATAGTTATTGCGAGCGAGTGCGACGTGTCCGGAGCCGCTTTATCACATTGTTAGCGTTGTTATCCGCGTACACCGGATTAAGTGGAGATCACACTCGAGCCCTGACTCACCACTCGGACAATGGCTTCCGGTAACGGCTTTTAACATTTACACCGTTTTTCCTGTGTTTACCCTCTTGATTTATTATGAGCATTTTGTTAGCTTACATATTAATCTTTCGTAATTATTATTTTTCTTCTAACCATAATAAAGTATAAAACTTTATGGAGTTTTAATTAAAAACAAGGATGGATCGCGGTAAGAATTTATATCCCCCATCAAACAACTTCAAAGGGCGTAGAGGTGTCGCGCGTGAATATAAATCTCCCGGCGGAATAAAAGTGGGAATACTTGGGATGGATCTATATAAATGTTGCAATTCGTGCGAGTTTTTGTGATCGATTGCTCATACTATCGTCGTACTATTTCAAGTACAAGACGTCTCATTTATTCCTGTCATATTCGAAGCGTTTTATTTTGCGGGAGGAATCCGTTGCGATAAAAGATAGCTACGCATGTTTTTATAAGCGGACGTGAAATATTATAAAAACAAGCGCTGTTTTATTTAACTCGCGAGCCGAATGTGAGTTTATTGAAATAAAATATGGAATGCCAACAGAGGATCGTACAGTCGGTACTTCTGTTGAGTTGTGGACCTACACAATAGTTCTCCGATACAACCGGTACGTACCAGGGGAGCATAAGCCGGGAAGATACACGAGCGAGGTGTCGAGCCTTCCGCCATAAATCCAACGGAGCAAAGAAAGCGTTAACTCTGATTTACCGACATTCGCGTCAGTCGTGACAGGATTGAACGCGCTGCTAAGTTGCTTTATTACCGACACGTTAATAAATAACGATATCATGTTGAATAAGAAATTAAAACTACATTGAACGAACATATAAAAAGACTTTCTAAGAAAGTGGAAACATTTGATATTTCTGTTAATACACTAGATTGAAAAATAGTTTGATTCATTGAATTTCGTTACAATTATTTTTAATGACATTGGACATACGTAATTATATTAGGTGCTTCGAAAATAAATGTAATCCCTTTAATAATGAAATAGTGTCACATTTACTAAGTATTACGTCAGGAAAGAAATTTATGAAAATAAGGTTTTTTCTCACAAATAATAAAATTATGTTAAAATACTTGCTTCTTTTGAATAATGTCATTCTCCAATAGTGACTATGTCAGTAATGGCCGCATCTACTGGTGTATAGTGGAATTAGAAGGGCCTTACCTCTCACTTGTATCAGTGATTTTATGTAAGTTTTAGTGAAACCAAATTGATAATTTCTAAGAAATCTCTTTACTAACGTAATCACTACACACGATACTATTTACTGTTAAAAAGATGGCATTATATATTTTGAAAACACCTTATATATTAATAAAAACAAAGTCTACTAACATAATGTGGCAGTTTGAAAAATAACAAAGTATCTTCGCAGAATAAAGAAATTCTACTACATAAAAAAGCTTATCTTTTAAGCAAAAAAGGCGAGCCCTAAACGAAAGTATTAAAAACTGAATGAACATAAAAACAGTTCGTGGCATCTTTCTCTTATACTCTGAAGCTATATTAATACATTTACTAGGCTTTAGGTTCACCCGCGTAGCTCCCGCCCCCGTGGAAACTTCATAATTCAATATAGCCTATGTTACTCCTGGATAACGTAGCTTTCTAATGGTGAAAGAATTTTTCAAATCGGACCACTAATTCCTGAGATTAGCGCGTTCAAGTAAACAAACTAAGACTCTTAAGCTTTATAATATACTAGCGACCCGCCCCGGCTTCGCATCGGTGCAATGCTGATGTATCATACACATAAAGGTTCCTCTTGAATCACTCTATATATTAAAAAAAACCGCATCAAAATCAAAAGCATACATTGTATAGGGACGGACAGACTGCGGCAAGCGACTTTGTTTTATACTATGTAGTGATGAAGTATAGATTGACAAAATTGTTAGATGTGATATTAATATTCCTTTAAAAACTTTCTTAGTGATAACAATAATAAAAGTTTAATGTTGTTTTTTAACAAAGGAATTGAATAAATCAGATACCTACATGCGATCAAAACCAACATGGCTGTCAAATATCTCTATTGTAATGTTAAAAATGATAAACGAAAAACTCACAAAGAGACGTATCCGAGTTGACATCAACGGTAAATTGCTTTTCAACAGAATTCAATTAAAACTTTATTAATTTCTCACAGAATCTTCGGAGGGATTCGTTCAATTCGTAGAAATGGTTACATTGCTAAAGTTAACAAAATTTAACTAATACAATTTAGACAGAGATAAAAGTTCTTAGTCGGCCTGTTCCGAAGCCCTATTCAATGTGTTTCTGTATATTCTTGCCCTCCCGACCCCTAGTTTGCAAAGAACCTTCTGACGCCCTCGTGGACCCGAAGTCCGAGAGGCCTGCAAACTGTAAAGTAGAGGGACAGTTACACAAAATCCCCCTATAAATCTAAAGTCATCATTCCTCAATCAAGTCCCCCATGGACTCCATCTTGTGCAGGTCGCATGTTAATTTTAAACTATTTAGTAAGGCTGAAGCTTTGCTCGCCTTTATGCCCGGTGAAAAGGCAAACGCTTCGTGGTCCGTCAGAAAAAAAAATCACAATAAATGTGAAAGTATTCAATACAAAATACACAATACAGGGAGCGCCCTCTGAAGCATCTTAGTTCTATTTATTAAGGCTGGAGCCCTGCTCGCCTTTATGCCCGGTAAAGTAGCAAAAGCCTCGTGCCTGACTAAAGAAATGTCCTACCGAAATAAAATAAAAACAGTTTAATGCAGATTTTTTTTTTTTACTATGTCCGATAAATACAGATTATTCGGAAAAAAACGCCCTGCCCATTGCCACTAGGATGACTACGTATCACTTTTGGCATTTAAGAACGCACATGCGTAAACATATCACTAGAAGTCTTATGCAATTTTTCTTTTCTCTACATCTATGTCATGGTTCCTAAGAAGTTCCTTTATATGTCTTATACTTACCGATCTAAATGTACCCGGTATAGTAACAGAAAATAGACCGACCGATCTGTAGTCTCTACCTACCGAGTTATTAGTTAAAAGTAGGGCTCTGTAATTAGAAGCACATTTGGCGGGGCCGCGGGCGAGCCATGTGTCGAGCTCGACACGCCGGAGCGCTGCGTTCATTAAATAATTAAACGTTTTACGTGCACTCACGCTAATAGCCGTTTTACAGAGGAAAAAGTCATAGAAAACATACACCTGGGCAGCGGCGCAAAGTGAATTACATCAGTGTTAGAGCCAACCGTGTTACAATGCCAGGGACTCGATTCTGTTAATTTAAATTTATACTAATATTATAAAGAGGAAAAATTTGATAGTTTGTTTCTTTGCTTGAATATTAACTACTTACTGGACCGGTATCCAAGCTTCGGTAACCAGGAGTAACATAGGTTGGGCAATTTGATAATGAAGTTTCTACAGGAACGGGGTACGCGGGTAAATTCACGCGGGAAGCTAATATGCTATGAAAAATTTAAGAGAGTTGTGTCTTCATAATGGGCGTTTAAGGCGCCATTTATGGAGACGCTCAGCATTAGCCTCTAAATTCAAATATATGGCGTTGTATGAGTGTGTTTAAAGTGAAGCGATTTTATTTGAATAAAAAATTAAGCTGCGCGCCGCGACGCCTAACGCTACGCACGACTCCTCGCGTCTCGAAGCCTAAGAGAAGTAGGAACATAGCGTTAGTACACTTAATGAGCTGGGTACCGTATATACAGAACTGCGGTCACCAACTAGCTTGGCAAGAGTGACTACGGCTAAACCCCCTCAATCCATGTTCCCAAGTGGACTTTTACCTAGCAGAATCAAGAACGGCGTGAACGTTTCGAAGCTCGCAAATTACCGTATTAAAAATGTAAACTACTATTATAAATGCTTTAGCTTTGTACCAACATTGTTGTTTTTAGCTCTAGTCGGAGGGATCATAAAACATTAACTATGCAGTGCCGTTTCTGCTGGCCAACTGTAAAAACTTCGGTAATGTTTGAAACTTTGTAATACTCAAACGTCATGTTATTATGACTGAATATAAAACGGGTTAGTTTTGTCATCACGCTATACTACATGGAAGGAAACATAATTAAATAACTAAACTTGAGACTACAAACTCCTGTAGTTATAAGTACTTACTACCTAAATTGAACAATTTTGTTATTATGAATGTAGGTAGGTACCTACTTTATTCGCCATCTCACTTCTTATAAGCTGGAAGAAAACTTTACATATTCAAAACTACTAATTCAAACTCAAAATTTGTAGCCGTAAGAATACTTGTAGCATCCCGCGCACGGATTTACTAGGGTAATTCCCGTTCCCGTGGGAGCTTCATATCTATCTAATTGCTGGATAAATAAGCTTTTTAATGATAAAAGAATTTATGTAATCGGCCCAGTAATTTCGTAGCCTATCCCATACAAACAAACAATGAAATCTTTCCTCTTTATAATATTAGTAGGTATAGATTACACTACTAAAACCTAAGTTCCTTCGATTATCGCGTTTAAGTAAACAAACAATATCTTTGAAGTACATGTACAATATTTATATTTAATAAAGCATTGTTAATAAAACTTTAATATTATATAGTGGCTTAATAATAAAATTCATGTTACTAAAGAAATAAATTCCTTAGCCAACTCTAGTCGATAGTTTCTTTAGATAACAAGCTAACAGATCAGATTGATTTTATCTATTCGGATTTAACTAATTGCGTTTTGTAACTACGTTTTCATTAAAGACATTATCACATTTTATCGTTATTAAAGTTACTACATTCTATCATTACAAGTTAGAGTTATGACTTTGTTGACATTGTTAGGCAATTAAATTTTATCGCGATAAAGTCCATTTATTTTTGTTTAGCTCAAAGAAGCAGGTATGATAAATGTAGCTAGCTCCAATATTATCTAAAGGTACAGTTACACATGCACATTACTAGCATGCTTATTAGCATGCTCTTTATACTGACACATTTGCTTTTGTTTAGCATAGGTTTATACGTAATAAGTATGTTTTGAACCTTATCTCAATGGAATTAGTTTCGATACTAGCATGCTTAATAAGCAAATCTGTTCAGACGCACCCTTCCACCCGGCAGGTAGCATGCTCAAAAATGACACGGCTGTCGATTTTTGAGCAAGTTTAACATAAGCATGCTCATTATTAGCAATGGTTCGACATACATACTACGTAGCAATAGCTCAATAGTTGCATGAGAGCATGCTATTAATGAGCACGTATAACTGTAGCTTAATGTCCTAGTAGGATGGAAGTCAGCAGTTAGCGTCACGGTGTCTGACAATCACGGAGTACTTAATATCCCGCCAACGTACAAAATACCAACGCGTCACCAATAGCTATTTCCTGGCTCCGATGCAAATGGCCGGCTCCTCCAACCAAATTACATCCTTGTATTTATTTTAGTACCTCGTTTAATCCTACCGCAACGCCAAACGCTTCTTAGAATAATAAAAAATATTTATACCTACTTTAAGCACCCGATGTTAACTGCATTTCAAATAACAATAAATTATGCTTTTATCACTGAGGTATAAAAGGTTATATCTAAGTAAAAATAAAATAATTTACTTTGAATTAGAGCAATAAATATTGCGAAAGCCATTAGTCGAATATACGTCGGCTGCTAACGACGACCGACCTCTTTATATCCTCGACGAGACAATAAAATCTTGTGCTATAAAGCTTGTCGTCTCACAACGTGACTTTATCTACACTAAAATGAATCAATCAGCCATCAACGGTATCACCTCCGGTTTATCGCCTCGTGTTCATATTGAAGAGATAAAATGGCATTTTCTCTTCTTTCTGAGATCTTTATTAGATCCGACATTACCACGATATTTATTTGGAACTGCAAACAAATCTATTTGGCTATTAGCTAAGACTTATAGGTCAAAACGGCAATAATAATCTCAGATCAAGATGTATCGCACGTCGGTGTAATTTAATGTCGTTTCAAAATAGCAGCAATAAATAGTAATTCGCCTCAGTCGGTCGTTATTGTTATGAGTGCTAATGCGCTATGTCAGCTTTAATACTGCTCTAATGCGAGTTTGAAGTCGCTGAATAGAGGTTGATGTAAGTCGTTTAGCGCGAAGGCAATGACAATGCCTCAAACATACAGATTCACACGCATCGCCGGCTCCGCAAACAATGAGACGTTTTTTTACGTCACACAGAATTCTTAATTTATTACAAATTTACAACAGCGAACAGTTATTCAAGTGAGGAAAATAAATTTGCTTTATGATAAAGTACTCACATAAGGATAATCTATGATAATCTGACATTATTTATTAAGAAAATTGCTGAAGTTGTCATCTTTTAGTATAATTTAAAACGTTACTCGAGTTTTCTGAGCCCGTAAACAAGAATGTCTAGTAGGGATGTTTAGTAGAATAAGTGGTGATTTTCATGACATTTTAGTGCTAGGGTGAGGGAATGCGGTCCGTGAGGCGCGTCATTTGTCCGGGACAATAAAAGCGGCTATAATAAAGTTCACACATGTCGCTCGCGAACCGCAAAGAGAATAAAACCCTCACCTGCCCAGCCAGTTCTCTCTTACCTGCAAAAGATAAAAATATATGTAGGTACAGTTAAGTAGTGGATGTAAGCCTGTAACATTTTTAAACCAGACTGGTGTAAAAGTACAAAATACAACATTAAAAATAGTATTCGTAGTCATCTTACTAAAAACCATTTTTATTCGAAAGAGTTTGTTAATAAACATCGATATTAAATTATTTCCAGTGCACAAACTTAAAAATGGTATTTGCATAAAGAAAGATATTTATTTACTCCTCCTTACTTTAATTGAAATAAGTCCTTTGGGTACTACAGCAAAAAGTTAATTCTGAATTGAAAACAAAAGGCGTTAGTACCAGGCGACCATAAAAACGAGGAGCACGCGGTAGTTAGTTGTGCCGCCATTTGCATGGCGCATGGCGTCCAGGATACTACGTTCGGGTCGGTACAGTGCAGCGATGCTCGGGCAGCAGAAATAAAGGAGAAGCGGCGCCTTCCGCGCTCCACGACAAATGGACGAACGTTAGTGCAGTGCTTTTGTTAACCACTAGCATCCGTGGTAAACGTCTATCGCAGAATTGCTAGAAAACCGACTCGAGCGGTACAATTCTTTTAGATAGTTTGCACTTTAGTGATTAATTCTAAAATATACTTCATTATTGTAAAACGTATTTTATTTTTAGTTGAACATTTGTATCTCATTGTAAAGTACTAATCTTATGGTGTACGTAAAATAAATTCTAAGTAACTAAACTAGTGATTTGTTTAGAACAATTAGATGTCATAGGAGATATAGAACGACATAGGTAATACTATGAAATCGATCACTAATATATAGATGTATCTATTTAAATAACTGTTTGAATAATACAGCAATATTTTCAAATGAAAATTGATATTTTATGCATCGAATGAATAATTAATGTGATCGGTTTTCGAGTTGAGACTATGTTGTTATAATTGGAAGTGCTATACGAATCCATTAGCGAACCTATTGATTTATACCTACTAAAATCTGACGCATTTAGATTTATTGTAATTGAATGCGATGACAAATAAATTATACTAAAACGCAATATCGGACCACAATACCATAAATTAATATAATGTGCACTTAGATGTTGACACGTCAAATTATTGAGGTTTATTTACATCATTTAGACATATTTTCGGTTATGTGTGAAAACTAATCGTTTATTAGACTCAAAGTCAAGCAAAAACTTGTGTAAACAATGTTTTACACATAAAATAGACATAATGTGTTCCCCAAATAAACAGCAACATAGCAAATTGCTGTACTGAATATTGAAGAGTTAGCAGCTGTCAGTATGAAAATCAGAAAATGGCAGATTTATCGCTACTTGCTAGGCGTTATGTTCGTTTTACGTTTAGGTTCCGTATAGCTTCGTGGTTTACGAGGCAAACGTGACAGAAATGAACGCTCTCTTCAAACAAAGGCTAACGGATACGAAACATAAATATTTAGAATAGCGAACTTACTCATGTCTTTTACGAATAACGATAAGGTCGTTAAAATGTACTTATTTGTGATAGAACTAATGGAAATATCGTTTAGGTTATCAATGAGTAGGTTAAGTAGTTTCGTAATTATCTATTTTATATATCCCTAATGATATTTATGATTTTTAATTTACATAGGTAAGTACATCCTCGTTCTCAAAAGATATAACTATAAATTTGAACTTTCAGGACATAACATAGACATTTAAAACATTAAAACATAAAGTACTAATCGACATCAAGGTGTAAAATATTGCTAATAAATTATACAAACCTACCTAATACAAACAAATTGATTATTATTGTCGTAAAATATGGCGCGTTCCAAATGGGTCGTCATTATTTAATCTATTGAGTAGACATGCCATTACTGTCGCGGCATTGCAGTACCAGGGGTCCATCAATAGAGAGGCAATCTATGCCGGCAGCCCGACGCGGCGCGGCGGGCCGCGGTCACCGAGCCAATTACTGCGGCGCGTCAACACTGATTTACGATATAATGGCCAATCGCGGACTCGACGCCTACATTGTTTAAATAACCGGGAAGTTTCGATGCTCGCTGACTAATGACTATTATATTAAGCTTCCCCATAATAAACGACTAAAAAATCACTTACGACAATTCTAAAACATTATTTAAACCGGCTAGTTATAAATTATGTAAGCTGCTGATGTCTCAATATTTCATACTCATTATTGATTTCATCGAATCCAATACGATTTTATCATTTAACACCGCAGTGAAGTATCGATAAGATACCACCGAACTCGTATCAAACCGATTCAATATAATTTAAAATAGAAGTCGATAAAATGTTAACCTCTACAGTAGATAATCGCCCAGTAACATCTAACTATAATAATATTCAAACGATGATTTATATGTAAATGTGTGAATAACTTAACATTTTAATAGTGCTGCTTTATAATTAATTGAAATAGTCTTAAATAATATAGTAATTAAGATGGGCAGACCATTAAAATTTGATGATTTAGAATTATGTTTAAACTTTTTAATTGAATAAACCAGTTTGGATTGCTAAAAAAACAAAAGTGTAAACTTAGGATGGTTGGTTTTATTATAGCATCAAGCAAAAAGTTCACTAGTCGACTAATTGGAGACTAGATTCTCATACAAGATAATTCAACACTTAAATTTTGTATTAATATTTCATCATATATTTCAATTTATATTTACGATATTCAAGACGAATTTAATGGATCATGAAATTATAAAGAAGAGTGTGATTTCTATGCTGTAGCATAACTACACCCTTAAGATACCTAATCAAAGGTCAAAATACAATAATATAGTTGAAGTTAGTGTTTTCGTTTTCATAAACTTTAATATATAAAATATGGCACTCAAATAATCTTTATATTTAAGACGTGGAGCAATAACGTTTTACCGCTTTTTTACGAAAATTGCGCGGTCGAAGGGATATGAAATTTCGCATACTTATCATTTATAGAGAAGAATGCTAATATTTTTTTTAAATTATGGTCTTGACCACTAGTTCTAGTAAATGTCTGTTGAATTAGCTTCACAATAAATTAGCCGTCTGTCCAATTCAAACAAATCTCAAGCACACCAAAATCTTGTCTTATATATCTTTTTATCGATTAGTTTTTTGTAACACGCTATAAAAACGGCAATAAACATTCGTCTTAATCTGTTTTCGATGCTTTGAATTTTTTGGCGATTAAATCGATTTCTTGTGAGTGATTTTTTATTAGCATTTTAGTAATCGGAGTCGTTTCTCGAAATTAAAAACGAAAAAGTACATTATAAAAGTCAGTAACAAGTTTTTTTTTAGTTTCGGAGGTCGTGGGTTTGATCCCCACGTCGGACAAGAAATCTTTGTGTAAATTCTAAGATTTCTTTCCGGATCTGGTTGGTTGAGGGACTGACTACTCTCGTGCCTCGGAAAGCACGTTGAGCCGTTTGTCCCAATTGTTTACATTGTCCGAGGAACCAAGGAACAGGTACCAGCGTTTCTTTGTATGTTACAACATAATACTGCGATCACCATCCGCGTGCCAAGCGTGGTGACTATGGCAAAACCCTCCCTCAGGTTCCAATGCGGATGTTATACGGAGTATACGGACTGAAAATGATGATCTAACCGTATATTTACTGAAATTAGACAAATAATATTCGATTTTATATTATGAAGCCAATGAAAATTTGAATTGTAATGAAACAGTCATTAATAATGTAGGTATTAACTCGTAATGCACTGAAATGGATATCTATTTTTAGTAGAAGACCAACGGAAATTTGCGGCACACAATAAACCCGCTAATTATGTCATGTCAAAGCGATGGGTTTGAACTAGATAGCTCTGTTGTGTTAGCTTTATTATGCAATATTAATCGTGTTTGCATTGAGTTAATGTTGAATAGATTTACCGACAAAACTAGTAACGATAGCAAATCTAGACCTCAAATTCAAATCTTTATTGCTTCCATAGTAGGTACAGTCAGCAAAAGAGATAGGTTTACACTTTGTGAAAGGTATTTTTAATTAATATGTATACGTTAATGAGAAGAGTTCACTGCTATGTGTATTTGTATACAGGTATACCGGTATTACCGTATACCGTCTGTCATAGTAAAAAAACATATTTATTTACATTATTTGATACTGACGGTGTAAACCTATCTCTTTTGTTGATTTTACATTAGATCTTGAAAATTTTAATACACAAGATTAACATAGAACCTGTCGGGCACAGCAAAATAGGACAGGAAGCAATTTTATTAGTTTTTTAAGAAGTGTTACTATTTTAGTTGACTTTCAAATATTCATCTACGCTATAATAGGATTTGCCTGTTAGCAGGGTTTTCAGTTTATCTGTAAATATATTCATTTGGGTCGGAAGCATAAGGGCAGATGTATAACTACTTGCCAGTTTACGATAAAGGTATATACGACGAAAGTTTCCGACGTATAATGTCACATTCAACCTTATACTTCTGAGCTTTATAAATGTAAAATGGAAATGTGCTATGTAGCTTTTTGTGGTGTTAAAAAAATACACTTGTTAAGCATTGCCTTATTATGATAAGGGGATGAATAAAGGTGTTACTAAACCCATCAAATCATAAGTAAATGGAACTTTGTTAAAAGCAAAAAATGTGTTTTTCGTGCGAGTGATAAAAGTGTTTAATTATATGTCTTTATGTACAGGCTTTATGAACAGTTTTTTGAGTTGTTTTAGTGCATAGTACTTACTCTCTTTAATTATGAAAAACATCAGTAACGCTCAAAACCGGGAGAACCAAACGCTAACGACTTATAAAATAAGGAGTTTGAATTAATTTATTTTTGGAGACGGTGCTCTTTTAATTGAGAAAAATCAAATTAATGTATCTTTCTTGAAGTTTAAGAATCAAATAACGGAACATAAGCAATGTAAAGCAACTATTCAGTTTAGTTCTTTGTGGAGAGACTTCCACAATTTTGCCAAGGAACCAACATCATGATGAATAGCAATATTTCGTGTAATATCAACTTCACATTTATTCGTAAGTATTGTCAACTTTGTAACTATCCCATCATTTCTATGGATCCCATATCAAGATATACATTTATATACTTTTTTACTGTTTTGTATACTTTTTTTGTGTACATTAAAAAGAACACGCAACATAACGTGTGTAGGGGCGGCAGGAACATCTTTGCGATCGTTCACGCGATTTCAATTATCTGTGCTCACAATTATTACTATGGCATTATAAAAACTATTATAATAAGTCTATGCTCTCCGTGTCATGAGAACTTGGCGGTAGAGTTTAACGCACGATGTTCAATAGGGCTGTGTTAATAACTTAAGCACTATGAAAGTACATGGCGGACTTAATGCCAAAGGCATTCTCTCCCAGTCAACCATAGGGTGGTGCAGAGATAGTGTGGTAGCTGCACTAAAGTAACGAGAATTATAAGAGAGAAAAATATACCATTGAGTTATACCAAAACACCGTAGAATTAAAATGGCGGGTAACGCATTAGACGCCATTTTATTTCATGAAGATTTTATTTCAGTTAAGTCACGTCTAATTTATTAAATTAAAGAATGGACCGTAAAGGCGATAGTATTGTATTAAATTTGTCACTACATAAAGCCTTACTGCTAAACAGAAAATAAATCTATACTAGTAAACAATGCTGAAGAGTTTCGCTTGCTAGAACGGGCTAATCTCAGGAATTACTGGTCCGATTTAAAAAAAAATATAGTACTTAGCTATATTTCATTGTAATGTTCTTACGGGAACGGGAGTTAGTATATCACATTATCCCTCAACCTAAATTTTTTGATTCCCTGTGCTTTTATATCGTTTGTGAATTAAATAACAGTGATTTTCCGTCAAAGGATTAGCGATGAGTTTTAACAACAATTTGCAGATTTAATATCAAATCCCGACTAGTTTATTAATGTATAAATTTTATTTTACGACAATATTTGCGTTTTAATTTGCAATGCAAAATCACAACAATAGCGACATGAAATATTATAATTATGCATTGTTAATATTTAATAACAATTACTATTATTATAAAGTACGCAAATAATTTAAACACGATAATACGAGCTGTGTCTAATATATTTAACTAGCTTTCGCGCGCGGTTTTACCCGCTTAACTCCAGTTCCTGTAGGAAATTCATAATTGAATATAGCCTATGTTAATCCTGGATAACGTAGCCTATAGCCTTCCTCGATAAATGCGCTATCTATCACTGAAATATTTATCTTCAAATCGGACCAACAGTTCCTGAGATTAGCGCGTTCAATCAAACAAATAAAGTAACCAGCTTTATGTATTAGTATACTTATATAAATTATACTGATCCAATAACTTTATCCGATCGATATTACAAGAATTTTATGAGTAGATATGTTTAATTGATCGATATGATAATTATGTTGTTTAATGGTTTACTCAGAATTTTTATCATGTTTGAATATAGAGCATTGGATAACTTAATACGTAGAAAAACGAGCGGAAAATAATTCATTTAACATTTTTCTATTCCATACTGAGTCTAATGAAATTGTTTGTTTTTTTTTTAATTAATTGTTCTACCCTACTGTTGACTATTGACTGGAACGATTAAGTTAATTTATTTTGAGAATAGACCACCCCAAATCTTAAAATGAGTGTCGTAAGTCGTAAGAACCGAGAGTATGAGACATCACCCTAATAGTTGTGCAGCAGCAGTTATCAACTCAAGGTTAGTCATCATCTTATTGAGATCACCAGCCCGCCTGCCAAGCGTGGTGATTATAGCAATATCCTTCAACGACCCTGGCCAGCCGAGGTCAGAAAGAGGAGGCCCATGTTCAGCAGTGGGCGTAAACCAGCTGTTGAAGTAGATGTTTAGACTCATAAAGATGCATTCTTTACCCCTAGAACAACAATGCAGTATGCATTTATAAAGACAGTCAAAAAATACTTCCTACTTAACAATTTCTCAGTCAAACATCAATTTAAATACATAAATGTTGAGAAACCGGTAAGCGAGCTAAGGCGCCAAAATCAAAGTAGGAGACAACAAAAACGACAAATAGAAATTGCAAATAAGATGAATTCAAGCTATTTCAATTTGAACATTTACAAAGGTAGATTCTCGTAAATAAGTGAGGTGACAGCCCTGTTCACTTGGTATTTTCATTAAAGAAGCCGTCCTCGTCTCATTAAAGACGTGCCGTTCGGTCTGAGCCCCTGGTGGCAATTAACGCGGTACAAAACTTTATTCAGTTCCCGCTCCGCGCAAGCCCTGATGGTCGAGGAAATTATTCTCAGCCGCGTTTTGTGAGCCATTTGACTAACATCTCGTCTGGCTGTATTCCTAGTACCTATTAGTCTGTAAGTTGTTGTACAGCAAACAAAAGATTTGGTTTTTGTTGTCGTTTTGTGTGGTCCGTATTTGAATTGATAATAAAGTCAGTTTTAGATATAACATCTGAATGTTATTCTTATGAACATTTATGACAAATATTTTTGAAATGGTTCAGTGCCGAATATTATTTTAGCACTTAACATAATTAATAAGTTTCATTCATCATTATGTATACAAAGAGATAGTTAACAATATCCACGAGTATTCGTCGTCGAAACCATTTTCTATTGTTCTCTATATTGGTACTATTTTTGGTGTAACTTTCACTCTCCTTATACTAAAAACATCTTCACTTAATGGTATGCAATAAACTCATTCAGTCGTAAATATCAAAAGACAGCCGCTATTTCCGAACTACCAACCAAACGATTTTATTCACACAACAATAAATAAATTACGACGACATTTAACATTTTCTTTTCATCGTTATTGAGAACTGGGATCCTATTGAATATTCTATCAATGGATAAATGACTTTAATTGTGGCATTGTGGTTACCACATCTGATTCTATGCCCTCATATTGAGGGGTTTGGCTATGTGATGCATAGTTGGTCGTATTCTTGCAATAAGAAAATTAATTTATTTTAACACTTCACACTACTTTTGAAACCAAAAAAATCTTTTTAAAAACAACATTAGACTATTTTATAAACTTTATCGATATCGCAAAAAAGAGCAAAAAAATTTACGTTTGTTGTATGGGAGCCCCCTTAATTATTTATAATTTTTTTTTGTATTTCTTATTATAGCAGCAACAGAAACAACATCATTTCTGAAAATGTCAACTGTCTAGATATCGCGGTTCTTGAGATACAGCCTGGTGACAGACAGGCAGCGAGGTCTTAGTAATAGTAATTTTTACCCTTACGGTAAGTACCTCCGGATATGAAACGCTAAAAAAGTCTCCACCATTAATTATTACGTACTAACTGTAAATGAGTTGTACAAAAATCTTATCGCAATGATCTTAATCTAGTTGATTTCTATATACGCAAGTATAAATATTTAATCGGCCATCTAAAAACGGGCACGGGTCGCCAACTCGTATAAATACATAATTAAGTCAATTTGCTCGACACGAAGCAAGCTGTTATATTTCATGTATTTATCAGATCGCCGTCACATTCGCGTTGCTCGCTTGATAAAAATAAAATGTCAGTTTATTTTCATCCGTGAACGCAGTACAAAATTGTTATACTCGCATATTACAGATGGAATATCGCTCACAATGTATTTACTTTGCAAAAAATCACCAACAATTGTGCGTCACTTGGAGTGTAATTGAAAAGAATCGATGTTGGCACTATCTTTCTCCTCTCTATGTGGAAAGTGGTAACTTTATTTTGTATTTGTTTTATAGCTACATACACCGAGTACTCGTGTAGTGGTGTAGGCAATCGTGTATTACAAGCGGAACACTTGCTTCTTTGAAAGGTTTACAGATTTAACGCGATAGGAGAAGAACGAACGAAAGTCATCTTGGCAGTATAAAAATTGAAAGCGTTTGTATCGAATAAGGTTAAGCTAATTAACACTTTAGAAGATAAAATACCCGCCAGAATATTAGGTGTCATTTAGATGTCTCATGTTTTCTCATTAGTCTGTATAAATTTAACATCAATGTCGTTTATTTTGAGTGTCTACAACTGGGACGGACGTCAAAAGAGTATATTTTTAGATGCGCAATCATGTGTCGAACTCACTAACGATCTCTGAAAAATCTAAATGGATCGTATATTTCAATGTCATCATTTCTCTTGTCAACAATAACTCTAATAATGTCCGAATGTGATTATTACGGAGTAAATAACAACTATAATCGTACATCGCTTTTAAAAAATCAATGTTGAAATAGCTTGCGTTTTTATGTGGGCGAGTATCGCAGCTAAATATTATGGATACAAACGTTTCGAATTAGTCATAGCGATTAGAGTAATGAGTAATCTTAAAATAGATTTTTAATAAAAATATCTCTCAAATATAAAACTAATTTAGCGTTGAGAAGGGATTATCAATCTATCGTCGTTCCGATTGTACGGAAAACGTTTTAATAAGGTTGAAACATAATGACTGTATACAAATTGCTAAAAGTAATGGCTTTGTAGATGAATGAAAGGTTAATCCGTGCCGCAAATTGTTTTGATTACTCAATTAGAACCAATTACTCGTAATTATTTTCGAATCGTTATTCATAATTTAAGCAATACGATATCTGTAGGTACTAATATTGTAAATAGGTAAAGTTTATGGGGTTTTAGAAGTAATCCGATTTCGAAAATTCTTTTACCAATAAAAAGTCACATTTGTGAGTGTTAAGGCATATTTAAGACTAGGTTCCCACGAGAACAGGCTCTACTATACCTACTTATACTAATTAATATTTAAAAAAAAAAATTGTTGTGTGTGTATTTTTGTAATGAATAAACTCAAAAACAAGTGTGCCGATTTCAAAAATTCTTTCACCATTTGAAAGCTACATTTACCCTGAGTGGCATACGCTATTTTTAATTATGAAGTTCCCACGGGTTACAAATAAATACATATTCCCTTATACTTTACTAATGTATAAATGTAAATACATAAACGTGTACATAGTTATATTTATGAATTAATTTAAAAGCTTTAACAAGTATTATTTCAATCTCACCAATGTTTCCTACAAAGTAAATTGATACACTCAAATATTTACCCACGGCACTAAACCACAAACAACCAGCACAGTAGGCATCAAATAAATCCTTATTAGGGCTGCCCGTTAATAAAACGACCTTTTGTATCAAATTAAACATGTTTTGAATATAATAATTAGAATGAGAATGAAATTAGCATTACAAGTATGAGATACTCATGAATAATTTACGACGTGACGCATAAAAAAGTAATTTTTATGGCGCTTACGGGTTGAATTAAGTCTGAGGGTTTCCGTATCGAGTCTTTCCTCATGACAATGAAATTGCGCAACTGACTAGCATATTAGTTAGTTTCTATAGGTAACCTTGTCTCGGTGTCAACTGATAGCCGGGCTTTGCGGCAAACCGACCGAACGAGGCGAACGAGCCGAGAATCCGTGCTCACTAATACCAGGGGAGCAGAGTACAGCCGAAAGTATACAGTCAGTACAGTGCACATCAACACACACACGCGCTCGGGAACAAAGCACAGAATCGATACGGGAGGGCAGGCACCACCCCGCGTCCCATCTAGGGGATGAATTTAAATTATTCACAGCGGGTATAACTGCGTGCCGTCTTTAACAAACAAATTACGTATGCGCACCTAATAACGCGATACACGAGCCTCGCCTTCTGGGCCACCGAGCTTTCAATTATAACTTGTAGGATAAGCGACGCGGGTAGGATTTGTAATTACCTCCAACCGATGGTGCTGCCGCGCGAGGAATTCACTAATTAGTTCAACTATGTCGTAATTACGAGCTCTGTGAAATCGTAAACGGTATTAAAAGCTTTTAGCTTACTCAATCAACACCGACCGTATATTGTTGGCTTTTCTTAACGAGTGTGGAGTGATTTATTGATGGAGTTATGTCTTCGCTTAAAGGATAAATCGACTCAATTATATGATAAATATTGGCTATATTTGTGGCTGGTTATTAATAAATCTCTTAAAATGCTAGGTCATTTATAAATACATCGCATAATATTATGTTTGTGATAATGTTGTGACAAAAATAAATGTACTATGATATAATACTCTACTGCATTACTCATAATATTTACCCACATGAAAATATTTGTTTAATAAAAATGACAAAACCACTCTAAAGAAACAACATAAGTAGTAAACGGACAAATGAGATGACAAAATGGTAAAGGGAGTGCCAGACATCGATTAAAGAAAAGGGAAATGCTCGCTTCAATCCCAATCATTTGCCCTAAACGCCGACTCAAAGTAAGAAAGTAGGGAGCGAGCGTATAAAACGTCAAAAGAGATTGAATATCGATTGTCGAGTCGACAGCAATCTCGAGCTCTCGAAGACGCGCGGCGACAGAGGGGCGCTGGGCCACTTCCGACCACCCGTGACAATTTATGTTATTGGCACCGAGCGCCTGCCCGCCCGTGATACACACCCTACATGTAATTGTTAGTTGGATACCGCAGGATATTGGGGAATTAAACGAGAGCGGTGATTGATTAACAGCCGATAACGATTACGGATATTGCAGTCGATGCCGGATGAAAAACGACGAGAAAAGGGTCATCTCGCGTGTGATTCGATAAACGAAATCGGTTTAAATAAAACAAACGTCGTCATCGAAATAAAAGTGAATCGAAATGCCTGTAATCGCTGCGGCCACCCCGCTTCGAAGGAAAATAAAATAAAAATACGACGCACAGGCACGCTGCGCGGCTGTTTACAGATTAAGCTGAAAGATCAACAAATATATTTTAATCCGACTCGACAGCATTCTCGCATTTCCGGCGGCAAAAACAGGCTCACCACGACACATGAGCGAGAAAAAACCCGAGTTATTATCTTAAGTCGAACCCAACGAAACCATTAGTAAACAACACGGGCACAAAGAGGGCAAAATAGCAGCTTATAAAAAAAATAACAAAAAATCGGCTTTTGATCCCCGGTTCCCCTATATTTTGTTTGTGAAGGTTTTATTAGTTGACAAACTAGTCGAGAAATCCTATTTGTAGGCAGAGCTTTTATTTTGGTATAGTTTTATTGAGTTATAGGTTTCGAAATGTTCAGCAATATTTTAACTTTGAATATGTTTCCTAAATCTATAAACTTCATTTTATGCCTATACATGTTTGCAGAGATCGTTAGCGTCGAGCACATTGTATGTAGCGACACTAGCGACATCAAGCTGGGAGGGTCCCATGTCGTGTGTCAGAATAAATACACATCTGAATACGATACGTAAAGCGACAAATCTGTTCGGCGCTCTGTCGCCGTGAAACTTTCCTCCGAACAAAGAGACGCTCAGGTAAACGCCAGCTGCGGATTACTGCCCCAACCGACAAAACAACCGACTCGATCCAGGATCCGGTCGACTCGAAACGAAATCACTCTACAGACGACCCAACACGCTCCTACAAGGAGAATACCGTATAACTAACTTAAATGGGTTTATGACAACTGAGACGGGAGAATTTATTAAAGTGAGAACGAAACGTACGTCGCGTCCTGGGTACATTGACGGAACATTTTAATGTTAATTGAAGTTATAATAGTATAATACAGGTAGTTTATGGTTTTGAAAAGAACCTGCCCGTTGCCGCGTCGTGCAATCGATCAGCAAAATATTTCGAGCGGAATAATATTCAACTACTCAGTCAAATTGCAAAACCGTTAAATAACTGTAAACACAAAGTACCTACACGACGAAGTGACGAAGCCGAGACCGTCGGAATGAAACGTGAATCGTGATAACTTACAGATCACTACAATTAATGTAGAATCAATTTGCTTTGCAGATACGAATATTTATTATCATTACAATTGTTCATGACATAATAAACGAGAACGTAACAAACCGCAGCCGAGTATAATGCGAAGCGGAAATAATAATGGCATTTGTTAGAGTGGAGCGGGCTGTCGGCGCCGCGGGCTTTGCCCGGCCTCACATCCTAATTACGCCAATAATAATTACACAGTAGCCGCCGGCAGCTGTTGGCGAACTACTCCTCGCGCCTTCTGCCGTCTTAGTCGATACATTAATGAACATTGAATAGAAAAACATAATTACACCTTATTCAATCATATTCGTGCAAAGTAATAATAAAATTATTAATTAGAACTTCAAGCACAATAGTTATATAATGTACTAGTTAATGAGATTGAAGCTGTTCACTTGCTACTGAACGATGGAAGTAAAGTTTCTCATGAACGAATAACACGTAAACTATTAATTCTTATCTGTGTTTTAATTATTTTCAATGAGAAGGTACACTCATTCTGGTCGTACGATGTATCGTAATTATTGCGATTCGTTCCGTGGCCCTGCGAGGAAGTTATTGCAGGGTCTGATAGGCCATTTATTTTATCGCATCAATCAATTGCTTCGTGTATGGGTTATTAAATTTTTAATTCTCGGTATGAAGTCATGGAGTTTTTGGTAAAGCAATAACGCTCTTTAAATGAATGATGATATGCCCGGAGCAGGTAACGTGATACAACCGTTCCGACGTATATAAATAAAGCTGTTGAAGCGTAAAATTCATCGGAATTTATCATTCACGACTGGAATGCTTCTATTTTGCACAGTCCACTCGATATTTTATCCGTAAACGGCTGGAAGCCGATGCCCTTTTGGACACACCACTATTTATATTGCTAGATAACTACGGAGCACAGAGCATTAATACAGGTTTTTATTAAGTCGATAGTTCAGATAGACATACCAGTTCCAGTAGCGGTATTTGAGTTGCATCGACTTTGTAAGGAGTTAGGAGACTAATCAGTAGCAGTATAGAAATTGATTGTGGAATTGGCGTGACTTGCGGCACAAGCTTACATATTTATTTAATGTAGGCGGCGAGCTTGGCAGCCAGTTAGCAGTTAGTTTAGTGAGAACACTGATCAGTGGGTAATCAACATGTAAATTTATTCAGGGCGATCGGTATAATCGAGCGCTGCCGCGGTGCTATTAACCTCATTTGTGACGCCATACACATGTTCGATATTATGCTCCCTTGGTCACTTTGATAGAAACTATATTAATTTATCATGGCGGGGACGGCTGTGTATAATTAATACCTACCTCTTATTTTCTTAGCTTATAACTATGACTTTTTTTTATTCGGACGGGCATAATATGTAGATATCCACATAGGCCTAGAGGCTTTTGCTACTTCAGTTATAACTCCTATATAACTTAGCAGTTTGACTATTATAATGATACAGAAATCTCAAATCTAGTAAATTACTGCATTTGTCGTATTTATTATCAATTATATATATTTCATATCCCATTATTTATCTCTGAAGAAACAGCGTCTATAATCTTGTATTGCTAATTTAGACTTTGTTATTCACATTTGTTTTATATTCCTTATTTTCTTAAATAATAGTTATAACGGCATCTATCCCATTTTCCTACAAATAATGTATTATCGTTTTGACGAAGCATGCATAATACTCTATGTACCTACTTGATAACAATTGAACGTTTAACCGTTTTGCTCCAGTAATCACACAACATAATGTTTACATTACACAATTAACATCACTAACAAAAAGAAGGCTATGCGACGCCAAAATGAATAGGTCCATTTTACAACGACTGCCATAAAACGAACGAATTGAAAATTATTGACGAGGGTATCACCCCTATGAAATTCGGTTGTAATAATAGTATATTATACAAGTTTAAGTACCAGGAGATCAGACAATGGGCAGAGATGCTGAACAAATACGGGGGATAGACACACCCGGCTTTGTGTTCGTATCAATATCGGCTGAAAGTGCGAATATGGCTATTAAATGCATAATCTGAATTTACGAGTAACTGAGGGAATGTTTGTGATTATAACAATAAATAGACCATGTATAATTATTAATTTTAGTATGTATTTCTATTATTACTTTAAGTTATTGGTTTCAAAATTTATTTATTTTATAGTGACCTGTAATACTGGTTCCCCAAACCTAACTGAGGCACCAGTCTCTAACGCACAGATAAAATTGATACAAGTAAGTAAATGTACCAAGTTTGTGATCAGAGAAATAAATGCATTAATAATTATGCTTTAGTTACAAGAGTCACATTCAAAATCAAATTGGAGACAATAAATTAAGCTACCTTCAACTTACATATATGAACTAATATCAAGTTAAATACCCGTTTTCTGCTCGGTAATTATCCTTCGTCATATTCAATAACAAAACCTAACAAGATCATAACTGAAAATTGTGAAATAAGGGATTCAAAATTAATACCTCGTCTTTAATTATCACGCTCTCTCAAACTTTCCCAACTTGAGGGCGAACATTAAATTGATTCCACAGACACTTTAGAAATTTTTAGAGCTCCCGACAATGATTAATGAATGAAATTTCGGCAACTGTGATGTATCCTAAGCCCTCGGCTGAATAACAAGATAGGGAGAGAATAGAGATCCCCAAAGATTCCCCACCTCACCGATGCACCCCAAAAATTTACGCAATAATTTTGCTCAGTATAAATAGATTGCGTTGCTCAACCAGCTGTCGACGATGATAAAACTTTAATGTAACAAACTAACCATAATTTGATGTGGTTAAACGTGATGAGTTCATACGAGACGGCGGTTTGCATAAACCTTTAGCAATAGTTCGTAGTCACGTCCACATGATTAATGATGCGAGTCGAGCGTTCGCTTGGCCATTGTGAAAGATGTTCATTGCATGCACCTGCATAGGATTCTTTACTAGGATCTGCTTTAACTAACTTCACTTTTTTTTAAGCTGCGGAGAGTTAAGTGATTACGCAAAATTAATGATACCGACCCTCCTACCGTCCTTACAGTAAATCAGTGAAGACATTCGTGCCAGACGACACGCAAGACGATTATTTCTCGCATTTTCCTTTAATGAAACCTATACTTTTCTTGAAAGGAAAAGCCGCATTTTTACTCAAAATCATCAATTTATATGTTGATCAATTCATAATGATACACACTAAATGCAGATCAAATTATGGGACCGTGCTTGATTGCGAGTTTAAGCGTTGGTAGCTTTGTACTGTATAATTTGGCCTTTGCAAATCTGCATTGGAGATACACAGCCTTATTTGCCACGGAGGCCACAATCGCATTAATTTGTGGAGTGCAGCGGGTATTGTGAGGTGTGGGGGGAGGGTGGCCGGGGTGATTTAATGAACCGATGCGGCAGGCGACAGGCGCGGATTACACCCCACGACCGTTTGCACTCAATCAAGCTCGCAAACACCCCTAAGCCCGGACAATTAAATACACTGCTCCGAAACAATCGGATACACACGCGATAAGAGCAATCCCACGATTAGTGAGCGATTACTGCTATCAGCATAGATTGTGATGGACAGATTTTAGAGTGAGTCTATCATACGTTCTACTCAATCTCCGAATGCCGGGAAATATGACAAACTACACAGTCATACCCTTATCAATATTATAAAGTAAAAAATATGCGAATGCTGTAATGGAAACTTATTCGTTTTTCTGAATTCCATAATTGACCAGAAGAAATATGTAATGACTAATATAACTCATAAATAATAAACAAGAATTTTTGATTGTTTGTGTTGAACCGTATTGTCTATTAATAATTTTGCTAAATAAATGACGTATAGTTGTAATTGTAAATAAATTGGTATTTACCTTAATTTCTGTTTTTTGTTTCTTAGCCGGTGGTTGTGTACTATGTGTCTCTTGCCGGGAGTCGTCAGGTTCAGGTTTGGAAGGCATAGGGGACGCGTGCGGCGTGTGCGGCTGCGGTGCAGGCGCAGGCGCGGGCGGTGGCGTAGGAGTCGGGGGCGCGGGCGCCGCGGGCGGTGGCGGCTTGGCGTCTAAACGCGGCGCGGGCGCCGGCCTCGGCTCAGGCTTAGCGGGCGCGGGAGCGGAGGCGGGGGCGGCCGCGGGCGGCGGCGGCGCGGGCGGGCCGGGCGCGTTGGGCGGCGGCGGCACGCGCGCCACGCCGTTCACGTCGTGCGGCGGGTGGGGGTGGTGGTGCTTGTCTCGCGCCTTGTCGCGGCGGTGTCCGCCCGATCCGCGCTTGGCGGCGGCGGGCGGCGTGGCGGCCGAGGCCGGGGGTGGCTTGGGTTCGCCGTTCATTTCGTTCGACTTGACGATTTCGTGCTTGGCCTCGGAGCTCTTGGTGCCGGGCTTGGTGCGCTTGATCTTCATCTTGAGCGCGGTGCGCTGCGCGTCCGGTTCGGCGCGCGCCGCCATGCCGCCCGCCTCGTCGGTCTTCTCTATGTCGGCATCGAGGTCTATGATGAGGTCGCCGATGCCGATGTCCCACTCGTTGTCATCGTACTCGAAGTTGGCGGGGTGCGCGTGGGGCGCGGGGCGAGCTCCGCCGGCCGGCGCGCCCTCCCTCATTGGCGCCGCCATGCGCGCCGGCTCTCCGCGCCACCCCCCCGCTGCGCCGCACACGCACACACCATTGTAGCCCTGCAACAACCAGAACCATCATCCACCTCTGAACATCATCATCGTCGCCACCACCTACTTAAACATGCACTTGCAAAGGAGAAACAGAGAGGCGCTTTGGTTTCACAACTTCATTTTAATCTTACTTATTTTGATCATAGTTCGACCATTGACTTATCAGACAGACTTTAAAAAAAATCTGGTTGAATTGAGGTCATTACACGATTTTTCTACTCTAGATTACCATCATAAATGGACAACAAAGCAATACTCAGATAGAATTAACTACGGCGAGATTACTAATTAAAATTTATGTACGCATTGTATCGCTGCGCGGGGAAGCGATAGACAATTAAGGTGCAACGTCCAGACATTAGGAATTAAACGGAGTCCAGAAGTGCCCACGGCATAGTTGTTGCGGGCACCACCAGTGGGATTTCAGAAGGCGAATGACCCAAGTACTTTCGGCAGACGGACGAACACCAGGCGAGTTTTAGCGTCTAGTCTCTTTCTACGTTTAGAGAGCTCCACATAACCCAAAGCTGCCTGCCGCAGGGAGCATAATTATATGCTCCCCACGGAGGGGATGCGTAAGGCAAATCTCCCCGGACTAAAATAAATTTCTATTCATGACTTTTGCATTTGCAAAATAAATAATGTATTTCTCTATAAGAAAAGAGATTTAATTTAATTCATGATATTATCTACAATAAAAATAAGAAAAGCGTAATTCAGTCAAGTTCTCCGTTAAATATCTAAACTGCGAACGTTTCACCTTAAATTTAAATAACAACTCAGCCGAGCTTCGTATCATAAAAATTAATACCTCGGCCGTAAAACGCACTCAAATGAACGTGTCCATTTAAAATTATTCCTTTATAGAAATTTCATATCGTACAAAGTTATAACCAATTCAAAGGGGCAATAATCGTAAAATAGTCATAAAAGAGTATAGATAAGCCCGGTTACTCTCACACACCATAACATAAACTCGGTCTAGGTGCGTATTTAATACTAGGTACATCTATGCAGATTTATAGCAATACTAGGTTCCGCGCGCGGGTTCACCCGTGTAGGTCCCGTTCCCGTGGGAACTTCATAATAAAATATAGCCTATGTTCACCGGAGATAGTGTAGCTTCCTAACGGTGAAAGAATTTTTCAAATCCGTCAAGTAGTTTCGTAGCCTATTCAATTCAAACAAACAAACCCGCAAACAATCAAATCTTTCCTCTTTATAATATTAGTAGATATAGATTTAACTGTGTAACTTAAAATCAATAAAATACTGTTAACTTTAGTTTAAGTTTACACAGTCTTTCATTGGTTTAAGGTTTAAAATCTTCCATGAATCTTGTAAGTAACTAAAAAATAAACCATAGAATTTTTACGGCAAATATATTTATGTACTACAACAGTCTCCTAGTAGGTTTAATCATTATTTATTTATTGGTTCATTAGTTATTGTATAATAATCAAATGATTTGATGTTAAAATCTATATTGCTATGAATAAATTCAATCATGTTTAGAAATGTATGTAATAAATAACCGACTCCAATTTATACGTAGCACATCCTGTGAACTTGACATTCCTTTCTGATAATTAAAATAAATGGCTTTTATTATGACTTGTAAGCCCGATTTTTTTAATAAAACACATTCGAATTGCCTGTAAATTAGATTTAATTTTATGACACGTAAAACCATAAAGTACCTAACGACTCTCAATTGCTTAAACATGCAGCAGTTCCAAATTCAAATCTCTTTTAAAATAATTCTCTTTTTCAAATATTTTAACTGTACACAAAGCATCGCTTGCTCAATCGAATAAACCGGCTGGTTTATGAAAAGAGTTTTAAATGCGAAACGAAATATTATGTTCCGTGCCAACATGCCATTTTAGAATCCATTATAGTGTTATCTATAAAACTCTGGAGTTATTTTATTTTATCACACACCCTACAACGAATTAAAATTTTATGTTTACCTTGACAAATATTTTTATTAACTTAGGTAGAAAAATAACCGCAATTATGTGATATTCGAAATTCAAAGTTAGAAAAAGTTAATTGCGGATTATTGCGGCTTAACATACTGCGTAAAAAAAATATGAGACTGAAAAAGGAAATGTAATTTGATGATAAAGATAATTTAGAGAGTTTAAATTAATAATCAAATTAGGAAAATTCATAAAAGAATAATAATAATAAATAAAAATACTTTCAATATCATTTGGCACAGTATTTTTTTTTTAAAGAGAAGTATCGAAGTAATATTTAAAATGTTCTCAGAAAAGCAATGATTACGGATGCAAATTTTAATGTGGTCTGTAAATGATCAAGCGGACGAAGCCGCAGTGACATTTAGTACACTAGTATCAACTAGATATAAACCCTTTATGTACAATTAATTACCTAACCTATATTTCAGAAGTAAAATGTTCTAAGTGACAAATTTAATACTTAAACGTCTCCATAAATAAGGTATTAGATTAACTCCCCAATAAAATGAGCCAAATAATTCAAATGATGCTAAATATAAACAATCCCGTTTTATGTTTGGACAGTTTATAACTTAATGGCTAAATAAGAAAACACGAGTTTAATTGCGAGTACATCAGGGGTTCTTGTAGGATTGTAAGTTAATTCTAGACTAGCTTCTCGCGCGCGGTTTCACCTCATAGCTCCCGTTCCCGCATGAACTTCATAGTATAGCCTATAATCCTCTATAAATGGTCTATCTAACACTGAAAGAATTTTTCAAATCGGTCCAGTAGTTGCTGAGATTAGCGCGTTTAAGCAAACAAACAAACAAACTTCAGCTTAATATATTAGTATATTAGATATTTTAAATAATCTAATAGGGCAGTAAAATAATATAATAATAAACTCTTTTGATAAAAGCAATGTACTTTTGAAACTAAGGAAATCATTAGAGCCAGCTTTATTGTGATATAAGTCATAATAAAAGGTATAAAAGTTCTTTATTGACTGAGAATCTTTCTTTATCCAACGTTCTAATAAGACAACTGTACCAACAACATAAAAAAGCTTCTACAAATAAAACATACATAAAACAGGGAAAATATATAGTATAAACAGCCAAATTCCCGAAATACTTTTTCTCAACGCGATATCGCTATGTCCCCAAGCACTTTTCAAAAGTTATAAGTAGTGTGGAAAACTTTATATGGCAATGGCAACCCTGCGTAGGTATAGACTATAGAGGGCAGTTTATAGCATCGGCGAATACGACGCCGGGTTTACTGCGTCCTTTTGATAACTCCTCGTAACTTTTTTATGACGCGCGTGCTTATGCGATCCTGGTACAAGCGCTTCAGTATTTATTCGAGAAATACCATTCCGAACATGAAAAACATGTTTGGAAAATGTTGTAAAGTTAAATCTGACGCTTCATTTTAATGAAATGAAGTACCATTTCGTAGCTAACGAGGTTCATTATGTCGTAAGATTTTATTGTTCAATTGAATTTCATCGGTTGAGTATTAACCACCACCACGTAGGTAAGTCAGATTTCTGGTGGTTTTGACATTTGGATATGCTAAAGAATGCGAAAAAAATTGTTTCAACCTATTAGAAAAAAATGTTTATGTAATTTAAATTATGTAAATATAAAAAATCATTTTAGGTTTTTTAGTTTTTCTCTACCCGAGTCTGGTCTATGCCCCAATCACCTCATGGGGCTCACCCAAAATGTATATCGCACGAAAATAGGGGGGAGGGGTGAAAACATAATGCAATCATTTTGTTGTCTTTTATTACCACTAGTAACGTAACATGGTTTGCAAAGTGACATCTCAAAATTATTAAATTAAAACACTAATTCCGAAATTAATTTTATTTTCATTAATTATTTATTTTGACAGGTGATGTAGCGAAATTTAAGACTTTGTCACACCATGATAAACTACATCGATCTTTATTAAGTAGTGTGGCTCTTAATACGCTCTCAGATAATTCGACTGCCTCTCTGTAATCCCTAAGACAATCACAAAAATATGTTTTGTTTGACAACCGTGAAGGCTTAACATACTTACTTTTAATGTGACTACAGTACTATATAATTATACCAACGATTAACAAAGAAAACTCAGCACAACAAAATTACGAAAATAGCTTTAACATAATGGCGCTGCTAAGAAAACAATTGAATGAATACTGTTCATTTAGTGTAGTAAAATAAGACTATCATTCCAAACCATTTAGAGTTACTGAGAAGCTAATTGTTTGAATTACCTGCTAAGGTAAGGCTTCATCAGCAGATATCTTGGATAATTTAGAAACCGCGTTCCGATCTTTATACACTATATTAGTCTATATTGTGTCGTGTCTTCTTCTAACTTACAGATAAGTATCAGCACAAAGATGATTAGGTATGATAACGAAAAGGACGGATATATTAATTACATGTTTTGTGATACAAATCAATAATGCATAAATTCTTGAAGACTAATTTAAGCTATCAATATAGTAGGTGTCAAGTAAATTATAAAAGCAAATATCTATGCTAATATTTTTTGATAACATTAGTTAAACGATTCGGTTCACTAGACACCGGATGTTATCAATGAATTTGCATATTTCGATGTTTACGGCATATTTGCATATTTTGCCAATTTAGCAACGATTTGTTTTGACAAAATATATAAATATTTCTACTCGATTAGTACAAAAATCTATTAAAATGTTATATTTTTTGGTTGCAATAAGCAGAAATTCGTTTGAAAACGATTGATTTCATAGACATCAAAATATATTGAACTCCACTAGCAAAATGATTGCACGCATAGTCTGATCGTATACGATATTTCTACATTGTTATTGCTATGGAATAGGATGAGAGTAAATTTAAAAGTGTAATACATAATAATAATGTCTATAGCGCCATAAATAATGTTATAATGATCTACTAATCAGGTGACAAGTATAAAGTATAGACATAAACATAAAAAGAAACTTGTCTCGATGACCTAACAGGTAGGTGTAGACGACTAGCAAAAAACTTATCGCAACTTCAATTCTTAGAATCTGTCTGTAGTGAAACATGGCGAGCAGTTATTAAAACTGTTCACGACCACATTTAAAACACGTTTGGAAAGGGTACGCAATAGTACGCGGAGTACAAAAGGAGTAGTGAGGCGAATAACACTTGGTAATTTATTTTATGTTCGAACTAATTATGCTGGCACTTAATTAGCACACGTGAACTTTTAATAAAATATTCGTTTTTCTCAGAATTAAAAAAGCATCTGTCTGTCTGTCATTTGTTAATTAATAAAATACAACGCCGTACAAAAAGTGTTATTGTAACACGGCTGGAACAGTTAGTTATTCGAATATCATCACATTGTTATCAACAGCTAACAAGACTAGCATTTAGTTTTTATATCACCAGGTTTTTGTATTAAAATGTTAATGTTGTTAAAATTTGTAGTACACTAAATTGCCTGCGCGGTCTAAATTGCAATAAACGTGTATGTATTTATTCAAAAGTATGCAAGATAGTTACCGAATAACATATTTCTTGCTTACAATTATGAAACAGCATACAATATCCATGATACATGTGAATACAGTATAACACTCATAGCAGTATGTGTCGTCACGATTTCTACGTCTTAAGTAGTACCAACAGTTTGATGTCAGTACTAGTGCTTAAAAAGATTAGCATTAGCATACATTAGAAAAGCATTACTTTTCAAGAATAAAAAACATGTTTCATAAAATTCACTCATAATTACCCTAGGTGATGTTTTTAAGCTTAGGCTAAGGGACCTTTGCTTTTACCTCAAGTCAATAATTAACCTAAAGAAGTGACATTAATTTTAAAATGTATGTGGTTAAAAGACAAAATAATTTATGTATGTAACATTTCGAATAATTTAAACATTTTATAAACTTATTTCAATCTAACAATCAATTCCACAATCTAGATAAAAACCTGTTAGATAGCTAATATAATTGATACGCAGATAACATCTAACCAAATTGGATAATTAATCAAAGTGAACGATATTCCAATTCCCAATCGGATTAATCCAAAAACTATTCAATTATAAATTCTGAGTGAAAGGTAAGCAAATTGAAACTGAGCTTTTATATAAGTTAATGGAAGATATTAAATAGACGAGACTTATAAAATAATGTTCATTATATACGTTGTTTTCACAATTTGTTTTATTAAATAATAATCCATTTGCTAGATGATACAAGGTATAAATTAAAAGATGAAACGAAGGAGTTTCTTTGTTTTTATCTGTTAATTTATTGTTAGCCGCGTAAAAGCGAGTAATTAAGAACCTACCAGCAGTCATTATTCTCATATGCATTGTGTTATTTCTTAAAAGGTGTTTCTGTCTGTAAAAAGTTTAACCATATATGTAATAGATTTTCGAGAAATAGAGTGGCCTGTCTCAATAGTACGCAATATTGAAGTAATTGGTACGAAGTGGTTTTTATTACAGATCTAATTATCTGCCGATTAATAGTTTTACTGCTTCCATTTTGGTTTTATGAATTCTAAACCTAGCTTCTAATTAATTCTTAACATTTAATTTAAAAGGTACCGTTAACTCATTGGTCAATTAACTATATTCACAAACCATTTGTCTACTGGTAGTCACATAAACATACTTAAATAAAATACGACTAGCTATCTATATAACTGCAGAAAATTCAATATTATGAACATAGAAAAGCAGTAGATGCAGAACGACATAGTCCTGGAATGGAAGTTTTCAATCAACACTGTTTGAGCTGTACATGTGATTGACGATTGGCATTTGGTATGACAGCATCACGGCAACAACCAATCATTACACGTTCTGATGTAGAGTTGGGTCGTTTGTCTATGCTTTGACGTCAAAAACGTTCTATGGATAAAATAGTGACGTTTTTCTCAAGAAGAACCTGACTTCCTATTTTTCTAGGTAAAAAAGTCATATTTTTATAATAGAATCCAGTTACAAATGTTAGAATCTGTAGACGTAAGTTTTTTACGAACGTAAATTTAACTTTGTAAGAATTAAGAATAACTAAGTCAGCTTCTAACCAAACAACCCATTTTATCGATAAAATTGAAAAGAACATTTTGAGACCGATTTTTCTTGTAGATGTTCCACCAAACTTAACCGATACGTCCACATAAAGTTGTCTAGACAGTCTAGTACAGAGGTTCCCAAACTTATATGTATCACGCCTCCCTACTGCTTAAAATGAATATACCCACGCCTCCCCTCGGCCCAGGGCCCAGCAAGTAGCAGCAGGCAGCAAGTGGCCTCACCAAGCAATTGTAAAATAAAATAAGGGTAATAAAAGTCCAAAATACATGTTTAGATGTTTTATTATTAAAAAAAATATTGCTTTCACAATTCACGCACTTGTTATAACAAGAGTCAATGTGACGGATGAGCTTGCATGTTTTTGACAAGATTTTCAATTCGCGGTTTAATAGAAGAAAGTGCACAACGTAGATCACTAGCAATATCTAGTTTGCTTCTGTACTTTGTTTTTATTGCTACAACTGCTGAAATCACTCTTTCGCACAAATAAGTGCTTAAAAAAGGTAAAAATAATTTTAGTGCTTGCTCTGCTGTGCTGGGATAACTTTGAGATATTTAACCCAAAATTGTGCCTTATCCATCTTCTCAAAATCATATTGGGCAGCAGAATCATTTTTGATTTCCAAAGCTTGCTCTTGTAATATATCTGGCACCAGGTCTATATCGACGTGAAAAGGATCGGTCGCTAATCGATTAATAATATTATCGCATGAGTCGGGAAAATAACGTTTGAATTCTTCAGTGAGGTTCTGCAAATGGTTTGATATTTTATTCTTAGTATCAATTTCATCCAAAATCTCCTTAAAGCACGCTTCTTCTGTGATCGCAAATAGTTTAGGAAAGCAGGAATAATTGGACGCCAAAATTTTGCGTTTCCACAGTTGCAACTTCTCAGTGTATGCCGTGATAGCATCCCGATGATAAATTATGTTCGATTCTCCGCCTTGTAGTTTTAAATTCAAAGTGTTCAATGAATCGAAAATATCTGATAGATAAGCAAATATTACTTGGACCCATGGTTTCTTAAATTCCACAAACAATTCACTTTGTTTTTGAATTTCTAAAAATTGAATATCTTCATCTCGCAGTTCAAATAATCTTGCTTACATATTTCCTTTCGAGAGCCAGCGCACTTCTGTATGAAATAACAATGTCTTGTGTTCTGTGCCCAAATCTTCACAGAGAGCCGTAAAAAGCCGCGTGTTTAATGCACTCTTTTTAACATAATTTACAATTTTAATGCATAATTTTAAAATATCATAGAGTTCGTTTGAAAGTGTTTTAGCTGCCAAGGCTTGACGGTGTATAAAACAGTGAATAGTAATTACGTTGGGATTTTTTTCTTTGACCAATTGTACGAATCCTGAACGAGATCCAAGCATTGCCGGAGCGCCGTCTGCGCCTATCAACTTTTTCCATGACAGTTCATGTTTATCAAAGAATTCAGAGATTGCTGTCATTATATCAAATGCTTTCGAAGTTGTCGTTAGCTCTGTAGAAAATAGCAACTCGTCTTTAATTGTTTCGTTTTGTATGTATCGAACGAAAACTAAAAGTTGACAACATTGCGCAACATCCGTACTCTCGTCTAACTGTATTGCAAAAAAACTTGATTCTTTCACGGCCTGCACTACCTGATTTTTTATATCTTCAGCCATATCTTCAATGCGACGTTTCACAGTGTTGTCAGAAAGAGGTATTTGTGAAAATTTTTGTTTACTTTCTGATCCAAGAACGATATCAGCTGCTTTCAATAAGCAGGGTTTGACGAGTGTTTCTCCGATAGTATGGCTTTTTTTGGCCTTTGCTATGAGTAGCGACAATTCATATGAAGCTTCGAGCACTTTCTCAGATGACTGAGCAAAGGATCCAGTACTATCCAATTTCATGCGCTTCAAACTTGCAGATTTTGAAGCAAAAAACTCCTTCGGCTTGTCTTTTAAAGCGCTGTGTTTTGTTGACAAATGTCGTTCCAGGCGCGAAGGTCTCATGGCATCGTTGCTCAACACTTCATAACAAATAACACACTGCGGCTGGTCGATACCACTTTTATTCATGGAAAGGAAACCGTACTTAATATAATCATCATTATATTTGCGTTTTTTCGCCGAGCTCATAGCGAAATAAAATAACCGGTCACTACACTGTTGTTTTTATAACAAAAGTACACGTGCTCGCTAGGCGCTTGCGTTCCGGGAAGTGAGGTGCGGTAGAGATATCAGTTTTTGAGTCATCGCGGTTTTTGATCGGCGGCGACTGAGATATGTGCGGGCGAGCAGAGTGATAACCGCCGCGCCCGCGCCCCCCTGTACATGTCTTCGCGCCTCCCTAGTGGGGCGCGCCCCCCACTTTGAAAATCAATGGTCTAGTAGACATGTATTTATATTGTCATATTGTCAACCTGGTTTGTTAGGTTCTATAGGTGACCGATGCGGAACATTGTCTGTAAAACTTTGACAGATTTGACATGCGCGGGAAAAATAAAAAGAGGGTAGCTTCTTATGATTAATGCGTCACCAGCCTTCGGGGGGATTAAAATGGTATAAACATGTATAAGGGGTCGCCTTTTCAAAAACCTTTTACAATTTCTTTTTTGTTACGAATTAAGTTTTTCCTTTAGCGATTTTGGTGCTACTGTGTTGAAGTGAATGGTGTTTTTGAATGCTGAATATTGATTGTTTTTAAGATCAGGTTCATCCTTGACAGAAGTATTCGACTATCGACTGAGAAACTGGATGTTTGGCATTACAGATTAGTTATTTAAGGATAACGGACGTTAAATACGAATGTGAAATGTGAAGGCTTTTTATAATGTTCATAATACAAAATTAACTTATAGAAGCAAACAATGACATGTATTTTTTTATTTCAGTACTTAGGAATACATTATGTATTAAGAACAAATACCATTGACTACTCAGGCAGGTAAATAGAGATAACACATATCTCATTTATACACAGGTTTTTCTATTATCAGCAAAGTAACGTCGTAACTACCAGGATAACATACGAGTAAGCAACACACTAAGTATAGAAGCGTCTTCTAATGTTACATGTTTACAAGAATTAACACGACGAGCTGGCGAGTCGCTATCATATTACAGTATTGTCAATATAGACCGACGCTAATGTTCGCTATTATTATTGCGATCACGTGTCCTGACTAGTCAATGGTAAACTTACAATAGGCAACGGTTTTATTTGCCATTGTAAGTACTTTTAGCTATATAACTATGTACTTTAAAGTAGAACAAGTAATTGCAAGCGCATAGCAAATAATTTTAGTCAGATGTTAGTACAATAAAAAATACCTTTCATGCAAGTGGACAAGAATTTATAGTATCAATATTTACTATATTACTAACACAAACAAACCCATTTCAAACATTTTAATCTATATTATTACAGACGTCATCATCTTAAATCAGAATGCTTGAATGTTTTTAAGAGAGAGAGATGAATTGCTCAGCGGTAGATAAATCGCGACAGATTCCATTATACTCCAGCCGTATGTTTGTCAATAGGGCGGCTGATTGGGAGAGCTCCTCGACTCGCTGCGAGCCTGGTACGCGCGGGTGATTTACCGACCCGCCGCGCTAGTTGGCGCGTTGCCCGAGCATCGAACCCGAACCAGAGGTGCACTTTACCCGGAGAAAAATTGCTTGTTGGCCGGAAATACGCTTGCAATATACTCGACATTAGTTTATTTGTGTTGGGTCGAAACGTTCAAGTAGAATTGTTACCTTCTGTGATACCTAATTGAATTTTAATAAAATATCATCAAATTTATAAAAAAATCCATTACGCTGTCATTAAAATTAAATGTGTCATATAAAAATGCGAAGTACTATTTGCGTTTGCTGTCATATCTTTTTTATACTACTTTATTTATTTACATAACACAAAAGTCGTAGAACAAAGGAAAACGCTGCTTTTGTCACAAAATTTCTTTAGTAAAATATTACGACAAGCATTGTTAATGAAACGAGAAAATTTCGTGAAACTGTTAAGCAAATGTTTCTACGTAAATTGTAGAACCATGTTACTATACTTGAATAAGCGTCTATCGTTAGTATTTAATGAATTAAAATAATAGGTAAGTAAATGAGAAGCCAGTTGCTTTACCTCATTAATCTTACATGCAAATAAGTAATTTGTAGTTTGAATTTAATCTACATTCATGAATAATAACACACCGCTAGATCATAATTACCTTTTAGCTCCTAGATTAAAGATGTAAATTCGCCACCGGTATAATATCATTGGCGCTAATGTTGCTATGAGTTATTGCTGCATTGATATATCAGGTAAAATAATAGTATTTATTGGTAGGTATGATTTAATAAACTTCATAAAACAAGTTGGAATAAGATGAAGTACTTTTTGATGGCGGACGGTATCAGTCTCATTGCTTTAAAAACCTAACGATATCAATTTACAGACGCGCGTTTCGTTTTTGACGAACTTTAAATTAAGAATTAATTAAACTCACATGATAATTGTAATTCTGATACTAGTAAGTACCGATAAAAGACATTCAATATAAAGAACCGTAAAACGATTGACCTTTCCGGAGCTACGATACCTCATTATCGACTCGCTTTTAGTTTTATTATAGGTGTTTAAAAAAAAAAAAAATGATAATCTTTGCGGCGTGAATAGTTACTATTAAGCCGAGTATTTCAACACAATTACGTATTTATGTTGCTTGCAGTGTTGCCACGCCACATGAATTATAATAGCGGAGATCCACTAATCCTACATGAAGCACGACGAGTAATGATAATGTCTGACAGGGTATCAGGGTTGTTAGTTTATCATACCATCAGTTTTAAATACATTATAATAAAATGTATGTATCTTTTAGTTAACAATAAATGTTCAAAAATAATCCATACTATCTATACCTACTAATATTATAATGAGGAGAGATTTGTATTTTTATATGACATATTGTTACGAATAAACTTAAATACTACAGGACGGATTTCGACAATTCTTCCACCATTAGAATGCTACATTATCCCTTAATAACATAAGCTTTATTTATTTATAAAGTTCCCACAGAATTGGGAACAACGTAGGTGATAACGCGCGCGAGAAAGAGGCAACACAAGACACGAAAATGTTATAATCGTGTACGATTGGAAGCTATTCCACAAAACTAATTCAAGTAGTTACCTCTTATCTAAATAAATAGACGATTAAGATCAGCAACAACAACAAAGCACTTTCTGTTTCACTATTGCTAAACCGCAGGTTGTCTCCAAAGTGCTATATCAATTGCACACAAACTACGGAAGCTATAAAAGCGGTAATCATCCACAGTTTCTCACAGCCCTATACAGATAATCTCACGACCGACTGGCGTAACTATACGTACAAGTAAAATGGTTACGCGGCTAAATTGCGGTGGTACGAAGCTAAGAGGTAATGGTTTTTCGTGTTAAACATTTTCAACTGTAATGATATTATTAAAGTTACAACTTTATATTGCTTGATCACGATTGCGGGTTTTGTTTTGACAAAAGATGGCAGCGCTGTGGTATAATAACAAATAAATTAGACCTTCCCACACGCTACGCTTCCCACAAATATTACCTATATTTTTCACCTTAAAAATATAGGCACCTAATATTTTTTTATCAATCTAGTTCCTTCCATTCCTGTACTCCTAGTACTCCTCTCAATATTATCCGCTGGCACACTGGTCTCAATTTAACCAGAAATGTTGTTGGAAATTGAAACCCAGCAAAACAGATTTCATTTTCCCTAACGTTACGCTTTATAGAATAACCAATATCAATTTCATGTTTTTTTTTTTTTATTAGAAATAGGTTAGCGTTTGACTACACCCTGCCTGATTTTAAGCATCGGAATAGTCTAGGATGGAGCACGCTTACCTAGAAGGAACCGGTTTACTCTTGATTTGAAGAGACCCATATCGTACTTATCGGGAAATATAGACCCCGGCAAGGAGTTCCACATCTTCGCAGTACGTACAAAAAACGTGGACTCGAAGCGCTTCGTACGTATTTTGGGAATATCGACCATGTACTGATGGCGCCTCTCCGAGTGTCTTGTTGTCCGATAGAAGAAAGGGGAAGGCAGAACTAAGTTGTGCAGTTCCTCAGCACACTCTCCGAAATGTATCCGATAAAAAACCGACAAACTGGCAACCCTTCGTCGGTGCGCAAGGCTTTGCAGCTGAGACTCGGCTACGCTGCCTATTAACTTTAACTTTTTGGCGCGCCTCTCAATCGACTCCAGTGCCTCTAGTTGATACTTGGCGGAACCATCCCAAAGATGAGAACAGTACTCCATACATGCTCTAACTTGGGCTTTGTATAATGTGAGCAGCTGATTTGGTGTGAAGTACTTTCTCACCTTCGAGAGGATGCCAAGCTTTTTGGAGGCTATTTGGGCCTTCGACTCAATATATGAGCCAAAATTTAGAGTCGACGAAAGAGCAACGCCTAACAGCTCAAGCTTGTCAGTTAACTGCACGGATACATCTCGGAAAGAAGGAGACAGTCGAAACGGCCTCTTCTTTGCGGAGAACAAGAAGCCGGCTAATCTTAAGTTTATGTTCACACCTACCTTTAGCCGTAACATAAATATTATAAAAACATGTGATATTCGACTAAGAACAGACGTGTGTAAGGGTGTTACTACACCAATCGATCGATCGTCGATCGATGCCATCGATCGGCATCGGTCGACGTTGATCGATTAGTGTGGTAGCTTTAATTGTTCGACGGATACCGGTCGACTAACCAATCGATCGATTGCCGGTCGATGGCATCGGTCGACGTTGGTCAATTACCCCATTTTGTATTTTGCTCGTCACGAGACAAAAACCAGTATTAACGACCGCGAGCTTCACACAACTGTACACATAAACACAAGCAGGCCAAGTAGTCAGAGCGCGGGCCGCGGGCGGGTAGCGCGTGACAATCGGGACCTCAAGCAGCTCGACCATTCTACCATCGATCGACAATCGATCGATTGGTCTGGTAGAAACTGTCGATCGACGTCGACTAATCCATTCTAGCATCGATCGATCGATTGGTGTGGTAACAACCTAATGGGTGTCGTAAGAGGCGACTAAGGGACATACCTGATGGTTGGAGAGCAGAATCTATCAGCACAAGGTACCATCTTATTGCGATCACCAATCCGCCAAGCGTGGTGATTATGGAAATATCCCTCAAATAACCTCGCATGTCAAGGTCTTTTATGATTAGGCTCATATTCAACAGTGAACTTTAATGGTTGTTGAAGTAAAAGAAGAAGATTCACTAATTAAAATAGCTTAAATTTCTACAGGAATCGCATCTAGGAACTTATAACAAATAGATTAACTATTTCATACTTCCTATAGACCTACGCGGGCTTTCATTCACCTACCCACCCTATAAATAAGGTAGGCTATATATTCTAATTAAATGGCTGTAGACGTCAAGTAAATAGACTGGAACGTCAGTGTCAGTCGAGATATGCAGTCATCTGAGTCACCTAATCAACCTCAGTATATATACGGGTATATATCCAGAGGCATTAAAAAAATCTATAATTAAACCTCTATTTAAGAAAGTAGATAGGGAATTGATGGAATATTATAGACCCATCTCACTCATACCAGTGATCTCAAAGGTATTTGAAAAGTACATTTACAAACAGTTAGCTAACTTCATTGAAAAGAATAACGTACTGTGTGAAGAACAAAAAGGATTTAGGCAGCATAGAACCATCGATATGGCAATTTATGACTTTTTGTTTCCGATTATTAGAAATGTAGATAAACGACTTCGCATATGTGCAGTATTCTGTGATATGACGCAGGCATTTGATTATGTCCATTATAATACGTTATTAAATAAGTTGGCAGCCTACGGTATAAGAGGCAACGTGCTCGAGTTAATGAAATCATATTTAGAAAATAGAACACAGATAACCGAAATTAGTCGCATCAATGTAATTAATAGGCATGAAGAGATATCTCGATCCCGTGAACGTAAAATTACATTTGGTGTTCCACAGGGAAGCGTTGTGGGTCCGTTTGGATTTATTTTATATGTTAATGATATGCCCACTTCCATTGAACATCCCTTAACTATGTTTGCTGATGATAGTACCATTACGATCCCATGTAGAAATGTAAATACATATGAAACGGACATAAATAATACCATTGACAATTTAATTAAATGGCTAGATAAAAATAATTTGAATATAAATTTAAGTAAGACTAAAATAATGCACTTTAGACAACGTATGCCTTGTGTGCCTAACCTTCACATACATTACAAAAATGACGATATTGATGAAGTAACTGATATCAAATTTTTAGGTTTACAAATAGACTGCAGTTTAAACTGGAAAGCACATATCGACATGTTGTGTAAAAAATTGAGTTCATCTGCATTTGCTTTACATAGATTATCCTCGATAGTAGACACGAAAACACTTCTTGCGGCATACTACGGTATAGCTGAATCGCACCTACGCTACGGTGTCATTTTCTGGGCGAACTCAACCGATAAAGAAATAGCATTTAAGGCTCAAAAAAGATGTCTCCGTTCAATGTTTAAATTAAAAACCACCGACAGTTGCAGGCCATATTTCAAGCAGTACAACATATTGACACTTCCCTGTATCTATGTTCTTGAAGCGGCTATGTTTGTGAAGAACAATCCACATCGTTTTGAACGTTTGTCCGATTTATACCCAAGAAATAGACGTGACAATTCAAAATTAATTAATGTACCGTGTCAAACTACTATGATGCGCAAAAGTATTTATTGCATGGCCCCAGTAGTTTACAATAAATTGCCGAGTGCTTGGAAAGATTTGAAAACGGTGCAACTCAAAAGTAGACTTCGCAAATTATTAATAGATAAAGCATACTACAGTGTAAATGAGTTTTTAACGGACAAATTTTGTTAAACTACCTCGAATTTTTAATTAATTGATTATTTATTTACTGTTTAGAATCGTAATGTTTGTTTGTTTATTTATCTTCGGACCAAGATTTTTATTTTTATTATTTAATTTTATATCTTATTTAGATTGTTACCGACAATTTTAAATTTTTAAGAATGTTATATTATTTATGTATAATGTAATAATTAAGTTGATATTTTAATGAAAATTTGATATTTTATAATTTTATGTAATTTGAATGACATAATATATTTAATATAGTAATAATTAAGTCGACATTTTAATGAAATTTGTAATTTAATAATTTTATTTGGTGAGAATGACATAATTAATTTAATGTATCAATAAGAATTTAAATTTTAACAATTTTATATACCTAAAAAAATGTTTGCATGCCGAACGGTGTATTGAACCTTTTATGTATTACCCATATTTGCAAATAAATGCTATTCTATTCTATTCTATTCTATTCTAACATTACAAGACGTTTATCGACAGTTAACGGTGAAATGAATATCAAGATATACGAATTCAGACAAGTTATAGAAAGAAAACACTTTAGTAGCTATTTGTCATCTTCATCATTATTAGCCAAAGCTTTCCCAATGTAGGGCAAAGAATTTATCTTCCTCCAGCGACCACCCTGAGCCGAGGAAGTCCCACTGTGGATGCCTTCTTGCACAGGTTGCTTAGTTTGTAGTTTCTAAACCATTTATTAAGGCTGGAGCTCTGCTCGACTATGCCCGGTGAAGTAGTTAAAGCCCCGCGGCTAACAACATTAGTCCGTAAAAAAAGGGCAAAGGCTTCCATACTCCCTTCCCATAAATCCCTACAGTAGCTACACATAGCAAATAGAAAGGATTTTCTATATATCTGTTGGAGTATCGCAAAATAAATTCGAATTCAAAATTAAAATGTCAAAGATATTCGAGTATTTTATTTAAATAACCTAGATAGGTTAGTACATTGATAACATGTAACTAATATGTATTTATTTCTCTTCTATAACGGTTCTACAAGCATGGTTAAAAGAAAGATAATATCATGATATATAAATCAAAACATTCAATTCGACGGATTAATGAATTTTTGGATTGGTGTATTACTCAACTTCAATTTAAATTCTCGGGCTTTCAAAAGATTTAATTTGATTTTAGCTGCCTTGGGTTTATTTGTGCGATTATAAAATAAAATATCTACAGCGCATAATAATCGTAAAAGTTAACTGGATAAGCAAAAGAAAGAAGATAAAGGGTAAAGGTAAAAGAGGTTGAATGAACCTAGGTATTCATAGTATTAGTCTAGCATTATATTCAATGTCACCTGGGCCCTTAGCATGAAGTACTACTTAATTTCTTTGAGTACTTACGTACTTTCTTGAAATATATATATTTTTTTAATAAAAGCTCTCTATCTCAGTTCTGATAATTTATGCCAAAACGCCCTTTCAGTGCGGTTTCTGTCTAGATTCCGTTCCAGTCGTAATCTTTTTATTAAATAGTGCATTTATACCTACTTAAATGTGTTATCTTATTAACTCAATGCATTTAATAGTACTTACATAATATATTAAATATTTTATCTATAAAATATGTATATGAAAACATTATTTTTATTAGCAAACGTGTTAATAATTTATGCATTTAATTAGGTAAGTTATCAAAAAATATTTTATAATAATTAAAACTGATAAGTTTCGTTTGTTTAAATACGCTAATCTCAGAAACTACTCGTCCGATTTAAATTATTCTCGTATTATTAGATTAAAGGCATTATGCTATACTATGTTATGTTCCTGGGAGAACTGGAGATACGCGGGTGAAACCAGGTGCGGTCAGCTGATATTTTCATAAAAAGTATGAATAAAATTAAATATCTAGAATACTTATTGCAAGGCTTATCAAAGTTACCTTGAGTCTGTTTAATAAACATAAGTATTTTTTGCTGCGATATATGCTAACTGCCATTTAAAATATCAGTCAAGCCATGGCTCACTTCAATATTAGGTGCGTTATCTTACTTACTGAATATTGTTAATGAATAAAAAAGTCATAACAAAAAACTGTTTGTTTTCTGATCACTGAGCAGATTTTAATTGTAAATATTTATAAAAGTAATGTTATTATAAATAGGTATTGTATCTATTGCTCTTAGTAAATTAAAATCTAGGTAGATTACCTAAATTTTAATTTTAAGTCAACATTTTTAGATACGAGTACCTACGTAGCTAATTTAAATATTAAAAGCATAAAAGCTTAGCTCTTTTTAAAATAACTATTACATTATCTTTGGGCTTTAGATTTTTTCTTTTTATAAAAAATGTTTAAATAGAAACATTGTTAAATACAATCTTTGTTTTTAGACATTTAATTTTGAAGAAGATTTAAAAAATGTGTATTTTTTGTAACAACAAAACATTTAATCCGTATTTTGAGATAGCTTAGCTTTTAATAATAAAAAAATATCCATTTATGTTGTCAAAGATAAGGTCCTTACTATTTATTTTATTTACATGTTTGTGTAAAGCACGTCTACCGATCACAATAAACATAGACTATTCGGAACAAAAAAAAAGATAAATTAGCTGTCACTTAACACCTTCCCCTCTTTCATCGCGACAGTATTGTGTGAACCACGTTTCTAGCCTACTAAGAGTATATAATATATCATTTTGACACGGCCAACTTAGAAGATTTTTTTTTAGTCTTGGGGATTTTACTAAAAATATTTTTAATGCACCGGTTTCTCAATGGTTACAGTACTTACTTCTGAGACTTGGTGCTCTTTATTCCAATCCCATCTAGGAAAACTATTTGGGCTAACCACGAATAGTTGATATGAATCTGGATGTGCCTTGTATTAAGTATAATAACTTGTGCGAATTAACATGACACCTAGCTCGTAAATCACCTCTCTTCCCGCTACCCCGCGCGAGGCCTTTGGCTGTCGTCCAGTAGCGTTAGTATGACATGCATGCCATTCGGAGTAATTTGTTTGCTGTTGCTTACTGTTACTTTTATTGAAGTTTTAACTATTGTTACGTTTGGATCTTCTATTAGAAGTTATAAAATATTTTAATACCCTTTAATTATGTTATTCTGACGCAGACAAAATATAAATAAGTAATAAAAACTTTTTTGCACACAGTACTTTGAGCAAACATCATTTAGAGCTAGGTGTCATGTCAATTCTAGGCTGGAGCTCCGCTCGCCTTTATGCCCGGTGAAGTAGCAAAAGCCTCAGGGCTAACTACATATGTCCGTCCGGAAAAAAAAGGTGTCATGAACCTACTTTTTTTTTTGCTTGGGTTATATTTAAGCGTATTGGATGTGAGTCACAGTCCTTTACCGCGTGATTTATGAAGATCTCTATCGTAACATATACGATAGAGATCTTCATAACTCACGCGGTAAAGGACTGTTAAAATTCTCATAAAATATTTACTTACCTAAATACGTCTAAAAAGCGAATTCTAATTTATTCCAAATAAATAAACATCTGAATATGATTAGCAATACATGTACTACCTAATGGCTAAGTTATAAAAACCTATCTATTAATGCGAAACCATTAGAAACATGTTTGGGCATACGATAAAAAAGGAACTACATCAATAAAATCTCTTATTATTCGTTAATTAATATTTATTACTTTTAGTGGCATTTATAATTGTAGTTATTATAATACTTTTATAATTATACAGGTATTTTTGAACGAGCAATTTTATGGCTTAGTTCAGTGGTTCCCAATTAGTTGTTCCTGTCTACCTTTTTAAATAAACAAATTAGAAATAAGGGATTGCGAGTTTCTTTTTTATAGTACTACTTTTAAAAGATTGATTTAATTGTAAATCTATACTTCACAACATAGTATTTATAAAACAAAGTCGCTTCCCTGTCAGTCCGTCCCTATGTATGCATAGATCTTTAAAACTACACAACGGATTTTGATGCGGGCTTTTTAATAGATCAGATAGAGTGATTCAAGAGGACAGTTTATATGTATAAAAGATTAGCATTGCACCCGTGCAAAGCCGAGGCGGGACGCTAGTAAGTTATAAAGAAGAAAGCTTGTATTTTTGCATGTATGTTTGTTACGAATAAATTCAAAAACTACTGGCCGTATTTGGATATCTTTTTCACTATTAGAATGCTATACGTTATGCAGGAGTAACATAGGTAATATTTTATGATGAAGTTCTCACAGAAACGGACAGTAAGGCCTAATAAAAGATGAATGGACTGTGTGGAAGATGACATGTGTAAGTAAGGTATGGTATGGAAGAGATATCTAATAGGGAGAAGTCTAATAGGATGACATATTGCGCCAACCCAAAATAATGGGAGTAGGGCAGGTTTATCTTTTTTTTTCGGACGGACATATTATGTAGTCGGTCCCGAGGCTTTTGCTACTTCTGCATAAAGGCGAGCAGAGCTCCAGCCTAGATAAATGGTTATTACACTACAAACTAAGCAACCTGCGCAAGAGGGCGTCCCCTGTGGGACTTGGACCTCGGCTCCGGGCGGTCGCTGATGGGGAGATTGAGGGATTATGGCTTTTAGTTGAGCGGAGTTTTGTGCAACTGTCGCTCTACTTTACAGTTCGCGGGCCTCTCGGACTTCGGGTCAACGAGGGCATCGGAAGGTTTTTAGCAAAGTAAGGGTCAGGAGGGAGTAGGGCAGGAAAATTATAATCTCTTTCTACATCTATCAAATAATTCACAAAAACCACTTTCAAACTACTACGTGTTTCACACTTATAATTGGGAATGCTACCGGGTGGGAATCGACCACAGAACTCCTGTTGTCGTAATTGTTTTTACTGTCCAAATAACCTTACGCAATAGAATTACGCTGTACCCCTTGATGCAGATTGGCGTACCCCAGGGGTGCGTGCACCACTAATTGAGAAATACTAGCTTAGTTAATTGATTGAGTTACAATGGCGGATGATTATTTACGGTTAGCCATTTCGATCTAAACTGTTTTCAACCTGTTGCTCAAGACTATAATAAAATGGAGAATACATATGTAATGAAGCTTTTATCTTCATTATTTGATAAATACTTTTTTACACCATAGGGACTGTTTATTTATTTGACTTATATTATTAAAAACATATTTGTCATTAATTATTATGATTTAAAAGAATAGAATATATTATAATAGATTTGTTGTAAATAAAATAGGTAAATAATAGCTTCAAATGTTGTTTCTTAATATAACAGGTAATCAAGTTATTTTTATGTTTATATGTCAATACTTAATGTTTTAGTTTAAAATATATTTAGTTAAATAAAATTACTTTATTTAAGAGTAACACATTGAGTTGTTATTTTAAGTGACGATTCAAACTATGACGATCACTAAAGTTGGTGAGTTAATTTTATATTAGAGGTTTATTTTTAACTAGCTTCCGTTCCCGTGGTAAGTTCATAATTAAATATAGCCAATGTTACTCCTGGATAACGTAGCTTGCTGGTGGTGAACGATTTTTTTTTTTAAAATGGTCGAGTAGTTCCTGAGGCTATTCAATCTCAAACAAACTTACAAGCTTTATAATGTTTGTACATGAATAATAGATGCTGCATATCCATCAGGTGTTTGTTCCTTAGTCGCCTCTTACGATGCCCATGGGAAGATATTGGGTGGTCTATTTTAAGCCGGAGACCACTCAGCACACTATATTATATTATTTACTAGCGACCCGCCCCGGCTCCGCACGGGTACAATGCTGATGTATTATACATATAAACCTTCTTCTTCAATCCCTTTATCTATTAAAAAAACCGCATCAAAATCCGTTGCGTAGTTTTAAAGATTTAAGCATACATAGGGATATAGGGACAGAGAAAGCGACTTTGTTTTATACTAGTGATTACATGTTTATTAAAACCTACGTAGCGTAGCGGTATTGGCTCGCTTTACGTCTCGGAGGTCGTGGGTTCGATCCCCACACTGGACAAGAAATCTTTGTGTAAATTCTAAGATTTCTTTCCGGGTCTGGATGGTTGAGGGACTACCCTCCGTGCCTCGGAAAGCATGTTAAGCCGTTGGTCCCGATTGTTATAACATCATCTATAACAAGCCCAGGGAATGGGCAGCACCGTTTCCCTGTATATTACAACATAATACTGCGGTCACCAATCCGCCTGCCAAGCGTGGTGACTATGGCAAAAACCCTTCCTCGGGAGGGGGCCCATGTTCAGCAGTGGACGTTGTACGGGTTGATGATGATATTATATTATTTATATATGTATAATATTTATCTAAAGTTCCGGCGTTTTCTTATCTAATATACCGTTATCGCGCCATTATTTGCTCAATCTCATATGACAAGTATAAGATTACGATTTGACTGATGGCTGCTAATCTCAATATAAGTACGGTAAGATTATATCGTAAAGTATTAAAAAGTAAATCTTTCACCGTACCATTTTCATCTACTTATAAAAACAGCTGGCCTTAATTCTGCTAATGATTTTTGTGAACAGTGATTTTTGTCGTAGGTAACACTAAATACCATTTTCAAGCGTCTATCTGTTGCCGTTATTGATACCGAACAAAAAAGGGCAAAAAATAAGTTTATTGTAAACTTTATTTCATCTAATTGTTAGTATTTGTTGTTTAGACAATCTCTGGATCTACATAACCGATTTTGAAAATTCTTTTACCAATTGTCTTTTGTCATTTGTGAGTTATAGGCTATATTTTACGTTTTACGCGGGTGAAGCCGCGTGGGACAGCTGGTTATATATAAAATCATATCATAAACGAAAGAACGTAAAGGATCACTCAAAATAAGCAATATTAAAATTCCTATAGTTATTCGTCAACATAACGGTACATCGAAGTGGAATAAATCTTCATACTAGAATATGTAATGTCCAAAAAATCGTCTACCGAAACTTCATTGCCGTTCCATTGAAACGTTTTAAATTAGCAGAGTCGATCCCACATCCGAATCCCAATTCGAATTCAAAGACGTAATAAATCCTTCGTCCTTTTCTCCCTGAAAGATGTTAACATTTACATAAAAGAGACAGCTGTATAAACGTGAAATAAACTGAATACATACCTAAGTTTAGTTCGAAGTGTGAATATAATATAAATTGATTTGTATAATTTAGCCTCAACGAGTATCATAATACCATAAAGCGCGTTTTAATGGTACCTAAATTACTTTAATTTGGTTCCGCGAATAATTTTAAATTGCAACTTGGCACTGCTTCGTAACTCCCGTCCCCCTAGGAACTTCATAATATTTTTTAAGGCCTATAGCCTTTCTTGATAAACGGGTTATCTAGCATTAAAACCATTTATCAAATCGGACCAGTGCTTCCTTAGATAATTCTCGTTCAAGCAAACAAACAAACACTTTATAAAATTAGTAGGTACCTATAGATAAACCATAAAATATAGGGTGACCATTTTTTTTTTTTTTCTTCTCCAGGCATTTATGCATTTACTCCTTACCACCGCCGCTGCAGCATATTCGCGCATAGCGAATCCATAGCGTGGTATGCTAAACTCGTACCACGAAGAGAAGACCCTACACCACTAAAACCCCCCCCCGGACACTCCTACGATCCGCCGTTGGCGGTGCCCAATTAATACTTAATACCTATGGCGAGTTTTGTTTTGGTCAATACACTACCTTGATATTTATACCTGTGCTTACAGTTCGTAACTCTGTAAGATGTTCTGTAGCTTGCTTCCTTCGGTGAATATAAATTGATTTGAATGAATTAGCTTCGTCACCTTGTAAGCCGATACAAATAATAACTCAAGCGTATAAGTATAAAAATAAATTGCCTCAACTTTATAAAACTTAATATCGTCTTAACGTCAATATTAGGGAATGTATAATCTCTTTATTTATGGTCACTTTAATATTTTATATTTACATAGGCTTTCATCATAATATTGTCATGAATACCAGTTAAAATAAGGTAATAGGTAAAAAATATAAATATGCTTTAATCTTTAAATACTTAGTATAAATCATCATCAGCCCGAATAACGTCCACTACTAAACATGGGCATCCTGCTGAGGGAGGGTATTTCCCAAAGTCACCACGCATGGCGAGTTGGTAACCGCAGTATTATGTTGTACCACACAATTTTTATTTTAAAGCTGAAGAGTTTGTGCATTTGAACGCGCTAATCTCAGGAATTTTTGGTTCGATTTGATTTTTTTTTTCAGATTTATGTAGCCTATTTAACCAGCAAGGCTGTAGGCTATATTTAATTCTGAAGTTTCAACGGGAACGGGAGACACGCGGCTAAAACCGCGCTCGGGAAGCTAATGATAATATAAAGGTTAACTTTAAATAAAACACTAGCTACCCGCGCTAGAGCAGAGTGACGCGGGTAAAACCGCGGGGCGCAGCTAGTTTACTAATAAACGAATACGGTATGAATAACAACTAAAATACCTGGTACTTTATCGATACCTTATTAAACTGATAAATGTTCTAAGTAATCAAGATAAGGTCTGTAATTTGTTATGATACCTAATCATTATATTTATCTTTTAATAAAATTTATATGTACCGCGTTTACTTTGTTATTTTTAGCCAGACAGTATGATTTTATTTTTCTATTTTTCGATTACGACATATCTATTCAAAACGACCTTTCCTTTTTAGTACTTCTTTGGCACTTATAACTAGCATTTGCCTAAACCAACTGATGATGTATCATCAGATTTAAAAAAATAAAAATCCTGGTCTTTAGAAAATGACTGAAAACATGTTTAGGCATGATATTAAAATTTATACTTTAGAATACCTATATTTTACCATAACCATAACCACACGTATATTTTTATAATTTGAGTGTTTGTTCGCATGTATTTTAATATGAAGTTCCCAACAGAACGGGAGCTACGCGGGTGAAACCGCGCGCGGGAGGCTAGCATGTTATACATTTAGTGTTTGTAACGAAAATATAACGAACCTACTTTAATAAAAAGGCATATTAATTTTGAAAAACGAATACCAACGACAACGCGCCGCGCCATTCAAAAATATCTAGCGTATAACATGAAAATACATTTTTTGCTCCACTCGATTAGATCATTCGAGTGGTTGAACACGAATGCTTCTCAATCAGATCGTGTATAAGCTCACTGATAGGACGCAGGCAGACAGAGGTGACTCCAAGTTTATTTTGTTACGTAACCAAAAAAAGTTATGCGGCCATTTGTATTGAAAACTGAGTTCCGTGCGTACTTTTAGCAGAAAAATACATTGGCATGTATCTAAATCCCCAGATTTATTTCCATATCCACAATCTTTACGATTGAATATTATTACAGAACAAATAATAAAAAGAGCGTAAAAAATGTAAAAAAAAAGTAAGTACAATCAAATTAATTTAGTAGCTTATATTGATAACTATGTCCAGTTAAAAAAAATGTTTTACAAACAATATTGCAATTTTGCACTTTAAGTTTATTGCCAACAAGTACCAGGGTCTCTGACGTCATGAATCTAAAATATACCTATATTTTAGATTCGAGTGAGTACTTAGAGAATAGCTTTATGGATATGTCGGCGTCGAGTGAATCGACCAATATACCGCAATACCTCTCTTCAAATATTCATCAAACATGGACTTACAGCGCATTTCCTTTTTACATTTTCCTTTGTATGCCTTTATTTACGTATTTTTCTATTTATTACCTACTAACCCTAAACATTTTTCTAAAACATTAGGGGAATTTTATTGTGTGAAAATACATTAAAATTGGGTTAACTGGTGCATGGTTTCACCTATGTTACGTACCGTACATACATATTTTCGGGATAAAAACTAGCATATCTTCAGTGATACAAGCCACAGTTAATAAGGTGTCATTTCATCTGTCAAGAAATATTTTCGAATACGTTTTAAAGGGAAAAAACAAGTAACTATGACATTTAATTTCAACCTTATTAGCTATTGTCACTTACGCGGTATTACTTGTTATTACTACCTGCAATATGTGAATATCTGCTATTATCTGTACACATCTATACTTGTATGTTCTGCTGAAATGAAAAACTTTCGCATTTAAAACATTAAGTAGGATATCCAAACATAAATAAAATATTCCTGATGACATTTTACTCAGTTAAACCATTATTCTTATATTATTATTTTTATATCTTCATATCGAATTAACAGTAATCCGAGAAGCTTTGCCAACGACAACGATGCATAATGCATGTTAATAAAAACAAGATTATAAAGTGGAGTGACCATGTTTTATTGTATGGGACATGAGGGGTTTACAACAAAAGGGAAGTTGAAAAATAATCATATTCACTTTTAGCCATTTTAATTGATGCAATTTACTATAAAATTATTTGATATGTTTGACAAGTTTTAAAGTAACAGAATTAATTGATAGGTACTACAATTTTAATTAAAAATAAAATAACCTTTTTCAAACTTAATTAATATTTATGTTTAGCTTTCAAAATAGATATATATTTGAAGTCATTAGTATACCTTTTATTCAATTGCTTACCAACTGTTTATCTCCATATATAAAAACATAATTATATCAGATTAAATTATCGAAATGATACGTAGAAATCTAAATTAGTTATCACAGAATTTGTAGAGCTATGCAAACAGTCAACAAGATAGAATACTCGTTATTAAAACAGGATTAAATGTAACGAGATTTGAATGTTTTCATTTGGATGAGGGGAGATGAAATCAATCGAGCACGGGGAAGCATAAAAAGAATAATTTGAATTCTTTTATTTGAAATACCTAAACAAAATAAAAATATACCTAAATGAAATAGCTAAAGAGCATTTATTTTTAAGTCAAAATGCCGCGTTTAGTTAGTTTTTAATTTAAGGTTACTTTTATTTATTAGGTTTAGTTTTTAGAATATTTTATTTTTTTTGAAGAAGGTATTATTTTTATAGGATAAACTAAAAGTAAACTACTTGAATACCTATTGGATAAATATGCTTTTTTCTGTTTTCGGTATTATTCACGTTAAATTCGTTGTAACATATTTCACTATTTCCGAACAAACTTTTGATCCTCTTAAGGCGCGAATTTTGACAATGCTTTGTTAGCGGATGCTTCGACATAATCTGCGTTATTTCACCGTAATACGTTCGGGTTTATTTATACAGTGAAAAATTAAAAAATAATTATAATTTTTTTTCGAAGCTAGTGTAGTTAACATTAATTGATGACAGATCAACTGAGTATCTCCTAAACATATGGTTACCATGTAAAAAAATATCATGTTACCATGTTCCGGTGTGAGACAAATCTATCAACAACGTAGGGCACAATACAGCATGTGGCAACACTGGAACTAATCGTCCTCAACAGATGGTCTTTTATTAATTTTACAGTTAAATATTCAACACCTTACATTTCTAATTTATTTAAAGTTTTAGTTTGGATTAGCTGCTTTTCGTTTTTTATAATGTATTTTTTGTTAATTACCTATTTGTAAGGTTGTAGGATCTTTTACTAATAGAAAGCCACATTTTTTGTGAGTGTCATAGGCATAATTAGGCTATATTTTAAATCAAGGTTTCCACGGGAGCGGGATGTACGCGGGTAGTTCAATATAATTTCTATGAAAAATGTTTCATAGTTTGAAAATTTATATCTTAGTACAGTAATACCCCGGACTTACGTGATAGGTGGGACCACGGGATGGCCGTGTAAGTCGAATTCGCGTAAGTCGGGGTTCAACTTTCCCTATAAATACATATAAAGTATGAGTAATCGGGACCAGTGTCTAAAAAAACAATAGATCAGAAGAAACATATTTAATAATACGTTAAATTATAAGTTATCTTTACATTATTTCACCATAATTATAGCATGGTTTCCATCTAAGCGATTATACCGTGACGTTTGAATTCAAAGAGAAAGATTTTCATTTATTATTCCAGTCGATCAAATATGTTTGCGAATTCCTATTTTTATTTTAGATACAAAGTACCTTAAGTTTATTATGATAAAATTTAGTTGACACTCTAAAAGACATTGTTTTTTGTTTCATGTTAGGTTAGGTTAGCAATTTGCAGTTTAACTTGCAGTAAACCGAACACGCCGATGCGCGTGGTGATCAATAATAAAAACTGCGTATCTCCGAATTCGCGCGAAACGGGGTAGCGTAAGTCGGGGTATTACTGTATTTTATATAGAGGTACCAGGAGCGCAGATTTTATTGGAGTTATATTATGTATCAAAATGTCTTTACGATATTCGTGCTCTCCTCAAAATTAATAATAAAAAGGAACAGTGCTTCTCATCATCATATCAGCGTGTTGTCTTCCACTGCTGAATCTAGGCCTCCCTCAACAATTTCCACTGGGACCGATTGCGGGAACAGTGCTTTTATTAGTAGAAAGATAAAAAAAATAAGCACTTTATTTTTTTTATTACACGCAACCTGATGCTTTCACCGCCATGTTTATTTTTGCAACCAACATTACAACAAGTCATGTTCCCGTCCAATAATTACCTCGAAAACATAATTTATCTATCCACTCACTGAAAATACTCTTTTGATTTACAACATTTGCGTGCTCCAAATACACATATAAATATAACATTAGTTATTGAGTTATCAGTATATCGGACATTTGCTACACAAGTATATTATGTAAAAAAATATACCAAATGCGTGTTAAAAACACATTTACTGGCATTGTTCAGCCATGAAACCAAACAGTTATTTTATACCTATTGTATATTACCTTCTTCCAAAACTGTTATTATGCTAACGTTGTATTCACATTATAGTAAAATTTTAATGCACAATAAAGATACTAAGTAACTAAATATACATTTACTCAATGCATTCCTATAGGTCATGTTCGCCTGGTCACGATAAAATTGCACATTTGTCATCCAGTCATCATAAGCTAGTATAACTTCTGCTGCTGAACATGATACCCACCTACTCCCAAGATAAGGTTCTTGTCATAGTCACCACGCTTGGAAGGCGGATTGGTTACTGCGGTATGTATGATATCGCAATACACAGGGAAACACTGCTGCGTGTTGCCTGGCATACACTTGTTATAGATAATGTTATAAAAATCGGGACTAACGGCTTAACCTGCTTTCCGAGGCATCGAAGTTAGCCCCTCAACCAAATAGACACAGAAGGAAATCTTCGATTTTACACAAAAAAATCTTGTCCGGCGTAGAGATCGAATCCACGACCGACATCCGAGACTTATACCGATACCTATTATCAAGAAACAATACGATATAAATAAAAGAAGTCTCTTGACTACACTGACTTAATATAAAACAATAAAACTTGTTAAACAAATATGGTATACCAAGCCAGTAATCAAAAACATTCAATTCTATTTATCGCACAATAGTACCTAAAATCTTGTAAAGATCAATTTAGGTGTTTCCATTTCGGTGCCGTAATTTTCCTTTTCAATAAGCTATACCGGCCTTTGACGTATAGTACCTATAATAGGTTCCGAATCCGACCCTCCTTGATGTCTTAAAATAAACAAAAGGGTCCTATACTGTTGACGTTCGAAGAAAAAGTTTTTACGAGTAATCTTTTTATGAACAAGTTTTATTAGCTCCCGAGTTGGAATCATCATTCTACTGATGCTATTAGATATATCAATATAAATATTTATATTGTATTGTCAATATGGATGTGTCAAAAGTATACACCTGTAGTATAAGTATATAAATATATGGGTGTCGTATGAGGCGGAGCAGCATCTATCAAATATACTCTCATCTAATTGCGGTCATCAATCCGCAATATCCCTCAACCACCCTGGCTTTCCAGGGTGTGTTAAAGAGGAGACCCATTCAGCAGTGGACGTTAGCGGGCTAGTAAAGTAAAAATAAGCATTATTATTTTTATACTATAATTATAAGTTAGAGACTTTTCTCCTCATAAAGCCATTAAGCCGTTGTTACTAATCCTCTTAAAAATATCTATGGCTTTGTATATCAGGAAACAGGCGTTTACCTGCGTAAATACATGATACCGCGGCCGCGAACCCTTCAGCCAAGCGACTGCTTCATCCCATCGGGGAAGGTTCATGTCAGCAGTGAATGTTATACGGGCTGATGTGCACAATATAACAAGACCTTCATTCACATATTATATAGTAATTTAAGTTATTATGTTGGTTTTTCTCAACATTTGCAAATATACCGTTGCGTTGTATAAATTAAACATAAATGTTATTTTATGACTTAATTACTGTCGACCTCGGAAAGATAATAGCTGCAGATTGATTAGTTAACGTTCGTGTTTTTTAACATAGAACCAAAGTATATACCTATGTAAGTGAGAGGAACAATTTGTTAAAGTATGTTTTACCTACCTATCGATATGAAACCTACGTCGATTTTCCATATGTAGGTATTTGACCGTGTGGTTTCCGGCTTAGAATAGACCACCCCACGTCCTCCCATGGGTGTCGTAAAAGGCGACTAAGGGATATATGGCTGATGGATGGGCAGCAGCATCTATTAGCTCAAGGTTTACATCTAACTGCGATCACCAATCCGTCTGCCAAGCGTGGTGATTATGGCAATATGCCTCAACGATCCTGGCTTGCCAAGGTCTGTTAAGAGGAGGCCCATGTTCAACAGTGGACGTAAACGGGCTGTTGATGATGATGATGATGAATATGAGGTATTTGACCAGTTTTACTATTTTCGTTTACAATATGTATGTTTTCAATGATAGTGGGAAGCGGTTCAAAAAAAAAATATCAAACTCTTTTTTCACCAGCCATACAGATTTTTTTTCGGACGGATCAATTAGCTTGATGTTTTTGCTACTTCACTGGGCATAAAGGCAAGCAGTGCTTGAGCCTTATTTAAATGGTTAAAAAAAATATACTTACAAAAAAGTGCAACAATGGCGTATAAATGAGCGATTTTTAATGCAAATGTAAAATACTTACGTTGAAAAAGATTTAAGGCTTAGTGATAGTGGCATGTGTTAAAATGTTTATTCTGCTGTATTAAAATATAAAACAAATTACTTAAAAACTTCATCATTTGAAGAGTGTTAAGAATTAGGTACATTAAAGGGGGTCGTTTATTTGTCATTAAAAACGAAGAACGACCCAATGATGAAGTTTAGTTAACAAAATAGGTAGGTAGGAAGGTAGGTACATTACCGCTGCGAGTCGGGGATAAATGATTACTTTCTTACCGCATGCTGGGATATAAAGGCAACTAAAAAACCTACGTGTCACCGTAATATGGCCTTTATTGGTATCAGTGCTAAAGTATATAATAGCTATCTATCTACTACTTCACATACCTCTGTAATCCGAGCTCAACACAGGTAGGTATTTGATCCGTTTCTCCGAACTATGTTGAACGGTCCTACAGTTAATATTTGCGAAATCATAAATGTGTGTATTCATCAAGTACTGTATTGTAGGCTCTAGGTTTACAACTTGTGTGCAATAGCATGCGAAATTTCATTAAGTAAACAGGCAAGTAGGTAAAAAGTCATATTGAAAATATTAACGGTTTTGAAAGCGGAATATAGGATTTAATCATAACATTTACAACGGCGCATTCAATATGCGTGCAATATACCTACTAAAGTAAGTTTACCTACAAGGCAAGGTACCTTGGTTTAAAAAATAAACAATAAATTAATAGTAAACCTTCCAAGAATATTGATAGCGTTATTATAAAGCTCATAGGTATCTGTATTTGAGAAGGAGATTAAGAATATGATTCTATCAGATAGGTATCTATACGCATATCATGTGCCCATAAAACTAAGTAAATAAGTGATTCAACCACTAAAAGGTTAACGAATTATTATACATATATACACAATCTCGCTATCTACATAACTACGCAAGCCTCAATAAACAATGCCATGTTAATACTAATAAAAACATAACAACCGCAAAGACTTAAACATACGAATTAAATAGGTACCTACAGTGTGCAAATTAGCATATTGCTGTCATTATCAGAATATAAATAAAGTTGTAAATCTTACCGTTCCCAAGTTGATCTACCGATGACTCTCGATGGCAATCCAAAAGCGACACAATCCATTCAGCACTTGATGCACTTTACAGTAACACTAACACTATGCTGGGTTAGCACCTTCAATGCACCATCACTAGACACTCCGGCATCCCTGTGATCCTGGCCCGAGTCTGGCACACCTACGGAGAGACAAAGAAAGCTATCAGCACTATACACCGAAATATGAATTTAGTAGTCAACCGTTACACTATGGTGTGTTCGACAAGAGCGCGCGGAGCTTACACGAGCGGCGTGAGAGCACGCTGCACGAATACTGAGTCGAGCTCGGTGGCTCGGCCGAGTCGGTTGCGGACTCGCGGTCGCCAACACTGGCTCAGCAGCGTGCGGAATTCAAATATGTATTTCAAATCGTGATGTTACAAGAGTACTGAACATCATTTATTCACACTTCTGACTTTGCTAAGTGGATGTATAAATTACAAAATCACACGCAAATACTAAATTGTTTATATACCTACCTACTTAAGTTTTTTTTTCTAAATCAATCTATGTAGGCATCTCACACGCAGTTTCATCGGAATTTATATTTAATCACAACATAATCATCTTAATTTTGTTCATCGACACATGCCTCGCAGTCGAATAAGGCATTGAAATTTTAAGTGCAAGAACATGCTCGTAAAGTTTCCTTATAAAGTATGTGATGAACCGGCCATTGCATTTTCAGTCGCAACGCGCCATATTCACAAAAGTTAGAAAGAGAAATATGAAATTGTGCAATGCATTGCATTGTGGCACAAGGGAAAGAGGACACGCGGCGACTTTAGCATATGTCGACTAAAATATTTATGTTAACGAAACCATTCACACATGATGGGATACAACAAATTGATGTTTTTATTATGCTGTTCGAATTAGTACATATTTTTTTAAATAAATTATAGATTACCTACTAATATTGAAGAATACTGACCAACAGTTTTTTTATTATACAATCTTACTACTTTAAATACATTTGTATTTAGGTATTATCTTGTAATGATGCCGCGGTCTTGTTCACGGGCGCGCAATATGCAGTGATAAAACATTTTAACCAATGTGTGTGTTCAGCTAAACATGTGAGATAATAAAATGTTATGTTTAAACGTTAGACTCGTAAAGTTTATTTGTGTATTACATTCTTTAAACAAACGGATAATTACTAAAGCATTTTATGGCAAGACACAAAGATTATTGTGAAGAATAACTTATATCCTGGAATGCCTATAAATAATCAACATTTAAAAGACTGCCGAGGCGTGTAGTATTCCAGAATAATGCTTTGCACAATTTAAATAGATAGGTACTTATACAAATTAGGTACTTTTATAAAACACAAGACGCGACGCTTACGTTAAATATTTAATAAAACTTACAAAGCTCTTGTAACTTAAATATTATAACCGAAGTATTAAAAGAAAATATAACGAAGCACATTTCACGACAAAAACAATCTTTAAAGTACAATTCAGCGTAATAAGTCGAAAAAGTCTTTGTAAGACAGAGGACTCTTTAAAATAAATTATCCTGCCGTAGACGAGTGCTTTTGTGTCGCAATAGAACTTACTGACAACAAAGAGACTTCTCAAGCGGAAGAAATTTAATCAGAGCATCTGAGACTTAAATTATAAATGAGCACCATTTATCTACAAACTAAACGCTCGACAAACTACCAGATTATATAAAACTTGTCGTAAAAACTGAAAAGCGAAAAAATAACATATTGAGTTTTCTTCGAAAAGATACAAATTTTAACTAGGTATTCCGTATATTCGAGCAGCAGAAATATTTTCCAATATAACCGAAGTAGCGATGCGGTTCGGATTGTAGAAGCGTAGATATTTCTCATATTCTTTTGTTAGGATCTCTCCAGCCGGCTCTTTGTTGTTTGAGTTATAGGAAGACTTACTGAATAAGAAAAACTGAAGCATTATTCAAAAGTCGCTCTCACAAACGGACTTGGAGATCTTTAACTACGCAGCTACGGAACTTTGAACCGTTATAAGATCAGATATCTCGAGATTGCGAAGACAATTCTATTATTAAACTGAACTTATTTAATTTTTTAAGCGTATTAAGGAATCAAATTTTGTTATCATTAATATGGCTTTTGGGCTGACTCAGACTTTGTGATACGTATATAACGAGAAGATTGCATAACGAGGAGTAAAACCGATAGTTTATGAATTGAAAACCAAAAGAAACAAACCACACTAGATCACATGAACAATTTATCACTTAACTTAGAACATTCCTTAACTTATACGGATAAATTGCCAAGAATTTTGTTTAAAAAGACTTAAGTTCCCAACCAAGCAAGCCATTCAATAGCCGAAACGTCTATTGACATTGTAATCTTAACCCGTCGAGACAGGGAGCGCTGGGGACGACCAGCTGGCTTTCCGAGAACCAACCTTATAGCCATCGGATGACATCGAGCTTTCACAGCCCCTTCGACACAATACAGACAATGCTACGTAAGAGATACCGGAAACTATAATCGATATGGGATTACTTTTAAACGCAGGATTCTCAGTTTGTCACTTCCTTTACGTCACTTGTGAACCTGTGCACACAGTAATAGCTAAATAAAGACGGAGCCTTTATTTATTATCAACTTCCATGTCGTAGGAATTAGTAATTATTCTTTATGTATTAATAGTTCGTTATCTAACTCTTTAGTTTTATGTTCTTGTTATACCAGTAACTTCAAGGTACCTTTTCTACGTTTTAGAAAAGACTCTTAAGTTTCATACATTAGCATGTGTTGGACATGTTTTAGATACTAAGGTAATGTTATAATTTATCCCATTAAAAGGTTTCGAGTGATTATGAAAACGTTTTATTAATTGTTTCGAACATTTACTTGAAATCTGAACATTGTTAATCAGCGGTCCGACACAGCGAGTTGTAGTTGTAACCGATAACCACAACTGCAACGCGACACCCGTACTCTCTGCCACTCAGTCCAAAATGATTGATTGGTGCGGTCTCAATTTTATGTAGTCGTTGACAACTCGAAACTTGCTTGCTCCGACGAAATTGTTGCATAATTTACACGAACACACACTAAGTTGAAAACTTCTACAGACATTGTGAGAGTAAGACTTATTCGTTGTATTACCCAGATTCTTTTGTTAGCTGTGAGCAGTTGAAATTTCTTTGAATTTAACGGCTTTGTCTTTATTATTTATTACAGTAACGGTACGTTAATTATTCTGCCGTGCTTAGTTAATAAATCTGTGTATTCTTATTTCGTCTTAACATTATTTATAAATGAACCTGAATTAGTATCAATGAATCGTTATTTACATTCGATAAGATCTGAGAGATAAGTCTGCTACAAGAAATAATCTAAGCGCGTGGGATAATCGATTCAGTAAACAAAAGCTACGATTCCGATTAGGATCATGTTTGACTTATTGAAATTTATAATGTGTTAGCACGTTTCGTTTGTTTGGTATATTATGTTTAAAAGTTTAATACGCTTTTTCAGGTAGGAATTAAAATTATCTATTGTGTTAAAGATGCCATAAATTATATGAATGCATGATATAGTGACTATACTGTTTAAGTTTCAGCCACATTATAGATACGTATCTAAATTAACAACAGTTTTATTTTTACTTTCTTTAATAGCTACCTACAAATGCTTTGTTTTTAATTATTTCTGGCTAGTTACACTTATAGTTACTAGAAAGTGTGATCGTATCTTTGGCTTAGTAAGTGGGTACCTACACACGTTCATAAGTCTAAATTATCGGCATTTAGGTTTCGTTTTAATTTATTTGGTACTTTAAATCCAATCATAGATTTGATGATTAATTTTACAAGACGGAGCCGATAACCCAATCTATATGAAGCAGTTTGTCGCTATTATTTAATCTGATTTACTTTTATCATTATCTTATATCACATTCATTATCAAGTGACCATGTGATAACGATACAAGGCGTAATATAACCGATGTTAAGTGATTGCAGTTATTTTAGGGCGACGTTTCCTATTATATGAACCCTCCAGCAAAAGTATTCAAGATAAACTAAACGATTTATTAAATCCCATGATGCAAGAAACTAACAGCTGTCGCTCGCATGGATGTTGGTATTTAACTGTCCAATATTACAATTCAGTACTGTTTGGGATAAATTATGTAGTATTTCTATTAATCTATCGACTTCGCAGTAAGAAAACCCTTGAATAGTCCGAATCTAGAATAATCTTTTAAGGACTTAAATACAAAAAATAATAAAATTTCTTGAATAGGCAAATTGGTTCAATCTTTGGCAGCAGTTGGACACGAAAATGAATGTATAACAAATTGGTTTGGAGAAAACTTTCATAGAAAATATAAACCACCAAACAGATTTTATTTAAAAAGAAAGGAAAAAAACTTTCAATAACAATTTTTTACCCTGCAATACAGCACCTGCACACGTAAATGCTGCCCTGGTATCGTTAAAGTGGTTGAAGTGCGTGTATGCACATTGCATGTAATGTAACCCGCTTCATACACACGACGTAAAAAGTAGTGATGTTTCGTACTTATATATATAAAACATTCCCTCTTTTGATTATTTTTGAAATAAGTACACCGAAGCCTGTACTTTTTAGCTTACACGGCTGTTAGTCTCATTCCTTCATAATCATTTACGCCCGCCTCAAAAGATACAACGAATTTTTTTATGTAAATTATATTATTCTAAAATATTGTAACGGATAAAGAATTCATTCTGTTTTGCATTATTATAAGTTACTGTTTTACATAAAAGTTGTTAGTAAATTAAGTAAATGTTCTTATCAGGTTTTGTTTAAATTTAAATATAATGAAAATCATCATCATCAAATATGAATCGTCATTGTATTGATTAATTAGATACTAAACTTAAACAAAAGTCTAACATACCCTAGAATAGGATAAAAACATATTCAATACAAATTAGCTGTTGCCGGGGACTACTTCCGCGGTAATTTTTGCCACCATTTTTCATTCTTTACTTACCGGATGCCTATAAAAGTCATATTATAGAGAATACACGTTGATCCATTAGTCAGTCATTAAGGACAATGCGTTATTAATATCGATATAGGTACATATTAAACAGATGATACCTAATTATTTTTATAAGTTTGAATATAGAGTCTTCATTGTACCTGATTGTACTAACTAATGTCATTTATTTAATATCTAGTCACAGTATGTAACAAACCACACATTCTCAAAAAAACAAGTTTAACCACAAACATAACAGTGACACCCACTCGGCATTTAGGGAGTGCGTCGTAAAATGTATTACCTATGTCTGAATTCTGTATTCATGTTAAATTACAATATTTCCCGCGCTGCGAGTATATCGTCTACGTAAGTCAACTCATAACATCAATGCGGGGACTCGATAAAAATCCCTCGCTGGTCCCTTTTCCCCCTGCCTACTCACTCCTCAAGGCACTCGCGGTCGTTCGCTCTCATATTCGCGAACACTTTTGATCTTTCTTTTGATATAATATAAATATTTTTTGCCTGTGAGTGAAATGAAACACGAGAGCGCGTTAGAAGCTCTTTTATCCGAGTCGAGACGGTGTGGTCCCCGCTCGGCAACCGAACTTGAATAATCACGAATTCGCTTCAACTTAATCTCCCTTTATTTATGTGAGTGGCTGTTTAGTTTTTATAGCACGTATCATTCATATGGTGCTTTCATAGCCGACGATTATTTTATACGTGGGAAATTTATTTCTAAGCACATTTTGTTTGGAAATATGAATGTTCGACCAAAAGATTGGTAGAACGTTACTTCTTGGTTTAGATAACTATACTAAGATAGATATAATGCTAATGTGAAAAGTAGAGGTAGGTTAAATTAAATTACACAAACAAACAAACTTGAACAACAATCTAAGGATATTAGTAGTCAATATCTTTGTATTAAATTAGGCAATCAGTTAATCATAGTTAACCTCCATTATCTACATTAATATTACTAAAAGACGAGATAGGCTTAGAGACAACTAGAACTATTTAAAAATACCTTTATACTTTACTCCATCCTAGAGTAACAAAGGCTAAAATTTCTGATGATTAGCGGTAACGGGCGGGGGTTGTGCTTAGTGAGTCATAAATACCTCGCTACGAGCTGTTTAAGCAAAAATCGAGGGGTTCAATTTGTTATATATATTTAAATAAATGTAGCTAAACATTTAAATCGCATAAAGCGGATTTATAGTCCTTATTTAGGTCCAATCTGTTGTCATTTCATTTTAGTTAATCAATTTAGTGAGTCGAAGCAACTTAATAAATTTGTTCAGCTTTTATAGGTCTTAATAATATTAGTTAATTACTGCTTAAAGTAAATTAAAAGCGATACGCAATGTTCAATTGTGTAAGCTACACAAATTTGTCCATAGTGCCATAAGTTGATTAGGGAAAATGACAAATAAAAAAAAAAGTGGCTGTGACATACGGACGGACAGACAGACAGACAGACAGACATGACGAATCTATAAGGGTTCCGTTTTTTGCCATTTGGCTACGGAACCCTAAAAATGTGTCCTTAAAATATGTTTTTGGTACACTACTATCATGTATGTCCTATCAGTATTTTTTCAAACGGTAAAATGTAATTTATGAGTTTTTGTCCTCAATAAAAGGAAAAATATGGGAGTCAACGTTGTCGTTTAAGATTTATAATTGCAAGTTTATATAAATAGAACATATTAGGAACTCCATATTTTAATCATTCATACATTTTAATTATACTCAATCGTAATAATCACGCTTTAACTTATATACTCCATAGTTGGATTATGAAATAAGCCAGGAAGTCGGTAAATACCAACCTATTATACGACCATACATTTTCAGATAAGGTACATACTTACAAGACTCATAAAGTTTTAATAACAAAATAATGATTGGCCTAAAATAGCAAATACGTAGGTTTAAACAGGTAGTTAGTAGGTAGGCAACTGGCAAAGTAATAATACTTTTAAACGTTATAAGTATTTAGGTTTTGTAAATACATAAGCGCACTTTCATTAATATTTCGCTGTACCTACTACCTAACCTACATCTCAAGATTCTCAAGAACTAATGTAAAAAGTAGGTACCTACATGCATTTATGATTAAAAAGTGTTTGCACGTCGACAAAAAAAATATTATGGTACGTATGTAGTAGTTATATACGTGTAGTAGTATAATATAATGTTACAAACTTTAATTGTATAAATATCTTTTTATTGCCTTCCAAGTGGCGGAAGAGTAAGCGGCACACATGATGTTAAGCATTAATCGCTGCTCGCTCATAGACAGTTAAACAGTGCCAAAAGTATGCACAGCCAAGCCGCTGCCCTCCGTAATAGGAGTATTCTCCTTAAGCCTCGTTGAAAGAAGGACATATCCTAATGTATCAAACTTTAAGAGTACTACGGACGTAAATAATCTTAAATTTTGACACACATGCCACAAAGACAAAGCGATCATTCAACAGTGATACCTAATAAATACATGTAGGTACAGCCTATTTATTAATCTGAGGTACAGCGCTATACACCCACGCTCGTCATCTGATCCACAAAGTTATTGAGCCAAATCGGCCTCTACTCGTATAGCTTTATGCTTGCTTAGTACTTTCCCAACTATATTTGATGCTATAGTGCTCTATTAGATGCTATATGCTTAGTACATACGGTATCTTTTATTTTATATTTACAATGTTTATATCATTACATGCGTCTATTATCAAAATTATTTCTGGCAGTGATCTGGAGAACTACAATAATAAAGAGAAGGTAAATAAATAAAAGACAATACTTAATAGCTAAAAACACACGAGTGAATTATTTAAGAATTAAATAAATGTTATAGTTATGTTTTCAGACGTTGCAGTACCCAATGGGTACTGAGTACTACTGAGACTAATGACTCGTTATTTGATGAACAATGACGAAATTAATGATTGGCGAATGCTCCCTTGAACAATAGTAAGGTACATAATAGGTATACTTATATGAAAATTTATCTAACTTGTTATTTGAAGTATCATTCAATAAAATAATTACCTACTTCTGATAAGTCGTTATTAAACCATAGATACGATACGAATCTCAATAACATTTTGTTCCATTTAGAACATAACCGTAATCTGTGTGTTACGTCACCCTATGCCGTAACAAGCCGAACTAAAATGGTTGATATTATAGCAGAGAATTGAGAACCTACTAATAGGTACGTCATCAAAATTATATAGCGTAAATAGGAAAATATTAAACAATTTACAAGCTTTAAGTTGCAAACATTGCGACACAAACGACTTACGGCGGCGGTACTTACCAAGTCGTAAATACACCGCGTCCCGCTTTCAAGTGGGCAATATCTTAGGATTAGGATGTACAGACACGTCACCGCAACAACTTAATACCATTAGAAAAGGTAAAAGTTACAAGTAATTAACCGAGAGATGAGCTGTTCATTGTAAGTCCATCAGCCGTCAGCCGCAATAAGAGGGGTATAATTCCAGTTGCTTCCATCACAGCACGTTCCTCGCCGAACAAAAGCAATTTGTGTCCGCACGAAGTGGCTTTGTACGTGCGTAGCGTCGTAGGTGTTTATTAGCGCCCTCTAGCTATGTTAATACCTATGTGTACGATATCGTGTACCATGGGCAGGGCGGCCGACTCACCCCGCGACCCTCGGAGGTCATTTGATATCGTTTCACCGATTACGAATTCCCACCAACACGTGCTCCTTAACTGTGCTACAATTACGAACTAATTAGGTATTTAAGTACCGTTTAAACTATGAAAACTTTCTAATTTGGTTTACATTCCTAGGTAGGGCTGCAAGGAAGGCATTTCAAAGTCTAGTCGTTTCACCAAAATTTGATTACACTATTTTCTACTCGACTTGCGGTCTTACCATTTATGAGCTAAGCTATAAGACATAGCAAACCGTATTTCGATTAAGGCAGTTATGAATACTTGGATAGTTGGGAACAAAGTAACATTGGCGGAAATCCAAAGTCATTTACAATTCTGATTTAGTGTACTGCATGAACAATTTAAAATGCTATAAAAAGTTTTGCGGTAGGCAAACGAATCTCTATTTTATTTAACAAGGAAAGCAAATATTTGTATTCGGTTTGACAACGGTACAATGTAATAAATGAAATAGAAGTGAATCACCTCGTGTCGTGTAAAAACGTTTTCTTCAGAATGTTTGTGGAAGTGTCTCCAACATAACTGGCGACGATCCAAGAACACGCTCATCACAATCACGCAACATCATTTAGCGACAAATTTACTGTGTCACCGACAACACCCCATCACGATACTTACTCACTAATTTAATATTCCAATGAGCCAATGTATTATAATCTCGTGGGTGTACTTTAAGTATTTATGTAATAAAATATTTTGGACAAAGCATTGATATACGCATTATTGAATACTATTAAAATGCGTACCGCTTTACATCCGCTGAATTTATTATGATACTCACTGTCAAATTTTAACAATTGACCGCAAATAAACTGGCGATGAGCGTCGTGGTTTTGATAAATATCCTTTCAGCGCTTTTCCATTATGTGAAGGGGAGACAAATGTCCCGGCGTTTTACTAGACTCGGTATCACGGCACGGCATTCCCTTCATTAAAATATCCACGAGCGATTGCGGTCCCAATCGCGAGCAATTCGATACGATATTCGATTTTATTACCGATCACTACAATTTCTCACTATATTGGTATTTGTTTTAGTTGTCACACATTCCACGTTGCGAATCAATCACTGTACTATTTAAACAGTGAGTTATTCATTGCCAGCAGTAAAGTGAATAACAGCTCTAATTTGTTGGCAGTACGAGCTAGAGCTTGTAGAATCAGTGTGCGATTGTTGTGTAAAGCGGAACCGATCGACGTCGACCGTATTGCTGCCATTCGATTGAAATAGAATTTTGTTTATGTTCAAAAGGTTGTTGATCCTTTTTAAGTTTTTTTTTTAACAAAAGCTACAATTTTTATTCAATAAATTCTAATTTAGAAGACTCAATACCGTGAAATAAAAGATTGTTTGCGACAATTATTGACAATTGACACCGTTTTGTGAGTCACGTTTAGATAGATGATAAAATAACCCTAATAGTTTTGAAGTTCTTGCCGACCAAATTAAGAGAGATTAGATTAGATTTTGAAACGATAACTAATGGGTACATTGTTTATGTGTGCGTGTTGTTTCTTAGCTAACAATATTACTGATATCAATATATTTACTATGAAACATAAAAATAAATTTAAAGAAAACAAAAGATCGAATCGTTCTTAATTCGCGTGTAGGTACCAATTTGCAAACAAGTTGTTATAGGGGCTGCACTCAAAAGCGCGCCAATAGAATTAAAATACTATTACGGCAATGCCGAGTTGATTCAGTGGGGTTTGTGGAGTGTGTAGGCAGCGAGCGGCGCTCGGCATAGTTCGCGGGCTGCTCGCTTACTCCGGTGCTCGCCTGCTCGTGCTCCTGTAATTTGATTTGGAGTGCGCGGGGCTTGGTGGATCGATAGTGAGCGGGTAGGCGGGAGCGGGGGCGCGGCGTGCTCGGGAGGGGCGCAACCACCAGCCGCGTGTTGTTATGGAAACCGTATCTACCCTCGCGCCTCCAGATTTTGTCGGTTGTACCGGTAGATTAAACAAAGGAGATCACTGATATTATTTTCAGGCACTCTCGGTACTTTAGAGGATCCGATTTATGAACAAAAAGTAAATTAATTACGTTAGAAGCGCGCCTTAGCTTCGATATTGGCTCCATTCAATATTTACGAAGTATAAACGGTATTTTTTATCAGATTGTTGGTATGTTCTATGTTGTTACACTCATCCATAAAAATTGATATGGCTGAGTAAAGTATTTTAAAATGGTCAGGTAGGTCTTTATAAGTATATAAACACGACGAAAATAAAAGGTAAGGAAAGAATAATATAGAATGTAAATAGCAAAAAATAGTATGAGTATATTACACTGAAGCTCTTTGTGTTATGTAAGAACAAATAAATAAGCCAGCGCGGCGACATATGTAGGTACGGTTACGTTGTAAATATAATTTAGCAGAATTGTATGAAAGTAATGGGTACTTTGTTATATTAGAACTTAAGTTAAGACAAGTGAGTGTTGATGTGTTTATGTAACTGGTAAGTAGGGAATAGCAATTTATGTTCCATTCATTTAAGTTTAAATTGACCATGTAGTTATTTCCTTTAACGACATTAGAGGTTGCTTACTGCGAGTAGATTTATATCGAGAATGTTATTACTAGAATTAACCAGATACCTATGACAGTTTTATATTTTCTATTAAAGGATAATTTGGTAGTAATATCAGTAGACATTATTGAAGTAGAAACTGATTTAGAGTTATTAAGAATCATAAATCAATATTCAGGCAACGTCTTTTTTTGGAATTATGTTAAGTTGTTTTTACAAATGTAATGATGAATTACAAAGTTAATTTAATTTGGCTCGCCTACAAGTTTGGTAGATATTTTCTATATTTTAGTCAAGTTATTCATTTCAGATTGTCGATTGAAGTAGTAGGTACTATATTCATTATTAATCTGTATTCTTTGTAATAATTCTATTGTGGTTTATGTGTTTAATTATAGTCGCTCGACACATTTACAATTATCTTTCATCAGGACATTTATGTCAATGGTTATCTTACATCATTAATTATGCTAATTGATAACCTAGACCTATAACACAATATTACTTACAAATAAAACAAAATGTAAACAGGATCTTTGTTTATTAACTTTCATCCAATTTAATGAGGGTTTTATAAATAAGTCCAATATTTTATAGGCAACGGCGGGCTCGCGATACAATTCAATAGGCCCATTTAGATCGCCTAGACTAGGAGATAAGGAGACATGAAAGGGCGGGCGCTGATGCTAATACAGCGCACTTAACCTGGCCCGCGGCACCTTGCGGCCGTCCAGCAAAACAGGTTCCATCGACCTTCGTGTCGTCTCACTCTGCTCGGCTATTATACCCTGGTACCGCCGATCACTATGTTCAATTGAGTTTGATTCGATTTTATTACTAATCAATTCAAGATCACGATAATACTTGTTTGCAGCTTGCTAGGAAGTTTTTAGTATATAAACTATAATTTCAATTAGTTCGAAAATAGCTCGAAACTGTTAAGTAGGAAGTAATCTGCGGAACTTAATAAATTACTACGTATTAGTGCATACAAGTTTTTAATTTCAAGGCACATAACATGTTTTTCTGAACCGAACGTGCAATAATTATTTGGTGAAGTCAGTTTTCATCGTGCGAGTCGACGGTTAAATTCATACACGCCGTGGTCATTAAGCTCTCGAACATGGAAATGGCATGGCAACTCATGGCTTGGTAATAAAAGAGGCGTCTCTCTGCAAATGGCAGGGTTATCCGTAAACCGCGACAGTATAATCGCGTGAAGACTATAATTGGCTTAATCAACTGAGATGGCAGGGTCGCTGTTAGCTCTGTGTTACATCGTAATTTTAGAGATGTCGCGCTAACTGTGGATTTATACAAAAGTATATAGATTTGGTTTTGGTGGACAAAGTAAATATTATGAATGTGAAAGTTTAGTTATTTGTTAATTAACAACTAGGATTTGGCTAGTTTCTTATAAACAAAGGATTTATAAAAATGAAGTAGGTCGAATGTGATGACAGCATAAAGCAAAAGTTACGAACACCGAACATAGAAAACGAGAACCAACTGAAATAAATTTCGTCATGTCAACGACGTTATCTCTCCTCAAAAACTTTCTTTGTGAAGACAGGGAGATTACATCAAAGAAGATGACAAATCTCTGAATACTTGATGTGTATTCGTTCGCAAAGTGTCATGACAACGAAGCTTTATGGAAAACGCAAGAATTTCCGCGGAGCCGGGGTAATTGGTCGTTGCGTCATACACCGCGGTAATGTCGCTAAGAAATTTCTCTGGGGAAATGGGAAAACAAATGAGAGAGCTCTTATCTACGCATTACCGCCGCGCAGTGATTTACGAACCGGGCTACCTCACATGCGAGTCTGGCTCCGACTTAACATTATACCGGTTTTGCCGAGCGAAAAGACATAACCTGGTTGAGAAACAGACGTGAATTGAGTGTTAAACATGCCAGTTGAGACGTTGCATAAATGGTTAAACATAAACAAGATTTTCGGTCCATCGGCTGTCATGCAAATAGCGCGATATCGTGATTGTTCTACAATCGGACCTTTTTAATCTAGCAAAAATTAATATCAGTAGCTTTCCGATTTTACATTTCTTGGAATTTCTGAAATTCTTCCTGTAATTTCATTATAAATGCTAGGTACAGGTAAATAATTCTACTAATTCACATAAACAAAACCAAAACCACCCCGTTGCTGCTACTTACAAATGGGTCCATAATAATTATATCGGTTATTTATATTCAAAATTGTCACTCCACGAAGAATCATTCACATGATCACATCTATCCATGCTAAGTGGAACTAAAACAAGGATCTCTAAATAACATTACTTAATCTTAACCATAACTATAATTCCATTGAACGATGCACTTATCTCGCAGTTATTAAACCGCATTTAATAATAAAACTAATCACCTAATAAAGTTGCTGCCACAGACGTCTCATTGAAAATTTGAAATTAGCCGTGGGCTGTGATCAAATGGAGCCCCATTACATTAGCATAGCGTTTAGTTTGAGAACATGTCTTACGAGCAAGCGGTTAGCCGGCGCGCCGCGGGCGGACGCCAAATTGCCAGTGGGCGGCGGCGAGCCGTGATCCCGCGACCCCAACCGATAAATATTCTATCTATCGTGTAAGATCGTGTACCTACCATCACAAAAAATAGCTTTTCGACATCATGTTTAATAAATCCCAGGAAAGAAATATGAAAAAGAATAAAACACAAATATTGAAAGTCTTTGAATTCAAATTAAAATTAATCCATCCGGAAAACAGAAGGATATGAAAAATCCAACAAAAGGGACAAAGGAAAAAAAATACGAAAACGAATCGGACAGAGATGAAAGAAGAAAAAAAAAACGAAATAAGACGCCGGGTGTTGTGTCGATGCGGCGCGACTGTAGCTCGAGTACCAGGCGCGCATACTACGAACGGAGTGTTCGATTTTACCGTGCTGAGATCTAATCAAGTGTGATTTTAATAGAGTGCTGGTCTGATGGAACAACCCGCAGCTTGTGCGCCCACCGCGATTGACAAGAGAATAGATAACGGTTTTGGTAAACAATTTATTGAATTAATACCTACACAGTTCATGTGGCTGATATCATTATCGAGGCAGATAAAGAACCGTTATATCTTTGTGAGAAAAGTATGTTTGTTTAAGCTTAAGTACCTACTGATAAAAAAAAGATAATTTAAAATGTTTGATATTTTTAATTAGCGCTTATCAATTTGACGGTTCAATCAATAAACTGGGAATAAAAGCATTGTGCACAGTTATGTTTGATAGCCTCCGGACATTCCGCATTGCCTGAACAACATTCGTGCCACAAAGAGCAAGGCAATAACTACGGTGTACAATAACCGATGCCATGAAAGGGAACAACATAGTTCGTGTACAAAGCGAGTAGTTTCGCGGACCGCCCGCAGTGGCCCCCGCAGCGCTACTAGCGTCCAAAAAACTTACAAATTGGACACGAGGAGCACTATAAAGTAACAACTACTCTAACGAGACTTGTTACACTGGTCATAGATATTCTTGAGGAGCAGTTGTAAATCATTAGTTTAATTGATCACTTGTTAAATTTTAATAACACTATGTAGGTATTTAGAATTATTTTGCTGCGCCCTGCTGTTTTATCCGAGTTGGTTGGTCCAATTGTTTGAAGCATGCCCAAGTCCTTTTATAACTGTGTACCGAATATCATATAAATCAGAACGTTTGCGTGGAACAGTACGATTTGTTTGATAGCATTAATCAATCAATAATTTCAGCCCGTATAACGTCCACTGCTGAACGTGGGCATCCACCGAGTGGTATTTTTGCTATAGTTACCACGCTTGGCAGGCGGGTTGTTTGCCGCAGTTGAAAAATATAGTAACACACGGAAACGCTGCTGCCCGTTTCTTGATCTACAATTGTTGTTAATGAAATTAAAATAATTGGGAGCAACGGCAACAATCAACCAGACCCAGAAATAATTTTTACATTTTATTGTTTCCTTTTTGTTTTTTCCTATCGCGGGTCTGCTGGAAGAAATTTCTTTAGAAATAGGCAGTAGGTACCTTTGTGCTTCCTTTATTTTATTTTTATAAATTAATTTTTGATGTTATGAGTGTACGTAAATTAAATTAAAAAAAGATGTTTTGTCCGGCGTGGGTATCGAACCTATTTAGATTTACAGCGAACCTTTTATCGCTACGCCACGGTGGTTGCCGGGTATAACATCTTCATTCGATAATGTCGAGTTATATCAAAACATTGTCCCCAAAAATGCACGTAAGTTGGATAATTTATCGCAGAGTACTTAAGTAACCGAAGATGATAGAATTACTATAAGTACTTAAAATGTTTCATGTACCTACTAATTTTTTTTTGCTGGCATTTCCTGCATTGTTTGTTGTGTCTAAATATTAATTTAATAACTTAATTACCTAATTAAACGAGATATATCATTAAAAATAATAGTTTCACATAATTATGTGTAGTTATATATTTTATCGATTGAAAATTAGAATGCCCAAAGGGTAGAAACGGGAACCTATTTCTAAGCCTACAGTCTGTCTGTCTATCACCAGGCTGTATCAAATGGTGAAAGAATTGTGTAAATCTGTCCTGTAGTTTTTGAGTGTATACGTAACATACAAAAATGCAAATATTTTATAATATTCGCCATTTTATAATATAGAAGGTATACTTACATAACCATTTATAATTATTAATTTAAATATATTGCGATAGACTCAATTAATGTGTGTCTAGTCTAGATAATATAAAATAAGTAAATGAGGCGACCACAAAGATGCAATAAATACATCTAAGAACTCATGTGTTTGTTTAAACAAGTCCAACAAACATGTTCACAAATAACAAAAATACTAAAACAAAAATGTTTGCTTCTCTTTCATTTGAAAACAAGACGAGTCTACTAACATTGCGTTCTAACTTCTACCCAAAGGCGGTTTGCGCTACCCACTTACTTATTGATGTGAAATTGCTTATTTACAGTGAGTTGTTATCATAGTTTTATATGTTAGGTTTAAACGGGGCTGTCCATGGACTACACGCACATACCGATGGGCTTTGCCAGTTTATGTATTCTAGACCTCAAAAGCATAAGGGCGAATCTACTATTATATTATAGACGCATTTGGTCGTAAGGGCCACTTTACGACAAAGGCGCATCGGATCCGACGAATGTTTCTGACGTATAATGGAACATTCGATCTGAGCTCGTGATATGTATGTAGGCGCATTAATAAACTTGGAGTATGATATTTCAAACCTTTTTTCATTCAACATCTTGTATACATTTGATATTTTTAGAATTTTTATATACTTAACTTAAGTTTTGATGTTTTTTGGTATAATATAGGTCGGTTGTTTGTCTTTGTGTCATATTGTTAACATTGTAAAATTATGCAATTTTCTCATTATATTTAAACATTACAAACTAGCTTTTCATTATCAACTGGATTTCAGCTAACATATCCTATGTTTCATTAGAGTTTATTGCAAAGAGTAAATATTGCTGTCAATAACAATAAACAATTGACAGTTGACGTTTTGCCGCTCTGACACTACTCTGAGCTCTGAAGTGAAGGCAGATCCATGGAAATACTTTATGCGGGAGTGCATTTCCAATTGCCTATGCATCCTTGTCACATGCCATATATTAAAAAAGAGAAGAAAGAATGTGCCTGTAGTCCATAGACTAAAGAACCGTTCAAACATTTTCAATCGACGTTCGAGTATCAAATATTTTCTTTTATAATTTCACCGGGAATTAGAATATCCAGTGCTAATCCACATATAAATAAAACTATGTACATTTAAAGTTTGTAACTCGATTCCTTAGTATTGCCCTAAGAATCGACAAACACAAATATGGCTGTAAGAATAAATCCGGTTTTCTATTAGTATTAGTGAGCACGCCCGTTTCTAAAACACGCTTTTGAGAACCAATTTGTCAATATGGTCTGTTGATTGTTAACGATATTGAAAGCTACACGAGCTATTGAATTATTTCTATTCTTGCAGTAGCTTTTCAGTTTATTTATGTGATGCTGCATGACGCATTGTAAATTCTCAAATACCTCTGATACCTAATAGGTACGAGCAAGAGGTGGACGTTCGTAAAACTATTACTTATATTTTTGTTTGATTTTGACAATTACTAAGTAGTGGATTGGATTTTACTGGTTTAAGTATCATGAAAATTTGTGTCATTGTCAGACTCGAAACATTACATTAAACAGCATAGTTAAACATAGGTACTAATATTTTCCTTGGTAGATGTTTTAGTACCTGCATATATAGGCGGTACTTTGGCAGAGGAAGGCCGACAAAAAGATGGATCGACTGGGTGAAAGATGACATGTCTAAGAAAGGTGTGAGTATGGAAGAGACTTCTAATAAGGAATAATGGAAGAGGATGACATATTGCGCCGACCCTAAAATAATGGGAGCAGGGCAGATAGATAATGAGATGTTTTAGTAACTCTCTAGTACATGAATTAATTCTTTTGGCTATGGTATTTAATGGTACTATCATTAGATACCCTAACAACTGTTCGGATAAAGCCGGTCATAGTTAGGCTTTCTGATTACGTGTTCGGCCAAAATAAACGGCTTGTCCAGCTTTCTACGTTACGTAAACGAGTCAACTGTCGCTCACTCCCGCAGTCCACAGTCCCGTCCGGTCCAAGGGCTTATTACCTACCCAGGGGGTGGTTCAATTTTAAAAGTACCTATGTATTATTTATGTCGTACCGATACCGACACAAGAAGATACAAATCCTTAAAAAAATTAAGCAAAAGTTCGCCCAAACTGTCTGTTTTGTCCGGCTATTAGATTTGGCGACCTGGCAAACCTAGACACACAAGCATTATAGAAAAAAAAACATATTTTGGTTCTAACCAAATAATACAAAAACTAGGAACCTATTATGCTATTAGGACGAAAGCGCGCAGAAAGGCTAAATTGATATTTCCTTCATTTTATTGCGCACAATACCTACCTACGCTTAGCTTTCACATTATGTCGAAAATAATTAACTTTATATTATTGTGAAACTAACATAAGAGATCTTCATCACATTGCTATTAAGTTAATATATTGCAAAATAATAATATGCTCTTTTTAGGTTAATTTGCTTGAATGGTGTAAAGCAAAGCCTGTTTGATGTAAAAGGAAATGAGAAAACCGTTGAACAGTTAATTGGGTATGCACGTGGTGTACCTATGTTCATTTGTAGATCTTAAAAGCATTACGACGGATGTACTATTATACTTCAGAAGCATTTGGTCTTAAGTGCCAGTTTATTATAAAGGCACTAATAATATAATAAATAATAAAATAATAGTTTATTTCTCTCTTAAAGGTACATACATTGTATTGTTTGGTTAATTAAACACACGTTTCTGCTTAAATTTGAAACTTTGAGAGAGCTGGAGTCTGTACTAGGCTCGAGAACTGTATGACAAATCTCCAGGCTTTCTCCTTATTGCAAAATCTAGTAATACCAGTAAAAAATTAAGACAGTGTCACTAATTAATATTGTTAATGAGAGACCCATTTTTGTGTAATATATATAATATTGTAGTATATTAGGATCCGGCTTAGAATCGACCACCCCATGTCTTCCCATGGGTGTCGTAAAAGGCGACTAAGGGACATATGGCTGATGGATGGGCAGCAGCATCTATTAGCTCAAGGTTTACATCTTACTGCGATCACCAATCCGTCTGCCAAGCGTGGTGATTATGGCAATATCCCTCTACGATCCTGGCTTGCCAATGTCTGTTAAGAGGAGGCCCATGTTCAGCAGTGGACGTAAACGAGCTGTTGATGATGATGATGATGATATTAGGAGTATGTAAGAGAATATTGTGTGTAAGGTATGTGTGTGGGTGTGTGTTTTGTTATTAATTAAGTATGTTTTTATCTTACGGGAAGAATACAATTTTCTATTTCATTGTAGTCCAGATCGAAAAGCCATTTAGTTACCATATATTTGCATTTCGCTTTGCGCATGGGATATATGTTAAGCAATTTGTTTATGTTGTTGTATATAAAACTACGACGAATGTTTCTGACGTATAATAGGATATCCGACCTTATGCTTCTTAGCTCCAGATATAAGTTAACCATTTGACATCAAATATGGTCCGTATCTATGGTCACTTCCGCACGGTGCTGCCAGTTTTTGCCGTGTGCAGATATTTCGATTAATTAAAGGGTTCATTACTTTTATTGCTTACTTTAGGAGCTGAAAAGGATTCCGAGCAAGCTAGGAAAAACTAAAAAAGTCGTAGCGAATGGACGCTGCGTGCAATTATTTTTTTAATTACTAGCAGAGTTTGTCGACATTACTAGTATTCTTGATAAATCCTCATGCTAAGCTAAAATGCTTGTGTTAGGAGTGGGTTCACGTCGGTAGTGCAATGAGTGTGGATCGAACGAGCGATCACCAATTCCCAAGCCCTAGCCATTATGCTATGGCCACTTCAGAAATAAAAAATATGAAAGTACTTAACCAGAATTTTAATCCCATCGCTTAGAATTTAAAATCGGATGCACTTTGATAAAATTACATCTGCAACGGAATAGCGTTCGTGCGAACGTACCTACACTTAATTGCTAACTCTAACAAAGGGTTAGAACAAATATGTACCCTAACGTAAAAACTGTTTGTTTGAATGTTGTTTTGTTACAGTTTCAAGAACGTATGTAGGTGGGTGTTTACTTTTCCGTCAAAGAGCCATTGAGCTCAACGACGTAGTTTATGTTTAGGGCTCTCGAACTTTGGGGCAGTCAATTATCACTTTGGGAATTAGTGCTATGACAACTAATAGATCTTTCTATTCAAATAAATAAAACTTAACTGTTTTTCTTTAATGGATAGATATAAGGATAGGATGAACAGGTTTTTTTTTTACGACGCCGACTCACTGGCCTTTTTGTAGAGATTGCAACTCTTGATATAAAAACTATAAGTGTGATACTCCTCCTTTTTAATTTTGTTTTTTACTGAAAGCTGGAAACAATTTCTCAACGTAGGTATATCAAATCACTTAGGTTATGGTGCACTTTTGTCACAACGTCAATTAGCCAACAAACATTTTTGGGGTACTGTGACCCATTGTCAGTTACGAGCCACCCCTGCCATCGTGTTAGTACCTATTATAATTGGTCAACAAAGGGTTAAAATCGAGCCAGTTTTCTAACCTACTTTCGTCTAAGCTGTGAAAATATTTTATGTCCAATTCTATGACTGTTATCATCCTCGCCGAAGCCAGAAAAACAAATAAATGCCCAAACAAAATTACATACCTTCTTTAATTCAACATAACACACTTACTGTAGTAATTTCGTATCTACCTACGAAGCATCTGTCGCAATCTTCTATTGTCCGGCTTTATACCATTCCGTTCTAGTTACAGTATCTCTGGGTACCAAAGAATCAGACATTACATCTTTACATCATATTTTGTTTAATATGTTACGTGTTTTATGCCATTGTATCCAATATATATAGCCAATAGACTTCCTTGATAAATGGGCTATCTAACACTGAAATAATTGTTCAAATCGTACAAGTGATTCCTGAGATTTGCGTGTTCAAGCAATTAGTAGGTACCTACATATAGATAAGGTCCCAAACAATTTTAACAAAATTTATGAGGCACCTACATAGGTTTATTTCATTATTCACTTCTGGCAACTAGCTCCTGCGAAAGTAGCTCCTAGTTATGGGAATTAGGTGCTCAATTCTACGAATTTAATTTTCATTTCAACAGTAGCAACAAATTTAAAAATACAATCTTGATAGTTAAATATGCAAAAATGTTTAAGTGCCAAAGGTACCTAAGAGCACAAAACTGAAAATTTCAAGAAAACTTGTATATGGCAGATGCACAGACAGTGCGAGCCAAAAGCTCTCAAAGGGGAGCGAGAAGAAAAAAAAATGTACCTAAAGACCAACGGTATTACATGCTTATAAAGAACGAAAGATAATTCCTTAACTACCTTCTAGACACTAGACAGTTAGACACCATTTTTCACGAGGGAATCTTCAAACCTTCGCACATGACGAGACTTCACTACTAGACTACGGAGATGGCCCTTAGAAATATAAGTATGTCATGTAGGAGTAATTTATTATAATAAGCGAGACTTTACTTGAAAGACGTCTGCATACCCTCGTTGTGGATGTGTACTTTCAAATTTTCTTTAGTAGGTATGCTCATTAGCGTCCTTTTCTTATTTTACTTACCTCGAATATTAATAACTAAAACCTTCCAAGTATGTCAGTTTGTTATAATATGTATGGGGCAATATTTATTTTGGTAATTTACGAGTTTCATATTTTATTTTCCGGTATTCTTTGCGTGTCAACGGTGCTTACACGTTGTGTGCCCAAAAGTTGACCGCGTAAGCATTTTCCTGTATTGATTTTTTTTATATTTCCAGATAACAAAGGTAGAATAAATAGCACTATATACAATACCTATGTAGATATTTATACATAATCTATAGGTACATTAGTAATAGGTTATTAGTAGACCAACAGATCTGTGCAACTAGAAAGTGTCTCCGGAAATGTGACTACTTTGGTACCCAGTATTCTAAATGAACTCGCCGTCGTCTAGTTGACACCATACGTACAAGTATATTATTTGTGAGTAAGTTAGTGAGACTCGCCTTATCGACTCCCTTGTCGGCCACTGCCGTCTAAATGGCATAGCAAACATTCGGGAGCCTGTTGACACGGCGCGGCGCGATTCGACCGCTTTATAAATATTTCGAGCAGCGGCCAGCCATTATCCCATTAGGGAAGGGCATTACTCAGTCAGAATGTCGGGCTATTAGCTGTCGCATGTCGGCGTCGCGTCGTGTCGTTGACGATTTCTTTGCTTCGATGTATTACCAAACATATATTGACTTCAAATATTTATTTTGGAACAATTTGAAAGGTTTTAAGCCTGAGGCGGTGTTAGCGTCGCTCATAGTATTAGGTACCTAAATGTAACTGTGTAGGTAGGTACTAATTACTAAATGGATGAACATAATATTAAAGTATGGATCTGAAAAAAAAGGAATGATATGAAGCAACAATCCTAACTTTTTAAATGTAATAAACAATATTTGAAAAGTTCTACTGGAAAATGCATACTTTAACTTCATAAGCTAAAGATTGGATTGCTCCAGATGTTAAAAAGTTGTATTTATTATTGTCATTTACATTCTTTTTAACACTACTTACATAGTTATGTAACCTAACCTAACGTAGTAAAAGTCTCGACAAACATCTTAGAAGTTTACATGACTGAAAGATTATGTATCTATCGTTATTATAATCACAGACAATCATCAGATATAATACCATGTTCATGAGGCAGGCGCGGTTGAAATTAGATCATGATCGATACCTTGGCTGAGAAGCCAGAAAAGGAAAAACAAGGAAACGGTAATTCGGCTACCGATTAGAATATTAATATCACCTACTTAGGTACCTACAGTTTTCATTTTATTAGCTACATTTATATATACATTTCTACATTTTATAGGTACCTACTAACAGAGACTATATCTACTAATAAGAAACAAATAAATAAAATTGGAGTGTTTGTTTGTTATATTAAAAAAACCTCTTTTTTATAATTTATGTCTGTATGGGCCGATTTTGACGGGACTGGAAGGGACTTTCACAGGCAGGACTTTTAACTTTTTTGTTAAACTCCGCGCGGACGAAGTCGCGAGCACAGCCTGTATTAAATAAATTCTCAACCTCAGAAGAATAACGTCGTAGGTATATGCAATTAGACGTCGGATTCATTTGGTCGTGACTTAAATACCTATGTATTTATATGTAAAATTAAGTATTAAAATGCTACGAATCAAAATAGATACCTACTAGAAAAATATATCGGCGTGCCTAATATCGGAGAACTTAGTATAGGTAGATGTCATGTCCCACAGGCGTACAAAGGAATTCACTGAAACGGGCAATAAAGCTATATTGCGGACACGGCAACGACGAATGTCTATCTTTACTTTAAGTAGGTAAGTATTTAAGTAGGTGCTTTCCTTTAAGTATCTGTATGGTTTTACTTTCAAAAGATAAAAGATAAGTCATTTTTTTCAACCGCTTACGAGACTAAAGGATAGATAGTAGTTAGTAGGTACCTAATACTAAAAAATCAGCGCTGCCGTGTGTCTATCGAGAATGGAACTTCACCAAAATTATTTTTCAGTTTTCAAGTATTATTTAATACCTACAAAAGAGAATATTATGTACCTACTAGGAAACTGGTAGAGTTTATTAATTATAATTTTTGCAACTTTACGTTATTAATGGAACCAAATACCTACTTTGAACCTTATTTCAATGATATTAGGTTGATATTATACTTTTTGTAACTTTATGAACGACTAATAACCAAATATGTACTTTGAACCTTATTTCAGTGACATTAGGTTAATATTATCCTTTTTTTTAATTCGAACCTATCAACAATTTGGCTTGTGCCATAAAGGCTAAATCTAGATCTTGCTTGCTTTAAAGCCCGGTGAGGTAGAATAATACAGAAATTTTTATTTGTCAGAATATGGTTACATAGGTCAGATGTTAACATTTTATTAGGTATCATTCTTATTTTACCTATAGTAAAAACAGTGGCTAACAACATACCTATTAATTCGCTATAGCAATCCTCTTAATTGCCAAGAGTGACAAGGGTATGTCCAGAAGTGAACGTTTATTGATAATAAATAGTATTCCAAAGAAAGGTATACAGATAAGGATATTTTATCTAATAGGTAGGTATAAGCAGCCTTACGCCTTACCTTGCGTAAGGCTGCTTTTGCCTGGTCGTTAAATCGTGTTTATTGTAGAACACAATCAGATTTTTTGAGTTATACTTATCTATAAACATCAATATTTATAGAAGTTAATGTTTAAGTATACCCTTTCCTTCCACCAACAAATTGCTAGGCCTTTAAATGTGTCGTAAACGAGTATTTTCGTCCACTAACCCATAGTAAACTTGCTCAAAAGACCAAATAAGTAAGAACTTTGAATGTTTTATAAAAAGATGTCTAGGGTTAAATATTGAAATTGATAAGGTTTTTTTTTTATTTTGATTATTTCTCACATGTGCTTTTAGAAGTATTACACATGATACACACTTATTATAAGAGTATCACTGTAAACCTGTTTTTAGCATTAGCTTACTTATAATTAAGATATATTTGTTTTAAGTTTTAGTTAGTAGGTATGGCAGATAACTAATGATCAAGCATTCTGATAAGTTTATACATAACCATTTGTACGAAGTACATAACAACTGTTGTTAAGCATTGTATCTTATTTAAATAAACCTGTTTCAGCTAAGCACGTGCTCATTTATCAAGTTGCATTACACCGCAGCCCGTGTTCTTGTCGAACTGTATAGTTACATTCAATAAATCTACTATAAAACAATGTGTATTGTCTCTAGAAAATATCGCAAATGTATTTTTTGTAATCAGTTGATACACTGTTATTGTTAGTCTGTGGTTGTGTAGTGGCAGTGGTCGTACCGCCGCATCCCCGCGTCTCACCGGCCGTCGCCGTACTTCCATGGCCTCACAGAAACATGTCATTTAAATTGAAAACACTGAGCACTCACCTCTCTCTTCGCCGGCTAACCTCAGCTTTAGAACAATCCAACACTTTGTCTTTCAATATACGATCGATACGCACCGACCCTCAACACCGTAAAAGCAAAGTAAATTACTTTTAATCACCATTCAGCACATAAACGAACACGGCCGACCCGTTTCACAATAGTATTCGCTTCGCGTCTCACACAACCGCATACAGTACACTACACCTTCGACGATAGATCCGGCCAGCGATGCGATTCAATCCTTGGGCAATGTTATAAAATATAAACAAATAACACTGGTGATTTCACAGTAGAAACACAAAATTATCGTAGAGCGTAACGCACGTCAGCGCCGCGTTGAGTCGGCGGACGACCGCGGAACCCGGCTCTGGCAGGCGACGCTACGTGTCCCCCCGATGCGAGGTGTGCGAGAGAGCGAGACGCACCGAGCACTCGGGCGAGAGAGAGTGAGACCCGTGGTTAGTGCGATGAGGCGGCTGCCGCGCCGCCATAAAAATGTGAGAAGGGCGCATTCATACCGAGCGGCGGAGTACGATCGGCGTCGCCACAGACTACGGCTCTCTCGGATTGATCCACCGAGTGAATATGATAATGATTGTTGTAGCGTTTGAGGCGGCATCGGCACAGCCGCTCATTCATTACAATAATTATCCGACAATTAAACATTGCGACGGAGGTCGTTGGCGTTTAGCTGGCTACTCCATTCCTCGCTTCACCGCCGTCGCTGTAATATAAACTAGTTGACCGACTTGATGGTTTTTCTATTGTTTTATTACCCGCTTCCTGCTATTAAAGTTTACAACTTGACCATTGCATTTGCAATTAAAAAATATATGTTTAACTCGCAGATTGCGGCCCTGTCGACGTATTGGTGTATGTTAATGTATTCATGCAGGTGGTTAGATTAGAGTGAGATTAAAAAGCAGTATGTCAATATTTACATTTATTATTAAATGACAGTATCTTATTTCTAAGTATCCATTGTATAATATTGAAGTAGATGATTGAATAAAAACATCCACTTCAATAAATTACAATCACACATACCTACTACTTAGCAATAAATAAATTAGAACATTCTCCGAAGTAAGAAAAATTATATTCGGTAGTACTATTGTCTCGACCAGGTGATCGTGGCGGTGTCGTGAGCTCGGAATACATTAATCACAGCTATAAGACAGGATTATAACTGATTTTGATTTATGTCTTAAAGAATTAGTAGCGATGATTTTATAATGAGACATCACCGTTGCCATCGCACCGGACATTTACTCTAACATTACGTAATAGCTATTCACAGAGACATACTGTCTTTATATTTAAAAAAAACTAAATTGTATTACAGAATTATTTGATTAGTGTATTAACCTAGAGAGATGTTTGGACATTCATAGTAACGACAGTTTTGGCAAAAAAATAACTTTTTAAGCTTAAACTGTTGTAACATTTTTTATTCATGTTCCTTTCTTTGTTGGAGGAATTTTCTCTGAAACATGTTCATTGGATATTATAAATATAATAATGATATGGTCAACTGTACATTAAATAAAAGCTATGCTAAGTAAGGAGACGAGGGAGTACAATTAATTAATAGCTGTAGTGTTAAATGGTAGATATATCAAAGGAAATCTGTACAAGAACTTTTTCAATAATATTTTGACTTTTCTCATTTCTTCTGCATTTGATAGAAGGGACATTTTATTTTTACAAATATATGTGTATGTGTTTAACTGTTACTGACCTCGGCATATTATCTACTTAATTCAAATACTCACGTGATTTTTATTCCGTTCTTTTGGTGATATCCTGATTGGAATCGGAATATCACGAAACTGAGGAACATGAGAGATACTGAGGAATATGATACTAATAAATTATATCCTAAAAATATTAGACCAGTCATCAATTCCGCTATTTTTATTTACTTATAAGCACTAAATCATGATATATTTTTACAATTGTTGATATTATAAAAAAATAAGTGTTTTGTACAGTGCTCTTGGAATAAAAATATCTTTAATTGAATTTAAGAATAACATACAAATTTTGTCTTCAGATAGGTGTATAGAAAGCTAATATTCCGTATCCACATCAAACTTGTTTGAGACATTCAATTTTTTTTAATAACAATTAACAACTAACCAATCTCCTATAATTAATTTGTCCCATTCTCACGTATTTTATGGGATACGCATTTTAAACTCAATATCTACATTATTACAGATAAGAATTTCATCAATTAAAAAAAATTGTTAACGTCTAAGTTATTTGCTTCTTATTTCAAAACAATGTTTAGTTTTGAAATTAGAAGAATCCTAATTCAATTATGTACTTTATTGCAGGACCACCATATGGTGGAAATAGATCATTTGCTTTTGAGAATTGAAGCCTTATTTACTATATATCATATTCAGACCGCGTTTTGCCATGTGGCTACATAAAGACATCGTGTAACGATGGCTAACCTTTTAATAGAAATCATTGGTTACATTATTAACATGTTTTATTCTACCCCGTAAAATCGTACTATATTACAATAATTAATACCAGAATATCGAACAAACTTATCATTTTCATGTGTCATTGTGGCTAAATTAAAAATCTAGTTGGATTGCTTACTGGCTAAACATTTTGATCATAAAATCAAGATTTCAATCTCGCAGACCTTATTTTTGGTAAATGAAATGCATTTCCCTTGAGAAAAGACGATGGCTTAATGATAGTATATTTATCACTAAACAAGTAAACAGGTATCCATATTGAAGAAGCAACTATAATTTTTATAGATACATAATTTTATGTGTGTTTAGTTACATTAAGAAATTCAAAATTAAATTCTAGATTAACTGATGGGATATTTTTTTTAATTCCTGTTCCAGCGGCGTTTTTATCACTGTATCGCTTGACGCCGCAAACTCAAACTCAAAAACATCTTTATTCACATAGACACATTTAAAATATTTTAAATTATGTTCTTATGATGCGTTCTTTTTTTATCTAACACCAGTTCTGGAAGTGGCAACTCTGAAAACGACTGGCAAGCAACTCAAAGGACTCTTTTTTTTTAATAAATGGTTTGGATACAATTATTAATTGCAAAATTTGAGAGCAACAGGCTTGATCCTTTCTACCTGGAAATATTACGGCCGGTATGGTATGGTTTTAGCAATTATTTCTTTCACGGACATGTAAGCAGTCCTTCTTCAAACGAGACGTAAACAAAGCACCCCTAGCAGGGTAGGAAGTGGATTTGGTTGTGCATATCCTTGGCACTGCTTGCGTTAACTGCGTTAATGGACCTAAGGTCCATTAACAGCAGTTAACGCTTGCGATTAGTTTATAATTGAATACCTATTTAATTTTAAATTACCACAAAAAAGCGCATTGTCCTTTCATCAACACCTCGCAAATATAGACAGTTTGTTAACTTGTGAAACAATTCACAATATTCTTCATAATAATAGTCCACCACACTTGAGCACCTCGACACTATATACTTACACGCATTCATGTATACATCGTGGTTCCCATACACTTATAATGTGGCCACATAAGTAACAAGTTATATGCACGTACTTCAACATATGTATGTTTGTATATGTACGTACTACATAAAGAACTTATATAACATATAAACACCAATCTCTGTGTAGCTTAATTATACGACAAACGATTTTGTAAGGAAAAACTGCGTGTAAGTAACTTACTATCCCTTACAGTTGATATCGCGATCTTGTGAATACAGTAAACAATAGTAAATGAGTTCATGATTTTGCATACCAAATATTGGCTACAATTCAATATAAACATACTGCTGCTTTTCACTGATTTATCAACTCATCAAGGATAGTAACTATATCGTTTTGACGAGGGTGCTGGAAGAGCCATGTGGCCAGTCCTGATAGGCGCTAGGACGGCAGAAGTGGCACCTCTGGATAACTCGGTTCGGTTTCCTCTTCAGAAGAATGACCGCCGCTAGTGTAAGATTGGCGATCACTCTTCTCCGACGGTCAGTATCTGAGAACAAATATAACTTTTGTTATTCGATAGTAAATACAATCGTCTACTTCTAATAAAAGAAGACAACAATTATTTTATATATTATTTATTGCAAATTCAATACATCTTACAAACAAAGATTTTAAATGTGAAATAATTAAAGAAGTTTGTAACATGAATATCAAAAAAGAATCTTCAGAGGAACTTCTTAACATTCAAGAGTCGCAAACAGAGTCTTTGAACAGAGTGAACCGATACTTTACATCTATAGGAGGTGAACTTGCTAGTCAAATTCTAAGCCGAATGAACACCACTGAGGATGTTATAGTAAATCGAGAAAAAACTTTAGACGGGCCAGCATCTTCATTATCTTTCACACCAACCGATCCACATGAGATTAGAAATATTGTATACGGACTTAAATCGCATAGTGCTCCGGGATGGGATAGCTTACCAACAATACTACTTAAGCAAAACATCGCAGTGCTTGCACCTCTCATAAGCCACTTGTGTAATTTAAGTCTTGAAACTGGTACTTTCCCTGATTTGTTCAAGAAAACTGTGGTGTGTCCTATATTTAAATCGGGTAAGAAATGTAATCCTACGAACTATAGGCCTATATCCCTCCTATCAACATTATCAAAAATATTGGAAAAAGTGGTTAACAAGAGACTGGTGGGTTTTGCTGAGAAAAATAATCTCTTTGCAAAAAATCAATTTGGTTTTCGTCACGGTAAATCGACGGAAGATGCAGTTCTTGCGCTGACAACATCTATCACCATTTACCTAGACCAAGGTGCCAAATGTGCAGGAGTTTTTCTGGACCTCCAGAAAGCATTTGATACTGTTTCTATACCAATTCTACTTGCCCGTTTGGAAAACGCCGGAATAAGAGGTCTAATGCTGGAGTGGTTCAGAGACTATCTGTCAGGGAGGGTGCAAAAAGTACGAATAAATAACCACCATAGTGACGATGCAGCATGTGCGGGCTACGGGGTTCCACAAGGGAGCACACTGGGACCAACCCTATTCCTAATATATATAAACAATTTGTGCAATGTGGCCGTACCCGGCATGGATGTATATATGTTTGCTGATGATACCGTACTACTTTTCCACGCAAAAACTTGGGAACTGGTTTTTGAGATGGCCGAAAATGGCTTGGCGAAGATCACAGAATGGTTGGAAAATAGCCTCTTGTCTCTAAACATAAGCAAAACTAAATACATCTGTTTTAGCAAGACCACCGCGGGTTGTCCTCCGCAGCAGACCCATCTTAAAATACATACGTTTCCTTGCAATCGTGTAATGATTCCAGTTAATTGCAGCTGTGATGTACTATCACGAGTTAACACTATAAAATATCTTGGAGTGGCTATCGATGAAAAACTTTCTTGGAGCTCTCATATATCATCCCTAGTGGCCAGAATTAGAAAAATGATTTATGTTTTTAAAAATCTTCGTCCAGTGGCTGATCAAAATCTCCTAATACAAACATACCGGGGACTATGTGAGTGTATTATTAGATACTGTATATGTGCTTGGGGCAGTGCGGGAAAAACATATCTCATCGCCGCTGAAAGAGCACAACGTGCAGTATTAAAAGTCCTATTGTACCTGCATTTTAGACATCCGACCATTCTCGTTTATAAAAAGGCCAACGTATTATCTATCAGAAAGCTGTACATATCTGAAATACTTAGAAGATATCATAATAGAACAGCGCTGATGCAAATACCTGGTCCGTCCAAACGAGTATGCCGCTATCCAGTCCCCCGCGTCAAAACTACGTTTGCCCAAAAACATTACAGGGTTATAGCTCCCCGTGTTTACAACATTCTGGACAAAAAATACAAAATAAGAAAATTAAACAGAAGCCAATTAAAAAAATGTATATTGGAATGGCTGCAAGAACTGGACTATGATGATGTAGAACAAATAATTAAAGGGTGAACAAGTAGTGAAATACCACATGCCAATATTTGACAAAAACTGTGATACAACACAAAACACACAATACACTAACACTACACAAAACACATACACTACACTACACAATAGATACGAGTAGGTATATGAATAAGATGTAAATTTTTGTTTTCTTTTTAATTAATTTTGTCGTTTTTATTCATATTTAATTTTAGTTATTTAAATTTTTTGTTATTGTATTCTCAAAGGCATAAAGACTGTGATCTTAAACAAGGGGAACAAACTGGCTCCTGCGATACAGTATATACTAGTGTAGGAGTCAGGGATTTCTTTAACTGTATGTGTCATATTTGTGTCAATAAAATATTTTTAATTTAATTTAATTTAAATATTTTCCAGATGGAAGTTTGTGGTTCTTTCACACAAACACAATTGAAGAGTCTTTTTTTAAAATAATGAATTTTATTCAGCACTTATGACACATAATTATGACACATATTATACATATATCTTATACATACATAATTTTCTAGACATGAAAGGATTCTATGGTTAGTTAATTTCGAAATTTAACTGCCATAGAAGCCTCAATTGGATTTTATATGTCCAACTATATAAGTAGTAATAGCCTCGTGGATAACTACATATGCCCGTCAGATAAACCCTAGTAGTAATATCATAAAGAAGGGTTTTATTAGGCTTAGGCTATAATTTATGTAAATGTCCCATGAGAATAGGAGTTAAGCGTGAGAATCCTAGTATCAAATATAAACATATGTTGACCCACTTACGTATGGAGTTAGCAAAGGGCATACTTGACAGCTGACAACTTCGTGAACGAGTCATTAAGATATAAGAACGGGTTAAGACTTAATCGTATATTTACAACTGTTCAATTTATTTTATATTAGCCAGCTTTGCAGGGCTGTAATGCTAATGTATTATACATATAAACCATCCTCTTCCAGTCACTCTATCGATTAAAAAAACCGCATCAAATCCGTTTGTTGCGTAGTTTTAAAGATTTAAGCATACATAGGTACAGGCAGACAGCGGGCAGCGACTTTGTTTTATATTATGTATTGATATTGATCCGCAGTATAAGTTTCATCTTTACTAGCGCGAAACCTTTTTTTTTCTTTCTTAAACCAAAAAAACATTTTAAATTCTTCATTGTGCCATGGATTTATGACAATCTGGCCGGCTACTTGGGTTCCCTTTAGGAGATTCCTTTAATTTGTTCCCGCAAAAGAAACATACAGACAAAAAAAAGCCTATAATATACAGATTTTTAAATAAGTTACGTACATACTTTAGATGTTATTTTTGACTTTAAAAAATCGACAAGACTTGAACAATAATAATTATCAAAAATATCTGTCATCGTATTTCTTTTCATCAATTTGTCAGTAGTTGTTCGTTGGAAACATGTCAAAATTCTTTGGCAAATCTTCATTTTATGTAATTGTTTTACAGTAAAATATTACGTGTGTTAGAGTTACACACGTAATATTTTACTGTAAAACAATTGTATAATTATAATTTGTATGATATTTTATTGAACCCATTTGTATCGCTAATTTCACAATAAATAAATAAATATTAGCCAGATATAAATTAATTACTTTTATAAACAATCAATTTGAGAATATGCCAACGAAAACTAATTTGGCGCCATGACACTGGTATATAACGTATAAGCATTGGAATGACCAACATAAAAATTTAAACAAACTGAAAACTTTTCCGTCGGTTTAAATGAAAAGTTACTCAATACTCAATTGTTTATTGCATTCCATAATGTAAAGTACAGGTGGTTTGTTTAAAATTATTGAAACAATTATGGACCCTGTCAGGGCACAGCAACATAGTTCAGTAGGAGAGAGGAAGACGGTTTATTCTCATTTAGTTATTACATTAGATTATCGATTTTTGGTTATATAAATATAGAATATTAGATTGTACTGTATTATGTTTATGTAATTATTATTTTAGATTATTTATTATTTTAGATTACATATTTTATATTATAGAGTATTTATGACAATTTTATATTTTTTTATTTATTTATATAGGCTCATATTTATTTATTATGTAGATATATTTGATTAAATAGGTAATGAATTAATTATGGAAAATTATTAGATTTATTTTTATTTCTGTCAACTTTTTTTTTTTTTTTTTTTTCATTTTAATAGGCTCATATTTATTTATTATGTAGATATATGTGATTGAATAGGTAATGAATTAATGATGGAAAATTATTAGATTAATTTTTATTAGATATGAAAAAAAAAGATTAAAATATTTTAATTTGTAATTAATTTGTCATCGAAATATTCATTTATTGTGTAGTAGCATTTAGCTATTAAAAAGTGTTTTAATTTGTTAATAAATTTGTTGTTATCACTTTCGTCTTTAATATCTTTTGGTAATTTATTATAGATTTTTACAGTCATAACTAGAGGGCTGGACGAATGAATCTGAAATTTAGAAATTGGTAGTTTGAGTCTATTTTTGTGTCGTAGTGTATATTTTGTTTGTGTTTCTCCACGAGTGTTATAAAATTCTGGGTGTTTTCTGACAAATTTGCTTATTTCGAAAATATAAATGCAGGTAAGGGTAAGTATTTTGTGTTTTAGAAATTGGGGTTTACAGTTCGTATCCGGTTGGTTTACCGATAATTTATCTCAGATGATAACCTTCAATAGGAAATACTGCGACTTTGGTATGGAATTGATAAGTCATTTTTCAATCCTCAGATAACAATTATTGGAGAAATATTCAAAATTTTGGCAAATTTTGTATGGACAGTCTTTAAAAAATCAAAATAAAATGATTATTTTTATGTGCTTATTGAAAATTAACTCTCATACTAATAATATTAAGGTTTGAGTGTGTTTGTATTTTTGTTAGTGATAAACTCAAACAACAAGACCAATTTCAAGGATTCTTTCACTATTAGAAAGATTATTTATCCAAGAGTAAAATAGGCCATATTTAATTATGATGTTCTCGTGGCAATAGGGTTGAAACATTTTATTATTAGGATTACGAAACATTGCGATCTTCCCAAAATTATAACGCATATCACGCTCCCTTCTAGCGTGCTAGCAACCGAGCTAGCAACTAGTGACGTGAATTTTGTTTTTCTTTTTTTTTTTTTTGGTTCAAAAAGGCAAATTTCGCTAGGAGATAACTGCAATTACGAGCAACAACAGTAACTATTTTTGTTTTAGAAACAGATTTGCGGGTGATACTGCTAATTAGTAAATAATAATTTATTTATAATCATTTTTTCAAACTCAAAACCAGCAATAGGTATCGCCTAGCCAATGCTAACGTGGACTTTTTAGGCAGCGCATGTTAGGGAACTTATCATTTTGTGCATAATATACTAGTTTCTCGCACGCGGTTTCACCCGTTCCCGTGGGAATGACATAATTATATATAACCTATGTTACTCAGGGGTAATGTAGCATTCTAATGGTGAAAGAATTATCGTAGTTTTTGTAATCGTATCAAAAATACATTTTTTTTTCTTTATAATCTATCTATATATATAAAAATGAATCCCTATTTCCCTTGGTCACGGCATCACGCGTGAACGGCGGGGTCGATTTCGCTAATTCTTTTTTGTTGTGTTTGTTATTGTCAGGAGAAGGTTCTTATGAAAGAAAAAAATAAGAAAATTACTTTACCACATATCGAATTTTATAATGTAACCTTAGTATTTATGACAATATAAACTTTTTTATTGAAATTTTATGGCGTTTGACATAACTTTGACAGAATGCGTGCTGCTCTTAGTGCATTTTGGTTAGTTCAGTGCTATCACACCTAATATTAAAAGTTCAATTTGATTTAGAGTTTTAGTTAAGACAGGACAGCGTCTTTCGGGTCAGCTAGTATTAGTATAGAAGTATAGATTAATAGTATGCTGTTTATTATCTTGAGTGTTCTGTTGAATTAAATGCATACTTTCTTACTAATCATTTAATCATAGACAGCCACTGCTGAACATAGGCCTCCCTCATCGTTTTCCAGCTGGAACGGCCTGAGACCTTTATTAAGTCGTCCTATGCCGCGCTTGCCAGTTCGTAGTTCTCCACTGGAAAACCTTTCTACCCCATCGACATTCTTCGAGCTATGTGACCTGGCCATTGCCACTTCAGCTGGTTAATCTATAGTTCAGCAAACTTCGTTTTTCTGTGGACCTCTTCTATATAATACGATCCCGCAGGGAAATGTTCTTTCCTAGCTGCTGACTTTGAATTTCACAGTGAGAGACATGTCTTTATGTCCATACTGGTAATATAGAATGATTGAAGACATTCGTCAATGCAATGTTTTTTTTTAAACGGACATATGTAGTTTAGACGGACATATGTAGCCCCAAGGCTTTTGCTACTTCACCGGGCACAAAGACGAGCTCCAGCCTAGATAGATGGTTTAAAAACCACAATCTAAGCAACCTGAAGAGAGCGTCCTCTATGGGACTTGGACCTCTCAGGGCGGTCGCTGACGTGGTGATTGAGGGATTATGGCTTTTAATTTTTTCTAGGGGAGTTTAGTGCAACTGTAGTCTTTGCAAGGCACAGAGGTATTTTGGATGAGAAGACCTCTCGAAGTTTTATGTACGCTGTCCAGCCAAGTCTGTTTTGACAATTATTCTCTTTCTCAAAGTTGGATCATTTGATCTAGGTATACGTACTAGTTCTAATACTTCAATATCTTTATATATAAATGTAAACACTCACTTTCTAAAATTGTCGTCCCGTTCCGAATCAGCGTAGGGCGTCCAGGGAGCAGCGGTGGCTTCACCGTCTTCACGGTCGCCATTGTTACTCGTGGCTGAATGTACAAACAAACACGTTAATTACAACTAAGCGATTGTATTATAGTATAGGTATAGTCATTCTGAATGAATTGTGGCCACGACGACGGACAATCTAAGGATGTTGAACATCTACGCAGGATATATTATAGTGCACAAGTGGGTGCACCACCAACACAGGCGCACCAAGCTCTTACTCCCAATGATGGTAAAAGAGATAGATACGTCATGCGTGTTTTGTTAAGACAGGACAGCATGAAAATTAGCGTGTGTAAAAACGAAACAGACATACGTACAAGTATGCCAATTAGCTTAGTTTCATGGTGCAATCTTGGGTTAAGTGTGTCGTGTTAAAGAGACGTGTGTACTGACCGGCTGCCGGGTGCTCGTGCGCGGAGACGGGCGTGATGGACAGGTGCGGGCGCTCGGCGCACAGCTCGGGCTCGGGCGCGGGCGGCGAGGGACTGTCCAGCGAGATCACGGCGCCGCCCGGCGACCGGTACCCGCTCGACGACACCGCCTCCGCCGCTGGAGGGAGGATACTTCAAGTTACGGTACGACGTACATCGTCTACTGCTGAACGAGGGCCGCCTCCCGAAGGAGGGCTTTTGCCATAGTCACTACGCTTGGCGGGCGGGTTGGTGACCGCAGTATTATATTGTAACACATAAGGAAACGCTGCTGCCCGTTCCCGTGTATACGACTGACATAGATGATGTTATAACAATCGGGACCAACGGCTTAACGTGATTTCCGAGGCACGACACAGCTATTAGTTATAAATGTATAATATAAATTGTGATAACTAACGTAACTGACCGCTCGACGAGGAGTAGTCGTCGCTCTTGATGCTGGACTCTGACACGGGCGGCGTGGCCTTGGGGGCCGGGACCTTGCGCTTGAGGGGCAACTCATCATCCGAGTCTGAAGTAAGGTCCACGCACACGTCGGCTGCCTTAGGGGCACGAGTCTCGCCTACTGCCGCCCGTTTACCACCGCCATCAACTGGGATTACTTCTGTTGAAGGAAATTGTTTTATTTTAGTACATTTTTTAAAGTAATTTTTTTTTAATATTTCTAGCCCAGATTTGCAATCTACTAGTATTCTTGTTAGCCCCTCGTGCTAAGTGGGTTCACGTCGGCAGTGCAATGGGTGGGGTTCAAACCGGCGACCACAAGATCACAAGTCCGACGCCCTAGCCTAGCCCTAACCGGCTACGGCCGCTTTTTTGTAACTAATATTTTTAATTTAACTGATAAATTTAAAATATTAGTTACAAGAACTGCTTTTATTATGGGTGTGGGTTATGCATGTCCCAGACATAGAATTGGGCTACGATAGACCTTCTATCGTCAGAGATAACTGAATCTCGTAAACAATATTTTTCTCAGATATTTACCATCAATGTTTTGGTCATGCTAGAAACATTTTTTGGCTATACTATGAAAATGAACTTGCGTCTATCGGACAACAGCCAAAATTAATATTTTATTTAATTATTGTGTTTATTAGCATTACACAATATCAGCTAGGGAACATTTTATTTATTTAATTTTTTTTTTTTAAAGATTAGAAGAGTTGTGCAGTTTACTAGTAATCTTTTAAACCCCTCATGCTAAGATACAATGCTTGTGTCACGAGTGGGTTCACGTCGGTAGTGCAATGGGTGGTATTCTAACCGGCGCCCACAAGTCAGACGCCTTTGGGCTACTGTCGCTTAGATTTCAATCCTTACTAATATTATAGATACGAAAGTAACTGTGTCCGTCTGCCGACCTTTCACACCAAAACTACTAAACCGATTTAAAAGAAATTTGGTACATAGATAGTTTATAACCTGAGAAAGTACATAGGCTACTTCACAGCGAAAAAGGTTGTAGGGAGTTGAAAGGGGGGGGGGGAAGTAGATTGTATGGAAGTATCTGCTACTTTGGGCTCAGCTAGTTCAACATGAGCTCATCATACCGAGATCGTCCGAGATGAGCGTGACGGGCTCGGCGGCGGGCGCGGCCTACCTCTTGGAAGTAGCTGCTAGTTCAACATGAGCTCATCATACCGAGATCGTCCGAGATGAGCGTGACGGGCTCGGCGGCGGGCGCGGCCTACCTCTTGGAAGTAGCTGCTAGTTCAACATGAGCTCATCATACCGAGATCGTCCGAGATGAGCGTGACGGGCTCGGCGGCGGGCGCGGCCTACCTCTTGGAAGTAGCTGCTAGTTCAACATGAGCTCATCATACCGAGATCGTCCGAGATGAGCGTGACGGGCTCGGCGGCGGGCGCGGCCTACCTCTTGGAAGTAGCTGCTAGTTCAACATGAGCTCATCATACCGAGATCGTCCGAGATGAGCGTGACGGGCTCGGCGGCGGGCGCGGCCTACCTCTTGGAAGTAGCTGCTAGTTCAACATGAGCTCATCATACCGAGATCGTCCGAGATGAGCGTGACGGGCTCGGCGGCGGGCGCGGCCTACCTCTTGGAAGTAGCTGCTAGTTCAACATGAGCTCATCATACCGAGATCGTCCGAGATGAGCGTGACGGGCTCGGCGGCGGGCGCGGCCTACCTCTTGGAAGTAGCTGCTAGTTCAACATGAGCTCATCATACCGAGATCGTCCGAGATGAGCGTGACGGGCTCGGCGGCGGGCGCGGCCTACCTCTTGGAAGTAGCTGCTAGTTCAACATGAGCTCATCATACCGAGATCGTCCGAGATGAGCGTGACGGGCTCGGCGGCGGGCGCGGCCTGCGGCGCGGCGCGCGCGGGCGGCGCGTGCGCGGACCAGTTGCCGTCCGCGTGCAGCTGGATCTCGTTGCAGTCGCCCGACAGCCGGCCGGACGTCAGCACCTCTTGGAAGTAGCTGCCAACCACAATTTATATTAGTTAGGTCGTAGATTAGTCAAATTGAAAGTCTATACTAAACTAATATTTTATGTTTTATACAGAAAATAATAGATTGTTTGTATTGAATAGGTTCCGGAACTACTGGACCTATTTCAAAAAATCTTATACCATTAGACAATTAATTATATTCCCCAGGAATATAATTAATTGTCCTATGGGTCTTATTTAATCATGAAGTTCAGTACCTAAGTCAGAAAAAAAGCTACGCGGGAAGCTAGTATAGTCTATTTAATGGACGGACATAAGTAATTAGCCACGGGCCTTTTTACTACTTCACCGGGCATAAAAACATACAGAGCTAATTTATAATTTTTTAACTATGCAATAATATTGAAGTTCTTTATTGCATAGTTTAAAAACTATAAATTGAGCAACCTGCAAAAGATATGACGTTTGAACTTAGGTTTAGAGCGATCGCTGGCGGGAGGATTGCATTTAGGAGAATTTTGTGCAACTATCGCTAAACATCACCTATCAGTGTAATAACGTGCAAGAAATGTCCTCTACATATGGGCTTCATCATCATCATCAACAGCCCGAATAACGTCCATTGCAGAACAGTGGCCATATATTTGCCATAGCCACTACGCTTGGCAGGCAGGTTGGTGACCGCAGTATTAAGTTATAAAACACAAGGAAACGCTGCTACCCTTTCCTTGATATACGATTATCATAGATGATGTTATAATAATCGGGACCAACGACTTAACGTGCTTTCCAAGGCACGGAGGGTAATTCCTCAACCAACCAGACCCAGAAAGAAATCTTAGAATTTACACATAGATTTCTTGTCCGGCGTGGGAATTGAACGACCTCCGAGATTTAAAGCGAGCCAAATACCGCTACGCTACGGAGATTGTCCATATGTGCTTATAACAGCTTAAAGCTGGCATACGAAAAAATACATAAACATACACTCTTAACTCACCCATCAACTACCAGGGAATCATACGGCGCAGGCCGGTCACACACAGGACACAACCACGTGGGTTTTCTCTCATTCATCTGCAGGAACAGCGACGCGTCGAAGCACTGCAGGTGTGGACACGCGGCCGGCCGACACGGACACGACATGCGCATCTTGCCGAGAGGACACATGAGGGACACGCGGAGGGAGGTGGTAGCGATCTCACTGTCGTAGTCCTCTGATAGCTTCTCTTTGACTGTGGAAGAATATTTATGTTATTTTATTGTTAACTTAACATATCGACTGTGAACCGGCAATATGTCCTATCTCCAAATTTAAGCAAAATCACTTTTTAATGGCATTTTATACTATTTCCTGTCCTTCACCGTTGCAAAATATAATATCTAAAAAAAATATTAAATTTACCGTCAAAATCTAATTCATTCAATTCGTCTTATCTGCGTTCCCGCTTAAACTGCGAGCAATTTGTCCTTTCTCGTCACACTTGTACCGACATGAACACGACTTCGCGCGCACTTTAAAAAATTGTCATTATTACTAATTTTACGTAGTGTATTGTGGTTTTAAGTTATAATAACAAAATATTGGTGTCATCCGGGAAATAAAATGGTAAGTACTTATTAGAATTTCACTTTAAATGTAAATTTTTAAACACAATTAATTTGAATTCGAAGGTAGGACAAAATGAATTACATGTTTTAAGCTCTTATTGTGGGTGTCGGTTTGAAAATTAAAGCAAGATAGTACTCTTTGTTTTAAGTGCCCAACAAATTGTAAATAACGTTAAGTTTATTTCAAAATGGTAGGTATGTTAAAAACATTTTTTTATGTTATTATGTGATATAAAGAATAAATTTTATTAAAATTCGCCACACAACAGACAGTCCTTGTTATAGTGTTAGCTGGAGATTCTTGCTATACCGATAGCTTGGCGAGTACTAAATCTAGCGAGGTAAGCACAATTAAGAATTATAATTTAAGTAAGGAATTCTCATATTTCGATATTTAGTCATTTATTTTATTATTTTCAGAATGTTAAAGACTACGTGACAATGACTGTTCCCCAGACACAACAGACACTCCCAGTCTTAATGTTAACGAGAGATTCTTGCTACACTGATGATGTTTTTCTAAAATCATTTCATATGGAAGAACTTTATGTTCCATCCACAGATTTAAAAGTCCATCTAGTGGGCCTCCTCTAGAAAAATAAGTTATACCATTACAACAGGAGTTAGCGTATGGCACTACGTCTAAAAGTGTAAGGGAACAAAAAATTTGTTTGGGATAGACTATAAATGATTCTCACGACCCAAACTCTCCAACAAATATGTATGACCAGGAATTTCCGGAGTCTCCATCCATTCTCAGAGATAATGAATCTGACATACCTAACTTACCAACCCAAGAAATTTTAGACTCTTCTATTTTCATTCAGAGAATCTAAACTGTAAATCTTCATTCATATTATGATCCAAATAATCGCAATATGAATGAAGGACGAAAAAGATGAAAGAAGGCTGACCTTAGCCAGTGGAAGAGGAATGTCAATAAAAAATACGTATGGAAGGAATGCCGTACTTCGGGTTAAGAAAATCTGGATCTTTGGTTATTTAGGATACTCTAAGAAATGAACGCAAAATTAAACCGACTTGCGTGAGTACTGTCTGTATTCACTCAAAGAAACGAAATTGACAATATTTTACAGAAAAACAGAGAGCTCTAAAAAGAGTCGCAAAAAGTTTAGTGAAGTTATGAGCACAAAAAATATTTAATTATTTAACGCTTAAAAAGATAAATACAATCTATGCTCTAGCTACGAAGCAGGAAATCCACAGGAAGAGTCTTGGAAAAAACACCTAGAAAGGAAAGAGACAGCTAGAAACGAAGAACGGAAAAACATAGAAAAAGCAAAGAGAGAGGAAATAATATTTAATATTATTTCGTGCCAATGCTTTCTATTACAAAACAAAACGAAGTTAAAAACAATCACGTAGTGGCATCAACTTTTTTTTCATGTTTGATTGATTATTTGGAAAAAAATGCTTATCTGCAGAAAAAAAGCCAATTATAATATTTTTTTATGGGTGCACAGCCCAAAATCAAAATAATGTGATAGCAAATGCACTGCTAAATTTTAGTTTGCTTCATGAAGTTTTGATATATCAGAAATATCTTGAAGTACCCAAATGGAGGTTGACTCGGTTCATGCATGTATCAAAAGAAAATTAAAAAATAAAGAAATTAAACTCCCTAGTGACTATGAATCTATTACTAGAGAAGCACGTGAAAAGCAAACTCCATACGAAGCCATAGACCTAACTTTCGACTTTTTTCGTGACTATTTAAATCCTTTGCGATATAATACTATAAGACCTGGTCGGGGAAAAAATGATCCAACAGTAACCGATATAAAAGTGATAAGCCCTCGGGAAAAATTAAAGTAAAACTTGATTTTACTTGAACTTATCTAATGGATTTACCACAAAGACAAAAACGAATTGATTCCGTAAAATCTTATCCACCATTATTCAAAGAACGATGTCGTATCTATAAAGCCAAGTGGTTACACCTGCAAGAGCTGAAATCGATAATACCTAGGGACTGTCATTATTTTTATGATAATTTACCTTGCAAAGACTAAAAAAATTACATTCTTTCAATTTTACCAAAGTTTATTTTTATTTTATAATTTTCATTTTTATTATTACTTTTATTATAAAAGATATTACTTTTGTCGCAATGTGAAATTTATCCTATCTTGAATATTCAAAATTATATTTTTAACTTAGGACATTTTCTACCAAGCAAAGTATCCTAACTTGGTACTACAGCTGATGCATAAAGTCATATCTCGATTTTCTAATTAAAATTGTTCTTATAGAAGACTGTTCACATAATCTTCTAATAAATAATCGTATTTTACACCAACTATATTTTTGTTTCTTTTATAACACTGCAAATATATGAATAAACTTGATTTTTCTTCGTCCTGAAAAGTTGTCAAAATTCAGATAGGAGATGTTGCCGGTTCACAGTCGATATACAGTGTGTGTCGGGAATCAACCGACATCTACGCACGGGGCGAGATGCGCCGCCCGCCTTCTTCTCGGCTACCATCGCGCCACCTTCGGGCATCATCGGCGAGCCGCGAACTTACGGTCGCAACCCCGCACCGGACTTTCACTTGCCCTACAAGCTCCAAAGACGCAACAGACCCTCAAAACTTTATTTGGAGGTCCCGGGAACCGTAGTAAATTTTTTTTTTTAGTTGGCCCCTACGACAAGCCCTACAGGTCTAGACAGTGTGAAATTGTAATGGTTTCTTTGCCGCGTCAGCACGTTTTATTCTTAGTTGTAGTATTCATAACCAGCCCGTATAACGTCCACAACTGAACAGTCCGATATAACGTCCAAAGCCGTGCCATAGTTACCACGATTGGCCGAAGGGTTGATGACCACAGTATTATGTTTTAATATAGGGAAACGCTGCTGCCCGTTCCATCGCGTACGATTGTTAAAGATGATGTTATGACAATCGGGACAATGGCTTTACGTAGGTGCTTGAAACGAGGCATGGAGGGTAGTCTCAAAACCAACCAGACCAGCTATTGTATACTATTATTTCAAATGTAAACTGATATTTTATTGCCTATAAAGAAAAACAAATTCAAACTCTGAGCTACTAAGCAGTTTTTGGCGGAATAATCCAGTGTGCGCCTTATCTCTGTTGTTAAGCAATTTACAGAAGGACTTGATATTTTGCTCATTAAATGTTTATTCGCCGCGTATACAGATTCTGTCTTCAAATTCATCTTTCGCTTATGCAATGCCTTAAATATATTTTTTCTAGTTTCACTACGTTGAGTGCCATAAATTATTTTGTCATTTACATAAGAAAATGAGCAGTAATATCCTAAAACATGTAAACTTACTAATCTTGTGTGGTTTCCGGCCTAGATAGACCACCCCATATATTCCTATGAGTGTCGTAAGATGCGACTAAAAGACATAATTATTATGTGATGATTGGGCATGAACTATCTATCAGAATCTAAAATCTCCCATCTCACTGCAAATATGCATGCCAAGTGTTGTGATTATGGCAATATACTTCAGCGACCCTGGCTTGCCAATGTCTGTTAAGGAGGCCCATGTTCAGCAGTGGACGTAAACAGGCTAATAAAGAAGTAAAAGAAATGTAAAACTTTATTTCAAAATTGTGATTAATAAAATTCGACCACCGACAGGATTCGAACCTGTATCTTAGGTAAAGCCCCTAATGCCTTAACCAATTAGGCTACGGAGGAACACAGTCGGTCATCGAAATTTATTAATTTCTTTATAACACATCTCTAATGGGGACGTTAGTGCCATCTATCGGTTATGATCCGCATTACTTCGACAAATATCTCCAAAGTTACATTTGGTTTCCTTAGAGACGTGTTACAAAGAGATTAATAAATTTCGATGACCAACTGTGGTTCCACCGTAGCCTAATTAGTTAAGGCATTAGGAGCTTTACCTAAGATGCTGGTTCGAATCCTGTCGGTGGTCGAATTTTATTAACCTCAATTTTGAAATATAGCATAAGGTAAACTTTTCCATAAAGTGTTCAAAACATTTAAAAATGTAAAACTTACTTAATGATCTCGTATAATCCGGGTTCTTAGTGCCCTTATTCTTCAGTCTCTGCAGTAGCTCCGCTGACGTGAGCTTCCGTACCATGAACACGCTCAGCACGTAGGCCCTGGTGAAGTCTGCTGCCCACGTCACGTGTATCGTGTTGGCTACGGTGGGGGACAGCTTCACAAGGGATGAGATGTTGACCGGTCTGGGTGGCCTCTTTGGTTCTGGTGTGGGCTTGTTTGTTGGTATTGGGTTCTGTTGGGTGAATGTAGTTTTAAAATAACAGTATTTGCAGAATTAGGTTTTATTTTTACATAAATTATTATATATAATATAAATATTTTGGGTCTGATTGATTAAAAGACACCCTTCCATGTATCTGTTTATTAGAATCATATAGGTACCAGAAAACCAGGCATTTCTATTATGAATTATAGTATAATGTAAAAAAAAAATGGAAAATCCAAAAGTGCACGACTCATAATGCTCATTCGTTCGACGAAAAGAAGAAAATATTCATAAATATATATTCCTTATAACTGGTTAAAATAAGAAAAATATTTACTAATATATATATAGGTATATAAGCACTTGTGTATTATTTGTTAATTTTAGTTTTTCGTTAATAACAATAATTCAACGACGCTAAATAAGATAGCCATTTTCAATACCAATCTCCACATAACAGATCTAAAGTTAATTAAAAAAAAAAAATATTAGATTAATTAATTTTTACGCCAGCTATCGTGTTTCAAACGAAAAAAGTGTTAATTGACGGATTTTTTTTTTCTTTTTCTATTTTTTTTTCCGGTTCTGTTATCTTAATTAAATTTTTACTAGTGACAGAATTATTTTTTATTAATTTATCTATAAAATGGTGCGCAGATTGAGGAGATTACGTGGAATACCAATCGAGAAATTAATGAAATAGTCGCGGAACCGAGGCAAAACGAATTTTTCGGTAGTAGAGCACGCTCTAATGCTTCGCATTATGAGTCGTGCAAAATCTAAATTTCTAGAGTTTTAACTCTAAGTATCGTATTTTTGATGAGTATTTGTTAATAGATTATAGGTTACAAAAGGAGTTGGTAGCAATATAAATTTTCATAAATAGTGTAACATTAATCTTTAGTATTTCCAAAAGTTTACTTACTGGCAGTGGACACATTTTGTTATTAACTTTGACATTAACACTAGGCGGAAAGTGGTCTTCTTGTTCACACGACGTCTCTAGCAGACAAAACCGAAGTTGTGCCTGTTGACAACATACACATATAATTATTGGTGATGAACAACTTAATATCTATAAACTAAGTGTTATGGCGCAATTAGGTGCGGCCTATGTCCAACAGTGGACTGAGGTTGATAGATAGGTTAATACATTTATGGAATACATTACCTGTATAACATAGTCGAGTTTATTACTGGCTCCTACAATGTCTTTCCCTGAGGCTATCTCCGTGGCTTGTTGGGGTGTGAGGTGGAAGATGTATGTGCCTTCCTGCATCCGCCCCGGCTGCATCGGCATCATTGTGGAGGGTTTCATCAGTTCTGCTAGCACGTCGTAGAAGGGAAGTCTGGTGGAGAGAATTTTGCATCATTATATCATACTAGCAGCCTAACGACTAAAGATACCGATCAGCGAAAATATTAACAGTAATTGACTCATACAACGCCTCGGCGAATATATCCTCAGGAAATTGGTCTCTTGTGTTTTTGTTTCTTTTTATTTAGTTATAACAAAACATTCAGTGCTGTAGATATCTTTCGCTACTCTAGATCATCTTTCAAGGTGAAAGTTATAAAGGCAATAAAAAATAAACAACTCCGCCAAACCTTAAAAACATAAATTGAAGTATTAAGGTTTTTTTTTCTTCTGTATAATTTATTTTTTAGTAAATTCATTCATTAATTTGTGATATATAATTCTAAGTTATAGAGGGAAACCTATTATTGGCCATACCATTTGAATTATACCCTAGTTGTTAAACCTATTGTACACGCTGTTGGTTTTCATAAATAAATAAATAAATTTTATCATTCTTAAACTTGGCAAACTTTAAGAATTATAGCCAACTGTTTGGCAGTTCATATTGTACGTAGTTATTATGACATATGTAAAGTACCTATGTTACGTGTATGTATCGGTCATAACATAATAATAGACCATATGAAAATAGGACAACTATCACCTAACTGCGGAAAATAATCAGTAAAAAAAGATAATACAATTAAGCAATTTACTTGGGGCTTTGACAAGACTAACGCACTTATGTTTTTACGTGATGTGAAGCTTTGACATGTTTTAGCCATATCTTGATCTTCAATTATGATAATGGCTAAAATACACTCGTTTAAGAGTTATTAATTTGTAACAAAACAAACACTTACTTCTTAAACTTAACATCAGGGTGTACAGGGAAGGGCGGCAGTGACGCAGTGGGCGAGGGCGAAGGCATCGGAGCCAGCGCAGGTCCCCCGGAGCCGCCGTACCCGTGGTACATGCCGCTCGCGTACATCGGGTTCTGCCGCGCCTGTCAACGTGATTCTGTCCCATTTTGTTTTCCATTTGCACTGCACGGTACAGTACAGGCGGACTATATTGTGCAACTACTATAATCAAACTATTTGTGCTTTTGAGTAACTACGTTTGATGCAAGCATACAATTTTATACACTCAAAGGTTTAATATAGGCCATATTTAAGATTTCTGTTTTTAACAAAATGAAGTGCATTTTTTTATTCTCTCGCAAATATTCTAGATTTTTTAAAGTTGAAGTTAATTGATTAATTAAATAGCTATGTTAAGCACACCAAAATTTATCAAATTTCAGCCTAAATAAAACCTACAAGTTGTAATCACAATTTTTTTTAATTGTAAAATTACAAAATTGCTTTACATTCCAGAGATTTTACCATTAACCAGTTTACATATTCAAACAAAGGCAGCCAAATAACTACAGTTCAATACACATGCTTGACATTTCATATGATCAATGCAGATTTTACAGATTTACCACTATTATAATAGCATACATATATGTATACTAGCTTCCCGCGCGCGGTTTCACCTGCGTAACTCCCGTTCCCGTAGAAACTTTATAATAAAATATAGCTTATATATATTTTATTATATATAAGCTATATTTTATAAAAAGCCTTCCTTGATAATGGGCTATCAAACACTGAAATAATTTTTCAAATCGGACCAGTAGTTGCTGAGATAAGCGCGTTCAAACAAACAAACTCTGTAGCTTTATAATATTAGTATAGATTTATACAGGTAGTATTGTGTTGTTATTTTATTAAATTAAGACATTTATTAGCCAACAATGGGTGAATTTTATTTTTATTAAGACAACTCCCGCACTAGGGAAATAAATCCCTGTGTCGCGGGGGACTTTACAAACATTCATTTCACGGACACAAAGAACATCCAGACTCAGAACAACTATTTGTGGTTCACACAAATAGTTGTTAAGCAACTTCCGTAACCACTGAGCCACCGGTGCAGTCAAATTATTAATTAAAAAAATTAAAATTTATTAATTAAACAAAGTTAATTTAAAAGCGAAAATATGTTTTGACTACATATTTACAAATACCTTTAATAGGTTTACATGAATAAAAACTTTTTTAATTTAATTTAATTTATTTTATGGTATGGCCAACTGTCCAACCAGTCTATCGCGATCAACTGGTCGATCCCGGCAGCTATTACAGTTGATCATCATAAGTAATAAAAATTTATATATAAGTCCATTTGACTACAAATATGTGCCACAGACACACAAAGTTATTGTTTGTTGTATAATGATTTGAAAAAATACCTATTAAGAATTCGTGGACTTATACAAAACTGATTCAATGTTATAAGGTAAGCCATTTTTTTTTTAAATGTTTACTAGCCAAATTTTGCACTCTACTAGTATTCTTGTTAACCCCTCGTGCTAAGCTAAAATGCTTGTGCCACGAGTGGGTTCACGTCGGTAGTGCAATGGGTGGGGTTCGAACCTGCGACCTCAGGATCACAAGTCCAACGCCCTAGCCATTGGGCTACGGCCGCTTCAATTGATCAATTGCACAAAACAGTCGATCTTAGGTTATCTTATTAAGTTGGCCATCCCCAGTCTACCTATCAGAGATTTTCCTTAGATGAAAGTTAAGTCTAGCTGGTAGAAGTAGTAGTAATGCTTATTAATAAAAACATAAAAAAAGGTTGTCTGTGCTGTCAAATCTTTGAAAAAGTAGTATAAATTACCATGAACTGTAATTAAATAATACTTTTATATACATTTCAGTTTTACAGTTAAGTATACAAGGCAAAATTAATGTGATGAGGTAGGTATTCACTGAGACATCAACATGGCCTTGGGGTTAAAATGCTGAAGTGCAAAAGTGATAAAATTTACAAATGTGAATGCAATTTGAAAGCTTATATCTACAGTTCCAACAATGTTAGTTCATTTATTTTTAGCATATAATAGGAGGACAAGGAAATGTCTACATATGGTCCTATTATTATAGTGTATAATTCTGTAGTCATGCTTAAAAAAACCAAATGATCTCTATTTAACACAAATCAAACAAACAAAACTGAGTATAGAAGTTGCAAAATACACAATGCTTGGAAATTACACCAAAAATCAGGTTCCCAAATTCATATCTACGTGAAGAATAATCCACATAAAACTCAGAATAAAGGTAGACTAGATTTCTGATGCAACCTAAACATGCTCAACGAATATTACCGTGACTGGGATGGCCTGTGATCTGGAGTCTTGTGGGTTATACCCACTGACTGCTGCTGGGTGCTGATACATATTGCGTGACCCTGGCAATGCAGGAGCCAGTGGGTCCTTGCCCTGAGATCCGCCGCCTGGGCCCACGCCACTTGACGACAGGGCTTGATTGTTCCTATAAAAAACAATCAACACTTAAACTATATAAATCACCTCCCTATTAAAATTTAAATTGGACTTGGACATTAGGATTAACACATCACATGCAAATTTAGACACCACAATTTTCTGCAATAGAATCTGTTCATAGAAATCTTCTGTCATCAATCCCATCACCAACAAAGCTCCAAGAGTCATGCTGCATGGTGACCAGCATCTAAAAACAGCAGCAGTAGCAAACAGAACCAAATGGTGACCGTTGATCATTAGAATGTCATGCTGACAGTTATTTGCGAGGCAAACGCGACAGTAACGAACACTTGCCTAGACTGATTGTAGGACTTTTGTGAGCGGTGACCGTTTTCAGTAGTTTTGAGTCGCGTTCTAAGTTCAGAGGAGGTCCCATTTTCGACGGGCGCACTGGGGGCCGCACTTCCTACCCTCGCTGAAGATCGTGTTTTAACCATTGTTGACGAACGACCATCTCATGTCAACTGAAATTCATGAGTCCAAAAATGGACAAACTATCATCAATCAACTGTACAAAACGAAGGGATTTCTGGAAAATTCCTTGATGTTGCAAATGAAACTGCACCGCGGGCACTCCTTATTTCTCTTACGTAACCAACTGGAAACTGACAGGGAAAGGGGCAATAACTACATCTGCAATTGAATAATTATCCATTTTAGTCATCAATGGTTAAAACATGTCTTACAGCTTTACTTTTAAATCTAAACAAACCATAAAATACTTAAACTAGAATATATTTGAAAAAACTTGTTGATCCTTTAGATTATCAATTTGAGAATTATTCCACTGCAGCTGTGCAGAACCATCGCTAGGGAGAGAAAATTGTATTAATGTGGGAGTCCTGAATATTAGGGAGGCAGGAATTGATTGGTAAGAGAAATAAGGGGTGTCCTGTTCATGAAATTTTCCAGAATATTCTTATATATTGTTTGAAATGAGAAAACAGGACATTTTTATACAAAATATAAAAGAATACACTAATAAATGTCTGAAAATGCTTTCTGTGATGTGTGAAATCTATACTAAGTGTATTACTAGTAGCATTATAAAATCAGAAAAATATTGTGGTAATACTTTAATTTTGTAAATAAATTCAAACATTAAGGTAATTAATGAACTAACATCAAGCACTACCATAGATTCCTATGAGTTTATGCTATTTAAATCATATCCTAAGCATCAATGGAGAAATGTTTGTACCTATAACTTTCATTTCAATTTTGATAGCAAGTTTAGTTTGGCTGGTGTTTACTAACAAATTCAAGTACAAACAATGGGACCGCCACTCAATAAATTGTGTTATTCATTAGGAAGTACATTACTTCGGGCTCCAAAACTATTTTAGCATTCAGTTATTTGTGTACAAAGCAAAAATCGATAATAAACTATGCAATCTAAATATTTGCATGAAAATATGAGTAATAACTTAAATAAGAGATCGGTTATGTTATCGACGACTAAAGTATATAAAATTAGTTAAAATTTTACACGACTAACGTAAAAAAAAATAATTCTTTAGCAAAAACCACGTTACAAACATAGGTTGGAAAAATAACAAATAAAAATATACCGGCTGTTATTGCAATAAATATTAAGTTCCAATGAGCTTTTCTGGTCATTTATGCACCATAGTTACAGGGTAATACTCCATTTAGTGCAATAATTACAATATTAAGTTCAAATAGAAAACGTACACAAAATTCGAAACAATATGGTTGTCACCACATGAAATCATAACAAACTCACCATGATATCGCGTTACCGTAATCGTAATATCTACTCATATTAATTCTAATTTATAAAAGTTACACTGACATTTAATTACAATAAAAATTATTCGGACACGGTTCCTTCACAAAACGCCATAACTTGACGCTCACTAAACGGGCGCCACGTTGGCCATAGACTAACATAATATAGCTTCATGTCATGTGTACAGACCCTTATAAAATTTTAAGTGGCTGTACAGCATTAATTACAATATTGATCATTATATTAATATAGTGAAAAGAAAGATAATACAAATCCGAGGTATATTTTCGCAAGATTTTGTTTTATTTTTAGTTGTAAGCCAAGGATTCACTAAATAACTAAGTTCCTAATTATAAAGGTGCGGACACATTAGTGAGTAAACATTAGCTACGTAAGCTTCCTTTTCCTAATTATCTGTGTTGTACCATTATCACGGATCCGATAATTTATAGTCGATAATTTTTACACCCGCATACATAACTACGGTCAATATGGTAGTATATTAATGAATAATGGAAATAATTAAAGTAAAACCGTTTAATACGGTACGGGATATAAGCTGTACTGTACCGTATAGCCCAGTCTAGTCAAGCCAGATATAATCTAGTTACCATAAAATATCCTACATAATTTGTATCGTACTCACATTACAGGCACACGACAGGGTGAACGGAACAGTGCAGTATTTAATATTAATAGTTCATATCGTAATTAAAGTTTAATTATCAAACAAACTAATATTTGTTACGTTTATCTTTATTTTCGTTGTAATAAAGACACAAATCAAATACAAAAAAGTTTAATGTAATACTTTGAGGATCTCTCCAATTTATTATAAGGATATCTTTATATTTAGTTTGCGACTCACACTTGTCGGTTATTGATATCGATACACACTAGATTCAAGGGCTAAAACTGACATAAGTAGACCCCAAAAGTACCATAAAATGTCATATTTGCCTATACTTGATGAAATTAAATTGTTCATTAGTAACGTAGACGAATAATTCGCCAATGTTATACTCATTTACAATGCATTAACTCATTTAAGAACATTATTTTGATTTACTTAATTAAGAACAATATTTCTGATATTATATACAGAAAGTCTTCAGTAAATAGTATGAGTAATACACACACAGTTATGTGTGTGTATCAAGTCATACATATCGACATCACACTATATATTTAACTTAAACTATTTTTATAATCTTATTTTTAAACTCTATTACAATAATAATAAGATTATAAATCAAGAAAAAAAAACGAGAGCAAATTGAGTATACACAAAATAATAATAATAAGTCACGTAGTTTAATAAACTAGATCAACCAGCGTTGGCTGGGATCTGGTCTTAAGCCGAGAACGCGTCGCGACCCTCGCTCGCGAGGACCACAGTCCCTATCCTAGCTTCCTACTAGTCTTTTTCTATCTACCTACGGCGTGACACCCAGAGCAGAAAGCCTATAAGAAACTAAACACAAAACCACGATAGCCATGTTTACCTTTTCTCTCATTTATTCTATTTATCTATTCTCTCTCCTAGACATTCTCCAGTAAACATTAAGTGCCGAAAGTTGTCCATGAATATGATTTTTTTACTTATTTGGCTTTCTTTTTGTTCTAAATTCACAAAAATTACGTGTAAACCAATATATAAACGATTTACCACAACATATTTATTCATTTGGATTGAATGTTATTCATTGCGTTCATAATAAGTTTAGGTGATAGTTTGAGTAATTTTGCTCTTTTTATTTTTTTTTTAAATCTCCCTCTTTTTTTGCTTATACTGGTATAAGCAAAAAAAGACGGAGATTTTTTTTTATTTCGGAACGCACCCTTTCGAGCGGAAACAAATGCTTTCTTAAGCCCTCTTTCCGTTTCCTATTAGTGATTGCTGTACCTTTGACATTTTATCGATATCGAGTATTACTGAAAATTTATGACGTAACTTTTGCCTTAAGGCGTTGGCTATTATTGTATCTATCTATACCCATATGTTGAGTTGTGATCTAGGGAAGGGAAAAATGAGTTTCTGGGGTCATGAACCATTTCTCACTACTTTCGGTAGTCAAAATGACAACTTAATTCCATTAAAAATAAGGTTTAAAGTTTTTGCTTACTTAAAAAAATAAGGTGCAAATATGATTTTCAAAATTGGAGAAGGCTGGCCTGATTGTTCTATTCGTAACAAATAACATGACACCCGGCTTGAAACCCGGCTCAGAGTTCTAGGCATATGCCCTGCCCTGTCCCATCGGTGTGCCTATGATCCTGGTTATAATTTCCACCAGCGCGTACAACGTCCACTGTTGAACATGGGCCCGAGGTAGTAGTAGTAAGATTTTTGCCATAGTCACCACGCTTGGCAGGCGGACTGGTGACCGCGGTATTATATTGTAACACACAAGGAAACGCTGCCGTTTCCTGGTAAACGATTGTTATAGATGATGTTATAACAATCGGGACCAACGGCTTAATGTGCTTTCCGGTGCTCGGATGGTAGTCCCTCAACCATCCAGACCCGGAAAGAAATCTTAGAATTCGTACAAAGATTTCATGTCCGGCGTGGTTATCGAACCCACAACCTCCGAGATTTAAAGCGAGTAACATACCACTACTCTACGGTGATTGTCAACGTATAGGATGATAGGTACGATTGATTGTGGTGCACTTTTACAGTGGCGACAGATTGTCAAGAAATTGGTGAACAGTTGATATAATGGTAACAGCTAGAGACAATACCAAGCTAGTCCCTCAGTTAGATTACTATAAAAAATATTGGACACATAGTTTTTAATTTATCAAATCAATAAAAAATGACAAAGATACAGAGCAACAACTAACTATAAAGTTCAGGAGACGTCGCGTCGGCTTGTGACGGTACACTACTCGGTAACCTTCCGATGCCCTCGTAGACCCGAAGTCCGAGAGGCCCGCGAACGGTAAAGCAGAGCGACAGTTGCACAAAACTCCCCTAAAAAAAATCTAAAAGCCACCAGCGACCGCCCTGAGCCGAGGTCCAAGTACCACAGGGGACCCCCTTTTGCGCAGGCTGCTTAGTTTGTAGTGTTTAAACCATTTATCTAGGCTGGAGCTCTGCTCGCCTTTATGCCCGGTGAAGTAGCAAAAGCCTTTGGGGTAACTACATGTGTACGTCCAAAAAAAACAAAATCTTGTTCATTTTTTGTTTGAGGAACGAAAACAGTGGTGGATCTATATTACATATTTAAACATTTGGAATCTACATCATCTATACCTACTAATATTATAAATAGGAAAAGTTTGTATTTTTGTTTCGAAAAAACTCAGAAACAACTAACCGGATTTGGATAATTCTTTCACAATTAGAAAGCTACATTATCCCTGAGTAACATAGGCTATAAAAGTCCACCCGTGCGAAGTCGGGGCGAGCGGTAATCAAAAATAAAGTTGATCTGTCTATTGTGTCCCGTAATTTCGCATACATTGGATGTTAAGATACCAACGGTGCTGTGGGTGTTAAGATGCTAACGGGCTTGAGACTAAATAAATACCTATTAGGCGTTGTGGTTGCTCCAGTATGGTACACGGTGGATGATAAATTTGTTGATGACGCGTATTAATAGTAATTTTATAATATATTTTGAGATCTATATTACGATGCTGACTGTACCCACAGTGCGCGGAACAAACGAATTCGTACTGTAGGCTATCAAAATAAAAGCACTGTCTTAATATCAACCTACTGACATCAAATATAAGGTTTAAAATATTTGTATTTGTAATGACAACAAGAACAATATTTTCAACTTCTTATTCTTCCTGCCCTTATCCCGTATTACTTGGGGTCGGCGCAACACGTTTGTTTCTTTCATTCTGTCCTGTCACCCGTCACACTATCACTAACTTCTTTTTCTTTCATATCACTCTGCACACAATCCATCCATCTTTTATTTGGCCTTCCTCTCCCTCTCAATCCATCTACATGTATACGTAAAACTCTTTTAGTTACATGCTTTTCATCCCTCCTCTTCACATGACCATACCAAAATAAACGATTCCCTTTCAACTTTTCAGTCACTGGCGCCACTTTCAAACTCTCCCTAATATATCTACTCATTTCTCACTTGATCCTTTCTCGTCACACCACACATCCAGCTCAACAATATTTCCAACTAATAGACCAATTACATTATCCATAGTTATTACAAGTAACAGATAAAGTAGGTGTAATGTACTTAATAAAAAAAACCGGCCTAGAGCGTGTTGGGCACGAACATGAAAGGGTTTCGTAGCCATGCATATCTAAAATGCCTATTTTTAAATTGATAAAGTTAAATTTCATTTTGCGGTCGACTCCATACATTTTGTTAGGACGACTATAATGAAATAATGACGCTGGCACGGGATCACAGTTCGGGGAATAAGCAACAACGTGGTCTTCAGTTATTCTATCGAGGATCCTACCCTAGCTAGCCTGCGACCTTTCCCTATCTAGCTAAGTGGACGACCCGGAGAAGAAAGGAAGAAAGAAACTCCGAGATTATTTTTTTCGACTCTTTTGTTCTATTTTTTTTTATGCAGACTTTTCTCACAATCATGTAATATTGTACAAAGTATATTATATGTTGTGAGCAAATGCACGCACAATACCATTTTTTACCTGGTCAATTTATACAGACCAGGTGTTCAATAAGACAAGATAGAAAAAAAAATACAGTAAATAGTATAATGTAGATATTATAATTTACTCAGGCACAGACAAGCTCCTACAAAGAACCTAATGGCGGGTTCATTCAAACATATTTACAATATATATGACAATTTACACAAGTTCAACCAAATGATATAATAATAATTAGGAAAAAATAACAAGAATGAATTAATAAAATATAATAAACAATAACAATTATGAATTAACAAAATATAATAAACAATAACAAGAATGAATTAACAAAATACCTATAAAATAAAAATTAACATACCATATCCCCGACAACAGCCGACCAGTCACCACAAGCAGCACCCGCGTTCACGAGTATGACGTGTGACGCAGCCATCGCCTCTCTCGCCATATTAGAGGGAAGGTGGTGACCCACCTCACACCGCCACCGCAAGCAATGACAGACAACGGGAGCAAGACGAACTAAAGTGGGGATATCTACAAGTCTATTGTGAACAATGTTTAAACTTTTTCATTTATTGAGTTTACAATTATGTCTGTGTTCTACATCACACGTTGATCAGTGATCAACCAAGCGTTAGTGTCGTTTACTGAATACAAATACAATACAATATACAAATATTTTATTGGAACCAAGAACAGATAATATACAAAATTGTGTGTACGTTAGCAGCTACATTAGTTTAGGAAAAACTGTGTCGCAGCTGTTAGCGCCCACCTCCGAGGTAGACAACAGTGTTCCATAGTTAGGTAATAATTAACAATAACAGTGGTATATTAAAACATTAAGAAAAAATACAAGGAAAATCTTATGAACTAATCAGATGACTTTGAGAGTGTGTATGTCCGTGTGTGAGTGTGTGTGTGTGTGTGTGTATTTTGAATGCGGGATTGTGTGTGTTTATAGAGTGTAAGGTTTGTAAAAAGAGTATATATTAATTTTAGTAATAAGAAATTTGAAATTTAGAAGGAATTTAATGGGTGTATTGGATGTTAAGACTCTACGAGACTCTCCAACTCCTCATAACTTAGATTACTCAGCCATTCGTGCACACATTTTTTGCATTTCCGTAGGGTCATAGGATATATATCTAATGTCTTGTTTATTTTATTATAAAGGTAAGGGCTCATGAAGTGGTATTGTCGACTCGTCATTAAATTACTAGCCGCCTCTGTTTCACAAACCCTATCCCATCTGCGCTTCTTCACTTTAAAATCAGGATCATATACAAGTTCTGAATGTTTTTGTAATAAGGTATTGAGAATATAGCTATGTCTCACTGTTGGAACCCTGCAAAGTTCGTACAACTCACGTGTGGGAAAGCGGATAGGCTTGTGCATCATCACCTTCAGAATTGCTCTCTGTGCCCTCTCGAGACGCAGCATTAAACATTTCCCAGCACAGCCCCAGGCGGTTATACAGTAACTGAGTAGCGAATGTGCCAAGGCAAAGTAGACCAGTTTTAGTGTGGGGATATCTGCGAACGATCTTAGATTTTTGAAAACAAAGATTAATTTCCTAACACGCGGGATCAGCAAGCCAATGTGATCGTGCCATGACATAGTACTGTCTATAGTTACCCCCAGATATTTTATACTGTTTGTACGTGCTATGCTATGACACGTACATGTCGAGTTTGATATAGAACTACATGTATGGGCAGTTATGGCAAAAGGCGACACTGGTTGCGATATTAGTCGCGGCGCGAAGGTTATAAATTTAGTTTTTTCTAGGTTGAGGGTAAGGAGATTATTTGTCAGCCAATACATGACCGTCTGGAGAGCAGACTCAGCATATCTACGGGTTTCTGACCAGTCTTTACCATGAACAAGTATAACGGTGTCATCTGCATAAACTATAACCTGAGAGTTAGCCAAGGATAGTCGACAAAGGTCATTGATATAGATGAGGAACAGGGTAGGCCCAAGAACACTACCCTGTGGCACCCCATGGCTGAGAAATTGTTCCTTACTTGTATATTTATCTAGTTTTATCACCTGAGATCGCCCACTCAAGTAGCTTTTAAAGATGTCGTAAGCTACTCCCCTTATGCCAATATCGTTCAACTTTCTCAACAGGATGGGGACCGAGACAGTGTCAAAAGCTTTACAGAGATCCAGAAAAATAGCTAAAGTTTTGTGTTTATTTTTTAAATTTTTTGCAATAGAGTTAGTAAATTCTAAAACCGCGTCTTCTGTACTTTTCCTGAAGGGTTGTCAGCACTTGGTGGCGTAATTTTAGAAGCAAGAGTTTTTCCGACATTAGCAAAATATTCGTTAACAGTATCTACGGAACGGGATGGATCATCGGTTATAGATAAAAGCTCACAGGCTGATGACTTATTTTTATGAAGGTTGGATATAGTTTTAATGAGGTTCCAAATTTCTTTTGGATTTTTGGAGTGTTTTTTAAATTCAGTTCGTTCGTATTGTCTTTTGCATTTTTTTAGCAGGTTGTTACAAAAATTCTTATAGCGAGTATATGTAATTTTGAGAATATCGTTATCAGGTTGCCTTTTTGTTTTTCGACACATCTTATCCCGGTTACGGATACACCTTAGAAGCCCTGGAGTAATCCAGGGTTTAAGTATGCGTTTTTTACTAGATGTAGTGCAGGTTTTAGTGTTGTTGGTTACTACTGTAGATATAAGGTTCACTAACTCGTTTGCCGCACTATTTGCATCACGTGTGATTGATAACACCATCGTGTAATCCATACTTTCAAGATCCTTCACACAGGCATCGATATCTACTCGTCGGTACTGGTAGTAGCTTTTAGGAACATTAAATTGTGGCTCGCAAAAAACTGCGACCGGAGCATGATCGGTAATAAAGGAGTCTAAGACCACAGTGACAATAGGCTTATTAGGTTTAATAATGGCGTGGTCCAGGCAACTCTCTCCCCGAGTTGGAAAAACATGCCCCGGCAGAAATCCGTGCGAGGCAATGGTGTTTAAATACAAGTCCACATTTGTGTCTCTATTGTTTGGTGATATGTTTAAATTTAAGTCTCCTAGTAGTATGATAGTTTTGAAAGCGTTCAGAGCGTGAAGGGCCAGAGATAGACCGTCAATAAACCGGTGGATATTCCGATTTGATGGCGAACGGTATATAGCTACTAGCGCAATTTCATGAGAAAATTTAACAGTAATACAACTAGCATCAACTATCACAGGTTTATCAACAGTGCATCGCAGGCCCGATCTAATATAAACCACAACACCATCGTTCTGATTGCCGTACTCTGAGTTGAATGAATCGTAGCCAGGTATTGTCGGGATAAAAGAACATTTGCTTAACCAGCATTCCGACAGTATAATGACATCAAAACTAGGGCTTGCAATCCGGATATTCGTATTATCCGGATATCCGCCGATTTTCAAATCCGGATTTTAATTGCATCAGCATCCGGATTTTTCGGATTTTACGGATAGATGTATTTCTGTTTTAAATATTAAATAAAAAGCTGTCATTTATAAATCATATAACTATTATTTCTTTATTTATTACTAGCGAACCGCCCCGCCTCCGCACGGGTACAATGCTGATGTATTATACATATAAACCTTCCTCTTGAATCCCTCTATTTATTAAAAAAAAACCGCATCAAAATCCGTTGCGTAGTATTAAAGATTTAAGTCGCTTTCTCTGTCCCTATATCCCTATGTATATAGGGATATAGGGACAGAGAAAGCGACTTTGTTTTATACTATGTAGTGGTTTTAATTCAGTTCATCACTCTTTTAATTAATCATTCACTTCACAAATCACAATAAGTCAATTTAGTAACAGAGATCATAACAACATTGACCACTTGTTAACCTTAACTCACGTCCATACTACACGCATTTTCAACATTGTATTGTAATGTAAAAAAGCGTTAAGTTAATTTTTAAAATACCACAATCCCACACAGTTAAAAAGTTTGTTTAAAATCATTGTGAAGTATTAAAGCTAGACCAGAAGAAAGTAATGGACCGATTGAAATCGAGAGAATGCAATTTTGCAGTAAGTCTGGATGAATGGACATCTGTTCAAATTTAGGACTCTCGTTGATGTCAGGCAAAGTTACGGCGGATTGCCTTAACCTTCTCAAATCAAATTTGGCACAGTATGGTCTGTAACTGAACGATGATGTTATTTGACTGGTGTTCTAGGAAAAATACACCAGTGTACCACCAATTGCGTTATGCACACGGGATTCCGCTTGGAGTTCTAGACGTTCTGTATAATAGAAAAAGAGCCTGCTGCTGCGCAAGACAATGCTGATAATGATGACAGTACAGAAGATATATATGTACAAGAAATTGAAGACTCCAATGGTGAAGGTTTTATTGTAGCTACAAATAATGTACATGCAACCGGTCTTAGAACTGAAGATTGTTTAAGCAACAAAGATTATAACGAAATAATAAAAAGAGATAAAAATGTAGTCAAGATGTTTAAAAAATCACCGACTAAGTCCGAGATGCTTTATAAATACACCGCAGAAGGAGAACAAAAGAATGTTCGTCTTATCTTAGACTGCAAAACAAGATGGAGCAGTCTTGCTATTCTGATTGATCGGTTCTTATTAATAGGATTCTGTTTTCAAAGCATTAATTGATTTTAAATCTGATTATAATTTACTGATACGGAATTACAACATCTAAAAGGCATTTCGGAATCCCTTAATATAATTAAAGCTACGGTAGAAGCGATCTGTCAAGAAGATGCAAACTTACTGACTGCTGACACAGCGTAAAGATTCATGATTCAGAAATCATCGCAAAAAGATAGCATTATCAGTAATGAACTTCTAGTATCACTCAAAAGAAGAATATCACAACGACGAGTTGTAGAAATAGTCGGTACCATGACATATTTGCAAAACCCTCACAATTTTTATGAAGAGCGAAGTACACACGACTGTCCTTTTGAAAATCCTTCAAACGTATCTCTGTAAAAGACGATTGTTAAAATTCTTTCTACATTTTTTGACACACAATAACCCGATCAAACAGTCTTAACTTCAGCGCAAAATACACAATATACAGAAGGTTGCTCTTCTTCAACTGGAAGCGTATCAATTAAAACACAAATACAAGAAGAAATCATCCGGTTTATGAGTCAGCCATCTTCTGCGCAGCGACCGACTTCTTCAACAAATGATTTAGACACTACAATCCAAGTAGAGATGGCACTATTTGATGAGAATAGTCAGAGAAGCAGGTATTTAGAAAAGGCTTATAATTAACGTTTATCGATACCACCGACCAGCGTTGAAGCAGAAAGAGTGTTCTCTGCTACAGGTTATTTGTGCTCTTTTTTAATTAGAATAGTTTTTAGTATGAGAAGAATAGATTTAATTTTTTTCGTGCGGTATCGGTATTTTATTGTATAATTTTAGAAAGTGAACTAGTTTTTTTATGTGATTGTTACTTGAAATATTGTTATAGTTTATTATTTTTTTGTCATTTTGCTTGAGAGACTGATTAAAACGTATTACAAAAGCTTATTAGTTTTATTTATAATAAAAACGAAAAAATATCCGTATTATCCGCACTATCCGGATTATCCGGATAGTAAAATATGAATATTCGTACTACCCGGATAGTAAAAATGAACGGATATTGCAAGCCCTAATCAAAACGCACCGATATTCTATCTAATAGAATAACAAGATTATTAAAATTACAGGTATTGCCTATGCTTCTAATATTTAAATGGAAAATTTAAGTCCGTTCGATGGATTTTTACTTAGATAGGTATTGCATTCTTCTGGTGAAAACATATATGATTGGGAAACTGACAGATGGTCAATATCCGCTGTAATAAAAGAATTTTCACTATCCATGATCTGTGTTAAGAGTTAACATTTTATTCTTGATTATATTATGCAAGTATGCAGTACCATGCATGTATATAACATGCAGGTTTTTAACAGTACTACTTTTATACCATGTCACAAAACAATGATAAATTATTGGAGTATTTCTGTCTACCCATTCATATAATAGGCGTGAGACTACACAAATATTCCTCCTACAGTATTTAATGATTAGTTTCTCTAAGTGTAAGTTTGTGCGTGTAGAGTGTGTGTAGAGGGTGTTAGGTAATATAACAAGTTTGAACAAAGTAACAAGAAAGATATTAAAAAGTACAACAAATTAATATAAGGCATGCAAAAATTGTAAGCAAGGTTTTTGTTAGAAGCCTTAGTTGAATAATACTTATTAATACAATCGGCTAGTCACTTAGAGTCGCTTAGTATGGGTATATCCGATTCATTTTTAACCAAAATATGAGGAGCTCCCTCTTTCTTGCGAAGGAAAATTTTCCCATTAGTTACCCAGCAGTAGCGGTAATCATTGCTGGTAGCAAAGTCCTTAGCTAAGAACAATAGCCTCTTCATTTTTTGTGAAAGGTTTTCACTAATATATATTTGTTTTGGCGTTCCACTAATGTGTAAGTGCTCTGTGGATAGCTTGCTAGTGTTGGATTTATTGTAATCTCTATACGTTCGAACAAATCTTTCCTTTTGTATGTTTGATATAAAATCGACAATAATTGTCCTATTGTTCTTATCAGTAGGTCCAATGCGGTAAATATCCTTAACGTCGTGCTTTTGCAAGGGAATATTAAGTACGGAGCCGACCTTAACTACGGTATCCAACAAGTAATTTTTGTTTTCCGACTTAATCAAAGGTATATTACGTATTTCAACACAGCTGGAACGTCCTCGCTGCTCCAATTTTTCTAGTCTTTCCTCCAGAGATTTAAGGGATATTAAATTATTCTTCCGCTCTGTTTCTAGTTGAGTCTCTAATTGTTCTATATTAGCTTTTAAATTATCATAGTGTTCTGACAGATACGTTATAGTAGAATGAATTTGGGTATTTTGTAATTTAATTTCCTGTATAGATTCATGTATCTTTTCTATTTTTAAATTTTGTTGTTCTTTAAACTCGAGGAGCATGGATTTAATTTCTGACATGGAAATTGACTCTTGGTCAGTTCTAGCCTCAGAGCATTTGCGTTTACTGCGTTGGGTGATGTTGGAGAAGTCACAATCAGTGCCTGCTAATGTAACTTTGGTAGTAATGTTCGGTTCAGACGAGCTTGCCTGGAGTGGGTTTAGAAGCGGTGTCGATAACTTTCCTTGTGGCGTAGTAGCGGGAGAAACTGGAGGCGGGGTACGTTTCAACGGCATGTTGACAAGCCAAAATACTAGGGCTACAGAAAAGTGTTGGAGGTTTATCGTTTTTGATGTCAGAGGTGAGTTCGGCTAGTTGGTATAATTACAAAATTTTGGCAGACATTCAGTTCTTCACTAGTACTTCATGTATTTATTTATGATGCGTATTTTATGGCAATGGTATATGCCATATATGTATAATAATAGAATATATATTTTTTTAAATGTTTTTTTTATCACCATACCACTCAGAAGTACCAGGCGCACATAACTTGCAAGGCAGTGACAGCGACGACGTCACACGCAGGGGCGGGCTTTTGACAAAGATGGCGGTGCACGTACCTTTGTCTACGCTTACTTAATAATAAGCGTTTTTTATTAGAATCCTCTTAATAGTTGACTTTGGTAATTCTTGAAGGTGTACAAGTATTCTGTTATACATACGGACTCCTAATCCCACAAAAGATGAATATACTTTTTGTAGGCGATGGTATTCGGCGCAAATGTTATGCTTATTTCTATATAATATATATTTTTAGTGTTTATCGTGTGTATATTATGTCACTTCCTTTGTTAAAAAGAATAATATTTGGCCGGACATAGATTATGTTGGCATAAATGTATTGCGAAGCGACTGTTAGTATGTCCTTAAAAAAATCTCTTAGAATCTCTTACTTAGTTGATAAATATAACTGCTCGTTTTTGTAGTATAAAAATTTTGTATTTTTCATTTATCATTACAAATGTGATACATTTGGTTTTATTGGCATTGAGAACTAAATTATTAACCGTAAATCAATCGGTGACATGTGCGAGAGTACATATTCATCTTACGATCTACCTTAAAAATAAGGGAGGTGTCATCCGCAAAAAGTAACGTGTCACACATGTCTTTCAAATAAAATGGCAACTCATTTATGTATACCAAGAACAAAAATGGGCCCAAAATCGACCCTGTGGCACGCCTAATCTAACTGGTAAGTTTTGTGACTTTACTTCCCCAATGTATTCGCACTGAACCCTTTGGTGAAGATACGATACAAGCAGGTCAATCAAGCGCGACGCCAAGCGCACTATAATAATTAATCTTTAGCAGAAGTGTATCATGATGAACGCAATCGAAAGCCTTTGAAAGATCACAGAACACTCCAATGGCATCCTGAGATCTCTCCTATGCATCATATACATGTTTTACTAAGGCAACTCCCGCGTCTGTAGTCGAACGTACCTTTGTGAAGCCAAACTGATTGTCGTGTAGGAGATTGTTAAGATTAAAGTGTCTGAGTATCTGTTTGAGTATAAATTTTTCAAAGATGTTGCTAAATGCTGGCAATATTGATATTGGCCTAAAATTTGCGGGATCGTCCTTGGCACCTGACTTGAATAATGGGATAATTTAACTACACTTCATTAGATCTGAGCAGATACCCATATCAAAACAATTAATTAAAAATAGTTGTCAAGTAGGGAGCTACTACATCAATTACATTTTTTATCATTTTAACTGAAATTCCGCAATTCGACCAACTTATGTAGTTGGTCGAATTGGTCGAATCCTTTAGGAGTTAACTCGAACATCTTTAGTAACTAATAAAGATGGTCGAGTTAACTCGAGTTGTATAAAAATAACTATCTACGACAACCTCCGTAGCGCAGCGTAGCGGTAATTGGCTCGCTTTAAATCTCGGAGGTCGTAGGTTCAATTCCCACACCGGACAAGAAATCTTTATGTAAATTCTTAGATTTCTTTCCGGGTCTGGTTGGTTGAGGGACTACCCTCCGTGCCTCGGAAAGCACGTTAAGCCGTTAGTCCTGATTATTATAACATCATCTATAATAATCGTATATCAAGGAACGGGCCGCAGCGTTACCTTGTGTGTTACAACATAATACTGCGGTCACCAACCCGCCTGCCAAGCGTGGTGACTATGGCAATGCCCTCCCTCGGGAGGAGGCCCATGTTCAGCAGTGGACGTTATACGGGCTGATGATGGAACTATCTATGATAACGAGTCTACTATAGTGGTAATTGAAAGTTCTTATTATTTTATTAATACTGAATAAAAATTGAAATTGATGTTAATTAACATCAATTTCAATTTTTCACACGTCATTTAAATGATGATGTGACGTTAAATTTCAAAAGTTAAGGGGGGACGCTCTAGTTTTAAATTTGTAGTAGTTTATCTCGGGACTGGGGGGTTTGATCTACATAGTTCCAAGGCAGTTTATGTTGCATTTGAAGAGCCTTTCCAACGATACTCTACACGATGGGAAAAGTCGATTTTTTTTTTTTTTACTGTCCGTTGTATTTGAAATAAAGAATTGTAGAGAAAATAATTTATGGAATGAAAAATATATTTTTCCATAATTCTGAAAACAAGTTTTGGATCTTCAATAAACATCTCTCCACCATTTTTCGTGACAGTGACGTAACGGTGGAGTACGAGCCAGGTGGACTACGGAACCCTTAAAATGAGTAGGTTCGTTTGTTTTTTTTTATAACACTGTGTCCCACCTTACCCTACCTATGTTATTAACATTTACAATTTGTTTACCTTTCTAAGCAAAGACAGCATAACAGGTATTATAATAACCTATGCGCACAAACAAATGTTAAACTATACATATTTTATATACTTATATATAGGTACTCCACACTCCCGCCACTGTAAATCTTATAAGCCAGGATCAACAGCGGCACATACGGAAGAGGCCGTAAACTGTTAGTTTCAGGCTGGTCCCGGTACACCCAAATGTCACACACATATATTTAGATGTCCCGTGACTCCGGAACATCAAATTCGGTTGTAATTTATTTAACTAGTCATCAGGTAATGGAGGTAGGTACTTAGTAGGTAGTAGGTATTACTGTTTCGATCTTGTTTTTTCTTATAGGAAACGGTATAAGTCCCTACCGCTTCTAACGTTTTATGAGGGAATCCATGACTTTTCTATATATTACTTTCCCAGATTTTGTCCTTTTTGATCCTTTAGTCTCCCAGATTTTGACCATAGACTACAATTATTTCGCGAATTCCCTATGAAAAGTAGTCTTATTTTTCTTATATTAATGGCCTACCTCTTCAATCAGAGTCAATTTTGCCAATGTTAAAATATCTTGCAAAGTTAGCAAAAATGTTGAAGAGCACATATCACTATCTAGAAACAATATATTTTTGGTACCTATATCTAAAATTTTATAACTTTGTGAAACGATAGTGCTGACTGCTGACAGCTGTTACTCTATCTTGTCTATGAAAAAATATTTCTAAAATGACAGCAAGTAAAGGCAGATAAAGGCGGAATTACTTTTCGTTAATATTGTTTGGTCTTTTGTTTTGCATCTTTAATCACAAGCCACATGATGATGTCGACAACGGAAGGGGACCTGGATGTCGAAGTCCCCAACGAAAGGGAAGAAGGGGAGGTTAGAATGATTTTTAACTTTGTCGACTTTCTTATTTGTATTGCGGTATTTTTTTTATTACTTGTGTAAAATGTAGTATATAATTTCTATCTTGTTAAAAATTTACCATTTCATATATTTTGCTATATCATTACCTTGAAAAGTGACGTAAAAAATGGGTAAAAAAAGCTTGATGTAAAAGGGCGTAGAAAATTTATTACGCGTCCATAATGATTATTTCGTGTATTACAGTTGGAGGATTCAGATGTGGAAGAAGGGACGTATATACCGCTTGAACGACCGGAGGCTTTCAATCCTCCATCGCTAGTGAACATGCAGATTCAAGATGAACAAAGTGACGAGGCTTCACCAGAGTCCTCGGGCTCAGAATCGGATGATGAACTGCGCCGACGTCCGAAGAGAACTAAGATACGACCTCGTAGGCCGCTGCCTCTGTCAAATCCTCTTAAAAAAGATAAATATAACATCTGGTGCCAACCTTTACAGGTATGTTAAACTACCATTGTTTGTTATAATATATTTTTGGTTACTTAGTTATATCATGTATTGATTTAACAGTTACAATTTTTAATAATATCAAATATTTTGGTTTTTTTATAAGGCAAGCTTGACCTTAAATTGAGATTGGTTAATTAAAGATTAAACATTTATAATGCTTCACCTGGTGTAAAATGGTTAGTAAAATATAAAAATGTTGTTCCGTAAAAATGGTTAAATTTGTTTAGATTCTACAAATTTTTCCCCCTACCATGCAGTGCATGAGGTGGTGACTACTGAGAAACACTGCCAAAAAAACTCAGTAGAACCTACTTTCAAAAATAATAATATGTCACAATATTTTATAATTTTTTATTTTACATTTAAATTTAACATCTTTCAGGAGGACTTATTAACACAAGACATGGGGGGTTGTGATGTATCAAAGAATAAAAAAAGATATGGCGTTGAACATTATGATTTTACTATTAAGTATAGATTAGACGATAATTATATATCTAAGAAGGCTTTTACTAATAATGATGATTATGATGACAGTGAAAGATTGTCTAATAAAAGGAGGAATTCGGACAGATCGAATGTAAAGTTAAGATTAGGGAAGAGAGGTAGTATTAAAGATAAACAAGAGTCAAGATACCTCACAGATCTCGTTATGACCACCGAAGATTCAATTGAAAATATAGCTAATGATATTGCAGAGAAACTTGCCGAGGAGAAAAAGGATTTAATAGGTAAGTGTTTCTTAGTAATGTTTTACATTCAAAGACACTATTATTAATTTTTATACAGTTCAAATGTGCCATGAATATAATCGTTTTTTGGTGCCTTTAGTCGTCAATGCAATACTTTAATATTATGTTTTGTTATTTCAGGTCGAATTGTGGAAGTATTAGGTGCAGCTAAAGCCATAGAATTATATAAAGAGACACAAAGAATAGAAGCGGAAGGAGGAATGCTAGTGGTGGTAAGTGTTATTGATAATTTATAATAAGTAGGTAGAAAATGGGCATGACTCCTGCTTGCTAGACAAAAGATGGAAACACACAGTCACTGAATGTCCAGGTTCACAAGGACAAAGGAGAATTGGTAGACCTCTGAGACGATGGCCAATGACATTGTACAATCTGCTAGGAAGAAATGGATGATTAAGGGTCAGGACAGAAAAGATTGGAAATGACTGGGGTAGGTCTATTACCCAAGAAAAGGATTCATAGCAACAAAAATAAAAATATCTTCCTATCTATACTAACAAAGTTTATTATAATATTAAATTACTACATACACATTTTTCTACTAACCATACTAACACAAAGTTTAGTTTCTTAGTTTCATCATCATCATCAGCCCTTACAACATCTACTGCTGAACATGGGCCTCCTCCCGAAGGAGGGTATTTGCCGTTGTATTATGTTGTGCTACATAAGGAAACGCTGCTGTCCATTCCTTTATATCCGATTATTATAGATAATTTATAATAATCGGGACCAACGGCTTAACGTGCTTTCCAAGGCACGGAGGGTAGTCCCTCAACCAACCAGACCCTGAAAGAAATCTTACGAGTTTACACAAAGATTTCCTCTCTGGAGTGGGGATCGAACCCACAACCTCCGAGATTTAAAGCGAGCCAAATACTGCTACGCTACGGAGGTTGTCTTGTCTGTTTCTTAGTTTAGTTTACTTAAATTAACATTCATGTAAATGGTATGAAATCAAATTAAGGCTCTATTATTATATGTACTAAAAGAAGCATACAGAGGCATTATACTTGGCTGTATTGTGTAATAAGAAGTGTATACCAGGGAATGGGCAACAGCATTTCCTTGTGTATTATATAGTATAATACTGCAGTCACCAACCCTCCTTTGGAAAGAGGCCCTTGTTCAGCTGTGGACATTGTACAGGCTGATGATGTAGACACCAGGCTGATTTTGATCAAGGCGACGTTGACTTTTTTTGATTGACGTTTACAGGTATGAGTGAAACATCACCAACATCCTGACTTTGGTTTTTTGCCCAAATTAGCTTTAACCTCCCTAATTAATTACTATGCACAATTGGTACTCGTCATGAATTCTCCAATAACATGTTATGTAAAAAACAAACTGTCCATGAACTTGTAACTAAGAGTACTCGTAGTAATGTTTTAATTTACACATCCTGTCATTAAGCCTTTATTCTTCCTACCTTCATTTCTTCCTATGCTACAAAACAAAAAAACGTCAACTTCAATAAGTCCTGTTGAACTCCATTGGTTTAGGTTTAGGTTTTTTTTTTATCCACCTTAAACCTCGTTGGCTCCTCTCTCCTATGATATTAATTTAGATTATATCTAACTATGTTGCTGTGCCTGACAGGGTACATAATTGGTGCCACGATAATGTTATAACACCTGTAAACACATTGTGAAACGCAATAAAGTATTGAGTATCAACTAACTAGAAAGTTGATCAACTTAAGATGCTTATTATTTTCCGATGCACATATTTTTATGTAACAAAAAATCTTTATTACTAGAACGGCACACGTCGTCGAACTCCAGGCGGCATTTACTTCTTCCTCCTCAAACGGGATAACGACGTGTCCCAGGAGATGGTGTCGCAGATGTTCAACGAGGACCGCCGGGAGACGGCGCGCAAAGTTAAGAGAGCGCGAACTAAGAGCCGCCAGACTGCCGTGGAGCAGCTTAAACAGACTCTCACAGGTATGTGCAGTGAGTTCGATGAGTTTATAACGCGATGCCCATAGGTTAAAGAAATAAAGCCCATAATAAAGTGTCCTAACGCCCATACTTTATTGACACAACGCCAATAAGTGATCGTCCCAAAGCCATAAAGACAGAATCCAGATGTCCTCGTAAGCGCCCCACGACCATAAGTGAGGACCTGAAGTTCTTACGCATTCTAACTTCGAAGTTAAGAGACAACCCTCATAAGTATGTTGGCTGTTGCCCTAAAGTGAGCCACTCAAATTCTAAGTACATGTCTTAAGTGTCCCGAACTAAGCGGCCCAAGACCAATCATCTAGAGACACGGCGCCCAGTAGTGCGCGACATGACACCCATAGATGGGTACCCCCGGGGCAATAAGTTCCATGTGACATGTCTCCATCATTTACTTGACTGTGTCACGTAAGGTCACATAAGGTCGTCGAATAAATACTGTAAGTTTTATAAGTAAATTTTATTTTACAGATTCAGAACTACCCGCACTGTTATCCCGCGGCGAGGCCACCGTGCAGTCCGAACATGGCTCCAACCCGCCGCCCTCTCCCGCGACCGACGCCCGCGACTGCTCGAGCGACACTGACGCTCACTCACACACAGACGTGGTCCCCGCCTCCCCGCGGCCCCCCTCTCCCCTGCCCGACAGGACAGACTCCCGACGCTTACAAGACTATGAAGACGATGATTTTCTTGAAGTTATGTGCAACGATGAGATGGATATGTTCTAAGATATGTACTACATAAACTTGGAAAGTTATTATATTGTGAAGGCAGGTAGTGTCAGTGAGCCACACTTATATAGGTGTATAAATACAAGAGAGTGTCAATTTAAAATACAACAGATATGTATTTGATGGCCACATATGGCAGTTTTGCACACTAAATATGTGAAGACTACAGTTATTTTGTACTGTGGGTAGATACTAGAAAGTAGAATAGTAAGTCTCCATTATCCAAAGTCGAATAAGTGCTATTCAGAATGAGTGTTCCTTTAGACTCGAGTTCAGCAATTATTGTAAGGAGATTGTTTCTCCATAAAAGATGAGTAACAATAGTTTACTCTTGATTTTTCTTGTAAGCAATTTATGGGGAGCTTGCTAGAAGGTTTTCAAATAGACAGCGGGCTTAACACATGTTGTCTTTTAGTGGCAAATTGCCCTACTACTGGTTCTAGGTGGATGGAATAATAAAAAGTAACTTAAGGACATGCCATGCTAGGCATTATTTTATCTGTATTGAGTAGGGATTTTAAATTAATATATAATGATAAAAAGAAGTTGTAGACTCAACTAAAATGTATTGTATGTGTCACAATATTGTCCTATAAGTACTAGGAGGTCAGGACTACATAGGTGATGAACGAAAACGCAATGTTATTTAATGTTGGTGTATTATGTTATTGCGATATATAATTATTATTCTTCACAATAATTATGATAGAAACTGAGGTTCCAACGCAGAATGCCAACTTCTCAGAATTTTCATTTTTGTTCCTATTTTGACAAATTTTACAAAAAAATGGCTATTTTTTTTATTAGAAACGCTAATTATATCCTTTCTGTGTCATATACATATAATCGGAATATGTTGACTTTTTTAAAATTATCAATTGACAATTTGACATATTGCCACATGTGAAATTGACCTTCTGCATTGAAATCGAATCGGATACCTCTTTATATATTTTAAAATTGAGATTGATAAAATTTGACCACCGGCAGGACTTCTTTTTATGTACTTTACTTTAAAGCATATTATATTTTTATGATATAAATTCCGAAATTAGCTCAACTTTAACGGACATTCATGGAATTTTACTGTTTTACCATCGTCTTCAAACTGTCTAAAGTTAAAGGCATATTCATAAACCTGCCTGTTATGTTTAATGATAAATATCTGTCCATATTAGACAGATAATAAATATTCTAATCTAAAATAATACTTACTGTAAGTATTAAACTGCCAGTTTTCATGTTAATAAACATAATAAGCTAATTTTTATATGATGGGGTAAACAAAATGAATATACAACCCTTTAAAAACATTTGTAGCTGTAGGGTGACTATATAATCTATACTAGGATAGAAAGCTGAAGCTGGCTATATTTTATGAAGTTCCCACGGGAGCCGGAGCTCCGCAAGTAAACCCGCGCGCGGGAAGCTAGTAATTATTAAAAAATTATGAAGAATACATATACTTACATACAACATAAAATTCAAGGAGAATTCAAGGCATATAAATAATAAGTTTTTTTTTATCATGATATTACAATATTGATTACCAATGAATTAATTAGAAAGGATGTGGGATTACTTTTGATCATAATATGAATACAGTAATTTGTTCAAAGTACTAGTAGTATCCAATTGACATAACTACGCCCAGTTTCTCAAAGGGTTTTAAGCTCAACATTAACTAATCAACAGTTAAGTAGTAACTTGGATTTAGTTGTTGCTCTAGCTTCATCGACGGCCAAACTGCGCGAAGACGAGCAGCGCTATCTAGTGTCTAGCATCCCAACTAACCTGTATCGCGAAATACAAATTACGTTCTAACCGATTCTCTACATTGCTTTAGTTAATCTTTGATACATGTTATCATAATATGATATGATTCGGAATTGAATGGCAAATGACTTTGATTTTGGGAGGTATTTGCAAGTTTTCCAAATTTCATGCTTTCGAAACTGAATTTGATGTGACAGCGCAGTTAAATTGCAGCTACATACGTTGATTGACAATTGAGAAACCGGGCGATAAATACAATTACTCCTTTTGTTTTAATGTATATTAAAAATATACTATCGTCATATTATATACTCTTCTGGGACATGATCTTACATGTTTAACATTTAATATTTATAACCTGAGGTCTAAATTTCAAAATTAGCTAGACATAGGTTATTAAAAAGGCTGTATTGCAAATAAAAATAAACAATAATTCTTTCATAGCTAAACTACCTTATGAAAAGAATGCCTTTACTATAAAATTAATTATTATCTTAGGCATTTCATTAAATAATCTATGTAAATAGCTATATATTCAATTTTTGTAAGCACAAGGTGTGTTTTTTATTGAGGCTTAATATTGCATTTTTGGCATGGTATCTTTCGATCAACTTAAGTTACCAATCGATAAATTACTTTGATCGTTGACATTGACCAGCGATCGAGTGGTGCGTTAACGCACTAAAAGTCATCGTACACTAAAATGTACTGTGGTCACGTCTCCAGCATGTAAAAGCTCGCTTAAAGCGCTTCGCCTACGAGTCGAGTTGTATGCCGATGTGAAATATATTGTACAACTATTTAGCACTCAAAATTGATTGACAAGTTAATTGCTGGGTTGCAGGCGTACCGTTACCGTGACAGTGTAATGTGCGATGACCTTTAGTCTAATATTTTCCTCAATATTGTGTGTTTCCACAATTTGTATGTATCTATGATCTCAAAACTGTGGAGGAATTGGTTAATTTCGATATAATTGGTTATTCTCGATATACATGTAAAGTAGTGAGTATAACGATTCGATAAGATGTGTATAAATTTTATATAAAAAAGAAATGTGAAGCATGGGCATTATGGTGTTCATGTCCGCCTATAAAATTATTTTTGTTACTAAAATCGATTGTCTGTGGTTCATTAAACTGAGCTGTAAGTAGCTGTAGAGTTAGACAATAAATAACTTACTTTTTACGGCGAAATATTTAAGAACTTTGCGATACCCTATCCATTGTTTTAAAAGGTAATATTCGATTTGTTGTTGCCTCTCAGTAATCGATAGAAAAATATAAATAGTGACGTAGATGTGAGTACCATAGATATGGATATCAAGTTTTTCTTTTAGATACATTCACAATAGTAAACCCATAGACACATATATGGCACCCTTAGTTCGATGTGGGTACATAGATATTTGTCTTGAGTCATGTTAAGCTGAACATGAGCGCCTCTTTTAGCGAGATTGAATTTGAATAAATATGTTCAATATTTAGCGTAATAAGTATCAATTCATCATGAGCATTATATAAAAGTATGGGTGGTGAAGTAAAAGGATTACAATGTACAGATTGCAGAGCGTACATTACGATGTAGAGCGCGGTATTAATGGAGTCTTCCTTATCAGGCCTCCTCTTAACAGACCTTGCCAAATTAGAGTCGTTGAAAGATATTGGCATCATCCACGCTTGGCAGGCGGATTTGTGATCGCAGCTACATGGTGAGTAATCTTGAGGAGATAGCCGCTGCTGCCCACCCATCAGGAATGTGTAGTATGGAGTGTGCAGTATGTCTTAGTCGCCTCTTACTAAACCCATAGGAAGACTTGGGGTGGTCTTTTCTAAGCCGGAAACCACACTGCACGGGAATGGGGTGCATCTATTGTATGATGTTCTGCGAATCCAATTTGCAACTTGATGATTTACATTTCACGATACTTATCACAAAACATATAAAATACAGGTTGACGAATTAATAATATTATGAGTATTGTTATGATCAAGATACCACGGTAGTGTTAATACCCGTGCTTACAGTTAATGCTCTGTAAGACTCTTATGCTTATATATATATACTCGTAAGGTACAAGTCTCATTGTGGTGTACCTTTTACATAAAGAATTGTGTTTTTATGTCAAAATAATGATGTATCGCCAAAATTTGAAATAGGTCTGTGAGTGTACTACCCTGAAAGTACTGATCGTCTTTTTTACTTGGAGAAGCTTTGAAGTGTTGTGATGGAAAATGTACAGTTATCTGAATGTTTAGATACAGACTCAGAAATAATTTGTATAATAAAATTTGTAAAAAAAATATTTTTTGTATTATTTTAAATGCTTCTATTTATTACTAGGCTTTATTGCGATTTATCTTTACTAACTTTGGACCCTTTCTTCATCCCTCGACAGTTGCACAAAACTCCCCTAAAATACTTAGTCATGATTCCTCTAATCTCATCGCCAGCGACCCAGAGCCAAGGTCCAAGCCCCACAGAAGGCGCCCTCTTGTGTAGGTTGCTTAGTTTGTAGTTTTTAAACCATTTACTAATGCTGGAGCTCTGCTTGCCTTTATGCCCGGTAAAGTAGCAAATGCCGAAAAAAAAAACAAAAAATCTTACATCCCCAGGTAAATTTAGGAAAATGAATTTTTAGATTTAGACGGATCTCAACATCGTAATAACTATCTGGCTGTCAGATTTATGCGCTGTTCGTTTAATGGTTTGAGCAGCTGTGATGATAGATCAGCCAATTTTTTTTTGTTTTAGCCCTTCGATGAATATGCGTCTTTGTTATATCTTGTCACACACAAGAGATAACGACAGTTGCTTAGTACCCCCTAAAATACAAAAAGTCATAATCCCTCAATCTCATTTATTAAGGCTGGAGCTGGAGGTGAAGTAGTAAAAGCCTCGTGGCTAACTACGTATGTCCGTCCGAAATAAAAAACACAAGAGATAAGAAACGGGATGATGATGATTAGGACACAAGTAGTAAATTCACCACAAAAGAGATGACCTGTGAATAACAAAATTTAATCCTATTTTTATGGTCATCATATTAGAAAAAAAATATATATTGATAAATATAGTAAAAAAAAGTGACATTCATAATATTAATACTAGAAATAAACATAAACTTGCTGTTCCAGGATTTAGAGTTAGCAAAACGAATAAATCATTTATGGGAAATTGTATTAGGTTCTATAATAAACTCCCTAATTATATTACAGACTTGCCTGATACAAGATTTAAATCACATGTCAAAACTGTTCTCATGTCAAAAGGTTACTATAGTATTCAGGACTATATTGAAGATAAAGACGTTTGGGTTTCGGTACCATCTTTGCACCTACCTCACTGAAGACCATAATAATATAGCCAAGTACAATAGTTGTGACTAGAACTGTGTCTTATCCTGTGAACTGTCTGTAATTGACTTCTTTACATACCTTAACTATTAATACCGCTAGTTCTGTCTCAATATCATTCAATCTTATTGAGCAAAAATAAACAAATAATAACAAGACAACCGTTAGGGCAATAAATGTGTGTGCCTACTAAAATATAAATTAAAATAACTGGACCTAAACCCCGCGTAATTGCCCATTTGAGTATGTTTCGCCGGACCGCCTCATGTGGGCCGTGTTGAAACCGGTGGTAGAGTAACCCACTGAGTTTGTTTCGCCGGATCTTCTCAGTTGGGGCGCATTGGATCCGGTGGTAGCATTAAAGCGCGGCCGTCGTTATATGCTCATGGTCCACCCAAATAATGACAATTGTTTTGACATAATATAGACAGAACAAGCATTTTGTGTCGCTAAGAACAATATAAATAAATAAATTATAATAATAACATATAAATATATGATAATATAAAAATTATTAATTTTATAGATATAAATAAATAACAAATATAATTAATTAAATTTTTCTAATTAATGTTTGACTATTTACAAGTGCCTGTAATTGGTTTACGTAAATAAAAATGTTTTTTATTTTATTTTATCGACAATATACATTAATTATAATAATTAATTTAATTATAAATAAGTAATTTGAATAGGTTTATAAATAAACAGCAAATGTAATTTAAGATAAATAATAATTAATTTTCAAATAATGTTTGACGATTTACAAGTGCCTGTAATTGGTTTATGTAAATAAAAATGATTTTTATTTATTTATTAGAATGTATTTGCCAACCATAACAAATAATTATCATTAAGGGGGAAAAGTAAAGAAAAGTTACATTAAAATAATTTTATTGCTTTCATAATTTCTATATAACAAAACTTTCTGAACATCAGCATTTCTCATTATCTCTCTAAACATGCATTTATCTAGACACGCGGCAGCGTGTCAAAGCCAAGTTCAAGCAAAGAACTGGCTAGCCAGCGCCAAGTGTAATATTACACGAACCACTTGGTGCCACTTTTGACCCTTCTATAACTCAAAACTTCTTTAACGTAAACAAATAAAACTACGTGTGTTTCATTATATCTATAAGGACATGTAGAAGCCCAAATTTCATGAAGCTAGCTCAAACGTTTATAAAGATATGAAGGTCAAAAATTCGTAAATTTTAGCACTGACTGACTGACTGACATATAGTACCTAATTCTAACCTACTTCCAGATGACCTAGAAGGATGAAATTTGGAATCCAGCTCAGTAATTGTGTGTAAGCCCAGAAAAAAAAAAAAAAGTAAAAAAAAAAAAAAGTTGTCCCCATAGAAAAAACTTTTAATTCGCTCTAAAAAACCGACCAACGGTGTGTCGTCGGCGGCGTGCGGCACCACATAATTAAACATAGAACAGAAGTAAATCTACATAAAAGAGCTCCCGAGCAACACATAAACATAGCCATCGCTTACGAATACCGATTTAGTTATTTATTGTTTTATTACATTTATGTTCATCCTGCTTCTTTCTCAACGGTGAATGAAATGATTGTCATACTATAACCACAAACGTTCTTCGTGCCTAAACCAATAACAGTATAAAAGAGTACATAGATGAGATTCAATGAATAAATAAATACTTTATTTATATCTACAACCCGTTCGCTATAAGTTTGCCGCTGTCAACTATCACGCATTTAGCGTTGTCTCACTCACTCAGTTCTAGTTCCAGTGAGAAAACGCTATACTGACTTCATAATAATATTTAATACATCATATTTTTTAATATTTAATCAATAATATTTTAAGGTATTAATTTGTTAGTTCGAACTCTTTGTAACTTAAAAGAAAGTCCAATATGTATGTATACCAAGGTCAAGGCAATAGCGATGTCTTATTGTTACCGATATAGGTATGTATGTATTGACTAATTTAAGAATGCTGGTTGAACTCGCTCGCGCCTTGCACTTGTACGCGCGCCCGATGCCCGCGAGGCTCACAAGCGCTATACGACTTAAAATGCGAACGAACCAAAGTATGCTGTTAGCGGCGGCGGTGCTCATTCGCGCCAGCGTCATCGTTATGCCCGGTTGTTTAGCGGGAACCCACCTATTAGATTGCGTTTTATGCTGCGTCGTTCGACTAAATTTATTTGACTTACACATTAAATCTCAATACCTGCCTTGTTTTCTTTACAAAAAGTAATGATATCCCACCAAAAACATAAATGTAAAATAGGAAAGCCAAGTTCAATACAAAAATTAAGCTTGGATGTGGGCTTCGCTGCAAAAAGAATGGAGATCTGAATGAGTGCCAAGTTCTATGCAAAATCGAAATATGTATTTATAGGAACAAAATAACATTATGAACAAGTATTAAACTCTAATTCTTTGCTTTAATGGATACATATAACAATTGCTGTTATTTAAAAATGTGAGATCTTAAAGTAGGTTTGATCTGACTTGGCCAGTTTTTATCAGTATTCAAATGATGAATAACTTTATAAAATGACTGATGTAATGAAAACTGGCCAATTCAAATCTAACCTACTTTAAGATCTCACATTTTTAAATAACAGCAATTGTTATGGGTATTAATTAAAGCAAAGAATTAGAGTTTAATACTTGTTCATAATGTTATTTTGTTCCTATAAATACATAATTCGATTTTGCATAGAACTTGGCACTCATTCAGATCTCCATTCTTTTTGCAGCGAAGCCCACATCCAAGCTTAATTTTTGTATTGAACTTGGCTTTCCTATTTTACATTTATGTTTTTGGTGGGATTTTGATTAACAATAACAATTTCGTAGCACTTCTGGAGTTTAATTCTGCTAATTTAAAAATCGATGGTCAGAGATATTCCGATTATAATAGGTTTAATTCTGTAGAAAAATTGCCGAAATATATAAATTGCCTATAACACAGTATTGTTTAAAGATGATTGTTACCAGAGCAAAAAAGAACATAATAATGCAATCACTTAAACTAAAGAAATAGTATGAGATAATAAAGTGCCAATAGTTATTTGACAACAGAATTGTGTATCACGGTACCCTTATTAAACCAACTTTGCAAAAACTGTCTACCAAAACTCCATTGCAATTCCTTTTTGTTTCATTTATTTACAATTCCAAAATTGAACATAGCACATTAGAGCGCATTATTTTGTTTAAAAAGCATCAATCTACAACCTCAAATTTCACCTATTTTCTTAACATATTTTTGTCTTTTTACTAAAATAAGTTAAAGTTAGTACAATGTATGTCTACAATGACAAAATATTATATACCACAGGTTGTTTGGTATGACATATGAGGTACACCATGATTTGGGTCCAAACATCTGTATGAATGTTCTTAAGGGAAGTCCAGCATCTGTAATAGAAATACAATAAATTATAGGAAAATGAAAATATTATGTAGCAATATTTAATAATTTGTCTCAAAAAATTTAATCATACTCTTTAGCATTGAATCTTAATTTATTATTTTTTAAATGCAATGTTATTTTAAATTTTAATTATTTAATGTTTTTTTTTTAATTCTCTAATGTATGTAATAGTATGTAGGTGTTATAAATGTCATTCTTATTGCAATTATGGACCAAATATGCCTGTTTTTTTTTTAATGTCATAAACTGTAATTTAATTACTGACAAAACCAATTTTGAACTTTCAGTTCAATTGTAAACCCATTTTAATTGTAGGAACAAATACAGACAAAACATAAGCTATATTTAATTATAAGGTTTCTACAGGAATGGAAGCTATGCAGGTTAACATGTTTTTTAATAATAGATTTCAATCTCCAATGAGTTAAATATTAACTGCTTTTATTTAAAAAAAGAATTAAGATTCCACAAAAAAAAAAAACATTATGAAGGCAAAACTGTAAGGGACAGTTCATGGGAGTGGGACAACACACAAGATGCAACTTACAAGTTGTGGTAGGCACTTCTCAATATGTTCAATATCAACCTTGTCACAGCTCTCTCTGAGTGCATGGCTGGAGGCTCGCAAACAAGTCTCTGTCACCAGGCACTTGGCCACCTCCACCACTAGAGATAAAGCATCATTCCCCAACTTTGTCTTATTGTCTTGGAATGAACCATTAAGAAGTTCTTTAATTACATCCTGTAAATTAATAATAAAAATAAGAACATCATCATCATCAGCCCATATAAAATCCACTGCATAACATGGGCCTTTGATAGTCACCATGCTTGGCAGGCGGGTTGGTGACCGCAGTATTATGTTGTACCACACAAGGAAACGCTGCTGCCCGTTCCTTGATATACGATTATTATAGATGATGTTATAACAATCGGAACCAACAGCTTAAAGTGCTTTCCGAGGCACGGAGGGTAGTCACTCAACCAACCAGACCCAGAAACAAATCTTAGAATTTACACAAAGATTTCCTTTCCGGCGTGGCGATAGAACCCACGACCTCCAAGGTTTAAAGCGAGGCAAATAACGCAATCGTAGCGTTGTAGGTTGTGAAAAATAAGATGGTCAATAGAAAAAAAATTAAAACATATATGTTTTAGTGATATAGTAGTAATAGTAATAAGCTTTAACAAGTTAATAATTTGTCCAGCAACTTATTATTTTCAATTAGCAGCACCCAGTGTATACTTTATTAATGTATGTCCATAAAAAATAATTGCGTATATCAACTTACTTGTTTTAGAGTGTTTTTCACATTAGAAGTGACTGACGCAGGATCAATATTGTCCTCGTCATTTTCATTAGTAATGCGTGCCATATTCACTTGAAATATTAACAATAAATTTCGCAAAATAGATATTTACACGTATTTACAAAACAATCACAAATTTCCACTCAATACATTGACCCGCCTAAAGTTGTGTTCCGGTGACTGATGTCGATTACATACAGCATTATACTCTATTTAGCTCACTCTTTCTAATGAAAATGAATTTGTTGTGCGTAACAAGGATGCAATTAGTAGATGTAGATAGATCACTATGTAGATATTGTCAACCAACTGACATTAAATTGACGTTTATTGCTTCGTTCGGAATCATAGAATAGAAGGTGACGGGTTTATAGGAATTTGTGCCATCCGACCGCTTACAAATTGCAAAGGGGTGAATGAGTTTAACATATTTTATTTTGAATTTCCATCGACCAAGTGAAGTCAGAGTTATGGGGCCTATTCTTTATAGAACACTAGCGGCCCGCCCCGGCTTCGCACGGGTGGACTTTTATACCCTACCCTACCCCTGCCCTACCCTACTCCTACCCCTACCCTACCCTACCCCTAGGTACCCCTACCCTACCCTACCCAAAAGTATCCTATGTCCTTCTCCCAGTTCTTAGCTACCTCCCTACCAATTTTCAGCCAAATCGGAACTAACACGACTTTCTTTTGTTTTTAATCGGTCCAGCCGTTCTCGAGTTATAAGTGTTGTAACAAACACGACTTTCTTTTATATATATAGAAGATTAGCTGCGCACTCGAGTTACCCGCGTCACTCTGCTCCAGTGGGTCGGAGCGTGATATTTTGTAGCCTATATGTAAATCCAGCTTATTAACTATCCGCGTGCAAACTTTCAGCCAAATCCATTCAGCAGTGTTTGCGTGAAAGAGTAACAAACATCCATACTTACAAACTTTCGCGTTTATAATATTAGTAGGATTACCTTCAGAATGTTATTGACTATTACACATTCTTAGTATTCTCTATTAGATGTGTTATAAATATGGCTCCATCAAAAATAACAAAAATAAATTACAAAATTAAATTACAAAATATTGTCACATACATTTATTTTCATTTTTCTTTTCAGAATAAATATTAGTACTTACTTTTGTACATTGTTTTACATATTAATCAGTTACTATACAACTGCTATCTGTCTGATTTACTAACTTAATATATATTAAGTCTCCATCAGAACTAACAATTCTAACAAATATATCACACGTTGTCTCACATCCTCCATTGACTTGTGCAACAAACACTGCCCTATTAATTCTATGAGATTTTTTTCTTCTATGATTTCGACTATAGTTTTATCTTGACGTTCTTCTCGGGTTAAATGTTCTTTTAATAGTTGTAAAATGACTTTGTCTTCGTCTCTTTTCCACTCAGATGCTTCCTGTTTGACTGGTACTTCTTCAAAGAGCATCGAGGTATTGTTGTCGTCATGATCTAAGAGTTCTGTCTTGCTAACTGTGATGACTGGGTTGAAATTGACAGAAGTTGATGACGGTATGGTTTCAGAGTAGTTTTCCTGTAATTAAGTATAAATAGTTTTATCATCATCATGAGCCCGTATGACGTCCACTGTTGAATATCACAGGCGGGGTAGTGACCGCAGTATTAAGTCGTTCCTTGGTATTCAATTGTTATAGATGATGTTGTTTTGTTCTTCGAACTATAATTTTACAACAAAATTCTTTAATTTCTTTCACAAGTCTCTTAAGTTATAGAACAGCCAATTTTAAGAGGCAGGGATTTAAATGTCTAAAGAAAAATATTTTTATTTCATAAAATAATATTTAAATTGAAAACTTTAAACATAGTTATCTGTATGGATAAATTATTCGTTTTTAAGTGAATATTTATATACCATAGTCTAGAAGTAGCTAATGTGTGAGCAAACTGCAACCGATTTTTAAAATCTATATGTATATATCGCAGCCATCTTGTCAAATCTGCCATTCCATGGGACGGCCAGACCGCCAATCAAACGTCGATATTTAATTGAATGCCTAGGCCAATAATTGATTGAACCTAGGCAAACTTAACTTAACATTTAAGTTGGCTTATAGTAAGCTAGCTCTTTGAGTTTGGCTGACGTTAAATTTAAATTCAATTTAGTCTATGTTCGCTGATTTGAATTTAGTGTACGTACGGATTTTTTTTTAAACAACCAAAATCAACCATTTGTCCTGTTGGCCTTTAGCCATTTCATTGGAGGTCGGCATATAATTAACGGGCTAGCCCGTTAATTTTAGCCCATTGATATATATGTTACGGCTAAAGGTAGGTGTGAACATAAACTTAAGATTAGCCGGCTAAACCTAGGTGCAGCCGACCGCATGCGGCTAAACTTAGATGCATCCTACATATCTTCGGCTAGAACTAGGTTTTAATTAAATTAAACAATACGGCACAAAAAGGTGTTAGGGGGGTTAAAAAAAAAACCTAAACCTAAACCAATGGAGTTGAACAAGGACTTATTGAGGTTGATCTAAGTTTAGCCGCTTGCGGTCGGCTGCACCTAGGTTTAGCCGGTTAATCTTAAGTTTATGTTCACACCTACCTTTAGCCGTAACATATACACCACATTTAAACTAAAAATAAATTGAATTGAATAAATAGGCTAGTTGACACTTTTTAAACGATTATTGAATTAAACTGGAAATAACTACAAATATTATTGATAATTAAAAAAAAACTAATTTATTTCGACTTATACTTACTATTTTAATGTGCTTTTCTGAACTAGTTTTTTTATCATTCACTTTTTTGTCATCTTCAGTGCTGAAAGAAATACAATGGTTTACTAATATTATAAAGAGGAAAGATTTGTAGTTTTGTTTGTGTAATGAATAAAACTCAAAAACTACTGCGCCGATTTCAAAAATTCTTTCACCATGGGATAGCCACATTCACATGAGTGACATAGGCTATATTTAATTATCAAGTTCCCACGGGAACGGGAGTTACGCGGGTATAGGCCTCCTCCTGAGGGAGGGTATTAGCCATAGTCATCACGCTTGGTAGGCGGGTTGGTGACCGCTGTATTATGTTATAATAACACACAAACTTTTTCCCGATATCAAAAAGGTGGAATAGGTAGGAACTTGAAAATAGTAGGGAACCCGTCGTGCGCGAGTCCGACTCGTACTTGGCCGGTCTTTTTATAATGATGATGGCAGTACCTACTCGGTTACAATAATAGTAAAATTGTGCACTTGGGTTATAAAGCGTTACAACTTACTTAGTAGAATGATCGGCTTCATAATCCATGTCGGCGCAATCATCATCATTATCATCACAAGCGGTTTCGTCTACTTGAAGATCTTCTAAAGTATCATCATCATCATCATCAATTTCATTATCTAATTGTGATTTACACTGATGACGTTCTATAAGTAGTGATTCGTGCTGTTCTTCTGAGTCTACTCGGTCGTTCTGTTTCTCCTGGTCTGTCGAAGTTGTTGTTGATGTGTTTTGTTGAGGTGTTTCTTTTGACTTTGTTGATGGTGATGGTGGTGGTTGACTGTAGGAAAAAAATCGAAATTAAAAACATTAGACTAAAACAATTATTGTGTCGTATAGCTATGAGAAGATGAGTAGGTTTGAAACTTATTTTCAATATTTGCAACAAAACTGACGAACGGTCCATTCCAACTGAATGTTATTTTCGGTGTTTGAATTTAGGAATATTAATTAATTTTAGAGCAAAGTTCTCTAAATTAGGAAGTATAAAGTGAGTCGATTAAGTTATTAAGTGACTGCCGTGCCAACCCAAAAGACTGGGTCTAATCAATATTTTGACGTCTGTTAAGTACCATTGACCAAATAAAATAATTTAAATAATATATTATGCAAAATAATAAACTAAAAGCACTGTTTTACATTTAAATTCAGGTTAAATAACACATAAATCTTCAAATATCTCACAAGTAGTTTTCAAAAATAACAGTGTTAGATAGTGTTATGCTTAAACCAATTCTAACTTACCTAGATACAGTTCTATGGGGAAATAAAGAGAATACGTATTTCGCCAGTTTGGGATACTGTTCTAAAGCGGACAATATATCCGTACAGATGTCACACGCGCTCATCATTGTGTTATAAAACACTGTATATAATTTCTTCATAATAGTTTTCCTGTCCTCTGCTTTTTGTATTTGATCCTGAAAAATGTTTGATTCGAATCAGTTTTTCTAGTCATTTGGTAAAATTAAAGATTTGTATTTCTGTTTGACTGAGGTTTTTTTTTATTATGTATTTTGCCCCGAGGCTTTTGCTACTTCACCAGGCATAAAGGCGAGCAGAGCTCCAGCCTTGATAAATGGTTTAAACACTATAAACTAAGTAACCTATGTCTATGGCTTTTAATATGAAACGGAACATGAAAATTCTTATGAACAAGCAACTTTCACTGATTTTTTACCATGTGCGAAGCATAATTTCTAATGATTCCATTAATACCGGGTACTTTATATTATTTTATGGATGCTTAAACACCTAGATCCGGAACAACTACTCAAGTTTCATATAAATATTTGTAGTTAATAATGGTTGACCTCACTAGATCCTCTAATACAGTTCAATTTTAAACTAAATATGTCAATTTCGAAAAAAACACGCTAATATCATCTGACTAGCCTTAAACTTTTGAATTTTTTTTCGGACGGACATTATGTAGTTAGCGGCTTTTGCTACTTAACCGGGTTATACAGGCGAGCAGAGCACCAGCTTCAATAAATGGTTTAAAAACTATAAGCAACCTGCGCAAGAGGGCGCGCCTGTGGGACTTGGACCTCGGCTCTGGGCGGTTGCTGGCGGGGATTCAAGGATTATGATATTATGTTTTTAGAAGAGTTTTGAGTAACTGTCGCGCTACGATACAGTTCGGGCATCGGAAGGAACAAACTTTTGCTGCAGTGACTAAATATTAAAAAAATATACTAATATTTTTTTAAATTTCATTCTCTGCATCTCAAGTTCTAGTTTTCATGTTTTTAACGCCCCAGGCGCTCCGCTATTTAGTTAACGAACTTACTCACCTCAACTTTTTTAACAATATCAGGTACACAATTCCTTAAGAAATAATCTCTGAACACATGCATCTTCTCAGCTTGCTCCACAGTCAGAAAGCCAAGGAACTCTTTATATATGTCTATTAAATCGCCACAAGCTTCGTACAGTTTGTTCATCAACTCTACAGGGTCTTGTGTGTGAGGGTTGTATCGAGATAGAACTGTGTGGACTTTACTTTTGATTTTAGCATCGCGGTGGAAGGTAATCACGGTGATAAGTCGTATGTTGAATAGATTGACGTAATCTGTAAAGTGAATTATTTATTTTATTAAAAACGTATTAATACGTTGAACGCTATGGACACCAAATTATATCTCCTGTGGCCATAACAATAAATAAAGAATCGTGCAATAACAGTTGCATCGCATAGGCGTGGGTCAGCTAGTAACATAAATAAGAAAGTATAAGTAATATGTGAATAGTAAGTAAAATGTATGTTTTCACAATCAACCTAAAAAAAATACTTTTTACCATCTGACTGGCCACTTTTTTACATAAAGGTCTTTTTCCAGTAAGTTTTAGTTTCCTTAAGAGGCTCACAACAAGAACAAAGCCGTTAATTTATGAACCGATTAAAACTATATTTTCTTTACTTGATAGCCGTACTCGACTTAGTCCAGGGTCGTATTATTATTTAAATTCAGTTACACTTGATAATTTCCGACATTTTGAATATATTTATCAACACGGCAAACGGGAGTACGCGCCCGTCACTGAGCGGTGCGCGTACGCAACTGAATATACGTTATACGTTCATAAAAATCTGTCTTTAAGATTATTTAACTAACAAAATTGGAATGACATAAATTCAAGATATACAAGTTTAACATTTTAGCTTACCTAAATCACTTTGATCGTATTCCTCTTTCCCAGAAACCACAGGATCACGACCTGCATCCTTATTGTTCCTACTCATATCTTTCAGTCTGGCATTCAACGTTTCCAAATTACACTTGTAATTATTTTTATAATTACTTACTAACAGTTTCAATCTATTCGATATCCTCGGGTATTTCTTGTGTTTACATTCACAAACATCCTTGCTTTTCTTGCCAAAATATTCGAGTATAGATGTCTGTCTGGTCTTACAGATTTTCCTTAGTAACACACAGCAGGTACAATGTTCTGAATTGTTATTTTTCTCTTTGCTTATTGCGCTATCATTGATAACGTTATTGTTGTTGGTTGTAACATCATCGGTAACTACACTAGAAATTATTGGAGCCGTATTACAATTTACACTAACAGTATTATTTCTTACGGGCATTAAGAATGCTCCTGTACTAGTTTCTACTAGTTTATATGCAAAATCTTGAGATACATTACTAGTATTAATTATTATGTTAGCTTGTAGTGGTATTGAAGAATTGCTCGATATATTTTGTTGGATATGTAAATCGAATTTGTCAACTAAATTCTGTGGGGATTTAGGGTGTAAAAATTGTCGGTGACTGATAATTTCTTTGGTGAATGAGATGGGGAGAGGGTTCTTTGAAGGCTCTTGGACTGCTTGACCCATTTGGACGTCGACACCGCCGCTGGGTAGGCTGGGTGCTGGCCGACGGTACATGTAGTGCTGAAATATTTATATTATATCATTGCCCTATAATAGAAGTCAAGTCATTGAATGGACATTCAGAAGGTAACTAAATGCTTGAAATTTTTATGCCTACGTTAATAATGATTTAATTTAATACTAACGAATCGTATTACACATTAGATAACATTGCAAAATCTCGATAACAGTATAGTTTAATTTATAATTTAAAGAAATACTATTTAGTATGTAATCTTTCAATCGTCACGATAGAAATTATAAGGTGTAAATTAAAATTTTTACAGAATTTGTAAGTACAATCTGTCAAAATTAGATTAGTTAATTAGATGATTGAAAAATTTCCCAATAATCGAATAAATGTACGATTATAATATTTCATTATATCAAAATAACTTTAGTTATATAATAATACCGAACTATAATTTATATATAAATATATAAAAATCAATTGCTGTCTCGCTAAAACTCGCGAATGGTTGGACCGATTTTGATGAAATTTGGCAGTAAGCATATGGATAGGGGTAGGGTTGGGGTAGGACATCGTGTTAACGATGTCTCGCCACGCCGGGCCAGCTAGAGTTTTAGTTAAGACAGGACAGCGTCTGTCGGGTCAGCTAGTAATATATATAAATAATAGTCTGGTATTACATTTATTATCAATAACAATGAAGGATCAGTCCGAAAAATATAGCAAAAGCCTCGTGGCAAACTGTATGTTCACCATGCTACGGGGAGTGATAGCAATTGATATTTAAAATAATAATCATACTATATGTATACTTTACTACATGTGTACGTTAAAAAAAACTTCGAACTAACCTTAAACCTGTGACTAGTTTTAGCTAAGTACCGCACCCACATTCTAGGCACCTCATGTTCGGGCTGCTCGTACAGCGTCAGCTTCGGGTTGTACGGCAACAACTTGTGTTTCACCGGAGTTATTTCACGGTTATCGAAGAATTTCTGAAAGCATTATCAATATTTATTTTTACAATAACAGCGTCAAAACATACATTATAATCAAATAATGAATTTCATTTAGCACTTGTACTTGTCAAAATTACAATTTGTAAGAATACATCTAACAAAAGTATCACATAAGTAGCTAAAAACATGTCTGCAATTATATTTATCTTACAGGTTTTATATACCGTCTGCCCGTCTGTACTGCGATAATGATAAATGTACACATTATTGAGTTGCCGTTGAGGTAACAGGTACAAAATTAACTTCCAAGAATCCGGCCAAGGTCTAAGCGACATCCACCTGAGGGCACCCTTCGGGCTTAGGACCAACGCTCAGGGTGCCACTAGAGAAGATTTACGAATAGTGGTAGTGATAGCTGGCATGGGATCACAGGTGGGGGGAGGGGCCCGTAGGGCACCGTGATCGGTCGTTCCGTCGATTCTTCGGTCATTAGACTTACTTACAGTTAAAGCAACGGAAAGCAGCAATATCCTCTATAGTTGTATGTATAATCTAAGATTTAAGTTAAGACTCCTTAACCACTCAAACGTCCGGGCGACTATAGTCGCCTACCCCTTGAACGTCCGAGCGCGAACCGCGAACCGAACCGCGTCGAGCGCTCGTGCCGTTACTGATTCAAAGTGTATTTACTAGCAAACTATTTCAGCTATAGCAAGGTAAAACCTACCAGTATCAAGCTGAATTATTAAGGAATCAAAATATGTACTAATTAAAGTTCAAAAATTAATCTGCTATTCATAAAAAAATAATTAACTTAACAATACGGGTTAAATTTACGTAAAATATTTCTTTTAACAAGTTTTAACGAATCATTTTTTAATTATTCGCAATGTTTTTTAATAATAATTAAACTAGATTAAATAAGCTTTTTTTTGACACCAATATCTTATTACTTAAAATGAACAGTGTAGCCCATTAAACCAAAATAAAAAACGCGTTCCTGCAGTAATCTAGATCGACCTAGATTTCGTCTCCGATACCGAAATTACGGCAAGATGGCCGCCCGCCTAAGGATTTTACACACGACTTTAGGATTTGTTTTAAAATAAATTAGGTATTTTTATTCTAAATTTAGGTGATAGTCAATTATTGTAGGTATGTTTTATAATTCTTAAATATATTAATTTAAACTATCAATATCATCAAGGAAAAAGGAAATAATAATGTGCATGATGCATTAAAAATATCGGGGTCAGCAGCCAGTAACTTATAAAAAAACATTTTAATAGCAGCGTATCTTCAAGCAATACTAAGTATGCACATGGTATAATTATTACAATAATGACATCAATATTAAAAAAATAATATGCACGACACAAATAGGCGTAAAACCGTAAACAAAAATATTAGTGATTTTGATTAAATATGAGAATTAAATTGTTAAAACACCACAAGGGAAATAAAGTGAGGTGAAACCATCAAGCAAATTTAAAAATGATAGCAAAAGTCGACAATCATTAACAAACATAACATTATTATATCAAACAAACAAAGAATCACCACCACACAAAGCGAAAAAAAATATTGCAAACATATTTTGCCGTTTGTACACATCCTTATTTTGAACCATTTTAGTTCCGTCCGTGGATAGCAATCTATCCATGCCTAAACACCTGAGGAACACAATGACATTTTTAAGGAATCTTCCGTGAATATTGTATATTTCAGCTTTTAAAGTGTATTATTTTGTTTATGACGAGCTATTACTCTTTGTTTAAACAATATTTTACTGAAAAACTACGTAAAAATAACTAAAATTGGATCAACAACAAGAATGGCCGCTCCTACGCCATTTTTTTTCGAAACAGCTACACTTTGAATTCCAAATATGACTCGATTTTACTCTTAAAACTGTGATATGTATACTTAATTATAAAGCACAAATCATCTAGTTTATTTTTATGTATAATAATCTATGAACTAATAAATAAAACTAAAGTACTGACGACATAATCGCTGGAACTTAAAAAACACTTGTTCACTAAACACAAAGCGTAGAGTGGACTGCAGATAAACGTTTGTTTTTATTCTTTGAGGCTTCTTACACTGCCATCTCGTGATTTTTATTGTAAAGTAGTTCGTCAGCTATCGACTACACAACTTAAACACGCAAAAAGTAACGCATATTGTCGATAGATGACGGTTTTATAAAATATGTCGCTATGGATACTAAAGTATCCTTGGACGTACAACGCCCTTTTTTTTTTGGATACCAAAGTATCCCTGGACGTGTGAGTGGTTAAGAGGATTCATCATCATCGGCCCGTATATCACTAAAAGCCATAATCCTTCAATCTCCCCGTCAGCGACCGCCCTGAGCCGAGGTCTAAGTCCCACAGGGGACGCCCTCTTGCGTAGGTTGCTTAGTTTGTAGTGTTTAAACTCTGTTCTTTTAAGCTCTGCTTGCCTTTATGCCCGGTGAAGTAGCAAAAGCCTCGGGGCTAAATATACAGGTCGGTCTGAAAAAAAAACAGCCCGTATAACGTCTACTGCTGAACATGGGCCTCCTCACGAAGTAGGGTACTTGCCACGCTTGTCAGGCGGGTTGGTGACCGCAGTATTATGTCGTAATACACAGGGAAACGCTGCTGCCCGTTCCTTGGTATATAATTGTTAAAGATGATGTTATAACAATTAGGACCAACGGCTTAACGTGCTTTCTGAGGCACGGAGGGTACAAAGATTTCTTGACCGGTGTGGGGATAGAACCCACGATCTCCGAGGCTTAAAGCGAGACGTATACCGTTACGCCATTGAGGCTGTCTGAAAGGATTATTTCAGTAAAATTCTTACCTTAATCGGATTATCATGGCTGCCAATCTTTCTGATATTTTGTACGTGAGATAGAAGTACTTTCTGCGTGACCCAGGGGAACATATACTTGCTGACCAGCGCCATGGTTATACCGAGACCCCAGCGGTGCCGCGGATGAGTCCTCGGGGGCGGTTTGAAGAGATCAGGGTTGTTTTCTACGTACTGCCAGAATTGGTCGAGCCCTAGGGCTATAAGTCTGGAATAAACAGTTTTAAGGTAGTTTACGATTAGGTTTTTTGCTCACGAAGGTTTAAAAATACTATTTTGTATACAACTGGTGGAATATACAGTTTTAAGGTATTTTACGATAAGGCTTTTTGCTCAGGAAGGCTTAAAAATACTATTTTATTTACAACTTGCACGCGCACGGTATGCCTCGCGTAGCCCCAGTTCTCAACGAAACTTCATCTTATCTATATATATATAAAAATGAATCACTATTTTCCTTGGTCACGGCATCACGCGTGAACGGGTATAACGATTTCACTAATTCTTTTTTTTGTTGAGTTTGTTATTGTCAGGAGAAGGTTCTTATGCAAAAAAAAAAAAGAAAATTGCGTGGAAAATTCAAAAATTTAAGAATACTTTACCACCATATTTCGTTTTCTAATGTAACCTAAGCGTTTTTGACAATATAAACTTTTTTAGTGTAATCTTATGGGTTTTGACAGAATGCGTGCTGCTCTTAGTGCAAATCACGGTAAGTTCATAGCAATCATGCTTAATAATAAAAGTTCTATTTAATATAGAGTTTTAGTAAATACAGGACAACGTCTGTAAAGTCAGCTAGTACTTATCCTTACCAATATTATAAATGTGAAAGTAACTCTGTCTGTCTGTCTGTCTGTTACGTAATCACGCCTTAATTACTGAAGCGATTTAAATGAAATTTGGTACAGATATAGTCTAGAGCCTGAGAAAGAACATAGGCTATATTTTATTATGAATTTCCCACGGGAACGGGAGTTACGCGGGTGAAACCGCGCGCGGGAAGCTAGTATAATATATAAAGCTGAAGAGTTTGTTAGTTTGCTTGAACGCGCTAATATATTTTTAAATAGCCCATTTATAAAGGTAGGCTTAGTAGGAATAGCTTAAGTTACTCTTGGATAACGTAACTTTATAAAAGTGAAATAATTTTTGAAATCGGTCCTGATGTTCCGGAGTTAGTTCAATGCAAACCAACAAATAAACTTTGAATTATTTTCTGTTTATAATATTAGCATAGAAGATATACTTATAATGACAACCTCCGTAACGTAGCGGTATTTGGCTCGCTTTAAATCTCGGAGGTCGTGGGTTCGATTCCAACGCCGGAGAAGAAAATATTTGTGTAGACTTTAAGATTTCTTCCCGGGTCTGGTTGGCTGAGGGACTAACCTTCGTGCCTCGAAAAGCACGTTAAGTCGTTGGTCCCGATTGTTATAACAACATCTATATCAAACGGGCAGCAGCGTTTCCTTGTGTGTTATATCATAATACTGCGGTCACCAACCCGCCTGCCAAGCGTGGTGACGAAATCGTTCGAGGGATTAAATCTTTCTAATCTCAATGTAAAATAAATTATATTGTAATTAGGTTAATAAAATATTGTTATATGTTATTAATTTTTAAAAGAGGGTTCTACTGAGTTTTTTTTGCGGTGTTTCTCAGTAGTCGCCACGTCACACAAAGCACGGTAGGGGAAAAATTTGACGATTCCAAACAAATGTAACCATTTTTACGGAATAAATGAATTTTGAATTTGAATTACCCTCTCTCGGGAGGAGGCCCATGATCAGCAGTGGACGTTATGATAGAAGATATACTAACCGGTCTTCAGAGCACAGATAGTTGAATCTCCGACAAGGATCGGCTCGGTACGGTATGATGGGCAGTAAGTAGGGGTACAAGAACACGGGGCTGTTGGCCACCACCTTCTTGAAAGTGTCAGGTAACTGGCCCATGTTGCTGTTCTTGTTCGCTATGCTACGGCGACTGGAGAAACAATTTACATTAACAATAATAGTTATACCGTACATATTTTGGTGAAATCTATATATTTTTTATTATATAAAAATCAATTGCTGTTCGTTAGTCTCGCTAAAACTCGAGAATGGCTGTACCGATTTTGATGAAATTTGGCAGTAATCATCGCTTTAACACAGAGAAGGTTTAAACGCAAAGAAAATAAGCGTAGGTAGGGGTTAAGTAGGTGTAGGGTAGACGTAGGGTAGGTGTAAGGGTGGGGGTAGGACATCGCGTTAACGAAGTCTCGCCGGGACAGCTAGTTTTAGTTAAGACAGGACAGCGTCTGTCGGGTCAGCTAAAAAAATATAAATATTTGAAAAAAAAATTAAAGCGACCGCCTAGGACCGTCGGACTTGCTATCATGTGATCGCCGGTTCGATCCCCAGCCATTGCACTACCGACCCCACTCGTAACAAATTAATTTTCTTTTTTCAGACGTATTTTACGTAGTTAGCCAAGAGGCTTTGACTACTTCACGGGGCATAAAGGCGAGCAGAGCTCCAGCCTTCATAAATGGTTTAAAAACAAACTTACTGTGGGGCTTGGACCTCGGTTCGAGGCGGTCGCTAGCGATGGGATTGAGGGATTATGAAAATTTTCTAGGTTACCAATGAATGTGATGTTAACAAAATGAAAATCAATTTATTTAACATACCTTTTTTCAATCTCTTTTTCGATGAATCTGTAAAAAAATTATACAGGTTTATAAACTTTGCATGTTAATATATCGACAGTTGAAAGGGGAGTTGAGATAAGCAACACCATGGGCGATATTGATATACTGGATTACTTGTTTTACTTTTACATAAGCTCACGCCTGTTTCCCAGCGGGGTAGGCAGAGACAATGGACTTCCACTTGCTACGATCCCTACACATGACTTTTTTTGCCGTCTTGAAAATAATTGGGTGTGATATGTGTATGAAATAGATGTGTAAGGCATAGTAATTTTATGTTTTTTTTTACTGGTATAAAGTAAAAATCATAACCGTAAAAATTCGCACCTACGTAGGTAGTTGCGCTACTTCACTCACTACGCTACGCTACTTTAAAGTAACGTAACGTAACTACCTAATTAGTTAAGTATTTTTATCGTTATGATTTTCACTCGGTCAGTAAAAAAAAAACAATGATAAAATAACTACCTTAGATATCTATTTCATATACCTACATATCACGCCCTATTATTTTCAAGACGGTAAAAAAGTCACCCAGTATAAAGTAAATAATTATTTTTACTTACCATTAATCAGTCATAAATCAATACTCAATCATTTATTATTACAAATCAGTTCAATGTGGACCCTGTCGGGCACAACAAAGTAAAAGTAGGAGAGAGTATTACTGTACACCTACCTACTTTGCTTTGCACCATCCTATGGTTCAATGGTAGAAAATGCCTATGGCATTAAGTCTGCCATGTATCCTCAACGTAGTCTGTTGATGACTACAATCTAAATTAAAAAGACTAAAATATCTAGTGGTAATTCCGCAAAAAAATGTGTCTATATGCTGTAATGCGATTTTTGCACCGCCCTCCCAGCTTGCAAAAATTATGCACAATATGCAGGGGAAATAGTAACAACTTGCAAAAATACTATCACCAGCCGAAGAACCTACACGTGTTTCGCTCCTCCACGGAGCATCATCAGGGTGATGTTGACGCAATGGGCCACTGTAAGGAGATCCCGCGGTGCCATATTGGTGCCGTCAGGGGGCCGGATTGCTTATGCATACCCGGCCCCCGCCAACGGCGGATCGAAAGAGTGTCTGGGGGGTTTTAGTGGTATAGGGTCCTCTCCTCGTGGTATGAATTTAGCATACCACGCTATGGTGAGGGCGAGTCCCACATATCCCAGCGCCAGCGCGCGAATACGCTGCAGCGGCGGTGGGAATGCGTAAATGCAATTCCCCAGGAAAAAAAAATACAGCGTGATTTTGACGACTCGAACGCTACTACGCAAATGCGCTACTCCACGGAGGTTGTCGGGAACTGTCTGGTAAGACATGGTGTGGTCTATTCCAGGTAACCATTCGGCAAAAAGTTCTGTAAACTTACTCAACCATCTTCCTATTTTCTGGTGTATTAGCAGACACTGTGTTTTCCCATGTGGTGACCAACTCCACAGCCTGTTTTAGATTGCACACGTTTACCACTGAATTAGGATTTGCATTTGCCAGCTTCTGCAGTGAATTCTGTAATATATAATAAAAAATCGAATGTGTATATTCAAATTCAGAGTTAGTGAACAGTTTGTGTAGCAACGCAAACTGGCATATGACTTAAATTATAACCAAAATCTAAAAAAAAACAAGTATTCCATTGTCTAACTGAAAACTGATAGATACCAAAGTCGTTAATGAAATATTGCGGCAAAAAACAGTTCACCGAAGTCCGGGTACGCCGACTTCGGCGTACCCTGTTTTTTGCCGCAATTGTTAACTTACGACGGCAGTATCTATCAATCAATATTTTTTTAAGGTTTATAAATTAATAATAATTTAAAATCTTACCAAGTACTCCTTATAACACGGTGCTTTTTTCCAATGTACCGGATGTACGTACAGCTGTAGAAAGTTGGATGTCGCCAGTTGGATGTGTTGCCGCAGTTGTTGTTGTAAAATCAATTTTTGCTCTGGTAATACCTGTAATATGATAAATATATATATATATATATATATATTGTTAGGGATTAACTACCCAGCTCGGGTCTAGCTCATTCGTTTTGCGGGCATCACGTGGTGCGGATCTCAGGTTATCGGCGTACGGTGTGATCTGAACTTTGGTATCGTTGCTTTTGATTGATTTAATTGTTTCCTTTGTTTAATTTAATTGTGTTTGTGGTGATTTCCTTATTTTATTTGGCTTTCTTTGTAAAAACTGTTAATTTTGAGGTATATAGTCCTCTGAAAATAATAAGAATCGTAATTTGATTAACTTTCTAGTTAGTTGATAAACTAATGAGGTTGCGGGTGGTGGTGGTTAAAAAAAATAACCTAAACCAATGGAGTACAACACAAACTTATTGAAGTTGAAGTTTTTTGTTTTGATACAACAGTAGCATAGTCTCGTTTGGTTAGGTTGGGTCAAGTGTCATAACAATTAAGTTAATAATATAATAATTATGCGCGTTCACTGATACTGGCAAGTAAATTTAACAATATGAATGGCCAGAGGTGGATCTAACGTTGAGAGCGCAGTATGCAAGCATGTCATCGACTCCCTATTTTTCAAATAACTAGCTTCCCGCGCGCGGTTTCACCTGCGTAACTCCCGTTCCCGTGGGAACTTCATAATTAAATATAGCCTATATTAATCAGTGATAATGTAGAATTCAAATGGTGAAAGAATTTTTAAAATTGGTCCAGTACTTTTTGAGCCAATTCATTACAACCAAATCTTTCCTCTTTATAATATTACTAGCTTCCCGCGCGCGGTTTCACCCGCGTAACTCCCGTTCCCGTGGGAAATTCATAATAAAATATAGCCTATGTTCTTTCTCAGGCTCTAGACTATATCTGTACCAAATTTCATTTAAATCGCTTCAGTAGTTAAGGCGTGATTGCGTAACAGACAGACAGACAGACAGAGTTACTTTCACATTTATAATATTAATAAGGATTAGTATAGACCAATCTCCAGGTCTCCAAACTTTGACGCCTTAGGGCCATAACGATTTTTTCAATACCTATGTTTGAAGGGCCAAAACAATTTGAATTTTTCTATCCTTAACTATACTCTTATTTCTAGACTAGTCGCAAAGTGTGCGACCGAGTTATCATTAACAACAAGACATTGAGTGTCGCGGGCTAGATTGATGACACTAGTCTTAAGCTGTCGCGGGCCGAATTGTTGGCACTGGCGGGCCGGATTTGGCCCGCGGGCTGTAGTTTGGAGACCTCCGGTATAGACTAGTACTAGTCAAAATTTGATCACTGTAGTTGGCGTTACTACATGTGTGGTAGAGGTTACTCCAATAGGCTAGTTGACACTTTTGAAATTATTTTTATATGGTTAAGAATGGTTTTACTAGATCAAGAAAAAGATATGCCATTTACATATTTGAGATCTATAAAGCACTAAAATAAATATTTTAAAATTGGCTTGACATTTAGAAATGAAAACGATGTCAGCCATGTTGATCTATATACATTATCTGTGTTCAAGATTGTCGACGTCATGACTCAGAAAGTGTAAAGGACCGCGTTCATGTTTTTTAACAAGATGTATGACGTCACAAATGTCTGATAGCGTTTTCGGAAGTTAAAGACATAGACAAAAGAAATAATTTTCATATTGAGTTTATACAAACATATTCAAGTATTTTGAACAGAAATTATTATATTTAGGTTGCATATGACAAAAACTTTTAGAAATAAACATCATTGTAACATAATTTCATATGGGTCAACTAGCCTATTTGGCGCTGGCATTTCTTTATTCCGACTTGTAGTGGTCTCAACTACAGTTGATGTTCCGGCGTTTATTCCACCCGTGCACCCTTTGGACCTGATGATCTTAATGAACACTTACATTAACAGTCTCCTGTATCCGTATGGTGACCGTCTCCCTCTGTGGCTTGAGTCTGGGTTGTAGCAGCGGCGGTGGGCTCTGTTCCGAACTATTCTGCGGTTCATCTGACACTAGCGCGGTCACCTCCGTGGAATCCTTTTTACTGGAAATAGAAAAAAATCGATAGATCACTACATAGTATAAAACAAAGTCGCTTACCGCTGTCTGTCCGTCTCTATGTATGCTTAGATCTTTAAAACTACGCAACGGATTTTGATGAGATTTTTTTAATAGATAGAGTGATTCAAGAGGAAGGTTTATATGTATAATACAACAGCATTGCACCCGTGCGGAGCCGGGACGGTTCGCTAGTGTTACAATAATCATAAAGCCGTATATAGTACACTGCTGAATTAGGTTGACCGCACATGGGCGAGGGCATTCTTTATAATTCTTTTGTTATTTTTCAAATATAAAGATATTTGTTAATTAAACCGAATACAGCCAATACGTCATATCGGTGTTACCTCAGTATAGTAGCAACATACACCCGAGGAACGGGCACGCCTAACATGGGGTCAGCATAAGAGCATCATTCAAAGGGGGTTTTCCAAAATAGTAGTAGCAGTATACATAAGTAAACCCTGCTTCCTGGTATACGATCATCATAAATAATGTTAACAATCGGGACCAACGGCTTAATGTGCTTTCCGACAGTTTCCGAGGCACGGAGGGTAAATCTTTGTGTAAATTCTCAGATTTCTCTCAGGTTTGATTGGTTGAGGGACTACCCTCAACCTTGTTATGAAATCATCTATAACAAACGTATACCAGGGAACGGGCAGCAGCGTTTCCCCGTGTATTACAACATAATACTGCGGTCACCAATCCACCTGCCAAGCGTGGTGACTATGGCAAAACCCTCCCTCGGGAGGAGCCCCATGTTCAGCAGTGAACGTTGTACGGGCTGATGATGCTGATGATAACATGCTTGTCTACGGCGCTCGCAACGTTTAATCCGCCTCTGGAAACAGCATACTTCGCAGCCAAACACAGATCGCAGATGTAGGCATCACAGCTGCCAAAATGGAACTGGGTAGGCCACATCTGCCGCATGTCACCAACAATTTGGGCAAACATCACCACAGGTTGGCTTTCTAGCACCAGGAACGAAGCAGTAGGCCCAGAAGGAGATGGCGAGACGAACTGTGCACTATCCTGAGGGATAGGTCCCAGGTGGCTTGTGATAGGGTAAAATGGAAAGAAGTTAGAGCGGCCTTTGCCCTGCAGTGGGACTCTATCCGACCCGTCGGAGAAGAGTGCGCCCGCGAACTGTAAACTGCCCTCGTAGACCTAATTTCCGAGAGGCCCGCGAACTGTAAAGTAGAGCGACAGTTGCACAAAACTCCCCCAAAAAAAACTGATAGCCATAACCCCTGCATCTCTCCGTCAGCGACCGCCCTGAGCCGAGTTCCAAGTCCCACAGGGAACGCCCTCTTGCGCAGGTTGCTTAGTTTGTAGTGTTTAAAACATTCATCTAGGCTGGAGGTCTGCTCGCTTTTATGCCCGGTGAAGTAGCAAAAGCCTTGGGGCAAAATACATATGAAAATTCGAAAAAAAAAACTATTGCCCTGCAGTGGCACACATCGGGCTCATAATAGAATAATAAAATTTACCTGACTCTATTTCTCTTCTTATCAATAGGTTTCCGTGCCGACCGTGGAGTTTCCTCTCCTTCGTCCAAGTCCTGTGGCTCGGTCTTCCCTATCGACATTCTGGTATAATTCTTCTTCTCAAACGTTATTTTATCTGACAGTCGGACTCTTGTCTCATCGTCAGATAACGGCTCTTGTTTACCCTCCCAGCGTGTTGAAACCTGAATGTAAAACACAAAATTAAATCCTACTACCTACTAATATTATAAACGCGAAAGTTTGTAAGTATCGATGGATGGATGGATATTAGTTACTCTTTTCGAAACTTTGCACGGGGATAGTTAATCAGCTCGATTAACATACAGCAGAGTAATGCGGGTAAGTAAAAATATAATCAAAATAAGGGTTATGGTCAGAAGGTTCAAAATGAATGTCGAGTGTAATAAAACGCTCTCTCTGTCACTCATATGTTACGCACACTCGGTCAAGTAGATATAGCTTATATCCTTCCTCGATAAATGGGCTATCTAACACTGGAATTCTGGAATTTTTCAAATCGCACCCGTAATTCCTGAGATTTGCGTGTTCAACGTTTGAACAAATCTCAGGAAATGTGGGTTTTGTTTGTTTGAACTTCAAACAAACTCTAAAAGCCAGTTTGCATGGACGGTAGTCCTTTTGCTAACCAGACAACTACCACCCAGGAACATAATTTAGATTTTACACAAAAACTTCTCTAAATTGAGGATCGAACTCACGACTTACGAGATTTATGGCGATAATACTGCGGTCACCTCTCCGCCTGACAAGCATGGTGACTATGCGCTATGGTCCCTCTGGAGGAAGCCCATGCTCAGCAGTGGATATTAAATGGGCTATGGTGGATATATATGGATAATATTGCGTGGTGACTATGTCGTGGTATGGATGTTATACGGGCTGATGATGATGATGATGATTAGAGATAAAGTTATACTAGCATCATTATGACATACCTCCACGTGGCTGGTGTCAGTGAGGACGCTGTTGCTCATCAGATCGTCGGCGGCGCCCTCCGGCATGATGTTGAATAGTTCAGTCACCAAGTCGTTCAGTTCCTTCTTGGATATCTTTATTATGCTGTTCCCAAGTGCTTCTTCGTCTTCATCTTCTGTTAATTAGATAGGTATATATAAATATATTTATTAGATATATAGGTACTATGATTTTTTGTCGTTGCCAAAACTCAGGGATTTATTTTCAGCAGAGTTTTTGCACTACTACTTAACCCCTAATACTATACTAAGCTGTAATGCTTGTGTTACGAGAGGGTTCAAGTCGGTGGTGCGATGGGTGGGGATCGAACCGACGTCCTAGATATATTTTTAGTGGCACAATCGATTTATATATATACTTTTTCAATTATCATTCATTGAAATTTTAAAGTTAAATCACTGGGGATCTGTATTAGGGTCCATTTGTACAACCTTTGATTATTTTGTAATGAAAGGCACTAGAGGTCATTTTGCCATGTAAGTTTGCCATTGCTGTCTCCATGAGCAAAACAGTTTTTTTGTAAAAACACAGGTATGTTATCTTGGAATAAACATACTGTTTTTTTTTTCCGGTCGGTCATATGTTGTTAGTAGGGATGGGCCGAAATTCGTTTTACATTCGGTTTAACCGAACTTGGGCAGCTTGAACCGAACTTCGTCATTCGGTCGAATTTCGGTTAAAATGCCGAACATTCTGCACTAAATATACTTGCACTATCATAATAGAAATTAATGAAAAAAACATATCTGTAGTAACAGTGAAATAAAATAAGTCTGATATACTCATAGTCATTTATTTAAATTAGAAAAAGTAATCATACGTGATAAAAAAAAAAACTTAAATTGGTCTTTTTTACTACCAGTCTCAAAAATCTTTGGTTACTTAATCAAACAAAACACAAAATTAAATCGCTCTTCTTTATAACCAAACCAGCCTTAGAAATCTTTCTTACTTAATCAAAAAACAAAATTTTACTGCTCTTCTCAACAAGTCTTAGAAATCTCTCTTACGTCAGAACACACAATGAAACTGGAAGATCTTAATAATTAGTTTTAGAAATCTTTGCATAGGTAGGTACTTAACTTAATAAAAATACTAAATAGTTGGTCTAAAAAAAATCTTTACAAGATCTGTAACAAAAATTAAATAAATTTTGCATTCTTCTGACACACATCTTAATAAACCTTATTAAGATGTTTAAGTGAAAATTCGGCCGAACTTCGGCCGAATTTTTCATTTTTACCGAATGTTCGGCCGAAGTTCGTATTCGGTTCAAACCACATTCGGCCCATCCCTAGTTGTTAGCCACGAGGCGAGCAAAAAAACTATTGTTTTTGGTAGGTAATTTTTTTTTTATAAATATGTATAATATAGACACTGACGGCCGATAGAGCAGAAAGCTTCTCGAGTGGAGACCACGAACTGGCAAGCGTGGACCGACCACCTACACGATGGGCCGACGACCTAATAAAGGTTATTATTCCTGCCTATGTTTACACATGTATGTTTGTAGGCTAATATAATCAGGGAGACCTATATTCAGCGGGTTAAGTCTAAAATATGATCATGGCATTAGTAGCGACATCTATAGTAGCCCCGCAAACTAGCAGAAGACTAGTAGCGCCATGTAGCACTTTTTTTTCTTTTTTTTTTTTGTCCGGGGGGGAAATGCTTTGACGCATTCCCACCGCCGCGCCGCTGCAGCGTATTCGCGCGCTGGCGGTGGGATATGTGGGATTCGCCCTTTCCATAGCGTGGTATGCTAAACTCATACCACGAAGAGAGGACCCTACACCACTTATACCCCCCGGACACTCCTTTGATCCGCCATCTAGCACCTAGCATCCCAACTAACCTGTAACGCGCAATACAAGTTCGCAAGCCAATTCGATGATACAAGTTGTAAACAAATGGCCGTCGGCCACAAAGATCTTCATTTTCTGCATAGAAACGCCTCCAACCGTTCCTCTACCTACATAATGTTTCAAGATTTAACTTTGATTTTGATAACACTTACGTGCATCAGGATCAGCCGCCACATTATACTCCGGGTCCGCTTCATCATCATCCTCATTCCTCGACACCGACGCCGGGTTCAGGCATTCGTTCAAGAACTGGTTCCAAAGATCATCGACCGCCGGCATCGGGAGGTCATCGGGCGGAACGAACGTGCTCTCGATGTGTTCGATCGAAGTCGCTGATAGACTTAACTTAGATCGAGTTCGGCGTGCTATAGTCGCTTCCTCCTCGAGATCTAGTTTGCGACGAGTAGGCGTCGAGAAATCCTGATTGGAAGAAAAAACATATGAAATGTATATTATTAGATAAGCTTTCTATGTTCTTAGTAGAAGTGTAAAATAGATGATATAATAATATGATGAATGTATCGATATGAAGCGAGGGCTAAAAAAAACTGATTTTTCTAATAAACCTAAAACAAAATCTTAAAATTATAGTGAAAGAAATAAATAGCCTTCCATGATAAATGGGCTATCTAATTACACTAAATACTGAATTTTTTTTTCAAATCAGAGCAGTTGTTCCTTTTTATAGGAAGAGCTTAAAGTAGAAGCTACTCTGTACTCCGGCTATGAAAAGTATAAGCTTAGTTTTTATTTCTTTACAGTGACTTTAGACATGATGAGAGTAAATAATGTAATATAATCCACACTAAATAATCAGCTCTTTTTTTCAGGTGGGACATACTTAGTTAGTCCGAGGCTTTTGCTACTTCACAAGGCATAAAGGCAAGCAGAGCTCCAGCCTTAATAAATAGTTTAAAAACTACAAACTAAGCAACTTGCGCAAAAGGGCACCCTATGTGGGGCTTGGACCTCGTCTCAGGGCGGTCGCTAGCGATGAGATTGAGGGATTATGACTTTTAGTATTTTAGGGGGTTTTCTTGCAACTGTCGCTCTACTTTACAGTTCGCGGGCCTCTCGGATTCGGGTCTACGAGGGCATCGGATGGTTGTTTGCAAACTAAGGGTGTCTGTGTAGTGGTGGACACTAAATAATCAGCATCTACGAATAGTCCTTAAAGTAGCTATCTGTTATCCTTTGATAATCCATTACCAAAGATTAATGAATCGTTGTTTTTAACGGAAACAAGCCCCTCTTCCACACTGGTCAGTCCCTACTGGAGTAGGGACTAAGGGGCCCTAAACTATCGCGGGGCCTTGGGTAAGTGCCCAATGGGGAAAGGGGCCTGTTTGCGTTAAAACCACCGATTCAACCCTCGTCTACATGGCTTCGATCCATGTATGGTATAGTGTCAATTTTATTATATGGCTATTATATTTCAACGAAAATTAATCAATACAAACATAAATCAGCTTATATACCTGTGGCACCTTAAAGGGTCCGTCTTTAACGACCATAGGGCTGACGGTGTGCGGACTGTGCGGTGTGGCCGGGGTGCGGGGTTGTGAGTCCAGATCACTACAAGACTCCAGACCTTGGTCATCATCACTCTATATAGGGTAAAGGAAGACAATTTAAAACTAATAACTTAGACCATACAAAAAAATATCATGTCATTTTTTTAACCCCCGATGTATAAACGCATCGATGTTATAAGTTTGACGTGTGTGTGACGTCATCGTAGCTCCCGAACAGATGTTTGATGAAAATCGGTCTAAGATGGCCGCCGCCACAAAATGGCGGATTACATATTTTTTCACAACTCAATAATTATGAATAGGCTTAGCTAGTTGATAGTTAAAAGTGTTGTCTGTTCGAATATCAATATTAGTTTAGCGCACACGCTTTTATTTGTAGCAATGCACATGTGAACTATGCACTTGTTATTTATATAAAATAAAATAAAATTTATTTAAAAAATCCAAAAACTACATTATTTAAAGTTAAATCTAAATGATTAAAGTATTGTAAATTTATGTAAAATATACCTATTTATTTAAAAAATATCCATTTGAACTCAAATAAATTGGCAAAATATTCGTCACTATTAAGTAAGTAAGATAAACATCCATTATCAGAGTCACCAAAAACAACCTTGAGGTCCTATTGGCATGGAACTTACCGGCACATCATCATGTGTGGGCTCATATTCTTCATCATCCTCATCTTCCTGTAACTCCTGAGCGATCAGTGCCTTTACTTCAGGCCTGGTCTTAACTGGAATGTGCTTGATCGGAGTCAACTCTAGGTTCCATGTAGCAGTCTTTGGTGATACCTTCATTAGTTCCCTTAAGGAAAGAAAAAAGGAAGCTTAGAATAGAGCACTTCATGTCTCCCATGGGTGTTGTAAGTCATAAAGACCATACAGCCAGCCACAGCCATGGTCAGTATCTATTATGTCAAGAATACTAACCATCTCATCAATAAGTCTACCAAGTGTGATTATGGCAATATCCCTCAACAATCCTGGCTTGTCAATAAGAGTCTGTTAAGAAGAGGCTCATGACTGAAACATGCATGTTCAATAGTCAATGTAAACATGGGCTAATTAAGTAAATAATTAAAAGTAAGATCCATTAGGAGAATATTATTAGTGTCTTAAGTGGTATTGGGTGTGACATATGTCATGCACAGGGAAAGATACAAATGGACAAAGATTGTACCAGCCAAAGAGTTGCATCATTTATAATGCAAGGGCACTGCTGCAAACTACATAGACCAGGCCAGTAGAACAATAGCGCCATCTACAACTCTCGAGTATCCTATATTGCGCAATAAGATTTTTCTTGCTTATTCGATCAAACATATACAGGTTTTGAGTGTAAACAAGTGCCCACAGTTGATTGACCTAATAAAAAAGATCTTTATTTTCAGTCAAGGAACACCACCAACAGCTGTTCCCCAGCACCTATGTTGGAGTTAAGACTTACATTACCAATAATTGTGAAGCTAGTTTGTAATTTAATTGCAAACTTACTTAACTTTAGATCTTGTCATTTTTGGTATCATATTATTCTCTTCTTGGGCTTCTTCTTCTTCCTCTCTTAACTTGACTATGGCAAGCACATGGTCATTTTTTACCACTTTCTGAAAAGTAATAAATAAATTGGTTTTCTTGCAATTTTTAATCCTTATCATAGGGATATAGGGACAGAGAAAGAGAGGACTTTGTTTTATACTATGTAGTGAAGTTGTCACCCAATTCTAGCAGTACACACCTCATCTGGCCCATGTATTATGCATTTAATGTAATTTGAAATAATTAATAAAAAATATTATCTCAAAGAAAATTAGTCTATAGGTTCTTTCACAATAAATGAGATGTCTTGTGGAAGAAACATTTAATTGAATATAAAAATGGTAAGCAGTACCATAAAACACTATTGTTAGTGTTTGATTGTGAAGCTAGTTTGTAATTTAATTAAATATTAATATTAAAATTAAATATTAGGTAATGGTTGTCCATTACCTAATATTTAGACTAATTTTAAATATAAATAAAATATACCCTGATAATTTTCCGGACACAAACATCATTCAAATTATTTTTGATAGCAGATGCTTGCAGGTTCTTTTCAATTTCCAGCATGTTGTCCGGCAAAACGTCTTCATACTCACTGCTGTCACTATCAAAACTATAAAATATGAAAAATACAGTATTAAAACTTTTTAGGATGTCCTGTTACTGTGATATAAGAAAAGCAATAGTAAATAAATAAACATTCAGTTCAACAATTTTAGAAGCAGCCATAGCCCAATTCAACCCCCACACATTGCACTTTAACACAGGCATTTTAGCTTAGCACCAGGGGTTAACAAGAATACTAGTAGACTGCAAAACTCTGAATGAAATATTTAAAATAAAACTTCATTTATTTGTTTGTTTTTCTTATTTACACTAACAGTATATAAGCTAAGTTTAACACACAATTTCAATTGTGTTGTGTGCAACTCAGTTGTCCTTACTAATATTATAAATGACAAAATAACTCTGTCTATCTGTCAGCTTTTCATTCCAAATCCTTACTTTAATATTATAGACGTGAAAGTAACTCTGTCTGTCTGTCAGCCTTTCATGCCAAAACTCATCAACCCATATGAATGAAATTTAGTATAAAAATTATGTAGAACCTGAGCAAGGACATAGGCTACTTTTTATAACGAAAAAAGGATTGTAGGAGGTTAGAGGGTGGTGGAAAATCACTATTTAACGCCGACGAAGTTGCGGGTGTGTTATTAACTAGTGTTATCAAGTGTTATCATAGAGATAAATTTATTGCTGGCTATAGAAAGGGAAGTTATATCCTTTTAAGTTATTTTCATCGAAATGTGTATTATTTAGTACAAAAAAATAATAATAATGTTAATTCAATGAAATATGTAAACATACCGTTTCCGTTTTTTCCCTCGTGCTTTTGCTTTATTCTTAGCAGAAGCACTTTCTTTAGATGGACTATCATTTTCCCTTGTGGAGGATTTACTAATGCTTTCGTTTTTATTCATATTAATACAAATATTTTATATAGATAATAATTTATCATAAAATCGTCATGTCGACAAGGCAAAAGTCAAAACAACATGAGTGAAGAATGAATGAATGATCCAAAACATTGACATTAGTTGGTGTTGCAACATTAAAATATTAATTTTAAAGTACGCTTACCTTACACTACGCCAAAATACGTTAAAAGACAATTTGATTTGGTGAGAGTGGGTGGAGTCATATTTAGCAAACAAACCATGTAATCCGTATCATCATGTTTTATTGCTTTTACTGTTATTTTAAATACAATTTGCAGGTTGTAAGGCTTTATCGTTGAAGTGGTAAATAATGATAATAAGAGTTTCCGGTTCGATCTACTAGATTAGCTAATTAAAATTAGAAAACTCAAATTATATTAAAAGAAAAAATACTAATTTATTGCACACTATATAAATAATTTGTTGTTACAAAGACAAAACCAGTACAAAGTATGGACCCTAAAGAAAGATTTATTCCTCAAAAATCTAATATAATAGAATAATTTAATTATAGTCAGTAACTTATAAATTACTTTGTTGAAAGGTATGTACCATAATAAATAAATAAGTATGAATTTTGTATAGGTTATTCTAAATCATATATTTTAAATACATATATATGTATACATCAATATATGTATACATCAATATATTTTACTTTATAACATACTTTTAAATCCTCTAAGTATATTATACTACATATAACCAGATATAACTACAAAAATGCTGGACAATTTTACTATAGGTTCTATAGTAAAATTGTCCACCAATTTAATAATGAATATAATTATGATATGAAAAAGTTATTAAATAAAAGAAAAAACAAACAAGTAATAATTTATTTTATACTTAGATTTTTCAAAATAGGAATATATTTTGTTTACCCTCAGTACAGTTTATAATAATGATTCTGCTTTCTTCTGAAATTCATCAAGCAGTAGTTTCATATCTTCATATCCTGCAATTTCTTGAGCCTGAGATACAGAGAGCCATTTCAGATCCTGATGCTCATCAGATAAAGTTACTGGAGTATTGGGATCTTTCAACTTTGCCAGCCAATATACCACTACTTTTGGTTTACCTTTTACTTCATAATTCAATATCTTAGATATATCTTTATAAATCTGGAAAAGAACAAAAATTTGTAGTGACCTATTTATTAACAACTTACCTATAAAAAAATATTTTTTGATATATTAGGTGCTTCCAAAATATATGCCAACCCGTATAATTACTATGTTGGAGTAGGCATATCATTTTATTTTTATAGAAAACAAATTGTAATATTTCACAGATATTTCTCTTCACTAATGTAATCATTATATATGATATAATATTTGTATAGATAACAAAACTTACGTCTAACTGTTCCTCTGACAAACCAGCCTCCTCTCTTGTCTCTCTTAAAGCTGTTAACCAGTCTGATTCACCAGGATCTACATGTCCTGAAAACATTACCTACTTATTAATACCATTACATACGTAGTTCATTATACACAATAATTTTTAATACAAATCATTTTTGAAATGTTAAGATAAAATAAGGGCTATATTTTCCCTTATGTCCGTCAACTAAGTTGGTTACCTTTCGGGGGAGTCCAATGATGTTCTCCGTATGAGGTCTGCAACATCAAAAACTGAACAGCTTGATTAACATTTCTGAAGATTACCAACCCAGCAGCCCTTGTAGGGGACATATTATCTACAAATTAAAATCACGATGTATATTTGTATTATATTAATCACATAAACCTTTAATTTAATTAAGTGTGGAACTATGTTACAATACTTGTCAAAGGTTATTCTAAAACAACAATATTTTTGTAATTACATTTTTAGGTTCGTTCTGAAATGCTCTAAATATACGTAAATTTGGTATCAGAATATATATCAGAAGAGGCTTGAATGTAGTAAAGAATAGGTTGGTAGGCTTATTATTAGAATTAAACACAGTTACATTTTTGAGAAACATTATACTTTTAAAAACCGTAACTTTACTTCCGGGTTTTTTACAGGGTAAAATGATTCCTTTCCTCTATGTTAAAATGTTAGGGTTGATCTTACTGACTTACTGATAATGACAGTGACGTTTAAGCGCTGCCAACAGTGCCAACCGCCAGAAAAAAACAAATTCAAACTGCAACGGCGTTTATCAACATTTCATTGAGTCGACTGTTAGGAAATTGTTTGTTTATTAATATATTACGTTACAATCACATGGGATTACAAATTAAGTGTTACAATAAAAGTTTTAAAGTGGTGTGATAATAAATTACGTGAATCATGTTACAGAAATGGAAGATTATTATTACTAATTGGGTAAGCAGCAGATGTTCTACAGCTGTCGTTTCGTCCGCGTCGCGCCTAAAAATTCTGTTATTTACCTAATTATAATTATACCTTAGTATCAACATATATTTTCATGTTTGTTGTTTTATATTTTAGATAAACTGTTATTTCAATGAAAGCACTAGCACCGAGCATCATGTGAACATAGAATCGCTTGTGAATATCATATCACATCTGCGTGAAAATTTGAATTTGGATGAGTCGAAATCGTCCAGATTTGAGGCGCACACGGTGCAAGGGTTTGTGTTGGAGAAGTTTCCAGAATTTAAATTTGAAAATGGAACAGTGGAAACGAGGAGTGAGAATGAGATATACATGGTAGCTTCGCTCTTACTGTTCTTTGTCTGCGTGAACTCGAAGGATGTTGACATAAAAAGTGCTATGTGCAGTAAACTCAGTGCAGATGACCAGGAGATTATACTGAAGTTCAGTAAAAGCTTGATGGAGAGTTCTTCCATTACTTGTAGAGATGTTCAGACAGCTATTACAGGTAAAATACATGTTCATTGCTTTAATTTTATTTATTTCAGTCTAATAATTATAAATCCATGTTTATTGTTTTAAATGTACATAGTAAATCATTATTTTCTATTTCAAGAATTAACTATACGTACATAGGCTCTTGCCTTGTCTCTAAAGAGGTAGGCACAAACAATGTATCACTACTTTCTCTTGTGAATTAAAACTCTTTTATGTATAAAAAATTATCAATTTTTAAGTTGAGAAGTTTACTTTTGTTCTTATACAACTGTTATACCTACATAAAAAAGTTAATAAGCTTTTTTTTTGTCTGCTTTAGCTTCTAAATTCAAACACAATGTAAAATTTATTCACTTTGTGTATAACAGTTGTATTTCACCTATGTATTTCACATTCACATGGGACCTTATTATAATATATGGCCTATAATAATCATGAATAATATAGGTTTTAAATAGTAAAATTGATTAGTAATTTTGTATGTTTTTTATTTATTCAAATAAAAAAACAAAAAGGCTGCAAAAATCATTTTATTAAAGTTCATTTATTGCAAACAAAACTAGAAATCCATATACAATAATTATTAATAATAGTTCTCAAACTATTATTACCAAACATGTTTAAGTGTCTCCATGTTACTTTTAAGAACCATCCCTAAGAATAATAATAAGGGACCCCAGTCCCCCCTGTTAAAGGTGCAATAATCAGCATAATGTGAGTAGGATAGCCTGTACTAACAGCTGTTTCATGTAGGTAGCTAAGTAGTTGTTATGTCCTGACCTTTACTTGGGGTCATGTTAATGCCCTTTATGTACTAACTTTCTTTTTAATTTTTAGTTTTATTATGTTTGCTGTTAGTGTATGTATCTATTTAAAAAAAGAAACAGTTATGAATGAAAACTTAAAACTATTTTAAAAGTTTGGGATAATTCTGCCAGCATTCTGTAAACCTTGCTAAGTAGAATAGATTTAGAATAGTAGTATTTTATCAGTTAGTTTTATTTTAAATTACTATACTAAGCTACTTTTAGTTGAACTTTCTGCATATAGAAATATTTTAAAAGTTGAACTTATTTGTGAAAGATTATTAAACTATTTCAGTAAAATATTTGCAACATTGAAATTATAATCTATATTGAGAAATTTAATTTAATGCATATGCAATGCATATAGTAAGCTTCATGGATGAGAAAAATACTAGCATACAACAATTCTCTCATAAACATATATTTTTATTTGCATCATCATCTTTATTACATTTTACAATGATATAATAAACCAAATGTATGTAAATTTAATTAACATAAGGAATACAAATTAAATGTTTTGACTATTTCCTAGTGCCTAAAATGATGTCTTTGTAAATAACATTGATTTTTATTATTATTTTCTCTATGATCCTCGCTGGCCCATGTTCAGGATGTAATTGGGCTGCTGAAGTGAAGATAAATTTAACTTTCTTCAATATTGCACACTAGTAGCAACAGTTGCCTATGAAACCTTGTGGGCTCAATCCCTACACTAGATTATTATTGGGATGAAATACTTATGATTTTTACTTGTTAGGGTGTGCCAAATATACATATGAAGGTGTTAAGAAATTTAATTTTGATTTACTGATTTCTATTCATATGTCATAGATTACCAAAAAAGTTGGATATATATTTTATTTTCTTCCATAAAAAAAACATGTTTAAGATACATCACATTGAAATTTTATGTGATGTCTCTTCTAAGAACAATTTTATCTAGAAGTGATGTAACAAACTCTCCTGAACTTTATTGCTTTGTATCTTTGTAAATTTTTGTTAATTTGATAAATAAAAGAATGTGTCCAATATTTTTTAGTAATCTAACTGACAGACCATATAGAATTTTGTAGTTATCATTCATATGATCGAAATTTCCAGATGCATGTGGTCCAGAACTAGTCACCATGGAATCACCACATATAGTAGCGGAGACTCCACCAGCCCTCAGGTCTTTGCATGGTGAAGTGAGACGGCTACAAGCAGCTCTAGACGCCGAGAGATTTGACCGTAACTACTTGCAAGAGGAACTCAACAGAACTAATGTGCGGTTGGAAAAGCTATGTAAGTTGGTGTCAAAACATAATTTTTATTTTGCTATACTGGTATATATATAAAAATAAAAAAATATTTGACTCTCTTTGTGCAATCTTAAATTTATATATTTGTAATGTGTATAAGGCCAGGCCTATGTTTTATAGCTATCAATAAATAAAAATTTCATTGTAAATATAAATTTTGGAAACATTTTTTATAAATTGACAAAAGTATTCAAGAACACTTGATAACAATAGAAAGCATTCATTTCTTAAATACCATTTCTTTCATATTACACAATTTTTATTGGCATTTTTCTTTAATATACTTTATTATACACCCATTGCACTACTGACGTGAACCCACTCATAACACAAGCATTTTAGCTTAGCACATCGGGTTAACAAGAATACTAGTAGACTGCAAAGCTCTGCCAGTAATCTTTTATCTTATCTTTATCTCAATATCATGAACTATGTGCAAGACACTGTTCGTATTATTATATGTAGGCCCAGGGTATACCATTACTGTTTTCTACTGGTATATCTCTTGAACAATGTGAGAGAAAATGTTCAACATCCAATGTATATAATTACTGTATCTTCAGTACAATTTTCTTTACCATTTAACCATTTCACAAGTCTTCATTTAATTCCCAGTAAAAGACAAGGAACAAAACAAGTTGGACATAATGAACCTCAAGGCCAAGATATCAATGTGCTGTGGACAGGAGCAGGACTCAAAGGACATGGCTGCAGCCACAGAAAGTTCTGAGCGACTGAACAAACAGCTTGAGGAGCTGGAGGAACGACTGCTAAAGACGCAGGAGCAAGTTGATGACACTGTGTATGAGAGAGATGCTTATAAAGCTAAGGTGGGTTATTGAGTTATTAAACTAGCTTCCCGCGCGCCAGTGATGGGCAAAAAGTAATTAGATTAATAATTACAAATTACAGTTACATTGTAATTTGTAATTAAAATACTTTGGAACAGATTACTTAAGTAACTAATTACTTTGAGTACTTACTGTAATTAAATACAAAGTAATTTAATAGCAAGTTAATCTAATTACATTATAACAGATTACATAAGTAATCTGATAAAATGTAATTCTTTTACTAATAAATTCTTGACTATACCATATTTTGACTGGCCAATTAATGATGTCCACTTAAACTTTAAATATTTTGGATGAGAAATGGCAGCACCAGCACGAGCACAATGCGTAGAACCTCCCCGCACCCCCGCACATTATCCTTACTACTTCCCGATGACGCCGTACGGGTCTAACTTGCAGTACCTACATCGCAGCCATGCGATGCAAACATGCGACATTTAGCAGGAGAGCTGGCACCAATTTTTGGGTAGGTAATTGAGGCAAGCTGAAAAGTTTTCACAAACCTCTCATATTATACCCCAACACAGAACTCCCGACCTGACTGTTGAGTAGTGGGGATAAATCAAACACATTTTTTTTTTGTTTTTCAAAAATCAATTCATCAATTTTCAATATATTTTTTTTATATGTTATAGTTTAATGTTTAAATAATTAAAAAAAAATAAGCCAGAAGATTCAATCAGGGTTTTATTATTGCCAGGCGAGTGCAAAAGCATTTTGCAAAAAAAGTTTAAAACTGTATATTGACAACTTGAAATTTTAATAGGGTATACTTAACTAAATTTTTTTTATTCTCAAAAAAACAGATCATTTGGTTGGGACTTTCTACCTGCCAGGTGAGGTGACAAATTGTATATAGGTGCGAGTGAGCTGAGGGAATGGCTAGTGATTGTATTTTTGCACGTTTTATTTTTCCTACCTGCATGTGAATAATTTTTACGGGCAGGAGGGCGGTGCAAATACAGCATTACAGCATATAGACACATTTTTTGCGGAGTTAACACTAGATATATTGTCATTTTTGAATGACTTCTACTCACCAGCCAGGTCTACGATTCCGTGTTGTGGTACAATAGGAGAGGTTTGTGACAGCTTTTCAGCTTGCCTCAAATACCTACCCAAAAATTGGTGCCAGCTCTCGGACTTTTTCATATTCAACGATATTATAATTACAATATAATTGATTACTTTGTCATTAGATTACATTGTAATCAAATTATTTTGTAATTAAATACATTGTAATTAATTTCATAGCACATCCAAAGTAATCTAATTACAATGTAATTGAATATTTTGTAATTAGATTACATTTTAATCAAATTATTATGTAATTCAATTATTAATTAGAATACATTAGTAACTAGTTACGCCCATCACTGCCGCGCGCGGGGGCTTCACCCGCGTAGTTCCCGTGCCCGTGGGAACTTCGTAATAAAATATAGCCTATAACCTTCCTCGATAAATGGACTATCCAACACTGAAAGATTTTTTGAAATCGGACCAGTAGTTCCTGAGATTAGCGCGTTCAAACAAACAAACAAACTCTGCAGCTTTATAATATTAGTATAGATTAAGCTCCAGAGTTTGCTCAGGAACTACTGGTCCAGTTTGAAAAATTCCCATTTATCAAGAAAAGTTATAGGCTAAATTTTATTACGAAGTTTCCACGAGAATAGAAGATACGTGGGTGAATCGCGCGCGCGGGAAGCTAGTTTTAGTTATTAAAGTCCCGTGCACATGCAGCTTTGGTTCCCAATTAAAATTATGGTTACACAGCGGATGTGATGAAGTTAATATGAATTAAGACACATGCTAAATTTTTAAAATAATTATTCCATGCAAGTCAGTGCATCTTGGTTATGACAGTAACTTTCTGATATCCGAGAAGCCTTCGGACTCTAAGGCTGACTCCTCGAGTGTTCCTTGGTGGTGTGAACGACACGAGCGCTAACTTTGCGACCCTGCCAGCCGCTACGCCGCCGTCCGAATCGACACACGTTCGAGGAAAGTTCACGCACTTTGGGGTTAACAAAAGTTATAACTTCGTAATTCCCCTGCCAGGGACCGCCTTGAGCAAACGCCCATGACCCTCAGAGCCATCTTATGCAGATTACTTAAGTTTAAGTTTTTAAACCATTTAATAGGGCTGCTTAGCCCTGCTCATCTTCATGCCCAGTAAATAGCAAAAGCCTAGTTGTCCATCTACAAATATCAGTCCAGAAAAAAATAAATTACGGACATGACAAGGCCGTGATCATCCCTAAGCTATCCTAGTGTGTCTTATTTTGCTTTCGGCCGACAAAATCAAGTCATAATTAAACCATATAAAACTGACTCAGGTTGATGAGCTAAAGCAAGACCGTGACAAATGGGTAGCCGAGTGTCAGCAAGAGAATACTCGCGCCTCCCAACTGGCCGAAGAGTTGGAGTCAGAAAGAAGGAATATGGCGGCCCTCAGGGAGCTGGTCAACGAGTTACGACAACACAACCGACTGAACAGATTTGACTCTAGTTTACTTGAGTGTGATGACCCTGACACTAGCATTCAGTCTTTACAGCATAATTTATGTAAGTATAAATATGTCTTGCTTAACCAGTGAGCGTTTCTCCGCGTCTACTGGTATTATTTATGCTTAACTCAATTTATATATCCAAGTTTGGATTATAGTGTACAAGGTCTGTAGTATTTTCTTTAATATAACTTATATATGTATTATTTGCTATATTGCAGCCGTGTGCAGTGAAGCTTGCGCTAATGTCGTTGAAGTACAACTTGGTGAAGAAAGAGCCAAAGTTGAAACACTCAAACAACAACTGCTGTTACTACAAGGTGAATTAAATGAAGTCAAACAAAAATTTGATAACGATAAACAGTCATATGAGCAGACAATATCGCAGCGCGAAGATGAAATTTTCGAACTCAAACATCGTATTAATGAAGAGATTGAAGAAAAGAACACTCTCAATAATAATTACTATAATGAAATCATAAGGTTGAGCAACGAAATTAATGAGTTAGAACAAAGACTAAAAGAAAATAGTGAACAATCTCGACATACTATCAATACAAAGATGCATGAAATTCAGACATTGCAAGAAGAGAAAATATCCTTGTTACAAAGTTTCACAGATGAGACCACAAAGTTCGAAAATCATATCAGCGATTTGAAAAAGGAACTTGATAATGAGAAACAGTCTAGATTAAACATGAGAGACAGTTACGAAAACCAAATGATGAAGTTAAACGAAAAAGTTTTGAATAGAAATAATGAATTAGTGGAACTACAAAATAGTATCTTTGAGAAAGGTGAAAAGATTGAGGACTTACAACTAGAATTGAGGAAAGAAAAGGCACTATCAAAAAAATATCAAACTGACTTGCTGCAACTAGAAGAAGAAAAGAGAACTAAAGAAAATCTTTGGAGCCAGAAAATGCATGAATTAAAGTCAATGCTACAGACTCTTGAGCATAACATTGCCGCTAAAATGAAAGAAAATGACGATTTTAAAATAACAATAGCCAATTTGAAAGATCGGTGTATGGAGTTAGAGCAAAACAAAGCCCAGTTAGAAGCTGAAATTAACAAGCATGTTAAGAAGTATGAAGACAATCAAAACGAACTGGAAAGTATAAAAAATACACTTATGGGTGAAATAGAAAAACTCAAATTTGACTTAGACGAAAGAAACGCGACAATACACACGCTCCAAACACATTTGCAGGACGAAATCAATTTTAAAATTGGTTTACAAAATGAGTTGCAAAAACTACATTCTGCTAAAATGTACTTATCTGAAGAATTAAATAAATTGAATGTGGAGTATTCGAAATTAAAAATAGAATTGACAGGGAAGGAGAGGACTGTTGATGCAATGGATATGTACCTAAAAGATGAGAAACAACTCACGGAAAAGTTAAAAGAAAATATTGTGACACTCAATGAACAGTTGGACAAAATGACGCAAGAAGTGGCTGACAAAGATAATACTATAAAACAACTTTATACTGATATTAACAATGTTAAAACTACTTTGGAAAAACAGGTTTATGATACTTATACAGTACTTGAAGATACAACTAGCAAATTAACATCTACTATAAAGGAAAGAGAATCTTTGTCAAAAGAAATAGAATCTCTTAACAAAGAAAAGTCTGAAAAATGTAATGAGTTTTTATTACTACAAGAAGAATGTGATAAAATGACTAAAACATGTGAAGAACAGAAGAAAGGTGAGTTTATTATCGTGTAGATACTATACTTTTACATGATGTAGATTTAGATATTGTTCTGTTCCTTTAAAAATTAAAATGACGTAGAGATTGAAAAATCTGTTTTTCTATATAAATTAATATGTTATTTCAGGTATTCGATCCCTAGATCAAAATATCAATAAAGAAAAACAGAAAAACACCCAACTCGAGAAAAACTTTGATGTAGAAATCAATAAAATGATGTCAAAACTTTCTGATACTGAAAAAACTATTCAAAATAAAGAAACTGAGATACAAGGTTTAAATAAACAAATAGAGGAACTTGTACACAATTTAGAGCAAAAGAGTGAAAGTGTAGGAGTACTTACAACAGAAAAAGATGCCTTGTTGCAAAAACTGAGTGAAGAAGTTAATTATAAAAATAAAATAGAACAGGAATATCAAAATTTGTGTACACAATATAAAGATATCACCTTAAAATTAAATGATGAAATTGTGTCTAAGAGTACTGAAATGATCACTACAAAATCAGAATTAGAAAAAGTTCTTAAAATTGTGGAGGAAAAATCGACATGTAAGCATATTTTTTCCTGCCTTCCTACCTGATAATCCATTATTTCTAAATTATCTTTAATTTTTATTTAATTTTGTCTACAGGCATTGAGCAACTAAGCAATGTGGTCAGCAAAAAGGATGAAGAATTTACAGAAATTTTGAATGAGAAAAATTATGAAATTAACAATCTGAAGAAAAAAATCTATGAGTCGGAATCAATTGTTGCTCAATTAGAGCAAAAAATTAAAAATGTTATTGATATCAAGGAACAAGCAATACAAGTTATGCAAAAAGAAAACGAACAACTACAGCTTAAATTAGAGCAAGATAACAGTAATCATGAAGAAATACTCAAAGAAAAAGATTATGTAATTGACACATTGGAACAACAACTTAAACATGAAACTATGCAACTTGTATCCCTGAGAAAGGACTACGAGAATACTACCTTGAATTTCAAGGAATATGAAATTGAAACTAAAATAACTATGTGTGCAAGAGAAACAGAAATAAGTCAGCTGAAAAATGAACTGGAGCTATTGAACAAAAATATTATAGATTTAAAGAGCATGAGAGATGAATTAACACACACTGTTGAAACAATTACTACGAAGAAGCAAGAACATGAAAGAAATTACGAAACTGAATTAAATAGATTACATGAAGAAGTTGTTTCTGAAGTCACCAAACGTAAAGGTCTAGAACAAGAAAAGGAAGTACTTCATAAAGAAATAGCACAAGAAAAAGCAACTAATAATAGTCTCGAAACAGAGAAGAATCAACACGTAGAAGATATAAAATCCATTGTGTTGGCTAAAAATTTACTACTAGAGGAAAAAACTACTTTGTCTCAACAACTGGCTGAAGAAAAATCTGTTAGAGAAATTGTTGAAACAGAAAAGAATGAAATTATAGCTCAAAAAGCTAGTGTTGATATGATGCTGTTACAAGAAACTTCTAAAGTTGCAAACCTCTCAAAGAAAATAGAAACACTTACACAACAAGCTGAGATACTTATCCAAGAAAAAGAAATGCTTATTATGGAGAAAAATGCTCTTACAACGGAGAAAGAATCTCTATATGAACTTATAAAAACACTTGAAAATGAGACTCAGACACTTGTAACAGAATCTGAATGTATTAAAAATGTTGCTGACACACTTGCAAAAGACAAAGAAATTCTCACACAACAACTGATAGAAGAAAAATCTGCTAAAGATTTAACTGAAAAAGAAAAAGAATTCCTGACAGATTTGCTGAAGGAAAAGGAAATGCAATCTGAATACAAAGAACAAAACATTACTAAACAACTACATGAAATAAAAGAAAGTCATAGTATTTTAGAGCAACAGTATGTCACAGAGAAGACCATGATTAATGATCTAAAAGAAGAAAAACACAAGTTGATAGAAGAATTAACAGAGGAAAAGAAATACAAAGAAGCATTACACCAAGAGAAAGAAAGATTATTCAACGACTATGAATGTTTAAAGAATGATTTGCTTGAAAAGAATACTATTGAAGAAGTACTTATGAATGATAAAGAATTATTGGTGGTTGAGAAGGAAGGTCTTCTGAAATCATTGGAAGTTCAGAAAGCAGCTCATGATCAACTACAAACAGAGAAAGAACAAATGAGTGATAAACTACAGGAACTAAACAAAGAATATATTTCAGAACACAATCGTCAAAAGGAAAAATTAGACAAAGTTAATGAGACCATAAAGGAATTACAAAAAGCGTCACAATGTAAGATATTTTATTTTTCATATTTTCTATTGTTATCCTGTTTACTATACTTACTCAGTCTCTTTTCGCAGCATTAATTATTCCCGTCTGATGGTGGGGTCTGCTTTTCCAATCTTCTGCTTTAGTATCTCTAATATTATTATTTATTTTTATAGCTCAAGAAGAATTGAACAACCAACTATCAATAATCCTGACAAATGGTATAACAAAATTAGTTGAGAGCATAAAAAAGGAAGGCATTACTAATGAAGTACTACATAAGTTAATAGGCGAACAAAATAGTGATATATCTGTTACTGATAAATGTGATATTTTGTTACACATTGCAAATACACTGAGTACAGAAATTGTGATGAAGAAAAATTTGGAAAAAGCTTTACAACATGAAAACACGGCTTTGACTGAGTTAAGAGATGTTTTGAGCCAGAAAGAAATGCAGGTATTTGAATTGCAGACAGAAATCAAGAGGTTGCAGCAAGTGGTTCATGAAAATAAAATTGGTGAGTGCTAAAATAAAATCTGATATATTGTTAAGTAAAATGTTTGTTATCCTATTGGCATGAAGTTATTTCAGGGGTTGAATGAATAAACTATCAATTATTATATTAGCGGTTGCTGAATAAAAATAATATCAAAGTTACCTACCATGTCATATCTTATATTGTGTTATGAATTATTCCAATTATTAATAAAATTAGATTTTTCTAAATAAGTAGCAACAGATTAATTAGCTATATAAGTGGCAAATAAATTTTTGTGAATTTTGCAGCGGTCATATTGAGGGGCGATCCACATGAGCGCTGCAACATTCTCAAATATTTGCATATTCTTGTTTAACATTGATATAAAATAATTAAAATTAAATTTTACATACATTAGTTACAATGTCAGCCTTTACTTGTAGAACTATCGAAAAAGAATGAAGCATACAACACCGCTTTAGACAACAAAGTAAGAGAAATGCAAGCTATTCAACAAGAAAATCAAACTTTAACAAATGATTTGGACGATCTTAAAGTGCAGTTAGAAATCAAAGTGCATTCATTAAAAGAAAAATTGATTGACAATGAGAATCTAACAGAAAAACTGAAGAAAACTTATGAATGTCAGATTGATAACTTGAATGTTATGATCACGAAGTTAACAAATTATTTGAAAGATAAAACGGCGGAGTTGGAAGCTATGAGGAAGGAAAAAGATAAGTTGCAGCAAACTATTGAGGAAAACAATAAAAGTAAGTTTATTTATGTAAAATAAGATATAAAAATGAATATTTTTAATTCTGTAAAGTTTTTATTAACTTTACAGAATAAATAAAAGTCAAGTGTGTTTATTTTGTCATACATTAATTTGATAAGGATACTAATATTGTAATCAATTTTCGTCAGTAACAGTTTATTAATTATTACGTTACGATAATTTTTCTTAATATAACTGTTGAATATATTTATTTTCTTATATTCAAATTTTCAGCAATCAAATCTTTAGAAGATGAAGTCAAGAACGAAAAACAGAATCAAGAAAAACTCATTAGTGATTTCGAATCTGAAAGACAAGTGCTTAAAAATATGGTATCTGTCACAGAGTCTGTGATGGAAGACCAAAAAACTAACATGAATACCATAATATCAGAACATGTTAAAGCTAATGAAACATTGCGAAAAGAAAAGATAGCTATCCAAGAATCCCTTGAAACTGAAGTTAAGAACTTTGAGCTCAAATTACAAGAGAAAGACACTGCAATGCAAACACTACTAAAAGATTTAGCGGTAGTAAGACAAGATAACGTAAAGTTAGAATCAAATGAAGACATTTTGAACAAAGAAATTTGTGCACTGAAAGATGAATTACAAAGTAAATTGGTGGACAATGAAACACTTATTCAGAAAATTCAAATGTTTGAAGCAGATCTAACAACTTGTAAATCTAGTAAGTATTTCATGTCATTTTATAATTGTGTGTAGTTATTTAATCCTCGTGCGAAAATGTTTTGTGAAGTTTCGAAAAAACCGTTAGGATGTAGACAAATTCAGAATTTTCAAATTCTGATTTTGTCTAACTAAAATGACATGATTGGCAATTAGGTTATTGCTTTGATGAATAAATTTAAAGATAACAATTTGTTGCCCAAGGGTCAGCCCAAGCAATTAATTCCTGTATATATTTTTAGGGTTCCGTAGCCAAACGGCAAAACACGGAACCCTTATAGATTCGTCATGTCTGTCTGTCTGTCTGTCCGTCCGTATGTCACAGCCACTTTTTTCCGAAACTATAAGAACTATAATGTTGAAACTTAGTAAGTAGATGTATTTTGTGAACCGCATTAAGATTTTCACACAAAAATAGAAAAAAAACAATAAATTTTAGGGTTACATAATACATAGAACTGAAACTCAAATTTTTTTTTTTCATCATACCCATACGGGTCTATGTACAGGTCTTCAAAAATTATATTGAGGTTTCTAATGTCATTTTGAATAGTTTGCGCGTGAGACACTTCCAAAGTGGTAAAATGTGTATCCCCCCCCTGTAACTTCTCCCCCCTGTATCGATCAAAGTTACAACGAACTACAGGAACTTTTTATACTATGTTACTTGTTGTATTCCTGATACCAAAAATAGAGAGGCACTTGCAACTAATACGGAACCCTCCGTGCGAGAGTCCGACTCGCACTTGGCCGGTTTTTTTTTTCATATAGATCGGTTTCAGTAATTATAATTGTCTATTTTAGATTTAGAAGCAAAGGAAAAAGAGAATGATGAATATAAAATTAAAAAAGATGCTACTGAATCAGAATTAAACAATAAAGTTAAAACACTAACTGCAGATTTAGAACAACTAACAATTGCGAATAATAACTTGGATACTGTACTTAAAGAAAAGGTAGAAAATATTTTACTTATGGAAGCTAAAGTGAAAGAACTACAGGAAAAAATACAAGTATTAGAAAAAGAAAAATCTGAATTGATAACAGAGAAGAATGAATATATCAATAAACTTGGAAATATTTTAGCTACTGTCGATTCTAACATGACAAAAGATAATGAACAAATAGCTGAAATGAAGAAAGAAAAGGAAGTACTACTCAAAGTTATCGAAGATAATAAAATTGGTAAGCATATATTGTTTTTTTTTTCATTACATTATATTTCAAATTATATATTATAAAAAGAATAAAAACAATATTGTGTGTCAGTATTGACACACAATATTTTGAAAGTAAAAGCAACCAAGAAGTGTTTTTGTCTTTTTTGTAGATAAAAAGTACCATAAGTCCTTTTCTGGACCTTTGGTAACTTATACGCAAATATTTTTTTGGGATGCGTTGAGTAATACTACGAAAGGGTAACATTATTTATATATTTATTACTTGTTTTGCTTATTGTCCATTTCAATACTATAAATGTCTATTTCAGTCATCACAAATCTCGAGCAAACCATCAAAGACGAACAAAATGTAGCCGAAAAGCTCCGCGTAGACACAACTAACCACAACATGACTCTAGCAAACAAATGTGCCATCTTACAAGAGTACCACACTAAAGCAGAAAAAGAATTAGACGAAAGACAGAAAGAGATAACCCTACTACAGAAAGAGATAAAAACTCTACAACAGAATTTAGATCAAGCTGAACTAGATAAGAACAATAAAGATGAATTGATGAACACTCTACAACTAAAACTTAAACAAGCAGAAGATGATTCGAAAGCTAAAGATGGATTGATTTCTAAAATGAGTAAAGAAAAGGATGCTGTCATTTCTAGCGTTAGCAAAGAATTTGTAGAAGAAAAAGCTTTGAAAGAGCAATACCTAAGAGATTTGGAAGAAAAAGTTGCAGTGATAAATGAACTGCAAAAGAATTTGAATGAAATTAATAATGAAAGGGAAGCTTTAAAGATACTGAAGAAAGAGAACGAGGAATTGATTAAGGCTGTTGGACAGAGAGAGACATGTGAGTATGAGATTATTATAAATTGTTATAGTTGTTTAGCAAATATATGTATGTAAAATTCTAGGTTAGGCATATCTTTGGATTGTTATATTTATCTTCTCTTTCTCTCTGTCACTAGCATTGAGATATTTTTTTCTTCCTAATTAATAATCATTAATTCAATCATTAATCCTAATAATGTTTACACAAGACCTATTCACGTTCATATGCTAGTTTTAATATTTGTGTATTGTTCACAGTTGCAGTACAAAGTGAGGACAAACTAAGCCTTAAATATACAGCAGAGAAGGAGCTTCGCGAGCATCAGGTATCTAACTCTTTCGACATTACTCATACATCCACCGAGAGCTTAAAGACCATTACTGACTTAGAAAAGATCATTCAAGACAAAAATAGAACGATCACCACATTACAAAGTGACGTTTCGTATCTTAAGACTCTCATGGCTGAATCTGAGACCAAACTACTCGACGTCACTAAAGAGTTAGAGGTTAGTAAAGAAAACTGTCTCCAACTCTCATCTCAACTTAAGAAAATTGTTCACCAAAAGAACGATGAAATCGCTGATATGAAGAAACAGCTATCTAAAATGACGGCAAACGAAAGCAGAGCCACGCAGATCATTAGAGTATCTGCGAAATATCAGGCTATCATACTCAAGAGGATCGCCGAAATCAAATCCAACACTGTACTTAAAGAACTACAGAACTTCGGGAACTCGAACAATTGCGATAACGAATTAAGACGCAGTCTCAATGCGGGCTCAGTCACTATGGAGGATTTAGAAAACTTTTTAGAAACCACAGAGAGGCATATTAGGAAATGTTCAGAGAAACAATCTGCTCTTCAGAAAGAACGTGACAGATTGACCGAAGTCAACAGAATACATGAGTCAGAAATCATAAACCTTAAAAAGTTCTTGACTGAGCTGTCTGTTAGCTTCCAAACTTTCAGTTCAATGAAGGACCTTTACGCACAAAAATTGAGTAAGGTTATTTCAGTACAGAGGACTGTCCGCCGCGAGATTCTAAACTTAGATGGGCACATAACAGACAAGTGTATGGGGAAACTAGAGCGGGGTTATGCCGCAGTAATGCAGGACTTAGCCGAGTGTGCTATGAATTTGGAGCGGTGGGTTGAGAGATGCATCGGCCGCACTATATCGGCCGAGAAGTTGAAACAGGCGTTCATGAGTGACAACGAGCGATCTTCACTCGCTACCACCAGTTTCCAGAACGCCGGTTTGGAAGTTCAATTAGAAGAATTAGAAAAATCGTTCCAAAAACTATTGGAAGATGTGACTCGAGCGACGAAAGGAGAGGGGGCGGCCGATCCACAGGCTGTTACAGTGATGGAGGTCCGCGCCGAGTATGAAGATAAACTCAACAGAATGAAGAATAAAATGGTCAGTATTCTTCCCATAGTGTTATTGATATTGCTATATCAGGTGGTGTGGTGGTGCTACCTTCTTATGGATCACTGAGTGCTTTGTTGTTATTTTGTGAATATCTGACTTAAGAAGTCACTCTATTTATCAGAGAAATGAATTATTTTCCGACTTGTAAAGTCACTATTTATATTGTTGACCAATAAAGTGTTATTAATGAATGCTTGCGTTTTATTTATTTTGTGGATTGAGTGTGTATATTAAGTAGATGTTTGGCTAGTAGTAGCAGTGATTTGAAGGTAATTTTATTATTATTTTACGTATATATTTGCATGGTTTGCACGCGTTTTGTTTTTGATGCATGCATACACTATTATAATATAGTCTTTTCGTTTTTGTACAAAATTGTTATTATTTCAGAAACAATTGTACACGGAGCAAATTGCGGTATTCAAAGAGAAGCAGAAGGAAGAAATATCGATGTTGGAAAAGGAACTGGCTCGTGCTAGAGATAACTGGGAGGCGAAGAGCAGAAAGTATGAGGAGCATATTCGACGGCTCACCTCAGAATTATGGAATGTCGGGGAGAAATTACTCATGAAGAAAGATGAAGCCGACTGGTTGAGGCGACACCAGAAATCCGGATCTCTAATGTCGCTGCAAAACATTCATTCTGTACGTATTATTTGATTACCGGTATCATTAAAAAGGTATAAAACTACCATTAGAATACTAGCCTTTGTCCGTAGTTCTATGTACGCGAAAGATAATTGTGTATTCTTAACACAGGGACGGTACATCTGTCTATATACACTGAATGTTATTCCAGACTACGAATATAATTTATCTCCATGCCAAAATTCATCCAGATGCGGGTTTTATTAATAATCATTCATGCAAACTCCGCTAAATGACCTGACCATTAAAGCTCTGGTTTCCCTTCAAAACGTAAAAGTTTCGCCTTATCAAAAATGAAATGACTGCACTGAAGTTGCTTCTGAGACCTGGTGTTCTGGGTTCGATTCCCACCCGGGAAAATTATTTGTGTGAACCACAAATAGTTGTTCTGAGTCAGGGTGTACTTGGTGTCCGTGAAATGTATGTTTGTAAAGTCCCCCGCGACACAGGGATTTATTTCGCGAGAGCGGGAGTAGTCTTTAAAAAAAAAAAAAATGGAGGCTTATCAAATAACAATATTACTATGACTTTGTTAAAAATGCGCTACTCATCGTTTACTATGTATGTAAAAATATTTTAAAATATGTCAGCCCATTACCCTACAATAATGAAGAAATTTTTATCGAAGTACCTTCCGATGCCCTCCTAGACCCGATGTCCGAGAGGCCCGCGAACTTAAAGTAGAGCGACAGTTGCACAAAACTCCCCTAAAAAACGAAATCCAATCTCCCCGCCAGCGACCGCCCTGAGCCGATGTCCAAGTCCCACAGGGGACGCCCTCTTTCGCAGGTTGCTGGTTTATAGTTTTTTAACCATTTATGGGCATAAAGGCGAGCAGAGCTACAGCCTAGGAGCTCTGCTCGCTTTTATGCCTGGCGAAGTAGCAAATGCCTCATGGATCATATGGTTATATGATTAGCCTCCTGACGATTCACCATTAGGTTGGAGGCATTAATTAAAATGGGTATAATGTATCAGTATCGCATTAAATAAAATTAATGTTGTTCCAGTCTGGTCTAGTTCCACCACAGGAAGAGCCATCGCGTCCGTCGGACACTCACTCTCTACGGTCTTTGCCCGTCGGAAACAACACCAACAATAAAAGAGGTAAAATATAGATTTACCATAAAAAGATAAGCGATAATAATACAAGGCTTTATGTGTCGGAGGTCGTGGGTTCGATCCCACCGGATCTAATGGACAAGATAAACTTATTGTAAATTATAAGATTTCTTTCCGGGTCTGGTTGGTTGCGGGACTACCCTTCGTGCCTCGGAAAACACATCAAGCCTTCTGGTCCCAATTTTTATAACATCATTTACAATAAGCGTATACCAGGGAGCCCGCCCCGGGCAGCAGCGCCATGAGAAGGCCCATGTTCAGCAGTGGACACTATACGGGCTGATGATGATGATGAAAGGGGTCGCGAAATCAGAAAGATCTGAACACGTGCGGGCATTAAAATGATACATAAAATGATAAGGCTTATGTTTAACTTACCATCAGATATAGTAAAAATGATCACCAAAATTAAACCCGCATTTTAATGTAAAATTGTAACCAAAGTTTTAACATTTTGCTATCGTATTTAAGCAAAATGACTCCAAATAAATCATTGTTAACCCAAAAGTAGTAAATGATCACCAAAAGTACCTAAATGTTTTACTAATTTACTATTCGGTTCTGGCACTCGCCGGCCGCTGCCGCGGCACCGCTCGCTTCGCTCGCTCGGCTCGTGCGTTGTATGGCCGCAGCTCTAACCTAACCTAACCGATTGTCATTTTTCATTGATTTTATTAAGGTAGAAATAGCGCAATAATTTGCTCGCTAAGATTTGGTGATCATTTACTACATTTGGTGTTCGAATACAATTTGAAGTGCAGTCGTGACTAAAATAGCTAGTACTATTATAATTTTAGACTTTATTTTTCTGGTGTCAAGTATATATTTTTGGTGGTCATTATATTTTATCCCAAATGATAAATTCGTAGAAGGTCGCGGCATGCACATGTCTGATGAAGAAGGCGAGGTGTTCGACAACCGCTGGCTCAAGGAGCTGTCGGCCACGCCGCGCCGCGAGTCCGTGTCCGCGCACGCGCCGCCCGGCCTGCGCCTGTCCGAGCTGCGCTGGCGCAACTCGCTGTGTCCGCCGCATCTCAAGAGCTCGTACCCCGCTGAGACGCAGTTCACGCATGCGTTAGATGAGGAGGATATAAAGGTAAAATCAAATAAAACTTTATTTATATACTAGCTTTTACCCGCGGGTTCGCCCGTATTGAAGCCAAGGTGTTACTTCTTATACCTCCAAAAATATCAGTACAAAGTTTCATGATGGTCGGTTTTCGCATAAAAGCGTAACAAACAACTTACATTAACATTAATTTATTATATTATTAGGGAATTATGTTTTTTCTTGGTAAAGGAGACCTCGATTACAAACATAATAAATTGACAAATAGATAAGTAAACATGTTACTGACAATAAAATATAATAAAATATTTGTTTTATATCCATATTATGTCTGTATTACCCGTGTTGGCAGGATCATGTTTTTGTATACCAAATTGTGGTCCAACGTTTAATTCTGCGCAATTCTTTAGATGTTCAAAATTTTACACTAAATGTTGAAAATGATTGAGTTCCCTTGAAACAATATTTTTAAATAGTACATGTTGTTTCTAGTGCGTCGGTGCCGCTGGTCCGCCTGGTAAACCGCAACGCAAGGAGGTTGGCATCACGGCGTACAAGAAGCCCGGCCCCCCCACGCCTAGCAAGCAGGCCGGAAGATTGTCGGCTACGGTAAGTTACCGACTTATTGATAAACCCCCACGGTCATCTGCGGCCCATGGCAAACAAATTTTGGCAACATTATAAAAGCGTTACAATCAATAAAGTTTCAAAAAACGTCTATATTTTGAAAAACTATACAAATCAAGTAATACCTATATTAGTCTAGTCAACAAGTTCAAAAACGTGTTAAATAGAAATAACTAAAATTTTTCACCGAGGTTTTTTTCGTTCAAGTATCTAGTTTACACCATAATTTATTCAAATTTTTAAATTGTTATTTATTATAAAAAAATATATATTTTAGGTGATATACCGGCTGTTTAGGCGGCGCGCCTATGCCGTAACGCCCTCGCGGAGCCCAATTTCCAGCGTTAAAAAAATTATATATAATATAGATAGAGTTCCGGGAGTTAGTACTTTTTTATTGGAAATTTCCTCCTCTTTCAGGATCTTTTCTCAAAATTCCTTAAATATCATTATTTTAAAAGTTATTAACGAAAAACTAGTTAGTACTTTTTTATTGGAAATTTCCTCCTCTTTCAGGATCTTTTCTCAAAATTCCTTAAATATCATTATTTTAAAAGTTATTAACGAAAAACAACCTTTTTGTTTTTCTTATTTTGTTAATAACAATCGCATTTTTGTATGTGCAGACGTCATTCCGAATCGAATGAGGTATGGCACATATTTTTAGGAGCTTTATTTCTATTTAACACGTTTTTGAACTTGTTGACTAGACTATATTCAGAGGTTCTCTGAATATATTACTTGATTTGTATAGTTTTTCAAGTAATATATTCAGAGAATCTCTGAATATATTACTTAATTTGTATAGTAAATAGGTAAAATAAAAAAATACCTTCTTAAAGGTGAACAAAAACAATGACTTCGTGTTAATCCTTAAAATCTGGACTATTTTCTTTGATAGCATGGAGTCTAATAGGTTAGTAATTTAGCAAAAACGCACACGAAAATATTGATAAAAGGTAAAACCAAAAGTAATTTGCACAAATTTAAAAAAAAAACTTTAGTATCTTATTAAATTGTGTTGTAAAATTGCTGTAAACTTTTCTTTTCGATACTACAAAAAAAAAAACGTATGTACACATACGTTTTTTTAAGACACAAGGACGCTCAAAGTCAAAGTCAACTGTAACGCTAATGTAACGTTTTAAACATTACATTAAGTTATTTTTTCAAACCAGGACTCTGAGCTCCGTGAGTCGCTGCGCGTAGAAGCAGACCCGCAGCCTTCGCGCAAGACTAGCACTCCGTCCAGGATTCGAGCCCTATTCCGATCCAGAAACGATACCGTTGAAGTAAGTTTTAACATTGTAACATAGCTTTTGTTAACTAACATTAGCCAAGCGGTTGTAAGTTTCGGTGGCGAGTTTTATATTCTTCCGCTAGAGATTTTTGTCTTTGTGTCATATAAAGTGCCTACTAGCTGTGCCCGCTTGGAATGGTGACTTTGACAATCTTCACCCCCCCCTCTCAACCCCCTACAACCATGTTTTCGCTAGAAAAGTAGTCTGTCTTTTCTCCGGTTCTACTTATTTGTTCACTAAATTTTATTTAAATCGGTTAAGTAATTTTGCCGTGAAAGAGCGACAGACAGACAGAGTTACTTTCGAATTTATCATATTAGTAAGGACAGTACGGATTTATTTGTGACCCTAGTTGGATGAGTTTACCTCAGACTTGTTATAATATCTTCTCATACTAACCGTATATTAGGGAGTGGTCAAACGTATGGCAATTCCCTGATATAAGATTGATATGTGACTTGTGCAATGTGCATGTGTTAAGACACATTGCGGGCAACCAACTAACGCAAATACTCTATTCGGGAGAGTTCTCAGTTCGACAGTACATGATATACAGATTAATTATGAAAAGCACGCATTATATACATTTTTTTGTTAGCGGTCATTGTCCTCTTCATTACCGTGATGTATTGAAAAATGAGTGATTATTAATATAATACGTTGTATTGTTTCAGGGCACGCCTCGTAAGCGGTTGAGTAACATCTTTAGAAAGAAATAGTATTATCTTTGCCACACGTTACTTGTGAATTATTTGTTAATAAATATTTGACTGCACCGGTGGCACAGTGGTTACGATAGTTGCCTCTGAGACCTGGTGTTCTGGGTTCGATTCCCACCCGGGACAATTATTTGTGTGAACCACAAATAGTTGTTCTGAGTCTGGGTGTTCTGTGTGTCCGTGAAATGAATGTTTGTAAAGTCCCCCGCGACACAGGGATTTATTTCCCTAGTGCGGGAGTTGTCTTTTAAAACAAAAAAAAAAAAAAAAAAAAAAAAAAATATATTAATTTATTGCTTTTTATTAAGTTTTTTTTTATTTACTCACACACACCTAGAAAAGTATTATACGTAAGATATGTCATCTTTCGGGTAAAGCCCGGGGAGTTTTTACATAATTTCCTACTCAGGATTAACTAAACATGCAACAAAACATTATAAATATTCCAATTCATTAAGTTAATGTAGCTTAAACAATATAGTAACCTATAATAACCCAACAGTAATTGAGTCATTTTTATCTTAAGTCATAGACACTGGAGATTTGATACTGAAGTCAAGAGAAGACTTATAGTAGTTTTTTTTTCGATTGGACTTACGTAGGTAGCCATGAGGCTTTTGCTTCTACTTCACCGGGCATAAACTTATAGTAGTAATCAGATATAGATATACCAATATCTGTGGTTCTACGTTCAGCCGTCAGGATGGGCAGATAATAAAAGTTTATATATAATTTTCAATATTTTCTTTAATTCATAGAAGTACACCACAAAAATCGCTATAGCACCAAACATTACATACAAAATGTACAAAATTGTGCCTGTTTACTCATCACATTCATTGAGAGAATGAAAAATCTAGCTCAATAACATAATGCATTACAATTACTATCTATTCCGTACACAGTTACGTTATTTATAATTTCAATATTATGAGTATAATTATAAAGCCTAGTATTTTTTTCACTTATACTAAAGTCATTGTTAGATTGTCATTTTGTTGGCAAGTTAGTTAAGATATCTAGAGTTCAGAAGCATAAGGTTGCCATTATACGTCAGAAACATTCGTCGTATGTGCCTTTATCGTAAACTGGCACTTACGACCAAATATTTCCGAATAGTGCATCCGTCCTTACGCTGCTGAGGTCTTGATATAAATGTATATTTTGAAATCATTCACAACAGCCCACTGGCGTAGCTACCAAAGGGTTGGGCGGGAAAGAATCGCGGGGCTCCCGAGCTCAGGGGGGCCAAAACCAGCAATCCTCTTATTGCCTCTTTAAAATATGATACAGTTACGGGACACCAGATGTTTTTTTGCCCCTGGACCCTTCATCAAATAACTACGCCACTGTATCAACTCAAACATTGTCCAGTCTGTCTAGTTTGTAAGTATCAGTTACCTCAATTTATGTTTATTACTGTAAGTTATCCTAATCGAGGACTTCAACAAAAGAAGTCCAAGTTTCAACTTTAGCCTTTTGAACGCCATAGTTACGAATAGCTTATATTATACACAAATGAATACAAAGAAAGAGTAGGAATGTCACCATGTTTTATTTCCTATTGGCAACAAAAACTAATGAATGGTAATTTTTGAGCATCAAGATGACGGGACCAAGTCGCCGAACCTAATCGCAAACTAAAAAAAGTAAACAGATGGCGCCAAAATACGTTTTTGTTTATGGTCGAAACGAAAAGAATCTATAAAAGTTAAATTTGATTTCGTTTCTGTCAAAATCTATTTATTATGACAGTCCCTTTCTTTGCTCGTAACAACTACTAAAATTGTTGTTGCACTATAACGCGAAAAAACAATAAAATAATCACGATTGGGCATTTATTTACATAACCTCAGAAAATAAATTTATTTGTATTTGATGCATGAAACCACTCAAATTCTACCACAGATATTAGGAAATTTCAATAAGAAAAACGATTATTTTTTAAGGTTCTTTTATTGTATTTTTAAGCGATGTTGCTAACTCTGGCGTTCAAAATATTAATAGACACCCAAAAGCTCCAAGTTTCAGTTTTAATTTCTAATACAGCTCTAAATTTCTACGTCCTTCAAAGCATCGCCATCCAAATGTTTCCATTGCATCTTAATTCATAAATTACAAAATAATATCATCATAGAAAATGTGATCAATATATACAAAACAATTATTATTTCTAGAGCTCAGAATCATAAAGTCGGATGTACCATTTTACGTCAGAAACATTCGTCGTATGTGCCTTTATCGTAAAGTGGCACTTACAACCAAATGCTTCTGAAGATACAAAAAATAATTCATCCGTCCTTATGATTTTCAGGTCTAGATTTTATTTACAAAAATCTCATATCAGTTATTTCATATAATTATGCTGGTATTTTAACATGATGGTACTTATAACAAAAATGATTATTTATGATACAAATAATCATAAAACGACAGTGCGTGTGACAAGTTCCATGTGTGACATTTGTAAGGTTTTAGGAAACAACAAAAAACGTGTTTAATTAATAAAAAAAAGGACGGCAAAAATGTTGATGCAATATTAATAACATTTATTTAAGACTAGCTTCGCGATTTCACCTACGTAGCTCCCGTTCCCGTGGTAACTTCATAATTAAATATAGCCTATGTCATCCGGAGATAGTGTAGCTTCCCAACAGTGAAATAATTTTTCAAATAGGTCGAGTAGTTACGGAGCCTGGACACAAACAAACAAACAATCAATCAAATCTTCCCTCTTTATAATATAAGTAGTTCGAGCTTCTATTAAATCTGTAATTTAATAGAATTACAAAAATTGCTACACATTGTTATTACGCTTCAAACTCTTAAACGAAATTTCATAAAGCATATTCCAACACATTCCATTTTAAACCGTTCAATCCAAAAAATGGATATCGAAATACAACAGGCCATAACCAGTTTTTTGATGCTTCGTTTATCATCGCTACAGTGCCACCTCTGCAAATTCCAACAAAAATTTTCACTAAACCATTTTCTTATAAGAACTATACTCATTAATGTTTTCCTATGCACTGAACGCACACAAACACAGCGCTTTTTAATTAAAAAAATGCACATATGAAATTTGGCACGCGCAACAACGATACTCAGAGGAGAAACCGCATTGTTTTTGTCCAGAACTTGTCTAAAGACCTAAACATTACTTTTCTGCGTAAATTCCCATAAGTATACCATTATTAAATTATACATATTTAAATACTGTACTTATAAAAGAAAATAACAAATAGAACGGTAACAAAATAATAATGTATAATAACAAGTAATCAGACGATATAAAAATAAAAGAATAAGTTTCATAGAGATGTTGATTAAATACGGTTTTGATTTGACAATTAATAAACTTGAGATTCCTATAATCTACAAAAAAATATACAATTAATTTATTTCATGCATTATATTTTCATTCGATACGCATATTCATATGAAATGCATGATAATATTAAGTCAAATTAAATTGTGGTGTAAAGATCCTAACTCCAATATAAAATAATTTAAAAATATTTAAAATTAATTGAATGATTAATTTCGGAAACAGCACAACTCCAATAGACAATCCATAACAGATGTGCCCTTTCGAAAATGCATTCATTGCGTATTGATTTAAATTGTACAATTAACGATTTGGTAAATTTAAAAAGTTGCTTTCTTAACCGTAACGTTTCATTTTATAACTTAGTATCCCTATCTATCTTCTTTACCTATCTATTATTAGTACCTAACTATGAATAATAATTTACATAATATCAAATTATTTTTTTAAGAATACAATACAACTGATTACAGAACCAAAGCAATCTCCAAGAGTTATATGAATACATAGAACTACAACATCTAATAAGTAATTTTAATCAAATAATTGATGCTATATTTCGTAGTACAGTAGCGTTTAAAAGTCCAGCAGTCTTACAAAATTAGTTCTACTTACAACCTTCTTCTTTGAAGACTATTCACACACACACACTCGCATGCGATTCATATTGTTAATTGCACATGACTAATAAAGCTATTATAAAATTTGAGATGCAACTGCACTTTTGAACATTTACTGTACTTTCCTCTCTTCTGTCATAAGTTAACAACATTAGTTTCTACAATTGAATAAGTTACAGATCTCACGATTATGTTCGTCGGGCTAGTCATGTAACACGTCGGTATTACGTACGTGTCTACTCCCGACCAACAACACGGACTCGCCGAGGAACATCCGTGACGATGGCAGTACAAACTCCGCCGAGGCGAACATTTAGCTAACGACGACCGCGTCGGTCAATAACAAAAAGCACTGTACAATCACTATCTAGTCTAGGGACGCCCGAGCGCCCTCGCGTCCCCGCGCTCGTCGGGCGTCCCCTCCGGCGGCTAGAGGCACGCGTGCGGGTTGTGCGAGCACCAGCGCGGCCACAGCGGCGCCGCGCGCACGCCGCGCGCCAGCAGCCGCGCGCGCTGCGTGTCCAGCCGCAGGTACACGTCCGCCGCCGCGCCCTCCGCGCGGTCCGCCCACAGCCGCTCCGCCAGCGCCGCCGCGCGCGGCCACACGCGCGCGTCCAGCCCGCCCGGCGCCAGCTGCTCCGTCCACTGGCACGCCGCGCCGCCCTCCACGCGCCACGCCGCCGCGCCCGCCCCGCCCACGCCCCCCGCCGTCTCCTCCGTCCACGGCCGGTGCTCGTACACCTGCTGCCACGAGCGGTAGGGCCCGCAGTGCCCGTCCGAGCTGTCGCGCCACGAGCCGAACCCGCAGTCCAGGTACCACGCGTCCACGTGCGACAGCACCGCGCGGAAGCCCGCGTCCAGCACCGCGCGGGACTCGGGCCAGCGCGACGAGCCCCACACCTGCACGCCGATGCGCGTCGCGTCGAGCCGCTCGAGGTACGGCGAGCGCGTGAGGCGCGAGGACCACAGCAGCGTCAGCGCCGGCGCGCGCCCGCCGTTGGCGCGCTCGAGCGCGACCATCGCGCGCTGCGTGAACTCCAACCACAGGTCCATCGGGTCCGAGTCGTTGAAGTGCTGCGTCCAGCACCGCTCCGACACCTCGTCGCCGCCCAGGTGGAACAGGTCGTCCACCTGCGTCAGCCGGATGATCTCGGCGTAGATCTTTTGCAGGAGGTCGTACACGTGCGGATTGCGCGGGTTGAGTTGTCCGCAGGGCGGCTCACCGCACCAGGCGCTCCAGGGCTCGACCTCGACGCAGTGCGCCAGGTGGCCGAGCCCGGCGGCGGGTCCCCAGCTCCAGGCGCGGCCCACGTGCGCGGGCGCGTCCACCTCCAGCAGCACGCGCACGCCGCGCAGACGCGCGTGGCGCACGACGGCGCGCACGTCGTCCGTGGAGTACACGGCGCCGGGCCCGTAGGCGCCGTGTTGCGCCAGCTGCGGCGCGCTCTCCAGCCGCAGCGGGAACGACTGCGAGTCGCTGACGTGCCAATGGAAAGTGTTCAGCTTGCACGCCGCCATCGCATCTATCGTCCGGATGATCTCAGCGAGCGGGAAGAAGTTTCGCGCGGTGTCGAGCAGCAAGCCGCGGAAGGAAAACTTCGGCGCGTCCACCACCTTTGCCGCCTCCAGGATCAGAAGCGAGCCGGCGTACGGGTCCAACCACACTAACTGCGAGAGAGTCTCGAATCCGTGGCGCGCGCCACAAAAAGAATGCGCCGTGATGTCGGCGACCAACGACTTCTTGGCGGGGTGCAGCGACAGCTTGTAGCTCTCGTCGGTGTCGAGGCGCATGCGCGGGTCGGCGCTGCCGTTGATGGCGACGCGCACGACCACGTCTCGCGGCGCGCCCAGGTCGTGCGGGCGGGGGTCGGAGCCCGCGCCGCGCTCCAGCACGCGCATGTCCTCCTTCATGAGCTCGAAGGCTTCCGTGAGGTGCTCGGTCACCTCTTTAGAGGGTGAGGCGACTACTTCCAGCTTGAACGAGTCGGCGCGCACGGGTACCACTACGGTGGCAAGGCTGACGGGGCCGGTGGGCTGCGGCCACAGTTGCGTCGAGTCGCATAGCATGTTGCACGTCTGCAGTGACTGGAGGGTCGATGTTTCTGATGCTAATTGTCGCTCGCAGCGATAATTGCGGCACACCCAAGACCATTGTGGCTCGATGCCCCTGGAAGGCAAACCTTAGTATTAAATAACATTCAAAATGAGTTTGCTTTAGGGACTTCCAAGTTCCAACTCTAGCTCGGTAAAAAATAGTTGTAGGAGTTTTCAAAAGAAAAAGATGAAACTGCTCTATAGCAGCATAGATATGATACTTAAATGCAAGTTTCTGGACCAAGATCTTGACAGTGAAATTAAGTTATATTGCTGCCCCATCGGAACTCGTCGTCATCCATTTTTTTTATTGAACTTCATAACAGAATTTCCTTAATTCGCATTCCTCAATCCCCCGCCAGTGACCGCGAGGTCCAAGTCTCACAGGAGCCTTGCTTAGTTTGTAGTTTTCAAACAATTTATTTAGACTGGAGCTCTGCTCGCCTTTATGCCCGGTGAAATAGCAAAAGCATCCTGCGACTACATAATGTCCGTCCGAAAGCAAAAACCAGCAATTTGCGAAGCCCGCAACTGACATTTCTTCCCGGTTGGATAGAGAGTGGCCTTGATAGAGGCATTATTGCTAGTTACTGTTAGTAAGTAAGGCCTTGGAGCTGCGAGTGCTTAAGCTGTAGTCTTTACCGCCTTTGCAGGTACCATATTCATATTCATTTATTGCACACCATATGTATAATTAGTTGTTAAAAAACAAAACCAGTACAAAGTATGGACCCTGTCGGGCACAACAAGTTAGTTAATTACATATCAAGATATACATACGAGTACATGGAGTGCAGCGGTCGCAGTGCCCGGTCATCCGTCTGCTGTCGCCAGTAAAGCAGCGCTGCAGCAGTACAGGCGGCGGCGGCTAGTAGCAGCAGCGCTCGACGGAGCCGCGCGACCCGCGCCCACCCGCCCCCCGCACCCCGCGACGCCGCGCCCAGCGCCTCGCTACACCACCTCATACTGCACATAGTGACCACACCTGAAACAAATAACGTCTAGTTTTATCACACACTTTAAGCTCATTCATTTTATGATAGAAAAAGCATCTTGATACTTGATGCAAAAACTTTGCTACCCTTTATACGAAAATTGAGCGACGGAGGAGTTTGCAATTTCGCACATTATAGTTTATAGATAAGTAGTGCAGACTGCTAATATATTTTTTTTAAAGTAGTGGTCGCGCAGTGTTCTAAATTTAACCACAACATAAAAATATTTACATTTCTTCTAACCCGCTTATTAACACAAACAGAAGCAATTGAATAAACTACTATCAAAATAAAACTCATTTAGGCCCGAAAAACCTCATTCTAAAATAAAAAAGAAATTAAGTAAAGTCAAATACTTAGGTACAAATCATCTTTGCGAATCAGGAGGTCGTTAGCCTTAACAGCAAAACTATATGTACCTATCTAATTTACACAGTCGGCCTCTGCTAAACTGACCGCTACCTACATACAAAAAAAAAAAGATTAAATAGGCTTGCGTTTGTCCGCAATTTCTAAATTTGTTTGAACGCGATGATCTCAGGAACTACTAGTCCGATTCGAAAAATGCTTGCCGTGTTAGATATCGCCCATTTACCAAGGAAGGCTAATTCACGCTTCATTATGAACTTCTTACGGGAACGGCAGTTACGCGAGAGAAACTAGTTCGAAACGAAGACTGTAACCGCTTTGTATGAATAGGTGGGATTTTGACGATGGGGAGACAAAATTCCTAGCGTATGTCTGGTTAATCTGGTGGAAGGTCGCTGGTGGCATTAGATGGTGTAATTCCAACGCATACTCCCCGAAATGTACCCAAAAAACGAAATATCAAGCAACCTGTTATCAATGTTTTATTTTTACTTTACGGTAACTTTTCGACTTCCTATTCTTGAAAACCCCCTTTTATATGAATCCGGCGAGCACTATCAAGGATTTTAATGAGATCCCTTCCGCTCTTATTTGTCTGCATCAGATAACGTAGAATGGACAGGTTTTAATTTGGCGTCCTTGGGTTTTGAGTGCCAAGGATCTCATTAAGGCGGAAGCTCTGTAGGTACTCATGTTACTTCAGTGTTCAAGAGAAGTTGATCACAGGCAGCAGCCATAGAGTTGTGAATTGGTTGACTGACACTAAGAAGTTAGAGAACAACTGTACAGACCAAACAAATAGATGTATGGAACTCGAATGTACGATAAGAGGGTACAAAGACGATTTGCATTTGATTATCTATTTCATAATCAAACTATATTATTCTAATATGTCACGTGATGTAAGGCTTATTAACCTAGTTGCTACTGAAATAGACATTTAACACTGCAGCCTGTCTATATTCACAGAAATTGCCGAAAGGTAATAATTTACAGTGTCGTTTTGGGAATCTGTAAAGATGTTGTAAAATTCTTAAAATAAATAAATACTTATATATGCGAAAGTAACTCTATAAATAAATAAATAATTAAAACTGCTACTCAAAGTCACATTCCACGCGGACAAAGTCGCAGGCACAGCTAGTAATCTATAAGTAAAGGTATTTGGTCTATGAGTGCGGTTTCCGGCTTAGAATAGATGGGTAGAATATTTACATGGGTGTCGGAAGAGGCCACTCAGGGACGTACTCCTGATGGAAGGGCAGTAGCATCTGCGAGTTCAGGGGCACTACCATCTACCGGATTGCTTATATATACCCGGCCAACCGCCAACGGCGGATCGAAGGAGTGTCCGGGGGGTTTTAGTGGTGTAGGGTCCTCTCCTCGTGGTATGAGTTTAGCATACCACGCTATGGAGAGGGCAAGCCCCATATATCCCACTGCCAGCGCGCGAATACGCTGCAGCGGCGGTGGGAATGCGTCAATGCTTTTCCCCCCGGAAAACAAAAAAAGAAAAAAAAAAGCGGGCACTACCATTTTACACCAATCCACCTGGTAAGAGTGGCGATTACTGCAATACTGCAAAAGGTCCACATTCAGTGGTGGACATAAGCGGGCAGTAGAGGTCTAGAAAGTGGAGGTATAATTACAATAGGTACTCCGGATAAGTAGAAGTCGTCATATTATTCTGTTTTCTAGACAATAAACCAAAAAATCTCTGATATCGTATTACGGTTGACTCACAAATTCTACAAGCTACATACGATCGTCTCAGTGATAGTTAAATAAATGTAGGAACACACAAGTTTCCTGTATAGGGAAGTGAAGTGACCTAAAAATTCAAACGTCTCGCATTTTAAACTCGTCTTACTTTAGAAATAGACGCCTCGCTTCGTAAAACGAATACCAATGGCTGAGCACTCCGTTTGTGTAGTGTCACCACAAGTTTGTGTTCATTTACACATTCGACCAAAATATCCTACATTTACTCTATGCATTATGCATGCATTATCTAGCGTTTCGAGTGATGCTGTGTATTGTATATGATCAGCCCGTATGACGTCCACTGAAACGCTGCTGCCATTTTCCTGGTATACGACTGTCTTAGATGGTGTTTTAACAATATGGGCTAACGACTTAACGTGCTTTGCTTTACGTGAATATTATACAGTCATCGATATTTTCCTGTTACATCTCATTTTATAGATATTTGAGAATAAATTTTATGAAAATGACAGATGCCATTACTGAATCTCCAATAACTACAAAAATGCGACCAAATAAAACTAAAGCAATTACTTTGTGATTGTAAGTCCCACCTGTTGTATAGGATTTTTGCACAAAGAAAAGCACGTTTGTACTGAAATAATTATTCCCAAGTAAAAGTTAAATAAAATAGTTCAAATTATAGGATATACCTTCATAGAATTATCGTCGACATTTATGTTTTGCCATTATTTACACGTGAGTGTAGTGTGTTAAGTTTACGTAAGTATTAGTAATTTTAGTCGAATTATATCAATATAATACACGTTTAACACTTCCACTACAAACTAAACTCGTGGTGTTCTCTCCGTCTTATGTGTCAAATATACGTTCAGTTCAGTTATCTCCAAGTTTATTAAATATACTTTGTTTATTTTATTTGTTTTCACAGAAGACAGCGTCGCGTTAATCTTACAGCCGTCATCTTACAGTAATAAAATATGATGCCATTTTTTTTTTTTTTTTTTTTTTCGGACGGACATATGTAGTTAGCCAGGAGGCTTTTGCTACTTCACCGGGCATAAAGGCGAGCAGAGCTCCAGCCTAGATAAATGGTTTAAACACTACAAACTAAGCAACCTGCGCAAGAGGGCGTCCCCTGTGGGACTTGGACCTCGGCTCAGGGCGGTCGCTGACGGGGACATTGAGGAATTATGGCTTTTAGTTTATTTAGGGGAGTTTTGTGCAACTGTCGCTCTACTTTACAGTTCGCGGGCCTCTCGGACTTCGAGTCTACGAGGGCATCGGAAGGTTCTTAGCAAACTAAGGGTCGGGAGGGCGAGGGGGGACGCGTCGCGTTCGCGGGCGCACTCTTCTCTGGCGGGTCGGATAGAGTGGTCTCTGTGTAGTGGTGCTAGTTTCTTGCAGTCTCTGTACTGCTAGTTGGTAAGTTGTGATCTCGTCGTCCGGGTCGTCTAGGACGCCCCGAGGCCGACGGTGTTTACGACGCTTTGTAGGCAAAGGCTTATAGTCGGATGCTGCAACAACCAACGGGTTTGGATGTTGAGCCGCGGATTCAAAGAAGCGTTCCGACGCCTCTTTCATCCACTGCTTGATGGAAGGCAGTTGGAGATCAGAATGCAGGTTGCGATTACGAATGAACCACGGTGCCCCGGTGGCACGTCGAGTGAATCTACTTTGGACAGTTTGTAAGCGGTACAAACTGCTAGACGCTGTATGAGCGAATACAGTGCTCGCGTACGTCATAATCGGCCGTATACACGTGGTATAAATCCTAACCTTGTTATCAAGTGATAGTTTACTGCGTGAATTTAAGAGACAGTGTAGTCGACTGAGCGTAAGTGAAGCCCGTGCACGAACGGTTTCTACATGCGCTCTAAAGTTTAGCTTTCGGTCAAGGATTACGCCTAAGTACTTGGCTTGCCGTTCCCAAGGGATTGGTTCGCCAAACATCGTGACCGGTGGAATGACCGGTGGGCTGTTGAATCTCGAGAAGAGTACAGCGGCACTCTTTGTCGGATTGACTTCGATTCTCCACTTTCTGAACCATTTGCCTAAGGCATTTGATGCGGATTGTAGAGCGTCGTGAATTGCAGTAGGACTGCGGCCCGAGTAGTATAAAGCGGTATCGTCCGCGAAGAGTGCCAGATGGGCCTTCTTGGGTTTCGGGATGTCACTTGTGTAAAGCGAGAACAGGAGTGGCGAAAGTACTGAGCCTTGTGGCACCCCTGCTTGGATCGGGTGAGGAGAAGAGTAATCTCCTTCTACACGATACCTAAAGGTTCTCCCCGAGAGGTAGTCTCGTATGATGTGCACGAGACGGTCCGGCACTTTGAGTTGGTAGAGCTTATAAATTAAGCCATTGTGCCAAACTTTGTCGAACGCTTTAGCTACGTCAAAGAAGAGTGCTCCAGTATGACATTTGTGTTTGCCTGATTTAACAAGGATGTGTTCAACAATGCGGTGCACTTGGTGAACACAAGAGTGTTTGGCTCGAAAACCAAACTGCTCATCTGGAAGAAGGTTATTATTCATAGTGAATGTTAGAAGTCGGGCATATATTATGCGCTCGTAAAGTTTTCCCAATGATTTGAGAAGACTTATAGGGCGATAAGAAGTGGGATCCTGCTTTGGCTTGCCAGGCTTCGGAATACCAATCACGGTGGCTTCTTTCCACTGGTGTGGAAATATGTTATTTGTTAGAGCCGCATTAAAAATTGCGGTCAAGAGGCACAGCAGAGGGATCGAGAATTGCTTAAGCACTCGATTGGTAATCCCGTCGGGACCTGGGGCCTTTCTAGGATGTAAGTCCTTGATCAAAGATTTCACTTCGTCTACGGTAACTGCCGGTAGCACGTCATTGTCGTCGTCCTCCCCATTTGCGGGGGGGCCGTCGGCGGAACGGACGGGTATCGCGGGTAAGGGAATTGCTGATCTACGTTCAACCTCGGCGTCGACCTCTGCGAGGTGGACTGGGTCTACAGGTAGAGTACTAGGCGTACATTGGGTCTCTAGACTATTAGCTAGGCATTCGGCCTTCTCATCGTCGTCAAACGCGGGGCGTTGATTTGGGCGATTGAGAGGGGGCATGGAGGAACAGGTAATGGATTTGAGCTTCTTACAAAGATCCCAAAAGGCCAAATGTGACGGTTTAAGGTCACTCAACATTGTATCCCATCTGGAGTTTCGCATTTCGTTGATACGATCTCTTACAGCGCGCTGAAGAGATCGCATGCGCAAGCGGTTTTCCTCGGTGTGATACGAGTCGTAGGCTCTGATGGCCGCATTCTTCTCGGTCATCAGCGCACGCACATCATCAGGGAGCTTCCATCGATCGAGGTTATCGATTGTTGGTACCTCCCGTGAACATTCATTCACCTGACAATGTACGTGAGCTGTGAGAGAGTCGATAGCGTTAAGTGTTTGCTCGGGGGTTTGAATATGAGAGGGTATGGAGTCAAGATATTCTGAGGAAGCAGACTCGAGTCGGGACCCGAGCTTTTTCCAGTCAGTAACAGTCTTGGTCTGAGAAGGATCTGAGTGACTACTGGGAGATAGTAGATCTATGATGACGGGCCTGTGGTCCGAACAAAGCTCGTGATGCACCTGTACAGAAGATAAACGTAAGTTTACGTTCTTTACAAGTGCAAAGTCGAGTATGTCCGGTCGGTGGCCAGGAGTATAAGGGAAATGAGTAGGTTCGAATGGAATGATAGGATCGAAGGGAATTAATTCCAAGCATTGTGACAGTGAGGTGCCTCTCGAGTTATTCGTGTTGCAGCTCCATGTCACATGCTTAGCATTGAGGTCGCCGGCGACGATGACCGCTCCCCCTAAATCATGAAGGATTTGGATATCGCTCCGAAGCAACTCCTTGTCCGGAGGAAGGTAAGCCGAAACGATTGTGATTGGCTGATGACCTGTCATGCCTAGCCGACAGACGGAAACTTCAATGTTTACAAGATTGACTGGTGGGTCCAACGGTATGCAATGCAATGACCTTTTGAAATATATCAAAGTGCCACCTTTTGCAGAATTAGTCCGGTCATTTCTAACTACGCGGTAATTCGCGATTCCAGGACTTCTCCGATTGGACGGCTTGAGGAATGTCTCTTGAACTAAAAACAGGTCTAATTGATGGTCACGGAGAAATTCTCCAATTTCATCACGCTGCTTTAGTATACCGTCCGCGTTAAAGAACCCTATCCGGAGGGATCTAGGTTTAATCCTACAAGAGACTTTACTCATTCCTACTTGTCTAACACTATCCATAGTTAGTTGCGATTAATAAACGAGCGAAGGACCTTTGCTGTTTGAAGCGCGGTCTGAAGAGCGATTTCCTGGTCATTAGGGTTCTCGTTTTTCATCTCAACGAGATCAGCGAGCTCCATAATGGCGTCGATATCGATAGAGGCTATATAATTAGCAATGATATCGATTTTAGGAAAAGCGGTACGTGATTTAAGCATAAGCTGTTTGGGCTTTGGGGCCCGGACCGTCATGGGTTGGGCCTGGGTTAGTTTTACGGCCTGAGGGGCCCTAGGTTTTTGGGACTGAGGGGCCTGAGAGACCTGAGGGGTCCTGGCCTTTTGAGCCTGAGGGGCCTGAGCGACCTGAAGGGTCTTGGCCTTTTGGGCCTGGGGGGCCTGCGAGGCTTGAGAAACCTGAGTTATGGAAGCGGCAGTTCTCACTGGGGCCACCACTTGCGATGTCATAGTGACTTCATTGGTGGATTGTGACTTATGCCATATAGGGAGCGGCCACACCGGTCCTAGGCTGTTACCCCGGACTTGGGTGGAGTCGATATGAGGTATGTTAGGGTTGGGTTCGGGAACTGGGACGGAAACAGCGGGGTTCCGAGCGACCTTGGACCTGCCTCGTGTGCTCCTGGATCCCCTTTTACTGTGAAGTCCTTTGTTCGGGGCTTTAGGACACCCCCGATAGTTGGCTGGGTGACCTATTTCCTGGCAGTTTACACAGCCAGGCGGATCAGAACTATCGTTTCGGTCCTTGGGCCGACTACATTCAGACGTATGGTGACCGGGTGTGAGGCATTTCACGCACCTCGGTTCGATATGACAATATCTAGATGAGTGCCCAAATTGCTGACAATTGTGACACTGTCCTATGGTAGCGTTGCGCCTGGGAGGTTCAACGATCAGTCCATCTAAATCACAGATGGATTTGATAGCGAAGATCTTTTGACCCTCCGCAGATTTGTCGAGATGGACAAGAATCATGTCGAATGATTCCCCATTTGCTTTGCGCATACGGTGCACTTCGCGCACAGGGAATCCCTGGTTAAAGATCGATGCCTTAATATCATCAATCTCGAGGTGACGTGGTACACGGCGAATAACCACACGTAAGGGTTGCTCGCCTGGGAGTCCGTAAGTAAAGTATTTCACTTTTTCGTTGTCTAAAAGCGAAGTTATTGAGCGAAAATGACGTGATGATTTGAGCTGGAGGCGGATTACGCCCTGTCTTTGAATAGACGTCGCCCTAAAATCATCAACGGTTAAGCCCTTAGCCGGAAAGTATGATTTAATTTGCATCCATCTCGGGATGTCTTGGATCATAATCGGTGGCGGTCTTTTCTCTTTGATCAAAGACGATTCAGGGCGAACTTGCGAGTTTGTCGATGCACCTGGTAGAGGGGAAGGTGATTTAGCTTCTGAGGCGAGAAGCTTTTTTGGCTGAGGAGATCTTGACTCCAAATCCGAACCGGACTCAGATTTCCTCTTTGCCTTTCCCCCTTTACCTGCCACTTGCCATGGAGCTCCCGTACCATTGTCATCCGAGTCTGAAAACTCAGACGGCCGAGAGCTTCCTCCGCAAGGGAGTTCGTCCGTTGACATAACGGACGAAGCGGAAGGTGAGGGTGACCGCGAATACGTTTTTCGCGTTTTCGGCGAGCGATCGCGGTCACTACCTGATGTCGGCCGCGATTGGACCCGTTTGGCGGATTTACGCGCGGCTTTTGTCCTCGCGGTCTCTTTGTACCTAATTAACTCGGCGGCGGTCATTCGTGAACAAAGGGATTTAGCCCCATTGTTCGTTTTACTACTTGCAGGTGCAAGTGACGAACAATGGTTGTCGGAATTAGTATTGTTCATTTCCTTATCAGGCAATGAACAAAGGGCCGTATTTACTGTGCCGAGCCTTTCATCGGAGGACAAAGTGTAGTCACTTTCCCCTGGTTTCGGCAATCCGTACTTCTCACATAGTTCCAGCCAAAGTGTTGGATCTCGCGATCCAATAATTTGGCCTGCACGTGAGAAGTAGTCTACCGACCCTTGGGTGGAGTGCTCCAACATCTTTGACGTCCAATGTCAGGTTGACTACGACGAACTTACGAGGGTTCCTCGCGTAGCGTTCCGAGAAGAAGAACCCACAAAAAACTTCTCGGCTGTCGCTCCTATCTTATTATGTTGCCTAGTCCCCGAGTTGGATGGGCCCGGGGATGAGTAAGAATGTGTAACCCTCCTCGCCGGGTATAAGCGAGGAGGTTTGAGTGCCTATGGGTGAGCCCTAAGCTTGTAATCCCTTCGCCAATCTTAATGTGCTAAGGGTTCCTATCGGCTTAAGTGCAGAGGGTGATATGGGCCGAAGCCGTCAGCACCCAAACGACACTTAAGGATGGGATTTATAGGGAAAGGGTAGGGTGGGAATGAGGAGATAACTAGCGTCGACTAGGGGAGCCCCCAAGGCCGGTGGTTCTAGTCCCTTCCAATTTACTGCTTTGTCCTGATGGGACAAAGCCGGGTGTATCGGGTCAACACCCCACTTGGCTTCGTTGGCACGGTTACGTTTCCACCAAGGACCACAAAGTGGCTTTTCCCTGAAGGGGCAAAGAGTCTAGAAACAGAATTATCAGAGAGATGCTGTCTTTAAAAAGACGCCACCCCTCTGATGTAATGATGGTCGCAAGCGACTGAAACGCACGGCAAGCGTACGTAAGCTTGTAAATTGGCGGAGCGCACACGGAACACGTCCGCACGCGCCGAGGGCCAAAATGCATAATATGATGCCAATGTTACGAACAATGTATGAACATACACTTTAAGAGGTAGCCTGATATTTATAGTAATTAACTACTCCACATTATATTTTTGAATTTTCATAATTAAAAGTTTTGTATCAATAGAGACCTTGAACAGTTCAGTTCAAGGTCTCTATTGATCTATCTCCAGTTCCTGTTTCTTGTGTCCATTCATAATTTTAAGACTTTTAGGGAAGTTTTGTGCAACTGTCGTTCTACCGTTTCTGATGCGTTTAAAACTGGAATAATATTATATTTTTAGTAAAATGTATAAATATAAAATGTTGTTTTTATTTCAGAATCAGCTTGAATGAAATTGAGTTCGAAAATTCGTTGCTAGAACCAATAGAACGTACCGATATTTATATCAAAATCAAACGTGCCGCGCGAGACGGGCTCAGTCACGCTTTTCGGGGTTAACTCTACTTTTGTTTTTTTTATTCTTACCTATTTAAGAGTACCTATATTCCACTGAAGACTAAACATTAGATTAAATCCGATTTGCAATCAGATAGAACGATTGTTTGAGAAACATATTTTTATTAAAATACATTTTCGATATTTATGCGACCCTATTATTATGTAATAAACATAATTTTGAATTCAATAAGTATTTAAAAACTTCAGATTACTTAAATACTATGTTTTAACTATGAAATATCCCGCATCTGAGGTAAGGATGTCGATAAAAAGAAAACTGGCATTGCTAGTTAGAAATCCGAAAGTGGGATTTCTAACTCATTTACCCCCCCTAACAGCAATTATGTTCACAACCCTTAATTGGGGCGCCAATATGTACGGGTGACATTTCACTAATAATACGTGCTCTAGGTTAATAAGGCTTCGATTGGAAATCTTTTCAATTAAGTGATTTAGTTCAACCTCTCATATTTCTCGTTTGATTAAGTAATAAACAAAAATATAAAACTTCCTCTTGGTTCGACGTAGCCGGGTAAATATAACACTAGTGCTAAAACATGCTCTAGAATTTCTGACAAGTTACAAAACTATTTTTGGTTTAGGCCAAATGGCTTTATTTGTAACAATACAACCACAACCTCCGCAGCGTAGATATTTGGCACGCTTTCATTCTCGGAGGTAGTGGGTTCGATCCCCACGCCGGACAGGAAATCTTTGTGAAATTCTTAGATTTCTCTCTGGGTATGGATGGTTGAGGGACTACGGTCCGTGCCTCGGAAAGCACGTCAAGCCGTTGGTCCCGATTGTTATAACATCATCTATAATAATCGTATATTAAGGAACGGGCAGCAGCGTTTCCTTGTGTGGTACAAAATAATACTGCGGTCACCAACCCGCCTGCCAAGCGTGGTGACTATGGCAAATACCCTCCCTCGGGAGGAGGCCCATGTTCAGCAGTGGCATACGGGCTGATGATGATGTAACAATACATAAATTATTAGAGAACAGAACATTTGCATATAGTTAAACTGGTGTCCATATAAAGGAAATCAACAGTTCAGGACGCTTTCATTTTATTAATCATCATATATGATAATAGTAAGGACACTTATCAAAATACTTTGTTGTTAATGAGCTAGGCGAAAATTATACAAAGTTGCTTAAGGCTTCCATTAAGCAAGCTTGTATTTTGGATGCCAAGTTTACGATTGCCTACCTTAACTTTACAAGTAATTAAGCATAGATTAGAACTTTTTGATAAAATAAAATAGAATCTCTATACAATTCACTTGCTATTTTGTTCGGATGGACATATGTTGTTAGCCACAAGGCTTTTGAAAAGCATACTAAGCAACCTGCGCAAGAGAGCGTACTCGCAGACTCGCTGGCGAAGGAATTGACGAATTAGGATTTTTAATTTTTGAGGGAAGTTTTCAGCAGTTGTCGCTCTAATTTACCACTGGCGAGCGTCTCAGACTTTGGGTTTACGAGAGAAGGAAGTGTTTTTGCAAACTAGGGTCGGGAGGGACAACTTACTCAGCGTCAGCCGCTTGTGATTTCTGTAGTAAGGGTTTTATAGCCATTCAGGGCGAAAACTTGACATCCAGTTATAGTGCAGTCATTGAAGCGTTATTGCTCCGATTTTATTTACTGTGAACTGATTTGCATGAAATTTTGGAATTAGGCTCATCTTACCCTTTACTTCAAAAGTGAAAATGATCTGAACTCCGCACCCACCCTGGGAGAGGTTGCCACCCCTTTTCGGTGGTGTAATTTTCTTTTTGAAAATAACCTCGGATTTCGATAGAAGGTAAAACAATAAAATAAAAAAAATCGGAGGTAAGACCATATTTTTCGCTTCAATGACTGCACTATTAGTTTGTTTACATTAAACAAAACAATAAACTAATATTCAACCAAGACAAAGGCATTATTAAACAATTGTAACATTATACAAATGAATGCAACTGCATGTTGGTGATGTGTTCTCTTGTTATATTTTTCTTATTGTATAAGCATAAATATAAACAATAACCAAGCAGCGCTATAATAATAATTGAATTATAACTCGTAAACATTGTATAATTAGATTATTTGAGAACTTACACACACATAGGAATACGGACAGGCTTCCGGCTTAAATTAATATGTAATACTGGTTTATTTATTGTACCATAGCAGATAAGGTATATCTTTCCCTTCTACCGCTGCCATAGATAACTGCACTATGGAGGTAACTGTTAATTATATAACCTACAAACTTTTGCCAGAAGCTTTACCTTCAGATAACCTTAAGAGAGATAGCACACGGCGTCTGATAAATATTGAACGTTGTCTCAGTTAGATAACATACTGGATTACTTTTTTCCATACCATGTTGAATACACTGGTTCTCGTCCGATCACCGAAGATGACTTTTTTACCGTCTTGAAAATAATAGGGTGTGATATGTATATGAAATAGATGTGTAAGGCATATTTAATTTATCAATTTTTTTGTACTGGCATAGAGTGAAAATCATAACCGTAAAAATGCGAACATAAGTAGTAACTACTTAAGTGAGCGAAATAGCGTAACTACCTAGTTACGCTATTTCGCTCACTATTGATTTATATATTTGAACTAACGTAACGTAACTACCTAATTAGCGTTACCGTATTTTTATAGTTATGATTTTCAATTTATGTCAGTAAAAAAAAAAAACGATTGAATAACTATGCCTTAGACATCTATTTCATATCATATCCCGTCCTATTATTTTAAAGACAGTAAAAAAAGTAACCCAGTATATGTTTTTCAACCTACACTGTCCCACTGGTAGGCAAAGGTCTCCCTCAATTCCTTCCAAGCATCCCTTTCAATAGTATGTGAATTCAATAGTATGACTGCACCGGTGGCTCAGTGGTTACGGTAGTTGCTTCTGGGACCTGGTGTTCTGGGTTCGATTCCCACCCGGGACAATTATTTGTGTGAACCACAAATAATTGTTCTGAGTCTGGGTGTACTTTGTGTCCGTGAAATGTATGTTTGTAAAGTCCCCCGCGACACAGGGATTTATTTCCCTAGTGCGGGAGTTGTCTTTTTAAAAGAGAAAAGAGAAAAAAAAAATAGTATGTTGTGGCCAATCATGTAGGAAGCGGTCTAGCCAATCACGGCAATGCTTTCGTGAACTCCATTCCGTTCCGTGAACGTAGACTGGTGAACTAGTGGGTTTTGTACAATTTAAACAAGGCGTAGAAAACCTAGTTATGATATTCATAACTATTTCTTTGGTGGAAAGGCAATTTAACCGCGAGTTTTCTCTGCAATGAAATTGGCTATTTTCTTTTTTTATTAGAAATCATGTGGGAAGCATTCGTAAATGTTCAATATGTAGGGTTTCCTCAATAGTCGAGCTTGTTATGCCGATTGGCGATGTAGATGTTACGAGATTGTAACGTTTATAGCACATCACATTTTGTACGATATAGAAGCGAGATAAGATACAGACATTTCCTTACATCGTATGCAAACACGGTTGAATGGATGCTCGGTTTTGGATTATCAGTAAAGCCTTAAAATTTAGGTTACGCGTGCTGTCGAACGTTGCGGCTCGTATCTGAATTCTTAACAATAATAAAATCGCTGATTCGTATACGCACTTATACAGCGGCATATGTTAGAATTTAGTGCGCGTCGCCTGTCCGTTATAGACTTTGAAAATATACAACCGATGAGCTCCAAATATCTCTAAATCATTTTAATAATCAGAATATAGTTTTAGACTATAGTAAGAGTAGTAGATAGCTTAAGAATGCAAATAATATATTTTGCATATTTATATTGCAGGCAGATTGAAAATCAGAGACAAAAATCAATAATAACTAATGGTCGCCGAGTGGTCAAAATTCGACTAATTAAAAACAATATCAGCATTCTGCACTCCTTATGTATATAAACTATAAGTATGTGAAATTTCATAGTTATATGCTGCCTGTGCAATTATGTAACTACATACACTTCACTGCGGCTAATTAACCTTCACGAAGAATCTATTAGCAGTTTCAAGTCGACAGTTTCACGACTATTGTGAAAGTTTAATTATAAGTTTATTTTTTAAATATATAGATAGATAGTCGAATAATTGACAGGAACTATCTATTTAAGAACTTGAAATTAATTTAAAGACGGTTATAAATGCATGTGAGCTTGAAGGAAGTCATGAAAAACAGAGAAATAAGTAGAAATATTAAAAGAAAACTTTTCGATACATGTATATTGCCTGTCCTCACATACGGATGCCAAACCTGGGCGACCACGAAAACCCATCTAAGAAAACTAGAAACGTGTCAAAACTTTATGGGAAGGAGCATGTTGGGAAAAAAGTTGTCAGATAGAATGAAAATTGCAACTATAAGAGAACAAACAAAAATAAAAGATATTACCATAACCATCAGAAAGCTTAAGTGGAAGTGGACGGGACACATAATTAGAGAAAAAGAAAAATGGTCAAAGTCAATTATATTTTGGTTCACAAGGGACAGAAAAAGAAACCGAGGCAGACCATACAGAAGATGGGTGGACGAGATAAAGGATGCAGCAGGTAAAACATGGACCAGAACAGCCAAAAACAGGGAGGAATGGAGACAGTTGGGGGAGGCCTTTGCCGAAAGGCAAACAGATAGTGTCGCGGCAATCATTATTTAACTTAATTTTATTTTATGTTAGGTATCTGAATAAAGGCTATTATTATTATTATTTATAAATGCATGTGTCGCAAGGGACTTTATAAACACTTAATTTATGGATACAAAGGTAACTGAAACTCAAAACTATTCGTGCTTTACGCTAATATATTTTAGAGTGGGAATAGAATACCAGGTCTCAGAAGCACCACTGAACCACCGGTGCAGTCATAATAATAAGAGAAAAATAAAGTACCTGTATTATTTAGGACAATATGGCTCCATTTGCTAGTAGGTTTAGTATACAGCCAAATAGTCAAAACAGACATTTAATTATAAACCCAGCCGTTTCATAGACCAACGACATACAAAAAGCTGTCGGATATTACTCAAATATACGTTTTTTATACACTAACCGACGGAACACGATATAGATTTACGATAAAAATTCAATTTCGATAAATGTGACCGACTTATTTTACTTTTTGCTCAGTTAAAATTGTGATAACTAGTTCTTCTAGATATAAAGTGATTTAATAGTTTATAAGGCATTCGCTTTTGTTACCGCAAACTTTTAGCATTGTAGGTACATATTTTATAATAGTGAAGAAACATTTATTACATGAATAAAATACATATAAAACTTAAAGTAGCTAATTTAAAATAAAACTAAATTTTAAAATACTACTATTCTAAATCTATTATACTTGGCATGGTTCTCAGAATGCTGGAAGCATTACCCCGTTGAATGGAAATGCTTACCTGCTGTGTAAAGTAAAAACCAGCACTCGGAGAACGTGCCGCACTAAAGAGGGCTGCTGCGATGTATTTTTAAATTAATTTGGCTCCCGGTCCCCACAGCCCCAATGTTTCGACAATGTGTATAATAGTTAACTTTTTTCATGTAATTCCGGCTTAGAATAGACTACCCTATGTATTCATATGGCTATTGTAAAAGCGACTGAAAAACTTCCGCGTTGTGCTGTTGCATCTAGAAAAAGAAACATTGTAAGTGGTTGTTTTTTTTTCGTATAAGGGACCGCTGGTCCATATAAAATTGGAAACCTCTGGTCTAATCGTTTCTTATCATTCTATAGTCCGTTTTTCCCGACGGACATGAAAATTTAGCCATAAGATTTTTGCTACTTCACCGGGCAAAAGAACATGGTTTGTACCATGGCTTTATAATAATAATATTGGTTGAATTTGGTACAAGAACAGAGAGAATGACTATCTGCGACTGAATAAACATTTTTGCAGCTGACTGCACACATAATTATGTATGGCCTAACCTAACTGGAGCCGAAGCCTAAATACATATCGCAGTAGTTATGCATAAATCATTTCATTTAACTGGTTTCTGGTACACATAATAGGGGTTAATTAGTTCAAACCCATTATAGCGCTTATGACCATATCTTGTGATAATAGTCGCAACTAGAGTCTGTTTTACTACCCTTTATTATTTAGTTTTGAACTATGTTGAACCTAAGCGTCTTTGTGCTGTTTAAAATAGTTTTCTTAGTTGAAAATTGATCGCCGAGCTAAAGTGAGGCTAACTTAGGAACATTTAAGTAGCACTCAAATAACGAACAGTCTATCTTACCAGAATCTGGCTAAGACATACGTAAAACTTTGGATTCTGAATTCAAACTTGTGAAGCGACATGAAGTTGCCGGCAGAACGTACCATTTTCAAATTTCAACATTCGCAATTGGTGTAAGTGGTTTGAGGGAGTCTCCGGAGTTGCATATTTAATATTCGAACTCGCTGACCCCTGAGCCACGGCCGTTCCTGCCAACTTACAACTACCCACAATACACGAAAATCAGCCTTGTTGAATGGCAATACGAGTGCCCAGCTATAAAGCACCTCTCAAATGTTTGCTCTACTTAATTTAATTTCCGGTAATAGGGAAATGGTCAGTACGAAATTATATACAGAATGGACTTTAATAAGTGTTGTTTGCTCAGTTGAAGTATTGGAGGTGAAACTTGTAATGTTTTGGACACTATTTTTTAACCTTAAGTGGACAGCGATATTTTTGCTTATATAGCATATGTTATAACATAATAAAAGAACGATTATATAAAACATATTTTTATGACTGTAGTTTTAAGCTGATTGAAACTGTAATTTTATTGATTATAAGTTTAGGACATACTATTGTACTGAAGTGGACTTAATGCCTTAGGCATAGGCATCTGCCAGTCGACCTTAGGGTTAGGTAGATTAATGCGCTGTCGAACTTAAAGTCAGATTACATAAAAAACAATACGTACATACGTTATGGGTGCCCATAAAATAATTTAGAATTTATTTGGTTATAATAATAATAATAATTTTATTTCAGGCATCGGAGGCCCATAGAATAAAATACATACAATAATCTTAAACAGTAATAAACTAATACATATTTTAAAAACAAAAACTTAATACTAATGTACACGAAGTGTCGGCGTCGTGTTTCCCTTCGGCCAAAACTCTTCTTTGAGGACCTTCTCGAGATACTGCCTTGGAACACGCACCACGAACGACTTGAAGTTCGTTTTGTGACGCGGCTCCAACATCTCGACCCTCAAAGTCCAGTTGGTTTTCACCTGCATGTACTCCACGACCTCTTCAACTTTCGTGGAATGATGCAGTCTTGACACGTACATCAGCGTTGTCGGTACGGCTGGACGCAACAGCATGATGGGTCATGCCAGCGCAGTACCACACTGGTTCCGACAAAGAGGCTTCTTCTTCCTATTTTGTTTGGTTTTGGTTATGTATGCATACTTTTCTGCTGCATTTCTGGAAAGGAGAGCAAAGTCGACATTTTCTAAACCCGTGTCTATTTTGTATTCATCGTTTTATCTTTTCGTTAGTTACAATTTTTTGTTATACTCTTTTATTACACTTAGGTCTCGCGACACTTTTAACTTATGTAAGCTTCCCATGCATACATCTACCCTTTCAACTCTGTCGGATATAATGGGGTATTCATAGATTTTTGTAAGGAAGTTACCAGGCGCGCATAAAGTATGCAGCAGTTACAAGTTTCACTTAGTGTGGATGTGGGTTGGCTACAATATTTACATGCTAAGAAGTAACAGGGGACGTCGACGAATAAGTCAAGAAACCGAGCGGCAGTTTATTTTTCAATGAATTGTAAAAATAATTTTATATCTGGTTTTAGTGGGAAATTGTGAATGCGATGTAGACCTTGTAATTTTTTTAATGTCAAAAGTTAGAGCTTTGAGAAATACGACGAGTAATTGATTAAGGTAATTTAAGGATGAGTGGTCTTATTTCCTTCCTTTCCTTTCCTTTATAGTATAGTAGTCCTATTTTTACTTCTTTGTTCCTTAAGTTTAGTTCGTATAATTTATATGCCTAATAATAAATTATAAGATAATTTTAATAAATAACATGATATAAATTGCATAGTATAAATAAAAAAATAAATGAGTTTTTATGTTTATTAAACTTGTATATAGAAATTGAGTGATAAAGACATTTATGACTCAATTCATTACCTATTATAGAACAGCATTTTTTTAGTGCGGAAAAATACATATATCCTCCAATCCAATTATCCAAACAACAACGCGACCGAAGCCAAAAGTAACAGTTTATATTTATCTCACTTAATAAATTATGTATGGGTTCGTTAAGAAATGAAAACCAACGAGACGCCAGAGCCAAGTTGGCGTCAATACTGAATCATTCGATGCTAAACTTGTGGAACGGAATAACTAATCAAATTTAATTGGGTCGTTAATGTATTGGGTTCTCAATTTGGGAGTTAAGTTTTCCTAGATCTATATTAAACGCCTCCTTTGAATTTGGTACATTTACAGTTAAAACTAAGTTGGACTTCTTTATTTTAAGGTAGTTTTTGTCTTATAAATTACTAGTTAAAAAAACTTCTACATTTTCCGGCATAAAATAGACCACCCATGCCCATGGGTGTCGTAAGAGGAGACAAAGTCATATACAGCTGATGTATGGGATGGGCAGCATCATCTATTAACTCAAGATTAGTTACCGTCTTACTGCGCTCGCCAATCCGCCTGCCGAGCGTGGTGATTATGGAAATATCCCGCAACGACCATGGCTTGTCGAGGTCTGTTAAGCGAAGACCTATAGAATAGAATAGAATAGAATATAAATCTTTGATGCTTATTATTTGTCCTATGTTCAGCAGTGGACATTCGCGGGCTGGTGAAGTCTATATAATACTAAAATAAATGTTAAATTTTGATTGTATGATACTCTCTAATTCGGAAATAAATAGCCATTAATAAAATAAGCTGACCAACTAAATACCCGTCAAAATAGGTTAAGAAATTTTGGAGAAGACCTGAAATAAATGGATCAGAAAATTAAGAGAAGACTCAAAATAGACAGGTAATCCATATTTAAAAAACCACTCAAAAAAACTTCAGTATAAGGAAAAAACGAGAAAGTTCTCCGTTTCCCCACTACAAGGTAGTAAGACAGCATAAATGCAATTCGTTCTGCGTAGTAGGCTATGACTATTTTATTTGTGTCAGTGACGCGCGAAGGGCCGGGTCGCCCCGTGGGATCTCCCACCTGTCTTAGAAGCCAATATTCACGCCACTTGGTAGACATTGACGGGTAAGGCATGTGGCACATGGTTTATAATTTAATTTTGGTTACAGTTTGATTAGCTAAAGGTGAAAGGTTAAAGGTTCGTTCTAAACATGGGAATAGTTTAACCGAGTTATGTTAGTTTGTATCTTAATAATAATAAATTGATTTGCGCTCTCCTGTGACTGCCAATTTGAGTAGCTGACGGACACAAAATAATAGATTAAAAGTATCAAATAGGCCACAGCTGTGACCAAGTATTTTGTGCCCGCATCATCAACCACAAACACCAAATTTGTTTATTATAGTAATAGTGTTTGTGGCTACTGTGAACAATATTATCAAACAAACATAATAACAAATTACATTAACCAAATTTTAATCAAAGTCATTACATATTTTAGTAATAATATATAAGTAAGTTAGTAGATCAGGTATTGTAGCCTTAGAAATTATACAGTTATGATACGGTTAAAAAATAAAACACCTGATTACAAGAATTTCATAAATGAATGATTTTTCGGATCTTTGACTTGATTCGGTTTTTTAACTTTAACGGTGAATATACGAATTAATAGAGTTCATTCATCATGAGAAGTATATCAAAGTAGAACACTAATACATTTCTAGACTTCAGACGCGTAAGGACGGATTTGTCGTAAGTGCCAATTTAAGGTAATGACACATTCGACCTTATACTTCTGAGGTGAAACCTACTTTTATTCAGGTTGAGGAACTGCTTTGACGTAAGCTAAAAATAAGTTTGAAATGATATTTAAATAATTATGATATTCTGTCCTATGTCCGACCAATGGCAGGACGACTCATAACCAACGTGGCCCAACAAACCGTAAGGCGAACTATTTCATTATTCAATGAAATTGATCAAGCACCGGCCTTAATAACTGCCTACTCACTATTAGTTCCATTGGCATATTTACCCGCGAGTGCAGAAGATGTATTCTTACTACGGAGTACTAGAGTCAGTATGAAGTGGCAAGTAAAATTGATGACACGTCAAATTTTTACTGAGTTGCAGCGCCTAAATCGGAAAATCGAACACCTTATACTATTGTTATAAATTGGGTAGACGTAATTGTATGAAAAGACTTGTACGTTTGTTATATTTTACCACTAGAAAGCTTCTTTGTCTAGATCAGGGGTCTCCAAACTATGGCCCGCGGGCCAAATTCGGCCCGCCAGTGTCATCAAACTGGCCCGCGACAACCAATGTTTTATTGTTGTTACTATTGCTAGAAATACGACTATCAATAAGGGCAGAAAAAAATAATCTGTTTTGGCCCATGAAGCATACTGAAAATATCATTATGGCCCTAAGGCTTCAAAGTTTGGAAACCCTGGTCTAGATCATTAGGAATTTTATTTGTATGAGGTTTCCTCTAGATCGGGAGATATGCTGATAGATAAAATGCCTAAAGAAAGAAAACTTGTTAGTTTATCTATTAACTACAATGACAGCCGTGACGAATATTTGAATGTGTAATTTTAAATATTGAAAGTGTCAATAGATTGTGCCATAATATTAATTTATTCTGTAATAAAACATTGTTAATATGAAAATTGCAAAAGAGTTCATGATAATGTTTGGAATTAACGTAGTTGTTCAGTTCAAAAATTAGTTTTAGAATTAAAGAAATTTGTTACAAACCATTCACAGATGATCCTACTTAACAAAACTCAAACGGAACGATAAGTATCTGGATCATTTCAATGCAAAACATTGTCATGTCCAGTATAAAAGGTAAAAGTCCTTATTACTTCAAAGGACAAAAAGTATACTGCCAAAGTAAATTTAAAGTAAACACAAACCCAGAGGAGGTTATCTCAATACATATATTACGTAACCTCTTTAGGGATTTGTCAAAGTAAGTTTTAAATGTCATAATATATTCTACCCTCTTTTTATCGAGTGTCATTAAACCCTTATTACAACTATTCCGGTTACCGAGTTATTTTAAGTACACAAGGCTGTGAATGAAACAAAATGTTTGTTCTACTAGATATGTCTTTGTAGAAGCGTGGTGTCATTATTATTTTATAGATGGGTGGGTATTAGTGTAGGTATGCCAAGTTAGACTTTATAGAAAGACGATGTTATTGGAGGTAAATTGAGTGTTTATACAACAAGATTGTCACGGCTAGGTAAAACTGAGTGTGAGTAACAGCGGTGGTGTAACAACGAACGATACAGGATCGTGATCCTCCTATCATTCAATTATAATATAAGTTTTATTATAATATAACTTTCGTTGAATGAATCCTGCTTTCATCACATATAAGTTACAAAATACCACATTTAAATATGATTTGTATAATTATAAAAATAATTAAGTACAATTAAAATATTAAAAATACGGTATTAAAAAACTACCGACCTATTTCATCCGATCAATTTGATCCGAACATCAACTAGAGGTCAGGGCATTAACTGTGTATTGTATACACAGTACTAGAGTAGTAGAGTAATATATATTTATCCTATGATTAATAATTGTTGACATCAAAACGTAGATATTTCTATCGAAACTTGGATCACATGGCCCTATAACTTCATTTCTAAACTTAAAGGTTTAAGTTTAAGTTTGTATAACCTTTCGATACCCTCGTAGATCCGAAGTCTGTGATGCTCGATGTTAGACAGTTGCACAAAACTCCCCAAATTTCTAAGTTATTATTCCTATATTATTATCTCCCCTGTCAGTTGTGCAGGTTGTTTAATTTTAAACCATATAATAAGGATGGAGTTCAGCTCGCCTTAAAAGTATTAAAAGCCGCGAGGTTAAAAAAGTCCGTTCGAAAAAAAAAATCCTAAACTATAGGAGCGCGAGTTACTGGTTGTCATTAAGTCGCAACACATATTTGTGCGAAAAGCAATACACTTGAAATTGTATCGGGTTTCGGTTTGACTATCATTATTTTTCATGCGGTAGTTTCAAGCATAGATAGGTAGGCGAATTGATTCTACGCAGTATCGTTTTTACGGCGACAGAACATAAACGCTGTCGAAGATTTTCAGATAGCAGAGACTTAAACTTTAACAATATGATTTTTTACTGTATTTTATTGAAAAAGTTCATCTGCTTTCAAGTACAGAAATAGTTTGAGGTTAATTAAGTAAACTGTTGTAGTTACTAGTATTAGTAATTTAAGAGACAAGAGAACATTATAGTGACTTTCACTTTGAAGTTCGTTCTCGGTTCGATCTCTCTCTCATAAAATATTGTCAAGTAAGAAATGTGCATCCATTCTAGCCGTAACAGTGCAGTTCCGATTAAATTCCATTTTTACTTAATACTATTTGTAAACCAATACTAATAGTGTATATCGGCCCTTAATATGCTCCCATTAATAATATGCAGTTAATTGCTTAGATTTATGAAACCATTTAGCACACAAGGTTTTGTTTGTCCAATGTTATATAAATATAATGTTATATTTTTCAATAAAAATCTGAAAAAGCTGTCGTAATTTGCGTTAAACAATAACAAGAAAATCCTTACCTAATCCTACCCTTGATAGCGGGAAGCAAATTAACCGTGACATTAACACAGCTATTCCATCGACGCCATCTATCAACCCATCATCGGCGAAAATGTGTGCCGTCATCTGATAGATAAATCAGGTGCTCATATATCTACCACAGATAACACTGATTGATTAAATCAATTATCTAATTTTGTATGCGAATATCGACATTATATATAAGCTGCTATTGTTGGATCTAAGAAAAGATGAAAGGAGACTGCGCGCGCGGGCGGCGAAAATAAAGTTTGAGATGACAACTGTGAAATAACAATTTAACTTGTGGATACACGATCTATGTGTAGAAGGAACTTTACTCGTTTATATATTCAGCAAAACTCAAGAATAACCCGGACTGTACCAGTTGTGGGTTCCAACTAATAGTTTCTTTGTTGTTGTTGTCAAAGGATCTGTCACAAGTCACGTCTTATATCGGTCCTTTGACCCGGATAGTTTTAATAATGATATTTTACAAATTCAATTAGTTTGTATCGTTAGTTTGCAAATATATCAAAAGCATGGTATAAAGGTAAAATATGACTACTGCAAACTAAACTCACTTTTATGCTCTGTGTGAATAGTCACAATCTAATAAGTCTTGTCTCTTCAACTTTAAGGTATGGGATTATATTTTGGGGTAATGCAACAGGAAAAGAAAAGGCGTTTAAAGCACAAAAAAGATGTATAAGGGCAATCTGTAATTTGCGTAGAACTGATAGCTGTGAACCGTATTTAAAAAAATTGAAAATACTTACAATGCCTTCTTTGTATATCTATGAAACTGCTATGTTTGTTCGACGTAATATGGAAAAATTTGCACAGGTTACGAATTCACGTAGAGAAGGAATGTTAAAAATTGTACTGAGTAAGACTGCATTATATCACAAAACCGTATTTGTAATGGCTCCTAAGATACACTTGAGAGCAATAAAATCGCACACGTTGACTTTTTGTTGTTAAAGCAGTTTTTTTCATGAATGTGAATACATATTAAAATAAAACTTACACTATTTGAATGTTTACTTCAGTACCTTTCTAATGATATCAAATACAGTGTAAAAAAAGTACCCATAGGGAGTTTTAGGGCACAAAACCCAACATACGGATAAAATTACCCAATTTAGCTTAAGAAAGAATAAAAATAAAACTCAAAATGCTTGATCAAATTGTTTTTTAATAAGGTGTATTCCCTCCCCTAGCCTTGATTACAGCTCTTAATCGGTTTTTCATGGACCGTATTAATTTCACCATGAAATCTTGTGGTATGGCGTTCCACTCCTCTTCAATGGCAAGTTGAAGCTCTTGGAGGCGCGTAGGAGCAGGGCTTCTTGCTCGAACTCTTCTTTTTAGCTCATCCCAGACATGCTCAATCGGATTGAGATCAGGACTACGAGCTGGCCACTCCATCGCGGTGATTCCAACGTCTTCCATGTAGTCGCAAACTGTTCTAGCGACATGCGGTCTGGCGTTGTCGTGCATTAAGAGAAAATCTTCTCCCATAAGCCACGCAAGCGGCCTCACATGTTCTTCGAGCACTTCTTCGACGTATCGTGCAGCCGTCAAACTTCTCGATCTCGGGCCGGTATTCGCCGTAGTGATGAATACAATGTCAGTTTTAGTGTCCAACATTATGCCACCCCAAAACATACACGATCCACCTCCAAAAGCCACACGTTCGCTTATGCAGCATTGTGAAAATCGCTCTGATGACCTTCTGTAGACCCTAGAGCGTCCATCATGACCATGTAAAGTCGTTCTGCACTCATCAGAGAACATAACAGCCCGCCATTGGTCATACGTCCAATTTAAATGTTCCCTAGCAAATTGTAGCCGGGCTTGTCGGTGAGCTGTGGTCAATTTGGGACCATTTGCTGGGCGATGTGAAGTCATTCCTGCTTCACCTAGTCTTCTTCGAACTGTCCACCGACTTATACTGACATTGCGAACTTCTCGAAGCTGTTGTCCCAGTTGAACCGCGTTCAGTTGCCGATTTCTCAAAGACCTTGTCACAAGAAAGCGGTCATCACGCTCTGATGTTGTGCGTCGCCGGCAAGATCCTGGTCGCCGAATGTAGCCACCGGTCTCTTGGAACCTCTGGTATACACGACGAACAGAGTAGCGGCTCAAATTTAGCCGTCGAGCAACTTCACTTTGGTTATGGCCTGCTTCGAGCAAGGCAATAACTTGAGCGGCTTCTGCGGGCGTGGTATCCATATTTTTCCAGTAAATCCGTATGCTTCCAGTAGAGATGTTATCACGTTGACCTTCGGTATGCAACTGATTAAAAATTCCAATAAACCGACCTTTTTATACCTGCGGCTAAGGGTGCAAGTAGTGACAACGCAAACGCGTGAATTTGGGGAATTCGGTGTACGGTCGGTTTTTGTAAGTTACGTAAAGGTCAATGATTTTAATTTTATGTTTTTGTAAAGCTAAGCTTGTATGCTTTAATTTTGTCTAATGATTTTTACTCAATATCTTTAGATTTTAGAAAACAATCAGTAATAAACCAAATTACAAGGGGTGTGCGATTTTATTGCTCTCAAGTGTATATAATAAATTACCAAAATGTATTAGAACCTCAGAGACTGATAATAGCTTTAAAAACAAATTGTTATTATTCTTAGTTCAAAAAGCATACTATTCTATTGTTAATTTTTTAAATGATGAAAATATAAAGTAACTGTTATGTTTTTCTAAATATGTGCAATAATGAATATAATGTTTTAATTTAATAACTACAATTTAATATAATAATATTATTATGAAATTTAATTCAATTAAATTTTAGGTAATGTAATTAATGTATTAAAATTAATTATTTGTACGCCATATATATGGCAGAACATAGTGATACACAAAATATTGATGTCATCCTGTTATACCTATGGTCACAAATAAATATATGTCTATGTCTAAGTTTTATCTTCGTCCCTTTACCTTCATAACCGTGTAACATGGGCGATGAAAACAAACACCTACGGATGGCTAATCTCGACGAACCTCTAACGTTTTAAAATAGTTGTTACATTATCTAGCAGATGGAGTCAATGCGAGATTTATGTACCACTCGCATAACATCGCTTTCACTACGTCGTTACGTAAAACATTACAAGGGTTGAATTTAGGGTCGCCAGACAATTTGAGTGGTATAAGAAAACATATTATATGAAGTTTTAAAATCAACTACTTAGAACAACAGATTATTTATTAAACTCTCTATATTACGCTGATTTATAATTCGATTGATGGTATTGACATTATTCTGATAACAATTAATCATAATGATACAATATTAATCTTTATTATTCGATAGACACATACATTTGGATCGACATTTGTTTATGATCTGAGGAGAATATTTATGATTTGAGGCTTGTTAACTAATTACCATAAAAAATATAAAATTACAGATTAATAGATAATTTTAGCTTAAGCTAATGATTTTGCTTCCAAATATTTTTTTATTTGGGTATTTTGTAGCATTTTGATAACCCTATTTTGCGTGCTCTGTAAAAGATGACGTCACAGTTCCATATTTTCGATAGTTAAGCTTTAGTTTGGAATCCAAGTGCAATGCCAGTACAATAGTAAAACGGAGAGTTTATTTTGTATAAGCCAAATTATAGAATCATCTGTATTCTTTTGACTGTTTATGGATCAATGGCTGCATGCTATTGATCCATAAACAGTGTATCATCTATGTATAACCAAGCTCAACTAACAAAAGAGAAAAAAAAATTGACTTAACTTTTACGTTCTAAGTAAAAGTTTAGTCTACATTGTTTTATTTAATAATCCTAATAAGCATCCTGACGATACGATAATTATTTACTGAATTAATAGAAACCTTATCAATCAATAAAAATAATCAAAAGAATAAATTTGAATTTTTAACTTGATTTCTCAACAATATCTGTCCAATTTAGAAAAATTTACTCCTTTGATAATATTTGTCTGACGATTGTAAAATTAATCCTTAGGACAAAAAATAGTGATAACCGTCATTCTATAATGTTGACACTTGTACACTTCGAGGTCCAGTAAATTCACATCAAAGGTCTTTCACAAAACTCGATCCTAACTGCATAATGAAGCTAGCAAAGTGTTCCACCCTTTTATGTTTACATTGCAAAAAGTAATTATCGTTGTTCAGCAGTGGCGGATCTAGGCGTATAGCACGCATGATTTAATGGGCAGCAAAATCTTTGTAAACGTGAGTTACGAATAAAACGAACGACTAATTCAACTAATTGACTCATTCGCTGTTTCGTCGCATGACTTTTTCGTCCCATAGGATGTGTCACAGAATTTGAATATGCTTTCTACGATTCCGAATTCCGAATGCATAATCCGACGAGGTAGTTTCTAACTTAGAACATATCATCAGCAGCCTATATAACGTCCATTGCTGGGTCTTCCATGAAGGGGTATTGCCATAGTCACCACGCTTGGCAGGTTAACGCTACTACTCGTTACCTGGTATACGATTGTGATAGTTGATGTTATGACAATTGGGACCAACGGCTGAACGCGCTTTCCGAGGCACGCACTAATTTACACAACATTAATAAAAAATCTTTGATTTTACACAAAAATGACCCGAGTACGAATCAAATCCACGAACTCCGAGATGTGGTGAAATGAACTAAGATAACTTTGGTGGTTATAAATGTTTAATAACCTTGTTATCGATGGCGGCATGTAACCTAAATCCATCACTGTAGGTCAGTATATGTTAATTGACACGTGAAACCCTACCAGTGTTCAGAACACTCATTAGAACTCATAAGAGAACCGTGCCCTTTTCTTCGTATAATGATGACTCACCGCATTTGCGTTATTTCAAATAATGTAAGCACGTGTTGGTATTAGAAATAGACTATCTAGTTCTGTTCTGTTGTTGCATATCTAGTTTAGTAGGAATAGGAGGTTAGCAATGTGGGAGTATACTCATGTGGCATTGTTATATACCTACTTCATCTTCAGCCTGTATAAATTCCATAGCAGAATAAGAGCCTCAGCTCGAGGGAGTGTTTTTGCCATAGTCACCACGCTTGGCAGGCGGGTTGATGACCGCAGTATTATGTAACAACACACACAGGGAAACACTGATGTCCGTTTCCTTGAATACAATTGCTAGAGAGGTAATGTTTATAAGAATCGGGATCAACGGCTTAACGTGCTTTCCGAGACACGGTGGGTAGTAAACCAACCAGACCCCTAAAGCCGAAACTCCGGGGTGGGAATCGAACCCATGACCTCAGAGCCTGAAAGCGAGACTTAATCTGCTACGCCACGGCGGTTGTTATTACGACACATATTTATGTATATTAATAAAATGCTTTGTTTTGGATGACTGACTGAAAAATCAACGGACGGTTGTTATAGAAAAAAACTTTAAAGACAATAGTTAAAATTATCAAAATTATAGTTTGATCATAAGATTAAATTCTGATACGTTTTTTTCATATTAGAATCAAAAATATTTCAAATCAAAACTATTCTACATTTCTTAAATATTCTACGCATTTTCGTAAAATCCAATCATTTTTATAACAATGACCATTTTAAACTCCGTACCGCTATGTAGGTTACATAGCAGTACATGAACTCTCTACACAATAAATCAGTGATATCGTTACGTTGTAACACATTGTGTATTATGTACTGGCAATATATAGGTATTATTATTACATACTTTAACAATACTAGTTCATTCCTACACTGTTCAGGTCAATGCGCAATGTAGCGTATAAGCGAATTAGAGTATAATGGTTTCTAACAACGCTTTCTCACTGGTTTAAAGACTAGTACATATTATGATCGTACAAATGTTTTAGGGTTCCGTAACCGAAGGGTAAGAACGGGACCCTATTACTAAGACTTCGCTGTTTGTCTGTCAACAGGCTGTATCTCAAGAAACGCGATAGCTAAACAGTTGAAATTTTTACAGATGATGTATTTCTAATGTCGCTATAACAACAAAATACTAAAAACAAAATAAAATAAATATTTAAGGGAAGCTCCCATACAACAAACGCTTTTTCGCTCGAAAGCAATAACGCTTTGTGCGCGAATCCAACTCGCACTTGACCAGTTTTTTTTTACATATTACTATGAATTGATACTTTAATATTATCTGGGAACTATGCCAAGTAAAATGGATTTAGAATAGTAGTGTTTTATTAGTTAGTTTTGCTTTAAATTATTTTATTCGAAACAAACATACAAAAATACAAATTTCCTCTTCCTATATTAGTATAGATAAGTAGCTTAACTTAATGTATAGTATTATTAGTATTTATTCTATATTAGTAAATAATTAAAATACACGTATGTATAAAAAAATATAAAAAAAGGATACGTAACAACCTACACGTTATAACTAATTTAATTAGGAAAAAAAATAAATAAGTTTACGATATTGTGATTGTTATCTGTTCGTTTCAATTTAAATTTGTATATGTTTCGGGCAATTTGATAAGTCCGGGCACTATTAATAAAGCCCGATTCAATTGAGCAATGTGATTAAAACAGCATGATTAATCACTTTTCCCTACCATTATGAATAATGCCCACCCTATTTTAGGCAAACTAATAAAATAAGTGAACTGTATTGAAATTAAACTTACAAAATTTTCATGAAATGTTAACATATATTTTATATGAGCAGCGAAAAAGGTTTTTGGGTGGTAAAAAAAATAACCTAAACCAATTTATCACATTGCCCGGCTACAAGTGATAAATTCAAGCTATCCCAAAAACTGACTTATTACATGGACCACGGGCCGTCGGGCATTATTAATAATGCCCGGTCCAAGTGATAAATTCAAGCTATCCCAAAAACTGACTTATTACATGGACCACAGGCCGTCGGGAATTATTAATAATGGCCGGTCAAAGTGATCAATTAATCACTGCCCATCGCTCTTGGGCATTATTAATAATTGCCGGTCCTTATGAATAATGCCCAGTTAATCACGTTGCCCGTAACATATACATATGTAAAAAATAGATTAAGATGAAAGGAGACGACAGACTGATATTGTTCTTATGTTACCATGTTAACACGTAAGTGGCATCTAGACTTTTGTGATAATAAAGATATTTAAACCTAAAAACCTAATTAACTTTTAGTTGTCATTATCATCATCATCAGCCCGTACAACGTCCACTGCTGAACATGGGCCTCCTCCCGAGGGAGGGTTTTTGCCATAGTCACCACGCTTGACAGGCGGATTGATGACCGCAGTATTATGTTGTAATACACAGGGAAAGGCTGCTGCCCGTTCCCTGTTATACGCTTGTTATAGAAGATGTTTTAACAATCGGGACCAACGGCTTAAGGTGCTTTCCGAGGCACGGAGGGTAGTCCCTCAACCAACCAGACCCGGAAAGGAATCTTAGAAATTACACAATTACACACTTTTAGTTGTATATTATTATGTTTTAAATTCATTAATATTAAATGTTATTTAATAAATCTTTTATTACATTTAAACTAAAACTATTAGTTAATAGAATACAAATCTAGGCTAATTAGCATTGGCATTATACGGGGCAATTCTACCAGCATTCTGCAAACATGCCAAGAAACATAGATTTAGAATAGTTAGAATATTTTAAGTTAGTTTGCTACTATTAAGACGTAACTAGTATGTATTCAAGTATTTATATGTTAAGATGGCGCGCTTTTTTCGGAAGGACATACGTAGTTAGCCACGAGGCTTTTGCCACTTCACAGGGCAAAAGATGGCGCGAATTCATAATGTTCGCAGCTCTTGATGGACTTACAATCCCCACAGAACTAAGTTACTGCAAGCTAGTTTGTGTAGTAAGTTAGTGCGACATTAAAAAATCATTGTTGAACGCTAAATTATTTGTTGCTAGTTACTAAAGATTCTGTTTTTTGTGAAGAGCAGATAGTCATTCTGATACAGTTTTACTTTCATGATTCTAATTCTATGATTCTTGTTACATTTTCGTGTTGCTTTTGTTAATATGCTAAATCGTGTTTTTTTTCCAGAATACCCACACATTGTTTTTTTGGTGAAAAGAACTTTGCTTTCATAATTTAAATTCAACAATCATGCCCAAGTTAAATAAAATATAACTATCGATTATGATAAATTGGATCGATTAATAATTTGTATTATGAATGCAGCGACGTAGCACGTAGCACATTCGTCGTAGTCGTAGCATTTATTAATGTGTATTGATCGTAGCAATTATTAGCTACTAAAACGTAGATCGCTACTACGATAACAACTTATTTGTAGTTCCATAAACTTTTTATGTTTTACTTGCACTTTACCGACATTTTAGTAGATAGCGAAAAATACATTTTTGTTATAATTTATTCAAATAGTCAACCAACAACTTATCAAGACTAATATTCAAAAAAGTATCTAAATATTTACATTCTCAAAAATAAAGCGGTAGCAAATGATTAAACTCGATGAAAATTGAAATATCTAGTGATTTATTTAAAAGTTCAGGGATATACGTAGTTTGTACAATTGTACATTACTTATAGAATATATTAATATTTTTTTATAAACTAACAAACAATATTAAAAAACGCAATAAAATCGTAAGTCAAAATGAAACAAACACTTGGGTAAAATTGAAAAAGTTATAAATAAACCGAATTATTATTCAATATCTATGGTTCTTGACATTTCGGAAAGTATAGATAAAAAACTAACGGGCTACAATGAAATGTCAACGGTTCCCGTTAAAGGTTTTGTAATAAGGTTGAAAATCGCTTGGCAAATAACACTAACGTTAAAGTACGTACCTGCGGCGGCGTGACGGGACGAACTCGGCCGAGGGAGTGACGGGAAATACCCAACATTGGTCCACTAATGTCATTCATATATGTTGGCCCAAATATTGGTGTTGGATGGCATTTGAATTGGATCGCTCCAGAGTGTGACGTCGCGTGAACTTTTAAGGAAAATGTGTTTGTAGTTGCTTTGCGACAAGTGAAAGGGAATTCTGTCATACATACGTATATCACAAGTAATAATGGGGCATAATTTATGAATACGGAACGAACGGACACATTATAAATTAGGTTGGCCACAATTATGATAATTCTTTCATTCTATATGAGCTTAACTAACGTGAATACCAATAAAACTATTTTATAATGAAAACCATAACATTAATTTAGTTAAAGGACTATCAGTAGAACGCAGTAAACTACCTCCGTGAAAACTTTCCCAGTCTGTTATTATAACATTAAGTAAATAAATAATTTAATAGTTAAGTATTTTTAATATTCGATAGAACACTAGCGCTAAATCAGGCTGGGCTGTACAGAGTACAGAGCAAATATTGGTCGTATTTTACCAACATTGGTGTAGGGCGGGCGGCAGACCTCCCTTCATTCGAAGTCAGGTCGTCGGGGGTGCGCGTCGCGTCGTTTGGCCCCGGCACAAACTTTCCCGCGTCTATACTCCGATATACTTTGAATCGCGTTCTAAATTCGATATACCTTGAACAGTGTTCTAAATTCGATATAGGTAGTAAAATTAAATGCAGTGATATAGTTAAATAACTGACGTTATAGAGTTCGAAATTTGAATGTTGACAGAAGGAAGTTTGACAAGTTTTATGAGGTATGTCAATTTTATTGGTGTAGTTGTTGTAAATTGTTTGATAACAGGTGTACAATAACATCGTTATGGAAATTTGAGCGTTAAAAGTAAATTCCCTTAACACAATAATATTAAAAAAAAAACAACTTAAATGACGCATTTAGTTACATCTACTTAAAGTTAACATAACTTTTGAAATTTATTTAGATATTAAATTGCTATAGTTTGTGTTTAGTTGTCCTGACGAAATAACTATAAATGATCATATGATACCTAATAAAATTGATAACATACTAATATGATATGATCATAATATATCAATTGATGAACAACGACAGTTCAGTACACAATTCTTAATTGAAAAAAAATTGTTACTAACTCTCGTATGCAAGAACATCATTAGAGAAAATGATTTGTGAATGTCAGGTGTCGTCACTTTGATGATTTCTATTATTATAGCAATAGAGACTACGACAGTGAGACGCTACTAACTCAAGTAAATACTTGAAGCCAAGTATAGCATACCACTGTTTAACTTGTTAATCAATATCTACTTTGAAATTATAGCTTATAAAAAATATTTATATTTATTAAATAAAAAGGTAGCAAAAAATAATACAAATGTATAAATATTGTTCCATATTAACCAAAAATTAGCTAGACTGGAAAATAATAACAATCTAAATATTTGTGTCCAATAAAATAGGTAATGTTGCTTGCGACAAAGCTTCAAGACAAAGTAGTTGTTTCTGTGTCCACTTGTTGTAGATTTCTACTGAGTCACACATAAAAAAATATTATTCTCTGTAAGTTCATTAAGAGTTTATTTTCCATGATAAAGGAAATTTGTCAGTTATCTTAAGTATTACGTGTAGCATCAAATTGTATTCAACTTAATAATTTGCTTACTTACGTTTCGGTTTATAATTCGGTTATAATACGCTTAATATGATTATTGTTTCAGATGCAACGCCTATGTGCCTTCCTTCGAAAGATGCCGAGCTGATCTCGCCGTAAATTTAAGAAACACTGGCTGGATAAGATATGTCAAAGCCCACTTGACATAAACACGTGGAACAATAAAAAAAATAAGAATAAAAAAAAAAAGCAAGAGGAAATAAAAGCAGCGGCAGTCGCGCACGCGGCGCCGCCCGATTCGGTTGTGGCTCGCTGGCGCCACTTGTGGCTGGTGGCGGGAGCCGGCGCTGTCGGTGCGCAGCGCAGCCCGCTTGGCTGGGCTATGGGCAGCTCACAGCGGCTAGCCGCAGTGGCGGCTGTCTCACATGCGAAACATTATTACAACCGCACACAAACGGATGTAACGACAGAAGGGACACAATATAATATCAATATATTTTTTGTCAGGTGGGTCTAATATAAAAGGTTTTTAATTATATTCCACTACTATTTTTATTTGTCCCCCAATTACTAGAGATCAGTAAATTTTGATCAACACATTTAAAGTCGATTCACAATGAACGTAGGTAGGTAATTGAAAAAAGATAGTGTGTTAAAAACACAATAAACTGAACAATCTCAAATCCTACTAATATTATAAACGCCAAAGTTTGAACGAATGTATGGATATAAGTTTGTAACTCTTACAAGAAAAAACTATTGAATGGATTTGGCTGAAAGTTTGCACGTGGATAGTTTAAAATCTCGATTAACATATAGGCTACAAAAAATCGCGCTCCAACCCACTGGAGCAGAGTAATGCGGGTGAAACCGTTGCCCGCAGCTAGTTTAAAATAAAATATCAGTTTAAGTCATGAAAATATATCGAAATCTTTAGCCCCCATCTAGATAAACCAATCAATTTCTTTTAATAGAAGCGCAGTGACTTTCTTAATAAACTGCACTCATACTGCACTACTGAAATCCCGAAGTTCATGATTGAGTCGTAATTTAAACTATAACGTATATACGACTCAGTAAAACCAGGGCTCGAAGTACCTCGTAACTCATTTATGGTGATAACGAGACTGCCACTATATTTCAATTTTGTTTAACGACCGGTCAACCGTCAATGTTAAAACTTTTGTGCCTTTCATTTATGACTGAGTTTACAATATATCAAATACTAGCTCCCCGCGCGCGCTTTCACCCGCGTGTCTCCCGTTCCCGTGGCAAATTTTTAATAAAATATAGCCTTCCTCGATAAATGGGCTATCTTACATCTGAAAGAGTTTTTCAAATCGAACCAGTAATTCCTGAGATTAGCACGTTCCAGCAAACAACGTTTTAACTTTATATTTTAGTACATAAGATTGTAAACTTTTATTTAAGTATGGTATGTAAGTATTAGGGAGTATGTTTATCTTATTTTTATTGATTTTTTTAATTTTATTTTATATACCGATCAGGTATACATAAATTGTTTGTTGGTTGTACACGGTAATGCCCTATGTTCACAATTTTTTTTTCTCATACTCGGGTTTTGCTGGAAGAAAATTCATAAATGAATTAAGCTCGCCTTTGTGCTATTTGTATTTCTGCATAATGTATGTATCTTTTGTGTTTCTATGTGTGCAATAAAGAATAATAATAATAATAAACTCAGTCATAAATACATAGTCAGTCATAATAGTTTACAATATATCAAATATTGTAAACTCAGTCATAAATAAAAGGTACACAAGCCCGATAATCCTACTAGTCTAATAAGAGTTAATCTCAGAAACTACTGGTCCGATTTGAGAAATTCTTTCAGTGTTAGATAGCCCATTTATCGAGGAAGGCTATATATAGGCTGTCTTAATTATGAGTTCTTACGGGAAGGAAAGTTAAGCGATTCGAACCGCGCGCGGGAAGCTTGTAGTATATAACCCGGGTTTATAAATATATTCACATAACACACATCGTTACGGTCCATTGGAGCACATCTACTATCCAATTAAAGCTAATAAAAATAAAAATAAAGGTTTCTTATGAAAAGTAAAAAAAAAGTACAGCTATACCACCTCCGTAGCGTAGCGGCATTTGGCTCGCTTTAAATCTCGGAGGTCGTGGGTTCGATCCCCACTCTAGACATGAAACCTTTGTGTAAATTTTACGATTTCTTTCCGGGTCTGGTTGGATAACTGAATACCCTCCGTGCCTCGGAAAGCATGTTAAGCCGTTGGTTCCGATTGTTATAACATAATCTATAATAATCGTATATCAAGGAACGGGCAGCAGCGTTTCGTTGTGTGGTACAACATTATACTGCGGTCACCAACCCGCCTGCCAAGCGTGGTGAGTATGGCAAATACCCTCCCTCGGGGGAAGGCCCATTTTCAGCAGTGGACATTATATGATGATGATACAAAAAAAATATAATATAAAGGAAATACAATGTCCCTTTAAAAAAATGTAACATTTAACTGCAAAGTTGAAAATATTTTAAGGGTTATTAAGGGCTAAAGGGTAAAAGGGGATGATTCGATATTATTTACCGTACAGCTCAGGTGCAGCAACTGACCTTTCAAACTTATCCTCTTTGTTAATGAAAGAGAACGCTGGATTTTGAATTAAATACTGAGTAACGTGATTTTTTTAATAATTGAATCAACTTTTTTCTGACCCTATTAACTTAATAAACGCTTTAAAAATCATTGGTAACGTTGGCAAAACAATTGCACTTCTAAGAAGTCAATTTATTATTGTTGAACTACTTTTAATGAAATTTTATAGGTGTAGTTAGACACGAAGAAAATAAATATAATTATTCTACAATACAGTAAACGAATTAATATTTATCAGCGGCCGTAGCTTAAAAGCTAGGCTTCAGACTTGTGATCTTGTGGTTTGATCCCCACCCATTGCACTACCGACGTGAACCCACTCGTAACATAAGCATTTTAGCTTAGCACGAAGGGTTAACAAGAATATAAGTAAACTGCAAAAACTCTGCTAGTAGCTAATCTTTTTCAAAACTAATAAACGAAATTTATTCAAGACTTAGGTATTTACATTCACGGAGGGTAGTCCCTCAACCTTCCAGACCCTGGAAAGAAATCGTACAATGTATAAAAATATTTCTGTTCGGCGTGGGGATTGACCCACGACCTCCTAGATTTAGTACAAAATATAGCAACTATAATCTATTGCGAATAAGCTAATCATCCGATCTATCAGTGTAGAATCAGGTCATTGTTAAATAACCTAACCTATCTAACCTGCAGGTTTCTGACTAACTAGTACATTTACATATTAAATTAAGAACGTTATTATTATATTACAATCGATCTAGGATGCCCAAAAGCCTTTTTTTCAGTTTTACCTGTTACTACACAAACTAGGCAAGAAATACATACAAATAAATGTATTTACTAGCTTGACTGTTTCTTTACCTACACACTGATATTAAGTTCAAGTGGGATACATATAAACACAAACGCACTCTTATCAATAAATACCAACGAAACGCGAAAAACGGGCCCTAATTCCTGAGGTGAGGGCTAAAGAAAACATTATAGTATTACAATCGATCTTTGAAACACTTTTCAATGTGAATAGGGATTAAGACTAAAAAAATATATTTAATCCGTCGGTTAGATTACTAAAAATATTGAAAACGTACTGTTTTTTTCGACCCTTAAACAAAAACGTCACTTTTAGGTACAATTTCACCAAAGAGTGATGCCACAAGCCCCCCCTCTCCTGAACAACAAACTATAAAGTTTGTTTTTGCTCTTTATCTATGTAATTTTTTATTGATTTGATAAATCAAAAAATACGTGTCCAATATTTTTTTGTAATCTAACTGACGGACTGAATAGATTTTTTAGTCTTCATCCTTATTGGTTTAATAAACACAACCTACATAACTTCGAAATCTAAAATACATTATCTCTTTAGGGACTATGCACACCAACTTATTCGAATGTGACATATGCTGTTGTTAGTCTGTAATTTGACGTGTAAGCTCAATACATTGGACACATCAGCAAAGTTCAGCTTCCCGGTAACAAAGGTCACCTGAAATATGTACTATGCTATTAATAGGTAATATGTCATTTATTAAATGTGAAAGTTTAGATATTCATGCGTTAGGGTGTATGATACTGAATCAAAGACGCATCAAAGACTACAATGAGTTAATAACTTAGATTAGCTATTATATGGGCTATAAATATAAACAACGATAATTCAACATTTCAACGATATTTTAAGAGGTCAAATATTAAAAATAGAGGAATTTATTAAGACAAATGAGTTGGTTTGGTAAATTAAACCATATGATATGAGATAAAAGTAAATATAATAAAAAGAAGAGAAAAATATACAGATCACCGCACTGACGTAAATACTTAAAATCATAAACTATATGACGTAGTTTATCTTAGAGCCTAAAACCTCTTTCGCGCTAACAAAATGTTAAATAAAATTAGAGGAATTTATTTTGACGAATGCTAAATAAAAATAGAGGAATTTATAAAGACACATTATGTCAACAGAATGCTCATAATTAGGAAAAAATATCAATATTCTATAGTCTGGATATATTTTCTAATCGTTTTCTAAATTCCTGCAGGGTAATTTTGTTTGCTTGAACGCGCAAATGTCAATAACTATACAAATAGATATGAGGAAGGCAATAGGACTAAGTCCGCTCAATTTAATATAACCATACAAAAAAAAAAACGACAAAATTCAAAGATAAAATATTAAAATGAACATAGTAACGGACTCATAAATACATGGGTCCCTCGATACGTGTTAAACGGTATTAAAATAAGTCGAAAAAATAACGTTAACTTTTTTATTTTTGCGTAACCGGCCATAAAAGTGATAAGGATCTACGTACATTGTACGCTTAAAGCTATTTGCAGTTTCGTTTTGGCTCGAAAGACCAAAATTTATTAGCGAGAGACGACCGTTAAGAGGATAATACTGACAATTAATTTGTATAATTTAGTATAATGAAGGGCAAATGTACACTGTATTATTTCCGATGCGATTATCTCAATGAATATTAGCGAATACGGGATTAGTGACGTAATGTAGCATTGGGAGTGTAACGAACGAGATCAAATGCATTAATGTAGGGTTATTAATATTCAAAGGCTATGTATTCCAATTGAAAATTATGAAATATTTAGAAGGTCAAATGATATGGATATATAAAAAAATCGTTTAAATTAAAAAAAAAAAGGTTTTAACAAGATGGTTTGTGGCAGGAGTCCGAATGCCAGGTCATTTAGCGTACAGTACTCGCCACACTAGGCCGGTATTTTTCTCGCGCACGGTTCCACCCGCGTAGCTCCCGTTCCTGTGGGAACTTCATAATAAAATATAGCCTATAGCCTTCCTCGATAAATGAGCTATCTCGCACTGAAATATTTTCTCTAATCGGACCAGTAGTTCCTGTGATTAGCGCGTTCAAACAAACGAAATCTTCAGCTATATAATACAACTAGCTTCCCGCGCGCGGTTTCACCCGCGTAGCTCCCGTGCCCGTGGGAACTTCGTAATAAATATAGCCTATAACCTTCCTCGATAAATAGACTATCCAACACTGAAAGATTTTTTGAAATCGGACCAGTAGTTCCTGAGATTAGCGCGTTCAAACAAACAAATAAACAAACTCTGCAGCTTTATGATATTAGTATATTAGCTTCCAGCGCGCGGTTTCACCCGCGTAGATCCCGTCGCCATGGAAACTCTAACCTAAAATAGCCTATGACACTCACAAATGACGTGGCTTTCTATTGGTAAAATAATTTTCGTAATCCGTTCAGTAGTTCCACAGATTATACCCTACAATGTCACAAACTTTACCTCTTTATGATATTAGTGTAGACTAGCGACCCGCCCCGGCTTCGCACGAGTGCAATGCTGATGTATCATTCATATAAACCATCCTCTTGAATCACTCTATATATTAAAAGAACCGCATCAAAATCTGTTGCCTAGTTTTAAAGATCTAAGCATACATAGGGACGGACAGACAGCGGCAAGCGACTTTGTTTTATACTATGTAGTGATTAGATTCATAAAGCAAGTACTTCTCGAGTCAAGACTAATGGAGCATATATACTAATTAGTCTAAAGAGAATGAGTTAAAGCTACATCAACGTAACTGAACCTAAAAGTACATACGCAGATAAATACCGCATACATCAACAACATAGTTTAGATAGTGTTAATTAAGCTATCGAGAGCTGATCGCGTCGGATTTATCTCGCCTGTAATCTCCTCCATGTCGGAATTAATTTACGGCCCGGGATATTGGAAAAATTTAATTCAACATCTATAATTATGTGGGGGAAGATTTATTAGATAGTAATGAGTATTATAATTAGTTAGGATATTATATGTACAGGTTTACATACATTAGATGACGCCGCATTCCAGCGAGGTGAAAACTTAGCTTGGTGGAGTTGTAGCTTATTGGTTTTCACGATGAAAGGGATGTTGTAGAAAAGGAGAGCTCTAGTGAGCCGCGTCATGCATGAGCAGTTCTTGCTGCCCCCAATACTGGCGGTATTGGGGGCAGCGGGAAGAAGGAAGAGCATTTGGAAGCACCCGGTGGGTTTTAGTCGGTAAACCATCTCCTCGTGTTACGACCATTTATATCAGTGTTTTTTAATCTGTGGGACGCAACCCACATACTCGAGGGTTCGCCAACTTTGACAACTTACATCGTGCATATATTCAAAATTCTCGCGGTTTATCAAAAAAAAACATTGTAGTCTTCTAAATTATTTATATATCTGACTATTGCACAAGAATTTTTAAACTATAAAGGGGTCGCGAAACCAGAAAGATTGAAAAACCTTGATTTATATCATCGCTATGAATTTCTACTGCGAAAGAAGGAAAGGATAACGCATTTGTCTGCGAAAAACAAGAGAGTTTTTTAAGCTTCAAGCTTAAAAATCTCGGAATATCCATTTCATTTCAACCAAGATTTTGATATCACTTACAAACTGACAACGAATTCGCAGATTTCAAAACACGACAACATAAATTATCGTAGCCTGATTTTGATATATTGATGGTATACCAGTTCTGACGTAAAGCTGTGCAGCGCGTTGTTCAGGGACATCTAAAAATATTAGAAGTATTAACGGCATAATAAAATCTGACGTTTGTCTAAATCCTCTTATAAATTCCCTAAATATGTCTTTATTCCATATTGGAGGTGTTATATAGATAGACGTGGCGTAAACGTACGTCTCGCTTTAAGTCTCTGAGCTCGTGGGTTCGATTCCCACACCGGACAAGAAATCTTTGTGTCAAATCTAGTATTTCTTACCGGGTCTGATTGCTGGAAGGACTATCTTAAGCGCCTCGGAAAGTACGTTAAGCCTTTGACCCTTCTTCTTCTCGAGTCGAAAGGCTATACAGGCCTTTGACCCTGATTCTTATAACATGATCTATAACAATCGTAAGCCAGGGAACGGGCAGCAGCGTTGTCTTGTATATTACAACATAATACTGCGATCACCGACCCACCTGCCAAGCCTGATCACTAAAGCAAAAGTCACCCTCGGGAGAAAAATCATGTTCAGCAGTGGAAGTTATACGAGCTGACGATGATGATAATGATACAGATAGCAGCATCTTAGACATTTAATCCGATTCAATAGACCAACTAAAAAAAAAAAACCGGGGGTAAATGCATTTATGCATTCCCACCGCCGCCGCATCATATTCGCGCGCTGGCGGTGAGATATGTGGGATTAGCCATCTCCATAGCGTGGTATGCTAATTCATACCACGTCATTAGATCAACCTGAGTTTTTGTTATCGGACGCCGTAAATTTATAAAATGTAACATAAAAAATGATATGGCGTATCATCACTAAATGATAGGTGTATTACATTTTACAAGTATTAAGATGTGCATGTATTAAGCTATCACTGTTTATCGCGTTATACGTGCCTCATAAAGCCAGAGTATGAGCACGGAGTACAAAATATTTAATCTTTGACCCACTTTAAACAATACCTTTAAGTTCGCGGAAGGCATTCGGGTTCAAGTCACGATAAGTTTTACGGGAATAAAGCTGAGACATATTTTATTCCAAGGAAATGTCGACCGTATTATATTGTGCATGGGCTATATTTCAGCATTTTAGAAAAGCTCTTTATTGAGTCACTTATCTTTAAAATGACCATGTGTCTACTTAAAATCTAGTAGAACACAAGATCACGAAAATACACTCGGAGAAAATCATTATTTTACATATATAATATTTTATACATTTTTAACATTGTATTTAATAAGTTATATTCCTATTCATTTGTTATTAAAGACTAGGTTCCCGCGCGCGTTTTCACTCGCATTATTCTCGCTCTGGTTGGAACTTCATAATTAAATATTATAAGCATAATTAGCCTATAGCCTTCCTCTATAAATGGTATATCTAACACTTAAACTTGACTGATTTATAATATTGGCCTTGTATAGAGACTCTTCCGTACAAGGCCGTTTGGAAGAGCTTTAAAAGTTAAGTTTAATAAATAGTGATTACATCTAGAATAAAAATAAGTTCTTATAAAGTAGGTACACAATAAAATAATAAACTTTTAGTTAAAGATTTTTTCAAATCGGACCAGTAGTTCCTGAGATTACCCCGTTCAAGCAAAAAAACAAACTTTAACTGACTTACTTTGTATATATTAGTAAAGTCTATACTTAACTAATATATACAGTTAAAGTTTGTTTATTATTCTTTTGACATTCGTTTTATTTGCCAGTGTGACGTTATGCGGTGTGCTGGTCGCTGTATGTGCCGCGTGTTGGAAGCGGTCACCTTCATCAGATAAACCTGAAGATGTCGCCGAGTGTCATGGCGTCTACACTGTTAGCGGAGACTCCAGATTGCACCAGGTTAGTCAATAGTTTAATCTTTTACTATAACTATTACTAGACGACATTAAGGCCGACACATGAAATAATAAATTTAAAAAAATACGGAACCAAATTGAACTGACATCGCAGTAGTACATTTTTAAAAATTCTGCTAAGATAGTAACAATGTGCACTATTTGCAGTTGCTATATACAGCATACGAAAAGTTTAAAACAAACGAAAGACCCACGTTGGGCGCCAATGGTGGTATTAGATAAATATATTCTAAATCAGTAACTTTTCCTCTATATATTGTCAATATAACTTTATTTTATCCATAAATACTACTTATTTACTTTTATACTTTACTTTTATTTACAAAATAAACTGTCTTCACGGAACTCTAATAAAAAATGCCGTAGTTATAGTCGCAGAACTTGCTATAGCTTATTTTGGAGTTTTAGACTTTTAACGGTGTCGGATTTCTTAAAGATTTGAGGTGAAAAAAATCAAAGATTAATCTGTTTAAATCGGGTTATTAAGTTAACGTACAAATTAACACCATGTTATTTCGTTTTTATATATTAATATGGCTAAAGACTCACTGTTGCTTTATTATCAATATTTTTGTAATTAAGAACTGAACATAAACTGTATAACTGTTACCATATTGTAAACTATATTTACTCGTCATTATATTTACTTTTACGCCGTAATTTTGAGGACAATATAAATTTAATATCGTTCAAATTGTCAATGAATACATAGAGCTTCTATTGTAACACCGGGGCCTCTTAGAATTCCTTTGTGGGATAGCAGGGAGCATAGATTGAGGTCTGAAGTCAATACTGAATGCTTCCGAGATGGGATCAACAATGCAACATGACAAATAGGCACATCCATAGCGAATACTAATAGGAAATCTCAAGCAAAATCTCTACACACAATAAAACATAATCATTTCCCATATTTTAAGACTGGGCGATTGCTTGCTTGACTGCCTGGTGGAAAAGCAAAACCTACGTAGTTTTTTCAATTTTTTCGTACCTGTCTGTCTCTTAGAATACTAAGGAACAGAACATTAAGGCGTACTTAATGACAAACAAAACAAAACTTATATATATATATATATATATATATAAATAAGCAAAGCTGAAGAGTTTGTTTGTTTGAACGCGCTTATTTCTAAAATTACTGGTCCGATTTCAGTGTTAGATAGCCCATTTATCGAGGAGGCATATATATACATAGATATAATTATGAAGTTTCTACGGGAACGGGAGTTAATCTAGTCATATAACATTAGACATTATTTAGAAACTTTTCAAAAGGTACGTATAAATACGAAATAAAATTTAAATTCAAATATTATTATTATGTCGGTCAAATTGTCTATGTATTAAATATAATTTGTGTAAATAATAACTTATAAAAAGACAAACTGTGCTGACTGTACACCTACAATAACGATTATGTTTAAGAAAATTCAAATAAAACTATTGACCAATTGAATAACTAACATTAATACTGAAAGTAATGTCCATATTGTCATATTACTGTGAAATGCGCGCAATGAATATTGTTAATAACAATAATTACTGAAGTAACTCGATTAGACGACTGTATAGTCAAGGGATAATAAAGGAGAAGCTTGTTAAATTGTAATAATAATACAGTACAATCCGGTTATAACGACGGCCAAGCTATCGGCGATATAACATTGTTCTTACCGGAAGTCGTAGACAGTTTCGATTTTAGTTTTTTTTTTAATAATTACATACATAATATTCTTAGATATCAATATATTACTAATTGTATCTATACTAATTGTTGTAGTATTGTAGTACTTGAGATTCGATTATTATAAAATATATATATATATTAAGTCTAACTAAATAAAACCGTTTTAACTAAATAAAAGCGATTGCTTCACGTATTAATAGAAAAAAAGAACATCGAAATCAAAATATGTATTGCAGAATGTGCACATATATAATGTACCTGTCTCTAGAACTATGTAACAGTTATTAATCAACCCGTCGTCGTCGTTGTAACACGCTAATTTTGTCGTTAAAAGCATTCGGTCGTTGTAAATGAATGAACCTTCATAGTGGCTCTTAGTAAAACCAAACATATGCCTATACTAACGTCGCTAAAAACGGTTGGTTTTTGTATGCGAAGTCGTACAAAACGGATTCTACTGTATTACTATTATACTGAACATCTATTCCAAATTTAATTTGTAAAGCTCATGAATTATCTCGTTCTAGTTCGGTAGGTCGGTTGTAAATGTGCACCAAGAGCCTTGATCATTTGAATCCTTTTGCATTTATGATTCTCAAAGGGATGTTATTTATTTCTATTCTAATACATATAAACGAAATCGGATCTAGTTTTCCAAACCACTTGTTAGGAGTTATCATACATAGTGTTATAAAATATGTTAATAAATAGTTCTGGTGTTATCAACTATTAGTGTCGTACTGATTTTTATCATGGATCGTCTTAAATTTTCTTATATAAAATCTATATCCCCATAATTAAGATTACGAAATATATTTATATATAAAATAATATAAATATATGAAATAATTGACAACCTCCGTAGCGTAGCGGTATTTGGCTCGCTTTAAATCTCGGGGTTCGATCCCCACGCCGGACAGGAAATCTTTGTGTACATTCTAAGATTTCTTTCCAGGTCTGGTTGGTTGAGGGACTACCCTCCATGCCTCGGAAAGCACGTTAAGCCGTTGGTCCCGATTGTTATAACATCATCTTTAATAATTGTATATCAAGGAACGGGCAGCAGCGTTTCCTTGTGTGGTACAACATAATACTTCGGTCACCAACCCGCCTGCCAAGTGTGGTGACTATGGCAATTACCCTTCACCGGGAGGAGGCCCATGTTCAGCAGTGGACGTTTTACGGGCTGGTGATGATGATGATGATGAAAATGCCATTTTCTATATTATTTTTCGTTGAATACATAAAGTACGAAAGTATGCAACTTTCGTACTTTATGGACATGGTTCACTATATATACACGGTCAGGTAACGAATGTACCAGTACAAAAATAACGCATCATCTATATTCATTATTTATAAATCTGCAAACTAAGTTAAACGACTGTAACGCGGTGAATAGACAAGACGAGGTGCCGTAATGCGTTTAGTCAGACGGCATCCGGCACGGGATTGTTGTTCCGGCGCCGTTTCCGACCCGTCGCCGCACCGTCAATAGCGCGCGAACGTCACTAAATGTAGTTTTCTTCGGGAAGCGGGAAAATTTAAATAAAATGGATTACAGGTGTATATTTGTTTTGCATAGTGACTGTTGAGTCGACCTTGAGAAAAGTATAGACTTTTGCAGTCTTCTAGCTGTGCCCCCGAGTTCGTATGTGAGGAAAAGTGATACAACCTTCTGCCCCCCCTTTTAACCCCTGTACAACCCATTTTCGCTATAAAAAATTTGCTACATGTCCTTTCTCAGGTTCTACACTATCTGAGTACCAAATTTCATTTAAATTGTATCAGTAGTTTTGGCGTGAAAGGTAGGCAGACAGAGTTACTTTTGCATTCATAGTATTAGTAAGGAATTAAGGATAAGTTAGATAAGCGGACGTAGCCCGAGGCTAGGGCGTCGAACTTGCGATCTTGTGGTCGTCGATTGGATCCCCAGCCACTACCGACGTGAACCCACTCGTAACACGCATTTTAGCTTAGCACGACGGGTTAACAAGATTACAAGTAGTGTGCAAAAACCTCTGCTAGAAATAAGAAAAATAAAAAAGTTATTGACTCTATTAAAACCTTTACGAATTATTTATGAAGTCGTGTATGAATAGTACCTATGTCTAGTATTTATATATTTATTATATTAGTAGGTCTAGAAGTTAAGATGGGGCCGGATTGCTCATGCATACCCGGCCCCGGCTAACGGCGGATCGAAGGTGTGTCCGGGTGGTTTTAGTGGTGTAGGGTCCTCTCCCTCGTGGTATGAGTTTCGCATACCACGCTATGGAGTGGGCGAGTCCCACATATCCCATCGCCAGCGCGCGAATTCGCTGCAGCGGCGGTGGGAATGCGTAAATGAATTTCGCCTCGGACAACAAAAAAGAAATAGGTCTAGAAGTTAAGATACTAAACTAACCACTTATTTCATAATCACACTACCAAAAACTCCAAATAAAAAACTTTCGTTTCTTTTGGGAAGCTAGAATTTCCTTTGACCTTCGTCATAATGTACTTTACCTAAAACATGAAGAAAAACCGGCTAGCCTGCTTTTACATTAAAAAAAAAACATTCAGTGAAGTATCGTTCCGTTTCCACTTAATAATGTAGCTAGATAAATTATTAGTCTAGTCTAGTATTGCTGTTAATTTTAGATCACCGATAAAACTTTCTACTTGATAACCTTTCTTTAACTACGAAGTTTATATGTGATGCTTGCGCTTTCAAGGCTGACGTACTCATATAGAGACGGCTTCGAGTATATATGTTACGGGCAACGTGATTAACTGGGCATTATTAATAAGGACCGGCCATTATTAATAATGCCCAACAGCGATGGGCAAAATGATTAATTTATCACTTCGACCCGTGGTCCATGTAATAAGTCAGTGTTTGAAATAGCTTGAATTTATCACTTGGACCGGGCAGTATGAATAATTCCCTACTTTTAGCTGGGCAATGTGATAAATTGGTTTAGGTTTAGGTTATTTTTTTTACCACCCAAAAACCTTTTGCGCTGCTCATATAAAATTTTGTAAGTTTAATTTCATTTAATAAACAAAAACACTACAGTTCACCTATTTTATTTCTTTGCCCAAGATAGGGTGGGCATTATTTCTAATGGCCGGAAAAAGTGATTAATCATGCTGTTTTAATCACATTGCCCAATTGAGTCGGGGATTATGAATACAGATCGGCCATTATAAATAGTGCCCGGACTTATCAATTGCCCGTAACATATACATACTCTAAGCATATAGTACCAAAATCTTATCGTATTTTGATATTATTAAGCCCCTCTTCTCAGATATTATGGATGCCACTTAATTCACTTACGTTTTTTGTATATTAGCTATAAATTTATGTGGTAATAGAATGTCTACTAAAACTGAACTTAATCGAAACAAGGTCCCTCTAAAAATAAACCGTTGCTTGGCTAGTCTAGCACGTTTCTTAACAAAAAGACGAACACTAATTCACAGTATGTTTAACTCGAAGTATTTTAATGTCACGAAATATAATAAATCATAGTCCATGTTACTATTATGCTGATGAAATGTAATCATTATATGGCGATTATTAATAATGATAATATAAATTAAAAGAAAATCTGATGGATTAGTTTATTTCATCGTTCATATAATAAGCATGAGGACTAAAAAAATCTATTTAGTCCGTCAGTTAGATTACCAAAAAATATTGGACAGGTATTTTTTTTTCGTTCCTCATACAACATATGACGAAGATACAGCGCGTTTAAATTTTGTGTGACGTCACTATTAGGTACAATTTTACCTTATAATGACGTCACAAGCCCCCCTCTCCTGAACTTTATAGTTTGTTTTTGCTCTGTATCTCTGTAAATTTTTATTGATTTGATAAATAAAAAAATACGTGTCCAATATTTTTTAGGAATCTAACTGACGGACTAAATAGATTTTTTTAGTCCTCATGCCCATTCTTTGATAAACTGTGCGTGAGTTTCACAAACCACCGTTACCACTAAGCAACTAGTCTAAAATGATTTGTCAGCTGTTCTGATTGCTTGTCCGACATTTTGAAAACTGTTTGTTAATTATGTGTGTAATTTCCGAGGCAATTCAACTGCGGTCACCATTTCTAAAACGTCAAACTGCGGTTGATTTGACCACAGCCACAAATACGTTGAGTCCGAAATAATTAAACTACGTTAGTTTTTTTAGTATCGATACAAATTAAAACGGGAACTTTTCGAGCGTTCATTAATTTGAAACGTTATAAATGGCTGAACCTGTAAGTAACAAATTATAATATGTTTTTTGAAATAGATATATGTAGTTAGCTACTAGGCTTTGTAACTTTAGCAGGCATAAAGGTAATCAGGGCTCCAGTAAAGATTGTGGGGTTTGCATTTGGCTCAGATCAGTTGTTTGCGGAGACGATTGTGGATGATGATGACTTTACATTTTTTACCGAAGTTTTGTGTAACTGTCGCGACATGTCGTTGTATTTATAATTCGCGGCCCTCTCGGACTTTGGGTCATATTAGTTTATATTAGATTAGTAGGATATAAAATAGTAGGTTGGATTATTAATTAGGTAGTAGTTGGTCGTTCGCTGTGCACTCACATTCCGCCATAATTTAGAATAATTTATTACTGGTCATAAGGTTTTCTAAAAGCCATCATCATTTAATATTGGATCCTGCCAGTCGTAAACATCTAATTACACTGAGGAAAAGAAATATTCCGTAGAAAGTGCATAATGAGTAGTAAACTACGCAATAATGAAACAAGAGAGCTCATTTGTGAAAGGAAAGTAAGTTTTTCAAGAGCCTTGAACAATGCAACAAGGATCGTGGACGTACCATGGTTGTAAGTTGTATATAAATGTAACTATTAAGTGTGCATACATGTCAAAATGTAAAATGGTTGGGTCTATAGAATAGAATAGAATAGAATAGAATAGAATAGAATTATCTTTATTCAAGTAACATGACTCAATAAATTAGTAAGACTTAAAACTATATTAGTAACAAATATACCTAATAACACTTCACAAAAATACATAAAAATAATAATTAGTGGATCACCGCGGTGGCAACCCGTGTGAGATGGCACAACAGTGACCCACGTAAACACAGTCTAGGCGACTTGAAATCATTCCTAGGATACTGTTGGAGATTCTATGAACATAAATAATAGCCAAATGCGAGTTTTTCCAACACAACGATAAAGCTGACTTTTGCTGTTAACTAGTATTCTTGTTAACCCCTCGAGCTAAAATGCTTGTGTTACGAGTGGGTTCACGTCGGTAGTGCAATAGGTGGGTATCGAACCGGCGACCACAAGATCACAAGTCCGTCACCTAAGCCATTGGGCTACGGCCGCTTAGAATTCAGTTTATATTTTAAGACTTATCAGAAAAAATGCAAATATACAAAAATTTCAGTCGTATTATAGTAAAATTATGTCGTTTCGACGTACCAAAATTTCAACATACCAAATATTCAGGTCTACAAAAATATGAAGTGCAGTTAGTCAAACATTGTTAGACGATACCTTTAAATTAAGTTAAGGGTAGCGTGTCATTATGCCGTCACGCCACAAGCTGCGTGCCACCTAGTGACGGAAGGTTACGTGCTACGTGATGCAATTTATTTTGGTCATTTCGTGGGCTACCTACTATGTTATTCACTGCCCTCCAGTGGCCCTGAATAAACTATTATGTACTTTCTCACAATGAAACGACAGCGTATTGACCACTTTGGGAAATGAGTCTAAAATACATTTATTGAATTGACTCGTTCACTTCTATAATATATAAATAAAGCTAAAGAGTTTGTTTGTGTGAACTTGAACTACTGGTCCTATTTGAAAAATTATTTCAGTGTTAGATAGTCCATTTATCTAGGAGGGCTATATGTAATAATGAAGTTCCTACGGGAACGGGAGTTACGCGGGTTAAACCGCGCGCGGAAGCTTGTCTATACTTATACAGGGTTATTTTTAAAACACCAACAACCTTTTGGGGAATAGAAGTACTCATGATTATGAACAACTTTTACTATGGGAACAAACCTGAAATCGCGAAAAAAAAATCAGCTGTTCCATACATTTATGTTTACTTACTTCGGCAAAATGTATGGAACAGCTGATTTTATTTTCGCGATTTCAGGGTTGGTCCCACAGTAAAAGTTGTTTGCAATCATCAGTACTTTCACCCTCTAAAAGGTTATTGGTGTTTTAAAAATAACCCTGTATACTAATAATATTAGAAAGAGGAAATATTTAATTGGTTAGGCTCCGAAACTAATGGATCAATTTTAAAAAATCTTTCACCGATGGAAAGCCACACTATTCCCGGATGACATAGGCTATATTTAATTATGAAGTTCCCACGGGAACGAGAGTTACGCGGGTGAAACGCGCGGAAGCTTGTAAATGATAAATAAGAAATTAACCATGTGTAAAATTCGACACTCATGACTAAGGTTGCGTTTCGTTTAGAAATGTGAGAAGATGCGTTGTGATGTGTGCAAAGACTAGCTGTTTCACACGGTCTCACCCGCGTAGATCTCGTTCCCGTGGTAACTTTAACTTAAAATATTAATTTACAACGTGGCTTTAGAATGGTAAAATAAAAATAAATAAAATGGTTGGACAAAATCGGTTCAAGTAGATCCAGAGATTATTCCCTACAACGTCACAAACTTTACCTCTTTATAATATTAGTATAGACACCAACTTTCCATAGCATGTTTTCCACCATTCCACTTGTTGTTCAACTCAGCTATTAAAGTTGATTATTTTCGTGTTCGAACTTTTATTGTGTTAGCTATCCAATAAAACGAGATCATAAAGTTGGCAAATGATGGAACTAGCCGAGGGTCGACGGCGCACTAATCGCAACATAGCCAATTAACGCTAATGCGATTCTTATCAGTGATTCTGAGATGTTTCCCATGAGACTGTCGGCCGCTTAACTGGGGAAATAGTAGATAGGATTCGCCGGTTCTGCCTCAAACCGTCAACTCCTAAAAAAGATCGTGACCGCGATCAAAAAGTGACCGCGACCTAAAAAAAAAAAAAAAAAAAAAAAAAAGTTTGGTGTCTTTTCCTATGTTTTGGCACACGCCCGATCGATCTGTGGCATCCGTTTTGGTCTAGGTCTTACGGTTCCAAAGTTAGCTTGAGGCTTCCACTACATTACTAACGACCTATCATTACTAACGATCTCTTTTGCGCTACATTACCAATGAGTCAAACCGTCTCGGCGCGCGCTAATTACCCATTGTCTGATGGTTGTTTTGCTACGGTGATAAATAATAAAACCCACATTCATTTACAGCCCGTTAACGTCCACTGCAGAACATGGGTCTCCTCTTAACAGACCTTGGCAAGCCGGGATCGTAGAGGGATATTACCATAATCACCACGCTTGGCAGACGGATTGGTGATCGCAGTAAGATGTAAACCTTGAGCTAATAGTTGCTGCTGCCCATCCATCACCCATATGTCCCTTAGTTGCCTTTTACGACACCCATGGGAAGACATGAGGTGGTCTATTCTAAGCCGGAAACCCACATGACTTACTTTAATTTTTTTATTCAACATAATTATAATACTTGTAATATAAGTATGTTAAACTTTGCTAATGACTAATTCTGTCTCAGCGCGCGCTAATTACCCATTGTCTTTTTATTCTAGTCAGATGGTTGTTTTGCTAAGGTGTGAGGTAGAGACGGTGATAAATGCACAAATAAAACCCATATGACTTACTTTCATTTTTTTATTTAACATACCTACTCTACATAACCCACTTAATGTATTATTTTCATTTGAAACATGATTGGAATAATTTGCAGAGGAGAATATCATTATACACTTTGTCACTCCCAAATAATTAAATGAAATCGTTCATTGTATTTCCATAATACTTGTAATATAAGTATGTTAAACTATATTCCCCACAGCAGGAAGTAAAATCATGCTGTATTCTGCACCTATTAAAATTCCATTGTCTCGAATTCCGCTTCAAGAAAGCCATATGGGGACCTGCAGGTGGTCGACCATAGGAATCAAAATACTGACCAATTCCATTTTTATCGATGTGTATGGCTATCCAGTGTGATCCAGGTTTATTGTCAGGATCCAAATTGCTTATTATGTAAGTTGGAATCTTGCCTTTCAGTGGTAATCTATTAGCTACATTCACATTGTTTCTTAGAGTTGGGTGAATTCTAGATAAATATTTTTTTATCTCGATTGTGTTCATTTTATTACATAGACATAAGCTACCGTACCTGCGATACGACCAATGAATTTCATGCGAATGACAAAGTAAGCAGGTACAAAGTAACATTTTGTATATACATAGGTAACCAACCATACCTAAACTTGTCTTAAATCTATCAGTTACCAGTAACTCGTGTTATTTCTATTAGCAATGCAATATCAGTGCGCATTGTTGTGAATCATCCAAAATCCTTGTTGAGCAGTTGTCATGATAACACTAATGTTCATAAATACTATTATCTCCGACATTCTTTGAACATGATTAAGCTAATGGTGTGTGCTTTGATTTGGGTATTTGGTAAATTGTAAATAATAAAAGTTAGGTACATGTTCAAAATTATTTAATTCTTTTTTTAATAATAAAAGTTTAATACTAATACAATGAATACTTAGCTACTATAGTCTTTACTAAACATAGGCACTTAAAACTATTACAATTAATAATATAATAAGCACTTTAAACTAATACAATGATTACTTAGCTACTATAGTCTACACATACATTACGGTTTTTATCTATTTCAATAACATTATCAAACTCTGCATACACAATACAGTTGATGGTTTGCAAAAGAGCTGATTCAAAACGAACTTCCAATCTTACGCCGATGCATTATTTACAAATGACAGGGATTTGCTGGTTCCTAGCATATTTAAACCCCTTTGATGGAACATAAACGGTGCAATATAAATCCGAAGGAAATATCTTGGTTTTGATGCGACACATATCATTAGTATTCTGTTTTAGATCTATAATTAAATATCCATGAGCTTCTTTAGTAGCATCTTTATAAGATTCATCAATAAATTTTACATTTTCTGGTGAAACTTGACGTGCTAAGTATCGAATTTGAGTTTTATCACGAGGATTTTTAAAATAAATAATATAACTTGAATTTAGAGATATATCTCTTTGTCCTTTTCCTTGATGAAATAAATTTTGAGTTATATAGAACACACTCAAATTTCTGTGATGACTTCCCTTTGTGAATATATCTACAATGCGACCATCAGATTCTCTCATCAGATCATCGATGATGACAAGTTGAGTACATTTTCCATCAAACATACTCAAGTCTGGAATTCCTTGATGATAATTAACATTTTAAGGTTATATAACGGTTGCATTTCATCAAAACACCAGGTTATTTGAGTAAAATTTGTACTACAAACATCTGTGACATATTTTATAAAGTTTGTTACAAAATTTGATTTTCCACACCCCACTTGGACCAGAAACGATTGCGGTGAATGGATGAATAAAATGAACCATTGTAACACGTGTGGATAGCAATAGGTACAAGAACGGAATAAAACAAGTTATTTGGAAGTCAAGGAAGATAGTTTTATTTCATACATATAAAATAACTTAAAACTTATTATCTTTTACAGTGTAAAAACAAATATACTTTATACAAGTAAATAACTTTGTACAATAACAATACCAAACTGTACTGTTTCATCTTAATTTATAAAACTAATTATCTCTTACAGTGTAAAAATAAACATCTTTTAAAACAGAACAACTTTATACAAGTAAATCAACCTTAATAATAATATCAAACTATACAATTTTATCTTAATTTATAATGACCCCACGCTAATGTGTCAACATCATTGAGTAGAATATATCGTTTTGTATCACTGTATGATAAAGATGTTTTGTTTATTTGCTGCGTAAAAATTATATGTTTTATTGACTTAAATCTAAGCATACTGCTAAATTGAACATTTTTATCGAAGAGACAAGACTTGTAATTTAACATTTTCATTTTTTTGTAACACTTTTGTTACAAAAAAATTTATTTTCAACATCTATCGCATACATTTCGGATCTTAACCCTACAAATTCTTTTAATATTTTGCCATTGTTTTCATCTTTGAAAAACCCTAACTTTTTTTTATTGATTTTTGGATATCCATAAATATTGTCAGATGGATAATCAGATGTATCAAACCTAAATTCTAAATCCGGTTTTATGTCCTCATAAAAATTGTTTGTAAAAATTTGATATATTAAACTGTCGGTATCGGTGTATAGTAATTTAACTTGATTTTTAAACTTCGTCAACATGTAATTGTAATGAAAATCATACATTAGAGTTTTTGAAATATCTAATATACAAAACAAATATCTAATATATATGTTTTTCAATAAAATTCTCTTGCATATAAAAAGAAAAAAAAAAAAAAAAAATATTTATATACAAAACCCTAAGTAAATAGGTTTGTTGTATAGTAACTTAGTTTTCTTTAACTGAATTGCCACTAGATTTTCTGCAAAAATTGATAAACTGTGTAACTCAGGTTTTGCAATCAAATCTTGTGCACCAAGAGATTTGCCTCGATTCTCCCAGTGAGTTAATAATTTTACATTGACTCGCTTTTCAATATTTTCCATTGTTTTCCCAAACACTGCATTGTTCATTAATTTAAAAAGTCTTTTTCAAAATCTGATTTAGCAGAAGTCCGCAAAAGTGTATTTAAATCTATATATTTCTTTAACCAAGGAGATTGTCTGAATTTTAATATTTTATGAATTTTTGTTAGTTTTAAACCCATCTTAATACATTGTTTTAAGTTTCTGTGATGAATTTTGTATTTTGTTTTATTATTGAGGTTTGGAACTAACTTTTTTTCTTTAGAACCACCGATACATATATTATCAGGGTATAAAGGTAAATCAGAATGTAAATCATGAAGTTCATCAGGATATTCTAAATCTACTTCTAAAATGAAACCATAATCTGAATCATCCGGTACATCAAAGTTTGTATCCGAACTAACCCATTCAAATTCACCTACTGGTAGGTATTGAGACATGGCCCAACCATATAAATTATTCGCATCAAAATATGTTAGATATGATTTTGGTTTATTCTCATCAAAATCTTCCAAATATACATTATTAGCTTTGGCATAGCGGTTACTGCACAGAGATACACCACCTCGGATACCATTCCTGATAAATGCTATTTTGTCAAAATCTTTCAATAATTCCAATACAATTTTAGTATATTTTAACATAGCATCCCAACTTAATCCTGGTGCTGTATAATAATGAGCAGGATCTAACCCATACGTTTTTAAACACAGAGTTCTGAAATTTTCAAAAATATCAGTTAACAATAAGACATCAGTTTTGAGATACAAATCGGAATAATCTGACATATTCTGACAGTCAAAGTGTTCCCAAACATCTATCGCGTGACTATAGTCGTCGTCTGAAACGGATGTATCTGTCAGTGAGTTATAAAACTGATCTTTACTAGGGAGTGATGTGACTTTTAAACAATCACTTGATGTCATAAACTCATATGGATAAACACCTTTCTCTCGAAGACGAATAAAATCATTGGTATTTGGAAAGTTGTGTTTTAATGTGATAAATTGATCATCGTTTAAATTTTTAGCCAACTGATCGAGACTACAAGGTAAAAATTTTATTGAATCTACGAATCTTAGTTTTATATTTTGATTATTTATGTGTATTGTTTTAGTAAATGATATATATTTTTCTTTGGTTTGAGGAATGATATCAACTTCACCTTCAACATAGTTGAATGCATGAACAATAAAATGAGCATCATAATTACTGAGGTTGTGAAGAAAAACAGGTACGTGACGTGGACTCCGAAACTTGTTCATACATGCTTCATGTGCAACACCTCTAAAGCAACCAGTATACCAATCAAAATCTAAGCTTATTTCACTATTCAAGTCACACTCACAAATGTGACAGATTTTTGTTGTCGAATTTTTTTTGTTCATCCACGGTTGACAATGGTTTTGGACTTATTTGAAAACAATTTTTCCTACTTATAAGTTTTAAATCTTCATGAAGACGTTCCATGAAAACTTGAGTGCAATTTGGACCACTATACGTTTCATATTTTGACAAGCTATCATCATATGAACATTTTATATAGTACCCAAAACTATACACCTCATGTTTATTAATGCTGTTTGTATAAGGTTTTGATGGATCGTTAGAACATAATTTTATAGGATTTAGAAAAGCTTCAAAATCTGCATAAATTACAAAAGGTATTTTTAGCTTTTTATCAAATTTATCAAATGTAAGTTTATCATTTGGAACGTTTTGACCAAACCAATTTTTTGATGTTGTGTTTCCATTTGGTAATTCTGTTGTAATATGAGCACAGTCATGTTGTTGATGATTGTTTAACCTTTCCTGAGTTGGGAATTTCAATAAACATCCATCACATATGTATATGGCATGTTCTTGATTAGAAATTTGTTTGCTTACTAGACGTGATAAATTATTTATGTAACAGTAATGATTATTTGTACCATTTGATATTAAAAGCAAATTGATATGAGTAGTTTTGCGAGATTTGGTCAAAAACAGGGGTCCTACTACACTATTGCACTTTTGAATTTTATTAAATTGTAACCCGAAAACATTAATACTAATGTTGTTTAGTTTTTCTACTTTGGATATGTCAGATATTTTAATTGGAAAAGGTACACCATCAAAGTTTAACTTGTTTGAATGCATACTGTATGAGGATACTCTATCTGAGTTTGTTTTTGCTGGATACAGAGCTGATAGCAAAGCCCACTTGAAACACATATTGTCAGCATTTTTTACATTTATTACGGCCTTTTTTTTTTGCTCTTATATCTTTTGGTAGTTCGATGTGAGAAGTGCCACGTAAAGGATTAAATTGATTGACATTCATATTCCATAAAAGGATATTATTGGGCATTCTACCCCACCTTCCGTTCCATCGGCTCACTCCGTTCGCCTTCGTCACTCTCGGTGTGTTAGAACGCCCAATAACATCTTACTATGGAATATGAACGTCAATCAATTTAATCCTTTACGTGGCACTTCTCACATCGAACTACCAAAAGATATAAGAGCAAAAAAAAAGGCCGTAATAAATGTAAAAAATGCTGACAATATGTGTTTCAAGTGGGCTTTGCTATCAGCTCTGTATCCAGCAAAAACAAACTCAGATAGAGTATCCTCATACAGTATGCATTCAAACAAGTTAAACTTTGATGGTGTACCTTTTCCAATTAAAATATCTGACATATCCAAAGTAGAAAAACTAAACAACATTAGTATTAATGTTTTCGGGTTACAATTTAATAAAATTCAAAAGTGCAATAGTGTAGTAGGACCCCTGTTTTTGACCAAATCTCGCAAAACTACTCATATCAATTTGCTTTTAATATCAAATGGTACAAATAATCATTACTGTTACATAAATAATTTATCACGTCTAGTAAGCAAACAAATTTCTAATCAAGAACATGCCATATACATATGTGATGGATGTTTATTGAAATTCCCAACTCAGGAAAGGTTAAACAATCATCAACAACATGACTGTGCTCATATTACAACAGAATTACCAAATGGAAACACAACATCAAAAAATTGGTTTGGTCAAAACGTTCCAAATGATAAACTTACATTTGATAAATTTGATAAAAAGCTAAAAATACCTTTTGTAATTTATGCAGATTTTGAAGCTTTTCTAAATCCTATAAAATTATGTTCTAACGATCCATCAAAACCTTATACAAACAGCATTAATAAACATGAGGTGTATAGTTTTGGGTACTATATAAAATGTTCATATGATGATAGCTTGTCAAAATATGAAACGTATAGTGGTCCAAATTGCACTCAAGTTTTCATGGAACGTCTTCATGAAGATTTAAAACTTATAAGTAGGAAAAATTGTTTTCAAATAAGTCCAAAACCATTGTCAACCGTGGATGAACAAAAAAAATTCGACAACAAAAATCTGTCACATTTGTGAGTGTGACTTGAATAGTGAAATAAGCTTAGATTTTGATTGGTATACTGGTTGCTTTAGAGGTGTTGCACATGAAGCATGTATGAACAAGTTTCGGAGTCCACGTCACGTACCTGTTTTTCTTCACAACCTCAGTAATTATGATGCTCATTTTATTGTTCATGCATTCAACTATGTTGAAGGTGAAGTTGATATCATTCCTCAAACCAAAGAAAAATATATATCATTTACTAAAACAATACACATAAATAATCAAAATATAAAACTAAGATTCGTAGATTCAATAAAATTTTTACCTTGTAGTCTCGATCAGTTGGCTAAAAATTTAAACGATGATCAATTTATCACATTAAAACACAACTTTCCAAATACCAATGATTTTATTCGTCTTCGAGAGAAAGGTGTTTATCCATATGAGTTTATGACATCAAGTGATTGTTTAAAAGTCACATCACTCCCTAGTAAAGATCAGTTTTATAACTCACTGACAGATACATCCGTTTCAGACGACGACTATAGTCACGCGATAGATGTTTGGGAACACTTTGACTGTCAGAATATGTCAGATTATTCCGATTTGTATCTCAAAACTGATGTCTTATTGTTAACTGATATTTTTGAAAATTTCAGAACTCTGTGTTTAAAAACGTATGGGTTAGATCCTGCTCATTATTATACAGCACCAGGATTAAGTTGGGATGCTATGTTAAAATATACTAAAATTGTATTGGAATTATTGAAAGATTTTGACAAAATAGCATTTATCAGGAATGGTATCCGAGGTGGTGTATCTCTGTGCAGTAACCGCTATGCCAAAGCTAATAATGTATATTTGGAAGATTTTGATGAGAATAAACCAAAATCATATCTAACATATTTTGATGCGAATAATTTATATGGTTGGGCCATGTCTCAATACCTACCAGTAGGTGAATTTGAATGGGTTAGTTCGGATACAAACTTTGATGTACCGGATGATTCAGATTATGGTTTCATTTTAGAAGTAGATTTAGAATATCCTGATGAACTTCATGATTTACATTCTGATTTACCTTTATACCCTGATAATATATGTATCGGTGGTTCTAAAGAAAAAAAGTTAGTTCCAAACCTCAATAATAAAACAAAATACAAAATTCATCACAGAAACTTAAAACAATGTATTAAGATGGGTTTAAAACTAACAAAAATTCATAAAATATTAAAATTCAGACAATCTCCTTGGTTAAAGAAATATATAGATTTAAATACACTTTTGCGGACTTCTGCTAAATCAGATTTTGAAAAAGACTTTTTAAATTAATGAACAATGCAGTGTTTGGGAAAACAATGGAAAATATTGAAAAGCGAGTCAATGTAAAATTATTAACTCACTGGGAGAATCGAGGCAAATCTCTTGGTGCACAAGATTTGATTGCAAAACCTGAGTTACACAGTTTATCAATTTTTGCAGAAAATCTAGTGGCAATTCAGTTAAAGAAAACTAAGTTACTATACAACAAACCTATTTACTTAGGGTTTTGTATATAAATATTTTTTTTTTTTTTTTTCTTTTTATATGCAAGAGAATTTTATTGAAAAACATATATATTAGATATTTGTTTTGTATATTAGATATTTCAAAAACTCTAATGTATGATTTTCATTACAATTACATGTTGACGAAGTTTAAAAATCAAGTTAAATTACTATACACCGATACCGACAGTTTAATATATCAAATTTTTACAAACAATTTTTATGAGGACATAAAACCGGATTTAGAATTTAGGTTTGATACATCTGATTATCCATCTGACAATATTTATGGATATCCAAAAATCAATAAAAAAAAGTTAGGGTTTTTCAAAGATGAAAACAATGGCAAAATATTAAAAGAATTTGTAGGGTTAAGATCCGAAATGTATGCGATAGATGTTGAAAATAAATTTTTTTGTAACAAAAGTGTTACAAAAAAATGAAAATGTTAAATTACAAGTCTTGTCTCTTCGATAAAAATGTTCAATTTAGCAGTATGCTTAGATTTAAGTCAATAAAACATATAATTTTTACGCAGCAAATAAACAAAACATCTTTATCATACAGTGATACAAAACGATATATTCTACTCAATGATGTTGACACATTAGCGTGGGGTCATTATAAATTAAGATAAAATTGTATAGTTTGATATTATTATTAAGGTTGATTTACTTGTATAAAGTTGTTCTGTTTTAAAAGATGTTTATTTTTACACTGTAAGAGATAATTAGTTTTATAAATTAAGATGAAACAGTACAGTTTGGTATTGTTATTGTACAAAGTTATTTACTTGTATAAAGTATATTTGTTTTTACACTGTAAAAGATAATAAGTTTTAAGTTATTTTATATGTATGAAATAAAACTATCTTCCTTGACTTCCAAATAACTTGTTTTATTCCGTTCTTGTACCTATTGCTATCCACACGTGTTACAATGGTTCATTTTATTCATCCATTCACCGCAATCGTTTCTGGTCCAAGTGGGGTGTGGAAAATCAAATTTTGTAACAAACTTTATAAAATATGTCACAGATGTTTGTAGTACAAATTTTACTCAAATAACCTGGTGTTTTGATGAAATGCAACCGTTATATAACCTTAAAATGTTAATTATCATCAAGGAATTCCAGACTTGAGTATGTTTGATGGAAAATGTACTCAACTTGTCATCATCGATGATCTGATGAGAGAATCTGATGGTCGCATTGTAGATATATTCACAAAGGGAAGTCATCACAGAAATTTGAGTGTGTTCTATATAACTCAAAATTTATTTCATCAAGGAAAAGGACAAAGAGATATATCTCTAAATTCAAGTTATATTATTTATTTTAAAAATCCTCGTGATAAAACTCAAATTCGATACTTAGCACGTCAAGTTTCACCAGAAAATGTAAAATTTATTGATGAATCTTATAAAGATGCTACTAAAGAAGCTCATGGATATTTAATTATAGATCTAAAACAGAATACTAATGATATGTGTCGCATCAAAACCAAGATATTTCCTTCGGATTTATATTGCACCGTTTATGTTCCATCAAAGGGGTTTAAATATGCTAGGAACCAGCAAATCCCTGTCATTTGTAAATAATGCATCGGCGTAAGATTGGAAGTTCGTTTTGAATCAGCTCTTTTGCAAACCATCAACTGTATTGTGTATGCAGAGTTTGATAATGTTATTGAAATAGATAAAAACCGTAATGTATGTGTAGACTATAGTAGCTAAGTAATCATTGTATTAGTTTAAAGTGCTTATTATATTATTAATTGTAATAGTTTTAAGTGCCTATGTTTAGTAAAGACTATAGTAGCTAAGTATTCATTGTATTAGTATTAAACTTTTATTATTAAAAAAAGAATTAAATAATTTTGAACATGTACCTAACTTTTATTATTTACAATTTACCAAATACCCAAATCAAAGCACACACCATTAGCTTAATCATGTTCAAAGAATGTCGGAGATAATAGTATTTATGAACATTAGTGTTATCATGACAACTGCTCAACAAGGATTTTGGATGATTCACAACAATGCGCACTGATATTGCATTGCTAATAGAAATAACACGAGTTACTGGTAACTGATAGATTTAAGACAAGTTTAGGTATGGTTGGTTACCTATGTATATACAAAATGTTACTTTGTACCTGCTTACTTTGTCATTCGCATGAAATTCATTGGTCGTATCGCAGGTACGGTAGCTTATGTCTATGTAATAAAATGAACACAATCGAGATAAAAAAATATTTATCTAGAATTCACCCAACTCTAAGAAACAATGTGAATGTAGCTAATAGATTACCACTGAAAGGCAAGATTCCAACTTACATAATAAGCAATTTGGATCCTGACAATAAACCTGGATCACACTGGATAGCCATACACATCGATAAAAATGGAATTGGTCAGTATTTTGATTCCTATGGTCGACCACCTGCAGGTCCCCATATGGCTTTCTTGAAGCGGAATTCGAGACAATGGAATTTTAATAGGTGCAGAATACAGCATGATTTTACTTCCTGCTGTGGGGAATATAGTTTAACATACTTATATTACAAGTATTATGGAAATACAATGAACGATTTCATTTAATTATTTGGGAGTGACAAAGTGTATAATGATATTCTCCTCTGCAAATTATTCCAATCATGTTTCAAATGAAAATAATACATTAAGTGGGTTATGTAGAGTAGGTATGTTAAATAAAAAAATGAAAGTAAGTCATATGGGTTTTATTTGTGCATTTATCACCGTCTCTACCTCACACCTTAGCAAAACAACCATCTGACTAGAATAAAAAGACAATGGGTAATTAGCGCGCGCTGAGACAGAATTAGTCATTAGCAAAGTTTAACATACTTATATTACAAGTATTATAATTATGTTGAATAAAAAAATTAAAAGTGCCTATGTTTAGTAAAGACTATAGTAGCTAAGTATTCATTGTATTAGTATTAAACTTTTATTATTAAAAAAAGAATTAAATAATTTTGAACATGTACCTAACTTTTATTATTTACAATTTACCAAATACCCAAATCAAAGCACACACCATTAGCTTAATCATGTTCAAAGAATGTCGGAGATAATAGTATTTATGAACATTAGTGTTATCATGACAACTGCTCAACAAGGATTTTGGATGATTCACAACAATGCGCACTGATATTGCATTGCTAATAGAAATAACACGAGTTACTGGTAACTGATAGATTTAAGACAAGTTTAGGTATGGTTGGTTACCTATGTATATACAAAATGTTACTTTGTACCTGCTTACTTTGTCATTCGCATGAAATTCATTGGTCGTATCGCAGGTACGGTAGCTTATGTCTATGTAATAAAATGAACACAATCGAGATAAAAAAATATTTATCTAGAATTCACCCAACTCTAAGAAACAATGTGAATGTAGCTAATAGATTACCACTGAAAGGCAAGATTCCAACTTACATAATAAGCAATTTGGATCCTGACAATAAACCTGGATCACACTGGATAGCCATACACATCGATAAAAATGGAATTGGTCAGTATTTTGATTCCTATGGTCGACCACCTGCAGGTCCCCATATGGCTTTCTTGAAGCGGAATTCGAGACAATGGAATTTTAATAGGTGCAGAATACAGCATGATTTTACTTCCTGCTGTGGGGAATATAGTTTAACATACTTATATTACAAGTATTATGGAAATACAATGAACGATTTCATTTAATTATTTGGGAGTGACAAAGTGTATAATGATATTCTCCTCTGCAAATTATTCCAATCATGTTTCAAATGAAAATAATACATTAAGTGGGTTATGTAGAGTAGGTATGTTAAATAAAAAAATGAAAGTAAGTCATATGGGTTTTATTTGTGCATTTATCACCGTCTCTACCTCACACCTTAGCAAAACAACCATCTGACTAGAATAAAAAGACAATGGGTAATTAGCGCGCGCTGAGACAGAATTAGTCATTAGCAAAGTTTAACATACTTATATTACAAGTATTATAATTATGTTGAATAAAAAAATTAAAGTAAGTCATGTGGGTTTCCGGCTTAGAATAGACCACCTCATGTCTTCCCATGGGTGTCGTAAAAGGCAACTAAGGGACATATGGGTGATGGATGGGCAGCAGCAACTATTAGCTCAAGGTTTACATCTTACTGCGATCACCAATCCGTCTGCCAAGCGTGGTGATTATGGTAATATCCCTCTACGATCCCGGCTTGCCAAGGTCTGTTAAGAGGAGACCCATGTTCTGCAGTGGACGTTAACGGGCTGTAAATGAATGTGGGTTTTATTATTTATCACCGTAGCAAAACAACCATCAGACAATGGGTAATTAGCGCGCGCCGAGACGGTTTGACTCATTGGTAATGTAGCGCAAAAGAGATCGTTAGTAATGATAGGTCGTTAGTAATGTAGTGGAAGCCTCAAGCTAACTTTGGAACCGTAAGACCTAGACCAAAACGGATGCCACAGATCGATCGGGCGTGTGCCAAAACATAGGAAAAGACACCAAACTTTTTTTTTTTTTTTTTTTTTTTTTAGGTCGCGGTCACTTTTTGATCGCGGTCACGATCTTTTTTAGGAGTTGACGGTTTGAGGCAGAACCGGCGAATCCTATCTACTGGAAATCTTCTCTGCGAGTTTCAGCCGATGTATGAAATGGGAATACGCGATTTGTATTATTAATATAACACTTGCAACGAATGGTATTGTGGAACAAATGGCCAGTAATAGTAAGACTGTATTAAAAAAATAACACGGGTTTATAAATTTCGACTTTATTTTCTGATCTTGGGTGTGTTTTGGTGCGCTGATTACGAATGTGTACTTAGATATTACTTAGCAGCCTCAGCTCTTTAGAAAATCACTTTTTGTGAATCCTCAAGGCCAACTTTAGTAATTTTTTTTTTTTAGTAAGCTAGCTAAAACATTCAATAATAATTATGATTACTATGATCTAAGTAAGTCTTTGTATAAGTATGGGAATGGACATGGCTCCGGTAAGTCTAGCTCCCGGCAAATTTGTTATGCTCCGCTGTGTACTTTAATAACAATGTTAAAAGCACAAATCTTCAATTTCATCGGTCATTGAATTAGCTGAACAAAGCCATTTATGTAGTAAATTTAATCAGCTGAAATAGTCTACTACATCAAAGGAGTTTTACGGGCATTACGATCGTTTTAGGAGGACATACTATTTAGGACTCTATTTTCTAGCCACGTGCTCCGCCTTAGCAGCAAGGTTTATCTGTCTGTTTCCCCATCCAACCAACAGCCAATAGAATTTCGTTATTCAGACGAGATGTGTTAATAACGAAATTCTATTGGTTGTAAAAAACATCTCCTCTCCGCTTGTCCGGGTCTAACGGTAAAGCTCCAGTACGGCTCATCGCCTACAATTGAAGCTTCGCAGGCAGCTAGCGGAGTTGCCAGCTTACACAATACGCGCCACCTGCGAGTTGCAAACTCGCAGTCTCCGCGCCGCACCGCCCGTCTCACTTCACGTTGTGCGAACTAGCAGTCAGCGCAAGATCAGCTCGCTTACAGCGATCGATCCGTTCAATTACAACGCCTCGGTTTTTTCATATTGACATTATGAAGTATATCATTCAACCACGTTTTTGGTGTGAAATTTGAATGACAAGTTAAATGCTGGGTTGGAGCCGTGCCGTTACCGTTACGGTTATACACATTCTACCTAACAATAATTGAAGAAGTAAATGCGATTATTTTCCTGATTAACATACAGAACATTAAACGTCGACCACAACAGAGTCAGCAATCAAATTATGCATAATGGGAGCATCTTAAAACGTCTTCATATTCTCAGAGGTCGGGACCTTTGTTCCGGGAACTCTTGCTTTACTAGGGTTACCATGTCTTAGGTATGTCCTAAGATTTCAGCATTTTGGGGAAATACGCTTGAGGTCGGATATTTCAAATATTTAATGGTACATATGGCCTTTGAAAAATACTTGCCGGAAAGCCTTAAGAACTTAACTGAAGATGTTTTATACACGAATCGATAGATTTTTGTGTTATCCATTCAATGTTTCTGTGATGTGCAAATAGCTGCAACATCTCAGAACTTAATTATACATATATATCGGACTTTTTCTCCGGACTTTTCTTCCTCCTTGTGGTAACCCTATGCTATCCAGAATACCCATGAGTGCAATTATGTAAATACACTTCTCTCCACTGTCAGCTGTCTACTGGTCGCTCGTTCCAAAAGGAATTTAACAATTACTACAGTAATTGTGTTACATCTGAAAGAAATCGAATTCCACTTGTAATTTGTAACGATTGTAGCACACGACAACGGTGGAATGCTCGGTTTAGCAAGCGGTTTTCATTAAATTTTCATTAACAACGAAATTTGCAATTGCAGGTGGAATTGGGTAGTATGTTTACTTTTGCCGTATGTTACGTTTACGATATTTATTTAATGGGATTGTTGGAAGAAGTCGAGAAGAAGAATTCTGTGCCAACATGGAGACGGTTTGTTTACTACACATCTTGCAAGTTTTGAACCGTGAATTGGAGACATAGTACTCCAGATGTTTCTTTATGGCCAGCTTTTCCCATCTCCATTTTCCACAAATCATGAAGTAGATATAATTTATCCCCTAGCATTATTTACTTTATTTCATTCATACCTTTGAAACAAAGTCTCTAATGGTCTAATGGGTATGTATCCAATTCACGCTTCAAAATGTTGGCACAGTTGATCACTTCACTCGATTTTGAGCATTATTGTTTAAGCTCTGTTGAATACAATTCCTGAACGTTGAAGTTGTATCCACAAGGCTCATAACTCCATCAAAACCGTCCGAATTCCGGCAGCGTTAATCCGTTTACCTATTTACGTCATTGTCCAGATTGCAAGTTGCCCTCACCTCGAGTTGGACTGCACTTAACTACTACTTGGTTTACGATATAATTATAGTTTGACGGATTATGTATTGGGTTTAATGTGGTGGAACATTAATCTGTATTAATGTAATGTTCCAAATTGAATTTTAATATAATGTACATTGGACACCATTATTTTATTTCTATTCATGTAGTTACCTACTCCTTTATACTTTATCGCCATTAGTATATATAAAGTTAAGTATTAAACATATACATAAAGCTAAAATATATTATATTAAAGAGCCAAATATGTTTTGACTATTTGCAAATGCCTGTAATAGGTTTACGTAAATTTTTATTTTTTTTTCGTTCGTTCGTTTCCCGCCGTCTGTCTGTCCCGTAGATCTTTTAAACTACGCAACGGATATTGAAACGGTTTTTTTAATAGATAGAGTTATTCAAGAGGAAGGTTTATATGTATAATACATTAGCATTGCATGAGCTAAGCCAAAGGCTGGTCGCTAGATTATAAAAAAGGAAAGAATAGGAACAAAAGTAAGAATTTTGAGTATTGCCAACTCACTTACACATTTAGTAGCAGTTATTAAGGACTTATTATTAATTACCATCATTGGGTCATTGGATAGCCCTAGCAATATTATAATGCCATTGCTGTCAATATTCAAATACTAATTTCAAATTGTAAATAATTAAACGTCACAGATTCTAAGCTAATAAAAGCATTTTGGTTATAAATGTCAACAGTATACATCTATTTCAGCAGTCCAAATGAAACATAAATACGATTGGTGCATCGAAAACGTTTTAACTTCAAGCTATTTGGCATTTGACTGGAATTTAAGTTTGCATTTACCGTTCAAGATTTACGTTGGTTACGAACTGTGTTTATTTAGGGCACGTTTGTTTCCCGGAATAGGGAAACTTTATACCTAAAAGTTATATGCTAAAAGAAGGAATGCAGAATGCATGAGTTGAGGTGGGATTGTGCAATAATTTTAAATTACAGAATGCATGAGTTTTTGGTGTTTTAGTGCAATAATTTAAAATTGCGGAACGAAGTTTATGGTGTTTTAGTGCAATCATTTAAAATTGCTGAATTCATGGGTTTAATATGTTTTAGTGCAATCATTTTAAATTGCAAAACGCATGAGTTTATGGTGTTTTAGTGCAATTATTCTAAATTGATGAATGCATGAGTTTATGGTGGGTTGGTGCAATAATTTTGATGTTCGAATGCATATTATAATCAATAACACTAAATTATGTAATGGGCTCAATGTAGTAGTAATAAGTAAAGTTGCGCTTACCCGTAGAAACCTTGACTTAAAATATAGCCTAAGACTCTAAGAGCGGTTTCGCACTACGTCCGATCCGAATCCGATCCGCCGAGCCTATTTAATACGAACAAACAATCAAATCTTTCCTCTTTATAATATTAGTACCTATAGAAGTGTCTTACCTACGTCATTAACTAATCTTTCATACCTTATAATTATAACATGAAAAAAAAAATAACACCTAATATTGATGTGTGTTGTTTTGTTACCATCATCACAAGTCCGATCTCACCGGATTTAACGGGCGCCGTCGACTGGCTACAAATAAAAATCGCATTTGCGATAATTGGTTTCAGCCCGATCCGCGCGGTTTTACATGCTCGACTAGATAAATGAGCGATCGGATCTGATTTTCAACTTGGATACTTGCTACTAAATAATAAAATCTTTTCCATGTACTTGTCGGTTTGAAAGATGGAATACCAATATGTAGGTGTTTTTATGAAGCATTATGTTGTCAATATCGGTGTTATGTTTATTTATATATAGAGCTCAGAAGCATAAGGTCGGATGTGCCATGATACGTCAGAAACATTCGTCGTATGTGCCTTTATCGTATACTGGCACTTACCACCAAATGGTTCTGAAGTATAATAGACATGCTTCTGAGTTATGATATAATAATATTATGTTTGGTAAACATAATATTTACGTGGTTCATGTGATGTATGCGTATATCTATGATAAAGTTAATAAGTTATAAAATATTATTAAGTTTGTGGGCACATTTTATTTTTTTGTACATATTTTAAATATTTATTTTATAAATGCAAGTTTACATTATTTGTGACTGTCATAAGCTATATTTTAAGTCGAGGTTTCCACGGTAACGGGATCTATGCAGGACTGTTTATATATAATTGTTCATAACTTCCAGTATTTAATTAATTCTGGATTTACTTCGTAGTAAATCCAGAATTAGTAAATACATATTTTGCTATGTTTACCCAATATTTTTTTACGAATACTAAACTGACAGAATTCTCGCTTCTCAAACAATCTTACGTCAGCAACGTTGAATCCTATTAGACTGCCTTAATTTATTACACTATAAATTTTATTAACTTATAGGCAGCAAAACCTTTCCTCAGAGGGAGGTCCTTGTGGACGTTATATGGGCTGATGATTATAGGCAGCCGGTATCTTATAATACCGGCAACTTACTACATGCACACCATTTAATCCATTCCTCATGAATCCACAATCCGCATTCGACATTCAAGATTCAAAGTTTAATTACCACAAAATAGTCCAGATTTCCCGACGGATCTAACGTGGCGGGGATAATAGGGGCTAACAGCTTACATGCCTCAGTGAGTTTTGAGCTAGTCCACCGGATCTCAAAGTGTCTTTTTTTTTTAAGAATACTAGCAGAGTTTTCGCAGTCTGCTAATATTCTTGTTAACCCATCGTGCTAAGCTAACATTATTGTGTTACGAGTGGGTTCACGTCGGTAGTGCAATGGGTGGGGATCGACCGGCGACCATAAGATCACGGCCGCTTCGGTGTCTATATCTTCCGTCACTGCTATTTATCCTAATCTAGCTTCCCGTACGCGGATTCACCTGCATAGCTCTCGTTCCCGTGGCAACTTCATAATAAAATATAGCCTAGGTATAAGCCTTCCTCAATAATTGGGTTTACAACAACTAGTCCGATTTGAAGAAAAAAAATACATTAAATTTTTTTTCATCGGTCTTTTAGTTTTTTTTGTTACGCTTTCAATCATATTAGAATAGATAGTTGAGTTATTTTAAAGAAAGAGATTACTACTTAGTCTTCGCAAAACTAGTAAATAAATTCTATATGGGTCTGCGAGACAAACAAAACTGGGAGCCTCTCTAGTTAGACTGACCCTAGATTAGGGTAACGCGTAACGTACGATTGGTGTAAATATTGACGTGCATAATCTATGATTCTGGCAAGTGTCTGGCGGCAGATTATAAATTTGATAGTCAAAATAAATGTATATTTAAATACCTATGTTTAATGCCAAAGTTCAGATGTTACTTTACTATAAGTCAATGTAGTTACGTTTACGATGTAATAGAAGTGCGACAGGTGTAGATACATATCTACATTATCACGCATTATCTATGATTCGAGTACTGGCAAGGCGAGGATAATCAAACGTAACCCGCGTAAAGTTAATAATTCTATAAATGGTTTCTTCTTCAATTTTACACTTAATATAGCATTTTTTATTTGATAAGATACTTCAATACACCTCCCGACCCTTAGTTTGCAAAGAACCCGATGCCCTCTTAGACCCGAAGTCCGAGAGGCACGCGAACTGTAAAGTAGAGCTTTGTATACACCCTAAAATACTAAAAGTTATAATCCCTTAACCTCATCGCCAGCGACCGCTCTGAACCCTAAGGTCCAAGCCCCTCTTGCGCAGGTTGCTTAGTTTGTAGTTTTTAAACCATTTATTAAGGCTGGAGCTTTGCTCGCCTTTATGCCCGGAGAAGTAGCAAAAGCCCCGTGGCTAACAAAGTATATCCCCCGACAAAAAAAACTTCAATACACATAAATACATACATTCCATATATTATTAATGCAAGGCGGGAGATTAATTCAATAAAAAATTGAATGTTAAGTGTTTTCTTGTATCCATTAATGGTCACCGTTTTGTCATGGCTATTGTGAACAATTGAATACAATTGTTATCTATGAGAAAAATTCACACGCTATTATTCAATGTAAAAATAGTTGCTTCCAAATGAAAACAAATTATTTGTTATACAGTATTTTGCAAAAAAAACATTATACAGTATATTAAATATATAACTTTATTGGTATAAAAATATAGTTCATTTTAGATTGCACCAATAAAAAAAAATAAAAGAATGACTATAGACTTAATGATATGCATTTGAAATAATAGTCTATTCGATAAGTTGTTACATTTTGTTGCATTTAAAGTGACAGTTAAGGACGGACAGACAAATTAAAAAGCCTATTTTTTTTTCTTTTAAAAGAAATATTACTAGCATAGTTTTGCAGTCTACTAGTGTTCTTGTTAACCCCTCGTGTTAAGCTAAAATGCTTGTGTTACGAGCGGGTTCATCGGTAGTGCAATTGGTGGAGTTAAAACCGGCGACCTCAAGATCACAAGTCCGACGCCCTAGCCATTGGGCTACGGCCGCATCTAAATAATTTGTACTTTATAAAATTATCTATCCCTCAGTGAAAGTCCCGTCAAATTTGGGTCAGGCCATTAGAGATAAGCCGAAATAAATAGCACAGGCAGACAGACACACACACAAAAAAAATGTGTTTTTGTTATTAAGTACCCTTTATACATTCATATACTTATGCACTTATTAAAAATCTGTTATTATTCCATTACAAACAGACATTTCAATTTTATTTACTTGTACAGAAGTAATGTATGTAGTAGAGTAGGTACAGTCAACAAAAAAAATATAGATTTACAACTTTTGTAAGCGGCTGTAGCCCAATGGCTAGGGCGTCGGACTTGTGATCTTAAGGTCGCCGGTTCGAACCCCACCCATTGCACTAACGACGTGAACCCACTCGTAGCACAAGCATTTTAGCTTAGCATGAGGGGTTAACAAAAATTATAATGCTAGTAGACTGCAAAACAGTGCTAGCAATCTTTTTATAAAAAAAAATCTTTTGTATCAATTAATGTAAATAAATATGTTTTTATCTGCAAAACAGCCGGTAAGCCGGTCTTTATGGAGGAAGAGTTCAACAGTCAACAATTTTCATAAACGTGGATATATAAATTTTAAATGCGTATCACAATGTATAAACCTATCTCTTTTGTAGACTGTACATAACATCTTATTATGTTCGTACCACAATCAATAATCAACGTAACAATACTAATCCATAACTGTCACAGACATAGTATTCCATTATTGAAAAGGTCGAACCATAAAATTAGGAATATTTGTTGGCAGAACGAACATTAACTGTGTACACGAAGGAATCTACTTATATCAAGTTTCAGTTCAACTGATGTGCGTCATACTCCATCATTTAGTTCTAATTATAGGTAACTAGATATGTTTTGAAGTTTTACTCTAGTTGAATTTGCATCAATGAGTCAAAGTATGTTGTTTTTGGCGTATCTGGTAAATCGTGGTTATTAAAAAAAATACCTTAATCCATAGATGCGCCTGTTCAGTCAAGTCCCTTCAGCCGTTTAAGAGTGATTAAATAACATAATTGTGGCATTTTCAGTAGGATGTGCCAGCCAGAGCAAGTTCAGCAGGCAAAAATCTTGCAAAAAGCCGGGTTAGTCACTATCTGGACATACGAGGCTGGACATGAGTGTGTCTAGTTTATGAAACTGGGAATTAGGATCACTTATTATTTCGTCATCTGGACATACAAATTTGGTATTTGTGTTGTTATGTTGGTGTGCAATAAAGATTATCTTATCTAATCTTAAATTAGCTAATATTCTAAGATTGATTAACAAGTATCGAAACCCGAGATCGTCAAACTGCTATCAGTTTCTAATTGCAACCGTAGCAGCACGTGGAAAACAATACAATGTTGCCGGCCCGCTGTCATACCCTACATTATTATATACGACCTCTGATCGAAACATTCAAATGTTTTTCTGTATATTATTAGTAGAATAACAGTTATATAAATGCTGTTTATTTGAGGTTAAAGTAGTCGCTGTTGCATGAAATCGTTAAAAATATTATCTTATTTTTGGCAACAATATATGGTTACCGCTGTGATTTCGACCACTGCGACTATAATAATATTATTAATATAGACGTCAGCGTAATCTATTTCCGCATTTAATATGTATTATAGTAACTACTTGTCGTGTGGTTTCCGGCTTAAAATAGACCACCCTATGCCTTCATGATGACAACCTCCGTAGAGTAGCGGTATTTGGCTCGCTTTATATCTCGGAGGTCGTGGGTCCGATCCCCACGCCGGACAGGAAATCTTTGTGTAAATTCTAAGATTTCTTTGGGACTACCCACCGTGCCTCATCATTATAACAACATCAATAATAATCGAATAGCAAGGAACGGGCGGCAGCGTTTCCTTGTGTGGTACAACATAATTATTATTGTGTTCATCAACCCGCCTGCCAAGCGTGGTGACTATGGCAAATACCCTCCCTCGGGAGGAGGCCCATGTTTAGCAGTGGACGTTATACCGGTTGATGAAGATGATGATTCCTTCATATGACATAAGAAGCAATTTAAGGACATAAAGCTGTTAGATGGGCAGCATCATCTATCAGTTCAAAGATACTCCCATCTTAATGATATCACTAATCCACCTGCCAAGCGTGGTGACTTTGGCAAATATCCTCCCTCAGGAGGAGGCCGATGTTCAGTAGAGGACGTCGTACCGGTTGATGACGATGATGATGCTTTCATATGACATAAGAAGCAAGTAAAGGACATACAGCTGTTAGATGGGCAGCATCATCTATCAGCTCAAATATACTCCCATCTTAATGCTATCACTAATCCACCTGCCAAGCGTGGTGATTATGACAATATCCCTCAACGACCATGGCTTGTTAAGGTTTGTGTCGAATATTCCTAATTGGTCTGAGTTAAGAAAATAATATTTCAGTTATTTCAGATAGAGTAATTAAGGAATCCATAGCAATTTGTTTACGAGGCGATTCTAATTAATTTCTTCCACTTGGTAGAATGTACTCGTAGCTTTCATAGGCTTAGGATTAAAGCAATGTCATTCAGTAATTGATTTGAAGATAGTCATCAATGCCTGCAGTCAGTTTAGTTTATACCCGACTGTGTGCTATTTTAGTCTCTTCAAATCACCTCGGAAGCAATTCTCTATAAGCCAGTGACCTATACCTATAAGCTAGCCACCTAGGTGATAAAGAGCGACATCTATATTAATATATGAAGCTGAAGAGTTTGTTTGTTTGGTTGAACGCGCTAATCTCGAGAATGACTGGTCCGATTTGAAAAAAACAGTGTTAGATAGCCCATTTACCGAGGAAGGCTATATTTAATTATGAAGTTTCTACGGGAACGGGAGTTACGCGGGTGAAACCGCGAGAGGAAAGCATGTACTTTTATATTTTTTATTTTTATTTTTTATTTTAAGAAAGACAACTCCCGTACTTTGGATATAAATCCCTGTGTCGCGGGGGAATTTACAAACAATTATTTCACGGACACACAGAACACCCAGACTCAGAACAACTATTTGTGGTTCACACAAATAATTGTCCCGGGTGTGAATCTAACCCAGAACACCAGGTCTCAGAGGCAACTATCGTAACCCAGTGGTTACGATAGCCACCATATTATCCAAGTAATCTTTAATCTTCAACATATACCTGGTGAACACCTTCAAATGGAAGATAGTGAAAATGGTTTCATTTTCAAACGTTTCACTATTGGTCTTATCTTTAGGCAATAATAATGAAACGAACGTTAAAGCCACGACTCGAAAAAGTAACAATTAAAAAATAAACATTAATAACATCGCGTGTTTGCTTCGAAAACAGCGGAGTCATTGTGGTATTAAAAATTCCAACGTAATAATTAACAATTGTAGGTTTAGGATTCGTAGTTGATAGTTTCATACTCGGTAATCATACGATTGTTTTAGAACGTAATTAGAAGGTACGTTTTGTACACCCATGAGGAGTAGGGACGCCTCTACACTCCGTGTCCCTATAATGCATTTGCAATTGCATTGCGGGAAAATGGGCCACTGTAAGTGTGGCCCAGAAGATCCCTCGGTGCCATATTGGCTGCGGGTGCCGTTGGGGGGTCGGATTGCTTATCCGTGCCGGGCCCCCGCCAACGGCGGATCGAAGGAGTGTCCGGGGGGTTTTAGTGGTGTAGGGTCCTCTCCTCGTGGTATGAGTTAGCATACCACGCTATGGAGAGGGCGAGTCCCACATATTGCATCGCCAGCGCGCGATTACGCTGCAGCGGCGGTGGGAATGCGTAAATGCATTTCACCAGGAAAAGAAAAAAAAACATGTTCCTAGATTTATCACCCCGTTAAACATAGATAGTATGATTAGTAATAAACACACTAGTGAAGAAATTTGTGTTTTTTTTATTAGCCATAAAATGTTTCCGGCTCCAAATAGACCACCTCATATCTTTTCAAGGCAGTCGTAAGAGGCGACTAAGGGACATACACCTGATGGATGGGTAGCAGCGTCTATCAGCTCAAAGATACTACTATATTACAGCGATCAGTAATCCGCCTGCCAAGCGTGGTTACTACGGCAATACATAGCGACCCTTTTTCTTTGTCCGGGGGGAAATGCTTTTACGCATTCCCAGGATATGTGGGACTCGCCCTCTCCATAGCGTGGACTAAACTCATACCACGAGGAGAGGACCCTACACTACTAAAACCCCCCGGACACTCCTTCGATCCGCCGTTGGCGGGGGCGGGTAAATACATAACAATCTTTGCTTCCCATAGACAGTTAAAGGGGAGTTAAAGGGGAAATATTCAAAAGTAGATGTAAACGGGCTGAAAGTAAAGTAACGTAGGTAATTGATGAAACAAGCGAGAGGTGAGACCGAACTTATTTATACAAAACATTTGTTTTGGTATCATTTTTTTGGGGGGAAGAATATAATTATCCCACAAAAATTTTATCACTAACATAATCACTACACATGATATTATCAACTGTTAAAGGGATGTCATTTCAGAAATACTTTACATAATATGTATCATATTTATGTCGGTATAAGTAGTAAGGTATGTTCTCGCATCCGTCGCATGGGCTACGCCAAGAATAAGAAAGTGTTAATAAAAGTTTGCAAAATAGAATGTGTCTAACATTTTTTATCATAAATGTTAGTCGGAGTGTTCAATTTCCCGTGGGAAAATAAAGTATCAATGTCATTTGCACATTAATTTCTATGATGTCATCAGTAACCTTAGAATATGCGATTGCTGATAGCTACGGAATAGCCGAAGGACCTTGGGTACTTGATATGACGTAGTATTCTCCGTCCTTGGCCTTCAATCTTCAAAGCTGGTAATCCCAGAAGAGCCTACACAATATACATACAGTTTTGAGCTGTTAGTAGCATACTCAGTAGAGGTAGAACTCACCATTACACGAATCGTATTAAATCTGTAATGAGGTCCCAAAACAGCCTTCAAATGTGATGAGCATCTGGAAAGAAAAAAAGAAAAGGTTATTTTATGTTACTAACTAGCCGTAGCCCGCTACAAACTTTGCCACCCCTTTTCGTCTCTTAGGGGATGGATTTTCAAAACCTTTTCTTAGCGCATACCTACGTTAATTAAGGTATATAAAAAAACATGGTAGACCCTAGTGGTGTCAACTTTGCATTCAACGACTTTCTGTTTTTATATCTATAGATAATAACCACAAATAAAAATGTTGCTTTCAATATAAATGACTAGCTGACCCGGCAGACTTCGTACTGCCTCAATCGATACATAAAAGACCTAAACATTTGTATAAAATAAACTGGGCCGTAGAGACTTCGTTTATGCGGTACTCCTACCCTACACTACCCCTACCCTACACTACCCCTACCCTACACTACCCTACACTACCCCTACCCTACACTACCCCTACCCTACACTACCCCTACCCTAAAAAATCTTGGCAAAAAAATTCAAGTTTTTAATTAACAAAATAAAGCTCAAATTGACTCTACATTTTAGTTAGAAAACGTTTGTATGGGAAAAAGAAAAAGGCTGTTTTAAGGGGTTTTCAGGCAATTATTCAAATTTTTATCGCCGTAAAAACCATCCTTGAACTTTCACGAACATTAAAAAAAAAGAATTAGCGAAATCGGTTCAGCTGTTCTCGAGATTTGCGCTTAGCAACACATTCAGCGATTCATTTTTATATTATAGACTAGCTGGCCCGGCAGACTTCGTACTGCCTCAATCGATACATAAAAGACCTAAACATTTGTATAAAATAAACTGGGCCGTAGAGACTTCGTTTATGCGGTACTCCTACCCCTACCCTACACTACCCCTACCCTACACTACCCCTACCCTACCCCTACCCTACACTACCCCTACCCTACACTACCCCTACCCTACAATACCCCTACCCTACACTACCCCTACCCTACACTACCCCTACCCTACACTACCCCTACCCTACACTACCCCTACCCTACACTACCCCTACCCTACACTACCCCTACCCTACACTACCCCTACCCTACACTACCCCTACCCTACACTACCCCTACCCTAAAAAATCTTGGCAAAAAAATTCAAGTTTTTAATTAACAAAATAAAGCTCAAATTGACTCTACATTTTAGTTAGAAAACGTTTGTATGGGAAAAAGAAAAAGGCTGTTTTAAGGGGTTTTCAGGCAATTATTCGATTTTTTCTCGCCGTAAAAACCATCCTTGAACTTCCACGAACATTAAAAAAAAAGAATTGGCCAAATTGGTCCAGGCTTTGTAGAGTTATGCGCTTACCAACACATTTTGCGATTCATTTTTATATTATAGATAATGTCTTTAAACCTCTAACAAACGGGCGAAATTTGGTCAAAACAAACAAAAACAAATTAATATACGTACCGACTAAAACTCAGTGAAATAAGTAGGTGGGTATACTTTTATCGTATGAAATACCTATACTCTTCAGGACTAACAATACAACAAACACTAAATAAATAGGTATTCAAGTGTCTATCCATCATAGTTACAACGAACACAAAACAAAAAATTTGCCCTATAATTCTTAAGGATCGAGCGCGCATAATCGCATTCGGCCTACCTCCGTAGCGTAGCGGTAATTGGCTCGCTTTAAATCTCGGAGGTCGTGGGTTTGATCCCCACACCGGACATGAAATCTTTGTGTAAATTCTAAGATTTCTTTCCGGGTCTGGTTGGTTGAGGGACTACCCTCCGTGCCTCGGAAAGCACGTTAAGCCGTTGGTCCCGATTGTAATAACATCATCTATAATAATCGTATATCAAGGAAGGGGCAGCAGCGTTTCCTTGTGTGTTACAACATAATTCTGCGGTCACCAACTCGCCTGCCAAACGTGGTGACTATGGCAATACCCTCCCTCGGGAGGAGGCCCATGTTCAGCAGTGGACGATATACGTGCTGATGATGATGATGACCTACTAAAACTCAGTGAAATAAGTAGGTGGGTATACTTTTATCGTATGAAATACCTATACTCTTCAGGACTAACAATACAACAAACACTAAATAAATAGGTATTCAAGTATCTATCCATCATAGTTACAACGAACACAAAACAAAAAATTTGCCCTATAATTCTTAAGGATCGAGCGCGCATAATCGCATTAGGCCTACCTAAAACACGCGCTGTTATTTTGCGATAACTTCTAAGTTATTCATTAAAAGTATATAGTGTAGGGGTAAAATAATCTGCATGAAATGCTTAAGAATATTAACTCATTTAAAATGATAAGGATAAATACTGAATCCGTCTGATTAGCTTTACAATTACCGCATTAGAAATTATCATTTTTCTAAGATATAATGGATATAGCAAGTTAACCTTGAAAGATAGACATATGCTATCGCAGACTTTTTTGTAGATCTAAAAGAGAAGAATATTTGCCACCATACATTGTTTTGTTATATCTCATAGGGTTTAGGCAGCGTTTTCGTTGAAAGCTCCCAAATGGCTTAATTTTTTCCGACACCTCTACACATAAACTAAACAAATCATATACGTAAACCTTCCGGAAGAATCGTTCTATCGATTGGTAACATCCGCATGAAAATCGATGTAGTAGTTTTTGAGTTTATCGCGAACAGACAGACAGACAGACGCGGCCGGGGACTTTGTTTATAATATGTAGTGATGTAGTGATACCGGTCGCCCGCGGCTCCATGCGGATGTCGGTTACCGCTGCAAAAAGCCTACCCAGGAAAGACACGGTCAGCAAAATGATTCCCAGGTCAATTCACAGACACCGACATAAACATCGACAACGCAGTCATTATCCGCAGGCTGCACAGATTGTCTTTCTGTGGATGTTAAAGTTGTTAATGATGAAAATATAATTAATGATGTAATTAATAGGCATTTTAGGGATTAGGCATTTTAGGCATTTTCAAAGCTCTTAAAAGAACTGTTGTTTAGCCCTCAGAAGAACTGTTGATTAGCTCTGAGAAGAACTTTTGCGTAGGTGTAGTTTTAAGAACGAAATCTAAAAAAAATCGCACGAAAATTATTAGACTACGCAACGGGCCGTGCAGTAGAAATCGTAATATTTTAATTTCGCCATAACTTCAAAACCAAACGTCCAATTTTAATCATTCAAAGACCAAATATTATCTACATAAACTGTACTTAGTGATGAAATAATTTATTTTGATAAGGATTAATAGCATGAGTAAAATAAACGCGTTTAAATGTAGTCCAAAAAAATTTCAAGATTTCTAAATAAAAAAATGGTCGTTGTGCCTCACTCGACATAGATAGGTATAGTGTGTCGCGGACTTTTTTGTAGATATTCATAAGATCTATAATTAATAAGAACATTTTATGGTTCTATCTTTTATAGTTTAGGCAGCGTACGCAAAATAAGTAACTTTTCTGGTTGATTTTTTACACCTTGTGTCAGAAAAACCCAAATATCTTACGGAACCCTATTTTTTTCCAAAATAAAATTTAGCCTATGTTACTCGTGGATAATGTAGCTTTCGAATGGTGAAAGAATTTATTAAATCGGCCCAGTACTTTTTGAGCCTATTCATTACAAACATACAAAAATAGGTACAAATCTTTCCTCTTTATAATATTAGTGTAGATGTAGATAAAAATTTGGATTTTACATAATCGCATATTTTGCCTGAGTGCTTTATTGCCACGGCAATCTATGTAAGATTGCCGTGGCAATAAAGCACTCAGGCTACCACATAAACATAGATGACCTTGGTCGTGGTATGTTCGTACTATAGTAAATTAACTATAAATTAACTTAAATTTGAATACGAGCAATCATATAATGTAACATGTAATTATAATTATTGTTCCCTATAAAATTTTCTCTGATTTTAGAACATAACATATCATAGTCAAACCCAGCACGACGCGACGGTAGAATTTATTGCCTTGCTAGCTATCTGTGGATATACATAGAACGAGATTTTTACAATCCAGGCCAATCTCGTGTTTAGGTGAATAAAAAAAAAGAATTACGATTGGGAATGATTAATGTGAATTAAATATGATATTGGAAGGTGTTGGCGTGTGTGTCACCCACAGAAGAGAGACGAGGTGTCAACCGTGCCTAGGGTACGTTAAGCTATCGGTACGGCCGACACGACCGGTGAGAGATCAGATCGGTGTGATCGGTGTCGGTAGAATAGTCCCACTGGAGTTTGAGAGTAAAGGAATAGAGAGTGTAGATGTGTTTGCGCACACTCGTGCACGACATATTATATTATGTCATGTAACGCTAATCATATATGACATATTATAATATGTCAAACGCTCTTAGACAACTTGGCCGAAATCCATCGGTAGGACTATATAGTGCATAATTATATAAGTTATTTATTGTGTAACTAGAATCCGCGCGCGGTTTCACACACGTAAATCCCTTTCCTGTAAGAACTTCATAATAAAATAAAACCCATAAGCCTTCCTCGTTAAATAGGCTATCTAACACAGAAATATTTTTTCTAATTGTACCAGTAGTTACTGAGCTACGCGCGTTTAAGCAAACGAACTCTTCAGCTTTATATTAGTACTAGCGACCCGCCCTGGCTCCGCACGGGTAGAACGCTGATGTATTATACATATAAACCTTCCTCTTGAATCCCTCTATATAATAAAAAAAAACCGCATCAAAATCCGCTGCGTAGTTTTAAAGATTTAAGCATACATAGGGATATAGGGACAGAGAAAGCGACTTGGTTTTATACTATGTAGTGATATATATTCCGTTACGGTATTAAGGAATACTGCTCAAATACAAACCACCGTATAAGAAAACTAATGCTTTCTAAGCATTTTAGTTTTCTTATACCTTCAGAACAAAAGCCCTATCAAGTAACGTTGCCTTCAAAGTCTCGTTGTATAATACATATTTGTTGATTTACATTAACTCGTACAAGAGTGGTGTTGCCCACCCTTCGGCTGTTAATTTTCCTACTATTATTTTAGGACTTCCAACCTTGAATGTTTATATGAATGTTGGTATATGGTGGTATGTTTTCATGTACTCAGACTTTGAAGGACTATAATAACAATTTATTATTAATGAAACTTTATATTTACGGCTATGGACATAAGTATAAATACAAGATACTGTAGCTAAGGTTTAGTTAGTTAGTAACAGATAAGGATCAAATATGTTAATAACTGGTCGTCAAGTGGTTCTTACATTAACCTTAGTTTTCTTTGGGTTATAAATTACAACTTCATCGTAATTTAAAGTATGTACATGCCAAACTATATACTATATAAGTTGGTACACTTTTCGATAAAGAATAAACATTCAACAATTGTAATTTTGACTACTATTCAAATATCATATACAGGTAATGCGATTTATTGTGAAAAAAAGTCAAGAAATTCGGGTGGCAGCTTTTGCGCCATCTTGTATTATAAAACACTTAAGCCGTTATTCCAAAACTACTATATCAGAATACATTTCAACAGAGTAAACTTTCTGTTTGATTCTATATATTGCTGCTTCAGTTTTATAGTGTCACAAAACCTCTCGGGCAATAACTTTGCGTTTTACTCCTATGATGTTACAGATCATTTCATTTCATTCATTCATTTAGAAAAACAGCTCCCGCACCTGGGAAATAAATCCCTGTGTCGCGGGGGACTTTACAAACATTCATTTCACGGACACAAAGAACACCCAGACTCAGAACAACTATTTGTGATTCACACAAATAATTGTCCCGGGTGGGAATCGATCCACTGAGCCACCGGTGCAGTCAATTTGCTTTGAATGATAACTTTATTTTGTGTCACTATCAAATCAAAGTCTAGTTTAATTGATATATACTTAGAAGTATAAAACAAATTCTATATTTAGTCACCAACATATTTTTTATGGAAATGGGGCGTCAAATCGTTTCCATTTAATTAATTCTTAATGCGGCTTGATGGAGTAGCTGTTACATAACTCAGTTACATCAATTAATCACGTAATGTGATGACGCCGCGACGGTGTATTTATATCAATCAGAAGTCTATATATTCTATGCTTAGTGTAGTGATATAAATATACATTCTATATGTGGTGGTGGCATTTTTTATTATTTAATAGATACTCCCCACGGTTTTACTCACGTTACTGCTTCAGTGGGTCGGAGAGTAATAGTTTGTAGCCTTTATGTTAATCTAACTTATAGACTATCCGCGTGCAAACTTTCAGCCAAATTCGTTCAGTACTTTTTAAGTGAAAGAGTAACATCCATCCATCCACACATACAAACTTTCGAGTTTATACTGTTATATTGTAAGGTAAGAGAAATACAAATAGGTACAACAGTAAAATACGATTCACAGAATATATATAATATTATTATATTCTTGACAAATTATTTGAGATCGTTTCCATGGAGACTTTCTTAAAGTATATAGGATCTGATTTCTTGATTTATAATGCTGTCTGCAATAAATTACATGCTCCAGGGATCGCTCACAACTTTTACGGTAGGTATCAAGTAGTGGTAGTAATATGGAAGGAACGTAATAGGCTAAATCAAAGCAATTTGAACTTTATTTTCTGGACGGACATATGCTTTCTGCTTCTGCACATATTTAACTTATGCTATTATATTATTATTTTTTATATCTCAAGAAAAATTAAGGTCAACCCAAAAACCTAAAATGTTAAAGACATAACTACGTATCGACTCAAAATCACTCTTCAATCATTTTTTTATTAATATTAACATTATTTTATAATTTGTTCAAAGGAGCCATTGGAGATGCCTGGTCCACCGCCAGCCTATGAGTCCGTTGTGGATGATCCCGCGAGGCATAAGGACTGTCACCGTTTACAAGTAAGGGTACAAAATGACATTATATTTCACAAATGGGTGCGCACTCAGATGCCTCTCTATTCCTTTACTCAGATCAGGCGCAGGCGCAGCTTAACGTGCTCTCCGAGACACAGATGAAACACCACTAACTTTCTGAATTTGGCATTTTCTCCATAGAAAATTTCTAGTAACACATTATTTTGCCCGACCTGAGAATGAAACACGAGACCACGCTAGTTACTCGAACATATCACCGCTAGACCAACCCTCTTTGGTAAAGCGTAAAGTGGTAAACCTGTAAAATTGTTAATTCTATATGTGATATTTAAAATGGGTACATAATTTACTAGGCGGATTTTCTGTGGGATAATCTATGAATTCGTAATTGTATTTGTGGTTATACCCGTTAGATATAATGCGAATGTGATCTGTATTGAACGTTGATTTTGGTCAAATATTCGGTTTCAGTATGTGTATTGAAAATATTTAATTAATTATCACAAAACGTTGGATAATTTAGCATTTGGCATGAATATATTGTTTCGGAATTGCCTGAGGCAGGTTTGGACTCCTACACCTTGTTATTGTGTGCACAACACCAGGTGAACGATGTGTGAAACTTAGTGCCTATAGTGATTTTTGCTATTTATATATAAGCAAAACTTACATACGGGATGAAATTTGGTACAGATAATTTTTTACCGGGTTTTTATCTACGGTCACTTTTGCGCGCCCTGTATGCTGAACAGAAAACGCGGGCATAACCGCAGCGAGTATTAAATGCTCTTTTACATTCCACAATAGCCGGATTTGCATTCAACTTATACCCGGCTCAAACGTCAATCAAATCAATAATTACTATAGTGCATTGATGTTAACTTAATTTCGTTGACAAATAAAAATTATCATCATACAGTTAATTGCCGTTTACTGCTGAACATAGGCCTCCCTCAGCGATTTCCAGCGGGAACGATCGTTAGCGGCATGTATCCACTGGCTCCATGCGATCTTTTTGAGGTCGTCGGTGTATCGTGCAGGCGGTCGTCCTACACTGTGCTTGCCAGTTCGTGGTATCCATTCAAGAACCTCTGCCCTATCGGCCGTCAGTTCTTGGGACTATATGCCCTAAATACAAATTACAGATTTTTTATTTTTGTGTGAAAAGCTCTCAGTAAGTCCAAAATGTCATTTATTATTACAAAAATATTAATCATAGATTAACTCATGCTCTCAGAAACTTAATTGACAATTAACTAATGTACTGACAGCAAAGTATTAGTGACCACATTAAGTGCCATTTTCACTGTTATATTTCTTTGATGTTTGATCTATGTGGAGCATAACAAGATATAGAATTTCACCAGTTATTTTCTTCTTAGTTGGCAATATCAAAATATTTTTGTTGTATCTATTTATGTGTTAGCAAGCGAATAGATTGAGTTACTGTGACCTATATTGGTAGAACCGGAGCAATCAAATAACTTTTCGTTGATGTGTTGCCATCTTGGCACTATAAATTGTCTTCATTCAACTCGGTGTAGGATAAATTTAGAATTTGATATACTTAGATACTGACTGTGGAGTTAATTGATGAACTCTACTCTCGGGTTCAATTTAAGCATATTGTGTAACTTTTTATTCTATTTAAATATAATTCTATATTTAATAGAATAAAAAGTAAAAAACAGAGATGAAGAGTTGACTATAGATTTAATTTTATCAAATGGCAGAATGCTCTCACAGAAGACATTAATTCTTTGAGCATAGCAATATTTGTTTTGGCTTAGGTTAGTGGAATATCGTCTATGTTTTAGGGAGACTTAAGATTTGGGTGTTGTTGATCGCGAGAAAAGGTACCTATATTAAATTCAGGTCTGAAATCTAAATGTAACCACTCGGTTGCCGATGCTAACAATTTCCCAAGACCTGCATATTTTAGCAGTCTGCTAAATGGGGACGATTATTTCTAAAAATGGTCTAAATCTAAAAAGTGCATGCATCGATGTCGTCTCGACGAGTTGTTATATAGGTATAAATAATATAAATGCTTTACATTACTTTTAAACATTGTACAATGACTTCACCATTATAATGACAGGTGCATCACACGTGATGTAAAACACTGATGCTTTCTTAATCTAGGTTAATGACCTATCATCTCGAGCCTTGACGCGTAATGAACGTAACATTCTACTCACTTAGAATGATAATTAACAAATCATGAAAGAAAATCTAAAATATCTTCAATCTTTTAGATTGTTGCGTAATTTCTGTGGTATTTATTAGATATATTTTTAATATTGGTAAAGAAGGAGTATAAGATGATAATGTTCGTGCACTAACCACACATAATTCATTATTATATTACAGCGTTATTTTCCATTGTCCAACGGTATGAGAGCAACCGCCAATCAGATTATTATATTTTCTCTTTTCCAGTTTCAATACCCAAACCAAAACAATATTAAAAGTTGTGTAATTAAAACACATTTCCATTTTCAGGAGGTGGTGACGGAACCATGTCCACGATGCAGCGCGGAAGCCCGGTGCGATAGCGGCCTGCCATCATACGAAGCCGCTGTCTTACTGAAAGATACTAAATTATAATGTCTTTGGCTACATGTCGCCCTGGTACCTACGTAGCCGTAGTAGATGTATTGTATGATGTAAATTTGTTTCAAGTGCCATGGATTGATTTTATCAATTAAATCGATCTCAAGTACATTTCAGTTTATAATATGCAGGCCTTTATTTTGGAAGAATGATGTGTCTTAACTTATTCCTTTAAAAAGTTTAACTGGTAGCTCAGTTCAGTTCACCACAATTACTTAATGTCACAGTTTTGCCTATCAATTACATAATTTTCTAATTCGTATTTATCTTTATCTATATGTACCGAAAACTATACCACGTCAACGTATCAGTCAACCGAATTCTTATTCTTTATATGAATATTTAAAATAATATTTCTGCGGTTGAGACGAAAGGAAACGTTTACGGCAATGTCATTGATGTTTAACTTTTTAATTAAAATGCATACTTCGATATAAGTCGATACGATTACAGTAACTACTTTTTTAATTGCAAACATTACTTTTTTGCACATTTCTGAAAAAAAAGTACTAAAGATCAAATCGAAGAATCATAGTATATTGGTTAGCAGATGGATGGCAATTATTTAAAGCGTTAGAATTATTTAACAAAAAAAACCGTACACCAATAAAATAAATATAATTCTATTTATTTTATTGGTGTACGGTTTTTTTTATATAAACTTATTGATTTTTGTATCTATATCGCATAATATGTTTTATCATCCACATTAGCCCTTAATTTATCAAGGAATGCTTACGTATACATGACAAACAATTTAAACAAGTTATCACCATGTAAATTATTGAAAGTGATTATATTTTAGGCCTACATTTGAGAATTGGCGTTAAGCAGAAAAAAAACTCTTAAGGTGTTTTGATGTGACTGTAAGATGGTTTGATGACAGTTTGTGTTTTAGTAGGGTTGCTTATATTTCGTGAAAAGCTTTATTAGAAAGCTGAAGTCTCACTTACTGGCGCTTTGTCAATTTTTGAAAATATCACTTGCTTTGGTTGATACAAAGAACGGTTGATAGATGATCAGGGTTAGGGTTGCCATCCGTCCTGATTTCTCCGGATTTGTCCTAGTTTAGAGGGAGTCCGGGGAGCGTCCGGGCCGGCCATTTTTAGTCTGGGTTAAAAAAAATTAAGTCTTAGGCCACCCGCAGTGCACGCACTGTGCCCGAGCCCTTATGTTTAAAAAAACCTTTTGACATGTCCGGGTTCCGGACTCTAAAATCCGGGGTATTCACGCGTCTTGTCCTGGTTGCTAAATTTTGGAGATGGCAACCCTAATCAGGTTTCTTAGCAGTATATCATCATAATTATTTTTTTTGAATTTTCAGTTTGCAAGCTGCTGCGTTCTGTTCCTCAGAAGAGCATATTTTTATGTTACTTGAGTTAATTCTTGAGTAAATTGGTCAAATTGCTATCCTTGAATCAGACGACATAATATAATACAAAAAATATTCAGACTTCAAATTTACGCTTCGCTAGCGTGATTTTGAAGTATGAATATTTTTCTGTCTATAAATTCAAACCCATAAATCAGGACAAGCTTTGCATACCATGAAACTAGGTAAAGCTTGTCCTTTTTCGTACCACTACCGTCCCGAACACTTTCATCATAAGTAAGATACAACATTCGTCGCATCTTTATACAATTGAGGTTCAAATAGTAGTCAAAAAAAATAAAACGACAGACTTATGGTAGCCCTAACCCTGTGCGATGAAAGGTTCTTTGGCTCAAAGAACTGCGTCACAGTTCACTTGCTTTGTAAAGCTACTTCGCGCTGTCATGGCTGATCCTTCTTTGTCATACTGACGACCATTCATCTAAATGTGTATTTTCCCTTGGAAAAAAGTTAAAACGCGCGTGATTTGCCTACTAATCTTTATTTGAAAAATGAATTGTAAATAGCGGTATATTTACGAGGTATCTATAAAGGGATGGTTGAGTTTATGGGAACTTGGCGGTTAGGACATACCTACTAAGGTCTTACGAAGTGGATATGTTTCTATATATATATAGGTTGAAAGGAATAGTTAAATATTTAAAAAAAAATACCTTACTTACTTGACTTACGGTACACACCTTATAAATACTTATTAAATATAAATCGTATGTATGCATACATCAAAAATTTTATAGCCAGTAGTAAACTGTAATGTTAAACGCCCGTTCTACTGATAAGTATGTGTTATTAACTTTTCATTATTTTGAAATAGCAAAATATGAATGTAGTTTTATATTAAGGTCAGTTATCGCAAATATACTTATAATGTTATGTGGAACTAGTATTATTATGAGTATAGTTGCTGAAAAATGAACTTAAATTTTATTTTTTAAATTTCCATCAAAGTGCTTGGAACTTCACAAATTGAAGGTAAATGTATGTTTAAAAATAAAACTATTTGTAGTACGTATGAGTGTAACTAACTATACATACACATATAGGCAATATAATGTTCATACGAAATCTTATGAATAGAATAAGGTAATAAACTAATAAGTAGGTATAGGCTATTAATTTGTTTACTATTATTATTAATTTTTTCTTGTTTTACACACTTTTTCTACTTGCACACATACTTAATTCGATCAAGAATATTTAGTTTACACAATATAAATCACAAATTTGTAGCAAATAACCAGGAAAATGGAAATATGTATGTTTTAGATTGTCGATGTTATCTTTTAAAATAATAATTAAAGACGGGAGATGTGACGTATATACCTACATATATTAATATGTATAAAATATCTGTATGTAAAAATCAAAAAGTACCTTTTTAGTTGAATCGACTGACTTGATAATTTAACAGATGTATCTTTGGATATGCGTGTAATGAAACATAATAAAAGCATTTTATACAATCATCAAGCGCTTAATAGTTTTTTTTTATCCATAAAAATTTACATATTTAATAAGCTAATAACATCCGCCCAGTTTGTACGTTTCGTACATGTTTTCGAAAACAACATTTTATCTGCTAATACCTATATGGCATCAAAAATTATTATCAACATTCTTAATGCAAACCATTACATTAAAGAAGACAGAGGCTTCTGAATATTTGCGATCATGGACTAATTTAATTTCAGTTAGGTACTTTAAATTAAAACTTACTTAAAAAAAAACTAACTATTCTAAATCTAAATTACTTGGAAAGGTTTCCAGAACACTGGCTGCATTGCGTCGTTGAATAGCAACGCTTATCTGTTGAGCAAAGTAAATATCAGCCTACCAACACGCAGAACGTGCCGCAGTCAAGAGTGCCACTGCGAGGTTTTTATAAATTAATTTGGCTACCGGTCTCCATGGTCTTAATATTTCGACGCCAAAAGGCACAAACACATAGCCTCTGGAGATTCTTCGCCGATTTAGCCAGAGAATTTTTAATTTTAATAAGTTGCTTTTAGTTATATGTATAATGTATATAAATTTTCAGTTTCCGCAAGTAGTCGTTTCGGTAGGTACATTTATCATGATTTTATAAATGTTACGCTTCATTTAAGCAGTAGATTTATTTTTAATTGTTTAATTGTAATGTATAATTATGTACTTACGTAGCAATTAATTAATATTGTAATATTAATATGACATAGTAGTAACAGCGCTGTGATAGTGTAATGATATAAATAAGTAGTTATAATATTTATGGCTTCAAGTAAACGCTATTTGTTAATGCAACATCTCATTAAATGTATATTATTATGTATACTGTTAAGTTAAAAATAAATTTGACCATTTACTCGTGGCTATCAGGCAAAACAATGCAATAAGTTCATCCCGAATATAATATGCTTCATTTAATATTGGGTCCACGGTTCAAAAACAGTAGTGGATTGTCACGCCCAATGGTCTCGTGAAAATGGTTCAAAACATTAACATTTTTACTTAAGTATTAGTTGACGGGATTAGCAAATGACGAATTTAATAAAACAAATTCATGAATATAATCAAAATCTTTTATTATTTTCACCTTACACAAAATTTGGTCACAAGTGAATACTTAGACAATGTGAATGAACAACAGTCCGGAGTCCGGAGAAAACCTACAAACATTGTAATCATAAATGTATTAGTTTGTTTGTTCGATTTCATGTTGAAACAGTATGGAGTAATGTCGATATTCAGAAGGCTGAAGTAACATTAGTCCTCATTTAATATTATGATGTACCGTACCATGTTCATTATGACCGCTAACCGATTAAAACTGTCGATACTATCAGGCCCATCTGGTTCACTGGGTACTGTCTACAAGGGCCCAAGGCCCCGAAATCGCCAGAGGCCTCGGCCGGCCCTAAAAGACATTCTTGGTACCCGTCGTCGAATTTTTTATATTATTCGTAACAATTTAATGACAATATAATTGATTTACAATGAGATTTTCGAACACAAAGATACTTTAATCACGACAAGGCAAGGAGTGTGGTAAAGAACTAAAATAATATTGGCATGAATTGTAACCAATGCACTGTGCATTCGTGCATCGTGTGTCTATGGTTTAATTAATAAATATAATTCATATTTCCAGTAATAACTGTAATAAGATTAAATATTTAACTTACAAATATTTAAATTCTCACCTTGACGGTCTGTGTCAACCAAAAACTGGCTATCCGTGTCATCATGATAAACTGTTTTCTGTATAAGAATGAATATTGGCAAAGTTTTGGATACTCCTTGATTCTGTTGACTTGATATCATCAGAGTTATAATTCTGATGATGCAGTTATAGGTGACATGTAACCGTAAGCTGCACAAAATAAATTTCGAATAAACATCCTTTCGCCTTGCAAAATAATTACAAAAGTCGGTGTAACGTTTTTTTTTATAATATTGAAATGTAACTTTATATATTATATACTACCAACATTAAATCATTTCGTTCAACGACCTAAAACTTAAAGGCCTATTCTAAAGCAAGTTCAATGTATTTATATTCATTTATTGCATATGAATATTCAGTATTATCTTTGATATGATGATTAAGTTATAATTTTATGAATAAAACTGTGTCTGAATCAAATGTGTTTATTATGACATGTTATTTATATTTATATCCAATGAATAAATAATAACGACCCTAAGCCACGACCCCGAGAAGCAAGATTATAGAAAGAGATGTAGATATATATTATTTTAATTAGGGATTATAACAGCGTTGGTATTATTCCTTGTAAAGGATGCGGTAGATCATTAAGGGAACATTATTCTATGTTTCACGGGAGCAGAGTATCCAGTTCAACTCAGACCATACTATGAAACGCAGCTATTTGTATTTTTCTTATCCATCCTTGAGTGCAATGAAGCGGAATATCCTATAGCATTTAGCATTGCATTCCTCGATGGTATTTAGTTACTCATGCATGGCTGGGCAATTAATCTGATTAGATGTAATCGTTAAGCTATAAAGTATATTGTCGTATTACACATAATTATTTAGTCTTGCATTTACAGAAAAAACCGCCGCGGCGCCGGCACTATTGGATTATAATTTCGAAAGTTTATGGATTATTCTACTTAGGTAAGACATAATGTGAAAGTTTAACCCTTCCAACTGATAAAAATCTTAAAGTTTTCAATCCTTATCTGGTTGAAACCTTACTATGCCCTCGTAGACCCGAAGAGAAGAAGTAGAGCGAAAACTTCCCGAAAAAATCGTGCGTAGTTAGTAGTTTTTAAATCATTTATTAAGGTTGGAGCTCTGCTCGCCTTTATGCACGCTGAAGTAGCAAGCAATCGCATGTCACGTTACGTTTAGATACCCGTGTTAGATACCTTTTGAAAAACGCAGATAAAACCACAGGAAATTGCTATAATTAATATAAAAATAAATAATGAATACAGATTTTCACATGGCGCAATACCTTATATTGCTATTGGCACAATATTGAATGGGTTGCGTTTAATTTACTAATGTGGTTTACTCATTTTGCTCTTGCATATGCGGTTGTTCAGAAACAAATATAGTATTTTGATTTATATCAGGGATATATTTATAGATCTCAATGTTTAATGAGTAAGTTAAAAACAGTAGTGTTCTGTATTTAAACAAATCTACTGAATTTTGCAACAGTTTTTTAGCTATCACGACTTACTAATCTATAGCAATCGGATACCAGGTAACGGGCAGCAGAGCTCATGAGTTGGAGATAAGTCTGGGCTTACAAAAGTATAAACTAAGCATCATGCCAACTAGGGTGTTCCTATGCGAGGATGTGGAGGGATTGAGAAATGATGATTTGGAGTTTTTTATGCCACTCCCTTAAAAAAAATAATGAAATTTAATAGTTCATTATTTTCGAAGCAACGAAGAAAGGTTACTATATATTAAGAGTAAGAAACGTTTATTAAAAATCTTTCACCAGTAAGTACGTATATAGCATGCTTATATACATTTTAATGACAGGCTATATATTTTTTTTAAGCTTACTAACAGAGTTTTGTCCCCCCCCCCCCCTCCCGCTAAACTAAAATGCTTGAGTTAGTAGTGGGTTCACGTCGGTTGTGCAATGGGTGGAGATCGAACCGGCGACCACAATATCACAGGTCCGACGTCCAAGCCATTGGGCTACGGCCGCTAAAAAACATCAGGAACGGGCTAATTCTCATATGAAGTAGAGTTACCCGAGTTGAATCGCGTGTCTCGGTTAGCAGATTATATTCTTATTTATTTTGCTAATAAACACTTATAATACTTATACCTACAATACTGAATATGTAGATACTTGTATTAACAGTTATTCCATTATACACACATCTAACATGACAAGTAAATATTTTAAACCGCTATTTCAACTTGTAAATTTTATGTAAATATTGAACATGTATTGGCGGAATGACGGACGGGACGTATTTCAATGTTTCCGCCCATATCCTTCGAATCGGATAATAAAATCGCCTATGTGTATACTGAATATAAAACGTTTGATTCAGTGCGTTTCGAGTAGTAGAAATGGATTGGTATTTTATGAGCTGGTTTGTTGGTGAGTCTACTCATTGGTGGCACGAGAGCTGTTGGTAAATAGGAATATCATAGGTTTATCAGAGGTATTTTTAGAATTACATTGGTTTTGAATAGTGCTCAAAAATCTCTATGGGCCCATAGAGATCAAAATATGCTGGTCACTATGTGATCACTGCCTGGATAAGTATTAAGGAACATTTTCTTCTATTATCAAGCCAGATTTTTTTATTTACTTATCCCACCCATATTTCCCACCAATGGACGTCCTGTAAACCGGCAATCCTTAACTTTTATACTTAATTTAGAGCTGATGACCGAGCGTGGCTACAGGCTACACTCCCACACACACTTGAAAGGGCAATGAGCATTAAGGCCCCATCAGAAGTCCTACGAAAAAAGTTAAACTAACTTGGGACCCGCAACGAATTTAATCAGAAAGAGATAAAGGCAGTCATAAATGCGAGTAGGGATCTGCAACCCGCTAGAGGGCGCCCCCTATGGGATTAGAACTCAACTCAAGGTGGTGGAAAAACACAATAGTAAAATGTATACTTACACAAACTAATATCAGTTCATGTAAACTTATTAGTAATATATATTTTTTGTCAACATAAAATCATATCTAATTGTTAATATACTAAGTAAATAAAACGAAGAAGATTTCTGTACAGCTTATCTGTGTTAAACTATGACATAGCTCTCTATATATACTGTCCCGTCTTAAAACATTCTGATTGTCAGATCTTTAGGTTAAGTAGCAACTCAAATATTGTCTTTAAGATCTTTTGACCTTTTCCGTTTTACTTGCACAAGCTGTAAGGAGAAAATAGAATTAACGTTCATCTTCATAAAATATTTTAAAAATAAATATAACATTATAGCCTTAACAAATATTTTTGTACCTTATACTGATAATTCTTTCAAATTCTTTTAGGGATTTAATAAATAAATATTATGTAGGTGTATGGTAAGATAGAACCGACAAGAACTTGCTTGTACTATTTATCTTCTTATCATCGCATTATGATTTCTCATTGACTCTGACCTTAATGTCATGATTGCATTTTAATCGGTTATTACCTATATGATCATACGTTGCATCTAGGGTTGCCTATATATTTTATATTATAGTTCAGCTATACTGTTGAAATATAATTAGTTGTTATTCTTTATACTGTTAAACAAAAATAAATTATACAAAATACTGTTTTGAGCGTTAATATGCTTAACACTAAAAGTATTGTACCGAGACGCTGACCCAATTTTTAAAATGTTTTATATCAAATATTCAAGTCATGAAGTCAATTTTTTAAAATACTATTATATATTCTTCTCAGACCTAAATAGGTATACATTTTTCTTGTAAAAACTAGTTGGCAACCCTAATCGCATCTTATCTGACCCCAATTACGTCACTACAAGGTGATAATAATATTAACTCAGATTTTACCGTATATGTTAAGATCAACATATAGGGTAAAATCTCCGGGTGTAGGAATGGAAGTAGATAGATCTACTCTCTATCTCTATCTAGGTGATATTATTCTATCTACTTCCATTCCTACACCCGGGCCCCGAGAATACTATCGTAATGGCGTATCCATTAACTGTCAATGACAGTTCAATGGTCGGTTTATTTACCATTTGGTAATCTACTAATCCAAATGACGTCATAATGGTGACACTATGACGCCATGATGACATTAGCGTAGTTGAATATAATACATTTATAAGTTTTGAAATCGCCTAAATAAACATTACAATCGCCCTAACCATCTCCCCTGCTACTTCTGTTGACGGCTTTTTTCTGCGGTAGCAACACCTACTGCAATTCCAGCGCCGACACCATAGTGAGATTAGTAGCTTACCGTTTTTGGCATAATGATATCATGATGGCACTACGGTGGTGGTGGTGGCTACCCTGCTCATTGGACGGCCCAGCGTGTCAGTCGTTGGCAGCGGTAAGCCAAGGCCCATTGATTACCGCCCTAGGCTCGGTCTCGGGAAGAACCAGGGCACTGCTCCCCTTGAGACCGACCCGTGAGGTGGAGTGCGCTATGGGTATTAAATAATGAGATAATTTGGCGATTGGTCTAGGAGAGTCCACGAAGATGCCGCGGGCGCCGCCAGAGGTTGCTAGACCCCTCGTGCTAAGCTAACATTCTTGTGTTACGAGTGGGTTCACGTCGGTAGTGCAATGGGTGGGGATCGAGCCGGCGACCCGAGCCATTGGGTTACGGTCGCTAAAGCCACTACAGTGTACGCACCAGCGAACAAAAACATTTTTAACACGAATATCGAACACTTTGTTCGCACGTGCGTTACACTAACGAATATTAAACAAAACACGTGGGCAAAAATGTACGTGCCCACACGGCTTAACAAATAAATTTAATCTTACAAAAATGTAAAACTCTTAAAGTAAACGGCTCATATGCCTATATGCATGGTATAGGTACTAGGAGTGCATACTACACTAGGAGATCTAAAGACAGCGGTGGAGTGTAGTTCGGATGTTCTACATTGTAGGCGAGCCATCGACTCGCTGGAGAGGGTTCGAGAGGGATCGCGATTCTCTCCACGATTCAACGTTAGCACCGTCACTTAGCTCTGAAGTAGGTATGTGATCGAAGCCTTTAGAAATTAGATAGCGGAAATGAACGGTTCGAGGTCATAGGTTTAGTTTAGAATCAAGATTTTGAGAAAACCTACTTCAATTAGGTTTTACCTATCATATACCTGATCTGTCTCATGAAAAATGCGTTTAATTTTTTAAATTTAAACTACATTTACGAGTAATAGATCTGTTAGTGTATTTTTAGACTAAACAAGCTGACTGACACAATAATATAAAGTAAAATAAAAATAGAACCTTTCATAGTGATTTTTAGTAAGATACAAACATACATCTATTTTTTATGTTTATGTAAATCTTTGTTTAATAATAATAGAAAGAAAATATTTTTGTTTATAATTAATTATCTGAGTGTAGGACTGTGATGTGAGTTTTGTGTTAGAAAGTAAATTCTGGCGCGACACAGGATTTGATTAGGTACTCCATTAGGTACATAAGTTATCTTAAAAAAGCAATTCATAATTACACAGTCGCTGTTATTTGTTAACTTACAAAAACAATTACAAAGATCATTTCTCACGCAATAACAACACTAGCAGTAGACAAGCTATTTTGTATTCGCAGTGAACAGACCAATGGTCTATTTAACCGGAATCGGAACGTGCGTAACTTTCGCAATAGCTTTATTTTCAGATGCTTTTAAAATGTTTTTGTCAGGAAGCTAAAATGGGTCATCTAGTTATTATAGCATTGGTGAAATTTATTATATGATTCCTTTAGTTTATTATATCGTTGATAGATTATAGAAGTAATTCAGTTAAGAGTTAAAAAAAAGAAGTAATTTAGGCATTAAGACTAAATTACCATCATTAAGCCATACCACCATCAATAACTACATCTATTAAGTCCGTCAGTTAGGGCCTAAGCACAACACGTTTTTTAAACGCGCCGTCGACGCGCGTTTACGAAACGAAGTACTGACTTGCGTGCGTTTCGCGCCTGTGTGGGCATAAACGCGTTTAAAAAACGTGATGTGCTTAGGCCCTTAGATTACCAAAAAATATTGGACACGTATTTTTCGTTCCTAAAACAAAAATGACGAAGATACAGCGCGTTGAAATTCCGCGTGACGTCATTTTTAGGTACAATTTTACCTAGTAGTGACGTCAACAGCCCCCCACGCAAGCTCTCCTGAATTAAGTTTGTTGTTGCTCTGTATCTTCATCAATTTTGATTCGATTTGATAAATTAAAAAATATGAGTCCTATATGTTTTAGTAATCTAATTGACGGAAGATACACTAAAAGATATGACCGAAGGAAAAGCAGCTATAGAATTGTTTTAATAGCGTAAAATAGGACTGTACTGCACGAGGCTGTAATTAAAGATCAACATTAAAGCAATTATCTATTATATTTTTTCAAGACTAATTTCCCTCGCGCGATCTAGCGCTAGGGAAATTTGACGCTGTATCGCTTTAAGGTGAAAGTTGGTAGCGGACGACATGAAGCTGCAGCAAACGACATGTCGCAGCGACAATACTGGTTTCTATGTATTTCTATGAAATTCCCTTCGTAGTTAGCGACATGAAGCTAGCGACGCTACGAAGGGATTTCTTAGAAATACATAGAAACCAGTAGTGTCGCTGCGACACGTCGTTTGCTGCAGCTTCATGTCGTCCGCTACCAACTTGTACCTTTACAAATAAATTATAAACCCTCACAAAGACACCGTAATTCAGATATAGTTGACCTAGGTGGGAAATGAACACAGAATACCAGGCGCTAGAGGCTATTTTCGTTACCACTGAGCTACCAATCATTAATTTAATGGCTTCCTAGAGTATAAGCACATGCTATACGATTATCATCTCACCCGGTTAAGATTTATCGAAACCGGGTATCTATGTCCGGTGAAATAGCAAAAGCCTCTTGGCTAATTACATAAAATCCGTCCGAAAAAAAACAAACTGGGCGTGCTACATTAGGTAACAAATACTTCGCAGGACACAGGAACACGACTGATCCGTCGCTAACGAGGACAATACAGCCACCGGCAACTTCCAAAACATGAGCTGGGACTGGGAATGTTTAGTTGGTTAAATAATGTGCTACATAAGTACTGCATCCAGACAAGAATTATGGAGCGATTATATTACTGTATTCTTCATATTGAAACATTTCAATTGATATAGATTAGGAAAAAATATACTGGCATTTTAATTTTATATTATAGAGTCTCGTACTCGCATAACTGTCGTTTCCCTAAGTAATTTTCAAATCGTACCAGTAGATCCTGAGATTAGCGTGTTCAAGCAAACAAACAAAAAAACTCTTCAGCTTTATATATTAGTATAGATAAGATACAACATATGTATGTGTAATATATGACATTTATATAGTCAGCCACGAGGCTTTTGCTACTTTACCGGGCTTAAAGGCGAGCAGGGCTCCAGCCTTATTACAACACAATACTAATGTAATGTACGATGGGCGGTCCTGGCAGCCGCCAAGACATCCACACAACACACAATAATCAGCTGTTCCCTGCATTTTGACGAGTTAAACGAATTGCTCCCATAGTTAAAGTTGTTTATGACGATAGTAATATTGAGCCTTAACAAAAAAGAAAACAAAAATTGCATGTGGATGTTGTCTCCCTTCGATCGTGATCTTAATAAAATACAGATATAGGTACTTTTTCAATGTATGTTCACATTATTACAACATTATTAAGAGTTTTCTTGAAAACGGACATTTATCTAGTTAGTCAGGAGGCTTTTGCTATTTAACTGGGCATACAGACTTAGCAGAGCTCCAACCTTATTAAATAGTTTCAAAAATAATAATCTAAGCAACCTACGAAAGAGGGTGCCCTGAGCCGTGGCCCAAGTCCCACAGAACTTGGATCACGACCCAGGGCCGGTGTAAACTCTACGTAACGTAAACGCTAAGTAACTTTGATTTGTTTGAATCTGTAGTAGAAGATGCCCTCACCAAGTTAAGTTGTTCAGGTAAGGGGATAATAGTGTGTGGGGACTTTAATGTTAATATTCTTGAAGCCTCGTCTACTAGTGAGAGACTCCTTAATCTATTTAATTCCTTTAATTTAAAACATCTTTTTAATGAACCCACTAGGATAACTTCACACTCATCCACTTGTCTTGACAACATTTTTTCAAACTGTCAAGCGACAAATACACAGATTTTACATAATCTAACATCTGATCACTGTGGTCAGTTGGCAATCTTTCAAAGCACCGATAACAAGAAAACAACTAAAATAACGTGTCGACCTATTACTGCTAGTCGAATAAATCGCTTTAAGGAAAACATTATGTCAAAGTTAAATCCTTCTTTGTTAGTTAAGCAGAATCCAGATAGTAACTATGGAGCCGTTTTTAACGTTGTAGAGTCCGAATTTAGAAGCAGTTTTAAATCTAAAACTTACAATAGTAAAGTTAATTGTAAATTTAATGAATGGGCTACGCCAGGAATATACAAGAGTCGATCTAGATTGTATGAGCTCTATGGCATGAAAATGTATAGATCCGATAATGACTTTTTAGAGTATGTTAGAAAGTATTCTAATACTTTTAAAATTGTGTGCAGCATTGCTAGAGCCAATCACATTAGACATAAGATAGAGAACTCCAGTAACAAAATAAAAACCACCTGGGGAATAATAAATAAAGAAAGTGGCAAGACTTTTAATCGAGAAAATCAGTTACAATTAAAAGTCGATAGTATACCTATTAGCAATCAATCTGAAGTGGCTCATGTATTTAATAAAAAATTTTCTGACATACCAATATCCACTACGCGTTCTCTAAATTCTTCACCCAGTGACGCAGAGCTACTTTTACGCAGAAACGTGCCGGGATGTAATTCGTTATTCCAATTCAAGCATGTTACTGTAACGGAAGTAATAAACGTTGTCAAAGCTTTTGAATCAAAAAACACGGGAGATTTGTGGGGTTTATCAGTTAAAATCCTTAAAGAAATAATAGAAATAGTAGCGCCATATTTAATGATTATTTTTAATGAATGTGTAGACACTGGCACATTTCCTGATAAAATGAAGTACAGTAAAATCATACCTTTATTAAAATCAGGTGCGAAAGACGACCCAGCCAATTATAGACCAATTTCAATTTTACCAGTGTTTAGTAAAGTCTTTGAAAAAATAATACTCAATCAGCTCCTCAAGCATTTCAATTTAAATAACCTCTTGCACGCGAATCAGTTTGGTTTTACTAAAGGTCGCTCAACTCTGGATGCTGGTGTCGCTCTTATAAAACTTATATACAATGCGTGGGAGCAGTCGCAAAATGCCATCGGTGTATTCTGCGATCTTTCAAAAGCATTTGATTGCGTTCAGCACGATACGCTTTTATTAAAATTACGTCACTATGGTGTAAATGATGGTGCACTGGATATGCTATTTTCATATCTTACACAGAGAGTTCAATGCGTTGACGTAGGTGGTGTAGTCTCGGGATCCTTGCCTGTTAAGTTAGGTGTGCCACAAGGTTCCATTCTGGGTCCTTTTTTATTCCTGGTATACATCAATGATTTGCCGTATTATTTGGAGAATTTGTGTGATGTTGTACTCTTTGCTGATGACACTTCACTTATTTTTAATGTGAAACGTAATATTGACGATTTTGACTTTATTAATTGTGCACTCACACAGATAACCCATTGGTTTACTGTAAATAATTTGGTCCTAAACGCGAATAAAACCAAATGTATTAAATTTAATACACCCAATGTGAAAAATATTGGGCCTAATTTAATGATTAATAATGAAGTGCTGGATACTGTCAACTCCACAGTGTTCTTAGGAATAACGCTGGATAAAAATTTAATATGGAATGCTCATGTATCGAACTTGGCTAAAAAGTTGACCTCTGCTGCTTACGCTGTAAGGAAAGTAAGACAACTGACCAACGTAGAAACTGCACGGATGGTCTATTTTAGTTATTTCCACAGCATTTTATCATATGGAATTTTACTTTGGGGCAAATCTGCTGATATCCAAAGCATATTTATTTTACAGAAACGGGCAATTAGATCAATTTACCAACTAAGTGCCCGCTCTTCCTTAAGAGATTTGTTTAAAAATATTAATATATTAACGGTTGCTTCTCAATACATTTATGCAAATTTAATTCATATTAGTCAAAACCTAAATCTATATCAAAAGAGAAGCGCCTTGCACACAATAAATACAAGAAACAAACATAAATTGTGTGCTGATTACCACCGTCTGCAGAGAGTCCATTCTTCGTTTGTAGGGCTTAGTGTGCGTATGTTCAACAAAATACCAGAATGTGTGCAAGAGTTACCCCTAAATAAATTTAAATCCCATGTAAAGACTACCTTAATGAAAAAAGGTTATTACACAATTAATGAATATATTAATGATAAAACTGCATGGTGCTAGCGGTGTAACACAAGAAAACTTACACACCAGGTGCCTGTTCACCGAACTGATATACCAACATTAGACTTTTTAATTTTTTATTGTCATTTATCAAATTTGTTATTGTATACACTGATGTATTTCGGAACAAGCTATGCTGAGTTTAACTGTCTCTCTTAAATTTTAAATGCGATTCCTCAAATACTACTATCAGTGTACTCGTCATGCTCCCATTGTTTGTCATTGCTTGCGGTGGCGATGTGAGTCGGGTCGCCTCCTTCCCTCTAATATGGCGAGGGAGGCGATGGCTGTGTGCTCACACGTTATACTCGTGAACGGGTGCTGCTTGTGGTGACTGGTCGACCATATGATGGATGTGTTTGAGGTAGAAGTACATTATTGTGACCTTAACGGCGATAATCTTCTCATGTAGCTAGTTCCTTGGAAATGTGCGTTGACGCTCCCTCCGTTTTCAAAGTGCAAGAGGTTGCTGCTCTGATATTTCTGCTTGAGGATTTTAAATCACTATTTAACTATATTTGTGAAAACGTCTAGAGCGTGCATTAGCGCACATACTGTTATTTGAAATGTATATTAAATAAAATATTGTAAACAAAAGTTATTAAAAAAAAAAGGTACATAAACTGTGATACAAAAGATGACGAAAAAGAAAAAGCCCGGAGTTTCTTTCTTCCTTTCTTCTCCGAGTCGTCCACATAGGTAGCTAGTGAAAAGTTGCAGGTTAGCTAGGGTAGGATTCTCGCCGGCGAGGACCGCGTTGCACCCCTACCCCTGCCCTGTGATCCAGCGCCTGTAGGCCGATCACTTCCTTTTATGTTCATAAATCTGACTTATATATCAGTGGTACCACTGGGTCGTGGTCCTAACCCCTTAAGGGTGCCCCCAGGTGTGTGCCACTTAATTGTTTGTTTTTTTTCCAAATTTTTCTATATTGAACCATTAAAGTCTAAAATAATTAATATGAACATAAACTTATTATGAGTAGAGAAATTAATGACCAGCTGACGGACGGTCTACTTTGTCTGTAATATCCTACAATTTGCTACCGGTTAATTAAGTATCTAGTTTAATTCATAGAATAAGAATAATTGTGTAACATTGTGATTCTGACAAGTACAAGTGTATGTAAATACCTAAGTGCTGAATAAATTCATTATTTCATTATTTCACTGTTTTAGTAAAGGCTGGTGCTGTCTTTATTAAGGTTTTATTCGACAGTACACTGTTGTGACCTCCCGAAAGATCCTCGAGGCATGAAATTTATTTTTTAGATATCTGACACCTAATTAGTGCACATTACTAATTTCGGATTTAATAGCAGCCTTAAGATTTGGTCTGTACAATATGTTATTGCTAAACTTAACTAGTTTCAGATAACATGCCTGATTCGATATAAATTTTGAAGTAGCCACGTATGCAATCTTGTGTCAATTTATTAGGGCTAGCCCTGACTTCCATTAGGCTCCGGTGAATCAGATCAGTGATAGTCTCATATATTTGCGCTTTTAAGTTTACGTCAATTAACGTATACGAATTATTACACGTTTAATAGTAACAGAGCCAGGATGTGTGTTTCACAGCGGATCTTGATAACTGTAGAGTTACTAAGAGACATACTACAAAAACATAATTAGAACAATTTGCTGTGCGTGCGACACACATGTTTCCTGTTCACATTTTGCAAATCCACTGATGATTCGATCATATGATTTTGCATAGGTGTACGCCTACTTAGCGGCCCTAGATTCGCCAGTTGTCTCCGTCTGGTTGGTTGAGGGACTACCCTCCGTGCCTCAAAAAGCACGTTAAGCCGTTGGTCCGGATTGTTATAACATCATCTATTATAATCGTATATCAAGGAACGAGAAGCAGCGTTTCCTTATATGGTACAACATTATACTGCGGTCACCAATCTGCCTGCCAAGCGTGGTGACTATGGCAAAAACACTCCCCGGGAGGAGGCTCATGTTCAGCAGTGGACGTTATACGGGCTGATGATGATGATTTAATGCATCAGCATTAAAATAAACTCGTCATTCACAAAATATTGTCTTAAAATTTCGTGAATTAAGAGTACATTACGAATTTACATTACGAATTTTATTACACGAATAAGTGGCTTTTATAAAGCAAAGAGTTAAACCGAAGTTCATTTCCACTAACTATCGAGGAATCCTACAAAAACATGGCAGCGTCTGTGGTCGGAATGGTAGACAGCGGTGTACATTGTACAGTCAGCTACTGCAATATGTATACACTATATCATTTTCATTTTTCATAATGTATGGACAGTAGCATCTAACAACTCAAGGTTATTTATCACTGCGATCACCAATCCGCCTGCCAAGCGGAGTGATTATGGCAATATTTCTCAACACTAATGATCTTATATTAAGTGACACGCCCCCCAGCCCCCCACCGGGGCTGCGCCCCGGACCCCGCCAATTATTACTTTGAACTACATTCGTTTTTCTTATATACAATCTCATTAAACTTTCGGTCCTGGTATGATGAAAAATAGAATACGCGCCATGGGAGGATAGCAGGACATTTCAACCCACGCTTTTGTCACAATATCGCGCGGGTAGAAAAGTCATACTTTCCTCCCTTGGCACGTATGTACTATTCCACAATTTTAAAAACCAAGTTTTGTATCTTCAATATAGATCTCTCCACCAAGTTTCGTGACAATCGGTGCAGTAACGGCGGAGTGCCCAGACGGACGGACGGACATGACTGAACTATAAGGGTTCCTTGTGCACTACGGAATCCTAAGACATAATCCATGCATTGGTTGAGCCGTTGAGTTACAACATCATTTATAATAATCGTATAGTAGGGAACGGGCAGCAGCGTATCTCTGTATAATTACACCTGCGGTCACCAATCCATCTGCCAAGCGTGGTAACTATGATAAAATCTCCACTCGGATAGACTTAGGTACAGCATTGGAAGCTATACGGGTCGACGATGATGGTATAATCATAAAAACTACGTACTCATTTCTACTGCTGACTGTACTTACTTGTTATAAGTGTACGAATTGTACTTATAATTATTGTGTTGAAAGTTCCCGTTTTGAGCGTTTCGAGCATTCCAAGTACTCAGCGGTTTTAATTAGCTACACTAAGGATAACGAGGCCACAAACGACTTTTATGAATATTCATTTCTTAAGTGATCGATTTTCAGCCCATTTTCGACAAAACCACGCCTTGGCTCTTGAGAGCTGTATTTTAAACCAATTATTGCTTAATGAGAAAATTATTGTCAGTGAAATATTTCCCAAATATTAAATACAGCTTTGCTAAAGGTGAAAAATAATATTTACTGTACTTCTTAAATACAACTGTTATCCATCAATCATAAAAAAAAAAACATAAAATAGATCGGACTGTACAGAAAAAAAAATGTTATTAAGACCTATAATTATCTTAATAACGTCCGCTAACAAAGTTCAATTTTCGCTAACTAAAATAGGCATGGAGACAATAAAATATATTCAGTACCTCGGTTAGATTACCAAAAAATATAGGAAACGTATTATTTTTTCGTTCTTCAAACATTCATTACGAAGCTACAGCGCGTTAAAATTTATGTGCCGTCACTTCTAGGTACAATTTTACCTAGTGTTGACGTCACAAGCCCCTCTCTCCTGTACTTTATAGTTGGTTGTTGCTCTGTATCTTTGTCAAATTTTATTGATTTAATAAATAAAAAAATATGTATCCAATATCTTTTAGTAATCTAACTTACAGACTTAATGTAATTTTTCAGTCTTCATGCCTATTCACCCTATAAGGGCATGTAATTAAAGGGCATTTGGGACTAGTTTGTATAGATAATTCGAAATCTACACGAACAAAGTCACGGATAAAGGCTAGTCTATCTTCTACCATAAGAGTTGCTTGTCACTGCGTGACCTAACTTTTTTATTGTAAACTAGCTGGCCCGGCAAACTTCGTACCGCCTCAAAATCTACGCGGTGTCCTACATCTACCCTACCCTACCCCTACTCTACCTCTACCCTACCCCTACAATACCCCTACCCTAAAGTATCCTATGTCCTTCTCCCAGTTCTTAGCTACCTCCCTACCAATTTTCAGCCAAATCGGTTCAGCCGTTCTTGAGTTATAAATAGTGTAACTAACACGACTTTCTTTTATGAAAAAAAAAGGCTAGTCGAATTTAAGTGTCCGTTTGTAACTTGTATTTAATTCCATGATATGGGTAGAACAAGATTGATTTTGAGGACTTTTTTTATTGAGGAAGTTTATAGGAATGTGATGGACCACCACATGAATTCAATGTCAGTTTATTTGTCGCGTCGTAACGAATTACATTTTCAATTAGTTTTTAGAATGTTGGTGCTTTTTGTCATATGCCTTATAATAAAATTAAAATAAAGGCTAGCGAAAGCTTTTCTAGGAAAGACAATAGAACCATTTTAGTCCCTTTCTCAATTCATTAGCGTAGAGCGACTGTATGTTTTAAAATAAATTAATTTAATGAACATTGATGAAGAAGTTCTTTAAAGCCATTGAATAACTTACTATGTCAACATATCGTGTAGGATTTGGCTCGTTACATTCATCCCAATAATCTGAAACAAACAAAAAAACACGTGTAAATATAATTCCGTCATAAATAAATACTGTATGTAACTGTAAAAGAAATAGTGTCTTGGCACAAATAACTCCAGAAAACTAAAGCGTTATTTACGGAGATGCGGTGAGTCATGCGTGGCGTTGGGAGGCGCGGCCCACACTAAATTCAAACATATGGTGATGTATGAGTCTGTATATGGTAAATCGATTTTATTTTCATTAAGGAGACACACGCGAGCCGCAACGCGCAACGCCACGCGCGATATCCCGCGTCTCTGTGAATGAATATACTTCACGCTTATCGCCCCGTTTCTGAATGGATGATAAACTAATTCATAACATTATTATCATGTTTGATTCTATAATACTTTCGATTTCTATAAAAATAACATATTCAAATATAAAAGTCATACCTTTTATATTTGAATATGTTATTTAAACACTTCTTGTGGAGATAAAAAAGGTTATTGCTTTACAGGTCTGCCGTCATACGAAATAAACATTAAATTTCTTTTTGCGGTACAATTCGGAGTTTCTTGTAAGTACAGTTAGAACGCTGAGTGTTCAAACAGCAATGGATGTTAAACGAAACCGAATATTTTTTACTTAACATATTTCCATAGTCTCGCGTTGAAAAGGACTGCGAAGTGAGAACCGTTCTATTGTACACTTTATTACATCATATTTAAGAGGTTTCTGTAAATACGGCATCAATTTATATTCCTGACTTTTCACAAAAGAAACTTTACGAAGAGGCTTTCTGTACAAAAAATGGAGTATATTAATACTGCCTACGGTGACCCTCATTAATGGACATTATTATTATGGAAATCTTGATAAATTGTTAAGTAAAATATTGTTTGTATATTTTTATCAACTTTAAGGGCGCCCTGCGAATGTATCGTACGTAAATTGCAATAACGTACCAAATACAAAAAATAAAACCTTTGCTCATTACATTTCATTGTATTTCGGAGTTTCACAAATTACTGGCACTTTAAAACTACTTCTTATTAAGTAAAACTAATGGTCATACGACCATTAGTTTTACTTAATAAGAAGTAGTTTTTTAAGTAAAAAGCAATACATATTTAACCAACTATCCATCCATACAAACTCTCGCATTTATATATTACTCATTTATTTTGATACAAGTACAACGAACCCTGCGCGCGGTTTGAACCGCGTAACTCCCGTTCCCTTATAACCTTCATAATACAATATAGCCTATGTTACTCCTGGATAATATAGTTATTTAAAGGTGAAAGAATTTTTGAAATCGGTCCAATAGCTCGGAGCCTATTCAATACAAACAAACCAGCAATCGAATCTTTCCTTTCATAATATTAGTAACTAGCGGCCCGCACCGGCTTAGCACAGGTGGTCTTTTCATAGCCTATGTTACTCAGGGATAATGTAGCATTCTAATACTGAAAGAATTATCGAAATCCGTTCAGTTGTTTTTGAGTTTATTCGAAACAAATTCTTTATAATATTAGTATAGATATACTTTCAAATATTGATATGTGTGCTATTATCTAATAAAAGCTAAGATATAATCGTAGTCTCTGAAGGCACTTTGTAATGTAGAGCCGGTTTCAAGCCGCTATTTAATACATTTTCTGAGCTCCATGAAAGGCATGTTACTTTCCCGGGAACTTAGGTAAGTTGCATAAACAATTTGTTTGACACGAGCCTCGATGATGGAACTAACGTTGCAAACTGAATTATGTACCTAACTAGTTAACACACAACGATATAGGGAAAGGTTGATTGGTAGGAGATGAAACTATAATGTTTTGGTAACCTAAAACAATATTCGTAGTGGCTGATGCTACATTCAAAATACCTATGTGCAGAGATACCTTCTGTTGATTCCATACTCTAATGTAATCTAAAACAAAGGAAAAGTTAGCTGACTATCATCAGCTATAGCGTCCACTGCTGAACATGCGCCTCCCTCGAGGGAGGGTTTTGCCATAATCACTACGCTTAGCAGGGATTGGTGACCGCAGTATTATGTAAGACACAAGGAAATACTGCTGCCCGTTCCTTTAGATACGCTTGTTATATATAGGTTGTTAGTTTTATAGTATGCAGAAATACAATTTGCACAAAGGCGAGCTTAATTCATTCAACCCCTTGTATGAGAAAAAACTGTGAACATAGGACATTACCGCGTACAACCAACAAACTTCTTTAATTGAAGCCGCCGTAGTCCAATGGTGTCGGACTTGTGATCTTGTGGTCACCGGATCGATCCCTACCGACGTGAACCCATACGTAACACAAGCATTTTAGCTTAGCACGTCGGGTTAACAAGAATACTAGTAGACTACAAAACCCTATCAGTAATTGAAGAAGAAAAAAGAAATGTTTACTGATCCGTAAAAAAAACATATTCAATAATATTTATATACTTTGCCTAAATAAAATACAAAGACATATTTATAATACGAATATACCACTTAAACTACTTACTACTTTTGCTACGAAGTAAAAAAAAAACAAAAATCAAATCACAGTATCCATGTACTTCAATGTAGGTAGGTACATGTAGTTCAACTCATTTAAGCGAGAATCAATACATATGTAAACCTTACCTCTATAATTTATACACAAGGTTTATTACATAGATAAGAGCAAAATGATTGTTACATAGGATTTTTGATGTATGCAGAAAATACTTATTTGAAAAATATACCACTTTGTTGAGTTGATGTAGTAGCTAACCGAATCTTCATCTTCAACATCCCGTTTATGTCCACTGTTGAACATAGTCCTCCTCTTTACAGGCCATAATCATCGCGCTTGGCAGGCGGATTGGTGACCGCAGTAAGATGGTAACTAACCTTGAGCTGATATATAGATGCTGCTGCCCATCCATCATCTGATCCCTTAATTGTCTTTTACTACACCCATTGGAAGAGATGGGGTTAGTTACACGGAGCCGGGTGGGGTTGCCGGAACGGCTTATAATAACCCACATGGCTACAAAGCGGTAACGGCTACCACGCCCACGGCGACTTTTTGCTGTGATGCAGTGGCGATGCGGTTGCTAGCTGTGTGCCCTCGCTCACATAACGATTCAGTCGCGATGCAAACGCGATACGGTCTTGTTTCTGATGCTCGGTTCTCTACTCCACTCTCCCTCCATTCTTCTTCCGATGTAGCGCGTTTGTATCGCCTCTGTAGCGCGTTGCAAATGCGACAAAAGTGCGTTAGGAGCAATGCTATTTCGCGTTACGAAACGCGAGACTGCATCGCTGCATATATTCGCCATGGGCGAGGGGCCAAAGACATAATTATAAAAGGTTCTATTTCTATTACAACGAGTTAATAAAAATTTAACATACAAACAAGGTTACTTAATTGTATGAGGCAAGTGAAATACCATTTCTACAAACTGCTCCGAAAGCGTTTCTAAGCCGGATACAGGTGGATATTACCAATTTGCAACTTTATCAAATATACGTAAATTCTGCGAAATGTAATAACGACAAGATTACATTTCAATTTATTGGTACCATAACATGTGTTACGTGTGTGTTATTTTAATCAGTTATGTAACGATATTTTCTGTAGTTACTCTCCGTTTTTGATGAGATGATCGTAGTTGATGAGGGATGATGGCAGCCTCCGTGGCGTAGCGGTATATGCCTCGCTTTAAGCCTCGGAGGTCGTGGGTTCAATCCCCACACCGGACAAGAAATCATTGTGCTAAATATAAGATTTCTTTCCGGGTCTGGTTGGTTGAGGGACTACCCGCCGTGCCTCGGAAAGTACGTTATGCTGTTGGTCCTGATTGTTATAAGAATCTCAGGGAACGGATATCGTTTCCCTGTGTATTACGGCATAATACTGCGGTCACCAACCCGCCTGTCAAGCGTGGTGATTATGGCAAAAACCCTCCCGAGGGAGGATGAATATGTTTAGCAGTGGACGTTATACGGGCTGAAGATGATGATGGTGATCATAGTTGAAACTAAATTCTCAGCTATAAAAACTCTTATCAACTGACAAATGGGTTTTAAAGAGTATGATTAGCTAATTTGATTAGATTTCTATTTAAGAGTTTTTCACACTAGGTACTAGTATTCTTGTTAACCCCTCGTTCTAAGCTAAAATGCTTGTGTCACGAGTGGGTTCACCGCAGTAGTGCAATGGGTGGGGATCGAACCGGCGACTACAAGATCGCAAGTCCTACACCATTGGGCTTTGGCCGCTTCGATTGTATTAGGGCCGTATGGTTTCCGTATTAGAATAGACCACCCCATGTCTTTCCATGGGTGTCGTAAATGGGTGGCGACTAAGGGGCATACACCAAATGGGCAGCAACATCTATCAGATTCAATTAATTCTATGATTTCTTTCCGGGTCTGGTTGATTGAGGGACTACCCTCCGTGCCCCTTAAGCCGTTGGTCCCGATTGTTATGACATTATTTATTATAATCGTATATCAAAGAACGGGCAGCAGCGTTACCATGTTTGTAGGTATAACAAAACTCTGCGGTCACCGCACGCATGCCAAGCGTGGTGACTATGGCAAATACCCTCCCCGGTAGGAGGCCCATGTTCAGCAGTGGACGTTATACGGGCTGATGATGATAAATAAATAATAAAACATAAATTAAATAGTAAATAGCTTAGTAGCTGATATATATCAGTAGCATAATTACAGTAATTTCCCATATCAGAATCACCATCGCTGCATTAGAAGGTCAATAGAAATTATTATGTTGATGTTGATACACTACCTGTGATTTATTAGTACAGTAACTACTATTATAAGCATTCTTTTGTACAATAATAATACATCATTACAGTCATATCTATATATTATAAAAGACAACCGTTATTATCTGTTCTATCAGCACAGTTCACACTACGGAACAGATTGCTTTAACATTTTACAGATAGTTATTACTACGTAAGCATTCCGCTATGAAAGCGCTTTTCAAAATGGAGGTTGATTTTGAAAAATCTTTACTTGGCGGGATGGTAAGGGGATGAAACGGGGTCTACATTTTGTATGGAGAAATCAAAATCTATGCGGGGGAAATTCGCGGACGAAGCGATTGGTTATGTTATAAAGTTCACCCATCGCGTCGTATCTCAATGTCTGCATGATAAACACATTACAACTAAATTGATTTTCATACGGTTGTCGGTAATGAAAGGAGGGGTTAATGAAAGTTTACGCGTTTATTTTTTAAATGAAAATGAAAATTCGCTGAAATATGACGATGTTGAAAGAAGTCTGAAAAATTCATGCGAGTATAATGATAACCATAGCCACATTATAAGAGTTACCTCAATTGATTCAAAGGTATGACTGTGAAATGTTAATCAATACACTGTCCACAGTAAAATAATTAATAGAAGACAGGAAATACTAGTCTTTAACTTTTTCATTCATAACCTTATTGAGGGTAGGAGCATTTTTTTTCCTGTCAATAAGTATTATAAGCTATTCGAGTATTTATCATCGAATAACCCTTTTTTATATTTACTACAATACGAGTTGTAACAACATATTTTGTAGTAACATCACTGAAGAGCAGGGTAATCAAGTTTTGTTTACACAATATAAAAGCTGTTCCAATTTTCGTTCGATGTCCGTCGTCCAGTATGTCTGGTGCATCGGTATAGAAAATTGCCAATAAGCGTCACGACTGGTGCATACTGACTGAATTCCAAATAAATTGTGAAATCCGTTACAAAACAAAGGTCTTCGTGTACTGCGATTTATAAGCCAATACTGTGTGTGCATTTTAAAATTAATAATGCAACAAAGGAACTGAACTTACAATATTACATCTATAGCACAAAGATTTTTATACAGATACTAGCTGACCCGGCAGACTTCGTACTGCCTCAATCGATACATAAAAGACCTAAACATTTGTATAAAATAAACTGGGCCGTAGAGACTTCGTTTATGCGGTACTCCTACCCCTACACTACCCCCACCCTACACTACCCCTACCCTACACTACCCCTACCCTACACCTACCCCTAATCTACCCCTACCCTACCCTACACCTACCCTAAAAAATCTTAGCAAAAAAATAAAGCTCAAATTGACTCTACATTTTAGTTAGAAAACGTTTGTATGGGAAAAAGAAAAAGGCTGTTTTAAGGGGTTTTCAGGCAACTACTAATAAATTAAAAATTAATTAAAAAAACATTGTCCAGCGGACAAAATTGTGAATCTAAACCATTCCCAGATCCCCTTGAACACACACAAAAAATTTCATCAAAATCGGTCCAGTCGTTTGAGAGAAGTTCAGTGACATACACACTCACAGAAGAATTATATATATAAAGATAGGAAACGTCATAAAGGTTATAAGGTCTGTATAAGTTTGTGAAAAAGAGAAAGAAATTACAAGGTTTTCTAAGTCGTACAACTTCTATTAGCGTATCGTTTAGACTGCCCAGGACCGGGCACTATGTGGATTCATTGTCAATAATCTTTTTTCAGTGCAAGAGACATTTGCTATTTAGACACAAACCTCTTAACATGTAGGACTAGCTTTTCGCCCGCGTAACTCATGTTCCCGTAGGAACTTCATAAATAAATATAGCTTGGAAAATGGGCTATATAACAGTGTTTATTTTTTTTATTCAAATCAGGCCAGTACTTCCTTTGATTAGCAAACTTTGCAGCGTTACATATATTAGTATAGAAGTAAAGATAGTGACCAGACGGGAGCGGAATTATGATCAGTCAATCTGCTTTCACTTATGTAGTGATGTGGCTATTACAGGACGAAAGCACATTTTGATCTCGTTGATGGAACGTGAGACCCCGAAAGTGTTTGAAATTCTATAACGAAAGTACTAAGTAGTCTTTGGACGGGTAATTTTATGTAGTATGCCTCATGACTCGACACACATTGTAAGAACTGTTATTAATGTTTTCAGCGAAATACGATTGATGCTCGTTATGCAGTATAACGAGCGTCAATCGTTTTTGTGTAGTTAAAATTGGAATTGGCTTTTATTTAAAGCAAATTGCTGATTAATTGGTATAAAGTTTTCTTTCAATAACAAAAAAAAAACAATAGTAGAGTAACAGCGAAAGTATAAACATTTGAAACATAGAAGATCCCTACTAATATTTTAAGTGCGAATGTAAGTTTGTATTTTACGCTTTCATGCGAAAACTACTTTACCGATCATTAAACTTTGAACTCATATTTTTGGAGGTATTAGAAGTAACATAGGATACATTTTATTACAAAAAAAATCAATGCGTGCGAAGCCGCGGGTGATTTCGTAGTTGAAACTATCTGATATTTCAATAATTTCAACCACGGAATCAAGAAATTATTCTCGGAGAAAAGTTGCACTTCTTATCTGTACTACTATTGTAAAGAGGAAAAGTTTTTTTTTTGTTTCGAATACCCTAAAAAATTACTGAACGGATTTCGATAATTCTTTCACTAATTCTACATTATCCCTGAGTAACACAGGCTATAAAAGATGGGGCGGGTCGCTAGTTTCTGATAAGAATAAGTTTGCTATAAACTATTATAAAAATAAATGCCGAAAAATACACATCTAATATTATAATAATTTATACCATCAATATTGTAGAAAGGAATTGTAAAATTTCGAAGTCGTAAACGTTGCTCTCTTAACTGTATGCATTGGATCGTTTTCTGAGTACATATTCTCCTTCCAAACTAGACGTGAATTATCTATGTGTGCAAGATGACGTTCGAGCTGCTGAAACTAGCAAATTCATGGAGTTCTGTGAAGCGTTTATATGCAGAGAGATACGCCTAAGGGACAAACAACGTTAGCATACCTTATATTGCGTTATTATTGAAACAAAAGTAATTCTCGAAAATTATCAATTGATACAGCTATTTTCAAGTTGTTGAATAAGTAATCCAAGATTACGGCAATTGATTATTTTGAGTTATTAATAGAAACGTTAGATATATCTAGAAGTTGACTGACTAATTTTAGACGTTTGCGCTATTTGGAATGAACCATAATTCCCGTTTAACGTAAAAGTCTAACATTGAAGGAAAAAGTATGTATAAACAAGAGGGTTTACTAAGTGTACGTGGAAATTTCCTACGTCATAAAACATTTATTTTTATAAAATACTAGCGACCCGCCCGGCTCCGCACGGGTACAATGCTGATGTATTATATACCTACATATAAACCTTCCTCTAATTATTAAAAAAAAACCGCATCAAAATCCGTTGCGTAGTTTTAAAGATTTAAGCATACTTATATGGGACAGAGAAAGCGACTTTGTTTTATACTATGTAGTGATTAGTTGTGACCTGCGGTTTTAAACGTATTGCAATTTTACCTACTCTGCTCCGGTGGATAATAGCTTAGTTTATCGTGCACGGTTTCACCCGCGTGACTTCCATTCCCGTTAGGAACTTCAGCATTAAATATAGCCTATGTCACTTATGGATAACGTAGCTTTTCAATGGTGGAAGAATTCTCAATCGGACTCCGGTTCCTCAGACTGCGTACAAGCAAACAATAGTTATCCAACATAGATGGGCTATCTATCACTGAAAGATCTTTCAAAACGGACCAGTGGTTTCTGAGGTTAGCGCATTCGTATAGATTATGTTAATTTCATCATCATCATAATCATCAGCCCGTACAACGTCTACTGCTAAACATGGGCCTCCTCCTGCGGGAGGGTTTTTAACATAGTCACCACGCTTGGCAGGCGGATTGGTGACCGCAGTATTATGTTATAATACACAGAGGGAAACGCTGCTGCCCGTTCCCTGGTATACGCTTGTTATAGATGATGTTATAACAATCCGGACCAACGGCTTAACGTGCTTTCCGAGGCATGGAAGGTAGTCCCTCAACCAACCAGACCCGGAAAGAAATCTTAGAATTTACACAAAGATTTCCAGTCCGGTGTGTGGATCGAACCCACGACCTTCGAGACTTAAAGCGAGCCAAATACCGCTACACTACTGGGGTTAATTTTATTCTTCTAAAATATGCCTGTGCAAATAACAGCAGAATCGGTCTCGTATTTGTTGCGTGACAGAGAAACAAACATCTAGGTATACATCCGACGATACAAACTCTCATTTACAATATTTGTAGGATAACGTGTATAAACGAAGCCTTTGCCAACTGCCAAGGACTGTTTCTCTCCACAGGCCTAGAAGTCAGGCAGTTTTCCAATAACTGACTCACCTATATTGGATTAATTTCTCGGAGTATATTGGTATAGTAACTGCAATACAGACTCCACTAAAGCTATCATAGCTACCAAAATACTGCTGTGGTTTCTGCTTAGTTTCAATTTAGTCTTATTGTGGTCATATTTTATCTGCGCATATAAAGCGGACTGCCGGACTTCAAGATTGGTTTCAAACCGCAGTATAAACCTACATTCTAAACCATATTAAGTTTCCAAATATTATTACAATATTGACAATGCTTTAGTCCATCTAAATATATGGGATATATATTTACGTATAGGTGTAGGTCCTTATCGTTTTGAAATGGTATGACACATGATTAGGTGTATGTAAATATGATAGTGAGTGTTTTATATCGGTTTTAAGTTTTTTAAGATTGTTTTAAAAACTGGCCTAATGTGGGTCGGACTCACGCAAGAATGGTTCCGTACTACTATATGTACTATTATTTGTACAATATTAAGACATATATTCCTTAAAGATTACGAAAAAATCAAACATTTAAAGAGTCTACAATTGTACCTTATCTGGGAAAATTTCAACGGTTTATCAGATACTAGCTTCCCGCGCGCGGTTTTACCCGCGTAAAGACTCCCGTTCTCGTGGGAACTTCATAATTAAATATAGACTATGTCACTCAGGGTGAATGTAACTTCCTAATGGTGAAAGAATTTTTGAAATCGACACAGTGGTTTTTGAGTTTATTAATTACAAACATACACACACACACACACAAAATATCAATATACAAATCTTTCCTCTTTATAATATTAGTGTAGACAACCCGGTGACCGACAGTGAAGTCTTAGTCTTTACTAATATATAAAGCTGAAGAGTTTGTTTATTTGTTTGCTTGAAAGCGTTAATCTCAGCAACTACTGGACCGATTTGAAAACTTATTTTAATGTTAGATACCCCATTTATCATGAAGTTCCTACGGGAACAGGAGTTAGCGGGTCAAACCGCGCGCGGGAACACGTGAGTGAAAAATTAAATATATACACCTAACACACCTAATATATATAGGGTGACTGGTAATTAGTGACCGATACCTTAACACATCATTGTGCTCATGATAACAAACAACTTTTACTATGGCAACAAACCCGAAATCGCGAAAAAAAAATCAACTGCTCCCTACCATGTTGATGAGTTATGTGAACATGAATGTATGGAACAGCTGATTTTTTTGCGCGATTTCAGGTTTGGTGCCATAGTAAAAGTTGTTTGTTATCATGAGCACAATCATGTGTTTAGATATCGGTCACTAATTACCAGTCACCCTATATATTGTTTTATCTCACACACATGAAACAATGCTTATAGTGAGAATGCTTCTCACCTCTAATTAAGTATTAAATATATGCACATAAAAAAAAAAAAAAATTGTATAATATTAGCCACAATTAAAAGTCTGAGTCAACATTTGTCTGTCACCACACCATGACCGATGTAGTGGTAATTTAACGCCAAAACCAACGAGAAACAATTCTGGGAACAGTATAAGTTGCGTGTTTTATACTTAAGATTGTTGTAAGAATATGTGCCAGCCAGCAAAAACATGCACAAACATCAACAACATAACGTCGTTGGACCTGGAGCTTGGGAATAACCTATAATGAGTCCGAGAGTCCATTCTCCTATGAAGTTTGTATTGTGTATAAAGCAATATTCGTATTTTAAGTAAGTTTTTCATATTTAATTAGCGTGCCCATATACTATAGTAGCTTCCGCGCGCGGTGTCACCCTCTTTACTCCCGTTTCTGTAGAAGTTCATAATTAAATAGGTATATTAATTATGAAGTTCGGGGAGATGAAGAGCGAGGAAGGCGAACACTGAATGATTCTTCAAATCGGACCAGTAGTTCCTGAGATTAGCGCGTTCAAGCAAACAAACTGTTCAGCATTATTAGTATACCTCTAAATACCTAAGTACTAAATAACTACAAAAACTTAACAAAACTTATTTATTTCAAGACATCAGCTGTATAGTATAAAAAGGTGGTAGTTCCCTACTGCCTTCAACTTTGATGAAAGATTGTTCGACACGAACTTGTAAGTACAATCTGATAACCAATTCGTAGAGCATAAGCTGTGAACTTGTGACTCTCAACTATCTTGGGGTGAAAAACTATCTTAAAAGATATGAAATTTAATGGAAAGCATAGCAGCATAGTTACCGCATGGAAGTTATTAATTTAAGTTCACAAAATATATAATCTTCTAGCTTTTACCTGCGACTTTGCTTTCATCGAAACTATCCTATGTTATTTCTTCCTTCTATTCCTCTAAGAATATGTGTACAAAGTTTCATGATGATCGGTTAAGTAGTTTTCGCGTGAAAGCGTAACAAGCAAACGGATATTTACATTTATAATATTACTAGCGACCCGCCCCGGCTTTGCACGGGTGCAATACTAATGTATTATACATATAAACTTTCCTCTTGAATCACTCTATCTATTAAAAAGAACCGCTTCCGTTGTAAAGTTTTAAAGATCTATGCATAGGTACATAGGGACGGACAGACAGGGAAGCGACTTTGTTTCATACTATGTAGTGATAGGGATAGAGGGATTACATATTATGAAATGATATATCTATCTCTATCTAATATATAATTACTAATTAAATAAACGCATTATGTAATTTTAAGACTTCTTAACGGATTTATTGATGTTCTCATCTACAAAGTGAGTGATTAATATTTTGTTATTGGTGCATCCTGCGGGTTTTAGTGGGTAAAACTTCTCGTTGCTCCGCGCGCGGGAAGCTAGTCATCGCTATGGAGAGAGGAGTCCTACATACCCCGCCGCTGTGGCTGTGGGGTTGTCTTATACATTTCCCTCCGGATGGAAAAGTTCTGGACATCTTTAAAAACCATCTAAGTACTAACCTTACAAGTGTAAATTGAAATGCAGTTTAATTGTACAAATAAGCAAATGCTTTTAACCGTAAATATCAATGGCTGTAAAAATTAGATAAAAGTGGTCGTCATATATGGTTTTCATAGTTTAATGCCGAGTATAAAATAAATGGAAATGGTTCAAATAAAACTAGCTGTAGAATGCCGGCATCCGGCCGAGGCTCTTCACAGTCCATTCGCAAATCAAGCGGAAACCGCTGGAGGACCATTGCCATTGAAAAAAAAAAGAATTATATTCAATTGAAGTGCCTCGACAAGCAACCCCGAGCTAAATTGTAAATCAAGCAAACATTTCTAAAATTTGAGTGTGCTTTTCAGGTATTTTATCAGATGATACATCGGTTTTGTTGTAGAACAACATGCTTATGCCTTTTTATTCGGTTTTGAATATTATGGTAAAAAGGTACGTGTTACGGATAGACCAACCGTTTTATACTTTTTAAATGTAAAATCTTTTAATATTTTGGTCTTGTCACGTCATTAAAATTCCCACAAAACCGATTTTTATTCCTACTCATTTACAGTTCATGCAGTCAGATTGTGGAATTCGCTACCCGCTAGTATCCGTAACTGCAATACTCTTTCCCTTTTTAAAAAAAGAGTGAAAGAACACTATCTGATCTCTTTGTAATAATATTATTATTTGTGTATGTATTTAAGTATATGTGTAGATATTGTATGTATGTAAATCTACCTACACACTATTATTGCTTTCTTTATTTTCATCTCTTCTTTCGCAGGTCTACTGGAAGAGATTTCTTTAGAAATAAGTAGTACCTACCTTTGTACATTGCCTTTTGTTTGTATTAGTTTTTCTTTTGACTATATTTCTTGTGTGTACATAAATAAATAAATTAAATCAAATTATTGTATGCGAAAAGCTGTGTTTTGCTTCGTACTGATAATTGCGGTATCGTCCTCAACAATTATGGTAAGTAGGTACGTATATAATACGTAATAGTAGTTTTTGTTAGTTCTGTAGTTAGTGCTTCTGTAGTGCCGTGTGCACCGTGTTCGTCGTCCCCCGATTCCTGCACTTTGAAGGACTTGTTGGTGGGTTCCACTAATGCATCAGTGTTGCCAATCATTAGGCAGAAGCTATGAATGGTAAAAAGTTTTTTTTTTATAAAAAGATTACTAGCAGAGTTTTGTAGTCTACTAAGTAGCATTCTTGTTAACCCCTCGTGCTAAGCTAAAATTGAGTTAAACATTGATACGAAAGAAGAAGAAGAAGATAGTTAAGAATAACCGCATGGAAGTCTTTTCAACGGTTTCAGAGAGTGCCACAGACACACTGACAAAGCCGTCAAACTTATAAAACCCCTTTTTTACGTCGGCGGTAAGAGATAAGTTAAATGCAGTCCAGCATGTTACCCTCCTATACCTTTTTCAGTTAAACTCTCCGTAAAGTTCACCTCATAGAAAACCTAGAAACATTAATACGTTCTGTTGCATGACGCTGTGTTATCATTTACCGCTAAAATGTAGTTAAAAATAGGAAATGAAACGCTATACTTCGTCCTGAGCTGATAGCTGGTTAGTTATCCAGTTAATTAGCTATTAAAAGTTTTAACCGACGCGTCGGCAACGTTGCCAGATTTCTACCAGTACGGTGGCAGCTTATTAAATGTTCCTACGGCTCAATTATTTCACTCGGCAGCTCACATCGCAGTCACATTTGCTTAACGATGATTAATGAGGACTCGGAAAACATTACTTTGAAGTTTATTTTAGCCTATTTTGTGAATCATATCGAGTACAATACGTAGCAGTAGATAATATAATATATTACATTATTATGTACAACCCTCTTCTGCGCATAATAAATATTTTATAAGCTACTAGATTCCCGCGCGCGGTTTCACCCGCGTAACTCCCGTTCGCGTAGAAAGTAGTTTTCCAACAGTGATATATTTTTTCAAATCGGTCCAATAGTTTCGGAGCCTATTCAATACAAACAAACAATCAAATCTTTCCTCTTTATAATTTTAGTATAGATCTAACAATAATAGTCCTGTACTACTATTGTGGTACCACTGTTTTGATAGTTAAACGAAATATACGGATAAACAGACAAATTAAACCTACACTTTCGTTTATAAAATTAACTATCAATCACTGAAAGTCCCGTCGAAATCTGTCCAGCCGTTACTGAGATTCGCTGGAACAAATAGACACACAGACAGACAGACAAAAAAAATAACTTGTGCATTTGTTATTAGTAGGTACATAGATTCATATGCGTTTAATAAAGACCTGCTGTTGTTTTATTACAAACAAACACTTCAATGTTATTTATTTGTGTAAATAAATATAGGTGTATAGATTATTATTGTATTGCAGTAAAGCGTTAAAAATTGTTGAACCAGTTTCAGTTACCATTTCGTTTAGCTTCAATCGATACATATACTATACCTTGTTTGTTTTTAATATAGTTTGGCCTGCTGTTTATTGACACAATCAATTGATGAGAGCAAAGTTATTTATCTTTTATTTAGCATTTTATTTTACTCTTTCCCTTAATATACTATAAAATATAAGCTAGCACGGAAGCAAATAAAAATAGTACAATATGACTGTCACACTAAAAATGCCATCTCATTACAACCACGCCGTGAGGTGGAAGGGTCAGTCGGTGAAAATATTGTGGGACACATATCGTGCGAAGAGACTACCATTTATCTTCCGTAACATCCACAGAAGATCAATTATACACAACCAACAAGCGTGTTTTTCCGTTAATTACATTAAAGTTTTGTCTGAATTTACTGTTATAATAATAATAAAAATATTTGTTGCTGCTCATATGGTTCTTAGGTGAAAACTACATATAATCTATTATAAAATAACTGTCCTGACTGACTGATTGATCAATGCCGAGGCAAAATTACTGAAGCTAGACACGTGATATTTGGACCGTGGCTTCTATTTGACGTATAGGTCCACTAAGATAGGATTTTGTAAAAATACAACCCCTAAAGGGTTGAAAAAGTGTCCCCCTTTTTCAACCCTTTAGGGGTTGTATTTCCCTACTAATTTTATAAATGTGAATGTAAATTTGTTTGTTACGCTTTCAGGCGAAAACGACCCAACTTATCATCATAAAACTTAGGGACATTGGGTTCAATATACAATTACTTTAAATTAAGGGGTAAAGCAATACGCCCAACACGTCTGCTAGACAATGCGGTATGGGGAAAAATAGGTAGATAATAGAAGTCTAATATCCGAAAGGCAATATCAGACAGGCCTGTTTGTCGCCAGCCAGTATTAAATGCCCTTTATGAGAAGCTGGCGTCCCAGGTCTTGACTTGCGTCTCAGATCACCAGACCTCCCTTTAATGGCTAGGTAGTAAACTTAATGTCTGAATACGTACATAGTATGAGCGCAAATTTATTAGTGGTGTGAGTGATGTTAGAAAATGTGTTTTGGTTTGTTCTCTGTTGCTTCAACTGTAGTTTGTTGTGTATCACACAAAGCCTAAAACCTAAGTACACAAATTCAGAGAGACAATAAACAAAACTGTCAATAAAAAAATTGTCGTCTAACAACTCAAGGAAACTCACCTATTGTGCATGGGTAATAAAATAAATCCATTTGAATAAAAATTAGTAGTTAAACGACTTATTTAATTAGGTACTAGGAGCTAAACGCGATTGCTTGCTATCGTATCTTTAACCTCGATTTCAGTATTCCCAACTATAACTATAACGATGCGAGCTATCATAAATAATGGTGATAAGTATACTGTCATATACATTGGTTGGACAAAGTAGAAATCAAAAACACCGGTGTTCACCTTATAGCTCTTAGTATGACTAAGTCTATACCAATCTATCTTGAAAATGCACTAAGTACAATCGGAAAATAACGAAAATTGAGTAAATTAATATAAGAAGTAAAACCAATATTTAGGAGCATATTCTACAGCATCATGGCCGTGTGGTTTCCGGCTTGGAATATACCACCCCATGTCCTCCCATGGGTGTCGTAAAAGGCGACTAAGGGACATATGGCTGATGGATGGGCAGCAGCATGTATTAGCTCAAGGTTTACATCTTACTCCGATCACCAATCCGTTTGCCAAGCTCGGTGATTATGGCAATATCCCTCAACGATCCTGGCTTGCCAAGGTCCGTTAAGAGGAGGCCCATGTTAAGCAGTGGACGTTCACGGGCTGTTGCTGCTGATTTTACAGCAATGGAGAAATCGTGTCCTTTAACAAAGAAGACGCATTTGAAAAAATCTTGACAGTCTAGCTTCAAGCTGCCAAAATGTGTTAATTATATACTTATACTAGCTGACCCGGCAGACTTCGTACTGCCTCAATCGATACATAAAAGACCTAAACATTTGTATAAAATAAACTGGGCCGTAGAGACTTCGTTTATGCGGTACTCCTACCCCTACACTACCCCTACCCTACGCTACCCCTACCCTACACTACCCCTACCCTACATTACCCCTACCCTACACTACCCGTACCCTACACTACCCCTACCCTACACTACCCCTACCCTACACTACCCCTACCCTACACTACCCCTACCCTACACTACCCCTACCCTACACTACCCCTACCCTTCACTACCCCTACCCTACACTACCCCTACCCTACACTACCCCTACCCTACACTACCCCTACCCTACACTACCCCTACCCTACACTACCTCTACCCTACACTACCCCTACCCTAAAAAATCTTGGCAAAAAAATTCAAGTTTTTAATTAACAAAATAAAGCTCAAATTGACTCTACATTTTAGTTAGAAAACGTTTGTATGGGAAAAAGAAAAAGGCTGTTTTAAGGGGTTTTCAGGCAATTATTCGAATTTTTCTGGCCGTAAAAACCATCCTTGAACTTCCACGAACATTAAAAAAAAAGAATTGGCCAAATTGGTCCAGGCTTTGTAGAGTTATGCGCTTACCAACACATTTTGCGATTCATTTTTATATTATAGATTACCTGCACAGGCGGCGATCCTTGTGGGGCTCGAATGGCGGCTTAGGGATGATCAATGGCGGGTGGATGATGATACACTTTGAGGATAATTTTGTGCATCTGTTAAAAAAACCTCAGAAATCAAAGTCTGTTTGGTGTATTTAGTCTTATCGTAGTTAAATTTATTTGTATGGCACTGCTTGTTTATTCGTTATCGCTTTTGCACATTGATTACATACGCTAACTATATCATATTCTGTATCGAAAGCCAGTTTCCTCAGTTCTCGAGTATAAAATTTCATCTTAGGTATATAAAGTAACATAGAAATTGTATTATTATCCGAAGGTTATTGTAGTGTAACGTGTATAAAGATCACATTCCAATTCTAGGCCTACTAAGTAGCACCTGCAGTACCCGGTATCCACTAAAACCCCCGGAACGCCAGTAACCGTTACTGGCGTTCCGGGGGTTTTAGTGGATAAAACCTACTTTTTCTTAAAGATTACTAACAGAGTTTTTGTATTCTTGTTAACCTCTCGTGCTAAGCTAAAATGCTTGTGTTACGAGTGGGTTCACTTCCGTAGTGGTAGTGTGGATCAAACCGGAAGCGACCACATGAGCGCAAGTCCGACACCCTAGCCATTGGGCTACCTATGGCGCGGCCACTTTATTATTACTATTCATGGTATAATTAGTATAAATCTTCTGCATGGATAGGCCCTTGAGTTTTGTATGCCTAATATAATAATATTTCCCGTTGGAAATTAGCCTATCAATATAAAAGAATGATCGAACAGTCATGTCATTTAGGAATACTAATAAAAACATACACCTAGGTAGGAAGGGTAGGTATCTACAATGTTGCGTGATCTATATAAACTATATTATTTATTTTGTCTCTTAGTATTTAAACGTATTTTATAGCCACGGGCCAGCCAATAAAAATAAGAGGCTGAGTAATAAATAAGACATTTCATAGATGGCCGAACCGTTAAAGCGATATAATTTCGGGCCGTGCGATAACATTGCGCATATGTCGTACTTTATTATGTTTGAGGAGCCATATTTGATATCCGGAGCATCAGGATATTAGCAGTAGTATCTAATAAAACTGAGACATTAATGAGCTTATCTCCATATGATCTCTTCTTAAATTAAATGCGCAATGTTTAATATTGGCACAAATACTAATACAGTATTTTATTTAGTTAAAGCGTAACTTAATAATGAATTCAAGTATATTTTTAATTATATAAATCACAGCACACTGGGTCATAAAACTAACGTTGCATTATCTAAGTAATAGGTATTGAGGTAGAGCACAGATTGTTCTTAAAAATTGGTAAGTAAACATATTTTTCCCGAGATATCGCGATCGAGTTATTGCTTCCTCAGAGACGATAAAATTTGCCTTCGACTTGAAACATGGAACTTAATAATTTACTTTACATACACAATACACAAAATAGTTGGTTTTTTATATAGTTTACCTAAATTCTCGATTGCTTAATTTATCTTAGGTACATAAAATATTCCCCTTTACTATATCTTTTACTTAATTTAAACGGCGAGATAAATATAATTCCACATAAACAGAAACAAAGTTTAAATAGCAGTCCTAACTAGTGCTATATTTTTAATTTTAATGAAACTTAACCAGCGCTATTATGCTACGCGGGAATTTATTATTCTTAATATAGAAATACTGCGACTGACGCTGTAGACAAACAAAATGAGAATTTATTATTAAATTCATTTCATGAAGCTCATTTTCACTAACTTTAATTCCGTTTAAGAGAATAGTCTAAATACCTGAGCTCTTTGATGTATTTGATAATATATATATAAAGAGAAATTGTTTGTTAATTTGTGCATTGAAACAATAAAATCGTACAATCTACGTATCTAACGGTAAATGTAGCAATTGGTATCCCATTGACGAGTTAGGTCAACATCACGCTCCGACCCACGGAAGCAAGGTAGTATGATTCATTGTCTTATAGGATTAGCCCAAAGACTTTGAATTTGACTAAGTGTAGGTACTTAGTCAAAGTCAAAGTCTTTGGGCTAATCCAAGAAAGTAGATTCTCAACACTTTTTCCTGTTGAACTACGCGTTTAATACCGGTTAACTTAAATTTGAGATATTTTTGAGAATTTCATTAAAAATCGATTAGCGTAAAATAGCTTGCTACGCCACTAAGGGGGAATAAAATCGGGTGTTATGTTAACATAAAGGAAAATGATTACGTATTCTGTAAAAAACAACCCATATTCGACACAGAATGCGTGCTTAGTACTATAAATCTATAGGTATTAATATATATTTTAAAGCTGAAGAGTTTGTTTTTTTGAACAAGCTAATCTCAGGGCCTCTAACTACGAGGCCGTATTGATAAATTATTTCAGTGTTGGATAGCCCATTTGTCGAGGAAGGCTATCCGATATATATTTACTTATGAAGTTCCTACGGGAACGGGAGTTACGTGGGTGAAACCGCGGGAAGCTAGTACCTACATAGAACCAATTAAAAAAAAAAATAACAACTGATACTCAGAAAATGTTTAAAATATCAAATATTTTGTACAAAACACGAAGTAATAAAATTAAGTTAGTCTCATATAATAAGTAATGAACTTACATTATGTAAATTTCTTAATCGCCTTACCTCTAAGCATGGGCCAAGTATTTGAATAATCACGACGTGAAGTGTTGTAGGTTCACCACATTTAAGAGAGCGCATACCTACCAAATTTGGCGAACTTATACATACATTTACGCCTTTTCCCATAGGGGTAGGTTGAGACTACACCCTTCCACTTCCACGATCTTGGCATGTCATCACCACGTTCGCCAGCTGATTAAAGGATTTATAAATGGTCCAGTTCGCCAAAGACATACCTAATAATAAAGTTGATAAAAACAAATGACGAAAACTTCTAAATTCTACATAATTATTTTCGTTTCATTTTAATTATAAAATTTACAATTTAGGTGTGCATTTTAAGTGCATAAGCAAGGGTAATTAGGATTCTTTCTTAAATAAATATCTTTAGTCTTATAATGATTAAAAAAACATATTTATGTACATTCTCACTCTGCGAAAGTCACGTGTCACTCTGGATCCTGATTCTAACTTTTTATACGTGCTCTTAATACAGCTGCGTTGCTCGAAGGAAAACGAATATTAGTACTACGGAATATGGAAGTATACCTAAAATGTTTACAAAGCGAATGTGATATCTCGAATTTTGAACGCAAAATGTTTCGTTTAGGGAAAAACGAGATTTTACAACATTATAGGTATAAGGTACATCACAAAATTATGTTATTAAGTAAAACAACAACCTCCGCAGCGTAGCGGTATTTGGCTCGCTTTAAATCTCGGAGGTAGTTGGGTTCGATCCCCACGCCGGACAGGAAATCTTGGTGTAAATTCTAAGATTTCTTTCCGAGTTGGGTTGTTGAGGGACTACCCTCCGTGCCTCGGAAAGCACGTTAAGCCGTTGGTCCCGATTTTTTGTAACATCATCTATAATAATCGCTTATCAAGGAACGGGCAGTAGCGTTTCCTTGTGTGGTAAAGTAAAATGCAATGGTTTGTTATCTGACAAATGAAATAAAGATTTTAAGTATTGGAGTGATAACATTTGTGTTTTGATTTAACCATTAATAAACCGATATCAACATTTCTTCATAAAATAAAAGTACTTGGAGTTTAGTTATATTACCTACTGCTTAACTAAAAGTCGTTCACAACCTTCGTCTTTTCTATCAAACTAATCCATTCCTTCCTTCCCCAGCACGATTTATCAAATGCTTCATATCTTTCTCTATTGAAGTGTACGTACCTACCACTTGTAAATACAATCTAAGCTGTTTAGTGTAGTTCCCAACACAAAGAGGGCAGTTCTAATTAAAATTCAATGCAGTTAGTGACAATGGTCACTTTCCAATGTCAGTGAACCGCAGAGGATTTTCGAAAGTGCTCGAAACAAGTTTTATAATTTGCGGCCGCATCGTTAGTTTTAGTTTTGGCCAGGGTTTCCCAAAGTGTGTGTCGCGGCGTCCTTGAGCACGGTACAAAATAAACGGGGTGCCGTAAAGCCCTCTCTTTCATATAGATTTAGTTTTTGTGCTTATACCCAGCATACCTAATCCTAATTCTTTCGTCAACCTTTATAGATATACCTAGCAGTAATGCGTCAACCTCCGGAGGGAGCCCAGATGCCCAAATAGGTTTTTTTTTTCTTCCGGGGTAAAATCCATTTACGCATTTCCACCGCCGCTGTAGCGTATTCGCGCGCTGGCGGTGGGATATGTGGGACTCGCCCTCTCACCTAACTCATGCCACGAAGAGAGGACCCTACACTACTAAAACCCCCCGGACAATGTCAAAATTGGACCTGGGACCCTTTTTAGGTGGACGGAGTAGCACCCGGGGGTATTAGTGAATAGGCTCTTTCTAGCAGCACGGCTAACCCGCTGTGTATTTTTTTTTAAGAAGGCTAGTCTCAAATACCACCCCAATGCCGCGGGGAGCATAATCATATGCTACGCGCGGCAGCGGAGGGGACGTATAAGGCATTTCACCACAGGCAAGAAGGGGTAACTGAACCCAAGATCCGGATGTTATGGTTAAGCAGTTCCTGATGGGTTTAATGGATAGACCCTCGCGGAATTAGTAGTAATAGCAATGAAGCGTATGTAGAGATACGTAATACATTTTCTCGTGGACAAAACCAACACTTACATATTTATAAAATGGCTATGGCGTCGGACTTGCGATCATTTTGCCGTCGTGTCGGTACGATCTCCAAATATTGCACAAACCGACGTGAACCCACTCGTAACAAGCATTTTAGCTTAGCACGAGGGGTTTACAACAGTAGTGTGCAAAAAACACAGCTAGTAGGAAAAAAAAAAGTTTGAAAGCCCTAGTTCAGACATTAGATGGGCACTGTCCGCAATTCTCATTAAACGGTACAACAACATGGGAACCCTGTTAAAGTTAAATTACAAAATGTAATAGGTATTCATTTGTGACATAAAACGAAAGTAAGCAGGTACTTTGAAAGGGAACAGAACTAAATAAAAAAGTTTAAAACTGAAAAGCGAGATAATAATAAAGTTTGGTTTTTATTTAGTGATAGTTTTAGAACACCAGAATTGTAAACCTGTAAAGCAGATGTCGAAAGTCGAAAATTATAATTTTGATTGATAATAATTATTTATCTATCGATATTTTTTCAAAAGTTAATTTCATGCATTTATTTTGTAATAAAGGGTTATTTGCCTAAAAAGATATAGATAGAAGTTGTATTAATAACTTTTACGGTTACAAGAAATATAAGTAAAATATGACATCAAGTACGTATATACATATATTATTATGCTATCACAATATACCTTCTAAATAACACCAACATTCATAATTATAACTAAGCCAAGTAACGCCACCCAGTGAAATGATCAGAAAGCTCTTGTGAAACGGAGCTTTACCTGTTGACAGAGGCGGTTCAACCTGGGCGGGTTGGAAGCGCCGCCCTACCACCCCCTACACTGATCGTGTTTACCAAGCTTTTACATAGATGGCGCTATAAGACAACTTTTAGAACAAAATTTCGTGATTTGATGAAATTTTATTGAGTGAAAAATATTTGTTTACTATCGAAGGTTTATGACTATTATTTTTTTAAGTGTTATGAATAGAGCAATTTATATTAAGAACTTAACAAAAATAGTTACCTACGTGATTATTAACAATTCATTTATATAATTACTATTCAGCCTCCGAAATGGTTCCCTGTTACGGCTACATAACACTGAATGAGTTTAGTGACTGTGGACGGCAAAGGATGCTTGTTATCTTCATCAATATTATATCATTCAGACTTCTGCGAATCGCGAGTACAAGATAGCAGCTTAAATTCACCATCAGCCCCAATAACGTCCAAAGCTGAGCATGGGCCTTCTCCCGACGTAGGGTTTTGGCGTAGTCATCACGCTTGGCATATAATATGTTGTAACATATAGGGTAACCCATACCCCCCGTACAAAGCGCTTTCCGAGGCACCGGCCTCAACCCATCAGACCTAGAAAGAAATCTTAAATGTAACACAGATATATCTTGACCGGGGCATCGAATCCACGACCTTCTAGACTTATTAAAGCGAGCCTCTTACATTATTATAATATTTTCAATATTATAAATACATCTCATCAGATCAACGACCTATCTCCACGCTGTGGAGCTCTTCCGTAAATGGCAGTTACCATTGTATTGTCTAAACACTGAGTAGAAGCATGTTCATGTGCATGTTCCTGATAATCGCTATTATTGTGATTACTACGCGAACCATGGTATAAAACATGTAATTAAGCAGATATAAAAGAAAAGATAGAAGCTAGCAAATGAATACTTCAACGAAAGTTCTTATTATAAGAGTCTCACTTGGTGGTTTTATGATTTCGAGGAAAAAGTATTGCATAGTATATAATTGATGTAGGCTCTAGAGACAGTTATATTTTAATGAGATAGGCATGACGAAATATTAAATGTTAATTCCGCTCAAAAAAAAAAAAACATGTAATTTGTAACACCTACACGTAATAATTACGCACAATATGTAAGGAGTCCTTCCTTCCTATTTGATATAATCACCAGTTAAAACCTTAAGAATAAGGTCTTTTAGTTTATACTTAGTATTTTTGAATACAACACTAGACATGTTGCTATTCAAATCTAGATCAGAAGCTATGAATTTCCTATTATTTTTATGATATAATTTGATATAGGCAATATTCCACTCTTAGGAATATGATGTCTAAAATGATCTACTTACTTACTTACTCGCCATGAGCTAGTTGCATACCTTTATTCTATAGTAGATTCCCACGCGCGGTTTCAGCCCCGTAACTCCCGTTCCCGTGAAAACTTCAGAATAAAGTATAGGCAGCCTTGAGCTATCTAACACTAAAACAGTTTTTAAAAGCGTTCCCGTAATTCCTGAGATTTGCGTGTTCAAGCAAACAAACTTTTCAGCTTTATAGAAGTATAGATATAGATATTATATAACGTTGTGAATATAAATGTATTACAACCATTAGGAGTATAACCCAACCCTCGCTAAGCATCCATAATTTCGCATTTCACTAGCCATACGGATACTTATCTCTTTATTTAAAAGCAAGCAGGAAACTCGTCGATTCGCGATCGTGCTCAAGTATCTAAACTGTCAGCGAGATAAGAACTCCAACAACGATAGCTACAGAGATGTGGGATGTGGCTTAATCATCGCATGAGGCAATTAACTTATGTTTGTGCACTCAATTGTTGATAATTATCGTCAATGGAACGTCAGCGGACATTAGTGTCCGATGGCCTACATACAGGAGAATAAACAATCCGCTATTTGCATGGATAAATCAGTAATTGAAAAAACTTGTAGGTGCAGCTGCGAGGCTGTTAGCCACTTGTGTTATTGGAAACAATGTTGCCAACGCCTACTTACACGTTTTTCGAAAGGTCTTTTATTTTACTACTAGCGACCCGCACCGGCTTCACAGGCACGGGTCGCTATTGTACATATAAACATTCCTCTTGAATCACTCTACCTATTAAAAAAAAAACGATCTAACTCCGGTGCATAGTTTTAAAGCTCGAAGCATACATAAAGACAGACAGACAGGGGAAGAGACTTTGTTTTATCCTATTGTTTTATACTATGTAGTGATTAATGTATACATTTGTTTTCAAGATTATATTTGTGTTGAATTTACCAAGCTTTTTGAGCGTTGAAGTTTTAGCCCATATTGTGTAGATTTCAACGCTTAGTTCGGTGAACAAGGCTTTTATCAATAGTTATAAGTAGTAGCTTATTTATTGAGGGCAAATACATATAATATGGCTTCATATGACATATACCAAATGGCATTAAGAACGCGCCACATCCTGCACCGTTAGTTATTTTCATTCGTTCGGTTCCGCGAACAAATCCAGTTTGAGAGTTAGCTGACTCTTAGTGTTGAAGATAGTATTATGATTTTTTATATTCAACTGTTATTAAATTTCCTACTAATTAGCTTCTTCCGCGTAGATCCCGTTCCCGTGGGAACTTCATAATGTAATATAGCCTAGGTATATAACTTCTGTATAACGTAGCTCTCTAGTGGGTGAAAGAATTTTTTAAATCGGTTCACTAGTTCCGGAGTCTATTCAATGCAAACAAACAATCAAATCTAAATTATAGAAAGAAAAAAATATGTTAAACATTTCTGTTTTCCCCAAATTCAAGGACAAAGACCCTGGCCACCCAGTACAATGACCTTTAATTCATACTTGTATGAAACGTTACAAAATATGTGTTTGTAGGTGTTACCAGAGAATAAACAATACTAAGAGGTGTTACGCTTTTACACAATAGATGGCCCACATGTGAAAGTTACACCTGTATCAATACGGATGCATTGTTTGTTAAGCTGAATCTTTAACTAGTATTTAATTTAAAAACAGTGTTTTACTAAATAACGGTATATTTGACAGTCGAATGTCGATAATTATTGATTTCACGGTTGTTAACGGCAGTATTGGAAACATGCTAGTAGCATTCCAATAAATTCTGTAATTGAAAAACTTACATACATAGGTACCGTTTTATCATATTGATTGATGTTTCATGGTACTTACTTAATTTCTACATTATCTTTGCTAGAGAATTCCTATGCGCACAAACATATCCCGCCGCTGCGGCGCGGCGCGCGGCATTGGCGAATACACTTCCCCGAGGAAAAAACAAACTGTAATGTACTAAAGCCTTATAGGACACGGTCAGTAATAACAAAATCTCTTGAGAAAATTCATCTGAAAACACTCCGTTTTAATTAGCACTCTTAATGACGATTCATTATAGGTAAACAAACTTACACAGTAAGTAGGCAGTTAAGACGTTTAAACTGTGGCAGCGTCCCTTTTGTGATTATAGTTCTTTTAAAATTTAAAATTTGCTTTCTTTCAAATTGCCATGAAATATAATATATAATTAGCAGTCTATTATAAAGTCCTTTTAGTAATAGACTGCTAATTCGTTGAGTTTCTAGAAACTTACAAATGATCTAACGATTTGGGCATTTGAAGTAAACGTAGCCATTGGCGAGAACAAACAACTTATGGAATTAGAACGGTGCTCGGACAGGAATACAACCGTTATGAGGCATTAAAATGATTGGGATGTTGTAGGTGTAAACATTATTTGACGGATATAAGTGTTACCTATACCTATCCAGTGTTGACTAGCGTTATTGTGTAAGATCTGCAATAAGAATAATCGGAAATCGAAAGGAAAAATATACCTTAAATCGTTGCGTTTTCATCGTCATCATCATCAGTCCGTCTAACGTCCACTGCTGAACATAGGCTTCCTCCAGGGGGAGGGTATATGCCATAGTCACCACGCTTGGCAGGCGGATTGGTGACCGCAGTATTATGTTGTACCACACAATTAAACGCTGCTGCCCGTCCCTTGATATATGATTAGTGTCTATAGATGATGTTATAACAAACGGGACCAACGGCTTAACGTGCTTTCCGAGGCACGGAGGGTAGTCCCTCAACCAACCAGACCCGAAAAGAAATCTTAAAATGTACACAAAGATTTCTTGTAAGGCGTGGGGATCGAACCCACAACCTCCGAGATTTAAAGCGAGCCAAATACCGCTACGCTACGGAGGTTGTCCGTTTTATTATGTACCAAAATACTGACGAAGAAGTATGAAATTTCGCACACATACAGTTTATATCTGAGAAGGAGTGCAGAATTCTCATATTTTTTTGTTAGTATGGTCGAATTTCGACCGCTGGGCGACCACAAGTATCTATTATTAGTGTAAAGCTAGGCTTCCCGTTAAAAAGTTAGCTAGTGTCAACATTGTAAAAGGGAATGAAATGACGTGCTACTCAGTAATAACGCCAACAAATAGGTTAGCATGTGAAGCAGGAAGCGTGCCGTTTCTCGTATCTGCGGCTGATAATTTGGATGCACGCAGAACGATATCACGGCGTTTCCTGCGTGGTATGGATGGATAGACTACGGATACTAGTGTCTATTTTTTATATGTTTTGTAATGATTGGATCCGTTTTGCGCCTAACTATTGACAGTGCAAAAGTAGTATTATAAGCAAGTGTGAATGAGCAAGTAGATGTTACACGAGCGTATGAAAACATAGAGAATCAGTAGATGAGTTCATAGCATTGCATTGGTGTCTTTGTTCCCTATGTTCAGCATAAAAGATGCTGAACATAAGGATAGACCTGATACGTGCGAAAGGGTAGAGCTAGAGGAACGGTAGTCGCCAAAACGTCTTATGAAATGTTATTTTTTGAGTAAAATAACATTTTTGTTAGTTGTTGTAGTAGGTACCTACCAACGGCCGTCATAATCAAAAAGTGCACATATTTTTCGAAATTTTCCAAAAATTCAAGTCTGATTCCGAATATATCTTTGTTCGTTGAAAATACATTTTCGAACGAACCTGAGTGAGGATTAAGGCCGGCCCTAGAGAGTCTTATCGTTATACAGAAACCTATCCCAAAATAAAACATCATTACTGGACAATTAATACCATAAATTACTGTTCGTAGTAACAGGGAATAAGGAAAATATCAACTACCTATTCTACTAACTCTAAACGTATGCTTGAAAATTTTAATTGTTTTCCTCTTCAATTTGTGGTCCTTTAGCATTAAATAATTGGTTTTTTGTATGTACCTACTGTTATTACGAAACCACGCGGTAAGGCTATTGGGTAATGAATAGCTGAAATTTGAAATGTCAATTTCAGTTATTTGTACAGCTGCATTATATTTTAAGTAGGTTTATTCTGATTCAGGAGAGCCCGCGGCGCCAATTTGGCCGCTGATGCCGGAGGGCCGGATTGCCCAACGTACCCAGCCCTCACCAACGGCTGACGGAAGAGTGTCCGGGGGGTTTTAGTGGTGTAAGGTCCTCTCCTCATGGTATGACTAGCATACCAGGCTATGGAGAGGGCGAGTCCCACATACCCCTTCGCCGGCGTGGGAACGCAGCAGAGGCGAAGGGGATAAGTAAATGCATTTTCTCCCGGACTACAAAAAAAAGGGTTAATTTGGATTGCAATACAGTAATATGCAAAGAGCTATTTATATAAAAATAAATAAAATTTTAGTGTCTGTTTGAAATGGAAAAATAACAGTGTAATAGTGTAATATGGGCTACTTTTTGTTTTGACCATTTGTTTGTAATCTACCTTATTTCCAAAATGGCAGTACCGATTTAAACGGGACCTACGCAGGCAGCAGTTTGTACGTAGGTACTAATAAGGTATGTCATAATATGTATTACGAAAAATGTAATAAGGCAGAATAGGAATTTTCCTTAGTAAGTAAAAGAAATGCAAATGGCCTTGCTAACTGAATTCAGAAAGGCTGTGTCTTTTATTTGACAAGCCAAAAAGGCCTTTTGGCTTGGACATCTGCTTAGGGCGGTCGCTGGCATGGGTAATGCTATGTACAACGTAAAAACGAATTACATACCTATATTTAATTTATTAATAGAACATAATAATACTATGAAATGCGAAATATATAATTCTGTATTGTTAAGTTATACCCGATTCCGGACAGGAATTATTTTTGTAAATTCTAAGGGCCTGGGCACACCACGTTTTTTAAGGCGCTGTACTTAGTCAAAATAGCCTTCACAAAACAGTTTTTTAGCCAAATGTTTACATTTTAGAGCAGCTAAAAAAATATATGTTAATCTTGATCATATTTATGGGGGGACCATTGTGTTCAAAACACGTTTTCGGTAAATTTTCTCGATAAAAAAAACCATAAAATAACCATTTAAATTGAAATTGTAGCAATTGTAACTGTATTATTTATAAACAAATCTTGATAATATTAATAACAGTGATGTAATATATAATAATAAAGGGAACTGTTGTTTTTATTTATCGATTGGAATAAGATATTTGCAAGGATTAATGTATTAAATAACTCGAACGAGTCGAACGAAACGTTGCGCCATCGCGGCGTCTCTTCGCTTCTCTTTCATTTCTACGCGGAGCAACAGTGACAAAAACTAATACGTAAAAGTCGTCTATTCACCGCGCCTTAAGCGCGCCGTCGACGCGCGTTTTAGAAACGAAGTACTGACTTGCGTGCGTATCGCGCCTGTATGGGTACAAAAGTCAGTACATACTTCATTTCTAAGGCAAGTCGACGGCGCGTTAAAAAAACGTGGTGTGCTTAGGCCCTCAGATTTCTTTCCCTCCTCGGAAAGCACGTTTAGCCGTTGGTACCGATTATTAAAACATCATCTATAATAATCGAATATCAAGGAACGGACAGCAGCGTTTCCTTGTGAGATACACCGTAATACTGCGGTCACCAATTCGCCTGCCTAGCGTGGTGACTATGGCAAACACCCTCCTATGGGAGGAGGCCCATGTTCAGTAGTGGACGTTATACGGGCTGATGATGATAAAGTTATATAAAAACCGACTAAGTACTTAGTGGTTTTTATAAAAACTTCCAATTAAAAATAATACCTAGTTGTTGCAAACTGCAAGGATGATCATAATTAATACCTTGTAGTACCTACCTACCTACAAATGCATTAGGTATTTTCCGTATCACAAAAATGGAATTTATTTTTATTTCAGTAAGCAGGCAGGTTGCCGTGTGGGTCGGATTGCTTATGCGTGCCCGGCCCCCGCCAACGGCGGATCGAATGAGTGTCCAGGGGTTTTAGTGATGTAGGGTCCTCTCCTCGTGGTATGAGTTAGCATACCACGCTATGGAGAGGGCGAGTCCCACATATACGCTGCAGCGGCGGCGGTGGGAATGCGTAAATGCATTTCCCACCAGATAAAAAAAAGGCAGGTTGACGTGTGGTTTCCGGCTCTGAATAAACCAACCCATATCTTCCCATATCTGTCGTAAGAGGCGACTAAGTGACAAACCGTTTGTTAAACATCTATCACCTTCCAGGCTACTTTCCATCATACTACGATTGCCAAACCACCTGCCAAGTGTGGCGATTATGATAGCATCTCTCAACTACCCTAAACCTCCGAGCTCTTAATTAGCTTGTTAAGATGTCCCATGCCTGTTCATGATCAGCAGTGGATGTAAGCAAGAAGGTATTTATTTTATCACCTAAACATGTTTCTATGACTTTATGGCTTTTAACAGATTTTTTTAATTTTCCCACAGTACCATAACATTATATTATCATATTTACTTTGATGGTTCTAATAACATATTGTAAAAGATTTTTTTCAAAATTGTAAGTTGAGGATAGGAACAGTATATTTTAACTGTAATTATTTCATGCAAAATTTACTTAGTAATTTAGACCAAATTTACATATAAACCTTCCTCTTGAATCACTCTATCTATTAAAAAAACCACATCAAAATCTGTTGAGTAGTTTTAAAGATCTAAGCATACATAGGGACGGACAGACAGCGGCTAGTGACTATGTTTTATACACTTGAGTAGAATAGTAAAGCTTTGCAGGTAAAACCACGGTGTGCAGTTAGTGCTTACATATATTGCACAAGTAAATGCATCAAAATAATCACTATCTATTAGGTACACTCATAAAAGCAAACATTTCAAATGAAGTACTTCCTCCAAAGATAATCATGATACTTCAAAATGTTATTAAGTTAAGTACTTACTAGGTATATAAGGAAAGTTTTAATTTCCGCTTTCAAGTTTAATTAAATTTTATTTTCATATATATTAATATTATTTTAATATGGTCATATGATCAAAAAATTACCAACATAAGCCCATTTACTGTTCATTGCTGTACATGTGTCTCACTAGAAGGGAGGTTCACGTTTAAGTACTATACCAGTGGTTTAGGCACCACACTTGACATTCAGGTTGCAAGCTTGGTAGGTTAAATTATAAATAAAAATAAAACTTATTATTTATATATAAAAACTTTTTAATAACCTACAGTTTTGATGAATATGACCTCTGAAGAATAAATTGCTACCTATTTAATGACAAAGAGTTTAAATATAATTAATTACTTAATTTGCAGATTTAATTTAGAAATATGTAATCATACATAATACTAATATTATAAATAGAAACGATTTAATTGTTTGTTTGTATTGAAAAGGCTGCAAAACTACTGGACCAATTTGAAAAAATTAACTGTTCTCATTACAGCAAATTCACAATAACATATTTTATTAGTTATACATTTAATATTGTACAATAGATAAAAATTAGGTACCTAAGTAAGTATTTAACTCAGTTTGTTACAATTTAAACAATTATAAAATTTAATACTATCTTCCCATAGGCACTTTTGCCCACATATCTCCTGTTCTAGTAAGAACTTCATAATGAAATATAGCCTATGTTACTTTTGGATAATGTAGGTTTATATAGGTGAAAGAATTTTTGTAATTAATCCTTTAACCTTTTTATGATATTAGTAGTAAGGGAGAAAGAAGGAAAGGAAGGAAAAATATTTACTTATAGTACTCTGATTTAAAGTAGGTATACTGGTCTTTAAAGTTTCATTTGATTTTAGACTTAACTAAGTGTCATCAAAGTCTACATAACCATTTCTTACAACTTAATCAAATTCTATACATATATATTAATTTGATTAAATAATGACTTCTTCATCAACAATTGGTGGCACATGTTTTGGATTAAAATAGCCTCATAACCTTGATCTTGACTGACATTGTAAGCATTTGTGTAAATATTATTACTAACATTTCTTTATTATATCTATCTAGCTTATATCTAGCTTATACTGGCCTTGACAGTGCCAGTATAAGCTAGATCAGATCAGTACATTAGCATAGCACAACACACACTATCTTGCCAGCCCTTTATCGAAGGGCTCCCTCCATGAGTTCTGGCAACCTTATCCACTATCAAGAATTAAACTCTGTGGTATTCTGTAAGATGGAGGTACACCCTATGTCCGGTGAAGTAGCAAAAGCCTCCTGGATAACTACATATCATATGTCTGGAAAAAAAAGGTACTCCTCCAGTCATGCAGCTCTTTGGGCATACTTATGCTATCCTCTACCACTCTTAAACAAGCTACCATCTGTAACTCTCATCTATTATTGTCATATTAGACAGTCAGACATGGTTTGTTATACTTGTCTCAATATGCCTCCTACTTAGGATTGCCACCTTTTTTTTTTGTTTTATATATTACTTTTTACAAAAAGTTCGTCAATATAGGTATAGTACTTTCGAGATGCGGTCCAAATTTTTAAATGGGGATAATTTTAGTTTGGCATAGCAAAAAATAGTACATTTTGTACTATATTATTTTTATATAATATATAGTATATTTGACTGAAATATAGTAATATAGTATGGGTGGCAACTTTTCTCCCACTGGACCAAAAACTCAAGGGATTATTTGCTTGAACATGCCAATGTTAGGAACTAATGGTCCAATTTGAAAAATTCTATCAGTGTTACATAGCCTGTTTAATGAAGAAAGCTATATGCTATATTTAATTATGAAGTTCCTATAGGAATGGTAGTTATGAGGGTGATTGTGATGTGTGATACAGGTAAAATGTGATTGCTACTTTATAACACAAATGTAAGGTAAAGGCTAATCAAATTCAAGGCCTACTTATAATTTTGGTTACAGGTCAATGTCAGCAGTTACCAACATAATTTTGGTACATAGTTTGTATGATTTCAAATCACTATGTTAGTAACGATTGATGGAATAATAAACTTTGCTTTATATCCCATCAAGCTATAGGTTTATTATAGAAATTTGTATCTTATTTAGGAAGCTTTGTAACTAATTAATTAAATGCTATCATGAAATGAATATATTGTAAAATTGATTCTTGTAACAAATTCAGTAGAATTTAAATTAGTTTTATTTTAAATAAGCGATTAAACAGAGGTTAAGATTTTATGTTAGCACTTACCAAATTTTCATGTTCCAATTACAGAGATCAGTATTAGATGCTTTTCTTACGAATAGGTATCACCACCACACAGACTTCAACACCTACACGAAATTATTCACAGGACCAGAGGGCATTTGACAACGATTTCAATATAAAAAAATATACATTCACCTCACTCAAACTCAATTCCTATTCGCACAGTCTTCACTTGTTTCGATTGTCTTTTGTTCTAACTAAAAAAAAATCACTTGTTATTTTATTTGCTAATTATAATTATTACATAAAATCACGGGCGATTAATCAAAACAATATGAAATAGCCTTTGACACTTGGTAGAAACGAACTGGTAGCTAAAAAACCACGAGTGAAGTGAAAGTAGAGCGATAACTGCTACAATTTTCACAATATAAAGTAGTTCAATTCATCTCCGATTATTCAAAATGAAAATACAGCTATTTTATTTATAATAACAACAATTTCTACTAGGAATCTAAACTTAAACAGACACTCCGCGCACGCGAGCAGCGCTTTGTGCTATTTTTTTTGTCACTGTAGAGTGTAGACAGACGAGCGAGACGGACGACGCGACGGAGCAACGACACCTCTCGATACTGCCAGATGAATCGCTACTGACAGTCAACCGTCAATGATGATTGTGGTTGGATCAAACAATAAGTAATATTACATGGATATTGTGTTACAAAACAGAAGCAATTATTAAATGTGTGCGTGAAATCATCTAAAGTTATTCAATCACTTTTAGTTTAATAGTTTTAGGAAGCTGGCCTGTTTACGTTGTTTGGGTGGCAACACTTCATGATTTACGCTATACCTACTTACCTATTAAATTCTCTTCATAGGTACTTACAAATTTAACTAAATAGATGAGTTATAGTGTAAATTGTGAAATACTCGTAAGTGCATATAAAATAAAGCCAACCAAGCCGCGCTGAATCTGAACAATGCAACTCTAAACCGTGCTGCGCTGCGCCGCACCGTGCCTAAAATCCCGCTCAACGCACTCTGTCATCAACGGCTGTCTAATAAAATTTGATTTTATTTTATCGCTATCCCCGAAATCCCATGTGTCCAAGAGGGCAGTCTTACCTTTACTTACAGACTTATCTTGTCGCGATCTGATATAATATCCTACTTAGATTTTGTTATAATGTAGGTAATGTCAGAAAAATTAATTATAATTAGGGCGTCGCGGCATGGCAGGGCATGGCAATGTATCATCATCATTTCGAAACAATCATACCAATCAAGAACGAATCAAGTCCCGAAGCGTCCTTTAGAATGCCAGAGCATGCTGTGGCGTGACGTGTTCTTTACGATATTTTGTGATGGTATGGGTACTCATCATATATAGTAAAACATCTAGACCAAGTAGATACCGGTACTGGGCCTGATAAAATGCAACTACTAGCGACATCTATTATTTGTTACTTGTACTTAATTCACACAAATGAGTATTTTCAGTTAAATAGAAAAAGAATAGAATTATAAATTAATAAAATGATTTTTTCTGTGTATTAATCTTATATTAACATCATATATGCAAAATATTTATTAAAAACATTAATATTATGCAAAGTTGAATGCCTATTGTAAATGCCGGCGTCAATAACTTCTCTTTTGTTATTTTTGTAGTTGTTCAATAAAACTAAGCAAGGGGTCCGTGTCACGGACCCCTTGCTTAGTTTCCCGTAGTTTCACGGACTCCGTGAGGTGGCACTGTTAAAGTATTTTGAATGATGCAGCTACTTGCCACAAGATGTCACTTTTTTATGTCGCATTTTATTTTACTTTGAAGATGGCGCTGATTGACAACATATTGTTTTATGTCCTTGTATAACACGACAATCTCCGCGGCGTAATGGTATTCGGCGTGCTTTAAAAATCGGAGGTCGTGGGTTCAATCCCCACGCCGGACAAGAAAATCTTTGCGTAGATTCTAAGATGTCTAGGGACTACAATCTGTACCTTGGAAAGCATGTTAAGCCGTTGGTCCGATTGTTATAACATCATCTGTAACAATCATATACCAGGGAACGGGAAGCAGCGTTTCCTTGTACACAACATAATACTGCGGTCAAGCGTGATGACTATGGCAAAAACCATTTGTTTTGCAGTGGACGTTATACAGGATAATGATGATAACACGTCTTACTTTAAAAATGTTTGCAAAAACAATTCGTTCAAACCTTCCAAGCTAATAATTTTGTTTGTTGATCAAACAACTATCGGAAACAATATTATTGAACTTCCGACGGTTGTTATTGGAATATTTCTAGTTTAAATTCACAAATAAACTTTAAAACTACTTAATTTAACGACTTTATGTATTTTGTATTTGCTGTTTTTGGCAGATTATAAGAAATGACGGAAAGACTCAAAACGTCCAGGAAAACAATAACCTATAATATTTTAGTACCTAATATCGTAAAACGTAATTTACACAAAAATGACCAAAATAAGAAGATAAAATTAACCTTGTGACGATTTTAAATAAATCAAAATATTTTTTTTTTACATGGAAACTTCTTTTTCTCTTACCTGGTTGATAAACAGGTAACGATATGATTATGACTTCAATAAAAATGTCTTCATTACTGTAGTATTTCTTTGTATTTCCTATGTTATTATTACCTCCTGTCTAGGATAAAGTGTAGTGGATCCGGCAGGAATTAAAACATAACATAAAGGTTGCAGGGGATCATAACGGAATAAATCTGATTTTTGACATATTGACTAGAGTCAAAGGACATAATAATGTTGTAGTATACAGGTATGAGCACAAACACGGATGCATTATTTATTCGTTTAATCTGAAATTGTAGCAGACAATTAAAAAAAACCGCAAGGACTGTTATAAATTTGACCTACGGCTAGTTCTACGGACACTACTTACATATTATAAAGCAGAAATCTTGCCGCCTTGTCCTATAAAAATTCATACGGTTCTCTACTAATGAATAAAAGGATTTATGAAGGCGTTCAAATGATATATGACAAAAAGTAAAGCTTCGCGGGTGAACTTAATATAATGTTACTTTCTCATTATAAATTAATAACGGTAAAGATTTCCATTTGACACATAAATGGTTACACAACTGAAAATAAAACATTTGTTAACAATTTCCGTATTTATATATTCAACAATAACAGAAAATGACGTTATAAGAATTATATATTTAATGTTTAACTAAGCAGTAATTATGAGCACATCCTTTGTATCCTTACAAATATCACAGCTGGATTTTCATTGGTCCCAAAATCAATATACTTAAATGAAAATCGAAATTTAATCAAAATAATTAAAGTAACATCAGAACTTTGAATAATTGACAAAGATTTTGTTGTGCATTCAGATTTGATCTGAAGTTATTCATTAGAGCCTTTACACATGCAGTGCAATATTTTTACCAACATTGATCACCGATATCATTAATGCCTCGTGGTCTACTTGATGTACGTATTAAAGCAAAATTTAGAGCTCAATTGCAGCATTGATACTCGTCTTTAAGTCTTAATCATAACTACCTACTGGATAAATTTTTTGTCTAAATCTGACTAAAACCTGACACTAAGATTAAGAAGGTCACAGGCTCGGATTCAGTTCTTAAAAGATTATGGTCACAACCACCCGAAAATTTAAAAAGAGCGAGTCGGAGTACGAAATTCCTTTTGAATTTGATTGTTTCCTTTTTCCGCGCATCAGGACAAGACGTTACAAGTCTATGGTTGTGGGCGTGCCCATCGTTCCCACAACTGTAGATCCACCCAAGGTTTGTCAGTAATTTATTTTAGGTTTATTGTATACCCGAGATTATTTCGAAGGTCACATTGAGGACTAATTTTTCTATTTTATTTGTGTCGATATAAAGTCCTGTAAACAATCTTTGGACAATGTTTTTGAATGATTCACTTTAAATGCCTAGAACCACCAGTGGAACAGAGATTTTCAGACCAGAATCACTGCTCTATTTGCTCGGATGAAAAAAAATCAACAGTCCACCACTTTAACTTCCATGGGTTTGACTTTGAGTTTCTCAGCCAGGGCTGCGCTGGATTCTATTTGTTGTTTGACGTATGAGACCGTGCCACTCTTCTCCGTTTCTACGGCTGATTTTTTCTCTTTGTCTCCTGGTGCAAGAACGGGAAGGTTGGGGTCGGTCTGAAAATATTAGTCAAAATATTAGAGCTATCATTAGAAAGTATTTTTTCTTTACATATCCTTCTGCATAATCAAACATTTATTACAATACCTATTGATAGTTGGCTATCATAAATGTATGTAATTTTTGAAATATGAATGAGATAGCAGTTAGCTAGTGTGAATCGCCAGTTATTTTATAAAGTTCCCAATTAAGTTAATTGTTCACTTTAGTAGTCTGTAGTAGAATCGTCAATTGGCTTTTGTAATAGCCATATTAATTTTGAGTTCCCAAAATCACTTCTGCAACCACTTGAACCTGGTGGTTTTGGTGATTAGCCGGATGGTTTGTGTAAAGGATGGAGTTCAAATACCTTTCGATTAAAAAGCGGCTAGGGCCTATAATTACAGAAGCGACATCTATAGTAGCCACACAAACCACAAGATAACCAGCAGCGCCATCTAGGACTTAGCCTTCAACCTAACCTGTATCGCGCAATACAAGTTCGCAAGCCAATTTGAACAGATACAAGTTCTGAATATCAACAAACGGCCGTCGGCCGCCGGGCAAAGATCTCCATTGTCTGTGAAGGATCACCACCAACCGTTCCTCTACACTACGTAACAGGTATAATGTTAAGGTTAATTAATAGGTAAAGTAAAGTTCTATTACCGGTTCAAGCTCCCTCCAGTGTTGTATGCTATCAGTAAGACGGTCTCCAAAGCCAGGTGCAAAGCATTCTGGGTCTACTGCCACAAAACAGTGCCCGAGGTTGGCAGGACCGCCGTCGCCTTGGTGAGACCATGAACGGACGTGGTGTCCATAATTAGATCCTAGAAGAAGATTTGTGGTATATAAATGAGGAAAAATTTAAAGCATAATTACAAAATAAGTCCGTTAGCCATGTCCATAAAAATATTTAATAAATTACCAGAAATCATCAGAAAAGAATCCAAAATAAACAAGCAAATCCTATTATTATAGAGTATTTATTATAGCGTAGATGAATATTTGAAAGACAACTTAAAATAGTAAATTTAATTAAAAAAAAAAAAAAAAAATCTTCCTCTGTACTATTTTGCTGTGCCCGACAGGGTCCATGTGAACCTTATATATTAACATTTTAAGACCTAATGTACATACATACAGTAAAAGCTCCCTATTCGCGGGGTATACGTTCCGTAAATATACCGCGAATACAGAAACCGTGTATATGGAATGGAAATTTATATGGGATTATAGGGGATACGTTCCTAGGAGACAGTAGATAGATCAATTTTCATTTAAAAAAATCCCGTTTCCAGTGTTTGTTCAACATGCACTGGAAACGTGACGATGCCTCTTGGGCTGTGAATTAATTATTTTCACTTTAAGCGGTAATATACAATTTTTTTTCGTGTCGAATCTCCTATTTTAAGCCAACATTATAAAGCACAGAACGTCTAATATGTGGCAGCATTTAACAACAACTTATGGCGTAGTCGTAATAAGGCCTTATTTTTTTTGTCTAATGATCGACACTCAAGGATACCGAATCCTTTCTATTAATATATCTACTGACTTAAGTACCGATTAGTTCCGCGAATATGGGATTTTTTTGCCGCGAATACAGGAATTGGGTCGTAATTTTTTAATCCGCGAATAGTGAAAGCGCGAATGAAGGAAGCGCGAATAAGGAGCTTTTACTGTATTACCATGGAAGCAATTAAGATTTGAATTTGAATTAGAATTTGAAGACAAATATGGCGTCCTTCAAGCCTGCCCTAGAGTTATCTCAATATAATTATCTCAATGTTACTCAAGTTATTGCATGATAAAAATGATCTATTGTATACATAGAATTTAAAATAACAAATTGAACTTATACTTAAAAGTTGAATTACTAAATATATTATTATGGGGGCAGAGTTTCCTAAATGATTTAAATGTGGAGGCTAATTACGCTACTCGGCGTTTCCTCTGCAAGCAAAAATATTTTAAATAATATGTCAATTTATTTAGTTAATGTACCTTCAAAAATTCAGTAACAATAACGTAGCTGAAATGCGTATATATAATACTACAGTAATTAAGACATTCTTATCAAAGTCGTTAAGTGATTAGCTTTCTTGTTCTGCAAAATAATTGCCAACTCCGTTTACAGAACGGTCGCATTAATTAGAGCCATTGCGAGGTTTATTATAAAGAAGAAAAGTTTTTGTATGTTTCTACTGTAGGGTGTTATAAATATCGAATTAACTCAAAAAGAAGAAGCCGTGCGAAGCCAGGGCGGGCTGCTAGTATAAAATAATTTAGTTATGTTTGGATTTATCCGGTAGCGCCGGTACCATCCCAATTTCTTTTTTAACACACTCGGAGACTCATTTTAGCAATTGTCAAATAGATTTTTGCTGTTGTTGCTTAATTTAATATTGCTTTGCATTTCACAAACCTGATAGCATTCCAGTGAACATATCCACCATTGCTGCTAAGCCGAATCCTTTGTAGCCTGACGTCTGTTCTCCACCACCCAGGGGCATCAAACAACTTGTCTTGAAAGCCTGAACAAAGTACACTTGTTTAATTCGAAATATTTGATAAAGAGGCTGTAATTATAGATAAGTAGTGTGGGAATATCTCTATAATGTGTCTGTAAATACAGTAGAACAATGACTAGAGGAAAATATAAAACAAATAGAATCAGACGATAACACGAAGCTGTTATCAATGAAACATTTAATAGTTTGCAATGATCAAGGACAATATTGAATAATTATTATTCTTGCTAGTTGTTCCATACATGTGTAAATCTAAGTAAACAAATGCTATAAATAGGATACAAAATTTGGACATTTTTGTTTGCAATTAATAAAAAACATGTTTTTAAATCCTTAAGTATTTTTGAGTCTTTTAATTTAAAAAAAAACTTTAAATAGCCTATATTTTATTAAGAGTTTCCTATAGGTACATGGGCTACATGGCTAAAACTAAGTAAATTACTAGCATTCCCTAGCAGGAATTATTTTAATTAATACTTACCAATTCAGCATCATTTGTCTCCTTTCCATCTGGTGCTTGAGCCCAACCATTGGGAATAGGCTCACCTTTACGCCGTTGCATCTCTATCTGAAATGAAGTACGATTAACACATTTTAAAGTTTGCTTCGAGAATATTCTAAAAAATAAATAAAGACGGATATGAAAATATCCTCACCTTTCCGACCGCGACTGTTGTTGTAGCCATGTCGAGATAAAAAGATTCTCCCTTCGAAGCTGGTGCCACTACTGCTATAGGGTTTGTACCGAGCGATGACTGAAAAACAAAATGAAATATTGATAGTTGGGCCGTTTTTTGAATGTTTGTTACTTAAAGAACCTGAACGGACTATGGTTTTGGCGCAGATGTCGATTGTAGTGTGGAAATTGTGGCTCCATTTATAAAATTGGTATAATGAGCTATCTTGTAAACGAGACAGTAGTGCTTAAAAGTTGGATATCTCTGATCTACAGATAAATTATGTAAGACGAAGTAATTTTATCTCGTTTTATGGTATAGCAATAACAGGCACTATTGAAACTCTGTTTAGTTTTTATTTCGGGTTTCTGTCTTCCACTTTGTTCATTTTCATAATTAAATTTGTTGCAACATTTTTTTTGGATTCCATGATATTTCTTGGAATCATATTGGTCATTGTAAAAGAAGTGTAACTCCATAATTAAAATATATTTCGTTTAATTAAGATATTTTGTTGTCTACTATATTGTACTATGTAATAATATAATGTTTTATTTGTCATGAACAATTAAAAATGTAGAACATTTATTAACAAGGAGATAAGGAGATACACATATAGTTCTAGTTGTAACTGATAGTAAGAAATGATGTAATACTAACTTGTTTACTTCTAGTAGGTGCTAAAAGAGGCGATGTGTTGGTAAAAGCCATGCCAATTAGCCCTTTGTCTGCTGCCTTCTGCGCCCAGTAACCCGCTATACCATTGTGGTTGGATCCTGGAACGGGATATACACATTTAGTTTTAATAACCTGTATTTGAGGAATATTTTAATTATAATTGTGTGTGAAATACTTAGTTGTTTTTTGATTTTTCGGTAAATTATGCGTATTCTTGGGCTATTTATTGTATGACCAAATTTTGAAAGAAGAAATGGTTAATCAGACTCTTAGGCTGACGCCACATAGAGCGTTCACTTTACTCGACCATGCATCCCATGAAGACGGAGTCTCGGCCTTTGGGGTTTACACGCTCAAAGGACAAGAATGCCCAATTCGTTGTCAGCCTTAGATTTTAGTAATACAGTGTAGTTCCTTACCTTTAACAGTGACCCAGCCAACTCCAGTTTCCTTGGCTTTTTTAATGGCGATATCCATAGCGAAGTGGCTGGCTGTGGCACCTAGAGCATTGTTGGCATCCACCCAGGCCGTAGACTGAGTCTCCTTTAGGATAGAAGGCTCATTGTTCGGCTTGCAGGCACCGCTTAGAATATCGTTCACATACATTTCTGAAAGTTAGAAATGGAAAATGTATTTTCATAGTATACCTGCATGTAAAACTAACCCAGAAGAAGAATAGAAGCACGGAAGAACGGTACCATGTAATTTTGGCTTCAAATAGGGCTATTTACCTATATAATACCTTATAAATTTTGAACCAATGAAAGTCCTATCTTTTATTTTATTTTATCAAAACACATTACAATCAGAATAAAACATATCTTAAAACTAAACATATAGACCTAGATTGTAACACAACACTATGTGCATACTACATAAAATATATTAACAAAGCTCTGTAAAAACAAACAAAACAGAAAATATATTCATATGCATTAAGTAAGAAGCTGTTATTTTTCGTTTAAAATATATATAATCTTTCGCAAATTCTTGCCACTGAAACTCGTTTAAACCAAGTTCATCATTTAACTCACCTAACCTATTCAGTCCATGACTAGGATGTCCAAAGCGATCTGCCTGGATCAGTAGTTCTGCCTGCTGCAAGGCGGCCTTGGAGTTAGTCCCAACAGCTTTGAGACAATCGGTCATAAACCTTAAAGCTTCTGACGTCACGACTTTGCCCATGATGGAATCTGTAACCAAATATTACCATAATTTCACTAAGATTATGGGATAGGTATAAAGACGATCTTATATGTAGGCAGTTAGATATTATATACATAATCATTATGTTTTAAGAAGTTATCAGAAAAAAGAATAAAGAATTAAGGTGAATATAAGTTAGATAGGAATTACATAAAGAACTGGCCAAGTTCGAGTCAGACTCGTGCACGATGAGTTAGCTTTGGAACATTAAACACTATAAAAAATCGCGTTTGTTGTATGGGTGAACCCCTTAAATATTTGTAAATATTCTGATTAAATTAATATTTTTCGTTATAGAAGCAACAGAAATACATCATCTGTGTGAATTTAACTAGCTACTGCCGTTCATGATTTACAGCCTGTAGGCAGATAGACAGGAGTCTTAGTAACAGGGTCCCATTTTTACCCTAAGGGTACGGAACCCTGAAAAGCTAAGAAAAAAAGCGACATTAAGAAGCGTTTAAGAAGAAATTGTCGCTCAAATTTATAATTCACTCTCACACCTCTCGGAGGGCATCGGAAGGTTAATTCACTCAAAGAGGTTAAGTAAGGATCAAAATTGCGAGGAAATCTAAAAATAAAGGTGTAAATGCGTCATCTATTAGGAATTTATGCATATAAAGGTTGGTGGTTTGGTTCATACGGAAAACTAAGTGCTTATTAGAGTATTTATGTTACCTACTTAGTACTTTATTATATATTAAACCATTATTTTCTGTAACGATTTTTATGTACGTTATATACGTAATGTTTATATGTACTGCGATCGTCGCTTTTTTTTAGTTTTTCGGACGGACTTATGTAGTCATGTACGAGGCCTTTGCTACTTCACGGTGCATATAGGCGAGTAGAGCTCCAGCCTAGTACAAATTAAGCAACCTGCCGCCCCAACCTGCCCAAGGTGGTGTTCCTCCACAAAAAAGGAAGATCTTCTTTGCCAAGCGGGGTGTTGTGCCCGGCGGCCGACGGTCAATTGTTGATATTCAGAACTTGTATTCTAATTAGCTTGAAAACTTGTATTGCGCGATACAGGTTAGTTGGCATGCTAGGTGCTAGATGGCGCTGCTAGTTATGTTGCAGTTTTTGTGCGGCGACTGTAGATGTCGCTACACTCCCTTCGAGGGAGCCCCATATTCGGCAGTGATATTAGTTCTGTTTGGAGATTGTTATCCATTTTCGTGTTTATTTCAACATTATTATCTTAGTGTAAACGAATTAAAGGTTATCAGTAACAGCATTCAGTACCTAGTGTTATTTTAAAACGTTATTTAATGGTCTTGTTTTTACCTTACCTATTTAGCATTTTATAATTCTATTAGCTGTACCTACCGCTTCCAGCGGGAACCGCACCTTAAATTATGCCTGTGCCTATGACTGATGAATAATATGCTTTCTTGTTGGTAAAATATTTTACAACATCGGTTCAGTATGTCCCGAGACCCTCAAATTCACAACCTCCTTATAATGTTAGTAGCGACTAGATTCCACCCGTTAACACCCGTTCCTGTTAGAAATTTAATAAAGCCTTTCTCGATATAAATATAGTCTAACTAATAGTAAAATATTTTTTTTGATATCGGACCAGTAGTTAGCGAGATTAGCAAATCCAAGCAAAAAAACAAACAAGTCTTGAGCTTTATCATCATCATCAACATCCCGTTTACGTCCACTGCTGAACATGGGCCTCCTCTTAACAGACCTTGGCAAGCCAGGATCGTAGAGGGATATTGCCATAATCACCACGCTTGGCAGACGGATTGGTGATCGCAGTAAGATGTAAATCTTGAGCTAATAGATGTTGCTATCCATTCATCAGCCATATGTCCCTTAGTCGCCTTTTACGACACCCATGGGAAGTTATGGGGTGGTCTTCTAAGCCGGAAACCACACGGCTTGAGCTTTATATACCTACTTATTACTAGTTATAGATGCGGCGAATACAGGAGTAGATTAACAGACGCTTAGATTTAAAAAAAATTGAAGAAATAAATTTGAAATATGACAGAATTTCCATACAAAATCAGTTAAATTTAAAATGTATTCCTGTGATATACCTATTTATGGGTATTTGATTTGAGGTTCAAAATAAACCGTCAACTGAGTCATTACACGCAGGTATTCGCATGATGTAATTTGGATATTATTATTTAAATGACATATTAACGTCGCGTAAGGCCTAAAACCACGTAGGTATGACAGAAATATTAAGTTTTCAGTTTAGTAAAAAGAAACTATAGGTATAATTGTACAGCACTATTACTATACCATTTTACTTATTCTGGAGTTTCTATTAATGTGTTTGTATTCATAATTTTACACCTATTAAAATACCTATCTACTTGAGTCTACTACTAAGCAAATCGTCTTGGGTACTTATGACGAATTGCTAAGCAGTAGGTAGAAGGTAGGTCTATACATCTATATATGACCTACCTAGGTAAGAATATGAAAATATCAGGCAGGTACCTACCTAAATACACTGTATGCGATATTAATTATTTGTTTAACGTAGGTGTATATAGATCCAATAACAATCGTTTATGTGTTTAAAGAAACATATTTCTGTGTTTAAAGAAACATGATTGTGTGTATTAAACATACAAAGATATAACTTATCTATAACAGGTTACACAATGTCCAATTAGGAAATTGTTGTCAAACAAAATTGACCTTAAAAACCAATTTATCAACATAGTTTGCAAGTACTTACATAATCACTTGCTTCTTCGATAGTAACCTTTCTAATACGATATTTAAATTTAACTTTATTTACATTTATATATAAATAAATTCAAAATTCTGTAGTCGATAACACGTGCGTTCACGGTCACGCGCGATGCTAAACTGAATTATTATGACTTTACCGGCCGGTTTCATACAGCTTGTAATTAGGTATTCTGTTTTTGAATTTATAGCACTGGCTATTAATAAAATGGTAACTCGGACATGATCGTAAGCACATAGGCCAATTTAATGTGTTTAGCACCCCACTGTGAGTTTATAACAGTCAAAGTCAAAGTCAAAGTCAAAGTCAAAAATTCTTTATTCATATAGACACATTTAAAATATTTTAAATCATGTTCTTATGATGCGTCGCTTTCTTTTACTACCACCAGTTCTGGACGTGGCAACTCTGAGAAGAACTGGCAAGAAACTCAGAGGAATCCTTTTTTAAATAAATTTGATTTTACAATTATTAATAAAGCAGTATTGTTTTAGAGCAACTCACTCCCAACTATTCGCAAGCTGTTTTGTCATTGACATAATCTGAAATTTTGTAATAAGCTTTTTAGGGTTCCGTAGCCAAATGGCAAAAAACGGAACCCTTATAGATTCGTCATGTCTGTCTGTCTGTCTGTCTGTCCATCCGTATGTCACAGCCACTTTTTTCCGAAACTATATGAACTATAATGGTAAAACTTGGTTAGTTGATGTATTTTGTAAACCGCATTAAGATTTTCACACAAAAATAGAAAAAAAACAATAAATTTTGGGGTAATATAAATACATAGAACTGAAACTCAACAATTTTTTTTTCATCGATCCCATACGTGTGGGGTATCTATGAATAGGTCTTCAAAAACGATGTTAAGGTTTCTAATGTCATTTCTTTCTAAACTGAATAGTTTGCGCGAGAGACACTTCCAAAGTGGTAAAATGTGTGTCCCCCCCCCCTGTATCTTCTAAAATAAGAGAATGATAAATCTAAAAAAAATATATGATCTACATAACCATGCAAACTTCCACCGAAAATTGGTTTGAACGAGATCAAGTAAGTAATTTTTTTTTAATACGTCATAAACCGTAAACCGCAATTTACCTTTCATTCAATCAACTATTATTAACATCGATCAGAGTTACAACGAGCTACAAGAACGTTTATACTATTCTTGATATCAAAAATAGGTAGGCACTTGCAACTAGTAGGTACGGAACCCTTGGTGCGAGAGTCCGACTCGCACTTGGCCGGTTTTTTACATAATTTATCTTTCACATATCGTTTAAACTTTATTATAGACAGATCTCTAACATTACTAGGAAGTTTGTTGTAGAAGCGTATACATTGCCCCATAAAAGAATTGCTTATTTTGTGGAGACGTGTAGCATGTAAAACAAGATTATGCTTAGTTCTAGTATTAACATTATGAGTGTCGCTTTTTTTCTTAAAACTATCAATATTCTTATGAACATATAAAAGGTTTTCATATACATATTGTGATGCGACTGTAAGAATATTAGTCTCTTTGAATTTCTCCCGTAGGGAAACTCGCGGACCAAGTTTATATATGGACCGTACAGCTCTTTTCTGTAGTACAAAAATGGTGTCAATGTCCGCACAGTTTCCCCATAGAAGAATCCCATAAGTCATTACACTATGAAAATAACTAAAGTAAACCATTCTAGCAGTACCCACATCAGTGAGTCGTCTCATTGTTTTAACAGCGTAGGCCGCAGAGCTAAGTTTCCCTGACAGTTTCGCAATATGTGGGCCCCATTGTAATTTGGAGTCAATAGTTATTCCCACAAAAACAGTTGACTCCACTGGCTCCAACCGAATACCATTTATTTTTACATTCGTGTCAATTTGTTTTACATTAGGTGTAGAAAATTTAATGACTGGTTTTGTTTTCATTTAAAAGTAGATTATTAACATTAAACCAAAGGACTACCTTCGAGATTGCATTGTTTACTTCGTCATAGTTGCGTAACTGTTTATTTATTTTAAAAGTTAGTGAGGTATCGTCAGCATACAATACTATCTCATGATTATTTCCTACATAGTAAGGTAAGTCATTTATATACACCAAAAAAAAATGGACCCAGGATTGAGCCTTGCGGGACGCCCATGGAGTTGCACCTCCTTTATTGTGGTTCGATATTTAAACAAGGAGTGTAGGGGCGAGGGGATCGATAAAATGTTATTTTTTTTTACAATAGTACTAGTTTTGATTAAACAGCTGTTGTCAGTTGTCACTTTAGCTATCTTATTATTTGAGGTAACCTCAAATTTTATTAACGATCAATATTACTATCGAAACGTAACATTAAAATTTAAAAATAGATGCTTTATGTTTTTTACACCTAAAGTTTTCCTAAAGGAGAAGGCAATGATAAATGTAAAGTGCCTCTAGTGCCTTATAATACAAGATAATCTAAGTAGTATAAACGGAGGCCCTTAACACAAGTTCGAAGTTATTTTAATCTGTAAATTTTATGCTATTGAAAATGTGTGTACATAGAAAAATTGTACTACACTATACTCTACTTCGCAGAGCAGAGAGCGCCCTACACAATATCAATAAATAACTCCCTTAGTCAAGCAGAAAAATTATCGTAATGCAGTACCTATTGCAGTACGATAATTGTTCTGCTTGACTAAGGGAGCTATTTATTGATATTGTGTAGAGAACGATTGCACTACGCTCTACTCTATTTCGCAGAGCAGAGAGTGCCCTACACAATATCAATAAATAACTCCCTTAGTCAAGCAGAAAAATTATCGTAATGCAGTACCTATTGCAGTACGATAATTGTTCTGCTTGACTAAGGGAGCTATTTATTGATATTGTATAGGGATCGATTGTACTACGCTCTACTCTACTTCGCAGAGCAGATAGTGCCCTACAAAATATTAATAAATAACTCCCTTAGTCAAGCAGAACAATTATCGTACTGCAGTTCCTATTGCAGTACGATAATTGTTCTATACTATCTTGATTAAGTCTACTTTTTTAAATGTAAATTTCATGACGTAGCAATGTGGTACAACGACCGATAATGGTAGCGCCAAGAACAATGATTTGTTTTATTATCGCAATCTAGTTATGATGAGAGTGTTTACTAATCATTACCGACTAGATTAGGAGACCTTTGCCGGCTTAGACAATAAAGTAAGGAGGCGCTAATCGTATTATCACTACATAGTATTTATAAAACAAAGTCGTTTGCCTGCCTTGTCTGTCCGTCCCTATGTTTTTATTTTATGTTATGTTTATTCTTTATGTTATGTTTATTCTTGTTATGTTTATGTTATGTTTATTTATTTTATGTTTATTGTTTCTTTTATTGTTTTATTATAAGTAGTCTTAGCTATCGCATTAGGTTTCTAAACCTGTAATGATAATTTAAGTGTTTTAAATAAATAAATGTATGCGTATGTTTTTTTAATAGATAGTGATTCAAGAGGAAGGATTATATATATGATACATCAGCATTGCACCCGTGCGAAGCCGGAGCAGGTCGCTAGTATACGTATAAGGAAAACTTGCTACAGTATGACTACCTCCGTGGCCCATCCATAAGTATCGCTTTAAGTCTCGGGTTCCATTACCACGAGGACTTAAACTTGTTGTGTAAAATCTAAGGTTTCTTTCCGGCAGTAATATTACGTATGCTTAGCTAACCTTGCAATCTTTCTCTAGCTAGTACCTAAGTACTAACATGTTTCAAACAATAAAAAATCAACCACTTGGTTGGACTTACAGAATCGTTACTCAGTGCAACTTCATTTTTAAAATCGAATAAAAAAAAGTACCTAATAATACAAATATGATGATTCTTTTGTATTCATCAATAATTGTTTTGTTTTTCTTTTAAAAGTCCTCCATTTTTAGTTGGGCGTAGAATTAATATGACTTCTGTCAGAGTGCGGTTAAAATGTCACGTAATTATGACGTCACTAGTTTAAATATAAACAACATTGACATTCGCCTTGAGATAACCGGGGCCTCTGTTCTCGTTTAGTTAACTGTATCTATCTATTGATACGATGAATACAATAAAGAAGAAGAATAAAAGTTTGAAGTTTTTTTTAAAGATTACTAGCAGAGTTTTGCAGTCTACTGCTATTCTTGTTAATCACTTTTGCTAAGCTAAAATGCTTATGTTATCGAGTGGGTTCACGTCGGTATTGCAATTAGTGGGGATCGAACCGGCGCGGCGGCGCGACTACATGGTCACATCACAAGTTACTAGCTGTCCCCCACGACTACGCCCGCATGAAGATTCCACGGGACCTGGAGCTACATGGGTTTAATCGAGTGCGGAAAGCTTTAAATAACAAACCATTGATAATTATATCAATATACTAATAGATAATTAGCTTACTCTGTATTTCACGAAGTCAACATCCTTTCAGATAAATTTAGCAAGCTATGCGTTTAATTTTAACTGTTACATATACAGATAGTTAAAGTATAGTTATATACAAAAAGCTGCTGCCCGCGACAGCGTCCGCGTAAAATAAGGAAATGAATGAAAATAAGAATCATTAATTTTACAAAAGGAAGAAGTAGGATGTTTGTATTTGATACGTGTATATGAAAATTACACAATAAAAAAATCTAACATCAGTTCCGTCATTTGATAGATGGTTCTTTTAAGTCTGAATATAATAAGGGATATAAATAAAATAAAAGTAGATATAAAACACACAACAAATAAATGACAGATAGGGAGCCGGCCTCTAAGCCCAATTGGTTACCAATTGGGCCGGATTGCTTATGTGTGCCCGGCCCCCGCCAACGGCGGAGTAGAGTCTCTCCTCTCCTTGTGGTATGAGTTAGGATACCTCGCTATGGAGAGGGTGAGTCCCATATATCCCCATATATCCCACCACCAGCGCGCGAGTACGCTGCAGCGGGGCGATGGAAATGCGTAAATGCATTCCCCCGAAAAAATAAAGGTAATGAGAGGGAGGTAAACAATTGATCAGCAACAAGGAATTGATAATAATTTTTAATATTATAACTATGGTAATGTAACGCCTTGAACATGAAAAAGCGTCTTCTATGTAAATTTCATGATTTACTATTCGTACAAATATATAAAGCTGAAGAGTTTGTTTGTTATCTCAGGAACTACTGGTCCGATATGAAAAAATCTTTTAGTGTTAGATAGCCCATTTATCGAGAGAGAGGACAATTTAATTATGAAGTTCCTAACCGTTTTATTTTTAATAAACTAGTTATTTATAGTAATAAAATTACGCGCGCTTTGTCGCGAATTACTTGTAGCGACTAGCTACAATTACGGTAGCCACACATAATACAAGAGAGCAGCGCCATCTACCGCCTAACATTCGAACTAACAATTCGAACATAATAATATTATTATACAAGTTTAAACAGAAACAAACGGCCGTCGGCTGCCGAGCATAGGTTCCACTAGACTTCTAGCACACCTGAAATAAATTTTAACATAATTTAATAGTAAATGTTACCTATTTATAATTAATTTTATATGCATTGTGAATTTTATGGCAAGTACAAGTGTATGTAAATACCTAAGTGCTGAATAAAAATCGTTTATTTCGTTTATTTCGTTTATGTACTTGTTTTCAGCTTGGGGTTATCACCAGAATGGAATATAAAGAAACATTAAAATATTTATTATTCGTTTGTGACCATCAAACTGATAAACTTTGATTCTAAAGAGGAGGATTTATAAACTGTTTTTATGATGACATAACAACTACACTTGAGGCGCAAAGAAGATGATTGCCACTATTAAGAGCAAAACGAAGGGATCTACTTATCGTTTAATGGCAGACGGATTAGTGTTTGCGGTAAGATCCTTGAACCTTGAGTGGATAGACGCCGTTGGCTAATCCACCAGGTGTAAGACGACAACCATGGGAATAAATATATAAGCCGGAAACCACGCGGCATATTAAAATTATCGTATAGGTATATCTATAGTCGGATAAATAAAAAATAAAATAAAATAAAAATCATTTTTATTTACGTAAACCAATTACAGGCACTTGTCAAACATTGATTAGAAAATTTATTAATTATTATTGTTATTTATTTATACTTAGGTATCTATAAAATTAATTATTTATATATCATTATTATAATTTATTTATATTGTTCTTCTGTCAATATTGATATTATGCCAAAACAATTGTCATTATTTGGGTGGACCATGAGCATATAACGTAGGATGCGCTTTAATGCTACCACCGGATCCAATGTGACCCAACTGAGAAGATCCGGCGAAACAAACTCAGTGGGTTACTTTACTACCGGCTTCAACACGGGCTACATGAGACGGTCCGGTGAAACATACTCAAATGGACATATACCCGGGGTTTTGGTCCAATTATTATCATTTATTATTAGTAGGCATACACATTTATTGCCCAAACGGTTGTCTTGTTATTATTTATTTTATTTTTACTCAATAAGATTGAATGCTATTGACACAAAACTAGCGGTATTTATAATTAAAGTATACAATGAAATCAATTACAGACAGTTCACAGAATAAGATACAGTTCTAATTACAACTATTGTACTTGACTGTATGGTCCTTAGGGAGGTAGGTGCAAGATGGTACCGATAGCCATACCTCTTTATCTTCAATATAATCTGGAATACTATAGTTGCCTTTAGACATGAGAACAGTTTTAATATGTGTTTTAAATCTTGTATCAGGCAAGTTTATATATTCGGCTTAGAACCTGAGCTCTGCTGTTTGTAGAGACCTATAAATTGGAGGGTCTATTCTCTATATGACATAAAACATCCGATAAGAAAGTAAAATTATACTAATATTATTAGCGTGAAAGTTTGTAAGTATGGTTGGACGGATGTTTATTATTCTTTCACGCCTAAACTACTGAACGGAATTGGCTGAAATTTTGCACCGGGATAGGTTATATGCTGGATTAATATAAAGGCTCAAAAACATCACGCTCCAACCCACTGGAGCAGAGTAACGCGGGTAAAACCGCGGGGCGTAGCTAGTAAATGATAAAAAGGCAAAGATTGTGTAGATAAATCGAAATCTACGCGGACGAAGTAGCGTTCAACAGCTGCTAGTCTATACCTACTAATAATTAATGTGATTGTGTGAATAGGCTACGAAACTACTTGACCGATTTGAAAAATTCTTTCCTCGTTGGGAAGCTACACTATCCCCGGATGACATAGGATATATTTAATTATGTAGATCGGGAGCTACGCGGACAAAGTCGCGGTCAACAGCTAGTATAATAATAAAATGAGAATATTTTCAAGGCTGCAACCATCGGCGATGTCGTTTTTCGAAATTCAGCGGAATTGGAGTCAATTCTATTAAAAAATAAACCATTGAATCAAGTGGGCTAATATATTTGTATTCAAGTGTAATATAATTATGATAATATTGTAGTTAGTGGCAGTTATCTTGACAGATAAATAGTCACATTATATTTAGTGGTCTTATTGCAAGATTTTGTTCCTCCTGACGCCGACTTTAAACGAGGTAATTTTATATATATATATTTTTCTTTCTTTCTTTTTTGCTTTTTACTCCATTCAAGGGTTATGTTGGAACAGCATGTCTTCTTCTTTCGCTCATATTTATCAGTCGTCACACTATGTTAAAATTATTTGATTTTAAGATCAGTAGTAACTTGGTTAGTATGGCACAGATACAACTACACTTGAGAGCAATAAAATCGCACACCCCTTGTAATTTGGTTTATTACTGATTGTTTTCTAAAATCTAAAGATATTGAGTAAAAATCATTAGACAAAATTAAAGCATACAAGCTTAGCTTTACAAAAACATAAAATTAAAATCATTGACCTTTACGTAACTTACAAAAACCGACCGTACACCGAATTCCCCAAATTCACGCGTTTGCGTTGTCACTACTTGCACCCTTAGCCGCAGGTATAAAAAGGTCGGTTTATTGGAATTTTTAATCAGTTGCATACCGAAGGTCAACGTGATAACATCTCTACTGGAAGCATACGGATTTACTGGAAAAATATGGATACCACGCCCGCAGAAGCCGCTCAAGTTATTGCCTTGCTCGAAGCAGGCCATAACCAAAGTGAAGTTGCTCGACGGCTAAATTTGAGCCGCTACTCTGTTCGTCGTGTATACCAGAGGTTCCAAGAGACCGGTGGCTACATTCGGCGACCAGGATCTGGCCGGCGACGCACAACATCAGAGCGTGATGACCGCTTTCTTGTGACAAGGTCTTTGAGAAATCGGCAACTGAACGCGGTTCAACTGGGACAACAGCTTCGAGAAGTTCGCAATGTCAGTATAAGTCGGTGGACAGTTCGAAGAAGACTAGGTGAAGCAGGAATGACTTCACATCGCCCAGCAAATGGTCCCAAATTGACCACAGCTCACCGATAAGCCCGGCTACAATTTGCTAGGGAACATTTAAATTGGACGTATGACCAATGGCGGGCTGTTATGTTCTCTGATGAGTGCAGAATGACTTTACATGGTCATGATGGACGCTCTAGGGTCTACAGAAGGTCATCAGAGCGATTTTCACAATGCTGCATAAGCGAACGTGTGGCTTTTGGAGGTGGATCGTGTATGTTTTGGGGTGGCATAATGTTGGACACTAAAACTGACATTGTATTCATCACTACGGCGAATACCGGCCCGAGATCGAGAAGTTTGACGGCTGCACGATACGTCGAAGAAGTGCTCGAAGAACATGTGAGGCCGCTTGCGTGGCTTATGGGAGAAGATTTTCTCTTAATGCACGACAACGCCAGACCGCATGTCGCTAGAACAGTTTGCGACTACATGGAAGACGTTGGAATCACCGCGATGGAGTGGCCAGCTCGTAGTCCTGATCTCAATCCGATTGAGCATGTCTGGGATGAGCTAAAAAGAAGAGTTCGAGCAAGAAGCCCTGCTCCTACGCGCCTCCAAGAGCTTCAACTTGCCATTGAAGAGGAGTGGAACGCCATACCACAAGATTTCATGGTGAAATTAATACGGTCCATGAAAAACCGATTAAGAGCTGTAATCAAGGCTAGGGGAGGGAATACACCTTATTAAAAAACAATTTGATCAAGCATTTTGAGTTTTATTTTTATTCTTTCTTAAGCTAAATTGGGTAATTTTATCCGAATGTTGGGTTTTGTGCCCTAAAACTCCCTATGGGTACTTTTTTTACACTGTATTTGATACCATTAGAAAGGTACTGAAGTAAACATTCAAATAGTGTAAGTTTTATTTTAATATGTATTCACATTCATGAAAAAAACTGCTTTAACAACAAAAAGTCAACGTGTGCGATTTTATTGCTCTCAAGTGTATGTTAAAATTCTTAAAATTAATGTTTTTGTTACTCAGACTTTACAAAACATGTAAAAATATTTTTAGAATGCCAATTTAGGTGAATATACATAGTTACATAATACTCCAAGAATATTGTAGAAAATATATACATATTTCCCATATAATTCATTAGAAAATATATAAATAAACATAAAATTAGAGTCAAGTGTCACTTAAAATTGTAAATGCATAATAATATCTATCTTATTATTGTAGACAATCGTATGTAGGTTTTTTTTAATTTAACGAATAAACTCAAAACATAATTTTAAATTATTATGTGACTGGCTGGTTGGCTGTATACCGAAGGCCTTTGCCATTATTTAAAGATAGAACACTCACGTCATTTATTTGATATTAACTATCCAGTTGTACTCACGGTTTGTCATCATCGGAAATGTCCGACTAGTGTCGAGACCATTCCGAGGTCCATTCTCAAGGAGTAGTCAACTCAAAGGCGCGGCGCCGGGCAACTAACTCCTTGACAATGGACCTCGGGATAGTCTCGAAACTAGTCGGACATATTCGATGATTGTCATCATCAACCGTGCGTCAAACCGGAAATTTAATGTAAAATATGTGTAATATAGTCTCTGGTACCACTCACGAAAGTTCTAACTCACGACATTGTTAATTGACCATTTTAGAGTGGTCTCTGTGACAATAATGTAAGACAGTGTGCTTATGACCTTTCACTGTTTTTACAATCCCTTTATACAATACTAAACGATCTATTGATTTGCCTAGATTAAATGATTTATTTGATTAATTAATTATCCAATTATATACTACCATCTATTTAAGTACCTCAGTTCTATAAATTCTAATTACTAAGGGCCATCAACAAAACATGATTCAATCCATCGAAGATTAACAGAATGGTCAGGAAAAAAAGTGGCATAGAAAATTGTCTTTAACAATATTCTGTGTGCTTTTTCAGTAATGATTACTTTTTTGTCAACTTTTTTTAGGCATAGTTCTTATCGGTCGATTGACGTTTTCTCTTCCCGTATTTTCCTCAATACATATAAGAGCTGGTTTCGTTAATGTAAGTTCAGTTAAGTGTTGGATTACTTTCCGTGGTTCTAGTTATTTGATCGGACAATTTGATGTGTGTGTAAGTATTATAAAGTGTGTTTTAATTTATAATCGTTTTTATTTGTTTATTCTTAGTTGAATACAGTAAATCTATAGATACTCATTTTATAAAATTAGTTTTACGGCTACGGCTATTATTTGAAAAGATATTTCATTGTTAGATATGAAATTTATCGAGAAAGTAGAGAGACATTTTTTAAATCGATCCAGTAGTTCCGTAGCCTAAGTATTTCAAAGTCAAAAGTCAAAGTCAAAAATTTCTTTATTCATATAGACACAATTCAAAAAATTAAATCATGTTCTTATGATGCGTCTATTTCTTTTCCTACCACCAGTTCAAGACGTGGCAACTCTGAGAAGAACTGGCAAGAAATTCAGAGGAATCATTAAAAAAAAAAAACAATTTATCGTTACTTTTACAATATTTTTTAGCAGCAGTGTCATTCCGGAGCAAGTTACTCCCATGCCATTCTATCATTTACATAGTCTGATATTTTATAATATGCCTTTTTACATAATTTAGCTTTAACAATGGCTTTAAATTTATTAACAGGTAGTTTTCTAATATTATTTGGGAGTTTGTTATAAAAGCGAATACATTGCACCCCATAAAAGAGTTGCTTATTCTATGGAGACGAGTTGCAAGTACAACTAAGTCATGCTTATGTCTAGTATTCATATTATGTATATCACTTTTTTCTGAAACTTATTTATGTTCTTATAACAAATTTTCATATACATATTGCGAAGCTACAGTAAGAATTTTAATTTCTTTATGCAAATTTAATGCAAACTAACAATAAAAAAATTCCCTGTTAATAATGTAGTCGTAAAGTGGTGTCTATTTAATTTAGTACAGATGGGGCAGTGTGGGAGCCTAGACGTGTACCGTAACACGTATAGGCTCAAATACTGTCCCATAAATTCCTTCATTCATGAAAAGCTGGTGCCCTGGGCCCAGGTCCAAGTCCCACAGGGGGCTCTTTTGCTGGTTGCTTAGTTTGTAGTTGCTCATCTTTAGCCCCGTTGATGTAGCAAAAGCCTCGTGGCTAACGACATGAATGTCCGACCGAAAAAAGCTGGTGTCCGAACTAGGTCGACACTTACTCGTATCGCATTTTTTTTACATTTCATCAAAGCAATTTATAACATACTGGGAAAATTCAACCGTGTAGATCTTGTTAAGATAATGTTAAAAGGATATTAAATGTTACCTTCCTCCAATAAGACTACCCACTGACCTCTTACTCTTGTTTTCTTATATCCTTCGGTGAAAACCGTATGTAAGGCCGTTCCGTAGTTTATAAGATTATTTTAACAAACACTGAGACGTCTGTTTTATAATGTTTCTGACAGATTTTTATAAATTTGTGTATTCTTTAGTACTAAATATTCACAACATTAATAGCTTATATATTTTATTCAAATAAACCAACACCCTTTAACTTCATAAACCACTGTTTCTAAACTATTGCCTCATAATATGTATCTCACTTTCTATAAAACATGGAGTTATGGTTTAATTTTGTTCAGTAGTTTTATCCTGTGTCTAAAGTGCATAGATCATTATTAAGTTAGTTTTGATAATAACAACGTGTGAAGTTAAAAGAAAGTTTAGTATTAGGGAGTCGTTTCCTTTTCTTGTCCATTATAGACAAACATAAAACCTTTTTTTTACAATCTTCGTAGCGTAACGGTATACCTTTTTATTCTGGCGTGTTGATCGAACCCGTCGTGGGTTCGATCCCTACGTTGCACCGATCAAGAAATTTTTGTGTAAATTCTAAGATTTCTTTCCAAGTTGATTGCGGAACTACCGTTCGTGCCTCGGAGAGCACGTTCCCGATTGTTATAATATACCTAATCTATATCTATATGGGAACGGACGGCAGCCATTCCCAGTGTGTGATATTACAAATTGCATACCCGCCTGCTAAGCGACTAAGTAGGAGGATGGGCCTCCTACTTATTCGCCTAGCTGTGATGTGATACGGACTGATGATAATCATGATATCACATTCACTTAAAATGACAGATAAATTTCCAATGTAATGTTAAATATATCTAAAGTTTTGAAAATTGGTATATCAAATCAGTTGTTTAACTTAATCTTATTGGATCCAGGCCTCTTTCAAGGTAATATTACTAATTTCCTATCTATTGTATAACTTGCAAATGACTTGTTTTTTTTTACCGGATATGTAATTCTTCCGCCGTGCACTTTCCGCCTTAGAATAGACCTCCCCATGTCTTTCGATGGGTATCTTATGAGTCGACTAGGTACACACAGCTGATAGGTGCATGGCAGCAGCATCTATCTCAACATCCCTTGCCAAGGGTGGTGAATCCCTTAATAACGACGGTGGCTTGCTTAGGTCCGTTAAGAGGATGCCCATGTTCAGCAGTGGACGAAACGAAATAAATATGATTAATGATATATGGCTATAGATATGCAATAAAGTACCTCATACAGAACTGCATTATGTATATCTAAGTATACGCTCATCCATCTCCGTATTATATCAACATAGTTTTAAATACAATTAGGAGGTTTAAAAGATGTTTGCCGAAGAACTATAATTGACTTTGTTTCCCAGTCACCAAAATGACAGAGGTAAAACTAGAAGAGGTGCGTCGGTTTATGGTGGACAGTTTGAAGGCCGTGGGGGCTCCGGAATCGGAGGCGAAGGCTCAAGCTGACCTGCTCATGCACGCTGACACCGTGGGACATTACAGCCATGGCCTGAACAGAATTGGTGAGCAAAGATTTACTTTTAAGTCGTGTGCTCGAGACCCATGTAATGCAGTTTTAGTGTAGCTTAGCATTTATAAGCGTTTACCTTATTAGCATAAGTGTAGGTTTTATTGCTACTTTGTCCGCGTATATTTTGATTTGTACCTGAATCCTTAGCCTCCTGTTTCATACCCAGAATGTTGAATAGTCTTTTGCTAGAGGATATCTACGCCATAATGACTATTAGCGTGCCAACATTTTGCGCAATTCGGCAACTAATATGTCTACACCTGATGGATGGCAAGCGGTATCTAACACCTGAAGATTTGTTACCCTGGCGTGGTGATCATGGTAAATCCCTCAACGACCATGCCAAAGTATATACAGAGGAAGCCCATGATCAGCTGTGGTAGCAAACGGGCTGTGCCTATGCATCATAATAATCAAATATTTAATCCCCATGACTAGTAATTTATGAAAATTTGATATAGCCCTAAAATCCTTTTCAGAATTCTACATCAACGATTGTCAGTCAGGGGCTTGCGTACCAACAGCCAAACCAGTGGTCCTAAAAGAGTCTGGTGGAACTGCGTGGGTGGATGGTAAAAACGCTTTGGGAGGAACTGTCGGCAATTTCTGCATGGATCTAGCCATTAAAAAAGCTAAAGAAAATGGCATAGGATGGGTGGTTGCTAAACGTAAGTTATTAAATAAATAATAATAAACCTTTATTGCGAATTAATGTTCATTTTAAATGTGTGTGGCTAGTATTCGATAATATTGAATGTTAAGGGTGACTATTGCGATTTAACTGTACAACATAGTTCAGGAGATAAATTATAGATGGCGTTCATGAATATTCCTAAAAGTCGCGATGGTCTGAGTGTGTTGAGGTCGGTGCGTAATCTTCATGGAATATCTTTTTGATATTCTGAGTATAAGGTACGCTACCCTGCTCGTCACTGTCGAGGGCCACCAAATTGTTAATGAGGGACTTGCGGACGATAAACCCTAAACCACCATGGGACTGCAGTTCGCCCTCCCGGTAGAAGAACAAGTTGTCGGAATTCAAGGTCATCGTGTCCTGTCCCGCTCTTCGGACTTCTGACAAACCCGCTATATACTAGCGCAACTTGTTTAATTCCTCTTCCAGCTCTACGATCTTCTCTTCTGTGCTTAGAGTGCGTGAGTTGTGTGTTACCAGGGCCAGTTGTCGTGTGGGGCGATAGCCGAATCTCTTCCGGAGATTTAGCACCCCCTGTCCCGCCGTTACCATGGTTGGTACCGTGACCATGACTAGCGGGGCGGCCGGGGACTAGGGGCTTTGTCGTCATGGTGTGTGTCACCATGAGGGGTGTGTTTGCCAATACTCGCTACGCTCGGCAGGCGGGTTGGCGAGAGTGCAGTGCAATTCTTTTTTGTTTTCACATCACAGGAAATGCTGCTGCTCGTTCCCTGGAATTTCTCTTAGTCGCCTTGTACAACGGCAACCGCGAGAAGAAATAGGGAGGGGGGGGGGCAAAATTCTGTGACACCCCACGGCAGTTATAGTTTAGTTAATTTCTATGCATTTACTTCGTACCTGATTAGTACGTGGCTAACTTTAATTCCTTCTATTTATTTTTTGTTCAATCTTATTTGTCGTGACGAAATAAAACAGTGCTTTATACTGGCGCATCTACCCAGCCAGTATACTAGCTATTCTAAATTTACCTACTTATAAGTTACTCGATGTTTCAGAATCTAATCACTACGGCATGGCGGGCTACTGGGCACTGAAAGCAGAACGCGAAGGTCTTATAGGAATGTCCTTTACAAACTCTTCGCCTATCATGGTCCCTACGAGATCGAAGCAAGTGAGTTGTTACCATTTATTGTATATCTTTCCTTTAAAAAGATTACTATCTCATGGGGAGTTTAGAATTATACCCATGATTAACGAAGAGGATATATTTTATTTTATTTACCTTAATAGGTACAAGTTTAAATTTAGGTAAATGATGGACTATGGTAACATAAAAAAAACTGTTGGATTATAAAAATGTAGACAATTTCACAGTTTAAGACTGGTTAATTAATTTTATATTTATATTATTTTCAGCCAGCTTTGGGTACCAATCCGATTGCGTTGGCCGCCCCTGCTCCTGGGGGTGACAAACTTGTGGTAGATTTGGCTTCCACTACAGTCGCTATGGGAAAGGTAAGGACTAAAGAATTTAAGTATTGTTAAAAAACAAACTAAGTTTATTAAATCGAAGTATTTTACCTTGTATTAATAAGAAAATAATATTTTAAGATTTACTTACTCCAATCAAAGATAGCTTTATTCATCTAATAGTTGTAGATTGAATATCTTATTGTTTGTAACATAAATTACCTAATTTGTTTCATCATGCTTCATGTGGTTATAATTAACAATCATTGTTAGAATAAATTTCACAAGTTTAGATCATTTGCATGAGATAAAAGAGCTTTACTATCCGTAAATTTTGGGAAAACCGCTCGAATTCGGACTTGTTTCATCCATCGTAAAATTTTAATTAAAGCTGTGTTTTTCTATTATTTACTTTTCAGATAGAAGTTCAGATTCACAAAGAGGAACCAATTCCTATTGGTTGGGCATTAGGTCCCGATGGAAAACCAACTACAGATGCGAAAACTGTAAGTAAAATTTGAAAATTACTGAATGAAACATAGCGCCTACATTAAAGCTTGAGCAAATAACTTCTTGAGAGTTGCCAATTATTATCTTGTAGGCGTCTGGTTCAGAATCAAAAAGTGGTTCATAGTAAATACCTGCTGCTGCTAGCGAATTTATAAATGTTTCCGACGGTTAAAATACCTAGTCATAATAATTTCTTATGAAATTAGCTATCCTTTTTTGTAAAATTATTTAAGACCTAGACGTAGTTTCTTAAAAAGTTTTGACTGAATAGAAATACTCCAACCCGCAGTGTAAGAGTGCAAGTCGCATTTGATAGTTTATTTATTTAGCACCACGTATTTTTATCAGGCTTTTGATACTGGTTTCCTGATGCCTCTCGGAGGAGAAGAGAAGACAAGCGGCTATAAAGGATATGCCCTCAGCGCCATGGTGGAAACTTTCTGCAGTGGATTATCAGGTACCTAATTAACATTAACACACATATTTTGATGATGAGCAATTTCATAGACAAAACTAGAAATATTGAAAACTATCTTCGCGCGCACGGTTCTACCATCATATCTTCTGTTCCCATAAGAAGTTAATAATTCAGTAAATCCTCTAGAAATGAAAAAAAAAAGTTGTTCTTGAGACAAGCGGGTTCCAGCAAACAAACAAACTCTTCAGTTTTATATTAGTATATATAATTACCAATTTATTATGCATAATTGATTTTATTAATCAATCACGCGTCTTTGATTGATGCTAAAAACAGACAAAACGCTTCCAGAAATGATTAATTAATTCCTATTCGTTTTTATATTTTTATTAATTTTTTATGATATTAACTATGATAAAAATATTTTAGATTGCTTATTTTGTCTTACTTTAATTTAGAGTTTATTATGGTTTCCAAAGTAGTTATATATTATAAATTCCCACGCGCTGTTTCACCCGCTTAACTCCCGTTCCCGTAGGAACTTTATAATTAAATATAGCCTATAGCCTTCATCGATAAGTGGCTATCTAACACTGATTTTATTTTTCAAATCGGAACAGTAGTTCCTGAGTTTAGCCAGTTCAAGCAATCAAACAAACTCTTCAGCTTTATATTTTTGGTTTAGAATTTTTCATTTTAGTTTTAGTATTAGTGTCTTGTTTTTGTCTATTGATTTTAATTCTATTATTGTCTTTGTGATATTAAAAATTAAATATTTATCTCGACTGTTGAGTTTTTATTAATTATTACAAAACACTGAAGGCACCGGTCCGTCTTTCAGACGTCAATCAAGAGAATAATATGAAAGTTCAAATTCTGCCGTTTGTCTAAATGTATTAATCTCATTTTTTTTTATTTATGACTGGTAGCTAGCGAGTTGGGCCTTTGAACAACGCCTGACGCCGCCTTTGATCTGTGGTTAGGTTAGAGGCCCAGTATTGTTTCTCGCACTCGCCCTCTCCGTAACGGTGATATGCTAATCATCGTGGTATGATTAGCATATCACCGTTGTAGAGAGGGCGAGTCCTATGTAGGACTGGGGTATGTACCCCACTGCCGCCGTGGAAATGCCGCAGTGGCGAGGGGGATGCGTAACATACATAATTGCATTTCTAGGTGCCAAAGCCTCTCACAACATCAGATGTTGGGATTTAGAAGGTGACGGCGTTCCAGCCAACTTGGGTCAGTGTTTTGCCGCGATAGACCCCGGGTGCTTCGCGCCAGGCTTTGGAGAGCGTGTCGCTGACTGCCTCAACACATACAGGAAATTGGAACCGGTAACAATTCAAGATATTTATTACTAGCTTCCCGTGGTGTCAGCCCACGTAGCACCCGGCCCCGTGGGAACTTCATAATGAAATATAGTCTATGTTACTCCCGGATAAAGAGGCTTTCTAATGGTTTAAGAATTTTTGAAATCGGTTTGGTAGTTTCGGAGCCTTTTCTATTTGCAAACAAAGAATCACACCTTGGCAAGCACTGTCCATCTTAGACCTCATCGTCACTTACCATCAGGTGAAATTGAGGTAAAGCGCAAACCTATATTATATAAAAAAAAAACATCTTCCCTCTTTATAATATAAGTATAGATTAAGTGGTAACAGTAGGTATGAATGTATTTGTATTACAATTGGAGTACCTACCTAAGTAAAAATGGTAGGTATATCAAGAGTATGTTGCTGATAATGTATATCGAAATCTTAGATGAAGCAAATATTTTACATGAGTGTCAAACATCTTAATTTCTAAGTAAATTATACTTAACATTTATCATATCAGTACAATCGATATGGTTTCTTTATCGTTTTTTAAAAAGGTTACTACTGCAGTTAGTAAATTAATCCATATTTCACGGGGGACTTTACAAACATATATCTACCATGGACACACAGCACACTAAGTTTGCTAAGAACCTCCCCAAGCCCTCGTAGACCCGAAGTCCGAGAGGCCCGCGAACTGTAAAGTAGAGCGACAGTTGCACTAAACTCCCCTAAAGAAACTAAAAGCCATAATCACTCAATCTCCCCGTCAGCGACCGCCCTGAACCGAGGTCCAAGTCCCACAGGGGACGCCCTCTTGCGAAGGTTGCTTAGTTTGTAGTGTTTAAGCCATTTATCTAGGCTGGAGCCCTGCTCGCCTTTATGCCCTTTATGTAAAGTAGCAAAAGCCTCAGGGCTAACTACATATCGTCCGAAAAAAAACCAGCACATTTCTGTCGGGTTGGGAATTGAAACCAAAACATCGGGTATCAGTCTCAACTACCGTATCCACTGGTGCTATATTTTACACTTCATCTTTCAGGTGGATCCAAAACTACCAGTGCTTGCCCCTGGGGACAAAGAACATAACATTAGTGAGAAGACCAAGGCGAAGGGTACTGTCACTTACCCTCAGAAACAATTGGAAGCGATGGCAGCCATGGCGAAGAGAATTGGCGTTAAGCCTATGAAAACTGTGTAAATCTAAGATAAATGATTAGTCTCACGGCCTCGACTAGGTACCGCGCTATCTTAATACTATAAGCTCAGTAAATGCGGCAACTTAATATTGTAGTGTATAACACACTGTACCGATGGTTTATGATCCCGATGTCCTTCTTATTGCTTGTAGTGTTATTTTTACACAATTACACAACGCAAACTGGCATGTTACTTAGATTATAACCAAAATTGAATTAAACTTTCAACACGTATGCCTTGCACAGAGCGTGATTAGCTCGGGTACGCCAATTTCGGCGTACTATTTTTTGCCGCATTTGACAAGTACGACGACGGTATTTAGTCGAGCGCGACCAATTATTTTTCTAAGGTGTAAATAAAAATAATAACATTACTTATAAATAAAATATATTGTCAGTATTATGTAGTTTTAATAAATAAGTCCCGTCCAAATCGTTACTACTGTTTTAAAATGCAATTTTCTGTCTAACATTGCATTGGGCGCGCCCAATTCCAAATCACATAATTAGCCTCAAGTATGGGCATGAAGACTTAATAAATCTATTTAGTCCGTAGTAGTTTTCGTAAGGGAAAGTCCACAACACTGGCATGTTTAAATTTAATGCAAAAGATTATTGATAACGTAGATGCAGGTAAATTAACAACCGCCATTTTCTTTGACATGTCTAAGGCGTTCGATTTCGTTTAACATTACTTACTTATTAAAAAAAATGAGGAGCATGGTATTCGCGGTCCTGCCCTTGAATGATTAAGGAGCTATTTATTTAACAGAAAACAATGTGTTGAAATAAAACACATTGATGACAAAAAAATCTTAAAATCGCACAGGTCAGACTTCAGACATAATGGTTCCGGTGTGCCCCAAGGTAGCATTCTTGGACCCCTACTGTTTATAATTTATGTAAATGACCTCCCAGAAATTACCAATCATCCTTGTTTTCTGTTTGCCGATGACATTTCTATAATAATGACATTAAATAAAAATAATGACATAATTCAATATAAAACTGACATAAATGACTTGACTCTATAATAAAATGGCTAGATCAAAATAATCTTCACGTTATCTTAACAAAGACTAATTATATACAATTTAGTGACTATGCACGGAAAAATGAACCATTAAATATACAATAAAATGGACATAAACTGAAAGAAGTAGACGAAACAGGGTTTTTAGGTTTCACTCTTGATAAACATTGTAATTGGAAAGCTCATATTAATCAAGTATGCAAAATAAGTTAAAGAAATTTGTATATGTTCTTTATAAATTAGGTAAAACTTCATCATTGGAAACTGTACTATCAGCATATTACGGCTACGTAGCTTCTGTTCTGGGCTATGGCCTTATTCTTTGGGGCAACTCAAGTGATATAAACAGGGCGTTTATCGCACAAAAAAAGTGTATCCGTACCATTGCTGGGATACCACCATGGGAATCCTGTAAGCCATTATTCAGAGATCACAAGATTTTGCCTTTGTCCTGTATGTACATTTTAGAATGTGCTAAATTTGTCAAAGAACATAAAAAATTGTTCTCAAAAGCTAATGAAACATTTCCAAGGAGTACCAGGAATCGTAATAGAATCGTCTTGCCGAAAATTCCAAAGACCACATTATATAATAAAAGTAGCTTGTTGTAGCTTTGTTGTAGACGTGTATTTAATGCTTTACCTAGCGATATTAAAGACCTAACCTACCAGAAATTTGTCAAGACTTTGAAAGCCTGGTTGGGGGAAAGAAATTTTTATTCATTAAATGATAAGAATTCATTTAATGAATAAAAAATTCTTTAATAATAAATTAAAATGAATTAATTGTATTAAAAACATAATTTAATATTTGCATGTCAATTCTATGACTAATTGTTAAGGATCTATGCATTTAATTAAGACCGAATTGTACCAACACTTAATGTAAATAAATATATTAATTCATTCATTCATTCCGTCAGGTACGTTACTAAAACATATTGGACACGTATTTTTTTATTTATCAAATCAATAAAAAATGATAAAGATACAACAAAACAAACTATAAAGTTTAGGTGAGGGGGGCTTGTGACGTCACTATTAGATAAAATTGTACCTACCTAGAATTGACGTCACACGAAATTTGAACACAGCGCGTTCAAATCTTCGTCTATTTTCGTTTGAAGAACGAAAAGAAAACGTGTCTAATATTTTTTTTGTAATCTAACTGATGGATTAATTATATTTTTTAAGTTTTCATGCCCTACTTGACATCAAGAGAGTGTGAAAAGAATTTTCATACAAATATGGCTCTTGAGAAAAATATAAACTGAGAAATCAAACAAAGAAGTGGCTTATTTTCAACAATCTTCTTTTCAAACAGATTGTTATGAAGAAGAAACATAAAAAAAGTGTAGGATTAAATTTGAGCGGAATGTGAAGTGTATGTTATTTTTATAAAACGACAACGGGACATTATTTAATGTCCGTTATAATGATTGACACTACTTTAATGGGCGTCAAATATGCATATTCGTTATTTACTTTGGTATTAACATATGTTATCACATACCCAATGTATTCTGGTTTAGCTTAACTCATTAATAATTTATAGAAAACTGAGTCAAACAAAGGAAGAAGATTTTTGTGTCATTAAACATCTTAATCATCAATCCGTCTAAAGGCAATGGCTGCACATGGGCCTCCACCAAGGGGTTTGTAGCCAAGTATAAACAAAAACTATCTTACACAATACTAACAAGAACGATTATTATTATATACATTTTGGGAACTGATCAGTTGGTATTTTGGTATTTGAATACAGTAGAAACTCCAATAACCGAACTAATTATTGTCGTTAAGCATCCGGATAGCCGAAAATCTAGATAATCGAATGTATGAAGAAAAGCGGGTATTGTGCATAATAATATGTTTTAGGTACCTAATGTTTTATTAAAAACAACAAACACCTACCAGTTACATATCAACGAAAATAAATGTTTATTAAATTTCAAATATTGTTTTATTTCACGTACTTATTTCATTAAAGTTTAATAAAAATAACAATATATAATATAATAACAATAAATTTAAAAACAATTCTTGATAATTTACCATTGAAGACTTTTTTTATTGTTAGTAAATGGCTATTTATTTTTTAATATTATAGTTCAATGTATGCATATGCATAGCACGGAAAAATTAGAACTGTCAGGGATCATCATAAAATGAAAACACTATAGAATAATAACGAAATGCATGGGGCACCGATCCCGCGGGGCGCAGGCGGGGTAAGGCTGCTTTTCCACCAGAGATGTGCTATGCAGCTATGCTGCGAGGATGTAATAGCTAAGCTGTGAAACTATGTGACCATTTTCACTAATACTAAGCTATGTAGTGGTGCGAGTAACATGTGCTATGAAGATGCGCCGCCGCAATCGTAATCGCAATCGGGCATACTGTAGATACTCTGTTCTGCACATAGCTACACCATTCGCGACGATCCATAGCACGCATCCATAGCACACATCCATAGCACGCATCCCTCCATATAAAAAACATATCTTAGTTGAATCCGTTTCCACCAGTGCTTAGCTATGTGCACCAATGAATATGATTGGTGGATATCAAACGTATCCATAGCAACGTAGCATAGCACATATCTGGTGGAAAAGCACCCTAATGTCAGTTCCGACACGTTGTTGCTTGCAGAAATTGTATTTGTAGATATAATGTAATTATTCGCAGCTGGTAGTCCAAATAATCGCAAATCCGTATATAGGTCCGGATAATCGAGTTTCTACTGTACATTTACAAAAGAGAAAAAAAATTGTATCGTATTCCACGGCACAGTCAAGATAATCTTTATTACGGTGAGACATTTTCTATAGATCCCCTCAGGCTTGGCATGATACTATATAGGTATCTAAACGACTTTGTTTTTGTTTCACTTTATCCTGATTGTGTGGGCCCTTCAGGTTATTGAACGGAACCGGTCGGACCTGGAAAAGGGTTTTAAAAAAGTGGTATTAGTTTAAGACAATCAGCAAACTTGACTTATGGTAAGAAACTACAAGCTTATGGCAGATTTTAAATCTTGTCATAATATTAAAAAAAAATGTTTTTGCAGCTGAAGAATACTTAGGATTTCTTATTCTTATCTAAATGTGATGGGATAATTAATGCATTTTAAGAAAATTATCTTAAACAAAAAGGAAATATTATAGACAACCTCCGTAGCGTATTGGTATTTGGCTCGCTTTAAATCTCGGAGGTTCGATCCCCACGTCGCCGCGTCGTACAGGAAATCTTTGTGTAGTTCTAAGATTTCTTTCCGGGTCTGGTTGGTTAAGAGACTACCCTCCGTGCCTCGGAGAGCACGTTAAGCCGTTGGTCTTGATTGTTATAACGTCATCTATAACAATCGTATATCAAGGAACGGGCAGCAGCGTTTCTTTGTGTGCTTACAACATAATACTGCGGTCACCAACCCGCCTGCCAAGCGTGGTGACTTTGGCAAATACTCTCCTTCAGGAGGAAGCCCATGTTCAGCAGTGGACGTTTTACCGGCTGATGATGATGATAATGGACAAAATTATGCAATTTAAAATCAACCTATTATTTTAAATCGCATAATTTTGTCCGCATATAATATCTATTAAACAATTGTATAACCTCTAAGAACGCAAAAAGTTAAAACACACCCAAATGAATTAGCGCCATTCTCGTTAGTTATAAATATCGCCAACATAATACTAGCAATCCATTTAAAAGCCTGTCGGATCAACTTCTGATGCATTTAATGTTAAGGACGTGTAATGAAACCAGTAGGTTTGCCTTGATACACCGCACCGGCTAGATTCCACGCCATTTTGATTTTAATGCAGTTTGGCAAAGTGGTTTTCATAGTCAATTTGATTTATTTTATACTAGCTTCCCGCGCGCGGTTTCACCCGCGTAGCTCCCGTGTCCGTGGGAACTTCGTAATAAAATATAGCCTATAACCTTCCTCGATAAATGGACTAACTATAGTTTCATCATCATCAGCCCGTATACCATACAAGGAAAGGCTGCTACCTGTACCTTGATATACGATTATTATAGATGATGTTATAACAATCGGGACCAACGGCTTTACGTGCTTTCTGAGGCACGGAGGATAGTCCCTCAACCAACCAGACTCTGTAAGAAATCTTAGAATTAATACAAAGATTTCCTGTCCGGCTTGGGATTGAACCAACGACCTCTGAGATTTAAAGCGAGCCAAATACCGCTACGCTACGAACTATAGTTTACCATTAGGTATACCATAAAACGCTATGCTATCTACAAAATTTATGAGACCGAAATTCGGACGATCGCATCAAACAAAAAATCAACCAATGAATTCCCGTTATTCTTTAAATAGAATTGCTTGATCTCATGACAACAAAAGCGATGGTATGCTAGCGGGGATCCTGCCGTTTGGCAAAATATGTTTCGTCAAATTTCACTTCCCAAAAAACTTATCGCTTAGTTTCATTTCCCAAAAGAATGCTTAGCAAATTTACATTTCGCATTTTATTCACTTGGTCAAATATTCATTTGGCAAATTTTTACTTGCTCAAATTTTATTTAGTCAAATAAATATACATTAAGCAAATGCTTTATTTTGTAAAAAAATCGGCTGCGTACTTTTTAGCATAACCCTGGGCTTGAACTTGCTTGAAATAAAAAAGCATATCTTAATAATCATTAATTATAAATAATGTAAAATACATTAATTTCATATAAGTTACGTAGGAGGGCTGAACTCCGACGTCTCCCGCCATAAGGGGTGACCCTGGGGAGCAGAGTGCATGACTTTGCTCCCTAGGGTCACATTCATGAGTAGGTCGGGGAGCGCCTTGCGTCCGGGCGCCCCTGTAGGAGTAGGACGGTACCCATCGCGGGTGCTTAACACTCGCGATGGGGCCAAGGGGGAGGGAAACTCTCGCCCTTTTACCGGGGCGAGAGTTGTTGAAGAACTCTGCCGTGGGGGGATGACCAAAGGCCCATATGGTTCTTGGGTCCCCTCACACTAAACGGCAGACGGAGGAACGCCCGGGGGCTTTTTTAGTGGGTATGTCCTCTCTGCGGTGCGACAGCGCACCGCGTTCTATAGAGGAAGAGCCCCACATGCCCCTCGCTGGCGCAAGAATCACATAATAGTGATTCTTGCGCAAGCGAGGAAGTGCGATCACGCATTTTTATCCCGGTTAAAAAAAAAAAAAAAAAATGGCTACATTAGAACTGCTAGAAAAGTGGGTTAGGTTAGGTTAGAACTGTGACCTCAACAGAGCGCGAGCCGAGCGAGCGAAGCGAGCGTGCCGCGGCAGCCGACGAAGCGCCAGAATTGATTTGTATATCTTAAAACATATTTGACTACCTAATATTTGGTAAAATTAAACATAGCCATGTCATTATTTGCTAAACAATAAATTGCTAAAAATAGTTTTGCTAACTGTAAAATTGCGAAAAGATGGTTTTGCCAAATGAAAATTTGGGAAACATACTTTGGCAAGTGTCACATTGGGAAACGTTTTTTGCCAAATGTCAGTAAACCATGCTAGCGATCGTTCCGCTCTAGTGGCATTTTGTCTTGGCCCTCTGAACCGAGGTCCAAGATCCACAGAGGGCGTCCTCTTGCGCAGGTTGCTTAATGTCTATCCGAAAAAAACCTCGGTTACCATGTAATCCAACATTATAATATCAAGAGGCGCAAATATAGTAAGCCCTTGATAGTGGTTTGTATTTGTGACCTTTTGGTGTCGAAACATTGGGGCCGTGGGGGCCGGGAGCCAAATTAAGTTATAAAAACCTTGCAGCGGCCCTCTTTAGTGCGGAACGTTCTCTGAGTGCTGGTTTTTACTTAGCACAGCAGGTATGAATTGCCATACAACGTAATGCTGCCAGCATTCTGGGAACCTTGCCAAGTAGAATAGATTTAGAATAGATTTAGAATAGTAGCATTTTATAAGTTGGTTTCATTTTAAATTAGCTACTATTAGTTGTATACCTATATGTATTTTTAAAGATATTAAAAGACATTATTATAATACTTAGTTGCTGAAATATTATTCATATATATTAAAATAATATATTTTTAGATAATTTTAGTCAGCTAAGATATTCATAAAGGTTTTTTGCTTATCGTTGATTAACCATTGTTTAAAGGATGCGGAAGTATTTTATTCTATTTCGACCTTACGTGGGGACAATATAAAATCTTCTAGAATTAATTTTATGCTTTAAATAATATAACTTAGTTAATAACTTAAAGTCTGGCTAGACATAATTAGCTCAATTATAAGATAGACAATGTCCAATTAATTAGCAAAGTCATATATTAATAAAATGTTATAATTGTCAATTTGCATTTTAACATGTTTTAGAGACACATGATGTATTTAATTACCTAGTATTACAGGTTATTTCAGACAAATTATATTTAAGATCTATAATAGTCATCTCGAAGACTACCTATTATTTTTCAATTTACTTCAATAGTCGTTTATAGATTTAAGTATATAATTCAACGGAAAACATGTCATTGTTATTTTTCGTCCCAAAGCCAGGAATAATTTATGGAACAAATCCCACATAGCCCAAATGCACTGCAAATATTATAAGCCAAGATCAACAGGCATGAGTAGAAAAAAAACAATAAGCACCGAGGCCCGTTAAGACACAGGCAATAGTTCAACTGCTTTGGGACTCACGATCAGAAACGTAGCAGTGTAAGAAAGTATTGTATGAAGCCTTTGTCTTGATGCGATTTAAAGAGACTGTTGATAATGATAATCTATACATATAATAAAGCTGTAGAGGTCTAATGTCTGAACATAGAAAAAAAACCGCTAAAATCCAAGTCCAAGATAAAAGAATGTTTAATGGAATCAGGCGTTACTTTGCGGAAATCCATATTAATCTGAATTAAAAGTTAGAAGTAAAATAGAACACATCCAGATCTTTTTTTTCGCAAATTCCAATATTTTGACACATTTTTGATCGGAAACATACTAATATTATAAACGTCAAAGTTTGTAAGCATGTGTGTTTGTTACTCTTTCACGCAATAACTCCTGAATGGATTTGGCTGAAAGTTTGCACGTGGATAGTTTATAAGCTGGATTAACATAAAGGCTACAAAATATCACACTCCGACCCACTGGAGCAGAGTTAAAAAACCATCCATCCATCCATCCATAATTACAAACTTTCGCGTTTATAATTAAAGTAAGATTATGTACCTACCTACTTTAATGTTTTTTTTTACAATTTTTAATGGTAGTATTCTCTAAACCAGCGCATTTTATTTGAATTGATTATCAAAAGTAAGTTCTTAAATGCCAATTACTGAAGAAGATGATAATAATATTTATTATAACATTGCACACCATTTTATAAATCAGCACTGTCGTAGCCATATTTTATATATAGTAATTAATACAGAATTAATTAAATATAACCACCGGATTTGTACTCCATTTAAGTGCAGATATTTCCCAATAAATACTTATAAAATTAAATGTTTCCGTAACTGAGTTGTAAGGGCTCTGCGAACTCGTTAATGTTATTCCATATATTATTATTAATTGCAATAAATAACATTGATTGTTTTTAATTATTGTAAGTCTATGTTGATTGATAAAAAAAGCAATATGGTCGTGTAGATCCTAGAATCTATTTCCTTGTCCTGTCTGTAATCTACGTATTTCCGGAAAGACGGCTAAGTTTTTTGAAATATTACTGAGTACCTACTACTAGTATTCTTGTTAATCCCTCGTGCAAAGCTAAATAGAAGGCGCTGAGGGCATATGCTTTATAGCCGCTTGTCTTCTCTTCACTTCCAGGCGACATCATCCGGTCTGGAATGCCTAATAAAAATAAAGTAAAAAATAATGAAGCTGTTGCCCAGTGCTGCTATTTTTTTAAATAATTAAGCGTGAGTTGCACTCACACACTGCGGGATGCGAGTATTAAAATATGCCAGGAAAAAACAACAATAAATCGGCATAAAGCATAATTTTATCTAAAATACCATTTTATTTTTAAAGATTACTAACAAAGTTTTGCTGTCTTCTAGTATTCTTGTTAACTACTCGTGCTAAGCTAACATGCTTGTGTTATGCCCGGTTTACACGGGCTTTGTAGCTAAGTGCTTAGTACTTGACGTTAGACTTGTCGTTTAGTAAATAGGATCGTTTTCGATTCACTTGCACTATTCACAAATACTAAGCACTAATCAGCGTGTTTACACATGAGGACTTAGTATTAGTGACAAATACTAAGCGCTTAGCTACGAAGCCCGTGTAAACCGGTCATTACGAATGTGTTCACGTGCGTAGTGCAATAGCTGGGGATCGAACCGGCGACCACATGATCGCAAGTCCGACGCTCTAGTCATTGGGCTACGGTAGCTTAAATTTAAAAATAAACCTACTGTACACGTATTATATTATCGTGCATTCGTTGCCTCGCACGAAAGAGGGATGAATATTGTAGTAATAACAAGATGACAAGGTGTCACTGTAAATAATAAAAAAATAAGTTTATCTCTAACTAGGTGCAGTGTTTTCTATAGAGTGAAGGGACTACGCCCCTCCAACCCTTAGTTTGCTAAGAACCTTTCGATGCCCTCGTAGACCCGAAGTCCAAAAGGCCCGCCAACTGTAAAGTAGAGCGCCAGTTGCACAAAACTCCCCTAAAAAACTAAAAGCCATAATCCCTCAATCTCCCCGTCAGCGACCGCCCTGAGCAGGTTGTTAAGTTTCTAGTGTTTAAACCATTTATCTAGGCTGGAGCTCTGCTCGCCTTAATGCCCGGTGAAGTAGCAAAAGCCTAGGAGCTAACTACATACGTCCGTCCAAAAAAAAAGAAGGTACTACGTAGTAAATATATAGTATCTTCAAATGAAGCGACCTTGCGGAGAGACGTAGCGTCTCTTTGTATTCTCTACCGCATTTATCACGGGGAGTGCTCTGAGGAATTGTTCGAACCTCGTACCTGCCGCTGCTTTCCGCCTTAGATCCACTCGCCAGAACTTCCACCAACATCACCTGGATGAATGGTTGTCCTCCACCGTGCGTTTCTCGAGAAACTTTTTACCGCGCACGACCTCTATGTGGAATCAATTAAAAGCGGAGGTATTTCCGATCCGGTATGACATGTCAACCTTCAAGAAGCGAGCCTATACCTTTCTTAAAGGCCGGCAACGCACTTGCGACTCCTCCGGTGTTGCGAGTGTACATGGGCGGCGGTGATCACTTACCATCAGGTGACCCACTTGCTCGCTGGCCGCTGAGTTCTATAAAAAAAAAAACATATATAATGAGCGAACCCTCTATCATTGAACGGCGAACCCCTAGAGGTTTATGTACCCTCCTTTGAGATACGCTGATAAAATACATTAGAATTATGTCTAATTTAATGGAGCTGATTCTAATTTGATTGGCTATTAATTATCTCTTCAGCTTCTCAGAAATATATTAATTAAGTCTTCAGTTTCGATTTTATTGCAGCTAGATATATCATTTAGAACACGAGTCGACACTATAATTGCTAACAGTCCGTATCAACGTTAACGTCACGATTAGTTTTCCTCTTCTAGTTAGATATTGAAGTATTTATGTAGGAAAATGTATTATTAATTATTTGTAAGTACCAACTAGATGTCCTGTTGGTACTTAATAACAATTAATAATACATTTTCATTAGATCTTCCCGTTAATTTACTTTTAACTAACATTCTGCGCGTGGTTCCGGCGGCGTACTTCCCGTTGCCGTAAAAACTTCATGATTAAAATATAGCCTTCGTCATTCTTGGATTCCGAAGCTTTCTAATGGTAAAATATTTTTTCAAATCGGACCATTGGTTCCAGAGATTTGTTCCAGAAAATTCAAAAAATATATTTAACGGTTTTTTATATATATAATAATTTTATGTCACTATAAATAATTCATGCGTGTTGTTCAGGTTTACAGTACCTAACCTAATTTTATGCCCTCTCCTTGAGCTCTGGAAATCTAACTATGTGTCCTTTTCATGCTTAAGAGCACAAAAATAAACAATAATGTTTTTTGGTTATTTTATTCTGTAAGAGTGTACTAATGCTTTACCAAAAGTATAATCAACTTAAAGCCATGCTAAACATTGGCCCTCTATTTGTTATTTTTTCTTAAACGAAGTATTCTTTTTTTTTCGGATGGACATACCTAGTTAGCCCCTTTTGCTACTTCACCGGGCATAAAAGCAAGTAGGGCTCCAGCCTTAATAAATGGTTTAAAAACTACAAACTAAGCAACCTGCGCAAGAGGGCGCCCCCTGTGGGGCTTAGACCTCGGCACAGGGCGGTCGCTGGTGATGAGATTGAGTGATTATGACTTTTAGTACTTTAGGGGACTTTTCTGCAACTGTCGCTCTACTTTACAGTTCGCGGGCCTCTCGGACCTCGGGTCTACAAGGGCATCGGATGGTTCTTTGCAACATTCGCCAGGAGGACGAGGGGGGAACTTTTCGTTGTGTGAATATCTTAAGATTCCATAGCATGGAATCTTAAGATATTCTTGCGGTGTGATTATGTAAAAAAGCGACCGTAATTTTGCATATTAATCACAAAAAAGCCACGTAGCTGACCACAGAATCGTAATAGGCAGTATAATTGACGCCACTAACCAACGGCAAACAATATCGCGTTGCTATGGTCTGTTGTGATTTCTGTACTATGGTTACTAAATAAATGCTACGTAATGCATAATGACGCGTTGTTGTTATTATTAAATAATTGCTATGCAACCATATATGCAACCCAAAATTTTTTGATGTTATGCGAATCATCATGTTAATCGTCGCTGTTGTGTTTTTTTAGCATAATCCAACTGCCGCTGTCATGTATAAGGAATATTACCAGATAAATATAGCGTTTTGCCAACTACTATCGAAACGTAACATTAAAATAAGCATATTGTTTTTTACAAAAAAAGTTTTCCGTTTTCAAGGACACGACAATGATGAATGAATAAATAAGCGCCTTGCAATACTTGGTTGGAACGAGCACCCCTAACATAGGTTTGAAGTAATTTTAATATGTAATTATAATGCTTTTGAAAGAAATATCAGCCCGTGTAATGTCCACTGATGAACATGGGCCTACTCCCAAGGGGCTACTCCCTATTGCCATAGTCACCACGCTTTGCAGGCGGGTTGGTGACCGCAGTATTATGTTGTAACCACACAAGGAAACGCTGCTGCCCGTTCCTTGATATACGATTATTATAGATGATGTTATAACAATCGCGACCAACGGCTTAACGTGCTTTCCGCGGCACGGAGGCTAGTCAACCAACCAGACCCGGGAAGAAATATTTGAATTTACACAAAGATTTCTGGTCCGGTGTGGGGATCGAAACACACGACCTCCGAGATTTAAAGCTAGCCAATTACCGCTACGCTACGGTGGTTGTCATCATCATACATCAGAAAAAAGTATACATAGATGGATTGTCCTACCAAAAATAAATTATTTAGTTATGTATTAGAAACAATGAAAGAAATTACGGTACAGTATATTCGCGAAGGTACTCATAAATCTGGTGCGCTTGCCTTTGTCTAGTTTACAACACACGCATGCTTGTCTCTATTCTTGTCTACAATCTGATAAAGAGGTTTAATGCATATGATGTGACTTGGCACTAACCTTATGAGAAGAGAAAGTTTGGTTAAGGGCCAAGTCGCTTTCCATCATTGTTGAATTTCTTTTGAAAGTTAAGTGTTTATTTTTAGACTGGCTGGCTTAAGTTCATATTCTCTTATTTTCGTCTGTTTTGCCAAAAAAAAAGGTAAATATTTATCGTCAAACCAGTCGGTAAAAACCTTTTTTGCTGCATTTCAGATCTAAATAACATGGTGGACCTTTCAATTAATACATCAAGTACTGGTGACCTATCAACCACTCTGCTCCATTGCTTTCCAAGGTTGGATGTGTAATTTCTCTTCCTAGTTCTCAGGCCCCACCTTCAATTATAAAATTCTAGAGAGTTCATCCAACACGTTCCTTTAATTGTATATACCTCATTTTGTTGTAGGTTATCGCGACATTTGTAAGAGCTTTTTGACTTTATTTTCTTTTGGTTTTCTATTTTTATTGGTAAAGGTCAGTGTTTCTCACCCTGACATATAGAGATTATACAAATAGCAACATCATTTATTGGCGGGGCGTGGCTGCACTACATTCCAGAAGACAAAAAAAAGATCAGAGGAGCAAGTGGTATTATTATCGAGAAACTTAAATAAAGCAATCTATGGTTTTTACTTGAAGGACTTTCAAGTTAAATGCGAACACGTATGTTTTTGTGTACTCTAAACGAGTAAGTTTTTCATAATTGCATTCCAAGTTTAAAACCTTTTTAAGCCTTTTGTTGTGCTATTTTTTACTCTACAGGTGAATCCTTCTTTTTGTTATTTATGGCGATTATACAAAGAGAATATAATTTAGAGTTGGGGTGTGGCGCATACAACATTCTTAAAGCTGAAATAGTATTTTGAAATGGCGCATTGTTAGCAATTAAATTAAATAAAGCAATTGATAATTTTTACTTGACCACTTTTCAATATAATTATGGTAAGTAGTTAATTTAATTCTAGTTGTTATTGGACATAATTATGAACAGCAGAAGCAAATTAGTACCAATCATACGAAATTGAGATTTATTTCATTTAGAACACCGTCAGGATTTGAATTTGCACATTAGAAATCTTAAATGTCTCAAAACTTTAATCATTTGGGTTGATTCTACTACGCATAATTGAGTACAATTGGGGAGAGCAATTTCACGGGTTTCCAATAATTGCACTCTCATTTTACTGACATCTTTACAATTTAAACTTTACAAAGAATAAAAAAAAAGCACCTAGCAGGCTTTCCTTTTGTTTTTATATTTTTTCTTTGTAAAGTTGAGACCTGATACATGAAGATTATTTAAACAGCACTATCATTTAGAGTCAGGGTATGGCGCGTACTACATTCCTGAAGATTAAAAAGTCTGAGAAGCAAGGAGCGTAATGGCAAATGGCGCATCATTATAGAAAAAAAAGGATTTTTTATTTTCAATTATAGGGAGACCATTAATACCACTTTTCATTATTATGGTGGTGATGAACGTGTGTGGTAGGTCATGTTTTTTAACTTTACTTTGGTATTGTAATTTTATAATAGTAGGTACCTAATTATTGCCATTGCCTATTAATTTTTTGTACTATCCTTGTAGGTAATTTATTTTACACATGTCCACATAATAACAGTAATACGTACGGTTCCACCCGCGTAGCTCCCGTTCCCCTGAGAACTTCATAATAAAATGTAATCAAATAAACTCTTCAGCTTAATATATAAGTATTGATAGAGATAATCACGATGGGATTGTAAAAAACCTACTATTCAAAACGAATTAAATCAAAGTAAAATTTAACCCATGGTTTGCTATTGGATAACTACTCTGCTCCAGTAAGTTTAAGCGTGATTGTTGTATCGTATAGGTACGCTAATCGGGCCTATCTACAATAATGTATAAAAATTAACGGTCTCGTTAGTATAACGTTCATATGTTCAACCGTAACCGCCGAGATCCCCAGGTTGGGCAAAGATTTGTGTTCATCATTTCAGCCGTAGGAAGTCCACTGCTGGACATAGGTCTCCCTCATAGATCTCCAGTTACTACGGTTGGAGGCAGCCTGCATCCACTTTGATCTTGCGGCCTTTACCAGGTCATCCGTCCATCTAGTTGGTGGATGTCCTACGCTACGATTGCCGATCCGCGGTCTCCATTCGAGAACTTTTAGGCCCAACGGCCATCTGTTCTCCGTGCTATATGGCCTGCCATTTCAACGAATTAATCCGTTGGGCTATTTCGGTAACCCGCGTTCTTCTACGTATTTCCTCATTTCTGATTTGTGTTACCTACATACCAAATTTACTCTCAAGAAGAAGTTGGTGGCTTCTTATCTATAAGCCACCGACTTACTGACTTCGGGCTGGCACTTAAAATCTTCTTGAGAGAAAATTGCCTCGTGCCTCGGAGTGCATGTTTATGCGCATAGGCACACCGTGCCACGGATGATATCGTACAGGATAGCTAGTATATCTATACCTAAAGCAAAAGTTTTAACCCCTTTTTACGACAATTGCGCGGACGGCGGAGTCTAGAATTTGGCCCACTTATAGTTTATATAGAGGAGGAGTGCGAATACTATTTTTTTATTATTTTAGAATGGACCACTGATGGACCACTAGACTAGTACTATAAATCTAAATAAACATTGTATAACCACAGTATCATATAGGTAAACTGAACATAACCGTGACTAAATATTGCAACGATAAATTAACAAGTAGACGAAATAATATTCCTCTAGGTTAAAACTATTCTATTTAATAAAACACAGGACAAGAAACATCATCTAATTACCCAATTAAAACCAGTAAAGTGACATAATTGAAATGAAACAAACAAATTGTTCAAATCATCAATAAGCTGCTATATGCATTGGGATTACGGCGCCGTCCCGACCGGAACAACGGCGGCGTACCGGTTCAATGATTCGCCACTTTCACTTGAGTATTTGTTTTGTACCACTAATTTGATTAAGACGTTAGAAAAATATTGGATATCTTTCGTATTACCGCAATATGTTAATTTGTTCCGTTTAAGTCTACTATAGACATTAATTGAAGCGCCGTACGTAGCACAATGGCGTCGAACTTGTGATCTTGAGGTCGCCGGTTCGAACTCCACCGATTGCACTACCGACGTGGACCAATTCGTAACACAAGCATTTTAGCTTAGCACGAGGGGTTAACAAGAATACTTGTAGACTGCAAAAATAAACAAGTAAAGTATAAAACAAAAAAATAAAATTGTGCTGTATTAGCCGGTTTACGTCCACAACTGAATAAGGATCTTAACAGATCTTGGCAAGCCAGGGTCGTTAAGGGTTATTGCCATAATCACCACGATTGAAAATGAAATGAAAATGAAAATGAAAACGTTTATTGATAATGTAGACGAATCGATCGTACTTATAATAAGTCAAATACAATGATAATGAAAAAAAAAAAATCTTAACTAATAAATTAGTTTACATTTCAACAATAATGTTATTAAATTTATTAATATTGTTATGGCATGTCCGTAATTAATCGCTTATTATAAAATATAATTAAGATCAACCAGCGCGGGCTGGGATCGGGTCTGAAGCATAGAACGCGTCGCGAGCCTCGCCTTGCGAGGACGACCGGACCCTATCCTAGCTTCCTACGAGTCTTTCTCTATCTACCTACGGTGTGACACTCGGAGAAGAAAGACTATAAGAAACTCCGAGATCATTCTTTTTGTCATCTTTTAAAGTCTTTGATTAATAATTTTATACATTGTTTAAACATTTTTAGTATCTAGGTTAGTGATTACCATACATCGATATGTAGGCACTCATACCAGGAAAGTGTGAAAAAAAAACAATGATAATTTCAAGTAGGTATCGAGTACAGGGAGCGCTCCCCCAGACTTACATATATAGAAACATGCCTACAATCTGATCAGTTGTCTTGCATATATTTTAAGAATTCGAAATTTATAAAGTACATAGCATTGACTTAATTTGATTGCCAATTCGGTGTGATAGCTAAAGGATGCCAGCCTGCCGCAATGAGACCGATGGATTCATCCGCCAAACATCTTCATCATCCATATATTCTTATAGTAGCCACGAGTCATAAGGACCTTTTTCACATACTTTTTGAATATATGGTCTGGCAAAGCTGTCACAATTAAAGGAAGTTTATTATAGAATCTAATACAATTTCCAAGAAATGATTTACTTGTCTTATTTACTCTATAAAAAGGTGTAATGATCTTATCTTTGTTCCTAGTGTTAAAATTATGTACGTCCTTCTTTTTGCTGAATTTATTTATGTTTTTACGGGCGTAAACTATATTTTGGTATATGTATTCGGAAGGCACGGTAGGTATATTAACTTCTTTAAATAGACTACGAAGAGAATCACGGCTTCTTTTTTATAAATAGCACGGATTGCTCTCTTTTGTAGTATGAAAATACTTTGGATATCTGCGGCCGATCCCCATAATAGGATCCCGTATGACATTACACTATGAAAGTAAGCAAAGTAAACTAATCTAGCTGTTTCTATATCAGTCATTTGTCGGATTTTCCAGACCGCATAAGATGCAGAGGTTAGTTTTTCAGATAGTCTTTCTATATGTGGTCCCCATTGCAACTTGGAGTCAAGAGTAATTCCTAAAAAAAATGTTGATGGAATTAAGCTTAATGGCTCCCCATTTAATTCTACATTAGGAATGTTATTCGACACATTTGGTAATGAAAATCTAATACATTTCGTTTTACTTGCATTAAGAAGGAGATTAATGGCGGAGAACCATTCCGAGATTAAAGCGAGTGTGCGATTTAACTCTGTAACACTTTTGTCTTTTCTATTTACATTAAATATAAGGGATGTATCATCTGCAAATAAAACAATATCGCACTCATTTTTGACAACATTTGGAAGATCGTTAATGTAGATTAAGAACAAAAATGGACTTAGGACTGACCCTTGTGGAACTCCTATTTTGACAGTAGAACCTTCGGAAATTACATTGCCAATAGATACTCTTTGTTCTCGACCTGTTAAATAAGATGTTATAAGATCAAGTGCTGAGTCAGTGAATCCGTAGTATTTAAGTTTCATAATAAGCGTCTTATGGTCAACGCAATCAAAAGCTTTCGAAAGGTCGCAGAAAATACCTTATGCATCTTGCGATTTCTCCCAAGCCTTAAATACAGATTCTATTAGATTGGAACCGGCATCTTGAGTAGATTGGCCTTTCGTGAACCCAAATTGTTTATTGTTTAATCAATTATTTATGTTAAAGTATGCCAGTATTTGATTTAACATTATTTTTTCAAATATTTTACTTAGCGCTGGTAGTATAGAAATTGGCCTATAATTCGAAGCATTGTTTGAGCAGCCTGCTTTAAAAATGGGAACAACCTTGCTTATTTTCATTAGGTCTGGAAATATTCCATCTCTTAAACAAGAATTGAAAATATCTGCTAGGATCGGGGCAATACTGTCAATTATGGAGTTTATTGCTTTGGTTGACAGTCCCCATATGTCTTCATGATGAGGAGAGAGATTAAGTCGTTTCAAGGGGTATATCAGTAAAGAATTTATTGAAAAAGTCAGCAACAGTAAGTCTATCTGAAACTAATTTATTATTTATATCTAATGTCACTGATCTATCATTAGTCCTATTTTTACCAGTTTCCTTATTGATCATTTGCCAGGTTGCTTTAATTTTATTATCAGAATTACATATTTTTTCGCTAATGTAGGCAGCTCGAGCTTGAGCACACACGTTTCTAAAGATTTTTGAGTATCTACTGACATAATTTCTAAAATTGGGATCAGGTGTAAAGGACCTCATGTCGTATAACTCATATAACTTATCCCTACATCGGCGTATACTATTTGATGCCCACATACTAAATTTAATTTTATAATCTACTTTTATATATTTTACTTTGCATTCATTATTGAATTCTTCACAAAGTTTATGAAGCAGTATGCTGTACATATCATTTGGACTTTCATCATTATAGTTTAAAGAATATAGTGCAGCATTAACATTTTTACTAAATTTTACTAAATTATTTTGGGTCAAAGGTCTAATCTTAATTTTAATATTTTCTTTTATAATAGAATCACAAAATTTTACCAATTGGCATTTATGATCAGAACGGACCCCAGTTATTAAGGACTTTTCCTGAACTTCAAAATTGGTAATTATGTTGTCTATACAAGTGGCTGTTGATGGTGTTATTCTAGTTGGTTCATCAAATAAACAATATAAATTAAAGGAAGTGAACAAAGATATAAAACTATTTTTTTCATTTGATGGTCCCAATATGTTAATATTAAAATCCCCACAGATAACTATTTTTTTATTACTTTTAAACTTCTTGAGTATGTCTTCCATCGTGGACAAGAATAACAATAAGTCAGATGATGGGGGTCTATACACACAAAGTATTAAGCACATTTTAATTTCTATGCATGCAACTTCACACACTCTTTCAACGGAGAGTTGAGAAATATCTTTGCGTTCTCTAAAAATTATAGTGTCTCTAACTAATATCAGTGCCCCCCCACCTTCGGCTGATATCCTATTGAACGAGCTGGCAACCCTAAAACCACTCACACCGAACCCCATTTTGTGTGCCTTCAACCATGTCTCAGTAAAACACATAAAGTCTGGGTTATATTTCTCACAAAAAAGTTCAACATCTAATATTTTGCCAGAGAAGCGGTTTATATTTTGATGACTTAATGTTAAATACCTAATATGCTTCTCTTTTGTCATACTTATTGGTTTAAATTACTAACTAAATTAATCTTAGTATTATTACTAATTGTAAAAATTGTCATATTGCATATGACCGTGTATATAATATATGCTAACTGTGTAGCAAACTCATTTAAAAATAATTTTGAGATAACTACACTATCTCTAGTCAACTTGCATATATAACTGTCAGTGAAACAGTTTGTGTCAAAAAATATAAATTTGTCATTATAATGACTTGTCAAGAATTGTAAGTGTCTATTTAATTTATGTATGTGTTGATTTACCCTGTCTGGTGCATTACTTAAGTATGGGAAGGCACACAATATTATACCTCCACAGTTTAACTGTAACATGGAAGTAAAACAATCAGTTATATCTTTCTTATTTAAATTTTACACAGTTTCCTACTAGTAAAGTGATATAAGGATTGGTAGGCGGATTGGTGATCGCAGTAAGATATTTAAGCTGATTGATGCGACTAAAGGACTACAACTAATGGATGAATCCATCCATTAGTTGTATGTCCCTTAGTGGTCTCTTGCGATACACATGGGAAGACTAGGGGTGATTAATTAGGGTCGGATTGCTTATGCGTACCCGGCCCCCGCCAATGGCGCATCGAAGGAGTGTCCAGAGGGTTTTAGTGGTGTAGGGTCCTCTCCTCGTGGTATGAGTTTAGCATACCACGCTATGGAGAGGGCGAGTCCCACATATCCCACCGCCAGCGCGCTAATACGCTGCAGCGGCGGTGTACAACAACAACAAAAATCTTTGTGTGAATTGTAAGATTTCTTTCCGGGTCTTGTTGGCTGAGGGACTACCCTCCGTGCCTCGGGAAGCACGTTATGCGTAAAGATGATGTTATAACAATCTGGTGTTATAACATCATCTTTATCAATCGTACACAAGGGGAACGGGCAGCAGCGTTTCCTTGTGTTACAACATAATACTGCGGTCACCAAACCAAGCGTGGTGACTATGGCATAACCCTCTTTCGGGAGGAGGCCCTTGAGGCTAATGATGATGATGAACCACGCGGAATGAAGTACTTATAAATACTATAGTTTGTATTTAAGCTTAAAATAATTTTGTAGAGTAATGTTTTGTGGTGATTTTTCTATAGAATATGAATATCAATTTCGCCGCCAGTAAGTTGTTTACGTAAAAAATGCGTCAGCAATCATTTTGTACGTTTATCACAAAACGTCAAAAAAATACGCATTGGCATTGACAACGTGACATTTTTTTCGTTGTCACCAATTAAAAAAATATAGGCTGATCTACTTTTTAAACGACACATTAAAAAAGCAGACATCGAATAATTATAGTATTAATATGATTTAATTCTAACGCTTTTTGTTGGTGGCAATCTAAAGACTTATTCAGCAATAACTATTGTAAATTTTATATTGAAATTTATAAAAAAAAGCTAAAATATATTACTTTTTATCAATCAATTGAGATTACTAGCGACCACTGTACCTTCAGAAATTATAAAAAATCATGAACCATGAATGGAGTGTGTGAAATGAAGAGACCTTGGTTGCCTTTAATATGACTATATGAGTATGACTTAGAAAAATCCCTCAATTTATTAAGTTAATGTAGCTTAAATAATAATTACGTCGAAAATGTATTACTATAATTGTACAGCAATGAAGACATACTCATATCGTTACGCAATTACACTCCAGATGCGACGGCAACCAAGGCCTCTAAATCCTTTAAAAGACAAACCAAACAATAATAAATTATCATAAAAATAAATAGCCAACTTCCTCCTTCATGACTGGTCATTACTTGTTGCAATTTGGGAAGCGCCACAATTGTTTTCTTAAATTACCTAATCTAATTTACATGATTTATGTAGGTACATTACTATACAAAAGTCATAATTATGGAGATGTAGGTCACTCCTAAATTGTTTGTTGTATTAAATTGTTACTAAGTCTTAGTTAGCAAAGAACCATCCGATGCCCTCGTAGACCGCGAACTGCAAAGTAGAGCGACAGTTGCACAAAACTCCCCTTAAATTCTAAAAGTCTTAATCCCTCAATCTCATCGCCAGCGACCGCCGTGAGCTGAGGTCCAAGCCCCACCGGGGGCGCCGTCCTGCGCAGGTTGCTTAGTTTTTAGGTTTAAAACCATTTATTCAGACTGGAGCTTTGCTTGCCTTTATGCCAGGTGAAGTAGCAAAAGCCTCGTGGCAAACTACGAAAGTCCGCCAGAAAAAAATAAAAAAATGTTACTTAGTCTGCCTTCCACAGCATATTATTATAAACATTAACATCTAACTGGAAAATGTTATCAGCACATTGGTAAAACGCACGTAAGCATAATTAAATTAGTTTTCTTTTTATGGCTGACCAGGCTAATTATGGATAGGTCTTATTAAGTGGCATAGTGGTCCAAATATAATGACAGCTAGTGCCAGTACAGTAGATATTTACTACAGCATTACCCTGCCAGCCTTTTCACCTTCCTCCAGAGGGCTCTGGCGAACGTACTCAAGTACAGGAATACAATATGAATTAATTTCTTTAAGAATATGATGATGTTATCATCATATTCTCAAAGCATATTCCCATATTACCAGGTTCTCTGAACATTATATTATCTCATATGAAGGTGGTGTTTATGAGAATATTATATTCAGCGACGGAGGCACTAGAGTTCATTTTGCCATGACTGAGTTGATTAAACAAATGCTTAAGCTGCAGCAGCTAAGTTGTTCAGACTACATTCATATTTTATCAAACGAATTATCTCCGTTCATGTTTTAGAAATTGAATTGAAATTATTCGAAGTTAACAGCCGATCAGAATAGACCACAATCTTCCTATGGGCGTCGTAAGAGGCGACTAAGTCCGATGGATGGGCAGCAGCATCTATCAACTCAAACATATTTCCGTATTACTGCGATCACCAATCCGCTGGTCAATTTATTTAGCTAATTATACTTCAGTTGATTGCTGTTCTGATTTACGCTTTAGAAACTGAGTGTACTGCTTCTATTGACTTAATAAGATATACATATATTCTGATTACTGATAATACTGATTAACAACTCATTATCATGTATCTCTTTCCTAAAAGTTTGCTGGAAGAGAATTCACAATTGAATCAAGCTTGCCCTTGTACATGTCGTTTCCAATTTATACAATTTATTTCGTGTAATTTTCTGTGTGCAATAAAGTATAAAATCAAGAAAATTCGACAAACTCCGTAGCGTAGCGGTATTTGGCTCGCTTTAAATTTCGAAGGTCGTGGGTTCGATCCCCACGCCGGACAGGAAATCTTTGTGTAAATTCTAAGATTTCTTTCCGGATCTGGTTGGTTGAGGGACTACACCCTCCATGCCTCGGAAAGCACGTTAAGCCGTTGGTCCCGATTGTTATAACATAATCTATAATAATCGTATATCAAGGAAAGGGTGCTGCCCTTTCCTGCGTTTCCTTGTGTGGTACAACATTATACTGCGGTCATCGACCTGCCTGCCAAGCGTGGTGACTATGGCAACCCTCCCTCGGGAGGAGGCCTATGTTCAGCAGTGGATGTTGTTGGTTGGATGGTGATGATGATGATGAAGAAAATTCGAACATAAATGAAATACCATTATGTTATTTTAAATCGTTCTTAAAAAAACGGTTCATCGAATTCAAATAACACATCATTAATAATAAGATTTTAAAATATAATTCCCATTCATAAGCTTCCATTGAAATTTTGTATTCTTTTCTTAAATAAACATGTACGTACTTCAAAATACGTTAACCTAACGGTTTATATCATGTTTGAGGTCAATTACTTTTAAAAACAAAATAAACATGTTAAAGAATGTGTATACGTGACAGAAGTCAGGAAGTGTTACGTGGATCACACCACTAAGGTACTAAGACCTAATTTATTCTTAGTTTACTGGTAATTGGTATCAATGAGTAAGCTTTGTACTTAATATAATAATATATACATATGTGATGAGTAGAATATAGAACAATGACGTGTGTAACAAAGGAATGTCGTGTGTAATCTAGAAACCATCTTTGTTCGCAAGGATTTGAGATATTCACCAAATTACCATAGTATGGTGTATTTATTCATATTAACATATATTCATTCTACTCTAGTATCATATATTCGGTTTTCATCATCTTTGCGTTGGTTTTCATTCAGCCTTTATCGAATTTTATTTAGGGTCGGCGTAACAAGTTTATCTCTTCCATTCTGTCCTGTCAGCCGTCACGCTATCACAGACTCACTTTTGCTTCATATCACTTCTCACACAATCCATCCATATGCCCGGTGATGTATCAAAAGCCTCGGGGCTAACTTCATAATACGTCCGTCCGAAAAAAAAACAATCTATCCATATTTTTTTGCCCTCCCTGTTCCTGTCTATCTTTCTACATTCCTATTCATTTTTTTTTTGATACAAGCTAAATTACTTAAGTTAGTTAATGCGGAATGGAGTAATAAAAATAAACAGTAATTCAATTTCCATATAAAAGATCGATGTAAAAATTATAACCAAAGACAATGCAGGTCAAACCTCAAACGCAGACTATGTCTTAGAATTTTCATTTGTTTTAAGTGTAAAGTAATAAAAAAAAAAAAACTATTTTTGAAATTATTAACAGACTCAAAAAAGGTATATGGTGCTTCTAATATATATAGCATTCCGTTATCAGGAAATAGAGTCACATGAAGTCATAATACTAGTTTAAGGCATTAAGTTGGTAAAATAATAAATTTTATAATTTTTCATCTTCATAATTTTCTTCACCCGCACGTTGTTGTTGCTGTTGAGTTGCGGGCAGCAGCTAAGGAGACGACTTTATTATTTAATTAGTTTCCCGCGCGCGATTTCTCTCGCATTCGCGTTTCCGTAAGAACTTATAATTTAATTTACTCTATAGCCTTCCTATATAAATGTGCTATCTAACACTGAAAGAGCTTTATAAATAGGACCAGTAGTTCCTGATTGATATTAACGACTACAACCAAACAAACAAACTATTCAGCTTTATATATCGCACCCCTAGATGAAGACTCCAGCAACTCAAAAAAAACTCATTTTTCAGAAATGACGAAAAACTGTTTTTAGAGTATATAAGAAATATATCAAAGCTACTAACTCAAAACTCGTAATTTTTGAGTTAGCGGAGTCTTCATCTAGGTGTGCGATATATATATTAGTAATTAAAGATAAAGATAATTATTTCACGAACTTTTTTTTTACAATATTATCCCTAGAAATTACACTATCCACTGTTACAGATATGGCATATATTTTGTAAGCTTCTTCTTTAAAGCAAAGACAACACAGACCATATAGGTATGCGACCACTTTTTTTTTTTACCGACATAAACATGGTCGATAAGGATAAGGTCACACATGTGAAACGTTGTTTTAATGTAAATTTTGATGTACCTATTACAATGGACCTGTAACAGGCGTGTCTGTTAATCTGTAAACCTGTATACCTTGTTATATTGAACACGGACACTAAATAAATTTATCTTATAAAGTATTTATTACAACGACTAGTTAACTGAACATCGCAGGGCGCACCTTGATTTTTTATGCTTGACAGCTGGTACTCCGCCCCCGTGGATCATGGCTTGATGTTTATGCCATATAACCTTTGTCAAGGCTATTAAATGAGAATAGTTTTTGGGTTCCGTACAAAAATTAAAAAGCGGAATTTATTTGCAAACCTTACTGTGTACATATCAGATGTCTTATTATGAGGGTGTTAAATATTTTTTTATTATTGTAGAATAAATATTTTTTATATTATTAATAAAAGAAGACGAAAATTGACTATTCCTCCTCTGATCTTCGAAACTACTAACTTTTTGAAAAATATAAAATGTTATATCAATTTATATTTATTTTAAAAAAAGTAAAATAAAAAGCGTATTCTATATCAGTGGTGACCACCTCCGTATCGTAGCGGTATTTGGCTCGCTTAAAATCTCGGAGGTCGCGGGTTCGATCCCTACGCCGGACAGGAAATCTGTGTGTAAATTCTAAGATTTCTTTCCGGGTCTGGTTGGTTGAGGGACTACCCTCCGTACCTCGGAAAGCACGTTAAGCCGTTGGTCCAAATTGTTATAACATCATCTTTAATAATCGTATATCAAGGAACGGCGACAGCGTTTCCTTGTGTGGTACAACATAATACTGCGGTCACCAACCCGTCTGCCAAGCGTGGTGACTATGGCAAATACCTACCCACCCCGGGAGGAGGCCCATGTTCAGCAGTGGACGTTATACGGGCTGATGATGATGCTGATATCAGTTATTCTTAACCTTTAAGCGATTAAGCGCCATTATATTACCCAACTGCGCCAGAGGGAGGGTTATGTTTTACAAAATAAATGTCTAGCCATAGCCTACATGTTATATGTAATAATTTAAAATCAGCACTATTCAATAACTTCTAAATCCTACGATCAATGAATAAACATTTTACTCCAGGGTAAGAAAGAGAACATTTTGGAAAATCTAGTCAGTACTTACAAACGTCGTGCGCAAGAGACGCCGGGCTTGAACATCACCTAAATTTCCTCACTAACACCATCACTACACATGTTACTGTCTACTGTTAAACGGATGGCATATATTTCCGTAGCATTGAAATATTGAAATAATGAATTTATTTAGCACTTAGACATTTACATGCATTTGTACTAGTCAGAATCACAATGTTACATTATTATTCTTATTATATGATTTAAACTAGATAACTAACTGGTAGCAAATTGTACAAAGACAAAGGAGTCCGTCAGTCAGCTTATAGTTAATTCCTCTACTCATAATAAGTTTATATTCACACTAATAATTATTATTATAGGATTTAGTAGATTAATATTGAAAATATAACAAAAACCTACAATAAAGTGACTCATACCGGCAACCTAAAGGGGTTAGGACCACGACCCAGTGGTGCTACTGATATTAAAGTCAGATTCATGAACAGAGCTGGATCACAAGGCAGGGATAGGGGCGCAATGACGCGCACTTGACAATTAAGTCAAGAATAAGTGACAACAAAATTAGCTGCAAGATCTATTACACCTACTTATTAAAACAGATATATAAAAAAGTTACACGCTTATTACAACTCATAATAATGAGAAGCTAGTCAATACAACTACTTATTAATGCGTATAAACTTCCTGTTATCATATCGGTTATATATAATATATACATAGAATACCTACAAATAGTTGAGCGAATAATTAAACTTATTAAAACAATTATAACTATGTAATTTTGTGTAGCCAAACTAGCTGTTGAGCTTTTATACGGATATTATTTTAGTTTCAACTCTTGGGATAATAAAGATGAATATTTTTATTGAGGAGTTTATAAAAATGAGGAATAATGGTATATTTAATTATTTAGTTTAGATGTGAAATCAAACAATGTTTTTTTGGTGACACAGCCAACAATCAATAAAACGGTATAAATTAAATATATAAAACTAAAGAGTTCGCGCGTACAAAGGTGCTCTTTATTTCTAAAGAAATCTCTTCCAGTATACCTGCGAAAGACGAAGCGAAACAAGGATAACTTTAATAGTGTGTAGATCTAATCTGATATTTAATCAGCCATCGTTCCGACAACTTTTGCTTGCACGTGGTTATTATATTACTTTCTATGTCTTACATAGGCTAAGACAGTTGCAGCTAATTTTACTATTCATTACTTCTAATAAACGTGTAATGTGTTTGTACACGCGATATTATCTAACTTTGTCTGCTTAATGTTAATTCTTATTCCAACTTAATTGGTATGATGTTACTTTGTAATTAGTGACTGAAAAATACGACAAAAAAATGTGAGTGTGTGTAACCTAGTATCAAATGCCACAGGATGAAAATTACAACATAATAATTAGATTATTTTAAGTTTCATGTGGTAAAGGATTTTTATATGTAGGAACAAATAAGTGTATAAGCTTACAATACATTTGAGATCATGTTGGGCTTGCCATGAACTACGCGGAAACTATGTAGTTGGTACAATGTACAGTCAGCAAAAGAGATAGGTAATATGTAATAATGTAAATAAATATGTTTTTGACAGTACAACAGCCGGTAATTCTTTATGGGCAAGGGTTCGCTGCTTACTGAGTTTCAAACATAATAGTTAAGTCTTCTCATAAACGTGTACATATAAATTTAAAATGCTTTTTACGGGGTGTAAACCTATCTCTTTTGCTGACTGTACATATACCTAAGTTTAAAATCGCTTGTCGAGCCATGGAGTGAGCTAGGCTCGGGGTGAATCTGAATACTTCGCAATTGGGTTATCCAATAGAAAACTAAAGATCATGTAACCGCAGAATAAGCAAGTTGAAGTGGCAATGGGCTGGCCATGTCTGTAGAAGGACTGACAGACATTGGACTAGACGTAGTTTGGAGTGGAGACCGCATCTCGGCAAACGTAAGGTAGGACCCTCAAGCACCTCCTGGAAGATGGACCGATGACTTGAGATGGGTATCTTGTGCGGACTTGATGTGGCAAGCGGCGGACTGAGTATTACGGCGCAAATCATACATATGACCTTGTTCTAATATAGGCTGATAAATTGGATTGGAATATTGAGGAACAAATGTTAAAGTAGTATATAGGTAGTACATACATTAACTTCTACATTACAGGGCCTCAAAGCACAATAACCTGGGACATTGTGTGTCACATGAACATGCTTCTTCTCCTTCATTAGTTGGCAATAAACATCCCGATTCTTTCGACCCGATGACTGATGATGCTGCCCATAATCTATAAGGTACTTTCATAAAACTCTCATAAGTATCTTAAGGCTACTACACACATGCCGGCACACGGCTTGTATTGCCGAGCGGCTATGCCGCCGGCAATACAAGCCATGTATTTGTATGTGTAGCCATGCCGGCGGCTCCTTTGTGTGGCAAAGCCGGCGGCTTTGAATGCCGCCGGGTGCACGGCGGCTTGGCCAGCGGCTTGCCCAGCGGCCCTGCCGCCGGCACTGTGTGTAGTATAGTAGCCTTTATGGCGCATCCACACATGCCGAGCGGCAGTGATGGGCGTAACTAGTTACTTAAGTAATCTGATTAATAATTGAATTACATAATAATTTGATTAAAATGTAATCTAATTACATAATAATTCAATTACATTGTAATTCAATTACTTTGGATGTTCTATGAAATTAATTGCAATGTATTTAATTACAAAATAATTTAATGACAATGTAACCTAATTACATAGTATTCAATTATATTGTAATTGTAAAAACGTTGAATTTGAAATGTCGCATGCTTGCATCGCATGGCTGCGATGTAGGTAGGTACTGCAAGTTAGAACCGTACGGCGCGGCGTCATCGGGAAGTAGTAAGGATATGTGCGGGGTCGCGGGGGGGGGGGGGGGGGGTTATTTTACTTAATTTATTATTTCCTAAAATACTGAATTTCCTAACTACTTTCCTGTACTTAAATAAAAACTAATCAGAAAAATTTAAGAGAAAAATCAAGAAAACCTACATAAAATTGAGCACGATTTTTCTTTTGCAAATTGTGTCGATTCTACATTAGCCGAAGGAACTTCGTTCCTACCTGGTGTCCCACGACACCATTAAGTTTTTTTATAAGATGCAGGTTTCCCATCACGGCCATTACTAATATAAATGTGTAATTACGTTTTATCATCTTACTTATAATATGTAGGTAATCTGTTATAATGTAATCTGTTATAATGTAATTAGATTAAGTTGCAATTAAATTACTTTGTATTTAATTACAGTAAGTACTCATTGTAATTAGTTACTTAAGTAATCTGTTCGAAAGTATTTCAATTACAAATTACAATGTAACTGTAATTTGTAATTATTAATCTAATTACTTTTTGCCCATCACTGCCGAGCGGCACGGCCGGCGGCCAACCCGGCGGCCTCCGGCACGCGCATCTTTAGAAACGCGCAGAGGCAGCCTGAAAGCCGGCGGCAAACCCGGCGGCATGTGTGGATGCACAATTAAAAGTCATATTCTGCAAAGCTACAGATGTACACAGATGTCTGTAGCCTTAGCTTGATGATTTGTAGAGTGATGACTTTTCCCAGCATTGCGTATCACTGTCGGGTAAAATGGTGCGACGTTGTCGGACATCGAGCGACTTATACCTGCAACGACGAAACACGATGGGCGATGTTACGAGAAAAAATCGAGTGTAATTGCCCGGCTTCCATTATCATGTTGCCGACACATATTGTGGGACATTTGTTGCATAATGTATGCGGGGATTAATCCCACCAGCAGCCGCCCTAAGCCGAGATCCAAGTCTCTTGTGAAGATTGCTTAGTTTGTCGTTTTTAAACCATTTTATAAGGCCATAACCCTGTTCCTCTACCAGGTAAAATACCAAAAACCTCGTGAGAAAAAACAAGCGTGTTACAGGTTATATGTTTCAAAATAAATTCAAAATCCTTATTTAAGTATGATAGATGTAGAAAGAATTATACTTGTACTTACTTACCTAAATAATTTGTTTATAACGGTATGTTTGTTACTAAGTGGTTAATACTAGAGCACTTGTAAATACTGTATATTTACTTAACGATGTCAACTTGATAGCCGTTAATCTTCTTACTTTTGTTAAAGTCACGAATTTAAGTAGGTTAGTCGAATGGAGTTCCTTTGTGGATTGAATAGTTGACTGAACAGTAACATTCGACTTCACTTTAACAGTTACCAATTAAGTCCTCTAAATATTATATAGGTAAGTAGACAACCTCCGTAGCGTAGCGGTATTTGGACCGCTTTAAATCTCAGAGGTCGTGGGTTCAATCCCCACGCTGAACAAAAAATCATTGTGAAAATTCTAAGATTTTTTTCCGGGTCTGGTTTTTTGCGGGACCACCCTCCGCGCCTCGGAAAGCACGTTAATAAGCCGTTGGTCTCGATAGTTATAACATCATCTAAAATAATCGTATATCAAGGAACGGGTAGCAGCGTTTCCTTGTGTGGTACAACATCATACTGCGGCCACCAACCCGCCTACCAAGTGTGGTGTCTATGGCAACTACCCTCATTCGGGAGGAGACCCATGTTCAGCAGTGGACGTTATACGGGCTGATGATGAAGTAGCTGTGCCCATTAGTTCATCCGCATGGAATCTTAATCCCCCTTTCAACCCCGTACAATCCTTTTTTCGCAATAAAAAGCCTATGTCTCTTCTCATGTTCTACACTATTTGTGTACCAGATTTCATTGAAATCGGTTTGACTACGGAGAGACGTAAAAGAGCGACAGACAAATAGACTAACAGACCGACAGACAGAGTTAATTACGCATTTATAATATTAATAGTAAGGATAATGATTTGCCAAGCGGCAGGCTTTGAATGACTTTTCTCTTTAATTTAGACTGTATTATTCGCAAACGTTATAATCACACTACTAGAAAACAATGTCTATATAGGTACTCACAAGGAATAAGTGTGTTTATGTACGTGGCCTTGATTCATTGTGTCCTTTTCAAAGTAACTTTCACAAAAAGTAAGTTTATCAAAACAACTTGGTTAGGGGCCAAAGTACGACAAAAGAATTTTATAATCGGGTCACATTGACATTGGTGACCAGAATGAGAATAAGATTTTAAAAGTAAAATTGAAATTTTATTTAGCCCTGCTACCTATACTGGGTGAAACATCAAAAGACTCGTGGCTAATATGTACAGTCGACCAAATACTGTACATAGCCACGGACTACGAACTGGCAAGCGCAGAACGGGACGACCGCCTGCACGTTGGACCGACGACCTCATAAATGTCGCAGGGAGTCAGTGGATGCAGGCTGCATGCAATCGTTCCCGCTGGAAATCGATGAGAAGCCTATGTTCAGCAGGGGACGACAACAGGCTGATGACGATGATGATAATTAATTATAATTTGTTTACTATCAAAACACGTAAACAATCTATAGATAGATATTAGATGCGGATGTCAGGTATATGACTAGAGTCCGATACTTTCACTTATGCAACACAATTTAGCTAATTTATAACATTCTAGGAAAAACGGATAATGTTAGATAATCGCGATTATACCTTAGCATATTATGCCTATTTATATAACGTTTACAAACCAGTGAAAGTTGCTTATGGTGACTATAGACTCAAAGGATTGATTACATTAATTTGTTAGCGAAGAATGAGTTGAAACCTGTTTGATTCTTGGCATGTCTGCACTGATACCATAGAGATCGCCGTTTTCTCATAGGCGCTACGAAATATTTTTGTAATTTCACAAAATCACAGTTAAAGAAATCGTGAAGCCGTTGTGGTTTCCGGCTTAAAATATACCAACTCATGTCTTTCTATGGGTGTCATAAGAGGCGAAAAAGGTGGATGGGCAGCAGCATCTATCAGCCCAAGGTTAGTTGCCATCTCATCTACCATCGATCACCATTTCGCTGACTAAGTGTGGATATTATGGTAATATCACTCAACAACTATAGCTCAGAAAAAAGACAGTTCAATAAATAAGTGTGAAATTTTATTAGCCACAGGAATCATGGTGAGGAACTGTTATTTTATTTGGGTACAAACAAAACACATATTAAATTAAATCAAATTTAAACTGCTAGTAGTCGAGATTGTATTAAAAGTCTATTTTTGGACGTTGATTAATGCCTTGAGCACACCGGATGCGTATGCGTAGACGTAAGCGTAGACGTGCACGTACCACTGAGTTGTAATGTATGGAACCGTATGAGACAGGTCACACCGCTTGCGTAACGTAGACGTGCGCGTAGACGTAATGCGCAGCCCTACGCAATGCAGCTCCCAAGGCACAAACTGACTGCGTTACTAACGCCGTACCTGACGCAGAGCAGAACGGCAACGTTGCATGATGACGTTGTATTCAATGGCGCGCCTTATTAGACGTCACACCGAACAATTTTGTACACGCACGTACCTTTGCTGTGCGTAGCCCTACGCACGTAACTTGCAGTCAGTTGTATATTTTTACAGATATACTGGCACGTAGTGATGTTTTGTATTGTTTTTGTAATGAATAGAGATAAGAAAGAAAAACTTATTGAAATCGTGCGTATTTATGAATGTATCTACAATCCAAAAAGTAAATTCTACAAAAATGCATCGTATAAATGTATATATTCCGCAGGATTATTCTGGCACAATAGTATTAATATTGCTTCTTCCTCGTCATTTCAGACATCGTGCACAACACAACCTTCGAAAACAGAATAAAATATGGCTGCCGCAGCCGGGTACGCAATAGGCCATGTGCGTTGCGTACTCGGCTCGGATGCGTAAGCGTATGCGTAGCCCGGTGTGACATCGGGTTACGCCGTAACTACGCGCGTGTCTACGGCGTGATTACGTCGTAGTCACGCATACGCATTTGGTGTGCTCGAGCCTTTAATTCTGACGCTTTAAAGATGATCGGTCATTGGCATAGCATAGGTAATTTTGTTTTTGTGAACATACATATATTATTATTACATACTAAATTTAAATTCGGGTTATAACCGTTAAATTATATATAATTAATGATGTACTGATATCATGTATAGGCAACGTTGTAGGTGTAACCAGTGTTTTTGTATTCATTTTAGTACAAAACAGGACGGATATTCATGAATATTTTTTAGGGATTTCGAATAATATGAATATCAATTACTATTTGGTTGTTTTCATAACATCAACATAAGCCATAACAATAAACGTTGCCACAAATAGAGACTCTATTTGTGGCAACGTTTATTATTATGGTGTCACTTATTACCTGAGATTGGAGATGGCCGTTAGAGCAAACAAACAAACTCTTCAGCGATATATAAAGATATAGATATTAATTAACATTCGGTTGTATTTGACACAGAACTGTAAGCTAAGGAAATTAGTATCGCTACGAACAGAGGATGGCGGCACTTATATAAAGCATACAAATAATGTTGTGTCCGTGAATAAGGCTTTTTTTTCAATCTGATATATTATTACGTAGCAACATTTAAAAATTACAAATTTTGCAACCTGCGCGAATGGTCGTCTTCTATGGAGCTTTTACTTCGACTCAGAGCGGCGGGTAACAGACATCATTACCACCCCAAAGATAATGACATACATTTTTTAGGAAGTTTTGTGTAAATACCGCCCTACTTAACAGAAGCGTCCCAATGCCTCTTTCACCCACTTCTGAAAGGTTGAAAGGTAGGCTGTTGGAGATCAGAAAGTAGTTCGCGGAATGACGTGCATTTACTTATTATTTAATTATTAGAAAATCACAAATAACGAAAACATAGTTATTATCAAAGATTTATTATTGGTTTTTGTAGCAATGACGTCAATATATTTTGGCATTGTTAATTACAATTTAATTTAAGTTTAGTCAATTTAATTTAAGTAAAGTTTAGTCATAAAATTAAATTAAAATTAATTATTAAGAATATTTGCTAATTGTATCATAATATCCTATAAAAATTAAAATAAGTAAAAAACAATACGTTTCCTTGTATTTGTATTCGTGAGAACTTATTTTATGTTGAAATTCTATATAATGCACACACCTCAAAAGATCATAAAAGCGTAATTAAAATAGTTTTAAATATAATATTCTGAAAAATATTAAACAATGGCTTAATTCTAAGTTATTTAGATTCGTTATTTTCATTGCGACAGAATTAGATGAAACAATAGCGTGAATACCTCTTAAAAATACCATATTTGCAAAAATACGGTTAAATCTTATGTTATGGGGATACTCTGCGCCTACTGACATTATCAAGTATCCGATTAACATACAGAAAGAGGTTTTAGATATAGTTAGTAACAAGGCATTTGCTACTTTATCAAAAAGGACGAAACAGACTGCGTGAGAGGGCGCCACCTTTAAAGCCTCGACTCCGGACAGTCCGGGCGTCGAGAAAGGTCTAGCCTTGAGTCGAACATATAGTTAGTAGTCTCCGGTTTAGGTCCGGTCCAAAGGGTTTGGCTCATACTCTGTGTCTTTAATTACACGGGCGAATTAGCCCATAAGGAAATTAAGTGAGTTGGTTCGCTTCCTTCCCTCTAATATGGAGAGGAAGGCGATGGCTGTGACACGTCATACTCGTGGACCGGTGCTTTTTGTGGTGACTGGTCAAACCTCTACTAGGTAATTACCTACATAGATTTAATTGTATTTTCTGTATCTATGGTCTTTGCCTGGGACACAGGAGTAGATTGCTTAGGGTATTATGTAGTCTTAGCCCGGTGGGGAAATAAGATATGTGTTAACAGTATGCTTAGCGATCAAACTAGGTACTATCGCTAAATTGGCAGTTGCATGTTGTTCAATGCCGAGTCTATCGACAATGAAAAAGGGATTTTTAAACTTTTTTTTAGAAATTGTATTTAAATACAGATGAATAAGCCTTTTTTTCCTGATTCCAAATAAGTATATAACTCAACCAGATTCCCGAGTGCGGTGTCGCCCGGGAAACTCCCGATCCCGTGAGATCTTCATAATGCATTATCTCTATAGCTTTCTTTGATAAATATTGGCTATCTAACACTGAAAGATTTTTTAAAATCGCAGTAGTAGTTCCTGAGATTGGCGCGTTAAAACAAGCAAACAAACTCTTCAGCTTAATATATTAGTATAGATTTCGAAATAAAACTGTTGTGTCCTTTTTCATTATGACGGCAGTATAAAATATTGATTTGCATGTAGATAATCAAATCCTAAAATGGATTTTGAATATAGTCGTTTTTATTTTAACTCCATTATTATACTGTAATTACCATCTATAAAATTTTATTTGATTGCGCGTTGGGTAGATAAAATCGCATTATACGTATTAAGATATGCCTAAGATAAATTAATAGTTACAGTAATCTTAGTGTAGATAATAATAGGGTTGCATTTCCTGTGTTCACACTAGTCTAGACATAAATTAAACTATAATGAGCACTTATTCCTAATTAGTACTTTGTATGTATTTTTTTTGTGTCGTAAGGAATATATTATACCAACACTATAGGGCAGGGCCGGATTTAAGGGAGGGCATCCAGGGCAACTGCACCGGGGCCACCACAATAGAGATTTAAAGTCTTTCAAATTCTGACGAGCAAACTCTACAACTTTTATTTATTATTTCAGTCTTGTACCTTTACATACAGTACTTTGTAGAATCATTATTAATGTAATAATAGTTCTTAAATATTGTAATAACGGTTATTCATCTACACTTGTTCACTTAAATTAAGCAATCAGTAAAATATCAAAATTCAAATCGTCCTGAAACGTAGGTACACACTTCAAATTTTCTACCATTTGGAGGGAAAGTAATTTGTGGCCAGGGGGCCTCTTCTCCTTTGTTGCCCCGGGGCCGCCGGACTTCTAAATCTAGCCCTGCGGGAGCGTAGGTTCTATTTCCGTGGGAACTTCATAATTAAATATAGCCGATGTCACCCGAGAACAGCTAACCAACGGTGAAAGCATTTTTCAAATCGGTCAAGATTTTTCGGAGCCTATTATTATAATATTAGTAAAGACAAAGATATTTGTTATGTTCAGATCAGATTCTCATCACTATGATCAACATTACCTGAAGTTGATATGTAGCCACGAGGCTTTTGCTACTTCGCCGGACATAAAGGCGAGCAGAGCTTCAACCTTAATGAATGGTTTATAAATAACTAAGCGACATGCGCAAGACGTCGCCCCTTTTGGGACTAAGACCTCGACTATAGGCGGTGGCTGGCGGTAGGATTTCGGGATTATGACTTTTGTTCGGGAGGGATTTTACTAAAGTTACTTTTAGCCAAGCGGGTAGATGATCGCAATATAAAGTTGTAGCACATAGAAAAATACTACTCCCCGTGTCCCGATGATGGTCTTGTAAGGTGACTGCACTCAGTGCTGTAGCCACAGAGTGAGTGAATCAGTGGTTACAGCAGATGCTTCTGAGACCTGGTATTCTGGGTTCGATTCCCAGTTGGGACAATTATTTGTGTGAACCACAGATAGTTGTTCTGGGTCTGGGTGTACTTTGTGTCAGTGAATTGAATGTTTGTAAAGACCCCACAACACATTTCTAGTGCGGGAGTCGTCAATAAAACAGTTGTCAACGAAACAGTAAGGTAATGAGCGGCCTATCCTCATTAACTTACCGTTTCGTTGATAACTCAATCAACCAGACCTAAAAAGAAAAATTAATTGTTTCCCGAATACTCTAGCTACTCTTGCTATTCTGTACCATTTATTAAGGCTGGAGCTCTGCTCGCTTTTATGCCCGGTGAAGTAGCAAAGGCCTCATGGCTACCTACGTAAGTCAAACCGAAAAAAAAAAAAAAACTATAATGCTATTCTGTTGTGACTCTAGGAGAAGACATTGTACCACCAATGTGAAAAATACATCACTGACTTTTTTTTCGGACGGACTTATGTAATTAATTCTCAGGATTTTGCCTCTTCACCGGGCACAAAGGTGAAACTACAAACTAAGCAACCTGCGCAAGAGGGCGCCCCCTGTGGGACTTGGACCTCGGCTAAGGGCGGTCGCTGACGGGGAGATCGAGAGATTATTGCTTTTAGTTTTTTTAGGGGAGTTTTGTGCAACTGTCGCTCTACTTTACAGTTCGCCTCTCGGACTTTGAGTCTACGAGGGCATTGGAAGGTTATTTACAAACTAGGGGACGGGATGGCGAGGGATCGCTAACACTTCGTAACAACAATTATTAATTATTCTGTCTGTTCGCGATAAACTACTGCACGGATTTTCAAGCGGTTTACACCAATGGTTAGATACATCCTTGAGGAAGGTTTAATTATATAATATGTGAAGGTTATTGCGTTAATTAAGTTTTTTAACTACTAGTTATATTAAAAAAATAATATTCTAGGTAAAGTTACACGTCGTACCAATAATATCGCAATAAGAGTATAAAAAATTTAGCAGCGGTAAAAAACGACTAACAAGTTAATTTTGAATAATGTTAAGATGTTATGAAACAAAACAAGTTATAATTAGATTTAATTTATTAAAATATAATAATTACATGTCATTACTAGTGTGTATGTGAACGACTGCGGAATTTCATGTGTGAATAAAAGAATTCAACGCGATACGTACACTTCCATCGCTTGTAGCACTTCATAATTTAATATAATAGGCTATATATACATATATTATATATTTTGTATATATAAATGTCAATAAATGGACTATTTTTCCAAATAGGACGAATAGTTCCTATGATTAGCGCAAACAAACTCTTTAGCTTGATAAATAAGTAGTTATAAAGATTAATTTTAATTTTGACAGAATTTCTAAACTAAATCGGTCAAATATAAAATGTACTCCTTCCATCATTTATATTTGGTAGTAGCCAAATATAAATTATAACGCGAGCGGGAAGTCAGTAAGCTTCCCGCTCGTGTTTTCACCCGCGTCGCTCCCGATCCCGAGACAACTTAAGTATAAAATATAGCCTTATTTAATAAATTGACTATCTAACACTGAAATAATTTATCAAATCAAACCAGTAGTTCCGGAGATTAGGGCGTTTAAGCGAACAAACAAACTGTTCAGCTTTATATATTAGTATAGTATAGATTTAAAAATCAGCTCTTAATTAGTTAAATGAATTAACCATCATTAGATATCTAGTATTTTATTATATTTTTCAAATATAATGTGTTAGGTGCGTGTGGTCCCAGTAGGTATATGATATAATATTTAATAACATTTCATTCGTGTAGTTAATGCGATACTAAATGAAGCTTTCATAGATGACCTCCTGACCATCCTTGAGATGCGCATAGTGTATTATTTGTATAACATTTACAACTACGAGAAACACATTTAAATTAATTTATAAATAAATAAATTAACACAATTTATTATTACTTTTAAAAAATAAAATTAAAATTTAGACTGCACTCAAACTTTTTAAAGCATAAGGTGCAGAAAGTATATTATTTGTCCAAACATTAGCAAGTCAACCTGTTTTTCGTATTTCATTGTATTTTACCCGCCGTATGGTCATTGACCCTAAGATGTGTGGGATTCCAGCATTCCTTTCGTTTTAATCTATATATAATACCTACTCTAAGTAGTTCATAATCGAAGCCATAGTAAATATAACAGAAAACAGTTACCACTGTGAAAGAAACAGTTTTATTTTAATGACTCTACTAATATAATTTATGTTCAGTAAATTAGTAAAAGCCTTGTGGCTACATAACCGTCCGTAAAAAAATAATTAATGTTATAAATGTAAGAGTTTGTGTGTATAGATGTATGGGTATTTATTACACTTTCATGGATAAACTATTGAACGGATTTCGTCGAAATTTTACATACAGATCGTGTATGGGGCACCGGTATATTTAGGCCACCAAAAATAATAATACATAATTTCGTGTTATTATATTTGGTGGCTGTCTAGTTGCCATCTGACTCGTGAGAAACCACGGTACAGAAATAGTTTTAGTAGTTCGTCATACCTGTATTGATTAGCTTAATAATGTTTACGTTTAGGTTGACTACTCATGGAGCGTGCATGTCGTGCCTAGGGTTGCCACCCGTACTAACTATGTTATATAGTATCGTACTATATTTCAGTCTATTGTACTATATATTATAGAAAAATAATATAGTACGAATAATACTATATTTTCATCGAAGAAAACATCTACCTACTACTTGGCAGTATGGAGTTTATATACTGTTTTAGCATAAAAAAAAGGTGGCAACCCTAGTCGTGCCCTACATTTTGTTTTATTTAGGCTGGAGTTCTGCTCGCCTTTGTACACAATGCTCGCATTTGCACACCATTTCATGGTACAAAAAATATGTTCTTTTGTCCGTACCATGACATTCTGCAGTTTTAATTTTGTGGTTCTGCAGTCAGAACTCAACGCTTTCCTCAAGCGTGTGAAGCGTAGAGGCGGGAGGGGGGAGGGTGACATCGATCACTGCACGCCGCCCGCGCCGCTCACATCTCTCGTCTCCGCCGTGTGTTGTCCGCGCACAGCCCACATCTCCGCTTCCATCGCGCCATACAAATATTACATATCTCCACCCTCCGCACAGCGATCTCCACTGAAGATGAGCGGAGAGGACATGTATCAATAACGCAATTTTATTGGTTGTTTAAAAACCATCTCCTCTCCGCTCGTCTCGTTTCCGCTTTGGTGGAGTGACGGCCTTATACGTCCCCGTAGTCATAACAATAACAACTACTACTAATACTACTATGGAAATACTGGTATTTTGAATATTAAACATAACTGTATTCATATTATTTTCGTAAACTAATATATAACAGTCAAAACAAGATATATGAGTATTATTTAAAAAGCTAAATTGGCATTTATTTATAAATCAGGTTTGCGAATTCTCGTTTGTAACTTGTGGTACCTCAAACGCCTGGCAGGCGGATTGGTGACCGCAGTAAGATAGTAACTGATCCCGAGGTTAGTAGCAGCATCTGTTTCGTCCTGTTGATAGAAGCTGCTTCCCATCTATAAGCTGCCTTAGTTGTCTCTTAGGACACCCATAGGAAGACCTGGGGTGGTCTATTAGCCCAAAACCACATCAAAACATTTTTTTTTATTGCACCAGTGTTAGTGTGTTCAAGCAAACAAACTGATTAGCTTTATATATAAGTATAGATAAAATTACTAAGTCGTTACTGTTAAATCTAATATTAATATATAAATCTGAAGAGTTTGTTTGTTTGCTTGAACGCGATTAGCGAATCTCAGAAACTACTGCTCCGATTTGAAAAATTGTGCCGAGATATCGAGGAAGGCTGTATTTAATTATGAAGTTCCTACGGAAAAAGGAGAGAAGCTGCGCGTGGGAAGCTAGTCGATGATAATCCTTTACCAGGTCACGGGCAGCAGTATTAACTGTGTATACACTAAACTACACCTAATAATGCGGACACCAATCCACCTGCCGCGTGGTAGGTAAGTATGCCAATCCCACTTTGAGGGAGGCCCATGTTCAGCAGCGGACGCCTTGCGAACTGATAATGATGAGACATCCATATATTAAATTTACTACTAGTTCGCTATCAATTTCTTAGAAATATTAATGTTTAAACTATGTACTACGAAATTTACTAATACTAGCGACCCGCCCCGGCTTCGTACGGGTGCAATGCTGATATATCATACATGTAAACCTTCCTCTTGAATCACTCTATCTATTGAAAAATACCGCATCAAAATCTGTTGCGTAGTTTTAAAGATCTAAGCATACATCGGGACGGACAGACAGCGGCCAGCGACTTTGTTTTATACTATGTAGTGATGATATAAATATAACATTCGCATCTTAATTGAAATTAATGTTATCAACAACTTTTGTTTATGTTTTTAAGATTTAAATCAATAAATTAATTAATATGTTTTTGTTATCTATGCCCTTGTGTTTGTTGTTTGATGTTGTAATTAAAAAAAAAAACTTGTAATATATATTTTTTTGTTTTATCTACAGATATCTATATAGTAATAGTAAAAAAACAACGTTTAATTGTTTGTTTGTAACGAATAAACAAAAATTACTGAACTAATTTACAACAGGGTTATTTTTACAACATCAATAACCTTTTAGGGGGTGAAAGTACTGATGAACATAAACAACTTTTACCATGGGACCAAAAAAAAATCAGCTGATCCATACATGTTCACTTACCTCGACAAAATGTATGGAAAGGCTGATTTTTTTTGGTCCCATAGTAAAAGTTGTTTATCAGTACTTCCACCCCCTGAAAGGTTGTTGGTGTTTTAAAAAAACCTGTATAACAATAACAAACAAAGGTTATATTCTATGGAGAGATTCCCAAAGAATCATGAACTATGCGGGTGCTACATAATATTTAAGTGAGAATGATACAAATGATAAATTAATACAGCGTTTTGTCGTGAATGACTGACTGACGGATCAACGCACAGCCCAAACCACTGATCCCTATGACGTAGAGACCTGAAACAGGGAAGTTGTATTCTCTATATGACGTAGCATCCGTTAAGAAAGGATTTAAAAAAAGAACTCCGCCCCAAGAATTCAAAAAATGGATGAAAAGAGGTGTCTTAGTTTGTATGGAGAAAACAAAATCCACGCATTAAACTGTGTCCACGCGGAGGAACTCACGGTCAGTAGCTAGTCATTCTATAAATAAAAATATATAACCAAAAAAAATTATGAATTAAATATAAGTTGTTTTTGTAAGAATTAATTATCATTTATCGCTAATTGAAGCGTTATATGGTATAAAAATAACCTTTAAGTAGGTATATTTATGATTTATAATAGTGTTATGATTGATTTTGTTATAAAGGCATAAAAAATAAACTGCCAACAAAATGATTGAAATCAATCTATTAATGTACCTGATATCTAATTTTAAATACATCTCTATTAATATTATAAAGAGGAAAGATTTGATAGCTACAAACTAGTTTGACCTAAAATTATTTAAAGGCTATATTAAATCAGGCTATCGACTATCTCTGTACAGCATTTCAGCCAAGCCTGTTGAGTAATTATAGCGTAAACAAACTACAAACTAGTTTGACGTAACAATATTAAAAGTCTGTAAGCTATCTATGAACTATCTCTGTACAGAATTTCAGCCAATTCCATTAAGTAGTAATAGCGTAAACGAACTACAAACAAGTTTGATGTAACAATATTTATAGTCTGTATTACCTATCTATGAACTATCTCTGTACAGAATTTCAACCTAGTCCGTTTTGTAGTTATTGCGTACAACATCAACACATACTTTCACATTTTTAATGATTTGCCAGGAAGTCGAAGTCATAAAGATTTTGCTAAATATTGTTCCTCTGAAGCACAAATACTTTCTAAGGAGTGGTGAGAACGGGATCCTTCATTTGCGACCATGTGCTAAATGTTTTCGTGTACCTACGTCTTGTTAACAACTAAGTGTCCATGTTAAGAGTGAAACGCAATAAAAATTTAAATATTTCTTTGTTGTGCCTCTACCTACTTACAAATCTGCTGTATTGGTAATTATTATACAGTTTTTTTTTACTCTAGATTCCACCCTCGGTTTTACCCGCGTCACTCTACAAAACCTCAAGCGCAAGTTCACTAGTGCAAATACGTGGCCCACCCTATTAGGAGCAAACGGAAAAAAATAATACGTCTGCCTGGTCTAGTCATTCTTGCGCCCCACAGAGTCTATGCCCTGTGCCTGGGCACCGATGGCACCGTCCTATTTACAGCACTGTGTTCTCCTAAACTACTTATCCGATTTTGTATGATTGATAATACAAAAAGGGACAGGTTATTTTTACCACGCGAACCTCAATTTTATTGCGAACGTTTTTTAATATAGTTGTGTACAAAAACTTAAGGTAACTTACATTTATAAGTACATATTTTTTTTAAAGTCCGAGCCCGGTGTTTCATTTGGATATGTCTAAACAAGGTCATAAAAAGGGTTACCCGAATACTAACCTGTCTGCAGTTCACTGTGCTATAACTTGAATGTAAAGATATCATATTATCAGGTAAAGAACATGAGATGTCAGCTAAATCGAAGATGTCGAGTTATTTTGAGGTTTACAACAGTGTAACATATACTAATATTTTTTTTAAGTCTTGTCTTTATAGCAGCTTAAAATGCATTGTGACACTGATGTTTAGCAGTACGTACAACAAAACGATTGAAAACGGATAAAAGTCTCCACAAAATGATCTGTAAATTTAATTACAACTCGGTACAAATAAATTTATACAATTTTTCATCAAAAAGTCGATAAGAAAACCTTATAGAGGTCGGTAATCATTCTAAGTGAATGTTATGTGTTATCTATAATGTCGAAAATATGAGAGAAGACATATTCTGTTTACTATTTGTATAATAAAGTACACTTTTCTCATAACAATTGCACAGTCTATCAATTTAAAAAAGATTGTTTCCTATTAGCCGTACCCTAGAGGGTAATCACGTTTTAACGATATTACATATACATTAAAAAAAAACGTCAATTTATTAAGTTAGTTTAGCTGCAATTATAGAGTATACAGTACCAATAAATACATTATTATAACATTGACATTCGTATCGAAGTTGTAGTCATTACACTTATATAGGTCTTTACCTATGAAATTGCCGTTCTGCAGTAGGTACTGGCCATTTCAAATCAAAATAATTTTTGTTTGGCTAAGAATTCTAATTTCAAATTAATTTTATTTTAAAAACATGTTTTTTTTTTTCCAAAAGTAGTTTTCCAAACGTTTATTGATTAGTGTTACATTTTCATCGCATTTCAATCTTTTTCGTCATCATGGATACGTTAAAAATTCGAGTAATTATGGAATATGAGTACCGTCGTGGCAGCAACGCGGCACAAGCGGCACGCAACATCAACGACGTTTACGGAGCTAACACTACAAACCAACGCACCACCTGTTATTGGTTTGCTCGCTTCCGTTCTGGAAATTTCGGCCTGAAAAATGAACCTCGCGGTCGTCCGAAGACTTTGGTCGACAATGACGAATTAAAGGATGATGTGGAAGCTGATGATACACAATCTACGGCTGAATTAGCAGCAGCTTTCGACGTTAGCGTCAAAACAATATTGGTCCATTTGCGTCAAATTAGCAAGGTAAAAAAGCTTGACAAATGGGTGCCCCACGAACTCAATGATCGCCAACGCGAAGTACGCGTCGAGACGTGCCTTCCACTGCTCAACAGACACACTAATGAAGAAATTTTGAACCGCATTGTTACCTGCGATGAAAAATGGATTCTGTTTGATAACCGCAAGCGCTCAGCAAGTTGGTTGGATCCTGGTTCAGCACCTAAACAATGCCCTAAACGAAAACTTACCCCTAGAAAAGTGATGGTCACTGTTTGGTGGTCTAGCGCCGGTGTGATTCGTCACAGCTTCTTACCAAACGGGGTAAGCATTACTGCAGATGTGTACTGTGAAGAACTGAACACAATGATGGAGAAGCTGGCACATCTCCAACCAGCATTGGTCAATCGCTCGTCTCCGCTGCTCCTGCACGGCAACGCGCGACCTCATACTGCACAGCAGACGGTTTCCAAGTTGTAAGAACTGGGGTTGCAAGCTCTCCGTCATCCGCCCTACTCACCAGACCTTGCGCCTACAGACTACTACTTTTTCCAGAATTTGGATAAGTTCTTGGCGGGAAAAAAATTCAATACCCGAGAGGCAGTACAAAATGCCTTTGAAGAATTTGTTGTCTCCCGTCCAGCTGATTTCTTTAAGAAGGGCATCAATAAACTGCCATTGCGTTGGCAAAGATGCATTGATTACATGGGTGATTACTTCGATTAATACAAATAAAAAATACATGAAAAAAAAATCGTTTAAATTTTTTCATACAAAACGGCAATTTCATAGGTAAAGAAAGACCTATTATATATACACAAAAGAAATATGTTTCCGCTGTATAATATTTGTATGGATTTTCTTCTAATTGCATTCTATTTATTTAAAAAGAAGAAGATTAATATAAGGTAATGAAATAATAATTATCAAATGGAGGTGGTAAATAAGTTAATTATTACTAAAAGTGGTAAAAAACGATCATATTATGTCAGACGCAATTTTACTTGCGTCATTGAAATAAAAAAAATAAAAAAAAATCATATAAAATCATAAATTTTAATAACAGTCATAATGTTGTTTTTGTATTTGATATATATTTTTTAATGTTACTTTAGACCGGTTCAAATACGATATTAGAACTGGTTCTTTTTTTTTCTCTGCTATGTTTTCGAGCGAAAAATATTTAAGTGGCCAACAAAATTTTCCTCGATTCAACATCTAAAGTTAAACTGTTTATAGAAATATATCGCCTGAGACAAATAAAAAAAAATCGGCCAAGTGCGAGTCGGACCCGCGCACAAAGGGTTCCGTACCATATTCAAGTGCCTGCCAGTTGCCGTTATGGATAGCAAGAAAAAAAAGTAAAAAAAAAATAACATTTTTGTTGTATGGGAGCCCCCCTTAAATATTTATTTTATTTTATTTTTAGTATTTGTTGTTATAGCAGCAATAGAAATACATCATCTTTGAAAATTTTACTTAACCAATCATCATAAAACTTTTTAGGACACATATTCTTGGAGATAATAGAAGTAACATAGGGATATTGGCTTCAATGCGAGCGGCGCCGCAGGTACTACTTAATATTTTTCTAGTTCACCAACTATGACGAAAAGCTAACAAGAGTAAAAATGGTTTTACGAAACCTAATGTATGTAAATACATGCTAGTTCCGAACGGCTGCACGAGGACAATGGTGCTTCCTCATTTAAGTGTTTAAGCAACTGCCACTTACTGATAAATGATCGAGATTCGCAGAATTATAGATAGCTGTGGTAAAGTGAGTGTGAAAGATGATGTGGAGCAATGAAATCTCTTAGTCAGGGATGGGTTATAGTTGCGCAGCTAATGAGCTATGGGCATCTGATAATGCTCATACTTCTACTACTCATATTGTAATTACTATTAAGGTTGCTAGAACCAGAGTGGCATAACTATAAATACCATCATCATCAGCCCGTATAACGTCGACATCAAAATATGGACATCCCCAAAGGTTTTACTATAATCACCACGCTTGGCAGGTGGGTCACCGCAGTCAAGTTAATTATGTTGTATACACCGGGAAACGATGCGATTATTATAACAATCGGGACCAACGGCTTAACATATTTTCTGAGGCACGGGGGGCAACCCCTAGACCACCCAGACCCGGAAATAAATCTTAGATTTAACACAAAGAATTCTTGAATTCCGAGATTTGAAGCAAAATCCTTGATCTATAAGACAATGATTTACAATTTGGAGTAAAATTAAACCGTTCTTTATAAGTCGATTTGACCATAAGAAGAAAAGGACTTATACTGCCATCTATTGTCAAAACTATGTAAACAATTTTAGACAGCTGTATTGTAGACTAGCTGCGCCCCGCGGTTTATCCCGCGTCTCTCTGCTCCAGTGGGTCGGAGCGTGATATCTTGTAGCCTGTATGTTGAACCAGCTTATAAACTATCCGCATGCAAACTTTCAGCCAAATCCTTTCTTTAGTTTTTGCGTGAAAGAGTAACAAACATCCATCCATCCATCCATACTCACAAACTTTTGCGTTTATAGTAAGGATTATCATTTTTAGATAACGAAAATACATACATATATGTTAAAAGTTGACCATTGTATATTAGCCACGTTGGCCAAAATCAAGTTAGGCCACTCTGCTTTGGGCCACTGTTAGTGTGGAATATCGCCATCCTGTGAATACGCTGCAGTGGCGGTGGGAATACGTAAATGCATTTCGCCCCGGACAACAAAATGAAAAATAAATAAAAAAGGCCACTCTGTTTCAAGCTGCTTCAAATACCCAATTGTTCGTAAACATTTGTTTGTTAATTACAAACTGATTTTTATAAAATCAACAAAAATATTGCTTTCATTAACATACCTAACCAAATACCGTAACGTTATTTATTAAACTCTTTATCTTAAGGTCATTATTTATCTTACAAACGATAAATAAATATCGGAAATGTAGTACGAAAATGCTCTTATATATTAAAATGATACTTATTTGGAATAAATGTAAACTAAAAGCTTGTTCAATGTCAAATTCTAAGGAAGTTGTATTATAAAAAATATTATTCTTATCGCATTTGGTATGGAATACCTTTTATAACTGCGCAGACCTGTATTTTGGAATGATTTGAGATATACCAAGAATGTTTATACAAATAAAGTTAAGTAATAAGTAAGATTGTATCAAGAATGTACATGCAAATTTTAAAATCGCTGGCAAACCGCGAATATTTTTTTAAGCGTTGACTTTTTAAATGTTTTTCCGTGTGCCATACTGCCTATACTAGAAATTCGTTTGACATGTGTAGGTACTAGACTATCTCATAACTTTTTAATTTAGATCGTTTCGAGAACGTTTTACCTGAAATGAGATTCTTCCTCTAAAGAATTTATAAAGAATTTCCAGTAATAATTTCTTCCACGGGGATAAGCTATGGAATAATTCCTGCTGCGGTGTTCCCACTGAGTATAACAAATCCTTAAAAAACAGAGTACTACTATCATGTTACGCAGCTACTTGGTCACGCCACTCGCGACCTTGAGTATGCAAAGAACTTGCTGATGCCATCGCAGACCCGAAGTCCGAGAGGCCCGCGAACTGTAACCTAGAGCGACAGTTGCACAAAACTGAAAGTCATAATCCCTCAATCCCTCCATCAGCGACCGCCATGAACCAACGTCCAAGTCACACAGGGGGCGCCTTCTTGCTTAGTTTGTAATTTAAAAATCATTTAATAAGGCTAGAACCACCTACTTTATGCCCGGTGCAGAAGAAAAAGCCTCGTGGCGATAAAACCAAAAAACAGCAACATGGCTGAGCATACTTTTAGCACTGCTTAAATCCATGAGCAGCAGTTAACGCTAACGACGTATCGATGGTCGGTTTTTTGCACATTTGCACAAAAACAAATAAAACCAACCATCGTGATGTCAGTGACAGTTGACAGTGACACACCATTACCAAAGTAGACTCAGGCTCCTGGTGTGGTTTGCTTGTCTGTCACTTGGATGGAAAAAAAATACTGTGGAAATTTCGTTTAAAAATTATGGTATTTCGGATAAAGCAGATATATTCATGTAATTATTGATCCAGTGTCATTTGTAATAAAAAAATATGTGTAAAAAATGGAAAGATTGTGAATTGCAGCAAACGATTCTTGGAATTCTCATTATCAATCATAATATCCGTTGCTTCATCTATGAGTTTGATGTAGAAACATATGACTGCGAACACAATTGTCGTTTTTGCAATCTCATATAGACAGAACTGGGTTACTTACTTCTAATCATGGTTTTAGTAATGTTTTCTCTCAAGAATCTAAGTGCTGTGTTAAACCTATACTTATGTACCTATTCCGAAATATTTTTAGCCCATTTGGATTAGGTTTTTTCCTTTAGTAACGCCATTGTTACAACACATCAACGCTCGCCAATCGTCTTCAAGATGTAAATCGAGTTTTTCCGAAGAAATTACATACCTATTACCGTCCACCAACTAGGTAAAAAATGCGACACCGATAATTCTGCAAATTAATCGCATAACGTCTAATATAACGCATTGTAATAGCAACCCGATATTTTTTTAGTAATATTAATTATACCTACCTATTTATTAGTAATAGCATAGAATAAGTATATCCTCCCTATAGCTATAGTTGTTGACAACTAGACACAAATTGCCATGGGGCAACGTTTTTTTTCATCATCAACAGCCCGTTTACGTCCACTGCTGAACATGGGCCTCCTCTTAACAGACCCCGGCAAGGCAGGATCGCAGAGGGATATTGCCATAATCACCACGCTTGGCAGACGGATTGGTGATCGCAGTAAGATGTAAACCTTAAGCTAATAGACGCTGCTGCCCATCTATCAACCATATGTCCCTTAGTCGCCTTTTACGACACCCATGGGAAGACATGGGGTGGTCTATTCTAAGCCGGAAACCACACGGCAATTTTTTTTATTTTGCGATTAATCTGCAAAATTATGGGAAAGAATAAAAATGACACTATTCAAGATAGCGTGATTTGTTAGACATATGTTTAAAAAAAGAGTTACCCTATGTTTCTTTTTATTTATTTTTAATGTAACGTTTTAATAGTTATACTAATTGCAAATCGTAATGCCTGTTATTAGTAACAATTCACACTACTTGTTTTTTAAATTCCTACTCACCCTAAATCACTGACCATTACAATATTTGTGAAGTCTTTACATCCTCATTGACTGACTTTATCTCAATTCATAGTGAACATGGCCTTCATTCTATGGTTTCCTATTTTCCTGCTGTGTGTCATTCATAGCAAGTAGTAAAATTAACTGATTGTTTTATTCGAAGCAAATTTATTGGATCCGTTGACCATAATAATTATGATCCAGATATTCGAACGATGTATCTATACTATATATAAAAATTAATCTCTATTTCCCTTGGTCACGGCATCACGCGGGAACGCTGGACTTTTGCTCGGTGAAGTAGCAAAAGCCTCAGGGGTAACTACACTATGTCCGTCCGAAAAAAAAAAGAAAAAAACGCGGGACCCATTTCGCATTTTTTTTTGTGTATTTAGAAGCTTTTTATAAAAGAAAAAATAAGAAAATTGTGCGGAAAATTAGATAAAAATCAAAAATACCTAACTACCATATTAAATTGTTTGATGTAACCTTAGCGCTTTTGACAATGTAATCTTTGCTTGTCTGACATAACATTGATAGAATGCTGCTCTTAGTACCATCACGGTTAGATCAGAGCTATCACGCCTAATTTAGTTATAGTTAAGACAGGACAATGTCTGTCGGGTCAGCTAGTATATCATAAAAATACATAATTATGTTATTTCTTCTTTTACACAGTTTTGCCGAGAGGCCTCGCGAACTGTAATGTACAGGCGTCAGTTGCACACAAGTCTCCTAAAATTAGTATGACTCGTGAACCTGCTAGCGATCGAGCCGTATGGTTTCCGGCTAGTAAAGTAGAGCGACAGTTGCACAAAACTCCCCTGAAGAAAGCAAGCCATAATCCCTCAATCTCCCCGTCAGCGACCGCCCTGAGCCGAGGTCCAAGCAAGTCCCACAGGGGACGCCCTCTTGCGCTGGTTTGCTTAGTTTGAAGTGTTGTTTAAACCATTTATCTAGGCTGGAGCTCTGCTCGCCTTTATGCCCGGTGAAGTAGCAAAAGCCTCAGGGCTAACAAAATATATCCGTCAGAAAAAAAAACAGGCTTCCCGCTAAGATAAGACTACCCCATGTCTTCCCAAAGCTGTCGTAAGAAGCGATTAAGGGACATTCAGCTGATGGATGAGCAGAAGCATCTATAAGCTCATGTATACTCACCATCTTACTGCTATCACAAATCTGCTGACCAAGCAGATGGGGCAATATCCCTTAACAACCCTGGCTTGCCAAGGTCTGTTAAGTGGGGGCTCATGTTCAACAGTGGACGTAAGTGGGCTGCTATAGTAGTATGTATTAAATACAATAATTAACCTCATTTATAATCGTAAGTAGCATTTGGATTTTTTTAAGAATTCCTATCCATTACCATTGAAAATACAGTTTGTTTTTTATTAGGGTTCCGTCCCCGAAGAGTAAACATGGGACCGTATTACTAAGACTTCGCTGTCTGTCTGTCTGTCTGTCACCAGGCTGTATCTCAGGAACCGCGATAGCTAGACAGTTGAAATTTTCACAGATGATGTATTTCTATTGCCGCTATAACAACAAATACTCAAAATAATATAAATATTCAAGGGAGGCTACCATACAACAAACTTTTTTTTTTACCCTTTTTTGCTCGATATTAATAACGGCAACAGGTAGACGCTTGAACCCTTCGTGCGCGTGTTTGACTCGCACTTGACCGGCTTTTTATATATATTTTTTATGTTGTATTAGTAAATCACATTATGTATGAATAAATTAGATAATACATTAAGATACCTATGTAAACACACTTATGTTGGAAACTATGAATCAATCTAATCTATATTCATATTAAAAAAAAGGTTATCTGTGTGTATGTTTGTTTCAGCATATCTCAGTAACGGTTGGACAGATTTTGACGTGCCTTTACTGGTTAATAGCTAATTTTATAAATAATGTAGGCCACTTTATGTTTTGTCCGTCTATATGTTTGTCCGTAAAGGTATTCCGCTATTTCTCTAAAACGGTAGTTCCGCTTTTGACGGGACTTTCATTGTTAGATAACTTATAATATCCTTATTTTACGAGGACGAAGGCGAATAATAAGAGATCTATTTTGGTTTCTGGGAACCTCACCAAGTAGAAAAGATTTAGAATAGTTATATTTTATAAGTCAGTTTTATTTTAAATTAGCATTTTTTTTTGATATCCTAATTACTTAAGTACGTCTATGATATGCTGATCATTGTATCAGATAAAAATACATTTAAAAAAATAAATAAGTGTTTGTCTCTCTTTCAAATATGGCTTAAATGAAGTGTATAATTTGTCCCATCTGTCACGGTTGTAAAGTTCAACAATGTGGATAAAGTCAATCCCATCTGCTGAACATGGGCCTTTGACAAGTCGGCTGTATACCTATACTAGCTTCCCGCGCGCCGTTTCACCCGCGTAGCTCCCGTGCCCGTGGGAACTTCGTAATAAAATATAGCCTATAACCTTCCTCGATAAATGGACTATCCAAAACTGAAAGATTTTTTGAAATCGGATCAGTAGTTCCTGATCATAATAGTAGATAATATTAGTATAGATAAGTTACCTGAAAACATGAGGTGGTCTTTTTTTAGTAGGTCTAAGCCATACTTACTGCATTCCTAATTAATTTTGTATCGTTCATTAGCGTAGTACCCTTGAGAACCCGTTTATTCAAAGAGCGTGTCAAAGAAAGCGTCGCGTCTCCGAGTCACTTGCGAAGGTTTACCTTATAACTCCGGCGTTCGTTACGCGCGGACCATAACAATACGTTGGACCGGCGCGCGCGCACGAATGACGGCGCAATTCGCGCGCAAACACGCGAAATAATATGTTATTATTGTTTTTATTTACACACATTTAATAGAGAACGGAATCAAAATGCGTGCAGTGTGGTTTTTCTGTGTTTTTGTGTACGCCGTTGTGGGACAAGATATTAATGATATGGTGAATATGCCGAAATACGATTCGCGATATGATTATTTAGACGTTGATGCCATTTTTACTAATAAAAGGCTTGTTAGGAATTATGTGGATTGTTTAATCAATGCTAACCGGTGCACGCCTGAAGGGAAGGCGTTGAAAAGTAAGTATATAGGATACAAAAATATTTTCTATTTTATATAGAATTAATAATATTTCTAGAAAATATTTAGGTTATTGCAACAAGTAGGAATACCTTTTTTTTTAAATTTAAGTTGTAACATTTTGTTGATCAGATAGGTACTTGAGTTGGTCTTCAGAATTAATGAAGAAAAATAATAATTTCGAACTGCTCTGAAACTTAATTGTACCTACCTACTAACTATTTGACCCTGGATTTGGTGAAGATAGTACATAATAAAGCAGTCGGAAGATCCCACCAACAAATCATCCTTCCGTTAAGCGAGAATTACCTAATTATTATCAAGATAGAATAGAACATCATTTATTTCCGCTATACCTACGGGGATGGATAATTATCTAACAATGAAAAAGTATCCTAGGTTCTTTGATTAATCATATTATTATATTTTCTTTTATTCATTCTTCAGTGTCCACTTGTGTTAAAATGAACAGACAAGAGCAACTTTGAACATGACATCGAACATTTTCCCGTTTTACACAAAAACTGACCTTATGACAAATGACGAAAGATCGATGTATTATATCAATCCATAATAGAAAACAATCAATCCAATTAATTTGAAATCTCCAAAGGTTACTTAAACCTTTTTGGCAGTCACTAACGTTGAGATTTCCCGTCCACACAAAATACTATTTACTATCTTTTCGATCAAAATATATTTTTATTGAATTGAGTGGGATAAAACAAGATTTTATTTTTATATATGAGAAAGAAAAATTTTAACAGAAAATAAGCATTCTAAAATCACAGCCCAGTAGCATCGTTTTAGAATTGGATTATTTTTATTGTTAGTTTTAATTGTCACTACGTAATACGTATGACATAATAATATACAACTAAGAGTAGTTAATTTAAACTAAAACTACCTTTTAAAATATTGACTATTCTAAATCTATGCTACTTAGCAACGTTCTTAGAATACTTACAGTATTGCCCCGTTGAATGGCAATGCTTATCAGCACGACAATACGAGTATTTAGAAAAACATTTTGTGAATTAGATTTAAAAGTACCTACTCATAATGTACGCAATATTTACTCAACTACGACCTAAAACAAAGGCCAGAGATAAGGTTTATAAAGTTTTTTTTAATTACAAGGTGATATTCGCCATTTTAATGGCCAGTGAACAAAATAGCTTTGATTATGAAAACATACAACCTGTTACGAGCGTTGATTAGCATTAAATAAGCCGGTACTTAGTTGTATGACGTGATTCTATAATTACGATTGAAAAATTGTTTACTGTCACTGGCTTACAAAGCCAGCAAAAACGTTTAATTAACTGTAAGCAGACTATTTATAGGATATAAATGCTGGTTTTATATTAACAGTGTTCCAAAATGGTATCAAAATTATAACTGAGAAATGTTTTAAAAAATGAAAAAAATTACATGAGAATTTTAAATAATATATAATAAATGGCTTACTTCAGTTGTTAAAATGTTTTTATTTTTCTAAACTATAACGACTAATACCAATATTATAGTGGCAAAAATAATTATTACTTCAGTAGATACGGTTCAATTCAAATAGGAGTTTTATGAACTCCTTCTGACTTTTTTAAGTCGAATAAAATCAATGCATGCATGAAGTACTCTATAGTAAAACAAAAATATAAACACAAACAATAAATAATGTTTAAGTATAAAAAAAAAAAAAATCGAAAACAGAGGCTCATATTAAATTCATTATAAACTAAGTAAGATCATAATAAAATATCAATTGGTTTCAATTTACGATAAATTACCCGACAACGACCGTTTGACCACATTATAAATATATACGTTTAGGTAAATGTGATGTCAAACAGCATGTGAAATATATTAAATCGGGTACAAAATAGGTTAGATTGTTTGTTTGTGTGTGTTCACCTGCTATACTGATTCCATATTTTATGCTCGTAGACATACAAGTAGCTTATACAACTGACTCGAATTAATATAGTACTTATTGTTGGCATTTGCTAAAAAAATCTGATACAATTAGTATGCATAATTATTCTATTTGAATATTAATTATTTTATTAATCAAATTGTATTTCGTATGACAATTAAACATATAGCTTCACTAGCTGCGCCCCGCGGTTTTACCCGCATTACTCTGCTCCAGTGTGTCGGAGCGTGATTTTTTGTAGCCTATAAAATATGTTAATCGAGCTTATTAACTATCCCCGTGCAAAGTTTCAGCCAAATCCATTCAGTATGATTAGACCATTAAAATCTTGTTAGATATTCGAACATCTTAACTATGTCTGCAATAGTCTGCATCTTATTTTTTATTTTAAATTATATATCACATTTGCATTTTACTTCCAAAAGTGAGATCATCATTTCATAAGAAACGTATTTGAAAATTTTAATTCCCTTCGTTTTCTATAATTTTCGTATCACTCTATCCCACTTACATACTTTAACTCTTTATAATATAGTACCTATTCATGAATAAAACTATAAACTACCTACCTCAAACTATAACCTATATAACTATACCTACCTAGACTCTATACTAAATTATACGATAAGTAATATTGCAAAAAAATATTTTATAAAACTCTACAATCATATTATTGTGAATGTATAACATCAGCAGCATCTTAATTTATCTGAAGCACGAATTCAATGCAATATTAGTATGCATGAATAAAACTATAAACCATTATTGAGTTGTAGCACAAATGCATGTGGCTTTGATGATTATATGATGAGCACCCAAAGGATAACCGTGCGTCAGGATTATTCTATAATCACTAAAACACCAATATCAATTAGAATAATGTACTTGAGGATCCGACAGCTCGACTGCACCTGTGGTCAGTGGTTGCAGCTCAGTCCTGGTTTTCTGGGTAAGATTCCTACAAGGGACGTCTATTAAGTAGCCGTAGCCCATTGGCTAGAGCCGCCGGACTTGTGATCTTGTGGTCGCCGTTTCGATCCCCACCCATTGCACTACCGACGTGGACCCACTCGTAACACAAGCATTTTAGCTTAGCACGAGGGGTTAACAAGAATACTAGTAGACTGCAAAACTCTGCTGGTAATCTAAAAAAAAATGGAAAAAAGCAGATTCTGATCCGCAATACAAATATACTTACAAATTCAATTCAATTCAATTCAAAACATTTATTTCAGACTATTCGGTCCATAGAGTGTTAGTAGTACATCAAGATGACTTAAAAACTAATATGTTAGTAATTTACAAATACAACAAATAAGAGAAGAGATAAAATGCCAGTCAGCCTACAATATGTGCAGCCCAATCCAATGCCTCCAAATTGGACTATGGATGTAGTCTGCAATTACCCTCAGGTAGCTGTTGGGATTGCCCCTCACCCTTTGCATCAGCGATGCTGCCCTCTTACGCATAATGGCGTGAAAGCCGTCCACTTGTGCTTCAGCAAACATCGCTGACGCACTGCAGTAGCGAGGCAATCCCGTCAGCAACCTGAAAGCATTGTTATACTGGACCCGCAGGGCACCGACGCACGGTTCGTTGCGTGTAGCTAGTCCACAAACTACGCGTATAAAAAGACTGGCAGTAAGCCCTAAATAATGACTTCTTTACCGCATACGAACATCGGGAAAATCTGCGTGCCAGCATATTACAACGAACCGTCAGCGCCCTGCGTTCCCTATCTATGTCTGCTTCATCGGTCAGGTCTTCATTCACTACATGCCCACAAATGCGGCAGCGATATTTTGCAGACAAAATTGTATAAAGTATAGATAAAAAATAGCTTTTGGCTACGAAAATGATTCTTGTCCACATCTAATGTATTTAAAATAAAATCATTATTTAATATTGTATCAACAAATTCGTAGTTTTGGATCGCAAAAAGATTGTCATTGGCAATTCCAATTAGCATGCTTCGGTTATAATAGAAGTTTTATTGACAAAACTACTACTAATTGGTTCACAAGTCTACCAATTGGGTCGTCGTGTGTACAGTTGCAATTGTGTGCAACTGCGTGGGAACTATTTAGTTAAGATTCTGCAAATAGCTCTCCTACTTACTCGTTGGAGGAATGCTTAAGAAATAGGTATCTGATTTGTATGCGGCTTTGTTAATAGCTCATATGAAGTTGGGGTAATCTCACGGAGTCGTAACTAACTTAACTAAACTGTCAAATCAAATTTAATCTCTCAAACAAATTAAGTAAATCTTGCATTACATACAAAACATCGTTTGAAATTGAAATACTTGATTTTCAAAGAAAATAATCATGTTTGAAATTGAAAATGTAAATTGATGGATCAATAGGTTAACTAACATGATACTTAAATCAAATTAGGTAATCATGGCAACCTAATTTCAAATTAACAGAGGATTACCAAAGCGGGACTTTGAAACTTTTTTGAAGAAAATGAAGCGAGATTCATTCGTTGAAAATGAAACATAGATATTATAAAAACGTATTTAATCGGATGTTTTTAAATTGTATATTTACATGAAAATACAAAGTAAAATTGCTATAGAAATGAATTTTAATGAAAATATTTTAATTTCAACACTAACAATTTTATTTACTCTAGAAAATTAAATTACTCGGCTAATAAAACGTTGAATAAAATTTAATCTAACTCATTATTCAACAAAAATGCTGATTATTCTCAAACTATACAACTGATGGCGGGATTAAGCCCGTCCCATGTGGAACATTTATTTTGTTATAAAATTCTGGTCGTCCCACCAAAATCGGGACGTCTGGCAACACTGATTGCGTAACGGTTCTCAATCTGCACGCATGCTGCAAATTCTCTATCCTATCGTGTCTATGGGCAATTTAGTATTGCAAAAAAATATTATATAAAACTCTACAATCACATTATTGTTACTAAGTATTGTGAATGTTATAATCTGCAGCATCTTAATTTATCTGAAGCATGAATTCAATGCAAAACATTGGCCTTTCTAGTTTATTACTGTAGTGTTATTATGGAGGGCGCAAGAATGGCCAGGCCTAGACACTCCTAGTGCACGATTCCAACCCATACATTAGGTACGTATGTGTTGGAATCAATCACTACTGAAAATAAAGTAGGCCTATACATAGCATTGCTCTAGCTAGGGTATCTATAATATATCTAAAAAAAACAAGGGCCCAGTTATAAAAGATAGCACAAGGCGCAGAAAAGCCTATATACCTAAAGTCCGAAAAAGTTAAAGACAAGGCAATATCTATATTTTTTTTTATTTTATCAGCTTGTTTACGTCCCCGGCCCCGCAAATCATGATATGATGCGCGCAAGCAAGAAATTGGATCCAATAAATAAAAAATCCTATGGATCCGAATCATGGAGCTTCACAATAGGTGGCCTATTAGGCCTAAAAAAAACTCGTTAAGCGACTCTGAGTCATTACTAAGAGGGGCTTCCGTACAGAATTTGCTACAGGCCCCGCACTGGCTTAATCCGGCACTGATATGGGGTGATTCACGAATAATAAGAACGAATAAAATAGTGCACCATTTTAAAAATTTAGAATTAGATGTAGCTGAAACTGAGTAGACCAGTAGTTTCTGGGGTTATCGCGTTCAAGCAAACAAACAAACCCTTTAGCATTATATATTAGTATAGGTTGTTACATGGAGGTGCATATCTAGGTATCAAAGTAGTGGAAATCATATATACGTAGTGGAAAAAAATATTTCCTAGTATACTTATATTATTTAAAGATTTCCTTTATCATTAATAATTATAAGAATGTCATAATAGGATTCCCAAGCGGAAACGTTTACATAAGTTAAGGATAATAATCTTGATACTTGAGTTAGGGTTGCAAACTTTTTTTACAAGAAAAAAGCATATTTAGGTCTGAGAAGAATATTGAATCTATTTGAAAATAAATGAAGATTATCTAGTCTAGTCTAGTCCAGAATATTTGTTATAAAATATTTCAAAAACTAGGTCAGCGTTTTACTCTAATATATAGTGTTAAGCATTTTGACCCTCAAAACAGTATTTTGTACCTATACTTTATTTTTTCAACAGTAAAAAGTATAATGTAGTGAAAAACAGTATAATACTGTAATTAACAGTATAGTTAGCAACCCTAACTTGGGTACATATAGCATATTTATTGCCGTTAATATTTAAGATACCGGTGAACTTGCCCATACTAGATGCATTCAATCGAGCAGCTGCAGTTCCCTTGGGAATATCTTCTTCATCAACTATAAACTAACCTAGGCAATATATAATCTTGTATAAAAATTGGTGTGATGAACTATATTTCGGCAATCCGATGTTTTTCTTCTTAAAATAACAACGCTTCAGTGTAAATGCTCTCCCCGTCAACGACCGCCCTGAGCCGAGGTCCAAGTCCCACAGGGGACGCCCTCTTGCGCAGGTTGCTTAGTTTGTAGTGTTTAAACCATTTATCTAGGCTGGAGCTCTGCTCGCCTTTATGCCCATTGAAGTAGCAAAAGCCTCAGGGCTAAATACATAATCCGACCGAAAAAAAAGTGTAACCGCACTCGCATCGTTTGTCCGAGAATCAGGCCTTTGTATGTCTATAAATATTATAATATTGATAGACATACTAAGGCCTAAATATAAGGCGTTAGGCGCGGACGGCACTAAATTCAAACAAAAGGCTTTGTATGAGTGCGTTTACACGTGAGTGCGTCTTCGTAATAAAACAATATTGACTACTTGAACGGTAATTATATAAATTGAGCTATTACACACATTAAATGTATTATTGTAATCTACCTGTTTATTATAATCGGTTGTGTCTCTAAGCGAACAAACATAAACAAAAAAGCTATTTAATATAAACAACTGTTTTTACATAACTCCAAAACAATAAGCAATAATAGATTATAAACATAAACACACTCTGACTGACTGTCTGTCCCGCATTTACAACTAAACCACCAAATTTTATCCAATTTGGTATAAAGAAAGACTTTATTTTGTTTTATTTATTTGATACGACACGTATTTTAAATTACTATCTTATTGAAAATATAAATAAGTTGTATGAGCTTAATATACTAAGGTACTTATTCAAAAGTCATTATATTATCAGCGGTCCTTGTGAATTCATTCAGAGAACAGTTAAACGTGCAACGTGTTGCGATAACGCGTTGAGTGCACGCAGCGCGCGCGTCTGCGTCGCGTTCTTCAGCAGTTTGGGACGCGCTTGTGGCGTAATTACAGGTTCAGAATCTACGGTACACGTGCGACCTAATTTGTTGAAGAAAGAAACATAAAAGTAGTGTTTAGGCTACCACATATTATGAAAGTCAAGGAACTGTTACACGCGGGCGGAGACGCGGACAAAGCTAGTCCATAAAAAAAATAAGATAATAAAACCTTATGATACTATTTTTAGTAAAAAACATAATTTGAGTAAAAAAATAATACTATGGCAAGTAATTATTTCCAATAAAAATATTATATAATAGCCTTTTTTTAAATTAAATTTAGTTTATCGTAATAACATTTTAATTGGACATTTTTGTGACATCATCAACAACACGCTCTCTCTTTTTTTTTAAGCGGACATCTGTCACGTGGCTTTACCTACGTTTTTTTAAATTCCTGACTAGGTTAATGACCCAATCCACCTGATGTTAAATGGCATGGGGTCCAAATACAGGGACAACTAGTGCTAGTAGAGCTGATACTATGCTACACAGAGATTAAATCGAGATCGAGCGTAAAGTAAAGCGACAGTTGTACAAAACTCCCCTAACAATATAAAGTCGTCTTTCCTCAATCCCCCGTCTGCGACCGCCCTTCTCCATCTTCTTCCATCTCTTCATCTATCCTTTTTCCATCTATTTCACGTCTACAGCCCGTTTTCGTCCACTGCTGATCATGGGCCTCCTCTTAAAAGCCCTTGGCAAGCCAGGATCGTACAGGAATATTGCCATAATCACTACACTTGGTTGGTTGGTGATCGCCGTAACATGTAAAGTAACCTGGAGCTGATAGATGCTGCAGCCCATCAATCAGGTGTATGTCAGTCGCCTCTTACGACTCCTATGGGAAGATATGAGGTAGTCTATTCAGAACTTGAAACCACACGGATTCTAGATTTATTCATACATTTTCGCATTGCGCCGCGCCGGTTCACTGGGATTTTAACTTACTATTACAAGTTAGATATTAATAATTAAAAGAATCAGTCATAGATATCATTTTACATATTAATTAATATTCTGTAACTCATTGTAGTTGCACAATCAATTTACGCAGAACAACAAATAATTTTCCGCATATTTTATTGCCATATGCAGGTGTTCGTGATGCAACGTTTATGTGCGAGGCATCTATATTATTGTTTTAAACGAATTATAATATTAATTACATTAAATACATTGTGTATCGATTGTCTTGTGCAGATAATTTAAGACGCTATGATATTATGTTATTCGTTTACAGCGTTTATTAGCGTTTTATATCTTACTTGCTTCCCGCGCGCGGCTTCACCTCTACCGTAGGCACTGAACTGCCTAATTAAATAAAGCTTAACTAAAAAAAACTATAAGGGTTCCTTGTGGACTACGGAACTCTAAAAACTTTTTTTTTTTTAAGATTAAAAGAAAACGATACTAGAAATCCGTGTTCCACAATATTAATATATTATAGAACACTGTGCTTTTTTAAATTTTTATTGTTTCTTAAAGAAAAAACAATTGTTTTCTTTTTTTAAAAAACGTAACTATCTTATATTTTTTTTAAAAAGACTAGCACATATAAATTCAGACGTCCTCCTAGAAATTTAAAAAAGAACACTTGTTGTTTATATTTTATTAGTTTTAATTTTGGAACCATTGAGTTTTGTCTAGCTTTAATTAAGTTGAAGACATGTTAATTTAATATATTAAAAATAAATTAATATAAATAACTTTAATATCAAAAGCATAGCTCCTTAAAAGGGCCGCTGGAAATGTTGAAAGCTTTTCATCTCGCGTACCTAATGCTCTTACCACTTTGAAGTTAGAATCTCAAAGCAATTTGTCGTAAATGAAGCCAATTTACTTCTTAGTGGCCGTAACAGAGTTAGTAGTAGTACCATTTTATTAGAGTCTACAATAAAAAAGCATATAAGTATAATTCCATCATTTTATGTTTGTTAGCTAAGCCAGCTAAAATATACCAATAAAATGATGGGAATATTTACAGACTTTGGAGAAAAAGTGTGTGTATATCATCAAAAGGTGATATTTATCAATTTCAAAAATAGATAGATATAGATTTTTAAATAATACTCCCTTAAGAGTGGGAATGGGAATGGGAAAATACATACAATATTTTAAGGAATTAACAGCTAGTTAAATAAAAACAATTACAAACATTCGTAAAATTAAGTAATTAATACATAGTGATTAGCATCTTAAGATATTATGCTTTGTTAGTTTTAGTCTTAACGATTGTGATTATGACAACTAATACGTACAAGTGCTTACATACACTTGTCCCTATTTGTCCATTGATACCAAAGTGCTGAATAAACTTCATTATTTTATTATTTCAATTGATAGTAATAAATTGTTCGTATTCAAAAATGTGATAAATTTTTATGTTTATAATCTTCCTACTCTAGGGCAAAGCGTGAAAAACTGGATTTTCTGTTCGTCTAGACCAAAGGTCTTCACACTACGGCCCGCGGGCCAAATCCGGCTCGCCAGTGCGAACAATCCAGCCCGCGACAGCTTAAGACTAGTGTCATTAATCTGGCCCGCGACACTCAATGTCTTATTGTTGTTACTATTGCTGTGATAAGTTGAAAAAGACAACACAACATGATAATTACTCGGTCGCATAGAAAAATTAAAACTGTTTTGGTCCTTCGAACATATTGAAATAATCGTTATGGCCCTAAGGCTTCAAAGTTTGGGGACCCCTGGTCTAGACAAACAGTAAATCCAGTTTTTCACGCTTTTGATATTCGAATTGTAGATAAAAGTCCACCCGTGCGAATCAGGGGCTGGTCGCTAGTTGTAGATATTATAAATATTTTTACCTTATTTATTCATATTTAGTACCCTTGATAGTAGTTATGTATATGTGCATTGTGGTGTCGAAACATTGGGGCCGTGGGGACCGGGAGCCAAATTAATTTATAAATACCTCGCAGCGGCCCTCTTTAGTGCGGCACGTTCTCCGAGTGCTGATTTTTACTTTGCACAGCAGGTAAGCATTGCCATTCAACGGGGTAACGGCCAGCAATCTGGGAACCTTGCCAAGTAGAATAGATAAAGATAAAGAAGAATAGATTTAGAATAGTAGTATTTTAAAAGTTAGTTTTATTTTAAGTAAGCTACTTTTAGTTGAATATTATGTATTTTATTCATGTAATAAAGATATAAGGATATTTTCAACTATCATATTCCTACCTAGAACTTAGATGATAGAATACGATTATTTTGGATACTTATATCAAGTGAAAGTGAAGTATTTCGGTTCGGTTTAAGATTTTATAATTGACAGTTTTAGAAACGTATTCGATTTCTATTATATATCAAAATTATTTTTATTTTATTGCGTTCTGTTGCGTAAACGATATTAATTTACAGTTAATTAATCATTATATCGAAGTGAATGTTGTCAAGCGTAAATAGATAATTAAGTTATATAAAAAAATATTAGAAAGGTATCAAAATGTAATTATTTTAATTTAGGCAAATAGACCACCATGTCTTCCAATGGCTGTCCTAAGAGGTGACTAAAGCACAAACAGCTGATGTATGGGAAGCAGCATCTATCAGATTAAGGATAGTTTTCATGTTACTGCGATTTACATTTCAAGCTCCCATTTTTAGTTATTTTTTGTTTTTCGGGGGGCAATGCATTTACGCATTCCCACCGCCGCCGCTACAGCGTATTCGCGCGCTGACGGTGGGATATGTGGGACTCGCCCTCTCCATAGCGTGGTATGCTAACTCATACCACGAGAAGTAGACCCTACACCACTAAAACCCCCCGGACACTCCTTCGATCCACCGTTGGCGGGAGCCGGGTTTGAATAAGCAATCCGGCCCACCTTCAACCTCCCTAGCTGCCATTTTCTGTAAATATGGGGCCCATGTTCAATAGTTTAGTTGACTTTGTCTTGCAATGGTCCTTATACATACTCTGATGGTAACATATTTGGTCCTCTTTACTCTTAGTTTATTTCTAATGTATGTTATCTATACTAATATATAATAATAATAATATCTAGGGACAATGTCACACAGATCATCCTAGCCCCAAACTAAGCAAAGCTTGTACTATGGGTACCAGGCGACGATATAGGTACATACTTATATAGGTAGATAAATACTTAAACACATAGAAAACATCCATGCCTCAGAAACAAATATTCGTGCTCATCACACTAATATTTGCACTTACCGGGATTCGAACCCAGGACCACCAGCTTCGTCCGTATAAACCTGAAGAGTTTGTATGTCTGCTTGAATGCGCTAAACTCTGGAGCTACTGGACCGCATTGAAAAATTATCTCATTGTTAGATAGCCATACATCGAGGAAGACTGTAGGCTATATTTAATTATGAGGTACCTTCGGGAAGCGCGTGAAGTTAGTTTAATTATACTTATATATTAATTACACTAATGCCAATTGACATTTTCATTAAAATTTTATTTAAACGCCCTTTATCGAATAGCTGTAGCTCGTTGTCCAAGACCCGTTTACCTCAGAGCCCTTCACTACTAACTATAATATTTTATACATTCTCTGTATAAGGCGCATGTAAATGCTAAACAGGTGTATTAAATTGTCCATAGATAGGGTTGTCATACGTCCCGTATATACGGGACTGTCACCGTAAAGCCATAATCCCTCATCTTGACGTCAGCGACCGCCCTGAGCCGAGTTCCAAGTCCCACAGGGGACGCCCTCTTGCGCAGGTTGCTTAGTTTGTAGTGCTTAAACCATTTATCTAAGCTGGAGCTCTGCTCGCATATATGCCCGGTGAAGTAGCAAAGGCATCAGGGCTATTTAAGTATCTATCACTTCCCGTACTGTTACTTGTCCCGCTTATCAATATTTCAATATACACGTACTAAAGGCTCGAAGCTGAGGGACGGTAGGCAAGAGATGCGCGGCGGCGCGCGGATGCGAGGAGTCGTTGTTTTCAATTGATTTTTTATTATAATAAACCGTTACTACACTTATTTTCAGTTTTTATTGATTTCCCACTAATAAGTATCGTATCAGTTCTCGACAATAATGGCAACCCTGTCTATAGATGATAATAATGTATGTATCCGTGTTAAGGGTAACAGACATTCGCTTGAAAAATTTGCTGCTTGGACCACATTTACCTAGTTATTTTAAAAAAGCTTCCTTAGTACTGGCTGACATCTGTGCTAAACTGAAGGGCACTTCGACTCAGAGCGGATGCTGGCGAGAGTGATGATTTTTAACATGTTAGCGGAGACTTGTGCTATTGTCGCTCTACAAATACTTTACAGAGAATGGGCCTCTTGGACTTTTCGATTTTTTCATGAAAATTATAAATAATATATAAACATGGTAAAATCGATTTTACCACCATACTCTTTTTACTGCAAAATAGCAGTGTTTTACCTGAAAATAAAACACATATTAAATACTTACCTTATTTGAAGCTTACTAGATTGAGAGTGGCGCTAGTGTGTTTCCGCTTTATTCTCCATCTCTTTCGCTCTTTCCATTAGTTAGTGTATACCTTTCTCTTTCGCACAATATGTTATGCACCAGGTGGGGGTACTAAATGATGTAAGTCATAGTATGATGTTACCACTCATTGAGTCGAAATCTTCACCAGGTAGAAATTAAGTGTAAGCTTCAAATAAGGTAAGTATTTAATATGTGTTTTATTTTCAGGTAAAACACTGCTATTAAACACTTGACCGTTATTTGAAGCTTACTAGATTGAGACGTGTCTGTTATCACCTGGTGGAAAAAACGACGCCAATGTGATTATTGTTAGTAAACTTATCACAAACACAAGGTGTTTTGTGTTACGGATTAATATTTAGACACTGAGAAAGGTAATGTAAACGAAATAAAAGCTTGGATCACTTTCAATAAATTTAATATGAATCAGTTTCGTAGCCAAATAATGAATTTTACATAATTTTACAGCGTGAATAATAATCATTAGATGATAACATAGGTACTATGAAATTGGATTAAACATACTTGATAAATCAAAATTCGAACCCGATGCCATACTAGGCATCACCTCTTTACAGTAGTAACGTTTGAAAGTGTTTTGTGACTTCCAATTACCCCTAGAAAGTATTTCATCGAGAGGACAATTGTTAACCCAGCTTTTAGAAGCTACAGCAGATCTTAAACTGCCAGCCGAACTTGCGACACCTGCTTCTAATAACACAGTTTTAACCCAACTAGCAATAACTGTACGAGAGGCAACTCTAGGTTGGCCTCTAATATTAACAAACAGATTAATAAAACCGCCCAACTGGCGTCTATTTTTCAAAATAGCTATGGAACGTTTAACCCAAAAAACTGGATCTAAGTTTCTATTCGTAGTATTACAGGACAGCCTCCATCCAGACTGCCTATAGTTTGCTGTGTCCGTCTTAGAACCAAATAAAGGCCATAAAATTAGACATTCATTCTCCTCTGTCATATGCTTTGAATCAACGGCTAACAATGTCAAATCATGTACTCTCCTGCCTGAACAGAGTAGTAATATAGTTGCAGTATGCCTACAAGTAGCAAAAATATTATTTTCATCAACAGTATAATTTTTTAAATATTCTACTAACTTGTCTACATTCCAAACTATAGAGTTTTTAATCACTGGTTTCTTCAACGCTATAGATTTTAATATATGAGTAACTAAAGCGTGAGAACTTAACTTACCAACATTGTCAGAATTGGATAAGGTGCAAACCACAGACTTGTGTAGTAAAATAGTGTTATAAGCTAGGCCATCTACTATATACAAGTCGGCCAGAAAGCGAGCTAAAACTTCACCTGTCGGCTGTAAAGGGTTTAGTTTATGTGTCTTGGTCCAAGACAGCCACCTGTTCCATGCCACCCGATAGGTTTTTTGAGTAGATGGACGCCAAGAAGATTTTAATAGCTGTACTTGGTTAACATTCCACTCTCCTAAACTGTGAGACCACCCCCACATTTCCATACCTCCAAGGTCATTTCTTGAACTCTCGGCGGCGGGAGTCCCGTCACTGTGTCTATCAGATATAGATGGAGGTTTTGAATTGTGAAGGGCGGTGCTAATGCACGGGCTTTTAAATCCGCTCTCCAGAAAACTCGGTCCCACCTCGGCACCACTAGTAGGAATACCCCTGACGCCGAGTTGAGGTGAGCTAGTACCTTCGGTAACAGATAAGGCGGTGGAAACACCCAAGCTAGGGAGTAATTCCAGATCTGGGAGAATGCATCGTGGTACATTGCGTGAGGATCGGTCTGGTCCAGAGACACATAATTGAATATTACTTTTGCCTGATCTGATGCGAACAGGTCTATTATCGGTACTCCAAACTTCCTGAAAATCTTTTCTGTACACTGGGAGAGGAGATGCCACTCCGGTGGACGACGATGGCGGGAAAGATGATCCGCATGACAATTGTACTTTCCGGGAATATATTGCATCTTTAGCCAGATTTGATATATCTCTAGGACTTGAAAAACCTTTTTCGTTATTTGCATTAACGAAGCGGATCTCGTCCCTCCTTCGTTTCTTAGGAAGGCTACAACAGTTTTGTTGTCGCTCTGTACTAGAACAGTTGATTTGCACATGTGTAGACCACGTTCTTTTAGAGCTTTTAGTATTGCAAGCATCTCTTTTTGATTGCAATGAAGTTGTTGCTCTTGGTCTGTCCATGTCCCTGACAGCGCGCAACCGTCGAGTTGAGCTCCCCAAGCTACGTCTGACGCATCCGTCGTTAGATAATGTGCCGGAGGTGGATAATGAATTGGGCAAGACCGATGACAGTTTAGTAACAACCATTTGAGATCTTCCCTTACATCCATGGACAAAACAGTACTGGCAGCGTTTTCTTTGAGGTTTTTGTTTAAGAACCCGAGCGTATCCCGAAAGTGGAGCCTGCCGGTCGGTACTGCAAAACTGGCAAAGTTCAATAGACCCACGAGACTCTGCAGTGCATTTTACGCAACGTTCTTTTGGCATAAAAGATCCAATATAAGTTTTTTTATTTTTACGATCTTTTCGTATGGCAGTGACCTCTCGTTGAGCCATGGGTTCCATTGAATACCCAGAAAAACAAGGCTCTTGCACGGTACTATTACAGATTTTTGAAAATTTATTTGCCACCCTAGATATTGAAGGCGGTTTAGAACTATCTGGATATGCACTTTCAGCAATCGCAAATCTTGATGAACCACGAGGAAGTCGTCCAAATAAACCAGTATTCGTATTCCTTCTCGTCTTAATGTCTCTGCTACCCAGTTGGTCAGGGTTGTGAATACCTTGGGCGCTGTGCTGAGCCCGAATGGTAGACAGGTCATTTGTAGCAACCTTCCTTGATACATTAGCCTTACAAACCGTCTGTGAGACTGGGATATTGGCAAGTTGAAGTATGCCTGTGAGAGGTCTACTTTGCAAAGCCAATCGGCCGGCTGAAGGAAATCTGGTACACGAAAAACATTTATAAGTTTGAACGGCTCCGTGTGAATATATTTGTTGAGATTTCTTAAATTGAAAATAGGGCGAGCAGCGCCGTCGGTCTTTGGAACCAGAAATATCGATGATAGAAAACTTGGCGACAGTGGAACTTCCTCTAATACCTTCTGCGTTATCATTTGCGAAATGATAGTCGACATTGCCTTGGACACTTTCGTTTCCAAGGGGCTTGTTGCACCGGGTATCATAAGAGGTGGTTTTCTGGTAAAGGGTATGCGATAACCTTTTATTGTTCGAAGAAGTGTCGTTGGTGCGCCCAACTTGTGCCATCGATCGACATAAAATATTAGCCGGCCTGCTCTGAAGTCCTGAAGGTCAGAACTTTCCTCTTTTTCCTCCAGGATGGTAGTCCGAGGCCGAAGCACGCTTTCTGGGGTCTTTGTTAACTTCCCCGTGATCGAAAGGACCCACGAAAGTTGGTATTACACCCACGGGAACCTTTATGAGCACTGTTAGATCCCTGCGAGGGATAATGTTGGTTATGTCCACAGCTCTGCGAGAGCTGACTATGTCCACAGCCCTGCGAGGGCAGGACCGAGCACGGCATAGCGGAACTCCATTGATTGCCACCCTGCGAGGGTGTATTAAAGTTAGCTGACCCCTGCGAGGGGTAGCGCGTAACCTTTTTATTTCCTGTTTGCGAAACAGGTTTATAGTTACTGTTTTTATTTGAGGGTAAAAATGCCTTTTTGACTCCTCCAATTTTATCTAAAACCGTCGTCAGTTGCTCGGCGTTAAAAATATGTTGATTGGATGGAGGGACTTTACGTAATGCAGCTTTAACGAGAGGATCCCGAACGCAATTTGTAATTCCATCTCTACGCATTTGAATTGTCTCCGCACGGTGCCCACAAATAAGTTGAAGCATATCCGAAGACACTTTATAATATTCACCGTCAGAAAACAACTGCGTGATCTTATCATGTAACATATCAGATGTTACACTATCTTTGGTACGGGCCCAAGACATAAGCTCGATCATACTATTTTGTAAGGCTTCACTTTGCTTCAATGCGCAAAATGTCATAGCACCATAAGCTTTATCAGCATAGGCTAAATGCCGAAGAGAATCATATGGTTTGATTTCTTCATTAACCTCTAGATCGGTAAACCCAGGGGCAAAGTTATACATTTTCTGCACATCCGAATACCTGACTTCACTCCATTCAATTTGGTTAAACCTTTGAATATTATCTAAAGACTTAAGATATTCATCAGGAGCCTTAGGAACAGACGGTTCCTTTACTTTAACATCTAAATTAAATTTAAATTGACATGAATCATTTGATTTGTCACCTTCTACTTCGTTATTGTATAAAGATCTACAATCTTGTCGATCCCAAATAGAAATCGCATCTCGATATAGACTCTTTTTGTGAACCCGACGGCCCAGGAATTGCATCAACGTTTTGATTATTAGTGCCCTCCATCCTATTAAGAACAAAAATATTGTTTTTTTTTTTTTTTTTTTATATATATATATATGTGTGGGTAGTTTATAACACACTTATTGAAGTATTATCTTAATTACAAAAGACTAAAAGCAAAAGAGAAACAAAAAAGAATATTAAAGGGCAAAGCCGAACGGAAAAACCGTTAGAAAATTATTACTTTACCCACGTTTCTAAAATAAATTAGTGACACGTGTATTTACTCACGATTTTGTAGACAGGAACCACAATCACTTAATATATTTCGAAACACTTACTTTAAAATGTTATTTGAAATGTAAGTTGAAATTTATTTTAAAAATGAACAGTACAGTTGTCTAGATGACGCCTGTACACGGCGGAAATTTAGACGCCAATGAGTGGTAACATCATACTATGACTTACATCATTTAGTACCCCCACCTGGTGCATAACATATTGTGCGAAAGAGAAAGGTATACACTAACTAATGGAAAGAGCGAAAGAGATGGAGAATAAAGCGGAAACACACTAGCGCCACTCTCAATCTAGTAAGCTTCAAATAACGGTCAAGTGTTTAATGAGATTTATTTTATTTTATACTAAATGACAATGAACAATCATATATAAAAATGACAGATTCCAAATTCAAATGTAAAATTTGGTTTATTTTTAATTGTAACAGTAAATGGCCAGACTAAGTATAGATACAAAAATGTTACAATTATATATTTTTATAATACTTACTTATATTTCAAAGAGTAGTGACTTTTGATTAGCTTAACTATTTCTAAATGTTCTGTTACTAATATATTATAATATTTTTATCACATAAAAATCTAACAACGGTGTAAATAAATTAGACCACCGCATTCTTTCCAGTCTAAGCAAATATCTACAACAGTTCTAAATTTTTCGAATAACAATATAATTTTCTAAACCTATATTTACCTATATTTGATAAACCAGTATTACCTTTAGTATTTGGAAAAACAAGCCAATATATATGTAAAACTATGTTTTTGTAGACTAGATAGAAGTTGCAATAAAATATCAATTAGGAATAATGTTTTGGATAAAACGAAAATAAAACATGAATAAAATTTTGTGGTAACGGACACACCATATTTTTTGATGAACCTAATTTTAGACTACTTACGTCACTTCGTGATCAAATAAACAGATAGCTGAGATTGTAGCTTAGACCTCAGAGTTGGATAAAAATGCAGAAAAAAGACAGAATATTTTTATTAAAAAATGTGTAAGTACAAGTACAAAGACTATTTCTACTTATGTCCAATCTAAGAAACTTAGGAGGTTTTTTATATGTATATTTTACTTTTAATTAAGACTTCTTTCTCTCAGACAAGATAAATACTTTGTAGAGATAGGTATATGGGAATTAACAAACTTATAATTTGCACACCAAGCACCTACACTGGGCAAAACTGTATGTAATTCAAAAATAAAAAGTACCAAGTCCAAAGTGAATTTAGTAATCGAATTTAGAATACCAGGCCTCATAGGCAGCTACCGTAACCTATACTAACCACCAGTGCAGTCAATAAGTACCTGTAATCATAAACTTTCTCATTGTTTGCATTTAACAGGTTACGAAACTACTGGACCGATATATGGACTATCTAACACTGAAATAATTTTTCATTTTTTTTGTCCGTGGGGAAATGCTTTTACGCGTTCCTACCGCCGCTGCAGCGTATTCGCGCGGAGGCGGTGGGATATGTGGGACTCGCCCTCTCCATAGCGTGGTATGCTAAACTCATACCAAGAGGAGAGGACCCTACACCACTAAAACTCCTCGTGCTAAGCTAAAATGCTTGTGTTATGAGTGCTTGGAGTTCGAACCGGCGACCTCAAGATCATAAGTCCGACGCCCTAGCCCTAGCCATTGCCCACGTTACTCTGCCCCAGTGGGTCGGACCGTGTTTTTGTGTATGTTAATCGAGTTTAATAACCATCCCCGTAAAGTTTCAGCCAAATCCATTGAATAGTTTTTGCGTGAAAGAGTAACAAACATACATACATCCATACAAACAAACGTTTGCATTTTTTCGATTGTAATAAGATTTACGATTGTAATCCAGGACTAGTACGGTACATTAGTAGGATGTACCGTACTAATCCTGGATTTGCCAAATGGGTGTGCAAAGACTTTAATATCACGTGTGATAACTTAATGACGGTGTTCTAACAGAGCATGTGTAATGTATAGTAATTTACTTGATAACACATCTACATGCGGGCTATGAATCGCGATTAATGAATACTTACGATTATGTATTGCTATGCATCAGAAATGTATTAGGTATCTTGTGTTTTTTTCCTGGTTTGGTTAATTCTGAGGTGTTACCTCATCATCGTCTTCACCAACAACCCGTTTACTGCTGAACATGCGCCTCCTCTTAACAGACCTTGGCAAGCCAGGATCGTTGAGGGATATGGTATTATCGGGAGGTGTTACCTACACCTAGTCAACAAAAGAGATACATAGGTTTAACACATTGAAACGCAATTTAATTTATATGTACACATTTATGAGAAGAGTTTACTTTTATATGCATTTGTTCAAATAATTTCATACACATCTAGCAGCGAACTCTTCACTCTTAGAGACCTGCTATTGTAGTGACATAAACATATTTATCTATATTATTTGATGCTGAAAGTGTAAATATATATCTTTTGTTGACTGTTTATAAAAATATACACTTCTCAAGTGTGGGAGATGTATTTAAAAAAAAATAAGATTTTTCTTTTACCCTGCTTTGCTGTCAGCGATTTTTATGTCACTTTCGAATGGGAACTAAAATATTTTTATTACTAAAACCACTATTTCATTTTACGCAAACATAAAATTAAATGTTTCAGTACATATTGATGTACCATCACATATTGATGTACCTATTTATTATAAATATTGTGTAAATAAAAAAGATATCTAAACAAATTAACTTAGTAAGTAACAAGTAATTAATATGTACCTACTTTAAAAAACAACAAAGTTATTTACATTTTCCGTTAAAATAAATAGTTGATTGATTGAGTTTTGAGTCGATTGAATTATTGATTAATTATTTTACTGTAGGTTATATTTACACGCTGAAACTTTAAAGATAATTTTCCCGAGACAGATTATTGTACTACTTTATAAACCTTAAAATCATCAAAGGTGATTCTGTGTTGATTTTTTAGTTTCCGTAACTCCGGAATATAAACATAGAATATTGTCTAAATAAAAAAGTTAGATATCAATACACATTAATTTACCTACTAGGTAGTAACAAGTAATTAATGTGTAGGTACCAAGAAACAACAAAGCATAGTTATTTACATTTTTTCCCTTTAAATAAATAACTGATTGATTGAGTTATGAGTCGATTGAGCTGTTGCATGATTATTTTGCCTGTAGGTTATACGGGCTGATAATAGTCATCCCGTGTGTTGCTACCTAGTAGAGTTGATTTTTTGGTTTTTGCGACTGAACGATTTTCCCTTATTACCTACCATCTTACTTACTTTAGAAAAGTATAACTCCAAAAAACATTATACAAAAAAGACTATTTGATTGTCTATTCCTGATAAACATAGGAATACGAGTAGCTTATTAACTCAAAATGTCTAAATTCTGGTCTTAAACGGTTCAAATGAAACATAAAATAATGGTATTTACTTATTACATAGGTAACTTTTAAAATAATGTTAAAAAAAAATTATAAAGTCATCACAATCAGACGAATTTGTCACGCAATAAAGATGCACAACAAATTGCTTACTACGTACGCCTACCGTAAAATATAATAATAGGTTCAAAATAAATATACTCGTTTTATTGTATTTACTGTTAAAGTAGTGTTATGTGAGTCAATAGACGAACTTGGATGTTCACAAGGTCGACATTGTACAATGACCTTTTATTAATAAAAATATTCATTAGTTTTATCGAATCTTTTAAGAAGGATTAGGTGACTTTGCCAAGGCGGGCTATCGCAAAAGTAGACGGAATTGCAAAAAGCGCACGTAAAAATCTTAATGCATTTGTTGAATTTTATTGATTTGGATAGCATTATTATTATGAAATAATGTAATGTAAATTTAATCATACATTTCTGTGTTATGTATTCTAACCTTAATAATGTTATATTTCTTACTTATTTTAATATGATAAGACAATTTGACCTAAAGAAAAATTGCTTTTAAAAGAATAAAATACATTCTTTTAAAAGCAATTTTTCTTTTCTTTTTTTATACTTTATTGTCAAATATATTTAATATATTCTTATTAAAAATGTTAAGCAGGCTACAAACTATTGTTACTATTTAAATATATGTTGTTCCTATTTTGCAGTTTTTATTTAGGTCGGTAGGTAGTAATCAAATCTTTATGCTAAGATTTGAGATTATGTAATTGTTAAGTTCAAATCTCAATAAATTTTGTTTTATGATTCGATCAAAGATAAAGGTGTTATTTATAACTTTAAACCAAAAAAATACACGACAGGGCAGAAGTTGTCCTGCCCGATGGCGTCAGCTATATAAAAAATATTAATCTCAGCGCTTCATACCATCTGTGGAATACAACTATAGATAGACATAGACCCATAAAAATAATAAAAGTGCCCTTGGCATTTTCGTAGGAACTTAGTGACATTGTAAATTTAAAAAATGAATAAATAAAAAAGATAATATTTCGCGCGTTTTTAGATTGATCATAAGATTTTACAAATTGCGGTCCTCGCCACGCCTGCTGATAGATTGGTATGAAAAAAAAACAACTGGATTTGTATGTTTTAGAGAAGCGGTCGTAGCCCAATGGCTCGGTGCTTCAGATTGGGCGATTATGTGGTCGCCGGTTTGATCCCTACCTATTGCACTACCGACGTGAACCCACTCGTAACACAAAAGTTTCAGCTTAGCATAACAAGAATACTGGTAGTGTGCATAAACTCTGATAGTAATATTTATAAAAAGAAAAAAAAACGGTCCATTGATTCGCCTAATTCATTTGATGAAATCGTCTGTACAAGATAGTGTAAGTATATTTTATCTTTTCAATGTCTAGTACCTATTTCCATTCAACATTGCGAGATTTAGGATTTATTTTAATTTTAAAATACAATTATTGTAATCACCTAGATTTCCATCAAACATTAAGATAATAACAAGCAATGCAAATATTATTAGTAATAAACTCATTTTAGTTACCATCCATTCTTTCAATTGTCAAGGCTTACAGAAGGTCATTGAAGTATATTTTTATTAGCGAAAATGAACCTTAACTGAGTGTAAATTATGGATGAGTTTTAATTGGTTGGTAGACGATTGCCTATAGACTGGTACCGATTATATTTATTTGTTGTGCTTTTTCCAGAGAGAATGGCAGGAAATCTTAGAGTATAGGTACATAAAACTTAGGCGTGGATGTCACTGCGGTCCGTTGGGTGAATGTAAGCAGGTAAAATTAATGGCACGGCACTATTATAATAAACTCGTTTCATATAGTGAGATACAGATATTTGATATACTTAGTTTGTAATAATTATGATGAAATCTACAGTACCAAGCCGCATAAATGATTCGCGGAACCTATATAAAATAAATATAATTTCTATTGTCACTATAAAGGACCCACACCATACACCATACCTGCTTATATATGCTTACATAATCAACGCAACGGACCGCATTGATATCCGCGCATTATAGTTTTATTTATACACTAAGGTTTTTTCGACATTAATCGACATCATTCCAGAAAAAAACAACTAAAACAGCAATATACAAAACTGCTTAAACTTCGGATCGATAGAATTAAACATATTTTTTATTTTATTTTAAAGGTGATATATAGGTAGGTAATGATTAATATCATATTCGAGGTATTACAAAAACATGAAAATAAAATGATTAATATCATTACAAAATAAGAAAAAACAAGTAAGTCCTTACCATGAAAAAATCTCGTTTTGCAACTACAACGGACTAATTATAATTATTGTTTAACAAAATTTTATGCATTAACCTTGTATGAATAAACGCGATAACATCAATTCAGATAGTGTGTTGTTTGAAAAAAAAAGCAAATTTTATTAACTAGACTCCGTAACTAATATGTTATAATTGCATCTAAGTTTATGTACTTCATCAAAATATTCACAAAAACCGGCTAAAAATACAAAATGGTTAACGTACGTACGTCGATTAACTGCAATGAAATGATTTTATTTTAAACTAGCTTCCTGCGGTTTCACCCGCGTAACTCCTGTCCCCGTAGGAATTTCATAGTCACTATTTAGTATAAAACAAAGTCGCTTGCCGCTGTCTGTCCGTCGTCCATATGTATGCTTAGATCTTTAAAACTACGCAACAGATTTTGATGCAATTTTTTTAATAGGTAGAGTGATTCTAGAGGAACGTTTATATGTGTATACATCAGCATTGCACCCGTTCGAAGCCGGGTTCGCTAGTTAAATATAGACTATAGCCTTCCTTGATAAATGGGTATATCTAACAAAGAAATTGTTTTTAAAATCAGATCAGTATTTCCAAAAATTAGCGCATTCAATAAAACAAACTCTTCAGCGTAACGTAGGAATTTCATAATTAAATATAGTCTATAGCCTTCCTCGATAAATAGGCTATCTAACTCTAAAATAATTTTGCAAATCGGCCCAGTAGTTCCTGAGATTAGAGCGTTCAATCAAACAAACTCTTCAGCTTTATATATTAGTATAGATTATATACTTGGTATGCTACTGCACAAATATGTTGAAAAAATAAAAATTAAAATTTTGTTACAAGTGCGTTCAGGGCTTGATTTAGAAGTGCGGAGGCCCCGGGTCAACAAAGGAGATGAGACCTGGCCACAAATTAGATTCCCTTTAATGGGGAGAAAATTTGAAGTATGTACCTACTTTTCAGGTCGATTTGTATTCTGATATTTTATTGATTGTCTAATTAAGCGAACAAGTATAGATGAATAACCGTTATTATAATATTTCGGGACTATTACATTAATCATGATTCTACAAAGAACTGTAGATAAAGGTACAACACCGAAAAAATAAATAATAGAAAAGTTGAAGAGTTTACTCGTCCGAATTTGAAAGATTTTAAATCTCTATTGTGGGGGCCCTTCTATTGTGGAGGCCCAGGTGCAATTGCCCTGGATGCCCTCCCTTAAATCCGGCCCTGAGTGCGTTCACTTCAGTAGTGCAATGGGTGGGGATCGAACTGGCGACAACACGATCACAAGTTTTGATACACTAGTTTTCTGAATCAAGTGTGAACTTAAAATAATGATATGACATTTTTATAGGAACAATGTCTACAAATAACAAAACAAATCGTATGCTTATATATAAAGCTGAAGAGTTTGTTTATTTGCGCTAATCTCAGAAACTACTCGACCGATTTGATAAATTCTTGCAGTGGTTGATAGCCCATTTATCGAGGAAGGCTATAACTATTTCTAATTATGAAGTTCCCACGGGAACGCAAGTTACGCGGATGAAACCGCGCGAAGGAAGCTAGTGTAGCGACATCTACAGTAGCCGCACAAAACCACAACATAACTAGCAGCGCCATCTAGCACCTAGCATCCTAACTAACCTGTATCGCGTAACAATACAAGTTCTCAAGCCAAATAGAACATATATTGTACAAGATATGGCCTCCGGGCATACCACCTCGCCCGGCAAAAAAGATCTTCATTTTCTATGGAGGAATGGTGTTCATGAGGTTGGTGGTCGAACCGATCTACACTACTAATAATATGAAGAATTTCAATATTATTATTTGTTACTTTATTTTCGGAATAAATTGCGCCCGCGGTTACCATATCACATAATCTGCTGTTTTATTACCTTACCTAACCTTCACCAACCTTTAACTTCCTTTTTTTTATCCGGCTATTACTTCCGATGAACAGTGTGAAGTGTGTGAGTGGAAGCATCTGCTTATTACACTAGTAGATAAACACCATAAGACAATGTTTATTTTGGCACCTATACTGTAGGTACCTTGGTTTCTTCGTTGGGAATTTTTGATCATAAAATGTACACATCATTATCCAGGAGTTACAAATACCATGATGAAGTTCCCACAAGAACGGTACCTTCGTAAGAAAAAATTACCCACTATAAATCTTCACTACATGGTATAAAACAAAGTCACTTGCCGCTGTCTGTCCGTCCTTATGTATGCTTAGAACTACGCAACATATTTTGATGTGGTTTTTAAATAGATAGAGTGATTTAAGAGGATGGTTTATATGTATGATACATCAGCATTGCACCCGTGCGAAGCCGGCGCGGGTGGCTAGTTTGTTTGTTTGTTTGCTTGAACGAGCTAATCTCAGGAACTACTGGTCCAATTTGAAAAATTATTTTATTGTTAGATAGCCTATTTATCGAGGAAGGCTATAGGCTTAATTTTATAATGAAGTTCCTACGGGAAAGGGAGCTACGCGGGTGTAACCACGCGCTAGAACCTAGTAATAAGCCCGTCTATTTGCACCTTACAACAACGGTTATATGACACAGTTTGTGAGTAAGGTCGATCATTGCGTATGCGCATCACGGCGCACGATCATTGATCGAGCGCGCAATATCGGTCTATTAGACGACAGTCAGGATGTGCCGTTGTGAAAACTATGGTAATTGTATGTTATGGTAACTAAGTTATGGTGTTGTATGGGTAACTTGTGGTTGGTTGTATATAGTCAAAGTGGAAGTAAATAAGATTGGAATTCTGAAATTTATTAGACAGCGATTTTCTTCCCCTCGTAAAAAAATGCATGTTTTATTATAGATGTGAATGTCATCTAATACCTTTTGATCGTTAGCCCGTAATGCATTAACTGCTAAATATGGGTATGGGTTAGTGATGGGTAACTCATCATTTTTATATGAGGTTGAGGGAGTACCTCATTTTGCGTCGCGAGGTCCTCACGAGGTACCCCTCATTTGAGGCGAGGAGTCGTATGTCAGCGTATCTTACGAGCCGAGCCGAGCCCGAGCCGAACTCAGCCGAATTCAGCCGATAGTCCGAGGCAGCGGGGCGGACGGTTGCGTCGACTCATAAGTACTCACGATTCTGATTTTTACGTCTCCCTCACTCACATAATTTTCTTTCACTCATGAGTTTTTGACGCGTGAATGAGGAGTGAGGTGGTTCAATGTTGAAATTCGAGTAACTCTTTCAAATTGCGATCACGAGTACCTCAAATGAGGCACCTCATGAGTGAGGTACACATCTCTAGTATGGGTGGTATGGGTGGGCCTCCTTACTATATATTCCCGATCTTGTAAAACGTTTCTTAACCAAATAAAAAAAATTAAAAAAATGTGTGTCAGCTAGCCCGAGACCCGCCAATGGATTTTCTATGTGGCCTATTGCTTTAAACTTACATAGCGCCCGGCTGCCGCTACTTTAAGAGGTCACTACTAAAATTAAACAAGAAAAAGAAATCTGAACACGAAAACAGAAGAATGGCCGATCAATGGGCTGACCGGAAAATTCAAAAGCCTTGGCGGGCCACTTCTTGGCCCGCGGGCCTGGGTTTGGATCACTTAAGCTACCTTATCTATTTAATATCATGTAAATTACCTCTACAATTTTGGTCAAGAATTAAAGAAGTATTTAGATCTTTTTGTAGTATTTTATTTTAATATATTTTTAAATTAATGAATAAATCAATCAAATAAAACTATAAGTAGCTAATTCCAAATAAAACTAACTTATAAAATACAACTTTTCTACTCGGCAAGGTTCTCAAATTGCTTCCAGATTACCTCGATGAATGGCAATGCTTACCTGCTGTGCAAAGTTAATACCAGCGCTCGGCGAACGTGCCTATAGGGCCTGCGAGGTTTTTATAAATTAATTTGGCTCCAGGTCGCCACAGCCCCAATGTTACGACGCCAAAAGGCACGAACACATAACCGCTATTATTTATTTTAATTGTAATAAAAATCCAAATTTGGAATTATTAATGAATTATGAATTAAATAACAACAAACGATGCGCAAATCCAATTAACATTCCTTATTATATAACCCTAAACTAGTAATACTATAGCCAATCAAAACAACAATCAACTTTAAAGGTTAAGAACGAATCACCATACAATACCAATACATACATACAAACAACGTAATCTCCCACGCGTAAATACATACAACATAACATTGTTACATACATAAAGAAGAAAATATTTAGCACGCATAGAACTGTGAAACCGTAATTGAATTAATTAACTTCTACTACGTTTTATAGTAGTAACTAACTACTAAGCCTATTTGTCGCTTGGCATTTAGAATAAACTTGTTTAACGGGCCTTTACTACGTTTTACGCTAGGGTCCTTTGACCCTAGCGTAAAGCGAAGTGGTCTGTAGTTCCGTAGATGAACCATTTAACAAGGCTAGAGCCTTGCTCGCCTTACGTGCGGTAAAGTTGCAACAGCTGTTATATTAATATTCGAAAAAATATTGGCCGGTGTATCTAAACCTAAGATTATAAATCATGTAATGTTATTTATTACGTTCACTATTTCTGGGGGGAATAGCTCAAACCGAATCTCCAAATATAATGCCAGTTTTTTAGCCAACAATTTTATTCAAAAACCTATCATTTAGGCAGCGCATATTAACGCTGAATTCTTCATTCTGAATGGCTGACTGTCTAAAGTGCCGATCGTAAAGCCCTGAAACTTAATATGTGTCTATATGACGTAGTTATCCGATGAGAATGGTAAAAGTTATTTAGAGAATTCGAAACCTATACAGACGAAGTCGCGGTTTACAGCTAAGTAGGTATCATACATAAAGAAAATGTTTTTTTTAAACGGAACAACGGAACCGTCTTTTGTTTAAAACCCGTTAAAGATGTCACAGAGGTGCTAACTGTTAGAAACAATCTATCATATAAAAGTGACATAGTCTTCGGATGAGAAAGTGTACTCAAATTCTCAAATGTCGGGAAATGAAAGTAAAAGGTGTTTAACAAAGGAATTTATGATGGAATTAACATTAAACGATGTAACCGCAATGGAAAGCGAATCCTGTTTGCCAAAAAACCACAACATTTTACGAGTACGTCTTCACCCGATTGACGACTTAAAAAAGCGATTCAGAGACGGCACATGACGATCTGACGGCCCACTTGATGGTATACCCTTTCCCCATGGGTAACCGACCTGTTAAATACAGGTTGGTTTAAATTTTTTTAAAGCTTCTTAGGTACGATATAGACCGACCTACTCATAGAGCCGTACGGCATTTCCTTTTTTTATTGATTTCCAATGGCAGACGATCTTACATCCTACCTGTTGGTAAATTAAAACGTTTGCTCTACAACTGTAATTTACAAAGGACAACATGAGAATGGACACCTGTAATGTCAAAAAACACAAAGGAAACCTGTAAACAGGAATTACAGTTTATTTTCTTTCCGGGTATTTCGTGCCACGTTAAGCATGTTACGCCCGTTAGTCCCGATTGTTGTAATATCACATGTAACAAGAATATATCAGGGAGCGGGAAGCAGCGTTTTTATGTGTGTTACAACACAATACTGCAGTTATCAACCGACAGCCAAGCGTGGTGACTACATCAAAACCCTCCCTCGGGAGGAGGTCCATCTTCAGCAGTGGAAGTTGTACGGGCTGATGATGATGATGATTTCTGATATAACCTGAGATTCCAAAACATCGAAGTGTAAAAGTACCGTCAACGAAGATAAATAAACATTTATTAAAAAAGGAACTACTTTACAGACACACATTTCTGACCTACCTACACATCATTAGCACATAAAATGATATGTTTAACTAACGGTGTTTTCACGTGAGTCATTTACGTAGAGTACAGTGCGATGCCTTCTCTAAACACTAACGATTAGCACCTTTTTATAAGGTTGTCACTTGCGTTGGAAATAACTGTTACCACAACATTATATACCTAGACATTAACCTAGTATATTAACTGTATATATAACACTAGCTGCGCCCCGCGGTTTTACCCGCGTCACTCTGCTCCAGTTTGCTCCATTTGTCTGCTCCATTTTGTAGCCTATATGTAAATCCAGCTTATAAACTATGCGCGTGCAAACTTTCAGCCAAATCCATTCAGTAGTTTTTGCGTGAAAGAGTAACAAACATCCATCCATCCATCTAGTAAGTATTACTTACTAATTTTCAGGTTTATAATATTAGTAGGATAATATAGACATTAACCTAGTAATGTTGTTTGGGGGATCTTTTAGGCCATACCACAGATGTCCATAGCTGAACGCTGTCGTCGTCGTAATCTCCACGCTTGGCAGGCAAGTTATACATCATACACTGCTAAGGCTAAGTTAATCTTATAACAGCTCTACTCAGCATTTGTACGAGTACGTATAAGATTTAAAAATAGCCCGAACCTGATAAAAATTAAATAAAAACATATTCGCTTGAAACTGCAATAGGTATTATCTAAATGATATATTTAATGTACTCTGTATCAGCGAGTATATAAGTATGAGATGGTATTACAGATTGCAGAACTCGTGTTCACTTTTATCACGCTTGACTTCCTGTATTTAGGTACCTACCTATTTGGTATAAGGTTACTTGCACACTGTTTGTCATATGTCAAATCTTAACGACAAATATAAATTGAGCTGAAGTCCGAGAGGCCTGTGAACTGTAGAATAGAGCGACAGTTGTATAAAACTCCCTTTTTTTCTTATTATTTGCACTTCCCCTCCGCAGATTTATGCCGCCATTTTGATATAAATATGTATATTTAATCGGAAAAACCAATCCCAAAAATCAAAACTACTACAATAACAATCTAAATTTAAAACTGTCTAGTGTTAGGGGACTTTTAAGAGTGTCCGAACCGACATAGTACCCTTGGGGCATACAAGAAAAAACCTTATTCATTTGATGATTGTGTGTTCAGAAAACAATAGCAATAATAATTAATAACAACAAATTTAATCGTATGAATTCAAATTTCAAATAGTGCCCGGCTTTGGGAGCTACCTTTCCAGGCTTGTGGGATTTATTACGATAATGTACAATCATTTTAAATATATTTCAATTATGTTAAATATTGCAAATAATCTAATGTAAATAATATTATAATCACTGTTTACTAAGAATATAATTACGTTAAATCAGAAGTCATTCAAATTAAATAATGATCCGTCATTCTTTTATTTGAATGACTGTTGTTCAGGCAGCGTTTTTGCGTAGGTAGGTACAATGTTTGACAGACAATCTCTGAAACAATATTTAATCAAGGATTGTCATTCAGTAGTTTCCTAAAGCTTAATCAAAACATTTTTATTTAAAAGCTGTTAGCTTCACATAATTATATGCCAATTGTCACAATGACAGACGTTGACATACGAGGTCAGTGTGTATTCCACCTTATTGTTGAACTGGTCGCCAGAAAAGTCAACGAAGTCAGTCAACAAAGGAAAAAATATAATGAGTCAAGGTCATGCGTGTGTTTTGGTCTAGTTGACATTGTACTGTGAAAGGAATACATTTAGGCTTACTGTACAGTTGCTACTAACACGTGTGCGACAGCAGAGGTAGTATAAAAGTACATATTTAGTGCTTGTTTTCTTTTTACGGGAATAATCGTACCCACTCTACTTCCATTCCTTTAAGCCAGGATCAAAAGTGGTACACACGATTGAAATGACAATGCACACCGAGGCTCACCAAGTCCCCAAGCTCAAAAAGTTAAACTACCTTAGAGAGACCCACAACGAACTTTGGTTTATACCTCCAAATCTCTAGAAAGACCTATGTTTTCCCATATTAACTGCTTTGAACATAAACTTGCTCATTTGAAGCAATTTAAATCTCTGATAATATAAAGTAGGTATCGGATCGCTGCGCAAGGAACGTTGTTTTTGAAAAATTTAAGATTTATAAATGGCCAGTAGACGAGGCCGATGTTAAAGAATATATCATGCATCATTTTTGAATTAAGTGACAATGTCAGCACCGTATCTCATGACAGGAAGATGCATTATTTTAGGACGAATAATGTCGTGGGTAGAGCGTTATCTACTACATTATTTACTTAGGTGATATCTGTAGTCAATATGTGATCAGCCTAAAAACTATTTTGAGTATTGACAAAGTATTAAGTTTAACTAAATGCATTTTAAGAATCATTGATATTAATGCTAATGACTGTACATCATATCTATTCTTTATTTACAACTGTAATAAACTAGCTATAATAAAATAGATTATTTTATTTTGCTATGCTTATTTATTTTTTAACACTTTTGCACAAAAACGTTCATGATGCAATCGAGGGCATTTTCTGACAATCAACCATCATAGGGTATTTCAGTAAGTGTAGGTACCTACCTACCTTGAAGGGTCCTCTCCTCGTGGTATGAGTTTAGCATACCACGCTATGGAGAGGGTGAGTCCCACATATCCCACCGCCAGCGCGCGAATACGTTGCAGGGGCGCGGGCGGGTGGGAATGCGTAAAAGCATTTCCACGCCGAAAAAAAAAAAATGGTACCTACCTAATTACATTGACCAAATTGCAAAGTATCATATACAAGCTTTAGAGGCTGTAGTGATGTATATATTTTTAATATTACTGCAGAGTATACACATTACTAGTATTCTTGTTAACCCCCCGTGCTAAGCTAAAATGCTTGTGTTACGAGTGGGCTCACGTCGGTAGTGCAATGGGTACGGATCGAACCGGCGACCACATGATCGCAAGCCCGACGCTCTCGGCTCTCGGCTACGGCCCCTTTATTCTTAGGAGTTATTTTTAATAGTAATAATGTAATAAAATAAGGCTGTTCATGACAAGTAACTGGTTTAAAAAATAAACAAATACGACGAAAACTGGTAAAAAATGAAAGTTGTTTTATGATGACGATGACAAAACAAAAATATCATCGTCGCGTCAGCGGGCAAGATTAAATAACTTAAAGAGCATTATTTGTATGACATTAAGGATTATTTACAATCTTATATTACATGAATAAAATAAATAATATACAACTAAAAGTAGCAAATTTTAAATAAAAAAATTCTACTTGGCAAGGTTCCCAGAATGCTGGCAGCATTACCCCGTTGAATGGCAATGCTTACCTGCTGTGCAAAGTAAAAACCAGCATTGCATTTTTATTTGTATTGGTTCTCAGTTCCTTTCAATTAATTATAAAGTACAAATCCATCCAACTGTATTTTTCACGGTTAATTATATTTTTATAGCGATCTTGTAACGGTTCAGTATAATCGTACATAATATAATTACTTACATAATTATATTATTTAAAACCCGATTACTTCTTTGATAACGAATAATCCTACTGTTGTTAGAATTTTACAAAAAATCGGTATCTTAAAAACTTATTTAAAATACATAGTCATTGTTATACTGTATATGCCCGTTAACGTCTATCTGCTGCTGAACATCGGCCTCCTCTTTAACAGGTCTTGGCAAACCAAGGTCGTTGAGGAATACTGTTGTAATCACCACACTTGACAGGTGAATTGGTGATCGCAGTAAAATGGAAGTATCTTTCAGCTGATAGATGCTGCTGCCCATCCATATATGTATGTCCCATATCCTGTTATAACACCCATAGGCCCATAGGAAGATATGGGGTAGTCTCCCTCCCGACCCTAAGTTTGCTAAGAACCTTCCGATGCCCTCGTAGACCCGAAGTCCGAGAGGCCCGCAACAGTTGCACAAAACTCCCCTAAAGAAACTAAAAGCCATAATCCCTCAATCTTCCCGTCAGCGACCGCCCTGAGACGAGGTCCAAGTCCCACAGTGGACGCCCTCTTGCACAGGCTGCTTAGTTTGTAGTGTTTAAACCATTTATCTAGGCTGGAGCTCCTCGCCTTTACGACCGTCCGGCAAAAAAAAAACATAGCAAGATATGGGGTGGTCTTATCTAATTCGGAAACCATGGCAATCAATTCATGCTCATATTATTATTTTATCTAGTAAGTCATAATTGTACAAATATTATACGTAAGTACCTATATAATTGGGCATTGGTATATAATATCGTTATGACATAAAAATATATACCTATTTATCATAAAAATTGCCATTACCTAAACAATTAATATATTTTTTTAAATTGCCATATAAATTTATTTCCAAAATGCATCGGGAACAAAATATAGATACATACTTTTATTTTTTTCATTATTTTAATACACACTTATGGAATCATCGTGACAATGTTGATGCCAATGCCAATATTTAATTTAACTTAATTTATTCTGCCATGAGACATTGACATCGCAGCCCAGTCATGCAATACACTTTAGTAGTAATCAATATTATTGAGTACATTAAGATATTTGAGCATTCAATGTTAGATTAATAATATGGTCACAATACTTCATTACACAGATATTGACATATCGTATCGTAGTATCCACTGCTGAACATGGGTCTCCTTCCATGGCCCTCCCTCCCCCTATTTGCCATAGTCGCCACGCTTGGCAGGCGCTTGGCAGGCATTATAATATAACACACAAGGAAACGCTGTTCGTACCCTTGTATACGGTTGATATAGATGATGTTATAACAATCGGGACCAACGGCTTAACGTACTTTCCGAGGCATGGAGGGTAGTCCCTCTACCAACCAGACCCGGAAAGATATCTTAGAATTTACACAAACATTTCTTGTCCGGCGTGGGGATCGAACCCACGACCTCCGAGATTTAAAGCGAGCCAAATACCGTTGTCTGGCACATCGCTTCTTCCATATTCACCTGTATCTTCAAAGTATGGCTGAAGGTACGCATAACCAGCTGCTCGCCGGTTTCCTCATATTAGTATCGATAACAATGTTACAATTCAATTAAATAATAATTTTATTGAAACAATAACAACCTTCATTATGTAATTTTTTTTCGAAAGTAACAGTGTAAGCTGATAAGCATAGATTATAGACTATACAACTGTCAAAGTAGCATTCATCATTTTATTCTTTGATCTAATCGCAGTTCGTAAGATCAATAGTTACATTTAAATGAATAGATCATTATGTTTAAAGGAGTGCTCTTGATTTGTTCAATATATAAGTAGATTAAAGCCAAAGCCTATTATGAATGAATTACCTTTTAATAGGACTATAATAATGTGATTTCCTTATATGACCATCTTAAAGACCGGGGTCGTTGGGCACAGGAGGTGGTGCGTTAAAAAAAAACAGCGCCAAAAATTGTATGGATTTATCATTTTTCCAACGCTGGAAATGGTGGCCCAATGAGAGTGGACCATGGGCACACGTTTCGCGTGGCATTATAGTAAAGACTGTTCCCAAAAGCCACAACATAGAGCAATTTTCATTCCATTCCATAAACCATTTGTTCAATACGATTTTACTACAATACTAGCTGCACCCCGCAGTTTTACTCGCGTTACTCTGCTCCAGTGGGTTGGAGCGTGATTTTTTGTAGCCTATATGTTAATCGAGCTTATTAACTATCCCCATGCAAAGTTTCAGCCAAATCCATTCATCATCCATCATCCATACTTACAAACTTTCGTGTTTATAATATTAGTAGGATAATAAGGATTGTATAGGTTCGTTACTATGAAATTCTCGTCTTATTTAATACAGATAATAAGATGACAGATTTAGTATTGGTAGTAATTCTGTAAAATAAATCTTATCTTTATGTGAAGATTGAGCAAATTGCCCTAAATCTATAACATTTGTAACACTCAACCCTATAATGATGTATGGAGCCTATAGTGTTGCATTTTTGTTTATTAGACAACTAGACTCACGCGCGCGGTTTCACCCGCGTAACTCCAGTTCCTGTGGGAACTTCATAATTAAATATAGCCTATGTCATCTGGGGATAGTGTAGCTTTCCAATGGTGAAAGAATTTTATCTACTAGTATTCTTGTTAACCCCTCGTGCTTAGCTAAAATGCTTGTGTAACGAGCGGTTTTACGTCGGTAGTGCAATGGGTGGGGTTCGAACCGGCGACTTCAAGATCACAAGTCCGACGGCCTAGCCATTGGGCTACGGTCGCTTATTTAGTATAGAAGAATAGAAGTATGGATAGCATAAATTGAAAAATAGATCAAAACAAAAATATTTGTGGAATATTTTCTACGATATCGTCTAGTATACTTGAAATTAACACCATGAATCATGTAAACACATAATATCAGACAGATATTATCATGACACATGTATCATAATAATTGAGATGAAAGGATCACACAGATAATTATCATACAGGAGTTATGCTTAATAACAGAGATGAATCATTGTCTTATCGTACACTATTATCTTTATGACTTGCTTCCGAGCACGGTTTCACCGGGAGGTTTTAGTGGTGTAGGGTCCTCTCCTCGTGGTATGAGTTTAGCATACCAAGCTATGGAGAGGGCGAGTCCCACGTATTCCACCGCCAGCGCGCGAATACGCTGCAGCGGCGGTGGGAATGCGTAAATGCATTTCCACCGAGACAATTAAACAAAAATTAGTTACCTACATTTATCGTACCGCATACGAGGTACAGCTTCCCGCGCGCGGTTTCACCCGCTTAACTCCCGTTTCCGTAGGAACTTCATAATTAATTATAGCCTATAACCTTCCTCAATATAGGTATAATCCTACTGGAAGAATTTTTATAATCATTTGATATTTTTTGAAGTTTATTTCGTATAGATGCACTCTTTACTGCTGATGAGCTTATATTTTTGTTTGCTTGAAGCTCAGAAACAGGACTTTAATATGTTTGTATATACGTAAATGTAAAAGTACACTACTTGTATTTAAACTGGAGCCTAGGATCCGGCTGTTATGCGTAGGTGCATTCTGGAATCACAGTGAACAATAGAACATTTAAGCCAATACTGGATGTATCCGAGCCGGAGACTTACCGGAATGACACCATAGCGGTGGGTCTGGGAGTCTATATCCAGTTTAAATACTTACCTATATAGATACGCCTCGTCTATATCCAATTAAAATATCTATATACTTACACCTCGGAGTGTAATTGTATGAAGTTCAATTTGTACACATTGAACAAACTAACTAACTAATATTACACAACTCTATTATTTAATCAAATGAATGGCCATTGATCACAAAGAATTTAACAAAAACACTTTTGTTCAAACACTAGAAAGACTTCACAGTCATTTGAGCGATAAGGTGGCTTCTAAATATATGCCATGCCTTTAACAGTAGATAGTATCATGTGTAGTGAATACAGTGAAGAAATTTCTGTGTCATAAAGTAATATACTGAACCAATGTTCTTTTTCTTAAAATTAAATACATTATATCTACAAGAGTGTCTCTCTCACTCCGCAATGTATCGGGAGGTGCGACAAACACATAGATTTAAGACGTTTTTTTCTGACTGACCTCATGTACTTAGTCCCTGTGGGACTTGGACCTCGGCTCAGGGCGGTCGCTGGCCGGCGGGATTATAAAGTTTAGTTATTTAGGGGAGTTTTGTGCAACTGTCGCTCTACGTTTCAGTTCGCGGGCACTTTATACTGTTAAGGAGAAGGCATGTATATAGAAAGCACCTTACATGAAAATGCGGCATAACTATTAAGATATATATCTAAGTTATGTTATAGTAAGAAGGTATGCTATCAATGCTATGCACTGTTGATTTAAAGGTTGTTTAATTGTACATACGGGTTTGATTTCTATCATGAACTGATGGGTCGACTATTCAAAAAGCTATGGTCCAGAGATATTGCAAGCCGAGTCTAAAGCATGAGTCTGAAGGGAGCAACTACCCTTCTCCTCTGGCATAAATATAAGAGGCTAATCACGTAACAATATGACTACGATAAAAATATATTAATTACTGTATTGTAACGCATTTTCTATGTTATTGTTACTTGTGTGACTATGGCAAATACTCTCCCCCGGGAGGTGGCCAATGTTCAGCAGTGGTCGTTATACGGGCTGATGATGATATTTGTTAATCATTCGTACACATGAATAAATGAATGATAACATTTGGCACAGAGATAGTATTTGTATATCCTAACATACAATGTGTAAAACTACCCATATAACGGTTTAATGCGTGTAACCACCAGGTCAGGCGCTTCTTTTTTTTTCGGACGGACATTATGTAGTTAGCCACGAGGCTTTTGCTTAAGGCGAGCAGAGCTCTAGCCTTAATAAATGGTTTAAAAACTAAGCAACACGCGTAAGAGGGCGTCCTCAGTTCAGGGCATTTAATGGCGCGGGGATTGTAGAATGACTTTAGATTTTAAATGGAATTTTGTGCAACTGTCGCTCTCGTTACAGTTCGCAATCCAGGCGCCATATAAACATTACGTACAGGAACAAGGCGTGGGTGTATAAGTGCCAATATTATATTAAAGTCATCAATCAATAAATAAATGCAGACATAACATATTAATCACATCATCATCATTACAATGAGCCATCTGACCACATTGAATGCATAATGAATCATACTCTAGAAGAAAGGCCGCCACAGGAATCGCTTTGTTATGAAAATTTATAGGAATATGATTTCTGTGGCCTATATTTCGTAATAGAGCATCATTATCGAAAGTAATTTTAGGTCTGTACTTAAACTGACTAGAAATGTCTCTTTTCTCAATTACCTGTCCCTTACCAAAACATCGGGAAGTAGTATATAGTAGTCCCGTTTTCCGAAATTTTTATTTTATGGAGTAGTTTTAAGAAAAACCTTTACGGGAAGATATTCAAAAAGCACTGAATCTAATCTAAATTTTATCTTAATCTAAGTCTATTGTATGAACAGCAATATATTGGTAGTAATATAAATGGAATTCAAAAATATTTGACGTACCTAAATGATATTATTTTCAAGTTACGCCACATTAAAAATAATTTAAATAATTTATTAAATTTTTCAAGGAAACTCATTTTTTATACCGTTACTATCGTTTTGACTTTTACGTGGACTTTTGTCCCGTTTTGACTTTAATTATTCATGGTTGGTTTATTTAATGGAGAAATAGTGCTGTTACTGCTGTCGCTGTAATAACAAATTTAAAGTTTTTCAGATTACGTACGAATTACTTAACTTTTACTACGTTACCTGATATAAATCCAACCTAAAACATACAGTAGTAGACTTACTACGAATTACACGCCATTACGCCCATCGTTACCATGCCCGTATTTGCATATTTTTATCACGATATTGATTGATAGCGTTACGTTTGCGGAACCAGTTTTATTTTATTAGTATTACCGCCATTATTTACTTAATCACCCGTTATACACTATAATATTAATTGCCGATAATCCGAAAAATATAAATATTTTACGTCATGCCAAATTAAATAATCTGTGGTATTGTGCGTCACTAAAGCCCCCAGAGCTTACGAAGGGAAGCCGGCAGAATAAGGAAGTAGATGTACAGTATTGACGCTGTCTTTGTATTTGGACCCCTATACTACTTAATTAAATATATATATATATATATATTTATATATATGTATAACTTAATATAAGATAACTTAAAGCTAACTGCACTTATAGGTTAACCACATCATGAATTATTAATAATTTAAAATTAAATAAATATAAGAAAATTATTTTGAAATAAAATAGTTAGGGAAAAACAACTAGGTATAACAGCAAGTCAAAGCACGTCATTAGCTTTCAGTAAGTAGTTGTATAAACTTAGGAAGGGATGTGGAATCATTTATCTGGTCAGGAATTCAAAAAAAACTTCATATCATAAGGTAAAGTACGATAATGTATAGGTATATTGTCATATATCAGGACAGAGAAGAAGTGTGAAGTCTCTCAAGATCAAATAATTTTAAAATAGTTCTTAAATACTAAGTGATATTTTTGTTAGATTTAGTCTAACATGATTCTGACAAGTACAAGTATATGTAAGTGCCGAATAATTTTCATTATTTCATTAGTAACCCCTTAAGTATTTTTAAAGCGGCCAATGGCTAAGGCGTCGGACTTGTGATCTTGTAGTCCCCGGTTCGATCCGCACCCATTGCACTACCGACGCGAACCTATTCGTAACACAAGCATTTTAGCTTAGCACGGGGTCTAACAAGAATTCTAGTAGATTGCAAAACTCTACTAGAAATCTTAAAAAAAAAGTGTTAGACAAAATACGGCTGACAAATTGTGTAATTCTATAGAAAGTTTATGTGTATAAACCAAGTCTGTCTTCCACACGGAGGAGGGCGGGCGCGGCACTCGTATTTCATAAATATATTTATATTCTTTATTTTCTTCACATAATTATGAAGGTATTGATGAATGTTATAGCCTTTTCGGCACCTTGTATGGTGGTGTTTGAATTCACACGTGCATATTAATGTGTTGTCAGTCATTAGATCTCAATATTGTAATGATTTAAAGATAAATAGTTAACATGTTATGAATATTCAAACCAGCGTCTATAGTATAAGTACACAGAATGAAAATAATTAGATTTTCATGTGGTTTTCTTCAATAGATAGAGTTTGATAATTGAGATTTTTGAGCGACGCATTTAGATGAACTGCATCATAAATAGGTACCTACCACAAACTATTCTTTTTTGTTATTATTCTTCAAGTATGTATATAATATGCACATAATAAGTAAAAATAGAAGAAAGATCTTTTTACTTCTAAATATGTACCTACTTATTATTTACTTATCTATGATGTGTGATACTTCTTGTTTTTCGTATTGTTTTTCGTAAATAATATCAAACCCAATAAAATAATATTACTAAGAACCAACAACGAACGAAATATTCATTTTATCTTAAAATTAATAGCGGCTCATTATTTAAAGATCTTTTTCCTGTGGGAGTGACGTAATTACTGGATTGCATATTTAAGCTTTTGACAAATAAGATGAATACATCATTTTTTATGTTTTTATAAATTCTTCGTTTGGAGGTCAATGACACTCATATGACTTATATTATCCCTGGACCACATTACATGCTTCCTCAATTATTAAACTGCCATAAATGGATCTCATGATAGTTAGCACTATATGTAAAAACGTACGTAGTACTGTTACTGTTTGTTATTTACTTTTAAAAAAATACAGCTTACTAATCTGGAATTTGACCCAGAGCTGTCGCTGACAAGTAATGATTTTTAAGATTTTACGTGGATTTTTATGTAGGTAATTGCCTTTACTTAGTAGTGCGGTTACGCATTGTATTTATTGTTACATATACACTGGCTGACGTTACATATTATTATACAAAAAGTGTTGCACGCGGTCGGGACGAACAATTCTCTCATAATTTGTTTTTTCTTAATATCTTTTTAATTTTAGCTTCGCGCGCTTTGCGGTTTGCTCTATGGTTTGATTTAGTTTTTACAATGAGGTTTATTATTTTTTAAATGTGTTAATGGTTTTTGTATTAACAATATTTTAAACGATCTTTCTTTTTTATCTATGTATCTTAAACAAAATTAATATAAAACTCATTTTATAAGGTTAATTGTAAATACAATGGCTAACTAGCGGTTACTCATATCCGTTGCCGAGCGGCAGTGAATCATTCAATGATAAATGTAGTTACATAAACTACGTTTGTAAAGTCTTACACATAAATACGGCAAATTCCTATACAGTATAGAAACCTAAGCTCATTGGTATAACGTCCACAGCTGAACATAGGCCTCTTAACAGACCTTGGCAAGCCATGGTTATTGAAGGGTTTTGCTACTTCACCGGGCATAAAGGCTAGCTTCAGCCTAGACAAATGGTTAAAACACTACAAACTAAGCAACCTGCGCAAGAGGGCGTCCCCTGTGGGACTTGGACCTCGGCTCAGAGCGGTCGGTGGCGATGAGATTGAGGGATTTCGTCGTTTTGTATTTTAGGGAAGTTTTGTGCCACTGTCGGTTATTGAAGGAACCACCACACTTGGCTGGCAGATTTTGATAGCAGTAACATGGTTACCTTGAGCTGAAAGCCCATCCATCAGCTGTATATCCCTTAGTCATCTCTTACGACATGGGGCGTATATACTAAGTCCGAAACCACAAGGCAAATTGGTACAGAATAGGTATAGACTACCCTGGAATCCACCATGGAATCATAAACATCTGGAAACATTGCTAATAACAAATAGAAATATACTAACTACGCCCCGCGGTATTACCCGCGTTACTCTGCTCCAGTGGGTCGGAACTTGATGTTTTGTGTCCTATATGTTAATCCAGCGTATAACCTATCCCGGTGCAAAATTTCAGCCAATTACGTTTAGTAGTTTTTACGTGAAAGAGAAACAAACATCCATCCATCTTACAAACTGTCGCGTTTATAATATTATAGTAGGATACTCGTCAATCAAGAAAATAATCTTTAATGAATGAATATTATGAATCAGAAAAGCCGCTATCAGCTCAAGGACTATCTTACTACGATCACCCATCGGCCTGCCAAGCGTGGTGATTGTAGCAATATTTCTCAAGGATCCAATGTCTGTTAACAGGAGATCGTTTGTTAACGGACTCGACGGGTCTCAGTAGTGGACTTAAACGAATATTAAGGCTACAAATCTAATTAATGAGGAAAATGCTATCTAAAGCCTTCATACGATCATATTATTATAACTGACGTAAACCATTCATTGGATTAATCGCACAACTAGTTTTACAACCACAAATCATATCAGGCAACTAGTTGACCTCCGACAGGTAAATGTGTAATGATTAACATTATAATGTTAATTTGCGCTAACAGAGAATTAATTAGATTATGTGAATGTAATTTTATACTTTTAATGATTAAAGGACTATGTTACTTGAAGTAGGTACTCATTCATTTACTCATTCGAAACTCCTCTTCCCGTGGGAACTTCATAATTAAATATAGCCTACTAGCTGACCCGACAGACATTGTCCTGTCTTAACTAAAACTAAATTAGGCATAATAGTTCTGAACTATCCCTACTAAAGTACTCTATCAATTTTATGTCAAACGCCATAAGATTACAATAAAAAAGTTTGTATTGTGAAAAGCGCTAATGTTACATTAGAAATCGAAATATGGTGGTTAAATTTTAATTTTCACGCAATTTTGTTAAGTTTCTCTTTCATAAGAACCTTCTGCTGACAATAACAAACTCAACAAAAAAAGAATTAGTGAAATCGGTCGACCCGTTCACTCGTGATGCCGTGACCAAGGAAAATAGGGATTCATTTATATATATTTTAGATAGATGTTACTTATGTATCAATTCCGTTGAAAGGTTTTTTTTCAGAGCCTATTCAATGCAAACACACAAATCTTTCCTATTTAATTTAGTAGGTATTTAGATTTAAACTCCGTGGTGTAGCGGTAAAAGGTTCGCTGTAATTCTCGGTCGTGTGTTCGATTCCCACAAAAAAAAATCATTGTGTTATATCTAAAATTTATTTCCGGGTCTGGTTGGTTGAGGGACTACCCTCTGTGCATCTGGAACTTAAACGTTCACTGCTGAACATGGACAGTTCAGCAGTGAACGTTTAAAGACTGATGATGTTATTGGGTCCCCATAGGACCTACGGTCAAGGACTGTGAAGCAGAGCAACTAACCTTGAATCTGCGAAGACACAGATATTTGATAGTTATACAATCCAAGGCAAAAACCCTAGTGTTATCTATACTTATCTGACCAAAAATAGAATATTTTAAATTCACAATACATCATTAAGGTTGAATGAAAATATTTTTAAAACTTACTCAATGAAGGTACTTGATAATAATAATTTATTTGGAACCAAGTACCTATAAACGATTTGTAATGGGTTTTAATGACCTGTGGCGTTGGGCCTTCGAATCACATCATTATAATAAAAACTATTTGCAGCATGTGCCTACTCCATGGAGGCGCTTTGTTATGCCCGGTGAAGTAGCAAAAGCCTCAGGCCGTCCGAAAAAAAAAAATGCAATCTCTTTGCGTCGCCACTGGCAAGTGCGCCAATGCTGTCACAACCTTCTTCTGCTTTTGTTCTCATCGAATTTTCACGACGCGACGTAGGTACTGATTTAAATAATCTATCGCTATTCTTGTAAATATATTACTATAAGTAATGAGTACAGTGTCAATTCTTTCTACCATCTACCCGTGCTCCTAAAGACCCACCAAACTATTTATTTTATTATGGGCACTATTTTACACTGTATTTAATAACTAGCGTTTTACAATATTTGAGGTAGTGTATTCCCTCAATAACATGTGGCCACACCATGCACAATATTTATAACTTGGTAGTTAAAACCATGATTATTGAAATTATTGAAAATAATTTAAGACGTGAGTGGATGAAGGTGTCGCATTTTCGAGTTTTTGTGTTTTTTTGCATAGATGAAGGTGATGTGTCAATACAATACGACTACAGATCTTTAACCGTCCATTTAAGGCTTTACGAGACCATAACATTCATCTTAGCACCTCATTGTCAATATCTAAACTTGCAGAAAAGTTTACTTTTGTTTATGAAAAAAGGAGTTATGTCAAGATTAAATAATAAAAAATATAAATTTGTTTGGTTGCTCTCATACTATTAATATTTCGGGTTATTTACACAACTTGGCATCATAGTTTAATACAAACATTAGTTTTGTAGCGTCTTATCTCAAAAAATAAAAGTGAAACTTTAATTTAGATTTACTCCAAATTTAAATTATGTGACTTATCACCTTCATCCACTTACGTCTTCAATTATTAGATAAGGTGAAATGAAATAAATGAAAAGCTATGACTTAATTTAATTATTGTTTAAAAATTATATAAAATAAATAATTACATATTTTAAACGAATTTTTAAATATGAAATTAAATTGGTAACTTTATCTACATATTTTAACTGTTTTGTTATCACAACAAACAATATTGATATAATTTAAATAGAAATAGGGTCCTACTGCTTACGCTATAGTTCTTAATTTACGTGTTTTAAATAAAAATGTTATCTACTGACTTTAATCTGAACAAAATTTCGGTGTAACCCAAGATATCATTCATATAACAAGAATAATTAGTGTTGAAGCATAACAGTATTGTCTTCGTGCGTTCGAAAATTAAATTTCCATGTGCCATTGCAAAAGAGACCATTGTTTGTTTTATATGTTATAATTTATAATCTGTGCAATCCAAATAGACAAGCCCTTTTGTTTACACATAGATTATATAATTTTGTTTTTTTCATAACACACCCAACCCATGGTGCTTATTTCATTGTTTACTGCCAGGTAGAGAAGTGAATTTGAAATATCTCACCATGGAAATTTCTCAATACTGTATACTACAATGCGTTGAACATTTTAAAATAAAAAAGATTTTTATCATGGACTAGCTTCTTTATATAGGTACCGTTTCCGTGAGAACTTCTTATTTAAATATAGCCTATAACCTTCCTCGATAATTGGTCTACCAAACACTGATAGAATTTTTCTAATCGGAGCAGTAGTTGCCGATTTACTGAAAAAAAACAAACTCTTCAGATTTATATATTATAAGCTTCAGCGTGCGGTTTCACCCGCGTAACTCTCATTCCCGTGGAACCTTTATAATAAAATATAGCTAATAGCCATCGAACCTGAGATAATTTTTCAAATCGGACCAGTAGTTTCATCGATTAGCGCGTTTAAGCAAACAAACAAACTCTTCAGCTTCATATAGGTATTAGTAATAGATAGATAGGGACTATATAGGATCAGATCTAGAACACCAGATCTCAGAATGGACTACCCATGTCACCTAACCACCGTGGCAATGAAATTAACTGCTACAAAAATATCAGCCGTCTTAGAGCCCAGCAACCAACACAATTAAAACCACCGGGCGTCATTACTAGTGGTGTAAAACGTGAACAATTAATAGGTCACACATACAATTAAGTTGTGGTCAGAGTATATTAATAGTTTATTGTTACAGACTCACATTACCTGGTGTAGTGGTTTTCGAAGCGCGTGCTGCGGTCACTTTATAGCAATTATTTTATTTATACTCCTTGGTGTTAAACTAAGTAGATGCGGTAAAATAAAATAATCATCTTTTTCTTTTGTATAATAACAGAAAATATAAGACATAATTGCCTAAGGCTTTTCTTAAATTGCATCATACATTCAATTAATTTTCATCTTACTTCAATGACAGTGTGTTACCGCGTAAATGACAATAGTTAATAAGGTTGAAGGTCGAATGTAGCCAATTGATATCGATATATTAATTGGCTACATTCAACCTTCAACCTTTCTATTATACCCACATAAAGACTATATTTCTGAAGCACAGACCTTATACTTACATGAGCCACTGTCATGAATTTATAGATTTCACAAAGAGATCTTTTTTTTTTCGGACGGACATATGTAGTTAGACCTGAGGCTTTCGCTACTTCACCGGGCATACACTAAGCGATCCTGCAGTTAAATTGTACCTTACAGTTTTGAAGGACAGGATATTTAGTGTGCGGCGATTCTGTATAAAATGTATGAAGAAACGCGTCCGCAGCTTGTGGCGGCCACTAGCGGCTAAAGTGTAACCGCCACTAAGTGGCCAATGTGCGGGGGCTCTTAATATATATTTTTTTGTATGCATTTAATAAGTTAATACGAAAGAAAAATTGGAATGTCAAGTAAATTATTGAAAGACATGATGGAGGTCTTAAATATTTATTCTTATTATTTTGAGACACTAAAACCACTACAATATTTTTTTAATCACTTGCTTTCATTATCAATGACATTTTAAAATTATAAAACCTAAGTTTGGTTTATGTTTTTTTAATTGTGTGGTCAGTAAGCAAAGGTATAATTATATAACGTTTATAGATCGATCGATTTATATAGCTATTTTCATTTTAACTATTTTTGTACAGATATATCAATATTGCCTTTATTTTCATAGATTTGATGTTACTTTTGAACTCTTTAATTACACAACAACGCGAAATTAAATAACGAAATTAGCTCCCATTCGTCCCCACTCTTCTACAGTTCTCAACAAAATACAGTAGATAGGTATCTGAGAGACAACCACCGTAGCGTAGCGGTATTTGGCTCGCTTTAAATATCGGAGGTCGTGCGTTCGATCCCCACGCCGGACAGAAAATCTTTGTGAAAATTCTAAGATTTCTCTACGAGTCTGGTTGGTTGAGGGACTACCCACCGTGCCTCGGAAAGCACGTTAAGCCATTGGTCCCGATTGTTATAACATCTATAATAATCGTACAACAAGAAACGGGCAGCAGCGTTTCCTTGTGTGGTACAACATAATACTGCGGTCAACAACCCGCCTGCCAAGCGCGGTGACTATGGCAACTACCCTCCCTCGGGAGGAGGCCCTTGTTCAGCAGTGGACGTTATACGGGCTGATAATAATGATGATGAGGTCTCTGAGTCATTAAACCTCATTAAGCAACAATGATACATTGACTTATTGTTCCGTTTAATAGAACAAACTAGAAATAAACATCTTAATCGTCAATTAGTAGTCATTTACGCTTATATTATTGCCATCATGAGTATTAATTGATGGTACAACAGTAGCATAGTTTTTCAGCTTATTACCATATCAGTTGCACGTTTTTTTCTGGTTGTAACATTGTTCTTTGTTGTAATTAGGTAGTATTAATAATACCTACGTAATAGTATCAAATGTTAGTTGGTAAACAAACTATATACACCATGATTTTTGAGTCGTTGCATACATACAATCCATCTATGTATATATTAAAGTTACTTTGAACCTGTGTTAGGGGCGCTCGTTCATAAAAGGCACTAGAGTAGGCTTGCCATGCGTCCTGATACACCGGGACATGTCCCGGTTTCGAGCGTCATGTCCTGGTGTCCCGGTCTATAATGCAATGGTCCCGGTGGGCGCGCTAACCAAAAAAAATCATTCATCAATTCATTATAATCTAATCTTCTAATTTTCATCTAAAGAAGAAGATGGACATGTATTCATTATTATTTAATATAATTTAAATAAATCAAACTGTAATTCCCAAATAATATAAGTACACAACTCACCGGTTATTGTATTTATTTAGGTAATGTGTTCATGTATCCATTTAGTAAACTATTAAAATCAACAACTAATCCTGTCCATAAGATCCCTCAATATTTTAAAATACTAAGTACAAAGGTTTATTTAACATATTTTATTAATATTGAGAGCTACTTCTGTTTACTCAATACCAATAACAAAAAACTTAACAATAAACTATACATCTATTGCTTTATGTAATCTCAACAAAAACTGTGCGCGTACGCATATAATCGGCGGTAAATGCAATGATGATGATTATCTGTGAAAATAGCCAGCAAGAAAGCATTGTATTGAAATCTGCTGCGAAAATACTATGTAGTAAGCGTTTAGTTTATCATTGTTGTAGTATAATGGCGTGCGAGGTTTTTAACCATTTTCTTATTCAATGACTTCTTACTTGTTAACAATCTAACGTACTAAATAGAAAACAAAATCATTAAAGGATTTAGGTACGGTGAAATATTAAAGAAATTCATCTGTAGTTTGTAAAATAAAATACGACTGAAAAGGGGAGGTCAGCTACATTAAATGCTTCTCGAAAAAGACGACTGGAAAGTAAAAATTAACATAAAGAAAAATTAACGTCTGTGAACCTTTACGATTAATGCGACTGGAAATTTGGTTACGCGTAACGTGATTGATCTAGCTGATAAATAAATAAAAATAAAACTCATACGAATAAGTTGCGAGCAAGAGCTTCGTAGGTTTTTATTTAACTAACGTTTTATTCCCGTTATATCCCTTCAGGAGTAATGATGATAAAGCTTTTATATTGGATGCCTACGTCATGATAACTATCATTACAACTACTAGTAATTGCAGGCCAAATTTCAATGAAATGAAATGGCGAGCAGAGCTCCAGCCTTAGTAAATGGTTTAAAAACGACAAACTAAGTAACCTGCGTAAGAGGGCGCCCCCTGTGGGGCTTGGACCTCGGCTCAGGGCGGTCGCTGGCGATTAGATTGAGGGATTATGACTTTTAGTATTTTAGGGGGTTTTGTGCAACTGTCGCTCTTCTTTACAGTTCGCGGGCCTCTCGGACTTCGGGTCTAAGAGGGCATCGGATGGTTCTTTGCAAACTGAGAGTCGGGAGGACAGGGGTTTAATAATGGTTGGCTTTTATACAGATAACTGACTCTGTAGGTATTTTATTGGTCTTAAGTTGAGTACACATAGAACAACAACTTACGAGTAGATACCAAATGCAGGTACAATTTTGCGTGTCAGTAAATCTATACAATATCACAATCCTAACCTTAGGAAATAACAGATTGCCTCAAAGGTCTTATTATCAACAATTAGTCGTAATATTACTGAATTGTTATTCCGTGTCTATTGTTTTCATTTAAGTACCGTACAGTTCTCGTAAACGTACATATCGTTTCCGAGTTTCCGTTTCACATAAACACCATCATGTATTTTTCCTAGCAAGAATAGGTAGTCATTGGTACATCCATATTTGGCCGATTATATGCGTCCCAATATGATCACTGATAAGGCGGGTGTGACTCAAAGGTGCTCTTGTTTAGTCGTTTCTATGAGTCAAAGTCAAAGTCCATCTATCTTCTATAATATAAAAATGAATCGCAAAATGTGTTGGTAAGCGCATAACTCTACAACGCCTGGACCAATTTGGCCAATTCTTTTTTTTTAATGTTCGTGGAAGTTCAAGGATGGTTTTTACGGCGAGAAAAATTCGAATAATTGCCTGAAAACCCCTTAAAACAGCCTTTTTCTTTTTCCCATACAAACGTTTTCTAACTAAAATGTAGAGTCAATTTGAGCTTTATTTTGTTAATTAAAAACTTGAATTTTTTTGCCAAGATTTTTTAGGGTAGGGGTAGTGTAGGGTAGGGGTAGTGTAGGGTAGGGGTAGTGTAGGGTAGGGGGAAGTGTAGGGTAGGGGTAGTGTATGGTAGGGGTAGTGTAGGGTAGGGGTAGTGTAGGGTAGGGGTAGTGTAGGGTAGGGGTAGTGTAGGGGTAGTGTAGGGTAGGGGTAGTGTAGGGTAGGGGTAGTGTAGGGTAGGGGTAGTGTAGGGTAGGGGTAGTGTAGGGTAGGGGTAGGAGTACCGCATAAACGAAGTCTCTACGGCCCAGTTTATTTTATACAAATGTTTAGGTCTTTTATGTATCGATTGAGGCAGTACGAAGTCTGCCGGGTCAGCTAGTATATATATATAAATGAATCCCTAATTCCCTTGGTCACGGCATCACACGTGAACGACTAGAACGATTTCGCTAATTCTTTTTTGTTGACTTTGTTATTATCAGGAGAAGGTTCTTATGAAAGACAAAGATAAAAAACTGCACGGAAAATTATAAAATTTAAGATTACTTAACCACCATATTAAAATTTCTAATGTAACCTTAACGGTTTTGACAATATAATCTTTGTAAACGTAATCTTATCGCTTTTGACAGAATGTGTGCTGATCTTACTGCAAATCACGGTTAGTTCAGAGCTATCAGGTTTTATAAATGGTTTTGAATACTTTACGGAAAAGTTTACCAAAATTGAGATTAATAAAATTCGAACACCGGCAGGACTCGAACCTGCATCTTAGGTTAAGCCCCTTATGCCTTAACCAATTAGGCCTACCGGTCATCGAAATTTATCAATCTCTTTTATAACACGTCTCTAACGGACATTAGTGCCATCTATCTTTACCGATAGTCGACCGACAGACCGACAAAAATTGAGATTAATATAATTCGACCACCGAATACCTTTACTATCGGTATATGGCAAACTTTGGTAGTATATGGTAATGTTTTACGTAAAATATTCAAAAACATTTACAAATGTGATATACGGGCGGTGTCATCGTTTAATATCAAATGCACCTTTGGAGATATTAGTCGAACAAAGTCTGTCGGGTCGGCTAGTAAACTTATATTTTTTTACATAGACATTTTTTTTAATAATGTTCTTATGATGCATCACTTTTTACATAATTTTATTTTAATAAAGGATTTAAATGTATTTACAGATAGTTTTTTACATTCAATTAGATTTGCTTATAAAAGGATTGCTCATTTAGAGGAGACGGGTAGCATGTAAAACCAGATTGAGTATTTATACATGGCTCTGTGTCATATTGTATTTTTTTATTATCATTCGAATAAATGTTACAGATGCATTCAGGATAGCAAAGTAAACATGTGCGTGTCGGACTTGGGCACAAAGGGTTCCGTACCATTATTTACAACAGTAGACACTATAGATGTGTAACTCAGGAGTGATTCGTAAAAAAGATTTAAATCCGTCACAAAAGATGTATAAATCAGTAACTCCCTCGTTTTCTCAATACATCTTTAAATCTTTAACTCTTTAACTCTAAGGTTCATTACAGATTGATTGAACATGAAAAGATGTAGAGTGAAATATCTATTGCAGGATTAGGCAACACAAAACGAGACGGAGAATGATTTGTATGTTTAAAGTCTGTGTATGCGTACTACAATGATCCTTGGCATTTTCATTGAATCTCGCATGTACGAACAAAACTATTTCTTCCAACTTGGTCACAAAGTATTAAATCTAATGTGAACTTAGGATCGCTCATAATTTCGTTGATTTTGTTTACATTTTTTTTTTATAAATAAATAATTATTTACTGGATTAGGTCGTAGGACCATCAATATTTAAAATTTGTTCTCGAACAAAAATAATGATTGACTAGCCCATCAAAATGCAAGTGAATGATTCAATTCACCCGCAGAAACATTGAAAGATTAGGTGAGTGAGTGAGTTATTTAGAAGAAGGGAGTGATTTGAGATTGAAAGATTTAAAAGAGTGATTTAAATCTTCTTATCAAAAAGATTTATAAATCTCTGTTCCTTTAAAATATTTATTTTGCGCATGTCTAGTAGACACTATAATATGACTTTTAGATTTTGAAAAAATGAATTATTTCAAGCGTCTAGCTTTTGCCGTTATTAATATCGACTTAAGCAAGTTAGGTAGTTATTTTTAATTTGATCTGTTAATTTGTTTAGGTGCTTACTACAAAAAAAAATCATCTTATATACAGCAAAAAAATACATATTTAAAATGAAACTATTAATAAAAAATATAGTAAATACAGATTATTTACAGATTTGTTATCATATTTACTGTGTCAACTTGAAGTAATAAATATAATAGTAGGTACCAACCAATACCGCAAAGGAGAAAGGCGGAATGCAATATGCTGCACTTTCTTCCAAACCGGTACATTATGTTACATTGTGTATAGGTACGATAAGATTTTTTATGTAGGTATACAGTTATGTATCGAAATCAGGATCAAAAGCAATCGGTGGATGATCTCAAACAAGTTTAGTAAAAATCGTATCAACAAATCATGTTTCAACAGGTTATAAACCTATTATCACTTAAATGTATAAATGAGACCACGAACTGGCAAGCGCAGCGCGCCTGAACGATAGACCGACGAGTGCCGACGACCTCATATAGGTCGCAGGGATGTGGGCCGCTAGTTATCGTTCCCGCTGGAAATCGATGGGGGAGGCCTATGTGCAGCAGTGAACGACAACAGGCTGATGATGATGATGTGTATACAGGGTTATTTGTAAAACACCGGTAACCTCTCAGGACTATATTACTAACATCATAAACAACAACTTTTGTTCTACGACTTTTTACAAAACATAATACATTTACCAAAAACAACCCTTCAATATTTTGTTGTCCTATCTAACACATTTCAATTCTGTATTCCCCGCTCCCCTCGCTATTGTCGGTACTATCGCTTTCTTTTGCTTCGCATAGACTTCGAAACATTTATAGCGTTGAATTTAAATATTTTTATTTTTGTGTGTAAATCTGATGAATTAAAATATGATAAATTTTTTAAAAGTCATAGAACAAATGTTGTTGATTATGATGTTAGTAACGTAGTCCTGAGAGGTTACCGGTGTTTTACAAATACCCCTGTATATAGCCAAGAGGCTTATGCTAATTCACTGACCATATAAGCTAACGTTATAAATGTAGTTATAAAACGGATAGGTACTTATCCGTTTTAAAACTACAGTTTAGAATTATTATTGTAAACTTGTAAACGCCGCAACGCCGCTGGCCGTAAAACATCTTAAAATTCGAGTAGGTACTATAATTAGGTAATTATAACATTTTGTACTAAAGACATATCAGATGTTACATACGTATGTAAGTATGTAACATCCAGGTACCTACGAATTAATTAGTTGGAACAAAAAATAAACCCGTTTCTAGAACATGTCCGAAAATAAATCTCTTGGCTAAACAGGGTTTTTTTTTTCAAAAAGATCGCGCAAAAAGCGGAGATGTCTAAATTTAAATGTTAACAACGTTTGTCGGACGCCTGATAAATTGCATACAATTAGTTAATTCAGTTGAATACGTTAAATAAAAACCTTGTCGACCTAAATATGTCAAACGGCTTTAGCACTAAACTGAACAATACCGGAAAGTAATTAATCATACAGATAAAGGTTTTTTTTTATTTTTATTTAGTCACACTTAAGGTTTAATCTCATTCTTAAGGCTGGTACCTATAGGGGTGCGTGACCCTCGACGGGGGTTAAAATGTAATAAAATTTTAACAAGTAGGTATTTATTTTAATCTAATTTGAATAGACAAAATATCTAGTGTTAATTCCGCAAAAAAATGGGTCTATACGTAATACGCTATTTTTGCACCGTCCTCCCGCCCGCAAAAATTATGCACATGCAGGAAGGGAAAATAAAAACTGCAAAAATACAATCACCAGCCAAAGTCTCGACACGTGTCTCTCTTCCACGGAGCATCATCATTTATTTTAAGTTTTTAAATGTTAGTTATCGTTATCATTGTACTAGCTTCCGCGCGTTTCAACGGCGTTACTCTCGTTCCCGTAGGAACTTTAAAATTAAGTATGGCCTTCCTCGATAAATGGGCTATGTAACACTGTTTTTTTTTTCAAATCAGACCAATCACTCCTTATATTAGCGCGTCCAAACAAATAAACTCCTCAGCTTTATATAGGTAGTAGTATTATTATAAAGCGCGTCATTAAACTATTCTAGAAATATTGACAATCGATTTGTTTACACTATAAATAAACGTAGTCATTTAAATAATAATCGAAACTAATAATTTTTCTTCTTTCCAGGGCTACTTCCAGAAGCGTTAAGAACGAAATGCATCAGGTGCACCGAGCGGCAGAAGAGAACAGCGGTGAAGATCATCAAGCGACTGAAGAACGAGTACCCAGACGAGTGGGCCAAGCTGTCCTCCAAGTGGGACCCCACGGGAGACTTCACCAGGTACTTCGAAGAGTTCCTGGCTAAAGAACACTTTAACACTATTCCGGGATCAGGTGAGTTTTTTCACAGTTTTATTGTACTTAAATTATTTTTTCTTCCTTATTGGTTGACAACCTCCGTAGCGTGGCGGTATTTGGCTCGCCTTGAATCTCGGAGGTCGTGGATTCGATCCCCACACCGGACATGAAATCTTTGTGTAATTTCTAAGATTTCTTTCCGGGTCTGGTTGGTTGAGGGACTACCCTCCGTGCTTCGGAAAGTACGTATAGCCGTTGGTCCCGATTGTTATAACATCATCTATAATAATCGTATTTCAAGGAACGGGCAGCAGCGTTTACTTGTGTGGTACAACATAATACTGCAGTCACCAACCCGCCTGCCAAACGTGGTGACTATGGCAAATACCCTCCCCCGGGAGGAGGCCCATGTTCAGCAGTGGACGTTATACGGGCTGATGATGATTGGTTTAATGATAATATGTTCACCGGTATGGGTTCCGGCTTAGAATAGACCACCCCATGTCCTCCCATGGGTGTCGTAAGAGGTGACTAAGGGACAAACAGCTGATGAATGGACACCAGCATCTATCAGCTCAAGGATACTTAAAATGGTGATTATGGCAATATCCATCAATGACCGGCGCTTGCCAAAGTTTGTTAAGAGAAGGCCATTGTTCAGCTGTGGATGTAAACGGGCTGTAGTTGTAGTAGTATGTTCACCTGTAACTGGCGAGGTCCCAGGTTCGAACCTTGGAATCATTCGAATCTAAGTACCAGTCCGAAGTCAGGAAGGTGGTGGTGTTTTACCCGTGCCTTGGAGAGCATAATAAGCTGTCGATCCAGCCACTGGATGGACAGAATAAAATAATATGTATAGAAAACACCTGACTTTTAATGCATACTTGTGCACTATTATATGTCTTATGCAGATGGTTAATCTTCTTAGAGATTGGCCACCGTAGCCAAAATCAGTACTTGGGTTTATTATTTGTTGACTATGGACTATGATATCGCAAAAAAAACCCTACAAATATGACTGGCTTGTTACGCTTTCACGCAAAAAGGACTGAAAGGATTTGTCTGCAATTCTTGATAATTATAAATGTGCACGTGGATAATTTATAAATGTAAGATAGGTTACAAATGAAATGAATATGTATGCTTAGATCTTTAAAGCTACGGATTTTGATGCGGTTATATCAATAGATCTCAACTGGCTCAGTCAGTGGTTACGGTAGTGGCTTCTTAGAGTTGGTGTTCTGGGTTCGATTCCCACCCGTGACTTCGTAAGAACTTCATACTTATATATTATAGTCTACAGCCATCCCCGATAAATGGGCTATCTAACAATGTAAATTTTAATCGGCCGAGTTGTACCTTAGATTATTACGATAAAGCAAACTCTTCAACGTTATATATTATTAAAGATAGTATACGTAATACAAGCCAGAAAACCAGCCTTGGTTCACATCAATAGACGTCCATGGTAGGAATCGAGCTACACTAGGACTCATAAGCAACAACCGTTTCCACTATGCTACGTAGTCGTAATTACTCGGGTCTAAGAAAGAGCCACTACACAGAGACCACTCTATCCGACCCGCCGGAGAAAGGTCCGCCCGCGAACCCGACGCGTCCCCCCTCGTCATCCTGACCCTTAGTTTGCAAAGAACCATCCGATGCCCTCGTAGAGCGACAGTTTCACAAAACTCCCCTAAAATACTAAAAGCCATAATCCCTCAATCTCATCGCCAGCGACCGCCCTGAGCCGAGTTCCAAGTCCCACAGGGGACGCACTCTTGTGCAGGTTGCTTAGTTTGTAGTTTTTAAGCTACTTTATTAAGGCTGGAGCTCTGCTCGCCTTTATGCCCGCTGAAGTAGCAAAAGCCTCGTGCCTACGTACGTATGTCATTAAGAAAAAAAAACGTCTAAGAAAGAGCTACCCATTTTTTTATTCCCGCGCATCTAATCAAGCAAATAGACAACAGAACGTACGAGACACGGATATAGAACGTAAACAACTATGGTATATAAACAGGTCACGTTTATGTCCTCCTCACGTATCTTCCGTGTGCATCATACCTTTACGACTATAACAAAAGGATACGGGCACATTTTGTATAAAGACGCAATATTTCAAATAACAGAAATGTATTGAAGTATCTATATTAATATATAAAGCTCATAAATTTCCTGTATTACAGGTTTTTATAACCCACAACGGGCACCCGCTCTTACAATATTATGTAAAAATGATGGGAGTGAGAATGAAAATAAATTATGACTACAAATCGCGAAGTTGTAGAGTGGTTAGCACTTAGGAAGAAAAAAAACCTCGTCTGGCCATTCTTGCGCCCTACAGAGTCTACGCCCTGTGCCTGGGCACCGGTGGCACCGGCCTATTTACGGCACTGCCTAAACCGAAGGACATACTATAGTACTATACAGATTACTGAGTGTAAAAGAGGGGAAAGTGGTATGTCAAGATCGTAGCAAGTGTAAGGAAGTGGTCTCTGCGACCTAAGGGAAAGAGGCGTGAATGTACGTATGTATGTACGTAGAAAAAAAAACAACTAACAATCTTCTCTAGATTCCAACAATTCACAATTACATGAAATAACTTTTTCTTGCAACACGAAACACAGGTAACTTCCGTGATGCCTTCATCTTGTTAAAACTCCATTAAAGTCGCAAAAAAGAGGATTTTATCTTGTATTTTATATTTAAGCCATTTTATTATTAAATCTAGCTCTTATAGGCGTTTTTTTTAAGTCATACTGCAATTAAGGATAATATTTTTCATACTTTTGTAAAATTTTATAATATTTTTAAATACTTAGCTATTTCCTAGGATTTTTTTACATTTTCTCACACTTATAATTATTTAAAAAAATATGATATTATTCATCTGCAAATGAATAATATCTTTTATATTTTTTCAGATCATATATTTTTTATTCCATTTTTTTACATGTTCTCATATATATGTGTGTGAGAAAATGTAAAAAATTAAGGAAATAGTACCCACCTTAAAAATAGTTCATATCAACAAATATTTTTATTCTCCTTCATTACAGTAGCATTACAAAAATACTTATATATTATTAATAAATGCCTTAGAAATATTCTAAGGTATTTTCTAAGGTTCTAAGGTAATTTTGAACTCAAAAGGCATGGCCAAGTCATCATTCTTTATTTATAGGTATGTAAAAATAAACTAATCAGTTACGGTTTTTTTTTTCGGCGTATTTAATTTACTTTAACTTTATAGTATACAACCACAATAGACTCCTTAACAATGCGTGTAATTTTATTCACGAGGCGTGTAGAATTGATCTAACCATGATCTAAATGACAGGCGTGGTGTGATTATACACGATATAAGAGTTATTTTTTCATAACTAAATGTTGCCTGCAACTTCTTCCGCATAGATTTCGATTGTTCTATACCAGGAGTGGCTTGGTTCTATACGGTCGATCGCGATCGACTTGTCGATCCCGGCAGCTATGATAGTCGATCAACTTTATATCATAAAAAGTGTTATTTTAGTCTACAAATACGTGCCACAGACGCACAAAGTTAGTGTTTGTCGTATAATATCAGAAAAAATACCTATTTATCATAAGATTGACTTATACGAAACGTGATTTATTGTTATGTTTACCATATGGTCGATCGCAAATAGTAAACAGTCGATATTAGGTCTTATTAAGTTGGCCACCCCTGTTCTATACAAATTTTGCTACCACTTTTTCATTGTAAGGGTAATTTAAAAAAATCCTTTAGTAGCGAATGACTAAGTCATATACTTACAAAACACAACTTCTGCGTTTCAGGTTCCCACGATCAGCGATTTAGGCTGTGCGTTGATCCGTCACTTAATCATCTCTATCTTTACTATACTTATACTAATATTATAAAGAGAAAATATTTGTATGTATGTTACGAATAAACTTAAAAACTACTGGACGGATCTAATAATTTTTTCATAATTAGAATGCGTTATTTATCCACTTGTAACATAGGCTATATTTAATTATTAAGTTCCTACTGGAACGGGAGTTACGTCAGTGAAACTACACGCGGGCATATCTACATCAATTGTTTTATTAATAATGTAATAAAGATAGATAGCAAAAAAGTACATTCTAGTATGGTAGACTAGCTTAGTACCTTTCAGCGAAGCCGTCTCTTTACCATGGGTACCGTCCATAATATTTTTTTCGAAGTTTAAGTTACGAAGTTTAACTTAAACATTTAGGTACACTGACGAACTTTACTTTACTTTACTAATAAATCCTTAAAAATATGATACCTTTGTGTTCTTGAAGCATTGTTAAGCCATTGTTGGCTCGAGGCTAAATATCCGCAAGGCCACGGGTTCAACACCCGCGCTGAGAAATAGCCTTGTAAAAATAAGATTCCTGATAGAATATCGTCCTACGAATTCAGTTACCACAAAGTTCTGATTCTTTGAAAAATCCCTCAAATTCCAATTTCGCTAAGCCGTATGCCTGAAAACGGGCAACACCGTTTCCTTCATGCTAATAGGTCGAGCTCTACGCTCATATTGACCTCCACGGGGTGGGCCTTTCATTAGTAGAAGTAAAGCAAAGGTACATATGCACAGCGAGAAACATAAATGAACGAATAAGATATTTAACCTCAGGAAGAGACAATAACACTCGGCGAAACCAATTGCTAAGTACCGAGAAAGTATGTTTGTTAAAACTAAGTTGTTTCGTTCCAGGCGTAGACATGCCATCATCAACGCTGCCCCCTCCCCCTCCGCCCCGGCTACCCGAAGTGCCCCCGACGGTGATTGGTGCGAGCACTCCGCCCAGACCTGCTATATTGAACAGGTGAGAAAACATTTTTTATTACACAACCTATAAAATACAATAATTTAGTTTGTACGGATGTACCTACCTACTCCACTTCGCGGGTGTAGTGTGTGTGTTATATATTATATACAAACTATAATTGTAAACTTTATGCATTAATTTGGTTATAAATAATCATTTAATGATTATAATAATATTGTGTTCAATAAATTTTAACTTATATTTGGTAACGTTTTCTAATCTCCAATTAAACGAATAGCAATAAACACTAATACTTCATTATAATACGGAATTATAAAGTTAACCCATTATAAGATGAATACTAAATTATTGGACGTAATATTGTCATGAACATATCCGATATACTATCCGGTATATTTATTATTCAAGAACAACTTACATGTAGTTCCGTAGTTTATAAAAAAAAAATGCATACCTAGTATATTAATAGGTTATGCAGTATCGTTTCCGGCTTAGACCACCTCATATCTGCCTGTGGGTGTCGTACGCGACTAAGAGACGTACACAGGATGGATGGGCAGCAGCATCTATCAGCTTAAGGATACTGCCATCTTACTACGATTACCAATCCGCCTGCCATGCTTGATAATACGGCAATATCCCTCAAAGACCCATTTTTTTTTGTTGTCTGGGGAAATGCTTTTACGCTTTCCGCGATGGGATATGTGGGACTCGCCCTCTCAATAGCGTGGTATGCTAAACTCATACCACGAGGAGAGGACTCCACACCACTAAAACCCCTCGGACACTCCATCGATCCGCCCATGTTTAGCAGTGGACGTAAGTTTTAAATTTTTTGCATTACTAATGGTATTTTGATACAGTCTTACAAAAAGTCTGTACAATTGATATTTTTTTTTAGAAAAACCGATTTGTGGCCTACTGGTCAAAAACAATTTTCTCTTGTATGACCACACCACACCAGTGTATCCGTGATTAAATATGTCTTAGGTGATCCGAGTGCTGGTGCCTGGAGTCTAATCATATTTAAAGATATATTTTTTTTAAATTGCTATCAGAGTTTTGAAGTCTATTCTTGTTAACCCCTCGTGCTAAGCTAAAATGTTTGTGTTACAAGTGGGTTCACGTCGGTAGTGCAATGAGTGGGGTTCAAACCGGCGCGGGCGCGGCGATCACAAGTCCGACGCCCTAGCCATTGGGCTACGGCCGCCTATGATTATATGACTATTATACTATACTATGACTATTATATACTATATACTATTATGACTTCGATAAAAAATTCTTAATTACTGTAGGGTTATTGTAACGCATTTCCTATGTTATTGTTTCTGGATTATTGAGGGATACATTAAAATATTCTTTTAAACGCTGAGTAAGGAAAACATTTTTATCAAATTTATAGTAATATCGATACCACGCGATTAGCTTCCTGGTTATTACTTTTCTTAGCAGCATTTCCATTCAACGAGGCAATGCTGCCAGCATTCAAGGAACCTTGCCAAGTAGTAAAGATTTAGAATATTAGTATTTTATAAGTTAGCTTTATTTTAAATTAGCTAGGTTAGGTAGGGTGGGTAGGGTTAGTCTAGGTTTAAGTACTTTGCCCGTCCGGGTCCTCTCCTCGTGGTATGACTTAGCATACCACGCTATGGAGAGGGCAAGTCCCACATATCCCACCGCCAGCGCGCGAATACGCTGCAGCGGCGATTGGGAATGCGTAAATGCAATTCAAAAGGACCAAAAAAAAAAAAGATTTTTTTGCAATGGAGATAAGTGAAAACATGAGTCTTTCTTACTCCTCCTAATCTCTTTCTAATTAAATTCGTTGCGGGTACCAAGGAATTTAACTTTTTCCCGCGACTTGGTGATTCTCGGTGCTCATTGCCATTACCAGTATGTGCCAATGTTGATCCTGGCTGTGAGTGTGATGATTTTCCTGAACGTAGAATTGTTCCAAAAAGATTCAATTCGTAACAGGATAGATTTGTGTTAAAACTTACTTAATTTTATTTACTACGTAACTAAACTGCCGTCTGATACACATAACAAAGCAAGATAAGCTATTCTGCCAAGTTTCGTAATAATGTCTCGGTGTTTGCGTGCGCGCATAAATAATATAATCGATATTTCGTTGTCCACAACACGGTTTCCGATAGACTAGTTCAATAATACTTGATTGCAGCATAAATTGGCTGGTAACACTTGGTAACATGCATTGTTTTGAAATGTACATATGTGTGTTAATCGATCTATGAAGATCGACGAAAAACAGCGGGTTACATTATTAAAAAAATACTAGTGGTCGACTAGTGATCAAAATTCCGCCGTAATTCCAAATATAATAAAATTATCCAAATATAATACAGCCTAATTAGAATATAAGTGGTAGTAACATCGGCCAACAAACTGCTCTGTAGTTTTTCAGAAGTATGGGAAATAGTATGTTAAAGTTTTATGAATATACTCATTCATCTTTTCATTTTATTACGGCATTAAAAAAAAATTAGCATTATGCACTCCTTCTCATTTAAGAAAATAGTTATAAATTTCTCCGTCCACGCAATTTTCAAAAGGAGTATAAAGTTTCTAATTTTTATGTATTAATATATCGATTTCCTAATAACACATTTTTGAAAGATCATTAGACCACCGGGCAAATGGCTCAAAAACTATTAACTAAGCAACCTGCCCAAGAGAGTGGCTCTTGTAGGGCTTGGACCTCGGTTCAGGACCGTCGCTGCCGAGTTGATTGAGGAATAATGACTTAAGATTTGGGAGGGAATTTTCTGAACTGTCGCTCAACTTTACAGTACGCGGGTATCGGAAGGTTATTTACATTTTTTATTTGATTTTTATTTTATCATTTCATTTGAAAAAAATATTAGCTTTATGCACTCCTTCTCATTTTCGAAAGGAGTTATAAACTTCTCCTCCGTCCACGCAATTTTCATAAAAAGGAGTACAAAGTTTTTAATTTTATTATATCGATTTTCTAATAAAACATTTTTAGGAAGATCATTAAGCTACCGGGCATTATCGCGGGTAGTGCTCCAGCCTCAACAAATGGCTCAAAAACTATTAGCTAAGCAACCTGCCCAAGAGGGTGGCTCTTGTAGGAATTGGACCTCGGTTCAGGACCGTCGTCGCTGCCGAGGGGATTGAGGAATAATGACTTTAGATTTTGGAGGGAATTTTCTATAACTGTCGCTCTACTTTACAGTACGCGGGCATCGGAAGGTTATTTGCAAAGTAAGGGAACAGAATTTTTTTATCATTTTTTTAAGTAATCAGGGTGATAACTAGATTTCCGTAACATTAATGATAAGGACTTTTACTTGAAAAACGTTATAGTTACTTCAGCCATTCGTATTTTAACTTTTCTCAAGGAATAAAAATTACCATATTCATATTTCGAATTCTTTTTTTAAGAGGACCAGAAGCAGCTAACCCAAATCAGTCGATACGCTCATAACTATATGATACTACACCCAATTATAATGTTTAGTTGGAAGGAACTGCGAGTTGGGTACATTACATGTTTTTTGTATGTCAAATCATACAACGATACATAATCGTACATAGTTATTACACATACAGGATATTTAATCAAACAGTTTGCTTGAATATTTTATTTTTTTAATTAAAACTATAAAATAACATGTACTTACTGTATTGTTAATGATAATGTTTATTTATAAGATATAATTGTTTATCAAAGAACATTATTAGTTCTAATTGCTTACATAAATAAAAAATAAAACACAAAGAGTACTTATTAATATTATTAGGAGTATTTATTTATCTTATATTCACTCATGGTTTTTACGATAGTAAATTAAATATATTTAGAAGTAATAGGCATTAAGACTAAAAAAAAATATTGAGTCCGTCAGTTAAATTACCAAAAAATATTGGACACGTATTTTTTTTCGTTCCTCAAACAAAAAAAGACGAACATACAGCGCACTGAAATTGCATGTAACGTCACTTCTCTTAGTCACAATTTTACCCAATAGTGACGTCACAAGCCCACCTCTCCTTAACATAATAGTTTGTTGTTGGTCTGTATCTTTGTGATTTTTTATTGATTTGATAAAAAAAAAGTATCCAATATTTTTTAGTAAACTAACAGTCTGACTACGTATATTTTTTATTCTTCATGCCTATGAGTACAGTATCTATGGAATCCGTTTAGCCAAACTATGTGTTGATATTAGAAATGTGAATGTAATGTAAGTGACACAATAACTCACTTTAAAATAGACAGATGAAGAATAGAAACTTCACAGTCCATAACTCATACACGTAACAGCAAGTTATGTACATGGCATCTATACTTGGGTAGGAACCCATTCCAAATTATACTGTTTTTGACGTTTACGTCTAAATAACAATACAAAAGACAATTAACGGTAAAATCCAATCAACCAACCATTATAGCCAAGGCGGAAGCTATATAAACTGAATTTTCAAAATCTAGGCCAAACCAAGCCAAGCCACCATACATATAGTTATAGTTCAATCACCTTTAAGCCTAGATATATGTTCATATTAGATCAGCTAGATGGTCTCAGTGTAGACATCCAAACAAGACATTTAGCGCAAAATTCAAACATAATTAGACATAAACTTTATTCTTTATATTCCACACAGAAAAACAAGTAACAATATATTTTAGACAAAGAAACAACATGTACAAAGGCGAGCTTAATTCGAGTATGAATTATCTTCCCGCAAACCTTCCAGGGACAGATATATTATAATAAAAAGATGGCTTGTGTAGGTGCAACAAAACTAGTTTACCGATCTGGTTAACATCTATGAGCTAATAAACTTACATACATACACATACATCGGAGTATCATTTAAACTTTTTAATTTAATTTCAAGAAGGAGGAAAACGTAGTAAATTTACATTCAGCATAAGTTTCACTTTCCACACAATACATTTCTATTTAAAAATTTTTGAATACTTAACGTAAATATTTACCGATTGCTAAATTTCAAATTGGAAATTAATAAATTTAGACTACCGGTAGGGTTCGAACCTGCTTAACCGTCCTGTTTTCCCAGGACATGTCCTGGTATTATTAATGTCCTGGGAAATCCTAAAAAGACTTTAAGCAGCGGGTTTAAAAAAAATAAGGTTGTATTATTATAAATTGGCGCGGTAACATTGTTACTTGAATTTAAATTACTTAAGTTATCTACTTTTTTTACATATTAATTGAAATTTTGCTTCACTATTACAGCATCCTGTTTTTAAAACGGTTATCTTGGTTTTTACAACTTCAAGTCCTAGTTTTTTAAAATTGTGGTTGACAACTCTACCATAGACTGGGATACTGTTCAGTGGGCCTATTTATATACCTACCCGCGCCCTACTTGATCACGTGACAAAAGTCAAGGTTTGTTTTTTCGGACGGACATATGAAGTTAGCCACGAGGCTTTTGCTACTTCACCGGGCATAGAGGCGAGCAGAGCTCCAGCCTAGATAAATGGTTTACACACTACAAACTAAGCAACCTGCTCAAGAGGGCGTCCCCTGTGGTAAGTACTTGGACGGGCACGGCTCAGTCTGCTGAACTACCAGTTGGTTAGTTGTTATCTCGTCGTCCGGGGTGTCTAGGACTCCTCGAGACCGAAGGTGTTTACGATGCTTTGTGGGCAAAGGCCTATAGTCGGATGCTGCAACAACCAACGGGTTTGGGTGTTGAGCCGCACAAAAGTCAAGTATCCCGTTTGCGTTAGCGATCACTCTGCTGTTAGTAGCATTATGTCTTGGCCCTCAGTTGTAAATATTAAACGATCACGTCCAAAGCAATAATAGATTATCTACGCAAAACGTTACGCAGGTACATCAATTACAAAGTAAGAAACGATCGGGACAATTTCTGTTAAATTAATAGAGCATTTTTCACATAATTAATTGTCACCACAATGGTAGATTAAATTGTTAGTGCTACGTAACGCGAAGATGACATTTTTCATTTCATAATTATATTCTCCGTAATTCTTTTATTAATCACATGTATACTAGTAATTAAATTCTATTGTTAATAGATGGCATAGCAACGTAAGTAAATATTTGCAGGATCATAGTAGCTTTTTTGCTATTCGATTTTATGCTATAACACGGGCGACTATAATATAAAATGCAACGTCAAAAGTTTAGTTCATATGGCTTTATCGAACAAGTATTATTTTAAATATGGGAAAGTATAATGGAGATTGGCTATTGTATGCAATAGCACATTTCATCTGAAACGTACTTAACTATGTATTTTAATAATCTGCTGTAAATAGCGTTAAATATTCTGAAAATACATTTTCGGTTAGTGAGCAGTATTTTTCAGTAGACAAATGTGTAGCAAGCAAACTTAAAGGTAACTATTTAATGAGTCTGGAGCCTTGCCAACTATTACATGGACGCTTATAAGCATTCGTGTGTCAAAAATTCGGATATGGAGTTATGAATGCATTCTGACGCTTTAGATCATAGGGTTTGCGATGGTGCAGTCCATTTTAATTGAAAAATAATTGCAGAATATTCTAGAGTACAAAAATAGTTATCGCTTATCTCCTATCTGAAGGATTGTATTTTAAATATAAACCATATTATTATTATTATATATATTATTTAAAATACAAACCTTCAGATAGGAGATACGCGATAGCTATTTTTGTACTCTAGAATATTCTGCAATTATTTTTCAGATAGGAAATATTTTAAAGTTTAAAACTTTAACGGCTTATTAGTCAAAACTAGTTCGGGGTGGGTTAACACAATAATGCTTAACAGTGTCGAAATAAGCATGGAGTCCTAAACCCTGCTGCCCATTCCTTGATATACGATTATTATATATGATGTTATAACAATCGGGACCAACGGCTTAATGTGCTTTCCGAGGCACGGAGGGTAGCCCCTCGAACAACCAGACCCGGAAAGAAATCTAAGAATTTACACAAAGATTTCTAGTGGGGATCAAACCCCCGACCTACGAGATTTAAAGCGAGCCAATTACCGCTGCGCTACGGAGGTTGTCATCAAATATTTTGAATAATTATGTCAATTTATTAAGTTCATGTATCTTCAATAGTACAGCAACAATAACATAGGAAATGCGTTACAATTACCCTACAGTAATGAAGTCATACATTTATGAAAATCAGAGATATAAAGATATGTGTTTAACTTAAAATGGTTTTTTATTTCAAAATCCTAAATAATGTTGTATTATTATTATTGGTACGAAACCTTTCATGCGCGAATCTGACTTGACCGGTTTATTTTTGTACATACTAACTAATCTTAATTTGTGAATCAATTTTAGCAAAAGCCTAATGAAACTGAAGGTTAACTAGGTTCTAGAATTGTGAGAATACACCATTCTATTACAATAATAATTAAAAAATCAACTGAGCGTTTTATGTACATTTTTAATTGACGCTATAAATTTACAAACCCCGTTGCCTAGCGGTATAAGTCAATGAGATCACGGGTTCCATTCCCGGGCCGGACAAAAAATCTTGAGATTTGTTTCCTGGTCTGTTTTGATTGAGGACGATAATTGAGTATTAGGTAATGTCTGAATAAAACTGAAAGCAATGGTATCTCAGTGGTAACTCTAGTTGCTCATGTGATCTAGTATTCTAGGTTCGATACCTACTCAGTTACAATTATTTTTGGGAATTACGGAGAATAGGCGCGAAGACTAAAAAAATATATTTAGTCCGACAGTGAGATAAAAAAATCGATATCTTAAAAAAAACAAAATAAAATTTGAGAAAAATACAGAGCAAAAACAAACTATAAACATAACTACAGTTCAGGAGACAGGAGGACTTGTGACGTAACTAGATACTAAAAATAGTACCTAAAAGTGACGTCACACAAAATTTCTACGCGCTGTATCTTCGTAATTTTTTGTTTGAGGAAAGAAAAAAAAACGTGTCCAACAATTTTTGATAATTTAAATGACGGACTCAATATATTTTTTTAAATCTTCATGCCTTTTGTCATGGTGTGCTTTTTTACGTAACACAGCGATTTATTTCCCAAAATCGGTAGGCGTCAATTAAAAAATTATGTTCTTGGAAATTTTAATATAAAATTAAACCTACCTCTAACTCCCGGATGCTCCTTCGAATGTTAATATTAGGAAACCTGGAAATTGCATTTAATTTATTTTTTAAATGACTACTAGTAGAGTTTTTTCACACTACTAGTATTCTTGCCAAACCCTCGTGCTAAGCTAAAATGCTCACTTCAATGTTTATCTTTACGACATCTAGAGGAGACTGGCTAATTAATTATATACAATCACGTTCAGTAAAAAACCCTGTATAATTTATGAACATATGTATTCCAGGTTCGGTGATGACGGCGAGCTGATGATGGGCAGTCCGTCCTCAGCCGGCATGACGCCCCGCCCTATGACGCCCCGACCCATGACGCAGGGCACTACCATGAGACCCACCACTACTACCAGGCCCCCAGTCAGCAGGCCCATGCCTACGAGACCCATGCCTACCAGGTAACTACCACTGTTCAATACCTAGTAACGGGAACAGTCCTACCCAGTAACCAATATCTTTGTTCAATATTATCGTACGTAACTACCACTATTCAGTATTAGCCTCCCAAGTACCACGGTCCAATATAATTGTCCTAACAAGTAACTAACACAATTTAATATGATCCTACGTAACTACCACTGGTCATATTAATATTACCAGGTTAGTACTACTATTCAAAATATCCTGCGTAACTACCACTGTTCAATATAAGCTTACTAAGTAACTACCACTATTCAATATTATCCTACCAGGTAACTATTACCGTTCAAAAATATCGTACGTAACTACCACTGTTCAATATTATCCTAATAGGTAACTACCAGCGTTCAAAATTACCGTATTTAATTACCACTGTTCAATATTATCCTACTAGGAAACTACCAGCGTTCAAAATTATCGTACATAACTACCACTGTTCAATATTAGGCTTCCAAGTCACTATTACTCCTCAATATAATATTATCACAATATTTTCCTACCTGGTAACTGCCCTATTCAATGTTATCCTACCGGGTAGCTATCGCTTTATAATATGTATATTATAACTGCATCGCCACTTTTTTGTAGAACTTTCCCGGTTAGGTCAGATAAAGGACATTTCCTCAAGAATACTAGTAGTTGTGTGGTCAAATTTACATATAAATTTCCCGGTTAGGTAAAAACCTAACAGGGAAATTTGACTACACAACTACTATTTATTCTTGAGGAAATGTCCTTTATCTGACCTAACCGGGAAAGTTGACCACACAACTATTCATTCTATGAATAATGAGTATTTTACATCCCTAAAAGGTATTGGCAATGAGCAATGGCGGGTAATTAAAAATTATTGTTATTTTAAATTTATTTATTTTTAAATAAATAAATAACTTACATAAGTAGGTATATTACATTTAACTGCATATAGGATCATGCATATTGATTATTTGTTATGTTGGAGAAGAAATCATCCTCACCTAGCTCTGCTGGCCTTCCATGCCCTTCGATGTATCGTAGGGTGAGAGTCAAGACTATAAAATATACAGTACAACAAAATGAAATACACTTTAAAAGTATTTTATTGCTTATATACCGATTAAAACCAAATAGAAAAAATAAAGCTATATCCTTGAAAATATTCCATCAATTTACATTCTGTCGGTAATTAAAAATACGCGGCAAAAAATGAAAAATGTCTAACATTCCACCAACGAGAAGTCTGTTGTTTGTTGATAACTACCGAAGTAATTATTTGATTAAAATTGATTATTATCGTCTATTAACATGAATGAGAAGATACTACATAAGAGTCCATTCATCATTCGAATTGTAATAAAACTCAAACACGGTCGTGTTTGAGTTTTGTAACAGACTGGCATTTATTCAAATCTAGTCTAGACCTAAGTAGCATAAAGACGGATGTATCTTCAGAAGCATTTATTCGTAACTTTACGGAAAAGGCACAAACGACCAGTGATAGACAAGTCTCGAGGCGTCGGAGTCCCTTTGCTTAGAGCTCGGTGTCGTTTACAAGGCTCGCCTCATATGTATGGCGCCCGACGACTCGGGAGTCTATTTCAGAGCTCGAGCTGTTTTGAAGTCTCGAGTCCTTTTCGGAGGCTCGAGCTCTTTTGAAAGTTCGAGTTCTTTTGAAGACTAGAGCCCTTTTTGAAGGCACGAGACATTTTGAGCGCTCGATCGTTCTCGAAGCATTTCTCTTTAGCGCACTAGTCTTTTTCTGCCCTCTAGTTTTAATGGATGCTGATGAATGAAAATAAGAAGAGGTAAACCAAAATAGATTAAGCGTTTATGGTGCACTTTATTCTAATTTTGGAGACTCGAATTCTTTTGAAGGCTCGAGCTTTTTTGAAGCTTATTTGAAGGCTCGAAATCCTTTGATGCCTCGAGGCTTGGCTCAAAAAAATCGCGGCTCGGTTAGGCACGGAACTCCGAGCTTACCGAGCTCACTGAGTCTTGCCATTCCGCCTCGAGGCTTCGGAATTAAAACACTCGACGCCTCGAAGCTTGTACATCACTACATGCGACGAATGTTTCTGACGTATGTAGTGGTCTGAGCTCTAGATACCTAAGTATGAAAAATTGTCGGTGATACTGCTATACTGAGTAAGTGACAATAGCTAATAAGGCCGAAGATCAAATGTAACAAATTGATATTAAGGTACCATTTACAACACAAATAATGAAATAATCAATCAACACAAATAAATTACTCGAAACGTATCATTACAATTTTAAAATAGTCATTTCTTTTTACATAAAATGCTTCCCTCAGACAGATTCCAAATATATAATATATATATGAAAATTCATACGAAGAAGAAACTACTTATAAGTACTATACCTATTTCCTATTTAACGATTAGAAGTAGACAGCTAATAATTAATAATCGTTTGTACACAATAGAACATGGTACTAAGTACATGTCACAATGTTCAAGTAGGCGGTTCAACACAGATTGTTACAATTTAATACTACATACGGAACGTCGTCGTTAGCAAGAGTAATGATCTGGATAATGAGTTATGACAACATCATACTTTTCATTTGAGTAGGAGGAACGCAACTGAGAATGCAAACGTATATTACTAGGTTTGAAGATTTACATTTAATGGATGGATGGAATGGATCTCTTAGCTGCCTCATTGGTGTCGCGGTAGTTTTACTGTAATGTTCAAGTTTCAGATTGTACAAAACATGTTGTTATTAAATATGTAGAGCACGTGTCTATAAACGCGTGTATTATAATAAGTATGATAAACAAGGTATTTATTGATAAATGATAGACTCCATCAATGTAGTTGATAGACATTGTATCATCTTAATTAGCATTCATTTATACTAGTGGACATATATGTACTTTAGTAATTAAATATTATGTATATTGGACATATTTTTTATTATAGTTTGTGAGAATAAATGATTCTTAATGTCTTGTAATTTGCAATGAGTGTTTACTTTTTTATGGCGCTAGTTTATACATATAACTAGACACTAATACCTACAATATAATCGTACTTTCTATTGGTGAATGTGTTTCTTATTGGTTAACGTCTCTTCCAATTGTCTTTAAAATTTTATCAAGATGTTAACCGTTAAATAAATTTCTTTTATAGTGTAAGAACCAAAATGATGATATAGAAAACCTTGTGGTGATTTTTATATAAAAAGACCGATAATTGACAACATTTCAAAATTCGTAACAGCCTAAAACAAAAACACCGTATCTTTATTTTCAAATTATAATCCCAAAACTATTATTATTTGCTGGCAATTTTTTTTATTAAATATTAAAACTGAAAAATGCTCGATGAAGTCATCGTTACGGTCGGAATGAAACAGACGTTACCTTTGCCTATTTAAAATGAAACCTATTAAAACATTCTTATGTTGGCTACTCTAATCACAAGCGTTTAATTTTCTTTCTTTTATTATTTAATTTTCAACTCTGATCAATGACGTCATCCAGCGCTTACGTCTATTTAGAATGAACCAAACTAAACTATATTTTTTTGTATGAAAAACTTTGAATTTCGGAAAAAGAAAAAAATGAGTTCCTTAACTTTTGATCTACATAGTTTCATAAAAAAATATAAAAAATACATTTAAAAAAAATTAATGTTGACGATTGTTATGTATTTAGGTACATGTTTTAATGGAAAATCCAGTCGAGTCAATAAGTCCTTAATCTAAATGTCCTTTAACAAATATCAAATCAATTAAACTATTTTTTGTTTATTTTTAGACACATTTCCGCTCACTCACACGCAAAAAGTTGTATGGATTTTCCCGTGACTTAAGTACCTATTGGAAAAAATACTTACCTAATTACCCGTTGATTAACATCTCAGGTTTTAAATAGGACATTTTGTTCACGTTAATGTAATGTTTCAAGACCCTATTCAATGTTTCAAGTCTTAGTAGTTTTAATGCATGCGCTATCCTATCTACTTACATTTAATATTATAAAACCGAAATCCGGATGATCGAATCGCTTGTGTCATAGAAGAATCAATCAATCAATGCCGGTATTATTTTTTTTGAGTATATATGGCAATCTGCCGACTTATTCAGTAAAGCCCGTAATTTTTCCCGCGCCCGCTTACCACGTGTCAACTATCCATATATACTTAGATAAATTTGCGTTACCGATTTTCTGCTAGCGATCACTCCGCTGTAGTGGCAATTGGTCTAGGCCCTCAGGCCGCTTTCTGTAAAGCGTGTGATGAATTTGAATAAAATTTAGCGCACAGTTGGCCTATAATCGCAGCTAGTCTTTAATAATGTATTTATTACTAGATTCCCGCGTGGGCTCACCTGCGCATGCTACATGCTACGAAGCCTACGCTACTCACGGATACCTAATGTTTTATTTGAATAGTGAAAGAATTCAGAAATAAATATACCTACATACAAAAATACAGAAACTTAGATAATCCTTACTAATATATAATATTATAAATGTGAAAGTAACTCTGTCTGTCTGTCTGTCTGTCTTTCTGTCTGTTACGCAATCACGCCTTAACTACTGAAGCGATTTAAATGAAATTTGGTACAGATATAGTCTAAAGCCTGAGAAAGAACATAGGCTATATTTTATTATGAATTTCCCACGGGAACGGGAGTTACGCGGGTGAAACCGCGCGCGGGAAGCTAGTATTAGATATACTTAGATTGACCACTGTCCCGCTAATGTGTAAAGTTATCTATGCTATAATAAACTCATATTTTTGCAGCATTCGTATTTAGATTGTTTTTTTTTTCAGGCCAACAATGATGACATGGGCAGGAGCTGCCTCTAACACACAGCCAACTCGTTTCCCCCTACGTCCTGTGTCAGATCTATCTCCTCCATACTCGACGGCAATCACTTTGATCGACCAAATTGGCTACAAAATTATAAGGACCACGGAACTCGTCACCGATTTACTAAGAAATACAGTCAGAGCTGTCGTTGGCCGGTAAAATTACAAAAAAAATAGTTTTTGGTCGCATTTGATAATTATAATTCGAAACTTTTAAATGGCCATTAATTTGTAAAATTGAAAATTTTAGTGACCAATTTAAACAAAACCAATTAGGTACTAGCAATGATTTATCCCAGTGAAGAACAAATAATGTTTTAAAAATTGGCGGTCAAAGGCTTTCCAATAGAAAAATGTAGGACAATTTGTTGTAAAAATATAATAAAGCCTTTTTACTGTGAGATTATAAGTAATAGCTAAAATATTTAGTAGGCCAATAATAAATATTATTTTATAATAAACATAATATCTAGTTAATAATTACATGGTCGGACTATTGTTTGTCTATGGTAACTATCAATGCCTACGTCTAATTTGTCATTAAAGATAAGTGTTAAATTATATATGTATAAGATTGTAATGTAAGAATCTAGTTATAATAATTAAGTTTATAAATATAATTAAGTTCTGTGATTATATTCATAAATGTAATTTCAGGTGTCTAATGAATAAGTTTTTATATCGTTAGTCAAGAGATGACTTAATAAATGCTTTTTATTTATACTTCTAAGTGTCATTTAATTTCCCAATAAATATAGTGAATACATATGAAATGAAACTATTACTGACTAGCTTGGACGTTATTGACGTACCCCCTGGGTTTTCCAAAATAAGCGTTTCCTAGACAGTATTGAAAAGCGATACGATTTTCAGAATTTTGATATTTTCTATATTTTGAATATAGTCGAAGACTTGCAATTTATTAGTTAACGCCATCTAGTGTCGAGTAAAAGTACTTAGCAGTCTTTTGGAAAAATGTCATAATTTATTATTTGACGGTAACATTTTTCAGAGTGTAAACTAGTGACATCTTGTAATGAGTAGTATTACTAACACAAAATTAAATGCTTTTTACAACAATAGATGGCGTTGTCACCAACTTTATTGTTGAAAATTGTATGCTGATAATTCAAAACTTTATATAGCGATTAATTCTAACAAAATTAGTATTCCACAATTTTTTTTTAATTTATTTAACTAACTTAAAAAGTGTAAATTATATAAATATAATTATATTCCTTTAACATTTTTTTATTTAAAACTTTTCACGGTCCAAATTGAAAAGTGATTAGGCACCTATTGCAAATAAAGATAACATCGTTACGTAGTTAGTCTCCAGAAGTAATGGTAGCCAACTCTATACAGGCCCCATAACAATTCTTGTTGAAGGCCCTCTACCGTTCACTTTTAGGGCCCTTGTAACCCGGAATCCCGTTAATTACGGCTGATACGCCAGTAGCCATACTCCCGACCAGGATTTTATACAGTCAGTTGTTAAGAAGCACAAGACACTTATTAAGTAATCCCCAAATTTTACGGTTTTCTCATAAATAAGAATGTAATGCTGACAAATCTGCAGATGCCAGTTTCATCGAAGCAATGTACTGCAATGTATTTATTTGCTATTGTATTTTAACAGGCGCTTTGTTCCTCCCCGTGCCATCTACCAGTCCGACCTATTGCGGTAATTTAGCGATTATGATAAGGCCTCGTATAATAAGTAAGCATTTAACTACCAAATTACTATTTAAGCGTATACAGATTCTGACGAGAAACCGTGGGAATTAGTAAAATAATTATTAATAACCAGGCATAATAGTCAAAAAACGCATCGCGTGTTTGCAAACTATGAATTAATTCATCAGTGATCAGTAATGCTAATCAGCTTTTTCTTGATAGCATTTACCAAAATGCAATCAAGTTTCTTAGTATTAGGTATTAGTAATACTGCAGTTGTTAATAACTTTATAGCACAGTGTGACCTAAACCCGCATTTTACGCACGCTTTTCCTTGACCTAAGTTGCCTGTACTGTACGGTGCGTAAATTAATCGACTAACTTCACACATGCATGAAAAATGAAAGCAAACACTTTTAAATGTAATTTGAAGTTTGAAAATTCACTGCGAATAAATGACAGAGAAAAAGTATGAAGAAATTAATAATAAAATGATGACATTAAAAATTGCAATGATTTGAATGTTACTTTTAAATTAATAAATTCATCCAGCAGGGGGGCTGCGCTCCCCCCGAACCCCCACTGATCCCCCCAGCACCCTCGCTACGCTCGGGCGCTAACTTCGAGCCGTGCAATAATAGGCTACTTAGGTCACACGTATCGTAATGTACTATTAAATTTAAAGAGACTCAACAAGTTTGATTTCATGCACATCATCATCAGCACATATAACGTTATATCTGCTGAACATTGGCTTGCTCCCGAGGCAGGGTTTTGCCATAGTCACCATGCTTAGCAGGCGGGTTGGTTAGCCGCAGTATTATCTTGTAACACACTAGGAAACCCGTTCCCTGGTATGCGCTTAATTGTTATACTTCGATGATGTTAAAACAATCGGGATCAACGGCTTAACATGCTTATCGAGGCACGGAGGGTAGTCCATCAACCAACCAGATCCGGAAAGAACTTGAATTAAATTATTTTTTGTCCGCCGTTAGGATCGAATCCATGACCTCCGATACTTAAAGCGATACTTATACCACTAGGCCACAGATGTTGTGATTATATTCTTAATTATCTTAAAATTAGGAATTTAATCCATTTTTCAATCGGCTCTATAGCTCTACTAGGTACCTACTTAGGTACTAACGATCTACTTAATATACCATTTATGATCTTTACCAATGTATGCTTATTTAATATAATTGTAGATTCAACTTCTAGCGATATTATAAAATTGACCAAATACCTAGGTAAGTATTTGGTCAATTTTATAATATCGCTGACGTAGGTACGTCAGACAAGTAGACCCAAGTACTTTCGCCAAATAATCACTAAGTGAAAGTGGTCAGACTGCTCTGGATTCAATTCTTATCTATGTATTATACTTGCGTAACCGTGAGTCCACTTGAATTAAGGCATAAAAAGTCAATTGTTATAAAATTCAATCATACAAAATGTTTATGTTGGCACAAAACCTGTGTGAATTATAGGTATGTTTTGTCTTCCATTAATTATAATCAACATCCTATTCTGCAATTTACATTCCGTACATTTCGAGTTTCAGCAACGCAACTAATAAAATTACAAATAATTAATTACATAAACATTCCTATAAAACAGAAATTGTGGTCACTATAATCAAAATTCCATAGCTTTATGTTCTAACTAAAATTTATTACAGTCACTAGCCAATACAACGACAAATCACACACACCCAACTCAACTAAGTATCTGTGGTTCACGCAAATGTTTGACCTATCCGGAGTTCCAACCGACAATACCGGGTATACAGGCGGAACTACCGTAACCTCAAAGCCACCACTGCGGTCATGATATAAAGTAAAGGTAGGATGTACATACGTGATGTTTCAGTCGTTGCTAATACTCAGCAAGATGATTTATTTTTATTAATTTAAGCGATTTACCAATATACTTAGTCTAGCCATAAATACCTACTGCTACAATTAAAAATAAACAAAATATTACAGTTGAATTTGAATTCTGTCGCTTTGTAGGTATGATTGTTCATTACCTTCCTGGTCAATTTTTTTTTTTTTTCGGTTTGTCTTACTTCGTTTGCCACGGGGCTTTTGCTACTTCACCGGGCATAAAGGCGAGCAGAGCTCCAGCCTTAATAAATGGTTTAAAAACTACAAAATAAGCAACCTGCGCAAGAGGGCGCCCCCTGTGGGGCTTGGACCTCGGCGCAGGGCGGTCGCTGGCGATGAGATTGAGGGATTATAACTTTTAGTATTTTAGGGGAGTTTTGTGCAACTGTCGCTCTACTTTACAGTTCGCGGGCCTCTCGGACTTCGGGTCTACGAGGGCATCTCAAATAATTTGTGCTATTAAAATGGAGTGGGGTATCAAAGAGAATTAGAGAACCGAATCGCTGTGATTACATTACATACGCTTGGTATAGTCAAATGTTTGTGTACCAAGCTATTGATAGTTACAATTAAACCTCCTTTGTTTGTGATAGAAAAAGAAAGTGCTATCCACGAAGTTTTCGTATAAAGGTGATCAAAGCTCTAAGGGAAAGAATTGGAAGAAATCCTGTCCGAAAGCAAGTTTTTATCTCGGGAGATGAAAATAGCTCTTTGTAAGAATGTTTATGGCAAGACTAAGTATATACATTTTAAAAATTAGAGATTAAAATGGCTTCGAACCTACTTTAGCTCCCGATAGTACAACCTAGATTCTTTTGTATTGCAATGCATAAGGGCTCATTTCATCATGCATATTTTTCACTGTCGTCTCCATAAGCGAAACTATTTTTGGTAAAAAACATGTCATTTTTTTTTTGTGACGGTCGTGTCGTGTCACACAATTTTGCTCTTCATGTCGATAGACTTTGGTCTCTTAGTGTATCCGTCACTTAATAAGGGGAATAACACTGGGGAAACCCATGCACGAAATGATTCACCCAACTAAAAGGTAGATACCTACTTCCTTGAAACTTATAATGAATTTTGTTGAAGTGCGACGTAAAATACGGGTAGATAATTAACAGAAATTCAGAAGGATTTGTTTCACATCATTTAGTAATGAGTAATGATTCATGGAGGATTCGTAATTTTATTTGTGGAATGGCGCAGCACTATTTTTACTTTCAAACTCACGTAAATATCATGATTTCTTAGATCTGGGATAAGAGTCTAGAACACCTAAATCTCTTCTGAATTATTTTGCTTGGTAAGGAAGACATTTTTTAAACAGTTTGAATGACTGAATCCTTCATCTTTATAGTATTATACTTATTATATAATTCAAAGATAGGATATACAGTTCACAGTAAAACTTAATAATTTTTAAATAATCAAATAAATGTGCTATCACTGTCAGGATCACGTTGGAATTTTATAATTTAGAGTTGTTTTTCAAGTTATTCAGATATAGCGACTTAATACTACATTTTTATTACAAAAATTATAAAGCTCTAAAGTATTCATTATAACATTTACTGATGAAACTGGTAAAACCTGTTTTGTCTGCTAATTATAAACTATTAGGCACAAAATTGATCTTGAACAAGTACAAGTATAATGATAAAATAAAAGCTAGTTATTATATCATAGTTCCACAATAATTCAATTTCTTGCATGATAACTTGTTGACCTCCATAATCAACTTGGTAATTATGTCACAGCAGTTATGAAAAAAACAATTGGAATGATTCAACATTTAATATCTTTTATTTATCACATTCATTTACTTTACTGATACAAGTATGTATGGTATACAACACAAATATACTGAGATTGCTCCCTTATTGTCTAAGTTTTACATCATATACATATTGCTATATAGTTAGACACATTCAATGCATACATTTATTTATATGACAATATCTCTAGTAAATATGCAAAAATTCTAGAACAAAAACAAAATATAAATTTAACTAATTTAGATAATGCAACAAAAAATGCATTTAATATTTTTGTTTCAAGTACCAGTTTACAACTTTTCTTAAATTATATTTTTTTATATAAGTACTAATAACATGGTTTTTGAGACAATATTATGCTATTGGCAAGATTGTCTTACAGCTAAGAATATAAACTCTATTGTACAATGAGTTCAGTGACATTGTCTTTAGTAACGAGAGCCACAAGGCTACCACTTGCAGGTCGCTCCTCTCCCTTGATCCACTTGTCGAACAACTGAGCCACAAAGGTCAGCGGTGTCCATGAACCAAAGTCAGCTTTCGGCATCCATTTTCTGTTCATTTCAGTGTCAAGAGTTACCGGAAGAATGGCAACTGCTAGGGAATTCTCAGGAAGACCGGAATCCTTGGCACCAAGGGATTTTGTAAGCTGGTGGACTGCGGCCTTGGCCATGCCATAGCCAATCATACCAGATGTGCCCTCTAGAGCTGCTTTAGCACCAGTAAGAGCGAGCAGGCCACCAGGAGATAGATATTTGGATGCCACAGTAGCTGCAATTGAGGAGCTCCACACAGACTGACGCCACATGAGGTCGGCCTGTTTGCTAAGGTCCTTGGCGGCGTTACCTCCCGCCCAACCGCCGGCAACGCAGATCACAGCGCTCACTTTGTCACCTTTCAGAGCTCCGGCGAGCTCATTAACGACGTGTTCCTCCTGCTGCACCCACGAGGCATCTTTAGGCACTGTGATGTTGAAATCTGCACTTTCGTTGGGATTTAAATCGATGTTCGCGACCCAAAAGTTGGCCGACTTGAAATGGTTAACGCACGCAGCTCCCAAAGCACCGCGCCCTCCGTACACGATAATCTTTCCAGCCATTATAACGTGTTGTCGTTGTCACAGTGCGGAACAAACTAACTGGCGCGGCTCTGGTAAAAGTATCGCTAGCTATAACTTGTTGCGGTGCGCGCAACGCTAACCTCGACTCTCACTTTTTGTCGACGGTCGGGTCGTTAGGATAACCAAGAAAATTTAGAATAAGTACGATCTGTCAGGATATTTTTAGTAGTAAAATTAAGTTTTCTTTAAGTTATTTAAATATACCTACTGTTTAACTTAGAAACTTGTACTTGTTTGAATTTGCGATTTTATTTATTCCTTGACATATGCTTTTGACATAATACGATGACATTGACAGTAAACTGAATTCAACTCGATTTGTAAGTTGATAATCGACTAAACGTACAGTGCTTCCACTAATATAGTACTTTAGTAGTTACTTTAGTGTTGCTAATGTGTCCAAGGCCACACGTTAAACTTGATTCGAGCAAAATAATTTTGATAGTAGTTTAATTGAAAATAATTATGTTCTTATTATAATAAATCCGGTTCCGTATAATGCCAAAGTCAAATATTTATATTTTTGAAATCGTCACGTCTCCACTACATGCGATTAAACTACTAGTAGCACTATCAAGTGGGGTTTTAGTGAACTGTTTTCCGAAAGTTAACGTATTATTTTGAGTTTACCACTTTAATTTCAATCGATAGTTTCCGTGTTTTCATTTTTTACGGAACCCTACCGTGAGTAAAGTATGGATGAGGCGTGGGGTGTAATATATAATGTACCTGGGGAAAATGGAACAAGATGACACTTGCGTAGACCTCTATTAATGCAGAAAGATGATTTTTTATTACAATAACTTGCATAGAACGTGTAGGTAATTTCCCATTGATCTTATCAACCTTGTCCTCGTAATTATAAACAGATATTATATAGTATTATATCATACAATACTATAAAATAACAATGTAAACCTCGATAAAGTGCACATACAGATAAAAATATTTCCAGAATCAAAGAATATTTCCAATAACCTTAAAAAATGATATCTATAGTTTTCTCCAAAATACGATAATAAACTGAAAATACTCTAAAAATAGGCGCAAATAATTAATTAAGTTTGTTAGGTAATCATTTGATTTATGAAAGATTTGATTTATTGAGTACATTTGGTTTTCTTGGTTTTAACAAAAAAAAACGGTCGATAAAAAAAAACAAACATTTTAAGATTAAAAATTAAAAAATCCCTTCAATAAGATTCAGTGTAAATATTTTATATCTATAGGTAGGTACTCTTGTCAATATGTGCCTTTTTTATAAATGTAAATATTTTTTACATGAATTAAATTGACATTACCATTTACATTTAATAGATATATTATTATTTATATTAATATTATTACTCGAAAATTATAGAGGCCATATTCGTAAAGTTTCTTATTGTTTGTAAATAAAAAACCAAATATTCGCGAAAGTTTATTCATAAATTACATACTAGTTACAAAAGGCTGTATCTAATATTACAAAGTATCTAGACACGATATCTAGAACTTAATTAAATTGCTTTTCATGTCATTGTCATTTTATTAATACCACATTTTTTTAGATTCATAAGTTTGAATGAGATTTCATATTCACAATATACAATACATGATAATAAATAAACAATTATTACAATATGATATGGATAAATATTTCAAATAGCCCTTTCTAACACTTTCCTCAGTACGAAAGGTGATTTAAAAATATATGGTTTCTCTTTAGCAATAGATACTTTCAGGTATATAGATAAAAAATTCTATGAAATAATAAATAGTTTAATAACATTTCTGTGAAATATACCTATTTATTATTTTGCAGAAGTTTTTTCACTATACATTACACTATCAACTATTAATGGTACGTATGGTATGGCATATATTTTGAAAGTACCATAATATATTAAACAGCAATACTTGAACGAGTCCTTATACTAAGGTAGGTACCTAAACACAAAAGTAAAGTTTACTAAATTTACTCGTTACAGTAAAAAAAACAGAGCAAAGGAAAATGTAACAAGAAACATCACTGGATCGTTCATTTATAAAGTGAAAAAAATATATTGGTATGTCATCTGAATATTTTTATTTAGGTACTTGTATTATTACAAAAGAAACGCGGAAAGCTTGGTGCATCATTTTACTTAATGTATTCTCTGCTACTAATTTAGAACTATATCGTTTAAGACATTGACTTAAAAAAAGTTGGACGTAGTCTGGCAAACTACAGCTGCATTCGTGTGCCTGAGCGATACACGAAAACTCAAATCAAATCATTTATTTTTGCAGAAAACACTGTTACAATGGTGTTATGAAATGTAGTTACATGTTTCAAGGGATTCTACCGTAAGGCATGCAAAATGAGACGTGATATACTTAAAATTATATATTTACATTAAAACTTTCAGAACACATTAGACAGGTCTATACCTGTCTAATGTGTTCTGAAAGTTTTACCGACCTAAACTTTAAACAAAAGTATATTTGACTGCACCGATGATTCAGACTCTCAGACTCTCTTTCATAACCACTGAGACCACTGGTATATTGGGTTCGATTCCCACCCGGGACAATTATTTGTGTGTACCACGAATATGAGTCTGGGTGTACTTTGTGTCCGTGAATTGTGTGTTTGTAAAGTCCACCGCGAGACAGAGATTAATTTCCCTAGTGCGGGAGTTATATTTTTAAAAAAGAAAAAGAAAGATACACCCTTTTTTTCTTGTCCGGGTAATACCTACCTTTGTATTGTTTTATTGCGAATATGTGTTAACTATGTTGTAAATGTTTGAGCGATGTGTAAATGTGTGCATATTGACATGCTTTCTTTAGTCTGGAGTTACAATATGACTATCAATTCGATCAAACGTCTCCACATGTTATTGTAATTATATAAGCTACATTAAAGTAATTTAGAAAAATTACATATTAAACCCTTAGTATCATGTCATATCGTTACGTAATAACTCTCTTAGCCGTCTTGAGTGACAAAATGTTTTTGTCAACCAGAGTACGACCGACTGTTTTCAAGCTTACAATAACAAAAACAACAATTATTATAACTAGTTCGATATTGTGGTAAACTAATTAAACCGATAACAAACTTGCAGCGCTATCTATTTGCATAGAATAAAATATGCTTATCAAAATGTTATCAGTAATGCTGAAAACTTTAAACATTAAACTTATGTTATTAAATATTTCCGATTTGCGATGGTCAGGCTGGTGATTAATGTTGCAAATTGTGCACAATATTACTCCAACTACAGCAGACAACACCTAGGAATAAAAGAAAAGCAAAAAAATAAATAAAAATAAAAACTTAAGCGACAGTACATTAACAAAATAAGCAACACAAAAGAAAAACAAATACAATTAAAAAGATATCAAAATTAACTATCTACATAAAAAAAAATCAAGGGTGACTGATCAAGTTATGACTATATAAGTATTATCTATATTTTACTTTTCTGTATTACCCAAGTACACAGATACATGCCACTACGCTGTACTTAAATGAACAATTGTAGGTCCAATCATAAGGTCGTCTAGTGAGGTGACAGACTTAATTATGAAGCTAAAATTTTACTAATAAGCCTTCAGTATGGCGTGCAAACAAGAAGACGACGTAAATAAAAATTTTTTTTTTAAGTTTTACTTATTAATGGAAATCAAGACCCCTGTACAATCACAATGTCAGTTGCTTAATGCAGCAGTATAATACTTACTTAATTTATGTTATGCTTATTCTAAATTTGATTTCACTTTATAAGACTCCATTTCTTATGTATCTACCTATCTGTAATAATCTGTATCTTTGTTACTATAACTATTACCTACTTTAATATTATTGATGGTATTTATCTACGACTTTTACCCTGGCAATATATAAATTACCGAGTTTAATTTTTTATTTTGAAAAAAGTATCATATAAACTCGAAGTCTTATTTCCCAAAAAGTCGTTCAAAGAAAGTGCGGGATCAAGTCCAAACGTCATTTTTATGACGTCACAAAACACTACCCCGGTCATCAAACCAACTGATGTGTGATATAGCCAGTCAGCTATCTTCTTATGCTTGGCATTTCCTTCACGGTCGAAAGATGAAATAATGAGTGCCAAGAGTCCCGCACTTGCCTGAAGAAAGCAAAAAATTGTGTTAAATTAAATTGAAACATAGAGAGGAAATAAGACTTCTATTCTATACCTATGTTAAATTAGTTTCGATATTTTAAGCAATTAAACAATTTAAAAAACATAGTTAATATAATATTAGTACAATCAGTAGGTCACCAAAAAATACAGAAAAAAAAGTCACAGAAAAAAAGAAGGTAGTACTAGTTCCTAGTTTACTAAATTGCATTATGATTCCTCTGTACCTTTATACCATATTTATCTATTTTTATGTTATACGGATGCCACTATTACAATATTTTTTACATTTTCTACAGTACCTTCTATATTCAAATTAATTTATAAAATGCTTAATCATTTCAAATAAATATAATAATTATTTCAATGAGATTTATTTTAGTACCAGAACCCGGTTATAATTATCCATGGCTCTATCTGATATTAGGTTTCTGTATTTTTTTTTATTCAGTACATTTTCCATAACAAACAGTGTACCACGCATTTTTTTTTATAAGTTCTGTCTTTACCTTTCAACATGTGAACTAATTAATATGTGAAGTTTATGTTATAAATTATAATGTTTTATGTTATAAATTCTCAATAATTCACTTTATTCTACAAAATAAAAATACTTTAATAAAAATTATACAGATTGTATTTTTGGCATCTTTGTACACCAAGTACCCAAGTAAAGTATTATAAGGTAGGTAAACGTTCGTTTCCCTTATTTACGATAACATTAAGTAGTATTAGCTTCAGGGCTACCAACATTGAATAATTTTATTCGTTTATATGAGTACAAGGTAATTCAATTACATGCGGGCTAATTAATTTTAGTGTTTTTGATTATATCAAAGTCTTAACACGATACTAATTTGTTTTTATGTTATTCTCTTAATAATGAGTTGAGTGAAACTTACTGGATTTTACGTGCCGGTAATATTAGATTTTCTCAAATATGGATTATGAATATAATTAAGTCTTTCTAATACTAAAGGGTTATTAGAATATTCTATGCCAAATGCGGAAATGACTATATTAATAACGGATATGACGAATATGAATATAACTATTATATCATTCAATATAACGGCCGAAGGCTGGTCCTGATGATCATTTAAGTCCAAACCACCGATTACCACGAATAACAATCCAACAAGAAGCTAAAACAAAAAGTTTAGTTAGATAGTAGTATATTGTATCGTTATAAAATTTATAGTTATTTAGTCGATTTTATTTAGTTCAATTTAAGCTCTTCACTACGGTGTCCTGAGATGTTGTCTATGAAGAACTTAGCTCCTTACGCGGGAAAATTACAAAATACTTGATAAGCTTGACAAGAATTAAGTTAATAAAATTATGCTTAATAGAGGTCTAAAGTTTAAAGTGCCAGTAATAAATTTACATCTTAATTATAATTTAATCCTATGAACTTAATTTACTAAAAAAAAATACATATATTTGGTGCACGCAACATTATAAGTAGGTAGGTATTTCGTACATATTAAAACAAAAATTACGAGCGACCGTTAGCTCTTTGCCTCTGTAAAAAACACTAAATTGAAAATCACAATGATTGAATAAAGTATTGGTAAAATCTATTCAGCAATAATATAAAATATTCGTTTTGACTTCAAAATGCTCTTATATATTTTTCTGGGAAGTATAGAAAATATGAAGATAAATAGCTATCTACATTAAAAAAAAAAATCACGGAATACAATTTAGTGTGAATTTAGGTATCTATTCTTGTAGGCATTACGAATTTACTGGTAGTAAATTGCATTTCTGACAGGTGTTTAAACAGTAAGTAACAGTTTTTTTAATTAAATTTAGTACTATCACGTGTGTCCAACATCATGTAGGTACTTACATGATGTTGGTATGTGTGTAATTTTAATTTGTGTGGTTATTAATCATTCGATAATTGAAATTGATGTTGCCGTAATAAATTTAAACGAAGTACATACGAAGTTATTTTTTTTGTAGCTTAATTAATACCTACTATACTTTCAATAAATAGTATGGGTTGCAATGGCCGACTACGAATTATTAGTATTAAGGCGCGGACCCACCGCGGTGCACGAAGAGGCTACGCACGTGTATTAAGCTTCGCTTTGTAAGAAAATGTATGGGTTTGTATCCACTGCAACACACGGAGAGGCTACGCATGAATTGACGTCATTGATACATGCGTGGCTTGCTCGAATAGGCGGTTACATAGCTCAACGCTGTCGACGTGGGTCTACGTTTCCACTGGAGTACAAGAATATGACCCACGACTATGTACAGTTCACTTATCGAAGTGAAGCCCGTGTCCGTGGGTTGCAGTGGCACGTGCGTGGCCTCTCCGTGCGCCGTGCCACGCTATACATAGCCGTGTAGGTCTTCGTGTACTCCAGTGGAAACGTAGAACCACGTTGTCAAACAAAATAATATACACAGGAAAAACGCGCCGCGTGCCCCTGCACAGCATGCGCCGCGGTGGGCCCGCGCCTTTATATTTAAACCTATGTAGGTACCTACTACAAGTTATACAGCCTGTAGGTAGACAAGCATCATAAAAAAGTAAGTTGATAGGTAGGTACCTACCTATTTCCTAAAGTTTTACTACCTACCTAATCGTAATCTAGTTCAAGATATGAGGCTAGTGATGAGTCGAAGGCTGAAACTAAAACGTTCAGTACTGTAACAACAAAAGCGGTTCCAGTCGTCATATAGTTGATGTTCAGCGCTGACGCAGCGTGCCGGGGCCGGTGGAACCAGCAATCACGGAGCAGGTTCAGCGAGAGGAGCACGAATCCCATCGCCACCTAGAGACAGTCAGAGTCCATTGCTGGACGGAAACCTCCACCTGTTCTATATCCTACAGTTTTATTCAATTTAATATCTAATTAAGTATAATCGTCTTAATTGTTGATAGCGAGGTAGTTACAATGGATGGTCATTATTAGGTATAAATACTGTATCCACGTTTCATTCTTGTCCAATCGAAAATCCTCAATTTAGTTGCACATATATCCGTCCTAGAGTGGATTAGGACAATATTGTTACGGGTGAGTGCGAAGTTATGTTTGATGTAATAGCATTCCGGTCGTGCCGGATAGCTGTCCTATCGGATTATGAGACGAATACGGAATATTTAGGCATAGAAAGGACTTAAGAGTGCATACACATTTTATGTGCTATATTTTTCTTGAGATGAGTCTACCGACTTATGCCTATATTTTAATAATAATAGGACTACTAACTACAAGCCCATCACAAAACGAACCACCAATTTAAAAAAAAAGTTTTTACTTTTAGTTTCAGAGAAAATAAAAAGTCAAGACGGAGTGCTGCGAGTAACGCACTGCTTCTGCTTTCGTTTCAACTTATTATAGTATTTATACTTTATTTAAAGCCATTTTGACCAGTAAGTCGCCACTCCAATGGCCGAGTAATGCACTGACGCTAGCAGATTCTGCCTTGGCGTGTACCGACATACGCACACTGGCATATACCAAACGCAGCGTCAGGTGCTTGTTGTCTTAACAAACTTCATTATTTGTTAACAAAAATGCCGAATAGTATTGTGAAAGGGTAAAACAATCAAAGTTCAACGTTATTTTTATAACATTGGGGCACTGTGAAAAATTATAGCAACAATTTTACTCGCACTGCACAAAACAACCGGCGTCAGTGCACTGTTCACACAGGCTCCGTCTTTACTTTTTATTCGGTCTGAGCTGTTAGTTTGGTAATTTCTTACCTGTAACACAATGGATATCGATATTAGCACAACCAGAAGGGTGTAGAATTCGTGCTTCTGCCCCACTTGGAGCACGTATTTCAGCTGGGAGGCGTTGGACGTCAGCAAGGCGATATCCAGCATGCCCTGCGCCACGGTCTTCTTGGTCGCATAGCGGTTAGCGTCCAACCCCTTAATCTGGAACCACAGCAATAAAAATTTACATAATTTTCACAAATGAACGAGACTTAACGTAAATGCCTATAATATTTGACGAGTTCTTTCATGTCTCATTATTATCAATAACCAATCGAATCAATTACTCTTCCTTCTACTTCAACAGCCCGATTACGTGCGCTTCTGAACATGTTCCCCTCTCTTTACAGATCTTGGCTAGTCAGGGTCATTGGAGGATATTGCTATAAACAATATGCTTTGCAGGTGGATTAGGTTAAGCTTGAGCTGATAGATGCTTCTGCCCATCCATCACCTGTAGGTTTATCCCTTAGTCTCTTCTTACGACTGCTATTGGAAGAAATGGAGTGGTCTCTTCTAAGCCAGAAACTCCACGGCAAACCAATTAAGGACAAAAAATAAAACGAAGTTTTCATGTACCTACTGAAAACTACATCATTCATTGTAGGTACAGTGTTTGGACATGCAGTGCCGGATTATGTCTTCGATGCCATAAGCAATTCATGTTACGCCATCGCCATTTGACCGGTATTTTTATTATATCTTTATTTTTAAATATATAAAATGCTTTATTTAAAAAATATAGCAAATATTGTCCGTGAAATGAATGTTTGTAAGTCCACCGCGACAAAGGGATTTATTTCCCTAGTGCGGGAGTTGTCTTTTAAAATAAGAAAAGAAAAGAAAGAAGTTAATAATATCAATTTTAAGAACATATTTATTAACATAACATAAGACTGACACGACTTCCTGAATCCGATACCTGGAATAAATTTAAACATTTACTTGATAGTAAATGTTATTTATAATTTTATTAAATATTAGGCATATGCATTTTATTCACCGAATTGCTGAATAAACATCGTTTATTTAATTATGTCTGTGGGATCCAATCCATATGTATTTACTCAATTAAAGTTTTTCAAACAGCTTTCCCTATCATTTCTAGCATTTTTTTTACTGTTTCTGGTGTATGTCAGATATTTCTTGATTCGCTAATGTGCTAACCCAGCATTATCCACGTGCAACCAAATGCAAAGCTCCTTTTATGTTACTTAAGTGTTTTTAAGATATTAACATATTATTTTATTTTTATTTATTTAAAAACTTCTTGCACAAAATAGTACATTGGCGGACTTAATGCCAAAGGCATTTTCTACCAGTCAACCATTGGGTGGTGCAGAAACAATGTGGTATTAAATATGTATTATAAAGAACCATAGAGTGAAGCGCTGAAAATTGTTCTAATGAATGCAAATCGCCGTATCAAGACTAAACCTGAGTATTAGGTATTATGTACCTAACCCGGAAAATACATTTTATACTTTTGATGTAATTATAAACATGCAATTTTTTTTCGGTAGGACCGAAAAAAATGCATGCATTTAACTACGTTTTCTAATCACGTAATCTCCTAGACGCAAGGTATTGATCAAACTTGATAAAAGCGACTATTCGTACAAGAAATACCTATAGGTAAATGCACTTTAATTGAATTGTTTAGTCAACAATCAGAACTTACAACTTCAGAATAGGAACCAATAGGGTAACTGTCCGAGGTTAAAAAAAATATCGTCACGTTATAGGTACTTTAATTTTTATTTACTTAGTAAGTACCTACTTATTAATTATGTTTCTAGGTATTTTAGTTAAATATGTAGAAAATTTGAATTTTCAGCATATTTCGAGCATAGTTTAGGTTTAAGTTAATAAATATTTCATGACCCTGTTATTTTATAGCCCTTTTGACTTAGGCCCCGTGGCATTTCGCCAGACGTGCCGTACACTTGAGTGACGCCACTGTAAGTACCTTAAGTATTTTTAATGTATTCAACTAACTTTTCCATCAGAAATGATGTCCGTCGACGCGTCCTGCTCCTTGGTCCTAATCTCGTCAATATTCACTTCTTCGGACTCTTCATTACAATGATTTTCTTTACCATCCTCCTCCATTTTCAACATAAAAAAACTAAGCACAGCACGATCAATTTTGATGTGTTCCTGAGTTCGCGTGCGGAAACCCACTGATTCAACAATAAATTTAAGACTAAGAAACCGTGGATTTGGTATTTCCTTTCAACAAGGCCAGGAGAACGATCAATGAGGTCTTTATTTCAGAGATATTAACTCACGAAGGAAAGGGATATAAACAATTAAACGAGAAATCGATTGTAAAAAATGACCTATGCTAGATAATGCATCAAGTAGATTGGCTATTTTATTGTTTCATTAAACATAATTTTATGTTTTGTGTCTAAAGCGGTTGTATGTAGATACATAATAATAAAATAAAAAAATATGGAAATACGTTCCTTGTTTAAATTTGAAAAATGAGATGATTCATTTGATTCTTATGGTAAGAATAAAAAATATCAAACAGCCAACCGAAATGACAATTGTTTTGGCATAATAAAGACAGAATTTTGCGTCGCTAAAATAATAATAAATTTTATATTAAATAGAAATAAATTATATCAAATGTAATAGATATTAATACATAACAAATATAATTAATTATCCAAGTAATGTTTGACAAGTGCAATTAAAAAAATGTCTATTATTCAATTTTTATTATATAAATAAAATTAAGAATGGAACAAAAAAAAGAGTTTAAAAAAGAATTTCCTGATATGTACCTACGGTTATATCAGTAATTCAGTTTGAATATTATGAAAACTATCTAAACTTGTATTACAATGAAGCCACCAAATAAGTAGGCGGAAAAACTACTTAATTGTAGAGGAAGAGTGTATTTTGTAAGCATCCTCGATGCAAGGCTGAACATCGCATACCTACTATATACCTACCCATGTAGGCCTCATGTTGTTTTATTATTAAAGTATGTACTAATTTCGTAAATACATATAGGTATATAGATATGTTGTTAATTTATCAATGTTAGGAACAAAAAGGCCTTTTAAAAATACGTATAGGTATATAGATGATATGTTATTAGATTATCGATGGTCTTATTTAAAAAACTAGGTTTTTAATTTTATTTTAAATTAGAATCTACTATACCAACTTATTAAGAAACCTACCTATTTCTTTGTGAATTTGATGTAGTATGAACTTTTACGCAATATTATTAAAATCGAAATTTAATTTAAAATATTCATCAATATAACATATTACACCTAGTTATATGTTATATTGATGAATATTTTTAGTGGTAGGTAGGTAATAATTATATTTAGGGAGCAATCATTATGGAGTCCTTACGTTTGAATGCGGCGCTGACAACAAAAGGTTCATATTTGTCTCTTTGTATTCCTATATAATTTAATATTTAGCCATAACGATTTTCCCCTTTAACATTTGACGCTTCGGTGCACTCTGTTGATTAACTTGTGTAAATTTCTATATTAAAATCAACCATAAAATCAGATGAAATAATAAAAAAATATTTTTATACTCACTCCATTTCGAAGCCCTGTCGGCAAAATTGCTGCCATTTTCGGCCAAATCTTCATAAAACTTTGTTTATCAACTTAAAAATAACATCAGCATTTCAAAGAGCTAGTTTTAAATAAAAAAATATTGTCAAAAAGTGTCGACGCGTCGGTGTTTCGGTATCGAATGGCGAAATTATGGTTAAATCGATGTGGTTACTTGACAACGGATGCACAAACAACCCATTGGAACCTTTTGTGTGGTATCAATGAAGGTGACGTGGAAATCAGCGGTATGGGTGAGGTTCAAGGACCCAACACCCAATTATAGAGGTTGGGTAGGTTGCACGTGCTACACGTAACACTACAATACAACATAAATCTTTGTTTTCTGTTTTGTTTCTTTGTTTTGTTTCTTTGTTTTGTTGAAATCATAATTTTATTTTGAACTAGCGACCCGCCCCGGCTCCGCACGGGCGCAATGCTGATGTATTATCATATAAACCTACCTCTTGAATCACTCTATCTATTAAAAAAAACCACATCAAAATCCGATGCGTAGTTTTAAAGATTTAAGCATAGGTACATCGGGATATAGGGACAGAGAAAGCGACTTTCTTTTATAGGTACTATGTAGTGATTTCATGTACGGGGGTTTGTCAAGGAATTATCCAGGCACCATGTGGAATGGTCGGGTGACCAAGGACAGGCGTACCTAGAAAAAAAAGAATTTGCTTACCAATAGGTACATCCGACAAGGTCGCCGGCTTTTTGGGCACCCTTCCTGCAGATAGCGTCTTGAGGGGGGTTTGTTACTCGTGGTTTCATTTTTATAAGTTTGTGTACCTAGTAGATTATATTAGCTTAGTTTAGTTTATTTTATTTTATAAGTCATTTATAATTCTAAAATATGAAATAAAAAAGATATTAATAATAAAAAAGTACCTACACAGGTAAGTGTTGTTGTGTATTCCACAGTAGGTAGGAATGTTAATAAAAGTAGGTAGGTATTGTACGGAATCTTAAAACTCTTGAAAGATAGAGCATAGCTATACGCTCAGTGAGCTACTTGATTGGCTCCTTACAAAATACAAAGCTGCTAATCACGTAACGATATGATTATGACTACGATAAAAATGTCTTCATCATAGTAGCATTATTGTAACGGATTTCCTTTGTTATTGTTACTATATTATTGAAGCCACATTAACTTAATTTATTGAAATATTTAAAATTCACTACAACCTCCGTAGCGTAGCGATATTTGGCTCGCTTTAAATCTCGTCGAGGTCGTGGGTTCGGTCCCTACGCTGGACAAGAAATCTTTGTGTAAATTCTAAGATTTCTTTCCGGGTTTGGTTGGTTGGACTACCCTCCGTGCCTCGGAAAGTTAAGCTGTTGGTCCCGATTGTTATATCATCATCTATAATACTCGTAAGTATATCAAGGAACGGGCATCAGCGTTTCCTTGTGTGGTAAGGTGGTAAATCATAAATGTACTGCGGTCGATAACCCGCCTGCAAAGCGTGGTGACTATGGCAAATACTAGAGATGAAACGGATATCCGGTAATTATCCAGTATACGGCCTATCCGGCCGGATACCAGACCAGCGTCTGAAAATAGCCTATCGCTGTAAACGCCACTGCCAGATGCTGATAGATAAATTCTAGTAAGCCTTGACAACTGCGGGTAACATATCAAATTAACTGACCACCACATGTTTGGGTCGTGATTCGAGATGTCTCTAAGAAAAAATCAATCTCGTTAGCAATTGGTTTTTTTTTAAGCGACTATCACTACTTTTAATATTATTATTGAAACAGTCCAAAAAGGGCCGAATATTCGGTAGCCGGATATCCGGCGCTCCGGCCTCGTAGCTTGCCGAATATCCGGTATCCGGTATCCGGCCAAACCACTATCCGTTTCATCTCTAGCAAATACCCTCCCTCGGGAGGAAATATTTTTCATGCCTAGTAAACTGAGTGGCGAAGACAAATCAAATTTATCAAAGTCAGTCGTTACGTGATTATAGCCTCCAGGGCTAAATAATAATCAAGTTAAGTCATTGTTGGTGTGTACGTGTTCATGGACAACATTGCCACACTGTATCTCCCTATTTAAGTTTGGGATGATAGTTAGCCCCGAGGCTGTTGCTACTTCGCCGCGCATAAAGGCAAGCAGAGCTCATGCCGTAATAAATGGTTTCAAAACTACAAACTAAGCAACCTGCACAAGAGGGCGCCCCCTGTGGGGCTTGGACCTCGGCTCAGGGCGATCGCTGGCGATAAGATTGAGGGATTATGACTCTTAAATAACCTTGCATTCAAGTAGGAGTATTTGAAGTTCTTTGTCCCTTAACATCACGAAGACTCAATTAATTTGTGTACAGTGCCTATTAAGTTGAGCACCATGATATGACGACAGCAAGTCGCTGCGGAGATTGCTAAACAGAGGCGTCTTTATCTATAGTGCAGAGCGTGCGTTGCACACGGACACAGCGGTCTTAGGGGGCGCCAAGCGGCTCTCACTACGGAACCCCACACTTTGTATCCATTCCATTTTGACTTCACCCGATCCAAGCAGGGGTGCCATAAGGCGCAGTACTTTCACCACTCATGTTCTCGCTTAACACAAGTGACTCGCTTTACTTACGCTCAGTCGACTACACTGTCTTCTTAATTCACGAAGTAAATTATCACTTGATAATAAGGTTAGGATTTAGACCACGTGTACAAGACCGATTATGACGTACACGAGCACCGTATTTGCTCATACTGCGTCTAGCAGTTTGTACCGCTTACAAACTGTTCAAAGTAGATTCACTCGACGAGCCACCGCACCGGGGCACCGTGGTTCATTCGTAATCGCAACTTACATTCTGATCTCCAACTGCCTTCCAGCAAGCATTGGATAAAAAAGGCTTCGTAACGCTTCTTCGAATCCGCCGCAACACCCAAACCCGTTGGTTGTTGCAGCATCCGACTATAGGCCTTTGCCCACAAAGCGTGGTAAACACCGTCGGCCTCGGGGCGTCCTAAATGACCCGGACGACGAGATAACAATCTACCAACTAGCAGTAAAAAGACTGAAAGACTAACACCACTACACAGAGACCACTCTATCTGACCCGTCGGAGAAGAGCGCGCCCGCGACGCGTCTCCCCTCGTCCTCCCGACCCTTAGTTTGGAAAGAACCATCCGATGCCCTCGTAGACCCGAAATCCGAGACTGCAAACTTGTATTGCGCGTTAGTTGGTATTCCGGGTTTGACATGGCGCTGCTAATTATCTTATGGTTTATTGTGCGGCTAGGTACTGTACTATATCATTCATCCTATTAAAACTAAAATTAATTAATTAGGAAGACACAGTTATGTGGAATAAATCGACTACAAACTACCGACATACCGCTGGCAGCCAGATTAATGTAAAATTATACGGAATGATACAAACGTAGGTAATTTTTTATAAGTCGAAGTTTACAATGACGCGGGGAATAGACAACTTTAACTTCAACAGCTCCTTTACAGCTGGACTTGAGCCTTTTCCGATCTTGGCAACCCAAGTTTGTTGAGGGCTTTTACTATAATCACCACGTGCGGCAGGCCAATGGCGATCGCAGTAAATTGTAGGTAACTTTGAGCAGATACAAGCTGCTGGTTATCCATCAGCTGTAGGTATGTCCCTTAGTCACCTGTTATAACACACCCATGGGAAGACATGGAGTGGTCTATTCTAAGCCGGTAACGACATACCTACCTTTTTTTTTTGTTTTGTTTTCCGGTGAAAAATGCATTTACGCATTCCCACCGCCGCTGCAGCGTATTCGCGCGCTGGCGGTGGGATATGTGGGACTCGCCCTCTCCATAGCGTGGTATGCTAAACTCATACCACGAGGCCAATATGGCACCGCGGGATCTCCTGGGCCACACTTATAGTGGCCCGTTTGCCCAATTATAGGGACGCCCAGAGTGTAGAGGCGTCCCTAATTCGCATGGGTCAGCCTCGAAGGGAGCGGGGCCCATGTGCCCCAATTCCCGAAGCCGAGCCTAGTGCGGTCGGCGACGGGACGACATAGGTACCTACCTATCTACCTACTTAACTGTTAGTAGGTCGACAAAGTACCTATATTATTAAAAAACTTAGGTTGATTTTTAATTCATAAATGTCATGGGACATTTACCATCTGTTTCCATGATTGGATGGCCTTCTTTGGCCTATATTAAGTACTTAGTTACATTACCTAGTTAGTTATAGTTATCTTTTTTCAGGCGGAAAGCCATTATTTATACACCTTCATTCTCCAGCTAGATTTAAGGTTTCAGATATCCAGGGTTATAGACCCGACGGAGGCCCAAACAATATAAGGGAGTAAAAGATCTTTTAAATTCCGAGGACACATTTATTTACACTAGTAAATAACTTTTCTATTAATAATTTCGCTGTTTTATCTTTATATCTACAGAATTTTGTAGAAACATGAGTATTTATTTATTAAATATTGACAAGCATGATTCATTCATGTTTGTTGACTCTAATATTTCAATTTTTTCTGACTTTTAATTTATTGCCTACTCATCTTAAGGGAATGTCTCAATATGGCTCAATGGGCAAATCGGAGGTTGAGTGTTAAATTCTATATCCTGACTGTTTTTTTTATTTACCTAGGTAGGTAGATACTATATTTTATTTAGGCCGGATAGCTTCGTGCGTACCCGGCCCCCGCCAACGACGGATCGAAGGAGTGTCCAGGGGGTTTTAGTAGTCCTCTCCTCTTGGTGAGTAAAGCATGCCACCGCTATGGAGAGGGCGAGTCCCACATATCCCGCCGCCAGCGCGCGGATACGCTGCAGCGGCGCGTGGCGGTGGGAATACGTAAATGCATTTCTCCCCGGACTACAAAAAAAAAGTACAATATTTTATTTGGAAAACAATATGTAGTAAGAGCCACTCCTCTGCAATGGACTTCTCCATTGCGAAGTTATGCTTCCCGTAGGTAGATAGAGGTTTACCCACTAACACTTCTAACTAAAACACTGGCGTTTGGAAACATAGTTTTCCAATCGACAGTGTTCGGGAACATCGGGAAATGCATCAGCATCACATTTAGGTCATATAAAGTTGGTGATGATGGTAGGTGTTCCGCAAAAGCAAAGTAGGTAGTTAGTAGTGTTTGAATAACTTTTTACCTGCATTGGACTCGGCTCAGCTAGAAAGAACTTGCATTGGCTGAAAAAGTCAGCGTATAGCATAGGTACCATACATAATATTAAAAATAAAAAACTCTAAAGCTACAATACCTTTCTCTCACAAATGGGTATGAAACTATGTTATCAGCGAGAGTGAGTATCATGACTATATTTTATGTAGATGTGCCCACGGGAACGGGAGTTACGGGAATGTAACCGCTGGAGAGAACCAGGTATAATAGGAAAATTTTAGATGTAGGTAAAATAGAACTTTTAAAGTAGAACGAAAAATAAATCTTAGTCTGAAACTAAAATGTAGGTAGGTAGGTAGCAGCGTTGCAAGACGTCCCGATTTTGGCGGGACGTCCCGATTTTTATATCAAAATTAAATGTCCCGCGCGGGACGGGCTCAGTCCCGCTTTTCAGGTTTAATTTGACCATTATCGTTACTTATATAATATGAATTTAAATCAGACAGGTATTATTAAACTAGTAATTTAGGTACCTACTCATTAGGATACATTAATTACGGGTATTTTTTTATATAAATTGTCATGTAAACATAAATTTAAGCTCAAATAATAGCATAAGTATTCAAAACCTTCTGATAACATACTTGTATTACTATGTCCCTCTTTCGAGGAAAGAATCCCACTTTTTCGCCAAAAAAATACAAAATCCCGCTTTGCCCCTATTAAAATCTGGCAACGCTGGTAGGTAGGTACCTACCTACTTAATTTTTTTTTATGCAACTTTTACTATTATTATACTTAGTACCTAATAGATAGCATAGGGAAGAATAGGTTTCGATTCTGTTCTGTGATATTCTTGTTTGATAAAATATATACAATAGTCGCTTCGGAAGGAATGAATTTATCAAATTGAAAATTTCTTAATTCATATTTCTGTAGATACAGTTATGCATTACGATAATTTAAATAACTTGGCAAAACAATAACTAAGCTTTAACATAGTGGTTATAGATAAATAAAGTGTTATAAAAGTAATTTAAGAATGTGTAATTATTTGAAAGTATAAAATAACGCCACATCGTTTCACGTTGTCAATCGCACGTTTCACTATTTCGTTTCTAATAACTTTAACTTGATTGTTTCAAATATTTCGCCCTCAATTTCAAAGTGATAAATAAGATTATTAATTAATTAAATATTATAATATATTATTATTACATTTAGATATATATTTATTATATAAATAAAAGTTATAAACTTATTAAAATTTTCATAAAATGAAACGTGCGCGCGTTCGGCCCGCCCGATTTCGCGTCGTCGATCTGTCAAAAATGTTTCCTTTCTTTCGATAGCTTGTGTTGTTTGGATAAATTCAAAACAATAATGTTTTATACAACAGTTAATTCATAAATTATTTTGGTTTATATCGTTGTTGTATTGTGTTTTATTTGTGTATAATGTGTAAGCGAAAATCATGTGAAGTTTTAGTGTGATCCAGGGCGTTGATATTTCGTTGCGCGTAAAGACGCAGATATTCCAGATGCTACCTTCTATGCCTATCCTGTTCACCAGGGATAGTCAGGATGCTTTTGGGAACAAAATTGAGGCAAGCACGAGCTTTTTCAGCACGAATATACTTCCAAAAACTGTTGTCGAACGGGTGGTAAGTGATTGCATGTAGCTGAAGTATTTATGTAATTACTGTAGTATTCTTAAATTAAACGTGGAAATATTGAAATAAGAATGATAATCATAGTTTGCAGAATACGTATTTGCTTGGTATTCTAAAGTTTGGACGATGCTCGCGGTATTTTGAAGGTGTATGCGTGCAGGTAAATGATCGCCATGTTTACTGCGATAGGATCTATTTACATGTTCGTGCATGTTTTTGTTACAGCCGCCGCCCCTCCCGGTTGCGCAGGAGCTTCCCAAAGTAAATCAGAAGGAAAGCAAAAGCAAAACAAATGCCAAGAAAAAAGTTGATCCGCCTAAATTTGACAACAATGTTTTAGAGACAGGTAAACAATAATATTTGACAGTCAATAATGTCCACCAATAACTTATATAATTTTTTAGACAAAAGCCATTCTAGTGATGTGAGCTTCCTGTAAAATTGGGTCAGTATTGGTATCAAGTTACAATTTTCCCTTTTCAGTTATTACTATACTATACTATTTAAAACAATGTGACAATTTTCAGGCCAGTAATGAGGTCACAGTTTTCATTTTATCTCATTTCTATGCTAACACAAATAAAGATAAAAACCACCTTGACCTACTTTCAAGAATTTGCAACAGCCCTCATTGATGCATAAATCAAAGTCTAGTGCTTAATTAAAACTATGTCACAAGACTATTTGAATGCCTAAAATTGAGTATAGATTTTTAGACCTGACCCAAATAAAATTCAATGCAACTGTAGGTTATAAAAATAACAATACTTCAGCCTGGTCATGAATTTTACCAAAAATCAATTAATACATTAACGGTGTACCATCTATTGTGAGAATGTAAACATAGGAGATATGTACAAGGCACGGTTGAGATCAAACCATTCTGTTAAAAAAATTGTATATTGTTTTTAACCTGATACCATATTTAAGTGAAGCTTCATATCTAGGCAGGTAGAATATGCATACATTGAAGTAAGTTTCTGTAGTTGCTTATGAGACTTGACATTCTGGGTTTGCTTTCTACCTAGGCCCATTATTTTTGTGAACCACAAACACACAGCGACTTTTTACTTGTTTTACTCAGCGAAATTAATTATTTTTGGTAGTACAATCAATCTGGTCCGCCTTTTCACTGAAATTGATTGCCAGATTTTCATTTGCCAACTAAGGTTTCACAGAATTTTATTTCATCAAATAATAATTTGCCAATTTATCATACAATTTTGTTTTATTTCCCACTCACAGTTACTAACTGTACTTTCGGTTTGCTTTTTATAAAAGCACTTTTTAAAATGACAATTTTTAAAAAGACAATTTTTAAAAAGTTTTAGTCGAAAAGGCTGGATACCAATCAATCTATGTATATACTTGATAAATTGCATTAAAAATACAGATTAAAATTACTTGGAACCAGTATTGTGCCTGTTAATAGAACCTAGATTATCAGGTATTGTAATGTGTCAGGCAGTAGAGCTGATTATGCCATGTACATTTATAATTGCTGGTCTTTATTGGTCAAAATATATGCCTATTTTGAAATATTAATTTTGTGTTCAATTGAAATACTGATTGCAAATAGTCCTGCTAATATTATGAGCAACAGAGTGTATGTTATGTGTTTCTTTACTACCCTGAGATATACGAATTTATTACACTAGTAGGAGTTGTAATAAAAAAATAAATATCTATTTAAAATGGCCTAGAACAGCATTTGTCAGACTGCGCATGGGGCCCTTGGACATTATTAGTGTGGCCCACAGTTAACAGTGTCTATAATGCAGCTGCAGAAGCATGAGTTAAACAATACAATTTTGATGGCCTGCTTTAATATTATGTGTGGCTGGCTTTTGTAGAAAAGTATGACGAACACTGTCCTAGAATATTTTATAATGATTCATTTTTTGTTTCAGCTTTAGTTAGATCCTATTATACAAAAGTACAATCAAGGTTTTCCTCCAACACATCGGTGCCTACCAACAAGTTTGTACAGTTTCAAAGTATATTAAAGTTGTTTGATCCTACAAAGGAGACTCCCGTAGATTTATATACTAAAATAGAGAAGTTATTTGGTGAAGAACATAAGGATATTGTTGAGGAGTTCCTGTTGTTTTTGGAGCCGGGTCAGGCTGCCCAAGTTGGAAGGTTTATGGACCGGTTCATGTTAGCACAAATTACCAGTTTTATTGAGCTCTTACAAGTAAGTATTGGACATGAAATTATTTTACAATTGCACTGTGAAGTAACTATATATTGTATTATACATTTATTTTAATTACAAATGATATGATCTAGAAATCATCTAGATTCTACACACTTTATCCTGAATGACTGATGGATCAATGCACAATCTAAACAACTGGACATAGAGACCTGAAAGTTGGAGGGTGTTATTCTTTTTGGCATAGATGTGTGATAAGAAATGATTTTTATGAATTCCCTCAGAAGATGATGAGGGGTGGCAAAGTTTGTGTGGGCAAATCAAATCTATGTGTAAAATATCGCTAGCATGAATTATTCGTAAATATTTTGTCAGAGCAGGCACCCAATGATGAAATATCCTATCTGTAAAACTGTTCCTTCTAAAAGATCGAAGAATTTTAGTTCTTGCAGTTTTGCTGCTAAATTGTTAAATCTTGCTGTTAATCTTTATCCATGATCATTGGTGTTTGCCATAGTTAACCATGCTTGCTCTTAGCTCTAACACACAGGTGACTCTATTAAACATGGTATATGAATGTCATTGATGGCTTTCAAACTACCTACACAGATAACAGAACAGATCTACAAAGAATATTGAACCTCCCTCCGCCCTCTCCATAGCGGTGGTATGCTAGTAATACCACAAGGAGAGGACCCTACACCACTAACACCCCCCGGATACTCCTCCGTCCGCCGTTGGTGAGGACTGGGTATGCTTGGCAATCTGGACCTCCAGTGGCACCCGCGGCCGCCAAATTGGCGCCGCGGGCTCTCCTGTGCCACATATCATTTTGTGGCCTATTTGCCTAGTTACAGGGACGCCCGGATTATAAGTTCGTCCCTAATCTTCATGGGTCGGCCTCGAAGGGAGCGAGGCCCATGTGCCTGACTACCCGAGGCCAAGCCTAGGGGGGTAGGCGGTAGGTCTCTGCCAGCCGCCGACGGCTAACACGCCGTCTGCGGAGTGGGTGAGCCAAGGGATAAGGGATCTTCCGTCCTCTCCCGCTCTCCGGTCTCCTTCTGAGACATGACCAGCCCACAGAAGGAAGCCACCACCTCCCACGACCTCTTGCTTCCGACCATCTTTGAGATGATGGTCGGCAGCAAAAAAATAGTTATTTTTTGTAGCATGAATACAAAAATGATCTGGCCTTGTGTTACATAGCTAGTCTACTTAATACACTCCTGAACATTTAATTTTTTCAAATCTTATTATTCATAGTTTCTTTTGATCACACTTGTTTAAATAAATAACTCCGTATGATAGGAGCTATTCCAATTGTTTGAAATATAATTGAAATAATAAGTGCAATACTAACTAAGGTTAAAAATGGTGATAATATTATAAAATACTAGCTTCCCGCGCGTGGTTTCTACCGCGTAACTCCCGGTCCCGTAGGAACTTAATAATTAAATGCCCCCATTTTTCACCTCCTTGGGTGTTGAATTGTACAAAATCTTTCTTAGTGGACGTATACGTCACAAAAGGAAGCCACGGTCCAAATATCACGGCTCTAGCTTTAGTAGTTCTGCCTCGGCGTTGATGAGTCAGTCAGTCAGGACATGTTACTTTATATATATATTACGGCTTTTGCGGCTAATAGCCGAAGCGCGGCTACATCTAGTTTTAGCCGGCTACAATTAGGTGCATCCGGCCACATGCGGTTAAACTTAGATTCAAGATTAAAATAACACTTTAAGGTGGAATTTTCGTACTTTATTTAACGGACAAATTAATTGAACACAGCATTTGTTATTTGTTAAGATGGCCATAATAGACCTGTGCTTACACAAAATGAAAATTAGGTCTTCTACCTAATTTCACTCCATTGAAATTCCACGACACTACAATTAACTTTTTATGAACATAAGCCCGTTATTGCCCTTTTTTATGTCATAAATAATCTATGAATTTAACAGATAACAATTGCAATGTTCGTTTAATTTTATTTTATTTAATACCTAAGTTGCGACCGTTTTACCTGAGGCGAGAAATAACAGAAACAACGTAAGGTGAAGCGGTAGTCCAGACGCAGCGGAGACGTGTGACAGATAAGACACGGACGCAACAAGCAACAAGCCTGCGCCATGCTGCTTGTGTTTAAAGGCCACCGCGGCGCATGCTGTGCACGGGCACGCGGCGCATTTTAGCTGTGTATATTATTTTGTTTGACAACGTGGTTCTGCGTTTCCACTAGAGTACACGAAGACCTACACGACTATGTATAGCGTGGCACGGCGCACGGAGAGGCAACGCACGTGCCACTGCAACCCGCGGACACGGGCTTCACTTCGATAAGTAACCTGTCGTGGGTCATATTCGTGTACTCCAGTGGAAACGTAGACCCACGTCGACAGCGTTGAGCTATGAAACCGCCTATTCGAGCAAGCCATGCATGTATCAATGACGTCAACTCATGCGTAGCCTCTCCGTGTGTTGCAGTGGATACAAACACACATTTTCTTACAAAGCGAAGCTTATTACACGTGCGCAGCTTAAAGGCGCGGACCCACCGCGGTGCACGAAGAGGCTACGCACGTGTATTAAGCTTCGCTTTGTAAGAAAATGTATGGGTTTGTATCCACTGCAACACACGGAGAGGCTACGCATGAGTTGACGTCATTGATACATGCGTGGCTTGCTCGAATAGGCGGTTACATAGCTCAACGCTGTCGACGTGGGTCTACGTTTCCACTGGAGTACAAGAATATGACCCACGACTATGTACAGTTCACTTATCGAAGTGAAGCCCGTGTCCGTGGGTTGCAGTGGCACGTGCGTGGCCTCTCCGTGCGCCGTGCCACGCTATACATAGCCGTGTAGGTCTTCGTGTACTCCAGTGGAAACGTAGAACCACGTTGTCAAACAAAATAATATACACAGCTAAAATGCGCCGCGTGCCCCTGCACAGCATGCGCCGCGGTGGGCCCGCGCCTTAAAGGCCACCGCGGCGCATGCTGTGCAGGGGCACGCGGCGCATTTTAGCTGTGTATATTATTTTGTTTGACAACGTGGTTCTGCGTTTCCACTAGAGTACACGAAGACCTACACGACTATGTATAGCGTGGCACGGCGCACGGAGAGGCAACGCACGTGCCACTGCAACCCGCGGACACGGGCTTCACTTCGATAAGTAACCTGTCGTGGGTCATATTCGTGTACTCCAGTGGAAACGTAGACCCACGTCGACAGCGTTGAGCTATGAAACCGCCTATTCGAGCAAGCCATGCATGTATCAATGACGTCAACTCATGCGTAGCCTCTCCGTGTGTTGCAGTGGATACAAACACACATTTTCTTACAAAGCGAAGCTTATTACACGTGCGCAGCTTAATTCACAACACATCGTCTACGTACATTTTGCATGAAAATGTTTTGAAGCGACATCGAGTATTAGCGCTGCATCTGTGCCTGTTTTCGCCTTACGTCGTGTCTGTATAGTTCTACGGTTTAACTTCTTTATACCAGAAAGTAAACAATAAATAAAATAATATATCAATTTGTCTATAGAATACATTTTCGCGCAAGCCGACAGTGCTACGTAAGGTGCTGCGCGCGCTCACGGCCGGCGTCAACGGCGGCAGTAGCCACGACATGCGCGCGCGCGTGCTGCCGCACCTGCGGTCCAACCCGCGGCTCGCTACCATGTTCAAGTCGCTGTTCCCTGATGAGAGACCGCCGGACAGGTATCATAGTTATAATTATGAAGAGTAATGCGACAACCTCCGTAGCGTAGCGGTAGTTGGCTCGCTTTAAATCTCGGAGGTCGTGGGTTCGATCCCCACGCCGGAACAGAAATCTTTGTAAATTCTAAGATTTCTTTACGGGTATGGATGGTTGAGGGACTACCGTCCTTTTTTATATTAAATGGGTTTGTGCTACACCTCAAACTCACCTGATGGTAAGTGACGATTAGGCCTTGTCCTGGACGCCAGCGGGCGGTGCGGACGGCGCGGGCAGTGCGCGCGGTGTACGTGGTCCATTCACGACGCCAGCGGCCAGATCGCTCGGTTTGTTGCGGTCAAGTGACGTGTAAAAAATATTTTAATTATTTGTCTATTTTTATGGTCATAGTGTTTACTATTCCATAATGGTGGCCTATCTAAAACCTCTGAAATGATTTCCTCAATCAACGACATTCTAAGTAAAATAAGCAGAACGTCACTACGACTATTCTAACTCGCGGTCGCAGCTCAACTACAGCTCGACGCTCGTGCTCTGCCGCTCGCACCGCTGTCGTCGAGAACAGCTTCACACAAATCTATGAACTTTGACAAAGACGCGCGTGCCGTCGCCCGCGCCGCCCGCACCGCCCGCTGGCGTCCAGGACGAGGCCTTAGGTCAAAGATGGACCGCACTTGTCCATAAGGTGCCTATTCACTCTGAGCTTGAACACACCTATGTCGTATGTGTCTGGAAACATGTAGTCCGGTAGAGAGTTCCACAGCTTTGCCGTGAGCATGAGGAAAGAAGGAGCAAAATGCTTGGTGCGGCAAGATGGGATGACAACAACAAAGCGATGGAAACCGGCGCCTAGTGAACTGATGGAAAAACGGAGATGGAGGAACCAGATCATGGAGTTCTTGTGCGCACTCTCCGTGATACAATCTGTAGTAAACCGACAAGCAAGTCTGACGTCGATGTTCGAAGTTTTGCAGCTTTTTGTCTGTCAGATTTAAATCATCAACTATCCTACGTACACGTCCAACGAGTCTAAAGTTTCTCCGTGCCTCGGAGAGCACGTTAAGCCGTTGCTCCCGATTGTTATAAGATCATCTACAACATAATACTGCGGTCTCCAACCCGCCTGCCAAGCGTGTGACTATGGCAAAATTCCTCCCTCGGGAGGAGGCCCATGTACCGCAGTGAACGTTGTACGGGGTGATGATGATGAATGCGAAAAACCCAAAAAAAAAACTAAAAGCCATAATCCCTCAATCTCCCCGCCAGCGACCGACTTTAATCGAGGTCCAAGTCCCACAGGCGCCGTATTGCGCAGGTTGCTTAGTTTGTAATTTTAATACCATTTATTTAGCCTGTGCTTGCCTTTTTGCTTTTCTAAATCCGTTGCGTTTTTAGTTCCAAGGAACAGACAAAAATATTAACGTCGAATATAGACTAATATATAAAGCTGAAAAGTTTGCACGATCGCGTTAATATCAAGAACTACTGGACAGATTTAGAAAAATATTTCAGTGTTAGATAGCCCATTTATCGAGAATGCTATAGGCTATGTTTTATTATGAAGTTCCCACAGAAACGGGAGCTACGCGGGTGAAACCGCTAGTAATCTATGATCCTGATAACACACGAATTAGTTGCTTTAAGTAACATTATGTAACTTTGCCTGTATTTTTCAGTGCATACGAGACTGGTACAGACGTGATCGACGAGAGCTTCCTGACGAGTGACAAGGGGTATGACGTGTGGGAGTTTGAGGAGGAGAGCGACAACAAGAGGAAACTCGACGCCAAACAGAGACTTGATAGCGTGGTGAGTATACATTTTGGCTGTGGAGTCATTGAGCGTAGGCGTTCTTCGAGCGGGGGTGTGTCTTTTGATTACGTGGGTAGGAGAAGGAGAATTACGTGTATACCGGGTGTTACGGAAAGCGTATATGAAGAAAAGATGGGTAGGTACTGTACCTTGTATAGATGCTGTATACGATATTCCAAGGTAAAATAAACACATCATTTTTTTTCATAAAATAAATAATGACCGACGAGAAAACAATTTTTGCACGTAAACAAACATGTCACAACACTATTGAGGTCAGCGACTCCATATCACGTACCACTTCACTACAATCACTGTGATTTCACTACTCTTCTTGCCCGTCATGCGCTCCTAGTACTTGTCGGCCGGCATGCAAGCGGCACCCCTGTGTCGCGGAAGCCGCCGCTTCGGCTTCCTTTGGCGGCATTTGACAAAGGAGGCGCTAGGTATGTCGGCGAACGTTTACTGGAACACCTGAAAAAAACGAATTAAGACTTATTAGTGTGTCTTAAGGACCATTTTGTTCTAACAAAGTTATGTTTTTAGTTTTTTTTATTACTTACGAAATTTAAAAAAATTTTCATAACAACTAAATTCAAATTGATAAAATCAAGATTAAGAAAAATAAAATATCAACTTACTTTTCAAAGAAAGGGTTCTAAATGTCGCCCTTCATGCTGGATGCATAAACCAGCCCGTCGGTACATTGAGTCGCGGACATTACGCAACATTTCGGGTGTCACTGTTCTGAAGGCAGCCTTGATGCGTTCTGCCATTTCATCCCTTGACGAGCACTCCACAGCATAAACTTTATTCTTGACGTAGCCCCACAAGAAAAAGTCTAGCGGAGTGAGATCTGGTGACCGCGCTGGCCATGCGACACGACCTCCTCGCCCAATCCACTGGGAGAAACGACTGTTCAGATGATTTCTAACATCTCGCGCAAAGTGTGCTGGAGCACCATCGTGTTGGAAAACCATGTTGTTATCCATCACCAGGTTGACGTAGCTGGACACTGGCAGTACTATAAGCTCCTCGTCTAAAATGTTTAACAAAAACTCCAGATAATTTTCTCCATTTAAGGATTGCGGTAAAAAATATGGGCCCACCACAACATCAGCAATTATTCCTGCCCACACATTAATCCGCCACTGGTGTTGGAAACAGGACTCCGTAGAAACGTACGGATTGGTGTGCGACCAATAATGCTCATTATGAATGTTGCTGATTCCACCTCTTGTAAACGACGCTTCGTCTGTCCACAACACTTTTAAAATTCCGCTGAGCCTTCGACCTGGTGTCTGTACCATTCACAGAAAGTCACGCGTGGTTGAAAATCAGCTGGTAATAGTTCTTGCGTGCGTTGAAAATGATACGGGTGTTGGCGGTCCGCTTTCAGCACTCTCCACACTTGCAGATGATTGTCAGCCCCTAGCTGCGCGGCAGCACGACGGGTGCTACTCCTGGGATTATTCTCGAAGAGAGCCAATACGGCATCTTCAAATTCCGGGTCTCGAGTACTGGCGCGGCCTATAGGTACTGGCGCGTGGAAGGACCCACTTGAGTACAAGCGATGTACCATCCGACTGAAGCAAGCATATGACGGCAGACGCGTGGCATCCCCAGGTGGTCGTCCATCCACGAACCGCTGTCGGTACAACTCGCGAGCAGCACTCAGATTGCCGTCTGTTGCTCCGACACAAAGAATCATCTCGTAATATTCTTGATTACTCAAAGCCATCACGAAATAGCACTACGAATGGGTGGGAAGTAGGTAATACGAAAAAGTCGAAAACACTTGACACGATCTTTTCACGGCAATGCAAAGTAAACGACTGAAGCACTTTTACCTATTTTGTTTCAATTTAGCAATAAGGATAGAAACAATAATTATTGTTATTTCCATGCTGCCTGCCTGCTCTAATAATTAGGGTTCCTTTTAATTTGTTTGTTACGTACTTGGACAAATAAACCTCTTCTAATTCATGAATTCCTGGTATTCCTGGCTTGTTTCTTTTATCATAAGTTAATATCTGTGAATAATCTTTGCACTGAAGTGTCATATCAAAGAGGAAATAAATTTCGAAAATGTTAGGTTTGCATTTAATTTCAGTGTACGAATAATTGGTTAAAATAAATAACATTCCTTTAAAAAAAAATAAAAAAATTGCGGAACCCATTTCCTAAAACTGACATTATTTTTGTACCAGGACCATAGTTACGAGTCATAGCCGGAAGCCACGCCTATTTCAGGGTCCATTTAGAAAAATAAGTGATGCCATTAATTGGAATAGTTTTGTTTCTAACCCCCGATGCAAAAGATGGGTATTAAAAGTTTGACGCCAATGTCTGTCTTTCGTCTATCCGTTTGTCTGTCTGTGGCATTGTAGCTCTCGAAAGGGTTGAACCGATTTCAAAGCGGTTTTTTACGTGGACGCAAGTATCATTGCGGTGGTTTTTAGCCATTTTGATGGATATCGGTTAAGTGGTTCGAAAGTTATGGGTTTTTTGAAACAAATTACTAAATAATTTCTTAATCCGAAGAACTTGGATACAGAGACAAGTTGGTAGTTAGCATTTTACAGTGAAGTAATGTCAACTCCCATACTCACAATATCACTGTTTTATCCCTTACGGGTTAGACAGGGTCTGTACAGCAGTAAATTTGTTGCACCTGATATGATACTAATGATCATGTGTGAAAATAAAATATCTGGAACACATCTTCGTAGATCATAATTTAATTTAATACCAGGAGCACAGTTGTGGATTGGTCAAGTAGGTGGGAACTGATTATGAATGGCATGGTCATGTTATTGACCTTACAGCTGTTTAGTGTGATAGTGTTGTACTAACGTGAGTTAGTTAAAATTTTGACTAGTATTTCAAAATAAGATTAAAAATCAACAAACAAACTTACACGGCCACACATGGCCCCATACAGTTTGTAACCGTTGTCTGATTTTGTACTTTGGATGTTCATATACCCTTTCTGTAACACCCGGTATACTAGCTGCACCCAACGGATTTAACCGCATCGCACTGCTCCAGTGTAGTGTAGTGTAGTTAAGGACTATTGAGGATAAAGACGTTTGGCTTCATCATAAACCTTCTTGCGCAAAATTTCCTAGAGACCCTGTATCCAAATAAAATAGCAGTAAATAGATAGTTCTGTGAACTATCTCTACTTGACCTACTTACATAATTATATATTCATATTTCTGTCATAGTTCTGTCTCAAATTAGTTTATTTTTCTATTAGTATAAAAACACAATAAACAAATAGTACAAAGGCAACTGTTCGGGAAAATAATGTGTATGCCCAATAAATAGTTAAAGTAACTCGACCAAAACCAACGTTCTGCCCATTTGAGTATGTTTCGCCGGACCGTCTCATGTGGGTCGTGTTAAAACCGGCAGTAGAATAACCCACTGAGTTTGTTTCGCCGGGTTTTCTCAGTTGGGGCGTATTGGATCCGGTGGTAGCTTTTAAGCGCTTCCGTCGTTATATACTCATGGTCCACCTAAATAATGACAATTGTTATAACCTAATATAGACAGAACAAGCTATTTGACACACGTTAAGACTAAAATATAATTAAAATAAATCACTCTATTAATGTTGCTGTTTTAACCAATATAAGAGAAACACCTCATAACTGAGTTGTTGTAATATTGTTCCAGTATCTCCACGGGCGAGTGTTCCTGCAGCACGGGCGCCTGCTGCGCGCGGCGTGCGTGACGTTCCCGTACAGCAAGGAGCCCTACCGGGTGCTCGCCCGCCGCCTGGCCCCGCCGCACTGCCACCTGCCCACCTCCACCATCGACGAGGAGCGAGCCTCTCCCAAACGAAATGCCAAGAACGTCCCCAAAATCCCACCCAAAAAGCCCAAAAAACAACTCAAATCACCGACCAAAAACGTCAAAGACGTCAACGACAATACCAAGCTTAAAGACTGTAGTATTCTAATGAGCCCAAAGACCGGCAAGAAGACGCAGAGCAATACTAAGAGTAAGTTGTGTAAGAAAGAAGCGGAGGTGAAGAGAGAACGAAAAGATAGTAAGACTGTGGTGCAGAAGAAAGAGGCTAAAGATGTAGACGGTTCGAAATTTAAACAACCGAAGATAGAAACCCCTATTAGTGTAGAATCGAAGAAGGTAGAGAAAAGCAATAGTTGGACTCGAGACGAGGATAAAACTATGTTACAAGTGTTAAAAGGCGAAGCTACCTCGGAGCAGGTGTTCGGTAGAATCCGAGAGCTGTTGCCGCATCGTTCCACGACGGAGATCAAGGAGCGCTTCTGTCACGTCATGACATTGTTACAACAGATGGCTGTCGGTGAAGTTACTTAGTTGTAAGATAAGAACTGAATTTGATAATTAAGTGAAAATAAATAAAAGTATTTATAATTTTGTATAAATAAATAAAAATATTTTTGACATATACTTTGTGATTTTATTGTTGTTATGTATTTAAGATTGTCGATATTGCGAAGCTTATGACAATAAATATAAATATATTTCAAATGAGATTCTAGTACTTTTTCTGTCGAGTAGAATATGTCTAATATCCTACTGATTTGGGATCAGTTAGGCTAAGGCATGAAACAATAAGTGTTTTGATTACATCTAAAACTGCGGCCTTTAAACGACGGAATAAGGATTATTCTTGCCATGATGTCCCCAATTTTGCCAATATTTAGTGGGTGAAAATATTTCTTTATTAATTAATAGAATCAATATCAAATATAATAATAATAGAATCTTTATAAAAAAGACAAATATCTAGTAAAAAAATTGCGGAATTAACATTAGATATTTTTGTCCTTTTAATTTAGATGTGTATTTAATTTTTATTTGAAATAAATGTAATTTATAATGTTAATCGTAGCGAAATTCTAAGCTTGTTTTATAATGTTGTAACATGTCGATTTTTGTCAACATAGTGTTTATAAACTGTTTTTGATGGTGTCACTATGTCAGTGCTAAAATGAAGTAATAATATACAGTGACAAAGTCCCAATTTGGGAAAAATATTTATAATGCACCGCTTAAGCGAGAATTACTATGCGCGCCAGTGCTATCTTAATACAGAGCAAGTTCCTACTCAGAGTGTGATGAAATAGGCGATGCAGAAACCTTTAGCCGAGGTCTACTTCAAGTCGATGAACCCCAAGCTTCGACTTATCGCAGGCCTGGATCCGCCACTAAAAGGGGGTGACTCTCATTGGCACATGCCTCCAGAAGACTTACTGCGCGGTCGGAGCGTTCTAAAACCTATTAAAAAGGAGCATTTGTCTAAATTGAACTATATTGGTATCGATATAGTTGGAATGAACATCTATCAACGGCACCAGGCCGCAAGAGAAATCGAAAAAGATAAATTTCTTCAGGAAAATGACCAGAATTGGCAACAGAAAGTGCAGGCAATTTTGCATCAGCGACGAATAGAATGTAGCGAAAAAGAAGCGCAAAATAATACGAATAAGTTACGAGACGCCGTGCAACAGTTTTCTACTTTATATAGAACTAGCATTCTCCATATAGAAAATGTACTTAAAAATGATGCCGTTAAACAGATTGAAGAAGCCCGAAACAAGGCTTTTACTGACATGCAAAACCGCTATGAAAAATTTCTCAAACAACAAGCAATAATGTTAAACGACCACTATACTCAAAAACTTTTGAAAGAGAAAGAGAGTATAAAGGCTACATTCATTGAGAATTTAGAAATCCTTCGCGAACAAACAGCCAAAGAGATTCATGACATCAAAGTGGAAAAATATGTGGCGGTAGAAAAATTACGACAGTTTCTCGAATGCCAAAAACTTGCATGCCAAGTTTATGTTGCGATGAAAGAACGAGAGGAATGTGCAAAAGAAGTGCATGAATCAAAGCGCAGCCATGAAACAGAAATGAAGACTTTGAAAGAAAAACTCAACTTTCTCAAATTCGATCTTCACATGGCAAAAGAAAAAGAAAAGGCAATGAAAGAATATGAAAAGTTATGGAAAAAGAAAGTTTGCGAGGTATTGAAAAAGTTTGAAATGTTTGTATTATATGCTGTTAAGGAGTTACCGGAACATGCAGATTTCTTTTTAAATGTTGAGCGGTTATTACTGTTACAGATTAGCCAATCATTAGAAATCCCTTCCGCTGAAAGTATTTTTGTAGCTGCTGACTTGCCGAAGTTTTCTACTCCTGTTCCTCAGCCACACCCTTATTATCTTTTTTGTGACCGAGGATACAAACCTCATATAGAGCAGGATTTCTGCCCTAAACACTGCACTTCAAGCGCATCACAATTACCAGTAATCATAATCAACAAACGATGCATATATGCAGCTTGCGATAACTTCGATCAATTTACTGAGAAAATCACACAGCTTGTCCACCGAAAACTTGGAGATGATGCCGATTTCGAAGACTATTATGATTATGAGTTTACTCAACCTGTAAAATATCGGTCGTCAAACCAACTTTTAGAACTAAATCTACAAGGATCTTTAGTAAAATTGTTGCAACAAGAAATACCGACCATAAATAGTGAACATACAGCTTTTGAAGTTCTCGAAGTGCCTGGATGTTACTGCAATTTTTCTCCTCCTGAGGAATCTAAAAACGTTAGTTTGATTTCAATAAGAAGTGATACTAAAATTGAAAAGTCCGCAAATTCATTACGTAAAACAAGTAAGGCAATGAAAAAGAAAGATGAGTTAGAACACGAGAGAGAACCCAAATGGGGCAGTTACCTAAAGTACGTCAAGTCCAAAAAATGTGACTGCGCTAAATTGGCAAAGGAACATTTGGCAAGTAATTTGCCACCTTATATGAGGAGAATGACTCGTTTTGAAGCGCCAGAGTTGGCCAATTACAAGATGTGTCCAGTAACAGATCTCAAGAGTTTAGTAAAACAAAGAAAAGGTACGACAGCTGCGCCGCTGTTAGAGTCACCGTCTATTAAAATCAAAGATGCGGCCACTCAATGTGATGATCCAGAAATCGACTTTCTCTGTACTTGCTTTTCTGACGAAGAAACAAGACTTTTCCTTGACAATCTGTCGCCTCAATTTAATATATCGCCAGTTGATTCCCATTTGTTTGACTTTACGACGTCGTCATCGCACTTGGAAAAGCGACCGAGTTCGTTTGTACGGAACAGGGCCCTCTCTTTAATACATTTGTTGGGTGACTCGCCTGAAATTAGGGAAATTTTCAAACTTAAGGAGTGTACTTAGTTCGATAAAATGTGTAAGATTATTTCTTTGAGATTGAGTAACTTCATCAATAGGTATTTGCTTAATTTTTACTTTTACATAGGTATTATAGTATTCTTATGTTTTGTTTGATTTATTGTTAAAGAGTTATGTAAGGTAACTAATTATAATAATTATCTATAAAAGAAATTTGTTTTTAACTTACAAATATTACTTACCTTTTTATCTATAACTAGTATTTCGCGCGCAGTTTTACCCGCGTAATTCCTATTCCAGTAGGAACTTCATAATTAAATATAGGCTAACACTGCTACGCTAAAAGATGTTTTGAAATCGGTTCATTAGTTCCGGGGATTAGCGCGATCAAGCAAACAAACTCTTCAGCTTTAAATATTGGTAGGTATAGATACCTACTGGGTGTAGATATATTAATTGGTCCCGGAGGGTGTGGCACGGTGGCGGTCTGAGGTCCGTCGCCAAACCCTCCGGAAATGGCAGGAGCGGCTAGAGGCCGCGCCGCGAAGCGGATTGCGTACGGTGGAGGCGATTCAGCCCCATCTAAAAAAGTGGACCGGTCGCCGTCACGGTGACGTCACCTACCGTAACAGGCCATGGCAGCTTCGGCCACTACCTGTGCAACGTGGCGCAGAGAGAGCCGGACACTCGCTGTCACCACCGTGACTGTGCCGACGATACGGCACAGCACACGGTGGTGGAGTGTCCGGCGTAGGCCAACGAGCGGGAGGAGCTCCTTGGCGTGGTGGGAGACGACCTCTCGCTGCCGACCATCATTTCGAAGATGGTCCAAAGCGAGCGGTCGTGGGAGGTTTGCCTCCTTCTGTAGACAAGTAATGTCATAGAAGGAGGCCGCGGAGCGGGAGAGGGAAGTAGATCCTTCCGCCCACCCGCTTCGCAGACGGCGTGTCGGCCGTCGGCGGCGGGCCGAAACCCGCCGCCTACCGCCCTAGGCTCTGCCTCGGGGAATGAGGTACATGGGCCCCACTCCCTTCGAGGCTAACCCATGAGGAGTAGGGACGCCTCTACACTCTGGGCGTCCCTATAATTGGGCAAATGGGCCACTGTAAGTGTGGCACAGAGATCCCGCGGTACCATATTGGCCGAGGGTGCCGTCGGGGGGCCGGATTGCTCATGCGTACCCGGCCCCCGTCAACGGCGGATCGAAGGAGTGTCCGGGAGGTTTTAGTGGTAGTAGGGTCCTCTCCTCGTGGTATGAGTTTAGCATATCAAGCTATGGAGAGGGCGAGTCCCACATATCCCACCGCCAGCGCGCGAATTCGCTGCAGCGGCAGTGGGAATGCGTAAAAGCATTTCCCCCGGACAACAACAAAAAAAAAAGGTATATTAATTGGCGTTAGATCCTTATGACTCGTTTGCACTTGACAGTTTTTCACGGAAATTTTGCCCATATAATCCAAAATTTATTTTCCATTAGGGGAGAGTCGGGTAGCCTCGGCCACATAAATAAAACTCATGATATCTTGAAAATCAACGGAAATAAAAATTTGTTGTTATACAGTAAAAGCTCCTTATTCGCGCTTCCTTCATTCGCGTTTTCACTATTCGCGGATTAAAAAATTGCGACCGAATTCCTGTATTCGCGGCAAAAAAATCCCATATTCGCGGAACTAATCGGTACATCACTACATACATACATATATTAATAGAAAGGATTCGGGTTCCTTTATAAACGTGTCGGTAATTGGACTAAGAAATGAAGATTATAGTGATATTACGACTACGCCTTAAGTTTTTGTTTAATGCTGCCACATATTAGATGTACTGTGCTTTATAATGTCGACTAAAAATAAGTGTTTCGACACGAAAAATATCTGTATTACAGCTTTAAGTGGAAATAGATATGCTTTGATCATTTACGCTTTGGAAAGTCACGTTTCCAGTGCATGTGGAACAAACACTGGAAACGTGACATTTTTTAATGAAAATTGATCCATCTACTGTCTCCTAGGAACGTATCCCCTATAATCCCATATAAATTACCATTCCATATTTACGGTTTCTGTATTCGCGGTATATTTACGGAACGTATACCCCGCGAATAGAGAGCTTTTACTGTACTCTAACTTCAAGTGAAACTAATCATATAATATTAATTAAGTTACAAGATGATAGTTTTTTTATCTTAGCTTAAATCACGTGTCAAAAGTAGTCTTCAATATTTGTCAAAATATTTTTTGGAGGGTTTTTATTAAAGTTTCGCAGTTTAATAAAAAAAACTGTCTATGCAAGGACTTCGACATACCTTCAAAGAAAATTAAAAACTTCTATAAACCCTATGCGTTGCTGGCGCCATAACGCTCAGGTGAATTCATTACGCGCCCAGTCAATATTGTGCGTGGCCCGTAGCGTAGGTTGTACGCTAGTTTGTATAAATATATGCAATAAAAGTGACATTACAGATCTGCAACACCAATTTCTCCGAGACCACCGCATCAGCTACACAATGCATCATATATCAGCACATCAAGTAAGTTAATTTAAATTACTTCTTAATATCTTTGACTATACAGTGTTAGCCTTCATAAAGTGCACATAGGTATTGAAAACTATTATTTATTTTTAGGCAATCGACCGTTCCCCCAGATCTACGTACCTACCTTCCCTCTTCCTGGTGCTAAAACTAAATTCGTCGGTGATATTGCAATACCGCGTATGTGACAGTTGCTACTAAGGTGTGATTTCATATGTCAAAATATGTTTTTTCTTTATCTTTTAGGGCAAAAAATATAATTTGCTATATTTGATTTCAACCTTATAAGCTATTGTCACTTACGCCGTATTGCAATATCACCGACGTAATGCTATGTAGTAATTGTAAATGAACTATTGTTGAAGGGCCATAGATACTATAGGTAGGTATTGCTTTTTGGTTTACTTTTTGTGTGACGTTTATTTTGTGATAATTTGTATTTTTTCATTCCAATAATTTTATATCAGTTTACGACGTCTTTTTTATTATTTTAATAATTATTTTCGAATATATAAAATCGCCGGTAGGTATGCATCAAATGAGTGAAAACTATTATTTGAGAAAGCACTATCTTGAAACCAACGAAGTCCCTACGCAGAGTATGATGCGGAAGAAAATGTCTCCCAAGTTAGCTGCAATCTATTTCAATAGTATGTCGCCAAAACTAAAAGTTCTAGCGGGATTGGAGCCCACCATGAAAGGTGGTGGAAGTGATTGGTATGTACCACCGCAAGACATTCTCAAAGGTAGAACAGTGTTGAAGCCTATAAAGAAGGTATGTCTTGACAAGCTCAGCTACCTTGGAATTGATAGTTTAGGCTTTAATATGCTCAAAGTTCATTCTAAGAAACTTGAAAATGAAAAAGATGTAATGGTAAACGCTAGCGACCTCACATGGAAACAGAAAGTCGAACTCGCTACTACAGATGCATATAAGGAATGTACTTTAAATGCAAATAAAAATATCACGGAAGAAATTCAAAGAAAATTCGCAGACTTTGCTGTTTTATACAAAAGGTCTTTGGAAAAAATTGAAAGAATGCTTCTGAACGCTGCTGAAAAAGAAATTGAAAGAATGCGACAGTCAACCTTTAGGCAAATGAACATCAGGTATAAGAATCATCTTAAACAACAAGCAATTAATTTACGTGACAAATATGACAAAAAACTGCACGACGAAAAGAAAATGCTTATAGATAATTTTATTGAACACTTGGAAAAAATCCGCTTAGAATCAGCTAAACAAATACATGACATAAAAGTAAACAAGTACATCGCATTGGCTACTGTGAGACAATATCTTGAAAGTCAAAATCTGGCTTGTCAGGTTTATGTGGCACTGAAAGAGCAAGAAGAATGTCGCAAAGTGATTGGACAAATGTCTCACAAACACAAGAAAATAATTAATGTTTTAAATGAAGAGTTAGCCAGAACTACTCTTGATGTTAACTCTTTAAAGGAGAAAGAAAAAAAGCGAGAAAAATTCACGAGCCTGTGGCAGAAAAAGATTTTCCATGTGATACAAAAATTTAAAATGTTTGTATCGTATTGTTTGAGTACTTTACCAGTACATGCAGATTTTTTTATAAGAATAGAAGAACTGATGTTGTCACATCTTGCTGAAGTATTAGAAAATCCAAATGCTGAAAATCCTTTTGTTTCTGACTCTGACTGTAACGATGACGGTGAAGGCCCTATACCAAAGCCACACCCCTTCTTTTTGTGCTGGGATAAAGGGTTCAAACCTCGTATCGAGCAAAACCTCTGTCCGGAACATTGCACTTCAAGTGCTTCACAATTGCCTGTCATTATAATCAACAAACAGTGTTTATACGCAAATTGCGATAACATAGAACAGTTCACTGAAAAATGTGTTCAATTTATCCATGGGAAGTGGAGGGAAGATGTTGATGTTGAGGAAGATCATATACATCCCAATGTTGTACCTGTACAATATTCCTACTCAAAACAACTTATGGAGTTAAAACTTGAAAGTTCACTTCTACAAGTATTGGAACAAGAGTTAGCGGTCAGAGAAGAGACGCCGATTAGGTGTCCTTGTTGCCAAATGTTGAATTGCTTGTGCTGTGCAACAGAATCTAACACACCGCATTCGCCTCTACATCAATTACATCAAAAATCTTCCACTCAGACTTCTATAGAAATAGAAGATCATGATAACCTATGCTTTAAAGGGACGAATTCTTCTTCACCTAAAGAAAATGTAATAAAATTAAAACATGACAGAGAACCCAAAACAAAAAGTTATTTATATTACATCGAGTCTAAAAAATGTAGTTGTGCAAAAACTACGTTAAAGGAGCATGTTTTGCCGCCTTACATGAAAAATAATTCGCAATTCGAGGCAAGTGAATTAATGAATTATGAAACATGCTCGTGGAATGCTATAAAGCGGCTGGTTGGAAAAACTAGACCAAAAACTGATTTACACTCGATAGAAAAGATTCAGTCGAAGACAAAAGATATAGGTACTCAATACTCAGATGTGGAGTTTGAAACTGTTTGTAAATGTTTCTCAGTTGATGATATAGATAGTCTGCTGGTTATCGATACCCAACGGATTCCTATGGTGGATGAATTGATGAAAGATAGTTCTAATCTGGTTTCTAGATCACCTTCATCATTTTTGTATAATAGGAAATGGTCCCTAATTTCTTTGTTCGAAGATCCCAAGCTGCTGGAACTGTTGTACAAAACCGATTGCCCTTAGCTTATTTTTTAATATAGGTTCAACTTACACATACTTCATTTTGTCTATCTCAACAAAAGTTACCTAGAGATCATTCAGCGACTCGCGGTCTCACTTCTAACTGCTGTTTTGCTCCAGTTGGCCATAGCATACTATTTTATAAACTCGGTATATTCAAAGTCAAAGTCAAAAATTCTTTATTCATATAAACACATTTAAAATATTTTAAATCATGTTCTTATGATGCGTCCCATTTTTTTACTACCACCAGTTCTGGACGTGGCAACTCTGAGAAGAACTGGCAAGAAACTCAGAGGAATCCTTTTTTAAAATAATATTTTACAATTATTAATAAAGCAGTATTGTTTCAGAGCAACTCACTCCCAAGCAGTTTTGTCATTAACATAATCAGAAATTTTATAATAAGCCTTTTCACATAATTTATCTTTGACATATCGTTTAAACTTGTTTGTTGAAAGATCTCTTACATTATTAGGAAGTTTGTTATAGAAGCGTATACATTGCCCCATAAAAGAATTGCTAATTTTGTGGAGACGTGTAGCGTTGTAAAACAAGATTATGCTTAGATCTAGTATTAACATTATGAGTGTCGCTTTTTTTCTTAAAACTGTCAATATTCTTATGAACATATAAAAGGTTTTCATAGACATATTTTGATGCGACTGTAAGAATATTAGTCTCTTTGAATTTCTCCTGTAGGGAAACTCGCGGACCAAGTTTATATATGGACCTTACAGCTCGTTTCTTTAGTACAAAAATGGTGTCAATATCCGCAGTTTTCCCAGAGAAGAATCCCATAAGACATTACGCTATGAAAATAACTAAAGTAAACCATTCTAGCAGTCTCCACATCAGTGAGTCGTCTCATAGTTTTAACAGCATAGGCGCCAGCGCTGAGTTTTCTTGATAGCTTCGCAATATGTGGGCCCCATTGCAATTTGGAGTCAATAGTTATTCCCAAAAAGACAGTTGACTCTACTGGCTCCAACCGAATACCGTTTATTTGCACATTTGTATCAATTTGTTTCACATTAGGTGTAGAAAATTTAATGACTGGTTTTATTTTCATTTAAAAGTAGATTATTAACATTTAACCAATGGACTACCTTCGAGATTGCATTGTTTACTTCGTCAAAGCTGCGTAGCTGTCTACTTATTTTAAATGTTAAGGAGGTATCGTCAGCAAACAATACTATCTCATGATTATTTCCTACATAGTAAGGTAAGTCGTTTATATACACCAAAAACGGCCTCAGGATTGAGCCTTGCGGGATGCCCATGGAAACAACAGAGCCTGGTGATATTTTGCCGTTAATATCAACCTTCTGAATTCTATTGCCCATGTAAGAAATCAGATGATTGAGAGCCTAGTTCCTAATGCCATACCGGTGTAATTTCCTGACAAGAGTGTCATGGTGCACGCAATCAAACGCCTTAGATAGATCACAGAAAATACCTAAGGATTCCTGCGAATCTTCCCAGGCCGCGAATATAGATTTTAACAATTCAGTCCCCGCATCTATGGTTGCTATATTAATCCATTCCATAAATTATTTTAGTTCTTGTAAAGGCCAGTAAACCAGCGCGCTTTTTGTAAAATGTACCTATAAACTACGACTTAAAGCTTGCATTTGAATATCTTTTCCTTGACTGTGTGCGGGCAATGAATGACAGCACGGTACCTATAGCATTTTATTTCTGATCAAATTATTTTTATTTCAATAATATTACAATAATTCATATCACTCAATTTAGATACTATGGCGCAGCTCGTCGTGGTAAAATGTCATGCCATACCGTGCCCCAGTCTGTTTTTAAAACGACTCTTTCAATAAAGGAGAGCTACAATTATTAGCGAGTAACATAGGCTAAATTTTTGCACCAATGTTCTCAACAGGACTGGGAATTACGCGGGTGTTGACGGCAATAGAGGATAATACTGCTAAGTTTTACCACTAGAGGCACCACTAGCAGTAGCGGATTTATCAAAGTAGGCTGGAGTTCGGCAGAATTAAGGGGGCGGCATATTTGTTTCTTACACAAACTTTACATCTAAAAATGTCAATAGATAAAAATTTTGCCACTAGTATAATAGATATAACTCCTGACATATTTTTAGGTCATGTAAAGAAACGCTTTGGTTTCAGTAATCAGTCTTCAAAATGACGTTCTGTTTTGCTATTTTGTTTACTGACTGTGTTAGTGGCGCCATCTCCGCAATGCTTTCAACGTCTTATATCTTAGATCTCTATTTATATTATATTGGGATTAAGTATCGATGAGGAGCGTAAATAAAACAATTAATCTAGTCTATAAAAATCTTTTATTAAAAAATCACTGTAATATTGTGGGTCGACGGCGAGGCGTCTTCGACCCCGCAGGGTCCCCCACGCACAGGATTCGGCAAATACAGTAAGTTAACAATTACCCTATATATGATCTTACGTGCTCGCTCGCGAGCGGTACATACACAAACATTATTTTTACCGTTACAACTAAACATAAGCGAATCGGAACAGAAACGAATGCCATCGAATGATTCAATCATAAAATAAATACATTTACATTTCGGATCGTCGCCACGTCACCCGCCCGAGCGACGTGGAGTGGCACGCGGGTGACGCGGTGCGCGGGGGACGCACCTAGCTGTACAGGTCGTCGTCGCCCGCCTCCTCCGCGAAGGTGGGCTGGTCGCCGCCCGACGTGCCCGTGCCGCCGCCCGCGCCCGCCGCCGTCGGGAACCTGTGGGAATATTACTTAGTACTACCCAATGACCTCGGTTTATTGTACAGATCGCGCCAGACTTCTAGTTCGCTCTGAAGTTGCCTCGCCGAGCCTTGCGCAAGTGTACAGTCATACTATATATACTGTTTATCGCTACTGCGACGCGAATCGCCTCAACTTCAGAGCGGACTAGAAGTTTGGCGCGATCTATACCCTCTATGCGATATATGATGGTGAGATGAGATAACTTTTCTCTGTTTACTTTTAAATATTTTTGTGTGACTTCTAGCTACAGCGGCGCCACGAACCGTGGTCCTTATCCCTAAGAGTAAAACGAGACACGCTTGATGGCAAGCGTGTCGTTTTAATTTAATAGAATTTGGCTAAGGATGTTTGATCTCGCCATTTGACCGGTCGATATACTATATTCTTTTTACTATTCAAATTTATAAAATGCTTGATAAAAACAAATTGAGCAAATATTTAATAGCATTTATATGAATAATTTATTTATTTCCACAAAACTGACAGATATCTAGCACACCTGAAATAAAACATAATTTTATAGTAAATGGTACCCATTTATAATAGATTTTGTATGCATTATTAATTTTCTTGACAAGTACAAGTGTATGTAAATAGTGTTGAGTAAATATCGTTTATAATGTATGAGGCGTAGAATGTATACCTGAAGTTGGTCCCGAAGCCCCTGCTCTGCTGCAGCGTCTGCGCGAACATCTCGTACTTGCGGATGTCGTTGTCGGACACGGACCGTCGCGCGAACTTCATCGCCTCCTCGAAGTGAGCCCGGCTGATCTCCGGCACCGGGTCCTCCTCGTCCATCTACAGGAATAACGTGAAATTAGTTTCACAAATGGACGACAATTCAACATTTTTAAAACTCAATTACTTTGAAAACGTAATTGAGACTATTCTATCTCTCTACACTTACTTATTTATTAAAAATAATAAAGTAATAATAAATTTGTAACATTCAGAAAAGTGTTTATTTGCGTCTGATTCAAGAAGAGAAGATATTATTTTTGACAATTCTAACGAATATCTAACGTACGTGATGTATGTACGGCTTATGTCCATTTACATTACTTAACTTAATTCGATAAGAACATAAAATCTTTGCTATCAAAACAATAGCGACATTATGTTGTAACACATGGAACCGCCGCCACTACGTGTTCTCTGGTATACTATAGTTATAGATATTTGTTTTATAATTATCGGGACTAACGGCTTAACGTACTTTCCCGGGCACGGAGGGTATTCCCTCAATCAACGAAATCCGGAAATAAATGTAAAATTTTACAAAGATTTATTTCCCGTTGAGGGGATCGTACCACGACCTACGAGATTTGGAGATACCAAGGAGGTTGACTGTATAATAACTGAAAACACTAACGTCCATAACAGCGGCGGCAGATTGCTGTTGTCGCGAGCGTTCACGGGTGATGTCGGCTTCGATGGCCTGGCGGATGGCGAGCTTGCACGCGCGCTGGCAGATCTCGGTCAAATCCGCACCACTGAAGCCTTGTGTCACCTGCGAATTGTCACCATCCCATCAAAATGTGTTTAAAGATAAAAATATATTAATACGTGAAGCAAAGACTTTGGTACCAGTACTTACGAAAAGTACGCTGACGGAGTATAGGAGAAGGAATGCAGAATGCTAGTAATTTTTATAATTACCACTACTTTAATCTATGCTATTTGGCAACATTCCTAGAATGCTGGCAGCATTGCTACGTTGGATAACAACGCTTATCTGATATGCAAAGTAAATGCAGCACTGGCAAAAGTACCGCATAAACAAGAGCCACTGCAATGTTTTCATAAATTTGGCTCCCGGTCCCCACGGCCTCAATGTTACGAAGATAAGTGTTTAAATTAAATGTTGGCTAGATTACACACACTGAATTGTCTTTCCAGTTGTCACCAGGGTGACAATTTGTGTAACACCGTACATTTCAGCTTTTTTTATTTCCTATGTTACAACATGATATAAAGAAGGAAACGAGTTAACATTTGCAAGAATTACTGATATGTTTTGCATCCCAATTATTTGTTTTACTTTCCCATTGCGGAGCAAATGTATCCCTATTATAAAAAAAATAACAAATTTATAATTGCATAACTGTCACCGAATATATTATATAGTATATCAAGAGTTTTTATAGTATACTAACCTTAGCGATGTAAGAGAGGTCGACTTCTTTGGCAATAGGCGACTTGCGCAGGTTGGCCTTAAGGATGGCCTCGCGGGACTTCTCATCGGGCAGCGGGATGTAGATGAGCTGGTCCAGACGACCGGGACGGAGGATGGCCGGGTCGATGATGTCGGGACGATTCGTCGCACCTGTGTATACGAATATATTGCGGATGGATAAGTATGGAATTTGGCAGTTCAAGTTTATATAGAGCAGTGCTTTATATAGGACTAATTTATATATCATTAACAAATTAATGGTTTGTCCCTATAGTAAGTATTTTAAATTGTAACTAAAATAACTAGGAACAGCTTAGTTGTGTACACTCTCACTCAGTTTCCATAAAGCCTTCGAACGACGTTATGAAAATTATTCGTAATAACGTCCTTTCCGTAAGACAAAGAGTAAAATTAGTTACTGCACCAAGAGTACAATTTTAATATTTAATTTGAATAATATTACTCTATTTTCTGTTCCATGAAATAAACTTACTATTATAATTATTTTAGGCATGTCGTTAACTTTAAGGTTTTAAAATATTAATGTAGTTTCGCAGAGGTTTCAATTGTTGTCCTCGATCAACCGAACGTCATATGGCGTGGTTGGTACTGACCGATGATGAAGACGTTCTTCTTGGCGCCCATGCCGTCCATCTCGGTGAGGATCTGGTTGATGACCCGGTCGGCGGCGCCGCCCGCGTCCGACACGGAGCCGCCGCGCGACTTGGCGATGATTGTAAGAGCTCATATGGCGTGGTTGGTACTGACCGATGATGAAGACGTTCTTCTTGGCGCCCATGCCGTCCATCTCGGTGAGGATCTGGTTGATGACCCGGTCGGCGGCGCCGCCCGCGTCCGACACGGAGCCGCCGCGCGACTTGGCGATGATTGTAAGAGCTCATATGGCGTGGTTGGTACTGACCGATGATGAAGACGTTCTTCTTGGCGCCCATGCCGTCCATCTCGGTGAGGATCTGGTTGATGACCCGGTCGGCGGCGCCGCCCGCGTCCGACACGGAGCCGCCGCGCGACTTGGCGATGATTGTAAGAGCTCATATGGCGTGGTTGGTACTGACCGATGATGAAGACGTTCTTCTTGGCGCCCATGCCGTCCATCTCGGTGAGGATCTGGTTGATGACCCGGTCGGCGGCGCCGCCCGCGTCCGACACGGAGCCGCCGCGCGACTTGGCGATGATTGTAAGAGCTCATATGGCGTGGTTGGTACTGACCGATGATGAAGACGTTCTTCTTGGCGCCCATGCCGTCCATCTCGGTGAGGATCTGGTTGATGACCCGGTCGGCGGCGCCGCCCGCATCCGACACGGAGCCGCCGCGCGACTTGGCGATGATTGTAAGAGCTCATATGGCGTGGTTGGTACTGACCGATGATGAAGACGTTCTTCTTGGCGCCCATGCCGTCCATCTCGGTGAGGATCTGGTTGATGACCCGGTCGGCGGCGCCGCCCGCGTCCGACACGGAGCCGCCGCGCGACTTGGCGATGATTGTAAGAGCTCATATGGCGTGGTTGGTACTGACCGATGATGAAGACGTTCTTCTTGGCGCCCATGCCGTCCATCTCGGTGAGGATCTGGTTGATGACCCGGTCGGCGGCGCCGCCCGCGTCCGACACGGAGCCGCCGCGCGACTTGGCGATGATTGTAAGAGCTCATATGGCGTGGTTGGTACTGACCGATGATGAAGACGTTCTTCTTGGCGCCCATGCCGTCCATCTCGGTGAGGATCTGGTTGATGACCCGGTCGGCGGCGCCGCCCGCGTCCGACACGGAGCCGCCGCGCGACTTGGCGATGATTGTAAGAGCTCATATGGCGTGGTTGGTACTGACCGATGATGAAGACGTTCTTCTTGGCGCCCATGCCGTCCATCTCGGTGAGGATCTGGTTGATGACCCGGTCGGCGGCGCCGCCCGCATCCGACACGGAGCCGCCGCGCGACTTGGCGATGATTGTAAGAGCTCATATGGCGTGGTTGGTACTGACCGATGATGAAGACGTTCTTCTTGGCGCCCATGCCGTCCATCTCGGTGAGGATCTGGTTGATGACCCGGTCGGCGGCGCCGCCCGCGTCCGACACGGAGCCGCCGCGCGACTTGGCGATGATTGTAAGAGCTCATATGGCGTGGTTGGTACTGACCGATGATGAAGACGTTCTTCTTGGCGCCCATGCCGTCCATCTCGGTGAGGATCTGGTTGATGACCCGGTCGGCGGCGCCGCCCGCGTCCGACACGGAGCCGCCGCGCGACTTGGCGATGATTGTAAGAGCTCATATGGCGTGGTTGGTACTGACCGATGATGAAGACGTTCTTCTTGGCGCCCATGCCGTCCATCTCGGTGAGGATCTGGTTGATGACCCGGTCGGCGGCGCCGCCCGCGTCCGACACGGAGCCGCCGCGCGACTTGGCGATGATTGTAAGAGCTCATATGGCGTGGTTGGTACTGACCGATGATGAAGACGTTCTTCTTGGCGCCCATGCCGTCCATCTCGGTGAGGATCTGGTTGATGACCCGGTCGGCGGCGCCGCCCGCGTCCGACACGGAGCCGCCGCGCGACTTGGCGATGATTGTAAGAGCTCATATGGCGTGGTTGGTACTGACCGATGATGAAGACGTTCTTCTTGGCGCCCATGCCGTCCATCTCGGTGAGGATCTGGTTGATGACCCGGTCGGCGGCGCCGCCCGCGTCCGACACGGAGCCGCCGCGCGACTTGGCGATGATTGTAAGAGCTCATATGGCGTGGTTGGTACTGACCGATGATGAAGACGTTCTTCTTGGCGCCCATGCCGTCCATCTCGGTGAGGATCTGGTTGATGACCCGGTCGGCGGCGCCGCCCGCATCCGACACGGAGCCGCCGCGCGACTTGGCGATGATTGTAAGAGCTCATATGGCGTGGTTGGTACTGACCGATGATGAAGACGTTCTTCTTGGCGCCCATGCCGTCCATCTCGGTGAGGATCTGGTTGATGACCCGGTCGGCGGCGCCGCCCGCGTCCGACACGGAGCCGCCGCGCGACTTGGCGATGATTGTAAGAGCTCATATGGCGTGGTTGGTACTGACCGATGATGAAGACGTTCTTCTTGGCGCCCATGCCGTCCATCTCGGTGAGGATCTGGTTGATGACCCGGTCGGCGGCGCCGCCCGCGTCCGACACGGAGCCGCCGCGCGACTTGGCGATGATTGTAAGAGCTCATATGGCGTGGTTGGTACTGACCGATGATGAAGACGTTCTTCTTGGCGCCCATGCCGTCCATCTCGGTGAGGATCTGGTTGATGACCCGGTCGGCGGCGCCGCCCGCGTCCGACACGGAGCCGCCGCGCGACTTGGCGATGATTGTAAGAGCTCATATGGCGTGGTTGGTACTGACCGATGATGAAGACGTTCTTCTTGGCGCCCATGCCGTCCATCTCGGTGAGGATCTGGTTGATGACCCGGTCGGCGGCGCCGCCCGCGTCCGACACGGAGCCGCCGCGCGACTTGGCGATGATTGTAAGAGCTCATATGGCGTGGTTGGTACTGACCGATGATGAAGACGTTCTTCTTGGCGCCCATGCCGTCCATCTCGGTGAGGATCTGGTTGATGACCCGGTCGGCGGCGCCGCCCGCATCCGACACGGAGCCGCCGCGCGACTTGGCGATGATTGTAAGAGCTCATATGGCGTGGTTGGTACTGACCGATGATGAAGACGTTCTTCTTGGCGCCCATGCCGTCCATCTCGGTGAGGATCTGGTTGATGACCCGGTCGGCGGCGCCGCCCGCGTCCGACACGGAGCCGCCGCGCGACTTGGCGATGATTGTAAGAGCTCATATGGCGTGGTTGGTACTGACCGATGATGAAGACGTTCTTCTTGGCGCCCATGCCGTCCATCTCGGTGAGGATCTGGTTGATGACCCGGTCGGCGGCGCCGCCCGCGTCCGACACGGAGCCGCCGCGCGACTTGGCGATGATTGTAAGAGCTCATATGGCGTGGTTGGTACTGACCGATGATGAAGACGTTCTTCTTGGCGCCCATGCCGTCCATCTCGGTGAGGATCTGGTTGATGACCCGGTCGGCGGCGCCGCCCGCGTCCGACACGGAGCCGCCGCGCGACTTGGCGATGATTGTAAGAGCTCATATGGCGTGGTTGGTACTGACCGATGATGAAGACGTTCTTCTTGGCGCCCATGCCGTCCATCTCGGTGAGGATCTGGTTGATGACCCGGTCGGCGGCGCCGCCCGCGTCCGACACGGAGCCGCCGCGCGACTTGGCGATGATTGTAAGAGCTCATATGGCGTGGTTGGTACTGACCGATGATGAAGACGTTCTTCTTGGCGCCCATGCCGTCCATCTCGGTGAGGATCTGGTTGATGACCCGGTCGGCGGCGCCGCCCGCGTCCGACACGGAGCCGCCGCGCGACTTGGCGATGATTGTAAGAGCTCATATGGCGTGGTTGGTACTGACCGATGATGAAGACGTTCTTCTTGGCGCCCATGCCGTCCATCTCGGTGAGGATCTGGTTGATGACCCGGTCGGCGGCGCCGCCCGCGTCCGACACGGAGCCGCCGCGCGACTTGGCGATGATTGTAAGAGCTCATATGGCGTGGTTGGTACTGACCGATGATGAAGACGTTCTTCTTGGCGCCCATGCCGTCCATCTCGGTGAGGATCTGGTTGATGACCCGGTCGGCGGCGCCGCCCGCGTCCGACACGGAGCCGCCGCGCGACTTGGCGATGGAGTCCAGCTCGTCGAAGAACAGCACGCATGGCGACGCGGACCGCGCCTGCAATCAAACAGTTATTTATTGCCAATCACAATAGTTTACTGATGCTAAAATGTTAACAGGTATGTAATGTTATCAGAACGATGGCAAGTTTGTGACAGACTGGTAAAATTATAATTTAAGTACAGTCCCCTGCACATAACTTGGCAAGGTTTTGGCGCAGTGGGGGAAAGTTCGCGCATCGTGCACTTAGTGGAACAAAAACTGGTCACTTCTTTTGCTTGTCATTATTAAAGAAAGGTGAGGAATTCGTAAAGTTTATTAGGTGTTATAAATAAAATATAAATAAGCAAAGTAAAATAAAAAAATAAAAAAAAATATTAAAAAATTAGGTAGTTAACGGTATTTGGTCCTGGCATTGTAATCAACGTTACAAAAATTAAATTTAAAACAACAACAACTATAAGAAAAACGAAATTAAAAACAATAACAACAACTCGTAACAAAAACAAAGTGTTCAACTTTCGTGCACGTAAGTGTAATCGGGAGCGAACGGAATGTAGACGCGGTGCGGGAGGCAGGGGTCGACTGACGGACGAGTCGGCGCTACCTCATACCCCGCGTCCCGCTTGACCACCAAACAGACCTATAAAACGACTTGTGCGCATCTAACGACTCTTGCCAAGTTACGTGCCGGGGACTGTATGTAGGTATCATAAAAATAACATTATTGAAGCTTCAGTAACTTGTTGTCCTTTAATTTCAACATCGAAAGATTTTTACATAATATCATCAATCGAGTTTTAAGGTTAAAGTCAATATCTGAGTGATAGATATATAACAATCGGTTTGAATAGTATATAGGTGAACAATGATATATCTTGTGAGTTAAGTTATAGGCTTACGAAATTGTCCAACTTCACTCATACAATATTGTTTTTTCTTGTAAAAACTAAGCGACATCTAGATGTCGCTTAGTTTTTAATTTTCTAGTATCTAGATGCAACGGTCTCAGAATTATATACTAGTATCACTGAACACATACCTTGTCGAAGATATCCCTGACGTTGGCTTCGGATTCACCGAACCACATGGTGAGAAGTTCAGGACCCTTCACCGAAATGAAGTTGGCCTGGCACTCGTTAGCGATAGCCTTGGCCAACAAGGTTTTACCTGAGCAAAGGCAAGTGAGAAAAAGTGAGTACACATATCATGCAGTCATTATCATCATTATTATTGAATGCTAGCAAAACATTTGTAATAAATACAAATCTTTAAATGTTATGTATAAAAAAATGTTCAATTATCTCATCTGATTGTGTGATGATCACAATATAAAAAATATGCTCCAATATGATTTTTTTTGTAGTCATTAAGGCAGACCTGAGCGTGAGCGTTCCATAAACGTGCGTCGTATGTGGAAGACGGTAGCAGGTGACAAGGTCACACGTCTTTCAGAAACTCTAGGAACGCACACGCCTAATGTGTATTTGTATGTAATGTAACAGAGCCGGTAGGGCCGGGGGCACGCACCACATCCGGGCGGCCCGTAGAACAGCACGCCGCGGCTGGGCTGCATGCCGAACTTGAGGAACTTGTCGGGGTGCTCCACGGGGTACTGCACCAGCTCCTGCAGCTCGCGCTTGACGCTCTGCAGGCCGCCGATGTCGCCCCACGTCACGTTGGGCACCTCCACCACGGTCTCGCGCAGCGCGGACGGCGACGACTTGGTCATGGCGTACTGCGGGGGGGACAGAATCGATATACGGCAGATTCCAATATAAACGGTCTTTTATTAGATTAATGGACTGCCTATATTAAAATTGGTCGTATACTACACTACAACGCTTCGCTGCCAAAACTCTATTTTGTTTTTATCAGTGTACCCTAAATTAAAATTTGCGAATAACATGAGTAGATTTCATAGGCGCAATGGCTACGTAACGGGACCGCATACCCGGGTCCGAGTTCAGTACCCCAGGTTAAGGATTGCCAAAATTTACTTGTTAGAAAATGTTGTTCTCTAATAATTATGACAATCTAAAAAAAAATAACATATTGTTTCTCTACTGTAATATACATGTCATTAATAAAAAAAAAATCAGTACCACAATCATAAATAACAAACACAAAACAACATACCCGGAAGTTATCCATAGATACAGCCAGCGAGTTGAGAACCTCTGCATCAATCTGGTCATCCTCAAGGTCGATGAGGTCCATCTTCTCACGGATCTGTTGCAGAGCCGCCTCCGAGCACAGCGACGCCAAGTCAGCGCCAACGTGACCGTGAGATTCAGCTGCGATCTGTACAAAAGAACATTGTGATAATTATGCACGTAGGTTACAAAGATCTGATCCCTACTTAAATTATAAATAAGAAAATAGCTAGTAGTTACAGTTTCACTCTCGATTTTAATTAAATTTGGTGCAGAGATAGGCAAGCCTTTAGAAAAGGACATAGGACACCTTTTAGCGAAAAAACGCTTTAAGGTATGAAAAGAGCAATAGCAATTTTTAATTTTTGAAGATAACTCATGAAAGTACATTAAATTGATTTAGGCACTTACAAAAGGAACATTGTTTGAGAGTGATGTTTGAATATGTATAAAATACGATACTATATATAAAGTATTCTTTACAGGTGTAAAGTACAAAAAAGCATTATTGTTATCTGTTTCAAAGATATGTTTAATATTTCAAATTAAGAATATAATTTATGTAATTTCCTACCTGTTCTAGATCCACATCATCGCCCAGTTTCATGTTCTTGGTGTGGATGCGCAGGATCTCAAGACGACCGGTCGCGTCGGGGATACCGATGTCGATCTCACGGTCGAAGCGACCGAAACGACGTAGCGCAGCGTCGATCGAGTTGGGCCGGTTGGTGGCGGCCATCACGATCACATGGGACGATTTTTTCATACCTAAAAGTGATTTAAGTAAATCATTGTAAAATTTAGAGTTGGTATTAAATATAGTACACAATGTAGAAGTTATCTCATTTTCAAGCTTTAATATTATATTTTTTGGTCGTTGCTAAAATTACAAATGTAACATAATTTTTTTTAAATACTTGATATATTTTACAATGAGTTTGCTTTAAGGTGTATGTGATGATAAATGTACTGTCAACCAAGGAGATAGGTTTACACTGTCAGTATCAAGTAATGTAAATCAATATGTTTATTGTCAGTACGACAGCCGGTAATTCTTTATGGGTGAAGAGTTCGCTGTTAGATGTGTACAAATGCATATACATAATAGGAAATTCTCCTCATAAAAGTATAAATATAAATTTTAAATGTGTTTCACAATGTGTAATTTTATCTCTTTTGTTAACTTTACATAATAATATGAGCTCTACATAACAATACAAAATAATCTAGATTACGCGAATGGGCGAACATATTTTCGAAGTACTTTTAATCTGTAATATTCAATGCTATGGAAATTGTACACTATACATAAGTCGATTGTATTACCAAAATTAATCATTTTAAGAAAAAAAAAACTAAGTTTAAAAAATACTTGCCATCCATAAGTGTAAGCAGCTGGGACACGATACGGCGCTCCACTTCACCGTGGGTTTTCTCTCTCTTCGGAGCGATGGCGTCCAACTCATCGATGAAGATGATAGCCGGAGAGTTTTTGTCGGCTTCTTCGAAAGCTTTGCGGAGGTTGGACTCAGATTCACCGGCCAGTTTGGACATGATCTCGGGTCCGTTAATCAGGAAGAAGAATGCGCCTGTGATTAAATTTTGTAATATATTTATTGCAGTGTGTTGTAGGTGGTAGTTTAGATACAATTTAGATCAATGTGGACTCTGTCTGGCCTAACCCCCGTTGTACATTGTTGGGCCAGACAGAATATTTATAATTTATTAATGAAATTACTTTTTTCATTAGTATGAGTAACAAACTTTAGGATTCAGAAATGAATGATTAGGGTAGGATTGGCGGAATAAATATAGTGTCATGGTTTATTTTGTGTCAAACATAATATTAAAGAAATAAATGTAAGCAAGAGTAAGAGATGGTTTTCTAAATAAAAAAAAATAAAAAAAATTATAAATGATTTACATCAATTTCGATTGTGATACTTTCTTTCATAATGTTGTAACACAAAAAACTAAATATTGTGTTTATCAAAATAAACAAAATAAGAAAAAAATATTTGTTTTTTTATTATTTTATCATTACAAAATATTACATACCAGTCTCATTAGCCACAGCGCGAGCGATCAGGGTCTTGCCGGTACCAGGCGGTCCGTACATGAGGATACCGCGCGGGGGCTTCACTCCGATGGCCTTGAACAGCGAGGGGTGGCGCAGGGGGAGCTCCACCATCTCCTTGATCTGAGCCAACTGCTTGCGACATCCACCAATGTCGTCGTAGCCTACAGCGTTTAGGGCTTCTTCTTCCTCCTGTAGAGTGGAGAACATTTAGTTGCTAGTTTAAATACTGCTGTAGGTTGAAGATTCAATTTATAATTTAATAATTTTTAACATAATATTTTGCCATCTCAATCCACCTATGCCAAGTGTTGTGACTATGGTAATAAACTTCTCCAATAGAGTTCCATCTTCAGAAATGCATGTTCATATAACATGCATTTCTTGATTGATTTCAATTTACGATGACAATTAAGCGAACATTTAAAAAGTAAAACACATTATGCGTCTATATAGGTTTTATGTCTAATGTAGACATACATTTTACTTAGACACAAAAACATCGATATAAATTAGTATGTAAACAATTCTTTTTGAATGTTACATTAAAATTTTATTCACTGTAACTGAAATCCGAGGTTTGCATTGTAACGTCAGCGCTCAACTATTTAGTTATAATAATATTACTGGTAAGTTTTATATATAAGTATCAACAAACATCGACATAAAGATTACGAACTGTGTCAGGTTAAAATTGATAAGGCGCGAGTACCTACAGACGTGGGATAAACTTTTTGTTAACTATGAATGGCTGCATTATTCCGCTTAGAGTACGTCATTCTCTGTTTAGTATGAACTGACAAAACTCGATTACTGAGTATTGTGTAGCTAATAAGGACATTATTTAGTGAGTACAAAAATAAGTTTGTTTTTTATTGTAAACATTTTTTTTTATAAATATTAGTAGCAGATTTTTGTAGTCTACTAGTAGCTAAAATTATTTTGTTGCGAGTGGGTTCACGTCCGTAGTGCAATGGGTGGGGATCGAACCGGCGACCACAAGATCACAATTCCGACGGCCTAGCCATTGGGCTACTGCCGCTTAAAATAATATTATCTAACTAATTTTAGATTTCAGTCATGTACATTTCGACACAATTCATTATATAGGGCTAGCGAATCCGCAGCTTCACCAGTTGGAGTGACAACTCCCGAACTAGAGAAATAAATCCCTGTGTGAATAAAACACATCATTCACGGACAAAGTACACTCAACAAGACGCAGAACAGCTATTTGTGGTACACACAAATACTTGTATCCAATGGGAATTAAATCCAGAACATTAAATTTAGCAGGTCTCATGACTCTGCTACAGTGGGGGGTTGCATCAGTTTTGGTTTTAGCTTATTAGCTTCAGCTGCTAAATTATTTCTATCAAAAATATCAATAAAATCGACATCCTTTCAATCTATTACGCGTATAATACTAGTGTTATAGGTACTTTGAATATATATTAAACAGAATGAAAGACAAGTTACTTATAATTTTCTCAATAAAAACCTAAACTATATATATGTATCTTTAACAATCAAAAATATGGAAATGATTGACTTATTAAAACAATCTATGCACACAAACGAATCTATGAAACAAGGTATAAATTGAATATCAAAGTAAAGGTGAACGACTGTTTAATGTTAGCAAAGGTCAATAGTCAACCTTTACATGCCTTAACTCAACTAGAAAAATACCAAAGTGCTATGAAATCAAATTTAAAACAGTCTGCAGTTAGGTATAAAACACGCCTCTCATATTTGACGATTCATAATCCGCTACTGGTTTTAGTATCAATATTACAACAAAAGCCTTTCTACAATAAGTGATCATAAATATTCTATAGAGAGATTTATCTATAGATACTATACTTTCATGTCCTCTTTAATCATAGCGTCGAAATCATTAAACTTTTATACTGGCGGTTTATGTTAATTTGACTAACTAAATCATTAAGTTGTTTATTTTTTACTACTATAATTTGCGCTCAGTCATTGACTAAAAGCAATTTATTTATTTATTCTGAAGAGTGCATCTCCCTGTGCTATTTAAGTTCTGTTTCCCGAAATGCATTCATTAGCTGGCTTGCTAGTACATTAGAGTGGTTGCTCAGTCCATGCTTGGAGGTGTCAGTAAAACTATGTATCGTAATGGTTTTAATTTCTGTGTTTATCACAAAAAAACATGGGGCATTTGATATATATTTATTAATATTATGTTCTGAAGGCTCTGTAATGTCACACAAATAACTGTACCAGGTGGAAATTGAACCAATAACACAGGTCTAACACGCAACTACTGCCAATTTAATTCAAGTCTGTTATTAATGCATCCATTTTTGTTCCTACCACCAATTCTGGACTTGGCAACAAATAGAAATGGCAAAAAACTCAGAGGAATCCTTTTTTTTAATAATCAATATTTGTATACAGCAGTGTTATTCTAGCACAACTCACTACAAAGCTTTTCTTTTTGCTTTTTTTATGTCACTACAACAGCCGTTATTATTTATGAGTGAAGAGTTTGCTGTTAGCGGCTTACAATTACATATTAATAGTAAACTCTTCTCATAAACGTGTACCTTTAAATTTAAAATGTCTTGCACAATGTGTAAACCTATCTCTTTTGTTAAATGTACAGTCAACAAAAGAGATTGGTTTACACCGTCAATATATAATAATGTAAATTAATGTTTTTATCAGTACACCAGCCGGTAATTATTTACAGGCAAAGAGTTTGCTGCTAGATGTGTTCAAATATACATAATAGTTAAGTATCCTCATAAACGTGTACATATAAATTTAAAATGCGTTTTACGGGGTGTAAACCTATCTCTTTTGCTGACTGTACATATTTAGTAGTTGAATTCTCACCTCGCGTTTAATGGGGTCTCCCTCACAATGTATGACAGTATCGGGCGCCACGATGCAGTAGGGGGATGGGTCAGTCTCCACCACCTTGAACTCGACGGCGCGCATACCTCCGCGTACCATGAATGTGTCATCGCGGTGGATGGGGCGGTAAGCCTCCATGAAGTAAGGCTTCAGGTACACCTCGAACAGGTTACTTTGGAAAGAAAGGAAAAGTTAAGTCAGTTAACAGTTTGAAAAATTACTTAAAGTTTCCTATTTTTAAGGTTTTCAGGTAAACCTTGAGTAAGTTATTGTTATAGGAAAAGAAATCCTTATTACATTAATTCTTAGCATTTTTTTAAATGTATAAGACGAAGCTCACTGCAATACCACTTCATTATTCATATTTTAGTGTGATTCCTCGAGCATGTAAACGACTGGAACCACGCGAGCCCTCCACTCCGTTAACCGTTACACCCGCATGAGATACACGCTTGAGGATCGCGCTCTAACGTGGGGTCAGCTAAGGAAGGGTAGTAAATCCAAAGAGTAAAATTGGCTCAGCAAAAAAATCATAATCTATACTAATATATAAAGCCAAAGAGTTTGTTTGTTTGCTTGAATATGCTAAACCCAAGAAACCAATTTGAAAAACATTTCAGTTTTAGCTAGCCCATTTGTCAAGGAATGCTATATGGTACATTGAATTATGACGTTTCTACAGGAACGGGAGAAAAGCGGGTGCAACCGCGCGCGGAAAGCTATTTAAAGCATATAACTTACCCAGTTAATCCTTCAACTGAATCATCAATAGGCAATATGTGTACTCTTTTGCCATATTTCACTGAGGGGCAGGGCGCGATGGACACCACATCGGACAGACGCACACGCAAGTTGTTCCTCACTACACGGTTCATACGGATCTTCTCATCGGGGCAGTTGTCATCTGACAGCACAATGCAGACAGTCTCTTTGCGACGCTTGCCTTTCAGGAGCACAGTATCACCACGGAATAGTTGGAGCTGCTCCATTTTTGCCTGCGGGAGAAAATATGGAATAATTTATAAAGAATTGAAGAATGCGCGAAATGTCACATTTTTTTCTATTTTTTATTGTAAACATATCCTTTAAATATGGTAGTTTAATATTCAAACACAAACTTAAAAAAATGGCGATGGTGATAAACAGAAGAAATTTTTGTTTATGACCGCTACAAGAATCTCATTAAAAACTACATACTTTCTAACCTTATTTATTTGGATATTCCTTGGTCATTGGCTGTACCCTTCAATAGGCTAAGAATTTACTTGAAAATGTTGGATAACAAAAAAAAGTTATTCTTAAAAAGGTGTAAGAAAACCTGCACTATATTATTTTCCCATCTGCTTTAATTTCCTATTATCCATTACAATTACTAATACCGGTCTATTGGATTTGTAGTTTTTTATATTAACTAGTTTAGCAATCAGCTGTTGAAGTTCATATAAGAATCTTAACATGGACATTTTAATATCAAACTAAATCATAAAAGTAGTTTATCAAGCTATAAATTATAATGAGATTAAACATATTTCATAGGTATACTTGCTCAAATATGATTGAGTTAGGTTAGGTAAATACAATTTGGACATATTGTTGCTTATGTTCTAACACTACTAGCAGAGTTTTGCGGTCTACCAGTATTCTTGTTAACCCCCCCATGCTAAGCTAAAATATTAGTGTTATGAGTGGGTTCATGTTGGTAGTGCAATGGGTGAACTGGGATCAAAAATTGGTACCGCCATTTTTTAAATACTTATTTCAATCTTATGCTAATGGCATTTTCTGCTCTTTGTGTGTTTGATTATTACTAAAGAAATAGCTCAAGTGAGTGTGTGTACTTTATGTCAATAGCTCCAGATTTTGTATTTGAGAATTCTAACCATGTAACACATGAAATTACTTAGCTACAAATTATCACTTCTTAATAAATATGGAGAATTGATAACATAAAATGATAGTTTAAGCTGATACTTATTGGTATTAAAGTTACTAAGTCTAGAAATGTCTAAAAAAGCAGATTTTTATATGTTGTACCAATAGTAACCATATAATGTAATAATACTTGTTAAACTGTGGCCCACAGGTGCAACATGCTTAAATGAGACTGTTAGCACTCAGTGTTATTAAAGCCATTTGATTTTGGCAGCCTATACTGATACTTCTTATTGTCACATCTGGCCCATGAGCAGGAAAATGAGATTATCACTCTAACCATAAACCATAGGTTCTAGCTTGTAGCTAGAACTTATGATTTATGGTTAGAGTGATAATCTAGAATAATAATAAGCTAGAACCTATGGTTTATGGTATACTGGCTGATGATGCAACAACCATTACAAATTCATAAAAGTTTGTTACTTCTGTGACTCTGCAATCTAACTTAGTCAAGTCATTTGAGTTTAGAATAGTTAGATCAATTATTCTCACTTGGATTGGTGGTGGATGTTCCATAATGTGTGGCTGATGATGAAATAATCATCATCAGCCAGTATAACATTCACTACTGAACATGGGTCTACACTAAGGGGGTTTTTGACCATCTATTGTCATATCTGGCTCATGAGCACAAAAATGTGATGACCACTACAACCATAATAATGGTTTTAGATAATATCATCTTCAGTCTATACTGTACAACATGGGCCTACACAGAGGGTGCTTTCGACATAATCACCGCTCTTTGAAGGCAGGTTGGTGAACGTAATTGTAAATATGTTAACACATGGAAAATGTTGCTGCATTACCTTGTAAACAACTGCTATAGAATTTTGAAGAAAATATAAAACTCAAGAGGCACAGAGGTTAGTCTCTCAACCAACCAGACCCACAAAAAATTCTAAGATGGCTTACATGTGATATTAAATTGGACAGATTTTAAACGTAGTTTTGCACAATGATAAGGTCATAAGGGAAATTTAAAGTATTTTTTTCTTTTCTATTATCATGAGCAATCCTGCACCAAAAAAAAGAAGCAATCATTTAATTTAATTGTGATGTTTCATATGTTGTTTTTCAATATTTATTGTAGGTAGAACAAATTATGCAGTTGATGAATCCACAAGTATAACTACCTATTTAAACAAATATTTATACGTTTATAAGAAAAGTATTCTAATGAGAACCAATCAAATTAGATTTTTAATCTTAACATAATAACTTCAAAACTGGACATAGACCAAACATTTTTTTTTCAAAAACTTGAAAAAAAATGTCATATCACTCTAAAGGTCATTAAACTGTAAGCATTAGTGTGATACAACTACAGATAAACAAGTTACTTGAATGTACATTGATAGCAATACAAGTAGTCACTAAATACTTTGTAACAAAGAGCAGTGTATATGCACCATGACAAAACAATTCCTATTAAAACAGTGGTACCTACAATCTATATCAACAATAATTGTAATGTTATTAACATACAACAATTATTAAGTGATAATGATGATCATCACCGTGATTTTGCATAAATGAGTCAGTAAATTCATGTAGCAACCGGTTCATCATTTCATGTAGTTTGGTATGATTATTTAGACAAAGAGTTCTAACCTGTGACAGTGCCACCACAGAGTTGTCATCGCTGACGGCTTCCTCCACGATGAGACGATTGGGCCTGTCCTTGCGGCGGAGGATCGCGGTCGATAAGTCATCAGGGTTACTGCCGGAACAACAAAACCATCAAAATTCCCGAATCACCGCTAATAACCAAAGCGATAGCTTCCATGTCGCTAAATTATCAATAATTTGCATTTACAACATAATTGCCGTCATCATATAAATGCATTCGCAGAAGTAATAATTTATTCCATACTCAACTTGCAAAAGTTGATTACTTTGAATCGGTTTGTAACTCGACATGATGACAAGCCAATTTTCGAAGATTCATTTTCAATGTAGCGCATCGATTACTTGTAAAATACGTTGATAATAACTTATTTCATTTAAATATTAAAGAGTCACATGCTTACCCTTTGCTATCTGCCATTATTATTGAATAAAAATAATATTACAATTTGTTAAATCACTAATATTTTAACGCCGAATGAACAATCACTTTCCCACTTCAACACTCTTGCGTGACGTTGCCGTATTTCATTTGTTCGGCAATCATCACGGTGTGGCCAGTGTAAAGTAATTGTCTATGGAAAAGAATACAAACCTGGTACCAGACTTTCCACAAGTGTTTTTGGGGAGTACAAATACATACCATAATAATTTAATAAATTATTAACATATTGCTTATGAGAGTATGAAAAAATATAGTTCGTCTGAATAAAAAAAAAAAAACATAGAGAAACCCATTCGTGAACTGTGATTTCGTTGCTCCGAAAACTTTGTGAATTTAAAATAATTTAAGAGATTTTAAGTGCAAGACAAGTAGTGAATAAAAGTATTTAGTTCTCAACTGCCTAGACATATAAAAAGTAAGTCGATTTTTTACTTATTTTTAGATAAAACTGCATTGTTTAGGACTAACTGGCATTTTTACTAAACGTCGAGGTTAATAGGCTCGAAAGGTACGAAAGGCACGCAGTATGGTGTTAATAGAAACGAAGAATGGGGTGTATAAAGACATGGGACAAGGGGTGAAAAGAAACGAGAAAGGGCTAAATAGAAAAGTTTGTATTATGAATGTCAACTTGCATGTTTATTGACAAAATAAAAATAATATTTTTTTAGGTTCACAGGAAGAAGAAGAATCATGCCACGTATTTATAAACCTGACCCGAAAGCACAGTATATTTTTTTACCCTAAAATCGGACATACATTTTTTATTCGCTAAAGGGTTAGAGTAAATGATTCTTAATGCAGGAGTAGAACTCCCGAGTGTCAGTTTTTGATAGGACCGGAATAAAAAAATGTTTTTAAGTTGTAGGTATTTTTTGAAAAATGCACATAATTAACTATAGTATACATTTTTCGGACTTGTTGTTTTTAAGTGTTATAAATCAGATTTTTCAGCATACGAATACCTATCAAAATTATTTTGACTTACGCGAATTACATAGTAAGAAATTAATATTTTTAAGTATTTCGTTTTTATTTATTTACGCGAGTGTTTTTATATATATAAGAGCTAATTTTAAATATTATTTAGATAGGCATTATCATAATAAAAAAAAATCAAATCCAAATCTCATAGGACATGGGAGTTATATCTATGTAAAGTTTTCTATGGTTTCTATGGTTTTAGGGATGTCGCATTGCGATATATAATATATAATATTTAAAAATTCTACAAAAGAACAAAGGCAGAAGATTATTTGAAATCTAATTTAGCGTCTAGAGATTTCTCATACTCTAATCTGTTCTACAAAACTTATAAAACTCATTTAATTATTTTTTTATTGAAACTGTAATTGACTTTTTTATTTGAACCAAAGAAAAAGGACATTTTTGTTCTCACACCAGATGACAGAGCTCTTAAATTAGGGAACGCTAGATTGCACTAACATCCCGCATGATTTTCCGCGCTTTTCATATTATTGTATTTGACGAGGAAGGCCGAACATCGTTGTTTTTAAAAGGTGTGACGTCATCATTGCTGATGTCACATTCATCAGGATGGTTCTCTATCGAGCGTTGTTGATCCATAGTAACAGCAAAACTCCATAATATGGTTTTCAAGTTTATTGCAGTAAATTGAGGAGCTCCGTACGGTCCGGAAGCTCGAGCGAGACTGAAATGCAACGACGTAGGTCTTCCGCGGAGACTCTGGTGAGCTCCGGGGAAACTGATCAGGCCAGAGGCCTCTGCAGTGGTCTCAAGCGCCACCTGTGACGACAGGTGGGTCATTGGGGGTGGGCCTGAGGGCCCTCGTGGTCTAGTCCTTATCCTTGTTGGCGCCGCTAGCGAGGTCAAGCCCCTACAGACGAGTCCGAAGGGGTGACCAACATGCTAGCGGCGCTTGCGTCAGGTCCGGTATTCTTCGCTCCCTTCAGTGCGGGCGAGGTCGAGCCCGCCAGGGGAATGTCCCCGGGGGCGACCGTCAGCTGACAGGTGAAGGGAGCGGTTGTCATGTCTGGGGGCGCAGGAACCTCTCCGCGCTATTGGTACGCCTCAAGGAGGCACTGCAGGATCAGCTGGGTGGGGTCCCGCTGCTCCTGGAGCGCGATCAGCACCTTCTGGAGGGTACCAATAACGCTGGTCATCCTGGGGTCACGAGCCGGCTGCTGCTTCGCCTTCGTCCCCTCCGATGGGGCGGCGACCACAGCAGTCGACGGCTTTGTGGGCTTCTCCGCTTGGGCCTTCGCCTTGCGCTTCCGCTGGCGTTTCCTCTTCTTTGAACGCCCCCCTGGGGCGTTGGCGGCTGCCATCAGGGAGGTCGGGGCGTTCCCCTCCTCGACCTGATGGTGGGCGACAGGCTTGACGCCTGTGGTGGTCCTGGCGACGGTCCCGGCCTTCCTGTTGCGAGTTTCTCGCCGGAAGACCGGGCACTGGATGTTATTTGCCGTGTGCGGCCCACCACAGTTGGCGCACGTCGGCCGCTCCTCCAGGGGGCGCTTACAGTCCCGGGCGTTGTGGTGCTCGCCGCACCGCACACAAGCAATCGGCCTGTGGCAGTGGTGCGACGAGTGCCGGAACTGTTGGCAGCGGTGGCACTGCGCGGGGCCCTTTTTCCCGCGTCACGCCTCGATTTTCAGACCGGGCATACACAGAAGCTCGGTGACTTCGTATATGCCCGGCATGAGGTTTGCCGTCCTCGCCAGCTGCGCAAAGAAAATGCAGCCGGGGCGTCCTTGACGAGCGCGAATGGGTCTGACGAGCTCAGGCTTAAAGCCGAGCTCAGTCAGTTCGCGCTCGATCTCCTCCGGCTGGGTGTCGACTGGCAGCCCTCGGATGGCCACCTTCAGACTCCGCTCGTCGGGAAGGGTGTATGAGAACCAAGGAGTCTCCGCTTGGTCCAGCGTGTACAAGTACCGCCGGATGTAGCGGTACTCCTCCTCGGTCCTCGGGATGAAACGCACACCCTTCCCATACGGGCGCGCGTTCGGGGTGTGGCCGAGGGCTTTCTTCATCTCCCTGTAGTGTCACTGCCAATCCGGGAGTTTCTCCACCACAAAGGGTGGGAACCTGCGACCGGTCGGCTTCAGGGAGGCGTCGGTGGTGGCGGTGGCAGCAGCGGGGACGGCATCAAGGCGTGGCGAGGCCGGTGGCGATGCACGCGGCGAGGGGCGCGGCGATGCCGCCATGGCGGCGTACGAGGGGCCCTCCTCCATGGGGGACCCTTCGGGTTGCTGGGGACCGGTGAGGGCGAACGGAGGCGTCCTCTCCAGGTCAACCCGCTTGTAGGGTTGTGGCGGCGAAGGGAATCTTCCCGGTGCGACAGATGTTGGTGGCGCGGGGAAGCGGGATGGCGACTGGATCATCCTCGCCTTGGGCGCCCTCTGTAATAGTGGCGCAGGCGTGGCTGACGCGTCGCAGGTGGGCGCTCCCTCCTGACGGCCGCCCTGCTCTGCGGCACGGGGGTCAGGGGGAGGGTGGGCAGCCCACGCGGTATCGGCGCGGGCGGCAGTATGTCCGTCCAGTCTGGCCAGTACGGGGCGGTTCGCTGGGTCCCGGATGGGCCCGGGGGGGGGAGGCTGCGGGTGGGGGAGGGTCGCGGAGTGGCCCTCCCCCGCTCCTGGTGGTGATGCCGGCGACTCCAGCAAGGGTGACTCGGGCGGCGTGGTCCTGTGGGTCGCCCGGTCGGCGGCCACCGCTCGGTCCATGATGGACCTAACGGCGGCCGGCGCCGACCGGGAGAACACTCGCCGTCTCACGCCGGACGTAGGCGGTGGTTGGGGCCGGGTGGCCCGACGCGCGGCTGATGGGGGCGGTTGCCCCGACATAGCCGGGCTTCTTCTTCCCCTTGGGGGGGGGGGGGTGCGGAGCGCGTGCCTCGGGGAGTGCCCCGGCTACAGAGCACCCACTGCACCGAACCTCCGGGGCTTGCCGCTGGTGGCAGACCGGAGGTCGATACAGCGGTGTGCCGCTTTCCGAGGGGCCGAAGCAACGCGGTGAGGTGCGCAGGGGGGCGGGGCTCTTCAGCCCGCGGGGTTCGGGGGGGGCGGGGCTCTTCAGCCCGCGGGGTTCGGGGGGGGGGGGGGGGCGCGTCACGCGACCGCTACCCGACGCTCCCGGCACTGATGTGGCGGGTTGTCGGGGAACTTTCACGATCCGCCGGTAGGCGGCTGAGGTGCGGTCCGAGCGTAGTGAGAAAGGTGTTGATGTGTCGACGGTGCGGCGAATCCCTGAAATGCAATCGGTCCGCCGGCCGTATTCATACTAAACGAGCGGCTCACAGACGGTAAACAATTTTGTTTGAGAATTTTAGGACTATGTGAACAGATAATTAATTCTACAAATATTTCAACGATTTACAAATCATAATTGGATCCTGAATACTTATTTATTATTCTATTCTAGTCATGTATTCTAATCATGCATTGATTCACAATTTATTTATTTGATGAGACGAGTAATTGTATTTATGTGTTTATCATTAATGACGTGTTGTTGCTATGCTTATTTTATGTGGTTGCGCCGATATATTTTTAAGCCTTCAAATCTAATTATCTTTTTTCCTACACTTTAACAATAAAAATATGCTGAAATAAGCTCAGAATGTGAAACTGAACTCACCCCGTTTCTCTAGGTACTATGTATAGACGCAGGGTTATAGCACAAGCCTAACGTGGGCGGACCCCTTCCCTGTGCCACATAATACCCTTCATTGGAAATATGTATATTGTATATTATTATGATATAATACTTCTTTAATATTTAAAAAAAATGTAAGTGACAACCCTAACCTGAAATTTAGGAAGTATAAAATCTCAGAAGTCCTTCGGAATAAGTCTTTAATTTTAAGTGAATATGATAACTGTATTTAAATAAACATAATCATCTGGGAATGGAAAATCCTAATTCACGTGTATGTGACCACAAAAAAATTAAAACTGAAATAAACAAATTCAACCAGAACTCGGCTCATAGTCAAAATAAATTTATGGTTTTTGTTAATTAAAAAGATTTTGAAAATTATCCTGCTCACTTATATTATTGGAATTCATGCAAGTTATGATACAAGATTAACTTAATTCCAGTTTAAAAACGTTTCTATAATAATTTAGAAAATCTATAGATTAAATAAAAAACGTGTCCGATTTTAGGGTAAAAAAATATACTTTGGAAAGGTACAAGGTACAAGGTACAAAAAACATGACCCAGAAATGTTACAGACCGTGATAAAGGACTACAAGACCACGACAACCTCGTTGAAAATCCTTGCCGATAAGTTCAAGATTGATTATTTTGAAAAAATGTGACAACCGTAGCCAATTTTTCTATTCATTCCGTATGTCGTATCTTTTCACCCCATGTCCAGAAAAACGGAACCATACATATATTCCATTAACACTAATTCTTTAATTAATATAAGTAGGTAGCATTACTTTAACGTTTGATACAGAAAAAAGAAACTTTATCGCGGAAATTTGTATATTACTTATTACAATCTGATAATAATTATAATAGTTAGAAAAAGGTACCTAATTGAAGTTTGAAATCGTGCCTATCAAGTATCCACCCCGTTTTATATATGAAGTTAGCCACGACACGAAGCTTTTACTCCTTCGCCGGCATTTTCGCCGGACATAAAGGTGAGCATAGTTATCAGGTGCATAATCGTATTATTAATATGTTTTATCACTTCAAATATTGTTCATGTATGTAATCACAAAAATATTTCAATACAAAATATTTTTTAATAAATAAAAGGTCAAATTTAATTTATACAGACATCTTTCAGTTTTATGAACTTAAATTATAATATTTCGGTTCCTTATAACAAATACTTACAGAATTAAACAGCATTGTAACCATATTGTAACAGAATTTGATAAGAGTCAACTAACCTATTAATAGAATTTAAACAAATAAAACACTGTCCTTATATTCTTTAACAGCATCGTCAAGCTTATCTTCTAAAATTACTTTTTCTCTTTTACCCAACCTGCCTATAGCGTCAAAAACGACTTCTAAAATTCTGCGAGTTTCGTACTTCATATCATACTTTTTTCCATCACTATAGTCCATCAAATCTAGTACATAGTTTTCAAATCGCTTGGCATCCGCGGCATTAAATATATTATTAAATTCCATAAAAAACTTCCTCTGTTTTGACAGATCATCACTAAGTTCATAATTTTCTACTTCATCCCGAATATCATCTGAATGCCATCTTGCAATACGACGACAATATTTTTCTAATTTTCTTACGTCATAATATTTACTGCTTCGTTCTCGAACGTATCTCTTTAATCTTCTTTCAGGAATTCCAGATACTGTTGGAAAATATGATATGAGAAATTCTTTAAATATACCATTGTCCTGAGGTGGTCCTGGACCTTCAACTGGCCGGTTTACCCATTTGTATCCAATGGGAAGTGATTCAACCGTAACTAGTATTTCTGTCAGAGGAAAATATTTGATAATGTTTATAATCAAAATAACGCCACCAATATTGCCATACATGGCTTCTTATCTTTTCTAACTAATTTTGTGACTCGCTTTAAAATTAATTCAATTTAATTTCATGTTAATTTAATTTAATTTCATGGTTTGCATAGGTTTTTTATATGTACCTACCCGATGATAAGAATTAAACAATGTTTCATAGATCTCAACGTACTCTTCTAAGGCTCTTTGGAATTTTACTTCAATATCTCTTCTTATGCTTTCTTTTTGTTCATATATTCTGTTAATAATTGTTTTCTTAAATATGTATCTAGTTTTTTGATAGATATGCTTTCGTTGACCGCGTCCATATCTTTTCAGTAAATAAATATACCGATCAAGTTTGATGTCTATATAAAACGGGAAAATATCGTTCATTGCAACCATAAAAGTATTCATGGCAGGATGACCCACTGTAATAGTATTTTTGAAAGTCTCAACTTTATGTTTAAGTATGTTTGCGTTATACCATGAACAATATTTTAGTCGTTTAGCAAATCTTTTGATGAAGAGTCTACCTAAAGGATCGGTGCCAAATCCAGATAAACTTTTACTTAAAGTATCGAAATATTTAGGTATTTTCTTTCGTTTAAAAGTAGTAAGTATAACATCACAAATGTTGATGATAAATTCGTAGAAAGGTCCTTCAGCTTCGTTGTAAGGTTTTGGAGTAGTAGAGATTGTTGTTGTCTTGGTCTTGATGTCTAGTGTTCTCATCAATCTATTTGGATTAAAGTTTTCAAGACTATTGACACGACGATTCTCAACATAAGATTCATGTCTATTTGACTTTTCCCCTTCAGCGTTATTATCTCCAATTATTTCTTTATCCGCATTTCTATTGTTTTGTGAATTTTCACAAATAATTTGAAAACAAGCGTTTGTGAAAATGAAAATTTTAACAGTTAGTTTTTGCATTTCAGCGCAGCCACTAAAAAAAGTTAATTGCCATGCATAGTCAATAAGTTTTTCTCATTTTGAAGTACTAGAAATCGATTTCAGTTTTCTGCACTTGATTTTTATTGCCAAACCATCTTCTAATTACGGTCATTATCTGTAACAAATTTTGGATTATTTTAATAGTAAGTAATGATAATATGGAGAGCATAAAGAGGTAAGGTTTGTGAGGTTGTAGAAGGCGATCTCTGGATCTAGCATTCATGCATACCAATAGAAAGCTGCAATATTTGAGAGTGTCACCGTCCCACGGGAACGGGGCATGGGTTCAACGCAGGGGGATATTTATCTCACATGTGGTTTTCAAAAGTTACAGTGTTCTGAATTGGCAGCGACAGCAAGGATAGTGCGGGTAAAACCGCGAAGAGCCACAGTAAAGACTCCTGGACAAAACATTAATTTATCTCAACGTAACTAAAATATCAGTTGTATTATCAAAATCATCAGTTGCATAAATGCCTAACTCCTAAACCTCGGAAAGCACGTTAAGACTTTGGTCCGGATTGTTATAACATCATCTATTATAGCAACAGGAAACAGTGTTTACCTGTATGTAGGATATTACATGACACTGTCATCACCAACCCGCCTGCTAAGCGTGGTGACTATAGCAACTCTCTCTCGGGAGGCGGACCATGTTCAGCTATGGACTTATAACGATGATTTAAAATGCAGCCTTTACGTTGACTACAATAAACTATTTCAAAGGGCAGTTACGGTTTCTAATTTCACGGTGCAAACCTTTGATAACATGGTACTTGAAATATAATAACGCGATGTATTGAATGCTTCTAATCTAAAAACTACAGAGAAACACGAGTAGATCTGAGTGACGGGTTATTAGAAATAGTTTTTCTTAAAGTATTTCAAGTGTAAGGATGCTTAGTCTTGTAAACAGTAGATTAAGTTTAGAAATTAATCCAAGTGTTATTATTACTATAACTTATAGATATTACGCTGATTTATAACGTGAGATTTGATTGTTTATTATGTCTTGGTGACCGTGAGGTGTCCGGCAAGGCCACTCCTAGTCTTCCAATGGGTGTCATCAGCGGCGACTAATGGACATACAGTTGATGAATGGGCAGCAGCATCTATCAGCTCAAGGGTTCTCTCGATCTTACTACGATCATTTATATGTATTTTGTTGGTATTGTTTTAGATAGTCGTAGTTTTACATTTTGTGGAACTCATCATGCGCAAGATCTAAATTGTATACATATTGACCGTGAAATCTCCTTCGTTTGACGTTTTATCTAAAACTCTGACAATGACAAAATTGTGGAAGTCTCTCTACAAAGTCCACAACAAAAGAACTAAACTGAAAATGAAGGAGGAGTAACATGTCTTCCCATGGGTGTCGTAAGTGGCGACTAAGGGTCATACAGCTGATGGGTGGGCAGCAGTATCTATCAGATCAAGAATTCTCCCCATCGTACTGTGATCACCAGTCTTCCAGGCGTGGTAATTACGTCAATATGCCTCAACGACCCTGGCTTGTCAAGGTCTGTTAAGATGAGGCCCATGTCCAACCACACTACCATGGCATGGACAGTGGCCAACTTACACATTTTCCGCCAGTAGGCTTTTCATATTTTGCCGTTACTACTATAGAACTACAGAAACATTTTAGACGTTAAGAATTTTTTTAAAGAAAATAAAATGTGGGTCAAATTTGCCGCCCCCTAAATTCTGCCGCCCTAGGCTTCAGTCTACTTAGCCTGCTGGTAAATTCGCCACTGGGCATGGATATTGTAAATATTTAAATGTTTATTTACTCATATATAACTAGCTGTATGAGCCCGGCGTTACCCTGTCAAATATTCTGACACATCCCGTGATTGTTTCCATATTTTCTTTTATACAAACTTATGTCTTCATAAATATCAACATAATAAAAAGCGCTAAGCAAATCGCTCTCAAGTTATGCGCGTACATAGGTACATTTTAGCGGTCCATTTTTATTTATATCGATTTTTAAGCATCACTTATATTAGAGAAAAGAGTTTTCATGTGCAATTGTCGACAGACAAGCTGGTATGAATCTGGATGAATGTTTGAATATAATGCCTGATTCTCTGTCGTAAAATATCTGTTGTCACCGGAGGCTGAACTGTGAACTGTAACTGTGTACTTGTTTATTATATTTTTACTGTTTTTAAATATACATTATATTGGAATCTTGTGTTATTACTTGTGTAAATAACCATCTAGAGGAGAGAAAAATCTCAACAACTTATCTGTCACTTAAACATTAAACATAAAATGTATGAATGGCAAATGTTAATGGCAAAATAAGTCTCATAGGCAATTTACAAGAACTTTGCTTACAAAAAAACATCTCATAACATTTATGACATACCTGCCAAACTATAAGGGTAACTAATGCAGCTAAAAGGCTATCATGAGCTGCGACCAGCACACAGCTGAACAGCATAGCATCAAACGTGGCCAACGTCCATTCTTCTCCCCACCTTTAACAAGCATAATGTTTATAATTAAAACTTATGTGACTAGCTGGTTGGCGTATATAACAATAAAATTTTACAGCCCGCGCTACAGCGCTATGGTAAGCTGTTACCGTAGCGCTTGTGCCTATTATAAAAGGTTTTCTCCCTTACCCCTATATGTCAAGGTTAAGTTCTTCCCCAGTCAAGTAGCACATTCAGCATCTTACTCCTATTGTTAATATGTCACTTACCATGTAACAGCAAAGCAGGAAGGCGTGCTTTCATCGGGATCATAAAGAAGAGCACTGGTATTGCCAGCTTCTCTTGCTGTCAGCTCCACGTCCAATAACCGTTCCAATATGGTTCTTTCACTGGCTACCCAGCTTAGACCATCCAGAGCCTATGACATAAGTATTTTAAAAATGAAGTAGGAGTATTATGTCTTCGCATGGGAGTCGTAAGAGGCCATTAAGTAACATACAGCTGATGGACAGCATCTATCAGCTCAAGGAAACTCCCCGTCGTACTGCGATCATATTTCCGTCTGCCAGGTGTGGTGATTATGGCAATATCCCTCTACGACATTGGCTTGCCAAGGTCTGCTAAGAATGCGCACGCATGATCAACAGTGAATGTTTACGGGCTGATAAAGAAGGATTGAGTATAAGATATTTATAAAATATATGTTTTTCGATTTTCATAAATAGTGTCAGATATATCAACATCTCTATCTTTTTATCTATCTCTATCTATATATCTATCTCTACCTCTATCTCTATCTCTAGCTCTCCCTCTACCTCTATCTCTATATCTAGTTTTATATCTATCTTTTTAATAAAGTCGTCTCACAATACAAACTATGCTAGCCGCACCTCCCAGTAGGTATGTGGAAGTGAGAGGGACCACACATTGCGCTTGAATTATATATTGTAAAGAATTTTTGTATATAAATATTTTTCTATTTTACATAACTTTCTTCACTAACCTAATTACTGCACATTAAAGTATCTGCTGTTAAAGGGATGGCATATTTTAAGGGGTTTTAGATGTTATAGCGTGAACAATGGGCGTGCCTACTATTTTCTAAGATTCCTTGAAGAGACCTTGTAAAAATAATTTTGGGACTTCAAATAATTTAATTTTTATATCCACTTATATACCTACTAACGTTGACGTATAATTAATCAAAAACCAACTTAAAACAATTGAACAACCTACTTACCTTTATGGACAAATCATTTAGTGTCAAAGCAGTCCGCCTATGGAATGCCCTGCCAGTAACAATAAGAAGTGCCCAAACTCACTCAACATTTAACAAACTCATCAAAGAACACTATTTGCGTTTATAAATTGTCCCTTCGTTATAAAATTTATATATTATATTTATATTTATCATTTATGTACCTATATCTATCATATGTTGTTCATAGTATATTATAGTATATATATTATTGTATTTATGTATGTTTTGTGTATAATAACATAATCGAATGTACCTACCTATATAGTTATACCAAAATATTGGTATTAAATTAATAATCTTAATTTTGAATTGCACACAATCTACCTACGTCATTTACCTAATGAATTCCATTATCCATCCAAAGGTTGTCTGGAAGAAATTGCTTTATGCGATAAGACCGCCCATTGTACTGTGTCTATTATATTTTCTTTGTCCTGTTTACTTATGTGTGTACAATAAAGAGTATTCTATTCTATTCTATTCTATTCTACTTACCTACCGATTAATCCAAACCCAAATTACTTAAAAACTACCCATTCTAACCTCTGGTTATTAATGAAAAACAATGCAGAATCAGATAATTAAGTATGTATAGCAAAAACAAACTTGAATTGCTTACCCTTTCGAAGAAAGCTGCTAAAAATCGCGACAGTAAAGCCTGTTTTGTTTCAGCCTCTCCTAATACTACAGAGAACATTAAAAAATACAATATTACTTTTTTTCTATTATAATCAAACAAATTACGTTAGGTGGCACTGGCCTCCAAATACAAGCCACGAGGCTTTTGCTACTTCATTAATAAATGGTGTAAAACCCATAAACTAAGCAATTTTTTTTTTGTTGTCCGGGTGTAAATGCCTTGACGCATTCCCACCACCGCTGCAGCGTGTTCGCGCGCTGGCGGTGGGATTCGCGCGCTGGCGGGTACGCATGAGCAATCCGGCCCATAAACTAAGCAATCTGCGCAAGAGGGCGCTCTTTGTGGGACGCAAATCTCTAATCAGGGTGATCGCTGGCGGAGGGATAAAGGAATTATGACTTTAGATTTTTAGGGGAATTTTGTGCAACAGCTAGTTCCAGTGCAGAGAGCAGATGGTAGTAGTTCCTAAGTCCAGTAGCAGTCTCACAAAACTATATCGTCAATACTTGTTCTACTTACAATCTTTTAAGAATACAAAGTACATACGCACACACAACATACATATAAACATATGTGTGTGTATAGAAGAATTTGTAAGTAGAACGCTAGTAGTAACGCTATAGGTTTGTGAGGCTCAATTTTTCATTTAAAGTAGAGTTGCCCAACTATCGATAGTTTCGCTATCGATAGGTGACCTCGAATAATAGTAACAATATCGATAGTGCTATCGATAGTATCGATATCACAAATTAACTAATACTATTGATTGGAAGCAATAGTATCGATAGTATCGATACTATTACATTATAATACTATCGATACTATCGATATTATCGATAGTATCGTTGCATTAAATGATCAAAACTATCAATACTATCGATAGTTTGTAAAGCTATCGATACTATCGAAGACCAACCCATGTTTAGGAGCAATACTATCGATACTATCGATAGTATTGCTTCTAAACACACATTGGTCCTCGATAGTATCGATACTATCACTAATATCGATACTATCGATAGACTATCGATACTATTGATATGACGTCAACTATCGATAGACTATCGATAGTATATCGATAGTCGACTATCGATAGGCAACACTAATTTAAAGGACTACGAGCATTAGGAAGGAGGAAACACGTGTTACTCCTTGGACAGCCCGTTTATGTCCAATGCTCAACAAGGGCCTCCTCTTTATGGATTTTGTGGCACAGATTATATACAGCATAACATTAAACAATTTGATTGTGCTACATACCTGGCATAGACAGCGATAATTGTTTGTATACCACTCTGAAAAAACATTGGAAATTATATATTTTTTTTACAATAAACGTTTACAGCTTGGAAAAAAGGTCTAGAAACGGAACTAATTTTTTGTCTGTTGGCAACATTCCCAAAATAATGTCATTTCATAATAAACAAAATTAAAATCAATAAGTAGAATTACTTATTGATTTGAAAAAATAATACATAAATAAAATAGAAATAAATATATGTCTAAAAAAAAACCAGGTAAGTATCAAGATTAGGTTTATATGCTATTCGGTTGCAACGGGTTGCCACACAAACAACACAGTGGCGCCCCCATTATTTTCTACTCTTTTTTGCCAAGCTGTATGTCTAAATAATAAAACCTCGACACACATTATGTATGTATTGATTTTTAAAAATACATACCTACTTATATGTAAAAATAATTTAAATATTTATATTCCTCGTTTGAGGATCAAATACTAACTTAAATGAGAAAGAGATTGATTTCCTAAATACGTTCTCCATCTCCATATTTATAAAAGTAGAATGGTACTTCTATTTAGTAGTTTAAAATTATAAGGGAAATATAACTTCTCTTACCGGAGCTGTGGCGCGCAAACAATTCGACCAGCTGATAATGGCCCGGCCATAGATCTCAAATCTTTAGAATCGTCGTTTCTGAAAAAATATAAGTATTTTATTTTGATGCTGTATACCAATATAACGGGTCTATTCTAAATGACTATAGTAGCCGTTGCGGTATCTTTTGGATACAAAGGCTTTCGCAATAACTAGTAAATTCTGATGTTAGTTCTCTTTATTGCATGCAAAGATAGACAACTTTTTTTTTTCTGACGGACATATGTAATTAGCCCCGAGGCTAAAGATAGGCAGCAAAAGACAACTCCCACACTAGAAAATTATCTTTTGCTGCCTATCTCTGAATCCCTGTGTCGCTAACACTTTACATCCACACAATTCACGGACACTCAATAAATTTAGACATACAACAACTATCTGCGGTTTTAATAAGCGCATCCAGGTGATAATCGAAACACAGTACCACGACTCAGTAATAACTACGATAACCATTAAGGTGCCATTACAGTCTTTCATCAAAAGCCTTAAATTTCAAATATACTACTGTATGCAATAAAGATCTATTTTAACAAGTGGACGCCCAGAGGTCGAATACAACCATAATAAAAAAATATATTAGCATTCCACTCCTCTATATCCTACTTCCTACTATATAATAAAATATTATAAACGCGAAAGTTTATAAGTATGGATGGATGGATGTTTGTTACTCTTTCACGCAAAAACTACTGAATGGATTTGGTTGAAAGTTTGCACGCGGATACTTTACAAGCTGGATTAGCATATAGGCTACCAAATACCGACCCACTGGAGCAGAGTGACGAGGGTAAAACCGCGAGGCGCAGCTAGTAAACTATAAGTTTGCAAAATTTCATACAGACGGAGGAGCCGTCCGCGCAATTTTCGTAAAAAGTGGTTGCAACAAACTTTTTGCTTCCCGTTATAGATTAATATTGCGGCTACATTTCTTATGTATTTAATTATAATTCAATTTTTATGGCTGTATTAAGTATAGGTACCTACCTATACTTAATACAGCCATAAAAATTGAATCTTACCTTCCATGCACATAATGTCCATAATATTCCTCTTGAAACACCAGTAAGGACATACCAACACTGGTACAAGTCTTGGGTAACTGTGCTGGTGGGGATCCGAAAAGCCTGTCGGTCACCCATCGCGCCAAGAGAATGGTGACGTACGAGGACCACCACGCGATAGTGGCTACAGCCCAGCGATACCCTTGACTGTCTGGCAAGTAAGACTGCCAGGGTGCCAGAATCTAGAAAAAGTAGTTTTTTGTAGTAATTGTTTTTCATAAGTGGCATAAGATTGCTACCACATAATTATATATAATACTATATTCCCGCGCTATAGCTCCCGTGGGCATTGTATAATAAATATAGCCCAAGTTTATAACTGTATCAGCCTGTATACGTCCACTGCTGGGCCTCCTCTAAGCCACTGTCATTGAGGGGTATTGCTATAATCACCACGCTGAAAGCGGATTGGTAAGATGTGTCACCTTCAGCTGATAGACGCTGATAGATCCATCAGGTGTATATGCCTTAGTCGCCTTTAACGTCACCCGGTCTAATTGTTTCGAGAAAAGATACTATGCCCGACTTGTCGGGGGCATTTTCGTGCCCACAGATATAATACACACGTGGCTTTAATAAAAAAATGAGATGATTTCAGGACATTGAGAAAAGCAAATTTAACTAAACGACCTTCGACATCATAGAATATACCTAATTAATATTGTTATACCTATTAGATTGTAAGAAAACTGTATTATTACCTATGTGATCCCAATAAATATCTTATCTTATCTTATCTTATCTTATCATTAGTAGTTAAAAAAGGAACATCTGAAATAAGTTATTTATTTCCTAAGCCTTACCGAATAACGTAAAATATATTCAATATCAATTTAATTTGGAAGTTACAGCTCTTGAATATGAGATGGGTAAAATAATTTCCTATTTTATCTTCAAACGTTATCCGAAATACGATCAAGAATGAATATTTAATGCGTGTGTATTTCCAATTCTTTTTCAGAAGGTCTTAATAATGTGCTTTGCAAATCGATAGGTTCAGTTTATTCGAAGCCTTACTTGAATTTATTTTAAACCAAAAAAGAATGTTGTAACAATGGCGAACAATTACAAAGCTTCAAGATCAATGTCAAAATGTTAATTCAATTAGAATTCGGACGTTTGAATTCCATAATACAAAGTCCTTTATGAGTCTTCTTAGTATAAGTAGACTTTCTTCCCACGCGCGGTTTCACCCGCGTAACTTCCGTTCCCGTGGGAACTTCATAATAAAATATAGCCTATGTCAGCCGGGTATAGTGTTACTTTCCAACGCTGAAAGAATTTTTCGAATCAGTCCTGTAGTTTCGGAGCATATTTAATACAAACAAACAAACAATCCAATCTTTATAATATTAGCACCTATAGATAATAATAATAGTCCTCGCGATCGATTTTGTCACGGCGGTCAATCTCTTAGAAGTTTGCCACTTGCTCAGAACATATTATTATAGTGCAAAAGTCTGTGCACTCTCTTTTATGTACCTACTTTACTGTCAAAATCCAGTGGGACGGTTCTTTCTACCGACACTACCTATGAGAGATCAGGGATATATCAGATCAGATCAGACCTATCAGCACCGATAGCTTAACGTGCTCTCCGAGGCACGGGTGATACACGAATTTCATGACTTCGGGCTGGTAGTTCCTTATTGGTCCCCGCCGCGTCCCCGGTTTCGCACGTGTGCAATACTGATGTATAATACATATTTTGTGAAGCTTCCTCTTCCACTTTATCTAATAAAAAAAAACACATCAAAATCCGTTGCGTAGTTTTAAAGATCTAACCATTCATAAGGACAGATAGACAGCGGGAAGCGACTTTGTTTTATACTATGTAGTGATTTCATTCAGTGCATTTATTTATTAAGTCGGTGATTGAATCAGATGTATCGTGGGCTGACTGGTATTTGTAGCAAGAAGCTATAACAGTTGTAAACTATATTGCATTTAATGTAACGGGAATCCCCTACAACAGAGCACAACAAAGTGTGTCCAACAATGTTTACTCTACGTTATAAACCTGGTACGATGTTGTCATAACAAAAAAATACTTGTAAGTCAAGCACTAAGTAATAAAAGTCAGAAAACATATCCCAGAAGTTTCAGATATAATAGTTATTCCGCAAAAAAACTAATTTACAATGTATTAGAATTTTCATCTACATAAAGTTTAGCACACTAATTAATGATTTAATATAGGTGCAGGTAGGCACCTGGTAGGCCGTGTGGTTTCCGGCTTAGAATAGACCACCCTTTGTCTTCCCGTGGGTGTCGTAAAAGGCGACTAAGGGACATATGGCTGATGGATGGGCAGCAGCATCTATTAGCTCAAGGTTAACATCTTACTGCGATCATCAATCCGTCTGCCAAGCGTGGTGATTATGGCAATATCCCTCTACGATGCTGGCTTGCCAAGGTCTGTTAAGAGGAGGCCCATGTTCAGCAGTGGACGTAAACGAGCTGTTGATGATGATGATGAGGCACCTGGTAAAATTATTTGTTCATAGCGTTGCCATCGCGTCGCAGCCACCGAATCATTTCCCCCGGCCTAATAGTAACTCACATGTAATATTAGAAGTGACACCGTGACGGTGAGCCCCGGAGACACTCGTCTCACAGTCTGCAAGGCGCTCCATTCCCGCGCCAACGTGGTTCCTCTCCACTTGTTAGATGAGTACAAATCTTGCTCACCTAAACAATTGTTTCAAATATAATCATATCATCAAAGAGCCTGCAGCGCTGAACCAAGTGAGTTTAGCCTTAGTAAACACGCTTGGCGGGTTGGTGGTTGGAGAAAGGACCATGAAAATATCAATAATGCCTTGAGCACACCGGATGCGTATGCGTAGACGTAAGCGTAGACGTGCACGTACCGCTGAGTTGTATTGTATGGAACCGTATGAGACAGGACACACCGCTTGCGTAACGTAGACGTGCGCGTAGACGTAATGCGTAGCCCTACGCAATGCAGCTCCCAAGGCACAAACTGACTGCGTGACCTACGCCGTACCTTGCGCGGAGCAGAGCGGCAACGTTGCATGATGACATTGTATTCAATGGCGCGCCTTATTGGACGTCACACCGAGCAGCAAAGGTACGTGCGTGTACACGCACGTACCTTTGCTGTGCGTAGCCCTACGCGCGTAACTTGCAGTCAGTTGTAGTTTTTTACAAATATACTGGCACGTAGTGGTGTTTTGTATTGTTTTTATAATGAATAGAAAAACTTATTGAAATTGTGCGTATTTATGAATGTATCTACAATCCAAAAAGTAAATTCTACAAAAATGCATCGTATAAATATATATATTCCGCAGGATTATTCTGGCACAATAGTATTAATATTGCTTCTTCCTCGTCATGTCAGACATCGTGCACAACACAACCTTCGAAAACAGAATAAAATATGGCTGCCGCAGCCGGGTACGCAATAGGCCATGTGCGTTGCGTACTCGGCTCGGATGCGTAAGCGTATGCGTAACCCGGTGTGACATCGGGTTACGCCGTAGCTACGCGCGTGTCTACGGCGTGATTACGCCGTAGTAACGCATACGCATTTGGTGTGCTCGAGCCTTAATACCTACTTAAAATGTTAGTAAATCATCCAAATTTATTTAATCGCCTTTAAAGTATCCTTGTTCAAAAAGGCTACATTGACACCAACGAATAACCCAATCATCAAAGCATTATTTTACGGGAATTGAGTTCAGTTCTCGCCGCAAAACCTACAATGTAATATCAAAACAGAAAGAAGAACTGGTCAGTTGGAACCAGATCTGGTAAAAAATGTGGTTGGCGGTGGTGGTAAAAAAATTGTTCACAATGATTATAGATGACGTGCGAAGGCTGCGGTTAAAAATCCAAGAATTTTCTTTGCATATAACTACTGATATTTTTTTTTACTATTTTAAACGCCGTTTGTCATATTTTGTAGACTTTGGCGTGGTTTTTTCGGTTTCGGTGCAGTTGAAAGGCGCCAAGCCCAAAGTTGGTTACGATTTTTTGATAGCGAATTAACTGAAGCTTTCCGGTCAAATTCCTAGACGGCATAATATTACAATATATAAATATGTCCTCTTTATAGCTCTTAAGTAGCTTCCTTAATTGCAATTTCAAACTTGCTACTACTGTGTTATAAACCTAAAGATCAATTTACTAAATAAAATTCATTCTTTTGTTTCCAAGTGTTCGTAAAGACATCGGATTTCCATTACTCCGACAATCTCAGACTATGCATTTGCTTTCCTATTAAAAGTTTTAATAGTTTGATTTTCCCTAACATTATAAATTGCTTGGACTCAGTTGTGCACGTTCTTATAAGCCAGCCAGCTTAATAAAACTTATAAAGTCTTACATTATTTTCTGCAATACAATACGCTTCTTGATTTAGTAATGCGATACGATATTTCTACACGATTGCCCATAAAGTCGGATCGTGTATCGAACGTGGAAAGTTAATTTTATTTAGCGTGTTCAATACTAGTACTAATAAATAAACAATTGCTCCATTACTCTTGTACCTTTAAACGGCGGGTTATATTCTGTCCAATCCAAGAAGAAGACGTCACATCGACACTGGTTAAAGTTGATCCACGCTATTTTTATGGCCTGTAAAAAAAATAATCTATATCTATAAATAAAAAACACCTTCTTCCGAAGCTTCAAATCAAGGCTTATCCTATTTACTTCTACCGGGCGTTACAATTGTACCGATTTTTCAAGATGAACAGGATATTTTTCAAAATTTTAGTTATTTATTTCATCATCACAAAGTTCTGAAATGTTAAATAGTTTCAGGAGTATCTGAGATTCAGTTACGCCACGGAGGTTGTCGCGAGTATTAAAAAAAATTGCTTTACATCTAAATTAGTAATAAATAGTAAAATGGCTGACAATATTTCTTCTGCTTAATCCTCTGATTTTTTCATATAAGTATACTAGCTGCACTTCGCGGTTTTACCCGCGTCACTCTGCTCCATTGGGTCGAAGCGGGATATTTTGTAGCCTATATGTTAATCCAGCTTATAAACTATCCGCCACAGCTATCCGCGTGCACTTTTAGCCAAATCCATTCAGCCGTTTTTACGTGAAAGAGTAACAAACATCCATCCATTCATCCGTACTTACAAACTTTCTATTTTAGTAGGATAAGTAAAATAACTAACTCTTAATCCGACTGCAGAGTAAATGAATGCCTTGATGATGTGTTCTTCCCGTCGTGACAATGGTAAAGTCAGTCCGAGTGTACCAGCTTCAGCAGCTAGGGCATGTAGGGTAGACAACCAGGCCGCCTGCCGACAACAGGAAACATAATAGAGGGTCTAAGATCAAGGGTTAGAGCATATCGTGAGTAAGATCCACGAGCTACTTCAAAAAAGGACCTTTAATATCCACGAACCGCAAAATACTGCAACCACAACCATCGCGTCCTGCGCGATGCTGCGTGGTAAACCCAACCACGAAACCAGACCAGGCACAGTATTTTATTGTGAGAGATTTCACGTTTACATAAATGCAGTAAGTCAATGCGCACGTTTGCGCGGGCGCTGCTCGACTCGTGCACGGTATTACAGAGGTATAAAACTATACATTAGTAGGCGCCGCTCCGTAAGACGCAGAGTCCGTGGTCGCAGACTAATGCGTCACCTCAATAGGCGCGGAAAAAATTTTTTTTATTTATGACCCCGCTAATTACCATATCTGAACGCGGTATGGTAATGGTAAAAATCCTCAATACATGTCGCAGAGGAAAAGGCGAAATACCTTTCCCTCTGCGATATCTATTGTGTGTTCCTATTGTGTTGTGTTCAGGAACGAAAATAACAACATGGCATGATGATACACGGTTCACAGTACCTTTCAAATGACATTTGGACACCAAGGGTGTTTTAGGTGGTTCATTAATTCCTCATGGTATGAATATGCATATGACTTAATTGCTAATGACGAGGTCTAGTCCTACACGCCCCTACGCCCGTTCCGGCATACTCTCTACGACGGCGCGCGGCGGCGTAACTAAAATACGATACAATAGTAAATTTGCCTCAAGCATAAAATAAAAATAGGTACGTAAATAACGGGTGTAAAGGATGTTAAAATTCGGTTTGTGTTTCTTCAAAAGCAAAAGATTGAACTGTCATATATCACACACATTTTATATTCAAATTCGAAATCTGTGAGTCAAGCCACGGCGCTCGCTCGGGAGATTGTAAATTCAAATCACAATCCTTCAGCAAATCTTGTGTTCAGACAGTTTACATAATAACTACAATAATATCTATTACTTTTGTATTCGAGTGTTTAAGAATAGATTTTAGCGTTTGCGGTATTGTTCATTATTTTTATCAATAAGGTTCCAAATACGCTAGAGTTGTAGATGTATAATTTTCTTCTTATAGCCTATCGAATTCTAGGGCCCCTCGCCCACGGCGACTTTTTGCAGCTATGCAGTAGCGATGCTGTCGCGCGTTTGCTTCGATATAGTCGCGATGCGGTCACTAGCTGTGTGCCATCGCCCACATAACCACAATTCAGTCGCGATGGAAACGCGTTACGATCGAGCTTCACATGGTCGTTTCTCAACTCACGCGCCGCCTTCCCTCCATTATTTTCCCTATGTCGCATGTCTTTCTACACGGTCACGCGTTTCCATACAGTCGCGATGCTGTATTGCATTAGTAGCGCGTTTGCATCGTTAGTAGCGATACTGTTGCGCGTTTACGAAACTCGCGACTGCATCGCTGCAATAAGTCACCGTGGGCGAGGAGCCTAAATGTTTTCGTATAAGTAATTCATTCTGATTGGTAAGACTACTCACCGATTGGAAATACTAGCCACCGATCTTCCAAAACCACGCTAAACCGTTGGTCTTTTTTTATGATCATATTACCTATCAAGCTATTTTCTGTGTTACAACATAATACGGCGGTCACCAACCTGACATGCGAGGTGGTGAACTATGGCATCACCCTTTTGGAGTTCCATATTCAGCAATGGACACCAAACGGGCTAATGATGATGATAATTTAAGAATTATGTTAAAATACCAGTATTGCCATATACCAATTCAAGCAGTGTTATTTTCAGTTTTTTCTCCCGCCCTTTTGGTTATTCTCCAAATAACTACACTGAGTGGATTTTTGCGTCGGAGAATTTCTGATGCTGGAGGATATTATCTCCATGATCAACTTAAAGTTGCAGTACATCAAAAGATGTCGCGTCGTCTAAGGCTTTTATTTTAGTTCAGTCATTGTAGCTATATCCTATTGATTAAATATAATTAATGACTTACAAAGTATAGTGTGTCAGCCAGTGAGGCAGCCATTAAGGGTACCACTGAGAAGTAGAAGCCGCCTCTTCGCACTGCGCCGCGCCACTGCACCACAGCATATACCGTGAGGATTGAGCCGAGGACGCCGCCCCAAATCTACAAACATTAAAATACTTATATATCGTGCAACCCTAATGTGTGTTCTTACTAACAGTTATCTACATAGTACTATCAATAAAATAGATAAAGAACCAATGACAAGTCGTGGTCACGGATAGACTCCAGGTGTCTATCCGTGACCACGACTAGTCATTGGTAACTGGTCATTGTGATTGAAACCCGCGTATACTTCAAAAGTATACGCGGGTCTCAATCACAATGACCAGTTACCAATGATTAAAAGGTATATTAACAAAAATCGTTGAAAATGTAATTTACTTAGTCATAATTTTGACTTTATAGTGTAAGTTTTACTAAACCTGGTCATTGCACTAGGAGAACAACATTGTATTTATGTTTCAAGTAAATTATTATCCCGTTTAAATATGAGATTTTGCTTTTTCACTCATAAAACTCCCAAAAAAACATTGAAAGAGAACGGGGCGCGTAGAAACAGGAAATTAAAATTTATGAAGTAAACGCGAAACGGCCTATAAAGTTTTGTGGATGAAGTAATAATGAAAGATATACGCGGCCGTTTATTCACTGACTAAGTATATCCTGGCTTGTATCCTAACTGAATAGTCTTATGACCGAGCTTGTGGTAAATAATTATGTATTGTATTATGATTAGATTAAAGTTTATTTTCCACTGACCTCAAGTCCTCGATGCACTCCTGCAAGAGGCATGATTTGTGTCACTTTCAGGGTCATCACAACCGAGTCTAACAATATCGACTTCGTGGCGTATGTCGCTTCCATGCTTATGTGTACGCGGAGAGACCCTTGACTATTTTTATCTCTTTCTAATCTGTAATATAATATAGGCTATTTAGACAGTGAAAGACAGCTATCTCTTTTCAGAGACACTTATTTAACTACTGTTGCTGAACGACATTGTTCCAAATATTCAAAGGTTAGACAAAAACATGCGGAATGCAATACCTGTCGCCACAAAATTCTGTGGTAGTTACCAACTTACTGAATATAGTTTAACATTAGGTACAGTAAAAGTTTATAATAGTTTGTTCTATTGTGACATTAACAATATCAATCGTATGCGAGCGGTAATTCAGCAGGTTAATAATATTTATGTGTGTGTCAATTGTTTTAAAAGAAGAAGGTCGTATGTTTTGTAAAACTGCTTCTGGAATTTTGAAAGCTTTACTGTACTGTACTTTAAGTGTTGTACGATATTTTATGTTAAATCAAAATATATTATTTTGCAAACCTGATTGGTTAAAATTGCTTTCCGCGCTTGAAAAAGCACGTTATGCTCTTGGTACCTGTTGTCTTAATAGTGTATATGCGGACCTAGGTATGCATTTTTACGGTAACGATTTTCATTCTATGCTAGTAAAAAAAAGATAAAATAACTATGCCTTACACATCTATTTCATTTACATATCACACCCTATTATTTACAAGACGGTAAAATAGTCATCCAGTATAGATTTTCCTCTTGTTAATCGTGTTGACTATGGTAAAAGCCCATCAATGAATATACTTACTGAACTTGTACGTCCAATGTACGCAGATATACAACGTGTGTTGAGTTTGTAGTGGTCGACAGATATTCGTTAACAAGGAAATATCTTCGAAATTTGCTTGATATCCAGGATCCTTTCTAAAAAAAAAATATTACCTCTTTATACAAATATTTCTAAAAAGGTGCTTTTAAAATATAATAACTTTTATGTTAGCGACGAAATTTTGTAAAAATATTTTTTTCCATGATAAAAATAAAATTATATTGAAATACATGTTGCTTTTGAATAAAGTCATACCTCAATATTATTCGCAAACCAACAAATTCTTTAAGCTATATATTAGTATAGATATAAATCTTTCTGCCTTCTATATCTATATATATATATATATCTATATCTATATATATATATATCTATATATATATATTTATATAGATAGTCTAATTTTTGGAAGTCGTTTTTGCATATAAACTAAGGTCGCTAAAAATACCTAAATCGTTTTTAAAACCAGGTCTAAATCGCATTCATATAACAAAGTTGTTTAGTTATAACAAAGTTAACAAAGTTGTATAACAAATTCCGTATGTTCGATTCCGCGCCCAAAAATCTTTATGAAAAGCTATAATCACTTATAATTTTTTTTTATCACATAAATATATTTGTTATGTACAATATATTACCTGTATGGTATATCCATTTGGTTTTCTCGGATAAACCGGTATTTGTATTAGCTTTTCATTTACGTATAAATATGGCGATATTGTTGTGTTGAAATAATTATCCAATTTCGATAAGTTTATGTTGATATCATGTCTGAAAAATAAATAAAACATTTTATTTAAATATCATATTTATTATTTTAAGTTACCCTTTCTCGTCCAACTTTCGCATTAATTCCTTCTAGTTGTTTTATGGTAGTATAGGGTTTCACGGTGCACACCCGCTTCGCAGGCGGCGTGTTGGCCGCAGGCGGCGCGGCGGGCTGAAACCCGTCGCATGCCGCCTTAGGCTCGGCCTCGGGGAGTAGGGAACATGTGCCCTGCTCCCTATAGAGGCCGACCCGTGCGGAGGAGGGACGCCTGAGTACTCCGGGCGTTCCGTCAATGGTTATACGGGCCACACACAAAGTGGCCCTGGAGAGTCCGCGGCACCATTCAAACTGCGGACGGCCGCCGTGGGGGTTCACCGGAAATGCAAGCGCTTCTCAGCGATACCCGGTGGCCCTCACACTCATGGCGGAAGAAGGAGTACCCGGGAGGTTTTAGTGGCGGTAGGGTCCTCTCCTCGTGGTATGAGCAGCATATCACGCACTGGAGAGGGCGAGTCCCCACATATCCCACCGCCGGTTTCATAACGGCGGTGGTTGAATGCGTAAGAGCATTACCCCGGTCAAAAAAAAAAAAAGAAATGGTAGTATAGCGTTCCTCGATAAATGGGCTATCTAACACCAAAATATTGTTTCAAATTAGTTCCTGAGATGAGCGCGTTCAAGCAAACAAACTTATATATTAGTATAAGATAAGACGTGCAAGTATAACATCACCGATGTAAAAATAAAAAGGTGCTAAATTCCTTGTTTTAAATAGGCAGTACTACGGCGTAGTAAACATGGTGCTACGATGTAGCATGATCGGGCTGAAAGTTCCTTTACAATTTACCAGTATTTCATACAAATTGCTTGATACTGTAGCGACCAATTAATATTGTATCTAAGTAGTGAGTGAGTTAACTCATGATTAACTCGGCTGCCGGCAGTTTGGTCTTTGGAGTTTAAATATTATGAATGAGTTTAGCTACGTCGCTAGTAGATTGGTCCTATGGTGTGCAAGTGGAATAAATTATAACATTATACTGTGCAAATCTACTGTACTGTAATACACTAGATAAAATATATATTATGGTTAGGTTAAAGTTAAGCAGAAAAGAATAGTTACTACACTCATATATTCTCTGTAATAGACTAATTTATTTTTGTTATTTGTGGTGAGAAAATAAATGATATCTTATCTTATATTTTTTCACTACATTGTAGTATCTGAAGACTGGTCTTCAGATACTACAATGTATCAATAATATCGGTCACAGATTTCACGGTATTTTATTCATAGGCTAGCTTTTAACTGCGGCTTTACTCACGTTAGTAACGTTCGCACCACACCATATATTGATTGCGAACTAAGATAACACATCATATTAAGAGCCACTGTACGTCAACTTTCTTGGTCAGCGCCCTCTATACTTGTTATAATTTAAAATATTTTTCCACGAGAACGTATTCAGAGTTTCGGAAATCGGTGCCTACAATACCTAGGCCTAGACTAGGTCGCTCACTCTTTTCACCCAAAAGAGTGAGCGAAATAGCGTAACTACCTACTTAGATACGCATTTTTACGCATATGTCATTAAAAAAATGATAAAATATCAATGCCTTAGACATCTATTTCATATACCTATCACGCCCTATTATTTTCAAGACGGTAAAAAAGTCAGCCAGTATATATAGAAGGACATTGTAGTTTGTGCACGAAACACTATTACCAAAAAAAATGGGTTTATTCCTTACAAATAAAATACACTCTTATACTGTCTTCAAAATCAGGGCTACATCCAAGTAAGTGGAAATGGAAAGCAAAATGGAAAAGAAAATCAGGAATATTCAATACCTCTATACTAATATATAAAGCTGAAGAGTTTGTTTGCTTGAAATCGCAGTTATCTCAATACTTTATTGCATTACACCATGTCTTTACAGGTATTTTAACATTATAATAAATGTGGTACCAATTACGAACCCTGTCGGGCACAGCAACATACACTTGAGAGCAATAAAATCGCACACCCCTTGTAATTTGGTTTATTACTGATTGTTTTCTAAAATCTAAAGATATTGAGTAAATATCATTAGACAAAATTAAAGCATACAAGCTTAGCTTTACAAAAACATAAAATTAAAATCATTGACCTTTACGTAACTTACAAAAACCGACCGTACACCGAATTCCCCAAATTCACGCGTTTGCGTTGTCACTACTTGCACCCTTAGCCGCAGGTATAAAAAGGTCGGTTTATTGGAATTTTTAATCAGTTGCATACCGAAGGTCGACGTGATAACATCTCTACTGGAAGCATACGGATTTACTGGAAAAATATGGATACCACGCCCGCAGAAGCCGCTCAAGTTATTGCCTTGCTCGAAGCAGGCCATAACCAAAGTGAAGTTGCTCGACGGCTAAATTTGAGCCGCTACTCTGTTCGTCGTGTATACCAGAGGCTCCAAGAGACCGGTGGCTACATTCGGCGACCAGGATCTGGCCGGCGACGCACAACATCAGAGCGTGATGACCGCTTTCTTGTGACAAGGTCTTTGAGAAATCGGCAACTGAACGCGGTTCAACTGGGACAACAGCTTCGAGAAGTTCGCAATGTCAGTATAAGTCGGTGGACAGTTCGAAGAAGACTAGGTGAAGCAGGAATGACTTCACATCGCCCAGCAAATGGTCCCAAATTGACCACAGCTCACCGACAAGCCCGGCTACAATTTGCTAGGGAACATTTAAATTGGACGTATGACCAATGGCGGGCTGTTATGTTCTCTGATGAGTGCAGAATGACTTTACATGGTCATGATGGACGCTCTAGGGTCTACAGAAGGTCATCAGAGCGATTTTCACAATGCTGCATAAGCGAACGTGTGGCTTTTGGAGGTGGATCGTGTATGTTTTGGGGTGGCATAATGTTGGACACTAAAACTGACATTGTATTCATCACTATGGCGAATACCGGCCCGAGATCGAGAAGTTTGACGGCTGCACGATACGTCGAAGAAGTGCTCGAAGAACATGTGAGGCCGCTTGCGTGGCTTATGGGAGAAGATTTTCTCTTAATGCACGACAACGCCAGACCGCATGTCGCTAGAACAGTTTGCGACTACATGGAAGACGTTGGAATCACCGCGATGGAGTGGCCAGCTCGTAGTCCTGATCTTAATCCGATTGAGCATGTCTGGGATGAGCTAAAAAGAAGAGTTCGAGCAAGAAGCCCTGCTCCTACGCGCCTCCAAGAGCTTCAACTTGCCATTGAAGAGGAGTGGAACGCCATACCACAAGATTTCATGGTGAAATTAATACGGTCCATGAAAAACCGATTAAGAGCTGTAATCAAGGCTAGGGGAGGGAATACACCTTATTAAAAAACAATTTGATCAAGCATTTTGAGTTTTATTTTTATTCTTTCTTAAGCTAAATTGGATAATTTTATCCGTATGTTGGGTTTTGTGCCCTAAAACTCCCTATGGGTACTTTTTTTATACTGTATTTGATATCATTAGAAAGGTACTGAAGTAAACATTCAAATAGTGTAAGTTTTATTTTAATATGTATTCACATTCATGAAAAAAACTGCTTTAACAACAAAAAGTCAACGTGTGCGATTTTATTGCTCTCAAGTGTAGTTAGATATAATCTAAATTAATATCATAGGACAGAGGAGGCTACTTATATTACAAAGCGCGGGTAATTATTATCTCAGAAACTACAGAAAAAAACTTTCAGCGTTAAATAGCTCATTTATGAAGGAAGGCTATAGGTTATATAATGAAGGTTTAATGATGAAGTTTCTACGAAAACGGGAGTAAGGCGAGTGAAATCGCCCGCGTAAGCTAGAAGGTAATAAAATAAAAGTTAACATTATATTGGTAAAATAAAAAAAATGAACGTGAGTAAAACCGAGGAACTCACCCTGTGATTTCATAATGATTGTGAATTTCAAAGGCGTTCAATTTTAGACGGGCCGCGCTAGTAAATTGTTTTGGAGCTTAGACTAGTTTTTTCAAACCTTTGTCGTTTCAATCAACGTTAAGTTTGAAGAAGATTAAAAATGTTCTCGAGTGAAATAAGAACGAAATTTAATAGACCTCTTACGTAAATTGCTTAGGAACAGGTTAAGTAAAAAGTTTAAAAAGCTCTTTAAAAGCTCTCACACACCATGTTTTGTTCAGGCGCTGTTTACGCGCGTTTCTCTACACTTGTTATCAGTATTGCTAGTAAAGGCATTGTTTAGAATAGTCTAGATTCTAAATATAATAAACACGTTGGCGCGTTTCAGTAGCGTAATAGGCGCGTCGACGGCACGGTGAAAAGAAACGAAGTGTGTAAGGGCCCTAAGATAATCCTTGTTACTCATTTAGGTAATTTATTTAGATTTAACTTTTATCAAACCTTTAAAAAGAAATACAAAGCTTGGAGTACTTTTGATTAATTTATTCATTTTAAGTACCTAACTATGTTTAACTATTTTTCAGGCCATTATAAAGGGGTTTTGCGTACCCGGCCCCCGCCAACGGCGGATCGAAGGGGGTTTTAGTGGTGTAGGGTCCTCTCCTCGTGGTATGAGTTTAGCATACCACGCTATGGAGAGGGCGAGCCCCACATATCCCACCGCCAGCGCGCGAATACGTTGCAGCGGCGGACGGAATGAGTCAATGGACAAAAAAAAAATGGCCATAATAAAGGGTTTTCCAGGTCATCATTACTGGCAAATCAACCTCCGTAACACTATAAATCTTACCTTAAGTCTCGGAGGCCGTGGGTTTTGTCCCCATGCCGTGAATCCTTTTGTAAATCTAAGATTTTTTTTCGGGTCTGGTTGCTAGAGGCACTATCCTCCGTGCCTCGGAAAACAGCTTAAACCAATTGTCTCGATTGTTTCAACATTATCTATATAGCGATTATATATCAGGGAATGGGCAACAGCATTACCCTGTGTGTGTACTGCAGTCACTAACCCTCCCGCATGGTGACTATGTCATAAATCCTCCCTCGGAAGAAGGCCCATATTCAGCAATATATTCTACCAGTATATTAGACCAGGTATCTACTGATAGAAGTATTGTATAATGAAATTAATAATCAGCCACCAAACATATTGTAAATCTCTATATCATCAATCACTAAGTTGCTGACCAAGCGAAATAGGTATATTTAAGTTACACGCCACTATTTGCTATCCGATTTTGCACTGAATGGTACAATTCAGTGCAAAATCGGATAGCATATCGGGTGCAGTCCCGTCTAAACCGGTACTACCGTATATCAGTATTAGGCGAAATGCATGGACAAACAAATAAACTGACAAAATAAAAAGTACCCTCCATCTTAAAAAAATAGTGAAAATCGCCATTATTGAGATTACAACGGAACAAACACGCAAAGAATGTTTTAATTATGTTTTTCATATAAGTACCCTCTATATTATTTAAAACATAATAAACATAGCGGATAACTAAATATATGCATAGAAAATATAAATAATAAATATTTAAAAATATAATAAAAGTACTAAATATATTTAAAAAAACTCGTTTCTAAGCTAATGTTAATAAAGATAAATAAAATAGTATTTAATAATTTTAATGATGACAATGACTGGTCCTACTTCCTCTCTTCCATTTTTGCAGTGCCCGACAGGGTCCATGTTAGATCTCAATTGATATTATCTGTAACACCTTATGTAATACCTACACATGGAATGCAATAAAATATTTGAGTTTGAGTTTGATTTTGAGTTCATATTTTGTAAAAACCTTATTTTTATTTTTATAAGGACACTCTAGTTTTATTTATTTGTAAACCTAGATTACAAACGAGACTTAATGCTAAGAGAGTAGCTATGTAAATGTTTTTGCAAATTGCTATGAAAGTACCTTTATCGCTTTGTGAGTCACAAAGCGACAAAAGTATTTTCATAGCAAATTCAGTTGGTACAATGTGGGACATAGTTTGTGTGGACAAAATACGCGTCATAAACATATGCTTGTATTTTATATTATAAAACTAGCTGCCGCTTGTGGTTTCGCCCGCGTAGGGCCTGTTCCCGTGGAAACTTCGAATTATAATAAAGTCTTTCTTAATAATTAGATTAGCGCGTTCAAGCAAACAAACAAACTCTTCATATTTATATATTAGTATAGATATCTTACAGGATCGTTTAATATTGATCTCACATTTCATAAAAAGTTTGGACAATTAGTAGGTACGCTATGAGAGTACATGGTATCTGAGTTTTTTTTTGCAAATTGCTATGAAAAGACATCTGTCGATCTAGATCATCATGTGTCTGATAAACATTTTGTGACTTTAGTTCTACAAGTTGTTCCATATGAGGTTAACGTATACCTATTTTTATTACTTACATGTTATTTGGGTCACGAACGATTGGTAAACATCTCACTTACTATGTAAATTGAAGAACACTTCAAAGATTGTGTTTAAACGGCTGTTACGACTGACATAAAACATAAATGTTGTTTGGATTCGTTTTATTTTGTTAAAGGCTAGCTTCAATAATTTAGTCTCAGTTAGAAGCTATATTTTTTTTTATTAATAGTTTTAATCAAATCTACATTTGTGTTATTATAGTTTAATTGTAATTACAAACACTTTCTAGGAACGCGTGTATCATCTTAGGCCTTATTTTCGCCTTCCATCAAGCGAAATTATGGTCAAACGTAAGGCTATATTAAAAAAAAATATATATTAAAATTGAAAAAGTTACATATATTTTATAATTACCAACTCTATTATTTCAACTCGCAATTAGGCAGTATTTTTCGAAGGACAGACTATTGAAGATTTATATCTAGGCCTCAAAAGCATAAGGATGAATGTACTAGTACTATTATACTTCAGAAGCTTTGGTCGTAAGTGCCAATTTACGATAAAGTTGCATACGACAATTTGATTCTGACGTATAATGACGTATAATAATCCGACATTGTGCTTCTGAGTTCTAAGTATATATAACTAACTGTCCCGCGCGATTTCACCCAAGGTAAAGTATGACATTACAGTTTCGTACCCACGCCCTTTTCCTACAGCTATGGCCATGTCCGCGTACTGACGCCCATTTTTGAAATCGAAAAACCCAAAAATCTGTCTAGTCGTCTCGGAGATATTTTAATCGCCACCATTAAGTTTCATACTAACTTTAACCCCATTTTAACCTCAAAATCAACATATAATCTACTTACTTGAAATCTTTACCAACTTGTATCGTGAGAGGTAAATGATACGGCGTGGTCTCTTGATCGTCTCTGAGGAACTTGAACCCTCCGTCAGACGAGTACACTGCTCCAACTATCAGCAAAACATTCTGATGGAAATAAAAATGTAAGTCAGTTATTGTGGGGCAAGACGCAGGAAATTAATATAAAAATCATATATTTCGATTTACATAAAGTCATCCCATACACCTCGACATTATATAATCGCAGAAAATAATATTCTAAATAAGTAAGCTGTTACCTCACCTATAGTATAAGACTGCACAGGCACTAGATGTTCATTGTATTTGGCACCTTTGCCACTTAACAAAAGATGGATAAGATCATATAAATATACTTAAATAATATTTTTCGAGTTACTTTTCTCGTCATGCCATTTAGCATCCATACGGTGTACGTGTGTTGGAGATAATATGAATCAGTTTCTGTGTATATATATACAAATACATATAATATACTAACATTTCCACGAGCCAAGTTCAACTCTCCTGGCGTTTTGTCCACCAATGTAGATTCCACAGTAAGCGACGGTAAACCTATAAAAAAACGTAGGTCAACACTACTAATACAAAAATTGAAGTTATTTTAAACAAATAAAAACTTCTTGATAAAATCGTCTGACTGGCGCGCTTAAGGTTTCGTACAAGATAGTAAGTCGTTTCTTACATAATTAGTTATATTTCTCCCATGATAGATACCTATCTATCATGGAGGAAAGATAGGAAGGAATAGGAAGGATTACCTTTTTTTTTTTCAATGCAATATAATAATAAATTAAGGGGGTTTTCCATCACTTAAGCTGTAAGAACTAGACTATTAGCCAAATTTAAGTAAGTGTATGAGAAGTGCTCTATAGATTTGGGTTTGATAGACATACATAGCGACATGACAGCCTCCGTAGCGTAGCGGTATTTGGCTCCCTTTATATCCCGGAGGTCGTGGGTTCGATTCCCACACCGGACAGATAATCTTTGTGTAAATCCTAAGATTTCTGTCCGTGTCTGGTTGGTTGAGGGACTACCCTCCGTGCCTCGGAAAGCACGTTAAGCCGTTGGTCCCGATTATTATGACATCATCTATAATAATCGTATAGCAAGGAACGGGCAGCAGCGTGTCCTTGTGTGGTACAACATAATACTGCGGTCACCAACCCGCCTGCCAAGCGTGGTGACTATGGTAAATACCCTCCCTCGGGAGGAGGCCCAAGTTCAGCAGTGGACGTTATACGGGCTGATGATGATGATGATGATGATGAGACATACATACAGACAACGGAATGATCCTATCTAGAAACTTAAAAATATGTTAAGCTAACGATAATCTAAACCGTGACAGCAACAGTGTGATTGATTGAATGATTGAAAATGCAAAGCTTAATAAACCAAACGTTTTGAGAAAATATGTCTTAGGTACCCGACCCGAACATTGTAAGAATGGTTGGACAATTTTAATTAAATCATTTTAATATAAAGAAAATTAATTCATGAATAAATAAGGAATTTCCCAAAATTATAACCTCAATTGGTACAATGTATGGAAAAATTACCCGGTCGAAATCATACAATAGCGTCTATTTTAAATTGAAAAACATCCTACAGAATGGTTTACAATTGACCTCACATTTCATACACATTATGGACAAATTGGTTCAGTTTTCCTAGAATCTGAGATGGTTCTCAGCTGTAAAGCGTAATAAATAAGACCGGACGCGGCGCTCAGTTACCTACATTTTATAGAGATACTATTACGTAATTATCTGAGGCTTTCTAAGACGCAATAACAATGTAGGTATGTGATTCGCTGCTATTATATTATTAGAAACAAATCATAGAAAATAAACGTGTAATAATAATACGTAAAGCAAAAACCCTCTTGTACGAAAATTGGGCGGCCGGAGGAGTAAGAAAGTTGCACACTTTTTGTTTATTTAGAGGAGTACAGAATGTTTTTTTTTTATTATGGTCTAATTTCGACCAATGGGCGATCACAATTTTTTTTTTTGTTTTTTCAATAGATTACTAGCAGACTTTTGAAGTCTAATAATATTCTTGTTAACACAAGCTAAAATGCTTGTATTACGAGTGGGTTCACGTCGGTAGTGCAATGGGGGGGGGGGGGTACTAGTTGTTTCAATTATATGTAATTCAACTTTAATATAGATGTGAAACATTTAGTGGCTAGTGTATTTACCTCCAACTTCACAACAAACTATTGTAGGCATGTAATTATGTATGCATCTTACCTTTGGGTGTAACTAAATTGGACTGGATCCAAAGTCTACAGGGTCCGGCAGGGTCAGTGGAATAGAAGTTTGTGACACATTCATGAGCTAAGGTGCGACATGCTCGAAGATCGTTTTGCTGTAATAAACAATATTTATGTATAACAATAAAACATATGCTTTAATATTTATATTAATATAAATGAAAATGAAAATTGATTCAATGTTTTCTCGTCACAAACTCATACATAGATAACTGGGTTCCGCGCGCGGTTGGAAAGCATATTTTTTTTTTTTGGATGGACATTATTTGGTTTACCAGGAGGCTTTTGCTACTTCACCGGGCATAAGGTTTCACTCACGTGGGAGTTACGTGAGTGAAACCTTATGCCCGGTGAAGTTTCCCATTGGAACGTCAAAGTTAAATATAGCCTATAGCCTTACTATGTTACTATATAAATTGGCTATCTAAAACTGAATGATTTTTTTAAATCGGATCGTTCTTGAGATAAGCGCTTTCAAGCAAACAAACAAACTCTTCAGTTTTATATATTAGCATAAATAGATTAAAACCTTATTTTCGAACTTTTATTACTTACCATACAAAAATATTCATGTTTCACTATATCCAACAGAGCGAAGGGATGAAGACTGTTCTCTTGGTACTTCGGTCTGGCATTTACAAAGTTCTTGGGTATACAGCTGCCTCTCACAATGATGTGGTTCTTGGCGCAAGAACAGGACTCGCAGCGGACGCACACGTTGTTGAGAGGCTTGTAGCCTCGGGCGCATTTTACACATTGCACCTCTTTGAGGGAAGAGCCGTCCAGGTTTTGAGTCACTGGGAAAAGAGATCGATCGTCCCAAGTTGCGATGTTTAGGAGCAGAAGGTATATTCCTACAAGGTAAGTACTAAATAATGATCTCTATTAAACTGTGACTGGCAAGCACTCAAGTTCTCTTAATTGGTCACACTACCAGAAAAAATACATAATTAACTGACGGATAATCTCAGTAGTGACTTCTAACATTTCTTAAGAACGCCATCTAGTGACTCTAAACTAAAACAAACTGTGGTACAGATTGTACGACCCATAAACGTAAACAATTGCAGTATTGAGAACTATTTAGAACCTGCACTTTCGTATGGGAAACCTAATTTATTTTTCATTTTTCTGGGAAGTTGTTTAGTAACATGGGGACGATCCAAACTTCAATTATAACTGCCATATGACAGGAGATCTGTATAAACTGACTACGTCAGCCGTCAGCAATTAATTCGTTGCAACATGTAGGATATGTAGGATATGAAGGTGTCCTGAGACGTGTCTGATCCCAGTTGTTCCCGGTTTACAGAAGTGACAGTGGCGGGAATGAGTGACAAATTAGTTCTAAAATTGGCATCCATAGTTCATTCTAAGCGGAGCATTCATACTATAATTATTATTTTATATTTACCTGTAATATAATCAGCTGGACACTTCCTGCAGACAGTCTTGCCGGCACTGGTTTGACATCGTCGCGGTACACAGTTACTTCCGTCACCTGACACCACCTCGGTAGCATTGCAGGGCCGGCACCGACCTAAGCCTGCTGGCACACTACGATCCTCGCACGTGCATCCAAACCCTGAGAAGAACTGGTTAACTAAACCTCGTCATTTGTAAACGTGACCTAAACCTGCTTGGCCGTAGCGAAATGTTATAAACTGTCTATCGCTCGTAATCATTATCATCTATTAAAATAAAAGTTTCGTAATAAATACTGTTCCGTTCCGCGAAATGTATTGTATATTATAGTATATACTTGTAAATACTATATATTGCAGTTACATACAGTAGATAAGACCGCGTTGAACTGTTACTCTTATCAAATAGAATAATAATTCATAGTGTGTTCTTTCATAGCCGTTTGATACTGTAGTTTTCCATTCAAATTTAGAATCTCAAGCCTTTAAGCAATTAATGTCTCTTTTGAGTGATTTCGTTGTACTGTAAGACTACTTAATAATTTTATTTTAACATTTTTTCTAATAACTACGTAAATGTTACTGCTTATAAATTTGACATACTTATTATTATTTATACACACACCACATTTAAATTGTTAATGTTACTGTTTTTTTTTTCAACTTTTGCTGAGCTTTGCAATCTACTAGTATTCTTGTTAACTCCTCGTGCGTGCTAAGCTAAAATGCTTGTGTTACGAGTGGGTTCACGTCGGTAGTGCAATGGGTGGGAATCGAGCCATCAAAATTCAATCACATTTATACGTAATACGTATTAAAAAACAAGGGGATTTGAGGAGGGACAGCTCCTTATTTTTTTGCTTGGAAAAAAAAGAGAAACAAACACTTACCATCAGTGGAAGGGACCATAGACACGTTGGCTGGACAAGTCTGACACGCCAAAGCACTTGAATCATAATACTGTCCCACGTGACACTCCGTGGGTAACTCCAACTTTTTAGCACCAACTATCAATACCAACCACAAATATAACAAAGAAAAACTATGATTGAACACCATAATACTTAACTATAAATCAACTTTTAATCTCCATCAAAATATAAAGACAGACTATCAAATTAGAGTATTGGGGAGACTTAGCAAAATGAGCCGGTGTCTGTAATTTAAGGGACAATTAAAATTAATTGACCTTAATCGCTGGCCAAACACAGTTGTGACGTCATTAAGTAGTAAACTTTGATACTCGATCTTAATTGTCGCTTTAATTTGCAATTATCCTTATCGGGAGAAGCTAAGCGATGCTGTTTTGTTTATTACTGTGTTGTTACCATGTTGTCATGGCAACGGTTGGCGCAAACGCAAGCGTGTGAAAGTATTGAACAAACTTTGAAGCGAGGGGAATTCAAAGAACAATATCATAGATAAAATTTAAGTTTTTTTAAAATAAAGCTTAGGTATATCTAATTAATTTAATATATCTAAATAATAATTGCTGGTAAAGATAACTGAAAAAAAATTGTCACAATACGTATTATTGTTGGTTTTGTAATTAATACCAAATGCATTATAATCTTTATATATATAATTCTTATGTGAGTGTGTATGTCACTGAACTTCTCTCAAACGACTGGACCGATTTTGATGAAATTTTTTGTGTGTTCAAGGGGATCTGGGAATGGTTTAGATTCACAATTTTGTTCGCTGGACAATGTTTTTTTAATTAATTTTTAATTTATTAGTAGTTGCCTGAAAACCCCTTAAAACAGCCTTTTTCTTTTTCCCATACAAACGTTTTCTAACTAAAATGTAGAGTCAATTTGAGCTTTATTTTTTTGCTAAGATTTTTTAGGGTAGGTGTAGGGTAGGGTAGGGGTAGATTAGGGGTAGGTGTAGGGTAGGGGTAGGGTAGAGGTAGGGTAGGGGTAGTGTAGGGTAGGGGTAGTGTAGGGTAGGGGTAGTGTAGGGTAGGGGTAGTGTAGGGTGGGGGTAGTGTAGGGTGGGGGTAGTGTAGGGTGGGGGTAGTGTAGGGTGGGGGTAGTGTAGGGTGGGGGTAGTGTAGGGTGGGGGTAGTGTAGGGTGGGGGTAGTGTAGGGTGGGGGTAGTGTAGGGTAGGGGTAGTGTAGGGGTAGGAGTACCGCATAAACGAAGTCTCTACGGCCCAGTTTATTTTATACAAATGTTTAGGTCTTTTATGTATCGATTGAGGCAGTACGAAGTCTGCCGGGTCAGCTAGTCTAATATATAATTTTAAAATATTTATACAATAATAATTATTAATGCAGTTCCAGAAGTCTAAACTGAAGGTCTGCCAAAGAGCAATGGAACGAACCGCACTGAAAATTAAGTTAATAGACCGCAACGCAAGATAAGCAACTCCGCTAGACTCCGTAGACGCACGTATTAGAACAGTATGTTCTAATACGTGCGTCTCTGATGTTGGACTAAAGCTGTTTATGCAGATTGCACCCGGAGAGGTGGACTAGAATCGTTATACAGTGGCATCCGGCAAACAGCACTCGTCGCGTAGCCGTCCACGGAAGCGTAAGTGTGACGACCAGCAGTCTAGGTCATAACCCCAAGGCTTCCGTGGACTATAAGATTGGCCACAACATGCTATTGAAAGAGATGCTTGAAACCAATTGGAGGAGTTCTAGGCACAGCAGTGGGGCAGTTAAGTTTGAAAAAAAAAATAGTTATGTGATTATGTTATAAATCTGAAGAGTTTATTTGCTTGAACGCGATGATCTCAGGGACTATTGGTCCAATTTGATTAATTCTTTATCTATTTAGAGAACGCTACGTTATCCAGGAGTAACATAGACTATAAGGTAAACGCAGCTATCAACGACCCATCGGAAATCTGTAGTTATTACCGACCTATAAAAGTAATTCAAATTTTAACGTTTCCAGAACTATTCTAGCTATAAGTAGGCAAAGTTACACACGTGTTTATTCCTTGAGCAACGTATACTTTTACGTTATTGTGAGTAGCTGTGCAAAAAAGAGATAAAATACGTCAATTACTGAGAGGCAGCGTGGACGCAGAACGTGTCGTACTGTTCCCTTATTCCTTCAAGTAAGTACGTGACTTTTCTATTTAAGACATTTATACAAACAAATGACGTCTATACTTTATCTTATATTACTAAATGTATTCATTTAAATGTCAACTCTTGATTTCTTACGACATTGTATTAATAAAAAGTAATTTGAAACGATAAAACTTGAAATTAAAATGGGATGGTGTTAGCTTCATCAGTTTTAGTCGTGGTAGCTATCAACGACCCATAAGTCGGAAATGGCAGCAACGTAACTTTTCGTTTTATTTTTATTTTATGTTATTATATCACACTAACACAAGCATTTTTATGGACCAGTTTAAATATAAGCTTTCAGTCTTTAAAAAAATCTATTAGCGACTAAACTTTCTTGTCTAGTTTTTACCTTTTAGCGTTGACAACTTAACCAAAGTTATGATATTTTTCGAGGATCGATATTGAATAGTTACAGTAATAAATAATTATTTTTGTGTTTAAAACAGTGTGCATTTGTTCATATTTTTTGTGACATTAATCAATTATAATCTATTTTATAATCCGAAGGTCAATTGAATTAAAATAATATTTTTTTATGGGTCGGTAATACAATTTATGTTTATACTTACATACTTTATTACCGACCCATGAAGGTCGGCAATAGCAACAAATAAGAAGCTATTACCGATCGTATATAGATTATGTAGTTTCTCACCTACTTATATGACATAATAGGTTTAATAATTAATAAATGCTACTTCTTGGCTAAAGCAACATAAAACATACAATTATATTTTTTTCCAGAGGTCACAAAAGCGGCGAAAAGTATACAGTGAAACACAACTCGCCGAAGCAATCAAAGTTTTTTTTTTTTTTATGATCTCAAGAAATATCCAAGAGTTTGAAATCCTTAAATTAAAATATTTATGTGTATTAATAATATTATGTTGATTATTTTAAAAGTTTATAATTATTTAGTTCATAGGTATTACTAGGGAGTACTAAATTGTTTTATTAAGAATAACGATAATAAAAAATTACGAATAAGTATTTGCATTTTTGTTTTGTGTCATTTTATTAAGATCGGTAATCATCATCACCACTAGCTTATATACATTCCATTGCTGGAAAAAGGCCTCCTCTCATTAACGATCGGGAATAGCTGCATAAAAATCGTTAATAGCTTCACAGCCGTTTTTATGGGTCGGTAATTGCAACAATCGACTAAGTAACATTGTAAATTATTTTTTACAAGATAATCCTTTATTTAAATTTAATTGATTCAGTAAATACATTTTTTATACATAATACTAGCATATAAAACGTAACAATTAATCTTTAGAGGAACCAGTATACTAAAAAAATATGGTTGATTTTAAAATTGCCTTAGGGGGGTCGTTAATACCTGCGTTTACCTTATTTAATTAATTATGAAGTTCCTACGGAAACAAACTATTTTTTTGTATCGAAGGTCCAGTCTATGAGTATGGGTCATTAGTGAGATGATAAACATAAGAAAATAAATAAGACTTACAGTTTTTTTAGACTTACACTATTATATTTAATTGCAATTTTTGTTTTATATTCATCATTTTCAGCCCGTATAACGTCCACTACTGAACATGGGCCTCTTCCTAATAAAAAAGGCTAATTATTTTTGAGGCGAATAACAACTTATTAGGCGATTAACTACTTGGATACAAAAAAAACCTGACAGTGATTAAATATTTTAAGTACAGTATTTTACAATTACATTATGTACCTACAAAAGGCAAGGATCTAATTAAACTAAATAATGGCTGCTACAATAAGACAGCAAATATATTAACAGGGCCGATAGGTATTAAAAATAATGACTCGGCGGCTAATATTGGCAATTGACAATAATAATAATATTGGTTAGGTTAGGTTAGACAGTTAATTTTATAAACAAACTCCTTGAATAATTTATGAAAACCTATTTTTCAACTTCTTATCCGCCGTCAAGTTGTCGCCTAACAACAAATTCAGTTGCCACACCAAAAAATCACTGCCAAATTAAATTTAATCAAAGCTTACAACTCAAAATAAAGCTGCTACTTTATACTTAAAATGCTACTTCACTGTAGCTGCCAACTTATTATTTTTGCTACCCATTTTAATTATTTTTAAAACCATAAATCAGATTAGTTTGTCGCCGCGTTAAATACATGCCAAAAAAGAACAACATATTTTTTAAATGAATTATCTTTCTTTTTCCTTTACTTCCTTACGTATTCCATTTTAGAAAAAAACATTAACCGTTTTTTTCATAAAATATATTTTCTATGTTATCATAAAGCACATCACATCCGTTAAATTAACATATGATATATGACGAGGAAGGACGAGCATCGTTGTTTTTAATAAGGTGTGACGTCATCATTGCTGACGTCACATTCATCAGGATGGTTCTCTATCGAGGGTTGTTGATCCATAGTAACAGCAAAACTCCATAATATGGTTTTCAAGTTTTATTCCAGTAAATTGAGGAGCTCCGTACAGTCCGGCAGCTCGAGCGAGACTGAATTGCAATCGGTCCGCCGGCCATATTTATACTAAACGAGCGGCTCACAAACAGTAAACAATTTAGTTTGATAATTTTCAAACTATGTGAACAGATAATTATTTCTACAAATATTTCAACGATTTACAAATCATAATTTGATCCTGAATACTTATTTATTAGTCTAGTATTTTATGAACATATTTGTGTTTCTATCAAATCATGCATTGATTCACAATTTATTTATTTTGATGAGACGAGTAATTGTATTTATGTGTTTATCATTAATGAAGTGTTGTTGCTATGCTTATTTTATGTGGTTGCGCCGATACGGCCATTCTGACAGGCGGTGCGCGCTCTGCACCAGCCTCGTTGATTCTCGTCGCGTAATTGTACAATTTTATTTATTTTATTTTATTATTTTGCATCTATGATTAAATCTAAGTTCTGTCCTTTGAGTATGTTATTATTTAGACGGACCATAAGTATCTCAACGAACGCGCTTTAGTGCTACCACCGGATCCAATACGCCCCAACTGAGAAGATCCGGCGAAACAAACTCAGTGGAGTTATTCTACTGCCGGTTTCAACGCGGCCTCATCGAGACGATCCGGCGAAACATACTCAGATAGGCATGTCCAAGAAGTTTTGGTCCAGTTACTTTTATTATTTAGTTGGTATTCACAATATACCAATCGGTTGTCTTTATACGAATTTTATTTACGTTTTCATAAAAAAAACAGATTAAATAATTTATTTAAAGACAGAACTGAATAAATATTTGGGAGTATTATTTTTATTATTACAGATAGTAATTTCTGTGTAAGTCTAGGAATATCAATGCTAATAAGGTGTTGGAAGTTCTCGACGAGTTCTCGGAGGTTCTCGTAGAGTTCTCGGAGGTTCTCGTAGGGTTCTCGTAGGGTTCTCGGAGGTTCTCGTAGGGTTCTTCGCGAAATCTGCAAAACTAGAAATAACTTTCTCTGAGTTGGGTATCTGTGAGCAACTTGTTGTTGTTATGCAAAAACATGCATTTCTATGTTAGTCTAGGAATATCAATGCTAATAAGGTGTGTAAGGTGTTGGAAGTTCTCGAAGAGTTCTCGGAGGTTCTCGTAGAGTTCTCGGAGGTTCTCGTAGGGTTCTCGTAGGGTTCTCGGAGGTTCTCGTAGGGTTCTCGGAGGTTCTCGTAGGGTTCTCGGAGATTCTCGTAGGGGATGGAATGATGCTGTGCTCTGGGCGGTCCTGTTCGCCGTGGTACACAGAGGCTCTACTGGGAGTATGGAACTAGGTTGAAGGTGTTTATACACAGGTTCTAAAAGAGTTAAATTCAAGGTAATATTTTGTAAATATGTTCAACTCACAGTTTATTGTGGCAATGAATCTTCTTCACTTTGATCTCGTAGTTTTTGCTGAGGCAACCCGTCACTTGATGTGCTTGGTACGGGGCTCTATTTCTATTTCAGGTGATGGTAGTGGCTCATCTTCTGCCGATACGGTTACCTGATCACCAGGTTGTGATGCACGACGAAGTTTAAATTTAGGCTTACCTCCAGAACATAGCGCTCCGGAAAAACTGACCCCGGCAGGAGAACTCCACTCCTCAGCCGTCCGCACCACGAAAGAGGAAGCAAATCGCCTCGTGCGTATCGAAGGAATGTCAACAACAAAAGGGTGAAACCGCTCGCCGCATCCAGTCGTCCGGTGATGGAAGGGTGAAGGGGGCATCAGATTATGTAGAACCTCCGCACACTCCCTGAAATGTAACCGATAAAAAACCGATAGGCAGGCCACTCGAGGCTCCGAAGACTTGCCTCCACAAGTGAGCCATTGCCTATGACTCTTCGCTCGACGCCCCAATGCATCCAGAGCATCCAGCTAATATCTGAAGATAGATAGAAAGATGTGAAGTACCGCCCCACCCTGGAGAGGAATGTCGTCAGGACCACCAGCCTTATTCACATCCAGAGTGCAAAGAATGTTTAAGTACCACTTTTTGCCGAATGTAGAAGTCCAATGAGGTAACCTGGGTGGACTTTTACCAGCAGCATCTAGTTGTGAATTCTTAGTAAATAGAGATGCAAATAAGTCTGCTTTCTCCTTGGCGGTGTGAGCTAATGAACCGTTCGGCTCCTGCAGTGGCGGAAAAGAGGACCGACAGAAATAGGCTTCGACCGATTTGGCAAGAAACCAAAAAGCTTTACTCCCAGATGGGTAAGATGCTAGTGTGGCTCCAATGCGTCCAATATGGTCAAAGCGGGCCCTGCGTAGCGCACGTTTGCAAGACTTGGCAGCACCATTGAAGGCTCTCTTCAGCCCCCGAACATTTCGCGCTTTGCGGGCTCGAGCATCCGCCCACGCTCGGCAAGCAGAGTGCTTATGTGCTTCAGTACTATCACACTCAGCGCCGAACCATGAACGGGCCTTGTCTCGGAGTGAGACATCAGAAAATGGAACGAAATATTCCATAGTCTGGCATATCACCCCAGAAACAGCCTCCGCGCAGCAAGTTGGGTCGTCTGAAGAGAAGCATAAGCGCAGCCAAGGGTAAGACGCGAAGAAATACCGCATCCCATCCCAATCTGCTGACTTGTATCGCCATACTCGCCTAGTCCCCTTGAGATCGGGATCGGGTGGCGAGCAGACAGACACAGATTTCACCAGACAGTGGTCGGAGCCACCCAACGGCGAGGAAACCGCGACTTGACATGGGTCTGGATCAGTTGTCAGCAGAAGGTCCAAGCAACCGGCCGCATGGCCATCAATGTCGGGCACCCGTGTCAGTCCAGTCACCAGTTGGGAGAGACCAAGCGTCAGTGCGAATGCACACGCCAATCCCCCAGCATGGCCGGTGCTCCGGCATGGGCACAGCCACTCCTGGTGGTGGGCATTGAAGTCCCCCAGAACAACCAGCTGCGCCGATGGGCACCTGAGCTGAGCCAGTTCAGCCGAGTCCGAAAGATAGTGAAACAACCTGGTTGTCCCCATGTTGTCGGTGTGCGACCGATAGACACCAGCATAGAGTATCTGCTCCAAGCGAGAAACTGGAATCCTCAATGTTACGGAGACACCGACAGCAGATGTCATCGCGAGCACACACGCAGGCGCCAGCGCGTGGCTTAAAGCTGTGCTCCAGGGTGTACCCCGGGCGGCGCAAGCATGCTGCGTCAGCCGGACATCTGATTTGCGTCTCCATGAGGAACAGCAGATGTGGTTTTTCGGTCTCATGGTGGTGATGGACCGGTATGAGATCGGAGTGCAGACCTCGGATGTTAGAGAGGTGCATTTTTTTTTTTTGATCATGAGCGACTTTTCGTGTTCGCCCTCTTCCCACAACTCTTGCATAAACGCTCGAACATTTGTTGATTCATTTGCATCATGTGCATGAAGAATTAAGGTGGCACCCCACCCATGGACGTATTCGGCATAGGTACATTGATCATCGGCTGTTGCCCCTGTTGCGTAGACCCCATTGCTTGAAGCCAAGGTTGAGTCGCAACAGGTCGTGATGAAGCAGCGTTCCAAGGATCACTTCGAGTCCCACTTCTGATGACGAGGAAGGACGAGCATCGTTGTTTTTAATAAGGTGTGACGTCATCATTGCTGACGTCACATTCATCAGGATGGTTCTCTATCGAGGGTTGTTGATCCATAGTAACAGCAAAACTCCATAATATGGTTTTCAAGTTTTATTCCAGTAAATTGAGGAGCTCCGTACAGTCCGGCAGCTCGAGCGAGACTGAATTGCAATCGGTCCGCCGGCCGTATTTATACTAAACGAGCGGCTCACAAACAGTAAACAATTTAGTTTGATAATTTTCAAACTATGTGAACAGATAATTATTTCTACAAATATTTCAACGATTTACAAATCATAATTTGATCCTGAATACTTATTTATTAGTCTAGTATTTTATGAACATATTTGTGTTTCTATCAAATCATGCATTGATTCACAATTTATTTATTTTGATGAGACGAGTAATTGTATTTATGTGTTTATCATTAATGAAGTGTTGTTGCTATGCTTATTTAATGTGGTTGCGCCGATATATAATATACTTATTGGATTTAAAAAAGTTTTTCAGCAATATAAAGGTAAGAATCTAATTTAAATGTGATGGCATTGATTTATGACAATTTTTATGCACATTACCTTTTTATTCGTCTCATCATTGGACTGCATTAGCATCAGACATCCATCATCTGAGTCAAAGATGTCTGCAAACGTTTGAACCTACGTTTAAAACAAAAGATGATTTATTGACTTCAGATATAGTCGGGCCAAATCGTTAGTCATTCCAATTACCATAAAACGAAAATCAAATGCAGCAGTTTTTTTAACTCAATTTCGTATTGAACATTCAAAGCAAAGTTTTTAAAGGATCTAGACATGTTTTCTTTAACTGCCAAGATATTATGCTTTATATTAACGGGTGTACATATGATGCGTTGCGAAGAAAATGATACAGGACAAGACATAATTCGGTGTGCGGCTGAACTGGCTTCTAACAACTTCAATTACAGACTCATAACAATGATATGGGATAAAAATGTAGATGAAAAACTAGTAACTGACTTCTTAAAGTCGTATAAAGGTACTGTTGGGATTAATACTAAATTCCAAGAACCAATCAAGCAAATAGTTATCATTGTGGACAGTTATCAATCATTCGCTGCGCTGCTGGACAAGTTAAAACCAGATGTTCGAGAACGGAGTGTTTTTAATGGTGCGGCTAAGTTTTTAATAGTCATCAACTCTCATGCGGAGAATCTTGAACACATTACGAGTACCATGTGGAACTATTATGTAACTGATCTGGTAATCATAACAAAAGATGAGAAAAATCGAACAGCGTTGTATACTTATTATCCTTATAAAAATCATCTGAATTGTCAAAACACTGATCCTTTTCTGATTGGTTATTGGGAAGAAAACATATTACCCAAAAATTTATATCCCAACAAGATGAAGAACATGCACGAATGTCCACTGTACATATCAACAAATAAAGTCCACAACCAAGCCACCGAGAAGAAAATTGCGCTACAAATAATTAAAAAAACAATTATAAGACTTCTCAGAGATATCATGAATTTTACTCCGATAATATCAGCTCGAGATTACGTAAGCATAGATTCTGATCGTGCTAAAAATTGGTCAGATTCTTTGAATGACGTACTTTCTGGATCAGCAAATATTTCTACGTGTACCATTCCTTTGGGAGTGGATAGATTGGGTCTTCTAGATTATTCTATGCCATATTTTAGAGTGCGTCTAGCATGGCTGGCTCCTCCGTTATCAATAGGCCCTGGTTGGTGGCGTCTCCTTTCACCCTTAAATGGATATTTGTGGCTCTTACTACTAATCGTAACCTTCGTTGTCTTGTCTTTCCCCTTTATCTTAAAATTTAAGTCCATAAAGAGATTCTGCATTCAGCACTTTAGGAATTTTAATAAAGTACAAAGTACTGCTTTCCGCATATGGGGAACAATGTTAGGTCAAACTATTCTCATGGCTCCAAGACGATTTCGTGACTTCTACATTGTAGGTCTTTGGTTGTGGTTTACATTTGTGGTCAGAAATGCTTACCAGAGCGTTTTGATTGGAGCCCTAAAAACTGATACAATAGTCGGGAACTACGCAAATTTAAAGGAAACTGTAAATGATGGTTATAAATTTGGAGGAAAGGCAGGAATTTATACGCATTTTGAATTCGATCCACTTATAAGAGAAGATTTCGAAATAGTTCCTGAAGCAAAGTTTGATGATATGTTCCGCGATATTATGACTGGTAAGCGAAAATTTATACTAGCAACGTCATTGGAATATGCGTTTGCATATTGTTTGTCTTTAGGAAAGAAAGATAACGAATGTGTTCATATATTACCGGATTCTATTCTGACAGTACCGTTAGTAGTGTGGATGAAAATGTATTCTCCTTTCGTGAAATCGCTAAATACATGGCTGGCAAGATTAATAGAGAGCGGGTTGTTGGAGAAGGATGCAAAAATAAGGACAAATATCGTAACATTGCCATCTTCAGATCCTTCGCCATTGACATCTCACCAAACACTCAGTGTATTTTTATGCCTTCTATTAGGCTTCACAATATCTATTATCGTTTTTTTCTTGGAGATTTTAAGAAATAAATCATCAAAGTATGTGATAGTAAAAAAAAGTAAAATAGATGTTTTGGAACGCCGGCGTTCATGTGTTTAAAATAAATTATAACATGATCTAAAAAAAAATGGAAAGCCTAATTCGTTTGCATTGCACAAAATAGTTTTAGATATTAAAATTAAATGTAGGGTAACATTACTTCTCACAGATCGAGTGCAATTTACATAAACTTAATATTATTTGTACTTGTAATGTAAAATAACTATTTGTAATGTAAAAGCTCGACAGTCGGCACTCTAGCAATATAATTCGCATCGTTTGCGCAAACTTCATCAGAAGAAAACACTAACCTTACATTGCACTCTGTAGATAGATTGACAGCTTTTTTTAAAGATTTGTTCTCTACTGGTATTATTGTTAACGCCTAGTGCTAATTTAAAATGCTTTTGTTACGAGTGGGTTCACGTCGGTAGTTGGTGGGGATCGAACCGGCGACCACAAGATCACAAGTCCGACGCCTCTAGCCATTGGGCTACGGCCGGTCAAAGATAACTCTATAATGTACACATAACAAATTCCACAAAATACGAGAAAGAAGTGGAACACAACATAATATGCAACGTACTGGTACAACTGGTGAAACGGTTCACGAAAAGTAAATTATTCCACGCAACCCAGACAGAGAAGTAGTATAGTAGTAGCAAAGGAAAGGTTTAAATGGGTAGAAGACACAAACCGATTATAAGAAAATATATTAAAATCGGTTTCTGACACCCTGATAATAACTGAAACAAACTAAAATAAATATAAGTAGCACAATCATCATCATTATCTCAGCCCGTATAACGTCCACTGCTGAACATGGGCCTCCTACCGAAGGAGGGTTTTGCCATAATCACCACGCTGGACAGGCGGATTGGTGATCGCAGTATTATGTTGTAATACACAATTATAACAATCGGGACCAACGGCTTAATGTGCTTTCCGAGGCACGAGTAGTCCCTCAACCAACCAGACCTGGGAAAAAATCTTACAATTTACACAAAAACCAATTTCTTGTCCGGTGTGGGGATCGAACCCACGACCTTGCGACTTATAGCGAGCCAAATACCGCTACTGGCGTAGCGGAGGTTGGAGGAGTAGCATAAGGATGTTGTTTATCTTATGTGTGTATATTTATTAAGTTGTAGGTTTAAGCTTCATGTATATTTCATGTTGTTGAGTAATAAACCAAATGTAAACTGTTTTAGACTTTATTTTTTCTCTAAAATATAGAAAATAATTGTCATGTTATCACTGTTAATTGACATAAAACAAATAGAAGCATCTACTTACATACATTTTTACAAATTTAAATCATCAACATTCATATAAAAATAGATATTTGGACTAGGATACATAACGACAATAGAGCTTAAAGGTTAAAGCGCATTTATATCGCGCTGTTAAAATAAATTTATAGGTGTTTAAACATAGTAGTTCATAATTTTAATACAAATTGTAAGAAGGAAATAAATGCCACAAAGGATCCAATTTGTTACAGATCTTAAGCCTTTGGCGTAAAGTACATTTTATTTTGATGATTGAATTACTTTTATTTCCTTCTTCCAAATTGTAGTTCAATTTATAGATACACTTTAAAGTGACAGATAGAGGTACTACCTACACCGCGAGCTCACGGCAAATGTTAAGCTTTGGCTTGCGTTTATTTTGACTCTTATTGAATGACCCATTTTAAAAAGAGCACAACTCCAATACACAAGTCATATGAGTTGTGCACTTTTCGAGCTTCTTTTCACCAAAGGCGTTATTACCTTTGCATATAACATTGGTGACCGTTATATGCAAACATAAACAAGACATGAAGAAACACCCGATTGATGTTTACTTACATAGTTAAGTTGAAATAATATTAGGTATAATACACGATGACAAACATACATGTAATTAATGTTTTTAAACTTTCGCTATTACACTTAATTTATAGCGATACGTATACACGTGTACAATTTGAAGTCGAAATGTCGGGTAAATTAAAAAGTAAAGTTTAGCATACATTTTTTTAACAAACTGACGTTTTGACATAGATTACATACCCATGTCACTATAAATTAGACATACATGTCAATGGCGGTAGAATTTAGATTTTAATTTGATACTACTTTGAGAGTTTTGCATTTTTCACTTTACGATATTCATTTGCCAAGTACTTGCTACTATGCGAGATGAAAACAATTAATTATTTATAACTTGTTCTTTTAAGAACAAGTTAAAAATTAGCTTAAAGCTTATTATTAATTAAGCTTTAGCTAAATTTGATACAAAAATAATAATGTCAAACAAATTTATTGAATAAGTATAGAAGTTTACAAGAATCTCAATCACGTTATTATTATTGTAAGTACGTTGATAAAATAGGTTATCTTTTTTATTTAATCTGTTAATACGAAAAAAAGAGTGATACCTGCCAGGAGTTTTGAAATTGGAATAGAGACTTTTCGAAGATTTATGTTATTAGAACATAATACATTAATAGTTTGTTTTGTGCCTCATCGTATACCTACTACTTTAATTGTACATAACATAATATAATTTAATGAGATATTTGAGTTGATAGGTAGTTTGATACTGGACTCTTATCATACATGCAGTGACATAAACATTCAGATTTAATTATATAAATTATAATATCGTCACTGATACTGCAGTACTACGTAACTGACAACTGTAATAAAGTACAATTTCATCAGTCAAGAAAAAAACTTTGTTTATGTTGTAAATGAAGAAGAATGGAAGTTTTAGAGGAAATATATTATTTCTTATTATGTCAAGGATAAAGTAATTCCTTCTTAATTTGTGCATATACAGTACAATATACAAAGGACAAAGAGCGTTGTATTTCACATAAAATTTCTCCCGTTAGCAACGCGACGACGACGCCGAGCTAAGAAAATTACGTAATAAGGGAACGGGAACGAGAATATTCAACAAGTTAACAATCTAAATCGTTATATTAACAATGTTTATAGAACATTGTATTGTTTTAATTTACTTTATGTCATAATTAATTATCTTTTGAAATGCTTATTAGGTATGAGGTGTATTAATTATTTTAAGAAATTTAAAAAGGAGTATTGTTTTATGTGAAAAAATATTGCTGTTTATTTGTGTTTTTAACTTTTGTCTATAGTGTAACAAACAGTTATTTAAAAAGTAATAAATACTTAAAGTGCGGTTTTTTTTCTATCCATTATCATCATTAATAATCTAAACAAAATTTAATATATAATTTCGATTTAAAAAAACAATTTTGATAACACAAATTATTTATATTCGCTGATGGCTCAGTGGTACTACCTAGTTGCTTTTAAGACATTTTTTTATTCGATTCCCACCCGGGACAACGAACCACGAATATTTGTTCTGAATGTGCTTTGTGTTTGTAAATGATGTGTTTGTACTTAAATCCCCCGCGACAAAGTAATTGATTCCCCTAGGGAGTTGTCTTTATAGGGTTCCAGAAAGGAAACTACTACTAAGATTCCACTGCCTGTCTGTCTGTCACCAGTCTGTATTCTTTAAATGTTAAAGATTATAAAAGGCTATAAAGCATCAAGCCACGAATCCACTTGAAAAATTGTAGCATAGCTATTGATAACTAGCAAGTTTTGTAATTTCGATGATAACTATAAAAAGATAAAGGATGGCAAACTGAATAAATACTAAGTTAACACAACGCAAACTAAAATAAAAGCTTAGTTTTCTATTATCCTTCTAGCTTAGCTAAAAATGCGACGGAATAAAATGACCTTGTACCTTATGAAAGATTTAAACTAACTTCATAATATGAAACAGTAGTCTTGTGTAGTTCGTGAACGATGAACGAATAGGAGCCGTATCTTCGTACTGTACTAGAAGAAACGTTTCCGAACGCTGATTTGTAATCGGTCTAATAGGTCAAATAGCTCTTTTCGTACTTCGTACATTGTAAACCGCGAGATCGTATAAGTGCGAGCGAGAACGAATAATGAAACTGACTGATTGTTTTTGACAAGTACGTCATACGAATTCATTCATAATAATGTAGGCGGTTGATCAGAATGACAGTCCTTGAGTCCTAAGCCTGTTCAAGTATGAAGGAAAATCAAATATGTTAAATTATTACAATAGTAACCATAATTTGGTCACCGTGGTGATTTGGTGGCTGCTCTGTGGTCCGCAAATACGCTCTAAGTACTTAACAATGTTCCTAGAGAACGTATTAACTCTGTGGTCCGCGCTGTCCTATATGGAAATGCTGACCGAGCGCAAAGACCGAATAGAGCTGTTAGAGCTTATAGAACGAACTAGTTCACTGTCCGAAATGAACTAGTACGGAGCGATCTTGAAAATGACCGAGCAGGCACAAGACTATGAAACAGAGAGAACAGTTTTATTTTTATAAACACCTTTAAGAAACAGTGTTGCCATATCTTAGACCTCGAAATCTGAATCGCTATGTCTGAAAATCTGTATTCTATCTGTATACGATGAAAAACATATTTATTATTGATAAATACTTTATTCATTTTATTAATCAGTTTTTTAGCTTGAAACATGGCTCGTTTTTTAATAATTGTTTTTCCTACCTTGTCTGTACCTAAATAGTTGCGAGTTTTCGTTTTTATCAAATTAATTGAAGAAAATATTCTTTATTAAGAAATTGGTCCAGTAATAAAGTAATATCTATCAATTGGTTTGCCATAGCAAAAGTAATTGTAGCATCTAGTTTAAAGGACAAATAAATCTTTAGGACCAAAATGTATTAATTTTTGAGCCATTTACTTATATTCTTCCTTGTATTCTCACATGAAAATTTGAATTAAAAAAATCTGTATAAACCTCAAGTGAAATCTGTCATCTGTATCAGGAGCCAAAAATCTGTACCAATATAGATAAATCTGTATATATGGAAACACTGTTAAGAAAGCACAAATATTTTTAATAAAGATTAACGTTTTTTTTTATAACAACGTACAGTTGACAAAGGTCATAGATTTACAACTTTTGTGTTAATTAATGTAAATAAAATTAAAAAATGATTCTGTCAGGTTGAAGTGCTGGATAGCCATAGAACCTAGCTAAACGTAGACAAATGCGTATGATAAATTTATATATTATTATGTCTAAGTAATTGTCTATGTTTACGAAAAGAGTTCACTGTTATTTATTTTGAAGGAAGGTGAAAACCTATGTCCTTAGTCGATGGTACGTTGTTATAAAAAAATACCTTACATTTTATTAATAATACATAGGCTTCTTTTTATTAGGTGTTTTTAAAAATAAAATTATATAAACAACTGACAGACTACAGAAGGTGTAAATCTGTCTCTTTAGTCGATTGTACATACCACCTAACAAAATGTATACAATAAGCGTTACAAGTTAAGTAGAAACGTAATTTATTATTCACAAATGAAATTGCCACTCAGATGTAAACACGAGTATACAAACTCAATAAAACACGGTACAGCACAGAAAGCTTTCAGTGGAATCCTTTACTTTATGATTTAGTGCACTGCGTGGGTGTCAACGAGTCGTCACGAGAGTCCCAACTGCATACAGAGTCATTCAAACGCGTTGGTTTGTAATAAATGTGTACATTTATTATACAAGTACGTAAATACGTGAAGGAATGAGATTAATGTGTTAGATGAGGGCTGCTACAACTTACTCGACAAAATAAGTAAAAAGTTAAAGCATATTATAATATTTGATTAAGGACTGTTTTATTTAGCCATTGGTAGGGAGATTTGCTGGGATAGTAGTAGGTACTAATGTACGTACTACTAGCAAAACGTAATATTAAAACATTAAAATATAAATATGTTTTTTTACAAAAAAGTTTTAAACAAAGCGGCAATGATCTCAAAATGAGCTACTGTCTTGCAAAACAAGATAATCTGGAATGTACGAACTGGCACATGTTCGAAATTATATTCATTTGTAATTTTTAATGCTATCGAAAATATGTTTACGTAGATCGAAGGTACTGCACAAAAAAATTGCTTACATAGAAATTATACTCATTAATTTTAGATTTATAATATAACGCTTTTAAGATTTGTAAAAAAGTCAAAGAAAATAAATCTTATTACGATTCTTTAAAATAACAACTTCTATTGACTATGAAAGGTATTAAGGCGTTAAATATACAGGTATACAGATTTTTCCAAAATAGTTAAATTAAACTATCTTTAATAGGAATGTTCTAGCGGTTTTTCTCTGACCCTGTACAAGTCAAATTAAATAACCCTATTTATATATACCTAAACGTCATATATTAGATACTACATCTAGTCCAATTTTATTATCCCTGGCGTCTCTGAAGCGTAAAATTACCTCTAGCCATCTTATATTCAAGCAAAATGGAACCAACATCCAACCTTTTCAATTATAGTCAAGGTTAAAATGCAGGTTATTTTGTGTCTGCTTTGTACGTTAGGGACAAGGTGAAAATAGATTTGACATCGAAATGCTCTAAAATGCAAATTTATAAACAATCTACTCTGAAAGTCTGAAAAATTTTAAACGAGCTAGAACGGTTTATAAAATTTCATAATTTAACATCAGACCGAATAAAATGTAAAGACGGCCCCATCTGCGAGTAAAATACTGACGCCGGTAAAATTCTGCCTTGGCGTGTTATGTACATACAAGCCAAGGCAGAATTTTACTTTTACCTGCACAAAAAACCTGTTTCAGTGCATTGTTCGACAGCGCTGCGTCTTTATCTGTTCTGAGATTAAACGTGAAAAGATCTTGCGTCTTCTTTTTTAATTTCTAACGAAATGGTGAGACAAAGCCAAGTTGTCTTTAGAATTAGACCCTGTGCGACTCAGTTGCAATTTTACGAATTAGGCCTTTAGCGTCGAAACAAACGATTCAGCTGAAATCTAAACAAACGAGTAGCTAGTTAAACGCAAAAGTTAATATGACGTGCAACCATAAAAAAGCGTGATTCTAAACACACCCACTGATAAAACAACATCCCGAAACAGGCAGACCCCACATTGAGCGTGTGTCACATGCGAACGACGGCGGAGGTAGCGGATGACAGGGTTAATACGTCTGGGGCTCTGTTATACTTTAAAAGGTCCGTCCGAAAAAAAAAGTGTTACAGAGTCAGGAAATCGGCACTCGCATAGTTCGCACGCTCATCTCATGCCCAATGTGGGGTCAGCCTTATCCCCTTTCCGCTCCTCGCTCGTGTGAATTCAATGCAAATCACAGTCGCTTGTAAAATGTAAATGTTATCACTGTCAAGTCATTAACTAGTAGGACACAGATAAAATGTTCATAAAATTTGCATTTGTCTAACGTAATGCTATTTTTAGTTTATATGCTACAATTTATGGGAAAGGGAAACTTTATGTTTGCAATATCAACGGGCGAGTTAAATGTAACATACATTTAAATCACCCGTTGAAATTGCAATGCAAAGTAATGCATGAGCACATTTTATGCAATGCCACTTTTTTGTATACAACTCCTTCCACAGAGGGATATTTCAAAATCTTATGTAGTGTGTGCTTTCTTTTTTGTTAGACAACTCTCGCACTAGGGGAATAATAATTTTAAAACCGGGGGGAACTTGATGTGGGGGGAAACTTGTGTAACATTTAATTCAAGAACACAAAGTACACCCAAACCCAGAACAACACTCTGTAGTTCAGAGAAATAGATGTCCAATTTTCTTGAATCCCAGGTAGTAATCGAACCTAGAACACCAGGTTTTAGAAGCTCAACTTCCGTAGCCACTGAGCTACCGTAACCGTCGCAGTATCAATATTAGAAAGGAAACCTTAGAACGTAAGTCTTCAATTCAGTGCCTTTTTTGAGAACAGGTTTACAACAATTTTAACAATGTTAGAACCAAATTTAAGGGGTTCCCAAAATAATTCCATATTTAACAGGAAATAGTATCACGTATACTAAAGACATTATTTTAGGATATTTCTGTAAAACTATAAATTATATTTGTCCTATAGTTTATCAGAGGATTGAAAAATCGCTCTAAATCTAGTTAATACTAAAGCTAGGTATATAAAGGTCCAATAGAAATATCATTGAAATGGAAAAATATATTTAATTTACATATATTACTTAATTAAAATATGTATGTAATTGAAATACATCTAATAATCATAGCCTTAACACTTAGAATAAGACTACTATATATCATCATTTATAAATATTAGATTGATAATAAAAATATGTTTTCGTATATACATGTATACTGTATATATACTCTTGTATATACTGCATATTACACATTCATTTTACAAATTAAAGGCGAGTAACAAAAGGTATTTACAAGGCAGATGTGAGTGGAAACGCCGGGAGGGGACGCCCTAGAAGGACATATACTGACCTCATAGGTGATGTTCTTCAGAAAGGTCAGGTGCGTAGTACTCGCAACCGGCGTCCGTGTATGACCAGATGTATGAATGTGGACGAGGCAAAGGGAGTGTGTAAAAATCGTAGCAGGTGGCGTTCTGTAGTTTCTGCCTACCACCATGGGAGAAAGGCGTGATTATATGTATGTATGTATGTATTTTACAAATTCAGGGAACGAAACTTCGTGGTTCCGTCACCAAATACTTCACATAGCTACATTAAGTACTCATAAGGGCTAGTGATATTAAATATAAATGTTGTAATCAACCTTAACTAGATACTTCAAATATGTTATGTTTGTAAACCTTTATTTATACGTCTGTTAATTTAACTTAGGGGTCCAAATGAGGGCGGAGAAGGAGCCAAATAGAGGATGTACACTCGACACCAGCGTTGCCATTTTTTAAATGAAAAAGCGTGATTTTTAATTGTTTTGAGTAGAAAAAGCGGGCTTTCGTCAAAAGCTGGACGAAGCTAGTAGTAAAAAAATAAAGATAAGCATTGAATAATGTAACTCTATGTTAGTAAAAATAATGATACTTAAACAATAACTGTCTGATTCAACATTGGATTGACTCTAAATTGGCCACGTTATCCCAAGAGAAGAAAAGTGGGACTGACCCAGTCCCGCGACATTTAATTTTGATACAAAAAAGGACGTCCCGCCACAATCGCGACGTCTTGCAACTCTACTAGATACCCTTATCTTGCTGGCCCTTTCCCCTTCCCCCCTCTGCTCTGGCGAGCTCTGGCGACCACTCCACCACTTCCAAACAGTAACTTTACAAGTAAAATAGTGTTATTTAAAGTCTATTTAAAATCAGATACATATTATCTAATAGTGAGATCCTTATATGTATTAGGAAAATTGAAATTACTTTAACAAACATCTAATAGATACGTCATTAGAAAAATATTTATCTCCTAAATATATATATATACACAAAGTTACAAATTAGTTCAATTTAGGCCGCCAAAGTAGGTGGTTCTACTACTAAATAGGGTACTTGCAAAGAGATCGCTGCTTGTGGCAGAGTAGGGAACAATATGGGGTATTGTGGGGGCGGTTGGATGCCCTGCGTTGGGGGCCTCGCCTCGGGCTCGGAGCAGTGCAGGAGCCAGTGCGAGAGCATTCGCCCCCGTCCCTTCAGTTCCACCTCCCCCCGACGTTCCACTACGAACGTGCCCCACTGGTCCAGTAATGCTCTGGTGTTCTCGCTCAAGTGAATGCGTAAGGCTAGAAAAATAAGTTCATTTATATATCGTGATTTTTTTGTCGTACCCTATACTCTTTACTGTATATACTTTTTTAATACACAGGTTCGAAGTTAGGCCCGTTCATACGATTTAGATTATCTTTTATTGCAAGGCTTTAGAGATAATGATGCTATGGAGGTACATCATTGCTGTAATCGTGAGCCCCCAACTTAGTTTTTCTAAAAAAATCAGAGACATCGATACTCACGTTGTCCGGTAGACTCCATGCGACTAGCCGTGTTGACGGTATCCCCGAATAGGCAATAGTGGGGCATCTTGACCCCCACCACACCGGCGCACACGGGACCCGAGTGGACCCCGATGCGGACCTGTGTTTCCAATGAGTTGACTTCATTTCTTTACTTAAGATTGAATAAAGTGTTAAAGTGTATTATTTTATGAAAAATTATTGTATTTTATACTAATTTACACATAACAGGTAGTAAATATATTTAAATATATAGTAAATATATTTTTTTTGTAATTCAGATTGGATTGCAGCATTGTGTTTAGCAGTCACTTAAGGAACTGAATGATATTACAAAAAAGATTATCTTACGTTTTGGTTTAGGCCAAAATATTACACACAGTCAATCATTTAAATTAACACATTGCTACTATTATTGAGGTCGGGCCCGTGCTTCACCTAAGTTCTCCTATTGGGTTGAAGCACGAGTACTATATAGGGTCCCGTGCTCCACCTGATATCAAGTACAGTGAAATAATCAAGAAAAATACATAATTTAATTATTATAATCAATTGGATTTATTTTAACGTATATTTCCAAGAAATGGCTTAAGGAAATTTCATTGTTGTTTATTTTGTGAATCTAAAATAAAATCATATTTTTCACAGTATTCTTTACGCGCGTTTAGTTGACGGTGTGTCGCAAGAATGGAGATTTAGCGATATGACAATTAACAACATACTTATTTATATTTAGATATTTAGGGTAAAATATGGCTTATTTGAAGTCTTAATTAAATTTCGAATTCTAACTCTCCGTTATGTTATCTACACTAATATTATAAAGAGGAAAGATTTGTACCTATTTTTGTATGTTTGTAATGAATAGGCTCAAAAAGTATTGGGCCGATTTAAAAAATTCTTTCACCATTCGAAAGCTACATTATCCACAAGTAACATAAGCTAAATTTTATTTTGGAAAAAATTGGGTTCCGTAAGATATTTGGGTATTTCTGACACAAGGTGTAAAAAATCAACCAGAAAAGTTACTTATTTTGCGTACGCTGCCTAAACTATAAAAGATAGAACCATAAAATGTTCTAATTAATTATAGATCTTATAAATATCTACAAAAAAGTCCGCGACACACTATACCTATCTATGTCGAGTGAGGCACAACGACCATTTTTTTATTTAGAAATCTTGAATTTTTTTTGGACTACATTTAAACGCGTTTATTTTACTCATGCTATTAATCCTTATCAAAATAAATTATTTCATCACTAAGTACAGTTTATGTAGATAATATTTGGTCTTTGAATGATTAAAATTGGACGTTTGGTTTTGAAGTTATGGCGAAATTAAAATATTACGATTTCTGCTGCACGGCCCGTTGCGAAGTCTAATAATTTTCGTGCGATTTTTTTTAGATTTCGTTCTTAAAACTACACCTACGCAAAAGTTCTTCTCAGAGCTAATCAACAGTTCTTCTCAGAGCTAAACAACAGTTCTTTTCAGAGCTTTGAAAATGCCTAAAATGCCTAATCCCTAAAATGCCTATTAATTACATCATTAATTATATTTTCATCATTAACAACTTTAACATCCACAGAAAGACAATCTGTGCAGCCTGCGGATAATGACTGCGTTGTCGATGTTTATGTCGGTGTCTGTGAATTGACCTGGGAATCATTTTGCTGACCGTGTCTTTCCTGGGTAGGCTTTTTGCAGCGGTAACCGACATCCGCACGGAGCCGCGGGCGACCGCTATCACTACATCACTACATATTATAAACAAAGTCCCCTGCCGCGTCTGTCTGTCTGTTCGCGATAAACTCAAAAACTACTACATCGATTTTCATGCGGATGTTACCAATCGATAGAACGATTTTTCCGGAAGGTTTACGTATATGATTTGTTTAGTTTATGTGTACATTTGACTAATATAGATATTTGTCAGAGGTGTCGGAAAAAATTAAGCCATTTGGGAGCTTTCAACGAAAACGCTGCCTAAACCCTATGAGATATAACAAAACAATGTATGGTGGCAAATATTCTTCTCTTTTAGATCTACAAAAAAGTCTGCGATAGCATATGTCTATCTTTCAAGGTTAACTTGCTATATCCATTATATCTTAGAAAAATGATAATTTCTAATGCGGTAATTGTAAAGCTAATCAGACAGATTCAGTATTTATCCTTATCATTTTAAATGAGTTAATATTCTTAAGCATTTCATGCAGATTATTTTACCCCTACACTATATACTTTTAATGAATAACTTAGAAGTTTTGTAAAATAACAGCGCGTGTTTTAGGTAGGCCTAATGCGATTATGCGCGCTCGATCCTTAAGAATTATAGGGCAAATTTTTTGTTTTGTGTTCGTTGTAACTATGATGGATAGATACTTGAATACCTATTTATTTAGTGTTTGTTGTATTGTTAGTCCTGAAGAGTATAGGTATTTCATACGATAAAAGTATACCCACCTACTTATTTCACTGAGTTTTAGTAGGTCATCATCATCATCAGCACGTATATCGTCCACTGCTGAACATGGGCCTCCTCCCGAGGGAGGGTATTGCCATAGTCACCACGTTTGGCAGGCGGGTTGGTGACCGCAGAATTATGTTGTAACACACAAGGAAACGCTGCTGCCCCTTCCTTGATATACGATTATTATAGATGATGTTATAACAATCGGGACCAACGGCTTAACGTGCTTTCCGAGGCACGGAGGGTAGTCCCTCAACCAACCAGACCCGGAAAGAAATCTTAGAATTTACACAAAGATTTCATGTCCGGTGTGGGGATCAAACCCACGACCTCCGAGATTTAAAGCGAGCCAATTACCGCTACGCTACGGAGGTAGGCCGAATGCGATTATGCGCGCTCGATCCTTAAGAATTATAGGGCAAATTTTTTGTTTTGTGTTCGTTATAACTATGATGGATAGATACTTGAATACTTATTTATTTAGTGTTTGTTGTATTGTTAGTCCTGAAGAGGATAGGTATTTCATACGATAAAAGTATACCCACCTACTTATTTCACTGAGTTTTAGTAGGTACCTATATTAATTTGTTTCTGTTTGTTTTGAACCAAACCAAATTTCACCCGTTTGTTAGAGGTTTAAAGACATTATGTAGTATAATTATCAGTACTGTACCCGTGCGAAGCCGGGGCGGGTCGCTAGTTAATAACATATAACAGGTACCGTACCTGTCATTAAATACACATCATTTAGGTGTCTATTGTTTTACTTATAAAAACTGCAAAGAATTACATAAATTCCCGGATTTTTGCACTAACAAAGTTTTTAATTAACAAAACTCACAAACACCGTTGTTTGAAAATGGATAAAGTTCTCCAACAATGAAATCAGTAAGTATACATAAGGATTTAATTTGAAAATTATATTTTCATACCATATATTTGGGCTGAGGCTGAGACCCTTTGATCCTTTTCACAGAGACTTTAATAAATAAATTTGTTTTATCTGCAACTCAAGTAAAAGTTGTTTTCACATATTCATTGGCATATTGAATTTTATTTAATGCGAAAGTTGAAAACAAAATGTTAATTAATTACATAACCCATGTGGAGGTCAATTAACTGATTACGAGGCAGATTTCTATCGTGTGCAAATTAGATGTAACACAACTGTACGTGTCGACATCTACAACCATCTCTCTCGAGATCATATCACCATTAAATTCCCTTATATCACTTTGATGTTTCATGACTTGATTGTGGCCTCTCACATAAAATAAAGATTTTCTTTTCAGCATGCTTAACAAAGTATATCTAGCTACGTCGTAATGTACGTAATGTAGCTACCGTCAATAATTAGTTTTCAGAGCTAGTAGATGTTGGAGTACCTCCGTAGCGTAGCGGTATTTGGCTCGCCTTGAATCTCGGAGGTCGTGGGTTCGATCCCCACACCGGACATGAAATCTTAGTGTAATTTCTAAGATTTCTTTTCGGGCCTGGTTGGTTGAGGGACTACCCTCCGTGCCTCGGAAAGCACGTTAAGCTGTTGGTCCCGATTGTTATAACAATCGTATATCAAGGAACGGGCAGCAGCGTTTCCTTGTTTGGTACAACATAATACTGCGGTCACCAACCCGCCTGCCAAGCGTGGTGACTATGGCAAATACCCTCCCTCGGGAGGAGGCCCATGTTCAGCAGTGGACGTTATACGGGCTGATGATGAGATGTTGGAGTAAGTCTACGTACCTCTATTGTGCGATGTAGGTTAACTTTGATTAAAGGTTCTAGATGGCGTTGCTTGTCTGATTATTGTTTTTGTGCGGGTACTGTAGGTAACCCTTCATATGTTACTTTACTGACCTCCAAACGATGCGTAGGCCGGTGTCTCACGACGAACCCTCTGACTGCCTCGACAATGGCCAGTGCCATGAGACAGATCTCTCTCGCGTGCAGGTCGCCATTACGTTCTGGTAAACCTGACACCACCATGTATGCGTCTCCTATGGTTTCCACCTTGGTAAGGAAAAAATAGAATTGAGTTATTAATACGAACTTTACATGCGATGAACGCAGACCAGATAAAAACGGAATGCTGTCGAAAAATGCACTGAAACCGGTTTTATTTTTGTCCATTTTGTCCATGACTTCCCACGGGTGTCGTAAAAGGCGACTAAGGGACATAAAATATGGCTGATGAATGGGCAGCAGCATCCATTAGCTCAAGATTTACATATTACTGCGATCACCAATCCGTCTGCCAAGCGTGGTGATTATGGCAATATCCCTCTACGATCCTGGCTTGCCAAGATCTGTTAAGAGGAGGCCCATGTTCAGCAGTGGACGTAAACGGGCTGTTGATGATGATAATGATGATTAGTGTGGGTAAAAGTGCTGCTATGATTTTTCGTATGTCGTACAATACCTCAAAAAATAACGTTGAACATTGTTTTGTGCGCCCTTTCATGACATAATCCGGCTTTTTGTTAACTAATAATGAAGTTTGATCAAGCATCTAACGCTGCAACAGATCGACTGACATGGTAAGGCATAGTTTTGGAACGCGTGTGTGCGTAATCTGTGTATGTACACGCCAAGGCAGAGTTTTACCGGCTTCAATGCTTTACAATGAATTTTTACTAAGATTACAAGCAGAGTTTTTGCACACTGCTAGTATTCTTGTTAACACCCCGTGCTAAGCTAAAGTGTTAGTGTTATGAGTGGGTTAACGTCGGTAGTGGAATGGGTGGGGATAAAACCGGCAACCACATGATCGCAAGTCCAATGCTCTAGCCATTGGACTATGATCGCTTCAATAAAAAAAAGAAGAAATAAAGAAAGAAGAGAAGATTACGAAAAAGAAGAATCCCGAAGTTTCTTTCTTCCTTTCTTCTTCGGGTTGTCCACTTAGGTACCTGTTGAAATATAGTTCAAAAAGTAATTTACTGCGATCTGTTAAAATAACTAGAATATCATCCCACACTTGTGTTGTGAGTTGGTAGCACTGCCTCGCTCATTTCTCTCTCTTCTCGGTCATCTGTGACACTGTGCAGTCGTGTGCTCCGTAACTTAATATAACTTCCTGTGCGCTCTATCAACATCAATAAACATTTATTGATAACTATCAAGAGGATTTTATTTCATTACTACCATAACATTCAATAGTACCTAGTGAAAGGTTGTAGGTTAGCTAGGGTAGGATTCTGGCCGGCGAGGTCCGCGTTGCGCCCCTTCCCCTGTCCTGTGATTGAGCGCCTGTAGTCGGTGCAAGTGATCATATCCTCTTTATATAATCTGCCCTTTTACTTCAGTGGCTCCCTGGTTCGTGGTCCTAAACCCAATAAGGGTGCCCTCAGCCCAGGTCAGGGAGTGTGTCACTTAGATATAGTCTGACCACTTGCAATTTGTATGCGGTTTTAATTTCTTCTTATAATAATAAGAGTATTAATTGGTTAATTAAAATAAATGTCACAGGACAGACGGACGGACTATGTAGTCTGTAGATTTGTATGATTTGCTATTGCCTACCTACTTCTGTTAGTTACCTAGTCGGATATTTTATAGAGTAAGAATTATCTGTTAGTTATAGTTTTTATTATTAATTTATCTTCTTTCATTGTAATTCTGACAAGTACAAGTGTATGTAAATACCTAAGTGCTGAATAAAATTCATTATTTCATTATTTTTCCCTATCCAGCCTTTCACGTTCTTCACTATCTGGGTGCCAAATTTCACCCAGATTTTTAAATCGGGTCAGTCGTTAACCGTAAAGGGCGACAGACATACAGAGTTACGTCGGCATTTAAAATGTTAAGTAAGGATTATGATCGATGTTGGCTAATGTGTAGGTATGCAAGCTGCAAAAATACCATGGTATATACACATTTAGTGTGTATAGATTCTGTCTTTTAGGTATTCATTCTAATCGGTATATTCTGATAGGAATCTATAAGTTAGCTATTCACACTCTCAACTACTTACAAAGTCGATTTCGAAAATGTTCAGTACAGTATAAATTGAACTTTGGACAAAGTCATGACCTACTACTACTTTTTGGGTGTTGAAATCGCCAAATAAAGCTTATAAAGTTCTATCAACATCTAAAGCACCCTTCCGAATGAGGAAAATGAAGAAACTTTAACAACTTGTACTTCTTATAAATTAGTTTTCAGAATCGCAGATAGCCTGAATGAGCTGCGAATATTAAACAGGCACACATGGGATTTGCCTGAGAAAAAGTTTGGAATAATTTTGTCGTTTATCGTGAGTCAGCCATTAATTTTATTACCGATCGTATACAACATTTAACGGTGGAAGTTTTGTCTTATATACATATTATATACCAATGTAGGATAGAGTATATTTATATTAAGTTTTATAACACATATAAATTCTTTAAATAGAAAAACTTTTATATTAATACTAGCTTCCCACGCGCGGTTTCACTCGCGTAACTGCCTTTCCCATAGAAAGTTCATAATTAAATACAGCTTTCCTCGATAAATGGGCTGTAAAAGTGTTAGATAACACTGAAATATTTTTCAAATCAGTTACTACTAGTAGTTACTGGGATTTTGCGCGTTCAAGCAAACAAACAAACTTTTCAGTTTTATATACATATTAGGATAGGTAGATATACATTCTAAAAGTAAAATTGATTGTAACTTAGAAAATTAAACACCAACACGGATAACAAGTTAAGATGACAACGAAAAACATGGTTGAGAAAATAGCATGATATGTACAGAAATTTCTATTCATCTGCACGGCGTTAACTGTAAACCCTTAACTACCGGTATACAACGTGGTAAACGTTGTATACCGGTCTCGCTCACACAGCGTCTCGCGCTCGCTATAACTTAAACTAACACGGTACTAGATTATATTTTTATTCACTGACCTTATAAACATCATAGAAGCCGATGATCCTGTCGAAGGTGCTATACAAGTCGTTGAGCAAGTCCACCACCTGCATGGGTGTGGAGGCGGCGCAGAGTTCGGTGAACCCCACTATGTCGCTGAAGTACACTGTCACACACTCGAAAGAGACCGGCTGTACCACCTCACCCGCCATTAGCTGTTGGGCTACTGGCCTGAGAAAGGAACATTAGTCTTACGTAAATACACATCTTTAACACGACAACCTCCTTAGCGAAGCGGTATTTGGCGCGCTTTAATTCTGGAGTAGTAAAGATTTGAATTGAATTGGACCTCTGAGTTTTCAATTTCATAAGTTAATGTATACAACATTTTTTTTTTAAGAAAGAAATAATACTTTTAATTAAACTCAAGCAACCACCGATTTGTTTTTGATATTTCCTTACCTGGGAAGTACTTGGTATAACAATTCTTCGGATCTCCGTTTCTCCAGAGATAATTGTTCAGTTTTCTCCTCCACTAAGGACTCCAGGTTATTGGCGTACTGCTCCATACGACGTAGCAAGTCATCCATCAAGTTGTCACAGTAACCCCTAGGTAAATAGATAACCACCGGTTTAAACTGTCACGTATTCTAATTATTCTACCCGCACGAATTAACATGACCCGACGTGTATTTATAGCAATGAGTGTAAAAAATTATATATTTATTTTACATTTGTTCATTGCCTATTATTTACTAACATGTGTTTATTAGTTTATTTGTGTGTAAGTATATTTATTTTTTATAATTATGATGTTTGTTTTGTTTCAGTGTACTAACCATCGTAGAAGATTCACAATTAGTATATTAATTCGCGATTTTCTACTTAAATTTTACTTAAGACACGGTTCTCTATTTCATGCCTGACATTCGCAGAATTGTAGTCATTCAGCACATTGCCATTAAATAAAAAAAAGAAGAGTGTAAAAAAATAAAATTGTCTGCTCTCGGAATAACATAGTTATAGGCTTTTTATCAAATCCAAAATACTACAACATCTAAACGTAACAAAACTTCGATAACAGTACCAAATAGGATTATCAACTAGATATACAGGGTGTCCGGTAATTAATGGATAACCTTAAAATGGGTAATGGTAAAACTAATGACCATTCAGAAAAAAAATACAAATAAAAAAAAATACAGTTGGTACCAAAGATATGATTTTTTTAATAATAATCGGTGTTTTTTGTTACCTTATTTCACATTTTTATACACCACGGCCACAAATTAAGGAATTCTATCGGTTTTTTTTTGTTATAGTAATTTACGTTAACTGAGCTGATAGATAGGTAATAAATAGTATGACTACTATTACACGGTTTTTTTTTTAAACAACTTGAATGTTTGTTCTGGGGAAAATTTGTGAAAAATATTCAATTTGACAAAGTTTGAGCAACCGTAACTTAAAAAAAAAGTATCCAGACACAAGTGTCCAATTATTTTAAAATATTATGTGCTTCAAGCCAATTTCAAAATGGTATCATTCATTATTGTATCTAATGTAAATTCTGAATTATGGCTATTTGTGTAGAAAAGGTGTGAATTTTGGATAAACATCAAAATTTGCAATATTGGAATATTTATTTACATTGAATGTACCTGACCATTGGAGTTTAATAAAAAACAACATTTGACATTAGTAAAACTGTATTCGTTATTAATTACAATTAATGTTCAAATTGTCTGCCACCCACTCTGATACAGGCTCTACATCTACGAATGAATGCTCTCCTGAGCAGTCGCGTATAGCGTCGATCGCTTATTTTCGATGCGGCTGCCCGGACACGGCTACGTAAATCTTCCAAGGAACGGATCGGCTTTGCGTAAACTTCTTCCTTAAGACAGCCCCAGTAAAAAAAATCAAGTGGATTTAGATCTGGTGAACGTGGGGGCCACAAAATTGGCCCCAGGCGGCCGCCTGGATGGATTGGCCAATCCATCTGTTTGGGTATGTTCTATTTAAGTATGCACGAACAGATACAGCATAATGCGCAGGACAGCCGTCATTTTGCAACCAATATGATTCTCTCTCCACCTCGGGCACCTCTTGCAATAAGTTTGGAAGATCATTTTCAAGGAATTCTAAATAACTTTGGCCAGTTAGGTTCCCCGGTAATTCAAATGGGCCTATTATTTTTCCGTTTAATATTCCAGTCCAATAATTTATTTTAAATTGGTACTGTGACCTGTCTTCACGCATAGCACGAGGGTTCGTTAGTTGCCAGCTATGGAGATTGTGTAAATTCATGTAGCCATCTCTTTTCAATGTTGATTCATCACTCCATAGAATTTTATTAAAAAACTGCGGGTCTGCTTCCATCTTCCCCAGCATTTTTCGGCAGAAACGCAATCTTGCATTATAATCTCTTGGTTGAAGGGTCTGCACGCGCGTAACGTGGAACGGGTGAAATTTGTTCTTTTTTAAGATATCATGCACAGTCGATTTCCCTATACCCGTGCATCGAGCTATTGATCGCGTAGAAATTGAAGGATCTTGCGCAATTTCCTCAAGTACCACGTCTTCTACATCAGCACGAGCGCTTCTTCCACCACTAGTACCACCAACACCAGTACCAGGGATTCTTCCTTCTGAGTAACAACCGTGGACTCTTATAAATACGCGGTAATCTGGATGACGCGCATTAGGGTATCTTTCCCTATAAAGAGCTGCGGCTGCGTTTCCATTGTCTCTGCATTCCCCATAAATAAAATGCATGTTTGCATATTCTTGTGGCGTATACTCAACACGTGGCATGTTGATTCACAAAATAAACAATCCAGTTACAAGCCAAGTCGTCGCAAATATCACCACACAAAACAAGTCCAAATCGGTAAACAAAACGAATAGTCCAGTAAAATAGCCAGGTCGTCGTTTTAACACTGATTCACAGTAACTAGCAACAATTGCAACCGGAAACGAAATAAACACATGCGAAGTCGAGCAAGTCGAGTGACGCACTAAGTCTAAGTCCCTGTTCCTGTAAGTTCTGTTAGTCCCCTACCGGTTTTTTTACATTTACTATCTCGCTCGCACTCATCCAACTCATATCCTCTTTGTCTAACATGAACAAAAGACGGGTGGTGCAGGGTGCGCGCAGGTAGCTAGTATGGCGGTCACACGACTTACACACACGACATTTATTGCAAAGCCAATTTGTATTTGTTAAAATATTTCTGGTTTTAAAGAGACTTTATTTAATTATTACTATTCATTACTTACGTCTATTAATGTTTTTATTAACCCCGAATGGTCAGGTACATTCAATGTAAATAAATATTCCAATATTGCAAATTTTGTTGTTTATCCAAAATTCACACATTTTCTACACTAATAGCAATAATTCAGAATTTACATTAGATACAATAATGAATGATACCATTTTGAAATTGGCTTGAAGCACATAATATTTTAAAATAATTGGTCACTTGTGTCTGGATACTTTTTTTAAAAGTTACGGTTGCTCAAACTTTGTCAAATTGAATATTTTTCACAAATTTTCCCCAGAACAAACATTCAAATTGTTTAAAAAAAAAACCGTGTAATAATAGTCATACTATTTATTGCCTATCTATCAGCTTAGTTAACGTAAATTACTATAACAAAAAAAAACCGATAGAATTCCTTAATTTGTGGCCGTGGTGTATAAAAATGTGAAATATGGTAACAAAAAACACCGATTATTATTAAAAAAATAATATCTTTGGTACCAACTGTATTTTTTTTTATTTGTATTTTTTTTCTGAATGGCCATTAGTTTTACCATGACCCATTTTAAGGTTATCCATTAATTACCGGACACCCTGTATATAGCCTTACAAATAGATCACGATCATTGCCACTTGAGTGAAATTCAAATTCACATTTTTTATTCTAATATCAAACAATTAGCCTTTAACGTTCACTGCTGGTTTTTCCCCGAAAGCTCTTTTTTCATAGTCGCTACGCTTATGTTAGTAGACCGCAGTATTATGATATTACACACAAGGACACATTACTGGTAGGTATACGAGTGTCATTGATGCTATGATAATTGGGAGCAACGGACCTACGCTTAACGTGCTTTCCGAGGAACGCAGGGTAGTCCCTCAACCAACCAGAACCAGAAAGTTTGATTTTTTATTAAACACACTAAAAAAAAAGAGCGGAAATCGGACCCATGATCCCAGGGACTTACAGCATGTCTTATACTGCTATGGACGTTATCTGGACTTATTATTATTAATTGAATAAAAAAGCGTATTTTAGCGGAATTAACACTAGATATGTTGTCTTTTTTAATTAGGCTTTATAAATACCTACAGATAATTAATCAAAACTAAGAAATATTAAACTGTATATTATGAAGCGTATCTATAATTGGAACTACGAATAAATAACAAATATTCGGGCTGGTGGACGGCGCAATAAATATTAACAACTGCTAGGTTTTATTACCCACGTAAATACTGAACATCCCCAGAGATTTCAGCTCCTAAAATACTTGTAATATAGGTACACAAAACACATTATAGTAACTTTGCAATCCCCATTTTTTTTTGTCGTTATTAATCTCTACGCCCCGCGGTTTTACCCGCGTTCGCTGCTCCAGTGGGTTTAAGCATGATTTTTTGTAGCCTATAAGTTAATCGAGCTTATTAACTAGTCTAGTCAATTATTTTTATATATTAGTTATATACTAGTTGCCCAACAGACGTTGTCCTGTTTTGACTTTAACTCTATATTAAATTGAACTTTTATTATAAGGCGAGATGGCTTTGAACTAACCATGATGTGCATTAAGAGTAGCACGCATTCTGTCAATCTTATGTAAAACGCCATAAGGATACATTCGAATAGTTTATGTTGTCAAAAGCGCTAAAGATAACATGAAAAAATTTAACATAGTTGTTAAGTATTCCTACATTTTCGCATTTTCCGCGCGATTTTCTTATTTTTTTCTTTTATAACAACCTTTTCCTGTCAATAACAAACAGAACAAAAAATTATTAGTGAAATCCAGTCCAGCTGTTCACGCGTGATGCCGTGACCAGGGGAAATAGGGATTCATTTATATATAATAGATAGACACACCGTGATTTTTTTAAATAACTGTTTAGCCATCACTGTCATTTTCGCAACGTAGAATAATAAACAACGTAAATTATACGATCATTATCAATACATACAGACAGCCTCTGTAGCGTAGCGGTATTGGGCTCGCTTAAAGTCGCGGAGGTCGTGGGTTCGATCCCCACACCGGACAAGAAATCTTTGTGTAAATTCTAATATTTCTTTTCGGGTCTGGTTGGTCGAGGGACTACCCTCCGTGTTCGGAAGGCACATTAAGCCGTTGGTCCCGATTGTTATAACATCATCTATAACAAGCGTATATCAGGGAACGGGCAGCAGCGTTTCCCTGCGATCACCAATCCGCATACCAAGCGTGGTGACTATGGCAAAACCCTCCCCAGGAGGAGGCCCATGTTCAGCATTGGACGTTAAACGGGCTGATGATGATGATGATTATGAATACATAATACTTAGACTGACTATAATGTACTGCGACATAATAATTACACCGGTTCATTTGCATGACAATGCCTCATGAATGTAACAGGTATAAATTGGTGTCGGCCTAATCTGCTTCCCTATTAGATACAGGCGAATTTATTGGGCAAATTTAAATGGAAATGTGGAACCATGTTGTTGCACTGTTATGAGTAGACGAAGATAAATAGGTTTACAAATTGGTTGCATTTATTATGTTTGTTATCTCAAAACTCTATAATCCGTTAAATGATTTAAAGGGTTCAAAAAGAAATGTCTACCATAGTAACATCGTAATGTTTTTTAGTAAAGAAAATAATTGACACCAACAAAAATTATAAGCGAACTAGCTACGAAATGCTCTGGTTCAACCAAAGGTCTAAAAGAGATCACTATTAAGAGGCCGCCGATTGTACCTCCATTTATTTTATTCTGTACTTATATGTATCATGTGTTCACTGTAAGTTTGGTCAGTCGGTCACTATGTGTCATGCGTTTGGCGTCTTGTGTCTGTAAGTATGGTGTAATAAAGTAAACTTTACCTTTATCTACACAAGCTATTAGTCAAAAAACGCGTCGCGTTACTAATAGCTAGCTAGCTCGTGTGTGTTTGATTGGTGCATTATTCAAAAAGACTTAGTAAGTTCCGAGTGTCGAATCCCACTCGGCTCGTATAGTCAACATCCGACGCCGTGGACCAAACCGGACCAAACCGAACCAAACCGAAGATCAAAATGTGAATCTGGTGAATTCCACATCATAATCGGTTCAGTGCTCGATTGCCCCCAATGTACCCTTCATTTTTGTGGCACTGCACGTCCTCCTAGGGATAGATTTATTATCTTTTTCTTATCGGATGTCTACGTCATATAAAGAATTAACCCTCTAAGTTTCAGGTATCTACGATCAGCGGTTTAGGTTCCGTCAGTCAGTCAGTCATTCGGGACAAAGCATTTTATATACCTAATGCGATCTGTTTCGGCCAATAAGGAAGATTTCAAGGTTAAGTTAACATGAATTTTTTAAAGTCTCATAGGTTAGAGTATGCAGTGTAACCGTTCGAATTTTGAAAACAATAAAGTCAAAGTTTAAGTCAAAATTCTTTATTTATAGGGACACATTTAAAATATTTTAAATCATGTTCTTATGATGCGTCACTTTCTTTTTCTACCACCAGTTCTGGATATGGCAACTCTGAGAAGAACTGGCAAGAAACTCAGAGGAATCCTTTTTTGAAATATTTTTTTTTTACAATTATTAATAAAGCAGTATTGTTTCAGAGCAACTCACTCCCAAGCAGTTTTGTCATTGACACAATCAGAAATTTTATAATAAGCCTTTTTACATAATTTATCCTTGACATATCGTTTAAACTTGCTTGTAGAAAGATCTCTTACATTATTAGGAAATATGTTGTAGAAGCGCATTGCCCCATAAAAGAATTACTTATTTTGTGGAGACGTGTAGAATGTAAAACGAGATTATGCTTAGATCTAGTATTATCATTATGAGTTGAATAAATAATAATTATTAAATTATTATTATTATTATTATTGTATGTCAATTACCATTATCTCAGAGCTATGGAGCTCCGGACCTTTGGAGGGCATGCGGGGGGCCGAAGCCAACTCGCAGAAGCCCTTAAGACAAGTTTAATCTAAATGTTGTGTGACATCAACCGACGATTATCCCTGAACACACTATAAAAATGCATCCACTAGCACCCATACACGTGTATGGGTGCTAGTGGATGCAGAAAACTGGGTCTATGGAAGGACTATGGCCCCTGCCTAAATAATGATAATATCATGTAAAAATGGCAGGGGGTGACTCGCCCACACGATAGATAGAGAAAACGGCCGCTAGCATGTAGCAACAATGGGGCAACATGGTTGTTATTATTATTATTATTATTAATGCAAGTAAAACGCATAGCCTAGTGCAAATAAAATTCGAACGGTTACGCCGCATTCTAACCTACGATACTTTAAACAATTCATTTTAATTTAACCTTGTGATCTTCCTTATTGGCCGAGACAGATCGATTGTCCTCTGCCCCCTGACCTTTGCCATCCAATTAGTGGAAATCCCGGTAACCGTTACGATGTTACACTTCACTGCATACAGATAGATACAACTCCGAGTATGTATGAAGTCTATTGGGTTAGTTTATTTTGTTGTCATAAACAAAGCATCCAACCATACTTTTATAGCTTTGAACCGTTCTGTCTAGTTCTAATGTAATCTATAGCAAGTTATATTTATACAAGGAACGGGATGCTGTATTTCCTGTGTGTTATTACATAATACTGCGGCCACCAACCCGCCTGCCAAGGGTGGTAACTACTAATTCGGGTAGAGGTCAATTTTCAGCAGCGGACGTTATATACGTTGATATAGGCTCAGTATATGTATGTTGTATATAGGCTGATGACGATAAATATGAAAACATGTTCATTACTCTATTTCCTGTTAAATCAATTAATTTGAAGAAGCTAAATCTTACTTGATATAATTAGCATTGATGGTATCGAAGGTAGGTCTATCATCAGGTCCCTCGGCCCAGCACCTCGAGGCTAACTCCAGTAGTTCTAGCGCCGCCCCTCCTCCGCCGCCCGCAGCTGCTCCTACCTCGCTCACTCCTACCACGGGACGAAATGGTGGGGACTCTCTTGCGCATACGCGGCCCACTATTTCTGTTGTACATAAACATATGGTTATTATATATATTGTATATTTTGGTAGTGGTGATCATAATTATAACTGCGGTTACCAAACCGCCTGCCAAACGTGGTGACTATCGCAAATCCCCTCTGGGGTAGGGCTATATTCAGCAGTAAACATTATACGGGCTTATATGAGTATTGATGAGGCTTTCAATTTAGGAAAGACAGATTATATCATCATTATACCCTCTGGCTATGTCAATACCATATAGTATTAATCACCCTCATATTAAAACCATAGCTGTTGTTCAAAATACTAAAATTGGCAAATTAGTTTGAATACATAAAAATTACTCTTTTACATCATCATCATTATCATTTCAGCCGTAGGACGTCCACTGCTGGACATAGGCACTTAGCTTAGCTATTCTGATGTCGAGAGGAAGTGCATTTCAAAGTAATATGGACTGGATAAAGAAGGAAGAATGTAAAAAGTCAGAATGGTGAGGAGGACTGTGAAGAAGACGGTTGTGAGAGGAACGCAAATTTTTGTCATGATTGGTGAAGAGAAAATGAAATTGTGAAGTTAGGTAAGAGGGAGAGGAAGGAGAATCAAGTATAGAAAAGAGAGTTGTGAGCACCCTCATGTGTTTACAATGTCGCATCGAAAGCCAATTAAGTTCAGCACGATATGCAGAGTAATGGTCGTCCTTGCGGAGATTGAAAATGAATCGAATGCAGTTATTCAGAAGTCTGTCCAGTTTATTGAGAAGATCTGCATTCATAGTTGACTAAGGGAAATATTAAAACTTGCACAAGCATTACTTTAGTTTTGGACGGAAGGAAGTGTTTAAGGCGATAAAGAGATCGTAGGATGCCTGTAACTCGGTTGCTGATGGTGCTGACATATTTTTGCCAACTCAAAGTAGAAACGACAAACAAACCGAGATCTTTTACGCTAGGACTAAGGGAATGACTGTTTTGTTTAGAGAAATTGGTGGTAGTGAGTTGAAGTCTACCCTCGACAGCATTCGTGAACTACCTATAACTATGGCCTGGCACTTTAGAGGATTAACCATTAAGCCAAACCTCCTAGACCAGTCTTTTAGCGCATCAAGATCCCGATTTATGTTGTTGACACAGCAGGCAATATTCTCTTGAGCGTAAAGTTGTCGGCGTAAAGATGATAGGTACATTGAAGATCACTAGTGATTAGATTTATAAAAACCGAGAAGATAAGAGGAGAGAGATTATTGCCTTGGTGTAATTTGGACGCTGGGGTACGCGTCCAAATTTTAATTACACCAGTCAGATGAAGTTTCACCAACCCGAACAGACTGCTGGCTGCTGGCTCACGGAAGATTAGATTAGTTCCTCCTGGACCAAAAGCTTTTTTACTTGGTGTGTTCGTAACCTAAATCTTACGTAACCTTAAGTTACGTAAGGAATATACCAAATATGGCTATCTGTATTCCATCTTAGTTCGATCTTTCTATCAGGTGAGGTTGCGAGTAAACGCGGCTTGAGTTCGAATTAAAGATATAAAAACACGTAAGTTTACTAACATATTTTAATTAAATAGTATTAATATCAACAACTGTTAGGTAGCCAAACTTGTCTGTAGGTACAAATAATCTTTCTAAAGCATTAATATCATTTAGTTAATTTTTAATAATGCAAACAACCAAGTTCTTTGTAACAATCAAAATTATGTAAAACGAATTTAATACAGTAAAAGCTTAAAAAAATACGGTGAATGCCATTATTTCATTTAATATTTCAATCTGACCTTGTAAATGTTACAAGAGAAAGTTCATGTAATTTGCCAAATACAAAATGTTTTTTCAAGTTGTTTCCATTGAACATTAGGTACTACGATAAATTCAGAATATTTGTTAGCCTATAAAATTCGCCCAAGGCTCTACATTTTTAACATTATTTTTTAAATACTAGAGTATTAATATTAATATAACTTGGTTTTGTATCTATTGGTAAACTTTATCTTTATATATAAATATAATTCTACTGTACGTGTGTATGACACTGAAATCCTCCTAAACGGCTGGACCGATTAGAATGATTTTTTTGTATGTGTTTAGATTCACAATTCATATATGTATAATATATATAATTTTATTAATTTTATCATGCAGGACAACGTCTGTCGGGTCCGCTATTATTACATTAATATTATTATATTTTCATAATGACTGTGTCAATGTGTCAACAAAGAAAGAGAATAGAGTAATCTAAGTAATCTCTTTCTTTGTTGGATGTATGTTTAGATAGAATGTAGCAGAATAAAAAACGTACGCGTGCAGTCCTTTATCGTCATATCATTCTTTTACAATAAATAAGTGCAAATATATTTAGGTACATTTTATAATAAAACTACGTATTTGATTGTTAGGTATTGGTAAATCGAATTTGTATATTTAATTGAACATAGCATAAAATTAATGAACACAAGCAAATTTGTCACTTCATAACAGAATACCAAGGTTCTGCGAACCACATTAAGAATCACTGATATAGACAAGAGAATAACTAGACGCAAGTAGTTTAACTTTTGAGTTGAATGCATAGATCTGTGGAGCTTAACTTCATTAAAACTTTCGAAAGTTGATACCAATTATTCTTTCGAGAATAATTGCTATACATATACACATAGTATATAATATGCCACTGTTGATTCTGGCTTACAGAAGATGCAGTGGTGGAAGAGGGGTAGGAATAGTCCTATTTAAAAAAAATATCATGCAGATGTACAACGGGTGTGTTGATACATGCTTACTTTATCAACTTATCACCTTATCTTAAACTTGAAAAAGTAAAATAGAAGTTTATTTACAAACCTTTGTTAGAAAGTGTCGGTGTATAATGATGGAAGGGTCCCGCTCGCAACACGATCTCTTCTAGAATGATCCCGAAGCTGTACACGTCACCCTTCAGCGACGCCGCTGCCCCGGGGTAAATACTTGCAGCCACTAGTTCTGGAGCTGTCCATAGTAACTCTAAAGAAATAGAAATGAGCAGATGTGAACAGTAAGATTCCACACACCTGAAAAATATGTTATTACTTCTTATCATATAATCAATCTTATACCTGAAAACTTATTTTTTTTTAAGATAACTCCCGCGCTTTGCCAATTAATCCTTCTGTCGCGGGAAACTTTACAAACACATAATTTGCAGACACAAACCACACTCAGGCTTAAAACCACAATTCTTGGTTCAAACCAATAATTATCCCGGGTGAGAATCACCATTTCCCAGAAGTCACTGCTATAATCACTCAGCCACCGGGCCGTAGATTTTTGAGTAGATACCATTAAAATCTTTACAAATCTCAGTCTAAGAAAATGCTATATAACTGCATCAAAAGGAAAAATATTAAAAGCCAGGACAGGATGAATGATAAGAACGTCTCAGCATTAATAGTCAAAGAATAAGATTTTGTATGAACTGTTGTATAAAGTAAAAGGAGCGCTTCTATTTAAAGAATCAAATTCAATAAGCAAAACAAATTCGGACCGTATGGTCCGTGTTTGCGTTCACGGATGAACCATTTTTTTCTTTTCGAGGGGGAAATGCATTCCATTTACCCTTTATGCGATAAATTAAATTTAAACGTGTAAACTGGAATTAAAGTTCATATTTCTGTCGCGGAATCTTTCGGGGGCCGAACGGAGCCGTTCAGAGCCGTAGAATCGTCGCGAAATATGAACGTGACAGAAATATAAATTGTAATTCGTTTTTACACGTTAAAAATTTATTTACTGCTTTGTAAAATACCACCCGGCGCAGACCGACCGGTCTGAATCGTACCATACGCATACCCTAATTTGCGTCTTTACATTTGATACTCCGCCTTCCGCAGCTTTATCCGATCCGCTGGACAAGAGCCTTCCTCTACCCTTTTCAAGTCATCATTATAACTGTCCAAAGAAACATTACAATGGACTGTGATATCTGATCAGCTGTTCAGTCTATCATATTCAAGTTACTCAACTGTTAACAAAATCGAATGCACAATTCCACAGTATAAATTAATTATTCAACCGAATGAGTACATTGAAACTTACTGTACGTTCCTATTTCCTGTTAATTGTAAATGAAATTAAATAGAATATTACAGCAAATGAATCATTTCAGCAGACAATTATATTCACGTTTTATTGCTTCGATTGTGATATTGACAGGCTAATTGGGTGTTGTGCAAAGCTATTAATTAATAAATTATAAGGCCGTTGGAGCATTAACGTTGTGATCAGCTGAAAAGAGTATGTATGTATATATTTTGTGGTCAACAATGTTAAAATCAATTATTTACCAAGCCTTGACAAATAGTAGAGATTAAGAATAGTTAGTATTTTATATGCCGTGTGGTTTCCAGCTTAAAATAGACCGCCCCGTGTGTTCCGGTGGGTGTCGTAAGAGATTGAGGGACATAAACATGATGGATGAGCAGAAAGATCTAACGACATGTACTAGTATTCTTGTTGAGCCCTCGTGCTTACCTTAAATGCTTGTCAGGGCCATCTTTCACCCATTAGAGGCCCTGGGCACATTAGGATAATGGGGCCCCTATGACCATAGTAAACGAGCTTTTTTTTCTACGATTAGTCCTTAGAGTGGCTATCGGTTATCGTTTGGAGTAGGGACTAGGGGGCCCTAAACCATCATGGGGCCCTGGGTATGTGCCCAGTGGGAAAGAGGGGCCTGATGCTTGTGTTACGAATGGGTTCACATCGACTCGACCACATAGCACAGATTGTAGCTTAGGCTACAGCCGCTCTCAAAAAAGTTTCTATAAAACATCATGCTACGACTCATTGAAGCACACCAAATAAATAAAGCCGGTGAACTCCTAGATGCATCAAGTAAAGTAGGTATATACTTACTGTAATAATACATATCGTCTTTTATCAAGTCGGTAGGCGTGCAGAGAGTATTGAGCCCGTAGTCGGAGATCTTGAGCACGAAACGTCCATCGATGAGGCAGTTGGATGAGCGCAGTTTACCGTGTGCTCCCAGACCAGCGTGGAGGTAGCACATGCCCTGGACAGAGAGAATACTCATTCGGTTTATCTGTTACCTGCAAAATGTAAGATTATTTTATCGTCTACTGACTATTTATTCTTGTACTTAATTATTCAAAACTGATTAAAAATATATTCATCATAATCATCTGCTGAACATTGGCAGGCGGGTTGGTTTTTTAAATTAAATATTACGTTTGACCACAGTCTCGCTTGATGGAAGGCGAAGATAAGGCCTAAGATGATACACGCTTGCCTAGAAAGTGTATGTTCACTTTAGTCTTAAAGATGTCCAGATTATAGCGTTCCCGAAAAACTGACCCCGGCAGAGAATTCCACTCCTTAGCCGTCCGCATTATGAAAGAAGATGATAATCGCAATATTATGTACACTGTAGTGTTCAGTACAACATAACACTGGTAAACGTTGCTATCCGTTGCCTGGTATTCGATTTTCGTAGGTGGTGTATTATTAATAAAAACTATCCTAGTGATAATATACAATTACTACAGGTGATGTTATAGCAATCGGGACCAACGGCTTATCGTATGACGTATTCCGAGGCAGAAGGTAGTCTGTCCACCAACCAGAACCGGAATGAAAATCTTGTGCAGCGCGGCTTCAAAACCACGACCTCCTTTTACCGACATACCTCGGAGGATGAAAACCAATTTTTTACCCCTAACATACCCGCGGGAAACATGTTGATCAAAATAAATCAGTACTTATAGTTTGTAACTTTCCGAATAGACTCTGATATAGGGAAACTTATAATCTAACTTATTCATTCTCTCAAGTGCCCCAAGAGATTTACTCAACCTTGCCACGTATGTGTGTAAATTGCAGTATTTACAGTTTGTTAAGAGCACCCAAGTTCAATACTGAGGTACATGACAAGAATCGGCAACTCGAACTAAAATTCCAAAATGTTCCGACTTCGGTGAAACATTCGACGTGTTTTATCTACTTACGTGAAACTTGATTCAACAATGAATATGTTATGTATCTACATAGTATAAAACAAAGTCGCTTCCCGCTGTCTGTCTGTCCCTATGTATGCTTAGATCTTTAAAACAACACAACTGATTTTGATGCGGTTTTTTTTAATAGATAGAGTGATTGAACCGTGTGAAACCGGTACGTCGCTAATATTATATATTTGAAAGTGTATGAAACCTAAGACATATGACGATATATATACGAAAATGTTAATGTGGGTAGAGTTAATAATTATTTCATACTTAACTTAAACTTGAATCTCCGTCCTTGTTGACTGATGACCAACTTTACCACTATATCAACTCTTCGAGCCTTTGTTTCGATAAAGCCTGTATTTTTCCTAATGTTTAGTCTATGTCCGTACCAAAATGCAACTAAATCGGTATAGTTATTTAGACTTGAATGCGTAGCAGACAGATAGGCAGAGTTACTTTAGCATTTACAATAAGTAGTAGTAGTAGGGATTGAACCTTATACTTTAATACTTGAGGTAAACCCTCCTGGTCTGTTGTTGGATTGATGCCAAGCAAACCTGTGAAGAGCTGAATTCTCCTCGCTTTTGAACCTAACAGTAAATAATGATTAACTCTAGACGGATCTAGATATAAATATCTAGACGGAGTCTCTGCGTGTCTAAGAAATCAAAATCCCAATGCTTATACAGTATCTACGTATAAATTAAACCATCCAGATACAATCCTGGCTCCTCAAATGGCTTCCAAGCATTATTTCCGCTATTGGCGCGGCTTTGAAGCAACTTTTAATGAAAAAATATTTCTGTATTTTGTCATTATTGTGCTAAAATTATAGCAGTCTTATGACGACATTGGAGTTATGAAGAGCGGTGAACGAAGGGAAGGGTGCTAGGGAAGGTGCCGTGTCGGTCGCAATCGCAACTGAAACACGGCAACATTGTGATACAAATTCATGGCCAGTCGGTCACGATGGATGCCAACCCTTGTAAAGAGATCCAATAGATAAATTGCGACGACCGGTCGTGACCGAATGGTTTAGGCATTATATGCTATAACTAAGATGCAGGTTGCAGAAGATGAAGATTATTAATCTCAATTTTGAACTGAAATATGCGGTATGCAAATATGGTAATACAAAATTTGACCAAGGCTAGCAACAGCATCACGATTGTATCGATGCGAACGCGCGGTTGCATCGTTACAAAAAGTCGCCGTGTGCCTCGTAATGATTCGTATTATAACTAGACTGTTACTCTTACAGAAAAATTTAAGGTGGGTAGATAAGCAAAAAAAGGGACCTTTTTTCTGAAATAATATATTTGAGTATCTGATTTTAGTAAAATATAATTCAGTACACATTCTGTGATATATTTCCACTGTTCAATTACGTCTATATCGCATGACCAACTCCAGTTTTGTGCTCCTTCAGTTATTCATTGCAGAACAGTAAAAGAAACTTCTAAGACAGTAAATTTATCCAATTTACTATCGAACCCTCGAAATGAAAGTTTATTTTACGAGCTAAATCGTATCTGTCCAAGTTTTCTAGCTTTATTAAATTAGTATGCCCAGGTACTGCCTACGGAGACTTATCGACCTTGGTGCTAAATCGACCCTGTTTTAGGCCGTTTGTATTCTACTGAGAACTACATTTTAATGGCGGATTTATTTAGAAAATAGGTACCTATTGTTTAGCAGAATTGATTGTCAGTAAATATTTTGTAGGCATTCAATTAGTTACTAATGTTGTGTACGTATAAAAAACGCTTTGTGTGTTGTATACATTGATAATTAAAATAGTTACGTATTTAAAAGGTAAACAAAATATATGATAGGTAATATGAAAGAAAAACACAAGTAATAGGTACTAAACTATAATGATACTTAAAAAAAAACGAATACTACTACTAGATCAGAGGTCCCCAAACTGTTTGGCCTTTGACCTCTTTAAATACTTAACTGGTTTCCGTGGACCCTCTATTGCTGCATTTCTATCATATTACATACTAACAACTAGTGAACTCGTTTTTGTTTTACGCTAACGTAGACCCCAGTCCAGTTCCTCGTGGATCCCCGGGGTTGCACTTTGGGAATGACTGTACTAGATAATATAATAATAACAATAATATAACTAACTCAGTTAGTATTATTATATGTTTCAAAAATAATATTGCCCTTTACTATGGCGTTACAACTTGTAAGTGCAGCAACATCTGGGCATCTGGTCTTAAGTGCCAGTTTACGATGAAGGCACACACGACGAATGTTTGTATAATGGCACATTCGACTTTATGCTTCTGAGGTTGCAAAACATGTTTCTAAACAAAGTATTACAGTACGTTCGTAAGTTATCTTAATATAAATAAAATCGTTGCTATAAGTATTTTTATGTGATTACATTTTCATATTTTATGAAAGATGTTTCATTTTATTCCCTATTTAACAAATTATTTCATTTCATGAGTAAATAAAACTTCATTATACATATATATATTTTACACTAAGTTTTTAGACGTTGTTAGAAACGTTTACTTTTTGAATCTGTATTTATACGCTATTGTGTAAAACACCAGCGTTTTTCTTATTTCAATTTCTAAGAGCTTATCCAATTTTGTGGAGTTATTGTAAAATTCGTAAATTGAACGCGTCGTTGCTTTTGAAGTAGTCTACCAAAAGTTTAATACTTAATTATATTATCCTTTTTAACTACAACTAAGCTAATACAAATCTCGACCATCTTGACCTTTTAAGTTACTCGCTAAACGACGTAGGACGACCAAAGATTATAGATTAGAGCATTTTTTTTTCTACCAGAACGTCAAACATTCACAGTTTGTCATATCAGTAAGGTCGGATCTTGTGTTAAAATTTTCGATGATCACCTCTCCTGTCTATATTATGACGCTCCGAACACAACATTTTTCTACATATATTAATACGCGAAGTAAAAATTTTGTACGCTTATTTGCGAAAATTGCGCGGACGGAGGATTATGACATTTCGCACACTTATATAGCTTCTATAGAGAAGGAGTGCAGAATCCTAATTCTTGTTTTTTTATTATATAAGAATTTCTGCCAATGGGCATGAAAGATTTGATTGTTTCTTGGCATTAAATAGGCATTCAATCAAACAAAGAATCAAATCATTCCTCTTTACTATAGTTCTAGCTTCCCGCGCGCGGTTCCAACCACGTAACCCCCATTCCGGTGAAAAATTCATAATTAAATATAATCTATGTCACTCAGGGTGAATGTAGCTTTGCAATGGTGAAAGAATTTTACAAACCTTTCCTCATTATAATATCAGTATAGATAAATTTACAATATAGTTGCCGCATTATCCCAAGCAACCATTTTCCATTATGTTAGCACAATATAATTAGAACGCTTTGTGACAACGCTAATATATGAGACGTAGTTATCTATGTTATGCGCATATTATATAAGGTCACCTTCCGATGCCCTCACTCGAAGTCTGAGAAGACCGCGAACTGTAAACTAGAACCACTGCTACCCAAAATTCATCAAATAATTTAAAAGTTATAGCTCCTCAATCCTGCCACTAGCGACTGCCCTGAGCCGAGGTTCAAGCAAGAAAGAAAAACTAAGCTACCGGTCGCATAAGCCCCCCTCCCCCATTTTGCGGCACTGCACTTTATTATTTTACGATTTAGTAAGGTGGAGTCTTACTCACCTTTATGTCCGGTAAAGAAGCAAAAGCCTCGTGCCAAAAATGTCCTCCCGAAAGCAAATATACGAGTATGTACGGCTAGAACCTTATGTATCTTCAAAAAATAGTTGAAAGCTACTTATACACCAGTTTTACTTTACGTCAACTGTATAAAGTGTATTTATATTAAATTATTAAAACACTTTGTCCTGAATGACTGACTGACTGATTTTCTATTTTCAGGTGGTCATTTATGTAGTTATCCACGAGGCTATCCACTTTTGCTACTTCATAGAGCATAATGGCGAACAGAGCTCTAGCTTAAATGGTTTATAACTACAAGCTACAACATGTGGGGTTTGGAATTGGGCTCAGGGCGGTCGATGACGCAGGGATTGAGAGATTATAACTTTTTGTTTTTTAGGGGAGTTTTGTGCAACTTTCGCTCTGCAGTTCGCAGGCTTCTAGGACTTCGGGTCTACGAGGGCATGGGTAAGTTAACTGACTGGCGGATCAAAGCAGAGCCTAAATTGCTGATCGTAGAGACTTGAAACTTGGAGTTTGTATTCGTCGTCATCCGATAAGAAAAATCTTTTATTGATGTAGCTTTATGCTGCTGTCAGTGTCCATTTATGGCGCTTATAACAATTATAAGCACCATAAATGGACCCGACATCACTGACATCAGTAGAAACCATCAAATAAATATTATTTCAGTGAATGTGCCGTAAATAAATACGTTTTCCATCTTTTCTTTATTTCAATTCAAAAACGAGTGGCAACGTTTGTATGGAGTAAATCAAAATCTAAGACAAAATCGCAGGCAACATAGACTAGTTTGCATTTATCTGTAAAACAGTTAATTTAAATTTTATTGCGCCTCCATAAATAATTACTATTACACTATAGCCTATAAACCAACAGAACATCACCATTAAAGTTCTCATTGTATAGTTTACGACTTAACATAACTAAAATGAAATGCTCCATCGTATAAATTACCGTTTATTGCTTTCGGTGTACTAATCGTGAATATTTTATAAAATACGAGGATATTTCATAGAAGATAGCAAACAAACCGTGATATGTATGCAACGCATAAATATCGAATATAACGAGAGCATCGTTAGCAAAAATACAAGATAAATATTATTTTGATTCGGTTTATTTGAAGATAAAGTTTGAAAGAGGGCCATAAAATTGTGGTTTATGTGAATAGAACTAGAGACATTATGAGAATTATGCGAATAATTTATTTTCAATGTGCTTGACTTTATCTGTATAAGTAAATAAAATTGAAGTGTATGTTTGTAAATGGCGGCACTTATACTCGTAAAAAATTTATAAGCTTACTTAGCTCCCATAAGAACATCATAATTTAATATAGTCTTAAGCATTTCTCGATAAATGGGCTATCTAACACAGAAGAAGTAGTCCTGATATTAGCGTGTTTGAGCAAACAAACACACTCTGTAGCTTTATATAATAATAGTTACTTTTTATTTAGTCTAGTTATCTGTTTGACCGTCTAATCTCCACAACGGTAGCACCAATATAGAAGAGACTTTCATCGTTAGCTCATAAAATATCTTATTTTACGCAAACGCGGGTTATTTACTATGGAAATGTGATAGGCAAAATCTACGATGTAAAACGGTTGAAGTAACAACGTAGCGTGTTACTTCAACCGTTTTATGGTTCTTATTAAATTTGATTTTAAATCGCAATGTTGCTGAATGCGACATTGCTACGTGCTACGAAGCAACTTGCTACGAAGCAAAGTGCTACAAAGATGCGTGCTACGATGCAACGTGCTACGAAGCAGAGTACTAAGAAGCAACGTGCTACGAAGCAACGTGCTACGATGCAACATGGTGGTATTTTAGCCAGCTGTACTGTTATTATAATACATTCCTCTTTATTATATTAGTTAGTATCGATTACGTTCTGGAAAATATTTTTAAAGCACCCATTAAGATAACTTTTGTCGTTAATCATCCGAATAAAATACTTTAACGATTGAATGACTCAATTGTAAATCTCAATGGTCGTAAAGTTTAAGAAGTTTGTCAGTTGTTTTCACAGTTAAGTTGGCAAAATTAAGGGCGCAAGTTTTGTAGGTACTCAAAGTTGTCACCACAGTTTTTTACTAAAGTCTTTAAATGGTTCAAGAACTTTAACGAATCGAAAAAACTAAACCTTTTATGTTAATCTAACCTTGTTTACCTTATGCTGAGTTTAATTTACTACGATTAGTAGATGTGTGAAATAAGAACGAACTTGAACTTGGAAACTGAGAACAATAATTTTTTGGGGCTTTCGTTAACATAGCAGAACTAACAGGAATACTTAAAAACGAAAGTCATAATAAGAAAAATACTAATAGTTACTGTAATGTATGAAAAAAGAATTATAGTTTAATAATAATAATGTTAGACTTTTTTACAATTGTATTCAGCCGAATTAATTATTCTATAGTGTAGTATATTCTATGGTAAAAATGGATACATGTCCCAGTCGTGATAATTTGTGTTACTTCGGATTGGTTTCGATTTGTTTCAAACAGTCCAGTTAAAAAACCGTGTATAATTCAATTGCAAACTATTTTGTAAACCTCTTTTAACGTTGCTTGATCGCAAAACCGTGCTCTGCTAATTGGACACGGAAAGGAAAATACGCTCTCCCGTATAATTGCAGGCTATCTAACAATGACATTATATAATAAAACGCGCGTTCAAGCAAACACACAAACTCTTCAACCAATAGATTAGTATAAAAGTATAGATACACCGCTGTCTAAAACTCCTTTTATACTCCAAGCTTTGAAAATGACAACCAAAGAACTTAAAAAACATATATTTTACATACAAAAGAAAATCCCATGTACAATGCACATTTTTAGTTTGGTACACAGTTAAATCTTACCTGTACTATATCATGTACTAGTGAAGTCCTGAAGTTCCAGTCCAACTGCAGCTCGTCGTTGGCCAACACGTCCTTCAGCGAGCCCTTCGGACAGTACTCTGTGAGTACGAACACCAGGGGACAGTCTGCGCACGCGCCGATGAAACGTGCCGTGTTCTCGTGAGATACGTTGCGAGCCTAATAAAAACAAATAAACAATAAAAAACAAACACAAAAAATGAAAATTTCGAATTGATCTTTACTCAATAATGGAACCAATTTGTTAGTTAGAGTCATATCCTCATATATACATATCATCTATATGTCAGTCGACGCACACGCCTATAAAACGTGTCGTGTTCTTACGAAATGAGAGATTGATATGGATGTTACAAAACTGGACAACTATATTCGATTTAAAAAAATGGCAAGGCAAGGAATGTTAGGATAGAAAACTCTTGTAAATGATGACTTGTTTCTTCAACGCTTATTTAACTGTTAATTAAAATTGTTTTTAGTACTATGGGCAGACCTCGAGGAGAAATTCAAAGCACACGCCCACGAAACGGGCCCTGAGAGATACGTTGCAAACCAGACACGGATAAATAGATTAATAACATTTCCAAAGACAAAACAATAACGGACTCACTAAAATTCCTTCTATTTAAAAAAAACCGTATTTTAGTAGTAAAGGAACAGACAGTGCACTCTTGTTGTCGCACATACCTACTTATACACTATAATATGTGGTGCAGATGGCTTAACTCCTTGTACAGGGTTACTTGTAAAACACCAACAACATCTTAAGAGACCATTGCACTCATAATTATGAACAACTTTTACTATGGTACAAAATCTGAAATCGCGAAAAAAAAATCATCTGTTCCCTACATTTATGTTCGTTTAACTCGTCAAAATGCACGGAACAGCTGTGTTTTTTCGTGAATTCAGATTTGCTCCTATAGTAAAAGTTGTTTATAATGACCTCTTAAGAGGTTGTTGGTATTTTTCAAATAACCCTGTATATTGGCCGCCGTTGCCGAAATCAGTCGGGAGATCTACTTATCCAACAATATACTCAACTCGGGACTATCCGATTACAATGAGGAAAAAGATAATAGGAAAACATTGAAAAGTCTTAACAATTGAATTTTTATAAAGAAAAGAATTTTACCTTAAAAGGACGCATTAGCAGTGACACATATTTTACTATGTTTTAATGCATTTTCCTTGTTACCTGAACATAGAATGGGACTGGTCTCGTTCTATATATTTAGTTTCTCACAAAGGTGAAACGGGAATATGTAATAGAGACGTAGTACCTACGAGTACCAGCGCCGAGACGTTTGTGACTCGCCGGAAATTGCACGAAAATTGCTTTAAGTGTTCTTACCGTATAAAATGTTTTAGTGACCTTTGAAATCTTTTGAAACGAGTAAAAACCATATAAAAGTACATTAGTAAATTTATGCGTTCTACAACTAATACTATTATAAATAACTCAAATACACCGTCACTGTCTAATCTTTGCTAATAATTGTCAGAACGTTTTTCCGTTAGTATCTTTAACATATTTTTTTAAATAGGCTTCCTTTTTTTCCTTAAAAGGTTTCCCTCAAGAAACATAGGCAAAATGAGCTCTAATGTAGGGTTGCCATACGTCCCGGTACGCCGGGACATGTCCCGGTTTCGAGCGGCATGTCCCGGTGTCCCGGCCAACCAGGAAATGGTCTCGGTGGGCGCGCTAACCAAAAATAAAAAGAATCCTGCTTCTTTTGGAACACGCGCTCTTGTTTGTCTTATCGTCCTGCATGCTGCATGTGACGTGTTATTGATTCATCGCACCTCCCCCCCCTGCTCTGACCTTTGTCCCGGTCAACGCCGAAACATTTATGGCAACACTACACTAGTGCCTTGCAATACAAGATAATCTAGGTTATCTAGGAACGGGCGAGAATAACACAAGTTCGCTGTTATTTAAATCTGTCATTTTTAATTTAATTGGAAAATGATATCATTTCGCTGAGTATTAGCAACGACTAAAAAGCACGAGTATATAATAAGTATTCAATTTAGGCTGCTATGTAATGTGATTCCTTAGCCATGGCCTTTAAAGGAAGGCTTATAAAAATATCTCCAACTTGACATTCTTTCAAATGTAATTCGTAAAATGGCATTACCATAATAATGCAAATGTGTCATTTTTTATGCTACTTTTTTCAATCCACAGATAAAAATACCGTAGGAATAAATTTAATTTTGACACGCTTTCCATGCAAACTTTATTCCCTTGATAATTAAAATTATCTGATCATTAAAAAACAAGCCCTTACACGTTAAATAGCCAAGCACTGCCTCAACACGAAACAAAAAACAATATACATTTGAATGTATTATTAAAAGATAACTGACCTGCTTAATTTCCCACAACAATTTCTTATTCAGATCCAGTTTCTTCCTGTGTATCTTCTTGACAGCGACCCGGTTGCCTTTGTACAGGCCCACAGTGAAGGAAGATAGAGTTAGAGAGGGAGTTCCGATGTTGGACGCGCCTGTACTGCCGCGGGTACTCCAGCCGAGAGACAGCTACAAAATATCAGAATATTAGTTTGTTTGCTTGAACGCGCGAAACTAAGGAACTACTGATCCGATTCGTTTTTTTTTTTCAGTATTAGATAGCCCATATATCGAGGAAGGATATAGGCTATATTTAATGATGAAGTACTTGAAGGAGACTTACATGGGTCAAACCGCGCGCGAGAACTAGTTAAGAATAAATATTCTTTAAACCTGAATAATTATGTCATTACATCAACACCTAAATAGAATAGGTAACCTACTTATTTACCTACCTAACATAAAAAATATTTAGTTTTGAATGTTTTTATTCAAAAATTAACGAAATTGTCGCATAAAATGAATGTAAATTGCTACGTTAAGTGATACAATAAAGCACCACTTTGGCTTCATTAGGAAGCAAAATGGGAAAATAATTGAATTATACAATACCAAATAATAAACTGTGGTAACGAACTAATGGCTTCATTTTTAACAGCTGATGTATGAGAACATAGTTTTATAAATTACGTTTATGTTTCATGTGATTCACAAATGAGGCATTTCGCAAATAAAAACATTAATAACAGGTTTGAACACTAGATAAAGGCTTATTTTAGATTCGATGCACAAGAAATATGTGTTTGAATTAGATATGTATTTTAGACGACAGATGTAACGTAAACACTAATATATCGCATTTGGTGCATCGATGATGTAAATACACATAAAAAAGGAAATGTCAAATTGTCTAAAACCAATTAGTAATGAGTAACAAACATCCATCCATCCAAACTTACAATCTTTCGCGTTTATAATATTAGCAGGATAAAAAAATCACAGTGTTTAATGTATTTGTGAATCAGTTACTTAGCCAGCCCGAATAAACACATGTTTGTGGATTACTTAAATATAATTTGATTAACTTGTAACTGCTGAAGTTTCAATAAATGATCAAACTTATTGTACGAGAATAAACATTCTTTAGAGTCTTTGGTCACTTGGACCCACTCGCTATTGGACCCATAATCTAATTTAACAAAAATATATTGTTTAAACTACCTGTGGACAGTAGAGCACAAAATTACTAAGTCAAAATATAATAAACGCAAATTAATAATTGCACTTACCAAATTTTGTTTTGTATGACTTTGCTAAATGTCTTGATTATGCCAAATGTCCTTGATTATGCCAAAGTTATTGAACGGACAATAGTCTAAGTATAATGTTAACAGTTCAACAAGTTAGGCTATAAATTTATTAATTGATTGTTAACATGATACGTTTACCTCTCTGATTAAAAGTTCCAATTACTAGATATTGATAGAGCAATATTAATTGTAATAGGTAAGGTCATCTTGGCTAATGAAACATATGACATTGATAATTCTCATAATGTGTATACTTTTATTGGGTTATTTGAGAATGCTATCAAATTAAAAAAAACTTTAGTTTCTTACTAACTTTGTCATCTCTTATACCCCTTAGAGATCGAAAATCCCCTCTTAGTGAGCACTTATGTCCTAAAACGATGCCTCAAGCAAAATTTGAGCATTTGTAGTTTTCTTTTTCTATTTCACCTTGAAGAGTGACGATTTTCTTAACATTGAGCCCAATCTTTTTCTTGGTTACCCGAGTATAATTAAAGGGAATCTTTGAATTTAATTCCCGGTGGCCCGGGCACTTGCATGCGCATTGCATTCTCGAGCGTGTACCTAATGCGGACGACGACGGGGGTAACGGGTGACTGGAAGCGAGCTCGACGCTCGTATCGCGACGTTGGGTCTTTGTACGTGATCATAGTAAGACTGTCTAACTTCACTGTGATCCCGTACAAAGACCCACTCAAGAGGTCACGTGCGGGAATCCTATTGCCCAAGTAACTTAACTCAGCCTAACTGTCCTTCTTTCCGGGGGGAAATGCATTTACATATTCCCACCGCCGCTGCAGCGTATTCGCGCGCTGGCGGTGAGATATGTGGGACTCGCTGTCTCCATAGCGTGGTATGCTAAACTCATACCACGAGGAGAGGACCCTACACCACTAAAACCCCCGGACACTCCTTCGATCCGCCGTTGGCGGGGTCGGGTATGCATAAGCAATCCGGCCCCCCGATGGCACCCGCGGCCAATATGGCACCGCGGGATCTCCTGAGAAGCCTAACTGCCCTCACTCACCTTCAACACTTCGTTGATGCTGTGCAGCGCTGGACTGGCTCCGAGTCCAGTGCCCACCTCCACCAGCACCTCCTCCGGCCTCACTCTCCAAGACGTGTTGTTCAGTTCTGCGTCTATACGTAACTGCCTGGATACAATGGGTACAATATTAACTCAATCTATAATATGAAAAGTTGAAACTATAAGAAATGTTTCGCATGGGTTATTTCGTAACCGATATTTTTCTAGAACAATGGCAACATGTTTGTCATTCGCGACGAACTTATTATTTAAGTTATTATTATTGTGCGTTATTTACTGTATTATTGACAATTGCGTAGCGAGCCCTAGACTTATTTGAGAGGCTCTCTACTCTCTACTTTACTACTCTAACACTTTCGAAGCCCTTGGAGCGTTATGCCCTGCATAATTCATACGGCGGTAGCTTATAGCTACACCTCTGCTTTCCGCTCATCTGCCACGTGACCGGGCCTAAATCGAGCGTCTCGCGGAGACTCATTTCACTGATAAAGAACTCGTTTGTGTTTACGTTTAACTCACTTATACTTATATCAAAATATAGTTGAGCAAATGTTGAGCAAGCTGGTGAATGTATTTATTGCATAGTTTTGTAGTATACTTAGGCTGAAACAAAGCGGTTACCGCACGTATCACTGAAATACCACCGCAACACGACCGACCGAAATTACTGACAGTTGAGCGAAGAAACAATGTGTAAGTATATACAGGGTGTCCCAAAAGGTTAAGTAGCTGGGAAAGGGGGTGACAGGGGTGGATACAATGGTCACTAGAAAAATAAAAAAAAAATCCGCTCTGGGTATTTAAAAAAAATGGCATTTTTTTAAAAACTTAAAATTTTACACCTTGTTATTTTTGATGTTGATGACCTTGTTGTTATTAAAGATTACATAACAGCATTTTTTTTAAATACAGCCATATTTGTAGGTACAGTTAGCACAAGGTGTAAAATTTTTAGTCTTTTAAAAAATGCCATTTATTTTTTTAAAAACCCAGAGCGAATTTTTTATATTTTTCTGGTGACCCTTGTGACCATCCCTATCACCCCCCTTCCCAGCTACGTAATCTTTTGGGAAACCCTGTATATATAGTTTATAAGAGAATTTAAATAAAATCTTCATTGTATTGTACAAAATAATGATGTAAATATAATTCCTTAACATCATTACGCAAACAAAAATATCTTAATAAATAAAATCAAGTAAGAGAATATTTACTTATCAAATTATTTGAAGCGAAAATACATAAAAATATCTGTTGAAGACTTCTTTTGTATTAAATTCAATCTACTGTACTTAATACTTGTAGGGTGCGTTCCCACTATGTTGTGACGATAGTTTGCTGTGTTGTCTACAACAGTCGTGGCTTGCATATTCGTATATAGGACGACAAAACTGTCCGCATCAAAGAACTTCGGAGGCTTCAAACCCCCGCCAGTGACCGCCCTGAGCCGAGGTTCAAGTCCTACAGCAGTACTTTAAAACCATTTAATAAGGCTGAAGACCTACTCGCCTTTATACCCAGTGAAGTAGCCAACCCCTCAGACTACATAAATGTCTGCAACTTTTTTTGGAGTGACGTCAGATTGTCAAGGAATTGATTAATCGATATAATAGTAACAGTTAGAGATGACGGTTATCCAACGATGAATTAATTGTTACGACATTATACATATATAGTAGGAACGCGCCCTGATATGATATGACATTAATACGATTAACTGTCGTCCATAACTTCTTATTGCAATGACGTCAAATGGTCAAGGAATTGATAAAGCTGTTATAATAAATAATTATTTGGACGTGACCTACGGGGTACGGCTTCTGGAGATGATTGAGAAGACGATAGTATGAATTTTCCAAATTTATTATAAACTATCAACGAAATATTGCTAATGCTATTTGATATCAATGAATGCTCGACTTGTTATCTGATTATGCACTAAATTGTACGAAGTGGCGTGCAACTTAAGCATAGCCATTTCACTTCGGTGTTAGATTATATTGAATTGAACCATAATAGTAACAGCTAGAGACAACTGAAGTAGTCCAACGATAAATTAATCATTACTACATAATGGGAACGCACCCTAAGAAGTTGTACAGTAAATATTAAGTCTGTGATAAAATATTCCACTCTCGACCTTAACGTAAGAATATGGCGACTTGAATCAGATTTGAATATATTAAATGCATAATATATTGGTAGAAAATATTCACAGTAAATTTTTCACGTTCTTTACGTAAACAATTTCTGACATTTATAAGAATGTAAGGGTTCGTCCTATAATTAATTTTATACATTAGATAATAAGAATATAGGAATAAAAAGTGAGTTGTTGGTTTATCCCTTGACTTATGTTATCTATAGGTACGAAACTATTGACAAAGTTGAAGGGACTTCGTCTGGGCGATTGAAAAACTGGGCTATAGAATGAAAACTAAAAATTTTAATTCCTCAATCCCCTCGCAAGTGGCCCTGAGACGAGTTCCATGTCCCACAGGGCAGCCATCTTGTGCAGGTTGCTTAGTTTGTAGCTTGTAAAACATTTAATTAGGCTGGCACCCTGCTGTCTTTTATGCCCGGTGAAGTATCAAAAGTCTTGTAATATTCAATTAAAATTTATCATTCTACAAATTTACTCCTACGCCTAATAAAATTATCATAGGAGTAAATTTTGATTGATACCGGTTCTGTATGGTCATTCTGTCACATCTAAAATTGATTCCTATGATATTCCTATATATTTTATATCTGGGAAAACCCAACCCTCAGTCTAGTAATCTAATATATTTTTGCCGCGCAACAACAAACATAGCCTTATGCCTGATCCTAATTTGTTACCGAAATTAGGTACAAAGCAAAATACTTTTTAATCAATTTAACCCAAAATAAGAAAACAATCATCCCTAAAAATGCTCCCACAAGGCTTTCGAAGTGAATGAAGGCAGGCGAATGTACCAATTACTGGCTCCAGTCCAAATTGAAAGAAATTGTTCTGTTTATTGTTGCGTTAAAACACAGAGAACAAAATTACTTTACACTTAGGCTTTTAGTCAAGAACAATATTATTTTCTCCTATCTTTATGCAATCTTCATTAACTGGTAAGTCTTTTGCGCTATCGTTCTCATCTCTCTCTCGTTCTCTCTCATCATCAATGCCATAGGATCTATATACTTACTCATCTAAAACTCAAATACAACTATGATTATACATTTTGTACATGTTTAAGTCCCTCGCGATACGAACATTATCAATAATAATAATCTTTATTACACAATAAAGTGGTTACAAAATAGTGTGAAGTCCTTGACTCCTGTGCTGGGTGATATACCTGAGTTACAAGAGCCAGTGCCTTCTCCCAGTAGGAGATAGTGCAGATAATTATGAGACCCGGGACAATTATTTGTGTGAACCACAAATAGATTTCCTGAGTCTGAGAGTGTCCATAAACTATGTGTTTTTAAGGTCCCTGCAATAGGGGTATTTCTTTCTCCAATTTACAGTTCTCTATTTTAAAGTTCTCCAATTTAAAGTTCTCCAATTTTAGGGTCTCTAAAATTTAAGTTCTCCAATTTTAAAACAATAAAAAAATCAATACAGTAAAAGCTCCTTATTCGCGCTTCCTTCATTCGCGTTTTCACTATTCGCGGATTAAAAAATTGCGACCGAATTCCTGTATTCGCGGCAAAAAAATCCCATATTCGCGGAACTAATCGGTACATCACTACATACATACATATATTAATAGAAAGGATTCGGGTTCCTTTATAAACGTGTCGGTAATTGGACTAAGAAATGAAGATTATAGTGATATTACGACTACGCCTTAAGTTTTTGTTTAAGGCTGCCACATATTAGATGTACTGTGCTTTATAATGTCGACTAAAAATAAGTGTTTCGACACGAAAAATATCTGTATTACAGCTTTAAGTGGAAATAGATATGCTTTGATCATTTACGCTTTGGAAAGTCACGTTCTATAATCCCATATAAATTACCATTCCATATTCACGGTTTCTGTATTCGCGGTATATTTACGGAACGTATACCCCGCGAATAGAGAGCTTTTACTGTATAACAATAACTACGAATAACTTTTATATACTCACCTGTAGGCGGAGCCTGCAGCTACTTCTGAGAACGTTATAAATATCGCCAGTCCAACTAAACAATATATTATTGCTTTGAGTCCGTAAACGATATGTTGGTAACGTCCCCGCGATACGGGAATTTATTACCCTAGTGTGAACCCTTTTAATTTTAAAGACCCTTTTTCCTAGTCTGCCGCACTAGGGAAAAGGGTCCTCAAAACAAAATAAAAAACCGTACAAAATAAATACCAACATACCTACAACTTTTATATACTCACTTGTAGGCGACACAGGCAGCTGTTACTGCGAACGTTATAAATATCGCCAGTCCAACAAAACAATATATTATCACCGTCTGAGTTTCTGTCCGTGCCGCGTGGAACAAAATACCTTACAAGTATTATACAGAAACTTGGGATTAGTTAACTGGGTTTCTTTGCTTTTGACCGTAACCTTACTTTATGATATAGGGCCGATACTAACAGAATTTTGTAAGGCAAATCATTTTGAACCTTATTGCGACAAGTTTAGCATTCAAATTGCTAGTTACTGTGAGATATTTAGAGATTTTATTCGTTGCGCGAAAATACAAAGAAATTTGACCACTAACACCATGATAACAGATGTTTGTGAGGCAAATGATTTTGAACCTTATCAAGATAAATTTAGCATTCAAATTGCTACGAACTGTAAAATATTAAGATATATTATTCGTTTTGCGAAAATATAAAGAAATTTGACCACTATTTCCATAACAATAAGGTTGACACTGATTTGTTCAAGAAAAAATCATATGATGTGCCTTGAGGTCTTCAGTCAGCACCTTCCCATAAACATAATAAAATGTATGAGGAGTTATGGCTTAGGATTTAGCAACGGCCAGTATAATTTTCATTATAATTTATGATATTTTATCTAATATTGTTTGATCTTTTGAGCACTAATAAAATAATATACAACAGTATATTTCATCATCTTACAGTTAAACATTATATTTTTTATAGTCCCTCTAAATAAAGTTACTCTCGTAGTTATTTGGTGTAATGAAACAAGTTACTAAAGCCTTTGTAGTCCAACAGAATTTAACTATAGTGATTAAGAATCACCGTAGCAATTTACTACGGCGTTACGAAAATAATCGTAGCATCTACGAGAAATGGGCGCACATACGGTACGTCAGTACATCAAGGTTCATAGAAAATATGAGGTTAATAGACACGATACGATATAGGTACATTACTATGACCTTGATAATAGTATCTTCGCTACTAAGAGGTTACTATGCATGCTAAATTATTAAGTTAATATAGCTTCAATAATACAGTAACAATAATATTACTAAAAGTAAAGGAGACATTTTTATCGAAATCAAATTCACGCTGTTAAGTGATAAGCCTAAAAATTTTCTCCCGTTCTAACGAACAACACAATTTAGAACTTTACTTGGGAAGTGTTTGAAAATGATACCAATATGTTCAAGTTTTTCACCGTTATATTACAAGGAACTGGAACGGAATACTTTTGAATTTGTAATTTTGTTTATGCATAAATGTATAGTCTAAATATTATGTTTGAGAAATGTATAATGTGTTCGAATCTAAATAGTCTTCTCCTTTGTTATAAAAACAATTTAATAGTTCTTACCTCCTTGACACATTGGGTCGTTCCACAAGAAGCCGCACCTCGGCGTGTCCGGCGGCGGCCCCCGGCGTCCTCCAGGCCAATGTATCGCCTTACCTGCCACGGGTTTATAGCTGCTATTCAACCCGTGGAAAAACGCCACAACCTGAATGAAATGTTCAATTATTACATGAAATGTTCAATTAGTTTATAAAAGATTTCTTTATATATTAAAGAAAATAATATGGGCTAACTGGTGTAAAGGTGGTCTCAAGCTGAGAATAGACCGCCCCATATCTTCTTAGTTCTTTTTAAAAAACGACTGGTTCAATAAAAAAAAAATCTTTCAGTGATAGCGCATTTATCGAGGAAGGCTATATTTTATTATAAAATTCCCATGGGAACAGGTGTTACGCGGGTGAAATCTCGCGCGGAAATCTAATAACGTAATAATTTAAGACAGATGGTCCCATAAATAGGGACTGAATAAATTAACCGACTTGCCATTACATGGATCTCACAACTTATTACGAGGGAATAACTGAGCTGCGAGACTTTTTTTTATACAGGTCAAAAATATATTGATGATACTACTTGTACCTACCTGATTCAGGAGAAATAATTGCAAAAAATCATCGATAAAATATATCTGCAAATACAACGTAATAGCAAATTAGCAATAGGTCAGTACTGTTGCTCGCTTGTATGTTTTTTAATGGAGCAGTTCAAGTTCCACAGAGGGCTATAAAATCGTTTCCAGCGCTCGTAAGTAAGCCATAATGGCACCATCCATCACCGAGCGATTAGTGATCGGTTTTAAGTAATACTTTTTTGTATTTTTCGCGATTGATCGCGCCTCGACTGCATCGTAATTTCTAATTCTTGTTTTAATTCAGTACTATCCTTTCGGGACCCGGTTTCACTCGCGTAGCTCTAGTTTCCGTGGGAACTTGATAATTAAATATAGTCTATGTTACTCCTTAATAAAAAAACTTTCTAATGGTAAGAGAATTTTTGACATGAGTCGAGTTTTCGGAGCCTATTCGGATTTTGATGAAACCAAGATAGAATAGACATAGGCAAACTGAAATAAACTATATTTATCGGGACTATATTTAATATATGAAAGAAACCTCTAACGCAAAAAGCAAACATTAAAAAGTTCAAAACACTATGTGTTTAACATCCGCAACTAACCAAAAAGCTGATAACTTTGAAACGACTAACACGATTTAGATGGAACATAACTAAAAACATGCTTTCATATAAAAAAAATCGGCATCCAAATCGGTTGACTCGTTTCTGAGCTACGATGCCACGGACAGACACATCAGAGCGGCAAAATTATATAACACCCCTATTTTGCATCGGGGGTTAACATAGGCTAGAAATAACAGACCATTAAAAAAAAATCTTGTCCGTGGGGAAATGCATTTACGCATTCCCACCGCCGCTGCAGCGTTATCGCGCGCTGGCGCATGACGGTGGGATATGTGGGACTCCACCACTCCATAGCGTGGTATGCTAAACTCATAAATCGGCTGAAATAACAGCCCATGTGTTACGTCAGGGGTTAATAATAAAAATACGCTAGAAATAGGGGACGAAGTTCTGAATTGAAGTGGTAAAATGCGGGTGAAACCATTAAAACAGTTAGCGGAAATTAAACACACAATATTGCATTTTAAAACGTTAAAATAATTAACAAAGACAACAGATAAAAGTAAATTCATTATACACAATGTATTTTATAGTAATTGTCAAGTAAACACGCGACTCGAGTAATATGGAATGTCAATTAATTATCAGCTGTATTGGAGCGAGGACAGGCTTGGAAAAGTTGTAGGTATTAACAAAATAAGCTTTTTCTTTTAACATTATACGTTGTTAGTTCGGCACATAAAAGGTTTCGTTGAGAATATTAAAAATACTGCCCAATTAAGCAATGATGAATAAATAAGAAGACAGACAACATTGTTATTATTATATCTTATACAGGGTTATTTTAAAAAAACCAACAACCTTCCAGTGGGTAATATTACTTATGATTATAAACAACTTTTACTATGGGACCAACACTGAAATCGCGGGAGAAATTAGCTGTTCCATACATTTATGTACACTGACCTCGACAAATGTATGGAACAGCTGATTTTCTTTCGCGATTTCAGGGTTTTTGCTAGTTCTCCGAGCATAAACGGACACTTCAATAGTATTTATATTACAATAGATAGTCTGTAGATTTGTAAGATCAGCCATTATTAATCTAGTTGGATGTTTCATAGAGTAAGAATGATCTATTAGAAAAACTTAATTTTATTTTAATTATATTTTATGAATTGTGATTCTGGCAAGTATAAGTGTATGTAAATAAAGTATAAGTGTATGTAATAAGTGTTGGATAAAAATCATTTATTGAATACTAGCTGTATGTTGGTTGCCTGTCAAATAGTCTGACTCTTCCCGTGATTTTTATAGCATTGTCCTTCATACTTTGTCTTCAGAATTATCAACATAATAAAAAACGAATCAACCAAATCGGTCAAGTTATAAGTATCTATTTTTCCAAAAATAGATACTTATAAATATAATAAATATGTATTTAGTGGAGTTCCTCCGTAGAAAAACATCAAATCTGTTCGAATTGACTTGCGAATATGTATTCCGCGATACAGGTTAGTTGGGGTGCTAGCTGCTAGATGGCACTGCTCGGCTTTGTGTAGTTTGTCGTAACACAGTCTCTACTAGATGTACCTACTGGAGACTGTGTAACGACAAACTACACAAAGTCGCGCAGCGCCATCTAGCGGCATCAAGTCACAGTCTACAGTAGATGTACATCTCGTTCCATTCTCAAAAAAATAGAAACGTCTAAGTGAAAAATCTCAAAGTAAGGTCACGTAACCTAACTCGAAAGGGTAATTATCATTGAAGTTCAAACTAGTTATATTATTAAGTTATTCTAGTCCTAAACCGTAATTTAATAAATCAGTGAGCATATCAACCGCCTACGAACGTCAACTAAATAATAATAAACCTAATACAGAAAGTATATATTCTAAGTCAAGGCATTGTAGTTAATTGGTATGATAAAAGATTTCACTAAGTCGAAGACCTAAGCCATTTATCAAACTAGTAATATTAATAGACCATTTAATCGTGTCTCCAATATGTAAGTCTTTTGGTAACATCTACTAAGCTACTTAACCAGGAAACGAATTAGATTAATATTTTGGATTAGCATTCATATTTCGAAAAAACAACAACCTCCGCAGCGGTATTTGGCTCGCTTTAAATCTCGGAGGATGTGGGTGCGATCCCCACGCTGAACAGGATTTTTTTGTGTAAATTCTTAGATTTCTTTACGGGTCTGGGTGGTTGAGGGACTACCCTCTGTGCCTCAGAAAGCACGTTAAGCCGTTGGTCTCGATTATTACAACATCATCTATAATGATCGTTTATCAAGAAACGGGCAACAGCGTTTCCTTGTGTGGTACAACATAATACTGCGGTCACCAACCCGCCTGCTAAGCGTGGTGACTATGGCAAATGTCCTCCCTCGGGAAGAGGCCCATGTTCAGCAGTGAACGTTATACTGGCTGATGATAATGATGATAAATTCCGTAAAAATGCAGCTCAGTATTTCACGTGGTGACTACTGAGAAACACTGCCAAAAAACCTCAGTAGAATCCTCTTTTGAAAATATATATACACATATTACAATGTTTCACAAAACAATATTGTAACCTAACTAAAAATTCCTTATTTTACATAGCAATTACAGCAAAAAAATAAATCTTAAGAAGTTTTGAAATTTTGGTTTAGTAGTTCCGGAGACTATTGCCACGGCACCACGCAAACAAACAAACCTTTATAATATTAAGTATAGAATGTCTTTAATAGCAACAGCCTTTTTATTCGTTGGCTCGTTATATTGTAATGTGTTGCACTGAATATGTTAATGGATAATATAGTACATTTACGTATAAATATTAAACAACTTAATTGCGACATAGATTTGGATTTACTTGTAAAAATAGCATCTATACATACTTAAATAAAATAAATAGGTACTACATAGGTACTACATAGCTTTTTACCGGATAGAAATGTATATACGTTACTTAAACCAAAACAATAATATTTTCTTACAATTTTTGTCTGTCTGTCTACAAAAGAATAAAACATTATAAACTGAGTTTGCACTTAAGAATTTTACACTTCATTACCTCATAGTCTAGTACCTAGCTATCGAAGTAGATCATATACTTCTAATAGAAAAGGCCAAAGTTCGAAATCCTTTAACCAGTTTGCTTAATTTGTTATCTAAGAAGTTATCTCCATCACTCAAGTCACAAGTAAAATATGTCTATTTATATAAATTCTACTTTATAATAAAGATTTTAATAGTCTATAGGACTTTATTGATCACTATAATAAATGCATAAGTTTTAATATCTTCTTTAGTTTGAAAATTGTATATAATCGAAGGATTCTCAAAATCATAGCAAGTGGAGGGCCATTGTCTCTGCCTACCCCGCTGGGAAAAAGGCGTGAGCTTATGTATGTATGTATATATTCTCAAAAAAATATCTATGTATTTAGTAATAAATAAATATAAAAGTGTTGTATGTTTGTAAAGCAGTTTAAACACTCATGATTTAATACAAATTTTATTGAAAAAAATATTTGCTTAGCGTAATTCCCGTTGCCATGGGAACTTCATAATTAAATATATATAGCCTTTGTTACATCTGGAGAACGTAGCTTTTTAATGACGAGAGATTTTTTTATTCGGCCCAGTAGTTCCGGAGATTATTCAATGCAAACAAACAATTAAATCTTCCCTCTTTATAATATACTAGCTTCCGGCGCGCGGTTTCACCCGCGTAGCTCCCGTTCCCGTGGGAACTTCGTAATTAAATATAGCCTATATCACTCAGGTTTAATGAAGCTTTCCAATGGTAAAAGGTTTTTTTAAATCGGCACTTTAGTTTTTGAGTTTATTCATTACAAACATACACACAAATCTTCCTGACCTTTTTATCCTCGTTATAATATTAGTATAGAAGTATAGATTTAGCTATCTTTTTAAAATAACGCAAGCGGATATTTCACTCTCGTAAATTGAAAAATAATTTTAAAACACCAGCCATGTTTTGTAAAATGTATTAAACTACAGATAAGTATAACCTATAGCTAAGAGGAAAAGTAAAACAAATAAGATTTCTGGAATTTGTATTTTTTTTGATGTATTAACGAATATTATTCCAAATTCCGATCAATTCAGGCAAATCCATTCCATACAAAACTTCAAACGAATATAATAACAAAAAGGGTTATCATACCTATACAAAAAAGGGATTTCGAAGTTGCTCATTGCGATTTACCCACAACATTAATGTTTGCTTTTATAATTTAAAATATTACAGAGGTTATATAATTGTTCGTTTGTTGGGCCGCCTCAGCGTTTCCCTGTGTGTGTAGACAATTAAATAATATTGCGGATACCAGCCCACCATTTTTTTTTGTTCACGAGACCCAACACCACCTGAGGGCACCTTATATCATGCCACCGCAGTTCCTGGTGCCCCTTTTACTGGCCCCCGTAGGAGGTTCCCGTAGGGGGTTCTAGAAGGCGTCTTATCTAATAATATCGTTAATATTAAAAAAATACTATCATACTATGCTCTTTTTGCATTAAATATATTAATTAACTATCGATGGACCCTTACTTTAGCTCGTTAAAATAAAACTGTTAAATTGGCAAGCTATTAACTGAGGGCCAACGATAATTTCCTGTCATTCATAATCAGGCTACTCCGATAAAAATCCCTATCGTCCTTAAGCTTTTAGTATCGATGTAAATATCCATCTCACATTTATCTAGGAAACATAAAGAATGGAGTGATTTGAATTTGTTATCGTTTAATTCGAATATGCATGGAAATACAATAAACTGCGTAACGTTCGCTCACTTTCGGCGGCTGACAGTCAGTTTGGTTTGAACACGGCCTAAGTTTGAATTCACATTATCATCCAATTAAAGAGTCGAGCTTCCTTCATTCCCCTCGATTTTCAGCAAGCTCCTTGACTTCCTGATACTTGATTATATGGTATTTCCCGTCTTCTTCATGCCTTAATATAGCCTTCAATTATGTTTATATATATTACTTTAAAAATAGTAATATTGTTTTTTTGCATTGAATAAGGAACTACTGAACCGATTTCAAAAAATATTTCACTATTAGAAAGCTACTTTATACAGGAGTAAAATAAATAACATTTAATTTTGAAGTTCTCACGGCAACGGGAGCCATGCGGGTGAAACCGCGCAACCATATGATGATATATATCATCATCATCAGCCCGCACAACGTCCACTGCTGAACATGGGCCTCCTCCCGAGGGAGGGTATTTGCCATAGTCACCACGCTTGGCAGGCGGATTGGTGACCGCAGTATAATGTTGTACCACACAAGGAAACGCTGCTGCCCGTTCCTTGATATACGATTATTAAAGATGATATTATAACAATCGGGACCAACGGCTTAACGTGCTTTCCGAAGCACGGAGGATAGTCTCTCAACCAACCAGACCCGGAAAGAAATCTTAGAATTTAAACAAAGATTTCCCGTCCGGCGTGGGAATCGAACCCACGACCTTCAAGATATAAAGCGAGCCAAATACCGCTACGCTACGGAGGCTGTCTGGATGATATATATGAAGATGGATAATACAAATTTAAGCTGCCGTAACGCAATGGCTAGGGCATCGGACATGTGATCTTTTGGTCACCGGTTCGATCCCCACCCATTGCACTACCGACGTAAACGCACTCGTACATACGTAACACAAGCATTTTCGCTTAGCAGGAGGGGTTAACAAGAATACTATTAGACTGCAAAAAACTCTGCTAGTAATCTTTAAAAAATAACAGCAGACTCACCTCAAATTTGCCGGTAACTGGATCCAGGTCTAAGATGGCGTAATCAGCGTCCCTGTCTCCAACTGCATCGATACGAACATGACCCGTGATACCTAAGCAAAAAGTAAACGTATTATTGTGCAGTGGTTTCCAGCTTGGAATAGACGACTGCATATCTTCCCATGGATGTCGATGGTGGTGACTAAGGGACATTCAGCTGATGAATGAGCTATATCTATCAACTTAATGTTATTACTATCTTACTGCGAACACAAATACACCTGCCGAGTGTTGTGATTATGGCTAGATTATTACTAAACTATTAACTGTAAAACCAAATACTTAGATTATTTTAAAATTTAACAGGTATATAATCAGAAACAAGAATGTTTCTACACAATACTATAGGTAAACATAAAATAAAGCGAAAAAAAACAAGTTGCTTGTCGGTTCGTTATGTCGTTTGTCAAAACAAAAGTTGTGTATATATGTTGTTATTCTATTCGTAGCGTTTACGCGTCTGCATTTAAGATTATTTTAGATGTCTCTGTTGTAGAGGTCGCTTTATTATGGGGATCACTTGATTGTGGGGGTCACTTTATTGTGGGGACGCTTTATTGTGGGGGTCACTTTATTGTGTGGGGTCGCTTTATTGTGGGGTCACTTTATTTTGGGGGTCACTTTATTGTGGTGGCCCCAGAGCTGTGGATCCAGCCCTGATAAATCCTGCTCACTTACCATGAAAGTCCCGGTCCCACATTCTAGCCGTGATGTTCCTACCGTCCATTATGTCACCGCCCTCTGTCAATGTCTCGTTGAGAGCCATTCCCAACAGGTAGACCCCATCGTAGAACGCGCCGATGAAGAAGTTCACCTAACAAGCATCAAACTTATACATATAAAAGATATACCAAAAATAGCATGAAATAGTAGTAAAGTTATATGTTATGTAAGTCGGAGATCGTGGATTCATTTCCCACTTCAGTCAAAAAATTAATACTAGATGTTAGTCTGGAGACACAGACTGTGAAGTGTGTTTTTGATATAACATTTATAAGCATTTAGGAAAACTCTGTTATTTTTCCATAACATATACATATACAAATAAATAAAATTTAAGTGTCTGTTACACTTAAATTTTATTTATTTGTATAGATATAATTATGGTAGAGGCTTCCCCGTTAGTGTACGCAACTTCTTAATTATTTATTTGTCTATCTATGGCACAAGGGGGTCAAGTCAATCGGTAAATGGGTCGCGAAATTAAAAATATTGAAGAACACTGTTATACACTTTTAATTTCTGTTTCTATTAAAAACAACTACAAACTGAATAAAATATCGTCGTTTAAGTTCTAACGCCACATAAGAATTTTTTTGCGCTTTTGGTGTTTTGATGCCATTAGAGAAAGCGAATACGCGTTAAGTTAAGTAAAAATTTTACTGCTAAACTTTCAAAAATTAATCCGGGATTCATTTCGTAATTAAATATTCCGTTCGGTTTTGTACCTATACAATCATAAATTGGTATCCGCCATGAAAATTTCAGAGAATTCATAATTTGATGAATAAAATCGGTTATCAAGAGTAAAATTTAATTTTGAATACATTATCAATTTAGTTAAATAATACTTTTGAAGAAAAATAGATTTTAGCACTTATAAATATTGCCTGTCAGGCTTAATAAGGAAGGAAGGTATAAGCATTAGATATTAAAAACAATTTAGAACCAACCGTATTTCTTACCTTTAAGGTACGCTCTATCTCTATTTTGGTAAATAATAGACACGCCTTTAACATTATCTTAAATACTATTTTACGGCGCGCGGTTTTACCCGCGTAGCTCCCTTTCCCCGTGGGAACTTCATAATCAAATATAGGTTATCTCCATAAATGGGCTACCTAAGACTGAAATAATTTTTAAATCGGAAGCGCGTTCAAGTAAACAAAAAACAAACATGTATGTATATTGTATATAGATTTAAAGATTTGTATATATCTACATGTATATATAGATACACGGGTAGTACTCTATCAACAATCGCGGTAAACAGTAATCGTGGTTCATTTCCCATCTAGACCCGAGTAAAAAATCTTACCTCTTCGCCATCAGAAAAGCTGTAGTTATAATGCTGTTTGGCCCTCGCTCGCACCGCATCCGCGAACTCGTCGAATCTATCCCCAGTGGGTAGTTTTAAGGACACTCGAAGTAACGCTTCGTACGCAGCGCGGGCGGCAGTATCCCGCTCGTCGTCTGCTGCCCAGCCCGTCTCTCCCCAGTACCCACCCTGGGATAAAGACAAACATTCGATATTACATCAAAGAAAAAAATGCGCGAGATTAGAAAGGAAATAAACGACGTTATTTTGATGTATTTTTAATACTCAATATTTTATTGCATTTCACAATGTGTTTACAGGAGTGTTTTAACTTAATAAAATGTGGTACTTAGTATGAACTCTGTCGGACACAGCAACATAGTTAGATATAATATAATGTCAATATTGGAGTTGTAATATTTGTAGATTTAACGAACATTATTAGTACCTTAGTTATATAGTGGGTTATTTTTATTTTTTATTTATTTATTTAATTACTTTAGCACTATGAAAGTACATGGCGGACTAATTGCTTAGAGGCATTCTCCTCCAGTCAACCATAGGGTGGTGCAGAGATAGTCCAGGTTATCACCTTAATAGGCTGCTAATTTTAATACTATTGAATAAAAAAATATAATAGGAAGAGCGTCGAAACCCCATACTTTAGTTATTTTATCAAAGCTGAATGTTTATTTTATTAAAGCTTAAAGTTACTTTACCGAAGCCTCGATAAACTGAACTTGATTGATGATCCATAGTTCTTACCTGTGTCAGGATCATGCGCTGACAAACTCTTAGGTTTGATAAAATAAAGAAAGTGTGGCGTTAACGGGCACTTTGGCTATAAGCTAATATAAGACGAGTTAAATTGCAAGATCCGTTTGGCTGTGTTAGGTAAAGCCATAGACAGATACACATTCACCTAACATAACACCTCGGTGCACTGTACGCTTGCATCAAATGGTAATTTGATATTGTAGAACATTACAATGTGGTATAAGCTCACGACTACATGGCAATATGTTAATTAGGTTTAATATGGGTAAACCCTCTTCACGAGGTATAATTATCATATCATCGCTATGGAGTGGACAGTCCTACCACCGACGACGGGAAAACATAAAGCATGGCCAGCCGGAGAAAAAAGGGAAACGACCCGAAAAAAACCTTAAAGCAATACATTGACGAAACAGTTCGTGACAACCAATTGAAAACGTATTTAAAAAACAAAGGAACTCAATATTCCACAGTGACAAACAAGTGTGTTATTCATTGGGTATGATATTTGTTTAACAACGGGTTTTAAATTGGCAGTACGCGTCTCGTAACAAAATTAACAGACTGAAGTGAAAATGGTTCCATTATTTCTGTGTGTGTATTTTTTTTTGTCGACAGTTTCGAGTGCAATTTACCTATTTGGTCCGCAATATAGTATTGCCAGGCCTGTTTCACTCCGCGTGTAGGTAGAGAAACTATAAGTACCTACATGCAGCGACCCCCCGAGAAACTATTTTATACCCTTTTTTGCTCGATATCATGCAATAACGGCAACAGATAGACGCATGAAAATGTTACGGAACCCTTCGTGCACGAGTCCTACTCGCACTTGACCAGTTTTTTTATTTCGTGACAAAAAAATAGCGCGTTTCACGGTGTGGTCAAAAATTATACTGCGGTCACTAATCCGCCTGCCAAGCGTGGTGACTATGGCAAATACCCTCCGCCGGGCCGTGGCTCATGTTCAGCAATGAACGGGCTGATGATGATATAAATACGAAGAGAACACTAAAAAAGGATTTGCTACAACTTTCATATAACTCTACACATGTTTGAGTGAGGTTGGGTGTTAATCCAGATACTCCTAAAACTACATATTTAAGATTTCAGAACTTTGTAAAGATGAAATTTTTTTACTGAAATTATGAAAAAAAAAACAGTTTATCTGTAGTAATCAAAATGGTGGTTGTTATAACGGCCGATAGGAAAAAGCGCTACTACTATCGCTAATTTGTACGAGTTAAGTATAATTTAAAAAGTTATAGGTATATTTTTCGTGGCATTATAACACCCGGTAGGAGTAAATGAGTTAATCATATAAATACGCGTATCATATATATAATAAGCGAAAATAATTGCTACAATTTCCGTTTTCATCATGCCCAAGTGACATGAAATTCCAAAAGCTAACGGGCGAATATGCAAGCTTTAAACAGGCTTAATGTGCACCTCGTGCTGAGCCAGGCCAGATAACAAGCGTGACGTGATTGAGGGACGAGCTCTAGGATTATATCGAAGCGAATATATTATTATTGGCTTCGCTAAATTATTGGATTCAAACTTTATTTTTAAATAGAAGAAAAAATTACTAGCAAAGTTTTTGCCCACTACTCTTCTTAACATATTCTTTTTAGAATAGAATAGAATAATTTTTATTTGTAAGAATATAAGTTACATTTAGTTGGTCACATTTGATAAAGTATCATCATATTCTACCGAAATCATCGGTGTACAAATTTTTTGTCTATAAATTAAATTAAATTAAAATTGATACATTATTAAATTAATAGCATTGGAATAAATTAACATAATAAACGATTTTGAAAAATATGAATTACAATAAACAATACCTTTTACAATCGAGAACATTAAAACAAACATTATTTTTAGTTAGACTGTCACTTTTCTACACAATTCAAGGTTCTGTCCAATAAATAATCTTTAATCGTATAGGACATTTTGTATAATAATAATTTGAATAACTTTTTCTTGAATCGTGTCAAAGTTAATTTCTTTAGTTCATCTGGTAAGTGATTATAAATCCTTACACACATGCAGTACACATTATTTTGTACGACAGTTAATCTCTGTGTTGGTACATTTAATTTATGTTTATGGCGTCCAGATCGTGCCAACACTTCGTCATTTGTTTTAAACAAATATTTATTTAGAAATACAAATACACAAACTTCATATATGTATAGACATGGCAATGGGAGAATATACTTATTTTTAAAAAGTGGTTTACAACTGTCTAAGAAATTTGCTCCACATAGAGACCTCATGCATTTCTTTTGCGCTCGGAATACTGACTCAGACTCCACAGAGTTTCCCCAAAAGATTAAGCCGTATCTCAAAACGGATGAAACATATCCGTGATAAGCTAAGGTAGTGGCATGTGGAGATGCCACATCCCGAATTCTTTTTAAAGCATATGTAAACTTACTAAGTTTTTTACATGTCATATCACAATGCGATTTCCAGTAACAATTTTTATCAATATTTATACCTAAAAATTTTATATAGTCAACAGTCTCAATCTTAATATTGTCGTAAATTAGATCAATATCTGGTAATTTTTTATTGTATGTCTGAAATTGTAGAATTTTTGTTTTGGTCAAATTTATTTCTAGATTATTATCATTAAGCCAGTCAGTTACGATATTTAATGTCTCATTAGTTTTTGTCAATAAATTATCCCTATTCTTAGTTTTTATTAAAATTGTTGTGTCATCTGCAAATAAAATATATTGGTCATCGGTAATATTTGGTAGGTCATTGACATATAGCAAGAATAATAGAGGTCCAAGAATGCTACCCTGTGGAACTCCGTTATTGTTATTATGCAAATATTTGGATTGATATATCTTCTTTCGGCTATTTTCTATTCTAGAAATTTCAACGTATTGAACTCTATTTTCTAAGTAGCTCTTTAACCATTCCAGTGCTTTACCTCTTAATCCATAATTCTCAAGCTTCTGAAATAATATTTGGTGTGAAATAAGATCAAAGGCTTTGGACATGTCTAAAAACAATGCCAGTGGATATATACCTTCATTAAAACAATCTGTAACACCTTTAATAAGTTCAAAACAGGCTAAAGCTGTAGAACGTCTTTGCGAAAACCAAATTGTTCATTACTTAATATACCTTGTTTATTTACAAAATTTTGTATTTTCTCAAACATAACTCTTTCGAATATCTTTGACAAGATAGGAATCAAAGTTATTGGTCTGTAATTTCCCAGCTCTTGACTATCACCTTTTTTATATAAAACCACCGATTTTTTTAACCTGGTCGGGAATTTGCCTTCATAGAGTGATCTATTGATTATATGAGCAAGTGGGAATACCAAGTATTGGGCATTTGCCTTCATGATTTTGGTGTTGATACAATCATAGCCTGTAGAATTAGTATCTTTCAGACTTTTTATGATTTTATAAATGTCATTTTCATTAATAGGTGTCAAAAAAATTGAATTGGAACAACTACTTGTCATATTATTATATACATTTTTCTTTGATTGATTTCTAATGTCATTTTTTGTTACTGATTTGAAATAATTATTGAAAATATCACAAATTTCTTTAGGATTTTCATGTAATTTGTTATTTAACTTTATTGTTTTTATGTTGTTATTTTTACATGTTTGATTGCAATTATTTTTAATTAAGTTCCACGACGCCTTACATTTGTTATTCGATCTCTGCATATATTGTGTACTTTCTAATTTTTGCGCCCGAGTTAGACATTTTTAAGGATTTTCGTGTAGTTTAAGTAATTGATTTTATTTCTTTTTTTATTTGTAGGTGACAGGCAACATTTGATATGTAACTGTCTAACTGTTTGATATGTAAGTGTTAACTATGCAGGATTTTTTTAATCCTTTAGTTAACCACTTGTTTTTTATAGCTTTTTGGTTAACTCTCACTGAAATTGTTGGAAAACACAGGTCAAAAAAGAGTAAATAAAGATCATGAAATTTATTAAACGCTAATTCTGTGTCATTTTCACTTAACACTTCTTGAAAACGAAGGGAAGAAATACATTGGCAAAATTTGCGTACATTATCTGAATTGAAGTCACGGCGCTGTTCAATAAAATATGTTTGCTTCTTCTTATATGCTTTATATGGTAACTTGATATCAACTGATGCACTTTGACCATATTCATGATCTGACTTTTAACTTTTAACTTGTGGGTTCACGTTGGTAGTGCAATGGGAAGGAATCGAACCGGCGGCGACCACAGGATCACAAGTCTGACGCCCTAGCCATCGGGCTACGCTTAATTACATGCGTAATGTACGATTCCAAAGGTGCTTTACATAGATTTTTTGTCGTTGTTAATAATTGGCGGGATGAATAGGTACTATCAGTTTTGGTATGGAAGCGTTAAATTAAAATTTAAAGGAAAACGTTTGATTAAAAAAAGGAGCCTTCAAGGAGACGGCAATGATAAATATACAAGGTAAAAATAATTTTGAAACGTTTTTATTTTGAGCTATCTACGCCTCGCGGTTTTACCGCGTTACTCTGCTCCAGTGGGTCGGAGCGTGATATTTTGTAGCCTATATATTAATTCAACTTATAAACTATCCGCGTGCAAACTTTCAGCCAAATCAATTCAGTAGTTTTTGCGTGAAAGAGTTACAAACATCCATCCATCCTTAAAAACTTTCGCTTTTATAATATCAGTAGGATTATTATTTTGTAATACTGAACCTTTGAGATTAGATGAATTTTAAATCTTAAGATCACTAAGATTTAAATTCATCTATGACTTCTAAATCTTAGGGTCAATAACAGTTTTCATACTTTAAAGTTCACTCGGAATATAATTTTCACTGCAAACACTTTTATTAAAATAATATGAATTTTGCACGAGCTCGAGCTGAATATTTAAAACATTTCAGACAGTAAATATACCTATTGGATGAAAACAGATTTTTCATTCTCATGTATCGACACGTGCGATCTGCCACTGGTTACTGAGTTCTTTTTATGTAGTGACATTACTTTTAAAATTTATAATTTCACCCAATTTTATAATTGTTAAATTGTCTGTTGTCCATGGAATAACCCCTGAAGACACTGTGATTATGTGATGTGTGATTTTGAAGGTGATTTCAATAACATCTAGAGCATAGAAGCGTAAGGTCGTATGTGCCATTATACGTCAGAGACATTCGTCGTATGTGTCTTTATCGTATAATGTCACTTACGACAAAATGCTTCTAAATATCTAGAGCTCAGAAGAATAAGGTCGGATGTGCCATTTTACGTCAGAGAAAATCGTCGTATGTGCCGTATCGTATGCTGACACTTACGACCAAATGCTTCTAAATAATATAATAATAGGACCCTGTTATGCAGAAAAGATCCAAACAACGCTAAATTACCTTTTGGTTGGATCTTTTCTGCATAACAGGGTCCAATACATCCATTCAAATGCTTCAGAGCTCTAGATATAGTGTGAATATACACCGTGATTTTTTAATGGTGGCTCAACGAAATATATTTTTTTGTAGTACCTACTATCGATCTTTGTATTTTAATAACGTAAAGCATTACAGATTTAAGTGTCCTGTGTTAGGGTCGCCCGCTCGTTCGTACAACCTAGATTAGTTGTTATTGTAAAGCGCTTAAACTCATTTTGCCATATACATTTAACATTGCCATCTCCTTGAGGGCATTTTTTTTGTCCTAACCAAATATTTATTTTATAAATTTAGTTAGCAAATCTACTAAAATCACTGTTTATTATGTAATGCACCTTTGGAATAGGCATTACACATGTTATAACAAGATGGTCAATACCAGCACTCGGAGAACGTGCCGCATAGGCTCGAGCACACCGAATGCGTATGCGTTACTACGGCGTTATCACGCCGTAGACACGCGCGTAGTTACGGCGTAACCCGATGTCACACCGGGTTACGCATACGCTTACGCATCCGAGCCGAGTACGCAACGCACATGGCCTATTGCGTACCCGGCTGCGGCAGCCATATTTTATTCTGTTTTCGAAGATTGTGTTGTGCACGATGACTGACATGACGAGGAAGAAGCAATATTAATACTATTGTGCCAGAATAATCCTGCGGAATATATATATTTATACGATGCATTTTTGTAGAATTTACTTTTTGGATTGTAGATACATTCATAAATACGCACAATTTCAATAAGTTTTTCTTTCTTATCTCTATTCATTACAAAAACAATACAAAACATCACTATGTGCCAGTATATCTGTAAAAATATACAACTGACTGCAAGTTACGTGCGTAGGGCTACGCACAGCAAAGGTACGTGCGTGTACAAAATTGTTCGGTGTGACGTCTAATAAGGCGCGCCATTGAATACAACGTCATCATGCAACGTTGCCGTTCTGCTTTGCGTCAGGTACGGCGTAGGTCACGCAGTCAGTTTGTGCCTTGGGAGCTGCATTGCGTAGGGCTACGCATTACGTCTACGCGCACGTCTACGTTACGCAAGCGGTGTGACCTGTCTCATACGGTTCCATACATTACAACTCAGTGGTACGTGCACGTCTACGCTTACGTCTACGCATACGCATCCGGTGTGCTCAAGGCATGCTGTGAGGTTTGTATAAATATAGGTTCAGTTCATTACGGCTTAAAATTCGATAGTAAAGCATACATATTTACAGAATTTACATATTTATTTTAATTATACCTATCTAACAGGACTTTCTAACTCTTTAAGAAATAATTGCAATATATTTTGTATTGCGATTTTCATCAAGTGATATTAAAAATAACCAATATAAATATTATTTGGCAGATAAATGGTTAGAAAGATGGAAAAGAATAACGAATATGTGCACATTAAAATGGTCTAAAGCTAAGTATATATTACGAATAAATAAATAATATTAACAGGTGCAAAGTTCAAGCAACGCTTACAGTTAATAAACAGATTGCGTGATCCAATACAAACTTAAATTACTTTTATAAGACCACTTTAGAACAAAAATAAATTGATGTCAGATTAAAGCTAAAGCCTGATGAAGGACAACGTATTATTTTAATTTTTAATTAAATTATTTTCAACTTTACACGCTTAAGTACAAAGCATACTCGGACTCAAATTTAAAATGGGTCAAGACATATTTGTGAACTAGAGAAATAATAGTTTAATAACCCATGCGGGCCACATGTGGTCATACCTAGTGTATGTTTTAACCACATATAGTGCCCCGCGAACAGAAGAGTTTAACTATCTGTACTCCGCTGTTAAAGAAAGAAAATATTGTGGCATGGTACTAAGTCTGTTTGTAAGCAGTGTGATTTTACTTGATTTTTTTAAATTTGATTATGAACTCAGCTTTTGTGTTGGTAGTAGAATTTTCAACACGTACAACCTCATAAATGATTCACAAGCTTTGCCTCTTTATTATACCTATTACTATAAATAAAAACCTCGCACAGAGAGTTGTCGTTGGCCTTTCACTCGATACAATTAACCTATTACAACTCACAAGGTTAATGTTTTTTCGTTGTTCTAATGCTAACTACTGAAAATAAGGTCTTTATATGTGGACAACTTTTAGCACTAGGCCATAGAATTTATAAGTTAGGTAAGCAGGTAGGTACTAAGTACTTGTATGAAGCGGCCGTAGCCCAATGATTAGGGCGTCGGACTTGTGATCATACGCCTGTTCGATCCTCACCCATTGCACTACCGACGTGAACTTAATCGTAACACAAGCATTTTCGTTTAGTACGCAGAGTTAAATATACCTAATACTAATAGACTGCAAAACTCTGCTATTCTTTCTTCTTTTAAAACAATATAAAAACCAACGGCACTAATGTACTACAAAGACTGCTTGTTCAGACTAAAGAATTCTCGACTAACAACAATATAGATATTAAAATAAGAGAGTCCATATCTAATGATATGGCGAACCTCAAAAAAAGTCAATTATCAAAATAAAATCTGATTATAGTTGTGGGGCTGATTGCAGATAGAAAGAGAAAGAAAACAAAAAAAACGACTACAAATACAGACATACCTGAAATATTTCAACGTCGAGGAAGGCCCAATCTCCACGCGTCATGCCCAGCGTGTGTGCCGCCAACAGAAATTCCCGCACCAGTGAACCGCGCACGCTTAATATCACCACTGTGGCAGACAACTTACATGTAGATATATGAATATTAAATGACAGTCTAAGGAGAATTTATCTACAATATTATTCTTCCAGACGTTCTGTCTCAATTTAGAATATTTAACTCTTTATTTTACACACATAAGCAATCGAGACAAATAGCACAAGGAATAAATCATTATGGACACAGGGCGGTCTTATCGCATTAAGTATTTTCTTCCAGATAACTTTTGGATTGATATTCAATTGAGGTCTATTTATTTTATTAATTTACTTTCGGTGAAGACGAAGATAAATCAAAGTGACGCGTTAAAGATTTTGGTAATTTTTTTTTCGTTTAATTTATGTAATAGTTCTACTAATAAAAGAAATAGAAAAAATCATAGGGTATTTTAGGTAAACACCCCATTGGAAAATTAATGCTTGTTTTATTTTAAAATAAATTTAACTTTATACACTTTTTTTTTGTAAAATTGTATATATTGCATTCTTTTTTAAATGCGCGTATTGTAATATTTATGCTGACCCCACGATGGGTAAGGTTGTGTCACATGTCGAACCCTCAAGTAGGTTCAGCCTTAGTTCACTTACTTGTAAAAATAAAGCTCTTTTTAACTAAGTGCAGTGACCGTATAAAGCAAAAATATGAGAAGCCAGTATTGTTCCTCGATATTCTTTTATTGGAAAACAAGCTGGTTTCCGCCGCGTAATTGGAAAGCTGACAGTTATAAGCACTTCAATTTATTTGTTTTATTTGCGCTCGCAGCTACGTTTTTAGTCAGTAGTTTTTCCATACGATTTTTAGGTTTCCGTAATTGAAGGGTAACAACGGGACCCTATTACTAAGACTTCGATGTCTGTCTGTCTGTCTGTCACCAGGCTGTATCTCAAGAACCGCGATAGCTAGATATTGCCGCTATAAGAACAAATACTAAAAATAAAATATTTTTTAACGGGTGCTCCCATATAACAAACTTTTTTTTAATGACCTTTTTTGCTTGATGTCAGTAACGTCAAAAGGAAGCCACTTGAAAATGGTACGGAACCCTTCTTGCGCAAGTCCGACTCGCACTTGGCCGGTTATTTTAATACTAACTTGTGATTGTAAAATGAATCGTTGAGGGAATGTCCAAACATATTTAACACAATTTGCGATAGGAATGAAAAAAAATAAAGATAAGAGTAATTCATGAGATTGCTAAGTATTTTAATTCATGTAGATCTTTGTTAAATACCTACATAACGCACATCTCACTGAAAAATGGTTATAAAGAACAACACAACCACAACTAAGGTCACCAATCCGCCTGCCAAGCTTGGTATCTGTAGCAAAATCCTACGGGTGAGACCCATGTGCAGCTGGGCTACAGATGATGATAGTGTAAAGTAATAGTAATTGTAAACCAACCTCGTGCATACATGCTGACGTCACGGAGTAGAGCTTCACAAGACTCTCTCTCGTTGCCATCCAACTCACGCACTGCCTTCAGTACTCCCTCTTTACGGAGACCCCACTCCAAACTTTTACCTGTTCAAAAAACATACACAACATTTGACAAAATGGAAATACTTGAATACGGCGAACGACGGCGACCTACAACAAACATAGCAAAAAACACTAATTATATATAATTATTAACAAAATCAAATGTCAGATGACGTGTAAAGTCCTCCTAACCGTTGTTGGTCATCCATCAAGCCATCTGGGAGAAGCCAAGGCCAAATTATAATGCAAAACGGTGTCCAAAAACACAGGTACGCTCTTTATGCCTAAAAATCCAATAGAACGGTTCTACCGACAGGATCTACAAAACAGTGAGAGATAAGACGTTGAAGCAACTTAACGTGGTCTCCGAAGCACCACTCACTTCTTGACATTTCTCGAGAAAAAAGTTTTAGTAGGTAACACAATTTTTACCTGACCTTGAAATCGGATTTGGGACTTCGGTAGTTAAGATTAAACATACTTTCGCTAGACCAACAAGGTAATCGGATATCGACGACGTTACAAATCTTACATCGCGTAAGAGAAGATCACATGGCAATTATGGTTATACAATAGATCTAAACACGAAGTGAGACTGCAGTCGCAATACAGGTGAATACATGTGGAGGGACACTAACACCCATTCTTCTACACTTACAGATAAAAAAATATAAGTGCAAAAGTTTATGAAGATATAGACACGAAACCCACTAAACTGACTTATACTTAAACTAATACTTACTAATATTAGTATTTTAATAATATAATAATAGAGTTTTGGCACCCACCGTGGGACTTTGCTTATACAATTTGGCGCCCACCGTGGGACCGTGGGAGTTAATAAAATTGAAACCATATTATTATTAGTCATAAATAAGAAATGCATTTCGAAAATCACGATATTATATCTATTATAATTAACCAAGTATTTCAATATTGTATGTGAAACTTGCTTTTAATTCGGTCAAACACTATCGAAATATATGTGAGTGACACATATATTTCGATCGTGTTTGACCGAAGTTATTATTTTGTGAAGGAAAAAATTGATCTTACCAACAGTAAGCGAGAACAAGTCGGATTTGTCCAGTAACAAGGCGACGTGAGCCCACCCGAACCTCTCGAACACGCTGGTGAACACGCGCGGCAGGCGGCATTGGCAGTACGACATCCGGGTTAACGTGGGGTACTTGCCTTTGTCGTTAAACAGAGTTTGTGGCTGAAACACAATGAATCTTAAAAATATCTCCTGATGAACTTTATCGATCTTCGTCGCCAAGCTTAATGTGCAGGATATATTGTGAAGCACAAGTGTGTCCACAGATGCATTTTTAATTCCAGGACTCTCAAAATCCGAGGCTGGTAAACCCCAACACCAAACCAACTTCTAACTTCGTGCTAGCCTAGTAATAACTGCAATTTATCTTAAAACACAATTATTTTCCCTACTCGGGGCTCTCACCCAGGTAATGGTTTGACTCTCACCTGTCTGGTAATGGTTTGACAAGTTATTAGTTTATTTAATCATAAATATGTCTATTATATTCTTATAGTATATAAAGGTACGCTAATCTCAAGAACTACTGGTCCGATTTGAAAAAATCTTTCAGTGTTAGAGAGCTCATTTATCAAAATAGGCTTAAGTACCTATTTAATTATAAAGTTTCTACGAGTACGGGAGTTCCGTGGATGAAACTGCGCAAGGAATGTATTTTCATTAGTAATAGCTTAATTAGGGTGCTTAATAAATACAACAGCAAGAAATAAATAAATAAAAATGATTAACAATATTTAATAAAGTGCTGACAAGTGAATTATTAAGATTAATTAAACACAAAATTACAAATATTTGGACGAGAGCCAACGTGAAATGGACGCCACTCGGAATCTGCTTTAGTTATTTTATTAGATTCCGTTGAAGTTTAATATGTAAGTTGTAACAAGTGCAAGTTAATCAAAGTCTGTACTAATTATTCAAAACTTATCTTACTTGTACTATAAAATCTAGACTAATCGTTGAATGAATAATCTCGAATTGCTTTAATGTAGTAGAGCTCTTGAATACTATATTAAATTATAATAATTTTTAATGAAAGTAACAATGTCTCGCATAGGAACAACTTTTTCTTTTAGACCTCTAAAATACACTCACATGTATCATTAGCGTTACCACTTTTCACCAAAATATAAAAGGAAATAAAAATGCATGCCCACGGCCCACAAAAAGTTTTAAGACGGCCCTGTGGATATGTGCCATGCCTATGCCCTTCTAGCCATAAAGCAACAATGTATCCTTAGATAAATGATTGGTCTCGCGCGCTCGAATCTCCCGACCCTTAGTTTGCAAGGAACCTTCCGATGCCTTCGTAGACCCGAAGTCAAAGAGACCAGCAAACTGTAAAGTAGAGCGACAGTTGCACAAAACTGCCCTAAAATACAAAAAGTCAAAATCCCTCAATCTCATCGCCAGCGACCGCCCTAAGCCGAGGTCCAAGTCCCGCTGGGGGCGCCCTCTTGCGCAGGTTGCTTAGTTTGTAGTGTTTAAACCATTGGAGCTGGAGCTATGCTCGCCTTTATGCCCGGTGAAGTAGCAAAGGCCTCGCCTACATATTATGTCCGTCCGAAAAAAAAGATCGTGCTCTAGATTAGATACCACGCTAGCTTGAAACCATAGCCCCGTAAATGCGGCAACTCAATATTCACTGCACCGATGGTATGTGGCCCCGATGTTCTTTTTATTTCGTGTAATGTTTTTTCTACACCGTTTTTAAAACGCAAACTGGTTTATTACTTCGATTATAACCAAAATGTAATAAAACTTCCGACACGGCAAAGAGTGTGACTGGCAAAAATAGTACGCCAATTTCGGCGTACTATTTTTTGCCGCATTTGTCAAGGACGACGGCGGTATCTAGTCGAGCGATACCAACAACTTATCTAAGCATTTGACTTCAGATTTAAATATACGTTTCAAAATAAGTTAAGTTTTAGTCCTTGTCAAAGTTTCACAAATAATACCTACTACTTACTACTTATCTACTGGATAAGTATCCAGTAGCTATTGTCAAGGGCTATTAGATTGAAGTTAACGTAAACCTATTTACCTGAGTGCCCTTGCGTAAATTTCGAAGTCTGTGCATACGACTGACAACGCTTGCAGGTGCTGCCAACTCGCCCTCGGATGGTGGCTGTAACAAAACAATACAGTATAACGTTCACTGCTAAAAATGGAAATCCCCAATCCCCAAACGGGGTATTTACTTTTTCAAAATGACGTTTATTTAGCATTAGATATTTACATAAACGTGGACGTATCCGAATCGAAATTACAAATACCTAGATATTTCTATTTCCAATGTTTTCAATATCCAACTAGTAACTATCCGTCCTGTAACATTTATTTACAGAGAACATTATCTTGCTCAAACTCGCCAATGAAGCTATCACTATTATACATATTTTATTATATGTATATATTATATATTTGTAATTTTATATTTATCCTCATATATGTATATAACTATATATTCTTTCATGTAATTAAACACGTGCTCGCACGTGTAATATGTGAGCTTATTTAGTATCGTTATAATATATTCTCCTTTCCCTGTGTACACCCTATGCTACCCTATTTCTTTTTCTTTTACTTTTTGGTCCAACCTATGCATAAGGTTGCCTGGAAGAGATCGCTTTTAGCGATAAGGCCGCCGATTGCAAAATATAATTAGGTTATTCCTCATAGTTATTATGTTACCAAAGTTACTTGTATTGTTTTATATTTTGCAATAAAGTGTACTTCTTCTTCTTCTTATTTCTCTTATCTAATAATTATATTAAAAAAAAAACTCAAAAATTGCTAGTGTGATTACATCGAAGTGGCACACACCTGGGGACACCATTATGGGGTTTACTACGCAAACAAGCATATTACCTCATATAAGTAAAGTGTTTTTTAAGTTTTCTTCTGCTCTCGTTACTATAATTATCATATTTAGTTACACAATCCATAACCCATAAATGAGTCCATAATCAAAAGGCTCTGCAATAACTATATAGAAGCTTGTATACATATCCAGCAATGTAGCACATTGCCTCATTAGCAGACATTCATGTTTCGTTACGACATGATTTTGCTTTCACTTCGCTTCCCTTTTGGTTCAAAAAATTGTCAACTGCATATACTAATTGCGAAAATTCCCGTTCTACTGTGTTCTCACAACGTAACGCTTTGAAAACACAGTGTAATACAATTTACAAGTTACTTCATCACTACATAGTATAAAACAAAGTCGCTTTTTCTGTCCCTATTTCGCTATGTCCCTATTAATAATAATGCTTAAATCTTTAAAACTACGCAACGGATTTTGATGCGGTTTTTTTTAATAGATAGAGGGGTTTAAGAGGAAGGTTTATATGTATAATACATCAGCATTGTACCCGTGCGGAGCCCGGGCGGGTCGCTAGTTAGTTATAAGCGTTACACAATTTACGTTGGATCGTTACGAAATTGAAAACAGTCATTCGTAGAGATAATTCTTTGCGATTTGGAGATCAAATGAGTTTTAACAAAAAGTGTTCACCGATGTGCACGATAGTTCTTACTGTTCTTTATAATAACTAAACACACAGCAAGCATGTGACTAAAAAAATCAAATAATAATATGGTTTTTCTATGAATTCCCACCTCGCTTGAGGCTCATTTTTCCCCAAGTGGTAGACGAGCAAGCGTTACAGCTGATAATACAGTGGATACCGCTTATCGTTCATAAACTTAATCAGAGCTAAGGGTGTGCACACCCAAGTCCTTGCTTTTACTGTAATTTATAACATTCCTTGTACACGATAAGAACTTCGAAAACTATATAAATTATCATATTATGGACAGTAGGTACATGTCAGTTCAGTAAACATTATATTTATGGAAGGACCCAAACTACCCTTTGCCTTAGTTTCACCCATATCAAATTACATGTAGCTTCAAACTATATCTAATGGAATAACAGGGGCGTAGCTAACGCTGTTTCAACAATATAGAGGTTAGCTGGGGTAGGATCCTCGACCGAATGACCGAGGAACACATTGCTGCCCCTCCCCCGGGCTGTGATCCCGTGCCAGCGATCACCACCACCATTATTCGTAAATCTACTCTTTCTCCCTGAACGTTGGTCCTAGCCCCTCAACAGGTGCCCTCAAATGGATGTCACTTAGACCTTGGCCTGATTCTTGGAAGTTTAGATTTGTATCTGTTATCTTTATGGCATCTTACAATAACAACAATTGTCATTAAAAATCTGTAAGATCAAATAATAACATTCTTTTTAGATACTTGAGTGATAGTTTTGTTACATTTAGTTTTACACATTGTAATTTTGACAAGTACAAGTGTATGTAAATACCTAAGTGCTGAATAAATTTCATTATTTCAATAGAGCCTTGGGCTATAAGGACCCCGAAAGTTTGTGGTAGAGAGCCTATCAAGTTTTGTTAAGGCCCCGTCTAGGTCTTGTTACACCGCTGTGGGATAATTATAAATTATATATATAATTTTGACTCGAGTGAATATTTCTCATTATTTAAAGTAGTTTGTGATTGTAAGTTTGGGGTAGGGACACACGGGTAGTATATGTTTTTGGCGTAGGTAACCCTTTTTTTACTAACACCTGAGCAGATTTGCTTTAAGGGTAAGGAGGTAGCCCATGTTTTTATGGGAAACTCTTCATAAAAAGGGTTACTCCTAAACAACATGGTTTTCTAATGGAAACATATTTTTTTTGTAATGGGTTCTGTAGTGTTTGTGTTTATAGCATACATAAATGGGTACTATTAGTGTGTCTAAGTTATAATTACCCAAAAATTACTAGACTGGCCTTTGGGTAATTTTATACAGGTAAAGCCGTAGGGTACAGATAGTAATAAAATATTTGCAGGTGCTTCACTACATACTATAAAAAAAATCGCTGTCTGTCTGTCACTATGTAATCTCACAACACACACAAATTCTGCCGAAAAAAGTTGTGAAATCAAATAAACCAAGTCGGTTAACTTAGTATAATTCGTATACCGCAGCTATCCAACTACTTTGTCATAAATTGATACCTTTAAATAACTTTAACCTTCAATTTGCTAACAACATCTTACAGTAACTATATCAATAATATTTATTTTGTTTCTTTAATAAATAGTGACTTGGCAAACGCGCATGGCTAAATTAATAACAGTGCAAAAAATTCGGCACGTCAGAGTTTTTCCTTGCAGGCTAAAAATAATAAGTGTGTTTAAAATTTGGAGCTTGTGGGTCAGCTAAAAGTACCGGTTTGTCAGTGAGTAACAAACTCCTGCTTATGCACAAAACTGTCGACCAAAAACACCTCATTCGGGCTTACAGAATCCTTACAGAACTTTGACTTACAATATTCCTAAAACTACGAAGTCTGAGAAGACTCTTAGCCACTGAAAATGAATGCTTCTTCACATCGATTTTACAGGAGAAAATGGACCGAATGGCTTCGAGAAAAGGATGTTAAAGTGGACTTGGTGGGGGCACTGCCGTGCCTCTACATATAATTAAACTCTACATAATATAATATAATTATATTTGTCAAATCAAATTTATCCATATTTTTAGTATTTTTTATACGTTTGTAATTACAAACGTTTGTATATACGTCTAAAATATTCTAATAGCAATAAAATATTTTTTTAATGAAATAAGTAAATACCTTTGTCCATAGTTTGTTTGTATCATAAATGAATATACATAAATGAATGAATAAAATGTTTATTTAATATTAAAATGGCGAAAATATAAAATCCATACTAAGGGTGTGTTCCGGGAATTTTACAAACAAGAAAGCGCCCAGTTTCGGAGCCGCCAAATATGGGTCACACGAGCAATCCGATGAGTGTACATTGCAAAGCGACTGGTCTCATCCAAGCCTAATGGGGTGGGAAGAGAAATAAGAAATACTGAAAATGTGGCATATTTATCTTAAGTTGTTATAGAAGAGGTCAGTTGTAAAAGATTTTGTGGTGATTTGCTGGTGACTACTACTGTTAGTAACCTAGCTCGATATTTTATTGTAAATAACTAAGTGCTGAATAAAATTAATTAATTTTATTTGTATCTAGCTTCCCGCGCAAGGTTTCATTAGCGTAACTCCCGAAGGAATTTAGGAATTAAATATAGCCTATAGTCTTCCTTGATAAATGGCCTTTCTAACACTGAAATAACTTTCCAAATCAGACCTTGAGCTTGAACGCGCCAATCTCCGGAACTACTCCTGAGATTACTCAATACTTAATGCTTTATTGCATTTCACAATTTGTTTACAAGTGCTTTAATATTTAACATTATACAATTTAAAATTTGTATAAATGTTGGCCCTAAACTAAATAGTTTCTGAATTATTGCAAATACAAAAGTAAGATTTTTACACGCACTACTCTGAATCTAATTACGAAGTTTCGCTTGCCGATACAAAAAGCAAGGCCTCCCAAACTTTGTTCGATGTGTTTCTTAGGAAATAGTATTGAATGGTCTAAAGAAGGGTTCGAACTAAAAGGAAGTTTGGTAACGAGGTGTCTACTTAAGGGTCTCGCTGTCGGTGACATCCTTAATTCATTTTGTGGAAACATACAACAAATATAGTTATATATATACATATATATAGTTATATATATATATATATATACATAAGGTGCTTCCAAAATAGACGCCACTCCTTTAAAAGTACATAGAATAAAGTATAGTAGGTAATTTACTTAAGCGCAGACAATTTTTTGTTTTTGTCAAATAACAAATTTTATTTTTTCTACAAGTCAAATCATATTAAATTACGTGTTACGCTATACTGGTTTTTCTATTTAACGGTTTTTCTTTTTCGGACGGATATATGAAGCTAGGCACGAAGCGCTTATATCTATGTTAATAAAATCCTTATGATCAACTTACTGACTAATGGATTAACGAACAGCCTACGCCGCTGCTGATAACGGATGTCAATGTTTGTATAATAAGAAGAAATAGTAATCTACGGCTATAAAGGCGGAAACATGTTGACCTGATGAAACGCGACCCGTGTTGAGTCGAATCAAATGTATTGTATCTATAGACTATAGACCAGAATGACACTATGAACACCCGACACGACGCCACGCGCGCACTGACGCACGGTGAATATCAGGTGTCGACACGTGGCGTTTTAATAATGTGTTTGCGCCTTAACAGCTAGTTTCCATATTCAACCGTGGACGTTATGCGAGCTGAAGTCGGACGACTCACAAACTTTATTTTCAAGTCCCACGAGTAATCAAACATCATTTCCATGCAATCACTACAAACCGTCTCACCTTATAGCTAAAAATAAATCAATCCACCCATATGGGCCGCACTATAAACCCTGCACTTAATCAGACCACCACATCTAAACACATCGCGTCGGCTCATTACATTTCAATCCAATCTCATTCGACGTCAATGCCAAGTTCGAGCTTTCACTTAGATTTGTTTGTACCCTTGACCAGTGTTTAGAGTTGAGAGAAACTGCTTGATAACTTCTTAAGCATTTTATTCGAAAATTTTAGTTTTATTCAAAACTTCAAAATTTATTTGAAAATTCAAATTAAAGTTATGTCCAGTGAAGTAGCAAAAGGCGCCCTACACAAATATCCGTACGACAAAAAACGTAGTTTAAATGCTCTGCGTGCTTAAACGCCTGTAGTCTTGTCATGTATCAGTAGTTTTTTCGGACGAACCTATGTAGTTAGCCACGAGGACTTCACTAAATCAGGCATAAAGGCGAGCATTGCTCCAGCTTTATTAAATAGTTCCGTCATCAGGTAGGTAGCTAATCTTATAAGGCAGGCTACTAAATAATAAATAATAATATTAATATGTAGGCAACGTTTTGTTTTGTCTGTATGTTTGTTTGTCCGTTAATTCTGTCTAGACTTTACTTTTTTATAATATGGGTATATTTTTCTGCTACCTATTTGCCTAATTTTACACGGACGATGTCGCATCTAGTCCATAGATAAAACATTGGTATTAAACTTAGTACCTTAGTACTAGTAAGTACAGAGTCAATTACCAGTTAAGCAGTTTTCCTCAATGTCCTTAACGTCAATATGCCGCTAAACACGGCACGTCGCACATTCAATTTCGAATAGAACGTTTTAGTATTTCGACTCATTTAAAGTTAGGGAACGCGGTGACGACTCAAAATGATAAGCTTTACACAAGTTTAACGAATTGAGTCGAATAAAAAGAAGTTGATAGTTATAATTTGATTACAAGGCCGAAAGGTTAAAAAGTAAAAAAAATATACAGTAATATTAAAATATATAATATTTTTACTTTATAGCATACTAACATCCCGCGCGCCCTTCATCCGCGAACTTCCCGTTCCCATCATCATCAGCCCATTTAACGTCCACTGCTGAATATGGGCCTCCTCCCGAGGGTGGGTTTTTGCCATAGTCACCACGCTTGGTAGACGGGTTAGTGACAGCAGTATTATGTTGTACACACAGGGAAACGCTGCTGCCCGTTCCCTGGGCTACGCTTGTTATAGATAATGTTATACCAAGCGGGACCTCAAGCAACCAGACCCAGAAAGAAATCTTAGAATTTACATAAAGATAAAATGAATTGATAGAAATGTCTGATGTGGGGATCGAACCCACGATCTCCTAGACTCAAACCAAGACTTATACCGCTACGCTATGGAGCCTATGGAGGTTGTCGTCCGTCCCCAAAGGGAACTTCAAAATTGATAAAGCCTATGTTAATCCTAAATAACTGAGCCTTCTAAAGTTTAGAATAGATAAGGCAATACAATATGTAAAGTTCCTCTTCAATAACTTCCGCCTATCTCAAGTTATAACGAGCAACAAACAAATAATTGGTACATGGATCTGTATGGATCGTATACTCTGTCAGTTAACCTTACAAAAACAGCAATGGAATGCAAACTCAAATTTAATTATTCAATCCGTCAAGTTAGTTAGTTAACCAAAAATATTTCCGCACTTAGCCTCCTGAGTGGGCCTTTGTACGTGAACGTCCGAAAGATTATTTTAACCACCCAAAATCCTCCCAGAACTCTATCAGCTCCTTGATGTTTTCAAGAGCTGCGGACATTGAGTTTGGGTTGTTCAGGAAGTTTGCTCGTTGTTTACATACGCTTTTGCAATCAAGAATTACGTGTGCCGGTGTTTCGGGAGCTTCCATGCATCCTCTGCATAGTGGGCTATCCGTTATTACTAGGTTGACCAGATGCTGAATTAGAAATACCGTAATGTGGTTTGTAACATTCAAATTATGAAAACACTAGGGCGTACCCAGGTTTTGTTTCATGGGGGAGAGCTTGTGTTGGGGGTGAGGGGGAGTACCAGAGAATAACGGCTATGTTCTTTATCAGAGTTCCAGTGGGGAAAGAGCTGGTCTGTTTCTAAAGGTGAAGGACGAATACGACGATGTAATTACGGTTTGATGATGTACTAGTATGTTCTTTTTCGGACATGAGTATTGAGCCACAAACCGTTTGCTTCTTCCCTGGACGTAAAATTAAGTGGTACTCCAGATTTTAAAACAGTAAGCTAAGCAAACTGCGCAAGAGGATCCCCTGTAGGACTTTGACCGCGGCTCAGGGTGGTCACCGGCACAGGGATTGAGGAATAATTACTTTCTATACTATATGTTTGCATCAAAGCTGTGGAAAGAGCGTCTGCTTTTTGTACCTACTTTGAATAACAGAATACCTCGCAGCGAGGGTTTTTAATAAAACATAAGTTTTACTAACTAAGTTTATCTAAAGAACTAAATAACCAAGAGTTATATAAAACCACTTTTATAGAAGCTCATCAGTACGAAGAGTCTATCTTTTATTTGTACTTTAGCGTATTTTATAAAAGTGCAAAGTTTTTTTGCTGAACTTCTTCTCAGTCTATATAAAAGGCGCAACGTTCGCACTTCAGGTATTTAACATAGAATTTGATGGAAAATGCCATTTTTATCTGTTATACTTGCTGCATCCCGAAACATACACCTGATGAATGGGTAACAGCATCTATCAGGTCAAAGCTACTCACCATCTTACTGCCACCACCAATCTATCAAGCGTTGCCATTTTTATCTGTTATACTTGCTGCATCCCGAAACATACACCTGATGAATGGGTAACAGCATCTATCAGGTCAAAGATACTCACCATCTTAATGCGATCACCAATCCGTCTACCAAGCGTTTTTTTTATATATACCTATATAATAGGCTTGCATTTGTCCGCCTCGTGGTAAGTATTGCGCTTGCCTAGTAAAAGCCCATTCACTCTTGACTTTAAGAACATTAGATTATATTTTTCACATCTTCTTCTTATTATAATCGAAGACTGGAACCGCTTCGTGCGAATTTCGGCGATGTAAGGGTGACTCTCGCATGGTGATTATAGTTATGCCGTCGGGGGGCCTGATTGCTCATGCGTACCCGGCCCCCGCTAACGGCGGATCGAAGGAGTGTCCGGGAGGTTTTAGTGGTGTAGGGTCCTCTCTTCGTGGTATGAGTTTAGCATGTCACGCTATGGAGAGGGCGAGTCCCACATAACCCACGGCCAGCGCGTGAATACGCTGCAGCGGCGGTGGGAAAGCGCAAATGAATTTCCCCCCGGAAATAAAAAAAAAAATGGTGATTATAGTTATAACCCACAGTGACCCTGGCTTGCCGGGGTCTGTTAATGGACAAAATTAAAACGGGTCTAAGTAAAGGAAGTAGGTACCTAAATTTACAGAAAATAGCTGCATCGAGTCACTCAGATGCATTAATCTCTAGAAAAACTTCGGTTTCGTTTCTACATGTTCTTGTTTTTAAGATAACCTGCACTTGGGAAATAAATCCCTATGTCGTGGGGAATTTTACGAGCGCATAATTTACCGACCCAAACATAAATCGATTTGTTCCTCAAACGGCCCACTGCGTTCTGTCCCACCAAAAAAATTCCCCGATTGTCCCGGTCTGTATGCCTCGATTGTCCCTAAATTTATATTTCTATTATTTTTCCTAGTTTGTCCCGATCGCTATTCGTGCTACGGCCTAGTCTTCATAAGTATAAATTAATTTCTATTTTTAGTACATTTTAGTACAATCAACCAAAAAAGAGTTATGAAAACTTAAGTTAAACATTTTATATCTTGTTAATGGAGAAAACAGAGTCTACATATGAAACTGTATTCCCTCTAATCAAATCGCATATTTCTGAGATTGGAATCCGATTACGTTTAGAACAGATTATGAAACGACAGCAATGAATGCCATCCGGAATATCTTTCCAGTCGTAATATGCAAAGTATGCTACTTCCATTTTACACAAGCTATTTGGAAGAGAGCAAAATCGTTAAAAATTAAAAAATAATCTTCAATAAGCGTATCGCTCTTTGCTCAACATTGGCCATGCTCCCATCTATAATCAAAAGTGATCGTTGTTTGTACAAGATTGTCCAAAAATTTGAATATTGAGAAATTTAATGACTATTATATTTCGTCGTGGCTGGACAACGAGTATGTCAAACGAAAATGGGATGTTTTTAAAGACATACATATAAAGAACGTTATTTGTTCTTTATATGTATGTCTTTAAAAACATATACCTTATAAAATATGTAACATTTTCGCATGAACAACATGAAGTTCAGGTTATTTTTCTTAGAATCGATTAGATTAAAGTAATTTTATATTTGTAATTAGCGATAGATGTTTACTGAACTGTGATTATGGTAAGTTAAATGATAGTACTGCAATTTTGAGTACTCATATTTTAAAACTAGACAATAATTATTTTTTAAATAGGTAATACTAATATATTATTTATCATGGTAGATTTACAAGACGACAAAAAATACTCACAAAACATACAGTTGGACCCCTTGTACCCTTATACAAATAAAATAAATAGAGTTGAACTGGGAACCTTTTTAGTAAAAACTATAAAATAAATAACAAAATTTTAAACACTATTATTGTTGACTGTACATAAACGTGAGTAGTTGATCGGGACGTTCGGGGAATGAAATTACTCAGAGGGACGTAGGAGGAATTTTTTGGAATGTGGGACAATATATCGGGACAATCGAGGAATAAACCCATAAATCGCATTTGCAGTGTTTCACGCTCTCTGTGCATTATGAAATATAATCCCTGTATAGCGGGGGATTTTACGAACAATTATGTTTTAGCAAAATCCCCCGCGACATAAAGATTTATTTTATTTACCGACCCAAACACAAATCGCATATTCAGTGTAAGACATTTTTGATGATATGTTCATAAAATTCCTCGCGAGACTCAAATTAAATTTCCCATGTGTTGGAGTTGTCTGCACACAGAAAAGATACTTGTCATTCCTTTTTAAACAGTCTTTATATTAAAATGATCAATCACCCTCGAGGAATATCGCTATAAATATTAAAATATCGATTTGATTCAACCCAATTCTATTAAGCTGATACAAGCAAGTATAAGCTAACAATTGTAAGTTTTCAATCCCTAGTGATACTATAATATTCAATAACCGAGTTCGATTAAATATTAACCAATAATACCGTCTCAAACAAAGTTAATACTTGAAAACAATGTTTAATTTATATTTAACTTTAGCCTGTTATTTATATTTAGCCCCGGCGCCGGCGCCGCACGCGTACAATAATAATGTCTAATACATATAAACCTTCCTCTTGTATCACTCTATACAGGGTTATTTTTAAAACACCAATAACCTTTTAGAGGGTGAAAGTACTGATGATTATAAACAACTTCACTATGGGACCAACCCAGAAATCGCGAAAATAAAATCAGCTGCTCCATACATTTTGTCGAGGTAAGTAAACATCAATGTATGTGTACTTTGTGTACTTCTATTCCCCAAAAGGTGGTTGGTGTTTTAATAATAACCCTGTATATTTAAAAAAACCGCATCATAATCCGTTGCATAGTTTTAAAATGTAATTTTAAAGTTTTAAAGATCTAAACGTACATAGGGACAGAGGGAAGCGACTTAGTTTTATACTATAAAGTGATCACCATCAGCCTGTAAACGTCCACTGCTGAACATGGGCCTCCCTACCGTGGGGACCGAGGGAGGTTTTCCATAGACACCAGCAATGTTATGTTGTAACACACAGGGAAAAGTTGTTGTCCGTTCCCTGGTTTAAGATACAAGGTTTAACGTGCTTACTGACAAACGGAAGGTAGTCCATAATACAACTTGGAAATTAATCTGCTATCGAACCTACCTACAAGACTTAAACCGAGATGCATACTGCTGCGACTACAAAGTTTTATCAAACCTATTTTTTTACCTTGTAAGCATAATTTAAAAATGCCTCAACAACAAAGCAAGACAAATCTACAAGCAATTGTAAAGCCTTTTTAAGATCACGAGATTAAAGGTTCCATTACACGAGACAGGTTCTTTGTGCTTAAAAGTAGACAGCCCTAAGTAGATAGTATTGTCTTCTCAATTAAAAACAAATTGCCCACTAACGTTTCAACCACTTTAATTACTGGAAAAGCCGCCATTGCCGTGCCCTTCACCTTCTGTTTCTCGGAGACAAATCATTAGAATAATCACGCTAAATACACCTTCTAATTATTTGATTTAATCAAGAAACGCACGCATTGGGAATACACAAATGACATCTAAATTCTTGGAGCAGTATGAAGCACGCAATTTGGAAAATTTAATACGGCTCATGTGTAAATAAGGTGCGAATTTGATAAAGAAACATTGAGTAAATGAGAGCTTTAACAAAATAAAATCTTTTTGAGTTTGCACAATACATTAGTAGATTACGATACGTGTGACGGCGGGTACGGCGTTTAGCACCCTCGCTGCGCTCGGGCGCTAACTTCACACCGTGCAATAATAGGCTACTTAGGTCACGAGTATCGTATACTATTTTATAGCAGATGTGACTTAAACCCGCCCCGGACTCGCGGGGGGTGGTGGCTTACGATACGTGTGACCTATTATTGCACGGCGTCAAGTTAGCGTCCGAGCGTAGCGAGGGTGCTCGGGGGGTGGTGGGGGGGAGCAGGAGGGGTTAATTTATTAATTTAAAAGTTACATTCAAATCATTGCAATTCCTAATGTCATCATTTTATTATTCACAAGCGGCCCGCCCCGGCTTCGCACGGGTGGACTTTTATACCCTAACCCTGCCCTACCCTACCCCTACCCTAACCCTACCCTACCCCTACCCTACCCCTACCCTACCCCTACCCTACCCCTACGCTACCCCTACCCTACCCCTACCCTACCCCTACCCTACCCTACCCCTACCCTACCCCTACCCTACCCCTAACCTACCCCTACCCTACCCCTACCCTACCCCTAATTTACGCAAGCGTGCGTAAAATGCGGGTTTAGGTCGCACTGTGCTATAAAATATATTATTGTAACGATTGTTTGAAGGAATTGGAATATGGCGGGCATCAGCCGTCCAAGTATAGAATATCGACTCTTTAACATACACAATGACATCGTATTCTGAGTTTGATGACTAGCTTCCCGCTCACGGTTTCACCCGCATATCTCTCATTCTATAATCAATATAGTATTCGCTGCGCACGCGATTCAAGTATTTTGTTTAGGTCATTTTTTTAAACCTTGGTTTACAGTATTTGCGTTTTAGTAAGGATCCCAAACTTTTATGAAAATAACCTTTGATCACCGGAGATAGTGTAGCTTCCCAACGGTGAAAGCATCAAATCCGTCAGGTAGTTTCGGAGCCTATTCAATTTAAACAAACAAACAAATCTTTCTCAATCTTTTTGTAATATTATTATCGTATAGATAAATGTTCAATGAGAACAAGAAAAAATTGTGTACTGCAATTAGAAACTATATATACCTAGTATTTAATTTCGTCAGTGCAATAGTGGCATAGGCAGCAAAAAAATAATAAAATAGGCATATAACACAATACTACCACAAACAAATCGTTTACCTAGTGATTTCGTATAACATCTCAAAAAGCAGTGTCATTGCTTTCTAAGCGCCTAAAAATTAGGAACACTGACATCTACAAATCGTAAAATACAACTAAAAATCTGCCCAAATCTATATACCTACTTTGAAATGCATAGAAACCATTGTGTAAATGCGAAGACGGTTTTTGATCACTACTAAAGCGTGAATTATACAGAAAACCAAACACGAGATGAATAAGAAACGGACTCCTGCACCAGGCCTGTGCCTACCCAACTAGCAAAACAGTCTCAGAACTCGCACTTTTTAAGAGTGGTAGGCTTAAAGCGCTCTTATATTTGTTTTAGAACATACCATCGATCCTATATTACTTTTAGACAAGCTGGTATGGTCTCAAGAACGCTCAGTCTCATAACCAAATCTCATATATGTATATAAGAGCATTTACTAAGACTGGTTGCACTTGAGAAAAACTTGCTCTTATATGGGTATTTTCTAAGCTCGTTTGATTTTATATTAGACTTGTTAAATGCTAATGTAAGATGTCAGACTAATATCAGCATAGCGTAAGAGTACTGTGAGTACGTGCATTTCTGATCTTATTTGAAACTAATATAAGATCAATAGCACTGGATAAGTATGATATTAGAGTGATTTTGGACAACATATTTACAATACAAAAGACAAGACCTATTTAAGAGCGTTTGATCTTAGATCGATTTTGGGAATAACTAATTTTAATAGTTTTAAGAGTAATTTTGCAAACGCGCGGGCACTGCTAGACTGGTGCGCACCGCGCACCACTCCTACGTACGCCGCTCCCCGCGCCACCGCCGCCCCGCCACCGCCACCCGCGCCGCGCGCGCCGACTTCGTGTCCGTATAGCCTTAAGATTAAGTTCTTTTTTTTTCTCTCTGTCGATTTAAGGTTTTATGTAAAATTGCGAGGAACCCTAATTTATTCCAATATGGAGTTATCTTTAGTAGTTATACCGAATGCTAAAATTAGAGTAAACAATCTTACATTAGTCTAATAGTGCATTTGTAAAATGCAGCTATACTAATGGCGACACTATCAATACAAATTAACAAATAAAATAATTTAACGAGAACACGAAATACCTTATTTAACAAGGCGCATGAATTTTGAAGCGTAAAACGAGGTCTAATTAACAGTAAATAATAAATTCCAATATGATTACTGACCGTAAAACTACTTTAACTCGTACTTTTATACTTTTAATATAGTATAAACATTAACTTCACGCAACTTTAATTTGTTTTATTTTAATTTCCAACACTCACACGAACTTTTAAGTTGGATCTGACGTAAAATTCTCAAAATATTCTAACTTTAGACCAATATAAGCCTATGCAGGCTTATAAGATACTTACGTAAAAGCAATATTAGCCTAAGTCGGCTTAAATTAATTTTGGCTACATTTCAGTAAGTGCAAACAGCATTCAATTAGACTGATATTAGATCGATATTAAACTAAATATGCTTATAATTAGTGCCCAAACCCAGGCTTATATTATTATATAGGAGCGATGTAAGAGCAAAAAAACAGTAGTCTTGAGATTGTTGTAAGCCTAGTTTTTGCTAGTTGGGTACCGCTTGTGTGTAATTCACACTAGGGCATGCAAACCGGATACCCGGATAACCGTAAAAACCGGATAACCGACTGATTTGAAACCCGGGTTTTTTAGGATAACAAAACCGGATTTTTCGGTTTTTTCGGTTACGTTTCTCCTATGTCTGATTTAATAAAACTTTGATTTTCCCAAACAAAATATTAAATGTATCACTGCCAAACGTGTACAGGACGTTGAGACGGCGTTAGTTCCTATTTTGGCAACTTTAATTTAGCTCCTTGTTTCACTACTATGCCACGCTGCCGTCATTTTTAATCTGTGTGTTTTTAGTCTGTGCGTTTTTAGTCTGTGCGTTTTTAGTCTGTGCTTTTTTAGTCTGTGTGTTTTTAGATACAAGCGAGTGAGTGAGTAAAATCCGTAGTACTCTTAATGATGATGATGCACTTGTTGTATCCTTACGATCATTCTATCAATGTAAAAAATAGGAATTCGATTTAGCTTTGTAATTTTAATTTTGAATTTAATTAATAATTTAATTATTACTTAATTTTTATTTTGACTCCCTGTAAGAATGACTGATTTATTTTGTTTAGGTTTATTAGGAATAAGACTTCTATTTTATGCGATATTCAAACATTATTTTGATCTCATTTTACGTGCTGTTGATTTTGCCTGTTCGTATTTTATGACAGTTAATTATTATTTAATATTCTGTGATTTTAGACCTTTGTATACCTGGTCTTCCAAATGTTCCTAATTTTGTATGTTAGGTACCTAAAGTTTTAAAGAATATGTTATTTTCCTAATTCTAAAGCTTTATGATTATTATTCTATTTTATGTATAAAGAAAAGAAACTTTTTGTAATGTATGTTAGTAGTTGTAGGCTGTAGCTTATTTCAATCCGTAAAAAATACATATTTAGATTAGACTTCAGCATTTTCATTTTTATATAATAAAAAATTAAAAACAAACCCGAAAAAACCGATTTAACCGGTTTCACCGGTTTTGTAAACAAAAACTCCGAAAAAAACGGTTTTTTTAAACGACCCGGTTTTTGCATGCCCTAATTCACACACCTACATTTTGTATGAAAACGTTTTGAAGCGAGGGAAACTTCATGTCTGCGTTGCGTCTGTGTCACCTTACGTGGTTCCTGTATTATTCACGGCTTAAACCTTTGCGTCTTGGAGACGATGCGTACGGCAATGTTATATATTCATAAATCTAACTTTGATATTAGAGGTGCTGATACTAATTGTATGTGTGGGTTGTGGTCCAATCCCCTTAAAGGTGCCCCCTACAATTAATTGAGGGTGTGTCAATTAATTGTATGCTTTTACCAAATTTTCAATATTTACCTATTATAATTAATGTTGACATTGTTGTTGTTGTTGTTGACAATGACAAACAGACGAACGGAGTACATTTTCTGTAATATACTACAATTAGCAGTACTCACAGGAAGCACCTGTTAGTTACTTAACTAGTTTAATTGATAGACAGTAAGATAAAGAAATATTTTTTTAAAGATTACTAATAGCCTTTTGTAGTCTACTAGTATTCTTGTTAACCCCTCGTGCTAATCTAAAATGCTTGTGTTACGAGTAGGTTCACGTCGGTAGTGCAATGGGTGGTTTTTGAACCGGTGACCTCAAGATAACAAGTCCGACGCCCTAGCCGTTGCCCTACGGCCGCTTAGTATAATAGTATATAGAGGTGCGCCAAAGTTCACCTAAATTTTCAACTCCGATAATTGGAAATCCGAAAATGTTCTTCCTAACATTTTTCATCCTAACAATCACAATTCCTAGCTACTCTGTCTCTAATGTTCATAATTCCGAAGCATTCAACTTCATAATGTCAGTAGCAATAAACATCTATTATACTTTTATTTGTTTTCCTATATTTTCTCAACATAACCATCTTTTACACTATTATTCAAAGTCATATCTTTTTTGTTTAGATTTCTTTTATTCATAATAATCAGTATTATATACATTAATTTTGCGTTACTTTTACAGTTTTAGTTATTAAGTTATTTTCACATATATATACCACGGTACTATTTATAGTCATTGGTTTAAGTTAGAACTGCGACCATAACGCACGAGCCGAGCGAGCGAAGCCAGAGTCCCGCTCCAGCCATTCAGTCAAGTTCCAGAAACAAATCGGTCCTATTCATAATTATTGGTTTAGGTTAGGTTAGAAATGTGACCACAACCAGAATCGAATTGGTCTTATAGTTATTGGTTTAGGTACGGTTAAAACTGCTGTATAAACTCCCAGGCCATAAACATAACCGTAAATGAGTCGTGTTTTACGAATTTCATTAATTTTAGAGAAAGATCTGTGAAACGACCTGTAATCATTCTAAACATATATTTTTTATTTCACTTGGTAAATGTTTCTTTCTGAGTATGAGTGAAAATATTATAGTAATAATTATGTTTAGGGATAAAAGCGTTATGATAAAAAACAATAGGAGTTTAAATATATTTACATTAATGATATTATTAATTACAATTTTCGGAAACATAAGTGTTATGAATATAGCCGGTAGCACTACAAATAATATGAATAAAATCTTTAGGATGAAGAATTTTAGCAAGAGTTTATTGTTCTTCCTAACGATTTGTAATCCGAATGATCAATTCGGATTACAAATCGTTAGGAAGAACAATTTCGGGTAAAGAACTTTAGGTGAGCCAATATGGACACAGTATATAGTAATAATAACCTATCAACTATAGATTTTTACATTGTGATTTTGACAAGTATAAGTGTGTGTAAATACCTACCTAATTGCTGAATAAAATCATTATTTCATTATTATTATAATGCCTGTGAAATATAAGACTACCAAGACAAAACGAAATAATATTTTACCGTAGTAATACCACTGGTATATATTTTCTTCTGTTCTATAAATATTTTATTCTAGTCGAATAACTTCATTCATTATTTTATATACGGGTAGGATTTAGTTACGAAGAACTTAAATCCGTTCAATTTATTTATTGGAAAATTTGAAACTCGATACACAAAAGCATCTTAATATACCTACTCTCAATTTTATAATAAAAACAAGTGTATTAAAATTAATGACCAGTATGAAGATAAACTGTAACCACATTTATTTACAATGACCGAACAAATTCACAAATCTGAAACTAAAATGGTTTCGAAAATACATTAGCTATTAAACTTTATGTTGATAGATAACCCTTATAAGTATTAAGTGTCATATCGTCGGTGACATTAGCTGATAAGGTTGAAAATCAAATGCACCAAATTGATTTTTTGCCCTTTAAAACATATATAACGAAAATATTTCTTGACAGATGAAATTACACCTTATTTGCAACTGTCATTTAAGAGGTAATACAGTATCACCGACGATACTGCATTTACCCTTTCTTATGAAGTTCATGTGTTAAGATTAATGCGTCTATAAGTCGATACTATAGTTAAGTGATAGCTACATAGTCCATTTGACTGGAGTTTTAAAACTTGTGGTGAAACATGAGAGTCGTGGACTTTCGATGTCCTCGTAGACCCGAAGTCTGATAGGCTCGCGAACTGTAAAGTAGGGCGACACATGCACAAAACTCCCCTAAAAATCTAAGCCGCAGGCCTCACCGCCAACGGGCGGGCGAGCAAGCTAGGCGGGCGAACATCTTTTCACCTCTTTTACATACTTCGGTTCACACCGCGAGTTAGGTACCGACTAATATATTTGTTTGTAGAGTTTCCCTCTCTCGCTTGCCCGCCCGCCTAGCTCACTCGCCCGCCCGCTGGCAATGTGGCCTGCGCTTAAAAGTAAATTACTAGGCACGAATTTTTTGGGCATTTAAACTATTCCTGCATAACATAGCTTTGATGCTTAACCCATTGGTGCTCAACAATTGGTGCTGAAAGAGAAATACTCCTCGCCCTGAGCCGTGGTCCAAAACCAAAACCGACAGAGGGCGCCCACTTGTGCAGGTGGCTTAAGTTGTAGTTTTCATAACTTACAAAATCTCAAATACCTCATAAACCATTTAGTTTAGGGCACACAATTATATGATCAAATCTCGAGTATAATTTCGTCATATTTCCAGTAACCTTGCATTAAGCATACATCATCATCATCACATCATCATCAGCCCGTATAATGTCTACTGTTGAGCATAGGTCTCCTCCCAAAGGAGGGTATTTGCCATAGTCAACACGCTTGGCAGGCGGGTTGGTGACCGCAGTATTATTTTGTACCACATAAGGAAACGCTGCTGCCCGTTGCTTGATATATGATTATTAAAGATGATGTTATAACAATCGGGTCTAACAGCTTAACGTACTTTCCAAAGCACGGAGGGTAGTCCCACAACCAACAGACCCGGAAAGAAATCTTAGAATTTACACAAAGATTTCCTGTCCGGCATGGGGATCGAACCTACGACCCCCGAGATTTAAAGCGAGCCAAATACCGCTACACAACATAAAATTCATCAATAAAACATTCTGAATTATGTATTAAATCGTAATATAATTTGGCATCCGTTATATGTATACCTAATCCATCGGTCTCTGTATTTAAATATTAACTTGAGTAATATATGTATATTCGGGTTAAGTGAACAAGGGTGAGGCAGGTGTCGTATTATGACAACGTACTTTACACAATATTTGAGAGTAAAAAAGTTATTAGGTATGTTTGTTTCTTCATATAGACTTTTTATTATCGTTCAGGAAAGCAAATAATGGATTACTTTAAAGAAAGGTAATAATTATGAATGAAGTAGGCAAATGCTCGATAAATAGGCTATCTTACACTGAAAGATTTTTCAAATCAGACCAGTAGTTCCTGAGATTAGCATGTTCAAGCAAACAAACTCTTCTGCTTTATATATTACTAGCTGCGCCCCGCGGTTTTACCCGCGTTACTGCCTTTTACTGCGTTTTTTGTAGCCTATACGCTAATCGAGCTTATTAACTATCGCCGTGCACAGTTTCAGGCAAATCCATTGAATAGTTTTTGCGTGAAAGAGTAACAAACTTCCATCCATCTATCCATCCATACTCACAAACTTTTGCGTTTATAATATAAAATTAGTAATAGACAGTAATAGTAATTAGTAAGGATTAGCTTCCCGCGCGCGGCTTTACCCACGAAGCTCTTCTCGTCATTTTTTAAATGTTAGCCTATTTATCGAGGACTATATTTTATTATGAAATTCCTACGGGAACGGGAGTGACTTAGGTGGAACCACGGGAGAGAAGCTATAATTTATACAAAACACCATCAAAAACCCTCCCTCCTTTGAGTGAGAGGTACCGACAAACATTTCACATCATAACCTTGGACCTTTGTTTATGTTTTCGTACCTTTATGGGCTTTTCTTTCGCTTTTAATGAGGGTTCTGAGAATTTCTTTAAGCTTTATGTAGGGAGATTAATGTAAGAATGTTGGCGCAAACGATTTCACGGATGAGTAGTATTAAACGGAATAAAAATAATATCTATAAGTACTAAAAATTGTTTATAGATATAAAATTAACAACCTCCGTAGCGTAGCGGTATTAGGCTCGTGGGTTCGATCCCCACGCCGGACTGGAAATTTTTGTGTCTGATTCAAAGTATTTTTTCCGGGTCTGGATGGTTGAGGGACTACCCTCCGTGCCTCGGAAAGCAATAATCCGTTGGTATCGATTGTTATAACATCAACTACAATAATCGTATATCAAGGAACTGGCAGCATCGTTTCCTTGTGCGGTACAACATAATACTGCGGTCAACTTGCTTGCCAAGCGTGGGGACTATGGCAAATACCCTCCCCCGGGAGAGTACATGGAGGGGGGAACATGGAGGCCCATGTTCAGCAGTGGACGATAAACGGGCTGATGGTAGTGATGATGATGATATAAAATTGCGTGAAGTCATTTTCATTTACCCTAATAACATAAACTATATTATAACATCATATATTCATAAATCAATTTTTGTATTTAAAATAAATACTAGCAGAACTACTTAATGTATGAATAATGCCTGGTTAAGAGGATACAACATAGTTACCTCAACCCAAACCTAAAGTACAGTAGAGCAGCGGTTCTCAATCTTTTTTGGTGACGGAACACTTTTGGAAAGCGAAATACTTGACGGAACCCTACAATAAAACAATAGTTTTTAAAAGTGTATTCTTTATTAATAATCATAATATAAGTACAATGTAACAGTTACTTATTACTTACTTACATAACAAGTATAATAATAGAAGATATAAAAAAATCTAACTAATGGGAGGTATGAAACTGTTTTTTATTTTTCATCAATTGGTTGATATCAGGTTTGATAGAGGACAGTTGAAGTCTCATATCAGGTTCAGCGTCCAGTCTATTGCGGTATTTCGTTTTCGTGGCTGCATAGGCTGAGAATCCTGTTTCGCACAAATATGTTGTTGGGAACGGGAGAAGAATATTCAGAGCCATTTTGGCAAGCATTGGATATTCATCACGGATTCTGCACCAAAAATCGTTAAGAGGCGTCGTTTTAAATAGTGACTCCATACTTGTGTCTGATGACATTTCTAAAAGAGATTCATATATCTCGTTTGACATACTTTCTGGTTTTTGTAAGTTGGGTAAAAAAGGATTATGAATCCATGAATTCAGTTTCATTTTTGTATTCTGTTCTTCTGGAAAATACTTCTCAAAAGATGCGCGCATCGAAGTGAGATATTTGACCAATTCTTCAAATACATCATCTTGAAACATTTCTGAATCGTTATCGCTAACAAACTCACTGAGTGACATAAAGCTTTCTATTTCTCTCTTTCCAACGCAAATAATCCAAAAATCTAATTTTCTTTTGAAGGCAGTTATTTTGTTACAGGCCTGGAACACTGTTGTCTGTTTACCTTGCAATGATAAATTTAATTCGTTCAGTTTTTGAAAGATATCCGCCATAAAAGACAGTCGGAATAACCAAGTCTTATCATACAAACGGTCTTTCAAATTAAAAGAAGTATCGGAAAGAAACATTTGTAACTCGGCTCTAAGTTCAAATAGCCTTGTTAAAGTTTACGAGACGGCCATCGCACTTCTGTATGGAGCAGCAGTGTTTTATGTTTGCTGCCATAATCTTCACACAATAATGAAAACAATCGGGATTGTAGTGGTCGTGATTTGATAAAATTAATTATTTTTACAGCTTCTTCCATAACTAATTTTAGATTTGACGGCATTTGCTTCATCGCAAGTGCTTGTCTATGCAGGATACAATGGCTGGAATTACAATTAGGCGCTTTTTTTTTATTCTAGACACCAGTCCTGCTGTATTACCCGTCATCGCCTTGGCTCCATCTGTACAAATGTCAATGCAATCGTTCCATCTGAGATTATTTTCCTCAAAAAATGTATTTATTTTATTAAAAATTTCCTCTCCGGTAGTGTTTGTGGGCAGCGGTGAACCCATAAGCATGTCTTCTTCAAAAGAACTTTCATATGGATATCTCACGATAACCAGCAAGATAGCCAGACCAGCGACATCAGTAGACTCATCTATTTGCAACACGAATTGTGTTTTTTGAAGACGTGTAACTAGTTCTTGTTTGACGTAGCTTGCCAGATCATGAATTCGCCGTGAAACAGTATCGTTTGATAGCGGCACAGTCGAAAGATGCTTTGCAGATTTTTCATCGAGCATACATTTTGTTATGTCTAACACACATGGTTTTATTAAATTCTCAGCGATAGTGTGCGCTTCACCTGCTTGTGCAACGCGATAGCTAACTAAATATGATGCCTCTGTGGCCTTTTCATTGATAGTTTGGGTTACATGCATCATAGTTTTTTGACTTTCTAATAACTGTTCTTTTTTACGTACAAAAAATTCTTTATTCTTGTCTTTAGACTCGGGGTGTACAGTTTCTAAATGTCGGCGCAACTTAGCAGGTGCCATGGAACTATTAGGAAGCAGTTTACTACATAACATGCAAAGAGGTGAGCCGTTGGAATCAACAAATCCGAAACTGATATATGATTCATCATACCTTCTTTTTTTCGCCTTTGAAACCGTGGGACTTGACGTCGTTGCGTAATCGTCTGTTTCGGTAATTTCTGTATACTCCGCGCGTACTGCTTTTGAACATTCGGCTTCGTTAGAAGATGTTGTTGCACCACGTTTAACGCCTTTCCAGTTTAAGCCAACGTTCCATTCTTCTTTATTAATAATGTTTTAGTCCAAAGAAGAAAGGTACAAAACTGATACAATCAGAATACAGCAGTAGAACCATAAACACTTTGTTTCTAGCAGGAATGTACTTATCACTCCGAACTCTAAACGTTGATTGACGACGCGCGATCGTCGCTTTAGTCCTAGCTTCGATTTCGAAGATTCTCAAAAATACTCGAGTCGGCGCCTTTGATAAATAAAAAATAGAAACAATAAAAAATGCGGTGTAAACAATCTCGACTTTACGTTTTAAAGTTAAAGCCGAAACTCGCTTGTTCACAATTATAGCGTCTAATCTCAGAGGCGGCTTTTGTCAAAGGGGCTGCGCGCTCACAAGTAGATATCGGCGGTGCCGGCATAGTAAAATTGGACGAGGCGAATAAGTTCAATTTAAATTTACCTACAAGATGATTGAAAAAAAAACTCAATTCAATATAGATGGAAATTAAAAGTATCGTATTTCATTTAAAAGTATTTATATCTACTTAAGTATATTTAAAAATTCTGCTCAATCTGATCATTGAATGATAATAAATTTATTATCATTCATAAAATGTCCTAACTTCTATAGTTATTAATACATAATTACATGGTGCTATCGATATATTAAATTTGAAGTGAACTTTACGCGCTTCAATCCTCACGCGCGCCATCCTTGTTGTCAATCAAAGTAGTCTTGTGTAGTTCGTGAACGATGAACGAATAGGAGCCGTATCTTCGTACTGTACTAGAAGAAACGTTTCCGAACGCTGATTTGTAATCGGTCTAATAGGTCAAATAGCTCTTTTCGTACTTCGTACATTGTAAACCGCGAGATCGTATAAGTGCGAGCGAGAACGAATAATGAAACTGACTGATTGTTTTTGACAAGTACGTCATACGAATTCATTTATAATAATGTAGGCGGTTGATCAGAATGACAGTCCTTGAGTCCTAAGCCTGTTCAAGTATGAAGGAAAATCAAATATGTTAAATTATTACAATAGTAACCATAATTTGGTCACCGTGGTGATTTGGTGGCTGCTCTGTGGTCCGCAAATACGCTCTAAGTACTTAACAATGTTCCTAGAGAACGTATTTACTCTGTGGTCCGCGCTGTCCTATATGGAAATGCTGACTGAGCGCAAAGACCGAATAGAGCTGTTAGAGCTTATAGAACGAACTAGTTCACTGTCCGAAATGAACTAGTACGGAGCGATCTTGAAAATGACCGAGCAGGCACAAGACTAAATCAAACTCATAATAGAAATGCTTCATATCACGTGATGAAATGATAAACCAATCATATTAACGGATTTCCATCAGCTTTAGTATAATGGATTATCAAAGTCTGTACTATCATCTTTACTAAAACCTACAATTATTCTCTTCCCGAAATTTTACATTCGTCTCATTATAATGAAGCAAAAATTTTTAAGGTTTCACTTCTAAAACGTGTAAATTTGTTCACATGACCTTTTTTTTCTAAATTCTTGTGGAACCCCTATTGAAGTATCACGGAACCCTAGGGTTCCGCGGAACACACTTAGAGTATGGCTGCAGTAGAGAATAGGCCTGAATTTAGCGTTATTTTTAAACATGTCACGTTTCTAACGTATAAGGGCCTACACTTAGTAAAATGAAATAAATTCTATTAATTATATACGTTTAGTTAATTTTATATAACGTTCTCTGACCAAATCGGAGACATCCTCGCAAAAGGTCAAATAAGATCCACCCTCAACCGACATGCTTGTATGATGAATGTTATGAGAGTGAATTAAGTGAAAGATGTGTGTTTTTACCCGCGTCACACTGCTCCAGTGGGTCGGAGCGTGATATTTTGTGCCCTATATGTTAATCCATCTTATAAACTATCCGCGTGCAAAATTTCACTTAAATCCATTTAGTAGTTTTTGCGTGAAAGAGTAACGAACATACATACATCCACCCATACAAACTTTCGCAGTTATAATATTAGTGGGATGGTACCCGAACGAAGCCGGGTGGATCGTTAGTATAAAGATATAAGCTATGTAACACAATACTTTGTTTATATTCTCTAGTGGCGTATGAAAATACTGTCAATATAAGGTGCTTTTGAAATATATGACATACCATTAACGTAGGGTTGGCATAAATGTTTCGGCGCTGGCTGAAAGGTCTGGGGATGGAGAGGGGGGTTGGTCATCAGAAACTACATTTTACAATTCGAAGAGTTAACATCAATATACAACAAGGAACAACATAAATAAATTACTTATTAAATAAGAAAACTACGCTTAGGTACATCTGCTCCGGTCGGATCGCTTATACTTATCCCGGCCCCCGCCAACGGCGGATCGAAGGCGTGTCCGGGGGGTTTTAGTGGTGTAGGGTTCTCTCCTCGTGGTATGAGTTTAGCATACCACGCTATGGAGAGGGTGAGTCCCACATATCTCACCGCCAGCGCGCGAATACGCTGCAGCGGCGGTGGGAATGCGTAAATACATTTCCCCGGACAACGGCTAAGAACAATTACAATATATAAAGAATTAAGCTCGTCTTTGTACATGTGGTTCTTTTGGACATTGTACTGTATTTTTGACATGGTATTATATTTTTGAAATTGTATTGTATTTTTGACATTGTATTGTATTGTATTTTTGACATTGTATGTTATTTTCTTTGCCGTAACAATGACATTTTTGCTCATTGATCATGCAACATGGCGTTAATGTTTTTTTTTGTTAATTAATTAATGTAATATAAAGACAACATTTAAAATTTGCATACCTCCATGAGGTTATAATTCAGCGGACTTATAAATTTTGCAACATCATTGTGTATCCTGTTTTATGCAAATAAATATTGATTTGATTTGATTTGGTTTCCAATTTATACAATTTATGTTACTTTCTGTGTGCCATAATAGTATAAAATAAACAAATAAACACTTGTCAGTATAATACTAGGTTCCCACGCGTGGTTCCACCCGCGTAACTCCTGTTCTCGTGGGAGCTTCATAATTAAATATAGCCTATAGCCTTCCTCGATAAATGGGCTATTTAACACAGAACGATTTTTTCAAATCGGACCTGTTATTCCTCTACAGCTTAATATATACCTAGTCAGGTCATAAATTCTGTCACATGTTTAATATAAAATAATTGAAACAAGTTTATTTATTATGTAACCATTTATATACCAAAATAAACTTAACAAAACATAGATTCTTATGCCACTAAAGTTTATTCCAAATGACCTCCGTGATTTTGAATACAGGCCTTCAATCTGCGCGGCCAGTCGTCTATCGCAGCACGAACGAGGTCCATGTCAATATCGGCGGCTGCCTTAATCAAGGATGTCTTGAGTGACTCCAAATTGGGATGAGGCTTTGAGCACGCCTTTTCCTCAAGTGTTGCCATATCTTGTAATCTAACGGATTCAAATCTGGACTGGAGGAGGGCCAGTCTTCGTGCCGGATTAAGTCGATTTCACGCGCCGCCAGCCAGTCTTGTGTGCTCTTCGCTCTATGAGCTGGCGCCGAATCTTGTTGGAATACCCAGTGTCTGTTATTGAACATGGTATGAGAAACAGGTTCCACAAGGTTCGTCAGGACTGTATTTTGATACACAACTGCATTCGTTTTTACACCTTTCTCACAAAAATGTACCTCTGTTAAGCCCCAATAAGAAACTCCCAACCATACCATGAGCGAGGATGGAAAATGACCTGGTTGGACACACGGAATACGGTTGCGCGCCTCTTCACTACTGTGTGCGTACACCTTATCATTTTGTTTGTTGTAGCTCTCTTCTACGGAAATTTTTTTTTCATCCGATAAAAGAATTTCCCGATATTTTTTTCCCGCGTACCGCTTCAACAAAGCGCGGCATCTCTTCAGTCTCAGGTCCATTAGACGAGCATTCAAACGATGTCCTGTTTTTCTTCGATGTGCCCGAAGCCCTAAGTCTTCATTTAACACCCTTTTCACCGTGGTTCTGCTTAACCCCATCTGAAGGGCCAACAGTTTCTGCTTACGTTTGGGATTTCTTTGAATTCGCGCCTTCACAGCTTTTATCACTGCTGGAGTCCTAACAGACCGAGGGCGACCACATCTTGACCTGTCAATGCCTGTCATCTACACTAGAGTCTTCATTGTATCGTTTCATGGTGCGATAAACTAATCTTTTGGTTATATTCAAATTTTTCAGTATGTCAAAAATTTTAATTGGCGCGTAACCGCAACGTTGCAACGCAATAACTGCAACACGGTCTTCTTTAAGCGTCCACTCCATATTTAAAAATGAGTTAAATTCTTAAAAGTATACATTTTTATTTTCATGAACAATTCGAAATTCTAATTCTACAAACTTTTTTGTGGCCAGCATTCTAAAAGAAATGTTTTTACTGTGTGACAATACTTATGACCTGACTAGGTATATTGGTATAGATGAGATACTATCTCCTTTTAATGGGATGGCATATACTTAGGAAGCACCTTACTTAACGGTTGGGATACAACTATATTGTTTTCAACTTGAAATATAAAGCTAGATACTTTATATTTCAAGTAGCACGTAGCACCGTCTGTGTTTTATGTGTGACATACTTATCCATACTAATATAAATTTACTAATATTTATTTATTTATTGCTTTCATGGGTTTTACAAAGACGTTATAATAAAGTAACAGAACCAGACACGAACCCCGTTAGGGCACTGCATTTTATACAATACTAGCTTCCCGCGCGCGGTTTCACCCGCGTAACTCCCGTTCCCGTGGGAAATTCATAATAAAATATAGCCTATGTCCTTTCTCAGGCTCTAGACTATATCTGTACCAAATTTCATTTAAATCACTTCAGTAGTTAAGGCGTGATTGCGTATCAGACAGACAGACAGACAGAGTTACTTTCACATTTATAATATTAGTAAGGATAAAACATTTAATTAAAGTTTAATTTAATATAGGTAACATATTTTTTTTATTTTTTTGTGTTTGATATTGTATTGTTTGTATGGACGATTGACTAGTCTTAGTTGATAATAATTTAGCTTTGAGGTGTCTTGTAAAGTAGGCAATTAATGGTCGATGTAGCAGTTTGACAATAAGAGATAATATTGTATTTATTTTAAGGTATTATGTATTTATTTATGTTATGTTTGTTTTCTTGCACGCGATTATCTCAGGCCCTAACTACTGGCCCGGTTTGAAAAACTCTTTTAATATTAGATAGTCTTTTTATCGAAGGAAGATAAGAATTATATAGCATCGCACTAAGACCAAAAGGAGCGGAGCACCAATGCAGAATGTTAGGGCGTCGGACTTTTGATCTTGTGGTGGACGGTTCGATCCCCACCTATTGCATCACTGACGTGAACCCACTCGTAACACAAGCATTTTAGCTTAGCACGGGGGGTTAACAAGAATACTAGCAGACGGCAAACTCTACTAATAATCTTAAAAAAACGGAGTTAGCCCATCGTAACTATTCGATGCGGACGAAGCCGCGGACACTAGTTAGTTTAATAACTAATTTAGGAACTAGAATTCAGGACCCTAGTCCATTTTTACTCTAGTCGATGTAGGTAGCATTTCCTTCAAACTACTTGACGTACCTATGTATATCACAGCTAAAATTAAGCCCTCCCAATTTAATATGCCCTTATTGTGAAGGGAAAGAGCCAGATGATATTAGGTATGTTTCGACAATAAAACCGAATATGACTAGACGTAGACCTTCTGTTGCCCTCGTAGGTCCGAAGTCCGTAAGATTCGTGGACTGTAAAGTAGAGCGTCAGTTTCATTAAACTCTCCTAAGAATCTAAAGTCACATTCCAACAATCCCCCAGCCAGCGACCGCCCTGAGCCGAGGGCCAATTCTCAAAGGAGACGCCCTCTTGTGTAGGTTGCTTAGTTTGTAGTTTTTAAACAATTGAATAAGGCTGGAGCACTTATATGTGTTACCAGTGATGACATATGGAGCTGAGACGTGGTCTCTTACTGTGTGCTTCATAAGAAAGCTCAAAGTCGCTCAGCTAGCTATGGAAAGAGCTATACTCGGCGTTTCCCTGCATGATCGAATACGAAATGAACAGATCCGCAGGAGAACAAAGGTCGCTGACATAGCTTAACGGATTTTCAAGCTGAAGTGCCAATGGGCAGGACGCATAACTCGAAGAACTGACGGCCGATGGAGCAGACAGGTGCTCGATTGGAGACCTCTGGCAAGCGCATCGTGGGACAATTACCTGCACGATGGACCGACGAATTCATAACGGTCGCAGAAAGTCAGTGGATGCAGGCTACTAGAAATCGTTCCCGCTGGAAATCGATGGGGGAGGCCTATGTTCAGCAGTGGACGACAACAGGCTAATGATGATTAGCACTAATAGCCTTAGCCCGGATGATTTAAAAAGCCTCAATATAACTAAGTATAAGTACTTTGTGTCCGTGTTATTTTGTGTTTGTAATGTATTTAAAAAAACGTCCCACCGGAGAATCCACAACAAAATTCTAAGCACTACTTTTATTCGTACACTGAATAGAACCGGAACAAGTAGGTTTTGATGTCAGCTATAATACCTATTCTAGCTAGTTCATGTAGCGACCGAATAGTGTCGACGTAATTTTAGCGGATAGTTTGCTAACGACGCTTTTTATGATGAAACTAACGAAGCTTATTATAAAATAAAACATTTTTAAATTCTATAGGAATTGTATTTTATATTTAGACACCAAAAAGAACCAAACATATATCTTAAATACGTGGAGTAAAAATCTTGTACACTATTTTACGAAATTTGCGCGGAGGAGTATTAAATTTCGCTCACTTATACTTAATATAGAAAATGAGTGCAGAATGCTATTTTTCTTTTTTTATTATAGCCGAATTTAACCACTGGGCGACTTAAATAAAAGTATGTTATTATCAAGTACTTCGCACGGGTGCAATGCTGATGTATTATATATATAAACCTTCCTCTTGAATTATTTTATCTATTAAAAAAACCGCTACAAAATCCGTTACGTAGTTTAAAAAATATAAGCATACATAGGTACAAACAGAGAGCGGGAAGGCGACTTTGTTTTATACTATGTAGTGATAAGCATGACATTATTACGAAACAGCTTATGTTTAACTTACCATCAGATATAGTAACATATAACAGAAAAAAATTGAAAATGATCACCAAAATTGAACCCGCATTTTAATGTAAAATTGTAACCAAAGTTTTAACATTTCGCTATCGTATTTAAGCAAAATGACTCCAAATAAATCATTGTTAACCCAAAAGTAGTAAATGATCACCAAAAGTACCTAAATGTTTTACTAATTTACTATTCGGTTCTGGCACTCGCCGGCCGCTGCCGCGGCACCGCTCGCTTCGCTCGCTCGGCTCGTGCGTTGTATGGCCGCAGCTCTAACCTAACCTAACCGATTGTCATTTTTCATTGATTTTATTAAGGTAGAAATAGCGCAATAATTTGCTCGCTAAGATTTGGTGATCATTAACTACATTTGGTGTTCGAATACAATTTGAAGTGCAGTCGTGAGTAAAATAGCTAGTACTATTATAATTTAAGACTTTATTTTTCTGGTGTCAAGTATATATTTTTGGTGGTCATTATATTTTATCCCTTACGAAACGTGACATATTAGTTACGTAGTAGTTAGTTTCGATTAAGTTAAATTATCGAAGTCTTAAGACGCAGACTTAAAGAACATATAGCTAGGTATAGGTAGATAGATACATGCGGTCCCGTACGCCTGTGCCTACCCCCTTCCCGTTCCTTGTCCCATGTCTGCCAAACCTGTAACTATGCGCACACTACCGACACCGTATTAAAACTATACAAGTTTCATACAAATTTACTCACGCATTTTAAAATAGCCTCTTATGGGTTGAATGTGTGTCCTAAAAGGAACCATGCATGCAAAAGAGACTTGTATCTAGGTTTCGTGATGACCTTTCGCTTTTATTTATATAGATATCTTAGATACCACACTAATACAGGTCTTACCACTTTGTTTTCTATAATATTCGTAGACCCCGGATATACGTAGAGATCGGAAAGCACGTTAAGCCATTGGTCCCGATTGTTATAACATCATCTATAATAATCGTATATCAAGGAACGGGCAGCAGCGTTTCCTTGTGTGGTACAACGTAATACTAGTTACTACGGTCACCAATCCGCCTGCCAAGCATGGTGACTATGGCAAATATCATAGTCAGAGGAGTCATAGGCCCATGTTCAGCAGTGGACGTTATACGGGCTGATGATGAATATAGGTACGTAGGGGCCGGAATGCTCATGCGTACCCGGCCTCCGCCAACGGCGCATTGAAGGAGTGTCCGGGGGGTTTTAATTATTATTATTATTATTATTATTCATTTATTTCAGGTAACAAAGACCCATATTACATACATAATACTATACAATATAAAATAAAATACTATACATAAACAATTAAAATATATAACTAAAATTATACACGATTACTGCTTGTTCAGCAGTATCGGCGCCGTGCATTGCGCAGGATCCGGTATCCGGCCACGGAAACGGCGGAATACAACTCCCTTAGGCCAGAATTCTGGTGAAGTGAATTTTGAAAGGTGCTCAGTTGGCACTCTCACCACAAAGGAGTTAAAACTCACGTTGTGACGTGATTCCAACCTCACAACTCTCAAATTCCACTTCGTCTTGACCTGTATGTACTCTACAATCTCCTCGGCCTTTGTAGAGTAATGCAGTCGGGACACGTAGAGCGGCGTCACGGGTGCAGCAGGACGCAGCAGGTGGTTCGGTCCGGTAGGTGTAGGGTCCTCTCCTCGTGGTATGAGTTTAGCATACCACGCTATGGAGAGGGCGAGTCCCACATATCCCATCGCCAGCGCGCGAATACGCTGCAGCGGCGGTGGGAATGCGTAAATGCATTTCCGCCCGGACAAAAAAAAAAGGTACTACTAAGAGCATTGTCCGTAATATTTTTCTTCTCACCTGATCTCCCATCCCAGTGATGATCGGTGTGTTCCAGTAGGCCGCGAGCCTAGCGACTGGTTCCAAGGCGAAGGCACACGCAGGCCCAATAAATGCGATAACGTTGTCTTTGAAATGCATGTCGGCTGCCAAGCCAGGGGCGACGGCGCCGGAGCACGAGGGGTAGCTGTGGAGGAATGGTTTGTTATAGATTATTTGCTGCCTCGTTAGTTTAGTTCTTTATCTAGAATGGAGCTCTGCTCGTCTTTATGCCCGGTGAAGTAGCAAAAGGGCAAATACATATGTCCGTTCGTTTTTTGGAATAAATAGCGTGTTGGAAATAGTCGTGAGCCTAGAATTGCCTAAGGCACGGAAATCTTGTCCTACTAATATATTATAAATGCAAGGTTAAGGTAAGTTAGTATGGATGGATGGATGTTTTTTACTCTTTCACTCAAAAACGACTGAATGGATTTGGCTTAAAGTTTGCACGCGGATAGTTGATAAGCTCGAATAGCATATTGGCTACAAAATATTACGCTCCGACCCACTGGAGCAGAGCGACGCGGGTAAAACCGCGGGGCGCAGCTTTATAACATATATGTCAAATTGACTCATGTATGAAGCTTTGGGTAATAACTAGTCATTATAATTGAATGTCCACATTATCAGCAATACCCATCTTCTATTGCCCGCAGCTGTTATAATTAGGTATATTTTCATCTGTCTCGGCTCGACACTCAATTAGATATAATTAGATATGATACTAAGCGTGCCGGATGTTATTGACATAGCGGACTAACTATATTATTACGAGGAATAAAAATAAAATACTCCTTAATACCTAAATTAACTTTAAAACACATAAAATGTAAGGTTTAATATTGACCGATGTTGGCGACTTATTGTCTAGCTTTTATATTTACTTTTTTGTACCGCCATCTATCATTTACATTGTTAATTATTATTGTTACTATCAGTTGCTTTAAATATTGTTTTTTTTTTGTGATATTTGGTGCATCTTAGTGTCGGTTCGTATCTCTAGATGACCTAAGACGGCAGCGATCGATTACATTTTGAATCCTTCTAGAGAAATAGTCGAATTTTCATTGTCATAGTCCTGAGATTTTGTGATGACCAAAAATTTATTTGAACTTAACAAACTTTGCCGTGTAGTGTGTGCCGTAAGCTGCACCCTGCGTGTTTACAGAAAAAACGTGTTTTCCTTCAGAAGCTCCGTTAAAGACCGTAATACTTATAATAACTTACTAAAAATAGAATTATAATGTGATTTCACTAACGTCCTCCCAGGGGTGCAATGTAATGCGTTTACCTACAGGGTACGTTGTTAGCCAATGTACCCTGATTTATGCTGGTGTGAAACCACATTATTTAGTTTTTTCTCATACATGTATGTAGTCAGCCTCGAGGCTTTTGCTACTTCACCGAATATAAAGGCGTAGATCCCCAGCCTTATTAAATGGCTTACAAATTATAAACTGTGCATCCTGCACAAAAGGGGGCCTAATGGCCTAGGGCCAGGATCGAGGAACTATGACTTTCAGTTTTTTAGGAAAGTTTTGTGCAACTTCCGCTCTTCGTTACAGTTCGCAGGCCTCTCTGTGTTCAGGTCTAGATTCAAGGGCATCGGAAAGTTCGTTGCAAACTAATCGTAGGGATTTGTTGGGAATGAGGAGAAACCAACCAATTTTTGTTTTCAAGGCAAAGCTAGGTAACTTTCATTTCCACGGGGCCTACAGTTGCAGGCTGCAGATCAAAAACCCTAAATGTAATTTACATTTAAGTACTTACATACAAAAGACCTGTTAAATTAAACGTATGTTTACGGTATTTAACATCAGTATATTTTGCTTTAATTTCTGTTGTTCTACGTTCATTGTCATGAATTTAAGTAAATAACTACTTCGGTAATGTTAAGTTACTGTTGTTATTAAGTTTGCTAAGCTATAACTTTACATAAACAACTGCGCACACACACACACACTCACTTAGTTTCATCCTCGTAGAGTTCGTTCTCGTCTTAAAATATAGCCTTTGTTCGTTCTGGAGAAAATATATCATGATCCTTACTTAATATTATAAATGTATATGTAAGTTTCAATGTTACGCTTTCAGGTCACAATATAATAACGTGATATCGACTGCTGAATCCTGTTCAACTTTGAACTTATTCCAATCAGTCTAGGCGATAGACGTAGGCGTCTACACGACTCTGAGTCTTTGAATAGACATCCTTTATTTTCTTTTAATCTTAACTCTTGTCGTGTGACTGTTAGAGTTTATCATCATCATGAGCCCATATAACGTCCACTGCTGAACATGGGCCTCCTCCCGAGGGAGGGTATTTGCCATAGTCACCACGCTTGGCAGGCGGGTTGGTGACCGCAGTATTGTTGTATACCACACAAGGAAACGCTGCTGCCCATTCCCTAATGTACGATGATGTTATAACAATCGGGAGCAACGGCTTTACGTGCAAGCCGAGGCAGTGAGGGAGTGTAGTCACTCAAGCAACCAGACCCGGAAAGAAATCTTTAGAATTTACACAAACATTTCCTGTCCGGTGTGGGTATCGAACCCACGACCTCCGAGATTTAAAGAGAGCCAAATACCGATACACTACGGAGGGTGTAGTAGTGATAATTTAGATATAGGATATTTATATTAGCTGCGCCACTGCAATTTTACCCGCGTCACTCTGCTCCAGTGGGTCGGAGCGTGATATTTTCAAAGTCATCGTTTTTTCGTTACCTATTTACTAGACACTTATTGAAAACATATATATTCCTCGTCGACAAAAAGGCTTAGCAATATATGTCTTATGAATTTATTAACAGAAGCTAAAGCTCGATAGAATTCAACTAGGAACCGTGATTAAGAAGTCTCCAGGAGTTTATTTAATCGGATTGCTGGCACTCGAAGTCTTACACTAATCGCCAATCGAAGTTACGACTCACGTAGTTGACCAAAACTTTATGACTGTGACACTAAGTATTTTGACTTTTTGGAATATCTATTGCCGTTTTGACCCTCAAGAGGATTTATATATCTTTATATTTATAATTCTTCTGTGAGTGTGTATGTCACTGAACTTCTCTCAAACGACTGGACCGATTTTGATGAAATTTTTTGTGTGTGTTCAAGGATCTGGGAATGGTTTAGATTCACAATTTTGTCCGCTGGACAATGTTTTTTTAATTAATTTAAATTTATTAGTAGTTGCCTGAAAACCCCTTAAAACAGCCTTTTTCTTTTTCCCATACAAACGTTTTCTAACTAAAATGTAGAGTCAATTTGAGCTTTATTTTTTTGCTAAGATTTTTTAGGGTAGGTGTAGGGTAGGGTAGGGGTAGATTAGGGGTAGATGTAGGGTAGGGGTAGGGTAGAGGTAGGGGTAGTGTAGGGTAGGGGTAGTGTAGGGGTAGGAGTACCGCATAAACGAAGTCTCTACGGCCCAGTTTATTTTATACAAATGTTTAGGTCTTTTATGTATCGATTGAGGCAGTACGAAGTCTGCCGGGTCAGCTAGTATGTATATATATATATATATATATATATATATACTAGCTGGGCCCCGTGGTTTTACTCACGTTACTCTGCTCCAGTAGGCCGGAGCGTGATGTTTTGTAACCTATATGTTAATCCAGCGTATAACCTATCTCAGTGCAAAATTTCTGCTTATTCCGTTCAGAAGTTTCGACGTGAAAGAGTAACAAACTTCCATCCATTCATACTACATTACATACATATTTCGTGTTTATAATATTAGAATGATATCACAGGAAAATAATACGAATCGTAAGTTGAAGAACTTGCATGCCACTCATATTTATGCCCGGTGAAGTAGCAAAAGCCTCCTGGCTAACTACATAGGTCCGTCCGAAAAAAAAAAGCCACTCCTATTGTTAAATTTAGTTACCAGTTTCAGAGAACGCACATAATTATTATATTATTTACTAAATTATTATGACACTTGACCTGACCAAACGAGACTATGTTTCTGTTTTAACAAAACAAAAAAAACTTTAACTTCAATAAGTGATATTGAACTCCATTGGTTTAGGTTTTTTTTAACCAACCAAATCCTCGTTCGTTTATCTACTAACTAGATAGTTGATAAACTTAACTTAAATTTTATTACATACTAGCGCCCGCCCCTGTTCCGCACGGGTGCACATTTCGTGTAAATATAGCCTATGTTACTCAGGCATAATGTAACATTCTAACGGTGAAAGCCGTGTGGTTTCCGGCTTAGAATAGACCACCCCATATCTTTCCATGGGTGTCGTAAAAGGCGACTAAGGGACATATGGCTGATGGATGGGCAGCAGCATCTATTAGCTCAAGGTTTACATCTTACTGCGATCACCAATCCGTCTGCCAAGCGTGGTGATTATGGCAATATCCCTCAACGATCCTGGCTTGCCAAGGTCTGTTGAGAGGAGGCCCGTTCAGCAGTGGACGTGAACGGACTGTTGATGATGAATGGTGAAAGAATTATCGAAATCTGTTCAGCAGTTTTTGAATTTAATCGAAACAAACGTACAAAAATATATAAATACAAACTTTTGCTCATTATAATATTAGTATACTAAGACTATTTCATAAATACAACTCTCAACGCATGAACTTAATGGGAAACCTATAAGTTTCGGTTTTTCCCGGGGGAATACCTGGGTTTTTACTTCACTACATAGTATAAAACAAAGTCGCTTCCCGCTGTCTGTCCGTCCCTATGTATGCTTAGATCTTTAAAAGTACGTAACAGATTTAAATGCGGTTTTTATAATAGATAGAGTGATTCAAGAAGATGGTTTTTATGTATTATACATCAGCATTGCATCCGTGCGAAGCTGTGGCGGGTCGCTAGTTAATAATAATTTCAAGACTGCTGGGTTAAATAATTATTTAAATTTAAAATAAATATTTATAAGTTCCCATTTAATAAACGTAAACAATAATTAAAGAAAAAAAAAGTACCAATAAATAAAATTGAAGTGTCTGCTTGCAATGGAGAAAGACACAGTTTATTTATTTTTTTGTCTATTTATGTGTTTGTTTGTTCCGGCTAATCTCAGTAACGGCTAAACTGATTTGGTCGGGACATTCAATAACAGATGGTATATTTTATAAGGCATAATCTAGGTAATTTTATCAGGTATAATACTTAATTTATAGTAAACGCGGGTCTCAATCCGCGTACCTATACCTACTATAAATAATGTGTACAAATCGCGAAAGTTTAAAAACAGGTATAATACTTATTTTGTCTGTCTCTTTGTTTTTTCGTGTATTCCGACTAATCTCCAAAACGGTAGTACCTACTTATTCAAACGGAAGGTTTATTGTTATATAGCTAATATCCATATTTTACCCGGACGAAGATGCGGCACCTTTAATAATAAAATGTCCTTTTTCTTAAATAATAATCCAGATATATATTTCAACTATTTAAATGGTAAAACAGTTTTCTCATTTACGTACAATGTGAAAAAGCACAAAAAAATATCATTAAATGAATTGAATCGGGGGCATCGGCCACAGGTGCCTCGACCACTGGGGGCCTAAGCCACGGACCCATTTTAATGTTACATCATAGAAAACAATTTGTATATTCAAAATAAATAATAATTTGACCCTAAATTAAAACAGTTTTTATAAAAATCATCTTTAATTGCCTTAAATACATTTTTTTTCAATGAATTCTATCTCAAATAACTCAGAAATCCCTGTTGCTTTTTACCACATCTAACATCCTAATAGGAATACGCAACATTCCTAGTTACCTTGTAGAAATGAGCCGCCACACTTGAGATTGACTTCACTGGTTTGTTAATTCTATGGGGACATAGTTTGTACAACAGAAGATTTTGGAAAATACATGAAAAATGTCAAAACAATGGACGGACAGGTACCAACAGCTACTCTACTGGTAATATTATAAAACCTACTAATATTATAAAGATTTAAAGTTTGTGAGTTTGCATGTTCGGAGAAATCTCCGGTACTGCTGATCCAATTTTGAAAATTCCTTCATCATTAGATAGCTACGTTATCCAGGACAAAAATAGGTTTATTTTAAGACGAACTTCTACGCGGGTGTAACTGCGTGGGAGAGCTAGATTTTAACTAAAAACTAAAACTTCATAATCTAAAACTAAACAAATTAACTTCATCGAAGATAACTTCTATACACTAACCTGCCTTGCACCTTCTGTAGTTCAATACCATGATGAGCCAAGAACTTTTCGTTCACTTTCTCCAAAGCCAAGTCCACGGCCGGACCACACCGCTCCAGGTCAAACGGAGAATCCAGCCGAGACGCCATTAGCACTCCCACTTTATACACGGTCAAAGACTGGGACTCAGACCCGGTTAGGACCGGGACCATTGCAAAAACAAGACACAGTTCTAACATATACATTGTAGCGTAAATTACCTCACCCTTCAATATAATATATTAGCTGTATATAAGCTAATGAGAGGCATTCATATTCAAAACACATAACAATTAACAATCAAACTTGTCTTTAATTAACACACTCAAGTCCCATCCTTGCAACATCTTGATGGCTTATCGTTAAATCAAATATTAATCACCACTTGGCCAGAAAATAATTATTCATTACTCAGGTTAATAGAACTTTCCAAAGTCGTTATAAAGTCCATCAGTCTTTATGTTGCTTTATAAAATATTCACCAGTTAAATCCTTAACGAAAGCCGAAGTACTAATCCGTCTAAATCTCTAGTTATCAAATCCTTATTTAAACGAAACGCACCTAATTAAGTTAGAAAATACTAAACTGGAATCCTAAAAGCCAATTTAAAAGTTAGTAGATCAATGATAAAGATATGAATTAGTTATAAAACCAAAATACGAGTACTAACACCTAATAATAAACCACTTATTAACAATTATTTCAATTTAAATCACACAATTGGAGCGACAAGTCACAAGCACGATGTTATAAAATATTTCGAATTATTTTCGCGGTATTTTCAACGGACAGACGTGCGTACTCTCTGCTTGTTGTAACACAACTGACAGACGGTATAAGCCTGGATTGTATCTGGCTGAAACCTGCGATTAAGGGAGTAGTAGGGAGGCTGTATCAACAGGTCCACCCGCCACCCCAAACCTTTCAAAACAAAGAATTTTAATCTTAGGAACCATTGAAAATATTTGTTTGAAGATAGAATATTCAGTCGGTTTATTATGGAGATTTTGTATTAAAATTGGCCAATGGCTTATTTATACCTGATATAAGTCTAAAACATAAATGGGTACTAACTTCCGTGAGAATTTATGAAAATACAGTAAGTACTTATTGTTGTCAGTAGCGTAGATAGGTGATCAAGGGCCTTGGGGCAAGAAAAAACTGGTGCCCCAAACTGTTTTGGTTTCATCAATAAATGTACATATTTTAAAAGGCAATAACAGGATTGTTAATAAAGTTTTGGGGCCCCTTGTGTTTAGGGGCCCCGGTGCACTGCCAGCTTTTCGATAGCCAGCCAGTAATTGTTGTAAAAGGAAGCAGAAATTGGAATTCTAGAAATGGATTACGTTTCCAAAGTTCAAATGAACAAAAATAAAAAAGAATAACCACAATAACCGAAAAATGGTACAGTTTGATCAAATTTCTAGGTTTTTCTTAAAATGCCCATAATTTTCAAACTGCATGGGATAGATTTTTTTTTCAGATTTTTCTCGTGATGGTTATGATCAATCCTGTCACCCCGTTTCGGCTTGACGTTGAGTTCTGGGACACCCTGTATAGCTTTAGCCCAAAAGCTGTCAAGTATGAAAATTCAATATTATTTTATACCTATGATTTAATCTAAGTTCTGTCCTTTGAGTATGTTATTATTTAGACGGACCATAATTATCTCGACGAACGCCCTTTAGTGCTACCACCGGCTCCAATACGCCCCAACTGAGAAGATCCGGCGAAACAAGCTCAGTGGAGTTATTCTACTGCCGGTTTCAGCGCCTTACTTTTGGAAACCTGAAATTTGTAAAATGTATTCCATAAGAAAGAACCCAGTAGTTTGGTTTACGCAAAGCGGGATTTACAATTTCAATGAGCAGATACATTCACAGTAACATAATTATGTTAAAACATAAAATTGTAGGTTTACACACAGCTTATAGAGGCCGACCCGTGAGGACGAGGGACGCCTGCCTGAGTACTCCGGGCGTCCCGTAATTGGTTGAATGTGCCACACACTCAAGTGGTTCAGTAGAGCCCGGCATCGTTACTAGCCGCAAGCGCCCGCCGTGGAGGTTCCACTGGAAGGTGCGAACAGCAATACCTGGTGGCCCCCACACTCATGGCGGAAGGAGGAGATTTACCCGGGGAAACCCGGGGGGTTTTAGTGGTCTAGGGTCCCCTCCTCGTGGTATTGATAGCATACTATCGTTAATGGAGAGCGCGAGTCCCACACACCCCTCCGCCAGAGCGGGTACCCTCGGACAACAAAAAAAGATTAGCTTTTAAAGATTAAGCTAAGATTAAGATTGACTGAAAAAAGCCGGATCATTTTGTCGAAAGCGGGACAAAGTGTAACCAGATTTCATTTGTTACATTTATCATCTGACTGGCAGATCTAAAAATACCTAGTTGTTTGTTTCAACAAAAAAGTTCTATATTTAGACCTTTAGGTAACTTTAATTCCTTAATAAAGAAATCACAGTTTTATGTCGTGACCCTTATAAAAGCGACCAATATCCCTTCGCTTTATTATCTATCCGAGTGTTCATAATGTTCCCATTAAATTTTGATATTAAGGCCAGATTTAGTAGGGCTGACAGACGGGTTATGACTTAATAGCTTCCCGCGCACGGTTTCACCCGTGTATCTCTCCTTCCCGTAGAAACTTCACAATTAAATATCCCTTTCTCTAAAATATCCTTATATATAATAGCCTATAGCCTTCCTCTATAGACGAGCTTTATAACACTAAAACATTTTTTCTAAGCGGACCAGTACTTCCTGAGATTAGCGCGTTCAAGCAAGCAACATATAAACAAACTCTTCAGCTTTATGTATTAGTATACGTAGAATAGGTGTAATCTAACGCGTATAGCCCAATACGCCGATTACACGGCAAGAGAACAGACAGGACCGTATTTAAGCCTTTAGGCAACTCAATACAGCTAGGTAAGCAAATGATATTTATGTTTAAGAACAATAATAGGTAGGTAGGTAGGTATCTATTTGTCTACTGCTTACAATAACTAGCAGCATTATCGTAAGCAATAATGCTTTAACATGACAATATTATTTTAAAACTTAGATATAAACAATATTAAGGCGCTGTACCTAGTCAAAATAGGCTACACAAAACAGTTTTTTAGCCAAATGTTTACATTTTAGAGCAGCTAAAAAAATATATGTTAATCTTGATCATATTTATCTTGACCATTGTGTTCAAAACACGTTTTCGGTAAATTTTCTCGATAAAAAAAACATAAAATAACCATTTAAATTGAAATTGTAGCAACAAACAAATCTTGATAATATTAATGACAGTGATGTAATATATAATAATAAAGGGAACTGTTGTTTTTATTTATCGATTGGAATAAGATATTTGCAAGGATTAATGTATTAAATAACTCGAACGAGTCGAACGAAACGTTGCGCCATCGCGGCGTCTCTTCGCTTCTCTTTCATTTCTACGCGGAGCAACAGTGACAAAACTAATACGTAAAAGTCGTCTATTCACCGCGCCTTAAAAACAATAGCTCCGTAAATGCGTGTGTAGGAAGCTGTAGGTATTAGACATATTAGACCACACACTTATTTCTTATGTTGATTAATGTTGTTCTTTTTTTCACTAATTCATCATCATCAGCCCGTATAAAGACCACTGCAGAACATGGGCATCCTCCAGATGGAGGGTATTTGCCATAGTCACCACGCTTGGCAGGCGGATTGGTGACCGCAGTATTATGTTGTACCACACAAGGAAACGCTGCTACCCGTTCCTTGATATAGGATTATTATAGATGATGGTTTTAACATGATGATAACGATGCAAAATACTAACCTACTGATGGTGATCCCGATGTCCTTATCACTTACAGTATTCAGATGTTACAGTGTGACTAGCTCGTGTACGCCGCTGTATTTTAAGTATTTTTTGCCGCATTTATCAAGTAAGACGGCGGTATCTAGTCGAGACCATTTATCAAAGTTTTAAAATATGAAAATATACTGAACCTCCCTTGTCACACTGTAATAATATTTTGTTCATATTCGGAATAAAAAGTGGCAGTCATAGAAGAACTAGGAAATATATTTGTATCAATAACTGACAATTAAAATCCTACTAATATAAACGCGAAAGTTTGTATGGATGGATAGATGGATGGACGGATGGATGTTTGTTACTCTTTCACGCAAAAACGACTGAACGGAATTAGCTGAAATTTGCACTGGGATAGGTTAAACGCTGGATTAACATATAGGCTACAAAAATCGCGCTCCGATCCACTGGAGCAGAGTAACGCGGGTAAAACCGCGGAGTGCAGCTAATATAAGATATATTAAAAAAATCAAGTAAGTAGATACCTACCCACACTAAAACTTAGAATAGACATAAACAGATTCAATTCGTTACATCCTTGAAATCTGTGGAAATCAAATTGTTTATAGCCTTAAGGATAAGAAGTGAACCAGTAAACACAAGTCGTGGAATGGTTCAAATCGCCGGCAGTAGTCGTAAAGTTGCAGTTAAGACGCCCCTCGGCTGTTTAATAAATACTTGTATGTGTATGCTCTCACTACTCTATGCCATCACACATTGAGTTCGAGTGCTTTTACCCCTTGTGTGAAAATGAAAGAATGTAATAATATAAAAACCGGCCAAGTGCGAGCCGGACTCGCGCACCAAGGGTTCCGTACCATTGTAGTGCCAACCTGTTGCCGTTATTGATATCGAGCAGATTTTAATTTTAGCATTTGCTGTTAGGTGTAGCGGCAACAGACATACTTACATAATTTGTGAAAATTTTAACTGTCTAGCTATCTTGGTTCATTTATAAGATACAGATTGGTGACAGACAGACAGACAGCGAAGTCTTAGTAATAGGGTCCCGTTTTTACTCTTCGGGTATGGAACCCTAATAAAAGGGCATGTAATAGTACCATAATAACCAGACATTCGCCCGTGTGGTGTCCGGCTTAGAAAATACCCGGAGTAATCGTTATCGGAGGATATCGATTTCGGCAACGATATGACAATGACTTCGTTAGGTACCTACTGTAGGGAATAGACATATCGTCGGAGATACTTCGATACCGCCTAAGAGACAATAGATAATAAGGTTGAAAATCAAATGTAGCAAATTGATTATTATTTTCTTTAAAACGTTAATAAAAACAATAAATTAAGGTGTAATTTCGTGTGTCAAATGTATGTGGTGACACACGAAATTACACCTTATTAGCAACTGTTACTTACGCGGTATTGCAGTATCACTAGGCTAACCCCACACGTTAGCCTAAAATATTCTTCACTTTATACAGCTCTTTTACTTCCACTGCTGAATAAGCAGAGATTTTGAGGGTTATTGTCATAGACATCACGCTTGGTAGGCGGATTGGTAATCAAAGTAAGATGGTAAGTAACCTTGAGCTGATAGAAGCTGCTCCCTTAGTTGCCTATTACGACACACACGGGAAGAAATTGAGTGGTCTATGCAAAGCCGAAATCTTTGCAAATATGGAAGAATTACGGGCTGTGTGCCCGTAATGTGATAGGTACTGCAATACCGCGTTAGTAACAGTTGCTAATAAGGTGTAATTGCGCGTTTATATAGGCTATTCGACTTTTTAACTCAGACTGAACACACCTGTTTTTTAATTATTTTATTACAAATCGTATTTGAAAGTTTGGCCTTCTTGGATTCATTTGCCGTGTGAAATTAAAAAAATACATCTAGAATAAAAAAAGATTATCTATTGAAATGTCAATAGAGGAAATCGCCAAAATTATCGCGGGCTTTAAACCAGAGGGGCGTATAAATTAATTATATAGATACATTGAAAAAAATTATAAACTTTTTATTATAACTTATTCAACGGGGTAAAGCTGCCGGCATTCTGGGAACCTTGCCAAGTAGAATAGATTTAGAATAGCAGTATTTTAGTTCAGTAAGTTAGTTTTATTTTAAATTTGCTACTTTAAACTTTTTAAGTTTTTTTTTCGTCTCCTGATAAGTACCTAGGGGTAATGCTTATACGTCCTAGATTAAAGCCCCCATATTCTTGGGCCTTGGTAAACCAAGTAACAATAAATTGTTGTCTCAAATTTGAATTCGAAAGTTACGCTGTTTTTACAATATATACATAAATATTTTTTTTATTAGAAAAGCAGAACATAAACACAGGTTTTCGAAACATGACATTTATTCAACAAAACCTCTACACACTGCTTACAAACCTTGCATAAAATATAAATACAAATTTGAAGGTACTATTTGGTGTTTTAATTATTACATGTAACAAAATTTGTAAATATGCATTTATAAATATATCGACCAAACAAAATATTACACAACAATTTTCAACATATAAAATTTTGTACATAAAATCGTGAAATATTTTATTCAATTATGTATTTATTGTTCAAATCACCTACTGTAAGGTAATAATATAATTCTCTTAATAACCTTCTATTCTATGGAATATATTAATTAAACTTTAAAATTTAAATACATTTTAAGCGTCAATTTTATATAGGTACATACTGTCTATGGGCACTGACCAACTATATAAGGTACACTAACACGTGCGTTTTTCACTATTAGGGCTCCCACACACTAGGCAGTTTTAACGTCGAGTCATTACCAGTTTGAGCTGTGAAGGTGTAGTACAACTTAAACAACAATAAACTTGAAAACTATATTTTGAGATTTCGACGGTAACACAGCCGGTGGCGCTGACCTCATTTATTAATCCCAATTTTTTTTGTTTTTAAGAATGAATTTCTTTCAACTGTCACCTGGCAATCCACACACACATAAAAAGAAGCAGCCAAATCGGTCATTTCGTTTTCGAGTTTTATGTTTAGGCACATTACGTTTAGAGAAATATATTTTATAAACATCATTTAAAAAAAAATGTATTTCATATAATGCCCATTAAAATAGCTGTCACTCCAAAGCCAACATTTGCTATTTTTCGCATAAAATATTTTGACGCACCTTTCTATTAAAATCTAGAATGATAACTCATCTTTGAATTCCCATGGGCCAGCGCTGACAAGAGCTCCAAATATGGTTTCCATAATTTGTAACGTGATTTTCAAGGGATTAAAATCCCCGACGAAATAAATTTATCTCTACACCAATTCTGCTCTAACACTGGCAATATGGCCACACACGTGACTGTGAAGGAGCCCATAACATATAACTATAAAATATATTTTAATATTTAAAGTTAGCAACACTGACTTATGTTTACAGTCCACCATATCGCAAACTTCATCCCGAGACGCGTAAACAACGCATTGAAATACCAGCTCAGTTTGTTACAACATATTCTCAAAGCTAATACAAATAAAGCTCATATTTCAATGCACGAAAGCGACACGGAATAACTTTTCATTTAAAATTCTTAAAAAATAAAACCCTCATGTAAATTTTTCAACCAGTCTTGCTAACTCTAAATAGCAAATATTTTAAAAAGTGGTTCTAATTTTCACAAGACGAATATAAATAAAAATAAAAAAAACCTATAATATTAACTTAGGCCAGTTTTACTGTCTACATACAAAATACGAACTATTTTAATTATTTATATTCAATCGATACAGTCACCAACGCTTGCTGGTCAAGCATAATGTTAAAGAATGTTGGCAGTAAACGCGCAATATACAGTAAAACATGAACAAGTTCGTAATTTGTTCACAACAAGGTCAATTACAGAAATAACCTTATTGTGTTAAACTCATCTTTTGTCGCGGCGCTTCATGTATCGTGCCTTGTTAACGTTTTTAAAAGGACAACTCCCATACTAGAGAAATAAATCCCTATGACAAACAAGCACTTAATTCACGGCTACACAGCACACTCAGAATCAGAACAACTATCCGTGGTTCACACAAATAATCGAACTCAGATTCAAAAGTAACCAGTGCAGTCCCAAACTTGTATTTATACAGTGTGAATTTTGTGTATGTGACGCGATTGTCAACGTTCGAGCACGCACACAAAGTCACTGCACTTAAGGCTCGAGCACACCACATGCGTATGCGTAGACTTAAGCGTAGACGTGCACGTACCGCTGAGTTGTAATGTATGGAACCGTAAAAGACAGGACACACCGCTTGCGTAACGTAGCGTGTCTTTGGCATCCGGTGTGCTCGAGGCTTTAACACACACGATAACCCACACGTAGCGCCGCATGCGCAGACGAGTTGAACTATCTATAGTACTCGGGAAATGATCACTAGTGAACATCGCGGCTTCGTTTCAATAACGCTAATACTACAATATTATTTTATAATATTGTGCTGGCGTACTGGCATAGTAACTGTGTTTCGTACATACGATTTGTGTTCAATAAACTTCGTAAAAAATATAGGTAAGCAGTACCAATTATAAACTATTTTTTGTAGTAAACTTCCGCCGTCCAACAATTCATACTGACAGAAAGCTATATGCTTTTGTATCTTAAACCTTTAACGGGCAGAGGGAATATATAACCCATCATAATTTGAACTTTGTTGGATCGTAATAAAGTCCAAACCCAATTTTAAATATCGTTACTTTGTGAGAAGAACGACACAATTTATAAAGAGTAACATTGGGAAAACGGCTAGTAAAATTTACGATATTGAAAGAAGATTTCGCACATTTACTATTTTTGAATTGTGTCATTATTCTCGCAAAGCAGCGATATACCTACTAGATTATTTCCTGAATCTGCTATAAGAAATAAAATAAAAATATACCAGTACACCAGCTTTTACTATTTAAGTCAAACATCTAGAAACAGCTACATAAAACAATAATGACTAGAGTTAGAACTTATATTAATACATTACTATACAACATAATCGGATGACACAAAATTATACGATTTATACAAATCAAATTGAACATTGTTAACTCAATATTAAAGTCTAAATTAGTAAATCCCTTGTTAGGAATGGGTAGGTTTGGAGGCCATTACGGCAAAAAATCAAGCGGTAGGCTAACCGCATATTGACCACAATTATGTGAACTGTATAACAAGCTATCAAGGATAATTTATTTCTCCTCCGTGGTGCTTTACAACTGGCTTCATTAGTTGTAAATTACCCCTGACGACTACTTACGTCTTACTGTGTCCGCTTTGTAATGGAGGGAAGTGAAAACTTAAGTCTTTGATTAAATTCGTTGCGGGTCCAAAGGCAGTTTAACTTCTTTTCCCGGGACTTGGTGAGCCTCGGTGCTCATTGCCATTCCATTGTGTGCCACTGTTGATCCTGGCTTACAGGAGTTGCAGTGGTAGGAGTATGGGTGGGATTCGTCCCCATTAAAAAAAAACTATCTAGGAGTTAAACAAGCTTCTTCTTCAACAAGCTTCGTCTAACATCTTGGCGCTTTTAACACACAAGTGATATCTTAGTATATAGCAACCAACGTGCGGTTAGCCATCGATGGGGCCTTCAAACTGGCAAATGAAAGTAATAAGTAGTATAATTATCTGCAGTTATTAATATATTTATATTTTCATGAAATGCCATAACTTAATCCATCACTTTCATATATAGCATCAAAGATTATTGTCACTATATACTTTTTTTAATGATTTAAAATTTTTGGCGTCATTTGCAAGACCTAGACCCCACCATAGCCGCCATTTTAAAACAATAAGTATCCTAGTTTGACACCGTCTTATTGCACTGTGGCAACACCGCGCTGTGCCAGTAATATGTTGTTTATTGTTCGGTTAGTAAACACTTGATAATGTCACACATACACACGTCTTTAGGTATCACAATTTATATGTGACTCAACTTTTAGTTTCCGTTTTTGTTGCATCAATAAAATCGACAAAATTTCAGAAACATGTTGAGTGTAATTTAAGAATTTTAAATTAACAGAATTATGTAATTTTATAGCTGCTCTTAATACTTAGGGCACCTACCGTGATATCTCTGCATAACCGTATGGCCGACTGGTAGAAAATGCCTTAAGCATTAAAGTCCACCAATGCACAAAATAAAATATATTAAATTTTAAATAAACAAATTATTCTCAGAGACACTTTAAATGAATTTCGACTATATGTATGATATTATTAAATGTTTGCGCCCGAGTCTATCACACGTACAAACGATCATAAAACATCTACACTAATTTGTGCGTATCAACCTAACATTACACATTTCACACCCACAACATTGAGTAGGTTCACAAATATTCACAATACACCGATTACACTAAACTTCATATAAATATAATTTATTAGTTATATAATTTATGTTTACATTTATTGCTGCTCTGTTACACAGAATAAACGAAGAGCTCGACACATCTCACTTATAATTACTTAATTGTACTTCAAGGTCAAATGAATTACAATAAAATACAAATTTTTGTTACAACTCTCAATATAAAATGGTGCTTTGGTAATTAAAATATATATAATTATGATTATGGCATTTGTATAATTTCGGAGTCAACTACGATTACTTATAAGGTCCCCTATTATTCGTAAAACTTGGCTGGTATGAGAGCCAACTTGAAACCGTATAAAATGTATCAATTCCTTGTTTCAATACAACATGTAACTTAAATAACCTGTAGAGTTTGAGATACATATAGCATTGAACAATTTCTCCTGTTCTAAGTGTCATACAAGTATCAACTATGCAGTCTCTATTGTTAGAATAATTTTCCAAGTGAAGTTATAGGTATTCATGATTACAACTGTTTATGCAGTTACTGACATCTATTATATTTTTATAAAAAAATAATTATACAAGTTATTACCTCATACTCTTTAGTTAGTTACCTCATACTCTTTAGTTATTTTTTATGTTATTTATGTTACAAGTTGTACCATTATTATTAACTTAGCCTATAGACTAAAACTGTATAGCGTGTTATTATATTCATCTAAAATCTAAGTTAGACTAGTTACCAAATCTCCTAAAAGAAACATTTAATCACTGAATTATTTTAATAAGTATAATTCTTAATTAATTACATAAATATTGGAAAGCATAAACTTTATTGCTTGGATACCAGCTTGCATTACCTGCCTCATACTTTACTAATCAAACCATTACAAAAGGGCAAAGGGAATAATAACTCGAACTATTTAGTATCATCATTTAGTATACGAGAACATAGGTCAACAAAAGAGACAGGTTTACACCGTCATGCGTCAGTATCAAAGAATGTAAATAACTATGTTTATTTCACTACGACAGCCGGTTATTCATTATGGGTGAAGAGTTCACTGCTAGCTGTATACAAATGCACATAATAGTAAACTCTCCCCGTAAACGTGTACATTTACATTACATATACATTTAAAATGTATTTCACAATGTGGAAACCTATCTCTTTTGTTGGTTGTACATTGGCATGAATGGGAAATTCGTAAAGGGCTATCTTCCATTTTTTACTTTTATGTAAATGTATAATCAAAACAACCATAGCACAAAGACACTGTAAAGTTATCTCTGCAACTGTAAAAAACGTATTAAAAAGGGATTTATATCCAGTAGTATGATTTGGCACAATACTGTTCAAAATAATGTTATAATTATTGGCACATACAGCCCTTATATTTAAAGATATTTTCAAATAACGAATTTCCCATGTCAGCTTTTAATATAATTGTATATTCATCGCTAATGCTGAGTAGAAAAATGTGAATTTTATTCTACTAGGCTGCCGTGGACAAAGGATCCATTTAAAAACAAAACCAAAGAGACGATTCTCTCTTAATAGCTGATCTGTCACAAATGTCTACATCTACGTATTAACAGTTTTAAAGTTTCTAGTCGGCTATCAAACCTAAACCCGTAATATTAAACTTATATAAATTCTACACTTCACCTATGGAGGTCAAAGGAAGGAGAGTTAGGTGTAAGGTTCAAAATCATGTAAGCACGACCTTGTATTCCAAATTCAAGATAGCTTTCCTTAATTAAAATTATATATTTTATTAAATTCTGGTCGATTAGGAACATACTTTAACTTAGTCAACATATATCACTCCTACCTTCATACCTCCAAAAAATATACTTAAGTAGCTTTTCTGACAGATTAAAATATTAACAATCCATCTATTCTACTAATATAAAGATCTCATATTTATGACTGTAACGTAGACGCTGATAGCATACGCCTGTCAGTTCTATACATTTTGTGTCACACTCTCAATGTAATATGAGCAAAGCTGTACAAAATGTAATCCACTGACACATAATTCAGTGGATTACATTTTGTAACTGTCAGAATTAGAGACCCCCCCAATACTGTCCTTCGAGCTTCGTCATGCCAGCGTCTGCGCAGCGTCGACGCGACGTCTACGTCGCGGCGCAAGCGGCAATGCAATAACTGACCAGTTGCCAAGCTTGGTGCTAGTTAGACAAAGACGCTCGAAAAAAGATAGTTTGGGGGGTCTCTTAGACTTCAGCGTCTACAGTACAATCAGTTACTAATGGACCTTACCTAACTACGCACTACGCAATAAGCTAAACATTCAAAATCCTAAACGAATACTACAAAACAATGGCTAAAACAAATTGTTGGTAAATAACTTCTATATTTATTTATTGCTTTCATGGGTACCATCATTCGGAAGACATTATGGTCTAAATTATTAGGTACTGGAGCCCAGATTATAAACAAATTTGAACATTTTAAAACTACTTTGTAAAGGGTAACAATCAATTAGTATATATATATTGAAATAGTAAACATTAAAATGTGAAAAATAACATTTAAAATCGTTATCCATCTTTGTAGTTCAATTAAAATTAAGTACTTGCATATAAAAGTAGTACTTATAAGTAAAAATATTTTATTTAGAAAAATACTAAATAAATCGGACAGTAAAATGACAAGTAAAAAAAAATCCAAATGACATTATCAATTGCTATAAACTATCAAACGAAGGCAATAGAAACTGTCATAAATAAATGACTCTAATATATATTAGGCCTTATATTATTTACATACTATAAGGACCGACATCATATCTAAAAATATTTATTTGGACTTAACACCTGTTAGTACAATTGCAATTGAACTTTTTTAGGAATTTACTATAAGTATAAATGTCACATTGACGTTTCAAACTATTAATGTCAAACAATTCTTTAGTTTTTTTTTATTGCATGTTAGGTATCAGACAATACTTTTATATGAGAAGTCGAGTCCGAGGGAATACTAAATAAAGCTATTAAATCTACTTAGGAAATTAAATCTTTTAAAGAGGTAGAGGACCAAGGTACATTTTATGGCCATTAACAATTCGATCCATATAAATTCTTAGCATTATTATTATTTTTTAGAATATTTTATAGCGTTTAGTTAAATAAAAGTTAAATGGGCTTTTAATTTTATTACAAGTTGATAGGTTCAACATGAGGTGGTTATCAAATGTCCTGCAAGGGTTGAGAGTTTAAGGCTTAAATTAAAAAAAAGTTTATGGCAAGGTCACTTAAATGCTTTTTTTTTATATGGCAATTTAGTCTATGGCAATTTAGAAATAAATCTCAGATTGGTGTTGCAACAACCTAAAAATAATCCTTCTTTTTATTCGTAATTACTAGAATTCGGTACTGTCATTTAAATATGCATAGTATTTATAAGTACATGATACAAAATGAGATATCCTTATTTATCATAGGCCACTTTCTTTACATATCGCCATAAAACACGAAAATGTCAAAATGGCGATTTTGTATTAATTACCATAAATAGGCATATCTTACTTATTAAAACAAAGTTATATAAAACTTTGCCATCCTAATTTGAAACACCATATGGAAATTTGAAATAAAAACCACTTAAACGTAAATTTATTATACCGGTTAAGTTGCAACATTCAATTAAAAAAGTATTAGTAAATTTGTGATTTTTATCCCTATAGTTGGTTTTTTAATTACAGCTTAATAGGTAGAGTTGCCATACGTTCCGTATATACAAGACTGTCACCGTATTTAAGTATCAAGTCCCGTTTATCAATATTTCAATTTACACGTACTAAAGGCTCAAAGGCGACGGCAAGCAAAAGACGCGTGGCGGCGCGCGGATGCGAGGAGTTGTTGTTTTCCATTGATTTTTCATTATAATAAACCGTTCTACGCTTATTTTCAGTTCTTATTTATTTGCCACCAATAAGTCCCGTATATCAACAATAATGGGTACCCTATTACCACAGAGGCGCCACAACACAAATATTCCTAACATACTTTTTAGCCGTCTGAAGTCTTCACATTTTTACGAAAGCAGAAATCAAATAAAAATCAAAGCAAATAACTAAAAAGTTGTGTTGTCGTCAAAAATGACATTCCGTTTTGCTTTTTTTGTTTACGGACTGTACAAGTAGCGCCATCTATGTAACGCTTTGTGTTTTATGTCTTATTGTGAGGTAGAAATGGGATAATTTACAAAACTGATATTTATGCATTTAGGTAATGAATGTTGAAGAAAATATAAAATATAAATCAATTACTAAGTATACAAGTTCATGTTAATATAACTGATCTAACATGAGTGCATTATATTGCAAATTATCTACTAAATAAATAAATGGAAAGATTGTTATCATTACTTCAGTTTACACTACAGTGTTACCAATACAAAAATACTTAGTCAAAATATGATGTTACATTAGAATTACGATTTTGAAGTTAACAATTTCTATGACATGACATTACAAATTTCTATCGACAGTTTTCACTGTTTACATAACAAATAGTTATGTTAAGCAAGAAATACGTTGATTTGTTGTATTGTACTTCAATGTTTTATTATAGTTGGTAGTGAATAGAGGCCTTACTTATTCGCTTGTGTTAAGGCGAGGTGTGTTCCCGGCGTCGCTTGCGTCGGAACACGAGTGCGAAGATGCTGCGCAAGCGACGCCATCGCCTCCGACCGCCGCTTGTTGAGATGCCAGTGCCCATGATTGATGACTGAAAAATAAAATATTATCTTATTCAAAAGTTGATTTTAGCCCAGAAGGACTCGAATATGCATTCTTAGGTAAAGCTAGGATTTGCCAATCCTTCCGGATAGACCGGGAGACAGGTAATAATGGTTAACCTCCCGGGATGCAATCATTTCCTTATGATTTTAAAGTTTTAGGGCTTTAACACACTTCCGTGTTGCGAACATGTTTTCTATAAAAATATCAATCGCGGCGAACTCGCTACGTGATCGCCTTTTACAAAAACTCGGTGTAAACAGGGCCTGACCCATACGTGTCAGTCGCACGCCGTTACTCACTTGCTATTAAACAAAGAAAGAAACAAATGGATATTTCTTTAATAAAATCAATGTTACGACCCCACAGGGTTATCTCTGTGGAGATGGGCCCGTGCTTGCGGAGTTATACCTTTTTTTTGTACAACTGTCACTCTAGTTTGCGAGCTTCTAGGACTTCGAGTGTAAGAAAGCATCCAGTCTTATTAGAATATAGTATTTTATATTCGGTATGAAACTTCAAAAACGATACTTCAACATGCAAGGAATAGCAAGCAACTAAGAATTAGTCATTTGACGCACCTGTCTCTGTCTCTCGAGGCGACGTATCTCACGCACGAGCGCGTGGAACACATCGTCTACAAAATGACGCAACGCCGCCGACGTCTCGAAAAACGGACAGCCCAGCTGAGTGGCCAACGCTTTGCCTTCCTCCGTAGTTACCTGGTCCCAAGAAAAAACTTTATATTATTGCTACCTTTCCAGCTTTTACTTTAAAATGGCGAGGTCATGGAACCGGAACCACTGCCAATGTAGAAGAACAGGTGTTGGTGTTCCTCCAAAAAAATTTGAAGACCTTTGTGACCAGGCAAGATGGTATGCCTGGTCATAACTATTCATGTTGAGAACTTATTCATAGCCTTCAAATGCATATCATGGGAAATTCTATAATGCGACATCATATTCATGACATCAGCTGACATTATTTATTTTTTCACATTGAACAGTTATCTGCGGTTCACACAAATAGGTGAGAATCAAACCCAAAACACCAGGTTTCAGAATCAATAACCATAAAAACTGAGCCACAAGTGCAGTTTTTGTCCTTGTATGTTGAGGCTATCGCAACATACCTGTCTAAACCTAGGCGCCAGATCCAATTTGTTCCCCACTAGCACCAGAGGCAGTCGCTCCGAGGGCCGCGCCTGAGCAAGCAGGCGGCGATACTCGGCTGCGGCGCGGAACGACCGCCGGTCCGTCACCGAGTAGCACAGGACGAAGCCCTCGCCGCAACGCATGTACTGCTCTCTCATCGCTGTGAACTCCACCTGACGAAAAATATCATCATTAGGCCTTGTTCAAACCAAACTGACTGTCAGCCGCCGAATATGAGCAAGCTCACTGTGAGCCCCAGTGTAAACGTGAAAATAAACGGTATTTTTCGTTCACAGTATGCTGACAATACGCTATAGTTTACGTCCGTCCGTCCAATCAGCGTCCGCGGAGCGTAGTGACACGCTATATTAATCGGCCGCCGAATGTTAGCGTCTACGCATTGCGTAATAACGTATCGTCGGTTAGATGTGAACGAAAAAGTGAATATGTATGGATATACAATAAACTGCGTAAAATTCGCTCACATTCGGCGGCTAACAGACTTAAAAAAAAGGTACTTAGGTTTAGGTACTTAAGATACTTTCGTAGCTTGTTAATAGATTGGGCACAAACTAGTAAAATAAAAATTTCACTTAATTCAATTTAATTGAATATAATTCAGTGCAATTTTTTTAAACTTCAAAAAGCGAAACATAGATCCTTCACCTTCTTCATTGGTGCTCCACTCCTATTGGCCTTAGTGTGATATATCATCAGTGATACTGTAATAATATTGTATATACTGTGTGTAGCTGTAGTAAATGTCAATAGCTAATAAGGTTGAAGATCGAATAGAGCAAAACAATATTTTACCCTTTACTACTTTACCTACTACAGAAATAAATAAATAATACTTTGCCAGATGAAATTACACTTTATGAGCAACTGTCATGTACTCAGTATTACTTACTCAACAAAGGGGTTATCTAACAATGAAAGAATTTTTCAACCAGTAGTTATTAGCATGTTCAAGCAAGCAAACAAACTCTTCAGCTTTATAATACTGGACCTTATATTTTTAGTTACAGTTTTTTTACAGTTTCATGTAAAAATTATATCAGACCACAGCACAGGCAGCATATGATTGATATGGCATGTAAAATTAAACACTCATAAAGTTATTTACTGGGAATCAACTGACCTGTCCTGCTGTATCCAGTATATCCAACAAGGCTGGTTCTCCATCTATTACGGCTTGTTGTTGGTATGAGTCCTCTGTACAACATTTTAAACAGATTCATATGATTTATAATAGAAAAGTATAATAGAAGAAAAAGTAAGTAAAGTAAAAATAAAAAAAGACATTTCATTAAAATTTACATATTAATTGTAGGTAAAATATACTTATGTTCAATAAAACAGGATAGTCTCAATCAGTAGTAAGAGTTAAATAAAATATAAAACCAATATACCAGAAAACAAGAACTAAAAAACCAGCCAAGTGCAAGTTGGACTTGTGCACAAAGGGTTCCATACCAGTTTCAAGTGCCTGCCTATTTTTGACATCAAGAAAAAAAAAAGGTTTGCTGTATGGGAGCCCCCCATATATATTTATTTTATTTTATTTTTAGTATTAATTGTTATAGGGGCAACAGAGTATATAATAAGTGAAAGTTTCACATGTGTAGCTATTGCAGCTCTAGAGATAGAGCCTGGTGACAGACAGACAGCGAAGTCTTAGTAATATGTTCCCATTTTACCCTTCGGGTATGGAACCCTACAAATGAATTCCATCACATTTTTCCAAAAGCATTCACAAGGAATTTTTATGACTAATGCGTGATTTAGCTTAGTATTTCAAGGACATCACATTATTCCATAATCACATAATTTTGAGCCTGTATTATGTAGAAAGCAATGAAATTTATGAAACCTAGGTTATGAAATAATCAACTGAGCTTTCTTAAATCATGAGATAAGGCTAATACACAAAGGATATTAGGGCTAAGGATATTAGGCAAATATCAATGTTGTTTTCTTTTCTTATTAATAAATTTTATTCTTAAAAAAATAATGTCCAGGCATATAACAAACATATTGTGATAATATTTCATACATACACAATTGTCCGGAATGGGATCTAATGGTATCTTAACAAATCATACAGATCAGTTCTATGAGTTTTTGTTAAATGAAATTACCCTATAGAATAAATGGTAATGGTTATAAAACAGCATTAGCATTTTAATCTAATTTACCTATGAATCCCATGATTATTAACTTTACCTTTTTGTTTAGACATTTTAAATTTTGTAACAATACTGTTATTATCAAGGACGGTCTGTTTACATTTATGTAGAAAGATCTAATCAGGTCTAGTAGATAGAAATGGTTATTTTAATCAATGTAGTTTTTCAAAACAAAAATACATCAGACAAATCTAATGACTCCATATGGTAATTGAACATACATCTGTTGATCACTACTATTGTCTAAGTTGTGGTTAAAGGTATGTTTACCGAGTGTTTGTGACAGGTGACAGCTATAGCATAGTAGGTAGGTACCTATAGTGGGGTCATGGTAATCCAAGAAACTGTGACTGACGAACTGCAACGTGACCGCGGACTTGCCCACCCCGCCGTCGCCCAGCACCACGATCTTGTAGACGCGGAGGCCGCGCGACGTGCCCGCAGCCTCGCCCGCCATGCCGCCGCATGCCTGCGCCGCCGAGCCGCGCCCGACGCCTTCACACCCGAGCCAGCGCCATCGGCCGCACGCCCCGCTGCCCAGCACTAACACCACCGTGACCGATTGTACCGCACACCCGCACTTAACACAACACTTCTCATTTAACAATGCACATTTTGGTTTACATACAAATAGTTTAATTTATAATCTTCATTAAAAAAATCGACAGCTGATTGAAAGCGATTGACATTTCGATAATTTTGTTTTGTATGTTGGCTAGATTTTGCTTCGTTCATAAGAAATGAGGCCTTTTCGAAAATTAACTTTTCCTGTTAAGTTCCCTGGATATTGAATAGCGTTAATACAACGAAAATATTACTTCAAAAGGATTTATATGTTTGTCAATGTATTTTTAAACTAACCAATTTTATTGCAAAAATATACTATAACAATCAAACACAATACATAGCTGAACGCAACAGAAAAAATAATATCTTTATGTTTGCTATATGTAAGTAGGTTTTGAAACTTTTAAAAAACCTTGGGCAGTTGACAGTTCATAATCACTTGGAAATTACACTATGTTGTTAAATCAAAGCTTTTCATTTTTACATAAATCTTAAATTTATTTTGACTTTTTAGTTTACCTGTCATGCCTAAAACCAAAAAGTAAAAAAAAACTTAAGACTTGACTAAAGTACATAAAAAAAATAACAAGAAAAATATATATAGCAGGTATTTAAACGTCATTATGTCAATGTCACAAATAATCGAATTGGATTGTGTATTAACAATTTTTGTTGATATTTTTGTAATTAAATAAATATTCCAATAATAATGGCGCACATACAATTCGTGGATGAATTAGTGCGAGAATATTTAATATATAGAGGCTTCACATCAACGGTCAAAGCTTTTGATAGTGACTTAAAGGCAGATAAAGACAAAGGTTTTAGAGTTGACAAAATAGTTGAACAAATTGTTCATTACATTAATGTTTCGGACTTAAATGGCCTCAAGGAGTATTGGTCACACTTGGATAGCCTCGTATTCTCCAAATTAGAGAATCATATTCAACCTGGTATGTTGATAGTACTGTATCTTTGTACACCCCCTTACCTTTATATAAATAGTTAACATGACAACAAATGCAATCTAATTAATAAAGCATTAACTTTTTAATGTACTGTTGTAATGCTTACATTTAGTTGTGTAAGGCAAGATGTTAATTACCATGGCTTAAGTTTAACCAAAAATATATTTAGATTGCATAATAAAACATACAAACTTTCACTTTTATAAAAACAGTATTAACTGTTTTAATTTTTGTGGTTGCCAGTTCGATACCCACCCATTGCACTACTGGCCCACTCATAATACAAGCATTTTAGCTTTGCATGGATGGTTAACAAAAATACTAGTAGTATGCAAAAATGCTGCTAGAAATCTTACAAAAAAACAAAAAACTGATTGTATGTTAAAGTGTGATATAACATAAATGACGAAACTTATAACTTAAAATAAATAGTTGTGTATAAAATAAATTGGTATATTTTTTTCAGCTGTCAGAAAATTGGAATACAGTCTGTACAAGCTGTATCTGGTGACAGCTGCTCAGAGTACTGGAGGTGTGCGCAATGAGAGGATTTCAGATTTCCTTGCCAAGATGCTGCCAGAACTGCAGGGTCAGAGTGAATGGAGAGATTGGTTTAGTAAGTTTATGTCATATATTTACTCTTTTGTTGTTTGATTTAGTATTCCAGTATCACTATGGTATAAATCTTTGCCCATCATACCCACTGGGCCGTCTGGACAAGTTCCTAAAATAAATTGTTAAATTAAAAAGTATTTTAATAATTACATTAAAAATAGCTTATACACCTTAAAGGAATGTAGTTCAAGGTTTAAATCTCATTTATGGAGACCCATGGCTTAACATGTTGTATGTAGCATGCCATCATATAGGCCATGTGCCATTCACAGACTTTGCCCCAAATAATACTGCATTTCCAGCAAATATGTGTAAAACGAATCTCATACAACACCATACACCATACAGTGTATGGTGTATGGTGGTATTTAGTACATAAATAAGGTCTCAATTCTCAAAAAAAGTATACATTATAAGTATGACTCAGATGCCATGGGAGGGGGTGCAGTCCCCTATAGCTCATCCACTACTGTTTAAACATAGTACAGAGGCAAACTCAGTTAAAATATATGCCAAGAGAAAAATAAATCACCAATACTTTTACACGCCTTTCACATATCAAATATACTAATTTTTTTTATTAAAAATAAAAATGTATTACTTTTCAGTGCTGCCCTTCATTCCAAAGCCTGAAGAGAACCCGTCATTTAGCTTGTACTTCACACGGGCGTGGCAGGACAGTGTCTTGGTGTCTCTACACAACCTGCTAGCAACAGTGTTCCAGTGCATGCCACAACCAACCCTCACCAGCTATGAGAGTGATGCGGCAATGGTGAAGAGGCTTCAGGACAAACTAGCTGCAGTGTCTGGAAAGGTTTGTGATCTTAAAAATATTTTTAATAGAAATATGTATAAAGTTTATAGAAATATGTAATATTGGAACTAGGGCATTTTATCTAAAGTTCCATATGTGTTAAAGCAGGTGTAATTTACTTGAAATAAATTATAGCTTACTGAATCATATTTGGTATTCTTTCTTTACATGAAAGAAAAGAAAGAATTCACCTGACAATCTGACAACTTGACAAATCAATCCATCAAATACCAATAACAATTCTCAATGCCAAAGTTAAGGAAAATCTCAATTGAATATGCTTAATATTTTATGCATATGGTAAATTACTAAACTTTTCTTTTTAATTTTAGACACAACAATCAGCAGCTGAAAAGACTTCTCCAATAGGCCACCAATCGCGCCTGTCACAATACTCTGAAAGACTCAGTGGACCTCTGCCCCTAGTGGATGACTTCTCAGCCGTACCTTCAGAACAACTTGACAGTGGAGTCCGAGAAGCTAAGGGGCTACGAGGACTCCTACGACAAATGGGCGGCAGTCCAGTGATGGGCAGGAAATCTGGTAGATCTCACAGCCAAAACTGATAATAGTTTACTGTAGCATTTAAGTTGTACATACATTCCTAATTATTTTATTATGTGAAGTCAAACATTTGTGTTATATCTATGGTACATTACATGCAGTTTTATTACTTTCTGTATGGTTTCATTTTTAAATTAAAATAATAGGCAAACCAAGTTCAAACTAAAAGATCCTGCCAGCAACACCTATGTGTAATATTACACGAAACCATTTGCAGCCCCTTTGACCCACACTAACTCATATTGCTTGACCCACACTTTATTTAGTTCAAAGGCCGGCAACGCACTTGCGAGTCCTCCGGTGTTGCGAGTGTACATGGGCGGCGGTGATCACTTACCATCAGGTGACCCACTTGCTCGTTAGCCTAACTAAGATATTAAAAAAAAATATGTTTATATTTAGTTAAGATACAACATTGTTTAATAGTTTTAAGTTCAATTTGCCAATTAGTTCGGTTATAAGTTCAAATTGCCAACTAGTTCGAGAAGGACGAAATGTCTTGGTGGGCGGTATGTTCGAAACCAATAGTCTTCCAATAGTGCATAAAGTACCTGCTTACCAAACCTGACAGTAGATGGCGTTGTACAGTTTGGCTCACTGATATAGTTATTCTATGGTTTGGCTGTAGCCGAAACGATTCGAGATCTATTGTGAGATGTATCTTGAACCATTGCGAGATGTATTTATTTATTTAATAATTTCTTGCACAAAATAGTGCATTGGCGGACTTAATGCCAAAGGCATTCTCTACCAGTCAACCATGTATCTCGCTTGGGATTTGTCAATTGGGCCAATGGTGGAATATGCGCCAATCAGAAAAATAATTGACAGAATCTCAATATCACGCAACGAAATGTCAATTATTTGTCACGTTTGAAATTTACTGTACTTAATTTTACACTCATCAAAATTTATCGTTTATTTATCACACAAAGAACCTATTCAAAATGTCATATGAGTTTTATGCGGATGCCCAAGCCAGATCCAATCGTAGGAACAGACAATGGTATCAAGAGAATTTGTTAGCGGTGCTGCGATCGGCGAAGGAGAATAGAGTGCGAGAGATCGACGCCTCTATTGCGTTGGGGGAGGAGCTCATGATGGTATTCCATAGTTAGACGATAAGGCTGCTTAAATTGTATCTACTACTATTAATTTCCACAACAAAGATTGGCAACCTCCATATTCTCGCTTGAAGTCTTGAAGGGTGAGTGTTCAATCAAGCGGGCAACCACTTACCTGTAAAATTGACTCTACATTGGCCGTACACGATTCTCAAGAGTTTGTCACATGTAGACGACAGCGGGTGACGGGGGGCGAGTTCGGCGCTCGCGTGTTCACACGCTCGAATAACTCACATACCCTATATGAAGTCTTGCCTCAGTTAGGATGTGATACTGCGGTGAATGATGTTATAAAATAGTAGGTATTATTTCAGAGGCTAAATGAGCCTTTACCAAAAGAAAAAGAAGCCCCGTCATACCCCGTGGAGAAAACCGAAGATGTAAGCATGATGAAACCAATTGAACCGGAAATCGTAGACGTGTTATATGGGAGTACAGAGAAGGGTGCGGCAGAAAGGTATCTCAAAATGAGATATAAAAAATCTCCAGAAGATAAGTTAGTAACTACGCTACCTTCTGTTATATTTGAGTCGCGGGAAATATTTAGATTATAAATAAAATTATAGCGTGGCAGAATATAGGCCAGGAATTGAAGTTGTGCAAGTTCTAGTTTCCTGTTATAATCGAGAAAGTTAAAGTAGTCGATAGTCGTCGACGTTTGCTCCTATAAGGCCAGATTCCTAAAAGGACAGCTTCCTCAAAGGACAGATTGCCAAATGGTCGGTAATAAAACATTCAGGGGCTGTTGTTATTTATTCAGTTCTATCTTGACTATTTAAAAACTCTTTTGATTTATTATTACAGTTCTCTTTACTATTCTCTTTTCGACTTAATTTGTTAGACTTTAATTAAAATACAACAGTTTTGTGATGTAATGTTATGTTGGCGTTTTATTTTCGGTTTTTTGTTAGTCTGTTATGTTAATAATAATCTAATTTTGTTATTTAAAAAAAATAATGTATTTATATAGATAAAATAAAAGCACACATTCAACAAATAAAGAATTTTGTTCTTGAGTGTACTTCCGTCCATTTGGGAATCTGGCCTTAGAGGAACAAACGGTCGTCGACATATTTTATAGTAGGTACCTATTATGTGAAAAAAGAAAAAGCATCACAAGGTCGCTAAGCAGATATTTATGCCAAATCAATAAAAAAATTGCAAATAAGCTTTGTCAGCGGCATTTTAGGTTCAGACGCAAGGAATCAAATAATTTTCTCTGCTTCTAAAACTGGGTGGTAGACATATGACACACGATCTAGGAACGCACGCTCCCAGGTGTGCCTTACTCTTTTTATGACTTTCGCGCTACATAACTATATCTATCAGAGGTTTTAATTGCTTAGATTGTTTTGAACAGAACTGGTAGATATATATATACTTACCTCTTTATTTATAATGATAGAATTCCCTTAAAATATAAACCGTAACTGATACGTCGGGAGAAATGGCTTACGTGTTTACACCGTATTCCATTTCCTATAATTTGCAGATTTTACTTCCGCGTAGCTACAAGCTGGGACTATGGCTGGCAACAGAAGCAGGCTAAACAGCTGGCGCGGGACGTGAACCACGGACGAAGCTACGTATGTAAGCACACGTTCTACCGTGACCACAACCTAGCGCCCGACCCGCCTCACTACGCGCAGCCGAGCACCGGCAACGTCTCCATATGCAGTGAATACTCGTGCATGTTCAACTAATATTTTGCTGAAGATATGTGACACAAATAAATAACGGGTTCATATTAAATTTAAAACTTGTATTAGACTGTAAACCAAAAAATGTTTACAAGCAGCGCCCCACGGTTTTACCCGCGTTATTCTGCTCCAGTGTATCGGAGCGTGATGTTTTGTAGCTTACATGTTAATCCAGCTAATAAACTATCCCGGTGCCAAGTTTCAGCCAAAACCGTTCGGTGGATCAAACTTTCGTATTTTAATAGTAGTAAGGATGTTTTTTATCATTTTGATGGGCTAAGAGTGTCTTTCTAGAACCTTACGATCTAGGACGAAACATGTTTACAAAAATAAGCAGACAAGGTCGAAAATACTAATCAATTCATCCCCGAAAACACTTTAAAAAATAAAAGACGAAATATAGCAAAAAACATATATTTTATACTTTTATTATTTACAATAATTCAACTTTTATTTACATATTAACAACAGCAAGTGTACCCCCTTTGCTTAAGGCCACATCTAACTGTTTGAAAGGGAATTACTAAAAATATAAAATGTGTACAGTATTCTTTCAATTTACACTGAAAGTGTGTGAATTCTTAAGAGGTCAGTTGTCTCCAGTACCAATAGAAACATTTCATGGAATATGGAAAGTCGTGTCTAAACTATATTACAAGATTACGTACAAGGCGGGAGTATAGCATTCCCTGCAATGTATTATACTTAGTTGTTTAGTTCGGTGTGTATGTTCGGTGATCGGGTTTTAATGAATTATTGCTTTAAAAGGTTACTGTCAAATATTAAAATTCTTCTTTAACATGTTATGCAGTACACAACTGTTCTAATGAACAAACGTTGAAGTTATCCCACTATTACGCATCCTTCACACCATGTACAACATGAAAGATTTTAATAAGTAATGCGACAAGAAACAGTTTAGTGAAATGCATCTATTGAGACCGACCGCAATGCACAAATGCTACTATAAAATAATTAACCAGCATATCAACAACCGCTCACTCTCTAACAAGTTACTACGAAAATAATTAATAAAATAAAAATTATAATTATTAATTAATAATAAATATGAGACGCTTTTTGTTCCTTCTCAAGTTCATATTTTGTTTGTCACATTATGTACAACTAATTTATATTCAGTCCGTATTATCTGCGTAAACACTTAGGTTTAAGAATTGTCCACATTATGTGTGTATTTTGCAAAATAAGACATTTTTATATTATGCTCTCTCTCCTTTGGTGTGTTGTCTATTTTACAGAGTTACAGACACGCGACAACTTTACAAAGCGGCGACTGATTATAATACTAATGTTATATTCCCAGAAAATTAAAAATTATTAATAACATTTATTTTTATACATTTACATATTAATTATCAGCAGCAGTTACTAGTCAATCGCCATCTTTAGACACATTATCCCCTTTACCATCGAATGGGAGATAAGATATTTTATAATTCTCACAACTAATTGCTTTATTTCTCATTTTGATATCATATTATTATACTACTACAGATTGGTTCTAAAAATATTACCTTTTATTTGTATGAGTTTGAAAATATAACGAAATGAATAAAATAACATATTAGTAACATTTATATATACTGATTACGGTAACTTCCCCCTCTAACGCCCCCCTATGTGATGACGATGATGATGTATGAGATCAGACATGATAAAAACCGATATGTTAAAAGGCGACTTCACATAAGTATCAATTCACTGGGATAATTTTCATTAAAAAAAAGAATGTAACAGGTAAATATTTAACATTCTCGACAGTTATATACTCAAGATGCTTCATTTAATATTTTATATAGGTTCTCAAACATTTTTGTCGTAATCCCCTTTTCAACTTTACTCGTTTCGGTAGAGTCCCAGTTGCTATATACGTATCTATCATCTTGTACATATACAACTTGTGAACCCACTTTTAAGCGCGCTTTTTTTACGCCAACATAGACTCTTGTCAAGTCTCCAATGGACCCCTGGAACACTTTGCGAATCACTGTTTAAAATTTAATTAAAATCACATCTACGATTGTCTCAGAGAAAAAAACTTAAAATATAAATATTTAGAAGTACCCAACTTATGCACATATTGCTTAGGATTCAGATCTCGGTCAAACAGAAGAAGCAATAAAATACGATATAGTTATCATTCATAATAATATAGAATATTGTCAAAATCTGAAAATAAAAATGGTTTTTGTTTGCATATGCAGAGTGCATGCATGATTTACTTCAACTGCTGTACCACAATATTTTTAAACATCACAAACGTTAAACAAAAGCAGTCTCAACATCTTTGAATTACTAGTTTGTAAATTATATCACCATGTAAAAAAATAGGATTTCAGCTGATGTATTAAATGTTTACCAATCTAAACTAATTATGGTATATGCGGATAATAATGACAGATTATGGAAGTGAAACCCATGACAATATTAACCATAATATTTACGTATATACATGGGTTTTACTTTTTAAATATTTCCTTATTACATAGTTACATCACAATGTGATTGTCTCACGTCTTAAAATGCATATGTGACAATATGTGTAATGATTCAAATAACATGATAACATGAGATTATAATTTCTCATTAGCAACTTTTGTGAAATGCTTTTATTAATAAAAAAAAAATATGTGTAATATCAACTTAAGTGTTGTGAAAGGACTTATGTGGCCTCGCCTTTGTATCGATGCATTACAACAGTGTACCACCTCCACAGTGCATCCAGACACAGTCTGATATGAATTTATTGTCACAGTTTTATAACTCAATCACACAAACTAAATGGGTACAAGTTACAGCAGTCAGCTAAATACACAGCATCACACACAGCATTCCAGTTCAGTTTGGAAATATTTTAACTTGATAGAATGAGTTATGTTAATTTCCAGTTTCTAAAACACATTGTATCAAGTCTAAATTGGCTTGCGTGCTAAAGTCCATCAAGATTGTATTAAAATCCGTCAAGTAAAATTAACTCGAGCAGAATTTTAATTAAAAAAATTGCTTTGTCCTAATGGTTCCTCCTATCCGTGCATCGCGATTGACGCGGGGCTGATGCGACAATAGTTGACACCGACGGCTGTCGCAGACATCTCATACTCTGATTATTGTCGCATCAGCGGCGTGCGTCAGCCACACAACATTAATCGCGCGCCGCTACGTTCGGTCGCACGGAAATGAACCATTAGTGTGTATCAATATTTTTAAGTGATCAGACAAATTATTGTCCCCCATACAGTGCTCGTAACATGAATAGATAACATTACAATCTGTCATATGTAATGTATACGAGAAAACAAATAAATAAAATCACCGATGTTATCATAATCAACCATAATAAGGACGTAATCAGTTACAAATTAATCTGCATTAAACGTAACGGAATGAGGGGATACAATTGAGCAATAATCTATATTATAAAGTTTTCAGGGCTTAACACGCAAAACGCCAACCGCAGGGCCTGTTTGCATGCGTTTTTGCTTTTTCAGCTATTTTTAAACCGCTTGCGTTTAATCGTAATACGTGCTAAGCCTATAGGCTATTGACACGACGATCGTCAATAGAAGATTCATGTTTATTTTTGTCACTTTAGCATTGTCTTCTTCGTTTATTTTATTTAAAAAAATGAATGATATTAATTGACAGTATCGAACTTCACCATCATAGATTCCTTCAGTCGAATCCCCTCTTCCCGTCACGGGACACTCGCCGGCTCGTACCCTCACGTGCCGCACTCGTCATGTATCAACGTCACTAGTGCACTATTCCACTATCACTATCGAGTCATTAAGTCACCGGCGCCGTATCACCGGACGCTGCGTCGCTTAGGCCAATGTCGGTACTACAGTGTAAATGTCTTGCACTGCAGTGGCGAGCGTGCACCGCGCCTACGTGTGGTTGGGCGTGGCGGGCGTGCCGGCCCGCGCCTACGTGTGGTTGGGCGTGGCGGGCGTGCCGGCCCGCGCCTACGTGTGGTTGGGCGTGGCGGGCGTGCCGGCCCGCGCCTACGTGTGGTTGGGCGTGGCGGGCGTGCCGGCCCGCGCCTACGTGTGGTTGGGCGTGGCGGGCGTGCCGGCCCGCGCCTACGTGTGGTTGGGCGTGGCGGGCGGCAGCGCGGGCGGCGCGCCGCTGGTCCAGTGCACGAGCGCGTGCTGCGCCATCTGCGTGGCCTGGAAGTGGTCCTTGAGCAGCGCCTGCGAGAAGTTGCAGTGCATCTGGTACGCCTCGTTCTCGCGCTCCGTGTCGCCCGCCAGCCGGTACAAGTCTGAGGGAATGACGAAACGCATGTTCATTACCTAGCCGTCACTTTTTTCGGAAATAATATTTTAATGATTTGAACACGTATGGCCGACATTACACGCTCAATCTGGATCGAGATCCGTGATCGCGGTAGATTGATATAAACTGATTTGGATTGTTGTCACATTACACGGTCAATCCAGATCACGTCAATCCACTGATCGCAATGATCACATGAAGACGTGTGCTCAGGGGATTCTGATTGTCAATAAATAAAAAAATATGAAGTTTGTGTGTTCACAATCGCGAAAGCCTCCGTAGCGTAGCGGTATTTGACTCACTTTAAATCTAGGAGGTCGTGGATTCGATTCCCATGCCGGGCATCTTTGTGTAAATTCTAAGATATCGTTCCGGGTCTGGTTGATTGAGGGACTACCCTCCGTGCCTCGGAAAGCATGTTAAGGCATTGGCCGATTGTTATAAAATCATCTATAATAATCGTATATCAAGGAACGGGCAGCAGCCTTTCCTTGTGTGGTACAACATAATACTGCGGTCATCAACTCGCCTAACAAGCGTGGTGACTATAGCGAATACCCTCCCCGGGAGGAGGCCCATGTTCAGCAGTGGACGTTATACGGGCTGATGATGACGAATTGCAAAATGGATCTGAACAAAAAAAGCATGTCTAGTAATTAATTTTAATATATATTTTTTATTCTCTTATTACTACTAGTAATTTTAATAGTATCTTTCGAATTATATGTTGCTCATTAGACGCTCAATCTGGATTGCGATAAACGGATCGAGATCATGGATTTCAAAATATTTGATAATTTGCGATCCGATGTCGCGATCCGTCAATCACACACATTAAACAGTCAATCTGGATTGAGATCATTGATCTCGATCACGGATCTCGATCCAGATTGAGCGTGTAATGTCGGCCTATGACGTGTAGCAATGTATATTTAAATTGTGTTCGAAAACAATAACAAAAAAATTGTAAAGAAACAAAAGTTTTTTTAAAAGGCGACCACGAGATGGCAGCACTTATGCGTCAGGTCCTAGCACTTGGTAAATAACCGTGAAGGATTATACAGATTTTTATTGTAGAATCAAAAAAGTGCATTTTTATTTTACAATCAAAATGCCGCAATGTCCTTGTCCTCAAATATAAACAGTAAAGAAAGTGAATGTGAACATGCGTAAAATTCTTGCACCTCTCCGTTTTAGCTCAAGTTTCAAGTGAGCAATTTTCTTTTGCCTAAACACGTGAATTATACATTTTGTAAATAAAACATGAAAATTTCCGAAATTAACACTGAAAGAATATTGTAGCAAAAGAATACATATTTGTTTTAACAGCACTGTTAAAAAGACCTTTCACTTATGTGAACCACATAAGCGAAAGGTATTTTTGACACAGTCTTCATTAGATGCTTGCATAATGAAGAACTGTGTGTACAAATCACTCACCTTTAAGAATAGCGGATGCCCACAGCTGGACATGCACGTCCGGTATCTTGCTGGCGAGCTGCATGGCGGGCGTCACCATGTTCATGCTCTCGCGAGAGTTGTTGATGGACAGGAATATGTGCCCCAACAGTACCAGCGAGCACGACGTCAGTCTGTTCAGGTCTTCGGCGTTCGCCATCTTTAACGTTTCGCGGAGGTACCTCCTGCAGGGGAACGAAAGTATTATATATGGACAATTACATTGTCACGCAATGACACGAATTTTGTAAAGGACAGTCATCATTTTTTTATACATTATGCACAGAATAAAAATGTTTTAGATGATTGATTAATATGTCGATTTATTTTAATACAAACAGTTCAGGACGTAAGAAAAGATCTGGAAAGAAACTCAGAGTTTTTGGTTCAAGGAACCATTCATAAAGTACGTCTCATGGGTTTCACGATTTTATGACCTCTTCCCATCCTTATGACTGCCGGTCACATCCGTAATCAATGTGACAAGACCCAAACCATTCGCCAGCAAAACATTTTCATTGAGATAGACCAAATATTTCTAAGTTTTTTTTTTATTATTTACAAGGTTCGACCTGAAAAATCACAAACATGTTATAAGAGAAGTAATACTGACTTGGCTTCATTGTATCGGGCCTGGAAGAACGCCTGCAGGCCCAGCACGTAGTACGAGGCGGCGCGCAGCCCGTGCGCGTACGGGGGCAGCGACTCGGGCCGCACCTGCACACCATTACAACATTCATATCGTCTTCATTTATATTTTATACATATAAATGAAAATCAAGAACCGCGATAGCTAGACAGGTGAAATTTCAGAGATTATGTATTTCTGTTGCCGCTATAACAACAAATGCTAAAAATAAAATAAAAAAAGGATTTAGGGGAGGCTCCCATACAAAAATCTTTTTTTTTTTTGCTCAGTTTCGATACCGGCAATAGGTAGGCACTTGAAAATGGTACGGAATAATTCGCGCGCGAGTCCGACTCGCACTTGGCCGGTTTTTTTATATAGATGTTATCCAGGATTAACATTGGCTATATTTTTAAATATAAAATTCCCAGAGGAACAGTACCAAAGCGGGTACAACGGCGCGCGGAGAGCGAGTCAACAATATTTAATGCTGATAAAATTGCGTTATAATCTTGCTTTCAGTCTCAGAGGTCGTATCTTCGATCCTTTTGTGCTCATTCTAACATTTCTTTACGGGTATTATTGGAAGAGGGACCCTCCTTGCCTCGGAGAGGAAGTTAAGAGGTTGGTCTCAACTGTTATAACTGTCGTATTCCAGGGAACTGGCAGCATAACGTCTCTGTCTGTTACAACCTAAATAATCTACCGATTTAGCGATAATTTACACAATAACGCGACACTGCTTCTTAAACAAGCACCTGGCTAATCTAGGAACAACAGACAGCCCAATACACTGAGGATACCTGGAGACCCCAGAAACAGCAGCATACATATGCTGTACAACATCAAAAATATCTTGATTAAAATGTCTATTAATTGTCTTCATCGCTATATTCTGCTATAATGTTTTCATATTGAATTGTGAATCATTTAAAGTTTTGTTCTAATAAATCCAATCTTATCTGTATATATATTCTTTGGAGATTGATTCCTTTGGTGTATTTTTAAGGTTCACAAATAATATTATTCTTAAAATATTCTCTCCCTATCTAAGTACCCGGCTCGAAGGACCATGATTGGGCTAATAATCAAATAAAACCATTCATTGATTTGTACTTGTATTTTTTGTCTGGTTACAATGTTCTTAAACTAAATGTCTATTTTTTATTGTTGACAATCTGTCAGAAATCACATTTTTAAACGGCAATATGGCCAGTTCCATATCAAAATATTTTACATCCAACCTTATTACACAGAAGATTGGACAATTCTTGACTGCAAAATCCACCTAAACAACACTAACTCAATACCAAAAAACCTTGAAAGTATCATGAGTTTTATAGTATTGGGATGATTGAAGGTGGTTCAAATGAAAATCAGGACGATCATGTACCAAGGACCACTGAAAGGGCCAAATGCGGAAATCCTTTTGTCCAACTAAATAACAATAGATAATTTAACTATCTAATTTCCTTAACGATATGTTGAGGAAATGTAAGACTTACTTGTTCCATAAGTTGCGTTAAGTCGTTGTCTCTCCGTCCTCGTAAATATACAATAGCTAAGTTCAATTTGGCGAACATCCATAAATCTCTTTCTTGTGACATCTGAGAACAACATTAAGATAACGGTTATTGCTTTGTCTTAAGATAAACCTCTGTCCTAGTTAATACATATAGGCATTGCCATTAAACGTGTCAATGCCGACAAGTAGCATAGATTTAGTATAGTTAGTGCCCATTTTATAAGTAGTTTTAGTTTACATTTACTACTTTTAGTTAAATATGATTTATACTAGCGGCCCGCCCTGGCTTTGCACAGATGGACTCATGGATAATGTAGCCTTTTAACAGTGAAAAAAAAAAAATACGATAAAATCAGCGTCTGAGACGAGGAACAAATAGCACACAAGCCCATTGAATCGAAATGACTGCATTTACAAAACAAAACACACAAGTAGAGGATGGATAAGTAAGAGGGAATGGAATGAATGTAACATACTTGTATGGCGGTATCGAACTGTGCCTCGGCCGCCTCCATGCAGTTCATAGACATGGCGTACAGCCCCAGCAGACAGTGCAGCTGTGGTGTATGAGCGCCGGCCAGGGCCTCTGTAATATAGAAGCATTCCAAGATTATAAGGATTCACTTAGTATTAAAATAAATGCACTGGGGAAATTCAAAATTATTTTTACATTCTGAAAGCTTTGGTAAGTGTTAGTTCATTCACGCTATCTCGTGCAGCGCATGCGCCTTGCCCCCCGCCACGAGGCGGCACAGCGCCGCGTGCTCCACGAGCGCCATGCGCAGGCGCCTTGCCCCCACACAGTGTAGTGTGTGTGACAGTGTACAGTGTGTGTACAGTACGTACGTGAGGGCGCCACAGTGAGCAGGTGCGCGGCGCGCGCTATCTCGTGCAGCGCATGCGCCTTGCCCCCCGCCACGAGGCGGCACAGCGCCGCGTGCTCCACGAGCGCCATGCGCAGGCGCCTTGCCCCCACACAGTGTAGTGTGTGTGACAGTGTACAGTGTGTGTACAGTACGTACGTGAGGGCGCCACAGTGAGCAGGTGCGCGGCGCGCGCTATCTCGTGCAGCGCATGCGCCTTGCCCCCCGCCACGAGGCGGCACAGCGCCGCGTGCTCCACGAGCGCCATGCGCAGGCGCCTTGCCCCCACACAGTGTAGTGTGTGTGACAGTGTACAGTGTGTGTACAGTACGTACGTGAGGGCGCCACAGTGAGCAGGTGCGCGGCGCGCGCTATCTCGTGCAGCGCATGCGCCTTGCCCCCCGCCACGAGGCGGCACAGCGCCGCGTGCTCCACGAGCGCCATGCGCAGGCGCCTTGCCCCCACACAGTGTAGTGTGTGTGACAGTGTACAGTGTGTGTACAGTACGTACGTGAGGGCGCCACAGTGAGCAGGTGCGCGGCGCGCGCTATCTCGTGCAGCGCATGCGCCTTGCCCCCCGCCACGAGGCGGCACAGCGCCGCGTGCTCCACGAGCGCCATGCGCAGGCGCCACGCCAGCGCCGCGCCGCCGCGCCCGCACGCCGTGCTCGACGCGTCGTCGCACCCGTTCGCTACACAACACAACACAAATCAGACCGTTAACACATGAATTAGATAGATAGATACATTGGTACGTTTATTAAAATCGATAACCGTCGTCTTCTGTCTGTTGTCGAAATGTAAGTATTAAGTCTCGAAGGGGTCCAGGTGCTGGGGGTCACCTGGACCCCTTTCAGACTTATTATTGGTTATTCTCAATCGAACTATGACTTTCGGTATGAGTTCATCTATTCAATTGTAATACAAATATTGTATTTACGTCAACTGATTGAGATGGTCGATAGTGAATTGAATGAAAATGTTCGTCTGGTATAATGTTCGTATTATATTGTATGCTTCATGAAATCTATTTATAATAAACACCACTATACACTTATTATACAAGGTTATTGGATATATGACGGAAGAATACGTCACATTTAGATGTTATAGATGAAGTAAAAAAATATAACGATGTGCCCTAAACTTTTAATAATAATCCAGATTGGACCTAGATCAATGCAAAATTTACTAAAATACCATGATATTTTCAGTTATTTCGATATTATATCATAGTTAACAATATTTACAATCAAAATGAATAATAATATGGATAGAAACTATAGTTTCTATTGCACTTTTTGGAAGTGATCCTTAAATTCTTTATTTTTACAATTGAATATCTTAACTCAGAAACCATTTAGCTTAGGGTAAAACATTATAATATGGCAAAATCTGTTGCTTTTGGCCTTATGTATAGAATTCTAACAGGAATACGTTACATTTCCAATAACCCTGTATACTAGCTTCCTACGCAGTTTTAACTGCGTAATTTCAGTTCTTATGGGAAATTTATCATCAAATATAACCTATGTTACTAACTACATAAAGTACTTTCTAATGGTAAACAATTTTAAAACCGCATTAGATTCGCAGCCTAATCATTGTACACAAATAAAGAATCAAATCTTTTCTCTTCATAATATTAGTAACTATACCACAAGAAAACTATGTATAATAAATACCGCTATAAACACTTATTATATTATTATATGCCAGGGCGGCCAACCGGTTGATCGCGACCGACTTGTCAATCTCGGCGGCTATTACAAATAATCAACCTTTATTATTAAAAGTGATATTTAGCCATGATTTTGCCATTAGTACAAATACACAAAGTTAGGGTTTGTCGTATAATAATCAAAAAGAAAACCTATTATTATTTTATCGGCATTTACAAGACGTAATTTAATTGTGATACCATTGGTCGATCGCACACAGTAAACAGCCGATCTAAGGTTTTATTAAATTGGTCACCCCTGATAGAAATATAGTGACCTATTTGATAATACCAAAGGTCATTGGGCGCAATCCGACCCGTAGCGGACATAAATGAAAATGATATAAAATGAAAGAGTATAAATTCACTTAGCATTATAAATGGTTATTTTATTTAGAATCCATGGGAGAACAAAGTTAGAACCAATAATATATTTATTTAAAAAATCGAATAGGTACTACTATTAAATATAAGTTGTCGTTCTTTAAATATCTACTAAAGAGTTTTGGTGAGTGCATGTACGTCCCTCAATCCGACAAAGAGTGCCGCTGTACTCTTCTCGAGATTCAACAGTCCACCGGTCAAGATGATCGGCGAACCAATCCCTTAGGAACGGCAAACCAAGTACTTAGGCGTAATCCTTGACCGAAAAATAAAATTCAGAGCGCATGTAGAAACCGTTCGGTCACGGGCTTTAGTTACGCTCAGTCGACTACACTGTCTTTTAAATTCACGCAGTAACCGATCACTTGATAACAAGGTTAAGATTTATACTACGTGTATAAGGCCGATTATGACGTACACGAGCACCGTATTCGTTCATACAGCGTATAGCAGTTTGTACCGCCTACAAACTGTTCAAAGTAGATTCACTCGACGTGCCACCGCCACCGGGGCACCGTGGTTCATTCGTAATCGCAACTTGCATTCTGATCTCCAACTGCTTGATGAAATCACAGTAGATATTGATCACGCCGAATAAATAATGTGAATATAAATAAGTTTTTTTTTTAATTTTCCCACAGCCCACAAGAAAGCGACCCTTACCATAATAAACTAGAGATCTTTTTATCTATATATCCTTACAATTTCATTTCTGTCCGCCGTGGGTTTATCTCCCATACTATTTGCCCATTGACCTTTTAGGAAAATAGCGAAAAAATATTGTAACGTCTATTACATTTTGTAGAAAATATAAAATATTCGGCTTTTTTTTATGTGTGTGTTTTGTTAGTATTATATCGAACTTTTTAATATGGGTAAATGCAAATATTGAATTTAGGTCGTTTTATGAATAAATGTCACACATACGAAATTTTAAATTGCGTCTTTAATTCTAAGCTTGCGATATGTAGTTAAATTACTATAAAATACTTACAGGACAACTTGTCGATCTGCGCGAGCGCTTTCTCTGTGTATTTGTGCGCCTTCTCCATGTAGCCGGCTTGTGCAGAGTGCATGACCGTGACGAGGTACACCAGCACGTACAGCTGTTGTCGCGACAACCACACGAACGACTCGCCGGGCGCACTGCCGCATACAGCTGGATTAACAGAATATATAAGTTTATTACGAGTTGGTACATTGTTACTAACAAGATGCAGAAACAGAACAATAATAAATGTTTCGTGTTTTGATTACTAGTGGGCGCTGGACATACAGCTAGAACTCTTAAATTCTTAAATACATATGAGAATAACGCAGAATAGCAAATTTAAAACGCATTTAAATTAGCGAACATATATCGAATTATGTTACAATTATGGTTACTTCTACTGGAATTAATTTGTTAGTGAGCATTAACAAATTAATTCCAGTATGCATTGCTTAGCCACGGGGGTCGTTCGTACTCTAGTATCTACTAAGTGATACTGTTTCTCAAACCCAAACCTAACGTCACTACACCAAGGGAGTCGTGAATAGAAATTGACATAGTAAATAAGAGCCGCTTGTGAATTGTGCGTGTGCATTTTATATACAATTCATTAGCTGATTAATTGTAAGTTATATGAAAATACTTGTTTAACGTGAACAACAAAAAAGCAATTTCAAAAGTGTAAACTAGCTTATGAAAGTGCAACATTCGCAGTTTAGGTAGTTATCGGAATATAAAATTTAAATAAATTTACCGTCGTCATCGGGCCACGTAGGCGCCATGATGGTCTGTATGCATTGCTGCAGTTGCTTGAGACATGGCTTCACACTCTTCACTTGACCAGCCATCAGGAAGTGACATACCTGTAGACAAAGCATAGCCTATTTATAAAAACAAAAACCTTGCGAATGACGACGCGGCACGTTTGCGGTTGCACTCTACTCCGGCGGGTCGAATAGAGTGGTCTCTGTGTAATGGTGTCAGCGGGGTTTCAGACCTCAAAATTTTTGTGGTCATAGCCACTCGAAAATAGGCCAAGTGTGAGTCAGAGTACGAACTCGCTCATTAACAATCATGATAAAAGACTTAAGTATATTAAGGTTGTGGGCATGCCCATCGTGTCCACAACGGTGAATCCGCCCGCGGTCTTTATTGTTATCTCGTCTTCCGGGTCCTCTAGAAGCCCAGAGGCTGAAAGTGTTGTTCTCAATTGCCATAATATAAATATTGGAAAATGAATAAACCTGATGTTGGAAAACAACGCCAACAAAACAATTTCATATAGATAGAGTTGCGAATATTTGAGTTTTTTTTTTTTGTAGTTTCGCGCTTTCATACCCCTCCCACCGCTAGTCACACCATGCCGTGTGGCATAGTGTAAATGTAATATTTGTATGGTGCGATGGAAGCGGTGATGTGAGCTGTGCGCGGACGACGCACGGCGGAGACGAGAGATGTGAGCGGCGTGCAGTTATCGATGTCAACCTCGCCCCTCCCGCCTCCTCCGCCCCTCCGGTGTACGGTTGCTGCCGTCACCCGACCGACTTTGCAATCGAAATATGAACGGATTCGGAATATATGAATTCCAGTTTCAAATTCCGATGCGAGAAGTCGGTCTTTATCTTACCTATGTCTACCTATAGCCTCGCCTAGGAATGCCGTACGTCATAAGAAAAAAAAAAAACCATAACTATTATTATAAATAAACGAGGTAAAAAAATATTAATAGCATCACAATTTCGCATGACATAGTAAAATTAACCTTCAGCCTCATAATCAGACCATTGTGTAAGAATATATAAAAACAAAGATTTTATTGAGGAAGGATGGCTAGTAAGTACTACAGGATGTACAATATATGATAGTACTCAAATACAGCTTGGCCAGAAAGAGTAGAAATTAAACAAATATGAACTAATTTTTTCTACACATGGCAACTCGAAAGAAATGTCAAACATCAGTCAAACTATTAAAACAAAAAAGTGTATTGTGAAATAATTTAATTTTTCGTAGCTATTAAACGTATTAGTCGGTGAATTATTATTGAAAATGGGCAAGACGATAAAAAGTGGTGCCAGAGAAGTTATTTACAATGTTTTTAAGAGGTGTTTGGCGGAATATCATGCCGGAAAACTTCTAACAGAATTGGATGACCTTTACAAACGAGTTGCTGATATGACAGGTATTTATTCACTCTCATTTTATATAATTTATATAGTTCATGATCTAAGTTACAGTTAAAGTCGGTTAGGTCTTCAAAAAATACCACATCATCGAAGTTTTTTACGGATTTAATATAATTTTAGAGGTTATGTTTACATCGGGTTCACAATGACTTTGTATAGAGCGACTGCATTTTTTGATCGTCACGCACGTCATTCTACATTAATGTTTTATTTTGATTACAGGAAAATCAGAAAGCACTGTTCGACGCATAATAAACGAAGGCAATAAAAACGAAGGCAAATTCATAACACCAGCCAAGCATAGAAAAGGTGTAGAGTATTTAGATAGTGACTAGAAAAAATATTGTTACTATATTAAAGATGCTTTACTCTCCTATGGTTTTTAATTACTAAATTTAAAAAAATGAAATTTAGCTTCTGATTTAACGATTTTCCACATTCAGATTTATCATTAAAAATACTTGAAGTATCAAATTCATTTTGGTTGTAGTATATAAACGATAGTGGCGACCTCAATTTTTTTCTACTCTTTCTGGCCAAGCTGTACTAGTACAGTAAAAGCTCCTTATTCGCGCTTCCTTCATTCGCGTTTTCACTATTCGCGGATTAAAAAATTGCGACCGAATTCCTTTATTCGCGGCAAAAAAATCCCATATTCGCGGAACTAATCGGTACATCACTACATACATACATATATTAATAGAAAGGATTCGGGTTCCTTTATAAACGTGTCGGTAACTGGACTAAGAAATGAAGATTATAGTGATATTACGACTACGCCTTAAGTTTTTGTTTAATGCTGCCACATATTAGACGTTCTGTGCCTTATAATGTCGACTAAAAATAAGTTTTTCGACACGAAAAATATCTTTATTACAGCTTTAAGTGAAAATAGATATGCTTTGATCATTTACGCTTTGGAGAGTAACGTTTCCAGTGCATGTGGAACAAACACTGGAAACGTGACATTTTTTTATGAAAATTGATCCATCTACTGTCTCCTAGGAACGTATCCCCTATAATCCCATATAAATTACCATTCCATATTCACGGTTTCTGTATTCGCGGTATATTTACGGAACGTATACCCCGCGAATAGAGAGCTTTTACTGTACTAATGTAGCCATGTGACTTTGGAAACTATGTTAGCTAAACAGATTTTTATAGTTGCAGAACACAAAGTTAACTAGCAGTGTTTTATTATACGAAAAACTAGAATAATAACATACAAGGTATTAGGTATAGACATATAATAAAACTGTAGCCGTCGAATGTATGTAAATAGAAAAAAAAATGCTAAAAGCCCAATCAGAGGGATGTTAGAAGTAAAATAAAAGAACAAATCAAGATATTTTTTATTTAAATATTTTGTTTCTACGGGCTAAGCTCTGAAACTGTACATCCATGGTCAACATTTTAATCACAGAAAATTTATGAGTTCCCGTGGGATAGTTAAAGTACCGACGGAACATCATCATCAGCCCGTATAATGTCCATTGCTGAACATGGGCCTCCTCACGAGGGTGGGTATTTGCCATAGTCACCACGCTTGGCAGGCGGGTTGGTGACCGCAGTAATATGTTGTACCACACAAGGAAACGCTGCTGCCCGTTCCTTGATAAACGATTATTATAGATGATGTTATAACAATCGGGACCAACGGCTTAACGTGCTTTCCGAGGCACGGAGGGTAGTCCCTCAACCAACCAGACCCGGAAAAAAATTTTAGAATTTACACAAAGACTTCATGTCCGGTGTGGGGATCGAACCCACGACCTCCGCGATGGCGAGATAGATAAGGCGAGCCAAATGCCGCTAAGCTACCGAGGTACCGACGGAACAACGCAGACAAACGCTAGTGGTAAATATAAGGTTCATTCAATTTACTTAAATTCCATAATGGTTGCCAATATTTTAGGTGCTCTATACAATATAAAAAGTAAAAAATCATACCTGTAGCACTAAGAAGAAAACTTTGAGATATTCTTTCTGGTGTGGACTGCCGATCCATGACTCCACTAAATGACCCGCCTGGTTTAATAGTGGCATCACTTCTGTGATTTTTTTGTCTATTAGCAACAACTGAAACAACATAAGATATTATCATTACAAAAGTTAGTAGTCCCACTTGTGATCTTGTGGTCGCCGGTTCAATTGAACGATTTGAGGTCTAATGGCTTATCATCCTTACTGATGTACGGAGAGTAGTCCTTCAACCAACCAGACTCAGACCTCCACCTTACATAACTTTACTTGTAATTGATTGTGTAAAAGGTCAATTGTCCAGTCAGGTGTTGAAAAATATTTTATAGTTTACTCACCATTACCCTACTGAGTAAGAAAAGGACACGGGTGTAAGCGGCGTTCGATATCTGAGCATAATCGACTCCCACGCCGAGCAGACTGCTCGCCACCTCATACTCTCGCTCCGTCGCATGGATTTGCTGAAAACATTGGATATTGTTAATCTTCTTACATCTTTTTTTTTATATGACTTATCCTTAAGATCTGTTTGTTCTAAGTCTTTTTGTACGGGCTTATCTCCAAAAATGTTGGAAACTGTTGCACCAATTTAAATGAAATTTTGCTTGGTGGTACCTTACATCAATCAACATTTTAAATACTTTTAATCACAGAAAATTTATGAGTTACCATACAATTTATTAGTTAAAAAACTGAAAGAATAATAAACACTCTAAAACAGGGTTTCTCAAACTTTCGGCTCCAGTAACCAAGTAATTAAATCCTCCCCCCCAAATAAAATAATAAAATTGACTGTTGAAGAAAACGCCTGCCAGTTATCAAGCCACTATTACGTAAATCTTGTCGCGAACCTCCTGCCATCGAATGGCGAACCCCTAGGGGTTCGCGTACCCCACTTTGAGAAACCCTGCTCTAAAACATATATAAAGAAAGTATTTCTTGACAGATGAAATTGCACCTTATCATCATGGCAGTATCACCAATGCTATGTAAACTTCATATTTTATAGTAATATATAAAGCTGAAGAGCTTGTTTGGTTGCTTGAACAACTAATCTCAGTAACTACTCTCTAAAGAGAAGAGAAGAAAAGTCTTTCAGTTTAATATAGTTCATTTATTGAGTAAAGCTATAGTTATTATTAGAATGGGAGAAACATGGGTTACACTGCATATGTGAATCTATCACCGCATACGCATATTAGTATAAATAGCTTATCAAGTTTCTTAGTCAAGTTAGATCAAATAATGAGAAAGATCTTTACACAATTTTACATACTCAGACATGTCACAATTCTGTAATTTTAACTAATTTAAAGTGTGTACAGTTTGACAAAAACCTTTTCAAAAGACAGATAAAATACTAAGAGGCATTAAAATATTTATTCTAGAGCGCTCAGAATTTTCAGAATTGAAAACAATTTAAAATAGCTGTTTATTAGCCTATTATAGAATCTATTAATAGCAGAAAAACAATAAATAAAAATACTATCTATACTAATATTATAAAGAGGAAAGATTTGACTGTTTGTTTTGAATAGGCTCCTAAACTACAGAACCAATTTAAAAAAATATTTCACTGTTGGAAAGCTACACTATCCACAGATGACATAGGCTTTATTTATATAGGGAATGTGAGTAACGCAGGTGAAACTGCGCGAGGGAAGCTATTTTATAAACTTTTGTGTAAGATGTATAATAATTTGTAGATCGGTTATATTTTTCAAAATTCAGATTAACAAAATTCGACCGATTCACAGAACCCGCACCTGATCTTAGGTTAAGCCCCTAATGCCTTAACCAATTAGGCTACAGTGTAACCCTACCGATCATGAAATTAACACATCTCTAAGGGGGATGTTAGTGCCATCTATTGGTAATGATCTGCATTACATCAACTAATATCTCCAAAGTTGCATTTGGTATTAAATATTAAACGATGACACCGCCTGTATATCACACTTTTAAATGTTTTTGAATACTTTACGGAAAATTTTATCATATACTATTTTTCAAAACACCTAAGCCACCATAGCCTAATTAGTAATGGCATTAGTGGATTAACTTAAGATGCAGGTTCGAGTCCTGCCGGTGGTCGAATTTTATTAATCTCAATTTTGAAACATAGTATATGGTAAACTTTCCGTAAAGTATTCAAAAACAATTTAAAGTGTGATATATGTATGTACTAACAATCGCAATTAGCATATTGCTGAATGAATTTAAAATATAATTAATAGAGTTCAATGAACAAACTAATATGAAAGCCTATCCAAATGTTATAAACAGGAAACTTTAGATTTTATGTTTACTTGTAAATTTTCAGTTTTCATTAAAAAAATATATAAATATCCTTTCATAAGTACATACTCATATTATGCATAAATTACAAACTATATTTTAATATAATGATCCTCGTATAATAAGTGTCATAATTCATTTATTGTATTCTAATTTAATATTACAATTATTAAATTAAATGCATTTAAACATTGTAATACTACAGTATGTAACATAATTTGGGTCTATCAAACTGCCTTTAACATGGAATAAGAATAAAGTTGGTTGAAGTCATTAATACAAATAAATATTTGGTTTTCCTAAGTCACTTTTTTCACAATAAAAAACATAAGTATGTTTATATCTGTAATCATTTCCCTCTAAATAATATCCACTTTTCTACAGCTACATGTAAAAATATTTATACTTACTGCCAATTGGAATATAAGCCTGCAATGCCAGTACACACTGTGCTGTGACAACTCAATAGCTTTTCGTAAGATGGGTTTAGAGAGTGATGGTTGACCTGTCTGCTCAAATAGCTGTGCCAACACACTCGCAGCCTCAAACTTGACGTCGTCGAAGCCATTGATGGTCTGGGACATGCACCACTGCAACCAAAACACAGTTCAAACACCATATGACCCACTTCAACTTTGTTTACATACTTCGAGAAAGTAGTATCGCTTATACCTTCGACGATATAATCAACAACAACACTTAATATAAAAATACCTCGCACGGCTACTCTACCACAAGTTAAATACTTCAAAGTCATTGTAATAACAAAAAAAACTTACACTTTTCTCTAAATGCTGTTTCGCCAAGTCGATGTTTTTGGTGTGTGTCAAAAGAATACTTCCAAGTTGTAAATGTGTCCTGGCTTCGACCCTTTGTGGTGGTTTGAAATTGAATACGGCATTTAGGCACTGAATGCAACTTTTTATGTCAGGAGGATTCGATGTACGGAAATGTTCTGCTAAACCAAGTAAAGAAATATACCAAGCGTCCTGCGTTGACGCCATTTTGACATTTCTGCTTGGAGGGAATTGTGCTTCCAAATACAAATAATGTAATCTGTTGGTAGAAATTTCTGTAGAAGAAACAAAATAGTAGAAAATAATACTAAAGTCACAATTTTCGAAATAACCTTTTCTTTGTTGAGCAAAAAAGAAAATGGAGAGAGTGACACCTGTATTCTAAAAACAAATGATATGAAATTAATAAAAATAACAGAGGACATTTATTATAATGTTAAAAGACAGTATATATTTTTATTTGTACCTTAATTTCTACTATTTTGAAGATTGGCAGCATTGTAGTCTGAACATAGATTATGCATATTTTGCTTTATTCTATCAGATTAATTTTAACATTTTATGATATAGTCTAATTTAAATTATTTGAATGTTCCTACCTAGAATAAGAGTAAGCTTAGACTTTTGAGATACCGATATATTCTGATGGGCTACTAGCTTTAACCCTTATCCTTAAACATTTCTTAGCAACTGGACGTTACGTGCATACATGGTGCATACTTTGTGCCTTATGACTTCGACATTAAGTTCATATTATAAGAGTAGTGACAGTGATAGAAAGTTACAAAAAATTGTTCGTGATCCGCGTACTGCGTAATTTCTTTAAAATAATTGTAACTTAAATTTTACTTTGCTAACTACCTAAGCTCGGCGAGGACCATTATTCCAGCCGGCCGTGGCCGTGGGCATACGAAAGTACCCTTATTCATAAAATAAATTATGCTTCTTTACGTTAGAGTGCGTTGCGTAGCGGTATAATTCGGGGTAGTGGTACAAGTCACGAAATTCGTAGGTTCTATCCCCACGTGGGAAAATATATCTTTGTGAAAATTCTAAGCTTTCTTTCTGGGCCTCGTTGGTTGACTACACTACACTACTCGGCAAGCACGTTTAACCGTTGCGTTGGTCCCGATTAATATAACATTATTAAGTAATCTATAAAAAGCGTATACCAAGGAATGGGGAGCCGCTTTTCCTTGTGTGTGTTACAAACAACCCGCCTGCCAAGCGTGGTGAGCGTGCTGACTTGCAAAACCGTCCTTCAGGAGGAGGCCCATGTTCAGCAATAGACGTTACACGGGCACGGGATGATAATGACTTTACACCATGATTCGATATTAACCAAAGATTTAGAAACTTATTATAATATCATTAGGATATATATGATACTAGCGGCCCGCCCCGGCTTCGCACGGGTGGACTTTTATACCCTACCCCTACCCCTACCCTACCCTACCCCTACCCTACCCTTACCCTACCCTACCCCTACCCCTACCCTACCCCTACCATACCCCTACCCTACCCCTACCCTACCCCTACCCTACCCTACCCTACCCTACCCTACCCCTACCCAAAAGTATCCTATGTCCTTCTCCCAGTTCTTAGCTACCTCCCTACCAATTTTCAGCCAAATCGGTTCAGCCGTTCTTGAGTTATAAATAGTGTAACTAACACGACTTTCTTTTGTTTTTAAAATGTATTCTGCTATTCGGGACGGAAACAAATCCAACAAATCAAAAACCATGGCAATCGGTCCAGCCGTTCTCGAGTTATTAGTGTTGTAACAAACACGACTTTCTTTTATATATATAGATTAAATGTTGGTATGATAATAAAAAAAAAATGTCAATATTGTCAAATTCTGTGACGTAGCGGCAAAAGTCTCAGAAGTTCTGGGTTCTTTCCCCACGGGCCGGACAAAAAATTATGGTGTACCTAAATTCTTAGAAATCTTACCGGGTCTAATTGGGATAAACTTTAATAAATTAACATAGGTTCTTATTTTTTATTAATAATTTGTTTGTATTAGGTACGTTAAAGAATAAAACCAAACGTCCGAACAAGAAAAAAATTCCGGCCAAGTGCGAGTCAGATTCGCACACGAAAGGTTCTGTACCATATTCAAGTGCCTACCTGTTGCCGTTATTGATATCAAGCAAAAATAAGAAAGAAAAAAAAACATGTTTGTTGTATGGGAGGTCCCCTTAAATATTTTTTAATTTTATTTTTAGTATTTGTTGTTATAGCAGCAATAGAAATACATCATCTATGAAAATTTCATCTGTCTAGCTATCGGGGTTCTTGAGATACAGCCTTGTGACATACAGACAGCGAAGTCTTAGTAATAGGGTCCCGTTTTAACTCTTCGGATACGGAACCTTAAAGACATCCATTGATAAAATTAGGTATATATTTTCACCCAATACGTGCACTTTATGTACTCACTCTAACACTGGGTACTTATTGTAAAAAATGTGCCTAGCTAAATAATATCGAAAATAATCATTTAAATGTTATAACTCGCTTCCGCGTGCGGTTTCACTCGCGTAGCTCCCGTTCTTGAGGGAACTTCATAATAAAATAAAGACTTTCTCAAATATTGAATCTATCAAATATTGCTATCAAATATTGAAAGAAATTTTCAAATCAGCCCAGTAGTTCATGAGATTAGCGCGTTCAAGCAAACAAACACATTCTTCAACTTTATATATTATTTTTCTATTTCTGTAATTGTTGACTACCTACATTTTCGAATTAGTTTTACTTTTGTTTTAGTTATTTGAAATAACCATTTCTTGCTGGGAAAATATCTGGCTCAGGTAACATTGGGTACAATGTTCCCCTTGCCATACATTTTTTTTTAATGTGAATATTGGATTATACATATATTATCTATATCGGGGGTCTCCAAACTTTGACGCCTTAGGGCCATAACGATTTTTTCAATATGTTCGAAGGGCCAAAACAGTTTTATTTTTTCTATCCTTAACTATACTGTTATTTCTAGACTAGTCGCAAAGTGTGCGACCGAGTAGTTATCATTTTGTTTTCTTTTTCAACTTATCACAACAATAAGACTTTGATTGACAATGGCGGGCCGGAATTGGCACGCGGGCCGTAGTTTGGAGACCTCTGTCTATATAATTTAGTTGTTTAGGAGAGGTAAATGTTGCAACTTACAACTATGTATTTAGTTTCTGTTTTAACTGTAAAGTTATTAAAGATTCTGCTGGAGTACCTAACGTTTACGGTTTCCCTAGATCTTTGAAACGCTTAATAAGTAGATTCTAATCATCTTTTGGACATGACTTCTTTATTTCTAAAAGTAGCAAATTTACACTAAAACAGACAATAATAATACATCCAGTTGCATCGAATCTACTTGGCAAAGTGCTTGCAGCAATGCCCCGTTGAATGGAAAAATGCTTATCTGCAGAAAAGGTAGGTACCACCATACGGGGAACGTGCCGTAAAAGAGCCTTAACGAAATATTTATCAAGTAATTTAAACACCTTACTATTAAAACTATAGCAATTTCATACAAACATTGACACCTCTTTTCACACCCATAAGGGATGAATTTTGCAAAATCCCGTCTTAGGCGATTAACACACGGCACCGCGCATCGCCGCGGAGGGCGGTGGCGGTAAAGCGGATTTTAGCGGATTTCGTAGCGGTGCTCCGTGCGGTAAGGCGGTTTACGCGCCTGTCCGCGCGGATGAATTTAACACGGTTTTGACCAGTTTGATTACAGACACTGGCAAGAATGGACGCTGAAGTGGTGGCAGCAATCTGGCTTTTTTGGTGTAGAAAGAAAAATATAAGAAGATATTGGGTTCATCCATTTTTAAATTGCAACATATCCTGCACCCATGATGATCCGCGCGGTTACGCGGCGCCCCGTGTGTGAGGCGTCGCCTCACCGCAGCGCGGAGGGGCGGTGGCGGTGAGAGTACCGCTCGACCGTGCGGCCGGGCGGTGTACGTGTGTTAGTCATCTACAGATTTATTAGAGACCAATGCGACATGAGATCCGCTTCACCACGCACCGCGGTGGCGGCAAAGAGAATTTTGAGCGGTCCCCGCGCGTTCGGGCGGTGTACGTGTGTTAGGCATCTACGGATTTATTAGGGCCGGCGCTCACTGCCGGCACGCCACGGCATGGCATGACAAAAGATTTTATTACTAATCAAGTTATTTTGAATCTTATTTCAATGAGTTTAGAGTTCATGTTACTTTATTTCGATACCATCATGCCACGACTTGCCGCGGGATGCTGTGGCATGACGCGACGCGCCACGGCATGACGCGACGCACCCACGGGATGCTGATGCATGCCACGGGATGCTGCGGCATGACGAGTCATGCCGTCTCATTCCACGGGTTGTCTTTTCGACAAATTAGCCGTTTTCATTTGTCTTTCTTCATCTTCAGTTAGAAGTAATATTAATACTAAATCCCAGTCAACCATAACGACACAACCAACTTCGAATCCGCGCGGAGCAAAACTGATTGATGCCAGAGTGGCTGGGATTTCAACAGAATGCCACGGTACGCCGCAGCACAATTTGCCGTGCCGTGCCGTGCCATGCCGGCAGTGAGCACCGGCCCTTGGAGACCAATGCGACATGAGATCCGCTTCACCGCCTACCGGTGCGCGGTGCCGTGTGTTAATCGCCTAAGTGAGCACCCTGTTTTAAGTCACTTGTAGTTCCAGAGTATTCGTGACCTTTCCCTTTTATATAATTATAAACTAGCTTCCCACATGCGGTTTCACCCGCGTAACTTTCGTTCCCATAGCTTTATAATTAAACTAGCTGACCCGGCAAATAGATGTTGGCCGATTCTCAGACCCACTCAATATGCTCACAAAATTTCATGAGAATCGGTCAACCCGTTTCGGAGGAGTACGGGAACGAATATTGTGACACGAGAATTTTATATATAAGATGACTCCCTTTTTCCGCCCCTTTGGGGATTGAATATTGGTCAGTCAGGACATGGTACTTTATATATATAAAGATAGTTACATTTCTTGGTTTAAACAGTCAAGAGGATGTATATAGATATTAAAAATATAATGGTACAATTTCCCACTGCCTTAAAGTTATAAACTTATAATACTTTTATAATGAAAAAGTAAAAAATAATGGAAAATAAAAATAAAATCACAGACATAAATTAACTATTCAGTTTATTCATCAATGGTAAGTGCACCACTGTTGATGTCATTGATGAGGTCATGTGGGGGCCTGCCCTCAACGGTGCAGCCGACAGACTGGGCGGTACCGAGGATCTCCTTGACAGTGCCGGAGAGGTAACGGGCCATTGATCTTGGCTTCATGGTCTTGGCAATGGTGATTACATCCTCAAGGGTGATGTTGCCGTTGTGTTTGACTGGAATTAAAAATAAATTTTGTGTTAGAAATTGAACGAAATTTTGTATTCGAACTTAAATTCATACTTTAGTTAAATGGGCTATTTGGAGTTGACATTTTAAATTCATCTTCACAATACAAAATATAGTTATAAGCTCTTATTACAACTTTCTATGTATATTGAAATCTATTTCCTATACCATATACCTACTCTACATATCTATCTATTTTCCTAGGTTATTTTAATTACTATATTGTGACAATACCTAATAAGATTCAAGATCAAATGTAACAAATTGATATTTTGCTGATTACCACACAATAAAAGAAATATTTCTTGACAGATTAAAGCATAGCTATACCCTTAAATTATATAGAATTAAAAATATTTTTGTGCCTAGTTACCCTTTCAATAAATTGACTACAAAATATTTTAAATTTATTTGTATGCTCCCACATCCCAGAACATACTACACACTAATGACATTATACTACACAGCTCTGATTTCTCTGTAACAAGTTTGTGCAGAGATTGTCCGGAAAGAAATTGCAGCAGTGATAAGACCGCCATTTGTACTATTTTTATTATTACGTAGAATTAATCTTGTATTATTCCTGGTGTACAATAAAGAGTACTTTACTTATATTTTACCTTTTTAAGATTGTTAAATGCACTACAACATATCCAATATGAGTAGCATATTATAATGTTATAAGTTTAAGAATTAAAAACCAAATAAAACTCACTGTTCTTCTGCTTCTTGCGGTCACGGGGGGGCTCTTTCAATGCTCTGATGATGAGGGCAGCAGCGGAGGGTACAACTGAGATCTGAGCCTGTCTGTTTTGTACAATCAGCTGTACTGTGATCTTGAGACCCTTCCAGTCGCTGGTGGCCTTGGCAATGTCGTCACCAACCTTCTTGGGGGACTGTGAGCAGACAAATATTAGTAATGCTAGTAAAATTATAAGACATTTTCATTAAAGGTGAATCTGTCTAGAATAACAAACCCAAGTTTGTTTATGTGATGATGATATTCTTATATTTCATAGAATGAGATTGTACTATTTTATCAATTGACCATCTATTATTTTTATTTATGTTATAAGCCCTCAGAGAATTTTATAATACAGAGCAACATTTAGTTTCAAGGTTTTAGTAACTCTATTTATATTGCACAACCAGACCTTATACCCTTTAATTAAAGTGAAATGGAATAAAATAAACCAAGAACAAACTGACAGAACCACTCACTAGTTAAATATTGATACTGTTCATGAAAAGTTTGGTCAGTCTTATTTCTAACCTCTCTTATGGCTTTTCAAACATAGTAAAGAAAAAGACAACTTACTCATAACCTTACTTAAGAGGGTACCTATAGAAAGCATGGCAGTCACATAGCCTGGTCCGCGACTCCTTATTGGGCATTCGGAGTAGCCGCGACAGGGACTCGTCCTGAGTCGCGGGTTCCTTCCATCCGCCACCCGGAAGGACGCGCCTGGTAGGGAGGCACCCCCCAGGATGTACATACGAGACAACTAGAACTTTGGTTATATGAACTAATTTGGTTATGAGACTGACAGAAACTTCGGTCAGTGGGTAGCCTTAGGGACTTCAGCTTTTAAATACGTACTAGTAAATATTCTCTTTTAACCCTGTTCTAGTTGGCTCTAAATCCATACCGCCATAAGTTTAATTGAATTAAAAGGCGTATGGAAAGTCACTTTAGGACTGCCATGCGAAGTACAAGAGGTTATGTTGATAATTTTTTTAAATGCAATAATTAGTACTCACCAGACCAAGGGGACCGATCTTCGGAGCCAAGGAAGATGTAGCACCAACTTCTCCACCCACGCAACGCAGGTTTACTGCAAACATACACACACAAATTGCAATACACTATCACTCAAGGAACCGGTAACTTTTTTCACCAAGAACTATTCTTACCGATTTTAATTTCATTAGGATCGAACTTAGGCGGCATTGTGCTGTTTGTTTAAAATACAAATTAACGTATTTCAAATTATTCCAAGCAGATTAACTTGGATTGCAAAGGCGAATACTGCCGAAACGTTTCACAACGTTGACAGCTCACCGAAAAAGAAAATGACAGCTACAAAATTGACGTACAAAAGCTATCACTTTTTCTGATTGCGCTGAAGATACCCTAAACCAACTCTTTTGAGCTATGTTCCACTGGGTATAAAAGGGAAGGTTCGGCAGCGGTATGCTATTTAAAATAAGTTGTATTACGTTTACTAAAAATATTTTATATGTTTACTACATATACATTAAAAAACTTTCAGTGTTATATAGCCCATTTATCAAGGAATTTAAAAATACTTCAAAGTTTCGTGTTATTTATAATATTTTCTGTAATAAAATAATTTATTAGTATACTTGAGTTCTTACTACAAAGCACAATAATAAATGATATTATCTGTAGCTTTAGATTTTTAGTAGCTTTCTTTGTTTTATTGATTAGAAAATATTATAAAGGAAGTAACTAGATATTTCCCTTTTTAAGACACTTTGTTTTTGAACCTTTAGTAAGAATGAAATAAAATAGAATTAAGAAAAGTAATTAGTTTTCGTCAAAAACTAACATTTTTTTATATTTATTTATTTACAACGATAAAATACATAATATACAACTAAAAGTAGCTAATTTAAATTAAAACTAACTTATAAAATTTATATTTATTAATTTATGAATCTTGTTTTTTTAAGTGTTATTTATTTGTCATTAACAAATAGTTACATACTTTAAACTTACAACTAACACAAAAATAAATTGGAGGAAGTAGGGTGGTCATAATCATTAATAAACCACTTACATTTTGGAAGCATCTAAGCCAGTCAGATTTGGTGATAGGAATACGTTTTTTATACCAAATTGTTTGTAATTTAATGAACTTACATACTTTATTAAAATTTTTATTAATTGTAAATGAGATTAATATTGAGGTATTTTAAGAAAATTGTATTTAGTTAATTATTGTAGACACCCTATGGTGAACAATGAACAAATGGTATGGTATACGTGGGTATACTTTAACCCAGGTGGTGTAACCATGTTCGAAAAAGTGAGTAAGAGCCAATGTTTTATTGACAAAAATATTTATTTGAGTTATGGCTATCGATATAAGCTAAGTTTAGACAAGTTCTAAGTTCTAGGGTCAAATTAAAAAAAGTAGCTTCATCATCATCATCACATCAGCCTTGTCGTCCTTATCGTTTACCAGCTGGAACGATTTGTAGCTTAGTTTATTTTTCTTTTTCAACAAGAAATTATTTTACTGCAGTGATATTTTTTTTTTACTGGCAACGTTGTTTTATAATATAAAATGACAAATTGGAAGATCCGAGTTTTGGTGAAGTGTAATTTTCAATAATAAATTTTATTCATCGTTTATGTTTTTGACATTGGATTCGTAATATATTTATTATTTTCTAAATATGGCTAACGACGACGTGCTAAAGCAGTATCTGTCCAAGTATAAACATCGGGATTACACAGCTCGGGAGGTGATTAATTTGATTCAAGTGTATAGAAGTTTAACTTATCGTCTCGAAGCCTTTGTCTTTAACAATGGCTCTAGAAAAGACTTGCTGAACCTAGAAGGGACGATACCCGTCAATTACAAAGGCGCTTACTACAATATACCCGTCTGTATCTGGTTAATGGACACTCATCCCCAAAATGCGCCGCTTTGTTTTGTCAAACCTACGCCTGACATGTCAATTAAAATTTCCAAGTACGTGGATAGCAACGGTAAGATATACCTGCCTTTCCTACACGAGTGGTCGCCCAATGGATCCACACTACAGAAACTAATCACTTGTATGATTACTGCTTTTGGAGAACTGCCGCCAGTTTACTCGAAACCTCGAAATGAGACTCGGCCGCCTTACCCGGTGAACGCCTATATGCCTCAGCCTTCTGGATACCCTTACCCACAAGGGACCCCACAGCCAGGATACCCTGTACCAGCTCCATACCCTACAACATCAAACATACCATACCCCACCTTTGGAACTCCATATCCAGGTGCTGCAAGCACAAATGGTTTGCCTTACCCTAATGTAGCACCACCATCTTTTCCGAAACCAAATGGATATGGCCAGCCTGTGCCTGATGTAGCTGGAGGTACTATCACAGAAGAACATATTAAAGCATCTCTATTATCAGCAGTTGAAGATAAACTTAGGAGAAGACTTAAAGAACAATCTCAGCAGTCTCAAGCTGAGCTAGAAACTCTCAGGCGAACTCAACAAGAACTGCGAGAAGGAAAAACTAGACTAGAAGATATTCTCTTAAGATTACAAAGAGAGAGGACAGAGTTGGATAAGAATGTTACAGTTTTGCAAGAAAAAGAAAAGGAGTTGCACACAGCCATTGAACGCTTGCAAGAACAAGAGGGCATTGATGTGGATGAGGCTGTTGTTACCACCGCACCTCTGTATACTCAGCTTTTGAGTGCTTTCGCAGAGGAAGCTACTTTGGAAGATGCTATTTACTACATGGGCGAGGCTTTACGTAAGGAAGTGATTGACTTGGATACTTTCTTGAAGCAAGTCCGCACTCTTGCTCGGCGACAGTTCACGCTGCGTGCCCTCATGCACAAGTGTCGGCAGAAGGCTCAGCTGGCGTGCTAATAGTGGAGATGTTTCTGGCAATGTACCACTAAGTATGTGCCAGAAATAAACAAACTGTGTTTTTATAATGGTGATGAGTCATACGTAAAGTGACTGATGCAATATTATGTTGGATCTGTAAGGAATTTCTCAAGAAATTGTTGTTATTGGATTAAAGTGTGGTGGAATCTGGCTTAGTTAACAAAAAGAAGAGCACATAGCATAATGCAATGTATGTTTTTGGTATGAGTGAATACTTGTGTAATCAATACTGTGACTTTACTAAGTGACGCCCAACATAAACTATGATATAGGCATTATTCAACATATAGATGTCTCTGATAAATGTATTTGTGTCTTACACTATTAAGGCAATATTAAGGCCTTTATTCTTTTCAAATAATAATTTTAAATAAAGTGTTATCATATAATAATTGTTTGTGTTCCCATTTTTAGACTTAGAAATTATTTTATTGGTGATAGATGAGCATTATTTTTTTAATATCAAACTGGCCAATACATATGTTTGATGTAATGTCAAACTATGGAACAAAGAATCAATTGTTCTGCATTATCTATACAAGCATAATTTATAAAATTATAATTTCATTTTGAACATGAAACCTCATCTATCATTAAAAACCAAATGTTACACTTATCTCAACTTGTAGCCAGTTGAAAACCTACTTTTAAATTTATGAGGATGTTATGACTTTGTAATGCACTTAAGCAAGTTCTAGATAAGACAGCAAATAGTTTTACGCCTACTGTATGTAGGTATCGCTATAGCACATAATGTTATCAGTAATATGCTGAGATAGTGTAGTGTAAGATAATGTAGGTATCATTCCTGTATCCAAAATGAAATAGCATTTGAATTCAATTTAATATCAAACTTACTATGTTGTTATAGTGTAAAAGCGTAGGTAACATAGATTTTTTCGTTTACAGGAATGATCTGTACAGTAATCAAATTATTGTATCCTCTTATAGTAATGTAGTAAACAATATATTGTCAATGTATTAAGACAATTTACTTTCTATTTATTAAGGCAGTCAGTGTATTAAGGCATTTACTATCCCTATATATACTATATAAGAGGTAACGGTTACTCTAGCATATTACTTAATATGACTGCAAACATTAATAACCAATATTTGTTGTGAAATTACTATAAATGTTTGTGTAATGAATGGTCTGTGTTCTAAAATCGAAACTATAAATAAGAAACTTGAGTTAATAGAAACTTTATGGTCAAGGTCCTTACTGTTTGCTTGAATGTAGCTTATTATATTATTTAATTTCATAGCTAATCTACGATGTATATAGAATAGGCTATCTATTACAATTTTATAAATAAAAATAAAAATGTATTAAAAATATGTTCATGAATCGAAATTTATTATTGATTTGCTGTGGCAGTACTTTATAGTTATTATTGTGGGTGCACTCAATACTCATATTTTATTGTAATACCTATATTGTTTCAAAATCTTTGCTAATATTATAGAGGGGAAAGTTTGATAAGTATCTAGATAATTTTTAATGTATAAACATGTTCAGAAAATATTTCAGCATTACAGGAAGCTGTTATCCGAAAATAACATAATATATATTTAAAGTTTAACCGAAGTCGCAATACCGCGTATTAGGTATGCTAGAGCGGATACCAACAGGCTGTATTGGCCGCTCCGTTCTCTAAGTCCGCTATCAAGTAGGTAATGTTCATTGTAGTCCCTCCTCAGCCCCCACCTCGCCGCGCTTTCCTAAGGCGCAGTACAGCGTATTCCGGGAAACTTCCGGCTAGATATAGTTACTATTTTAGGGTTACGTCATATTTATACCTGAAGAGTGACTGTTCTCAAAATTTAAACGTAGGTAACTTGTATTTAGACATTATATAATTAAATAAGAATGTAAGGAGAGACTGTGAATTCATAATAGTTATTACAATAATAATCGTTGATATATAATTATGTGTTATACAAGATATCCTTCTAAAACTTTGTAAATAGTTATCAGAGAAAATTATTTAATAATCAAAAAGGGGTAACTTTCGTAATCATAAAGCCATTGCATGCGGTATAAAAATATACGAGTATATTTCGATAAATGTAGAAAACTGTATAATAAGCGAGACTGCATAATAAAATTAAAACACTGAAGAACAATTACTTATGTGTGGGGAGTACTTATTTGGGTAACGATATGGCCATGACTTTGATAAAAGTCATCGATATTACAGATCAATAGGGCGACGGACTTGTGATCTTGAGGCCGCCGGTTCGAATCCCACCCATTACACAACCGACGTGAACCCACTCGTAACAAGCATTAGCTTAGAACGAGGGGTTAGGGGAAAGGATATATCTTGGAACTGAGGAATTGAAGGTTTTAACAATGTATGCTCATATCATGTAACTTGTGGTTCGTGATTTAATCTGAGGTTGTAATTTCACATTCAGGTGATTGACAATAAACATCATCTAGTCTTTATTTATAAATCAATTTCAGACATGTTTATCTTTCGCTTGTATGTAAAGTAGCAAAGGTGAGGTATAAAGGTCGATAAGTAAATTGATAGATCGCAATTATGATAATTGGAATCTGTTAGGTACTAAATATTTACATCTCGGGTTAAATTTTGTAAAAAAATGTCTTGTGCTTTTTGCTTTTGTTTGCATTATTTAATCTGTACGTACTAATCTCTAATCCAACAAGGGCGACCGCAAGAAATCGCTGACACCCACAGTGTAATTGATAGTACCTAGATAGGATCTTAACTATAATTTGATGAGCATGTGAATTTACTTATAGCATATTTTTGTTTTTGATTCTTAATAATTTTCTTATATCTTCATGTTTTCAATCAGAATTGTGTGTGAAATAGATCGAAATAGTTAATAACCAATGTGCCATGTCACATCGGCAAGTGATAGCGTAGTAATGTGTTGTTATTAATATATCAATATGAAAAATTGAAATTTTCATTCAATACTTAAAAGTACCTACATTGAATTTGACTTTTGTTCTTAAGTTATTAATTGTTTATTGTTTTTTCATCGTAAGAATATCATTTGTTTGTATTCAAGTATTGTATACCTATAATTAATTACTTCACAATGGCTTCTTAACATAGATGCATGTACGCAGTAGGTATGTATAGGTAAGAATAGGCTGCGTTTGCGCACGCACATTGACGGGCTTTGTTATAATAACGATGTTTTGTTATTTGAACGGAAAAATATTAACAGGAAAATTTACCTTTTTCACTCGTTATTTTATATGGCTTTATATACAGCAGTTATTGCAAGTGCTATTTACTATCTAAAAATGCTAGCATAATATAATATTTTCAACATTTGTATGGATTAGACATGGTAACCCACCCACAACTAATCCATCCAGTGGCGTGGCTAACCTTAAATGGGCCCCGTATATAACTGGAACCTTGTTGATAGCGAACATACCCATTTAATACGGCTGTCGCGGCGGTAGTTACGCCTCTGAATCTGTGTTAGATTTGTGTTATCATGTAAAAGGCAGATGAAACCGCGGGCGATGTTCTGTAAAACTTATTGGTATGAGGATATATTTAACTTTCCTTCAATGATTTATTAATTAAGATTTATGTAACAGGAATTTATTATAGATGTTATTACCACTTGGTACGTTAAGATGGAGACACTCTGTCATGTAATATGTATATAAATAATAAATAGGCGTGCTCACAAAACTCCCATTAATTTAGAAAAAAAATCTTATTTAGTATTTACATATAGTGTTATCTTTTTTCTTTCAAAATGTTATCTTTGACTATAAATAAACTAGTAATAAGATTTTCTGTAGGGGCTAGCGCAGACCGCGAAGAGCAGCAAAGAAATAAATTTAAAACACTAAAATAAACTTTAAAACAATAGATTTAAAGTGTATACAAAGGATACGTGGCTCCGATGAGAACTGTAATCCACCGGCTTGTCCTTTTCAGATGGCCATAGCATGTTTTTAGCTATCAGGTTTTTGCTACGTTACCGGGTGATAAAATGAGTTCAGGACTCCAGCTTTGCTACACATGCTCCCACATCATACACAAACCGTAACAATGCCCGAAATCACTTGATGGTTGTCTTCTCGGTCTTTCCGGACCCCTTGTAGACCTCAAGTCCGAGAACCCGGGAACTAGAATGTAGAGCGATACCTAAAAAAACAAAAAGTTGAGGTCCAAGTCCCAGAGAGGGCGCCCTCTGGCACAGGTTTCTTCATTTGTAGTTTAAAAACTATTTAATAAGACTGGTCCTTTCTCGTCTTTATGCCCGGTGAAGTAGCAAAAGCATCGTGACTGACTACATACATGACCGTCTGAAATAAAAACTGTGCCGACCCCAAAACTATTTTAATTATAATACAATTTATTTATGTAATAATTATTTTATATTGCTTTTGTTCATTTGTACAGCTATTGATAGGTTAATTTAATAAATTGTAGAACGAGGTCTTTGCACGATGTTGTCTTGTCATTGCACTGTTCGTGAGAAAGCACTGTTCAAGTAATTTAGTCAGACAAAAACTTCGTTCGACGGATCGATTTGTATATTAGTATTTAGTATGTATATATATATAGTGTTTTGTGTCAATAATCTGGGCTCAATTCTGCCACTAAAAATATACATACCTACCATACTTTCTCAGCTCCACATTTTCCTTAAGACACCAGAATTTTATTATGGATGTATTTAGTAAGGTTTTGTAGAATACTATGTTACAATTGTACTAAGGTGTCTGAAATGTCAACTGTACGCAAATTTACAATTTAAATTAGCCGAATTGAGTCATTTATTTGTAATAAAACCCTCTATGATATTTAGGAAGCAGTTGCAAAATGTTTCCGTTTCTCCTATTTCAAAAGGTTCATTTTACGTAATGAAAAATAGACCTTATTTATAGGCAGACAAGATTTATTTGTGTACTTTACCAATATACAAAGACATTCTATATTATTGTTTATCATTTTTATATCTTGAGAAATGTATATAGCATAAGTTTGCATTGCATATAATCTGGCTGACTGATATTGTCACAATAAATGCTGTAATAGCAGATAAATGTTTTATTTTACGTTTTCTTTCCTAATTACCGTTTTAACGCCAATACTCAACAAATGCGAGCGTGCCCTTTGCGCCAATGTCGAATTAAAAAAGTCACGGTAAAACAGAAAATATATAGAATAAACGTTTTGTGTTTTTTAGATACAACTCTAAAATTGAATTATTATCTTATTGTATAGCTATTCAAATATTATATTATAAAAGCAATTATTATTGTACAGGATATGAGTATAGCATTATGGCGTGGCGTCAATACGTGAAATATTGTGCATGTTAGCAAAAGTGTATGATACGGGTACCTACAGAATAATTTAATAGGGTGCTTGGTGATGTTATATAAAAATTATTCCAAATAATGATGGTTAAATTTTTAATAATGATGTGTTGCAGTGTTTCATAGATACATCTCTATACATTTTTTGAAAATATTCTTTCTGCGTAATTTTTACGTAGGTAGTAAAAATTACGCTGAAAGAAACGCCATCGGAATCTAAGCATCTAATAAAGTATTAAAAATTACGGGATAAACTAGAAAAGTCAACCATATTTTTAATGTCATAGGACTCAAATATGATTTGAAAAATAAATGACGTATTATAATGACGTATACTGAAACCTTGAATTGATTGCACTGCATTGGGCTGCTCTCACTCAGCATTAGATACACATTAATCTGTGCAAAAAGAATTAAAATGCTGTGTCAAAAAAAACAACAGAATATATCTGGCCATTCATTTAATAGTCATATAAAAGCGTAGCGTATTAAATAAATTAAATGCTTCTGTGCGGAATGGATGGTTTGACCAAACAATTTATTTCTTTTCATCTTTCTTTTTGCCCTTCTTGGCTGCAGCGGCTGCTTCTACGTCGATAGGTGCCGGCTTCGTGAAAGGAATTATCTCTTGATATTGTTCCGGCATCCATACCTTGAGAGCTTCGGGTACCTGAGAAGTAAAAATAATGAAATTATTTAATTACAAATTATAAAATCCCTTCATTACCGGATGGCAAAACGCTACATGTTGGTCACATCACTAATGAGTTATATTGTCTATGTCATGTTTTATAGAATTATTGTGTTTGTGGTGATTTTGATAAGTAAACGACACTTATATTATTATTGTTAGTGGTACTGAGACTGAGTAGCTATTCTCTTAAGGTGCATTTCCGCGCATCGCGGCCGATCAAAATCGCGCTGTGGCCACGCGCGTTTTTCACAAACTACGGAAACACCATGTGCGTTAGGCGCACCCGATGCAACGCATGCAATTGCGATCGGCCGCGATTCACAATAGTAAACCTTTAACTAGCCGTAATTTATCTTAAATAATCTTTGTTTATTTGATATCTTTAATAATCTTGATCTATGTTTTCTTTCCGGATTCGGTTGGTTAAGGACTACCCTCTGTTCCTCGGAAAGCATGTTCCTGGTTTAACATCATCTATAACAATCGTATATCAGGAAACGAGCCGCAGCGTTTCCTTCTTTATGTTATTACATAATACTGTGGTCATCAACCCGTTGGTCAAGCGTGGTGACAATGGCAAAAGCGACCTCGGGAGGAAGCCCATGTTCAGTTGTGGACGTTATACGGGCTGATGATGATGAAAGATACATAATATTATATTTACCTTGACTCCCTCCTCGGTCTGGTTGACCTCGAGCAGGGCGCAGATGACCCGGGTGGTGGCGCACATGGTGGCGTTCAACATGTGCACGTACTCGGTGGCTGCGTTCATCTTCTTAGTCTGACCGTATCTGAGGAAAGATCATCTTTGACTAAATAATCTGTGAAGCGAATATTTCCCTTATTAAAATACTAGCGACCCGCCCCGGCTCCGCACGGGTACAATGCTGATGTATTATACAGTAATACCCCGACTTACGCTACCCCGTTTTACGCAAATTCGGAGATACGCGGTTTTTATTTTTGATCACCACGCGCATGTTCGGTTAACTGCAAGTAAAACTGCTAACTGCTAACCTAACCTCACATGAATCGAAAACACTGTCTTTTAGAGTGTCAACTAAATATTATCATAATAAACTTAAGGGACTTTGAATCTAAAATAAAAAAAGGAATTAGCAAACATATTTGATCGACCGGAATAATAAGTGAAAATCTTTCTCTTTGAATTCAAACGTCACGGTATTATCGCTTAGATGGGAATTATGGTGTAATAATGTAAAGATCATTTATATTTTAACGTATTATTAAACATGTTTCTTCTGATCTATTGTTTTTTTTAGACTCTGGTCCCGATTACACGTACTTTATATGTATTTATAGGGAAAATTGAACCCCGACTTACGCGAATTCGACTTACACGGCTATCCCGTAGTCCCACCTATCGCGTAAGTCCGGGTATTACTGTACATATAAACCTTCCTCTTGAATTCCTCTATCTATTAAAAAAACCCGCATTAAAATTCGTTGCGTAGTTTTAAAGATTTAAGCATACAAAGGGACAAAGGGATATAGGGACAGAGAAAGCGACTTTGTTTTGTACTATGTAGTGATAAGAGCTTCCCGCGCGCAGTTTCATTCGCGTAGCTCCCGTTATTACACACTAGCTGAGCCCCACGGTTTTACCCGCGTTACTCTGCTCCAGTGGGTCGGAGCGTGATGTTTTGTAGCCTATATTTTAATCCAGTGTATAATCTATCCCGATGCAAAATTTGAGCCAATTCCGCTCAGTAGTTTTGGCGTGAAAGAGTAACAAACATCCATCCATACTTACAAACTTTCTCGTTTATAACATGAGTAGGATATAAAACGTCCTCTTTAATCACTCTAAAAATTTAAAAAAATGCATCAAAATCCGTTGCGTAGTTTTAAAGATCTTAGCGTACATAGGGACAGACAGACAGTTTTATACTACGTTGCGATAACATGACTAGTGAAATTTGCATAGAATAGTAACAACTTAAAATATGTACTGCAAAACCGCTTAAGTAACATTTACAAATAAGGTGTAATTTCATCTGTCAAGAAATATTTTCATTATGGATGTGAAGAGCAAAACATTTATTTGCTACATTTGATTTTCGACCTTATTAGCTATTGTCACATTGGTGTTATTGCAGTATCACCGACGATATCGACTTTTTGATGTATGTGTTAAATAGGTAGTAACTTTATGGGGTACAAGTGAAACCATAAAAAAGGGCGGGGATTATGAAATAAGGTCTTCTTTGACTTCCTTGACATTCAAATGATATTTGACTTTGACTTTTGGCGGGAGCGTAGCGCGCATTTACCATAGATAATGCTGTGTTCAAATAAGTACATAGAAGATCTAATCTATTCTTTTTTTTTTTCGGATGGACATACGAGGCTTTTGCTACTGCACCGGGCATAAAGGCCAACAGAGCTCCAGCCTTAATAAATAGTTTAAAAACTACAAACTAAGCAACCTGCGCAAGAGCGCGCCCCTCGTGGGGCTTGGCTTCGGCTCAGGGCGGTCGCTGGCGATGAGATTGAGGGATTATGGCTTTTAGTATTTTAGGGGAGTTTTGTGCAACTGTCGCTCTACTATACAGTTCGCGGGCCTCTCGGACTTCGGGTCTACGAGGGCATCGGATGATTCTTTGCAAACTAAGAGTCAGGAGGACGAGAGGGCACGCGGGCGCACTCTTCTCCAGCGGGTCGGATAGAGTGGTCTCTGTGTAGTGGTGCTAGTTTATTGCAGTCTTTTTACTGCTAGTTGGTGTAATCTATTCGGTTTCAAATCGGTTAAGTAATTTCGGAGCCTCAATGCAAACAAGCAATCTAATCTTTCCTCTTTATAATATTCGATTAAAATAACTGAATTCCCAGTGCCGGCGTTAGGGGGACTGTCACCCCGGGCAAGAATATTATGGCGCCCACTTAAGGAAATCAAAATCGATCACTCAAAAACATTGTAAACGGTCGTAGACGGTTTTCTCGTTGCTTGATCGAGAGACTCTCGAGACGAAAGACCAAGTACACAAATCGGCGACCTCGCGCCACGCTCGAAGGTTTAGCTATCCCCACCATCCGACACGCGTTCTAGTTCGGCGGGCGACCCACCCACCAATCGCCCCCTCAAATTTGGCGCCGTCAGCCGTCGCCCCATCGCGCCTCCCCTTAACGCCGGCACTGTGAATTCCTTTTCTATAAACAATACCAATATTAAATCTAACCTGACAAGCAATCTCCTGGCCTGATACTCTAAGCAGTTACTACAAGACACCAGTTCTCTGAAGGCGCCTGATCCTGGGAACCACGCCTCAAGGTCCAGCTTCTTGGCTGCAGCATGGTTCAGAGCTCCTGACACTATGTTCACAACACGGTAAGGGATGCCCAGGAGCTGGTAGAACTCTTCGGCGTTGCTGATCATCTCGTCCATCATCAGCCAGGAGGCGTTGTCGTGAGGGGAGGTTAAAGTGAATTGTTCTACCTGGGGATCAAAATAATGGTATTAAATTGGGAATGGTTTATTGCTATTAAAATCTATAAATTGACTGCACCAGGTAGATCAGTGGTTACTTGCTCCTTAGACCTTGTTTTCTGGGTTCGATTCCCACCCGGGTCAATTATTTGTGTGAACTACAGATAGTTGTTCTGAGTCTGGGTATGTTGGGGTCAGAATTATCCGATGAAAATCCTCCGTACCTCGGAAAGCACGTTAAGCCGTTGATCCCGATTATTATAACATCATTCATAATAATCGTAAATCGAGGAATGGGCAGCAGCGTTTCTTTGTTTGGTACAACATAATACTGCGGTCAACAACCCGCCTGCCAAGCGTGGTGACTATGGCAAATACCCTCCCTCGGGAGGAGGCCCATGTTCAGCAGTGGACGTAATATGGGCTGATGATGACAATGAAATAGTATTTGTTAAATATTTATGGTGAGTAATTTATGTTACTCTGTTCTTATATACTTTTTCGTTAAGCTAAGATTCTCACCTTCTCAAACTGATGTACTCTGAAGATACCACGAGTGTCACGTCCGTGAGAGCCTACCTCTTGACGGAAGCACGTTGACAAACCAGCATATCTGGAAACCGATTTAAAGTAGTTTTAATAAGCTATTACATATTTTAAATAATTCAACCGAACTCCGAAGCAAAACCCATCAGATACCGTTACTCCATGGAGGTTGCATAAGAATCCCGAAGCCCACATATCCCAGAAACATTAAGTTATTAGCTGCACCCCGCGGCTAGTTTATGACTATGATTAATATAAGGGCTACAAAACATCACGCTCCAGCCCACTGGAGTAAAGTAACGCGGGTAAATTATAGTATTTTATTCGCGTTGCTCTGCTCCAGTATGTGCTCCATGGTAATCCAGCTCATAAACTAGCCGGGTGCAAATTTTGATCCGTAAACAGTAACAATCATCCATCCAACCATACTACTTACTTTCGCGTTAATTATATAGAATTAGAATAAACCACCTTAAGTCTTCCTATGGGAGTCGTAAGAGGCAACTAAGGGACACACACCTGATGGGCAGCAGCATCTATCAGCTCAAGGATACTCACCATTCTACTGTCCGGTGGTAGCATTAAAGCGCGTCCGTCGTTAAATGCTCATGGTCCACCCAAATAATGACAATTGTTTTAACATAATATAGACAGAACAAGCATTTTGCGTCGCTAAGAACAATATAAATAAATTATAATAATAACATATAAATATATAATAATATATAAATAATTAATTTTATAGATATAAATAAATACTCCCTACTCCAGACACTAACACCGGTTCGAGTCCAGTTTCGAAGCCCGACATCAAGTTGACTCGTAAAACTCGTCGCCGGTAGTTTGTTTACTTTTCTTTTCTTCTAGTAACTAGACTCCGTAATTTGACTGCACAATACCGTGATTATATGTGTTCGACGACGGTAGACCAACTGCACTGCACATTATCTCGTTTTTTGGTAACTTTTATAATCAGTGTTGCCAACTCGATATCTTAGGTATCTCAAATAGTGCTAGATTGATAAAAAAAATCAAAAACAGTGCTATTTTTTTAAACATGACAAAAAAGAAGATAAAATTGTTTAATTTTGGTTTAATATGATAATAATTGTTTGAATCAGCCAATAATTATAACAATTATTTCACACTACATCCAATCATCTTCACTTTTATCTGTCTCTTCTGCTGTTTCTGCTTCTCGTTGTACTGACGCTGAAGCCGCCGTGGAAGTAGAAGGTTGTTCGCTTTCGAACTTTTTCAATTTAAATGAGTACATATCTTTTTTGCCTATTTTTTTAAGAATATCTTGGGGAATTTCATATGTATGGCAGGTTTTATGAAAGCTTTTGAGCCCTGTTCGGATATGAAGAAGTGAATTCAAAGTGTCCAAATTCATTTTATTCCTCAGTTTATTTTTTAAAATGTTCATTGAACTGAACACCCTCTCAACATCGGCGTTAGAATGCGGCAATGATAGTAATATAAATGCCAATGAAACTAGTTCATTATAGGGATTTTCGTTGTTTGCATCTTTATATTCAGATAGATCTACCCAAAACTTCAATGTGTCAGTTACATTTTCCCATTTATTATTGCCTGGCCCGAGGAAAACGGTTTAAGTTTTTCTATGTGTTTTTTTGATTCCAAATGCCGCTTAATTTCAAATACTCTCGCATTAAATTCTGTTTTGCAAAATGCACACATTGCTTTCAAATTATTTCCAAACACAGGTCTAAGCCACTTTTTGTAATTTGGATTGTTCTCCCACTCTTTTCTGTAATTTTGAACATAACTCACTTTTTTTCTTAAAGGAATATCCATTTTTGTAGGTTTTATATTTTACTAATAGCGATAATTGACAAATTCACAACTAAAAACATTCGCTTCGCATTACTCAGTAAACTGACTAAGACAAAGAAGAGATTATCATATTAGTAAGAGAGAGAGAGAGACATACATATCAGTACCTACAGAATTATTTTCGGGGATTGCCGGGAATTCCCCTAACATAGATTAGATAGATATGGGCGCGTTCGTTCGATTTAAAAACTGTAGTAAGTAGCGTTTTGTTACTACTCCTTGCGTGGCTGCGTTGTGTTACGGCTACCAGAGAAAATCCGAATGATGTCTGTTTAGTGCTAAATTTAATGCTAGGTGCTGAATGTTAAATGACAGTGCTAAAAATGTTAAAATAGTGCTAAATCTAGCACCGAAAGTGCTAAGTTGGCAACACTGTTTATAATTGTTATTTGTAGTAGAGGTGTGTAACTCTTTACTGAACCGACTCACTGTTCCGAAACATCTAAGGGCTGAAACTGCGTTAAGCGGGCTCCCGCGCGGTTTCATACAAAAGTGCTCCGTCGCGGGGACCGGCGCGGGTGTCCGTCACGGGGAGACGCGCCCCGCACCCACGCAACGGGGCCCGCCTCCGTGCGATGGATCCCGTCGCGGGAGCACGCGCGGTGCCCGCCAGCGGTAACACGCACGGGCTTGTTCAGTCAACAACGCTAGGTGATACGGGTTGCACGCACGCTCGGAGAAAATCAAGGGCAATGTCTTTCGATACAGAGAGGGTAATTGTGGAAGTGCAGTGTCACCCTGCCATATGGTACCAGGCGAATGAACTGTATAAAGACCGCTTAAAAACGTTGAGGCAGAAGGAAGAGACTGCCAATAAATGATGAGGCACACAGTAAGAGACCACGTCTCAGATACATATGTCATCACTGGTAACACACATTGATTGAAGACTTTGGTCTTCAGGCACTGAGGTATTTTGGACGAGAAGATCTCTCGAAGCTTCCCAAACGCTGCCCAGCCGAGTCGGATTCGACGATTGACCTCTTTCTCTAAGTTGGTCCTACCTCGTTGGATCGTTTGACCTAGATATAATATGTATTCGGTCACAACTTCGAGAATGGAGTTTCCAACGGCTATAGAGTTGGGCACTACATGGGCGTTATGCATGACTTTCGTCTTGCCCATTTTCATTCTAAGCCCAACTTGTTGAGAAACTCCATCGAGGTCATTGAGCATCTGTCAAATATTTTAAAGTTTAGGTATAGGTTTACGCTCAATGACGTAAACCTATACCTAAACTTTAAAATATTTGTAAAATGAGTCATCATTTTCTCTTAATTTACTGAACTTTACAACAAATTCCCCGCACAACAACCTAGATTCAATAAACGGGCTTACTGGCTGTCGTTTTTTTTGCTAGTCGTCGTTTTGCTACGTAATAATATATTAAGTTATCCATCGACACGACTATACAAGCACACCGTTAAAATTGAACTAGCGACACTGCGTAAATCGGTCTCCGCGACAGGTCCCCGCGACGGGGACCGTCGCGTACCCACAGAGCCCGCCCGCGTGGCCACGCGCGTTGACACGCGACGGTTGCCCGTCACGGGCGCCCGCTTAACGCAGTTTCAGCCCTTAGTGTTTCGAAAGATTGGAACGTCAGTAATGTTTTAAATGCATCATTTGGAACACTGAATCTGGAACACTACTTTGCGAACCGACCGGACCGTGAACGACGCGACGTCGCTTGCGAGTTGCGAGTGAGAGATTTGAGTGAGACACAAAATGCTGAGCGGTGAGCGGGATACATATACGCTCGCTCGCTAGCTCTCGGACAGCGGCTCTTGATTCAATGCACGTAATAATAACCATTATGGTGCTTACATATCAAATACTATTAGGTTGTTTCTTGTATGAAATAGAATACTAGGTATCATTTTACTTCGAAAAAGCTTTTTGAATTGTATAAGTTTGCGCAAATTTAAACAGACACGATCAGTTGTTTTATGATATTGTTTGAATTGCATGTTTATTCAATTGCATCTTTTGAGCCGGTGCCGGTATTCCAAATGAAACATATCAGTGTTCCGGAACAGTTTAGTGATTCAGATGCAAATGTTCCAATCGCAAAAATGATACACTTTGCGCGGGCCTAATTTGTAGGTAAATCATCTTCATACTTTCAATTTTACCACTGACACAACTACTGACAGTTTCTGTCAACAAGACTGTCAGATGCGTTTCGTTCCATGTTAACATTGTGCAGTCAAGTTATTTTTAATACGTTTATTATTGTGTACTGTCCTCGTGTTGTCTTAAATTGTATTTATTTGGTAATTTGTGTTTATCGACGATATTATGTTATTTATTATCTATAATATTATTTTCTGTACAAGTTTCTTCCACCAGTAGCAGCGAGATGGTGAGTTAATATTAATAAGTTAGTTATAGTAGTACTTTGAGAATTAATTCATTTTTTTTTAAGTTATTTTTATTATTATTTTTAAATATATATATTTATATAAATATTATTCATTAATACAGTTATATATATTACATATACTTTAATATTACAAAATTTGGATTATGGTTGATATAGAGATTGATAATATTGACAGTAGTTTTTTTTCTTGTTCTTCTTTGTCAGATAGCTTTGTTAGCGCGGGTAGTGATTCGGATATCTCACTGCATGATCAAATCTCCTCTGCTTTATCTGGCCACCATAACCATCTAAACATTGCTCACATAAACGTTCAGAGTATTCCACACCATCATTCTGATCTTCTAGCATCCTTTAATCAGTCACACGTTGATGTTTTATTGATCTCTGAAACTTTTCTCAAGCCCTCACTTCTGTCAGCACACTATGCACTACCAGGTTTTGTGTTGATTCGTAATGACCGAGTAGGCAAGGGTGGTGGTGGTGTAGCAATCTACTTGCGCGCCAATCTATCTTATAAAATTATCAGCTTGTCACCATCCCAAAACTCGGAGTCAGCAGAACACCTCTTCATTGAGATTTCTTTTCGCCACAATAAAATACTTGTGGGTGTTTTTTACAGCCCCAGTCTCCGTATTAACTACTTTGATTCTCTCGAGATTCTCTTAAACGAACTTTATCCCTCCTATGATCACGTAGTCTTAACGGGCGACTTCAATACCTGTTTGGTCAAGAATGATCACCGTTCTTGTAACCTTCAGTCTATCCTTTCTTCCGTTAACCTTAGTCTGTTACCTCTTGCAGCGACGCACCATTTTCCCAATTGTATTCCCTCTTTGCTCGATCTTATGATAGTTTCCTCACCTGCTCATGTGGTTTCCCACGGTCAACTCACTGCTTCTTTTTCCTATCATGATATGACTTATCTTTCTTACAATATCCGGCCTCCAAAACGTAAACCTCAATTTATAATTCTTCGTAATTTCAAGGGCATGAATCTGGAGGCTTTGCAGCATGATGCTAGTAACATTGACTGGGAGCGCGTTGCGGCAGTTACCAACATAGACGACAAACTGTCAATATTCACCAAAGAGTTATTAGATCTCTATGATCGCCATGCTCCGGAGCGACGAGTGAAAATTAGGCATTCTCCTGCACCGTGGATTACTCCAGCATTGTTAGATCTAATGACACGCAGAGACAAAGCCAAGAGGAGGAACAAGAAGAATCCGACGGAAGGAAATTTAAAGCGTTTTAAAGATCTTCGCAACCGATGTAATCGTCTGTGTAGAGATGTAAAGAGACGCCACTTTCACAAGTCCCTTGAAAACAATCACAACTCTTCCTCAGTCTGGAGGTTTTTAAAATCGAACGGCATCTGTGCGTCTCCTCACACTGCTATACAAAATGTTGACTTAAGTGCTCTCAATGAACATTTCTCTCTCTCCCCTGTTGTCCTATCGCCTACTGTCAAAGAGAGCACATTAGGAAAACTGTCACGACAGCCAACACCACAGTGCTTACCGTTTGAGCTAAAACCGGTTTCTCAGGATGATGTCAAAAAATCTATTCTATCCATTTCTTCCTCTGCCACAGGTAACGATAAGATCTGCTCGAAGATGATACTCCCTATCCTTTCATCTCTTATTCCTATTCTCACTCACATTTTTAACTTCTCTTTACATTCTAACTGTTTTCCCTTGGCCTGGAAACAAGCCTATATTATACCACTCCCTAAAAACAATAATCCTTCTCTTGTATCTCACTTTCGCCCCATATCTATTCTCCCTTTTCTTTCCAAGTCTCTCGAGCATATCGTTCACCGACAGCTTTCTTCTTTCCTTCTCCAGAATAGCCTTCTCAGTCCCAAACAGTCGGGATTTCGACGCGGTCACAGCACAGTTACCGCACTTCTTAAAGTGACTGAAGACATCCGCTGGGCTATGGAGAATAGATCTCTCACCTTACTGGTTCTTTTAGATTTTAGTAACGCTTTTAACTGTGTTGACTTTGATGTCTTCCTGGGAATCCTTAAATCACTTAACATCTCCTCTTCAGCCCTATCATGGTTTGCTTCCTATCTTCGGGGTCGCTCGCAATGTATCCGCTTAGAAGATTCCTCTTCAGAGTGGTGCAATCTTTCTGCGGGTGTACCTCAGGGTGGCGTACTTTCTCCATTGCTTTTCTCTGTTTTTATAAACTCTGTAACTCAAGTGATAATTTCCAATTTCCATCTTTACGCGGACGATCTGCAGCTTTACCGTAGCTTTGTGAAAGATAAAGCTCATGATGCGATTACCGCTATGAACTCGGACCTCGGCAACATCACAAACTGGGCTAAGTCTTACGGTCTTCACTTAAATCCTAACAAAACGCAAGTTATTGTTATTGGAGGACGACATCAGAGAAGTGCGTTAGACATTTCTGGACTTCCTCCAGTTCAACTCGATGGTATTTGCATCCCATATAGTGATACGGTGAAAAATCTGGGAATCATGTTGGACGGTAATTTATCTTGGAAAGCTCAGGTTAATGCAGTCAGCCAAAAAGTCCATTTTTCATTCCACACTTTGAAATGCCTCCAGTATTTCTTGCCCTTGGAAACGAAAATAACTCTTGCCCAAACTCTTATTCTGCCCATTATAGATTACGCTGATGCTTGCTATTTGGATGCTAATGAGGAGCTGTTAGATAAACTTGAGCGTTTGCAAAATTTATGTATCCGTTTTATATTTGGACTCAAGAAATTTGATCATGTCTCCCAATTTCGCAACAAACTCAAGTGGCTCCCTATCCGTTTTCGGAGGAATACCCGAATATTGTGTGTCCTTTTTAATATCCTTCACAACCCTTCATCCCCTCCCTACATGCAGGAGCGTTTTTCCTACACCTACTCTAGTGACAAGCCCTGCAGGTCGCATCTTAGATCAATCCCTAAATTTCCACCCCATAAAACCGGATTCTACTCAAATTCCTTTACTGTTCATGCAGTGAGGTTATGGAATTCTCTCCCGACTAACATAAGAGATAGTAAAAATATTTTCCTCTTCAAGAAACGAGTAAAGGAACATTATTTAAGTATATCATGATAGTATGTATTTATATATTTGAATGTATGTCTATGATGCCTTATATGTATTTATCTATGTATTTGTTTATGTATTAATATGTAAGTTTATTTTTTATAATTAATTTATTCTTCATAGTCTATATTATTTCATGATCATCTGTATTTTGGTTTCCTAACCCTACACACTATTCTTGTTCTCTATTTGTTTTTTCCTTTCGCGGGTCTGCTGGAAGAAATTTCATTAGAAATAAGCAGTACCTTTGTACTATGTTTCTTGTATTTTAATATATTTTTTTTAATGTTATGTGTGTACATAAAGTAAAAATAAATAAAAAAAATAAATAACAAATATAATGAATAAATTTTTCTAATTAATGTTTGACTATTTACAAGTGCCTGTTACTATTTACAATTGGTTTACGTAAATAAAAATGATTTTTATTTTATTTTACTGTGATGACCAATCCGCCTGCCAATCATAGTGATTATGACAATATACCTCAATGACCCTGGGTTGCCAAGGTCTATTTAGAGGAGGCCCATGTTCAACAGTGGACTTAAATGGTCTAATACAGTACATGTATTCTCACCTAATAGGTAGGGTGGCTTCGGGGAGCCATTCGTCCCTGTGGTAGGCGGCTATGGGCTGCTCAGACGTAGCAATGAGATACTTCTCCTCTATCGCCACGTCACCCTTGTTCTCAGATCCTTTGCCCACCACCTTGTATAGTTCCTCGTCGAACTGGGCCAGCTGAGCGACTTCCTGCATCACCTGGAATTTGGAAAAAAAAAAACAATTGCTATTGTTTTAAAAGTTACTAGCACTGTTTTTTCTGTTTACTACTTGTTAAGCCCTCATGCTAAGCTAAACTGCTCGTGTTACGAGTGGGTTCACGTCGGTAGAGCAATGGGTGGGGATCGAACTGGCGACCACAAGATCACAAGTCCGACGCCCTAGCTATTGGGCTACTGCTGATTTAACGCGTTTTCGTTTATTGTTAAGGCTTTTGTTACTAGTCATGATGAACCAATTATATAAAGAACTACATAGATATGTACAATTTCAATGTAGTGAAGATAAAACAAAAACTTTACAAATAAATAAAATTTAAGTGTCCGATTGCAATGGAAAAATAACAGGTTTTTACTAAATACAAATTTGAATGTATAGAAATAATTATATATAAATAGAATAATACATAAAATATTGTTCTGTCTAAAGTAAGTAAGGGGTGGACCGATTTTGAGAGGACTTTCATTATTAAACAGCTTATAAAATCCTTATTTTCTGCGTAACATCCAGCACATAATACTACCACAATTCAGCTTGTTTTTCTGAAACATTCGAAGTAAAAACACTACTACTATTTACCTCTTTCCTCATAAAGAAAGGTGTATACAATGGTGTATATCCCTTCTTCAACAATATCCTAAGGGACAGCTGCACCAGCGCCTGCTCCAAGAACACCGCCGGCCCCTTGAGGTAGTAGCCTCGGCCTCCAGCCACCGCCGCGCCACGCTCACCGTCCATACCTTAAATATGTTACGACAATTTATAAACAAGGCAATGACTCATAATTAACTCTTTAATGTATATGTAACATTTTGTTTCATATTAAATTTGTATTGTATGGAATATCCAGTTTAATGGTCTTCAAATTAGAATATTAGCACTTAACACAACTTTCATTTCAATTTTTGTATTTTAAACAAATTTTTAGTAAAAAAGAACAATGAACCACTTGTTAACTGCAACAATCGCTCAGTGGTTATGGCGGTTGCCTCTGAGACCATGTAGGTTCTATTCTCTGTGTTTGATTCCCACCCGGCACAATTATTTGTGGGAACCACTTATACTGGCTCTGAATGTGTATGTGCTTGTAAAATTTCCAATGACATAGGGATTTTTTTCACTAGTGCAAAACGTCTTAAAAAAAAAACGAAAACGAATAAAACAATACTTAAAACATTGCTATATAGACATATACTTTATACTAAATCTAAAATATTTTATTTTGTATGCATGCACTAATCTTATATATATATATATATATATACGGCTGAACCGATTTGGCTGAAAATTGGTAGGGAGGTAGCTAAGAACTGGGAGAAGGACATAGGATACTTTTGGGTAGGGGTAGGGTAGGGTAGGGTAGGGGTAGGGTAGGGTAGGGGTAGGGTAGGGGTAGGGTAGGGGTAGGGTAGGGGTAGGGTAGGGTAGGGGTAGGGTAGGGGTATGGTAGGGGTAGGGTAGGGTAGGGGTAGGGTAGGGTAGGGGTAGGGTAGGGGTTGGGTAGGGGTAGGGTAGGGTAGGGTAGGGGTAGGGGTAGGGTAGGAGTAGGGTAGGGTTAGGGTAGGGAAGGGGTAGGGTATAAAAGTCCACCCGTGCGAAGCTGGGGCGGGCCGCTAGTATTGAAATAAAAAAAGTTGCCAAGTGTAGGTACTGATATTAATATGTAGCAAGACTAATAAAAAAGACATTTAAATACTGTAATTTTAAATCCTACCAGAGGTATAAAATAGTTTACATGTGTATTACACAATACACACTTTGTATTTACACAACTGTATATTGGAATATGAAAACAGTTTTCTATGTAATGGTTTAAAATCTGTAGCTACATTGATTTGAGAATGTTTAATATAATTTTATATATTCAATTGATAATAGTACAGATATCATCTATACTAATATTATAAGGCTGAAGAGTTAGTTAACTGTGCTGTTTACGGGCCCAATTTTAAAAAATCTTTCACCACAATAAAATTGCGTTATCCTGGAGTAACATTATATTACTACTAGGTTCACAAGCGCGTTTTTCACCAGCGTAATGCCTGTTTGCTGAGGAACCTCATAAATAAATATAGCCTATGTTATTTATTCTTTATCACATGAAACACAATTTTAGTACAAACAACATTTAAAGATAAGGTACAATAGCTTAGCTCATTAATGAGTTTTCTACCAGCAAATTATTTTGGGTATTTAATAATGAAATAATATCCAAAATTAAAGTAATAGTACTTTTTGAGTTTGTAACACATGTACATACGAAAATACAAATCTTTGCAATGATATTAGTATAGATAACCTACTGTTATGTAGTAGCATTCCCACATAGGGTGTTTACTAGCACAGCATTAAAAACTCACCATCAATCATACAGATGAGATCGACATGAGAGTACTTTTTCCTAAACTCGCAATCTCCATAAGTCCTCTCCACTTTATTGTTGTCTTCATTGTCATCCACTGGCACTGACTCGTGGAGATGGTTGCCAACTTCGCGCAAAGCAGCTGAACGAGCTTTCTCTGCAGCTAGGAGACCCTGTTCATTCTTTGTTATGGCTTCATCTATTAATAATCTAACCTGTGGAAATTATTTATGAATAGTGAAATTGTTTCTATTAGGAATTAAATTTTAAATAATTATTTATATAGCAATTTCAGTACATCCTGAATATCTTTGTCATTTAGAAAGATATTACATAAAATTTGATCATTCATTATTTTGATAAAATATTGATTAGAAACATCAAAACTTAACAACATACAATATGAGAACTGAAAACTGCAAAGTAAAGCTTATTTTATTTTTTAATTAAAGTAAAAATTTTAATTAATTTTTTTACAATCGCATATAGAAATCATAGTTATACATCAGTATGTACCAAAATTTAAAGTTATTAGAATTGACACAAAGAACATTCACTATTAAATTACGTGAAACAACATACTTTGTATATACTTTGTACTGCATTAGCTGATGCAACAATAACAAACTTATGATTCAGAAAAATCAATACCTGTTACACCCCTTAGTAATACTCCTTCATTACATATATGGTTTGGTCAACGAAAATTATATATTCTAAAGTAACTTTAATATGTAATACAATGGGTTGGTTATTTACTCAGCTTTAAAAAATATACCATATGGAGCAAAGCAAATTTACAACTTGCTAAAACTATTAAATGCTATACTATAAGGCCGAATAATTGATCATAAAACCTGTTTAATCATTACTATAACACACTTTCTCTCACCTTTTTAATTTGGTTAACAGTTAAGGGCTTCAGCTGATCACCAGTCAGGTCTACTAACTTGTCGGCGACTTCTGCCGGTACCGGCTCATCTTCTGCGCCTACTGGCTCCTTGCTTTTCATTTTAAGTCCAATCTCTTTGCTACACACATTCTTCAGCTTATTGTAATTGTCTGCGTCGTGGCGCAATCTCCTCCACAGGAGATCCTGCTCGACCACGGTATCCACAAGACCAACATCTTTAAACCTTTTCTTTTGGTTTTCACGGATTTTGTTTGGGTCACCGTCTTTGTCAGCGCGAAACAGATCTAGGTCGAGAACCATGGTAAGGTCACTGTGATATTAACTGTAGAGGGGAATTTATAAAAAAATAATGTAATAAGCAGTGGACGTAGCACTGCATGCGACAGATGGACGAGGAGAAAGGTCTCGTTCAGTAACTATAACAAAAACATAACCTACAAACGTCTACATTGAGAAACCTAACACATATTAAAATGAGCTATCTAAAAGTATTAATAACTAAAAAATAGTCTTAAAAATGTATTTCTAGGCGTTTTCTACTGAAAAAATTAGCTGAGAGGATTAATTATGATTAATTTTAAAAGATATATATGTCTTAGTAAGGTTTTTGAACGTACCTGAATTGACGTTCTTATGACGTTTCTTTGAAAAATAAAACCACGAAAATAATCCAAGAAACCCAAGATACAAGAAATGTATCTATACCGTGATCTATACCAATAAAAGTACACTTTGTATCAGGTTTAACATTTAATTAAATGTGAATATTTGCTTGTAGTATACGGACACGGTGTCCGTTACTAACAATATTATCAGATGCGTTCATTGACAAAGACCATGTATTTTCTTAGGTGGCTACCCCAATGAATTTGTCAAATTGTCGAACGATTGGTCGGTCCTTTCTCGAGCTCTTGTTCACTTTTTTACGTTTATTTGTATAATATGTGGTTCTTATCGGATATCAGCTGAAAGTATTGAAGCTTATTTGTTCCTTTAAAGTTTGTGAGTATTTCTTTTGTGGTTTAGTCGTTGGGGGTCAGATAAAAATGTGTTATAACGTTCCTTGTTTACACGTATTCGCTATCAATGGATCCCGTTCTATTTACAAGGGGGAGGATTGTTTCCACTAAATCTTGTTTCGGTTGTGTTACAAAGTTGTTTATTTGAAAACATTGCAAATCATTGTTCCATATGTGGCTCAGTGACAGTTGGATAAATGTTTATGTACAAATAATTAGCGAAACGGGTTTGTTATTGTAACCCACTTGTAGAAAATCGTACAAATTAATGCCGGTTGTGATCTAACAATTGGCGGTAATTAATTACTTATTAGTTTCCTATAGCAGCGACCGCTTGTGCAGTTGTCTACTAATTTAAAATTACCATATTAATTTTTATTTGATTTGTCAAATTTGATGAATAGTACTTACTTTTTTCTTATAAGAACCGCTTAGAAATTTATAATCCGCTTAGAATTAAGTTTCATAATCTTTGATATAAAATACATTTTTACAAAGTAAAAATATTTCTAAAACATAAAACCTCAAAATCCATAAAGACCTCTGGAGTTTAGTAAAATATAACTCGAATTCAAAAAAATCATGCATTTTTTAAATAACATTTCTAATATCACCAATAGATTTCCATAAATCTAAGCAGAAACATGTGAATCATTGAATTGAATTCCAATAATGTTATCATGTTGGAAACATACACATAAAATCACTTATCAGTATTGTTTCATTAATTTACTTCACCTGTTATCCTTTACACATCAAAAACATTGCAAAGTATTTTTGTATGTACAAAATTACATGTTATCTCATTCAAGAAAACTAGCTTCCCGGTTTCACCTGCATAGCTCCCATTGCCATGGTATCTTCATGATTAAATATAGCCCATGTTACTACTATAAAGTAGCATTTTAATGGTGAAAGATTTATCAGAACCAATCTAGTCTTTTTTGAGTTTATTCATAACAAACATACATAAAAAAATATGATTATACTATAGATTATCACTTTCAATAATCTCTTGCAAATATTATCATTCAGATTTTATTAAGACAATTTCTGAATGTAAGATGACTCATATCTACATCTGAGATGTTATTTCTACATATTAATTACAAGCAACAACTGTAATAAAAAGTTAAATATTTATTTTTAGCAAACTTTTACTTTTCTATCTCAATGGAAGTAATAATATAAAGTAAATTCAACTTTAACTTGTTGTTATAAGACTCAATTTTGTTTGTAGTGCCTACCAATTAAGGATGCTTAATATAACAATGTTTGTTGTTTCTGTATAAAATAGTTTCAGCATGGGTACTTTGTGTACATATGTGTTGTGCTATCTACAATACAAGAGTTAGTGATTTCTTTATCCTAAAAGTTATTTTAAATTAATATTCTTAAATTTAATTATAGTATCAGTGAAAAAAATTGTGTGAAACAATAAATCTTATAATAAAAATAATATAAACTGTATGTTGTGGTCTGAAACAAAGATATATGTATTATAAAGTGATATTAACTCACTATTGAGTATCAATTAAATAAAACTATTATGTATCTATGTTTTTATTAAATTGTAACTATAATAGGCACAAACATAAATAGTAAAAGTGTATATAGTTGGTGATACTGTGATGGTGCAATACTGCATAAAATAGCTAATAAAGTTGAAAATCTAATGTACCAAAGTGATTTTGTGCCCTTTAAAACATATATTATGAACAAAATATTTCTTGACAGATGAAATTACACCTAATTAGTATCTGTTACTTGTGTTATTGCGGTATTACCCACAATATGTTAATACAATATTATATACCTAGTTCATTCATAAAAGGAAATGAAGATAAGGTTTAAATTATAAATTATCATTTCCATGATTGATGATTTTGTTGTTCTGATTATTATTATTTATTAAAAATTTTAAGATATTAACAATATCTTTGATCTAGAATTTAATTCAAATATTTTCTTGCAATTTTAGAGGCATTCAAATTAAAATGTAATTAAGTTTATAAAATTCCAATGCCAGAAACCAATTTTTAATGAACACCTTTTGTAACACATAAAAGCAATAAAGACCTTACTTACTTACTTTTACTTGTTCCCAGGCCATGTTAAAATGATTCCATTAAAAGACAACCAAGATGTGGCATCCTTCCTGGTTACAAAGCATTCCTGGAAAGGGAAGTACAAGAGGGTGTTTTCCATTGGCACACATGGTATCACGACATACAACCCGGACCGTTTGGAGGTGACCAACAAATGGCTGTATGCGGATGTGGTGACCATAGCATCAGCCAAACATTCCAATTCGGCCGCAAACCATGACTTTACTCTTGTCATGAAGAAGGATAAGAAAGTGGATACAATGAAGTTCTCGTCCGAATACAAGTGTCTGATTCTTACGGAGGCTTTTAAGTATAGACAGTTGTTTGCTGAGAAACCTAAAGATGTTTTTGTAAGTATTATGTTTTTTGTTTGTTTATAAGTCTTTTAGTTGAGATTTGGACTATGTAGTGTTGGTTTTTAATGATTTGTTTTATTAAATTTATTTTTCCTTAGTTTAGCAGTGGTTCTACTGTTAGATATTAATTTGTATAAATAGCATGAGAGCATGAGTAAACCAACATAAGTAAACACTAAGATTTCAAAAATGGTTCTGTTTGTGGTGCGCCCAAGACTAGGCAATTGCTTAATTTTGCTTATGGGCTATATGGCACTGTATATTATATTATATATTACACTGTATGACACTGGATATTGTATAGTTGAAAAATAGTAATATATGTGATTCAAGTTTAATCAACTTATTACATTACCTGCGCGCGGTTTCACCCGCGTAACTCCGTTTCCGTGGGAACCTCATAATTAAATATAGCCTATGTCATACCAATGGTAAAAGTAATTTTCAATACAAACAAAAAACAATCAAATCTTTCCTCTTTATAATATTAGTATAGATCTAAAATTTGTAGGAAACATTTTACTAACTAGTGATGATAAATTGTTTCCTTCCTTATAATAAATAAATATTTTATATATATTAGAAGTGCTGTGCATGTCACCGTTTCAACTTGATTTATGATTTATAACGTTAAATTGGCAACAAAGATTGATGTAATTTTCTATTATTAAAAAAAAAAGATTTAGAGCAATAGTATCGAAATGTTTACAATTATGAATGCATCAAATGAGATAAGATAAGATATATAGATACAAAATTAAAAATAATAAAATTAAACCATGTGGAAAGCATAACTATATAATAGGTCTTTACCTATGAAATTGCCGTTTTGTATGAAAAAAATTAAACGATTTTTTTTCATGTATTTTTTATTTGTATTAATCAAAGTAATCACCCATGCAATCAATGCATCTTTGCCAACGCAGTGGCAGTTTATTGATGCCCTTCTTAAAGAAATCAGCTGGACGGTAGGCAACAAATTCTTCAAAGGCATTTTGTACTGTCTCTCGGGTACTGATTTTTTTTCCCGCCAAGAAGTTATCCAAATTCTGGAAAAAGTAGTAGTCTGTAGGCGCAAGGTCTGGTGAGTAGGGCGGATGACGGAGAGCTTCCAACCCCAGTTCTTGCAACTTGGAGACCGTCTGCTGTGCAGTATGAGGTCGCGCGTTGTCGTGCAGGAGCAGCGGAGATGAGCGATTAACCAATGCTGGTTGGAGATGTGCCAGCTTCTCCATCATTGTGTTCAGTGCTTCACAGTACACATCTGCAGTAATGCTCACCCCGTTTGGTAAGAAGCTGTGATGAATCACACCGGCGCTAGACCACCAAACAGTGACCATCACTTTTCTAGGGGTAAGTTTTCGTTTAGGGCATTGTTTAGGTGCTGAACCAGGATCCAACCAACTTGCTGAGCGCTTGTGGTTATCATACAGAATCCATTTTTCATCGCAGGTAACAATGCGGTACAAAATTCCTTCATTTGTGTGTCTGTTGAGCAGTGCAAGGTACGTCTCGACGCGTACTTCGCGCTGGCGATCATTGAGTTCGTGGGGCGCCCATTTGTCAAGCTTTTTTACCTTGCCAATTTGACGCAAATGGACCAATATTGTTTTGACACTAACTTCGGAAGCTGCTGCTAATTCAGCCGTAGATTATGTATCATCAGCTTCCACAATCGCCTTTAATTCGTCATTGTCGACCAAAGTCTTCGGACGACCGCGAGGTTCATTTTTCAGGTCGAAATTTCCAGAACGGAAGCGAGCAAATCAATAACAGGTGGTGCGTTGGTTTGTAGTGTTAGCTCCGTAAACGTCGTTGATGTTGCGTGCCGCTTGTGCCGCGTTGCTGCCACGACGGTACTCATATTCCATAATTACTCGAATTTTTAACGTATCCATGATGACGAAAAAGATTGAAATGCGATGAAAATGTAACACTAATCAATAAACAAATGATTACTTTTGGAAAAAAATCCATGTTTTTAAAATAAAATTAATTTGAAATTAGAATTCTTAGCCAAACAAAAATTATTTTGATTTGAAATGGCCAGTACTGCAGAACGGCAATTTCATAGGTAAAGACCTAATATATAAATTCAAGTTTTGAGAATATGATCTTACAAACAATACAACGATATACTGCTTTTTGCATGACCTTTTTATACATATTTACATGTTAATTTCCAGAGATACCAGGCTTACAAGCATCATTGGAGTGGTACCCGCCTGCCCATAGTCCTCGAAGTCGGGCCTTGTGCCTTAGAACAGCTAGACCCTTCAACACACACTCTCTTAGCCAGTTACCCATACTGTGACTTGCAAGGCATTCTACCTGTGCGAGACATTCCGGGAGGATTTGTTATAGCAGTAGGGGGATATAGTAGATTGCACCTGTTCTCCAATTCTATGGACCATCAGATTATCATCAATAAAATGCTGGAGATGGCAAGCTTGACATTGAGTATTAGCATAAAGGTTCTGTCTACGATGATTACATTGAATGATTATCATGATCAGAGATTTGGTAAATATAGGTAAGTGCTTAGATATTTTTTTTCATCTATTATTATTATTTTTTTATATGACAATCTGCCGAATCTTCAGCAATGCCTGCCAGTGATGATTTCTGGCTTTATGAATAAAAAAAATGAAAAATAATTCTATTCAATGTGGAAATACTTTATCAATTGTCATAACATCATCTATAGCAATAGTAAACCAGTGAATGGGCAGCAGCTTTTCTTTGAGTGTGTTTTTATGAGGTCATCAATCCGCCTATGGCGGAGGCCCATCTTCAACAATGGATGTTATATACAGGGTTAAATGTAGGGTGTTGTCCCATAGTAAAAGTTGTTCATAATGATGAGTACCTCTTAAGAGGTTGTTGGTGTTTTACAAATAACCCTGTATATGGGCTGATGATGATGATGAATATGGCAATACTAGTTTTTTTTAAATTGTTCCATAAAAATTGTTACATTTGTTTGGAATCGTCATATTTTTTTCTCCAACCGTGCAGTGTGTGACGTGGTGACTACTGAGAAACACTGCCAATAAACTCAGTAGAACCCAGTACTCAGTAGAATATTATTTAGTTATTATTTTAATAAGATAATAATAGGGACATACAAAAAGAAATCCTATAAACATTTCATATCTTTACCAAAATGTCACTGTACTACCTATAAATACCTCAATAACAATTTGTTTAGTGGCACAGTTTAGATAGTTATTCTAATATTTTATTGTTGATGTTGATTCATTCGACCTTGTTGCTGAACTCATTTATCTGTTGCGATGCTCTTGTTTTAATTGTACACATATCAAACTTTTGTATGATTAGTTAATTACTATGCATAGTTTAATATGTATGGGAAGTATTTTTTTAAGGTCATAGGATTGTAAAGTAACCTATAGCCTTAAATGGTTACTATAGCCTATGGACGCTTACAATTATGACGTATCAGGTACGCGTTATCGATCTTAACTTTTTCATATGAGTTTAGAAGATTATACTCCACTTGATTACACTAGCCTTCTGCTCAGGAATATAACATTAATCAATAATTTTATTTTACTGAGCTATTCACTACGTTTTGGAGTTACTCTAAAACTTCCCGTCGCTTCGGGTTTCCGAAATTGGGCTGTAGCCAGTATTGGAATAATACGTGGATGTTCTCAAAATGTTGTTAGGAATTCAAAGACAACTTTTAATTTATTGTTGTAGGTAATATCTTGATTCGGTATTGTTGTCCATTCACTTCGACCCGGTTTTGTCTGTTTTGTGCCGGACCTGGGGGTCTACTCTCTAAGCACGAAATCGTAGTTACGGCCGTAATTACGGAACGTTTCCTACTACGGATCACCTACGTACATATGTTTCGTTCGGGGTCCGAACTAAGAATGAATGACCAAATGATATGACAGTTCATCCTACTCCTGATGTTTTTTCGCCCGTCCGAAAAATTGAATTTGACACTTGTTTTGACGGAACGTTATGTCAGTTTTCGCGACAGCAAAGTTGTTATCGTTCTCGTTCACGAAAATTGTCTATGATTCCGTTCGAAACTATTCTAAGTTTCGAGCTACTTTCGGACGGGCCCGTACTTTCGTTGACGGACTTAGAGAGTAGACCCCCTGGATCCGTTATCCGTTCTTTTACCATGGACAGCATCTGTCGTGCGTATTTCAGTACGTCGCGTATAGGGAGCTATTTGAAGTCCTCTGGTTCTGGGCATGCCAGTCCCAAGTAGTTTACTCTTCACATTCACAAAGTATGTGCAGCATTTGAAGCTATTGTATTATGTATGGAAGATAATATGTTACATGTATATCGTTTTATATATGACTGAATATACTTTACTTTCCTAGGCCGAAACCGTTTTATCATCATCATCATCAACAGCACGTTTACGTCCACTGCTGAACATGGGCCTCCTCTTAACAGACCTTGGCAAGCCAGGGTCGTTGAAGGATATTGCCATAATCACCACGCTTCGCAGACGGATTGGTGATCGTAGTAAGATATAAACCTTGAGCTAATAGATGCTGCTGCTCATCCATCAGCTATATGTCCCTTAGTCGCCTTTTACGACACCCATGGGGTGGGTCTAGTCTAAGCCGGAAACCAAACGGACGGAAACGAACCGTTTAAATCACTGCATTACCTCTATCTGCACACTATTTTGTTGTAGCGGCGATCAACATCAGACTTCACTTAGTGAGTTCATAGTGCACAAGGTGAACCCGGCGCGACACATGGAGCCCATGCGCCGCACGCTCTGCCTCTCCGACACTTGTATACTGGAGAGAGATCCACAGACTTATTCTGTAAGTAAACAATACTTTATACTACCATACTAAACTAAAATATTTCTAAGGCAAGTTACTTATATTAAAGTACTAGCGACCCGCCCCGGCTTTGCACGGGTGCAATGCTGATGTATCATACATATAACCCTTCCTCTTGAATCACTCTATTCAAAAAAACCGTATCAAAATCTGTTGCGTAGTTTTAAAGATCTAAGCATACATAGGGACGGACAGACAGCGGCAAGCGACTTTGTTTTATACTATGTAGTGATAAGTAAGTAAGTAAGCCCGAAGATAGTCTTCGGGCGTCCTTCTGTGTAGGTTGCTTATGTAGTTTATAAACCACTAGCTTCCCGCGCGCGGTTTCACCCGCGAAACTTCTGTTCCCGTAGGAACTTCATAATTAATTATAGCCTATAGCCTATATATATTTTAATCTAAACGGTAGTTCCGGGTGGACCGCATGAATTAGGTCCCCGTCGCCTAATTGAATTCAGTCTGACAGTCGCAATCGGCCGAGTGACACAAGCGGACATGTTACGTGAAAATATAACTTATTGTTTTACGTGGGATAAAGGTTACCAAAATGCCTTCGGTTGCTTTTATGTGTTGTACAAAAAAATAAAAAAACGAATCTCACGGAATCATATTTTACTCATAGTTACGTAAACAATTTAAATTTCATATATTTATTTAATGTTTTGATCGCCATTTTGGTTGCGTACCTATAAGCTAAGTATCCACTGTTTCGGCATGTTAAGCCACTTCAGAATCCTTATTTCAGTGATGAATATTGACAGTTTATTTAACAGTTATTTAATGTATGAATTATATCATTTGAGTTCAAACTTTTTTATAGGTAAAATATATTTGTAGGGTCATATTTGTGTCCTATTTCGTGATAAAATGTAGCCCATCGTCATAAGTGTATAATAATAATTATTTTTCTGTTTATAAAAATAACTAAAATTAACTAAATTACCTAAAATCACTTAAATTGCTTATTTTTAGCGCCAGAAAAAGAAACTCACAAAATAACGTACTAGCACGAAATAGGGATCACTTACCTTACTTCATTCATACTAATGTCAATCTGACGTACATCTGTAGTGCGCTGTCTCGCTCACGCTATCGTCAAAACGAATCGGTTTGTCTCTTGTCTTTCAATACCGTACAACGTTATAAAGAATCACAGTGGTGTGAGTGTGCGTGCATGTAGTTGTGCATCATACCCGTTTGACGAATATAAGGACGTGAAATATCTTCCGCTTTTTTGTTTATATCTATGGTAGTTCCTGAGATACGCGTGTTCAAAACAAAAAACAAACTAGTCAGCTTTATATGTTAGGTAAATTCTAAGATTTCTTTCCGGTCTAGTTGGTTGATGGACTACCCTCCGTGCCGCACGTTAAGCCGTTGGTCCCGATTGTTGTAACATCATCTATAATAATCAACGAACGGCAGCAGCGTTTCCTTGTGTGTTACAACATAATACTGCGGTCACCAACCCGCCTGTCAAGCGTGTTGACTATACCAAATACCCTCCCTCGGAAGGAGGCCCACTTTCAGCAGTGCTGCAGTGCAGGCTTATAAACTATACTACAGATGTTTATAACAATAATATTTATGTTCAAGGTTTTTACGTAATTCGCCATACATGTGGTACCTTAACCTTCTAGCCATAGACGAGGTCACTGTTGCGAACAATGACAGCAATCAAATATAATTTTTATTGATTTTAAATTGAATACAATTTTGTCTGAAATCCTTGATTGTTGGGTTAAATGGTTAAAGATTATTAATGTACTTGGCTGGCTTTTTATAATGAATAATATAAAATGATACAAGAAATTATATTGTAACTAGCGACCCGCCCCGGCTCCGCACGGGTACAATGCTGATGTATGATGTATATACATATAAACCTTACTTTTGAATCCCTTTATCTATAAAAAAAAACCGCATCACAATGCGTATTTTTAAAGATTTAAGCATACATAGGGACATAGGGATATAGGGACAGAGAAAGCGACTTTGTTTTATACTATGTAGTGATTTAATTATTTTTTTGTAATCGACCACAATTAGGGAAACTTATTTAGCACCCGCGTAATACCTGTTCCCGTGGGAACTTCCTAATTAAATATAGCTTTTAGCCTTCCTCGATAAATGGGCTATCTAACGCTGATATAATTTTTCATATCGGTCCAGTAGTTCCCGAGATTTGTTGGAGTTGGTGGTACGGTGAGTATAGACTAGAACATTTACTTGTAACATAACAACGATCGTTGCGTATTGTGTAAAAAGAGCAAATGTTCGAGGTTCTGTAACAAGTAAATGTTCTAGTCTATACTCACCTTTAGATAGCTCATTTGTCGAGGAAGGTTATATTCAATTATGAAGTTCGAACGGGAGTTACGCGCGCGGAAGTTAGTAATTAGTCTGTAGCTTGGGTGCGCTCTATAGCTTGATTATTATTCTCTGAAGATTCCACCCACGGACATAGAGTGCCAACGTGCGTACATCGATGCACAGCTATATTACTATAAATCAAATGCTTGTAATATTGACAATTATTCAATGTAATTGTAATGTTTTTTTGCAGGTGGTATGTTTGCGACCTCTGAGCGATGTATTTGCTCTGGTGAGAGACACAGAAAACCCTCAGAAGTTCTGCATAGAATATCTAAATGGACAGACGCGCACATATTTAGCAGGCGAGAGGTAAATATATATACAACCACTAGTTAACTTAAAATTAGTTTTTCTGAAAATTTACGCAACATCATCGAATGTAGCAAAACATGTAAACCCGAATATTAATTTTCTGTTCAATATTAGAACGTTATTCACGATCTTTCGAAAGACACTTCGAGTATGCTTGATCTATGCTTTACTTAGCTGTTTTATTCTTTTTAATTGGTTGCCAACTTATACGGTTCGAAGAAGAAGTTAAAAAAAATGTAAATAGAGGAGACTCATCCACTGGTTACTAACGTAAACTTTTTGTAAACATAGTAGATGGGATAAATAAATACAAAAAATATTATAATTAGGTATGTTTTAAATGTGTAGTGTGTACCTTCACATTTGGTATCTCAATTCGGAAGATACATTTCATATTTTACTAATATAACCAATATAAATAATGTACTGGTAACTGGTGTAATATTGATGACACCATATTGTAACTAAACAAAAATTAAATGTAACATCCAGGAGTATTGTCTTTCACTTTTCTTTTCTCAACAGAGATGCTTTACTCGCTTCATTGCTCGACGGCGTGAGATCGGCAGGCCAGCGTGATGTACACGTCAGATCAGTGCCTACTCCCAGAGGATACCGGCTAGGACCTTTACACCAGCCTGTTGATGAGGAGACAGAGTCAAACCACTTAAGGTAAATTTATATGGATCTTAGATAAGCTTTCGAGTAACATTTATAGGCGAGAACTGGCTTTGTTCACCGTTTTTTTGTTTAAATGGCAACTCCTTTATTGCGCAATATGCTCGTAAGGAACCGAATGATCGGGACGGGACACAGTCTGTTTAACTTGTTAAATAAATGTGGGTAATAATGATCTTCCTTGAAGAACGGGTATGCCTCAAGGCAGTTTTCTTGGGTCAATTTTATTTACTTTTATTACTGATCTTTTCTAACTAGGATTGATAACTGGGAAAGTTATCACCGCTACCTTCGATATTAACTCTACAGCCTTCAAGCAATGACTGTATATAATTGTATTCTCAATTATTTTATATCGTGATAACTTTAAGCCAACATTGCCCTTTCGTTGCTCCAATTATATCTATGTATTAATCATATTTTTACTACTCTATATTGTTTGCAGATTATTTCAAAACCCAGTGGGCATGACTCGAGTAGAAGTGATAGAGCGTTTCAACGCCAACGTTGGTTACAGCGGGCTCATATACTCCGTCAGTCAAGACGTAAGATAGTTTATTAGCTGTGCACTAATCTAGCATACATTATACTTATTTATGTTCTACTTCTACTTCCGTTTCAACTAATATTAAATTATATCATTAAAAATATATTAATAAGATGCTTAGTCACGTATAGTGATTGCTTTAGTGAAGAAAATTCTGTGATTTTTATTTTATTTTAGTGATATTATCTATATTGAAATACATGTTTCTTTTGAATAAAGTCATCTCCGAATACTAGCTCTACTGGCCGCATCTCCCAATGTATGTCTGAGAGAGAGGAGTGCGGTCCCTCGCGGTTTTATTATTAATTTTAATGTAATTTTATTTTTAGTTAAAAAAACCCCCACTTATTTCTACATAAATATAGTCAAATTCTACTTAAAATTCTTATTATTATATTTATATACAAAAACATTAATAAGCAAATCACATCCTGCCATACCTATTAGCATTCACATACGCGGCGCGTTTCTGAGATATTCCATCACAAAAATTGTTGTTGTAATACATACCTAGTATTATATAACTTTTACGCTCGCATATTTATGTGCATAAACACGCATGCGCCATTTGAATAAGTTGTTCACATTTCACCACACCTCCAGTGAACATTATCATGCTTTTCCATATATTTATAAATAATATATAGCGAAACATAGCGAAGGCCTCATTTTTTCTTGTAACTTACGCGTTTTGACTTGAAATTACTAAATAATTGTAGCTCTAGTTGGAAGGACCACTATTGCGATATATGACGTCTAGGTACTCTATTATAAAAAATAACATCTCAATATGCTTTTCTAGTTATTTTATTATTATTTCCGGGACATATTAATGTAGATTGTGTGCCTTGTAGGCCCGTCCCCTGTTGTGGCTGTTTCTTACATGGGATCTTGTAAGTCCCCAATCAATTTATTATTTTATACAATTGCATTGCTATTCTTCGTTTGGTTAGAGGGACCAAAATTATTATTACTTATACTGTAATACAGTTTATTAACTCAATATTTATATTCCTCGGAAGCATGATGACGGATGTGGTATTATACTTTAGAAGCATTTGGTCGAATTTGCCATTATACTATAAAGACACATACGATACGACGAATGATTCTGACGTATACTGTTAAATCCGACCTTATGCTTCCGATCTCTAGATTTGTATTCGTTGCTATCGGTGCCATGGGTTTTATGTGTCATTGTAAATACCATATATTGTATAGAATCTTTATTAACTTCTCTCAATTACAAATTGTGAGATTATCAATACAATTTCTATGGGATTATTTTATGTAAATATAATATTATGTCAGGGCATTAACTGTTTTAATTTTTATAGGGATTACTTATAACTATAATCTTCCAATTATTTTAATATTATATTCCATATTTTGCTTTACTTTGTAAATGATGTGTATTGTATTTTTTTTAAATAACATTGATTATATAATTGTCGATCACAGCGTCTGTTTGCGGAAAACAAGGAGAAGTTAATTACGGGTGCGTTAAGCGCCTTAGTGAGCAGTGCGCCGTCGGGCAGTAATTTAACGCCGAGGGAGTTGGAAGCGCAGTTCCATGCGTTGAGGAGACTGTGTGCCAGTAAAGTGGGATTTGCTGCGTTCACTGCGTTACCTGGGTAAGATTATTTATACAATGTTATTTTTAAGTCATGGCTAACAATTGGTAGGACAATTTGCCATCAGTAGTAAGAGACCACACACTAGCGTTTTGAGCGTGGGGGTCTCTTATAACGAAATATAAAAAACTAAAACTATATAACTATATTATTTTAATTTGTAATTTTTAATGCTTCCGAAAAAGTATATACTACTGCTCTCTTATATTATCTTAATCGGTTTCACTCTCTTTGTCTCTCTCCTGGTTGGTTCGCTTATAGAAATCACTTAACTTGTATATAAACGTCTAAAGAGTAGCATGGCTTTGTTTTAATCTTTTATTAATAACCTCTAATGAGAGATATAATTTGTTTAAGAACACTTTGCCCTTTATACAAATGATTTTCATGTAAATCCTAGTTTCCGCGAGTGGATCGGCACGGCCACAGTGGCGGCCCTGCGGCGCGGCTCTCCGGCCTGCGCACACGCAGCGCTAGACGCGGTGTGTGCGCTGCTGCAGCCCATGCACCTGGAGCCCGACCTGCGGCAGGAACAGCTGAACAAAGCCAGCATGCTGTCGTCTGCTAGCTTCCTAGAAGGGTTACTCACTATGTGGGCAGACCATGTGGTAAATATTGTAGTTCTTGCTATGTATAACTATGGGATTCTAGACAAGTTAGGACAATCAAAAAGTTATAATTATGTAAAATGTCAGTCCTTAGTTTGCACCGTGATTCTTTAATCGTTGCCAATAATTGCAAATTTAGTACAACAAAACTAGTTGGTAATAGTTAGTTGTTGATACAACATTTTGAATGCAAGGTAAAAAATAAGGTTACTAGTTACCACATTACTGGAAGACAGTGCATTTTTGTTTTAAAGAACTCTGTGGAATTTACTTCCTGTATCATGGGGGAATTTACCAACACTCAATTCACGGACACAAAGCACACCCAGACTCAAAACATGTATCTGCGATTCACTCAAATAATTGTCCGGGGTGGGAATCGAACCCCAGAACATCCAATATCAGAAGGAACTACCATACCACTGAGCTACTGGTGCAGTCGGTGCATTTTATCTCTACTATGGTCCTTCGAGCCTGATTCTTTGTTTCTTACTTCTTACTCAAGTTATACTATTTAGTATACTCAGTTAAACTGAGCATTTTTTGCCTACAGACTGCTGGTAGCGGAGCTCTAGTAGTGGCGGCCATGTTAGATTTCCTAACGTTTGCGTTGTGCGTACCGTACAGCGAAACTACGGACGGCAAACAATTCGACCAGCTTCTAGAAATGGTATCCAAACGAGGACGAGTGCTTTTTAAACTGTTTGAGGTGAGTTTGATCTTAATATGAATATTTTTAAATTATTAATTATGTGTATGCATGATTTCTACTAATTGCTGCTAACGGCTTCATTACTTAAATAGGCTTAAATTATATTATGCAAACTTTTTCAAATTCTCCAAGTAATTAGGAGTCTAAAATTCAAAGGGTTAAAGAATGGTATAAGATACCTGACTGTATCCATATAAATAGTGGTGATGGAACATAAAGGAAGACATAGAACACCAATGTGTGTGTATATTAGATTTTTTTTCAGGGCCTTACTCTTCTAAAAACAACAATTAAGACCATTGCTTGCGTCGACGGGAAAGAGCGTAGACTAGTTTTTCCAAGTTTTTTTTAGTTAAGTTTAGTTTTTAAAAATAATATCAATGAAAGCGTGCATAGATATTATTTCTAGATGTAAAATATTTGGATTATAGGAACGTACAATTTTCAAACCCCTAAATTTTTTACTTGTTTTGCAGCATCCATCAATGGCCATAGTGAAAGGCGCTGGTCTCGTAATGCGAGCTCTAGTTGAAGAAGGCGGCGAAAACGTCGGAACTCGGATGCAAACATTAGCCTTAGCAGAAGCCGCCCTACCGAGACATTTGCTGGCCGCACTATATGCGCCGCCCAGACTGCACCATAGACATTTAGCGAGGCATCTAGTCGCTCTGTGGCTGGTAGATCATGCGCCTGCACATTCTTTACTCAGAAGGATCATGGTAAGTTAAAATAAATTCATAAAATTCTATGTCCATACCGGCTATAAAGCTGTATAATATACGCCTATTCTAGCCAGGCTTTTTATGATGATGTTTTCTTGATTGCCTCTTACTCATTAATAGCGACCCGCCCGGCGTCGCACGGGTGTAATGGTGATGTATTATAAATATAAACCTTTCTCTCGAATCACTCAATCTATTTAAAAACCGCATCAAAATCAGTTGCGTAGTTCTAAAGATCTAAGCATACATAGGTACAGACAGACAGCGGGAAGCGACTTTGTTTTATACTATGTAGTGATTCATCTTTAATATGTTCAAATACCACGTATGTCAGAAATAGTAACTTTCACGTGCGTGAAAAATCGATATAATTATATACAGACAGAGCTCTAATAACGCGACTAATTATAGGCCTATTTCTATACTACCAACTTTGAGCAAACCAACTTTGAGCGTTTTGATTAAGTCCATATTGGAGGCTTGGGAGGGATCGCAGGATGCCCTAGGAGTCTTCTGTGACCTCTCCAAGGCATTCGATTGTGTAAATCATGAAACGCTTTTGCTGAAGTTAAAATATTATGGTATTTGTGATAAATCACTTGATCTTGAAGTATCCTATTTATCAGATAGGAAACAGATAGTATCTATAGACGGCGTGAATTCTGAGGGACATTTTGTTAAAATGGGGGTGCCCCAGGGATCAATCTTAGGTCCTTTCCTGTTTCTTGATTATATAAATGATCTCCCATACCTAATTAATGAACTATCAGACATTGTTCTGCTTGCCGATAACACTTCATTGATTTTTAAAGTTAAAAGAAAAGTTACCGATTTAACTGACCATAGTACACTCGGTTTAATTGCAAACTGGTTTTCCGCAAATAATCTTTTACTGAATGCGGGAAAAACCAAATGTGTTAAATTTCATCAATTCTACGCCTAAAGTTTCATTAAATGGAGAAACATTAGAATTAGTCACGGCCACCGTATTTTTAGGAATTACCTTAGATTTTAAACTACAATGGGGCCCTCATATTGAAAAACTCGCTGGTAGATTAAGTTCAGCTTCGTATGCTGTGTGGAAAATTAGACAGTTGTCCGATGAAGCCACGGCTAAGCTATATAGTGTATTTCGCGTACTTTCATAGCATTATGTCTTATGGAATTCTGCTGTGGGGGTCAGCCGCCGATGTAAATACTATATTCGTATTACAAAAACGAGCGGTCAGGGCCATATATGGATTAGGTAGTCGCGACTCCCTACGTACCCTTTTTAAAAATATAAATATACTTACCGTGCCCTCTGAATATATTTACCAAAATATAATTTTTATTAGAAAAAATATTGATAAATATAGTAAAAAAAGTGACATTCATAATATTAACACAAGAAATAAGCACAAACTTGCTGTTCCAGGATTTAGAGTTAGCAAAACTAATAAGACATTTATGGGAAATGGTATTAGGTTCTATAATAAACTCCCTAGTTATGTCACAGACTTGCCTGATACTAGATTTAAAACACATGTTAAAACTGTTCTCATGTCGAAAGGTTACTATAGTATTTAGGATTATATTGAAGATAAAGACGTTTGGCTATCGGTACCATCTTGCACCTACCTCCCTGAGGACCATACAGCCAAGTACAGTAGTTGTAATTAGAACTGTATCTTATTCTGTGAACTGTCTGTAATTGATTTCATGGTGTACTTTAATTATAAATACCGCTAGTTCTGTCTCAATATCATTCAATCTTATTGAGTAAAACTAAAATAAATTATAACAAGACAACCGTTTGGGCAATAAATGTGTATGCCTACTAAAAATAAATGATAATAATTGGACCAAAACCCCGCGTATTTGTCCATTTGAGTATGTTTCGCCGGACCGTCTCATGTGGGCCGTGTTGAAACCGGTAGTAAAGTAACGCACTGAGTTTGTTTCGCCGGATCTTCTCAGTTGGGGCGCATTGGATCCGGTGGTAGCATTAAAGCGCGTCCGTCGTTATATGCTCATGGTCCACCCAAATAATGACAATTGTTTTGACATAATATAGACAGAGCAAGCATTTTGTGTCGCTAAGATCAATATAAATAAATAAATTATAATAATAACATATAAATATATGATAATATAAAAATAATTAATTTTATATATATAAATAAATAACAAATATAATTAATTAATTTTTCTAATTAATGTTTGACTATTTACAAGTGCCTGTAATTGGTTTACGTAAATAAAATGATTTTTATTTTTATTTTATTTATTTTACAGAAACCAGAACAATACCATTTAATTCTGTATATATATTTTATACGTTTCCGTTTGACGATGTTTGTGTCTTATTGGCTGAAATGATTGGATTCCTCCCAATGCCCTAACAAATGGCATTAAAATGTTGTAACCGTCAAAAAATTACTTACTAGAACTTCATTGGCGATATACTACAATAAGTCAAATCAGCCACTCCACCGTATGTCATGCATAAGTAGATCCCAGTTTCCCTATTATTGACTTTTGGAAGAGCACCAGAGAGGTATTAGTGGGTTAACCCTATTCTCGTGATATGATGATTAGCATATTATTGCTATGAAGAGGGGAGTCTAACATACCCTGCTGCTGAAAAGTGAAAAGTGGAATTGAATGAGAATTTATGTTCCACAGCCCTCCGGTCTTCTAGCATTCTTAGAATCGACCGAAGCCCCCCCGGCGCTGGCGGCGGAGCACGAGCCTGAGCGAGACAACCTGCAGCTCGCGCAGGCCGCCGCCAAACCGCGCGCGCAGCACTGGGAGGCGCTCGAGAGACAGGTCAAATACGTGGAGAAACATATCGAGGTTAGTGCCATGATGGACTGGCGAGATAATAGCCACGGAAACGGAAATCAGTCAAAATACAAACTTATTTTAATTAAAATTTTAGGTTCTTTAATTATATTAATTTATTATTAAAAAAAAACGTTAAAATTATAGTTTTGTTATTCTTTGTCTTGTTTGTTGTCTATTATATATCTATCCCTTCTAATTTGGTCCTACTCGTTTTTAAGGAGGAATACACGGACAAAAAAGAGACAGACAGATGACATAAAAAGTTGTATCTTATAAAATAAGTCAGTCTAATAAAAATAAGTACAACTGTTACAAAGATTAGCTGTAACAAACAGACAGATAAACAGATTTTATTTTTATTGTGCTTTTGTATATCCATATTATATAGACATTTATATTATAGACAATAATTTTGCGTTGACTTCTCACCCATAGCGCAATCGACGTGAACCCACTCGTAATACAAGTATTTTAGCTTAGTACGAGGGGATTACAAATTGTTAAGAAGCTCAGAAATGAGAACAACGTTTTACAAAACAATAAATTTATTTTGGGAAAGCGCTAACACTAATACACCGTCTCGCCGCCTAAAACAAGAATGAATGATTGAATGAGTCAGAGGCGCCGTCATCCGATCGTTCGGTCCCGTCGCACCCCACGGCGCCTCCGCACACAGCCGATGTTCTATGATGACTCCCGATCGCCTCTAACTTTCTTACAATATATAAATTCTGCTGCAATTAAATCCACTCCACTTCGCTTCCTTATTCCATGCCGCATTAACTTCTGAAGAAACATGTATGTTGTGCAGCATTACGCTCAGCTCGCGCTGCAGCACTGGGCCGCGCGCGTGGGGCGGGCGGGCGGCACGGAGCGCGCGGGCGCCGAGCGCCGGGAGCGGCCCGTGCTGCTGAGGCGACGCAGGGAGAGAGTCAAGTCCACCGCCAACTGGCCCATGTTCTACTACCAGTTCCATAAGGACCACGCGCTGCCCAACCTGATATGGAATCATACTGTAAGTTTTATCTAGACTTATACAAGGTGTAAGGGAAAGGGTATATACATAGTAAGAGCAAGACTTCTTTGGATCATAACAAACGATATGGCAAGGGTTTCGACTCAATATAAAATAAAAATAAAAGTCAGTATTATTTTGCAAACAAAAAATATAAATGCGGAACTATTTATTCAGAAATACCAGGAGTAAGAGGTTTATTTTTATTTGCAAATAGTTCGTTGACATCGATCAGCTGATTGAGTGCTAGTGATGTATTTATTTCAATTTGAAAAGTTTTGTTTCTGGTATCTATGAATTTAAAAAAATCATTACTTCCGCACCTGTAGAGATAGGATTAAATAACCCTTGCCATATCGTTTGTTATGATCCAAAGAAGCCTTGCTCTTTCTATGTATATACCCTTTCCGTTACACCTTGTATATTAATAAATACGTGAAGCAACAACGTTGTACCCATTTTAACGAACATTATGCGAACGTATGAGAGTGAAATTACGCACACTTATAGTTTATGTAGAGAAAGAGAGCAGAATGCTAATATATTTTTTTAATTATGGTCGAATTTTGACCACTGGGCGACCACAAGTTTATTTAGTTAACGAGCAACTTCGAACTTCAACGTCCGCGTAAATTTTGAATTCTCCATACAAACTTTGTACCACCGTTTGAGGTTGATTTGAACTATATGATCAGAAAAATAAAAAATCAAAATATCTCCTATATACAAATTTGACACAAATCCACGCCCCTTGCCCATCGGGCACTTGCGTACGCCCATACTTACTACCTCGTAACTACGCCCATCTCTACATCCCCATGCTTGCGCCGGTGAACCTACACGCATACCTTACTTCCCGTGCCTACGTCCATGCCTGTCCCTCCATTTCTACGCCAATGTCCTCCCCACCCGTACGTACGGCCATACTGACGTCACCATTCATACGGCTATATCTGCTATAGCCATATCTCTCCTCCCGTTTTTATCCCCAAGTCAGTAGATACACTGGCGTAAACTTTAAAACCGAAACCTTTTTCACCAGTGTCTATATAAATAATCCTCAAATCTCTAGTGTCTATTCACTAAATAAGCTACATAATATCTACTCAGACACGAGAAGAACTTCGGAATGGTCTGGAGAACGAACTCCGTGCGTTCTCGTCGGACCGGGAAGTGGCCGGCACTACGCTAACATCGTGGAACCACGCCGAGCTGGAAGTGCACTACCAGTGTTTACAGAATGAGGTCAAGATTGGCGATTATTATTTAAGGATATTACTGGAACAGAGAGATAATGATGATAGCCCTATTAGAAAATCGTGAGTATTTTAGTTTCATACTATGTACTACATAGCTGTGCCTGCGATATAGCCCGCCTGCAAATTATAATTTTAGATTTTTTCTACAATAAAAGTAGCCTAAGTTACTTCTCGACAAGACGAAGACATCCCGTCTAAATCGGTCCAGCTGATCTAGAGATTAGCCGGAACAAACAGACAAAAAATTACTTTTTTACCGAAATATATTCTATTACATTCCTGTATATGTAGTACGATTGGGCGTGAGCTGACACCACATTGGGCGTGAGCGTACCTCGAGCGTGTGAACGATGCGAGAGCCGGGCTCTCGTCACCTTCTTCCCCCAATGTTATCCACATGTGACACGTGGCACGTTACACGCAAGCCCAGTGTGGGGTCAAAAACAATGTAAATATTACTTGTTTCAGTTATGAATTCTTTAACGATCTGTATCATCGGTTTCTCTCGACACCAAAAGTGGAGATGAAGTGTATGTGTCTCCAAGCGATGAGCATAGTGTACGGCAGATACTTCGAAGACATCGGACCGTTCGCTGACACCAAATATATTGTACAGATGTTAGATAGGGTGAGTAATACACTGTTTTTACTTTACTTTATCAGCCAGTCTACTTCTGAATATGGGCCTTCTCTTAAGGGCAGGGTCATTGATGGATATTCCATAATCACCACGGCAGGCGGATTGGGGATCGCAGTGAGATGAGTATCTTTGAGCTGATATATGCTGCTGCCCAAATATCAGTATGTATCCCCAGAACAAACATTCAAGTTGTTTAAAAAAAAACCCGTGTAATAGTAGTCATACTATTTATTACCTATCTATCAGCTCAGTTAACGTAAATTACTATAACATAAAAAAACCGATATAATTCCTTAATTTGTGGCCGTGGTGTATAAAAATGTGAAATAAGGTAACAAAAAACACCGATTATTATTAAAAAAATCATATCTTTGGTACCAACTGTATTTTTTTTTATTTGTATTTTTTTTCTGAATGGTCATTAGTTTTACCATTACCCATTTTAAGGTTATCCATTAATTACCGGACACCCTGTATAAATCACATAGTGTAAATATTCAAAGACATTTTAGTTTAATTTCAAACCTTATACTAATAAATCAATAGTATTCCCATTGTTAGGATTTGTAACCCAAAACTAGCTATTTTCAATTTATTCAAGGTAAAGTTACAAACTATTTATCGTTTTTTTAAACATTTTGTGGCTATGTCAATATTATTAAGTTAACACATCTTTCAAGATTAAAAGTCATATGTTAAGATCCAGAAAACATTGCATCTAAAGTTCATAATTTTAGAAATGTATCTCGGGGAATATTGTTGTCACTTTCACACGCCTCAGCTGAGCGATGGTTTTTTTCGGATGTTTTTTTATTTTATTTTGTTTAGTTTTAGTTTTTTCTTCAATGTGTACTTTGTTTCAGACATGTGATAGAATGGAAAGAGACCGGCTTGTTCAATTTCTATCAAAATTAATATTACATAGAAGAAATGTTAGCGATATATTGGAATGGAATGGTATTAGGTGAGTATTTGTATAAAGCTATGAAGCTAAATATAATGTACGAAATTGATTTAATTCGACAATTTCGTAGAGAAACACGTACGCGTCCGTAAAGCTGAAAGAACGCGTACGTGCTCCATTCAAAATCATTGTTTTCTATGAACACAACTTACACATATTATTTACGCCCACTACTGATCGTGGGCCTCCTCTTAACAGACCTTGGCAAGCCAGGGCCGTTGAGGAATATTGCCATAATCACTACGCTTAGCGGATTGGTGATTGCAGTATGATGGTAAGTAACCTTGAGCTTATAGATGCTGCTGCCCATCCATCCGATGCATGTTCCTTAAATCTTTAGCAGACATATAGAACCCCTCATATTTTGAACTCTGTTGGATTGTAATAAAGTTCAAAATCAAAGATTTTAAAACATACATACTGACCGTTAAGAGGTTAATAATGTTATCTAAACATTTATTCTATGTTCCAGAATCCTAGTAGAACTAATGACACTAGCTCACCTACACACGTCGCGGGCCACAGTCCCCACACAAAGCAATGTGATCGAAGGACCCCAGCAACAGACGGGTGGTGATAGGGAATGGTACTATAACGTAGAGCAAGGCGACAAGGTGCAGAGGAAGGGCCCTGTCAGCTTTCAACAGGTTTGTAGTAATTACATAGTTACTTAAACTTCAAACTATCCAACAACTATTTAAAATAGCTGTTAACTTATTTTCGTTGTTAACATCAGATAAAATATCCAATACATTTAAATAATTATTTTTCATTCGATTCTGAACAAACAAGTTAATCATAGATAACTTACTCATATATTCAGTTTAAACATATATTAACTTTAATCATTGATTAACTTACTTATGTATTAACTTACTCATAGATTTACTTAAATCTATGAGTAAGTTAATCTGTTAGTACATATAAAATTTCCTATAGATTTATAGACCACTTTTTTCAACTTGCTATGATCTTGACATACCACTTCGTCAATCTTTTGGATCCTCCATATTCATTAATCTCCTCGTGCGTGTTCTTCGGTTTCCTGGCCTTTCTTAAGGCAGGCTATTTCGCCAACCTTAGGTCTTGTATTGACCTTACTCATCATCATCATCAGCCCGTAAAACATCCACTGCTGAACAGATGATGTTATAAAAATCGAAAATACCGGCTTTACGTGCTTTCCGAGGCATGAAGGGTAGCCCCTCAACCATCCAGACCCGGAAAGAAATCTTAGAATTTACACAAAGATTTCTTGTTCAGTGCGGGGATCGAACCCACGACCTCCGAGATTTAAATCGAGCCAAAAACCTCTACGCTACGGACGTTGTCGGAAGTTTGTAATGGACCTTGCTAATTAAAGTATACTGTTTACAGCTAAAAGAGCTTTACAAGTCGGGTGCCATCACCAACAAGACCAAGTGTTGGGCCAACAGCATGGAGGGGTGGCGGGCGGCGGGGGGCGTGGCGCAGCTCAAGTGGAGCCTGGCGGCGCGCGGGGTGCCCGTCATGGACGAGAGCGAGCTGGCGGCCACCGTGCTGGACCTGCTCATCACCTGCGCACGATACTACCCCAGCAGGTACTGTACATGGAGGGGTGGCGGGCGGCGGGGGGCGTGGCGCAGCTCAAGTGGAGCCTGGCGGCGCGCGGGGTGCCCGTCATGGACGAGAGCGAGCTGGCGGCCACCGTGCTGGACCTGCTAATCACCTGCGCACGATACTACCCCAGCAGGTAGCTTACTATAGAATGAACTTGACATTTCAAGATACCCATTAAAATTAGTACCATTGTGGCACAAAGGATACAGGAAAATGGTTTTGATTGATGTGGAATTCAATAAATCTTTCAGCTGCCCATGAGCAATATTCATAATTCTAATAAACAATACATGAAATGAAAAAGAGTTATTTTGTAACTGCTATTAGTTATCTTAATATTTTTTTAAGATTTGTTAAGATAATCTAATAACCCCAAACGTTACTGATAGAAGTTAAAAATAACACTTTCATTTCATTTATTGTACACATTTTGATTGATATTAAAATGTATATGAGAAGCACAACACACATTTCATAACATATTTCAAGCAGCGTACATGTAATAAAGTTGCGTAAATACATAAGACGATCGAGTTTTCCGCCAAAACCGGCAAAGTGAATACCATATAGGCGTCGATGACTCGGTGATATGTTTTATGCCCGGTAAAGTAGCAAAAGCCTCGTGGCTAACTACGTAAAAAAAAGGTGACAATAATATGTTCAAGGCTGTTGATTCATTATAATTGTATGATGTAAACAATTATATAGGGTGCGACAAAGTTCACCTAAATTTTCAACTCCGATAATTGGAAATCCGAAAATGTTCTTCCTAACATTTTTCATCCTAACAATCACAATTCCTAACTACTCTGTCTCTAATGTTCATAATTCCGAAGCATTCAACTTCATAATGTCAGTATAGTAATAAACATCTATTATACTTTTATTTGTTTTCCTATATTTTCTCAACATAACCATCTTTTACACTATTATTCAAAGTCATATATTTTTTTTTAGATTTCTTTTTATTCATAATTATCAGCATTATATACATTAATTTTGCGTTACTTTTACAGTTTTAGTTATTAAGTTATTTCCCTATTATGTACCATGGTACTATTTATAGTCTTTGGTTTAAGTTAGAACTGCGACCATAACGCACGAGCCGAGCGAGCGAAGCCAGAGTCCCGCTCCAGTCATTCAGTCAAGTTCCAGAAACGAATCGGTCCTATTCATAATTATTGGTTTAGGTTAGGTTAACGGTATAAACTCCCAGCCCATAAACATTACCGTAAATGAGTCGTGTTTTATGAATTTCATTCATTTAAGACAAAAATCTGTGAAACGACCTTTCACAGATTTTTGTCTTATCATCATCAATGATTCTAAACATATATTTTTTATTACACTTGGTAAATGTTTCTTTCTGAGTATGAGTGAAAATATTATGGTAATTATGTTTAGGGAAAAAAGCGTTATGATAAAAAACAGTAGGCGTTTAAATATATTTACATTAATGATATTATTAATTACAATTTTCGGAAACATAAGTGTTATGAATATAGCCGGTAGCACTACAAATAATATGAATGAAAACTTTAGCAAGAGTGATCATTCGGATTACAAATCGTTAGGAAGAACAATTTCGGGTAAAGAACTTTAGGTGAGCCAATATGGACCCAATTATATAACATACTATAAACAACATACGATAGATACATACATGATAAATATAAATATATGTAAATGTATACAACAAAGGGACAATTTATAAACTCAAATAGTGTTCTTTAATAAGTTTGTTAAATGTTGAGTGAGTTTGGGCACTTCTTATTGTTACTGGCAGGGCATACCATAGACGGACTGCTTTTTAACTAAATGATTTTTACATCTTTGATGTATGCAAGGGAATATGCAGCTTTAGGTCTTGTGACGATCTTAGAGATCGCGAATGTGTATAACAAAGGAATTCGAAACGGTTTTTAAGGTATGTATGTATTGTGTAGGTTAAATATAATAGTTTCTAAATAAACTGTTTTATTCCAGAGACGAAGAAGACGCAGTGATCAGGCCGCTGCCCAAAGTGAAGCGAATGCTGTCCGAACCCGCGTGTTTAGCGCACGTGGTGCAGTTGCTGCTTACTTTCGACCCTATTCTTGTCGAGAAAGTAAGTTTTTTTACTTTACTCATTTAATTCGAAGTGGCTCATGTGGTGGAAACTGTTATATACTAAAGTGAGGGTACTATGGAAAAAAGCAGTATGGAGCTGTCATCAGATCTAGTGAATGTGTTTCCTAGTTATATCCCAGTTTATGTGAGTTACAACAAACAAACAATCAAATCTTTCCTCTTTATAATATTAGTATAGATAGATAGTAAAAACCTGTCATTTTTCCATTACAAACAGACATTTCAATTTTTTTTTTTTTTTTAGTTATTGTTCATTATGATACATAAAAGATATTATCATTTTCTCTTAAGCATTTTATTTAATTTTAGGTAGCAACCCTTTTATACGAGGTAATGCAAGACAACCCTGAGATATCGAAGTTATACTTGACCGGCGTGTTTTACTTCATGCTGCTGTACACGGGCTCGAACCTGCTACCCATCGCCAGGTTCCTGAGGTTGACGCATATGAAGCAAGCCTTTAGAGCTGATCAGGTAGTTATCTAGTTTATTTAAGAGTTATTTTTTTGAATAAATTCTCCTTGTATGGACGTTCAATAATTTTACTTCCGACTTTAATTTGTCCATACAAAAATTGTTAACACTTTATATCACTTTAGGTTTGAATGTTGTAAAATCCGATGTCCAAGTAGACCAGAAGTCCCAGAGGCCCGCGAACTGTGCCCGGTGAAGTAGCAAAAGCCTCAGGGCTAACTACATATGTCCGTCCGAAAAAAAAAAAAAAAAAAAAAGGCCCGCGATCTTCCCCCCTCGTCCTCCTGAACCTTAGCTTGCAAAGAACCATCCGATGCCCTCGTAGACCCGAAGTCCGAGAGGCCCGCGAACTGTAAAGTACAGCGACAGTTGCACAAAACTCCCCTAAAATACTAAAAGTCATAATCCCTCAATCTCATCGCCAGCGACCGCCCTGAGCCGAGGGGGCGCTCTCTTGCGCAGGTTGCTTACTTTGTAATTTTTAAACCATTTATTAAGGCTGGAGCTCTGCCTTTATGTCCGGTAAAGTAGCTAAAGCCTCGTGGCTACCTAAGTAAGTCATCCGAAAAAAAAAATAAGAAGAAGGCCCCCGAACTGTAAAGTAAAGCGACTGTTGCACAAAACTCCTCTAGAACACTTAAAAGTCCATATTATACCTCAATCTCTGTGTCCGTAATAATTATGTGCTATTAAATATTACGAAAGTTCAGCAAAATAATCAACAACAATACTACGTAACAATAAAATTCGTATCAATGGCTAAAACTTAACAAAAATCTATTTCTCCAAGCGCCCATGTTCGCGGTGGACGTTATAATGACTGATGATGAAAGGAAAATGAATGATAAACTGTCGTAATTTCTCAGTCTAGTTCGGACATCATGCAGCGGTCGATCCTGGGCCAGTTGCTGCCCGAAGCCATGGTGTGCTACTTGGAGAACCACGGCGCTGAGAAGTTCGCACAGATCTTCTTGGGCGAGTGGGACACGCCTGAGGCGATATGGAACTCGGAAATGAGGTTTGTTATAAGTTAATTTGTGGTTTAGATTAAAAAACGCGTTTCAAAGTAGTATAAGGAATGTAATTTTATTTCAATATTCAGATTAATAAATTTAACTGTATTACTGCATCTTAGGCTCTTAATGTCTAGACCTTGCGGCCACAGTGGATCCCAATTTTGAATTATAATATACGGTATTTTTTTCCGTTAAGGGTTCAAAAATTTACAAAGTTAATTTTATTGTTTGTTTTTCTGGCTAATAGAATAAAACCTAAGAATAAAACTAGAAAATTAATCGTTATTTTACTAGGTGTTATGTACTGTTTCACTCCTATATACGCAGTGAAGTTGATTCACTAATTATATTCTATTTATATAAGTATGTTATTGCCATTATTAGGCCAATGTAACACACATTGGCCAAATAATGACAACAACCTCTGTTCCTGTTCTTTAAACAAAGTATCTTCAGATTCTCTACCAAATGGCATCATAATATCAAAGTCGCTAAAAAATCGGTGTTACAACTTAAACGACTATATGCATGTATGTTACCCAACATGTATTAAAATTGTCACTGTACAAATAAAGCCTCGGGGTGTCCCAGACGATGTAGGTTTATGAGATCACAACTTACCAACCAGCAGTACAGAGATTGCAATTAACTTATACACTGAGACCACTCTATCCGCGAACTCAATGCGTCCCCCTTGCTCTCCCGACTATTAGTAAGGAAAGAACTTTCCGATGCCCTCGTTGTCCGTGAAACAGGCGAATTGTAAAGTATAGCTACAGCTCCACAAAACTTCCCTAACAACAACCCCAACCATCATTAAACCCCCAGCCAGACCGCCCTGAGCCGAGGTCGAAGTCCCACAGTAGGAGCTGAGTCTATTACTGGTTTTATTCGCACTACCCCCGTCAGCATACTCATCAATAACTTCCTATAATATTTCCTCAGGCGCATGTTGATAATGAAGGTGTCGGCGCACATCGGCGAGTTCACCCCGCGCCTGCGCGCGCACGTGGCGGCGCGCTACCCGTACCTGGCCGTGCCCGCCGTGTGCTACCCGCAGCTGCAGCACGAGCTGTTCTGCAACATGTTCTACCTGCGCCACCTGTGCGACACCTTGCGCTTCCCCGACTGGCCCATACCGGACCCCGTGAGTGATTAAAACTATTCCTTCATCTAACTTATTCTCGAACGGATGGATTACTTCTACAAAACAATTTTATAAAGTCATCGATCAATATTGACGTGAAATAAGATAAGAAATGCTCATTTTATTAATAGAAACTAATCTTTAATGCTAAATAATATTATTGACACTTAACAATCCGGCTCGAAGGACGTACTTTGAATGTAAGGTGAACTATTGAAATAAATGGTAAAACCCACTCTGAGTGAAATTGGCTGACCACAGCTGAACGCGCTAATTTGAGAAACCACCGGTCCGATTTGAAAAATTCTTTTAGTGTTACATTTATAGAGGAAGACTATATAGGCTGTCGCAGTAATAAGAGCAATAGGAGCGGAGCACCAATGAAGAATGTTTCGAAATCGGGCCTCGGGAATAGCCCAAAGTAGCTTAAAGTAGCGGGCACAAAAAGTTATTACAATAATCGTATCTCGTGTCCTTAATAGGTGGCTCTCCTTAAAGACGTACTTGAAGCATGGCGTCGGGAAGTCGAAAAGAAACCTCCCTCGATGACAGCGAGCGAAGCGTACGTGGCTCTCGGACTTACGGGCAACAACCACGACGAGGCCGCCGTGAGGAAAGCGTACTACAGGCTCGCGCAGCAATACCATCCCGACAAGAATCCTGAAGGACGGGTGAGATATTCAATATAGTACTCTACTATATCAGCAGGTTTACGTCCACTGCTGAAAATGGGCCTCTTTAACCTTTTATGGGCAGAGGGATATATTCCCTGGCTGTTAAAGGAACCCATCATATTTTGAACTCTGTTGGATTATAATAAAGTCCAAATCTAATGATTTTGAAACATACCTATTGACCGTTAAGGGATTAACAGACCTTGGATAGCCAGGGTCGTTGAGAGATATTACTATAATGATCATGCTTGGCAGGAATAGGTGATCGCAGTAAGATGAGAGTATCCTTGAACTGATAGATGTCGCTGCCTATCCTTCAGATGTAAGTCTCTTAGTCGTCTTTTACGACACCCATGAAAAAACAAAGGGTGTTTATTCTAAGCCGAACACCACACATCTCTAGTATTTAACTTGTAAAGTAGAGTCGAGCTTAATATACAGCTTATGTGTAGTTCTAAAGATGGAGATTTACATTTTTATTCTAATTTATTAAATTTCTACGTAGAGAAAGTGTCCGTTCGTTGGGACGAACTTTTATATTGATTTGTTTCCGCACTTTTTTCATAATATCTTTAAAATTATTTAATAAATAAAAGCTTTGAGAAACCCTCCGCGGCGTTCACGGACCAACCCGCCTTCAAAGTTTGGTGACTATGGCAAATACCTTCCCTCGGGCAATGTTCAACAGTAGACGAAAAATGTTGGCAAACTTATGAATTTTTACATTTTTCAGAATTTGCGTGACCGTTAACTTTGTTTAAAGTGAAATATGTGTTTTTTTTGCAGGATCGTTTTGAAGCCGTAAACCAGGCATACGAATTCCTGTGCAGTAGGAACGTGTGGACTGGCGACGGACCCAACACAAACAACATTGTGCTCATACTGCGCACACAGACTATACTGTTCCAACGATATTCTGAAGGTAAGGATATTGGTAATATCGTTATACGATTTGTGTTGGTGACTTGCTGGGGTTCGACCACTTAAACCCGTGCGTTGTTTATAAATCGTATTTTTTATATAAATCTTTTAATTCAGACCACAATATACAGTTCATATTTAGTGCTAGTAAAAGGCTAGGCTTAAAACCTAATGTTAGTGACTATATCTAATTTTAAAAACGATTACTATCTACTGGCACTAGAGTTGTGTGCTCAAGATTTTGTAGGCGCTAGAACGTGACCGGTCGAGAATTGAGGCACACCGCTTTCGCATGATAGCATGAAACTCATCAACTCTCGCTTCGTTAAACAGTCAATACATACAATGTTTATCATCTACTAGGTGTTCGTATCCGGCGTCGTCCGTTTTTTGTAATGAATTTTATTTTCATACAAACCTTGGCCCCATAGTTACGAATATTATAAAAAAAAATTAACAAATGGGAAAAGGAGGTCTTTAGTGTACGCGTACATATTTTTGGCGATTCATTTTTATTTTACATCTAAGTAACTTTTTAGTATTATAAAGAGAAAAGATTTGATTATTTGTTTGCATTGAAAAGGCTCCGGAACTAGCGGGCCGATTTAGAAAAATCTTCCACCATTAAGGAACACATTGACATTCGCCATAATGTGCACTTTATCATAAAGTGGCACTTACGACCACATACTTCTGAGTTCTAGAATTAAGAATATTTTACAATAATGGGTGGGAAAACCGTGTGCAGGTATTAGTGTGTAAATAAATACTTATTTTTACACGCTTTATATTAGCTTCTTGTGTGTATGTTTGTTTGTAACCGACTGCTTAGGGCGCTATTTTGACCCACTTTAAACGGCCAGATTTCATTCAAATTTTGCACACTTGTCAAATACCGATGACAATGCAAAAAATCGATTAAAATATCCGATTATCCTGATTAGATTCGCCAGGATTCATCAATTTCTTTTCGCACCCTTTGCATGAGAGCAAGAGAGATAGAGCGAGTGCGCGATGCATGAGAGTAAGAGAGTTAGAGCGAATGCGCGAACTACGCATGCAAGCAGTTTTAGAGACATACTCTTTAATAGGGCACAAGCGTGTTTTTTAGATTTTTTTTACTATTATTTAATTTTCTATTTGTTTGTGTTTGTGTACAGTGCTGGCCCCGTACAAGTACGCGGGCTACCCGCAGCTGCTGCGCACGGCGCGGCTGGAGGCGGAGGCGGAGCAGCTGTTCGCCAGCAGCGCCGCGCCGCCGCTGCTGCCCGCCGCCTGCGAGCTGGCGCACGCCACCGTGCGCTGCTCCGCGCTCAACGCCGAGGAGCTCAGGAGAGAGGGCGGGCTGCAGGTACGACGACACGTGATGCATTATGTCTACATATTTTAACATTACGCAAATATGATAATATATAAGATCTTTATACGACTAATACTTCAACAATCTAGAATGTCGTCTTAATTTATTGTTATCATCATCATTGCCATAGTCACCACGCTTGGCAGGCACGTTGGTGACCGCAGAATTATTGTGTACACATTGAAACGCTGCTGCCCGTGCCTCGATATACGATTATTATAGATGATTTTATAACAACCGGGACCTCCGGTCAGATCAACGAACCAGATCCGAAAATAAATCTTAGAATTTACACAAAGATTTCCTTTCCGGCATGGAAATCGAACCCACGACCTCCGATATTTAAAACAAGCCAAATACCGCTACGCTACGGAGCAGTATATTGTTGTACAAAGATGTTATTTTAATATTTTAAATTACCAATAAACAATATATAATACGTCAGGATCAATTAGTAATGAAGTAGGCTACTTAAGGCCATTTAATTTGGTTATTTAAGTTTTTTCATTATATATTGTCGTCTTGTTGACTAACTCTGATAACGATTTGCTCTATCTATCAATAATACTAAGTAGAGACGAGTCAATCGCGGTATAATTTTAAGGCTAATCTTTACATTTTTAATAATCCGACGTTTTGACATGGGTTACACACAATTTTGACATGGGTACAATAATCTTTTAGCATCCTGCCAGTAGTTCTTAACATTTTTTTATAAAGTACGAAACTTAAAAAAAATCGTTAGTGTAGAATTTGGGATATCTTTGTACTCGTTTTTAACACACTAGTTATCATTTGTATAGACTTAAACTATAGCTGTCTGTCCGTGGGTCAGTCTAATTACAGCATAAAGTACCTACAATATTGTGTTACGAAAGTCATGAATGAACATACTATCATTTAAATCAAAACAAATCTATTTGATTTGTGCACAATCACAAGTGCACAATCACATGTCTTTATGGCTATGATAAAAAGGTTCCCAATCTCTGAATGCGGCGGTCACAGGTGCAGTGACAAAGACAAAAAATGAAGGGTCGATGTACTAAATTCTTCGTGCTCCTCGTCTGAACTTAACACGGGTAAAATCGCGCGATAAAATGTATAATTTGGAATATAATCAGTGATTGGAACTCAGGTGCTATAAAAGTACCGGACATTGATACCTGTTTGCCGGTAGGTGCTCCACGAGGCGATGTCCCGCTGCGTGCCCGTGCTGTCGGACGCTAGCAAGGCGGGCGAGCTGGCGCCCAGCGTGTGTGCGCACGCGGCGCGCTGCTTCGCCGTGGCGGCCTCGTTCCCGCTGTGTCGCCAGCACTGCGCGGACATGGGGCAGCTCTGCGCAGACCTCGTGCCGCTGCTCCGACGACCGGTGAGTATAACTAACGAATGAGTCTTTTCATTTACCGTCCTTTTACTTAAATCTGTCTCCTGCAAGGAACAATAAGAAGTAGGCTTGATATAATAGACACTTGATATAGAACTATCAAACTTGTGCTGGGAAATCTAATGATATGTAAGAATCCTGTTATTCTCAAAAATAACATATTGATTTACGTTAACTATTTCTTGCAGCACCTAGGAGAGACTGCATGTGCAGGTGCAGCCGCTATCGCAGCCCTAGCGCCCGAACCAACATGTCGCTCACAACTAGCTCGAGCGGGCGCCATACACGCGCTGTTACCCGCCGCGCTACAGTACGACTACACGCTGACGGAGTCGGGGGTAGAGACCGACGCGCAAGCCAACAAACAGGTACTACGCCACGTACATAATATAATACAATCGACGAGCAGGTACTACGCTACAAAATGGTCATGTGATCAACAATTAGGTACTACGCGCTACGAAATGGTCATGTGTTCAACAAACAGGTACTACGCGCAACAACATGGTCACGTGATCATTCTATATCTGTAAAAAATAAAATTGAAGAGTATATTTTCTTTAAAAAAAAAACAACAACAATATTTAAAAATGTTTGTCCGTCTGTTAATTTGTCCGCATATTCCGCCTAACCTACAATTCGGTAGGACCGATTTAGAATAGACTTTTATTGTTAGATTACGCGGACGAAGTTGCGTGCAGATAGGTACCATCAGAAACAAAAAAATATTAAAATATTCACCACAAAATTTTATTTACAGGAAGTAGCGAATCAGCTAGCCAAACAGTGTATTATAGCGCTGGGGGCGTTGTACGGTCCGCACAAGGAACTTTCTCCGGACGACGATCGCATCCGCAACGCGTTGCATACGCTACTCACGCCGTACCTATGTGGGAGATTGGCAGAGACTGATCAACATGAGGTATGTACTAAAATTTTATATAAAACTGAAATTGAGCTTGTAGTAGTAGCTATTTTATTCAAATAGCTACTACAAGCTATTTGAATAAAATATTTTAAAGTATTATCGGAGGTTTTTAATTGAAAATATGCTAGCTAGTTATTGGGGCTGGAGCTCTGCTCGCCTTTATGCCCGGTGAAGTATAAAAAAATCGTTTCGTGTTGCTCCGATTTCAATTTATTCCTTCATATAAACATTGTTGCCATAGTTACAAATACAATAAAAGAAGAATTAACCAAATTGGTCAAGTCGTTCTAAAATTATTCGCATACATACATGTTCAACTCAATAACTGTTTGAATGTATCTATGTGTGCGTATGTATGTGTCTATGTGTGCATGAGACAATCTTTCTTTAATATAATTGTATTACTACGTAGCAAGTCAGTGTGCAAATAAAATCGTACAAATCAACACCTCGTTTAAGTTATCAAAGTCCTTACAAGCAAATCTGAACCTTATTACAACAACATATGGTGGAATTTCGAACCGGATACAAAATACTACCTGGGTGGTCGACCGATCCACGCGAGAACAAAAGACTGCATTCCTTAGATAAGGAAATTGTGCCGTATTAGTGTTTTGTGCAATATTAAGAGAACAAGTAAATAACTGCTTTATAAACATTATAATAGAAGTTATCTCGGTAATTAAGTGAACTATATTGGATTTTCTTTTGGAATTATGTCTACCACAGTGGAGCAATTGATATCGGAGTTAGAAGATTATGCCCTTTTACTGAAAAAGGCGCAAATTAACTTAAAAAAATGTCCAAAACAAAGACTAACTAAAGGATATATAGAAACACGCGTACAATCCATAGAAGAGTATTGGAAGAAGTTTACTATAGCGCATCACAGTCTACTGAAGGTGGTACCAAAAGAAAAGAAGAATGAAATATCGTATTTAGTGAACGAAGACTACTTTGTTTATGAAGATTTATATTTATGTTTACAAGGCGATTTAAAAGATCTTTTATCAAACTTTAGTAATCAGAGACTAAGTGATATTGCACATTCATCACAGTCAATTTCAACTTTTGAAGGGAATGTCAAACTGCCTAGAATCCAGTTACCTGTTTTTTCTGGCGTTTATGAAGATTGGACTACATTCAAAGACCTTTTCACATCATTAGTTCACGACAATGCCAAGCTATCTAAAGTCCAAAAACTACACTACTTGAAGAGTAGCATTACCGGAGAAGCAGAAACGTTACTAAAACACATACAAGTAACAGAAAATAATTACGATCAAGCATGGATTCTATTAAAAGATCGCTTTGGCAATAAGCGAATTATAGTGAACTCTCTCTTACGAAAATTATTTACACAGAAGAAGATTCCTACTCAAACCGCCACTCATATCAAGACATTGTTAGATACAACTAGTGAATGCATCAATAGTTTGAACAATCTTAATGTGTCAACTGATTCTTGGGATCCACTTGTCATATTTCTGACTGTGCAGAAACTGGACCCAGAGTCACACCGAGAGTGGGAGGAATTTTCATACAGAGATGATTTGGATGAATTACCAAAATGGAAGGATCTTGTGAAATTCCTACAAACTAAATTTCGCACACTAGAACTGATTACCCCACCATCAAGAGAGAAACCACCAAGAACCAAAGAATATACAGTCCACGTTTCAACAACACCTGACATAAACAAACTGAGAAGTTGTGTAATGTGTAAGGACAATCATACATTATGCCATTGCAAGGAATTTACTAAAATGGAACCAACAGAGAGGTGTGAATATGTGAAAAACCACCAGCTGTGTTTTAATTGTCTGGCATCAGGACACTCAGCTAAGAAATGTCGATTAAACATGTCCTGCCGCATATGTCAAAAACGTCATCATTCATTGATTCATCAACATGTGCAAAGAAGTAACAACAATCAACCAGATAACACACTAGTCAAGCATCATCAAATCGAGGAACAAACTCAACCACGAGAAACTAACGAACCAGTTGAACTTTCTTCAAATTTCTCCACTAGCTCGTTCACAGCATTATTGGCTACAGCACTAGTGCCAGTAAGTGACGATAAGGGGCGAGTGACTATACTACGCGCGTTAGTTGACCAGGGTTCACAGGCCACGTTTATTAGTGAAAGAGCTGCCCAGCTGTTAAGACTGAAGAGAGTAACCGCTAACGCAACAGTCACTGGAGTTGGCTCAACCAAAACTGCCGTCAAACACGCTGCCTACATTCAGCTGCGGTCAAGTCACGATGACAGTTTCAAGTTACGAGTGAAGGCTTATATTATGTCCACGCGACTTACAACGCAATTACCATCACAAACCATTCCGATCAACACCTGGTCCCATTTGAAAGGTCTGATCTTAGCTGACCCAGGCTTTAATAAACAAGGACGAATAGATTTACTCCTCGGTGTCGAAGTATGTGCCCAAATCTTAAGAAGCGATATCATCAAGGGCCCCCCAGGTTCTCCATGCGCTCAGAATACCAACCTAGGGTGGATCCTTTTTGGGAACATACACAAAGAAGGAAATAATAATGATATCATTGTGATGCATCATAGTTTAGACATGGACAACATGTTAAAGGCTATGTGGGAGTTGGATAATGAAAATCAACCAATCTTAACACCAGAAGAAAGAAAATGCGAAGAAATTTACCAATCCACTCATTCAAGAACAAAGGACGGTCGATATATTGTCAAACTACCAACAAAAACAAACAAACTATTATCAATACATGGAAGAACAAGAGATATAGCCATAAAAAGATTTATGCACTTAGAAAAAAGATTAGAGAAGAACCCCACACTAAAAACTGAATATGTAAAGGTCATGGATGAATATATAAATATGAAGCATATGGAAGAGATACCGAAAGAAGAAATAAATAAAGATAGTGTTTACCTACCACATCATGCAGTGGTAAAAGAAGACAAGGAAACTACGAAGGTCAGGATAGTTTTCAATGCCTCACAAAAGGGTTACAATGATATTTCATTGAATGACGAACTTCTGGTTGGACCTCAGCTACAAACTGACATGAGAAGCCTTATCATGAAATGGCGTATGAAGAAGGTATGTTTTGTAGCAGACATACAGCGCATGTATCGTATGATTTTGGTCACAAAGGAAGACCAGGATCTACAGAGAATCATATGGAGAAGTAACCCTGACAAACCATTAAAGGATTACCGTCTTACACGAGTTACTTTTGGAACCGCATCGGCCCCATATTTAGCAGTTCGAACTTTACATCAAGTTGCTGATGATGAAGGGTCTATATACCCTGATGCTACTACAATGATCAAAGAAGATTTCTATGTTGATGATCTAATGGCCTCAAAAGACAATCTAGAAGATGCAATACACACAGCAAAATACGTAGAAGCCATACTACAGAAAGGAGGGTTTATATTACAAAAATGGTGTTCAAACGACGCTAATTTCTTGGCACAATTTGAACCTGCAAAGCGATCATCGCACATCAGTCTAGATATCAACATTCATGGTACCATCACAGCCTTGGGCCTTCATTGGAATACGGGCGAGGATGTTTTCGAGTACAGTCTAAATTTACCACCTGTGACCAAAACAATTACCAAGCGTACGATTCTCGCCGACGTCCAACGACTGTTTGATCCACTGGGTTGGTTAGCTCCAGCTATGCTATGCACAAAGCTGCTGATACAAAAATTATGGTTGCAAGGCATCGGTTGGGACGACGACATAGACTCAAGTATCAAACAAGACTGGACTGCACTAAGACATAGTTTACAGCATCTTAATCAGATTGAAGTGCAAAGATGGTTGGGAATCGCAGCTGATAAAACAGAAAATATAGAAGTTCACGGTTTTTGTGATGCTTCTACACGAGCCTACGCCGCTGTTGCTTACATCAGAGTTGAAAGGGAAAACGGTGAAATACAAACTCAAATCATAGCTGCTAAAACGCGAGTAGCACCAGTTAAACCAGTTTCTCTACCACGGTTGGAGTTATGCGGTGCCCTGCTCTTGTCTCGACTACTCAAACAAATTAAGACAGCAATGAGAATACCTGATGACAAAATATTTGCCTGGAGCGATTCTACAATAGTGCTTTCCTGGCTGCTTGGCGATCCAACAAGATGGCAAATTTTTGTGAGAAATCGGGTTGTCGAAATATTGGACAACACAGGACCTAACTGGTTTTATGTACAAACTAACGAAAATCCCGCTGATGTTGCGTCACGAGGGGAACATATTCTGGAGTTAAAGAAAGATGAGAAATGGTGGAAGGGCCCTAAATGGCTGACAGAGAAAGCAATAATATTTAACAGACCTAATAACCTAAACACAAATTTAGAAAAAAGAGAAGTTATACAAACTAATTTCACCACGGAAGAAGAAAGTCTAGAAAAACAATTTCAGCAGTTTGACAACTTAGAGGAACTTTTAAAATCTGTAACTTATTGCAAAAGATTTCTAAAGGGCAAAATTATGGAAAGAAAAAATACAGACATAACTACTCAAGAGATAGATGAAGCATATAAGGCATGCATTAGAATAGCACAAAAAGAAACATTTCATGAAGACATCACGATTTTACGTAAAAGAAAGGAAGTAAGAAGTGATAGTAAATTAAAATCACTGCGTCCCTACCTAGACAGTGAACATATTCTCAGGGTGGGCGGTAGATTACGGCATGCAGATATGGCGCAAGACACGAAAAATCCGATAATATTGGACAGTCACACAAATTTATCCATACTTATAACGAAAGATGCTCATCGGAAGACACTGCATGGTGGAATTCAAATGATGATGGCCTACATTAGAACAAAATTTTGGATAATCAAGGCAAAACATTTGATCAAAAATTGTATTAGAAAATGTCTAATATGTTCCAAGCATAGCGCCGCAGCTAAAAACCGAGTTATGGGCGACTTACCCAAAGTCAGAGTCACTCCTGCCAAACCTTTCCTAAACAGTGGTGTCGATTTTGCTGGACCATATCATGTTTTGGCATCAAAGGGCAGAGGAGTGAAAACTCATAAGGCTTATGTCGCTGTATTTGTTTGTATGGCCACCAAAGCCATTCACTTACCACTAGTAGGCGATCTAACCACTGAATCCTTTATCGGTGCTTTCAAGAGGTTTGTCGCTAGACGCGGAAGATGCTCACAGATATGGAGTGATCAAGGCAGAAATTTTGTGGGAGCCAATAGAGAACTGGCAGAAGCTTGGAAGGATTCCAAATTGGAACTTGAAGGTCCAATAGCAGAGTCTCTTGCGCTAGATGGAACACAATGGCACTTCATACCTGTTTATAGTCCTCACATAGGTGGTCTGTGGGAGGCTGGAGTTAAATCAATGAAACACCACATGAAAAGGATTTTAACTACTCATTTGACGTTCGAAGAAATGAGCACCTTACTTTGCCAGATCGAGGCGTGCCTAAACTCTAGACCACTGAGTCTAATAGACGATGTCGACACAGATAACCTTACACCCCTAACACCTGGTCACTTTTTGATTGGCGAGTCTCCTATTATTGTCCCGCAAACAAATCTTAAGGACGTTCCAATTAGTCACCTGACACGCTGGAGGCACATGCAGAAATTGCTTGGAGATTTTTGGAATAAATGGCAAACAGAATACCTAACCAGCCTGCAACAAAGACCAAAATGGATCAAGAAATGTAAAGAGTTCGACATTGGTACCATTGTACTCATCAAGAATGAACAGCTTCCTCCGGGTAAATGGGCGTTAGGTCGGGTTGTTGCTAAACATCCAGGCGAGGACGGTATTGCAAGAGTATACAGCGTTAAAAGTGGTGACAGTGTAGTTAAGCGAAGCTTCAATAAATTATGTCCTTTGCCTATAGATATCAATGATGATTAATATTGTTTTATGTTGTATTCAAATAATACAGTGTGTATGACTTGTGCATATGTACTTGTTGATGATTTTGTTGAATAATATTAGTTACCTTTTTTCAACTTGTAATTCTTTAAAGGTCATATAATATCATAAGCCCTTTGGTGGGCGGCATGTTCAACTCAATAACTGTTTGAATGTATCTATGTGTGCGTATGTATGTGTCTATGTGTGCATGAGACAATCTTTCTTTAATATAATTGTATTACTACGTAGCAAGTCAGTGTGCAAATAAAATCGTACAAATCAACACCTCGTTTAAGTTATCAAAGTCCTTACAAGCAAATCTGAACCTTATTACAACAACATTTTGGGTAATTCATTTTTATTGTTAAAGTTATCAATTTATTTCATTTTACGATTATAAAAAGCTTTATAGTATATTTGTTAAGTATTTCAATGTATACAGTTGAAGTGAAAAATTAGTTCACCACTAGCTGCACCTCGCGGTTTTACCCGCGTTGCTCTGCTCCAGTGGGTCGGAGCGTGATGTTGTGTAGCCTATATGTTAATCCAGCGTATAACCTATCCCGGTGCAAAATTTCAGCTAATTCCGTTCAGTAGTTTGAGCGTGAAAGAGCAGCGAACATCCATCCATCCATCCGTTAATAGTTAAAAACTTTCGCGTTTATAATATTAATAGGATCATGTCCGATGTAAATGTGATTTTTTGTTTTTTCCAGCTGCTCAAGGCTCTAACATCAAACTACCGTACCCCATACCTCGTGTGGGACAACAGCACTCGCGCCGAGCTCAAGGATGTGTTGCGCAACTGTAGCGCCACTGTGGAAGAGGACGCAGAGCTAGTCGCGCCCTTCGTGTACTCCGCTCACGAGGGCCTGGTGTCCGTGGGCAACGTGTACATTGATATATATAATGAGCAGCCCGATTTTCCTATTGAGGTGAGTTGATTTTTAGATAAATTTACATGGTATATTTAGACCCATTTTAACACGGTTTATATTAGCTTCACTTGTATGTATGTTTGTTTGTAACCAGTCGGTGAGTGGTCGGTCGTCGGTGGGTCAAAATAGCGCCCTAAGGAGTCCCTTCCAGATTTCACTCAAATTCTGCACACCTGTCAAAGACCGATGACAATGCAATAATTCGATTAAAATATCCGATTATCCTGATTAAATTCGCCAGGATTCATCAATTTCTTTCCGCATCATTTGCATGAGAGTAAGGGAGATAGAGTGAGTGCGCGAACTACGCATTCGTGCAGTTTTAGAGACTTGCATTTTATTAATGGGTGTTCTTCTGTAGTGTAACGTTAGTACTGCCCTACTTATTGTACTTGCAGTAATCGTCATTTTAGGGATTTTCACTTTTTTGCGAAAATGAAATTTCAGGACCCTAATCTATACATAAAAAAAATAAAATTATGTATTTTTTTTATTAGAAACATGTTTTTTATTTAACAAGAAACGCCGAAAAGCGACATTTTTGTACAATATTGTCAAAAAGTGAAAATCCCAAAAATGTCGAACTGCAAGTACATACAATAAGCAGGGCAGAGTAGTACTATAGCAATAGGGATGGCGACTAAAAATTCGATTTGGTTCTACAGATAGTTTACAACAAAAATAAGTGAAGATAATTCACTAAACTGTGCAAAATTAGTTCTCGTTAGTAGTTTACAGTTGGGTTATCTTAATTATAAATCTAATTTTAATATAGGCATATTGATTTACTTAGCTTTATTGACGAATCGAAAAAACATTTTGCTGTGAGTAAATCATATTTACATGGGTGTGAGGTGAAAAATGCCACATATTTTGTCTTAGATGTAAGGTTTGTGATTTGATTTGTATACCTTAGTCAAGAATATATAAAGTGAGTATTGTACCGCATTGTATAAACCGCCGCAAAGTCCAAAAAATACACGACTTGGAAGCGTTAATAGAATGCTTAAAAAAAGTTAATCAATAATAGACAAACTAATGTTCTTAAAACAACCAACGTTACAACTCAAGAACTTTATTTTAGACTGTTGAAGAACAAAAACGTAGTCAGTACGTCGAAGTATTACGAAATACTAACAATTTTGTAAAAAATATATATTCCTAATCTCATTACTCTGTCATAAAATCGATACATAAATCGATTTGAATTCTTATACAAAGACGAACTTTATTTAAAACTAGCGGCCCGCCCCGGCTTCGCACGGGTGGACTTTTATACCCTACCCCTGCCCTACCCTACCCCTACCCTACCCCTACCCCTACCCTACCCCTACCCCTACCCTACCCCTACCCCTACCCTACCCCTACCCCTACCCTACCCCTACCCCTACCCCTACCCTACCCTACCCCTACCCTACCCTACCCCTACCCCTACCCTACCCCTACCATACCCCTACCCTACCCCTACCCTAACCCTACCCTACCCCTACCCTACCCCTACCCAAAAGTATCCTATGTCCTTCTCCCAGTTCTTAGCTACCTCCCTACCAATTTTCAGCCAAATCGGTTCAGCCGTTATTGAGTTATAAATAGTGTAACTAACACGACTTTCTTTTGTTTTTAAAATGTATTCTGCTATTCGGGACGGAAACAAATCCAACAAATCAAAAACCATGGCAATCGGTCCAGCCGTTCTCGAGTTATAAGTGTTGTAACAAACACGACTTTCTTTTATATATATAGATTGAGTACGCCTTTGAATCGATTTGATTTTCCCATCACTAAATAGTGCTTCTGACGTCATAATAGGTATTCAAAAAATGGCACGCTTGGTTTTCATACAGATCGTGATACTTGTGTCATCTAGGTCTATCTATATCTGTGAGTTAGATCGTGTACAGCAAAAGCTTTGTTCTACATAGATCTCATAACTATGTGCGACTCGTATAGGCTCAACCTGGCATTTTACATGAAAATATGTTCTACTAGCTTCCCGCGCGCATAATTAAATATAGTTAATCAGTGATAATGTAGCATTTAAATGGTAAAAGAATTTATAAAATCGGTCCAATACTTCTTGAACCAATTCGTTACAAACATACTTACATACAAATCTTTCCTCTTTATAATTAGTATAGATGGCATTATTTTATCTCATATTAAATTTATTTTATTAGTATCAATAAATATCGGTCCATCCATTAAAATTCCGCCTTTATATAAATATACATTATTTTTAATTAAATGATAACTTGCAGAACCCACAACAGTTCATCCTAGACCTGCTGCAGTTCATACAAGAGCAAGCTCTCATCGACATGACGCCGGAGCGAGTGGGGCACGTCACGTACGCGCTCACCGCTCTGGCTAATGTGATCATCAAAAATCCAGGTTTGTCGTAGAATTAAGTAGACAATAATATGGCATACGGTATTTGAATGGACTTTGAGTACTTTATGAGTATACTATAAATATAAGGTATTATTAGTCAGTTGAAAAAGTTTCCTATTAATATAAATTAAAAAAAAAAACTTATTTTGAACACAACGTAATCAATCAATAAATGACACAAAAAAGAGTGGCTTGATTTTTTGTCTACTAGTATATATTAACTCTGTCTTACTCGAGGGACAAACGCCAGAATCATGGAGCAGAGGTGTGGTGGTTCTGTTCTTCAAAAAAGGTGACAAAACCATGTTGAAGAATTATAGAATTGCTGAGCCGTCACAAATCGTTTCGTACACAGCCACGATGACTTCGAGCCTCCCGAACAAGCCGGCTTCCGAAAGGCTTTAGTACCATAGACCACATACATACGCTGCGGCAGATTATACAGAAGACCGAGGAGTATAATCAGCCCCTATGCTTGGCGTTTGAGGACTATGAGAAAGCCTTTGATTCGGTCGAAATTTAGGCGGTTCTAAGGTCTCTTCAGCGGTGTCGTATCGATTATCGCTACATTGAAGTGATGAAGTGCTTGTTCAAAAACGCCACAATTTCGGTCCGAGTACAGGGCCAATGTACGAAGGCAATCCCGCTACGGAGAGGCGTAAGACAGGGAGATGTTATATGTCCCAAACTTTTTACGGCTGTTCTGGAGGACGCCTTCAAGCTCCTGGAATGGCAAGGACACGGCATCAACATAAATGGCGAGTACATCACTCACCTTCGATTTGCCCACGACATAGTGATCATGGCAGAATTGCTGGAGGACCTTGGACATATGCTCAATGACCTCGATAGAGTTTCCCAACAAGTTGGGCTTAGAATGGACATGGGCAAGACGAAAGTCATGCATAACGCCCATGTAGTGCCCAACTCTATAGCCGTTGGAAACTCCATTCTCGAAGTTCTGACCGAATACATATATCTAGGTCAAACGATCCAACTAGCTAGGAACAACTTAGAAAAAGAGGTCAATCGTCGAAACCGACTCGGCTGGGCAGCGTTTGGGAAGCTTCGGGAGATCTTCTCGTCCAAAATACCTCAGTGCCTGAAGAAAAAAGTCTTCAATCAATGTGTGTTACCAGTGATGACATATGGATCTGAGACATGGTCTCTTACTGTGTGCCTCATAAGAAAGCTCAAAGTCGCTCAGCGAGCTATGGAAAGAGCCATGATTGGCGTTTCCCTGCGTGATCGAATCAGAAATTAAGAGATCCGCAGGAGAACTAAGGTCACTGATATAGCTCATCGGATTAGCAAGCTGAAGTGGCAATGGGCAGGATACATAGCTCGAAGAACTGACGGCCGATGGAGCAAAAAATAAAAGGTTTTCGAGTGGAGAGCACGAACTGGCAAGCGCAGCGTAGGACGACCGCCTGCACGATGGACCGACGACCTCATAAAGGTCGCGGGGAGTCGGTGGATGCAGGCCGCTAGCGATCGTTCCCGCAGGAAATCGATGGGGGAGGCCTATGTTCAGCAGTGGACTACACCAGGCTGATGATGATGATGATGATATATATTACCTTTGAGGCAAACCGTACAATTTAGTGGTTCTTTTTTACATAAACGATCCAGCCATGGAATATTTGCTTAATTGATTTCCCTAGGAAAAACAGTATGAGTAGTTTATCTTGGAAGGCAGGATTTTTTTGATTAAACAACTAAACGTGCCTTATGTAGAAATGAAGCAGATTTTTATTCCCTTGTCATTAAATAAATATATAATTCCAGGTGTAGAAATCCAATGCATCGGTCAGTTCGGCTTGATCTTCGGCATGCTGTCGGCCCGCGCCCGGCCGGCGCTGCAGGCCGCGGCGCTGCGCGTGGTGCTGGCGGCCAGCGGCAGCCGCGAGTGCGTGGAGGACGTGGCGGCCAGCGCCGTGCTGGGCCACCTGCTGCTGCTGCTGGCCGACCGCCCGCCGCCACCCGACGCGCTCGTGGCCACGGCCGCCTTGCTGGCCAACACCACGCTAGTCAAAGAGGCGTTGAACAAAGGTAAAGTTAATAACACTAGTAGAGTTGCGTGGTGCTGGCGGCCAGCGGCAGCCGCGAGTGCGTGGAGGACGTGGCGGCCAGCGCCGTGCTGGGCCACCTGCTGCTGCTGCTGGCCGACCGCCCGCCGCCACCCGACGCGCTCGTGGCCACGGCCGCCTTGCTGGCCAACACCACGCTAGTCAAAGAGGCGTTGAACAAAGGTAAAGTTAATAACACTAGTAGAGTTGCGTGGTGCTGGCGGCCAGCGGCAGCCGCGAGTGCGTGGAGGACGTGGCGGCCAGCGCCGTGCTGGGCCACCTGCTGCTGCTGCTGGCCGACCGCCCGCCGCCACCCGACGCGCTCGTGGCCACGGCCGCCTTGCTGGCCAACACCACGCTAGTCAAAGAGGCGTTGAACAAAGGTAAAGTTAATAACACTAGTAGAGTTGCGTGGTGCTGGCGGCCAGCGGCAGCCGCGAGTGCGTGGAGGACGTGGCGGCCAGCGCCGTGCTGGGCCACCTGCTGCTGCTGCTGGCCGACCGCCCGCCGCCACCCGACGCGCTCGTGGCCACGGCCGCCTTGCTGGCCAACACCACGCTAGTCAAAGAGGCGTTGAACAAAGGTAAAGTTATTAGAAATATATTAATAGTAAAAAAACAAAACATTAACACAACAAACAAACAAGAACATTAAAGTTGTTCGTGTTTGTTTGTTGTGTTAATGTAAGTTAACAAAAGTCGTAGAATATAAGAGGTACCAAATCACAATCGAAAAATGGAAGATAGTATTTATATTACAAATGTTATCTTTCTTTCTGATATTATTTGTTGAATTTTATACATATTTCTTTGTTATGACATTTATATGTTGAAATCAATATTTAAATTATAATCTTAGCAACACCCCGCGGTATAATATATGTTAGATTTAAATAAATAAAAATCATTTTTATTTACGTAAACCAATTACAGGCACTTGTAAATCGTCAAACATTATTTGAAAATTAATTATTATTTATCTTAAATTACATTTGTTGTTTTTAATATAAACCTTTTAAAATTACTTATCTATATATATAAAAGAAAGTCGTGTTTGTTACAACACTTATAACTCGAGAACAGCTGGACCGATTGCCATGGTTTTTGATTTGTTGGATTTGTTTCCGTCCCGAATAACAGAATACATTTTAAAAACAAAAGAAAGTCGTGTTAGTTACACTATTTATAACACAAGAACGGCTGAACCGATTTGGCTGAAAAAAATTTAGGGTAGGGTAGGGTAGGGGTAGGGTAGGGCAGGGGTAGGGTAGGGGTATGGTAGGGGTAGGGTAGGGGTATGGTAGGGGTAGAGTAGGGGTAGGGTAGGAGTAGGGTAGGGTTAGGGTAGGGGTAGGGTAGGGCAGGGGTAGGGTATAAAAGTCCACCCGTGCGAAGCCGGGGCGGGCCGCTAGTTTATAATGAAATTAATTATTATAATTAATGAATATTGTCACAATTGTCATTATTTGAGTGGAACATGAGGATATAACGACGGACGCGCTTTAATGCTACCACCAGATCCAATGCGCCCCAACTGAGAAGATCCGGCGAAACAAACTCAATGGGTTACTCTACCACCGGTTTCAACACGGCCCACATGAGGCGGTCCGGCGAAACATACTCAAATGGGCAATTATGCGGGGTTTAGGTCCAGTTTGTTTTTATTTATATTTTAGTAGGCACACACATTTATTGCACAAACGGTTGTCTTGTTATTATTTGTTTATTTTTGCTCAATAAGATTGAATCATATTGAGACAGAACTAGCGGTATTAATAGTTAAGGTATGTAAAAAAGTCAATTACAGACAGTTCACAGGATTGGTTCAGAAAAGTGTTGTAAAACACGTAGATAATTCATATTATTTGGATTGTTTAACGCATTCATACAACAAAACGAAGTTGATTTAAATTTACCAAATATCTTTGTTTTGAAGTTTCATGATAATTGAGTCATGTACATTCAAACTCTTACAGATCTATAGTGTCTAAAGTTTCACATTTATATTAGTAGGAAGATAAAATTATACAATGTTTTTATATACTTATCCTGTATTTATTATACTCAGGTGCTGTGATATACCTGTTGGATCTATTCTGCAACAGCAAGTTGCCGGAGACCAGGGAGGCCGCCGTCGAACTGCTGGCGAGGATGATGGCAGACAAACTACATGGACCTAAGGTGAGACATTGACTTTCAAATCATAAAGGCCCACAGGAATAAGTGAACCGCATATCCTACTACTATTGTGGACCGGATGGCTAGTTCCGCTATGCTATGTTACGGCACCCTTGCAAAATACATATTAAATGGTCCCGCTTTAGCTACCATCAGTGTCTTACAGTAAGAATTTTACCATACAACCATTACAAAGATTATACCATAGTAGAATTACCGAGGGCAGCTGTCCTTGTATTTTGGTCTCTCTGCCACTTCAAATCAGGTGGATAGTTATTTATCTGGTTAGGCTTAAAAACAAAACACTACTTTAAAGTTGACCGCCTTTATAACAAAAAAAAAACATTAATCAAGCCGTGAGCTACCAAACTAATGTATACATTAAAGATATCATTAGAACATGAACCATACATGCAAGTAAAGATGATTCACCAATGATCAGGATTTTTTAGAAGAAAAGCAAAAAAAAAAAAAATCTCGATTCTAATAGAGAAAATAAAAATACGAGTTGTAATTGGTACCGGGACATAATCATTCGGGAATTATTTACTCAATCAATCAGCCTATCTCTGTCCACTGCTGGATATAAGCCTCCTCCAATTTGCGCCATAGCACCCGGTTCTTAATTAATTTCAGTCAAATTGAAGCGCAACATATAAATATTTCTATATTTTCAAATTCTTTTCCACTACTCAGGTCCGTCTCACAATATCGCGGTACATTCCCGGCGTGTTCGCGGAGGCGATGCGTGAGTCCGGCGCCGCCAACGCGGTGCACATGTTCGATGCCCAGCACGAGCACCCCGAGCTAGTGTGGACGGACGAGACGAGGCAACGACTGGCTTCACACATAGCACAGCTTAGAGATAGGTGAGATATTGTCGACATCATCATTATTACCATTACTATCAACCAGTTAACTTCAATCATCATCATCACTATCATCACATTCATCATTAACATAATCTCGATCATTATCATCACATTTATCATCATCATCATCTCGATCATCATCGTCATCATCTCGATCATCATCATCATCTCGATCAACATCGTCACCATTTCGATTATCATCGACATCATCACGATCATGATCGTCATAATCAAAATCATCATTATCATCACCATCTCATTATTTTCATCACATTCATCATCAAATCCATCTTAATCATCATCACTGCCACATCCATCATCATCATCTACACATCCATTATCATCATATTCATCTTAATCATCATTACCACATCCATCCACGGAGGTTGCTTTAATGCTCTAACAAATTCAATTTCCCCCAGACATCAATCAGACCAGCTCCGCGAGCCCAACGCCACATTCGAAGACCGGGAGACCTTAGAACGTGCGGCTGCCGGGGAGACGGCGTGGGCGCCGCCGGGCGAGGTGGTGGTAGACGGGGTGTACCTCAAACTGTTCCTGCAGAACCCCCACTGGAACCTTCGTAGCCCTAAGAGGTTCCTACAGGAGTTGTTGACGGAGACCACGTCGGCGCTGAACAAGGATTCCTCGGAAGTAAGTTTAATCCACGCCACGAATAGTGATTTGGCCGAATACCGAATATGCGGCATCGCTATTGGCCGAAGCGCCGAATATTCGGCACAAAATACATGCTTGTCGAGTGAGTAAACAAGTCGCAACCTGTCTCCTTCGTTGCGGTGCATATTTTTATTGGAAAACAATTCGTCTAGATCGGAAGGCTGATGAAAAGTATCACAGTGACTGACAAGTGGTGGTCAGCAAGCGAAAATCCGCAATACCCGAACCTCTTAAAACTTGCTAAAGTATATCTTTCTTCTCCCGGGAGTAGCGTGTATAGTGAGAGGTTATTTACTGAAGCTGGTATCATTTACGACGAAAATCGTAATTGTGTGTTATGTAATATGTTTTTATCCATCACAACTTACCACTGATCAATTTTACTTACTAAAGTATTGTAATGTGGTAATTATCAAATATAATCTTGAGTAATGTGATGTGTATTTTTTTCATGATTCGGCCGAATAGTGCGTATTATTCGGCCTATTACCGAATAGTAGCCGAATATTCGTGTCATCTCTAGGAATAATCCCCACTAACCCTCACTCAAACACCTGTAAGTCGGGAAATGCGGGGCCTACACTTGAGCCGTTATTTTTTATTCCAGTAGTAGAAATGGTAAAAGCGTACGGAAATTCTGTTTGGATGCCACAAGATCCATAATTATAGCATAACTTTTCTCATATGTATACTTCGTTGTGTCAGGGCAGTCGCGGCGAGACGTGCGCGCTGGCGCTGTGCGCGTGCGTGCGCGCGCGGCCGGCGCTGGGCGACGCGTGCGCCGCGCTGGGCGAGCTGCCGCGCCTGTGCCGCCTGCTGCCCGCCGCGCCGCGCCTCGTCGTGCCCGTGCTGGCCGCGCTCGCGCACACGCAGGTGATATATATGTAGCACTCGGAGGTACTCGTCCGGCGCTGGGCGAGCTGCCGCGCCTGTGCCGCCTGCTGCCCGCCGCGCCGCGCCTCGTCGTGCCCGTGCTGGCCGCGCTCGCGCACACGCAGGTGATATATATGTAGCACTCGGAGGTACTCGTCCGGCGCTGGGCGAGCTGCCGCGCCTGTGCCGCCTGCTGCCCGCCGCGCCGCGCCTCGTCGTGCCCGTGCTGGCCGCGCTCGCGCACACGCAGGTGATATATATGTAGCACTCGGAGGTACTCGTCCGGCGCTGGGCGAGCTGCCGCGCCTGTGCCGCCTGCTGCCCGCCGCGCCGCGCCTCGTCGTGCCCGTGCTGGCCGCGCTCGCGCACACGCAGGTGATATATATGTAGCACTCGGAGGTACTCGTCCGGCGCTGGGCGAGCTGCCGCGCCTGTGCCGCCTGCTGCCCGCCGCGCCGCGCCTCGTCGTGCCCGTGCTGGCCGCGCTCGCGCACACGCAGGTGATATATATGTAGCACTCGGAGGTACTCGTCCGGCGCTGGGCGAGCTGCCGCGCCTGTGCCGCCTGCTGCCCGCCGCGCCGCGCCTCGTCGTGCCCGTGCTGGCCGCGCTCGCGCACACGCAGGTGATATATATGTAGCACTCGGAGGTACTCGTCCGGCGCTGGGCGAGCTGCCGCGCCTGTGCCGCCTGCTGCCCGCCGCGCCGCGCCTCGTCGTGCCCGTGCTGGCCGCGCTCGCGCACACGCAGGTGATATATATGTAGCACTCGGAGGTACTCGTCCGGCGCTGGGCGAGCTGCCGCGCCTGTGCCGCCTGCTGCCCGCCGCGCCGCGCCTCGTCGTGCCCGTGCTGGCCGCGCTCGCGCACACGCAGGTGATATATATGTAGCACTCGGAGGTACTCGTCCGGCGCTGGGCGAGCTGCCGCGCCTGTGCCGCCTGCTGCCCGCCGCGCCGCGCCTCGTCGTGCCCGTGCTGGCCGCGCTCGCGCACACGCAGGTGATATATATGTAGCACTCGGAGGTACTCGTCCGGCGCTGGGCGAGCTGCCGCGCCTGTGCCGCCTGCTGCCCGCCGCGCCGCGCCTCGTCGTGCCCGTGCTGGCCGCGCTCGCGCACACGCAGGTGATATATATGTAGCACTCGGAGGTACTCGTCCGGCGCTGGGCGAGCTGCCGCGCCTGTGCCGCCTGCTGCCCGCCGCGCCGCGCCTCGTCGTGCCCGTGCTGGCCGCGCTCGCGCACACGCAGGTGATATATATGTAGCACTCGGAGGTACTCGTCCGGCGCTGGGCGAGCTGCCGCGCCTGTGCCGCCTGCTGCCCGCCGCGCCGCGCCTCGTCGTGCCCGTGCTGGCCGCGCTCGCGCACACGCAGGTGATATATATGTAGCACTCGGAGGTACTCGTCCGGCGCTGGGCGAGCTGCCGCGCCTGTGCCGCCTGCTGCCCGCCGCGCCGCGCCTCGTCGTGCCCGTGCTGGCCGCGCTCGCGCACACGCAGGTGATATATATGTAGCACTCGGAGGTACTCGTCCGGCGCTGGGCGAGCTGCCGCGCCTGTGCCGCCTGCTGCCCGCCGCGCCGCGCCTCGTCGTGCCCGTGCTGGCCGCGCTCGCGCACACGCAGGTGATATATATGTAGCACTCGGAGGTACTCGTCCGGCGCTGGGCGAGCTGCCGCGCCTGTGCCGCCTCGTCATGCCCTAACTCATATACGGGTACTTCCGAAAGCAGAAAGTGTCACGTGATGCCATTAAACTACGCATGAGTATCTTCCCTCTCGACGGTTACTTTTTAGCAGTGCCAGGCCAATAACCACTAAGTGGCCTGGCACTGCTAATAAGTAACAATATAGTGAAGAAGTTTTATCTTTTGTCAAAATTTGTCACCATATTGAAATAGGTTACTAATTGAATACAAAAATAGTAAATGTAAATATTGTGTGTGTTACAGTCGTGTGTGGCTGCGCTGACGCAGACGGACGTGATGTCGGGTCTGAAGTCCGCCGTGAAGTCGTGTCGAGAGATCATCGGCGCGGCGTGCGAGGCGCTCGCCGCTATCTTCTCAGCCAACGTCAACACGGACAGACTCGTGCTGCAGGTTTGTGACGATTCTATATAATTATATAGCTAAGCGGTTTTACTCGAATCACTCTGCTGTTTTTCTAGTTCTGGCAGTTAGCAGATCTATATGAGCCTGGAAATTAAATTTTTTGTTGATAATTTTTCCTAGATATTTGATTGAGTCTACTTACCCCAATTCCTTACAGTCACATAACGTAATGACAATATTGCAACAGATATGTGCAATAACGGGAGCGAATAGCTTAGGAGATATTGTCTTATTTTTAAATGAAAGCTACATTTGGAGTTTTCAACATTTGATGTCAGTCGATTCAAACGAAGCCCGTTAGTCACGCAATTTAAACCATTTTGAGCAAATCTATAAGTCTCATCCCAAGAATAGCCTCGAAACACTAGTACAGGGTCAGCTGCGAAAGTAATAATCATTCCATTTAATAAATTGAATTGGCAGAGATCGTTAATGAAAGCTAGAAATAGCGTTGGACCTAGAATACTGCCCTGCGGTACGCCCGTATTACTAAAGATCTTGACTGATTACATCATCGAGTTCAACGCATTGTGTGCGGTCCGCAAGATAGCTTAAAAAAATTGCCATTGTCTACCACGAATACCCAGTCCTTCCAATTTTTCAAGCAGTATTGGCATAGAGACCGTGTCAAATGCCTTTGTTAAGTCCAAGAATAAGGCAAGTACTTTATTTTTTCATCCATACTAGTTATATAAAGTAAGATCGTGGATGATATGTTTCTACGAAACTCATATTGTGATTTTGATAGAGTAGTATATATACATAGTTTACTAGTTTCTTTCCGGGTATTTCGTTCAGGGATTACTCTTTGTGCCTCGGAAAGCATGTTAAGCCGTTGGTCCCGATTGTTGTAACATCAACTATGTATAACAATCGTTTTATCAGGGAACGGCGTTTCCAAGTGTTTTACAACATAATTACAACTACAGTCACTAAACCCAAGCGGTTTGTTGACTATAGTTGTAATTATGCCCAATAAAATTTACCAAGCGTGGTGACCATGACAAATACCTCCTCAGGGGAGGCCCATATACAAGAGGAGACATGCAACGGGGAATACGGCTGATGAGGATGATAACGTATTGACACAATTGAATATGTTCACAGGCATTAGAAACGGACCTAGTAGGCGAGCTGCTGTCGCTGCTGGAGACTCGGCTGGACGGCGCCACGGCGGCGCAGCTGGTGAAGGCGCTGAAGGCGATGTCCGTGTGCGGCGCGCACGCCGACAGAGTGAAGGCGGCGCTCGCGCGCTCCGCCGTGTGGGAGCACTACGCGGCGCAGCGACACGACCTGTTCATCACCAACGCGCCGCAACATAACTTACTCACAGGTGAGTCACTGACAGAGTGAAGGCGGCGCTCGCGCGCTCCGCCGTGTGGGAGCACTACGCGGCGCAGCGACACGACCTGTTCATCACCAACGCGCCGCAACATAACTTACTCACAGGTGAGTCACTGACAGAGTGAAGGCGGCGCTCGCGCGCTCCGCCGTGTGGGAGCACTACGCGGCGCAGCGACACGACCTGTTCATCACCAACGCGCCGCAACATAACTTACTCACAGGTGAGTCACTGACAGAGTGAAGGCGGCGCTCGCGCGCTCCGCCGTGTGGGAGCACTACGCGGCGCAGCGACACGACCTGTTCATCACCAACGCGCCGCAACATAACTTACTCACAGGTGAGTCACTGACAGAGTGAAGGCGGCGCTCGCGCGCTCCGCCGTGTGGGAGCACTACGCGGCGCAGCGACACGACCTGTTCATCACCAACGCGCCGCAACATAACTTACTCACAGGTGAGTCACTGACAGAGTGAAGGCGGCGCTCGCGCGCTCCGCCGTGTGGGAGCACTACGCGGCGCAGCGACACGACCTGTTCATCACCAACGCGCCGCAACATAACTTACTCACAGGTGAGTCACTGACAGAGTGAAGGCGGCGCTCGCGCGCTCCGCCGTGTGGGAGCACTACGCGGCGCAGCGACACGACCTGTTCATCACCAACGCGCCGCAACATAACTTACTCACAGGTGAGTCACTGACAGAGTGAAGGCGGCGCTCGCGCGCTCCGCCGTGTGGGAGCACTACGCGGCGCAGCGACACGACCTGTTCATCACCAACGCGCCGCAACATAACTTACTCACAGGTGAGTCACTGACAGAGTGAAGGCGGCGCTCGCGCGCTCCGCCGTGTGGGAGCACTACGCGGCGCAGCGACACGACCTGTTCATCACCAACGCGCCGCAACATAACTTACTCACAGGTGAGTCACTGACAGAGTGAAGGCGGCGCTCGCGCGCTCCGCCGTGTGGGAGCACTACGCGGCGCAGCGACACGACCTGTTCATCACCAACGCGCCGCAACATAACTTACTCACAGGTGAGTCACTGACAGAGTGAAGGCGGCGCTCGCGCGCTCCGCCGTGTGGGAGCACTACGCGGCGCAGCGACACGACCTGTTCATCACCAACGCGCCGCAACATAACTTACTCACAGGTGAGTCACTGACAGAGTGAAGGCGGCGCTCGCGCGCTCCGCCGTGTGGGAGCACTACGCGGCGCAGCGACACGACCTGTTCATCACCAACGCGCCGCAACATAACTTACTCACAGGTGAGTCACTGACAGAGTGAAGGCGGCGCTCGCGCGCTCCGCCGTGTGGGAGCACTACGCGGCGCAGCGACACGACCTGTTCATCACCAACGCGCCGCAACATAACTTACTCACAGGTGAGTCACTGACAGAGTGAAGGCGGCGCTCGCGCGCTCCGCCGTGTGGGAGCACTACGCGGCGCAGCGACACGACCTGTTCATCACCAACGCGCCGCAACATAACTTACTCACAGGTGAGTCACTGACAGAGTGAAGGCGGCGCTCGCGCGCTCCGCCGTGTGGGAGCACTACGCGGCGCAGCGACACGACCTGTTCATCACCAACGCGCCGCAACATAACTTACTCACAGGTGAGTCACTGACAGAGTGAAGGCGGCGCTCGCGCGCTCCGCCGTGTGGGAGCACTACGCGGCGCAGCGACACGACCTGTTCATCACCAACGCGCCGCAACATAACTTACTCACAGGTGAGTCACTGACAGAGTGAAGGCGGCGCTCGCGCGCTCCGCCGTGTGGGAGCACTACGCGGCGCAGCGACACGACCTGTTCATCACCAACGCGCCGCAACATAACTTACTCACAGGTGAGTCACTGACAGAGTGAAGGCGGCGCTCGCGCGCTCCGCCGTGTGGGAGCACTACGCGGCGCAGCGACACGACCTGTTCATCACCAACGCGCCGCAACATAACTTACTCACAGGTGAGTCACTGACAGAGTGAAGGCGCTCCGCCGTGTGGGAGCACTACGCGGCGCAGCGACACGACCTGTTCATCACCAACGCGCCGCAACATAACTTACTCACAGGTGAGTCACTGACAGAGTGAAGGCGGCGCTCGCGCGCTCCGCCGTGTGGGAGCACTACGCGGCGCAGCGACACGACCTGTTCATCACCAACGCGCCGCAACATAACTTACTCACAGGTGAGTCACTGACAGAGTGAAGGCGCTCCGCCGTGTGGGAGCACTACGCGGCGCAGCGACACGACCTGTTCATCACCAACGCGCCGCAACATAACTTACTCACAGGTGAGTCACTGACAGAGTGAAGGCGCTCCGCCGTGTGGGATCACTACGCGGCGCAGCGACACGACCTGTTCATCACCAACGCGCCGCAACATAACTTACTCACAGGTGAGTCACTGACAGAGTGAAGGCGCTCCGCCGTGTGGGAGCACTACGCGGCGCAGTGATACGACCTGTTCATCACCAACGCGCCGCAACATAACTTACTTACAGGTTTTACTCCCCTACCTTCTCCACAGCGATGCTGTGTCCATATCAGCAAACGAAAGATCATCATATCAAAACGCCAGTCATAAGGGTACCGGGGTGTCTTACGGTGCTCCCTGCCAGGCTATTATACGTTCTCATTGGCCCATTAGTTTAGGGTTACTTAAACGCAAGTTTATGGACTCATAGCGTATCAGTGGGTGCCTCGTGGGATTGTATACATAAGAATCTTGATAAAATTTGCAGTTGTCAATGGATTTTTGAGTTTCCAACAAAGGTTTTATCGGTGCAGTTGTTTCAAATACTTGGACGGTTACAAATTTTATTTAATTCCCACAGGCACTCCCCACACAGCCGGTTACTTGACGGCTCCGCCCGCGAGTATCCCGGCGCAGCCCCCGCCCATCGACTGACAGCCGTCGAAACAAACACTCATATTATAACATCTCACTCACAAGGAACAACCAGTAAGTTTACATTGTAACACTTGTGTTTGTCTCGTGAATAGAATAAAGACAATTAGTGAAAAGTATTCATTATTAATATTTTTATGATTTTGTTATATATATGCCTACTCTGTATAATGTGTATGTTGAATTCTAGAGCTCAGAAGCGTAAGCGGATGTGCCATTATACCTCAGCAACATTCGTCGTATGTGCCTTTACCGTAAACTGGCACTTACGACCAAATGCTTCTGAAGATTTTTGAGTACATTCGTCCTTCTGAGGCCTAGAAATGCATTATGAACTGTCGTATGTTGGTAACTTTTAGTACGTTCGTAAGTATCTGTACTTAGATAAATGATTGGTTTCGCGCGCTCGACTCGATACCCTGCTATTCTAAAACCATAGATCCGTAAATGCGGCATCTCAATATTGTAGTGTGTAGGTATAAGACACTATACCGATGCTATGTGATCCCGATGTCCTTCTTATTTCTTGTAGTGTTATCTTTACACAGTTTACTACGCAGACTGGCTTTGTCTGGCACTCGATTATGACCAAAATTTAATTAAAATTTCTAATCGTGTTATATACTATTTTTTGCCGCATTTGTTAAGTACGACGGCGGTAGAGACCAATAATTTAGCTAAGTACCTGTAGTTATCAATTAAATTGATACTAATTAAAAGTCACTACATTTTTATGATTTTCAATAAATTTCATTCCAGTAAAATAAAAAAATAAAAATAAAAATTGTATAATTTTGCACAAATCGTTTGGAGATTTTCGAGACCCTAAATTTGTGATCATAAATCATAGAAATAAAATTAAATATTGTCTTTGCCAAGCTATAACGAGTTCAATTCAATCATTTTTATTTATTTTATTTGTGTTAGGATTTGCCTTGCATTTCATAAGTATTATAAGATAATGTTTAGTTTTATGTATACATAAATCATTTTCATAAATTTAAATAGAACCAGTGATCAACAGTGAATTTCGTTCAATTTACGAATTATTACCGATACCTACTTAAATATTTTTTTATATATATTTCAGTATGGAGAAATGGCACACAATATGTTGATAGCCAGTCATTTTCATCATTAAAATTACTTATTCGCCACACGTAACTTAAAAAAAAATATCCAAAAATAAATCGTCATCTTCCTGCCTGCTCCCATTATTTGGGGTCGGCGTAATATGTCATATATCCAAAAATAATATTTGATATAATCTATTTTATAATTTAAGCATAGATCCAAAATTGTATTGTAAAAAACATCGCTAATTTTTTTGTGATCATTATTTCTCATTATTCAATAAACAATAATTAATAACGCATTCATTTTTCTTAAAACAAGGCAAATTCTATTTTGTACTTATGTATTAAAACTCCTAAATCATAAGTTTTAATTGTGTTTTCGTATTATGTATAAATTATAAGTTTTATATAACTTCTCCCTATCATCAAGTAGTAGCTCGAAGTATTACCAGCCAAAGTAAATAATATTATGTATCGTTAGTTCTACGGCCGTTTCGTTATTGAAATATATTATTATTGTATAAGACTATATTTGCAAACAACAGAGTGTCTATTCTGAACCACATTATTGTAACTTACGATAGCGGAAGGATAGTAAGTAAAAACTTGAAACCAACTATTTTCAATATGGAGAGCACTTTTATATTGACAATCTAAAAGTGACTACAAGTGTTTTAGAATTATCTCTTCGTAGAGCATTCGTGCGTCAGCAGTCTTTACCTAAAAATTTAAATAAGTGTATGAAAACGAAATTTTCAATTTAAATTTAATGTTTTTAAAACTCAAAAAGGTCGATAGCATTGTATGGAAGTTGATCTCTAACTAAAGGCAAATATTATTATTTACTCCATTCCTATAATAAGAAGATAAGAATTATTATATATTAGGATTCGCAAGTTTAATGAATTTAGAATAATACACTTTATAAGTGCAAAACATTGTATTCATCTATTCTAAATTCAATTACTAAATGTTTGTAGTAATGCGAGATGTGAATAAATAGGGATATAAAAAAACTTAAAAAATAATGATAAAAGGTGGATTTCCGTGGGTCTTAGCCGATTGAGATACTGGTTTATTTTTCGCTGCTACTTAACAGTGCTTAATTATTAATAAAAAAAAGTTCATAGACATCGGCTGGGTTCCACGGAATTCCACCTTTACGCATTACGCACTATTCAAGAAAAAATTTCATCATCGTTTATATACTGTATAATATTATTACATTTGCTTTATTAATTTTTCGAAAGCGCATAAAATGCTAGGACGCATTTGCACCTGCTTATATAAACATCGAATTAATATTAAAATATCCCGTTTGTGACCTAAAGGGATCGGGCTATCGTTATAACTTAAGCATTCGGAGTACCATAAACTAATAAATAATAGTAGAATTCGCACTTTTATAAGATATTAGTTAGCAATAAATGTTTGACTGCAAACCAATAGTCTGTGTTACATGACAGTTCGATATCATCGCTTATAATATTGTATATATTGAAGGCTATCTTGCCATATTAGTTATCGTTTTGAGACTGAAAATCTTGGGGGTGTTATTAGTGAAGCTTTTGTATGATTTTGGCCATTGAAATGAACTTTAATGTGAGTGTATACTAGAGCATTTCTTAGAGGAATAATTACAACATACAAGAAATAGAGACAAAAGTTTGAGATGAAATATTTATTTTTTGTGAATTTCAGTGCAAGGCAAGTTGCCCCTAACCTGTAACATGATTTTATATTGCACGTTGTGTTTCAGCTCAATAAGTTGTTAAACATATACGCTACTCAGAAATTCGATTCATGAAAATTTCAAATGGTATTAAAGTGTCTTATTACACATCTTCATTACAAGTTAACGCTCTATTGTATACTCACTTTTAGAACTGGATCAAAAGCTTTGTAAACCTTGTAGAAATTTACCACAAAAATGAATATCAACATAACGTTAATAAAATTCATTTTAATATAAAAAATATATGTTTTAAAACAGTGTACATAAAACATGAAGTATATAATTTATAGATATTAATATAAAATTAAAATTATGATCGTTGTAGCGATTTATATTATTTGAATCAAAATTATAAGTGTGATAATATTGTATTCATAAAAGAAAAAATAAAATTTTTGGTTTAGTCATATCGTAGTGTGTTAAGGTAAATTAGATAATTACGATGCTCTTATGTTCAGCTCATTATAAATTGAGTACGTCCTAAATATTTGTATTAATCGGTATGAAATGGAAGCTTACCTGAAACTGATAATATTGTAAAATATCTTGATTTATTAAAAATATAATATAAAACGCAATATGCCAAGTCAGACGTGTTTCACTTCACTATTGTATGATAGAAAATTACAAGTAGGTGACAAAACCTTCATAAATAAACCAATTTCATCCCTCCACAACTGCCACCCCACCCCTGTCGCGTCGCCATCAATATTTACCCCAAGCCAACCATTAACCCCTACCTCCCACCAATAGCCAGCCATTATACCTCGCTTCCATCTTCCTTCACCCCACTCGCCCCTACCCCAGTTCAGAGTAGTGAAAGCTAATAAGGTTGAAGATCAAATGGAGCAAATTGATATTTCGCTCTTACTACAAAAATAAAGAAAATATTTCTTGACGGATGAAATCACACCTTATAATTTATAGCACACAGGCATAACGCGATAAAATTACCTTTTTTGTATTACCCGACGTTTCGATCAAGTTACATTGATCGTGGTCGCGGGAAGACTGAATTACACCTTATAAGAAACTGTCACTTACCCGATATTGCAGTATCAAAGATGCTATTTTTGTTGACTTTTTCCAACATTTGTTTATTGAATCAGTTTTAGGTAGGCAATCAGTTACCCAGTTAAGGGCCTATGCACACCACGTTTTTTAAACGCGCCGTTGCAGCGCGTCTGTAGCGATACAGACGCGATACGCACGCGAGTCAGACGCAGCCAGCAGACCTTTGCACACCTGCACGCTTATGAATCGATACAAACGCGCGTGTGTATCAATACAGACGCGATGCAAAAGCCACCAAATTGCTAACGCGCGTGTGTATCGATACAAACGACAACAAGCTGCTCTGTAGGATAAAAACGCGCCGTCGACGCGCGTTTCTAAAACGCGCGTCGACGGCGCGTAAAAATGACGTGGTGTGCATAGGCACTAAGATGCGCCAATTGCAGTAAGTGGTCGAGACAAATATCGATATAATTTGCATTTTTAATCTTAATCGATTGTAAAAAGGTTCTATGCTATATTTAATTTTTATTTTCTCTTCTCAGTCTCGACAATCTTATTGTTTTTGGTACATTTGTATCTACGAAATAGAAGAGTGTGTGGTCGCGGTGTCTGTGTGTTTTGTACCAAATATTATCTACTTTAAATTTTAATGATATTCTACAAATGCACTGCCTGTAATATTTAACGTGTTTTTCACTTGGTTTGATGAATAAAATATTGATGTTGAACCGAGTGAGACATATTTCAATACTTATTTCAAGAATGTATTTTAGGTTTTAATATTGTTCTAAAAAGGTATTTGGTTTTCACTGTAAATATTTATTAAAAACAATACTTAATATTTTGAGTTCATTCTGCTCAAAAATGTGTATAAATGCTGGTAACCACTTTTTGCACCGCCCTCTCGCCTGCAAATAATATGCTCAATATATTGGAAGGACAATAAATACATGCAAAAATATAATCACCAGCAGAAGGGCCGAAGGATCTTAAGTACGCCCCAGCATTGAGACATATTTTTGAGCGGAATTAACTCGATATATCGTGTTTTAAATTTAGATTAGTATGGATTTCCGCAAAGTAAAAGTCTATTAATATTGTTACTATAAATGTTGTAAGATATTTTTATGTATAGAAATAAAATGTATGGTACAAATGACATGGCACCGCGAATAGGGCAGGTCGCAGGGCACCACGAAGGCAAAGCGAGGTGTGATCATATGGATATTTTTATATCTAGACATAAGTTATATCGCTGTAAAATATACGAAGTTAATATATCAATCCAAGTGTAGTTTTATTTAATTTTCATATCTAGGCCTCAGAAGCATAAGGACGGATGAACTAGATACTATGTACATACGATGCTTGAGAAGTATTTGATCTTAATAAGTGCCAGTTTATGATAAAAGGCACAAACGACGATTTTTTGCGACGTATAATAGCACATCCAACCTTATGCTTTTGAGATATACAGGGTTATTTGTAAAACACCGGTAATCTCTCAGTATTACTAACATCATAAACAACAACTTTTGTTCTACGACTTTTTACAAAACATAATACATTTACCAAAAACAAACCTTCAATATTTCGTTGTCCTATCTAACACATTTCAACTCTGTATTTTGCTGTACCTACATACATTGCCGCGCACTGTCTGCTTTCTTTTGTTTCGCATAGACTTCGTAACATTTAGAGCGTCGAATTTAAATATTTTTATTTTTGTGTGTAAACCTGATGAATTGAAATATGATGAATTTTTAAAAGTCATAGAACAAAAGTTGTTGATTATGATGTTAGTAACGTAGTCCTGAGAGGTTACCGGTGTTTTACAAATATGCCTGTATAAATTCAAGGAGTTTCTTTAAAACAATAAAAGTTTCAATCATTTATTAACATTAAGTATATCACGTCTAAAAATACTATTTACATACAATTAATACAAATGTTTCTTAGTCAAACGTGTAAAATCAATTGGTACTCTTGAATAAGCACCAACTGCAACTTAGTCTAGTCTAAAGTCTAGGCTATGGCTTAAGTTCCATTTACAACTAACCTAATCAAAATACTATAAAATAGCTAAGTAAAATCTGCTAAAATATTTAGCTACTAAATATTACAAATACATATCACAGCATAACACAGCGATTAGACCATGCAAATCATATAAATAATAATATAATGAATTTGGTCAAATACTAGCGATATCCGGAAATGATTATTTAAAACCTTTTATCAATATTATCAGAAGCGGCCGTAGCCCAATAGCTAGGGTGTCGGACTTGTGATCTTGTGGTCGCCGGTTCGATCCCCACCCATTGCACTACAGACGTGAACCCACTCGTAACACTTTAGCTAAGCACGAGGGGTTAACAAAAATAATCTGCAATTGTAATCTTAAAAAAATAAATACATATATATTTAATGGATTCGGTCAAATATAGCGATATCCGGAAATTATTATATAAAATCTCTTATCAAAATTTGTTTTATAATGTGACTCTAAAAAACGCTACTTACAAATTCTCTACATAAATTTCTAATTCACAAATAGGGACCCCTAATTAATATCCAAAAAGTGTATTTAAGTTTAACCTTTTGATATATTTCACATTGAGATTTACAATGAAATAAGTGCTTGTGAAGTAATTGTAACAGTAGGAACGAAGAAAATACGGTAATCTTAATCTAAGTAGTAAACTACAGGAACTCATTATAGAAGCATAGCTTTCGATTTATTTGGTTCACGTGATAAACGAAACATACAAAATTATTCTTAAGTCACTTGGCTGTGATATATTATAAGGTTGAGGTAACCTGCCTCTTATTAGATTCTGTAGAGGAACAGTTGGTGGTGAAAGACACAGAAAATGAAGATCTTCATTGCCGGTCGACGGCCGTGTGTTGATATTCAGAACTTGAAAATGTTATAATTGGCTTAAGAACTTGTATTGCGCGATACAGGTTAGTTAGGATGCTAGGTGCTAGATGGCGCTGCTAGTTATGTTGTTGCTTCTGTAGATGTCGTTTCAATGTTTTTTCTGGTCTTGGAGCTGAACTGTTGGTGATAGTAATATTAAGGTTGTTGATAGTCACTCGTGAGTACAAACGTGGCAGGGCAGCACGGCGGGCGGGGAGGAGTAGTGGTTGCTCTGGGGGGGCTTCAGGGGGCGCTCGTAGCTCTCGCCGCGGGACCAGTTGCGTTTACCCCTGGAATGTTGTGGGATACAATAAGAAAGGAGAAATTGAGAAGAGTCAAAACACCTGATAAATGCTCCATATCTGTATAAAAGTTATGGGCGAGGCCGCAATGAAGCGACGATAGCGGCGACCGTACGAACAAATCTAGTTCGCTTGTCGTTCCTGGAGTGCGGCCAACGACATGTTTTTATATGAGTTTGATTTCAGGAAGTCGCCTTAATAGTGCCGCCTTAATAGTGCCTTAATAGTGCCGCAGCCGAAAGCAACATTCACGGCAAACATAGTCCAAGTCTAAGCCTCTGATACTTTTTCAAATTAATCGAAGAAATAAATATTTCTTGCTCAGTCTTAAAGCGAAATTTATCAGAAGGGAGGATGAGGTATTTAAGGTGTTACAGATTGTTCGTCTTATCTGAATTGACCATATGGATTATTCAGAAGAATATTTTAATAAAAATCTACCGAACAGCAAGAGAAGCGTAATCAATTATTTAGATTACCTGATAAGCATCTTAAGGTATCGATGGTGTTTGGGCGTGGGAGGTGGCTCATCTGCTTCCACCTCCAAGGTGAGGTAGTCGTTGGCGCACGCGCTATTGAGCAGCTCGTCGAGGCGCTGGTGGAGCTCCGCGAAAGTGGGACGGTCACGGGGGTGAGCGCGCCAGCAGGATAACATTATGTCGTAGCTGTGGGAGTAAAATTGGCAAATTCAGAAGAATCAATAACCAAATGACTTGTTTGAAGATGGAGATGACTAAGGCTGAGCTCACTTTGAACGTGCGCGTTACTCTAACGAGTGAACAACGAGAGCCAAGCTCCTAGCTTGTTCTCAGAATCCGAAAATCTGTTTTTCTGTGACATATTTGGTGATATGTCGAGTATACACGATTTTGGCGCACAGATAATGCGCTTGCTCAATCTCAAGCGTGGCGTTCAAATGTCAAGTGTTAGAGATAAAAAAATATTAAGCTATCTTGAAGCATTATATTTTTTGTTCTCTTTGTTAGAGTCTTTATGTGTATAAGGAGTAGGGGGTACTCACAGCGCTGGGCTACAGTTCCCGGGTCGTGGCATGCGGTACCCGTGTCTCAGCAGTCTCGGCAGCCTCGCCGGAGCTACTCCCGCGTACGGAGCGCCCCCCACTGTGGCGACCTCCCATGCTACTACTCCGAAAGACCAGCTGCAAGGTAAACATAATATCACTTCTAAATATAAATAATTATTTTTTGAGAATATTGACCTTTGTTTAGCGCGTTCATCTTAATTACAGTTCAGGCTCTGGAGTTATGTGACAACTATCAAACCTACTTGATATGATTATTACTATCATGGTAAGAAAGAAAAAAGCTTCAAAGAAAGTTAAGTATAATTTTGGAATAAAAACAGTTAAGTGTGAACTCGAAACTTCACAAATATGTGTTTTAGATTGGTAAGAACAAGATAGGTATGGCTTTAGCATCTACACTTACACATCGCTCTGAGTAGTATAAATCCTCCTCGTCAGCGATTCTATAGCCATCCACTTCACCGGCATTTTACCATTTCCTTTTTGCTTATGTTTAGCGGATACCCACCTATTAGATTGCGTTTTATGCTGCGTCGTTCGACTAAATTTATTTGACTAACACATTAAATCTCAATACCTGCCTTGTTTTCTTTACAAAAAGTAATGATATCCCACCAAAAACATAAATGTAAAAAATGAAAGCCAAGTTAAATACAAAAATTATGCTTGGCTGTGGGCTTCGCCGCAAAAAGAATGGAGATCTGAATGAGTGCCAAGTTCTATGCAAAATCGAAATATGTATTTAAAGGAACAAAATAACATTATGAACAAGTATTAAACTCTAATTCTTTGCTTTAATGGATACCTATAACAATTGCTGTTATTTAAAAATGTGAGATCTTAAAGTAGGTTAGATCTGACTTGGCCAGTTTTTATCAGTATTCAAATGATGAATAACTTTATAAAATGACTGATGTAATGAAAACTGGCCAATTCAAATCTAACCTACTTTAAGATCTCACATTTTTAAATAACAGCAATTGTTATAGGTACCCATTAAAGCAAAGAATTAGAGTTTAATACTTGTTCATAATGTTATTTTGTTCCTTTAAATACATATTTCGATTTTGCATAGAACTTGGCACTCATTCAGATCTCCATTCTTTTTGCGGCGAAGCCCACAGCCAAGCATAATTTTTGTATTTAACTTGGCTTTCATTTTTTACATTTATGTTTTTGGTGGGTAGGTATGGCTTTAGCATCTACACTTACACATCGCTCTGAGTAGTATAAATCCTCCTCGTCAGCGATTCTATAGCCATCCACTTCACCGGCATTTTACCATTTCCTTTTTGCTTATACTGATTCTCTTCGTAAACGTCCCTGGACAATCCAAAGTCTGCTATCTTCAATGTTCTGTCAGCAGTCACCAAGACATTTCTGGCTGCCAAATCTCTGTGAACCACTCTATTTGCTGCTAGAAATTCCATGCCGATAGCAATTTGTCGGCAAAAAGATAATAAGTCTAGTGAAGTGAGCTCTTTATCACAAATGTCTTGTAACTCGTAGAGTTTGTTGACAACAACTCGAGAGTTCTCTATTTTGAAAAGGTCGTTCCTGTAGTCGGAGGTATTGATGTTGTTGTTGTAGTATTTGGCGTTGCGTCTTGATATCATAATGTCCCATGTGCACCTGAAAATAAGCTATATTATTAGCAATTATATTGTAATCATCATCAGCCCGTATAACGTCCAGTGCTGTAATATATGGGCCTCGCTCCCGAAGGAGGTTTTAGCCATAGTCGCCATGCTTGGCAGGCGAGTCTGCGACCGGTATTTTAAACGGTACTGAAATTGATTTGAGCTGTAACTTTGTAATTATATTCTTTTTTTAATACAGTTTTTTGATTTCATGACCTGAGTTTCCAAGAGGAGATTTGTAAGGCCATATAAGATTAACAGCAATCCGTTGACTCCTGTACGGTTTTTACTTAGCACAAAGTCCCCGCTTTACGTGTTTAGTTCGAAACATGTATGTTTTAGGAAATAATGCCTTCAGTTGTTTAGTGAGTGTTTGTTGTTGAATCAAACACCTTCATTACATAGAGAGCTGGTGACAGCTGAGCTCATCTTATTAACACACCAGAAACCCATAGTATTGGGGACCAATTGGCTAAATTAAAATCGAAACGAACACCATTAACTTGCTTTGGCTATTTTTATAAACAACAAAACAATTTTTTTTGTTTATTGACTCCATGACGACGGTAGTGGGGTAGGTATGTGGGACTGGATCTCTTGATTACCAAACGTATGCTATTAATTTTAAACCCCTAGGTTCTGCTCCACCGATTCAATTTTTTAGGGTAATTCCCAGTACCCTGCTTAATCATGACATCAGGTAAAGGTAAAGGCAACCGCAAAAAATGGAGAAAATACTATAATTGTACCTTAAATAGCTGAGTAGATCTCCTCGGCTACAGTATTCTGCTATGATGAGCGGTCGTCGTCCACTGCAGCATCCCACCAGAGACACGAGGTGGGGGTGTGCTCCCACGCTCTTCATCAGCTCCATCTCTGAACGGAAAGATCTGATCTCGTCGAGCGATGGGAAGTCTGAAGGATATTAACAGTTTAGTATTAATAAGTGGCAAGTCACGACACATTTAAAATTGCAGGTGTTTTCTCTTCTGTAATAGACCGTTTACGTCCACTGCTGAACATGGGCCTCCTCTTAACAGACCTTGGCAAGCCAAGGTTGTTGAGGGATATTGCCATAATCGACACGCCTGGCAGGTGGATTGGTGATCAAATTAAGATGGTAGGGGATCTTGAGCTGATAGATGCTGCTGCCCATTTCACAGGTGTATGTCCCTTAGTCGCCCCTTACGACACCCATGGGAAGATATGGGCTGGTCTATAAGTACTAAGCCGGAAACCACACGGTCAAGTGTTTTCTAGTCAGATACAATTTACAAAGCAAGAGATACCTTCACCAGAAAATTGATCTTGTCGCAGTAATTGTTAGTCAACATTATTTAGTAGAATTTTTAGTTATATAGTGTACAGGGTGGTTGGTGGATCTCTCTGATACTTAACATCAACATCGAGAGGTCATTTCTCTAATCATACTTGTAAAAAATGGTTAAGATGATGATGATGATGATAATGGATACCTTTAAGCATCTTAACAGCGACGTCCTGTTGCGTGGCGGAGAGCGTGGCGCGGCGCACGACGCCGAACGCGCCCTCGCCGATGACCTCGTGCAACAACAACTTGTCGGACGGGACCTCCCAGCTGTCCTCGCTCTGGCACACGCTCAGCGCTTCCGTGTCGCCCTCTTTTGGGGGCTTGTCTTCCTGTATTAGAAAGGATATTAAATAATGAGTCCTCTTGGTTGGCCCTTTATTTATTTCTTGTGTTATTTGATGGTTAAGAACTTTGTGAGTTGTATAAAGTTTTCCTAGGTTTAAATCATTTTTGAAATATAGATTAATAACAATCGCATCACTTGTTCTGTTTAAATTGTTTTTTAGAATTGTTTTTTTTCTTCCCATCAATCAAACATTGATTTTAGGAAGCAAAGGTGCAATTATTAGGCCAAACGGCATACTTTGGAAATCATACGGCCCAGGCTAAAAGATTTTCTAATCATAATAGCCATTACATTTGCTGCTGGAAACTATATGTAAACCAATTTTTATGATGTGTGTGTTATAGAATTTCCCGCAGCTCGGCGTTCCTCTTTGCGAAGGCCTCCCCCAACTCTTTGCTCTGAACTCTGTCGTAAGATATTCGTGACCAGTATGGTCCCAAAGATTTTGAAATAGAAAGTTGAGGGTTTATATATATTTACCGGTGGTTCCTGAGGCGCGGGAATGTGTTTCCTCCTGCGGCAGCAGTACAGCAGCGCGGCTGCCGCGGCTGCGCCGGCCGCCGCGCCGCCCGTCGCGGCCGCGTCGCGCGCCCCGCCCTCGGGCTGCTCTGACGGAACACAATACTATGTCACGTTATACTTTGGGTCTAACATAAATATGATGTGAAATTTGTGCAATATGGAACTTTAGTCATACGAATGTATTCAAAGTCGGAAAATATTACAGTATTTTTTATTTTATTTGTACTTTTCGATTGTTAACAGTAATGCTATGCGTTTACTATTTTTTTTTAAATTTGAATAATAAATTTAGAAAATAGCATGATACATTTTTGTAGTTATTAGGATTCATCGAAGCTGAATGGTGAAGACAATTGCTTTGCAAGTTTCAATACTGTCCGTGGTCGCATTTAATTTCTCTAAAATTTTAAGTAAGTATATTTCTTATGGTATGAGCTCAAACGCTTACAATTCTGTTTAGAGGTAATTTATATCTATTTTTATTTTATTTTTATAAGTAGGTATGTATATCATTTACAGCCGTAAGAAATATCACACACAAAAATTACCGGTACCGTAGCTAAACGGTACATTTCTCTTCTAGGAAAAAAGTTGTGGTAAGTTAAATCACTTGATATTTGCCATATAACTGGTAAAAAAGTAATATGTATAGTTCCACTCAAACGGGTTATACTAAATAATGTTACATCGCGGAATTTACATCGTACCATCGTTTCAGTTCTTCTCTTCACTTGAAAACCTATGTAGTTAACCTGTGTGATTAATATTTGGGACGTATGTCAACATACTTACCAGATCTATGGAGCAGGCCTCGCCTGCTGGTATGTGCCGTTCTTCCAGCTAGCTTTGCGTCCACTGATACGGTGTAGATCCCTTTGCCTTCTACACCCCTGAACACTACGTGGGTTTCATTCTGTACAACAGAAAACACAAAATTGACCTCGAATTGTTAGATTTTAAACTAGAAGAAGGTGTCGTGATTCTTTAGCACCGTCTACCGGTATAATCGCTTGATGGATTTTAATTTGCTGTGATAGGCCAATTATTTTGGAAGAAGATGGATTTTGACTAATTAGGTGTGTTAATACCACTTATAAACTGCTTTACCACTATGGTTTTAGCATAAACATATGTAAATGTGTTATCCGAAGAAAGTAAAAAATATATATATGTACATTGGCTAACCCAAATCAAATACAATAAATTTGATACCTATAGAAGTAAATTAATGATAACTCAATTGTCTACACTATCTGCTGGGTGCGTCCAAACGATGCCATTGAAAAATGTTTTTTTTTATTAGACATAGGTTAGCGGTTGACTTTACCCTGCCTGATGTTAAGCATCGGCATAGCCTAGGATGAAGCACGCTTACCTAGAAGGATCCGGTTTACTCTTGTTCGAAAACTATTGCGTTTATAAGTGTGATTTTTAATTGTTTATTATGTACTCACCCCGGGAACTACTATTGTGTACACGTTATTTGTCTTGACCGTCACGTTGTAGCTGTCCGGCTGCAAGAGGGGAGTATCCCAAGATATCTCTATCCTCCAAGTACTGGGGCTATCTTCTACGGCCCACAGGGTAATGTTTTTAGCGTAATCTGGTTCTGTGCCTAAAGGTAAATTATAATACATAGTTATAAAAATATTTTCTGGAATACTTCTGAATGGGAAATTTTGAAAAGATTTTTTCAGAATATAGCACCGTTCTTTCTTGTTTTCTGCAGATTTTTTTTTTCAATCCCTAAAATGAAAATTATAGGTAAACATTCGTAGTGTCGAGGGTTCTATTAAAAAATATCTTATTTTTTCTTGGTTTATCGATGATAGTGGATTTATTAAGCTTTTCGTCACATCTCGCTGCCTATTGAGACTTTTGGTGTCAGAGAATTTACTTTTTCAATTCATATCATACACGATTATCTATGGATCCTAAAATTTAAGGTACTGACCTGATAAAGGCGTGTGATAGTCCAGCTTGGTGGTGCCGTACATCCCCGTCACTTTTATATCACAGTTGTCATTTAACGACAGGTTGTAGAATTGCACCCGTGCTTTGTCTTTGGGCTGCAATTTAGAAAATTATGGATAAGCTAATTTATATTCAGTATTATTTTTTCACTTGAATAAGACAATATAATCTAGTTGTTAATCATAGATTTCATTTAAGTACTTATAATACTATACTATACTGACATATTAAATTACGCAAATATTTACTGGATGTAAATATTACCACAAAACAATATTCACATAATTCTTTGTTCATATTTTAGCGGATTAATTGAAAGATTTATTGTGGAAGAACATCACATTATATATTAGATTATTTAAGAAGGCTGTAATGCTGTAAGATAAATATTAACACAGTTAAAAGTAAATGTTAACATTTTCGTACTTAAATTTAAATTTTGTGGATTTACGTACCCATAATTTAGCGTCACTTTTTACGGTATTATCGCAGGAATTTACTACGTCGAAACACATATCAAAGCCTGCAAACAATAATTTTTATTTAATAACAACCGTTTATTACTTATGAAAAAAAAATACATTGAAAAATAAGGTGTTTATACTTAATAAAATTAGATTCAGAAGGTTTAGAATTTCAGTGTGGGAGAAATTACCGGATCTTATGGTAGAAACTATATGCTAGGCATCTCTGCATACCTGATGGACACCATGTTAGTTTAATAAAGTAAAGTGACTTATAACTCACCACCGCTAGTATTCCAGTGGAAGAATCCATTGACGCTCATACTATCAGGGTTCATTATAAACTGTAGTCTGATATCATACTCCTTGTGTTCAGCTTGCTTGTACAGGGGTACATCGTCACCACCCTGCCATTGAACAGGGGCACCATTGTGGTCCAGTTCAGTCGTAAAAATAGCGTACCTTTGTACAGGAGTCGTACTCACTTTACCGTGTTCGCTGTTAGGTTGCTTTAAGTTGTAGTTTATCTGCAATGGTTAATTAATATCTTAAGCTCAGAAGCATAATGCAGATTACGATAAAAGTACATACGACGAATATTTCTGAAGTATAATGACACATCTGACCTTATGCTTCTGAGCAATGCAATAATGATTTACTGCGGTATTCGCCGTACCAAAGATACGGGGCTACAAGGTCATCAAAAATCATGTGTGGTAGAGATTATCTAAGAAATTTTGATGCAGGGTTCGTCTAGAGCTCGTTACGCATCAAACGATGGCCCGGCTAGACCAACAAGATATAGAAAGGTAGTAATTTTTTTTAGGTTTTTAGCCCGAAACTTAAGAACTAATAACTAATAAGAACAAAGTAGTAATAATTTTTGTATTGGTTTTATATCAATTGATTGCTATGGCAACGCCACATTTTTCGACGTTTTGCGGTTAATCTTCTTAATTATGACAAAATATCTGTTGTGGCACGTTCTCCGAGTGCTGGTTTCTACTTTGCACAGCAGGTAAGCATTGCCATTCAACGTGGTAATGCTGCCAGCATTCTGGGAACCTTGCCAAGTAGTATAGATTTAGAATAGTTGTATATAAGTTAGTTTTATTTTTAATTAGTTACTTTTAGTTTGTATTTTATTCATGTTTGTTAATTATAATAAATAAACAAATATCTGTTGAAAGGTTGCTATGGCCAGTTATAAATTTGGCCTGCCAGCCAGTTAAATGCATATTTTTCTTTCCATTCTTGTCTTAAGATTCAAACCTTCCTTTTTCTATGAGTTGGGATCTCAGGGTGACACTATCGTAAACCAATTGATCCATGTAGGTCATAGCTTCTACAATTGAGTTAATATATCAGTGCCGGAATAGGTCAGGTAGGTAATATCAAAATGATCAATTAATTCATAATGATTTAGGCCACTTAATCTTATGCAGTTATCTACTTAGTTGCAATATACATCTCAAGTAATTTTGTTTATACAACGGCTTAACCCTCGGTTATCAATTGCAGATTGTAACCTTTTAAGGCTGACCCCACATCGGGCATGCGCGTTTCGCGACCGTCGTCATCCGCATGTGACCCTTTGTGACAATTATAAAAAAAATAAAGTTACCATCCAGTGGTAATTCTGCTTTTAATCTACTCTCTAACTCTGCTTGCATTCTAAAGCATATCATACTATTTTAATTTTACGGAAGAACAGATTCCGCATTTTGAAAAAAACAAAAAACCTACTTATATTATAAACGTGAAAGTTTTTATGGATAGATGAATGTTTTTTACTCTTGCGGGCAAAAACTTGAATATTGAACGGGTTTGGCTGAAATTTGTACGGTGATAGTTTAGAAGCTGGATAGTACAGGCTACAAAACATCACGCTAAGACCCACTGGAGTAGAATAGCAGTCTTAACTTTCCGTCATCATCCATCTTACGTATATAATGATACATAATATATTTATCGCGGATATATAAACCAGCTTTAGGGCATACCTACATATAATGTATGTGTTATACCTCTATACTGAGTTATATGGGTATTTATACATATTATTTTCCATATCATAGCTATTTTCACTTTAGGTACCTATCTATGTTAAAACCCGCATTTCGAAGTCAATACTTTGTCATGATTTAAACTATCAGGATATGAAAATTTACACTGACTTGCACCGTGCATGCCATTCTCACAATATTTAGTTACCTATTTATTAAAAAAAAACGTTTAACAGGTCCAGTAGGTAACGAATAGTTAATCAGTAAAATCCCAAAATTCTAAATCGCATTGATAATACGAATTTCGATCGACAATCTTTAAAAAAAAATGTGGTCAAGGGGCCTACACTCATTTTCGGGCTTTTAAATCCGGCCCTGCACATGATAGTTTTCATTGCATCAATTATTATTATAAAAAGATTTTATGAATTACGATCAGAATAGGGAAATGTAGAAAGTTTTTTTTTTTTAGCCACTATTTGAATTTTTGCCCACTACTAGTATTCATGTTATCTAACCCTTCGCGCTAAGCTAAAATGCTTGTGGGTTCACGTCGGTAGTGCAATGGGTGGGAATCGATTCGGCGACCACAATATGATCACAAGACCGACACCACCATTGGGCTACGGTCGCGTCTATTGAATTATATTCTATTGAACATAATAATTCTTGTAATTACGTATAATGTGAACAATAAGTACCTACAGAACTATGATGGCCTTCACCTACACCTACCGAACAGCTGTAAATATCTTTATGAACTTATAACTACGCAATATTAGCTTGCGTATCTGCGCAGTAAATCTAAAATTAATTTTGCACGAGCAATCAATCAAAAAGGAGATTATCCCTAAGTCCTCCTACAATGTAGCCAAAGAGTTGATGGTTGTAATATGTGGAAAATAGGTTGAATAAATAACCGTGCTTCTCTAAGATAAGTCTACTTTTCTAGGTATTTAAAGTTACATCATCGTCATCGTGGGCCCGTATAATGGCCATAGTTGAACGTCAAGTTATGCCATAGTCACCATGCTTAGTAGGCGGATTGGTGACTGTAGTATTATGTTGTAACACACAGAGAAATTCTGCCGCCTTTTTCCTCGTATACTATCGTTGGATATGTTGTTATAGCATACCCCACCAGCGACCGCCCTGAGTTGCTTAGTTTGTAGTTTTTAAACCATTGATTAAGGCTGGAACCTTTATGCCCGGGGAAGTAGCACAAGCCTCCTGGCAAACTACATTTATGTCCGTCCAAAAAAACAAAGGCGTGATTTCTTGTCATGGTTGTTAACCCCACAAAAGAAACGAAAGTTATATTTTCTTTTAAATTAGAAATTCAAAAGCTTCCGTGCAAAAGTATCGAAAGCATGGTCTGAATCAGATGAGAAAATCTTATAGGAAGTTCCAAGCTTTCAGACATGTAGATGTCTAGTAACATCGCTAATGCATATTTAATATAGAATATAAAATCAATGTTTGACTTACATACGAATAGAAATCGTCCTCTGTGTCGTTATTCGTGGCGTTTGTCCTGTCTTCTGGCACAAGAACTACAAGTTGCCAATTCTGCGACGGTTGTAACTCATATCTTATGCCAGCACTCGTCTGGCATCGAATTTTAACTGATGGTGGTGATTGTAGTGCAGTGAGATCTGGTCCTGAAATGTAGAAATCATCAGCATCATCCTGTACAACGTCCACTATTGAACATGGGCTACGCTTGGCAGGTGGGTAGGTGACCGCAGTATTATGTTGTAACACACAAGGAAACACTGCTGCCAATGGGCAGCAGCGTTTCCTTGTCAGACTTCGCTGGTATACGATTGTTATAACAATGGGATAAATGATTTTATGTGCTTTCCCAGGCACGGAGGGTACCATCCTGCAAACATGAAAAATTCTTGTCCGGCGTGGGGTTCGAATCCACGACTTTTGAGATTTAAAGCGAATTAAATACGTCCTCTCTGCGGATGATAATATAAGAGTGTTCAAAAACGATATACACTAAGTTCATCATCATCATCATCATCAGCCCGTATAATGTCCACTGCTGAACATGGGCCTCCTCCCGAGTGAGGGTTTTGCCGTAGTCACCACGCTTGGCAGGCGGGTTGGTGACCGCAGCATTATGTAGTATCACACAGGGAAACGCTGCTGCCCGTTCCCTGGTATACGATTGTTATTAGAGATGGGCCGACTATAGTATTTGCCGACTAACCGACTAGCCGACTAATCGGTTTTCAAAATGCCGATTAGTCGGCCGACTAATCGGCAATGCCGATTATTCTAATACCTACTTGTCGGAGGTGTTCGGGCGTTCTATGTTACCTTATTGGTTTTTGAATATGTTTCTAGACTGTCACTTTAGATTTAAAATATACATAATAGGTTGGGGAAAAGTTTCTAAAAATATTATCTAAACATTTTTTAATATTGTTTATTTACATTTAACTTAAGTATGTAGGTACCATTTTGTTCGATAACTTTTTGCCATCTTGTAGGTAGGGACATGATCCCATTGCTATATAAATTTTGAGACTGCTGATCAAAATATCGGGACAAGTGGTTTTGGCAGTCCTCTCGTGATGTTAACCTGACACTGCATAAAGAATTCTGAAGAGACCGAAACAGATGGAAATCTGAAGGTGCAAGGTCAGGACTAAACGGCGAATGCATAACCACCTCCCAGCCAAACTCTCTTCATTTTTGCTGAGTGGCTCAAGATGTGTGAGGTCTAGCGTTATCATGATGAAAAACCACACCCCTTCTGTTGATTAATTCCGGCTGCTTTCTCTCAACTTCTTGCTTTAATCTGATCAGTTGTTCGCAGTAGAGTTCAGAATCGATGGTCCTGCCTGGTGGTAACAGCTCATAATGAATAATGCCCTTCCAATCCCACCACACACAGCATCACCCTGTTGCGAGTTAACCCGGGTTTCGCCACAGTCTGTGAAGCTTGACCGGCCTTTGACCACGACTTTTTTCACACGTTCTTGTCGTACGTGATCCACTTTTCATCACCAGTTATCAGCTTCTTCAGAAATGGTTCGGTTTCATAACGTCGGAGTAAAGAATCACAAATGAGTACACGGTTCATTAGGTTTCTTTCAGTGAGCTCGTGAGGTACCCAAATATTGAGCTTTTTTTGTGTACCCAGGTTTTTTTCAAATGCGCCAAAACTGTTTTGTGGTCAATTCCCAGTTCTTCAGCTACGACGTAACAACTGATATGCCGATATTGCTCCACTTTTTCAAAAATGGCATCCATTTTATCCGTAATAGGGCGACCAGAGCGACGTGCATCTTTGACATCAAAATTTCCGGATTGAAAACGCTAGGTCCATAAACATCGCAATTTTTTTTCGCGGCTTGCTTTGCATTTTTACTTTTACCTTTTTTGTAGTAAAATTTAAAAATCTTGACAGTACTAAAAACAAATGAAAATCACACATTTTCCTAATTTGAATTTGGAATTATGTTCTTTAAAATTTAAACTTTCAGTGATATCAAAACCAGCCAGATACAAATAGTATAGACAAAGAGATTTTATTACAAGTTCATACATACTATAATGCGAAAAGACTTTTTCCCCAACCTAATATATAATTATTTATATATTAAAGAACTTTTTTATCACTAAATATCTGACTAAATAAATATTTCCTTATACTTACCATTGCCATGTCATTTGGTTATGTATGTGCCATATTTCGTTGATTAATGATGTTAAGTTAGCTTAATTACTGACTGATTAATACGTTCCTATGTTGTAAAGACTGTAACTTTAGATAAGTAATGTTTAGAAATTATAAAACAAGTACAAACTATTTGTTTTATTTCATTTGTTATGCGCCGATCATAATCGGCATATTTTGCCGAATAGTCGCCGACTAGTCGCCGACTACAAACGAGGCCGAATAGTCGGCTTTCCCGACTAGTCGGCGGCTAGTCGGCCCATCTCTAATTGTTATAGATGATGCTATAACAATCGGGACCAACGGCTTAACGCGCTTTCCGAGGCACGGAGGCTAGTCCCTCAACCATCCAGAAATCTTAGAATTTACACAAAGATTTCTTGTCCGGCGTGGGGATCGTACCCACGACCTCCGAGATTTAAAGCGAGCTAAATACCGCTACGCCACGGAGGTTGTCGCTCATACACTAAGTTAAAACTATTAAACTCCTGAAGGTCGTGGGTACGATTTAGTTACCCAGTTATGAAAATATCAAGCGTACTACAGAAACGTACAATGTGTAAATAATGTTTCTTGTTGTTATGACATTAATCTTACACCAGGAAACGGGCAGTATCATTTACATAATTAGATACTGGGGTCACCAACCTGTCTGAAAAACATTGAGACATTGGCAAAACGACTACTGTAGCACTGGACCTTGTAGTCGATATTAATATTAAGGAGTTACTATTTTTTATTAGCTTACAGCTGACCCATTTGCTCAGAATTATTTGCAGATAATTAAAGTTTTTTGTATCTGCTTTTTCGGTCTGATATAGTACCTACCTAAATTATAGTTTTGATTGGTATTTTGATTTCAATAGCACAATTATCGTTATCGCGTGCCATCCATTTTATATTTAGTAAAAAATCACCATTCTCCATTCATTTCTTCATGTACATATTGATTAACAAAGGTCCAGGTGGACCTCAGAGGTCCACTTTAGGATTACGACAAAACTTGATTGGGAACCTTTGTTCTGCATGAGCTATTTATTTTAAAGGTTGGAAATTTATAAAGTTACCGAAACTTAACTCTACCTTAAAATAAATATCTTAAAACTTACCAATAAAATTTTCTACGCAGCTGTCGAAAGTCTGTAAAACAAAAATTAATACGTTAGTACTTAAATTCATTTTATTTATTAAATTAATAGATTACTGTTTAGTTGTGCGTGTAGGTGGTGAACGGCATTACATGTCAAATGTATACCTAGCATAATTCGTCTACGCGCATAACCAAATGTAAGGGCAGCCAGTGCGTGTAGTGGATGTACAGCAAGTACTAGCTAACCTCGATGTGTTAAGTCCTGTATGTTTCAGGAAGAGCCCTCGGAGCGGGTTGAGAAGAATAATTCCATCCTCACAAGCTCCATCGAAGGCGCACCGTCCCGTTATGGAGGTACAAGGTTTAAAAACCCCTAATGAAGTTCCCCCGAAATAAAGGACCCACCTAACGCTGTACCTAGTCCTTTCGTAAGTTATGGTTGACCTTAGCTAATCCGCTGTCATTGTAAAATTTATATTTAGTGCCATTACTGCTCAGAAATAAAGTCTATAATTGTTTAATAAAATCCAAGGAATGTATTCCTTTGTTTAAGAGTTTGCGAGCCACACGTTCCTAACGCATGATTGATTCATTCTCGATGGGCGCGATGGCCCGTTTGTCAACAATCAGAAATACTTCGACGAAAACGTACTTACCGTACCTAATCTCATTGCTATTTAATGACGTTGGTAATTAATTTAAAGTACCTATCTGGGAAGGTGTTTTTTATTAGATTATTCTTAGATTTTGAATGCAAATCCTGATTTGAATTGAGTTGAAAAAGTAAGTACGAGCTTAGTTAGGGCTAGAAAATGACTATGCCACTAATAAGTGACCCGTATGGTCTAATGTTATGTTAGTTTCACATTTTAGTTCTTCCCTATCCAAGCAGCTCAATGAAAATAGGTACGCTATAGTTTGCTTAACCCGTTGAGCGTTTTATTAACATTTAAATGTAACGCTGAAACGCATTATTAATGTTCAAAGGATCCTCCAGGGGGCTTTAAATGTGTAATTTTCTGTGCTTTAATTTTGGTATGATTATAAAGTCATCGTCATCTAGATGATAATCCGACACTGCTGAAGCGGTGGAGATGAATAAAAAAAATCCCCTGAAGGAAAAAAAGGATATCCAGCCATTATCCAGACATCACTTCGCTAATGAAGAGAAGAGAAGAGAATATTTTTTATTTGTAAAAATATAAGTTACATTTAGTTGGTCACATTTGATAAAGTATCATCATATTCTGAAACATATTAACATATGAAACATATTATATTAAAGTCATGCTTAAATATTGACTGTAAAGTTGCTAATTGCATGTCCTAAACAAAATGGAACAATGACGCAAACACAACAAAACTCAAGTAATTGAAATTTGGATTAAAATGTCTGAGGTATTGTGGAATGCAATTACTAGTTCATACCTACACGTTAACTCATGTTGGAAATGATAACAACACACGTAAAACTTTTTAATAGAATGGACGTCTTGTGTACCTATGTACTCAGATGTTAAGTCGTTTCTGCCTTTATGGAAGCTAGTTAGAAAGCAATAAAGCGACATAAAGATAGTATAAGATAAAGGGGGTATTTTACATAATAACTACCAATGTGAAAGAGGTATTTTACATCTGCTGGTCTCAAGTTCAATTCTCGGGTCGGTAGATGTGGTTGGACTATTTAATTTTCATCAACAGCCCGTTTACGTCCATTGCTGAACATGGGCTTCCTCTTAACAGACCTTGGCAAACCAGGATCGTAGAGGGATATTGCCATAATCACCACGCTTGGCAGACGGATTGGTGATCGCAGTAAGATGTAAACCTTGAGCTAATAGATGCTGCTGCCCATCCACCAGCCATATGTCCCTAAGTCGACTTTTACCTAACCGACTAAGTCGACACCCATGGGAAGACATGGGGTGGTCTATTCTAAGCCGGAAACCACACGGCACGGTATTTAATTTTGCTCAGCAAATGCTATATATAAATATACCTATATACCTACTTCGATATTTATAAATGATGAAATCAAAATCTACGCGGACGAAGTCAGCATTATGGGAACCTTGCCAAGTAGAATAGATTTAGAAAGTAGTATTTTATTCATTTATTATTTATTTTATTTATAAAAAACTTCTTGAACAAACTTGTTGACTGGTAGAATTGGTACCATGTTTTTATCTGCATCACCCAATGGTTGACTGTTAGAAAACGTTCTACCAGTGGTTGACCCAATGATTGACTGGTAGAAAACGTTCTACCAGTGGTTGACCCAATGGTCGACTGGTAGAAAACGTTCTACCAGTGGTTGACCCAATGATTGACTGGTAGAAAACGTTCTACCAGTGGTTGACCCAATGGTTGACAGGTAGAAAACGTTCTACCAGTGGTTGACCCAATGATTGACTGGTAGAAAACGTTCTACCAGTGGTTGACCCAATGGTCGACTGGTAGAAAACGTTCTACTATTCAACCATTGGGTGATGCAGAAAAAAACATGGTAGGTGCACTTACTGTGGAGAATAGTGTAGAACGATGACATTATTAAGTTATGTAGTTTTATTTTAAACTAGATCCCCGCGCGCGGTTGCACTCGCCTAACTCCCATCCCCGTAGGAATCTAGTCGTTGCGGGCCAAACCGTAATTTTGGAATCGATTTCACTAAAATTGACAAAGTATCACATAAAATTGCAACCTTTATTTTCCCACTTAAGGCGCTGTACTTAGTCAAAATAGGCTACACAAAACAGTTTTTTAGCCAAATGTTTACATTTTAGAGCAGCTAAAAAAATATATGTTAATCTTGATCATATTTATGGGGGGACCATTGTGTTCAAAATACGTTTTCGGTAAATTTTCTCGATAAAAAAAAACCATAAAATAACCATTTAAATTGAAATTGTAGCAATTGTAACTGTATTATTTATAAATAAATCTTGATAATATTAATAACAGTGATGTAATATATAATAATAAAGGGAACTGTTGTTTTTATTTATCGATTGGAATAAGATATTTGCAAGGATTAATGTATTTAATAACTCGAACGAGTCGAACGAAAAGTTGCGCCATTGCGGCGTCTCTTCGCTTCTCTTTCATTTCTACGCGGAGCAACAGTGACAAAACTAATACGTAAAAGTCGTCTATTCACCGCGCCTTAATAAGGGCAATTTCTAAATATTACAATAATTAATCCCTTATAAATTTACTTAGCTTTAAAAAGAAAGGATTTTCCATATAAACTTACACCCCTTATTTCACCCCTTTGTTAGGGTTGTTGAGAAAAATAATCTACATTTTAATTTCTTTAAATAAGAAGTATTTTCTAGTAATTTGAAAACCATATATATGCTAGGTGTCTCAAATTTTGCATCGGGATTCCTTTTAGGACATAGGTGCTCACTAAGAAATTTCTATAGTTTTAATAGTAGGGTTTATAGTTGCCGAGACTTCGTGATGAGTGAATGAATGACCTTTCGTTATTATATATTTAAGTATTTATTGATAGATTAGCTCCTTTTATTTGTATATAGGTATGTATTTTATTCATTAAGGCGCAACGATCGCACTTCAGGTATTTAACGGAGAAATTGTCGAAAAGTGGCATTTCTTCTCTGTTATATTTAAATACTATTTATTTTGCGAAAGTAAGTGGCAATAACAGACCTATGTTAAGTCATTGGGTCAAAAACATGGAAAAGGCCTTGTGAAATTTATGTTGTTTTGAAGGCTCTGGAGCGCTGTTCGGTGAATTATGAAAATGCCCCGTGGCTGACATATTCTGTCCGTTCAAAAAAAAAAAGTGATAGGTATTAACATTGCTTTTACAAAAAGGGTAATTATTTGTATACACTGTGTCAGGTACCTATGCTCAGTAACGTGCCATATCTACTTCATCATCACCAGCCTGTTGTAGTCCACTGCTGAACATAGGCCTCCCCCATCGATTTCCAGCGGGAACGATCGCTAGCGGCCTGCTTCCACCGACTTCCTGCGACCTTTATGAGGTCGTCGGTCCATCGTGCAGGCGGTCGTCCTACGCTGCGCTTGCCAGTACGTGGTCTCCACTCGAGAACCTTTTTGCTCCATCGGCCGTCAGTTCTTCGAGCTATGTGTCCTGCCCATTGCCACTTCAGCTTGCTTATCTGTTGAGCTATGTCAGTGACCTTCGTTCTCCTGCGGATCTCTTCATTTCTGATTCGATCACGCAGAGAAACGCCGAGCATAGCTCTTTCCATAGCTCGCTGAGCGACTTTGAGCTTTCTTATGAGGCACACAGTAAGAGACCACGTCTCAGATCCATATGTCATCACTGGTAACACACATTGATTGAAGACTTTGGTCTTCAGGCACTGAGGTATTTTGGACGAGAAGATCTCTCGAAGCTTCCCAAACGCTGCCCAGCCGAGTCGGATTCGACGATTGACCTCTTTCTCTAAGTTGGTCCTACCTAGTTGGATCGTTTGACCTAGATATATGTATTCGGTCACAACTTCGAGAATGGAGTTTCCAACGGCTATAGAGTTGGGCACTACATGGGCGTTATGCATGACTTTCGTCTTGCCCATGTTCATTCTAAGCCCAACTTGTTGAGAAACTCCATCGAGGTCATTGAGCATCTGTCCAAGGTCCTCCAGCGATTCTGCCATGATCACTATGTCGTCGGCAAATCGAAGGTGAGTGATGTACTCGCCATTTATGTTGATGCCGTGTCCTTGCCATTCCAGGAGCATATCTACTTATGTGTATAAATATAAATGAATCGCAAATATGTATGTAGGTACAACTAGTAATTAGTAACGACTTGGCTGATTATATTTTGTCATGTTCGTCAGAATAAGGTGTGTAAGAAAAAATACAACGGACAAATTATTAATTTTGCTTTGCAAAGCAACGAAAAATCTATATACAAAGCGAGGTTTGGTTGCGTAAGGTGAGTGGACCACAGAGGTTAATCCATCTTACGTACCTAATATTCGCATAGCGATGCATATCACACAAACTTTCGTATTTATTTGTTAGTAGCGTATTCTTATCGTTGGCACGAGACAATTCAAGTTCATGATACTTAAGTGACGAAAGTTGTCCGATAACCGAACATTATCTATGTTATACCAATATGTAGGCACTTAGTGCAGTCAATATTTCGGCCTATTGATTATGCGATATCGTTATATGACATAGTGGTAGGTAGATATATTGTTTTGGCAGATCGTGAGATAAATACGGGGTCACCTTTGTATGATATAGTAGTAATATAGTGTAAGTAATCATATATATAAGTACTTCTAAAATATATGTCATCCTTCTAACGGTAGATAGGTAGATACTATATTTTTTTGTGAAGACGTATACCTAAATAAAAATGAATCGCCGAAATGAGAAGCTTTATATAAAAGAAAAAGTTTGAAACATGAACTACTCGATTATATTAATAAATTACTCGATTTTTAATTAATATAAAATTATATATATTCTATTTCCATAATACTAGGGCGAGGTGCGATCGCTCTTCTGCGATACACCGGACAATATTTTTTTAATGTTTCAAATATATGTTAACTTTTCCGTAAAGTACCTACTCAAAACATTTAATTTTTTTTTCATAAAAATTTCTTCCTTAACGTAATGACTATACGTGACACTATCACCTTTCATAACATATGGATTATGGATGGCATATATTATGAAAGCGCCTTATATACCTACTTTTGTTTTGAAAGTTAGTGAGTAAGTTGTTTTTCAGTTTATGTATATAATATGTACTCATTCATTTTATACGAAAATATGTTTGCGTATTTCACTAGTAGGTAGATTCAGCTGAAGCGATTAGTAGACGAATAAATTTCGATTATAACACTGGAGGTCTATTCACCTTTTTGCCTAGCGAAGTAAAAAAAGCCTCGCGGCCCAAAATAATAAAATCCACATATATCCGTACGAAAGAAATACATTTCGGTAGGAAAAGCTATGGTTTAGATACTAGTTGATAGACCCTTTAAGAAACGACAACATAACTATATAAATAGTGTAGATATAAGGTGTTGTATAAACTTGAAGCGACATCTACAATATCTGCACAAAAAAAACAAGTGTACGAGTGGCGCCATCTACCACCTAGCATCCCAACTAACCTGTATCGCGCAATACAAGTTCGCAAGCCAATTCGAACATATACAAGTTCCGAACAGTAACAAATGGCCGTCGGCCACCGGGCATACCACCTCGCTCGGCAAAGAAGATCTTCATTTTCTGTGGAGAAACACCGCCAACCGTTTCTCTACAAACTTAACTTCTATTACCTTTTAAAATATGGAATCTAAACTCGCACTAAATTAATGGAAGGCTTAAGTTAAAGTTTTGGATATTTCTCGTTTTATTTTATTTTAATTAGCGACCCGCTCACACACGGGCGTAATGCTGAATTGCTGATGTACTTACATGTGGTTTATATGTAGGTACATCAGCCTTCCTTTTGAGTCGCTCTATCTATTAAAAAAACCGCATCAAACTCCGTTGCGTAGTTTTAAAGATTTATGCATGTATGCTTAGATCTTAGAGGCAGATAGCGGGATACGACTTTGTTTTATACTTACTTAATTAATTTTATATATATAATAAACTTAATTTAGTCATAGGGTTATTTGACTTTGGATGCCAGTTTAAAGTTTTGTTATATCTGTAATAGTAACGGAATAATCGTCTCTGCACAGGTGATTCAACTTTGGAAAAAAAGTAGCGTAAACTTTGGTGTAAAAGATTTTATTTTGCTTCAATTTTCTTATTTTATATACCTAGCAGTGTAATTAAACCGTTAAATGAAATACGCAAATTGAATATTTATTTTGGTGTGAAAGATTTTTTTTGCTTCAACTTGCGTTTTTCAAATAACTATTTACACTTCCTCAAGCCTTTGTTTTCCCCATCATGCATGAGTACCTATATAGTTAGTAGGTATTCGTCATAAGTAGGATAATAATCGACAGTATTTCAATTCAATTTTCTCTGTTACTAATAAAATATGTAACATAAATATTAATAAAGTATAACGATAACTTTTAATTATTCATCAGTTTCACTTACATATTGTGAAACATATTGAAATGACTTAAATCGTAAAAAATATCTCCCGTGGAAATTGTAGTACTAAAAATCCATGACGAAGGCGAAGAATCTATAGACAAAGACCTGCTATTTACCTTTTTTTTATAAAGCATTATTTAGTGGAAGAAGCATTGTTAGGCACAGTGGCCAAATCTCAATCCTTAATAAGCTAGCTACGGTCACGCTACGGTTAAAAAATAACTAAAAGCTTTTTTGCCTTTAGCTCAAGAAAGAAAGGACCTTGGTTGCTTTTTATGGGGGACTCTTGGAAGAGACAACCAATAGTAATCGCTCTTAGGCCAAACGAGTCCGAGAGGCCCGAAAACTGTAACGTAGAGCGAAGTTGCACAAAACTCCCCTAATCAACTATAACTTATAATCCCTGAATCACTACGTCAGCGACCGCCCCGAGCCGAGGTCCAAGTCCCACAGGGGGCGCTCTCTAGCGCAGGTAGCTCTTAGCTTGTAGTTTATAAACCTTTTAATAAGGCTCTAACTCGGCTCGTCTTTATGCCCGGTGAAGTAGCAATAGCATCTTGGCTAACTACGTACTTAAATGTCCGTCCGAAAAAAAAGGCTTAATTCCAGATGGATATTCTCTGAAGTTCCCTAACCGACTGGCTGACTTACACGTATCGTATGCTTAAAGTCTAATGTTTTCTTAAAAATGTACATAGTTTTAACAAAGTTTTACTGTCTTGTTTCAATAGAACTTATACAAGTTGAAAGTTGTTGGTATTGTCGCAGAAAAAACAAAACATTAAAGTCTGCGTACCAACTTAAAAAGACCGTGTTTGAAGGAGCAGGTCCATGATATGGGACTCCGTTTTCCATAATAGTTGCGCGTTAGGCGTGCCATAAACTTATCCTACCAACTTAAACCCCCCGAGTGCTCCTATGTACCCTCATTAAAACAACACGGTTGTTGCGGACTCTCTTGATCAAGTAGTGATTAAAAGTGTACAATATCTGTCATAAATTGTGGTACAAAAGATGTTCTTATTAAATTATATTATCTAATCCTAACCTAATGTAACATAACACAGGAGACTAATCACGTAACAATGACTATGACTTCGATAAAAATGTATTTTATTGTTACTGTATTATTAAAGCTTAACGCAGCATAATAAATTGACATCTTTATTAAATATATATATGTTATGGCTAAAGGAAGGTGTGAACATAAACTTAAGATTAGCCGGCTAAACTTAGGTTTATCTTCGGGAAGCAGCTCAAGTTCGATAACATGGTAGTTTGCGTCGTGATATTCCATCTTTAGCCGGTTAATTACATTTACCTATGGATTACACAAAAAGGTGTTAGGGTGGTTAAAAAAAAAACCTAAACCTAAACCAATGGAGTTGAACAAGGACTTATTGAGTTTGATCTAAGTTTAGCCGCATGCGATCGGCTACACCTAGGTTTAGCCGGCTAATCTTAAGTTTATGTTCACACCTACCTTTAGCCGTAACATATATATATAATTCTACTGAACGTGTGTATGTCACTGAACTCCTACTAAACGGCTAGAACGACTTGAATGATTTCTGTTGTATGCATTTGGGTGGCGCCCTGAATGGTTTAGATTTTTAATTCATATATAATTTTATATATATATTAATATATTATTATGCAGGACAACGTCTGTCGGGTCCGCTAGTACCTATATAAAATATTTTTTGTTTGCATAGTAAAGGCTGAGTAGCGAAAACATTTTTAAATTATCAAAGACAGAAATATTGTTGCGTGATTCCAGTGATCCAGGATATTAACCTACCACAGAGGTCAAATTTTCCAAAAAAAATAATTTAGATATAGTAACTGTTATATTCTATAATAATATATAATATAAATTCAATTTGTGATGGTAAGATAATTTTTTTTGTATTAAAGAAAAAAGATAACTAGTAGGTCTGTATTTTAAGCAAAACTTGTTATGGCTATTTATTTAAATTCTTTAGGTAAAAGTATATTGCCTATGCCTATTACCTAGCTTATGTCAGCGATTTTTAAATAAAACGAGTCCAGCCGTTTCCAGGTCTCAAGACCGATCATTGCCAACAAGTATCTAGACACTTTAATGTTATTTATTTGTAGGTACTTATAGATTGAATTTATCTACAAACCAACACGAATATAATATATTAGTATGCAAAATTTAATTGAAAAAAATACTTAAATAAATAAATCAAGCGAATTTTAATATTTGGTATAACACAAGTATCTAATAATTTCATTATAATAAAATAACTTACCACATTTATGACTTGTTCGAAATTTAAATCGTCGCACACACTTCGCGCCAAAGTACGTAATTGTCTATTGCTAAATAATTTAAACTCACTTTCCACAGGTTTTGCACTTGTAAAAGTCAATATTAATTGAGTAATTAAACATATAAAAAAATAATGTTCAAGTTTTTCGGAAACCATTTTGATTTTAATAGGAACATAAATAATCGATTCTAAATTTTAATATTTTTAAATATTATTTATAATGACAGTACTGATTAAAAAATATAATGAGGATATTTTTAAATTGCGGTCTTTTTCGTTCGGAAAAGCGGCACGCTCAAGCGACCAACGTTTGTGGCAGCGTTTAAAAAGGTAGTGGGTTCACATTCACGCGGTAAGGCGCCCCTCGTCCGGAAACTGGACGGCCGTATGTTCAAAACTTATAAATAATCACTAAATTATCCTGCAGTTTTGTTCGTCATCGAACATCGAATAAAATGTCTAATTTTAATAGATCTTTAATTCTTAAAAACTCGTGAATGTATCTTAAAAACAACACAGGCACGTGGCGTGAAACTGCACCATTCATGATTACGAATTCGGTTATACTATTTTGATCTGTACTCGTAAGTCGTAACCGTAATTGCAGTTGTCGATAAGATATCAAATTAATAAAAACAAGTTACTACCAATTTAATTGATGGACTATACTGTGTTGGTTATCTGTATTAAAGTTGGTCAATAATTACAAAGTCATATTCAATGAGATACCAAATTTTCTGCCAAATGACTCATGGTTACGACGTTTTTTTTTCTCAGGAATTTAATGAATATTTTCGAATATGAGTCAAATAAATACGTGCATATTTTATAAATAATTAAATAGGTTCGTCGGATGTTTTTGTACCTATATGTTGCTTATTGTGCAAATGTGTGTAAGTGGGTATCAATTCCTTTCGAAGTATTGGGTCATTTGGTTTGTTCAGCATAAAACGTAAAGATTTCATTCTACACTTCTCACGTTACCTAGATGTAAATAGATTGAAATAAAATAATTAGGATAAATTCATTTTGTTCAAATATGCCTGCCGTTTTTATAGGCCGATGGTCCTGATGCGCGACAACTTTAAGAGGCCCAACGGAATGACTTTCGTTCCCTACAATTTGCCGTAGGACACTACATACGTCGACACCTTCGCACCGTTTCCGAACTTAAGGTGGCAGGAAAATCCGCGGGGAACCTCAAAAGGCCCTTGACGGTGGTTATTGTGCCATTCTCATGGCTCTCGGAAGCAAATTAAGCATTGCCAGTCACGGACAGTTAGAATATTAATTTAAAAGTTAGTTTTAGAGTAGAATAGAACATATTTCTTCAAGGCCAGATTTAAGGGAGAGCATCCAGGGCAACTGCCCCGGGGCCTCCACAATAGAGGGGCCTCCACAATTACCGATGAATGATTTAAAATCTTTCAAATTCTGACGAGTAAGCTCTACAACTTTTCTTTTATTTTTTTTTTTCGGTATCTCTTCATACAGTACTTTGTAGAATCGTGATTAATGTTTCTTAAATATTGTAATAACGGTTATTCATCTATACTTGTTCTCTTAAATTAGACAATCGATTAAATATCAGAATTTAATCGTCCTGAAAAGTAGGTACATACCTACTTTAATTTTTTATACATATAGAGGGAAACTAATTTGTGGCCAGGGGGCCTCGTCTCCTTTGTTGCCTCGGGGCCTCCAGACATCTAATTCCGGCCCTGTATTTCTTTGTTAAAAACATGGTATAACCTGCGCCAATAAAGAAACGAATCTAAAATGGCAGCCGCGATCATGCGCTCTCACTCTAAACTGTTGATATCTTAGTCACACACGGCGCGTACTGCATGCAAAAAGAAATCCGTAAAGAAAGCTAACGGAAAAAAACGACTTACTTGCGAGCGGTTAAGGTAAAAAATGCTAAAGAAAAGTAAGCAAATAAACAGTTCTAATTTTTATGAAAGATTATGTATCTTTTTGTATACGTTACACATTTCAACACATAAAACTAACAATTGTATTTTACCTACATATACAATAAACAAACTTTCTTTCTATCTTTCTTTTTATTTGCTGACCCTATCATCTGTCAGTGACATTCAGGGACGCCATTTTAGATTCGTTTCTTTATTGGCGCGGCTTATATATAAAAAGGTTTCAGAGTTTCACATGTTTTACTGGTCCTCGGCATTCAAATATTAGGTACTGTTGCAAAACTTTATATACAATTCAATTACCAGCATCAGAATTAAGTGTGATTTTAGAGCAGGAGTAGGAGGAACTAGACTACACATGCTCTAAAATCACACTTAATTCCTTTTTACAACCATTATGTCCCATACCATACCTGTACCTATTATTACAATAAGTATGTAATAAATATATTTAGGTATAATAATAGTTTCATCATCAGCCCGTACAACGTCCACTGCTGAACATGGGCCTCCTCCCGGGGGAGGGTTTTGCCATAGTCACCACGCTTGGCAGGCGGCTTGGTGACCGCAGTAGTATGTTGTAATATACAGGGAAACGCTGCTGCCCGTTTCCTGATATGCGCTTGTTATAGATGATGTTATAACAATTGGGACCAACGGCTTTACGTGCTTTCCGAGGCACGGAGGGTAGTCCCTCAACCAACCAGACCCGGAAAGAAATTTAAGAAATTACACAAAGATTTCTTGTCCGTTGTGGGGATCGAACCCACGACCTCCGAGACTTAAAGCGAGCCAAATACCGCTACGCTACGGAGGCTGTCAATAATAGTTTATTATAAAAAAATATAGGTTGCATGTAGATTATAATACATAGTATGGTAATTGTGCTTACCAATAATACAATATGTGACATATAATAAATATCTTAGAGTCTAGATACTAGGAAGCATATAAACACGATAGATACGCCTACATCCTACTACTATTATAAATGAGAAAGTTTGTATGTGTGTACGTATGTATGTTTGTTACTCTTTACCTTAAAAACTACTGAATGGATTTGGCTGAAAGTTTACACGCGGATAGTTTATAAGCTAGATTAACATATAGGCTACAAAATATCACGCTCCGACTCACTGGAGCAGAGTGACGCGGGTGAAACCGTGGAGCGCAGCTAGTTATCAATAAATATAAAAAAATGAGATAATAATACTTGTCTTGGCCGTCCTCTGTAGGTAAATTAAAACTTAATACATTTTAACAACTTAGCCGTATGTTTTCTATTGGAAATAAAATGAAATGTGCGTAATTTTATTTAGTTAATGTTGCATAATGAACCACTTCTCCGTTTTATTTGCCATAAAAAGTTTTACAAACAAAAGCTTTCTTATTTTACGCAATTATGCAAATTGAATATATATAAAGGAAGTCTTAAATAATTTTGTACCGGATAATTTGATAGCAGCTCTTAATCCACCTCCATCAAGATTTTTAAATAGCCTTACCTTTCATGTGATAACAAATAAAAAATATCTCCTACTAATATTATAAACGTGAAAGTTTGTAAGAATGTATAGAGGGATGTACGTTTGTTACTCTTTCACGACTTCTTTCACAAAAACTACATACATACATACTTAAGCTCACGCCTGTTTCCCAGCGGGGTAGGCAGAGACAATGGACCTCCACTTGCTACGGTCTCAACACACATCTTTCGCTTCATTCACTCTCATAACATTCTTCATACAAGCACGTCGGTTTAGGGTGGATCTTATTTGACCTTTTGCGAGGATGTCTCCGATTTGGTCAGAGAACTACTGTATGGATATTTATGAAAGTTTGCATGCGTGTAGTTTATCACCTGGATTAACATATAAGCTACAAAACATAACGCTCCGATCCAATGTAGCATGGTAATGCGGTAATAACTAATATTTGTGTGCTGTTTCTGGTGCTTCTGTTGACGGAATACCCCGATAAATTGCTAAATTAGATTATGATTTAATCCCAAAATATTGCATTGCTTGCGGACCTATTTATTGACACAAAACTTTAGCGCGAAAGCAGATCTTGTTCCGTAATCGCAAAGCGGTAAACAAACTACATACAAGCAATGTCGCATTGCTATGGAAACGCGACTTTACATGTCATTCTTTATTGGCTAGTAGTAAATTACAGCTTACAGCTAGACATTTCGTTTTATTAATTAACGTTTTGCGACGACAAAATAATTATAATAGTTAGAACAATAGGTATCTGCTCTCGACAATATTCATAAACGCGTACAGCCCTTTTTTTTTGTTATTTAGATAATTATAACAACCGATCTGTACGTAAACAGCCCACTACTTTATTTCCATCTCGACCTAAGGTAATACTGGTCTAAATATTTCCAAAAAAACAGTTTCTTTCGATCGAGCTTTGAGTGACACACGAATTCTATTTGTATGTGTCATCGACCTCATGACGCGACTATGGATAAGGAATAAGTACTTAGTGTATTTTTTTTACTTAAATTTGTATTTACAGGATGCTGTAATCATTATCAGATGTAAAAGATTAATTCCAACGAAAGGGTTATAGAACCACGCTTAGCAGGCGGGTTGGTGATGAGGGTAGCCTCACTAACCAGGTTCGGCAAGATTTTTCTTATTTTCATTTTCAACAATGCTCGGCGTGGTAATGGTACGTCCCTCTGAACTTAAAGCCTGTCCGACACCACTAGGCTATGAAGGTTGTCAAGATTCTGTTTCAAGTTCTTATCCATAATGGTAACCTTACCTATTCATTATCATATGATGATATATGCCACCGCCAGGATGGCACCGGCTGTCATGAAATTTCAGTGACCGGTGCCCCCCCCAACTAACATTTTGGTTATAAAAATAAGTGCTACATGCGCCGCTTAAGAGAATTTTAGAACCCAAGGTTCTGTAAAGGCACTAACAATTAGGTGATACAGCGTTCTGTATCTCTCTTATAACCCTGGTTTGGGCCTGTTCATGTTAGAGCTTGAAGCGACTTAATGGTTATACAGTAGTGATAAATGAGTGATTATTAAGAGTTAGAACAGTGCTATTGTAGCAGTGATTACGACTTCAAGTGTTTAATAAGCTATACACAGGGTATAACTGCAAGCTAAAGTAGTAAGCAAGATATAGAATCAACTTTAATGACTTTTTTGGTTATACATGGTTACTTCTTTTAACCAATATATAACTTAAGAATATACCGGACTTATTTAGTAGCAATAAATATCACCGAAAGCGCTAAATATTTAAACTGTTTACGTACAGATTTACGTTCTTGTTAAAGCCAATAGTGATAATATTTTAAGTACGCATTCATTTCATGGTGGTGTTGTATTTTAATAAAATAATTAAGGTAAGCCTAGTGTTTAAAATTACTGGGTGTTATAGGTATTAAATCTCATGCGGAGGTAAGTTTACGGTAACAATATATACTAGTTTTCATCTCATTTTTGAAGCGCCTTAAAATATAACTACTTTTGATGATAAAATGATGTGAAAAATACTGCCAGAATTTTTTTTTCTTTATTTGTCTTATTTATCAATTCCTGGTTGCTCCTTAAGACATTTTAATTAAAAATTATGAACAATGTAAGTAAATAATTGGACTAGGAACATTTCAATTAGTTTTTTCTTTTACATTTTTTTATAGATTATCTTTATTAAATGGCGTCTTAGTTCTGATTACTTAAGGATCCTGATAACTCTGTTATTCCTCCCGTAGTCATTAAATACTGAAACTAAGCACTTCCATGGCACTTGAAGTTCTAAAACATGTTTATAAAAGTGAAAAAACATAGAGTTTATAGGTTTAACTTGTTGAATAGTTCTACGCGGAGCTGTAAGCTGATATTTTTTAAGGTTCTGTTATCGTTTGAAGAAAACCCTTTATATATCACACGCCTTACTGACTGACTGACTATAATTTTGTAATAATAATATTAACTATCAACATATTTTCTAAATACAAAAATGATGAAAAAAAAAATGGCACGTACAAAGAATTCTTTATAATGTTGAAATAATAGTACGTATTGTTACCTATTTATATGAAAATCGTTCTTATACTTTGCACTAATACCTACTAAGTTTCTTTTTATTTATTAAGTTAATTAATTTCACGAACTTAGAGTGAGTATTTTTTCATTATTAACAAAACGATCCCTGTTATTTCAGTAAATAAGTCGCATAAAAAAGGCAATGTTGTAAGTAGTTGATACTTACTTGACAATTACCGAAAATAACCCTGAAGAAAAATATCAAGTAGCGGAGAAAGAAAGAGACATTGACGAAGAGAATAAAGCTTACTCAAACAATTCTTCCAATGATGAAGAAAGCGACATGAATTAAAAATATTTAAAAACAGATAAAAACATCAAATACGATCATAAAGGTAATGAATATTGTGTCATAGAATCAAACAATTCTTTTGAGCCTAATGTGAAACATATCTTAAATAAAACACGATTGCTTGAAATAACAATCTTTTATTTTCAAACTGTGTGTAACCTAGGGATGTCGATCTGCGATCGATTAATCGAAGAATCGATTTTTGGAGCCAAAAAGATCGATTTTTTAAATCGATATGTAGTACTGAATCGATTCAGTGAATCGATATTTCACCCTTAAAAATCGACATTCGATTTTATGACAGACTGTTGTTTTTAAAAAGTTTAGAAATTAAGCATTGGGAACTATAAGCTACACTATTTATTTTCTTAACTTTGTAAACCAATACATAAAAAAATAAATGTCTTATTTTATACCTGATCTGATCTTTTGATATTGTAATAAAAATATTTTTTATCATCGAATCACCTGATTTTACTGATAAGAGATCGTTAAATTATAATATGTGTCATGTTTTTAATAAAATAGATTTATTTACAAAAAAATAATTTAATTTAACATTATAAACAAAAACTTGAAGAAAAGATCGATTTTTCAGAAATCGATCTTTTTGGCCTCGATTTTTTTGTGGATCGATTCATTAGGTCACGATTCGAATCGATTTAAAAATCGATCTTTTTTGGAAAGAATCGACATCCCTAGTGTAACCGTGTTTGTAAAAGAGGTAAGAAGTACAGAAATCTACTTTTTTAATAAAAACTATTCTTACTTTTTACATCTTTAGGATATAATATAATTTCACATTGAAACCCTTAACACGAACCTCCTTGCTCCAAAATCTTCTAGGAATTAAGTTAGGTTTTTGGTTTACCTTTCCCATAATAAATGCCAATAATGAAAGGATCACTAGTGTCACCTTGATAAATGTTAGTCAATATAGGCCAGAATTCATATTAAGAGCTTTTAAATATAGGTAAGCCATCAAGATTTATATTCATAAGAATGTTGTTTGGCAGTGGTACAAAATTTCTAAGTACCTATATTTGATTAAGGCATAATAATCCCATGATGCCAATATTCACCACCTTCGGTTGTTTTAAGACAAATTGCTGTTGGCGTTTGTAAAATCGTTCGAGGATCGGACGGTAAAATATCCGTGAATCTCTTATTTAAAATTAAAAGCAAATCTTTTAAATAGGCTTGCCTTATATTTTTTTGAAGAGCCCATGTTCATAAATCATTTTTAAAATTTATATTTTTTATATATTTACTTTCTTGTTCGTCATCCGAGTTGTTTGAACTACTGAGGAATAGATCGTCACAGATTATAGGATATTCTACATCGGAGATAATTTGAATAGTAGTTTATAAGTTAGTTGTATTTTTTATTAGTTACTTTTAGTTTGTATTTTATTCATGTTTGTTAATTATAATAAAAGTTTACAAAATTAAAAAAAAAAAAAAAGAAGATAATTTGCTGTTGTACGGAACCCTGTTGTATTTTAGTTGATTGCTCTTGATATGAATAGTTATCGAGTTCACTGGATTTGTATTTTGTACTTCTATTGATATCAGAAATAAGCCTGGGATAACATAAGTCTTTTTCTGGATTCTGATTTAGGAAACACTGTTTCTCCATTATATGCAACGCTTCTCTAGTCACAGTGTCATAATTTTTTTCCACATCTGATATAGGCTCGTCGCATTGGACTTGCGATAATCTAATTATATTTTCATTTTCTCTCAAAGCCTTTCTTTTGAAAGAATGTGAAACGGGTGAAGACCCGTGAAACAATTAAATATTTCAAAATAAACGCCGTATTGCAAACGTAGCTAACTATAGTTTTTGAGGTTAGGTTAGGTTAAGTGAATTAAATCCTATTTCTCAACTTAAAGTGATAATGAAGAGTTATAAAATTTGCACATAGTGTTTGCTGCTATATAAAAGTTTTTATAAAAACCTCAATATAACTTATGGTTGACCTATAAACTGCATTATGTAGCCTGCAATGATTTAAAGGTGGATTCTAACTCTTGCAGAAATTAGCTCTATAGGACTTATAATGAACACTTCTTAGATCCTTATAGCTTTTTTACTAACTCTTAAGGCTCGACTAAACTTGTTAGGTGGTACAAAGTATTTGTCTAACTCTTTTTAAGAATACTAGTCGATAGTAAGTGTTAGTACACACCTGAGCATCACTCACAGCGCTTAATAATTCTTGAAGCTATTAGGGTAAGCCTTAAGGTGTTACAAGACCTTTTACTACCTCAGTAGTAGAATATCAGCCGTTAGTAAGTGTTAATAGACACCTTACAATTGCTTTTATAGATTTGTACATCTTAAAGCTATAAGAATAAGTTATACAATGGTTTCGATAAACTCCATACTACCGTCTTGATTTATATTTTTTTAATTTATTACTGTTATTCCTCTGGAAGTTTTAATTATTTATAACTAACCCTACTGTAGAGTCGAATGTTACTATCGGAGCCCTTATATACCATATATAATACTAAGAGCTCTAAAAAAGGCTGCCGTAAGCTCTAAAATGTTTGTTGGGCCATTACTGACTTTCGGAGGAGTACCCTCTTCTCGTAGTTTGATTAGCATATTGTCGCTATGGAGAATGGAGTCTTACAAATCCCGCTGCGGCGATAGGGATCCTTAATCCCTTTTCCCCACAGAAAAACATAGATGAATTATTAAAATTACGTTGTGGAATCTAGTAATTAAAACAATTAAGGTGCAAAAATTATAAAAAGAATCGTTTTTCTGCTAAACAAACTTTACTATTGGTTTTGTGATACAGATAAAGTGTAAATATTATAATTTCACAGTATGGACTTGAGGGAAACATTCAAATTGATACAGAATCTGTCAGACGAATCAATCTCGGAGTTTTAGCAGCTTATCAGGGACAAACACTGCTACATTATGCATGCTATGATCGGCACTGACGTGTGTTAAGCTTGCCTACAGTGACACGAATATACGTTTTTAAAGTCTTCCCACTATGGTGTATATTCTTCAGATCAGATACCTATATGATCTAATACCCTCAGCTCCAAATCAGCTCAGGATGCAGCAGTAGATATCAATTCATCATTTCGAAAGAGGGTATCAAAATGGTTTATACCAATAAGAATTATAACGTATAATTTTTATTTGTATATTATATTCTATCTGAAAAGCATTGCGCTTGTGAAAAAAAGCTGAAAGGTAGGACCGGAATAGCCCGCTACGGTTAATATTCGGGCGCTGCCGAAGGCCTCTCATCTAAAATCCAGTGATGGGGCATCCACACATGCCACCGTGTTTGCCCGCTTTCAGGCTGCCAATGCGCGTTCCTAAAAATGCGCGTGCCGGAGACCGCTGGCTTGGCCGCCGGGTTGGCCGCCGGCCGTACCGCTTGGCACGTGTGGATGCACCATGAGAGGCACCCTTCGGCACTCTTACTTTCAGATTTGTAGGATGGACGCAATCAGAGGGTATTAGTGAATAAATTGACGCATTTGAAGTGATTTTTTTTATCAGTCATAGTAATATCATTCTGTGATTAGACTCCAGGTAGCTTTAGGTAACATTGCCAGACACAGTTCTGTGCGTACAGTTCAGTTAAACTATCCGCATCAAGTTTACGACGAATTAATTTATTATTAAAGGTAATTCAAGGTAAATTCATTCAGTTATTCTCGTTGGACGGCGGGGGCACCCGGAGGATCGCCACTGAACTTTATATGGCGGTTATATGAGGTCATATCCGTGACTATTTACTTATTTTTTGTTCTTATTGTTTATTTATAGGTGTATGGTGATCCCGGGGTAAATGGCCCTATTAACTTTGAGGACAAATCATAATAAATTAAAAATAAACAGTTTAATTATATGATATGTCTTATTTATATATCTTATCAATTGTTAATAATTAACCTGCGTGGCAGATTGTATACCTATGTGGCTACAGCGTGAAACTGCATCTTTGTTAAGTTTAACATATGTTTTGAGTTGTATTTTTTATTCCAACTTAAAGAATCAGTTCAATTTAGAAAGGATATAAATTCTATTACGATAGATAGATAGTATCTAATAGGTTACATAGGTACAGTGATTAAGTTAGTACCTAAAGATTTTTTTTCTGAAATACTAAATAAGTAGGTATTAATTTTCCATAAAAAACAAAATCACATAAAATTCCTAATTTTATAAGAAAAACTACTTACTGTGCTGCCCTCCCCCCCCCCCCCCCGAAGTACATACCTATCGTGGAATGAGGGCTAGCTCACCGCGAGCTTGTAATATTGAAAATAAAAGAAACATTTGTGTTATTTCACAAAAAAAAATTCTCTCCATCACAACGATAACCTCACAAAGTTTTCATTTGAAGATTTTTGAAGAGACACTTTGAGGGCGAGATTTTACGCGATGTTTACTTAGTTTAATGACCTAGTCTTAACGCTTGCGGCTAAATAGAACACCCCATATGTTCCTATGGCTGCCATAAGAGGAGGAGGTTTGTCAAGATACATTTTCAACTTTTGCAGCTACAAAAAGTTTCCTAGCTTAGGTGGCTAGCATTCGATAAGTAGGTATAAGTTGCGAGTTTAAATGTTCAAACGTTCCTGAAAGCCCATATTGACGAAATACCTATCTAAAAGTTACGTTCGATCCGCCAGACCAACTCGCTCTTGACCGGTTTTTTGGAGATCAGAAATCATTATCTGTATCGGTGTTGAAGATTAGTAAGTAGTTCATTGAACACGAGACTAAATTAGGTAAGAATATATGAGTTCTTTAACTCCTTAGGACCTAATTTTCTTATTTCCTAAATCGATACATTTTATCTTTTAGGTAAACGACATTCCGTAGAGTTCAAACATCGAGACCGACAAACAACGACCTAAGGGTTGTCGTCCAGCCTCTAATCCTTGTAAAAAATAAGAAAAAAAAACACTGTATTAGTATTGAAAAACAGCAAATTGCTCAATATGGAATCAGAGGTCGAGAACCTATATCATTTCCGCAACAAAAAAACTGTGTTTTTTTATAAGTACTTAAGTATTTTAAGGAGAGCACAGTGTTACCTTGACGTAATGACGAGGTTTTCTATCTGCTTCTACCTTTAGTTGTAGAGGTCGTTGAACTACGGACTTTGATAACGATCGAATTAATTTAGCTACAAAAATAAGTAAGTTAGGTACATGTCACTATTTGATATTTAAGTTGTACGTCACAAACAATTTTTTGCCACCCACGTGTACACAATAAGTCGTAATTAATAAGATAGAATATTTAAGAGTATCAATCAACCTTTAAATTAGTTGCTTTTAGTACAAATTGCGTCAGAAAATCGGTGAGTAGGGAAATAGATTAAAACGACACGAATTAAGGATGGTATAAAAGATTTTGTTTTGATTATTGAAGAACTTCGTATTTTGCAAAAACAAAATGATTTATATTTTCTTAAATATTTTCATTAGCTACCTAGGTTATCTTATTCTTTAACGTTATCTTTTTAGAGTTCAGTACCCGAAAGGTAAAAACGGGACTCTATTACTAAGACTTCGCTGTCTTTTTTTTTTTTCTTTAAATAAGTCAACTCCCGCACTTGGGAAACAAATCCCTGTGTCGCGGGGGTCTTTACAAACATTCATTTCACGGACACAAAGAACACCCAGACTCAGAACAACTATTTGTGGTTCACACAAATAATTGTCCCGGTTGGGAGTCGAACCCAGAACACCAGGTCTCAGAAGCAACTACCGTAACCACTGAGCCATCGGTGCAGTCTAAGTCTGTCTGTCACCAGGCTGTAACTCAAGAACCACGATAGCTAGACAGTCGAAATTTTCACATATTAAAAATAAAATAAAAATTTTAGGGGGGCTCCTATACAACAAACGTTTTTTTGCCCTTTTTTTGCTGGGTATCAATAACGGCAACAGGTAGACGCTTGAAAATGGTACGGAATTCTTCGTGCGCGATTCCGACTCACACTTGACCAGTTTTTTTTCCGTAGCGTACTTATATTATAAGTGAATGACAAGTACCTACCTAAGCCTTTAGAAAATTACTAAATAAGTCTGCTTTTTATACCTACTCATGGTTGGTTGATGAAAAATCTTTATCTAAAATAAATTACCTTTCCGGGTCTGCTATAAATATTTATTTAGGTAAGTACGTGGTAGAAGAAAAAAAGTTCAAAGAAGGGCAGTAGCGAGTAGCAGTGGAATTAATAAATAAATAAAAAAACCTCCTTCCCCTTAAATGTGACCCTCCCTATCCCCAAGTAGGACCGCGGCTGATAGAAAACATTGCAGTACCTAGCTCCTTCAGGTAGGTCTAAGTCCAGCTCGCGTGTACACCCGGTCGAACCGTCGGAGACCTCGGGACGAGGCCCGTGTTGCCGCGGCCTACGCCGACTACAGGGAGAGTCGGCGTCAGCTGGGTGTGGCCATTGCACAGGCGAAGGATGATGGCTGGGCGAATACGCTGGAGGCCCTCGATAGAGATCCGTGGGGACGACCCTATAAAGGGGTGCGTAATAAAATGCGCCCCTGGGCGCCCCCGGTGACGGAGAACCTCCAGCCAGAGCTCCTCCAATCTGTTGTAGAGCTCTTCCCCAGCCAGGAGGAATATTCGCCGCCAACTATGGCCTCGCCAGCTGACGACGTGATGCCGACCGACGACGGCGACGAGGAGGAAACTCCGCCGGATGTTACACCGGTGGAGTTGGGGGCGGCGGTGGCAAAAATGGCCATCAAAAACACCGCCCCCGGGCCCAGGGTGCTCGCCCTCTTCAATGCGTGCCTTCGGCAGGGTCGCTTTCCCGCACCCTGGAAGCCCGGTCGACTCGTCCTTCTCCGTAAGGACGGGCGACCGGCGGAGTCTCCATCGGCTTACCGCCCAATCGTTCTCTTGAACGAGTTGGGCGGTCGGTCGGTCCCGACCTGTACGTGGACCAATACGGGTTCCGCCAGGGTCGGTCGACCATAGACGCGATCGCGAGGGTGCGGGAACTCTCGCAGGAGGCGACCAGCCGGGGAGAAGTGTTGTTAGCGGTGTCGTTGGACATCCGCAACGCATTCAACACCCTCCCCTGGGCGTGCATTGAGGAGGGCCTCAGGCACCATGGGGTGCCCAGATACCTCCGGGCTCTGGTGGGGCACTACCTCCAAAGCAGGGAGGTGGTGTACCCGACGTCCGGTGGCGAAATTGGCCGGAGGATGGTCTCGCGCGGTGTTCCACAGGGTTCCACTGTGGAACATCGGGTTTGATTGGGCGCTGCGGATGCGCGGTCTCCGGGGGGTCAGCGTGATAGCGTACGCTGACGACACACTGGTGACCGCCCGCGTGCCTGATCATCGGCATGCGACCATTTTAGCCACAGCAGCCGTGGCACAGATGGTCGCCCGTATACGCCGTTTGGGCCTGCAGGTGGCGCTCGGTAAAACCGAGGCCCTTTGTTTTCATGGGCCTCGGCGAGCACCACCTGTAGGCGCCCACCTCATAGTGGGTGGCGAATCCATTGCTGTCGGGGACAGTATGCGTTATCTAGGCATAGTCCTCGACAGCAGATGGAGCTTCGGGGCCCACTTCCAGCGGCTGGCCCCAAAGCTGGTGGCGGCGGCGGGTGCTCTTGGCCGGCTTTTGCCGAATCTCGGCAGACCCGGGAGCACCTGCCGCAAGCTGTACGCCGGTGTGATCCGCTCCATGGCGCTCTACGGCGCCCCCATTTGGGTCGACGCCCTGAAGAGGCGAAACATAGCCCTGCTGCGACGTCCGCAGCGGGTGATGGCCATCAGGGCGTCCCGCGCCTACCGCACGGTCGCGTTTGACGCGGCCTGCCTCCTTGCGGAATCCCCTCCGTGGGACCTGGAGGCGGAGGTTTTGGCCGCCGCGTACCGGCGGAGGTGTGAGGGAGCGCGTTCTGGCCGCGACCCCTTCCCGGAGGGTGTTGCACGGTGGCGGACTGAGATCCGTCGCCAAATCCTCCGGAAATGGCAGGAGCGGCTAGAGGCCGCGCCGCGGAGCGGATTGCGTACGGTGGAGGCGATTCGGCCCCATCTAAAAAAGTGGGCCGGTCGCCGTCACGGCGATGTCACCTACCACGTTGCACAGGTAGTAACAGGCCATGGCTGCTTCGGCCACTACCTGTGCAACGTGGCGCAGAGAGAGCCGGACACTCGCTGTCACCACTGTGACTGTGCCGACGATACGGCGCAGCACACGGTGGTGGAGTGTCCGGCGTGGGCCAACGAGCGGGAGGAGCTCGTTGGCGTGGTGGGAGACGACCTCTCGCTGCCGACCATCATTTCGAAGATGGTCCAAAGCGAGAGGTCGTGGGAGGCGGTTGCCTCCTTCTGTAGACAAGTTATGTCACAGAAGGAGGCCGCGGAGCGGGAGAGGGAAGTAGATCCCTCCGCCCACCCGCTTTGCAGACGGCGTGTTGGCCATGAGGAGTAGGGACGCCTCTACACTCCGGGCGTCCCTATAATTGGGCAAATGGGGCACTGTAAGTGTGGCCCTGGAGATCCCACGGTACCATATTGGCCGCCGGTGCCGTCGGGGGGCCGGATTGCTCATGCGTACCCGACCCCCGCCAACGGCGGATCGAAGGAGTGTCCGGGAGGTTTTAGTGGTGTAGGGTCCTCTCCTCGTGGTATGACTTTAGCATACCACGCTATGGAGAGGGCGAGTCCCACATATCCCACCGCCAGCGCGCAAATACGCTGCAGCGGTGGTGGGAATGCGTCAATGCATTTCCTCCCGGACAACAAAAAAAAAAAAAAAAAATATCTAAGTCCAGCTAGTGTACCTACCTTATACAGGCTTTGATTAAATATTATTACCTAAAGACATTTTAAAACATGAAGTCTGTTTAGATACCTGACATGTATTAGATGATTAAGATGAAATAAGATCAATATCCTTATATACAATGGAGGAAATGTCGCCATGTCAATATTACCTTCAATTCTGGGTCAAATCTAGCCACTTCCGTGCTATTTTCACCTATCCAGGCCCCTCATAAATAAATAAAAAATTCAAGAATAGGTAACTAAGTAACCAGACAACGGTCTCAAAAAACAAGTCGGCCATGTTTAAAATCTTATAAGATAGGTATTGTATGAGGGTCATTTTCACAAAAAGTGTACATTGGTGTTTCGGGTGTGTCCCACCACTTTAGTATTTTTTTTTAAGAAAAATATCTATGTTTAAGTAAAACAAAACTTAAAATATTAATCTGTGGTCAGTTTAATGATAGTATTGTATATGTTGCAGCTTGTAAAGACAGTCATATTACCATAATTTAAAAAAAATAAGGTAGAAGGTATCTATTTTAGCACTGTCCCACTACCATTTTCATTTAAATAACGTAACCTTAATTCATGTTGCTGACCTAAATATAATAATGTGGTTAATATTTTGAAAAGTATAGTTATGCACGATTTGTTATACGATTACAGCAATAGTCTAATTTGTCACAAAATATTTAAATAATTTAATCTTTGTGAGGACATAAATTGGTTAAAATGGAAAATTCCCTTCCGAAACCGCAATTTTTGCGAGATGTGCAAATCAAAACTACCATATGATATGTATTTTTTTCGATCGGCAACATTTTGAACACTGTGAAAGGGTTTTAACAAGTAATTCGGTCATTTTGACGGCGGCCGGCGAACGAACAAATACTCCTCAGTAGTGGTCCGATTTTGATTTTCCAAAGCCGCAACCAATTCCAAAGTAAGTTTACAAGTTTATTTCTTGCTAATTATTTTGATATCTTTAATAGCTTTCAGTGAACATAAAGTGATACCAAGCTTGTTGTTCTAAAGTGTTAGTTTAAAATAATTAAAACAAAAGTGTTTATAGTCAGAGTTCCGATACTTCCGTTCCGTAACCAAAACCTAGGTAACGTAGAAATGGAATTGAAATGTTTCGGAATGGAATTCTTAGGAAGATGATACATTATATTTGTAGTACTGGCGATCTATTTACTATAATATCAAAGCGACGACTGTCAAATATTATTCGTAAGGTCCTAAATGGGTCATTTTGTTAAAAAAACTCTAAAGACTTACGTTTTTATATTTTGAGTTTTTGCTAAATATGTAGTTGTGAACAGTAAGTGTATGTGTTTATTATGATAATATTAAATATTGTTGAAATGAATGTGCTCAAAATTACACAAGTAAAATGTATGCATTTTCATAACATTATTTGAATTGGTTGACTATGTCCAGCAGTGGACGTCATTTGGCTGACATATAATGATGATGATGGTCGTATATGTAACATATGCATTGTTTTTTTTTGCAGGTACTTTACCTACCTAGTAAAAATGGTTGTCCTCGCAAACGTTGATAAATTTCTAAACAAAAATTATTTTATGTTATTGCACGAATCAATATGGCCGTGGTTAATAACTCATTTCCGAATTATGGAAAAATGTTTCGGTTGTGGATTTCCCACCAGTTTAATCCATAACCCATACCACTTTATTGTATCTGATAATACAAAAGTGAAGAATTTAATAAATGTTGACTTTTTTTGGTGTCAGCTATGTACATTTTATGCCATATATGATCACTACTGCGAAGATGAATGTGATCATTGTAACAAATTTTTAATAGGTGGGTAAGTACTGCATTCTTCAATACCGGCAACGGTTATAATGTACCTGCTATTTTGCTCTAGGATGTAGGTTCAATTTTCAGCACAGGATATTGTTCACGTTTTTCAATTGTCAAATTTTTAATGATATTTATTTGGTTTTAAAGATGCCACTAACACCAGCCGAGAAAATGAAAAGATATCGGGAAAAATTAAAGAAAGACCCCGAAAGGTATGAAGAGTATAAAAAAAAGGATTTGAATAGAATAAAATTAAAGAATAAGAAAATAACGGAATTATCAGAAAACGAAAAGTTAGATCAGAGAAAAAAATGGAGAGCACAGAAAAAAAATTACTTGACAATGTGCAATTTTATGTTAGAATATTAAAATTTGTAATAATTTGATCTCATTAACTTGATAATGTGCAATAGTCTTAAGAATTCTTATCCGTTACAGGAACGATCTATTCCGTGACTGTCCTATTTTTTATTTTGTTTTAAATATTATTTTGAGAGCGAAAAGTTATTTAATTGTTATTAGATTTTGATAAATGAGAGTGTTAACATTTGATTAATGTGATTAAAAAAATAGTTCCTAAGTTATATGTTAATTGAGAAACATACCAAAAAGTATTGAACTAATTTGGTCCAAATAGTAACAGAATGGAAATTAAAATGTTGATTATGTATGTTTGCTATTGTTGATTTTATGTTTCATCTGTTTTGTATTAAAGTACATAACATCGTTAACCAATTATAGTTTTTGATTTTATCCAGACTAGTTTTATTTCATTTCTTTAACTGACAGCTATTAGTTTCGGAACGGAACAAATTTTGTTTCCCAGGGGCAAAAAAATAGTTTTATTTAAGGATATAATCCTGATTATGTGATTTTATTATAATTTTCATATTTTGAAAAGAATCATTATTGTAAATTAAATTAAAAAAACGAATTAAAATAAAAAAAAAAATTCCGGCATTTTTCTAATAGTGTACACTTTTTTTGAAAATGACCCATGAACGCCATTTGCGTAGGTGAATTACAAATACATTTTTTGTATATTTAATTGAGTAAGTAGACACATTATATAGAATTCTACGCGCCATTATAAATGATCGATCGAATCATAGTTTGGCGCCTAAATTCCTTACAAAAACATGTCGACCGACCGTGACTCCTAGCTTCGACAAAAAACTATAGAGGTAGGTATTGAGTATTGAACTCGCCACTTAGATAAGATCTATTATTTTATTACATTATAATTAGGTGGCACGTTCATAGATTTAAAATGCATGGAACGGGCCGAAAATCTCGCTGTAATATTCTGTAGTATTGTTTAAGGAAAGATAGAATACATATATTTCCTTAAACAATAATAAAGTTGAGTGATGGCAATAGAATTGATTACACTACAAGCCGCGCTTATGCTTAGCTGGGTAAGCATAACCGCCGAAATAGAGCGGCTATCTATAGAGCGGATGTAGAGCGACAGTAGCACAAAACTCCCCTAAAAATCTTAAAGTTACCACTTCCTAAAACAGTTTTTTTTCGGACGGACATATGTATTTAGCCCCGAGGCTTTTGCTACTTCACCGGGCATAAAGGCGAGCAGAGCGCCAACCTAGATTCGTATTGTTTAAACACTCAAAACTAAGCAACCTGCGCACGAGGGCGTCCCCTGTGGGACTTGGACCCCGGCTCAGGGCGGTCGCTGACGGGGAGACTGAGGGATTATGGCTTTTAGTTTCTTTAGGGGAGTTTTGTGCAACTTTCGCTTCCTAATACAGATCCACGAACTGTTTGTTATAAGGCGCAAGGTTCGTACCGATGCACGCGATGCGCTGTTTGCACTCTGCATCTCGCACTAACGACTGCACCTTTATCTACATCGCATAACTAAAAATTACAATAGCCATTTCACAGACTTAGATATATATTATACGCATACGCATTGTCTGCTCCTAAATTTAAAAATGGTTTGAACAGAAAAATCTGTGAAATCACAAATTAAATATTGTTTCTTACGTTATTGTTGGTATGTTATAGTATATAAACTATTTTTTTTAATTGATCTTTCTGATTTTTTTAAATTCATATGAGATTTATTTAGCAGTGTCACACATTTTTATACCTAACATGTGGATTACGTTGTGAGGTACACATTTATTTATTTATAGTTGCTGTATTTAGTTGTCCTTTGAATGTATATCTGTTTGTTTTACCAAAATAAATAAATAATACCGCCGCGTCAACGACCATTATGAGATGTATTTACAAAGAAACGTTTCGCTTCTCAGTTGAAAATATGATTTTCAGTTTCCTTTTGTCACGGTTTTGGAGTTAACGTTACTATTTTACTAAGTAGGTATCGTTATTTTTAGTTATTTGTATAGTACAGGTAAGTAATTTTGGCTAGCCCGAAAACGATTCGGATACGATCACTCTACAGTAACATCGTTTTATCTAGGTCCTCTGAGCCAAGTTCCAAGCCCTACAAGAGGCTCTTGCACTTGTTATTTAGTTTGCTGGTTTTAAATGATTTAACAAAGTGGATGTTCCCCGTGGCTATTAATCTCCGCTCAAAAAAACCACAAGTAAATAGATACTTCTCACAGCTTGTCATTTTATTGCTGTCCACGACAGGGGCAATGACTGCGCCGTATCCTGGCCGTTCTCTCTTCTATATCTACGTGATTCAGTTCGACAGATAAATTGATACCGACGCCTTTCAAAAGGTCGCGCAAACACAACAAGGTCTCACCAAGAAAAAAGCGCTTTGCATCAATGTTTTGTATTTATTTCACCGTATCCAGGAATTAAATAGGACACCGCGGTTGAAGAAGGTCATTTTTTCATTTGGAATTTATGAATGCTGAGTTAAATGTTAATATAGGGTAACACCAATGTCATAGAAGTGGACCGGTTCAAAAATGAAATGAAAAACCAGTTTAAATACCTATACCTACCTAATTCATTTAGTGTACTTACGTGCAATGACTATGATAAATGGGACTTAAACAATTTTTTAAATGGAATTTAGCAGATTTTAATTTAATTCTAATAGTATCATAATTATAGGTACCACCCATATTCCATAGCTATTTGATTTTGGCAAACCATAAAATAACTGATTAGTACCTGTCTACATAAGTACACACACAGCAAATAAATTATAAAATGTGTAGGCAGTCTATCAAAGTATATCGTCAACATTTTTGTATAATAATCATAATAATCATTTTATTTCAGGCATCGGAGGCCCATAGAATAAAATACATACAATAATCTTAAACAGTAATAAACTAATACATATCATATAACACGCAACACGAACGACTTGAAGTTCGTTTTGTGACGCGGCTCCAACATCTCGACCCTCAAAGTCCAGTTGATCTTCACCCGCATGTACTCCACGACCTCTTCAACTTTCGCCTCTTCAAATTATAACGTGATATATACGTCACATGTCGATTTCCTCTATTAACACTTATTGGTCACAAGAGAGAGCAGTCAGCTACATCAGGCGAATCCTTTAAACACATTCTTTGTGGAAATGCAAACAAAATTACTTTACAGACTAAATCCATGGCCTAAAGCGTATAACATAAGTTATTTATTACAATTTTTGAAAATAATGCTGTATTGTACAATTTCACATTCTATCTGAAAGTTTAGATGTTTATGAAAATACATATTACTATGATGGCCTCGTTTTAAAATTTGTTGGGGAAATTTCTACATAGCACCAAACATTTTACGATTTTTTGCCTACACATATTTGATGACCCTCTTTCCTGATACGACCGATTATGACGTACGTGAGCACCGTATTCGCTCATACCGCGTATAGCAGTTTGTACCGCTTACAGACTGTTCAAAGTAGATTCATTCGACGAGCCATCTTGGCACCGTGGTTCATTCGTAATCGCAATTCACATTCTAATCTCCAACCGTCTTCCAACAAGCAGTGGATGAGAGAGGCGTCGGAAGTCGGAACGCTTCTTCGAATCCGCGGCGCAACACCCAAACCCGTTATCGTCAGAACAACCGTTGGTTGTTGCAGCATCTTACTTTAGGCCTTTGCCCACAAAGCGTCGTAAACACCGTCGGCCTCGGGGCGTCCTAGATGACAATACGACGAGATAACAATCTACCAACTAGCAGATAAAAGACTCCAAGAAACTAGCACCACTACACAGACACCTCTCTATCCGACCCTTCCGAGAAGACTGCGCCCGCGAACGCGACGCGTCCCCCCTCGTCCTCCTGACCCTTAGTTTGCAAAAAACCATCCGATGCCCTCGTAGACACGAAGTCCGAGAGGCCCGCGAACTGTAAAGAACAGCGACAGTTTCATAAAGCTCCCCTAAAGAAACTAAAAGTCATAATGCCTCAATCTCATCGCCAGCGACCACCCTGAGCCGAGGTCTAAGCCCCACAGGGGGCGCCCTCTTGCGCAGGTTGCTTAGTTTGTAGTTTTAAACCATTTATTAAGGCTGGAGCTCTGCTCACTTCATGCCCGGTGAAGTAGAAAAAGCCTCGTGGCTACCTACGTATGTCCATCCGAACACAAACAACACAACCCTCTATCCTGAAGCCCCGAAAGAATCTTTCTTAGAGCTGGTATAGCGATAGCTACGTTTTTGTCTGCAAAATCTAGAACGGATTTGGATCCAACTTTGCATTCAGATCCTAGAACATGGTGGGGCATAGTAACTGTAATGACTTTTACCTACAGTAGGCGCACAAAAATCCCATGGAGACTAGCAGCGCTATGTTGAACCTGGAATTCGAACTTACACATATCGCGCAACAAAAATTCGCAAGTCAATTGAAATATAATAATTTTTTAGGTTCCTGTGTACTAACATATGGCCTAGTTCGCTGGTCATACCACCTCGCCCGACATGACAAAGAAGATTTTAATTTTTTGTGTAGAAACATCACCAAATGTTCACGTTCCTCTACAAAGCAGTACAAAAGAATACACAGTACTCAGTCATAACTAGTGAATAGACTATATATATCTAATATTAATAAATTAAATGCGGTTAATTTATTTATTTCTGCTAAACCCTCAATAGCTATCAATTCTCGGTGTAACATACTTCTTGTCGCCTGTCAACTTGCCACTAGCAATCTGACGCTCGCGCTCCGCACGAAGTGCCTGAAAAATAAATGTTCATTTAGATACTGAATTTGTAGCTCCTTACTCTTTAGAATAACAACCGCTGTTGTGAGATCCGCAAGAGTGCGGTGATAATCGTTGCCATTTTACAATCCTTGAGCAATCCCCACACCTGCGACTGTCGTGAACCATATAATAAGACTGTTTGCCATGTGGTTTTCGGCTTAGAATAAATCACCTCATATCTTCTTATGTGTATCGTTAAGCCGCCTCACGAAAAATCACACATAGCGATCTTATGAAGAATAATGCTGAAACCTTGCACGCTTTTATCGCCAGTGAAGTAGCTATAGTATAGAGGCTTATTACAAATTTATATCCATCCCAATAGAAACTGGATAACCTCGATAACTATTAAGTAAATAAACTTTTATGTTTTGACATCTTGTTCATATATTGCACATTCAGTTCTAAAAGCCTATAAAGTACTGAATATTCATTATACTGGTCGCCTAGCGCCTTATAGGTTGCTAAAAGTAGCGTTCCGTAATATTTCTGAGATTTAAGAAAGAGCTAATTTTGGCAGGCGCTTTTAATTGAATACTGCTGGCCTGTATGATATCACAGAGAAAATTTAGTAAAAATAGTCTAGACATTACTTTCAGAATTCGTTGAATGAACTTACCATGAATCTTTTAAATTGCTTGGTCCTCGTATGACACTCGTGGTAGTCTGCCAAAAGATAATGGCATTTCTTTAGCCCGCGATTCAGTCCGTAAGCCTCGAGGCAATCCATCATTGCCATTTCTTGCTGAGCGCACCTGCCTAGTAACTGGTGGTCGGAGATACATCCTGTGATGTCCGTGAATGGGGAACGGAAGAATGGAGATATGTTATGCATTTCGACTTGATATCACAACTTCAATATTATTACTTTGATAAAACTCTTTATTTGTCTGGTGAAAATTTAAACTGACTTTCCACCCGTCGCGTCAGTTCTTTAGTATCAAGGTCTTAGTGATGTTATTTTTAAATACCTGTTGCTCGTATTTATCAATATTCAAGTTTGTATGACGTTGATTTGTTGACACAAAATACACTATTGACAAATAGTTGATTTGTGTCAAAATCCTGACAACATTTTTAGTAAGTATTCACAAAAACACTAGCTGAACCCAGTGAGCCAGCTTCATTTCCTTTGGTGAATTTTGTAAATACTTAGGGTATACTTTAGTCATAATATTTATATGAGTGCTAAATCTCAATTCAATGAAGTAAAGATTAAAAGTTACCGACCTTTAAAGTAGAATACAAAGAAACATAAAATAGGCAATTGATAAATTACTTTATTTACACCAGTACACAGCGGAGATGGATTGATTATTTAACTATAACCAAAAGTAACTATATAAAATTAATAACTGTCGATCCTTGGAGAAACGTATTGGTTATCACCCTTCAGTTTGCCCTCCGCAATTTGACGTTCGCGTTCTTTGCGCAATGCCTGAAAAGGAAGTAATTAAGGTGAAAAAGGATTTAATTTAAAAATATTTTGTTGCAATCTACATTCTATACACATAAAAAAAGTCTAAGCAAAACTGCATGTTTTATTAATAGACTGGCTCCTGCGCACGGTTTCAATTGCCTAACTCCCGTTCCTCTAGGAACTTCATCAATTAATAATTAAATATAGGCTATGCTCATCATCATCATCAGGATCATTTTTTCAGAGTAGTTTGCTTCAGTAATTGCAGTTGTTTTAGTAAATTGCTCTACTATCTATTTTTTTCCCAGGAATCTACTATTTTTAGAATAATGGCTGATTTTATAAATAGAAATCACTCACTTGAGCAATTTGGTAATTATCTTACTTATATAAAAAAATTTGGTTGTTAATATTTTTGGATGTCATGGGGTGACAACAATAACTACTAATGAAATGCAAAGTGCTGTAGAAATGCTACAAGCATTTTGGTGTCAATGGGGAGCATGTATTTAGCAGTACAGAGTAAGGAGTACAACTACTTGCCAGGACTGATTCATGCAACTGACTGCAAGAAGCCAGCCAATGTTAACAGCTTGGGAGATAGCATCGAAACAACAATTGAATTAATGCATACTCTTGTATGCATTTAACCTTGTACTAATTTAGTTTTACTAAAAATATTGTTTTAAATTTAGTTTTTGTAGTTTAGTGTCGGACTTGCGATTATGTGGTTGCCACTTCAATCCCCACCCATTGCACTACCAATGTTAACCCACTTGTAACACAAGCTTTTTAGCTAGTAGACTGCAAAACTCTGCTAGTAAACTTTACAAAAAATATATTTTAATTCAGTTTATCACCAATCTCCGTTGGTCAACTGTTGACTATACACGATTTTCTAAAGTTCTGTCTTCATATAGATGAGTAAATCTAACAAACAAAATAAGATGCATGTGCAGTTAGGGGCCGTTCAAGTATTACGTAAGCAGATTTATTACAATTATTTACCCCCCCATCCCCCTTGTCAGCAAAAGTAAGCAAAGCTCTTACCCCCTCCCCCATGCTTACGTAAACATTTTTCAATTAACTAACTTTTGTACATTTTGTACTTTCGTACTTGTATGAGATTTTTTTAAACTTTCAAACAGTTTTTGGTATAACTTGGATTTGTCTATTTGAAACGACATCTTATTTAAACATTAAACTTTGGCTAATGGAATCAATGGTAACACAAATGTTAACTTGCTTTGCTATGCTTACAATACGTCTACTCGCTATAGTATCCAAACGAAGCAATACACTGACAGAGGAAATTTAGACAAGTGAATAACGCGCGGTGATTCCCCTACTCGGTTCTAAAGCGAGTGCCTAAACGTATGCATTATTTGCGGGAATCCCCGAAAATGCGTTTCGTTTTCAAGCAAAGACAATGTGAGGGTTGCCATTCGTGTAAAAAAGTAAATAACTACCGATGACGTAATCATCATCTAGACTCCCCTACCCCCCATGTCATCCAAAATAAGCAAAGCAAAGACCCCCCCGCCCCCCCATAGTGCTTACGTAATACTTGAACGGCCCCTTAAATTTATTATATCAGTTGCTACTCATGGATGGTGATTAGATATTATGTACAGTTGACCAAACAGAACGTTTTACACATTGTGAACCCAATTTAAAATTTATTTTATTTTAAAAATAACACTTTTTCATTAATTATTTTTTCTCATAATATTGGGAAACTAAATAGACCTGTCAAATTCATTCTGCAAATTTTGCCGATCTAAGTAACCTTGCTCGACTGTACATAAGCTGTGAAACTAACAAACAACTATTTATGCACTACTACTAAGTAAAAACTTTTATTTTCCTTACCACGAATCTCTTGAACTGTAAAGTATGTGTTTGGCACTCATGGAAGTCGCCGAACAAATGCGAACATTTCACCTTTCCACGCTCAAGCCCGTAGGCCTCCAAACAATCCATATAGCGGGCCTCTTCCTTCTGGCATTTACCCAGCAACTGGTGAGATACCATGCCACCAGTCACATCAGTGAAAGGAGAACGAAGGAATGGCGAAATGGACATTTTGACGACTGAAAATCACAAAATTATAGTTTAGTACACACATTTAGGTTACAAAATTACGTAAACAAATGACAATGATATTTAACCGCTTCCTCGCTTTTAATTACATGTATTTTGATGTGTTTTTGTTTTCATACATAATTTGTAAAAAAAAATGCTGGTTATTTTTCAAGGTATCTTACCTTTTTATGTTTTTGATTTTCAGAATTGGAATATCGAAAACAAAATGTTGACAGTCAGTCTGTCACAATAATTACCACATGCATAGATTATAGAGCTACCGGCAAAAAAAATACTGTGGTTGACAATACTCCAAAATTTAAAATGTTTAGAGAATGAAAACATTGTAGCCTTTTTTTAAATCAATAAGAATATAATAAATACGCCCAATAACGGTTCAGTTACTTAGGTATTGGATTTTTCCAACTAGCATTTACAGAACCATTTTTCAAATGATCTCCAATAAGTTTCTAAAACTTTCATAATTTTAATGAGTTTTTAGACGGATAACATATTGTCAGAATCAGCTGGTTGAGGTGACACGTAAATACGAACACTTTTCCCGAAATTATTGCACTATTTGTATTTATTTAGTGTGTTAATAAGTTACTTTCAATATGGATCAATGGGTTAGCGAAAGTTTATCGAGAATACTAGACTTTGAGGTACCGGATGATTTGATAAAGTAAGCGAAACGGTATTCAAACAATAATACTTATTTTAAATCTTCCACAATATTTTTATTTTTAATTCATTTTCTGTCTAAGACGACCCACTAACCGTATATTTTGAATGTTTCAGGTATATTTTATCTATAGACAATGAAACCGACTTAAAAGAATATATAAAAACATTGATAGATTTCAATAACTCCCAACACAAGAACTTCTTCTCAGAACTATGCAAACGGAAGTTCCCATCGAAAGGTATAAAACTAAAATAAATAAGTAACTTAACATATATTGTAAATTTTACCAATAAGAAATTTTAGTAATTCCTGATTAAAATCAAATTGCACAATATTAGATAAAGTAGAATTAGTCAGTCCCCTATGGGAAAGAAGAATGAATGTATATAAAATTAGTGCAGTTTTTACAAGGCATTTACATTTTTAAGCCATAAATAAATCTGAGACTAAAATTATCCAGGAATTCTGCAAAAATAATTATATCTGGATGTAACTTAAGGCTAACTCCACATTAGGCCTGTGTGTTCCTTAGAATTGTGAACAATGCCAGTGCCGAGCGCTTGACCCTATCACCCACTACCTCTGCTGTTATCCGCATGTGGTACACAGTCAAGGAAAATGCACGCCCAATACATATTTATCATAATAGCATGTTAGTATCTGTAATAATGTCCTAAATAATAATAAACCTTTAAAATAATTTACAGGTGGTTCAGTGTCCAAGCAGCAAAAAAAGAAAATCTCCAAGAACAAACAACAGCAGGAGTTTATAAATGCTGACACTCCACCGGAGAAGCCAGTGCAGCCAGTGGAAGACTCCAAAGCTAAGAAGAAGACTAAATATGTCAATCTGTACTCACAAGAGGGGAAGAACGCTCAAGTTGTGTTGTTGAAAGGCAAGAGAATTAGATAATTAAAAAAAAACAAGAGCAAAGGCAATAAAGCATTGAATCATAATATATTTATACCCTCATTTGCTCAAGGGATATGGGATAGAAGGCTGCAACAAAATTGGATTAATTGAAACTCAGGGTCCATTGAAATTGGGTTCAGTTAAATCTTATGTAAACTTAACTTTTAATTTAATAATGATAATTTTAAGAACACATTATGCAGTATTACATATTTTCAATATGGAAAAAAACATCTATGGTGTTTTTGGTAGAATTCCAAATCCATCTAAATCCAGTACAGTTTTTAAACAAACCTAAAAACAGTTGCTGCCTTTTGTGCCCATTGAAATAGCAAAAGCCTTGTGGCTAAATACATAATGTCTATAAAAAAACGTATATGTTTTGATTAAATGTAGTACCTATCTTATTTTTGTGGCATTATTATCAATCTATATTGACCAAACCTGATATCATTGTATACAGGGAGGCACCACTGTGACTGTCAGGCATCTAAACATGAGTTGATCAACAACTGCATTCAGTGTGGTCGGGTGATCTGTAAGCAAGAGGGATCAGGACCCTGTCTGTTCTGTGGCAATTTGGTGAGTATATTATTGTTGCAAATTTAAAATCTCCTGTCAAACTTTTGAACAAAATGGAGTTTTCATATGTCATCATAATCAGCCCGTATAACGTCCACTTCTGAACATGGGTCTTTGCCATAGTCACCACGCTAGGCAGGCGGATTAGGGACCTCAGTTTTATGTTGTAATTCACAGGGGAAACGCTGCTGCCCGTTCCCTGGTTCGTTTGTTATAGATGATGTTATAACAATTGGGACCAAATGCTTAACGTGCTTTCCGGAACCAGATCCGGAAAGAAATCTTAGAATTTACACAACGATTTCTTGTCCGGTGTGGGGATCAAATACCTTGTCTAAAATAAAAATAAATATCTATCTGTCTTTGTTGGAGTCAGTGAAACTATATATCTAGGAAATTCATTCTTTATGGCCTTTTTTGGCAATGTCCATTCATGCATGTAAAAAGCTTTATCAAGCTAAATTTTTTATGGTCATCTGATCTAAAAAAATTATACTAAACTTATAAGGTATGCACTCCTGAAGAGCAGAGGGAGATCAACGCGAAGACCAAAGGCGGCGCCAAACTAATGGAGTCTCTGATGGAGCGCAGCCGACCTAAGGGATGGGAGGCCGCCATGTCTCATAGAAACCGGCTGCTGGAGTATGATAGGACCAGGTATTAATTTGGCAGAAGGTGTATTTAGTATTCAGTTTTATTAATACCACTTGCTGCACTAAAAATAAATAGTGAGAGTGTTTACAAACACATTATTCTAGTATACAAAACACAACTACACAGACATGGTTCACACAAATAGTTCTTCTGGGTGAGAGTTACAGCAAGCACGCCGGACAAGAAATATCGTGTAACATCTAAGATATATTTCCGGGTCTGGTTGGTTGAAAGACTACCATCCATGCCTCGGAAAGCCTTTGGTTCCGATTGTTAAAACATCACCTTTTAAAACGGGCGGCAGCGTTTCCCTGTGTGTGCCATACTCACCAAGCTTGGCAAGCGAGAACCCTCGCTCCAGAGCATTCCCATGCTCGACAGTGGACAATATACGGGTTGATGAAGATATAAGCATTTATATTCTTAATTTATTTATCCAGCACTGGATGACATTCAGCTTAATGATGATTATACATTTAAAATAATCGTTTCCAGCGAGCGTCGAACCCGCGTGACTGATGATGATAGTGACTACTTCCAAGCGAACAGCGTGTGGCTCAGTGCTACAGAGAAGGACAAGCTGGATAAGTACCAACAGTCGCTGCACGATAAGAAACACGCCTCGCGAAGAGATAAGAAGATGACCTTCGACTTCGCTGGTGAGTCTCTTAAACAAATCATTTCACTTCCAATCGAAAAGAATGTGGTTTATTTTTCATAGACCGATCGTTTCATGTTCTTTCTTGGGGAAATTTATTAATGCCCATAAATCCTTTTTGGGTATTCTAAACACCGTGTTGTTTAGTTGTTGCTAATACTCAGTAAATTAGTGTATTTTTGGTAGTAAAATTGATCTATGTATATATTTTTTCATTGGCATTAAAAATTTGAAAGAAAGAAAAACATTTATTGAACACACGAATACTATTTAGTAATTAAAATCATAAAAAGAGGTACATAAGTAAGGACAACAGTTGAAGCTCGGACACCACACATTTATAACACAAACATGGATAGATGGGAGAGAGAGAAAGAAAAAAAATATAAAATTATACATGCACAATATACAGTACATTAACAATAGTAGGCAGCGAGGCGCGGGGCGTGTTATATTAAATTACAGATTAAAATTACATCGAACCTGTCGAGCACAGGTTCATACAACCTAGATTATCTTTATTGTAAGGTACTAGAACTCATTTTGCTATGTAATTGCCGTCATCTTGAGATAAAGTTCTTTTTGGTTTTTTTTATGTTACGTTTCGATAGTAATACCTACTAAATGCCAATCGTCTTGCCTATTACTAGCAACGATAAAAAAGTAGTTGTCTATGCATTGCTGGACATAGGTAAGAATAGTGTTTTGTTAAGAGTAGCCGTCATTCCTTTAGCTTAGTGTGGTCGAGATAGACTACCCGGGGGTCCATAGGAAGCTCGACGGGGGTATACCCCCGTAGGCGTAGAAAAAAATCGGGTTCCTAAGTTGTAAGTGTGTATTATGATAGAAAAGGAGCAACAAAGTTGCAAAGGGTCTACGAGAAAAAAATGGGCGCTTCTTATCTTACAGCTAGATAAGAAGTGCCCAATTTTTTTCTCGTAGACATACTTTTTACTAAAATTAAACCGTATTTGCTATATCAGGTCGTCAAATAGTCGAAGACAACACGATAGACTATGAGCCTGACGAGGACAAGATCCGACAGATGGCCGACAGTGGCACCAGCAGTTACCAACAGCACGACATGCTGGTTGGAGTGCCCAGCGATAGAGATGTGGCGCCCGGGGTCAACGCGCCCATGTTACAGGTACAGTTGTTACAAGTCCGACACTACCAGCAGGATGACAACATGACAGGTTGGTCGGAGTGCCCAACGATAGAGATGTGGCGCCCGGGGTCAACACGCCCATGTTACAGGTACAGTTGTTACAAGTCCGACACTACCAGCAGGATGACAACATGACAGGTTGGTCGGAGTGCCCAACGATAGAGATGTGGCGCCCGGGGTCAACACGCCCATGTTACAGGTACAGTTGTTACAAGTCCGACACTACCAGCAGGATGACAACATGACAGGTTGGTCGGAGTGCCCAACGATAGAGATGTGGCGCCCGGGGTCAACACGCCCATGTTACAGGTACAGTTGTTACAAGTCCGACACTACCAGCAGGATGACAACACGACATGTTGGTCGGAGTGCCCAGCGATAGAGATGTAGCGCCCCGGGCCAATGCGCCTATGTTACAGGTATAGTTGTTACGCGTCCGACAACTTCACCAACAGTTACTGATAACACGACGTGCTGGTAGTGCCCAGCGATAGAGATGTGGCGCCCAGGGTCAATGCATTTTTGTTGTGTGTTTTAAATAATAAAACCTTTGCTATAGTCTAGTAAATACTCATAAATGAATTGGTTTCGCCACCAGTTCGACCCGTCGGTGGGCGGGCTGTGCGTGGTGTCGGAGGCTCGCGCGGGGCCCGGCGCCTTCGCCCCGCGCGTGCAGGACGCGGAGCTGCAGGAGATGAGCGACACGGGCCGCTGCCTGTCCATGCACCAGCCCTGGGCCTCGCTGCTGGTGGAAGGGATTAAACTGTGAGTGTATAGTGTATACCTTCTATACTAATATTTATTTTTTTACTAGCTGTGCAATCATCATCCCCCAGCTTCAAATGAATATAAGACCTAATTTAAAAAAAAAGACATAAAATGCCTTTTAACACATTATTTAAACGTCAACCAAAATCGTTTTAGGGTTCCGTTCCAATAAAGGAAAGACGGGGCTCCATTACTAATTCCGTAGTTCTGTAATTGTTTATTTTTGTAAACATGGGTATAGGTATAGGTGTAATGCTGATTTTTGACCATAGGGGCGAGACGAGACGAGACGAGGAGGGAATTGAAATTTGTATGGCAAATTTTCAATCCTCTCCCAGCGCATCTTTGGTGAAAACAGTGTGGCGAGATGAGACGAGGCGAGGCGTGAATTTAAATATTTGTTTGCGTAAAAATGAACCGTATTGCTTTCGATATAGAGTATAAATGACTTTTCAACAGAAACACGCTTCTCGCGAGATGCTTATTGTTGTTCATTGCTACTTATTGCCGTGTTAATACCTGAGAATCGCGATGGCTATTTTTAGTAGAAAAGGGTCAGTGCGATTTCAATTTCTTCCTCGTCTCGTCTCGTCTCGCCCCTCTGGTGTAATACATACTTAGGTTTTTAAACAACATCGAGTTCGCTATGTTTGATTCCAATTATAATGGTTGGCGCACAAAATTTAAATATAACGCACTATTTACAAATAAAACCCGTAAAATATTAAAAGTCATAATCCCTCAATCTCATCACCAGCGACCGCCCTGAGCCGAGGTCCAAGCCACACTAGAGGCGCGTAGGTTACTTAGTTCGTAGTTTTTCAACCATTTATTAAGGCTGGAGATCTGCTGGCATTCATGCCCGGTGAAGTAACAAAAGCTTCGTCGCTAACTACGTGTGTCCGACCGAAAAAAATATATTTACAAATACATTAGGTACAATAATATAAAAAAATATATGTCAGTAAGTTATTAGTTTGTATTCGAACCGAAAAAAATAAGTTATAAGCATATAGTTGACAAAGCTTCAATTTCGTAACAATTCCTTTGAATAGCGCTGTCGTCTGAAATACAGATTTATGTATCTAGTTCAGACACAGATGTCTTGTGGATAGAACTTGAAATAAGCTTATTCTAGTGTCTCAACCTTGACAACAGTCAATGTAAGTATTTGTGTGTTAAAATAAATTATAAATACACTCATGGTCGACAATTATTTTTGCCAAAGAAAAAGAAATACATTTATCTAGCTTGTAAAATAATGGAGAATATTATTTAATAATTAAAAATATTCTATCACGTCAAATTTTCTAGAAAATTATAGAAACTTTAAGTTGCGATTTAAAAAAAAAGATTTATGGCCATCAATTTCATACATAAAGCATAATAATATTTAACTAATCTAAATATATTTTAAAATATAACCAAATCACTATTTTGTTATATGTTTACAAGCATGTGATATATATTTTTTTATTATTGATCAGTTTTTAACTCATACTGAATTACAAAAAAAACAAAGTAATAAACAAAAAAACAAATTCTGTGACATAAAAACAAGTTAAATTTTGGTGACCAGTGTTATTATTATTATATGTCAATATTTATATATTATTTTAAAATGAATGTTAGTAGCCATGTACTTAGTGTCTTAAATTAAAATAATTAGGACTTGTTCCTCATAGTATAGTTGAAAAATTGAGAAATAGAATAGTAAGCTTGCACTGTCCCTCACCAGTCTGTATCTCATCATGATAATTTTACGTTAGAATGGTAAAGTTATGCGTGGAAGTAATTTGGACTATTCAAAAATTGTACATCATGCTCGCAGATGTTTTCGAGACCACATTAACTTTGTTAATAAATTCATATGATAAAAAATGTACGTACGTGTTTTAACAATTTAAAGTTTAGGTTTTGTATGCATATTCAAATAAAATTTTCTGTAATCCCACTCAACACTCCTTTTGCTACTATATTTAATCTTTTTAAATTGTTTAAAATAGCCACTCAGACAGCGACAACACCCCACTCCCCCTCCTTGCGAAGGGGGCGAACGATCATCGAGGGCTGATGGTAGACTACCACCGCCCGCCTCACGCTCAGGGTGCCGCGCCACATCTCATCAACGTGACTTGTGAGGACTCACATAGTGTGAAAGTCTCGAGAAGAGCTTACTATAGAAATGATCCTATGAAGTAAGGTCTTATCTCAAAACGCTTTCCGAAAGACCCCGACTCAACAGCGACGAATCTCTATAGCGACTTTTAAAACGTGACGTCATTCATACAGCGCCATCTAGTTATATAGATCTTTACTAATAGCAAAATGTAAAAATTTATTAATCCAGTTAAAATGTTGATAGGTAATACAATATATATATAGGTAATTTCTCTTGAATACTGAACATTATAGATATACATTTATATTGATGAATTTTGCGTACCCATTTTAGTCCAATTGCTATACAGATACAACAACGATGTATGAAACGGAGAAAAAAATGACGATTTAAACATTTTTTATTAAAAGTACAAACAAAAAGAATTTATGTAGTCATGCAAAAAAATATATATTTAACTGGATCAAAAAAAGATACATGTTGCCAATGATTATTAGTAATGATCTATATTACTAGATGGCGCTGTAAGAATGACGTCACTTTCGAACGCGTTTCGAATTAAGACCTTACTTCATAGGATCATTTCTATAGTAAGCTCTTCTCGAGACTTTCACACTATGTGAGTCCTCACAAGTCACGTTGATGAGATGTGGCGCGGCACCCTGAGCGTGAGGCGGGCGGTGGTAGTCTACCATCAGCCCTCGATGATCGTTCGCCCCCTTCGCAAGAAGGGGGAGTGGGGTGTTGTCGCTGTCTGAGTGGCTATTTTAAATCCATTTAAATACCATAAAGAATAAAATTGGCTGCATAGCCAAGATTGGCTCGGTCATATTGAGGGTTTCACCTCGGAATTAAAGATAATAATAAGCCCTTCCATAACCAGGTTTATTTAGTATCGTAAATTTTGTTGAATTGTCAATTTTGTCCTCAGATGACCTTGCATTAGGCCATATAAGACTACGCTACGCACTCTTCACGCTCAACCACAAAAACGGTTGATCGTGTGAAAAAAAAGTTCTGACAAAAGTTGTAGAGAATCTTTCATTCCGAGGTTGACCCCTTTTTAAATAAAATGACTAGGCTATATAATAAGAGTTAATAAAAAAAAATACTGTGTGTCATGTATAAAGAGGGCAACTTTAAACATGAGTAACAGCAAAATTAAGTATAAATTAACAGAAGCACATCAAACTGATAACAAAACTAAGCAAATGATGGTTTCCACAGTTAATAGTACCTGTACCAATTTATTAAATTAAACTGGCTTTAGTTAATTTAATTCAATAAGTACAACTTTAAAAACCGATTATTAGAATAATAAGTTAATTAAAAAGAGTTAACTTTTATGAAAAAGGTATTATTTGTTATGAACTTAATATAGGTATTCTATTAAATTTATTAAATAAATATGTATCGTAAATTCATGGCATATCTACACCCAACTCATATTTCATTAAGCCTGGGAGATGCACAACCGTTATTTCAGTCGATCTTGAATCCAGTCAAGGTAAGGATAACATTGAACACAAGCGAGGCCGATCGCGTGACGTCACCCCATCCGTAACCCCATTATAAACGTCATATAAGACCACGTGGGGACTCCACGTGGTTTCCTTGCGTCATGATAAGAACGATTAGATTGTGCAAACTAGATGGCGCTGTAAGAATGACGTCACTTTTTAAAAGTCGCTATAGAGATTCTCCGCTGTTGAGTCGGGGTCCTTCCGAAAGCGTTTTGAGTTAAGACCTTACTTCATAGGATCATTTCTATAGTAAGCTCTTCTCGAGACTTTCACACTATGTGAGTCCTCACAAGTCACGTTGATGAGATGTGGCGCGGCACCCTGAGCGTGAGGCAGGCGGTGGTAGTCTACCATCAGCCCTCGATGATCGTTCGCCCCTTTCGCAAGGAGGGGGAGTGGGGTGCTGTCGCTGTCTGAGTGGCTATTTTTAAACCATTTTAAAAATTAAGAATAATGATATAAATCAGACTAGGTTGTGCATATTATGTGTTTAGGGTGTGGAGTTTAATTTTTTCATATTGTAAACTTGTAAATTATTGTTATTATTAATAAAGAATATTTGGTTCAGTCAGAGCAAAATGTCTAATTCTCAAAATGTCACTGTGTCAAAATGTCCAATTCTAATTTCAAAAACTACAAAAAATCATATAATATGTACATTAAGTAGAAGTAGAGGGAGTATTTTTAATGTAAAAAAAAGAAATACTTATGTTTATTTTAAACTTCAGTTTTGATAATTAATGATAGTAAATTGTCCTTTCAGCTATTAGCAACCACAAAAAAGCCACGGTGTATGAGTTTAGAAGAATTATTTCTAGTTAGAAACTTTAAAGTGAGGGGAGTTGTATAGCGGCGGACTTAATGCTAACGGCCTTTTTTCACCAGTTTCTATTTAAAATGTATAGTATAGTATTTTGAACATATTTAATTTTACTAGGAAACTCAGAACATTCATTTTGAGTTTAACTCAATTTATAAAGATTTGTGAACATATTTATCGGATTTGTTAATCAACTGTTACTACTACTGATAGTTACCTAGTTGGATATTTTATAGAGTAAAATCTGTCTAGTATAGATTTTTTGACATTTATTTTATTGCATTGTGTGTTCAGAATAATATAGTACAAGTGTATGTACTTATATTGATTAATTAAATAATTTATGAATTGCGACGACGCGACCGGTTGTTTCGACTGGAGTTCCACCGTGGCCGAATGATTAAAGCAATAGGAGCTAAACCTTAGACGTAGGTTCAAATCCTGCCGTTGATCTAAATTTATTAATCGCAATTTAAAAAATACCTAAGTGCTGAATAAATTTTATTTATTTAATTCCTTGAGAAATTATTATTTGCAGGCACGAGGGTCGTACCTGGTACACCAGCCACAGAGGTCGGCTGTGGATAGCGTCGACTGCCAAGCCGCCAGACCAAGACGTTATCCGGGCACTGGAGAACCAATACAGAGTGCTTTATCCGGGTAAGTTGCATAAAAGTACTACACCCTTTTAAACCCATCACAGAGTGATTATATAGAAGGTAGCTATGCGACACCATCATCAGTGATATTAAATTACATACGACATTATGATTGGACTTTATAAGATACAGTTCCTGTAGGAACGTCATACCTAATAAAATAAATCCTTTAGCATTCCTCCATAAATTAGGCTATGTAACACTGTCAGAATTTTTCAAATCATACCATAAATTTTTGAGATAAGCGCGTTTAAGCAAGTAAACAAACAAACTCAGCTGTATATGTATAGATATAGATATAGGTATAGATATTTTTTTTCGGATTTTATTTTTAAAACATCTTATGTGATTGTGGTTAGGTGATTATATCCTGTATGCAAGAACAACACTTCAGACTTTGAGTTTACTTGGGACTCTCAGGTGTCACTTTGATGATTTATATTACCATAGCAATAGAGACCACGACAGAGAAACACTACTTATTAAAGTGAATACTTAACGCTAAGTACATACTGTTAGTCTGACAACTTTCGTAGCGTAGCGGTATTTGGCTCGCTTAATTCTCAGAGGGTTCGATCCCCACACCGGACAAGAATTTCTTTCTGGGTTTGGATGGTTGAGGGACTACCCTCCGTGCCTCGGAAAGCAATTTAAGCCGTTGGTCCCGATTGTTATAACATCATCTATAATAATTGTATATCAAGGTATGGGCAGCAGCGTTTCCTTGTGTGTTACAACATAATACTGCGGTCACCAACCCGCCTGCCAAGCGTGGTGAATTTGAATTTATAAATTCTCATTTTTAATTACAGAGAAGCAGCTCCAGTTCCCGTCGTTCTATCCGACTGGGTGTCTACTCGGCTGTGTGCACGTCGACGACTGCCTGCCTCAAGAGGAGTATCAGAAGAAGTGAGTTTATATAATTATATTCTACACTGTCCTTGTTAATCGTCGACAACTTGCTAAATTAAAAAAAATACATTTGTTTTTTTTTACGTTAAATTGTTTGCCTCAGTATGTGCATGCACAATTAGGTCTTGTGACTTGGTAGACAAGATAATCTAGGTTGTACGAACGGGCGCCCCTAAAACATATTCGAAGTCATTGTGATTTTTTACTAAGTATTAATAATATTTTATCACAACCCGGAGGTTGTTGATATAATATTAGCGTAGCGGTTTTTTAGCGTGTCTATGGCAAAACATGCCCCCCATCGTTCTTCATGACGCAATGGTTTCCTTGCGGCATGAAGCTTGCGTGGAGTCCCCACGTGGTCTTATATGACGTTTGTAATGGGGTTACGGGTGGGGTGACGTCATGCGATCGACCTCGTTTGTGTTCAATGTTATCCTTATTTTGGTATTACACTTACAACAGTATTCAAAATCACAATGACTTCGAACACGTGTAAGGGGCGCTCGTTCGTACAACGTAGATAATCTTGTACCGGTTGGCCACCCCTGGTTTATATTATTGACGAACGAGTCTAACAACCTTTGTAATAAAATTTTTATATTTTAGTCTGTAAGAAGACCTATACTAAGTTATCTAACTAATATATAAAGCTGAAGAGTTCGTTTCTTTTTTTATTTTTTACAAACACACAAAAGAAACACAATGAAAAACTTATATATAAGGAAAGAAATTGTACAAAGGTAGGTACTGCTTATTTCAAAAGAAATCTCTTCCAGCAGACCCGCAAGAGGAAATGTAAAAAAGAAAAGACAAATAGTGTGCGTAGATCTCAAATAAACATACATACTAATATTTACATATATATTTAGATACTTTCTTTGATTGTTTGTTAGAAAGCGCTAATCTCAGGAGCTACTGATCCAATTAGAATTTCTATTTACGTAGATAGCCGATTTTCGGGCAAGTATGTAGGCTATATTTAATTATGAGGGATAAAAATATAATAATCATAAAGGTTTTATTTTCATCTCCACAAATTACATTTTAGGAACATAATATTGTCACAATTTTAAAAGCTAGTATGCAATTTGTGGGAGATCTGGAGTCCAAACAAACTAGGCCTGTATCTTAGATCTCCAGGCCCCTCTTTCCATGAGTGCAAGTTATTTTAATGTGAACAAGTAAGGGTTTCCTGTCAAATGTGGATTAAAACACATGTTTGTAAGTGTGTGTGTGTATGTATGTATATTAAGTATATATAAATATAGGTACATATATGGGAATTGGGTTAAATTATATGTAAATAATTTATTTAGATATAATATAAGGGATACGAGTGAAACCGAGCCCGGGAAGCTTGTCTGTATTAACAATATGTTTACATATTGTGGTAAATATTTCAGGTATCCGGACGGTGAAAGCGACAGTCCCTACGTGTTTATATGTAGCAACCCTATGAGCTTGCGACTTCGGTTTCCGATTAAGGGCCAGCATAAAATATGTAAGTTTTATTTGTGGTTATATATCTTATAGTATACATAAAAATATAGAGCGCGCGTATCGCTACGGTCCGTTGTGTCGACTGTAAGCAGGTGTAATGTATGGCATAGTTTTTTATCGTGAAAATAAATATTTAGTTTCTTTTATTTTAGTTGCGTTACTTTTGCAACTTATTCATTTTCAGTTCATTATAACTATAATATAAATATATAATATATAAGAAATTTTTGACCATAATGGTTATGGTTATTATAGTCAAAAATATCCTAAATTTATAAATAAAATAAAATCTGATCTTGTTCATAAATAAAAAAAGTAAGGCGCTTTCTATACTTTATATTATATACTCTTAATTCTCTATATCGTATCTAATATTGGTTGTTATTAGTTTAAATTACTATTTTTTTTATTTGATAAATTTTACATTATTTGCATAGTTATACACTCGGTATCTCTCACAAAATACGCTAATATAATACTCAAATCAAAGTACATAGTTAATTATGGTTTTAAAAACATATCGGGCGTATGTATCATTACGCGCTCATACACACTAATGTTATGCTCAATTGTTAATTTATAGTCTAATTTGAATCTATCATAAAATTTTGAACCTTGATTCTAATGCCCAGCCCGCACTGTTTGATCTAATTTCCTTAACAACGCGACTTATTAGTATTATTATTTTGTGTATTTTGTTCTCGCCAATTTTTTTTTCTCGGTTTGTAATGATACTCACGGGCTACGGCAAGTTTATTATTATTAAATAGATTTAAAATATAATTATAAAAAATTTAAGTTTAACAACACGGAGACAACGTCCGTAGCATAGCGGTATTTGGCTCGCTTTAAATCTCGATCCTGATTGTTAAAACATCATCTATAACAAGCGTATACCAGGGAACGGCCAGCAACGTTTCCCTGTGTATTACAACACAATACTGCAGTCACCAAGCGTGGTGACTATGGCAAAAACTGCTGAACATGGACCTCCTTCCAAAGGGAGGGCCATGTTCAGCGGTGGACGTTGTACGGGCTGATGATGATGATGATGAAGTTTAACAAATTGTTTGTATGAATTGGTTTACATACAATTAACTCACACCATCTACTGAAGACTTTTTGTATATAAATAAGATCAGAAATATTGTTCTAAATTAAGTAAATCAAAATGATGTTCTTAAATGTGTTATTCCATTGTAAATTATGTATAGGCAAGGCGCGGATTATTCGTCTAAGTTACTAATAAACTATATCATTTAATTGCTAAACCATCAAATTTCTAATAATATTATAAATAAGATTGTGCCTACAATGTTTTTTTTTTTATATTCCTCGATAGATATTACTTATTAAATTATATTTTGCAGATGCTTTAGAGAAGACCATTCACCAAGCCGCTGTGAAGTGCATGCAAAAGATGTCCAAAGTACACTCCGAAGAGGCTCACGCAGCTTAGTTGTACTACAACCTATATGCATTACATTTTTACTATGAATATATAATTTGTAAACATCAAAATTAGAACATATTTTTTATTTTACTTGTATAAAAATTTGCGCTTCGCCCCTGCTTCACACGGGTGCAACGCAATGATGTATTATACGCATAAACCTACCTATTGAATCACTCTATCTATAGAAAGAAAACCGCATCAAATTCAGTTGCGTAGTTTTAAAGGTCTAAGGTCTAAGCTAGGGACGGACAGACAGCGGGAAGCAACTTTGTTTTATACTTATGTAATGATAAACTGTGAACCTAAGCAAAGCTCTTGTTTTATTCACTTGTATAAGAAACATTGAAGTATTATATTATATTATAAAATAGCTGCGCCCCGCGTTTTAACACGCGTTACTCTGCGTGGTTGGAGCGTAATGTTTTGTAGCCTATCTATTTATTCAGCTTATAAAATATCCTAGTCAAAACTTTCAGCCAAATCCGTGCAGTAGATTTTGCGTGAAAGAGTAACAAACATCTATCCATCCGCACATTAACACAGACCTTCGCGTTTATAATATTAATGTTAGTAAGGATTTGCAATAAAACTAAATACATGTCACTTCAATATTCTGCTGGAGTTAAAATTACGCTATAGTTTGACAAAAAATGCCTTATACCACGCCTTAGGGCCTATGCACACCACTTTTTTTAAACGCGCCGTCGACGCGAGTTTTAGAAATGCGCGTCGACGGCGCGCTTATACTACAGAGCAGATTGTTGTCGTTTGTATCGATACACACGCGCGTTTGCATCGCGTTTGTATCGATTCAAACGCGCGACACTGGTGCGTCGCTAGCGCGCGCGCCTTCTCTACAGGCAGGGTTCCCCCTGCAACGAGGGAGGTGTGAATCTACGTTAGTTGCAATCGAGCAATTTGGTGGCGTTTGCATCGCGTCTGTATCGCTACACACGCGCGTTCGTATCGATTCATACGCGTGCAGGTGTGCAAAGGTCTATAGGCTGCGTTTGACTCGCGTGAGTATCGCGTCTGTAAGTAGTAGCGTAAGGTGTAAGGTATGCGCGGGGCAAGACGGGAGGGGAAAGGAAGTACCCACCGCTCCGTGCAGTTGATGCTTATGGCTCTCCTGTCCCTACCACCGGTTGGTTGAAGTGTGTCGTTATTTATACGGAAGAAAAGATTTAATAAAAACAAAAGTTTAATAGAAATGTTTTATTTACATAATTAAACCTAGGAGTATAAAATAAATATTTCTATAATTTCGTCCATTCATCTCGCATGTACACGGTTTAATATTCAAATTTACATTCAACTGAAAAGTATGTTATTAAAAAAAACGCAATATATTTGAACGCTTCTCGCAGTAGTTATTTTGTTAAATTGCCCACCGGTTATTGAAGTTAGTATTTTCCTGTATTTTCATGATGATAGGTTAAGTAGTTTTCGCGTGAAAGCGTAACAAATAAACTTACATTCACATTTATAATATTAGCAGGGATCAGCTTTTTGGATTCAATTATGTCAGCGCATAGGAAGACATTTTACTATTCTTGGTTAAGTACATAAATTTGAATCTACACAACCGCTCAAGTTACAAATCATTTAAAAATATAGTTTTATTTTCATGTAACATTCAGACATATCACTTTATAAAATAACTTATATACTAGATGAGCACCAAGGAAAATATTTATTTTTAACAAAATAATTTATAAATATTCTATTCTAGGGTCAGTTCTTGAAAATTGTAGTCTTAAATAATAATTAACTTGTCTGTTAGTTAGAGTTAAATGTTCCGTGTAAAATTGTTAATTTAAACTGCATTAATGTAAATTAATTTAAGAATTTCAATTGCGATTCATAAAATCGTATCATATTACTTAGTTAATTTGATATTCTTTGTTAAAATCTATTAATAAGACCTTTACAAAATGTATTCGAAATTTAAATTTTTAATTTAATATTTTTTACCACTATTGTGTCGAACTGTAGTTTATTAATTTGGGTCTTTGTTAAATACACAGACGGATCTTATTTCAGTATTAATCTTCTGTTAGGGACTTATTGAAAAGCTTTGGCAGTGAAAAAGATTTGGTTCGTAGAATTAATTTTACCTACAAGGAACATTACGAATCTTTCTTTTGGTTTAACTGTGGAAAGAACGCCTCTATGGGCAGTATGGGGTCATCTGTAGCGATGGTAAAGTAGTTCGGTATTCGCCTACTGTTCGACGACACCGTTTTAAACATGCCTGGCTTATTATAATCCTTACTTGCTGCTAAAGTTAAGTCTGACACCCGTTTTGAATGTTCAAACAAGTTTTCTATGTGATCTTGGTGCTTTTTGTCCGCAATTTTCATGATAGCACTTTCAGAACGTGTTCTTTCTGATGTTATTTCATTCTTGTCGTATAAAGTCGTATCGGTGACGGAGACATCTTGTACTGACTCGCCAATTTCTGCATCTTTAATCTTCTTTCTTATTGGTCTTTTAATATGGATAGTGGTTGGCACTGATGATTCCGTGACTTCTTCTTGAGGTTTTGGTCTACGTTGTACATTTCTAGTACGAGTAGATATGGTAGTAGCCTCTACAGCTTCTGTGGTTTCCCTCTGCCTTTCTCTCTGTCTACTATAGGGCTTGAAAGAATGTATTTCCTTCTCAGTTTGTTCATTGTTTTCTATGCCATCACCAATTTTATGTCTGGGGTCTTTCGGTGTGAATCTTTTACGTTCGGTGGTATTATCATTATCGTTGTCGTTGTATGGGATCCTTCTTTGAGGGAATCTAATTTTAGGCGTGTTTTCTGCTGGCTTTTCGGTTGTGCTTGTAGTAGAACTCAATCTGCTTCTGTAGTCCTTAACATTAAATCTAGTTCTGTTGTATTTGTTCCTAAGTCTTGGTCTCTGTACTCTGCTAGTAGTCGTGGCATCGGATCGAGGAGTTGTCGAATCGTCCATAGTTTCATCTCTGTAAAATTCTGTTGTAGTTTCTCTAAACAAGTTTGTCACTGGTTCTAATTTAGCTTCGATTGGCTTAACGTCTTTGTGGAATGAGAACTCTTGTTCGAATTCAGGGTTATTTTTAAAAGTATCCGTTAAACTTACCGATACGTCACTTGTGGGTGTATCCTTTTCATCCTGTTTATGAGAAAAATCGTTTTTGAAGTCGAAACCAGTTAATTTAGGAAAATATGGACGACTGGAGATCTTCATGATTTGGGTTTCTTTGTTCGCATCATCTTTGATTAGGGCTGTAGTAGTCTCGTGTTGATTTACTGGTGTCGTAGATGGTCTACGGTGAGCTAGTTTCTTTTTCACTATTGTGGGGATAGTGGGGGTGATGGTTGGAAGCGCACTGGTGGTAAAATCAGTAGTAACTGTTGGTGTAGTCAAACTTGGTTGCGACTTGGTTGGTCTTACTCTCGGTCTGATTGTATAAATGTCATCTCCTTCAGTGGTAGGCGTAGGCTCTGTAGAAACAGTAGACGAGCTGAATGTGGTTGTGCTCGAACTATCTACTACTCTTTGTGAATTGCGATTCAGAGGACGACGCCTTCTAATCTTATTCCTCTTACGATTTTTATCCTTGTCTAACAGCTCCGGCGTGGTTGGTGTTGTAGGACGTTTAAAGTGCTGCGTAGGAGGCAAAGTGGGGAGAGTCTCAACCTGTATGTCATCATTATCTTTATTGTTGTACAGCGTTGTGGTCTCTTGAGCTGAGTATTTAGCCGATGTGGTCGGCTTCTTCGTTCGTCTTGACGTAGTATAGTCATCGTTATACGAGGGAGTTGATACCTTATAGTAGTAGTCTTTAAGCTTGTGTTTACCGATGGGTTCGAAGTCGTCACCTGGAGGCCGCCTGCTTTGAGATTCGACTTGACCGTCGTAGCTCAAAGAGTTTTCATGGCCCTTCTCGGCCTCGGTTACGATAGCATATTCTTCAGGAAGGTCGGTGGCTGTAGTGCTTCCGGGCTTACTGTATTGTTCAGAATACGCGTGTTGGTTCGCCGACTCTTCGGTAGCTTTTTGGTTATTGTAGTCGTACGGCTGCGACGTCAACGACCAAGGAGTGGGGGAGGATGGGTTGTTGATGTCAGTTTCCGTAGTTTCTGTAACTTCGTACGTCGGTTGTTTGGGTAAGTTTTGTGGGCTTTCAGAATCGGTTTTGGGTGGAGAGTTAAGGTAATGTTGCGATTGTTGATTGCCACCGGCAGCGACGCTGTCGTGGATTTTCTGTTTCTTTTTCTCGTAAGTAAATTCCTGTTGATCGTGATGAGGTTGAGCTTGTTGATTTTGATTAACGGGGAAATTATTATAATCGTAATAATTGTTTCCTAATGTTGTCGTTTGAACTGTAGGGTTATATGTGGTGACAGAGACTTTGTTATAATCGCTCGGGTGGTTTTTGATGAATGGGTCTTGCGGACTTGGTTTGAAACCAGTTTTGGCTCCCGCGTTGGGGTCAATCTTCGGTGGGATGTAAACTTTAGTCTGTGGCGTCGGTGTTATTTTGAAATCACTAAACGTTGTTCCAAAATGTAGCTGATTAGCAGTAGTCTGCAGTCTCGGCGTTGTGGCATCAAAGAATGTGGGTGTTGTTTTGAAGTTTGGCGAATAATTGAACGAGTTAAATATTGTCTGTTTGGTGGTTTGCGGCGACAAACTATACGCAGTCTTGGTTGTAGGAAACTGGAAGATGGAGTCTCTTCCCTTCACAGATTGTATTCCGAATGAGCCAAATGATCCTGAAATACAAATACATATTTAAATTCGTATCTATTTTTTATTAAATAAGCCCAGCGTGTTATTGCAATAGTCGTTCAATTATCATTAATCAATGTTAGTTTATATTTTATTTTTTTCTTCTGTTGGTCTTCTAATTAGCAAAATAGGAGACACAATGTAACTAGTATTGCAAAAGCACGTTTGGGTTTTAAATTAACTCCCGATTTACCTAGTATATTAGGCGGTAGGACAGCATCTTGGAATGAATATTGAGCGTAAGGGTTTACAACGAGACCCTGCTGTTGTGCCGTCTTCACTTGCTGGTTCACCGACTGCGGCGCTGTTTCGCTATCAGGAAGCTTAAACACTTCAGGTTTAAACGTTTCTATGGTGCTAGATTGAGGTTTCTTATTTTCTGGTCTCTGATAGTTTTCAATTGTTTTTCCAAACATGTCTAAAGGTTTTGTAGTCTGATATTGGCCAAATTGGATGGGTTGAACGTTCGTCAGTTGTTGAAGCATAGAATTCTGGAAATGGACATTCTGTTTTTGCTTCGTCGGGTATTTGGAGAAAACTGGGCGCGCTCCAAATTGGTTGTGGGGATTTCTCACAAGAACGCTTTCTACTGGGAAGTTTTGGACGAATTTATAGTTGGAGAATGGGTTGCTTTGGACGGCGAAGGGGTTATGGTAGCTGTTTATTGGCTGATTTATAGCCGGGCCCTGTGATGCTGCGGGAACTGTCCGTAAAGTAGTAGGACGGTAAGACTGGGCTATCGAAGTTAGTTTATTCGTGTCTTTAGTGACAACAGGTCGAGAAGACGACTGGTATAGGTCTAACACTGGGATGGGAATTTTGTGTGAATATTGTACGTGTAGGGGAGCTGTGCCGAAGGAGCCATACAGTAGGCCACCAGATCCGACGACCGGTCTCCAGCCACCTTTTGATACTGGTAGTCCCTGAAAATGAAAAATAATAAATATTATACTTTGGATGTTTTATAAACGAGGTTCTTAAAATTTGTGGTAAAATGTTATATGTTCATGATTACCTATTTGTTTACATAAGGATGGGCAGAGGCTGTAAGACTGATTTCTATTGCTTTCCGAAACATGGAGACATTAAATACGTCTCTATTTGGTAGACTGCCTCCCATATCTGGCTGTAGCATTGAGGAAGTGCTCGCATGGTAGCATTTCCTTCATAATAATTCACATTTAAGAATAATAGAATTACCTACACAGATATGGATATTTGCCAGTATAACTGATTAAGCATCTTATGATCAATCAAAAGCTATAAAAAATAGCAGTTATATGATACTTTATTTTTCGTACAGACATTTATGTAGTCAGCCACGAGACTTTTGCTACTTCAGTTCAACAGCTCGTTTGGGTACATACACTGATAAACATGGGCCTCCTCTTAAAAGACCTTGGCAATTCATGGTCATTGAGTGATATTGCCAAAATCCCCACGCTTGGCAGGTGGATTGGTGATCGCAGTAAGATGGTTACTAATTTTAAGATAATAGATGCTGCTGCCCATCCATCATCTGTATATGCCTTAGTCGCCTCTTTCGACACCCTTAAAGACATGGGGTGGTCTATTCGAATCCGGAAACCACACGGCCGCTAATTCATGGGGCATAAATTATATGGTACTGACCTGTTGCGCCATTGAGCGGCGATGGTGCCCGCAGCTTGCAGTCAGCATCAGCGCCTGCAGTGTCGCCATCACCATCCATAGCCGCAAGTCTGCAACAAAAAATGTATGACAATAACTGATAGTCCTATGTTTATCTCCTTTTTATGACTACTATTACTATACAACATAATATAAACTTGAGGTGAGGCATATAAATATTTAATTTAAGACCTATTTATTAATTCCCAGATGGAAAATATAAGAGTTTTAACAAGTATTTACCCGTAGTGTACCCCTCGGGTTTACGTCGGGTGGGAATTGAACCGACGAACATGATCGTAAGTCCGACGGCCTAGCCATTGGGCTACGGCAGCTATTATCGACTTTCGTAGCATAGAAGCTTAGAAAATGTACTGCGTAATAAATAAAAGTTAAAATAAACTTAGGGCTGATTTTTCAGTTAATTCTGACAGAATGCCCATAATATCCTTAATTTAAAAAATGCTCTCTAATCAGCCCTTAGTATCTATCTTATGTATGATATTTAATAGACATCCAATTAGGTTTAAGGTAGTGAAGTCTCCAATACCCGATTACTAAAGTTATTTAAATGCTGTACGATAATTGTATACTTCTTTAAAGGTTAATTTTAAATTGCAAAATCTAATAATTTGCAGCTACTTTATATCCATTTCTACTGGCAGAATTGCCTCGTATTAAATCCCGAAAGGTAATAGATACTGTACAATCCAATTATTTAAACCTTATCCACGCTGACTCGGACATAAATACTAATAAAATAGTATAAATAGCATTCTTACTAAATTAATTTACAAAAAAAAGGTAATATTACTTATACAAAGGAAAACAAAACAAGCACGACAATACCTCATTGGGTCATTCCACCAATTCAATGTAATAACAGACATTAGTACTTTCTAAGTATATAGTATACGTTACAAGCTACCGGACAAAAAGCTGTCGTATCACAATGGCTTTCAATTACGCTATATTATTGCTAATCTTGTGGGAAAGTGCATTAAGCAATATGGGAAGTGTAACGATCATTTATTTATTGCTGTTGTGGTAATAGAACTTTTTTTTGTTGTCCGGGGGAAATGTATTTACGCATTCCCACCGCCGCTGCAGCGTATCCGTGCGCTGGCGGCGGGATATGCGGGACTCGCCGTGGTATGCTTTACTCATACCACAAGGAGAGGACCCTACAACTCTAAAGCCCTCCGGACACTCCTTCGATCCATCGTTGGCGGGGGCAGGGTACGCACGAAGCAATCCGGCCCTTGTGGTAATAGACCTGCTCGGTACAAACGCGCGCTTTGAGCGACTGCTATTCGGGTGGGACACCCATGGGAAGGCATGGGGTGGTCAATTCTACGCGGTATAATGCCTACGTCACAATAATTATCACTATAGATAGTTTATTTGTTTAAATTGAATATGCTCAGAAACTGCTAGACCAATTTCAAAAATTCTTTCACTATTAGAAAGCTACGTTATCCAGAAGTAACAAAGTAAATATTTAATTATGAAGTTTCCTCGGGAACTAGTGCTACGCGGGTGAAACCGTGCGCGGAAACCTAGTTGAAAATATAATAAAAATTGAATGTGTTACACAGTTAAGATAAATATCTATTTATGGTCATGAAAGCGTACGCGTGTATCAACTTAGATTTATAATTCCTCTAATAGTTTTCTAATTAGAAAACATTGGCTCTGACTTATCGCTTGGCGGCAAGCCAGATTCACATCCGTTTTCTTAAAAGTCACAGTTACTCTAATCAATTTTATCTACAGTGAGTTTAACATTTCCTATAAAAGTTACGATAAACTTACTTTAAAAGTGGCTAACTACCATATATTGATGTCAAACCTCGTTGGTTTAGAGGTATTAAGTTTGACAGCAACTAACGATTTCGAGTCCCGGTTGTGCCAAAATTGTGTGATTAGGAATTTTCTCTCAAGAAAAATCTAAGTTTGAAGTTTAGTAGTTGATATTTTTTCAACCGTGCCTCGGAGACCACTTTGCACACTAGGTACTAGTATTCTTGTTAACCCCTCGTGCTAAGTTTGTTTGTAAAATGCAAAATGTTTGTGTTAGTGGGTTCACGTCACGTCGGTAATGCAATGTGTGGAGATAAAAACGGCGACCACATGATCGCAATTCTGACGCTAGCTATTGCGGCTACTGCCGCTTAATATATAATGTTCTAGGGAGTTGGTCAATCATCTAAATGTTTGTCTGCAGTGGACGACACCTGTTGGTATAAATAGGTACCTACTACATAAGGAAATAGTAGGTTCTTTTTGTAAAACGATGATTTTTGTTAAGTTTTGCGACTGATCGGTTATCGCCTTTCGAAAATTTTACGTAATCAACCAGCGGGTCTAATAAAAAAAACGATTTTCTATGTGAACATATAAATCCTGTTTAGCTACCTCCCATTTACGGTATATCTCTTACGTGATCACGTTATAAACACGCTCATATGCGTCGTCTAACTGCTGTCATAACACCAGCATAAGCCCATAAAGACCTATTAAACATTACGTGTTTCAACGGCCACAGCTGTCGAATGATAGAAACTACCACGGTCCCTGGCGGCCGAATGAAAAGCACGTACACATGCGACCAATGGAAAGTGATACTGCACATACAATTACTCGCTTTTCTACTTAGTTTTCCATTTAAATTTCAATGTGGAAATTCTGGACACGTTAGAGGGTTACCTACGTTTTGTTGGATGACTTATACCAGTTTATAAAAGGATAATCGACGTTGACTGAGACCTGCTGTTCAGTTATTTGTGTTAACCACAGATAGTCATTCCGAGTCTATGTGTCCTTTGCGAATGGAATTGGATGTATGACAAGTTCTCCGCGGCGGCGTAGGGATTAATTTCTTTAGTGTGAGAGTTGTTTTTTTTTATAATCAATAACCAGTAGTCAAAAGTTTATTTATTCAATTTATATACAAACACAACATAAATAAATGACTTACTTACTTACTTATTTCTAATGAAATTTTATCTAGCAGACTCACGAAACGAAAATTCAAAAGAGATCTACAAGAGTGTGTATATAAGTTTGAAAAACTAGAAAAAAAGGGAAAGATTAACATATTCCCACATCACACTCTGAATAAAATGACAAACGTGATTTTTTGTTGGTATGTTTTTTGTTTATTTAAGTTTCTGAACTGAATTTGATTAGACAGTAACGTTAAGAGTTTTGATTGAGAAACAGCTGGTATATATGCTGAAAATAAGTTTTATCTTTCTGGAATAGGTACTGTGTTCTATTAAATGCTGGACAACATAATACTGCGGTCACCAATCCGCCTGCCAAGCGTGGTGACTATGGAAAATACCCTCCCCCGGCAAACTTTATACAGGGGACCTCATAAGGGTTGATTATGATGATGATGACTACCATAATATCTTTTTCACACACTTTTTATCTCTCATTTACACATTATACATTCCCCAAAAAAGTAAAGTAAACCAACAGTATATTAAAAACTTACTCATTACTATTCTCCTCATAGACTAACGACATAATAGCCAAAAAACCATAAACAAGACATACCACATTACCACTCAATTTTACAACATAGGTACCCAGTACATGCATACAACATAAGTTTATGCACAAAAGTAGCTGACAATAAAACCAAATAAGTATAAATAGTTGATTATGTAGTAAGCCACGAGGCTTTTGCTACATCATAAATATATTCATCTTCTGTTCGACTTTATTAGCAGTGAAAGCGTCATAGTGGCTGTTTATATAAGTTCTATGTGAGTCGTAGATAGATGTTATTATTGATTAATTTTGAAGTAGGTTGTAACCTAAGTAATTAATATTCGGTTGTTGGATGTTATTTTAATTATTTTTGTTAAATCTAATTGTTAAAAATGTAATTGCAAAAATCAAAACGATAGTGAATGGATTGAGTTGAATTTATATTAATTATAAGTAATAACTGTTTATGCTATTTAGGTAATTACACTTTAAAAGTTCTGCACTCATTTTAACTTTTTGTTTCTTGCTTTTGAAATCTCGTTTATTAAGAAAGACTATATAGCATCTCACTGTTGCTCAATAAGCTCAAATCCCTACTCACCTGTATGGCCGTGGCAGGAAAAACGCCTCGTGGCTTACTACAAAATTACCCTTTACCTATGGGAATATAGCAACAAAATTCAACGGCGGCAAAACGAAAGATTGTTAGGTAGTAGTAAAGATGTCAGGCATTTAATAACACACTCATACGGCTTTGTAAAAGATACATTACATAATAATAATGACAATAGGAAATAAGAAGACAAAGAATAAACTCATAATATAATGTATCCATTAAATAGAGACTATTATTTCCCCTACACTGGCTCTTCCGCAGTGGAAACAATGCAAGCAGAGAAACATTATAGTATGATATGATGTATCCAAATTGATAGGATATTAATGTACTATCCCATTACTGGTGTAGAGGAGAACCTAGGGGCTTTTAGTGGGTAAGCTCTCCTCGTGATGTGGTTAGTATATCATCACTACATAGAAGAAAGTCCTGCTTAGAATTAGAGGAATCAGGACCGAAATTTCTACGAACAAAGTTTTCTACCAACGTAGTTTTCGACGAAACGAGATTTCTATAACTTCGATTTTTGTATATAGTGGTATCCTACAAGCGTGTTTCTATCTAACGCTCATCAATTTCTCCTTCATAAGCAAAAATGAGGAATAATATATAGTTAGTATTTTATAAGGTAGTTTTAGTTTTACTTTCGTTGCAGGTTAGCTAGGGTAGGATTCTCGCCGGCGAGGACCGCGTTGTACCCCTGCCCCTGCCCTGTGATCCAGCGCCTGTAGGCCGTGCCAGCGATCACTTCCTCTTATATCCACAAATCTGACTTTGATATCAGTGGCACCTCTGGGTTGTGGTCCTATCCCCATAAGGGTGCCCCCAAGTGTGTGTCACTTAATTGTATGCTTTCAAATTTTTTTATGTAAATATGAACTTATTAAATGAGTAGAGGAATTAATGACACACGGACAGACGGAGTAAATTGTCTGTAATGTCCTACAATTAGCAGCACTCACAGGTTCATATTCATACAATAAGAATAATAACCTATTAATTATATTTCTTTTTATTGTGATTTTGACAAGTACAAGTGTATGTAAATACCTAAGTGCTGAATAAATTAATTATTTCATTATTTCATTGATATACTATTAATTGTTTATACGTTACATCGGTATGTATTATATTTAAAATTGTATTTATGGATAACTTGATATGGGTCACATAGTCATGACTATGTCATATCCCAAATAAAAAATCACTAAATACAGTGATTTTTATTTGAAGCGTTTCTAAAATTACACTTATACAATTCTCAAATAAAAATGATTTGAGGAAACAATTTAAAATTTATACATTAATTCTATAAAAGATCTATCAAAATTTTCAATTCGGTACAGGTCGATTTGGGTAACAAAAGATAAAATAAAATTTCATCATCATGTTATTACTAGTTTGTATATTAGCAAATACTATTACCAAGTGAGAAATCTGTCATAGTGCACTATTAGGTATCTTATACCGTTACTTTGTGATAGGATCTAATATAAAAGAATTCAACGCATTCCGTCGTCTAAAAGAACGCACACTTTCCGACCGCCATTTTTCTTCGAATAAACATAAAACTTAGGAACCTAGTACAAGGGTACTAGGTTCTCACAGTGTGTTCTCACAAAATAAAACCTACTGAACGAATGTAGCTGATAATTTTATCGTCACAGAGTTAGTTTAAGTTTGTGTATTTAATGCAGTATATAGACGAGCGATAAAATCGTATTTCGTGTCTCAGTTTGTTGAGTTGATTTATTTTACATACTAAAACTAACGAACGAGCTGACAAAATTGGTCATGAGTGTCATATTCGACGGTAAAATTACGAATAACTAGGTATTTTAATTTGATTATTGTAATATCTTTACTATCAATACATACTTCTATACCTACTGTATTTTATCAATTTTATGTTAATTTCTTAAATAAATAAAAGTCAATAGAACAAAATTGTTATGTGACGAGAACTAAATGATTAGGTATTAACAATCTTTATAAAGAGGATAGATTGAAATATTTGTCTACTACATTTAATGATGAAGTTCCCATGGTAACGGGAGCTACGCGAATGAAACTGCACGCGGGAAACTAGCGATTAAAAGTTTTCTTCAGTATTGAATTTAACCCAATTTTTGATACTGGAAGTCTTCCGTAATTCATGTACCTAACTACCAGATTTTATTAAGGTATGTCCCACACGAGGTTATTAAATCCTAGTGTCGTGAGAGTTATAAAAAAATAAATAATAATATACCTACGTGCAGTGGTATTATACTATTTTTTTTCAGAGATATGACCAAGGTAAATTTATCTTTATTTACTAGTGGCCCGCCCCGGTTCCGCACGGGTAGACTTTTATGGCCTATGTTACTCAGGGATAATGTAGCATTCTAATGGTGAAAGAATTTTTGAGTTTATTCGAAACAAACATAAAAAAATATACAAACTTTTCCTCTTTATAGATATACATTTTTTGTTTTTTTTTGGCCGGGGGAAATGCATATTTACGCATTCCCACCGCCGCTGCAGCGTATTCGCACGCTGACGATGGGATATGAGAGACTTGCCCTCCCCATAGCGTGGTATGCTAAACTCATACCACGAGGAGAAGACCCGACAACACTAAAACCCCCCGGACACTCCTTCGATCCGCCGTTGCCGAGGGCCGGGTACGCATGAGCAATCCGACCAGTATAGATATACCTACTCAGCCAATGTTGTCTTTATTAAACAAATAGGTTTATCAGCGGAGAGCTCGCAAACACATGATCACTCTTACTGCCGTTTGCAAGGCCTATATTTGAGACTATAACTTTACTTAGGAATATCGACAGTGAGTCACTACTTACTCAAGTCAATACTTAAAGAAATCGTGAAGAGAAATAAACGCCTGTGAACTTATGCGATTGAGTAAATAAGCGAACAGAAAAAAAAGCGAGTGGGGAAAAAATGTGACGGGAAAATGTTCTACACAGAACGAACAAGTTTGGGGAATAGATTTAGCTACTCCGTGTATATCGTTGTCAGACTCAGATCAACTATCTGTAGGTCATATAAATAGATGCCCTGGGTGGGAATCGAATCCAGAACATCACGACTCTCAAGCAACTGCCGTATCCACTGAATCAGTAGTCAGAATTTACATCCAAGTTAACTTTAGTAGGAAGTAAGATTATATATTGTATAATGATTTGAATATTATTTTCTCTTATTACTGCCACGACGTAGTCATCGATGTAATAGAAACTGTGATTTATGGAAATGATACGTCGCTTCTGATAAATCGTAGTCGGTAATTATTGATTTCAAAGATTTTTAAAATTTGGTTTCGTTATTACATAAACCTACAACCTCCGTGGCGTAACGATATTTGGCTCGCTTTAAATCTCGGAGGTCGTGGGTTTGATCCCTATCTTCTAATTATTAATCTTTCATGTAAATTCTAACATTTCTTCCCGGGTCTGGTTGGCTGAGGGACTAACCTCCGTGCCTCGAAAAGCACGTTAAGCCGTTGGTCCCGATTGTTATGACATAATTTATATCAATCGTATACAAGGGAATGGGCAGCACCGTTTCCAAAATATTGAGGTCACCAACCCTGCGCCAAGCGTGGTGTCTGTGGCAAAACCACCCCTTGGGGAGCGGCCCATGTTCATCAGTTGACGTTATACGGGCTAATACATATAGGACATAAACCTTACATTTTATATGAATGTTCTATATGTTTTTTTTTATATTTTGAATAAGTAATTTTAATTTGAGTATTGTTTTAGATTTTCCATTAGATATTATATTGTTCTATACTATGATCAATGTGAATACAGTACCTATCTGTAACTGTTGTACTCCTAATCTGCTGGACCGGTTACGAGATTTTATTGAATATACCTACTTAGATAAATTGGATCTTCGAGAAGGACATAAGCCTTTTAAGCGTGTCGAAAAATAAAGTTTAACTTTGTTATTAAGTGAGTACTTATATTAACTCTCTAGTTTTTGGAAAACATAAAGATAGAGTAGGTATCTAGTATTTCTTAGAGCGTAGCATTTTCTAGACATTATCAGGTAGGCTATGTCAGGCACATCGATTATAGATATAATTAGGTTTGATACACTGACAACATTTTAATATTACTTAAGTTAAATTCCCACATAAATGTTCACAATACTCATTAAATAGTTCTAAAACATGAACGGTAATTAAACTGTCATTTTTTCCAGCGGTAATTACACGTGATTTGTTTCATCATCTGAAATGTTGAACTTGAAATTAATATTAATTATTTCGTGTTTCTAATCACGAGTATGTCTCCTATCCACTTATGCAATGTATTTAGTACAGTTGTCGTAAGTTGCGTGAATAGTTTTTCGCAGTAGTTGAACGGTCTCCGTCTCAACGAACGTTCGTGCTTGCTCATTCACCATGACACGTTTCACTGCAGTTATTCGCCTCGAGAAAACACTAGCACATTTTTACTCTTATCTCGCTTGAGAGAGCACAGTAAACCACACTGCCAATCCAATGACAACCCCACAAACAACAGTTGAAAATAAACTGTATCAACACGAAAATAAAAGTGGTTTTTCTGCAACATGCCTGTAGTACGTCACGTTTGATTTTATGAACACGAAATTTATATGTAAATATTTTTAATGAGTGACTCGATGTTTGTGTGGCGAGATTATTGGCATCGTGAAATTATAAAATTGCTTAGTTGGATGAGATTTACGATATAGGCGCGTGGTCATTTGCGTGTTTGGCTTTCAAATTAATTTAGTGGGCGAGCAGAGTTAGCAACTTGGCAGTCAAGAGCGACATTATGATTAATGGTCGGATACTTAGCTAACATATTTTCTTCCTTCGTGCTGACTTCGTATTAATGGCAGTAGCACTATTTAGTTTGTAAAGGAGTAAAGAAAGACGGAGCTTATTCGGCTGTGGACAGTGACACCTTATGATGCTTAACGGTCACTAGCGTAGCTACCAAAGGACTGGGTGGGGCAATGCCCCGGGGCCTCCAAGCCTGGCAGGGTCCAAAAACTTTATTAGCAATCCTCGTTTTTAAAATATGTAGGGGCCGCGCTTCCGTACTACCAAAATAAATCCGTATTCCGTGAGACTTAACGATCCCATAAATCATGGACTTGAAGCACACTCAGACTTTTTTGACGGGCATTATGTAGTTAGGCTGAGGCTTTTGCTACTTCACCGGGAATATAGGCAAGCAGAGTTCCAGCCCAAAAAGGAGCACCTCTAACTACTGTATTTCTAAAGTTCATAAGCAGAAGGTCGGATGTGCCATTAAACGTCAGTAATATTAGTCGTAAGTAGCTTTATCGTAAACTGGCACTTACAACCAAATGCTTCAGAAGTATAAAAGTACATCTGTGCTTATACTAAGTACATGTGGTCTACACTGCTGTTTGAAAAATAATAGTAATAGTTGTAGTAGGTAAGTACTTGTTATTCACTTAAGTAAAGTACCTATAAAAAATGCCTTGTCACACGTAAATATCACGTATCGTTTCATTAGAGAATCCTATTATAATAATTTGCTCCGTGGAACTTTTATTAGTACCTACCTACATGAACGCATACATTTAGGTAAATTAGTTCTATGATCTAAACTAAAACGAATTTATAAAATATTAACTATTCTAAATCTATGCTACTTGGTAACATTTCCGGAACCCTGGAAGCATTGTCTTTTTTGAATGGTTTATCTGCTGCTGTGAGTAGGTACCAGCAAAAGCACTAGGGGAACGTATTAAAGGGAGCTGCTACGAGGTTTAATTAGACATGCCAAGGCATACGGAACGTATAAAACATTCGAATGTAATATAATCAATATTTTGAGAACATCCATTTTTTTAAAACCAAGTTTATCCAAGACCAGATGTTATTTATACCTATGTAAATATTAAGTGAATTCGGAATTATTTTTGATGATCTATGTGTATTATCAGTAAACACATAGGTATAAAAGAACGTTTTTAAGGTGGTGCTTAATTCACCCGTTCAAACTGATGGCCCCTATTAAAAAAATAAAAATGTTTTTTTAATGACCCATAGAAATTTTTGACACCCACTTTTTAACTCTCTCATCATCACACCTAACAAAATAGTGTATAGATTTGTGATATTGTAGTTTCTCTATAAATATATCGAGACAACGATAATACTTCTATGTTAGTTTATGGTCAGCATAGCTTATTTTTTGCCGCAAGTCATGGTGTTTATAAAACGTCAAAAGGCGTTGGTCACGGTTCGATTAAAAAGTGAAAAAAGTATGCCGTGTCAATTTCTATTCAACGTTTCATGACTTTTTAAAATGCCTTTTTAGAGACCTGCTTTGCATTTGTTATGATGTGATGTTAACAAAGAATGAATACCTATACATCAAAATTTAAGATGCTTTAATGCAAAAATATGTGCCTTCCGTTTAATAGTAGATGATAGTAGTCGTTACTGTTTTTACATATTTATATTTCATTTTTATTTTATATTATCTTGTGGTTTGTGCTCAATTAGATACATGTACCTATTTTCTATCTTTCTTTAGATCAATTTGTAAATGTATAATGTAATAATCTTTCTATGTATAAATTAAACGAAATAGTTTATTAGTAACGTAGACGAATATTTCGCACATGTTATAGGCATGTCACTTACAATGCATTAACACATTTAGGAACATTATTAATATCTAGTATTTAAAATATTGTATACAGAAATTCTAAAAGTACCTACCTACCTAAATACATGAGGTAGTATGAGTTATACCAGTGATTACTTACATTAATTCTGTTATATTTTTTTTTTCCATTTGTATCTATCAATTTATAGGTCCTATTTGGTAAGGGAAGTTACTTTGTGCTTCTATTATGTATTTTAATATTTTTATATGGAAAATTAAAAAATATTGTATGAAACATAGTTTTTCTTAAACGTGATCACTATACACATGGTTGTATCTACTGTTAAGATATGGTTAATATTTCGGAATATTTTCGGAATACCTATATTACTTTGTTTATGAGGATTCGGTATAAAAAACCGGCCAAGTGCGAGTCGGACTCGCGCACGAAGGGTTCCGTATCAGTTACAATTGCGTACCTATGTTTGATATCAAGAATAAAAAGCGTATGTTTATGAAATGAAATGTTATTTTATATTTTTATATTCGAGTTGATTGAATGAAGGGTAAATTGCCGTTTACGATTTATGACGTATTAAAAAAAACTACTTACAAGATCTCGTTAGGTAATGTACCTACATCATATATTTTTTTTAGTTTTATCATTTTCTTATTTTAGAAGTTATAGGGGGGGGACACTTTTTACCACTTTGTAAGTGTCTCTCGCGCAAACTATTCAGTTTAGAAGATAATGACATTAGAAACCTCAACATCATTTTTGAAGACCTATTCATAAATACCCCACACGTATGGGTTCAATGAATTTTTTTTTTGAGATTCAGTTCTGTGTATGGGGAACCCCAAAATTTATTGTTATTTTTCTATTTTTGTGTGAAAATCTTAATGCGGTTCACAAAATACATCTACTTACCGAGTTTTAACATTATAGTTCTTATAGTTTCGGAAAAAAGTGGCTGTGACATACGGACAGACAGACAGACAGACATGACGAATCTATAAGGGTTCCGTTTTTTGCCATTTGGCTACGGAACCCTAAAAATGCCGTCATAAAAGCATAGGAAAGTACCTATAATATAACATATTGGATGTAACGAATGCTCCCTGTGTACGACTCCTACCTGCTTTCCCCTAGTTATAGCATTATAATATAAGCAGTAAAGAAATTTTGACAATAGCGTACTAACAATGGCGAGATTTTATACAAGATAATAAGTATTACCCTACTAAAATTATACTATTATTATTGTTTGAAAAATATAGATACTTTTAGTAAGAAAAGTGACTTTCACAATATAAATACTAGAAATAAGAACAAACTAGCTATGCCGTGCTTTAGGGTTAGCAAAGTTAGTAAGTCATTCATGGGAAATTGCATTCGATTTTACAACAAGCTTCCTTCTTATATTACTGACATGCCTGATTCATTATTTAAGGCGCACGTCAAACGAATCCTAATGACTAGAGGCTACTATAGTATTAAAGAGTATGTAGATGATAAAGATGTATGGGAAGTTATACCTCCTTGCACTAGATCGTAACCCTATAGCTGTTGAAGCATTGAAAGACCAAGATAATGTATTCTGTATAAAGCTATTCTGTGTACTATCTGTAATAATAAAATAATACTACCAAATATATTTATTCAGTTCTGTCTTTAAATAAATTATTTAATCTGTTTTTTAATGAAAATGTAAATAAAATTCGTATAAAGACAACCGATTGGTAAATTGTGAATGCCAACTAAATAATAAAAGTAACTGGACCTAAACTTCTTGGACATGCCCATCTGAGTATGTTTCGCCGGATCGTCTCGATGAGGCCGCGCTGAAACCGGCAGTAGGATAACCCCACTGAGTTTGTTTCGCCGGATCTTCTCAGTTGGGGCGTATTGGATCCGGTGGTAGCACTAAAGCGCGTTCGTCGAGATACTTATGGTCCGTCTAAATAATAACATACTCAAAGGACAGAACTTAGATTTAATCATAGATATAAAATAATATTGTACTTTCATACCTGACAGCTTTTAGGCTAAAGTTATATAAACTATTATTATACGTAGCAATAAACAAATAAAATTGATTAATTAAATCGAAAATAAGCCAAATATATTTTGACTATTTACAAATGCCTGTAATAGGTTTACGTGAATAAAAACTTTTTTTATTTTATTTTTATTTTATTTTATTTTGACGACATGTTCAGCTATTTAGTACCTAAGCTAAAGATTTTTTTTTTAAACCCGAAGAAGATCAAATTTAATATAAATTATTATGTCGTTTGTTGCTTCTTTCACGTTAAACCTTAAGGTGCAACGTTTGCACTTTAAGTATTTAACGGTAAATTTGAATTTGACATTATCATTTATTTTTTTATTAATACACTAGCTGTCATCCGCTTTGCTCCCGTTCCCGTGGGAACTTCATACTTAAATATAGCCTATGTTCACCGGAGATAGTGTAGCTTCCCAACGTTGAAAGAATGTTTCAAATCCATCAAGAAGTTTCGGAGACTATTCAATTCAAACAAATAAACAAACAAACTAAAAAATAATCAAATCTTTCCTCATTATTATATAAGTATATCTCTAGATTAATTTATTATTTTGCGAATAAAAAAAAACCAGCAGACCTGACCAAGGAATTTTAATACAATGCTCACAATTTATAATTAAGATGGAAGATATTCAGAAAGCCTTCTTTTAATTTGTTTTATTAAATGGTAACTAAAAATAGGTATATTATTTCTAGTGTCCGACCGAAGGTGCAATTCTGGCCGAAGCCGAAGCCGAAGCCGATTAATCGGTATTCACCAAAACCTTCGGCCGAAGCCGAAGCCGAAGGTGTCATTGACCTTGAGAAATACGATAGTTACTTTGATCTCAGAATATACTAGATACATATTGTGAGAGCTTTAGAGATTTAGCCCAATAACGAGCCGAGTGACCAACATATACAAGTAGGTAATAAAATATTGTCTAAAATAAAAGTTTCAAATATACAATGTTAATTAAATATTTATTTACTTAGTAATTTTAACAAAAATAATCAAATAATCAGTCACATTTTTTTAATTATCAGACGAACACAAAATATTTCTATAAAATAATTGAGCAAAGTTTAGCGCCTACATCCTATCGGTTTAGGTAGTTAACTAAAAGTAAACAATCTTCACATGTCTTTTTATCTAAAAATTGCATAAAAAAACATACCAACATTGTTTCCATTTAGTTTCCTACCTAACGTTAGATAACATAAAATATTTTTAACCAGACAATACTTACGGTTTTTTGGTTCTTAGAGTGCCTCACAATAATGAACGTATCACCACAGGTACCTACTACTCACAGTAATAAATAAAATTATTTGTAATAACAAATATGAAATATTTAAAAACAAAACACTTATTAGAATTTTAAGACGCGCTCTCAAACTTGTTTTGACTTGTTTAGTTTACTAACTGCGATCCGTTGGGCCGGTGCGGCGGCGCGGCGAAACTCTGCTGCTCTGCACACTCTCCGTCTCGCTCTAGCATCGTTCAGTAAATTTCAAATTTTGACAACTAGCAAACCTTCGGCTTCGGCCAAACCTTTGGCAAATTTTTGGCCGAAGCCGAAGATTTGGCCGAAGGTGCTTTTCTGGCCGAAGGTGGCCGAAGCCGAAGCCGAAGCCGAAGCTTCGGTCGGACACTAATTATTTCCCTTAACATTCGCAAAATAAAGAGTATATTCATTTAAGAGATAAGAAACGTCTTACTTGTGAACATTTCACCTTTATTAAGCAATTTCAATGCAGCCGCCATATTAAGTGTCAATAAAATGAGTAATTAAGTATAATGAAACTCAGGTCGCCTGATAGTTACAAAAGTAACAGTTGTATTATTTTATTAGACAAACGTATACGCTTATTCGTTTAATCGGGAACTGAATTGTTAAAAACGATATTCGCGGCCTGGGAAGATTCGCAGGAATCCTTAGGTATTTTCTGTGATCTGTCAAAGGCATTTGATTGCGTTCACCATGACACTCTTGTCAGGAAATTACACCGGTATGGCATTAGGAACCAGGCTCTCAATCTTCTGATTTCTTACATGGGCAATAGAATTCAGAAGGTTGATATAAACGGCAAAATATCACCAGGCTCTGTTGTACCCATGGGCGTCCCGCAAGGCTCAATCCTGGGACCGTTTTTGTTTTTGGTGTATATAAACGACTTACCTTACTATGTAGGAAATAATCATGAGATAGTATTGTTTGCTGACGATACATCCTTGACATTTAAAATAAGTAGACAGCTACGCAGCTATGACGAAGTAAACAATGCAATCTCGAAGGTAGTCCATTGGTTTAATGTTAATAATCTACTTTTAAATGAAAACAAAACCAAAGTTATTAAATTTTCTACACCTAATGTGAAACAAATTGATACGAATGTGCAAATAAATGGTATTCGGTTGGAGCCAGTGGAGTCAACTGTCTTTTTGGGAATAACTATTGACTCCAAATTGCAATGGGGCCCACATATTGAGAAACTATCAGGAAAACTTAGCTCTGCGGCCTATGCTGTTAAAACTATGAGACGACTCACTGATTTGGATACTGCTAGAATGGTTTACTTTAGTTATTTTCATAGCGTAATGTCTTATGGAATTCTTCTGTGGGGAAACTGTGCGGACATTGACACCATTTTTGTACTACAGAAACGAGCTGTAAGGTCTATATATAAACTTGGTCCGCGGGTTTCCCTACGGGAGAAATTCAAAGAGACTAATATTCTTACAGTCGCATCACAATATGTCTATGAAAACCTTTTATATGTTCATAAGAATATAGATAGTTTTAAGAAAAAAAGCGACACTCATAATGTTAATACTAGATCTAAGCATAATCTCGTTTTACATGCTACACGTCTCCACAAAATTAGCAATTCTTTTATGGGGCAATGTATACGCTTCTACAACAAACTTCCTAATAATGTTAGAGATCTTTCAACAAACAAGTTTAAACGATATGTCAAAGATAAATTATGTAAAAAGGCTTATTATAAAATTTCTGATTATGTTAATGACAAAACTGCTTGGGAGTGAGTTGCTCTGAAACAATACTGCTTTATTAATCATTGTAAAATATAATTTATTAAAAAAAAAGGATTCCTCTGAGTTTCTTGCCAGTTCTTCTCAGAGTTGCCACGTCCAGAACTGGTGGTAGTAAAAGAATGGGACGCATCATAAGAACATGATTTAAAATATTTTAAATGTGTCTATTTGAATAAAGAATTTTTGACTTTGACTTTGAATGTATATACCTAATGAGTTGGTTTAACTTTTTAGAGCGTTTTTTTATATCGAATCATATCAACATTTAAAAGCAAGTTTAAACTGTTGCATTTTAATAAATTGGGTAAGCAACACCCCACCCCGCAAGACCCGCCGCCAACGCCCTAGACTCGGCCTCGGGGAGTGGGGCACATGGTCCCCGCTTCCTTCGAGGCCGACCCATAAGGAGTAGGGACGCCTCTACACTCCGGGCGTCCCTATAACTGGGCGATTGGCCATAATGTGGTCCAGGAGAGTCCGCGGCGCCAATTTGGCCGCGGGTGCCACCAGGGGCCCAGATTGCCCAGCGTACCCGGCCCTCACCGACGGCGGACGGAGGAGTGTCCAGGGGTTTTAGTCGTTTAGGGTCCCCTCCTCGTGGTATGTCTAGCATACCACGCTTTAGAGAGGGCGAGTCCGACATACCCCTTCACCGGCGTGGGAACACTGCAGAGGCGGAGGGGATGCGCAAATGCACTTCCACCCGGACAGCAAAATTGTCAAAAAGGTATAGATTACCGATGTTATATGTAGGTATCTTACATTGGAATGGTGACTAGAATCTGAGATAACTTGTGTTCAAGATGCTAGGCCCCGTCATACTGAGTTAGATTCTATAGGTAATAAAATCTTTAAATATCATCAGTTACAATTCAGTGCAATTAACTTACTACGAGAAATTTAATAATATTGAAATCTTGACATGTTATTGTCCTTTGTAGGTAACAAAAGACAATAACGTGTAGTGTGTGTGTGTGTGTGTGTATGTATGTATGTCTATACGTGTGTATATATCTCTTAGTAGATTGATGTACAAGTAAGTGCAGTGAAGCTTAATGTTGTGATAAATTATTATATCTAATAAATCAATGTTGACAGATTCGTAATAACAGTCCACAAAAAATATAGATTATCTCAGTACCTATTAATAAAACTTGTCTTAGAAAACTCTTAAGTTATCGTCTGAGTTTATCTATGGCAAGTGTGGAGTAGCGACAGATGCACAAAACTCTCCTAAAAATCTAAAAGCCATAATCATTTAATCTCCCTGCTAGCGACCGCTTTGAGCCCTGAGCCTGAGACCTGAGGTTCAAGTCCCACAGGGGACGCACTCCAGCACAGGTTGCTTAGTTTATTGTTAAAAAAAGTTTATGTTTTAAAAAAATATAATGGTATTAATATAAGTGATAGGTATATATGATAAAAACGTTGTAAAATAAATTATTATTTTACGACATCAAAAACGAAAAATCTGGAAATATAATAATTAGTTCAAATCCAGTCCAGGCAGGCGTAAAACGGGGGGGAGGATGTGATTTGACACCCCTCCCATCGTATTAGACAAATTTAAATATCTATTAATATATATACAGGTTTAGCTCTTCTAAATATTCATCCAGAGATAGCCCCAGACGTCTGAAATATCATTAACTGATTTGCCAATAAAAGAGACGACTATTCTATATGTTGTATAATACCTCCACATTAAAATTGTGTATTATGCAATAAAGTCTCATTTACTCGACATATTGGCCCCATCACTAATTTCAGGTTGGGAGCGTGCCTGACGCGAACGTGAAGAATTTACAAAACGAACATAACAATAAACTAAGTAATTTGCAGCAAGTTGGGCAAATTTAATTGTTAACTAAAAGCCTACCGAAAAACATTATACTTTTAAATGAGATGTTAACAAAGTAACAAGCAATTTAACTAGTGTAAAATATAGCGCGTTTAATTATTTTGTTTTAAGATAAAGTCATATAATTATTATAATAATAATATGAGTATAGTGCGAATTCAATTATAGTGAGCATTTGCATGCTTACAGCTATGCCTATGTTTGTTAAAAATGGAATCAGCCATTGGAAAATTATTACTTTTGTATCGTGATTTTATAAAAGTTGCTAATAATTATCAGGACATTATTATAACGTTCCGTAAAGTAGCAGTATCGCTTTAAAAGTCGTGGGTTCCATCCCCACGCTGGGCAGGAAATCATTGTCTAGTGTCTAAGATTTCTTTCCGGGTCTGGTTGATTTAGGGACTACACTCCGTGCCTCGGAAAGCACGTTAAGCCGTTGGTCCCGATGGTTATAACATCATCTGTAATAATCGTATATCAAGGAACGGGCAGCAGCGTTTCCTTGTGTGGTACAACATAATACTGCGGTCACCAACCCGCCTGCCAAGCGGGGTGACTATGGCAAATACCCTCCCCGGGTGGAGGCCCATGTTCAGCAGTGGACGTTATACGGGCTGATGATGATGTTATTTACCAATAAAGTTACCCTCAAGGAGACGGTCATGTTAAACGTACATGGCAAATGAGTTTTATTGTCTTTTATCAGGTTAACGAACGGGCACCCCAAAGACAGGTTCAAAGTCATTTTAACCTGTTATTACAAATACTTTTGGAAAACGTATATAGGTTTATAGATCGATAGTCTTACCAAAAATAAATCTTTTCGCTAAGTATTGGTAACGACTAGTTATCACGGGTTATAGTGTATCACGGATATCTATATATTATAATATTATCAAGAGGTTAAGTTTGTGAATTGTTTGCGAGGTTGTAGGGGGTAAACTATGTGGGCTGGATTGCCTTTTACCCGGCCCTTAACAACGTCGGACGGACTAGTGTCCGGGGGGTTTTAGTGGCGCAGGGTCCTCTCCTTGGCTTCCATAACCCCTTCGCCGGCGCGGGAACGCTGTAGCGGCGGAGACCCGGACAAAAAAAGGGGTAATCTCTGGATCTACTAAACCAATTTAGCAAATTCTTTCACCAATAGAAAAGTGAGTGTCAACCTTAGTACTAATATTATAAATGCGAAAATGCAGGTTGAAAGGGGGCATGAAGGTTTTATGGCAGTAACGTAACTTTTAAAGCTAGATGCTTGAAACTTATTTTTAGATGGTTCATTATATAAATATCCTTACTAATATTATAAGTAGGTAATTAAAACTGCTACTCAAAGTCGCTATTCCACGCGGATGAAGTCGCACACCTAGTAGGCTATATTTTAAGTCAAGGTTTCCAACGGAAACGGGATCTACGCGAAAGAAACCGAACGGGACAGCTAGTTCTGTTATTCTTGCATACGGGAGTTAGCCTCTGACAGTCAAAGCTGAACAAAATACAGCAACATCAGTTACTTGATGAACGAGAGAGTGCCATGCCCTACTTGCTACCGTACTGATTTATATTGTACGCTAACTGCCTGCGCGTACGCAGTGGCGAAGAAAGATAAGAATTTGAGAAATGCCGAGTGCAAGATTTATTTTCTTTTCAAGGTTATATTTAAAGTATGGTGGAGGTAATGGCTGTTTTAGACATAAAGAAAGGGAAAGTGTTATATTGTTGTAATTATAAATGTGTTATCTTAGTATCCACATCTAACTCGTATTTAAATATAACTAAATTACTGCATGTAGGTATGTGTACGGCAGGCACATAAATGATTGGCTGTTTTGAGTTTCAGAAAAAGGTTTGTATAAATACAAACCTTTTTCTTTATAATTACTATTTTCTTTGCAACCCAAAAAGCCATACCATAAGTGTTCAGACTTATGCTATGGCTATAAAAAGCGTTTATCTGATTCATCAGATAAACGCTTTTTTAACAGAAGATCCAATTTCCGCGCTATGGAAATAAAATACACTCAAATTTCTCCATGATTCAAATCAATATTTGACCGAACATTACAGAAGCAAATATTTAAATTACCAATAAAGATAATAATTACTAATTGTTACCTTTATTAATAACTAAATTCCGTCACGCGGTTTCACTCGCGTAATCCATTCCCGTGGGAGCTTCTTAATACAATATAACTTATAGCCTTCGCCGATACCTAAATTCTTCAGCTTTAATATATAAAGCTAGGATCATATTGATTGTACCTGTTGTAGTATTGATATTCATTATTTACACCCGGACGTGGTTGCCGGTACCGTATGGTTTCCGGCTTAGAATAGACCACCCCATGTCCTCCCACGGGTGTCGTAAAAGGCGACTAAGGGACATATGGCTGATGGATGGGCAGCAGCATCTATTATCTCAAGGTTAACATCTTACTGCGATCACCAATCCGTCTGCCAAGCGTGGTGATTATGGCAATAACCCTTAACGATCCTGGCTTGCCAAGGTCTGTTAAGAGGAGGCCCATGTTCAGCAGTGGACGTAAGCGGGCTGTTGATGATGATGATGACACGCGGACGTGTAGGTATATAGGTACACTGACAAACAAGAATACTTTCTTTTGCATAGTAAATAAGCAATAATAGCTTTTAGTGTCATTAAAAGTAAGTTACAATACAAATAAATCAATTGTTAATACTTGGTCATTCAATCGGATTTTATGAAAATTTCTAACTATAACAACAATTTGTCATGAGATTTCGCTATAAAGTCGATCTGTTTGGTAAAGTCAATAATTATAATGCACGCAACTGACATAGAAACCCACAAAAACGAAACGTCGAGTTTAATACACTGTTTCCGAAATGAATAATATAAAAGAAAAAAGTTTTTCTAAAGGAAAACGTTAATTATTCAGTGTATTTTCCTAGATTTTTTATGTCAATCTTCAATTCCTCTACTCCCTCTGCTAAGGAGAAGTAGAGCAAAATAATTTAAATTGTTAAAAAAAAATGTCATCTTGATACCTCACATTATACCTATAAATAATAATAATAAGGAGGTTATAGACCATATGACTAAAACCCCTCCTCATTAAAAAAAAGGTACGTAAGGTAATCGCAAGTACCCATTACTTGCGTTTAGAGGAGAATCCTTTTTTTATGCTATTTTTATTTTTTCGGGCGCACTTTTATGTAGTTGTCTATGAGCCTTTTGCTTCTTAATCGAACATAAAGGCGGGTAGGGCTACAATCTTATTAAATGATTTGCCTTGATGCCTTATTTAATGGCGGTGCGCCTGACCAAAATGTTACTTGTCGTTGCTCTTAATCGAACATTATTAACAACATTAAATTCCTAGTAGTATTTGTTGAGTAAACAGTGACAGAAATATTTTTCAGTTATATATTTAGCATACCTACCTAAACATTTATTCTGAATGAATAAAATGCTAAACGTTAACAAAAATACACTTAAAAAATCAATTAGTAATAAACTTTCACGAAACACCAACACCAAACGTAAAATCAAAGGAAAATCTTAATTAAGTAAGCGTGAAAAAATTTAACGCATTATTACTAATTATGCTTTAAAAATATTCGAAATTTTCACAGTGGATAACCGTTATTCGCGACGCCCCGGTTCAACGAACAACAAATTGTGAAATAATCGTTGTATAATGTGTAATTTCTCACGACAACAACAATTGATTGGCTTCACATCGGGACAATAACACAGAAAAATCGTTCACTTTCATTATTATCTTCGAAAAAAAGCTATTTCCAAGATGAGTCGCGCTTTGTGGGAACAACTTTAAATAATTACTATTAATGTTCATTTTTTTTGTAAGCACATCATTGTGCGAGAATTTGATCGATTCAGTGTTAATCACTTTTTTGGTGGCACCACACGTTTTTCTTGTACGCTAAGAATTTTAATATTTCCTATTACAGTAAAAAACGGGTCATTCATAGAGAACTACTTTATAAAGTTGTTTTTTTATTAACTAAAACAGACTCGGAGAACACTATATTTAACTTAATTAAAATTAGGTCCAATATGACAGATTATGTTGAACCAGTAGGTATACAGTTTAAAAAAAGTACTGTCAATGTTTCGAGCTCTCTGGCCGTGACCTTCGCGGGTGTCCAAACGTCATTCACTTTCCATGAGACGCGGACGGAATACCGCGGCCCCGATACGGATGCGTTTATACACTTTCTTTCGTTATTATAAGGGTTCCGCATAATAATGACGTTTCGTAATAAATAGTGTAAGTGATATGCAATAGGTAATGAAAGGGATGCTTATTTATATTCGATGGCCGTTGCATGCTTGCGTGCGGTTGTTTAGGTGAAAATACTTGTCCCAATAAGTTTTGATATTATGCTGCTATTATTGGTTGGTCTTTTAATCAAAAGAATAATGAAGCTACCCACTAAGTATGAAATATTCTGCAATACATCTCCTCTCTTCTCGTCCTAATCGTTCCCTCACAGCTAATGATCGAACTCCTATGGATGCTTTAATAAGCAATCTATATCAGTTACGATCGGCTGTTCGGCGGAGTGTGAAGTTGGCGATCTAGCTTCTCTGTTATTTGGACAGGTCTTTTGCTCTCTATTTTAACCGTCAAAATCAATAGTTCCAAATTACTATTCTATCTGAGAGCACCGTAGCTAAAATATCGGACTCGTATAACATCATTAAGCTGTTCTACAATGGAAACATTTGTACGCTAGGCATTTCAAAGCATCTAGTATTTGTCGATGCTGGCAGTCCGCAGATTTAAGAGTCCACTTCTCTGCACCGTATAAAATGTAGGAAAGACATGTATATTTGTCGATTAGTTTATATTTCTGTCTTTCCGTACTTTTCTCATGAGACTCATTGCTGCTGCATCGGCTGGAAACTTTGCGGATAATATGTGCGCAAACAAAATAATGAGCACACACCAGTTAGAGAAATTATCAATATTTGTATAAATAATCCTTAAAATAATATTTATTCGTAATACGTTTGGTATCTCGAAGAAAGTAACATTTTAACATAGAAATTTCAATCTAGACCGATATTCAAATAAGCACTCTTAGTATCAATAATTATGAGTTCCGGCACGAGCAATACTGTAAATCAAACGTTAATTACTTAATTATCATACTATCGATATTTTGCCTCAATTATTTCTTTTAACGATTCAGTTACGTATATACTAGTCCGATTTTGCCATAGAGGTTATAAATATGAAGTCTTTAAGTGTTAAAATACTGTTTACTGCTTATCCCTGAAATAATAATTATTTTTATTTTTGTCTAACGGTTGCCCGCAACTTCTAATTACTTAACTCCCAGTAAATTTGGTCCTTCGAGCCCCTTTCATACTATTTATTAAGGCTGGAACTCTGCTCGCCTTTATGCCCGGTTAAGTAGCAAAAGCCTCCTGGCTACCGACGTAAGTCCATCCGAAAAAAAACCGCTTTCATAAATGAGAATCATGTCTAAGTAGCCACCTTTTGTTATCCACCAATATTTGTTATCTTTGATGTACCTACTATTAATTTATCTTTTAATTATAAACACATCATTCGCATGAGGGAAATAAATCCCCGTGGGATATTACAACACATAATTCGCGGATATGTAGCACACCCAAACTCAGAACTTCCATCCCAGGTTAACACAATTAATTGTAACGGTGATTAATTATGCCGTTCAAACTTTAAACTTTGAAGGGAATCGAACCAAGAATACCAGGTGTTAGAAGGAACCATCAAACTCACCTCAGAATTTTTGACCGCACGAGCCAAAATCCAATAAAACATATACCTATGCCGTCACTGACTATTTCAGAAAATTGGAAGCTAAATTGACTTGAACATATATTTTCTGTTGCAATTTCTGGTACACATCATAGTCACTATTATGACCTATAGTATACTGTACTAAGTTATGTGAACCATGCCCAAAACCCATTTTACTGTCCATTATGCATTAATTACGTAACAATATCGCACGCAACTGAAATTAACGCTATTATGGCTTGCCATTTAGCCCTATACTGCTGTCAGTGAAAGTTTATTACCAACCGAATAACAAATTTGGTTAGCATTATTACACATAGTTTGCATTTATTTCGAGTTCTTCGAGTTCTCATTGGTTCTAGTCCGAGAGGCCTGCGAACTGTAAAGTAGAGCGACAGTTGCACAAAACTCCCCTAAAATACTAAAAGCCATAAAACCTCAACGACCGCCCTAATCAGAGTTCCAAGCCCCACAGTGGGCGACCTCTTGCGCAGGTTGTAGTTTTTAAACCATGTATTAAGGCTGGAGCTCTGCTCGCCTTTATGTCCCGTAAAGTAGCAAAGGCCTCGTGGATAACTAAACACTACGTACTAACTAACGTAAGTCCATCCGAAAAAAAAAGCTGGTTATAGATTAAAAGATTGCCTTCACTACAAAGTATAAAACAAAGTCGCTTGCCGCTGTCTGTCCGTCCTATATATGCTTAGATCTTTAAAACTACACAACAGATATTGATGCGGTTTTTTTAATATATAGAGTGATTCAAGAGGATGGTTTATATGTATGATACATGAGCATTGCACTCGTGCGAAGCTGGGGCGGGTCGCTAGTAGAGAATATAATGAATGTGGGAATATAGTGTTATTATATTTATAATTTACCTTTTTCTATTGGAATAGAGTTATTTATAGATGTTTTTATGACTTCCGAGTACATTTTATTACGTCTGTATTATTTCTTTCTACTGTTTGTATTCGCCGGTACAGTTACTCAACATAGTTCTGCTACTGAGTACATAGCACTTACTTACTTTTATCAAAGCAACAATCAACTAAGATAACTGTTAACTTATCTTCGCTGTCAAATCAGAATCAGATTTAAATATGAAAAATGTTTCAGTGCAATGTCTTTTAAGCGAATTCAAAGTCACAGACGATTATAATAAAAAACATTAGATCAGAGATCATTAGACCAATAGTTCATCTAAGCATTTTTCATATCAATGTATGATGCATTTTTCAACGCAAATATATATTCGACTGTACTGATAGATAGAGTACAATCTATATATATAATAAAACTGCAGTGTCAACATTTTAAATACCTACCTACTTTTAATCACGGAAAATTAATGAGTTCCCGTGGGATAGTTAAAAAACCGAAGGAATAACAATCACCACGCGGACAAAGTCGCGAGCATCAGCGAGTATTTATATAAAAATATGTTTAAGATCAAATTTGAAACTTCACTTATGTTGTACTTATGCTCATTGCATGCTATTCAAACTAGCAGCGCCCCGCGGTATTACCCGCGTTACTCTGCTCCAGTGGGTCGGAGCGTGATGTTTTGTAGCCTATATGTTAATCCAGCGTATAACCTATCCCGGTGCAAAATTTCAGCCAATTCTGTTCAGTAGTTCTTACGTGAAAGAGTAACAAACATCCATCCATACTTACAAACTGTAAAACTGTAAAACGGTTTCATTAACTTCAAATCGCAATAAAAGTAAAAATATTTTTGAGATTTTATTGTACATCTTTACAGCTGTAACAAAATCGTTTTATGTGCCATAGCAGTAAAATAAAGTGCAACGACTGACTGTAAATCTAACACGTTGAAGTTTAATACTGCATAAGTGTGTGTATTTCCTTATTGTCTTACTTTATGGTGTTGTGGGAATGTTAGTTAGGATTATACCCAGTTATAAAGCAATATTTAGTAATAAAACGTCGGCTTATTGCAAGAACTCATTAACTGCAAAAAAACACTAAATACGTTTTTATCTATAGTGGACTTCTTGACACATTCTACTAAACGCAGAAACTCACTATAGGTACTATTGCCATTTCTTTATTTTCTCGATGACAGTTCTAATTTGATAGGTTGTTGTGACCAAATAAGTAATGATATCGATCGCATATATGTATTATATTTTGAACAAAGACAAATAACAAAAACATTCAAATTCAATTCGAGTGACAGTGGCGATTGTAACATCTTGTAATCAATTATAATATTAGTTAATAATAATTTGCACAAAGTATCCGGCAGTAGTTTAATTTCTTACACTTTGTAAAAAAATATCGGGTTTGTTATCGTGTTACGTTTATCGATATCGATACCCATCCCTATCGGTTTCCGTTCGGTAGGTTTAACCTTGTACGTGTAAGCGTCATTTTTTTTATAAAACCATGCATACAGAATGTGTGCCCATTCAAGTTTTCCACAGAAGCTGTCATAGATAAAATAAAGAAATGGAAATAGTATAATTTCTATCTAGTAAATTTTTAGGCGTTACTCCCTTGCCATTAAATCCATAACTGCATCTTTGGAAATCAGGCATATACAAAAAATCACTAAGCTGCACAAGTTGTTGTTAAAAAGATAAATAATTGAAATACCAAAATCGAACTAAAATACCGTTTAGCTCAGAATAGTGAATATGTCACATAATGACTTATTGCAATAAGCCGACGATAATATGTAGGTAGGTATTTGCATAACACAAATAAATAGAACGAATAAATCTTAGATTTACGCGCTCGACTAGATATCGGGCTAACTTAAAACCATCGCTCCGTAAATATGCGGCAACTCTATTTGTAGTGTGTATGAGATAATATACCGATGCTATGTGATCGCGATGTCCTTCTTATTTCTAGTTATGTTATTTTTACATGGTTTACTTTGCAAACTGGCATATTACTTTCATTATAACCAAAATAATCGTAATACACGTGTCAAAAATAAAAAAATTCACACGTACTTCGCACAGTGCGTGACTCGCTCCGGTACGTCGATTTCGGTTTATTTTTTGAGACTATTCATTTTTCTATGGAATAAATATATCTAAGTATTGTGACTAGTAGGTATTACATTAAGCACACATTTATCACAAGTCACAATACGTTGTGCATTGTAATTTTTTCTATAGGAACATGAGTTATTAAGTATTTATTTAGTCAAAGCTTTTGTTATTGAAGATATTTTGTTTGCATATTTGGCATTGCATTTTTGACAGCTGTCACCTTTATAATTTGACATGTATATTATTTACCATACAGTTAAACATTTTCATTGGCACCATTGCGGTGGACTGGATACAAAAGCCACACTCGAAGAACTAAACTGAACTGAATATTAAATTTATGGTACCTGAGTCTGATATATCTGTGCTTACTCTTAAAAAACTGGCCAAGGCGGTCATTTAAATTACGATTCTTGTACGGGAACCACCCCCTCCCCCACCTTTAAAATTGATTGGTTAATAGCGGCAACAGAAAAACATCATCTGTGAAAATTTTATCTGCCTGATGACAGACAGACGGATATCGGAGTCTTAGTAATAGGAACCCTAAAACGAAAGATTAGTCTTAATAATTTTCATACACCGTGAAGTCACAAGCGTGACATAGGCTACCTAATTATTTTTTATTTGGGGATTCGGAAAGTCTAACGAAATAAACGAAATCTGTATATATAGTAAATAAATTAAATAACTAAAACATTTTTTGTCATTTATTATATAATATACTAAATATAAATAATTAAGTAATTAAATTAATGTATGCAGCGGTGACCAAGATATGTTACATGACCACGAATATGCATAGAGTATAAAATTATATCCGCTCTCTTTTTTAAATTTATTTATATTATTTTGTAAAAAAAAATGCTACAACTTGATTTACTTTTTTTTTATTTCTACTAATTAACATAACTATTCACACGTAATTTATTTGTAAAACATTTTTATTTTAATATTTTAGCCATGTATTTTTTTTTATTTTAGACGCACATTGCGTGTAATACTTATTACAATTAAAAGAAATGTTATCATTTTATTATTGTTACAATTATTCTGTATTCGGTTTAAAATAACATTTATAAAATTTTAGGATTGGGAAAAATCTAAAATGTGTACAATATTTTTGGTAGGGCTAATTTCTGACTCATACCGCTAAGCCTTTCCCCACATTGGGCGTGCGCGTTCCTCGAGTAATGAACGACGAGGACGACGTTTGTTTATAGGATCATTTGTGCGCTTGTCTGTCAGTTTTGTCATAGCCAATTACTCCGAATCTAATGGACCAAATTTGCCAAACGCATCTGTGTTTGGCAAATTTTCGGGGACCATTAGTAAGGAAATAATATAAAATACTACCTACTGTGTATTTTAAGCTGAAGAGTTTGTTTGTTCGTTTGCTGAACGCACACCAAAACTACTGCTCCTAGTCCGATTTGAGCAATTCTTTAAGTCATTGGATAGCCCATTTATCGAGGAAGAAGAAGAATATATTTTATAATGAAGTTCCAACGGGAACGGGAATTACGCGGGTAAAACCGCGCGCGGGAAGCTAGTGTAATATGTAGTCTAAGTTAAATACAATACAAGTTCCTTTAATTTCACATAAAACAATCCAGTGAAATAACATAGAATTTGGCGAAGAAAGTAAATGAGAGCTTAGTTTACAACACACCGCGGAAATGTTATATTTGTGACTATAATTAGAAAGTTTAAGTGGCCTGCTAAGTTGTCTATGGGGCGCTAAAATACATATATTTATTAATATATAAAATAGCTAGTTGTTTATGCCCGGTTTCGTAATATAAACTATTGTATTATGTTCCGTGGATTTAAAAAACAAGGCCTTACTTATTTTGGATTTGTTAATTTTTGTTTAATTGATTGAAGTTTTAGTCTAACTCACGTTATGACGTGACCAATTGATGACACGTGGCATTGAGATGCATATTTTGGTAGATATTTAATTAGGTAGGTATACATGTCCTGCCTATGACCTGAGTTGGTCCCTTGTTGTCAGAAAAGTGTTTTTTTTCTTTATATGAATTTCCTAATAAATATTTAAAAACCAACAAATTCCGTGGCGTATAATTTAAAGTGTTTTATGTTTATTTCTTATTTTTTTATTTATTATCAAGTAGATATATAGCTATTACCTACTTCAACAACGCGCGCCTCGATTTACCGTCATACCTAATTATCTACAACCAATAATTTAGAACATGCATATCCTTATATAAATTACAGTATTTTCGATAAATTAGTTCTACTTTTACAACTGCACAACAGGCAGGTCTTAATATACAGTATAATAAATCTTAATTACTAGTATTTTCGCTAATATCGTGACCGCCTCAACTTTTCCTGAATTAGATAATTTAATATATCTATGTAAACTGTATGTTTGTAATCGTTCATTGTTTCCGACTGTGTAATACACATTTCAATAATTGAGTTCATAACAGATTCAGTTCAGTAGGTACCGTTTTGTTGGTGTAGACTTTGTGGAGATACCTACTCCAACAATTTTAGATAGATTAATTATTACGGTAGGCAGCGGCTTGGTAGGCTGTTTGCCACCGTTGGCAATAAAATAAAAAAAACGATGGATAATTATAATTTAGATCTTGAACATGATGAGTTCCACAAAATCTAAAACTACGACTATATAGAACAATACAAGACACAAATAAATGAAAAATTTACAAGTTAGGGTCATAACAGATAACGCTGAATTCACATTATGCGCGTTCCTTAAGCGTCTCAATTTTTTATTTTATTTAGCTTTTTCTATTTAGAGCAAATCTTTATCTATAGTAGTTTAAAAATCGAACTAAAAATATCAATCACAACCTTTTTGAAAAGTTAATAAAAATGGGCCAAAAATTTTCGTTTATAAAATTTTTGTTTATGAACGAAATTTGCCTTTTCTCAAAATCTATTTTATTAGATTTTCTGACCTTTGGATGTCAAATGGTCCGTCAGCGACAGTAGTAGGACAAAAGTAGTACAACCTTCAAACAAAAAGGGTTTTATTTCGGACGGATACTTAGCCACGAGACTTCTGCTACTTCACCGGGCATAAAAGCGATCAGAGCCCCAGCCTAAATAAATGGTTGACAAAAAGGAGGTCTATAAGCTAATAGGATGATAGTGATGGTAAAGAGCAGAATTTTTTGTTTATATTATTTATTTATTTTTCTTTGGCAGATATCTTTAAACCAACGAAGCAGTCAAGTTTATCGTTAGAACAATAATTTTATTAGTAGTAAAAAGTCACGTACACAATTTAGAGCACTTTTCGAGTTGCGGTTTTGCAGTTCTTAGCAATGTTTTCCAAATTATTACCGTTTTATTATAGAAATTGTTTTGTGGTTGGCATAGAAGAAAGTATGATTGGCAAATTGTTGGATAGCAGAGTTAAATCTGTTGTTTTTGTTTTGTGTTTGATGAGTGGTAAATTAGTACTTATCTACCTATTAGATTAATATTAAAGGTGAAACGTATGAAGTATCGAGGTTTTACATAAATGTAGTATATATAATATAGTAAATATAATTAGTTCTAGTCATCTAGACATTAAATATAAAGTAATATTCACTGTATGTCTGTCTGTTTGTTTGAAATTGGCCTAATAGGTACATTAAGACAATTTCAATGAAATTCAGTACCTATATATACATTTGAATAGACATTAGGAACGAAAGGATGGAAAGGGGGGGATTATAGTTGGAATGGAAGTTCGACATCACTATTCCACGCCGACAAAGTGGCGGGCTGAATCTAGATCGTTATATCATCATCATAATCAGCCCGTATAACGTCCACTGCTGAAGATGGGCCTCCCCCGGGGAGGGTATCTGCCATAGTCACCACGCTTGGCAGGCGGATTGGTGACCGCAGTGTTATGTACCACACAAGGAAACGCTGCTGCCCGTCCCTTGATATACGATTATTATAGATGATGTTATAACAATCGGGACCAGCGGCTTAACGTGCTTTCCGAGGCACGGAGGGTAGTCCCTCAACCAACCAAACCCGGAAAGAAATCTTTATAATTTACACGAAGAAACCGCGACCTCCGAGATTTAAAGCGAGCCAAATACCGCTACACTACAGAGGTTGTCAACGTTATATATTTAAGACAATATATAGTACTAGTTTCCCGCGTGGTTGCACCTGCGTGACCCCTGTTCCCGTAGGAATTTCATAAATCGATATAGCCTTTAGCTTTCCTCACTAAATGGTCTATCTTACACTGAAAGAATTCTTCAAATGGGACCAGTAGGTACCTAGTTTCTGAAATTAGCGCGTTCAAACTAACAAACAAACTCTTCAGCTTTATATATTAGTATAGATTATCTAACAAACTCCGTAGCGTAGCTGTATTTGGCGCGCTTTAAATCTCGGAGGTCGTGAGTTCGATCCCCACGCCGGACAGAAAATCTTTGTGTAAATTCTAAGATTTCTTTCCGGGTCTGGTTGGTTGTGGTTAAGCCGTTGGTCCCGATTGTTATAACATCAACTATAATAATCGTATATCAAGGAACGGGCAGCAGCGTTTCGTTGTGTGGTACAACATAATACTGCGGTCACCGATCTGCCTGCAAAACGTGGCAACTATGGAAAATACCCTCCCCAGGACCTCTTCCCGGGGGAGGGTAATTGCCATAGTTCAGCAGTAGACGTTATACGGGCTGATGATGATGATGATAGATTATCTAAGACTTCTATGAATGGTGTCACGTTGGCTTCTTGTTTCGCTACTAGTAACAAACAATGCGCGAATTGAATCTAATTTCTGATACCTAAACAACAATAAAAGTGAAAATAGGTAATCGAACACGATTTGCTTTCTATTTTTCTTACAAAAGACAATAAAAATGGCTATGTAAATAGACTGCTTATTGAATGACTGCTTTAGTACTTGCTTGGCCAAACACTTGTCACATTTAAGTGGTCAATTTTTATTTAAGTACCTATTTGTTGGGAAATGTTAATGCAATAATTATAAAAGTAGGTACAATGCTCGCTTTAAGTATCGGAATAACAAGTACTCTTATCGCGCCAGCAAATAAAATCTTGGTGTAAAAGTTTGCGTCAAAGTTTTTTTCTATAAATTATTAAATATTTATTTAGAATGTGTGTCTGTGTGTGTGTGTGGGGACATGTCTACTTAATAAGAAAAGGCTCTGAATCCTGAGAGACTTATTTTTAAGTACTCACAACCGATTTCTGCTACAACGGTAAATCTCAAAAGAGATAAGCAATATACGCAGGGCAATATTATAGGGTACAAGTATATATGCAAACTAAGATGCTAAGATGCACATTCCTTTACTCTCAAAATCCGGTGAGACGTTTCTGCCGACACGACCGATGAGATATCAAACGGAGGACCGACAGCTTAATGTGCTCTCCTAGGCACTGATAAAACAGCACCAACTTGTTAATTTCAGGCTGGTATCACGAGCGATATGCGGACCTTGACAAGCTAGGGTCGTAGAGGGATATTGCCATAATCACCACGCTTGGCAGGCATTGGCTATAGCCGTAAGATGGTGAGTATCTTTGAGCTGATAGATGCTGCTGCCTATCCATATGCTGTTTGTCCCCCGACCCGCCGGAGAAGAGTGCGCCCGCGAAGGTGGCGTCCCCCCACGCCCTCCCGACCCTTAGTTTGCAAAGAACATTGCGATGCAGACCCGAAGTCCGAGAGGCCCGCGAACTGTAAAGTATAGCGACAGTTGCACAAAACTTCTCTAAAATACAAAAAGTCAAAATCCCTCAATCTCCCCGCCCTGAGCCGAGGTCCAAGTCCCACAGGGGACGCCCTCTTGCGCAGGTTGCTTAGTTTGTAGTGTTTAAACCATTTATCAAGACTGGAGCTCTGCTCGCCTTTATGCCCGGTGAAGTAGATAAAGCCACCTGGCTAAATACATATGTCCATCCGAAAAAAAAAGTATGTTCCTTAGTCGTCTCTTACGACACCCAATGGAAGACATTCGGTGGTCTATTCCAAGTCAGACACTCCACAGCTTCAGGCTGGTACGTACATAGAATTTTCTAGAATTACCACATTAATCTACATGTTTTTAACCTTCATATAGCAAATAAGAAACGAGAGAGAGAAACGATTTGCGATAAAAAAAATATTACTGCTTTCCCCAAGGGAAGAACACTTAAAATTGTATCAGTATATTAAATACTCAAGGTAATTACTGTCACTTATCTTGTCAATACTTTCTCATATCCTCATTCTGTGAATGTGTTCTTACTTTCGCTAATCAAGGTGATTGAGTCATTAGGCATTGCTTTTTGAGCTGCGGCTCAATATCCTTTTTAAGATTGATTATTTTTAGATATTTCAATTACCTCAATTATTAAAAGCGGATATAAATAATAAATATGATTTAAAAAAATCTCGCAGCGGCTCTCTTTTGTGCGGCACATTCCCCGAGTGTTGGTTTATACTTTACACAGCAGGTAAGCATTGCCAATCAACGGGGTATTGCTGCTAGCATTCTGGGAACCTTACAAAGTAGAATAGAGTATTTTTAGTTGTAGGTATATAAAATGTTATTCATTCATGTTATAAATAAATTATTTTCTTTACTAATGTGATTAATTAAGCACCTAACTCAAGGATATTTAACACCTTTCTGCGATCAGCAATCCAAAGGTGGCTGTTGGTGGCTATGGAAATATCTCTCAACCACCATCCAACCAACCGCCAAGGTCTATTAAGATGAGGTCCATATTCAGCAGTGGTCGTCCACACAACAAGTCCAACTTTACATGCATTGGCATTAACTGTATTTAGTATCTTTTACTACGCATTATGGTGATACATAAAAAGGGTTTATTCGCATATACCTTTCTTACATCTGAATCTATAAAAAGTCATAAGTGAGTCATATCAATATACAGCTCACTGCACACATTGCGCTAAAGTCTGACTTGCAGATAGTTATTATGACAAAGGTATCCGCTAAGTAACACGTTATCAGATTTCAAATATTCCCATTGTTTGGTGGAACACCCGGGGGTTTTAGAAGCGAACCCTCTCCTCTTGGTATGATTACTTATGATAGGGAAGTCCTATATAGCCTGCTGCTGCGTCGGTGAAGAATGCCTAAGACATATGCCTCCCGATAAAAAAAAACAAAATGTTTAAAATTCAAAATTAACCCCCTAAGAGAATGAAACAGGGGTCCAAAGTTTTTATGGATCAAAATATGTGCGAACCAAATTGCAGTCAGAAAAAAACTTTAATTAACTTTTACAGTACATTTACGAAGTGTTAATACATAAACGAAACCTGTTTCCTAGAAACCTCCTCTGTCTAGACCCCAGACGGCCAGCATCCGGCGTATCGACAAGTGAGTCATATAAAAACTCAGCCCTACTTGTCTTTGCCATACCTTGCTCAATAGTGCATCCCATGCAGCGAGACTAGTTGCGCACGCGCCAATAACTCCTAACGGGGCTTGGAAAGTATGTTCCAAGTTGGAACATACATAAGTAACAGTTTTATTGAGCAAGTCTTTATGTAGGTAAGGCATGTTTTAGACCCATGGTTAGACCATCTGATAAGTTAGGACCAAATTGAATTAAGACCAGACTCGTCCCAAGATCAACAATCTGAAAAAGCTCGTGACCACGTCTTTGTGCGCGTGGATCAGTTACTTTGAACAGGATTTTTTCCCGATATAAGTAAGGTGTTCCTAAGATCCAATGCATCTTACCATCTTACGTATTTCCCCTAAAAGTCATAATCCCTCAAACCCTCGCTAGCGACCGCCCTGAGCCTAGGTCCAAGTCCCACAGGAGACGCCCTCTTTCGCAGGTTGGTTGGTTTGTAGTTTTCAAACCATTTATTTAGGTTGGAGCGTTGCTTGCCTTAATGCCCGGTAAAGTACCAAAAGCCTCGTTGTTAACTACATATGTCCGTCCGAATAAAAAGAAATGTACTGTAATTACCTAAAACAAAATCAGTTTAGCGGTTTAGACGTGAACGCGTAAGATATAGAAATAGATACATATTTTTTTCATATACCTAGTACTGTTTTGAGCCCATTTAGATTTAAGTGCAAACATCGGGGTTCTTTCTTACATGAGAGCAAGTAAATTACAGTCTCTATAAGAGCTTTAACCCTATGTGGACCGATTAAAGACCGATGCACTTATGGATAAAACTTTGCAAATATTCACTATTTACAACAGTGAATTTCTGGTCATATCACACATTTGAAAGTTCTGATATGATTAAAAAGAATCATGTGGTAACTTTCACTAAAATTACGCCTAAATAGGCTATTAGGTGTTAGTAGGCAAATTTATAATATAAATTAGCTGTCGCGTAGATCCCGTGGAAATTTAACTTAAAATATAGCCTCACAAAATCAAAATCAAATCAGTATATCCAGCGATTACCCCCTACAACGTTACAAACTCACAAACTTTACCCCTTTTTAATATAAGTATGGATAGTATGGATGGATATTTATAAACATTCAATACAACAACGTTGGTTGTTTGAAACATTCAATGCCGTGTGGTTTCCGGCTTAGAATAGACCACCCCATGTCCTCCCATGGGTGTCGTAAAAGGCGACTAAGGGACATATATGAAAATGAAAATGAAAACGTTTATTGATAATGTAGACGAATCGATCGTACTTATTATAAGTCAAATACAATGATAATGAAAAAATAAAAAACAATCTTAACTAATAAATTAGTTTACATTTCAACAATAATGTTATTAAATTTATTAATATTGTTATGGCATGTTCGTAATTAATCGCTTATTATAAAATATAATTAAGATCAACCAGCGCGGGCTGGGATCGGGTCTGAAGCATAGAAACGCGTCGCGAGCCTCGCCTTGTGAGGACGACCGGACCCTATCCTAGCTTCCTACGAGTCTTTCTCTATCTACCTACGGTGTGACACTCGGAGAAGAAAGACTATAAGAAACTCCGAGATCATTCTTTTTGTCATCTTTTAAAGTCTTTGATTAATAATTTTATACATTGTTTTAACATTTTTAGTATCTAGGTTAGTGATCCCCGTACATCGATATGTAGGCACTCATTCCAGGAAAGTGTGAAGACAACAATGATAATTTCAAGAAGGTATCGAGTACAGGGAGCTCTCCCCCAGATTTACATATAAATAGAACATGCCTACAATCTGATCAGTTGTCTTGCGTATATTTTAAGAGTTCGAAATTTACAAAGTACATAGCATTGACTTAATTTGATTGCCAATTCGGTGTGATAGCTAAAGGATGCCAGTCTGCCGCAATGAGACCGATGGATTCATTCGCCAAACATCTCCATCATCCATATATTCTTTAGTTATTGTCAGAACCCCTGGACCAAGTGTGATATTTTATGTTTGGAAACTATCTAATTTCAGTACCTTATTGATACTATTTGATACCTTAATTAAATTATTTAGTACCTCTATGAATATTGAAAAAACATGAAAAGAAAGTGGCCAGACATTCTGACGTCAGGTTGACGTTAATATTATAGTAGCCACGAGTCATAAGGACCTTTTTCACATACTTTTTGAATCTATGGTCTGGCAAAGCTGTCACAATTAAAGGAAGTTTATTATAGAATCTAATGGCTGATGGATGGGCAGCAGCATCTATTAGCTCAAGGTTTACATCTTACTGCGATCACCAATCCGTCTGCCAAGCGTGGTGATTATGGCAAAATCCCTCTACGATCCTGGCTTGCCAAGGTCTGTTAAGAGGAGGCCCATGTTCAGCAGTGGACGTCAACGGGCTGTTGATGATGATGATGATGAATACAACGTTAATATGATATACTAGTTTTCGATCTAGCTGCCGTTGTCGTGAGAACCTTGTCTTAAAATAAGGTGACACTCACTAATAATGAGCCTTTCTAGTGGTAAAATACTTTTCCAAATCGGTTGAGCAGATCCTGAGATTACCCCTACAACCTGACAAACTCTAAAAATGTAGCTCTTTATAATATTACTCGCTACCCCCGTTTCACCCGTGTCATTTCAGTTCCCCTAGGAACTTTACCCTACTAATATTATAAACGCAAAAGTTTGAAAGTATGGATGGATGGATAGATATTTGTTACTCTATCACGCCAAAACTACTGAACGGAATTGGCTGAAATTTTGCACCGAGATAGGTTATACGCTGGATTAACATATAGGCTACAAAACATCACGCTCCGACCCACTGGAGTAGAGTAAAGCGGGTACAACCGCGGGGTGCAGCTAGTTATTAAATATAACCTACTTATACTTAGTCTATAGCCTTCCTTGATAAATAGACTATCTGACTGAAATATTTTTCTAAATCGGGCCAGTAGATACTGAGATTAGCGCGTTCAAGCAAACAAAGTGTTCAGCTTTATATATTAGCATACTATTAGAACAGATTAACTTTTTATATATACTTATTTTTACTTTAATTTAATTTTAAATATCTCGTTTATTTAACACATAATTAAACGAAGTAATTACAATTAAATACAACTGGTTGACTTAAACAGCGCGTGTACACTGTGACTAACGACATATCAGTATAATCAATCAATCAAGTGAGATAGCGCCTCCGCTTTCTTTTGTTAAACTGTATAAAGTAGCTAATTCTACACGTAAATATAATGCTGAAGAGTTTGTTTGTTTGCTTGAACGCGATAATCACAAGAACTGCTGATCCGATTTGAAAAATTCCCTCAGTGTTAGATAGCCCATTTATGGAGGAAGGCTATAAGCTACATTTATTTATGAAGTTCCTACGCAAACGGGAGTTACGAGGTTGAACCGTTCACCAACAATATCTTCGTTGCAAATTTAAAATCTTCTATGAGACCAAAATTAGTGTTTTATGTAGTATGAAAGAACAATTAGCATTAGAACATCTCATGTCATTATCTCAATATTAAACTACAGTACCTATGGATGAATAAAAAAAAGTCTAAGTGACAGTCTTTCTTCCTCATTTGTATTTTTAATTGATTAACTCGAAACGTGAATTTATTCGCATACGAGATTACAATATTGTAACGAATGTGGAAGAGATTTCTTAACATATGTCTATCTTAGTATCTTATTTTTTATTTTGTACATATGCCAAATCTTTGAATCGACCCAATTAAAGAAAGCATATAGAGTAAAGTTTGTTTTCTGCAGAAGGAGAAAGAAGCTAGTTATTAATAATCCTTATTAAAGGAAGGTTTTATAATAACAAAAACTTTACAAAAAACGATGTAATGAATCTATTATTCCGTCAAGTAAGCTATAAAATTTATAATGAATTCGAACGACGGCCGACAGAATCTTGTATTTAAATAAAAAAAAACTTAAACCTTTTAAACGGTTATTCAATTTGTGACTTCTTTATGCATCTTTAAATTGATTATGCAAAAATCCTTATTTATAATTTAAGATGTTAAAAAACGAAAGTTGCCAGCGCAGCGGTCTCAATTTGTTTTTTAATGCGAAACTGGTGTTCTTGATTTAAATACTAATATATCTTATGACCATTCAAATCGATAAATGAATTTAAAATAAACTGACGAATGACGTTTAATCTCGGTCTTATCGTGATTAAAAAATGTTCTTAAGCACGACTAGAACGATTCCTCGATTAATGGGCTATCTAACACTAAAATATTTTTTCAAATCGGTCCAGTCCACCTACGTATGTCGATCCGAAAAACAACCTTTTTTGATAAATTTACTTTATTATTAGGTAAGTTCCGCATTAGGGTAGTGCTCTGCTCCATTGGGTCGTAGCGTTACTCTTTATAACTTCTGGAACATAACATTAACAGAATCCTGGTCATAAATAATCCAATAGGTTTTTGTGTGATTAAATAACAAATATATTTAATAAACTTTCACGATTAGGTATAATTTTTACGCAACAGTAATTATTATCTACCTATATTTCGTGTACTGACTTTCATGAAATATAGGTAATATTATTGTTGCGAAAAAAATAATTAGAAAGAAACAGTTATGTTAAGATAAACCGCGCGCGCGTGTTAACCGCTTAACGTTATGTCATCCGGGGATAGTGTAGCTTTCCAAATGTGAAAGAATTTTTCAAATCGCTCCAGGAGTTTCAAAGCCTATTCAAAACAAATAAACAAACAATCAAATCTTTACTCTTTATTATATATAAGATAAGATTAGGTATATTTTTAATTGTTTTTTATTCCTTGTTATTTTCAACTGTTATCTTTTTTTATTTGGATTAATATAACGATAGCATTTACTTTAGATTGATCATTTATTATTTTCTAATTAAGAATTTTAAAAATCAATTTTTTTAAAAGAAAGAAAATCATTAAATACCATAATAATTCTAATTCAAAAACCTACCAAATAAAAAATAACCTATAATAAAACTATTTCATTCCATATACAAAATAAACGATATTTATTTAGGATTTAGGTATAGTATGCATAAACCTGTGCTGCCCTCCATAATGCAAACGCAGTACTTGCAAAATCGCGATTTCGAGATAAACGCGGTAAACACATTTTTGGGCAAGTACGGCGTTTCCCGTTAAATAGAAAACATGTTTCTTACAAAATATATATGATTTTAATATTTTAATGTATAGATTAGGGGTCCTGAAATGTCATTTTCGCACAAAAGTGAAAATCCCAAAAATGTCGATTACTGCAAGTATCAACAATTAGCAGGGCAGTGTGCTTCTCAAGAAAAATCACAATGCATATTAAATTTGAATAAAATAGGTAACATTGGCTGTTAAATTATGTTTACATATCATCTAATGACAATTGTAACTTTACTATCAGTTCTAAAGTAATAAAAAAATAGTTGTTCCCCGCGAGTTCGTCCGCGTGTGGACTGGACTCGGGGTGTTATAAATGGCGAATGCGTTGCGGAGACAACAGAGTTGAGCAAGATGCTGAACAGCCTAAATGGAGCATCCCGTCGTCTCGTCATGAATTTGGACATAATCAAAATCATATTTAATGAACATGTACTTTTACATACGCTAAGATTTATCTTGTAGTTTCTTTGTTTATATACATATAACCTATATGATAGATACCTCATCATCATCATCATCAACAGCCCGTTTACGTCCACTGCTGAACATGGGCCTTAACAGACCTTGGCAAGCCAGGATCGTTGAGGGATATTGCCATAATCACCACGCTTGGCAGACGAATTGGTGATGGCAGTAAGATGTAAACCTTGAGCTTGATAGATGCTGCTGCCCATATCCATCAGCCATATGTCCCTTAGTCGCCTTTTACGACACCCATGGGAGGACATGGGGTGGTCTATTCTAAGCCGGAAACCACACGGAATAGAATATAGATAACTATACCACATAATTGACTGCCTCGTTGATCTAGCTGTTATGTCCCACCATAACTATCAAGTGACAATTCCGATTTAAAAAAAAAGCCATTAAACCTATCACCACGCTACGTTATCCATGACTAACATATACTATATTTCATCATCATCATCAGCCCGTACAACGTCCGCTGCTGAACATGGGCCATAGTCACCACGCTTGGCAGGCGGGTTAGTGACTGCAGTATTATGTTGTACCACACAAGGAAACGCTGCTGCCCGTTCCTTGATATAGGATTATAGATGATGTTATAACAATCAGGACCAACGGCTTAACGTGCTTTCCGAGGCACGGAGAGTAGTAACTCAACCCACCAGACCCGGGAGTAATCTTAGAACTTACACAAATATTTTCTGTCCGGCGCGGCGCGGCGTGGGGATCGAACCCACAAGCTCAGAGTTTTAAAGAGAGCCAAATACCGCTACGCTACGAAGGTTGACTACTGTCTACTATATTTAAGGACGAGGTCCCCATAGGTACAGGATCTAGGCTGATAAAACCGCACGGGACAGCGTGTTAGTAATAAACTATATAAATTTTTATTTCTTTCTAAATTGGTTTAATTTATTTAATTTTGATCTTTCTTTTAAATTAAGCGATATCTATTTTTGTAAACAAGTGTGACATTGTTTCAAAATTGAGATTAATAAATTTCGACCACCGCGCCGGCAGGATTCGAACCTGCATCTCAGGTAAAGCCCCTAATGCCTAAAGGTGCAAGTTGGAAGCGGTCGACATGAGGCAGCAGCAGACGATGTGTCGCAGCGACACTACTGGTTTGTATGTATTTCTATGAAATTCCCTTCGCAGTTAACGACACGAAAGCTCAACGTAATTTCATAGAAATACATAGAAACCACGTGTCGCAGCGACACGTGGTTTCTATGTATTTCTATGAAATTCCCTTCGCAGTTAGCGACATGAAGCTAGCGACGCGTTTCATAGAAATACATACAAACCAGTAGTGTCGCCGCGACACGTCGTCCGCCGCCGCCTCGACACTACTGGTTTGTATGTATTTCTATGAAATTCCCTTCGCAGTTAACGACACGAAAGCTCAACGTAATTTCATAGAAATACATAGAAACCACGTGTCGCAGCGACACGTGGTTTCTATGTATTTCTATGAAATTCCCTTCGCAGTTAGCGACATGAAGCTAGCGACGCGTTTCATAGAAATACATACAAACCAGTAGTGTCGCCGCGACACGTCGTCCGCCGCCGCCTCACGTCGCCCGCTTCCAACTTGCACCTTTAAAATTAGGCTACGGTGGAACCACACCGGTCGTCGAAATTCATCAATCCCTCTATAACACGTCTCTAAGGCCTAAAACATACACAAGCGACGTAAGGCAGCAGGCGTGGAACAGGCGTGGCGCAGGCATGCGCCGCTTCAAAACGATTTCATACAAAATGTATGCAGGCGACCTTTTTGAATTATACTGAAGCGACGCATGCCTGCGCCACGCCTGTTCCACGCCTGCTGCCTTACGTCGCTTGTGTATGTTTTAGGCCTAAGGGGGACGTTAACTTTTCCGTAAAGTATTCAAAAACATTTAAAGAGTGTGACATTTCCTGTTAGTTTTGGTAAACTTATAGTTCAACTTATCTTTGTGTCAAATCAAAACCATTTCCTTCCGGGTCTGATAACTTGACGAGCTACTTACTCTCTGTGGTTCAGAATACCTGTTATACCGTTGATATCGGATGTATTATTATCTTTGACATCAGTGTACCAGGAAACTGGCTTTCCATATATTTAAATCAGTTATGAACATCTGCATATGACATTACAGAGCACAAATGTGCGCGTAGAAGCTAACACCTATCTAACTAACCTAACTACTATTATTGTAGCTATCTATTTCTTCCGACTATAGTATTGTATATTTTTGAAGGGTAGGCCCCGTGACAATATATTGATTGATTGGGAACCTCTGTCTTAGCTCCATTACTCTCTAATTTCGGAGAGATGACCGAAGAGACAGTTGGAGTATTAAAAATACGATACTGCAGTCACCAACCCGCCAGCTGATTGTCTCAGAAGGCGTGGGTTCGATCTCCACGCCGGACAAGAAATTTTTGTCTAAAATCTAGATTCTTTCCGCATCTGGTTGGTTAACCTTCTCCATGCTTCGGAAAGCATGTTAAGCCATTGGTCCCGATAATAATTAATAACATCATATATTACAGCAAATGTAAACGAGGCACCGAAGAATACTTTTTCTCTGTGTGTTTTACATAATACCTTCACCTTCCCGCCTACCAAGCGTGGACTATAGAAATAACCCTCCCTTGGGATAAGGCCCAAGTGAAAGATATACGGACTGATGATGATAATAAATGACTAATTCAGGAAAATAAAACTTAATCGAATCCACTGCACAGTTGCGTTGCACTGGCTAAGTGGTTATGGTATTTGATTTCTGAGACCTGGTGCTTTGGGTTTGATTTCTACCCGATACTATTATTTGTGAGTTATAGCTATTCGGGCGTGCTTTGTGTCCATGATTTTCCAAAGGTAGTAATCCCAAGCGACATGAGGATTCATTTTTCCTGGCTTAGTCGCTTAGTTTTTAAGCTACGTAAGAGTAAAATACAGGAAAACAAAGGAGTAATAAATACTCTTACAAAGAGATTATGTTTAGCTTATTTATAGTTAAAATGATACATTAAATAATAAATAAGTTCGATACCAATATTATAAGAAGAAGGCTTACCGCCTAAAAGAAGCAAGCTATAATTATCATACGATACGAATGACCGAATATCAGCAGTATGTTTTATTTTATCTCAAACCTTAAAATATATTTATTGTACGTTTTTTTAATATTTTTGTAGATTTTATCACCACACATATTTAGTGTTATAACTAGAGAAATAAAAAATCTAATGTCAGATCATATTCCAATTAGGTATTTGAAATGTGATCTAAAATTAGATTTTTTAGATCATATTTCAAAAAAGGATCTGAAATTGCCTTTTTTTTTATTTAACTATTTCTTTAATTAAATAAAGGTATGAATTTAAATTTGAATAACATAAACAAATAAATGCAACATCGATAGCAAAAACCAAATACTATAACAAAAAAAAAACAACAGAAACTCACCATTCATTTTCACCCTGCAAAAAGTCCTCAATAAAAAAATCATGTATAACACAGTAATGTACACCGTTTCATCACTATCACTACACTGGTATAAAAGTAACACAGTCGTGCGCGAGGAGTGGCGCTTGCGCAGGCTTGCGATCGACTGCCTACTCGCGGTCGCTGGCGCTCATAGGGAGCTGTACCACCGAAAAATATCTAGTGGTAGATCGGTGACGTCAAGTTTAATCATATGTGTAGGTGTCGCAATATTTGTAACGTTTGGTATGTTGATGCAGTTAGGTATCATATTATCAGGTATGGTTTTGAAGTATACATTGATCTGGGGCCTGAGTCTACTATCGTGTAATGGTATGTCGTGGAACTGTCACTGACGTCTCGATGGTCGGATTTTTGCACATTTTGTTTTGCTTTTTCGGACGAACATATGTAGTTAGCCCCGAGGCTTTTGCTACTTCATCGGGCATAAAGGCGAGCAGAGCTCCAGCCTAGATAAATGGTTTAAACACTACAAACTCAGCAACCAGCGCAAGAGGGTTTCCCCTGTGGGACTTGGACCTCGGCTCAGGGCGGTCGCTGACGGGAAGATTGAGGGATTATGGCTTTTAGTTTTTTTTAAGGGAGTTTTGTGCTACTGTCACATTTGGTAATCTACTAATCCAAAAGACAAAGAAAACCGACCATGGAGACGTCAGTGACAGTTCCACGGCACACCATTACGATAGTAGACTCAGGCCCCGGGATAAATTATTAATCATCAATCAACAAACATCGGATTATCCGACTCCCATATTTGTTCGAATAGGCCATAGGCATCCGATAAGATAGAATATTGAAAGAAGTTGATGAAAAGGGGACTAAAAGTTATGGAGAAATCGAAATCTACGGACAAAGTTGCACCAGCTAGTTATATGATGACTATAAAGTCTAAGTGAAATTTGTGATTCGTGAGTGAGACCGTCGCATTTGATAATACATAGTTAGATCAATAATTATTACATCCAATCGACTCCGTTACGTGTATATTTTTCGCAGTTGGATATGTCATCGGAAAATAATACGAATCGTAAGTTGGTCAACAATAAATTTCGTACCACTCATATTTTTAAATTAAGTTGCCAGTTTCAGTGAACGCACATAATTATTATTTACGTAATTATTATAGCACTTGACCTAACTTAACCAGACGAGATTATGCGACTACTGTTGTAATAAAACAAAAAATAATTTCAACTTCAATGAGTCTTGTTGAACTCCATTGGTTCAGGTATCGGTTATTTTTTTCTTAACCACCCGAAACTTCGTTAATTTATCAACTAACTAGAAAGTTGATCAACTTATGTACGATCCTTATTATTTTCCGGTGACACATAAATACCATAGCTCAGGTGGAGTTTCTTGCATACTCATCAACGTTAAAATAACAATAGCTGTCAAACCTTAACTCAATTTTTTTTATTCCTTTTACTCATACTATATGATTATATACTGTAATATTGAAATAAAGAAGTATCTATACCGAGTATCTATATCTTGAAATATTCAGATAGATAGGATTTCATATACCTATATAAAATAATTTTCATAATAATTAAATGAAAACCGATTTTTTGCTAAAAATGTCATAGGAGATTATATTTTTTAAATTAGGTACTAGCTGAGTTTTTGCACACAACCAGTATTCTTGTTTACCCCTCTTGCTAAGCTAAAATACTTGTTTAACGAGTGGGTTCACGTCGGTAGTGCATTGGGTGGGGTTCAAACCGGGGACCACATGATCGCAAGTCCGACGCTAGAGCCATTGCGCTACGGTCGCTTTAATTAACTTTATATAAAATTATAACAAACGCTATGACATTCTAACACGTAAATGCGTGGTAATTTGCAGTGAAATTCTTTCCTATTCGCGAGACCAATAAGGAATGAGGAATAAGCGTTAAAATGATGTTTGTCATTCGATTATGTAATCAAATCAAATTACATAATAATATGATTGTTCAATAAGATTTGATTATTAAATTAACTTATTTTGTTTTGTGTGCTGTTTATTATCTTGCAGATGTGACATGCGTTATACACCACGCCGTCCCGAACTGGTTCACCCTCGTCGCGGAGACGAACCAGCTACGTGCGCAGCAGTTACTCGCGCTGCGAACGATCGTGAACGCCCACCACCTCGTACGAAATGACACCATCGCTCGGGACTTGCGCATGGAGCGCCTGGCCGACTTCGAGAGACGCCTGAGCTCGACTCTGTTCGAGCGGACTGACGGAGTTCACGCCGTGTCTCCGTCGGACAGATTCGCTCTTCCACGAGACCTAATCTCCGTGGCTGACCCCGCACCCTCCATCGCTGGCAGTTGAGCGCCCCCAGGGAACATGTTTTGGTGAGCTTCACCTCACCAAGTACGGAAGGTAGCGATGAACCGGATGAGATACAAGCGCCGCTAGCACGCTGGTCACTCCTACGGTACATCTGTAAGGGCTGGACCGTGCTAGCTGCGCTACACCAGGGCTAACCAAAGGGCCCTCGGACCCCACCTGTTGTAACAGGTGTCGTTGGACCACCACTGAAAAGGCCACAAGGCCAGACCAGTCACTTCGGGACTCAATAGAATCTCCGCGAAACACCTCCACAAACCCTTGCACCGTCTATTAAACCAACGACTGCGACATGTGCTTCGTGGCTGTTGCATTAGCAATTATCCCTTGTAAATAAACTTATTCCTATCAAGCAGAAGGTGGGAATAATTCTGGTCTTATAATTTTATCGCATATTAAGTAGACATTGTATGATTTTGGTAAATATTATTAAATCAGTTGGTACCTATTTTTCTATTAAATGTATTTACTTAGTTTTCTTAAAAAAGAAACCTACATCGGCTTTTTTCTACTAATAATTAAACTTGTTGAGTAACTGACACAATTTTCTTAGAAAACACGTAACATTCATAATGTGCAGTTAAGCGCGTTGTAACTTATGTACTTCTGCTGGGAACTTCACCATAATGCTTCCGTGTGAGTTATTGGCTGTATTACCTGCCAACTTTTATGTGCCAGTTTCTATTTTTTTAATGTGCTTTATTCCTTTTATAATGACATCATAGAAGCATATGATGTTAGATTTGTTTTTTTTACGTGTTTTTATGCTTGTACCCTACATTACGACTTTATAAAGTAATCATTATATCGGACTATAAATGAAAGTAGATGAATTATATTCAACATGGTTTTACATAATTATTCTTCTACGTATCAAAATCATAATGTAATTTAAAAAAAAACATTTCGGAATGAAAGAATGAATGCCTTACAAATGTCCGGGTCCCCATGGGCCCGGGGCAGTAATATGCAAGGCAACATAATAATAATAAATTAATTTTTAACCAAACACATCACAAATTTATGGAGCTCTACCTCTTAAACTAGGTGGTTTCCTGAAACCCAAGATTCACAAGAGACAGCGCATTCCCCGATACATAGATCACAACTTTTATATCGGGTTTAATATGTAACTATAACTTCTATCTTCCTATTTTATTATATTATATATAGATAATTATATCGCTACAGTATATATTGCTACAGTATGAAACCTGTATCAATTTCATTTAATTTCTACTTCTATCTACATACGATGCAGCCGCGCGCCGGCCACTGAAAGGTATGCATGGAACTGAAATTAACACTGAAAAAGGCTTTAGTAGGTACTTCTTAATATTACTAAATTAGAAATGGCTAGGTAAATCTTTATCTTCTGAAATCAATGGCTAGCCACCGCAATCTGCGGATCTGCTTCGTAATTTTAGAAGCATTTGAGAGGCTACGTAAAATTTGTAGAGGTATGTCCCTTAAAACATTGAGATAATTAACAATGATCAATTTCCAATTTAAGGACGCTATTATACGGAACAACTGTTCCGGGCTTGTCTGGGCTACGTGGATGGGGTGCTAAATGGACCGTGAAACAATGCATATGAGATGACACTCCTTTGCTTGCAGAGTGCGCATCTAGCGCCATCATTTAACAAGTTTTATTTTTATAAATGATTTTTTTTTATATGAAAACGTAGCATTGATGACTTCCATTCTAAATCTTGACCAGTCAGAATAGACCACCCCCATGTCTTCCCATGGGTGTCGTAAAAGGTGACTAAGGGACATAATTATGGCTGATGGATGGGCAGCAGCATCTATTAGCTCAAGGTTTACATCTTTCTGCGATCACCAATCCGTCTGCCAAGCGTGGTGATTATGGCAATATCCCTCTACGATCCTGGCTTGCCAAGGTCTGTTAAGAGGAGGCCCATGTTCAACAGTGGACGTATACGGGCTGTTGATGATGATGATGATGATTCTAAATCTTGTTCTTAACAAAATGCATTAGTGGACTCAACTTCTACTTTGGTGTGTAGCTACATTTGCTTGTGCTTTATTTAATCATATTTGGGAACTTCAGACTTGAATACTGCCCTCCTTAATGCAAACTTGCAAAATCGCGACTTTGAGATAAATGCGGTAAACACATTTTAGAGAAGAAAGTCAAGAAGTCTATATTACCTACATGACTTTTAAAGTGAACCTAAAAAATAAGAATACCTAAACAATCTTTATGTATAGATTAGGGTCCTGGAATGTCATTTTCGCAAAAAAGGGAGAATCCCAAAAATGACGATTACTGCAAGTACAAATAGCAGGGCAGAATAGTAGGTAAGTGCGAATCGAGTAACTATTTTTATTACGAACAGTTCTGTTAATGAGGTGGACTTACCTCCAACAGAAATTCCAATCAGCTTTTATGGATGAAAGTAAAAAAATTAAGTGGCTTCAACAAAGAAGTGATAAAATTCAAATTAGATTTATAGAAGCAATTTCAAAATGAACATTTAGGTACATATGCCTACCTAACTACATAACTAATAATAAATTAAATCCATCAACCTCTCCTAGTCCACTGCTGGAAATAGGCCTCCTGTAGTTTACCTGTAGTAACCACTAACTGACCGCTTTAGAAACAATATAGGTAATCTTAATTACAATCAGTGGGAGTTTGTATAAATGCTCCGCTTGTTAAGTTATTAACAACTTAGCTCGAGGCTGTACTGGTACATAACACAGTGGAGCCTCCGAACAAAACAAATTAATTTTGCTTTTCATTACTGGAGTGACGTTCTTTTTCGGTCCGACATTAAGTAGTTAGCCAGGAAGGGCTTTTGTTCCCTGGAGATCCTGCGGTACCATATTGGCCGCGGGTGCCGTCGGGGGGCCGGATTGCTTATGCGTACCCGGCCCCCGCCAACGGCCGATCGAAAAAGTGTCCGGGAGGTTTTAGTGGTGTAGGGTCCTCTCCTCGTGGTATGAGTTAAGCATACCACGCTATGGAGAGGGCGAGTCCCACATATCCCACCGCCAGCGCGCGAATACGCTGCAGCGGCGGTGGGAAAGCGCCAATGCATTTCCCCCCGGACAACAAAAAAAAAAAAAAGGAAGTGCTTTTGTTACTTCACCAGGCATAACCTGGGGCCTGAGTCTACTATCGTAATGGTGTGTCGTGGAACTGTCACGGACGTTTCGATGGTTGATTTTTTGCACATGAGGTAATCTACTAATCCAAAAGACAAAGAAAACCGACCATCGAGACGTCAGTGACAGTTCCACGACTCACCATTACGATAGTAGACTCAGGCCCCTGGAGTGTTCCGGATTGCTTATGCGTACCCGGCCCCCGCCAACGCCGGATCGAAGGAGTGTCCGGGGGGTTTAGTGGTGTAGGGTCCTCTCCTCGTGGTATGAGTTTAGCATACCACGCTATGGAGAGGGCGAGCCCCACATAACCCACCGCCAGCGCGCGAATACGCTGCAGCGGCGGTGGGAAAGCGTCAATGCATTTTCCCCCGGACAAAAAAAAAAGGCCCCTGCTATGCGGCAGCTGACATATTTTTATATGAGTTTGTTTTCACAAAATTGCAGTAATACGGCCTCGGCTAAAGGGAAAACTTGAGCTATGTATATTAAATAGTAATAAACTTCAAGCTTCAAAAGCGAAGTGTGTCACCAATGACAATCATTGCCTTCCGCGATATTTTAGTTCAGATTCACAAGCTACATTAACGCGTCACGGCCTAAAGAGTGCTTTCTCCAACTACCGATATGACAAAATGCCATCGAATTTATCTTGCCATATATTGATGTTGTCTAAATATCTTTCATCCTTCTAACGGCTGTTATAGTAAAAAATAAAACAATTTTAAAATTCATGTTGCTTTTAAATTATGACTTTTTTGCTGTGTGTTTGTTGATAAGTACCTGATCATTATGTAGGTAGATATGTGGGAAAACACTTACTAAGAGTCATAAGTTATTATTATGCGATAAATTTCAATTAAGACGTTATTCCTTGAGAAAATCCATAACTTTTATGACATAGGTAGGTACATACATTAACGCCTTTTTCCCATACCTTACCCAGGCAGAGACCACCTCACTCCACTTGCTACAATCTTGACATAACACGTTGGCCACGTTCCACGTTAATTAATCTCTTCATGCAAATCCCTCTGTTTAGGACACCTAGTTCTAAGCTGGCCCCTCCTACGAACGTCCCCGATTTGAACTTGGAACGTTCAATTTGGTCTTTGCCTTTCCACAATTCCATTTACTCCTTTAATGACTTTTCAAATTAAATTAAATGAAATAACTTTAAATCTTAATGAGTTTGTAAAGTAAGTGCTATGTATATCTTGAGGTTTCATATAAAAGAATTAAACGCGTAATAATTTACGTATTGTTCAGTACAAATATGAAAATTCGGCAAGCAAAACACCAATTACTTTATTCAAAGCCATTGTATATCTATTACCATTATTGGTGTTGTGTACACTAATAATACCACCACGTAGGTGCAATCGCTATTTCTCTACTACCGACTAGACCGGTGAGAGAATTTTCGCAGTACTGACAGCTTAATGTGCTCTCCGAGGCACGGGGGAAACTTTACTAAATGCCTGACTTCGAGGTGTATAAGTAACCAGGTTTTATTAATATTTGGATGTAATGTATTATATCTAATTATGGTGTCAGCGGTGGAATTTTTGAAAAAAATACAAATGAAAAGAAAAAATCTACTTAATTTTTCTCGAGAGTAACACAATTTTTGACCTTACTTGGTTTTGTACCGGGGATGTCACACATTGTCACTAGACAGTGTACAGCAATAACGTTAAGAATACTTAGGAGGCAACGTAAATTAATATCTCTTGGATGTATTGCTTTGCTTTCAATCCTATTGTTATTCAATACGAGTAACAAGTGTATAAAGGCTTGCGATATATAATTTCTCTAGTCCTTTGGAAAGCGATGAAAGTCATGCCGGTATATTTTGGACAATCGTTAAAATAGAAAGTTAATTAGTCGTTTTGAATACATATTACGTTTGAATACAATGTGTTTTATAATGCATTCATAACAGCTATCACTTTTGAGGTATGGGAATGGTCATTTGAAAAAGACGACCTTGGGTTTTGTTCGGACGGACATTTATGAAGTTAGCCACGAGGCTTTTGCGACGTCACCGGGCATTAAGGCGACCAGGGCTCCTGCCTTATTAAATCTATCTTCTTCTTCTATCTTCTATAAGTAGTGGTATGCTAGTCATACCACTCTATGGCGAGTCCCACATACCCCTTCGGTGGCGCGGGAACGCTGCAGACGGAAGGGATGGATAAATGCATTTCCCAGAGGACAAAAAAGGGGACTTTTGTACAACTGACGCTCTTACAGTTCGCGAGCCTCTCGGACTTGGGGTCTATAAGTACATCGGAAAACGAATTTGGCTTCGTTTTTTTAATATTTAGAGGGAATTTTTAAGATTGGTTAGTTAGAAGAAACTGTTGTAATTTCGTTTTAACTGTAAATTATTGCGGCCACGCTCAGTTATTTTTACATCAATAGGTAGTTATTAGAAAGCTTGTACTTTGCATGGACCGATGAGTAATCACAAGGATAAAGGGAGATGGAAATCTGAATTTTCCTGCATCTGCGGATTATTTTTATTGAAACATTAGGACCTACTTAAAGTATTTTAATAAAGTGTGGCCATTGACCAAAACTACATACATAAATAAATACCAACATGGCTTTTTAGGGTTCCGTAGCCAAATGGCAAAAAACGGAACCCTTATAGATTCGTCATGTCAGTCTGTCTGTCTGTCCATCCGTATGTCACAGCTACTTTTTTCCGAAACTATAAGAACTATAATGTTGAAACTTGGTAAGTCGATGTATTTTGTGAACCGCATTAGGATTTTCACACAAAAATAGAAAAAAAACAATAAATTTTGGGGCTCCTCATACATAGAACTGAAACTCAAATAAAATAATGATAAAATATGAGAATGATAAAACTAAAAAAATATATGATGTACATAACCATGCAAACTTCCACCGAAAATTGGTTTGAACGAGATAAAGTAAGTAGTTTCTTTTTAATACGTCATAAACCGTAAACCGCAATTTACCTTTCATTCAATCAACTATTATTAACAGCGATCAAAGTTACAACGAACTACAAGAACTTTTATACTATGTTACTTGTTGTATTATTGATACCAAAAATAGGTAGACACTTGCAACAAGTTATTTATTTGGATCGCTTACAACTGGTACACAAATCTATATTACAAAAATAGTTTCATAAGCAAGCTGTTTGTTCTTCCAGCTAAATGCAACCACGTCGTCTAACATAAAAATGACTAGTACCTACCACTATTTTTTTCACAAAAGGTAAATAGTGGCAGCGCGCATCTACAAAAACGCAACTACCTATAGAAAAGCAATGAAATAAATCCGTAAAGGTTTTAAATAACTTTTAATCGATCAAAATAATTTAAAATATTGAACGAAGAAATGTAAGTGTTGAATTTCTCAAGAATTCTTTCAATTATTAAAAGATTATAATTATTTTTCTCAAATTAAATTTAGTTACGTCTCGACTTTTTTATTTTTGTTATATTTAGCCAATAAAGTGTGATTGTTAAAGATCTACATAAATGATTGTTATACATTCATTATAGGTAATTAAAAAGCTAGTAATCGTTACGGAATCTCATAATCAATCAAATTACCTTCCAACCTGTCTCTGTCTTGTAAACATTTAAATTTCTCATCAAAATGTAGTTTTTCATTTAACGATATCACCATAGACTTTAGCCATAACACCGTCATCTTCGTTTTTGTTGATATACATTTGTTTTTATTCATAGAAAAGTTAGCGCACAACTTAATATAAAGCTTATTCAATCGCTCCTATCTCACAGTCATTTAAAATATTATTAACAACCACCAATATTTTCGTATTGGCTTCCTTAAATTCTCCATCTCCATCTAGGTTTTTCTTCAGTGAGAGCATCGTCATTATAGTCATACTCTTCTGCCAAAGTTGTACCTTCTTCATTTCTTGATATTTCTTTAGTGTTATTCTCAATAGTGTAAGCCAGTTCAGTGTGAATGTTAGAAATTCTTGTGTAAGTCCTTGTGTTATTTGGAAACGAATCAGTGTGTGTGTCCACGGTTGAGATGTGAGTGTAGCTATAAGTTTTGTGTCGGTTTTTGTGACTATAGCGTGTTTGAAGATGGAGCTTAGAGTTTTCCAGCCAGCTGCGGACTGGTTTTCAGAGACCTGTTGGAATAATGTTTTTAATAGGTAGTCGAAATTACTACACCATCGTCAGTCTGTATGGCCCGGCCTCAAGCATCAAAACTCTTCAGCCTCAGCAAAACGCGCTAATATCAGCAACTACTGGTACGATTTTAAAAAATATTTCAGTGTTAGAAAGCCCTTTATGATGAAGAAAGCTATAAATAATTATGAAGTTCTTTAGGAAACGCTAGTGACTAAAAAGCTAGTGGGAATTCAAAATCAACGAACCCGAGAACACAACATCAGCTGAATCCTAAACATCAAAGCCCTTAGTGCACTGCTCTGCTCTACACTGGGTGTCACGTCATAAGTTAACGTTAAAGGCGAAGTTAGCCCGCTATTAAGTACCATGTAAACCAGCTGTAGTAAAGACACACCCCTTTCACTGGCACTGTCTTTGCGGAGATAACGAATTATGAAGTCTGTTTGAATTTGAAGGACTGATACTGGCTGAAAGAAGAAAATGATTTTTCAGTTGTTAGTTTGAAAGATAAAAATGTCGAATTTTAGAATGAAGATGAAATAGAGATTATTTTATATACTTCTATATTTTTGTATTTCCATTTGACTCTTGTTTCAATAGCCCATTAATGTTCACTGAACATGGGCCTCCAAATGGGATGGGCAGCGGTATTTACCGTTCTATTAATGGTAGACCGATAGATACTGCTGCCAATCCATGAGCTGTATGTTCCTTAGTCACCTCATTCAACCCCCATGGGATGATATGGGGTAGTGTATTATAAGCCAGAAACACAAAGAAAAAAACCCTTATCTAGTTCGTTAAATATAAATATTATTGCAGTATTTGTGTATGTCAAAATTAATAAATATTGTATGCAATGTAATTATTTTGAAACTTGCACATTTCAGGTATTTGTGTTTTTGTTCCAACAAAGAAATTTATTGATTTTTTAAAATGTAATAATGAAGTGTATTGGATTATTATTATTGGATTTCTTTCTGAGTGTAGTTTGGTTGGGGAACTACCCTTTTCATAACAAGTATAACAATCAGGGGCGTAGCACCGGCCGTATCAATGATACGGGACCCTAAGCTGGTAGGTTTTTGGTCCGTGGGAGGACGGCTAAGAATAAAATACTTCCTCCCCGCACGTTGGGAAAAAACGCGTGGCGTAAAAGTCGACAAAACCCAGCACGCTTGATGGTAGGATCTAATTATCCGCCTGGCTAGCAACCACCCTCACATGTAAGGCCTGCGCCAAACAGTTTTACTGTGTTTCGTAGTGAGTATGTGAGAGCCAGAGCCCGAAAGGGTGTCACTTGAATTGCGTGTTCCATCTAGGACCCTGTCTGTGCTTACCATCAGGCAAGACTAGGGTCAAACGCAATCAAGAAAATAATAAAAAAAAAAAAAAAAAAAGGTCCAACAAAAGCCCACCATTAATCGTATGCAAGCAAAACGTATACTTTTTACGACCTACTGTAATAAAAAAAAGTTACATAATATTTGTTTTGTGTAATCTATGTATAAAAACTAGAATTGAAACCTTATCTTTTATAATATAACTACATAAATCTGATAAGTAGACATATATGGTTACCTTAAATTTATTCTTAGTGAAGTAATGAATGATGTATGAAAGTAGTTGTAGAGCGGCGCAGGCCACTCTCTCATCGCTACTGTCGGCTGTTGATAGCACCGCTTGAAGAAATCCCGTACGATTTGTATACGATAGTAATACTGGAAGACAACTAAGATGTCAAATACCTGCTCTTAAAACATACATACACTATTCGCTTTCAAAAAGACTTGTACGGCATTAACTATTTTCTTATCAGCATTATGTTTTCTTTCTTGTGAGTAGGTTTTATTAATCCAAAAAAAAGAAAAGCATTGTTACATAGTTTAAAAGATTGAAGACAGCTGTGAAAACTTTCAAAGTACAAGAAGGCACGCGTAAAAAATCCCAGACTCTTTCGGACCAATATGCAGTTAATCGCGATCCTTTTACTAATACCTTATAGTATATAACATTATAAAGGACATAATAGCAAGCTGGCTTCAGCCTTAACAAATGATTTAAAAACGACATACTAAGCAACCTGCGCAATGGCACCTCCCGTGATGCTTGGACCACATAGGGAAGACACTAGCCAGAGAAGGAGAAGTTAATTATTTTTTGTTAGGGAGGTTTTTGAAACTATCGAATATCATCGCCAGACCATTGATATCAGCAATGTTCAGATTTCCATTCTCCAATTCTTTTGTTGTTTCTCAGTTCAAAGTAACACTTAACATAGGCAAGTTTTAAGCAAGAATTAAAAAGTCAATCTATAGTTAACCTCTATTATCCTTTTGGTCGTTACTCAAACTCAATAAATACAACCCAAGTTTCAAACAAACGTATTCGTAATGGTGTCTAATGGTTTCAATACAATTTTCTGGAAGGTTCTTTGAGAAAATTGCAGTTATTAATACCGCTGCTTTTAGGCACACCATCTGATCTATTTCTAGTGGTGGGAGAGATGCGGCTAGGTCTAGGAAATGGCAGATGTTTGAATCTGAAATAAAATACTAAGTAATTATTATACAATATTTGGTCTATCTATATAAATAAGTTTATACAACATTTTCTAAGATTAAATAAAAAAATATTCGAGAAGTAAATTTGAATTTTCATAAAATCTGTCAAATTTAAAATTAATTCCTATGACAACTGTTATCTGACAATTTAAAAATAAATCCTTAATGACATAGATAAGTAAGTAAATCTTATACTAGAAGTTAAACTTAAAAATCGCACTTGCATTTGATGTGTCTTTTGGCACAAAACCGTTTACAGTTATTTAAACGAAGTGAGATGCATCAATTCCTTGAATTTCATACAACTTCTACAATGAATATTTTGCTCTAAACGTTCGTATCTTCACTTCATATTTTCCTAATAAAATCGTGCAGCCATGGGTAAAGTTTACGCTGTAGATAATTACTACAGTCTCTGAAGTTAACAACGATATTCGAATAAACGAATATCTACGAAATTTTCAACTTAATACAAAATTACTCCATCCAACAGGAGCTAGCCATAAATTTACCTATCTGAAATTCGGAATCAATCAGCACTTTAGACAGAACATTTGGCAACATCGACCAGATCATAACAGCGAATTCTTGACGCGATTCGTCGTCACCATCTTCCAAACACACTTGTAAGGCTTCCATACAATTTTCCACTACAGATACAGCTTTACTTTGTATGACAATGTTTAGCAGAAGCTCCCACACAGTTGGCTGGGCTGTTAGATCCGATGGTATTGAGTTTTCAGATTTGAACCATTGGGAGAGCTATTAAAATAAATAAACCTAGATTACATTTTGCAATTGATTCTGATGGAGGAGTACGAAACAAATATTATAACTTCCATAGGTAGTTTCTAAAATCATTTGGTATGTAAATATATTTTTGTGGTAACTAATTATCAAGATATATTTGTGGCACATAATGCACTGATACCAGATTAATTTATAGTCATGGTGACAATGGGTTGATAAAAGGTTTTATGTGGTGGAAACGCAGAGTCTGTTCTGAAAATTTCAGAATTTCTCGCTAGGAAAAGTAAATTATTCTATACTTCTATTAAGGAAAAGTAAATTAGTGACAGCGAGATGGCTGACAGAACTAATTGGAAGCGTTTTCAAACAAACTTGGATAAACTCAGGAAGCTAAGGATAATTAGTAGAATAAGATTCAGTTTAACGTAAATTGATTTAACAAGTCGTAAATCGTTTTGGTCCATCTTCACTACCCTGAAGACCACTGGTCGCTGGTCAATAAAAACAACAAAGAACTTACAACATGAAATCTAACGAAGTTCGTTATTCTGTGCGATGTGAATGCCCACATCAGTATTGCTGGATTATGAGTGTAATACACTGAAGGGTTCGGGTGTAACATTCTGATGAGCTTATCAGTAGCCTTTTCTAAGTATACTCTCTCATTTAAGGATTCTACAGAGCCATTTGATACTGTCGACATCTAAAACATTTTTAAGTTTTAAGTAGCTTAGCGGTATAAGAATCGTTTTTAGTCTCGGAGGTCGTGGGTTCGATCGCCGGACAAAAATCTTTTGGTAAATTCTAAGATTTTTTTCCAGGTTTGATTGATTAAGGGACTACGCTCCGTGCCTTGGTGAGCACGTTAAACCGTTGGTCCCGATTGTTATTTCATCATCTATAACAAGAATATACCATGGAACGGTCAGCAGCGTTTCTTTGTATGTTACAACATAATACCAATCCGCTTGGAAAGCGTGGTGACCGTGGGAAACCCCGTGAGTATATCCATGTTCAGCAGTAGACATTATACGGGCTGATGATGATGAAGGTGCGGATGGCGATACGGGTGGCGTTGTTAGTTACAGTTTTATCTAAATGCTATTTAGTATATATTTCTTTAATTTGCTAGGCAAATTGATGGAGGTGACATTTGCTTTTAAAATGAGAATGACAAATTTTGACTACCGGATAAGACTCATTGTAGCTGAATTTTGTCAGTTCAGCTACAGAAAATCTTATCCGGAAGACCATTTAGAGTTTAATAGCTATGAATTGTTTTAACCTCTGTAGCGTAGAGGTATTTAACTCGCTTTAAATATCGGAGGTAGTGGGTTCGATCCCCAATCCAGACAGGAAATCTTTGTCTATATTCTTAGATTTCTTTCTGGGTCTGGTTGGTTGAGGGACTACCCTTCGTGCCTCGGAAAGCACGTTAAGCCGTTGGTCCCGATTGTTATAACATCATCTATAATAATCGTATATCAAGGAACGGGCAGCAGCGTTTCCTTGTGTGGCACAACATAATACTGCGGTCATCAACCCGCCTGCCAAGCGTGGTGACTATAGCACCTACCCTCCCTCGGGAGGAGGCCCATGTTCAGCAGTGGACGTTATACGGGCTGATGATGATGATGATGACGAAAAGTCTTAATGTCTTGGTTTCTAAACTTGAATAATGTTTTTAAAAAAATAAGAAATATGAAAAAAAGTTTGTAAATTTACAGCAAACACAAGCCAAAGTGCTTTTATGATATACGGAGGTGGATTGAACGACTTTGACAATTTCAAAATGTGCTCAACAAGATACGGTAGAAGCGGTGCCGTTGCTACTTCAGGGCTGAAAATAAGGAGATTCATTAGTACTGAAAATAATGGAAAAGAATATTATGATATAAATCATTTCATGAGGACATTCGCCGTCGCTACCAAATTAGGATGATTTTAAGTTTATTGTCTTCCTAAAATAAATTTTCTAACCTACCAAATCCAATTTTTTTTAACGCTGAAAGCAATGTTTGTTGATCGTCTTCTGCGTTTGAAAAAAATATCGTTGCTGTTATATGCCAATTTATTTAGGGTCGGCGCAACACGTTTTTTTCTTCCATTCTGTCTTATCAGCCGTCACGCTATGTACCTACTCTCTTTCATATCACTTCTAACACAATCCATCCATCTTTTCTTTGGACTCCCTCTTCCTCTCCATCCATCTACATTTATATTTATTACTTTTTTCGTCACATGTGAATCATCCGTCCTCTTCACAGGACCAAGACAGCCGATTTCCTTACAACTTTTCTATCACAGATGCCACTTTCAAACTTCTTTTGTATTTAGAACAAAAAGAGGATCCATTGATATAAAAATAAATATATAAACCATCAACCAACTTATCCGAGGATTGGCAGTAGAAGTAAATGTAAATGAGCAGACTGTAAGGTTGATTGCTCTGTAGCTGAGTGCCAATGCGGTGCGGACGTTCTATACCATATTGCAGTTCTACTAGTCCCATCTGAAATATCAATCATTTCATTTAGAATTATTCTTAATCGTCAAATTTGATACGTACTTACAAAACACATATACACCCTGATTTTTTAATAGTTGCTAATTAAAATGTTAGGATAGACATAATTAGGCTTTTTACAAAAAAAAATTGCCCTCAAGGAGACGGCTATGATAAATGTACCTATATGGCAAAATGAGCTCAAATGCCTTCCAAAAGATAAGCTACCTACAGCTGCACCTTACATAGGTTCGAAGTCATTATATACTTTTTTTTTTTCGGATGGACTTACCTAGTTAGCATCTAGGCTTTTGCTACTTCACCGGGCATAAAGGCGAGCAGAGCTCCAACCTTAATAAATGGTTTAAAAACTACAAACTACTTAAGCATCCTGCGCAAGAGCGAGATCTCAGGGCGGTCGCTGGCGATGAGATAATTATGACTTAGTATTTTAGGGGGTTTTGCACTTTACAGTTCGCGGGCCTCTTGGACTTCAGGTCTACGAGGGCATCGGATGGTTCTTCGCAAACTAAGGGTCGGGAGGAAGTCATTATAATATACTGTAATTTTTAATGCAATTGAAAAAAAATATAGGTACTTAGATTGATGGATAGTCTATTCTAACTAATCTGGAAACCGCAAATCTCGGTACTTTATTTCTAATTTGACTTATTGGATGTGAAATATTACTTACGTGAATGTCTTTAGCGTAAGAATCGCTATTTGTTTTTTCGTCATCAATGTTTAGGTATTTCTCCGAAAGAAATTTTAGCATCTCGCCTAATACTAAAGTGCTCACTTTACGTACTGAAAGATCTTGCCTGAAAATATTAATGAAATTAAAAGTCTTGTATATTAATAATAACTAGGGAGTTTATTCCAAAAATCTATGTGGAACAAAGCTGAATGCAGAAAAATTAACTTACTGATACCCTCGTATACCTAAAGTCTGAGAGGCCCGGGAACTGTAACGTAGAGCGACCGTTGATCAAAACTTCACTTAAAAAAACAAAATTCATAATCCCTTAATTCCTCCATCAGGGACCGCCATGAGCCGAAGTCCTAATCCCACAGGGGACGCTCTTTTGCGCTGGTTGCTAAGTTTGTAGTATATAAACTATTTAATAAGGCTGGTGCCAGTAGAGCACACTCACCTTTATGCCCGGTGAAGTAAGCCTCGTTACTTATGATGATTTATAAATGTCCGTCCAAACAAAAAAGCAGAAGCAGAATGAAATACATCGAATAAAAACAAATTTTGTCAGATGTGAATTTTAAAATTTCAGCACAGAAAACAAAAAATATATAGCGTCGAAATGATTTTCGAAGCGGTTTTAATTTACACACCTCGATATTTGGGCTTGTGGCAACATCATCAAATATCCCTTGGAAAACAACATGTCAGAAAACTGTAACAAGCTCTCGTGGTTCTTATTGTCATAGTAAAAATTCAACAATAGTTTCAAGAAGACATTGTATTCTTCTGTAGGAATCTCATTTTGATGATCCTAAAATAAATAAAATACTATAAACAACGTACCATTTATATAAAGACAATTTTTTTGATTATTGTAATGCATTCACTGGCTAAGCGTTAAGTTTAAGGCAGCAAGACATTGATGAAAGAAAAATTACTAGAGTAAATAAAGTAAGGCTGTTTGGAAATTTTAAAGTTGACTTATGGATAGAGGTGGGCACTTGCATAGATTGTATCAAATACTTAATTTGAAACAGATGCTAAATATTTGTCATGGAAGGATTCCGATGATTTTGAATGCCGCATTCTTTTGGACGTTCACGCAAATAAATGATTGCATTGTTTTTAAAGTGTCCTGGTTTGTAAGTCGGTGGTTTAGTCCCTAGATATGCTACTGAATTTAAATAGTTGCTTTATCGTTTTGTTGAACAATTTTAAGTTTTGCTTCAAGCAGTTTCTCTATTCAAGTATTAATTTAATTAAAGTACCTTGGTGAATACAACAAGATCAGAGACAACACCTCGAACGGCACTTTCCATGTCACTAGCGCATTGTTTTAATTCGTTTGCTTCTTGGTCATCGGTCAGGATAGTTTGCACGAAGTCAGGCTTCTGGTCTCGACGCACCAGTTTTATTAACCTAAAATGTTTGTTTGACGAACAAATTAACCGTCAAGAAGATAAAAACTGGAAAGTATATGGTGTTAATAATATAATTTTATAAGTTATGTCCAGAAAGCAACATTAAGCTGTAATCACTTACCCCAAAATATTTACAGCTAGCTGACAAATAACGATATAGAACATCCCAGAAACTCCACTATCCCCCACTAGCATCGAGTGGTTCAAACTCCCCGACAACAGACTGAACCACTTCTTTAAAACCTCCAGCAATGATTTAGCTGTATTTAAATGTAGTTTTAAATTTTCTGGTTGATAGGCTATAAGGGAATGTAGCACTAAAGCGCTGCCTAGAATTGTCGTTGGATTGGTGCTGATGTTGGAAGATAAACCATTGAGGCAGGCGAGAAGCTGGAGAGCGCTATAAGCGCTTTGATGGCAGAGGGGTGACGTGGTCTTGTGTGTTGATATACTAAAAGGAAATGTACGAATAAATTTCTTTGGCATTAGGAAATATCATGAAAACCTATTGATTTTAGACTTCATAAGAGCGGCCATATAGCGCATGCCATGTACAAGCAGTAATACATGGTATGTACATCTGTCTCGCATCGGCACGGGTCAAATGGCATTTTACAATGTGTACCCCACACATATAGGAATTATAAATCTCCGGAACTACTTCGAACGGCATCAAACATTTCCTAATGGACAAGACGACAGAAATAAAAACTGCAGTTCCTGTTTACAAGTTTCAATTGCCTTTGCCGCATTGAAAAATGCCGCTGATGCGAGACAGTCGGTCTGACTCATACTTAATGTCTCCAAGATTCTCGCGCAGACAAAATAAGTGTGTCTAAAACGAAAGATTTATTGGCGCTGAGTATTAGGTATCACACCATACGGTCAGCAGCGCGTTTACTAGTATATAGGTATAACTATATGAACACTGCGGTTGCAAACGAACCTGTCGACAGTATTACAATGCTTTCTTTGTCCCTATGCTTTCGTTCAGTTAGACGTTATGAAGGTGATGAATGTAGAATATGGTTGGTATATTAAAACTTTCAACAACCTCCATAGCGTAGCGGTTTTTTGCTCGCTCTAAATCTCGGAGGTCGTGGGTTCGATCCCCACACCGGACAGGAAATCTTTGTGGCAATTCTAAGATTTCTTTCCGGGTCTGGTTGGTTGAGGGACTACCCTCCATGTCTCGGAAAGCACGTTAAGCCGTAGGTCTCGATTGTTATAATATCATGTATAATAATCGTATATCAAGGAGCGGGCAGCAGCGTTTCCTTGTGTGGTACAACATAATACTGCGGTCACTAAACCGCCTGTCAACCGTGGTGACATGTTTAGCAGTGGACGTTATACGGGCTGACGGCTTAAAATTTTGCCCATTCAGAAGGCTAAATAAACAATTATGTTAAATGGCATATTTTATAAATGTTACCCGTTCATAAGGTCGTACAAAAATTGCAAGCAGCTATCAACCGGTGCCTTCGCGTTACTACTAGAGTAATGCGCCAGGGCTCGGATCACGGCCGTCATTACTTGGGCCGCGTGCTCCTCCACAAAGAACTGACGGGACCTCCAGAGAAGACGGACGCATAATAGTACAGATCTGGGAAAATATAAATTTTTAGGTTTCCGAACGCCAAAGCTCCCGGACCATCACGTCCGTCCAACAGTATCTTTAAAACATCAAGACTGTGTTGGACACGTTACTTTATCAAGCCCGTTTACGTCCATTGCTGAACATGGGGCTTCTCTTTAACAGATTTTGGCAAGCCAGGATCGTTGAAGGATGTTGCCGTAATCATCACGCTTGGCAGGCGGTTTTGGTGATCGTAGTAAGATATATCTTTGAGCTGATAGATCCTGCTGCCCATCCATCACGTGTACATCCTTAGTCGCCACTTACGACGCCATGGGAAGATTAGGGATGGTCAATTCTGAGCCGGATCCACACGGCGAAAGATACACGTTATCTAGCTTTTTTTTTTTTTTTATTCATTCATGTTATTAAGCTATGTTATTCTATAAGCCCTCATTTATAAAGATGCGAGGCGCCGCGCGTGGCGTTGCCGTCGCGGTCCGCATCGATTTCTTAATAAAAATAAAATCGCCTTTCCAATGTAAAGCTTATACTAATATATTATTATGTTAAATGTTATGCGGGTTGCGTCGCCCAACTTCACGCGCTACTCGCCGGGTATCTCCGTAGGTAAATACGACCATAATGTCGCATCAGCACCTCTTAAATAGGTCCAGCCTCTTTAAGTACAATATATATTTTTAAATGCCTTTATGGCACTTATTGTTAAATTGCAAGTATAATTTGTGTCGATCGACTGGAACAGCAGACGACTTCGATTACCTACCAATTGGTTTGTTTACCAATTGTGGCTCCATACAGTCGAGTCTAATGTATGGAGACACCATTGGTAATCAACATCAACTGGGTAGACTAACAACTCACTTAAATAGCTAAGTAGGTCGAACTTACTTGAAAAGAGTTACGTCTAAATTCGACGTAGCTTCACATAGGAACACAGTAATATCACTCTTCAAAAAATAGTCCACTATCCTTGCAGCTTCATTCGATTTTTTATTATATCGATTAATAACTTCTATTAAATATCCGCAAGCTTTATTTTGAGCTACTGTGTCACGAGATGTTAGCAATTTTTTAATATCAGACAAAGCATTTTGTCTGCCATTAGGGTTGTAAGTTCTATTAAAATTAGAAGTAATCATCGTGAAATTCAAACTTTACGTTGAAGTTGTAAAAGACAGAAAGTAAGTTTAAACTTTTCAAATTTCCCGCCGTCTTGTTTAGGCTAACTTTTTTTTTATATTGTCAAAAGGTTTTCTGTAAATTCGGATAATTTTTTAGTTTTCCATTATTTATATACGAATCATTCATCTTTCATCAATCATCATATCTATATGAAACTTTAATTAATCATTTTCGTCTGTAGTTTTGAGATAATAAGTTATTTTTTGGCAACATTGTTCAATCTCATCGGCCGGCCCAAAAAACTGTGGCAGCCAAGGTCTTAAAATCCATAAATAAAAAAAATAATGTCATTCTCATCTGGTTGCTCACTCAGGCGATCGTTGAGGATTTATTTTTGATTATTTTGCCATAATTGTTTGATTGATCAAATTATTGATAGTTTAGCAACATTTCCAAACATATCAAATTAGAATTAAAATGGTGAGTGATAACAGTGTTTGTATATTTTAGCGTAAAAGTGCTTGTATTGCGCACCATGCTTGGGCCTTGATGTGGGGCCTTTCCATAAATTGTTTGATGATTTGTGGTATTTTGGCAGTCGGTGATAGAATTCCTGAAAGACCTCCCGTCGTACGACGAGCACAACTTCACACTCTTCAATACGGATCATGGAATTAGAAATTGTTCGAAGAGACCCTCAATATATTTACCAACTAAGGAGATTCCGTCTGAGCAAAGTTGAGTATACGATTTTATTCAGCATCTTTATTATTACTTTGTTTTTTATTTATAGAAGAAGTAGCCACGTAAACCATTAGTGCAGTGACTTTTGTAACCAAACATGTTGTTAATGACTTTTTAAATATGTAATTATGTTTAAACAATCTTATTGAAACATTACATATCTGTTTCCAGTAATTGTCACAGAAAAAACAAATATACTATTAAGATATCTTCATCAGCAATGGGAGAAAAAGGTCAGTATGATTTAATAACACATTGTTTGAGTAGAGATGTATATCTCAAGAGATACAGAAGTAGCTCTATGAGATCATTCTCTATGCTTGAAGTTTGTCTAATGTCTATACTGAAACTAAAAACAAAGATCTTTACTCTCAAGAAAAATACGTGTGCATAATCATAATATGCTTTTTAAATAATATTTTAATGTATAAGTGACACACACCTGAGGGCACCCCTTATAGGCTAGGACTAGGGCATCCCAGTTATATTTTAGTCTATATATAAATATATTTCACAAAGTCTGTATATGTTGTCTGTCGATCACAGTCTTGTCAGTCATTAGTCAATCTTAGATCTTATTAAGTTGGCCACCCCTGATGCTCTAGGTAAACTTTGCTTAAGACTAGTGTGTATAAATCTATAGTAATATTATAAAGAGAAGAGATTTGTATTTTTTTATATATGATTGTTGCAAATAAACTTGAAAAATACTGGATTGATAATTGTTTCAGCATTAGAATGCTACATTATCCAGTAGTAACCATATCTGTATTTAACTATAAAGATCCCATGGGAACATAATTAATAACCTTGTTAGTAATCTAATTATGTTATTAAAATTACTTATGTTAAAAGAGCAAATTGCTTCAAAGTGTTATAACCTGGGTAGTTTACTAAGGGTGCATATCATCATATGCACCCTTAGTGACTCCTCCAAAATGGACTGGACCCCAAATGTGTACTGAATTGAATAGCAATACACACATCAGCTTTAATGGGCTTGTGTATTATCAAATTTAAAACAATCAAATTCTAATTTAATTGTTGACTCTTTGTCATTTGGCCTACTAGTCCAAATACTAAATGGAAACCTATTTTAAAATGTATTTATTACAACTCATTAATAAAAATAGGGGAATAAATCCAGGTTCTGAAACAATAATTGGAACAATTTGTGGAGGTCTTTGCCCAGCAGTGGTGCAGAAATGGCTAGAGAAAATAATTAAATAGATTTCTTTCTCTTAAAATAGACTCCCTATTCATGGACCCTAAATTCTTGCCTAATCTTGAATTTATATTGAAAATAAGTTTTTCCCCTGTTACGTTGGAATGTAATATAGCTGGTGAAATGTCTATCCACTCTTAAATGGAATAATAATAATGAATAATTTTATATATAAATATGCATAGAATAAATACAAAAATATTTAAAGCTGCATGAAAATGAAGAAGTTAAAAACAAAAAAAAATTTACATACAATTTTAGAATTGACATTTAAATAAATTGCCTTTAGTTATATGCAAATAATTTGAGAGCAACCAGACTGTTTTGCCTGATTCTTCTTATGTTGAGTTTGAAACCTTTTGTATGAAATCGAGCTGGCTAGTTTAGTAATATTATATAATTAAAATAGACTTCTTCCCTTGGAATGGATTCATGGACCGCAAATTCTTGCCTAATCCTGCAGTAAACATTTATTTTGTATTGAAAATAAGTTTATCCCCTGTTACATTTTGATGTAATATAGTTAGTGAAATTTATACCAACCCTTTTAATAGAAATAAAATCATGAAGCAACCAGACTGTTTTGACTGATTCTTCTTATTTTGAGTTTTTAACCGTTTGCACTAAATCGGCACAGCTACTTTAGTAATATGCACATTGTATACATCAATTATAAAATGCTAATAATGCATCAGTAATAACCATGTGTTTTTTTACCAATTCTAGAACAACAACTCACCAAAGAAGCGCGACCAGAGCCACATAGAGCAGAATGGCGACGACAGCAGACCTCGCAAGCGGCCGTGTATCAACTCACCGCTCAATTGAAGTCCGCTCCTCCCAGCCACTAGACCGTGCTTCACATATAGACTTTACAAAGTGAACGCCATTTTTCTATTGACATTTGTATTCCACATTTTTAGGTCAAATTATACATTAATTCTCGAAACTCACTGGTTTCATGTTTTCTGGGAAAACCTTCAAATAGTTAAGTGCCATTACTTTTGAACTAACACCCACTTCAATGGTATATGGTGTTGGTGTGGTTTCAGTGGGAAATTGTTGTATGAATTATATTCATTCCATGTTTATAATTAAGTTTTTTACGCAATTATTATAATCTCTTTGGAGGTTTCATATCTTGAATGTCAAACATAATAGTATTGATGGTATGAATATCATACAAAAGTATGAAGAATGTGTTCAGTAATTTAAGCGCTTTGAACATTAGTTTTTGTGTTATGCTGTATTAGAAGTTGGCTTGACACATTTATATTTTGAATACAGATTTATCGAGATTCCAACTATAAGTGTAATATTTATGTTGATTAATCACAATTGTTAAGTATTACAATGAGAATAGAATATTTTGATTACAAAAAATTATAAGGGTACAAATGGCCTGTGGGAGCCAGGCAGGTATAATGTGAGACCAGAAAAGCTCTTGGGGGTATTCTAAAACAATTTCATCATATTACTTGTTGATTTGTGTCATCTCATAATTACTTGGTTTTAGCAACTAACGTAATTTATATCTAAGTTTACTACTATGCATGAGTAGTCTATAAATAAATCAGTGACATATGTCAGAATTTTATAAACACAATTATAAATCTCATTGTTTAAAAAAGTTGAAAATCCCTAAGCTGTATGGCTAATTTGATGTGAAGGTATGAAAGATAATATTTAGATTTAAACTATTATATGTTTTACTAATGTATAACAATATTACCACCTATATATTTTAATATTCTCTAAGATCAAGAATGCTAGAAGTTTGTTTGCCTCGCTACGGAAAATAAATTCTTCCATAAGATATAGATATATCAATTGTCTTTTATGTAATTGAGTTTTAAACGATCTGCTCGTAGCTACATTTGCTACGTTTAAAATATTGTCCGAAATAGTGCACTTATAACCAATTATGCATTAAATAATATAACAAAACTAACTATATTTACCGAATGTTTGTAGTACATTTTATACATACTGATTGTAGATATATAATATGTGGTAGGTATGGTTTAAATTGCCTGTAATTTATTGATTGATTGTCGAAATTTGAAAAGGCTTGATGAATTGTCCCTAAGAACTATTAAAATGTATTTGTCATATATTGATGTAGGTACCAGACGGTAGAAATGGTGCCGTTTTTTTACTTTAAATTTCGTATGGATATACATATTATATCAAAATTGGAAGTACAAATTTAAATGAAACGGTCAACAACATCTGTGATATTAATTATGAACTTTATGGTAAGGTTTTGAATGCTATTTAAGCTTCTTACTCATAATTAAAATCAGAATAATGTGGCTGCCATCACTTATTCAGGCATGACGCTTACATGCTTCATAACTTCAAGGCAATTCCAAAATTAAAATACTCAGATGTTTGTGACCGTTTTAAATCTATAAAATAAAAGATGCCATACATTTTTTCTCTTTCCACCTTGTCTGCATTGATCAAGAATAAGAGAGAAGTAGAATGGCATCCTTGCAACGACCTATTTATTATAAACCTAATATACTATTAATTTATATGCTTAAAAGCCGAATTCTTACGTGCTACTTCCAGGAGTTCTTGAGAAACGCAATGTGGAGATGAATGGGCTAGAATATGTTTATGAGTAATATCTGTTAATATTACTTATTCCTAGTATGTTGAAACCGTATAGTTAACTTTATTTAAGTTATAGTTTCTCAAAAGAACTACATTGTAACAATAATATCTGTGTCTGATAATTATTGAGTCGCCTTGTGAAAGATGAACTATGGTAACAATCAGTTATCCTAGCTGCATCGGAAGGAGGTCCATGTGCTAGCGTAGATACGGGCTGATGTTGAAATATTGTGAGTATGTAGCTGCACTTGCAGCATTGTTCTGTAATATTTCGCTCCATAACATAGATTTAAATTTAATATGTGCCTGCCAACAGATCAAATCACACTCAATAATATGTAAAGTATTTACCATACCCAATATTTTAAACTTATGTATAATTTCATTGGTATTACGGATACTACCTTAATACTTATGTAGCTTTTAGCATTTCGTCCAAGTATTTGGAAATTATTGAATTCCCTTACTTTTTTTAAACTCGTGGAATGGTGGTAGCTAAATCATTGTTTTGAGAATAGACATGGCAAATAAAAATGTAATTACTTTTAATAAGCTCGTTTTATTTATAAAGTGATCAAAAATCTTTAGGGTGTTACCACACCAATCGATCGATGCTAGAATGGATTAGTCGACGTCGATCGACAGTTTCTACCAGACCAATCGGTCGATTGTCGATCGATGGTAGAATGGTCGCGGTCCTCTTATGAATACATTTCAAAAGAAGCTAATGGAATATCGGGGTTAATCGATCAACGTCGACCGATGCCATCGACCGGCAATCGATCGATTGGTTAGTCGACCGGTATCCGTCGATCAATTAAAGCTACCACATTAATCGATCGATCGATTGGTGTGGTAACACTCTTAAAGATAATTTATTACTACCTATTTTATTTTAAAAAGTTTACTAGCAGAGTTTTGCAGTCTACTACTACTCTTGTTAACACCCCATAAAATAAAATAAATTGTTTATATTTATTTTGTAAAAAAAGGTCACGAGTGGGTTCACGTCGGTTGTGCAATGGGTGGGAATCATCGGAAATGCTAATTGTGGCTCTTTGAAACCGTCTCAGTGTACCACTGTGGGTGATAGATAAGTAGGTAATCCTCTTCCAGCATTGTCATTAAGAAAGGAAGTTAATTAATAAAATGCTATATATGTATATAATTTTGTTCATACGTAACTGATATAATTTCACAAAAAGTGAAACCAAAAATATGTACTTGTAAAAGAACAATAATAATTGTGTCCCTGAGAGTATGTAATATATTCAAGAATTGCTACCAAATTATTATTATTAATACCAAAAATTCTGACAATAGTATGGATGTATACATCAGCTACATTCAATTTAAAATACATTATTTCTCATCATCATGCAAGCATCATGTGTAGAAAATATAAGCAAATAAGCAATTCTTAATATAGGTACTTTGAGAGCCATTTGCCAGGGACAACCAGCCATTCTGATGTTCACATAATTCTGTTTATTCTAGCAATCACATTTGGTTTGTAGTCTTTAGTTAGTTCCTTGCTATTCCTTTTAATTAATTAAAGCATAAAAAATGTTACATCTAAGAATAAATTTTATTTTTAATTGGAACAATTGCACTGTAGGAAATAATGTGAAAGGATTATATGATATACAAAGAGGACTATTATATTATATGGAAAATTAAAGTTTTCTGTTAATTTTAGATTAATAAAGGTTCATTTACTGGTTGAAATAAGAGTTGTAAACTTATTGGAGATTAATAGTATTGGAAAATAAAACACAAGAGGACTGAAAAATAACTTTATTCTAATAAAATTATACTTATCTCACAATTTGCAGAAACATTCCACAAGCTGCAAACAAATAGGTTACGAGTACCTAATGGAATTATTCTCTTATACCTTATCTAAAATTATAAACACCAAGTAGTCACTAGATTAAGTTTCCTATAAGCTTTCTTACATCAATTTTAATGATAAAATTGTATCATGTATCTAACAAGGAAATAGGAAACAAGATCCAAACGAAAATACTTATGATCAAGTAATGCATTATAAATTCAAAATAAAAAGTTTTTAATTTTATCCAGTTCTCAAAGTCATATTTTGAAGATATATAAAATTTGTAATGTCTCAAACAGATATTATTTATTTAATCCTTAGCGGGCACTTCAATGACTCGGGGCTTGTCAATGATACGGGCAGTGCGGTTACCCTTCTCTACAATACCGATGATCCAGGCCTGGTAGCCTTCTTGCTTTTCAATATCCTTACAATAGGCCGCAGCTTGCTCACGTGGCAAGCAAATCAGAAGCCCTCCTGATGTTTCAGGGGCATGTCCTTGCAGCAATTGGAACATGTTGCCACAAGCTTTAGCCACTGCTGCCATCTTAGCAATCACAGGCAAGTTATGAATAACAAATGAAACTTCATTCTTTTGATGTGAAGCCAGATTCTGTGCATGTCCGAGCAGACCAAATCCTGTCACATCTGTAGATCCATGGGCATTGTACTTGTGCATAAGGCGGGCAGCAATACGGTTCAACCGACTCATTGAATCCATTGCACGGTGATATGCTTTGCGTACATCCTCTTCAGAAACAACTAACTTGATGCGGTTCCAACGCTCGGGCTGGTCTAGCCATTGATGAGCATTTACAGCTACTTGAGTGCCCAGAGGCTTTGTAAGAACAAGTACATCGCCCATCACAGCATTGTCGGGAACTATGTATTCATTTGGTTGGCATATGGTGGTGGCAACTCCACCAATAGCACACCAGGGGTTAATGACCGTCTGTCCTCCAGTTACAGATGTGCCAGCCTCTAAGGCAGAGTCCTTGAATCCACGCATGATGAGGGGAATAACTACGTCACGTTCCTTTTCTGTCATCTTTGTTGAGACGCCGAGTAACATAAGCATGTTGTCACACTCCGTAACACCCATCGCGTACAGGTCGCTAAGCACATTCGCACACGCTATCTTTCCCATCATGTAAGGGTCGTCTACTAAGGGATAGAAAAAGTCAGTGGTTTGCACCAAACAAAGACCACCATGTCTGAGCGGCGTCACCGAACAATCCAAGCCGATGCCGATGCGAGGGATCGCCACATGCATAAACTCATCTTGCTGCGAGTAGTCTTGCTGTAATGACTCCACCAATTTGCCCAAAACATCTTGAGGAACTTTGCAACTTCTGCCTTTAAGGTCTGCGAATCGTGTCAATCGAAAACTAGCTTCCAAGTCGTGCGCCACCGGGTCGAATGGCCGACGCAGGGCCAAAGTGTTGGGGTTACCGGACATCTCTAACTGCGCCGCAGCTAAAGAGTCTTGGGCCACACTTGATTGATAAGACATATTAAGCAAAACAAACCGATATTATGGTTTTAGTTAGGGTACTTCGGGTCAAAATGCGGAAACCCGACACGCCGCCAAGTGACGCTTGCAAAATGGCGTCTCCTTTACAAAGAGAAAATGGCAGCACAAATTTGTTTGGTATGCGCTTCTCCGATTGGTCGAGACAATACGTAAACAAACTAACAGGTTCTCTGATTGGACAAAAAACCAATTATTTTAGATTTTAACATAGGGAACAAACTAATGTCATCAAAGAACGTTTCTTTATAAGCAATTGCAGATTAATATAAATACGTGAAACACCGTAAATTGATGTTTGTTTTATTTTCTGGGACCATATTTATTTCAAATGACTAATTTTCTTACATATTTATTAAGTAAATTAAGATATGTGTTTATATATATTAAAAATGCATATTTCTTCAAAAATATAATTTTATAAATATTTATCAGGTTTTTACTGCATAGAAAGTAACGAAATGTTTTATCTATTTTGACCAATAGCAAGGAGCATTAAAGTATTTTAACCAATAGAAAACTGGGTCAAATCTAAGCTTCATTATTACTCGCTTAAAATCGGGCGAAGAAACTTTTTCGACATTCGGCACTGTATTTTTTGAATATTTACTGACGGTTAAAAATTTACTTTATTTTGTTGAAATTGCAAATTATTATTGTAAAATTATGTTATTGTGATAAAAAGAAATCGCCATGACGTCAACTAATTGTAAAAAGGAAGAAAATGAAGCGGGTTATCCGTGTTATATCAAGTGAGTCTAACTTTCACTACGACAGAACGACAGGTAGTTATTAGGTATAGAAATATACAAAACTTTTTGAACTTTTGTTTTAGCGAGTCGACCGGCCAGCAACTATATGACCATCCTGAATTTAAGAAGATTTTAGAAACTTTGCAGGATTACGATGGCATCAAATATAGCGCATATCGAGTAGCATTTAAGATATTTGCATTACAAAAATATCTAAGAGGTAGGTTTGTAACCTGTTGACCTTTCTAAACATTCTTTGTTGGTACTATAGAATTACTGGTAGAAGTTATAGGTCATTATGAAGCTAAGTAATCGTATTTACTGCTATTGATTGTGAAACTAGGTAAGTTGACTTAACTATGTTGCAACCATGATTTATTCATTTCATTAGTTCAGGTAATGCACATTCTTTTCAATTAAATAGTTTTGAAACCAATTGCAATTGGTAAGCTCTATCTATTGTTGTTATTTATGATTCATATTATATAAATATAAACAATAAATCTGGGACACAATATGTATTACAAGTAAGGAAGAATGTAAAGTCAACAAAAGAGATAGGCTTACACTTAGTGAAACGCACTTTACATTAATATGTATATGTTTATGAGAAGAGTTTAATATTATGGGAACTCTTAACCCATAAAGAATTACTTGCTGTCATAGTGATATAAACATAATTATTTACATTATTAGATAATGATAGTGTAAACCTATCTCCTTTGTTGACTGTCCGACACAAAGACTTCTCACCGATTAGAGCTGTGTGGTGCTTCGGTCTGCTTCCCATGGGTGTTGAAGAGGTGACTAAGGGAACATATACAGCAAGGATTATCACCATCTTACTGAGATCATCTATCTCCATGCCAAGTGTGGTGATTATGGCAATATACCCTGGCTTGCCAAAGTCTCATTACGAGAAGGCCCATATAATGTCCACTGCTGAACATGAGCCTCCCAAGGGAGGGTATTTGCCATAGCACCACACTTGGCAGGCAGGTTGGTGACCACAGTATTATATTGTACCATATAAAAAAACGCTGCTGCCTGTTCCTAGATATTATTATACAATTATTAATAATAAAGCCTTTATTTGATTTCATACCAATTTACATGAATGTTAATTTAAGTAAACTAATCTAAGATGCTAAACTATGTGTAATATACAATTATTATAGATGATGATATAACAACGGACCAATGGGTTAACATGCTTTCCGAGGTACGGAGGGTAGTCCCTCAACCAACTAGACCCGGAGAAAAATCTTAAAATTTACACAAAGATTTCCTGTCCGGTGTGAGCATCAGAGCCACAAACCAAATACTGCTATGCTACGGAGGTTCTTGGTGGATGTAAACATGCTGATACAGAATTTATTATTATTAGTATTATTTATTGATGGACAAGCAGTAGTTTACTGATGTGTCCATATCACAGCAGTGGAGTAGAGTCTTTTTGTTTGATATATTATAGTCCAATAATTAAAATATTCAATTTAGATTTTAAATATAAGATCATGACAAAAAATGTGATCATTTATATGTTATGCTATAAAATTTATACACAATAGATTTTCTGATTTTCTAACACCTTCACTTTTCTATTTTGCTTTATGAAGTAATCTATGTTATAAAAATACTGCAGCTTGATGCGGTTTTCCCACATTGAACACTACTCTGTGCCAGTGGGTTGTTGGGTGATATCTTTAGCCTATACAATTATCCAGCTTACAAACATTGCCTGTTCAAAATATTGGCAAAACCAATCCAGTAGTTGCTGTGTGACATCTAATTGTACTTTATAAAACATATTTGTTCCTAACACAGATTCTGACAATTTTACAAACATCAACCCACTTTTTATCTCTGTAATTTGAGTATTGTACTGATTACACCCATTAAAATTTCTAAACAATGGTAAATTTATGCTTGAAAACAGATAGCTTTTAAATCATTCAGTTACCTATATGGAATTTTCATAACTTATAGCCTACCTTACTACAGTCTTAACTGGTTAATTGTGACCTGGACAATTTATACACTAAGAAATGATTTTTTATTGTAGTACATTGATTTATGTTGGTATAATACGTTTTTGCATTGCATGCATTAAAAGTTACAGATTAAAATGACTATGAACCTGTGTTAGGAGTGTACTAGAGCTCATTTTACATATCAGCATGTTTAATTCCACTGCTAAACATGGAACTCCTCTTTAACAGACCTTGGAAATCTATCAGCAAAGAGTAAGTTTCTTTCATGAGAGGCTATGTCCTGCTGTGGGCCTTATGCTGGCTGATGCAAATTTGCATTACAATTTGGCATACATTTCTGGACCACATCTTTGCAAGCCAAATATATCTGTGGTGAGACTAGGTGGAGTATCTCCATTCTGCTCAGTCAGTTCACCATTAACATTCACGGCTCTCAAGCTTTCGTCTTGCCTCCTTGCCAAGGTTTTCTAAGACTCACCTAACATGTGACTGAGCTAGCAAGTGCTTTTCTCGTGTGATTTACGCGAACTTGGACCCGTCACCCGCTAGAAATTTACTATAACTCTTATTTTCCGATTAAAATTTACATTTATATATTTTTTATTTCTAGTACCTCCACTCCGCATCAGTTCTGGTGTATTTGCACGGCACCAACTAAGTCTGTCTGAGAGCAGTTTATCTCTTGACACCGCTGAATTAGAAGCAGTGCTCGCTGACATTTACTTCGCTGCAGAGAAAGAAGGCTTCTTCACTGGAGACATAGATCTGACTGTGGATTTGTTGATCAACTTGTTGCTCAATGTGTATGATAAGTAAGTGAAATTATTAGAAGCAACTTTTTGTATCTTTTTAGAATCAACCATTAATATGTTTGTACATATGCAGGGGCGTAGCTATCGCCATATTAGTCTTATCGTACGGGGGTCTTATATACGGGGACCTGAGCTACCAGGGTCCCCAAAGGTGTCGTGGGGTGGGCCTCCCCAACAAGTGTTGATATATGACATAGCTCTTATAGGGCTCACTAAGCCACTGTTTCTTAGTGTAATGTTTTATAGCTTATCTATTAATTCAGAATATAGGTATTCAATGCCAGATTTCATCTAAATTAAATGGATATGAAATTTGTATTTTTGACAACTTTTTTACCTTAAACCTATGCATATTAGCCGTGCGAATTAACATAAACACTCCTGGCTCGATAGTAAGGCTGGAGCTCTGCTCGCCTTTATGCCCGATGAAGTAGCAAAAGCCTCGTGGCTACATAAGTATGTCCATCCGAAAAAAAAACTGGCTCGACGATCGTACTCCGGCTAACCCGTGCGCAGCCCCGTTTCCGTCCTTCAGTAACGTTAGCAAGACATGCATGCAATATGTGGTAATTAGTTTGTTGTTACTGTTTTCGGTATTTTGTTGAGAGAAGATAGCTATTGTTATGTTGGGTTGTTGTATTTGTTATTAGATTTTATAGTTTTGTTCAACTTTTACGACTTTTAAATTATTGTTTTTTCAGATATACTTAGACTAAAATTTTATAAACTTTTGTGCACTCAGTACCTTAAAAACTTACGTCTTTCGAGCTGTGTCATATCAATTCGTGCAGGTAATCCTACAATATATATATATTCTTTTTTATAGAGACAGAAACGAACCAGTAAGGGTGCTTGCAGCTAAAACTCTTCTAGTAATTCTGAGCGAGGAATCAGCAGCTGATAAATGGGTGGCCCTCGCCAACTGTTCGGCAGACCACAACGGATGTGTGTCCCCTAAGAGATTGGTGGCATTGCTGACGCATATCAATGCATTGTCTGAGTATCTTGGATTAAGCTGTGATCAGGTGCAGGCAGATGTGGATGGATGTTTTGACAAGGTATTATCTTTTATTTTTATTTCTATGAAATGTGTACAATGAATGAATAGAATGATTGAAAACAAATAGGGGTACGTAGCTTAGTACGAGGGGTACTAAGCTAAATGCTTGTGTTACGAGTGGGTTCAACATTTTACGCCTTTTTAAGAGAAGAGAATGGGAAAAAGTAACAATAGGATAGTTATTTTGTTCGAAAACAAATATTTTATTAATTGTACAAATAAAAAATATACAATTTCCTCCAATTTTATATATTTGTCCAAATATTGGCATAGATTACTCTTGCCACCATTTCCATATAAAAATCACTTCAAGTGTTGCCATTTCAAAAAGAAAAATCTATAGATTTTGTAGATAAAGTTGATAGTTGTGAGTTCTTGTTTTTTTTTACATTTAACGAAGCTGTGCCAATAATTGGCGGGGTGTCAAGAATAGGCACTACGACCCTTTATGAGGTTTGTATGGTTTTTATTTTAATCAAGATTATTATTAACTAGCGTCCCGCGTGCGGTTTGGCAACTTATTTCTATGTCTATGTGGCTCAATGACGTAGTTTACTAATAGTGAAATATTTTTTCTTAATTGGTTCAGTTGTTTCGGAGCCTATTCAAGGAAAAAAATTACAATCAAAGTCTGTAATTATGTGATTTTTTAGAGCGCAGGAATGTTAGGTGTGTCAGCGCGCTCAGTATCGGAGTGGGGCTTACAGCACTGCGCATGCGCCCGTTGGCTGCCCGTCATGCAGAGGGTACTGGCCAGTAGGAACAGCGCGAATGTGACTGCTGCGTGTGCGCATTGTGCCCAGCCTCTTATACAGGTAACTGATTAGTTTCTAAGATTTCTTCCGCGTTAGATTTAATTCCATTAGTACTTCTAAAGTACCTACAAAGCAAAAACTTTGGTATGGTATACCCCCCGCCAGTGACTGCCCTGAGCAAGTCTGCCCTCTTGCGCAGGTTGTAGTTTTTTAAACCATTTATTAAGCCTGGATTCAGCTCGCCTTTATGCCCAGTGAAGTAGGAAAAGCCTTGTGGTTAGCGACTAAGCCCGTCTGATTAAAAAAGGTATGATATTATAAATAGACAACACTACTATAACAGTAGCGTGCATTCAAGTAGCGTAAATGTATGTACATTCACACTACTTTCCTATAGAGGTATACCACAATCGCCTCTTTTCTCTTCATGCATGTCCTTAAGTTGAGGGTACTTTTACCCTGGCCCCTCTTAAGAATGTCCTCGATTTTAACATGGAACGTTTTCATTTTCAAGACGGTCTTAAAATGAAAAAAATATTTATTAATAATGTTTGTATACGAATCGATCGTACTTATTATAAGTCAAATAAAATGATAATGAAAACAAAAAAGAAAAAACAAACTTTCAGTAATAAATTAGTTAACATTTCAACAATAATGTTATTAAATAAAATGGACAAATGTCGTTATGGCATGTGATATTAAACAGCGCGGGCTGGGATCGGGTCTGAAGCATAGAACGCGTCGCGAGTCTCGCCTTGCAAGGACGACCGGACCCTATCCTAGCTTCCTACGAGTCTTTTCTATGTACCTATGGTGTGACACTAGGAAAAGAAAGACTATAAGAAACTCTTCCTATACTACTATAACATCTTATCTTTTTAACTTACAGGTGCTGAAGTTTAAATGTTCAAAATGTAGTGACTTGTATTTCTGTGAGAAATGCTACTTGTATGACAAAGACTTGACCACTGTCAGCGGACACAAGAAGACACATTTGGTGCAAGAGATTATTGATGGGCAGGTATGTTTCTTAGCTAAGATAAAAATTAAAAATCATTCTGTAATGCTGGACTATATGTCTACAACACTCGGTGTCTATACTAATATATAAAGCTGAACAGTTTATTTGTTTGCATGAACTAGCTAATCTGAGAAACTACAGGTCTGATAAAAAAAAATATTTCAGTGTTACATAGCCCATTTATTGAGGAAGTCTATACAGCATACTGCGTTATGTTACATATTGACCAATATTGTTATGGATATTAATATTTTTGTACTGGCTGTACTTTATACTTTTTGTATGAATAATGAATAATGAACTTTATTCAACACTTAGGTACGTACACTTGTATTTGTCAAAATTACACTGTATAAGACTAAATCTAACAAAAGTATCACTTAAGTAGCTAAAAACATTGTTAAAATTATTTGATCTTACAAAATTTTTAATCAGTCTTTCCGTCTGTCGTGCCATTAATAACAAATGTACACATTATAGTAAGATGCCTTAAAGGTGACAGGTCTAAAATTAACTTTCAAGAATCCGGCCAAAGTCTAAGCGACATCCACCTGAGGGCACCCTTGAGGGGTTAGGAGCAACGCTCAGGGTGCCACTGGACTAGAGTAGATAGTAGTATATGGGTGAAACCGCGCGCGGGAAGCTAGTTCGAATGTAAAGTTACAAATACATAAATCTTGTCTATCCTTATCCCTATGTATACAAAACTAATAGCATATTTGTATTACCTTTCAGACAAAAACACCTGAATGCCTAAGCTTCATTAAAGGCATGAAACGGTTCTTCTTCTGCACCAAAACCAAGCGGAAAGGTCCTAAAAAGAGCTCTCGGAAGTCTACTGAAAAACCCGAAGTGGCGTCAGTAAGAAGACGAAAGGATGGAAAACCGGCTATATTTACTTCAACCGTAGGGAAAGCTTCGGGCAATAGCAATAATCCAGCTGTTATGTTGCAGGACATTATCACACAGTTGGAATCACAGAATAAGTAAGTTATCATTTCTAATCCAATCCATCACTTGATCTCAGTCCACTGCTGGACATAATCTACATCTACACGAATATTAAACAGACAACCTCCGTAGCGAAGCGGTATTTGGCTCGCTTTAAATTAAGGTCGTGGCTTCGATCCCCACGCCGGACAGGAAATCTTTGTGTAAATTCCAAGATTTCTTTCCGGGTCTGGTTGGTTGGGGGACTACCCTCCGTGCCTCGGAAAGCACGTTAAGCCGTTGGTCCCGATTGTTATAACATGATCTATAATAATCGTATATCAAGGAACGGGCAGCAGCGTTTCCTTGCGTGGTACAACATAATACTGCGGTCACCAACCCGCCTGCTACGCGTGGTGACTATGGCAACTACCATCACTCGGGAGGAGGCCCATGTTCAGTAGTGGACGTTATACGGGCTGATGATGATGATGATTTGTATATTTGGAATTGCGGTACCGCGTTAGCGCACCGCGGTATCTCAAGTTCTCGTGGGAACAAATGGGCTACTGGCTATAGAATTTATAGTCTACTTTGTTTAAAAAGTTAAACTCGTAGCTCGTAGTTTTTTTAAAGGTTACTTGTAGTTTTTGCAGTCTACTAGTATTCTTGTTAACCCCTCGTGCTAAGCTAAAATGCTTGTGTTACGAGTGGATTCACGTCGGTAGTGCTATGGGTGGGGATCGAGCCGGCGACCACAAGATCACAAGTCCGATGCCTTAGCCATTGAGCTTGGCTTCTTAAAGTTTAAGTTAGATAATAATATGCAGTATACCAGCAGCTTGGATTAAGTCAAGCCAGAACATAACAAACATTGCTTTTTCCAGAGCTCTTCAGGATTTATCAGGCCAATTGAAGAAGTTGGAGAACACAGAAAATGATCAGCTCCGATCTAAAGTAGAAGTACATTGGAACCAGATCTCTACGCAAATCAACAGGCTGAAAATATTAAAGGTAAATTTAATTATTTCACTACTACTAACCGCACGCGGTTTCAACCACGTATCTCCCGTTCCCGTGAGAACTTAATAATTAAATATAGCCCATATTTCTCCAGCCCGGCTAGCATAGGCAGCGCGACTCGAGTCTACTCTACGGAGGCCGACCAATCATATTGCAGCAAGTGTCACTCAGGGAGAAAGGGTGCCCTCAGGTGGATGTCGCTTAGACTTTAGCCGGATTCTTGGACCTGAGACCTGTTACCTTTAAGGCATCTTACTATAATGTCTACATTTGTCATTTATCGCACGACAGACAGACTGACTAATAAAAAAATCTGTAAGATCAATTAATTTTAACAATGTTTTTAGCTACTTAAGTATACAGTGAAATTTTGACAAGTAAAAGTGTATGTAAATACCTAAGTGCTGAATAAATGTCATTATTTAATTATTATTTCATTATGTCACGTGACAGTGCGTTTCTGCAATGTGATTGGTCGGCCTCTGTAGAGTAGACTCGAGTCGTGCTGCCTATGATAGCCGGGTAGGTTAATGTAGGTTTTTTATGAATGAATGTTTATTTGCAGAAAATTGTGGTACGTTTCCGATCTTAACTTAACTTTGCCCAAATTTCAATGTATTAGTCATTGCCATTGGGTTTGATTACCATTTAAAACTGCTCAATTTCTTATCCGGTGCGGGATTGGAAAGCACTAAGATGTTGGTCCCGTAGTTCTAAAATCTATAGCAATTGCATATCAAAGAACAGGCAGCAGCGTTTATCTGTGAGTGTTATTACACAATATTGCATACACAATACTCACTCACAACCGCGCCTGCCAAGCGACTATGTCAAAAAGCCGCTCTCGGGACAAAGCCCATGTTCAGCAGTTGAGGTCATATTGATGATGTGGGGATCCAACCCACTACCTCCGACATTTAAACCAAGACGTTTACTACGCTACGGAGGTTGTCAATAATAATTACATAACTAATTTCAGGAGAACCTCACATCAAACATTCAAAACATGCCTCCAGAAAGCAACTGCAAAAGCGACAAAAACGAACGACCTCAAGCCTTCGATCTCTTCAGCCCGATCCCCATAATCGACGAGAAGCAATCTAAAGTGACAGACTTGAAGAACCAACCCAGAGTCCTGAGTCTGGACTCGGGCAATTTCTCTGTGGTGTCGAAACAAGAAAGTCAGAATTTGATGACGATGTCGGGCGATGCTTTGAGACCGGTGGTGGTACACGCCACCTCGGACAGCATATCCACTGTGTCCATGAATGATATCAGCAATTGGTACAATGGTGTGTAAAATTGTTTATTACATACAAGCTTCCGCTGCCGGTTGTACCCGCGTAACTCCCGTTCCCGTTGGAACTTGATAATTAAATATAGCCTATAGCCTTCCTCGATAAATGGTCTATCTAACACTAATAGAATTCAAATCGGACCAATAGTTTCTGAGTTTAGCGCGTTCAAGCAAACAAACTCTTCATCTTTATTATTAGAAGCTATACGAACAACATTCAAAAATAATTTTAATTATCCTTCAATATTTCCAGAAACGGAGACACACCCCGACAAACGCCGCCAATCTAAACCGCGGCACGGCGACATAACGTGTGCGTCCCTGTCCGCGGCAGAACAGAAGTTTGCCGCCGACATCCGAAGTGTGGAGACTAGTAATGACAAGATGAAGGAATTGAATGCCGACTTAGATACTGTTCTAGACAGATTGCAACAAATATTGACTAATAATTTTGCTACAGATGGTAGGCATTTTTAATTTTTTACTTTATCCGAGCGTTGCGTCCAATGCTGAACATTGGCTTCATCTTTGACAGACCGGGGTTTTTTTTTTTCTCTGACGCTCGTATGTTGCTAGCCCTGAGGCTTTTGCTACTTCACCGGGCATAAAGGGGAGCAGAGCTCCAGCCTAGATAAATGGTTTAAACACTACAAACTAAGCAACCAGCGCAAGAGGGTTTCCCCTGTGGGACTTGGACCTCGGCTCAGGGCGGTCGCTGACGGGGAGATTGAGGGATTATGGCTTTTAGTTTCTTTTGGGGAATTTTGAGCAACTGTCGCTCTACTTTACAGTTCGCGGGCCTCTCGGACTTCGGGTCTACGAGGGCATCGGAAGGTTCCTAAACTTACCATACATACCGTTTTGGACGGAACTGTCCATTTTCTCAGTCGCCTGACTCTGTCGCCGACCTAAGATTCGGAGCGCAAAATAGTCTCGTTTTCCGGAATCGAGATATAGAAAGTTTTTTGTTACAATATTAAAAAAGCACTCGATATACTGATTGAAAAACAATATATTGATAGTAATACAGACAGAAAGTATTTGATGATAATAAGCTACCCAAAAAATAACCGAATTGAATAATTTATGTTACCACAAAAACTATATTTATAAGCCAACTATTGCTTATAAACCTAAGCTATGTTCCGCTTTGAGTTAAAGATACTTGAATGATTTATCAATAGCTATTGTATATGTTTACAACCTCCGTAGCGTAGCGGTGTTTGACTCGCTTTAAAATCTCGGAGGTCGTGGGTTCGATCCCCAATCCGGACAGGAAATCTTATTGTAAATTCAAAAATTTGTTCCGGGTCTGGTTGGTTGAGGGACTACCCTCCGCGCCTCGGAAAGCACGTTAAGCCGTTGGTCCCGATTATTATAACATCATCTATAATTATCGTATCTCAAGGAACGGGCAGGAGCGTTTCCTTGTATGCACAACATAATACTGCGGTCACCAACCCTTCTGCCAAGCGTGGTGACTATGGCAAATACCCTCCCTCGGGACGAGGCCCATGTTCAGCAGTCGTATACGGGCTGTTGATCATTGTATATGTTATACCAGATAACAGACATTATGATAACAAACTGCGTTGAAATCTTAGTCCACATATTTTAACAATAATTCATTTACATAATTATTTTGTTACAGATTCATGCTTTGACAATACGCAGTTGCGTGAAACGGCAAACGAAATGGAGGGTCTCCTCGGTACACTTATACGAGGAGTTGAACAACGAGCCACACTCAATGCTACTAAAGGATTAGTTTAGAATAGCCACGCTACTTTCGTTATTAGAAGGAAACGCAATACAACGAATAACTGGTATATAACCACTAAAAAGATAAATACGATTAGAGTTCGTCTTAACTGAAATAACGCTCCCCTCGATTAGTTGATTTAGATGTGTGAGTGAAATATAAATAAAGTTACTTCATCTGTGTGGAAGCGTAACTTTTCCGTGATATACCTCGGTCGACTAGTCGCGTGATGAATTTGACAACATTCTTTGTATGAAGCAGCGCTGGCGCATTGTATGAAAAAAGACATCCGCTGTCTCGCGCGGTCAGACAAATTCTGCAAGTTGGACAACTGATCCAAGAACAATTGACTGAAAGGAATGACCAATGGCATTTTAATGTGCGTTGCGTCCATATTTCAAACTTTTATTGTGTACGTAAATGCGATAGTAGATAAAATTTTCTTACATAATCAAATCGTATCAAGATTTAGAGCGCCCCGTATTTTGATTTGATTCATATCAAGTTATACCGTCTGAACTGTAAGCACAGGTATGAACAGCACCGTGGCGTATTGACCATAATAATACTCGCAATACTAAGTCGGTGACCTCCATGTTGTATGTCAGCTATACCTAGTATAGCTTTATGTATACTAAAAAAAAACATTTTGGAGTAGGATACTTAACTTCATTTTTGAATCATAATTATGAGCTTTAATTACATTCCTAATACTTACATTCCATGACTTGTTTACGAATGTATTGTATATTGTCATTGATCAATTTATTATGACATATTAAAGTATATTCATTAATTAGTGCTCAATTTTCCTTTATTTCTGATCTCTATTTTGACTGTGTTATGAGATTAATCACGTGTTGTTTTGTTTTATTCAGCACTGTGTTTGTTAAATTAGGATTATGGATTTTACTAAAAAGGTGTAATATAAGCATAACGATATTTTAGAATAAAAAGTATTTTTTTAGTGAGGAAACGAAGTAATAATAATGTACTATTCTTTAATTCATGAATGCAGGTCATTTTGCTAAAAGTACTTAGATGCAAATTGAAAGCTTTAAATGATTAATCATACACAATAGGGATGATCACGAGGATACATGAAAATTCATTTGATATCACTTCTACGTACAATTTTACCTAAGAGTGTCGGTACAAGGCCCCTCTCCTGTATCTTTGCCAATTCTTATTGATTTGATAAATTAAAATATATGTGTCCACTATTTATTGGTAATCTAACTGAAGGTTCAAAAAGTATTTTTTAATCCTCATCCCTATTGTAACTTGATAGTGTTATCATAATTTATGAATCTCTTTTAGAATCTCTCCAGTACTTAATACTTATACGTTTTTGTGCAATTTTACGAATGATATCTTAAATAAATTCATCGCGACCCATTGGTCCATACTATTTGTAGCCGTGTACGTCTACGACACTTCGTTAACTAACAGATTTAGGGCCAAGTTTTCAATAATCAGAGGACCAAATTTGAATGATCACAGAATCTCCATACAAAATCTGATTTTAATGTTGATAGAAAAATTACTCAACTGATCATTTTTATCTGAGGATTGAGAACTTGGTAACAACAGGCCCTAGAAAAAGTTAATACTCTTATATTATTATCAAAGACGACTAGCAAGTCTCTGTTGCGGGAGCTTTAGATATAAATTGTTCTTTAAAATATTCGGATGGTTACTTGAATGTTAGTAGGGAAATGTAGGAATATCGATAGATGGCGCCTATGTTACTCTTAGACGTCTAGACGTGTAAATAGATTTCGACAATCTGTTTAAATTTGCCGTGGCTGAATAGGTTTTTTATATCAGGGACTTTATATCAAATTGTAGGTTCAAATCCTGCCAGTGGTCTAAACTTATTATTCTGAAATTTTAAATATAGAAATAGTTTTGTGTGATACAGTCAATCCTGGTTACTTTGATTGATTTGATATGTATGTATATAATGGTGTTTGAAAATAATTTGATAGAAATTTAAATAACTAAGATTGACTATATTTGATTGTATTGTATGATCAATACGAATAATATTTAGTGTTAGAAAAATATACCGTCCGCAACTTTAGGTGCTCAATAAAATTAAAAAAAAAAGTTTAGAAAAGTAACATGCCATATATTTTATATAAAAATTTACATACACTTTCGTTACATACATTTTATTATTAAATAGAAAATAAAAATATTGTCATTATAAATTAAATACTATGTTAAAACTGATCCGGCATTAATTAAGAATAAATTGCTACATTTCATTTTGTGCGTTTAACAGGTAAATAAAATATGTTAATAAAATAGAGCAATCTATTATAAATTTTCATTTATAAGTAAGCGTATATCAATGCCTTAGATTCACATTCGAAAGGAACGCTTCGAAGTATCTGATTTCTCGCATTTACTGTCTCAAACACTAAACTGCCGTAATTACAACACTTGTCACATGTAATACTGCTTTATTACGATGTTATCTTTTGATATATGCTTTTAATAACGGCATTTTAGAATTTGCAAGACAGTTTTTAAGTAATGGTGAAGTTAAGAGAAACAAAGAACAGGCAATTCTTTTCAATTTCTTAGCTTTGATGTTTCGGGTTACCATCGTTTCTGACGAAGTCATATGTTCGCTAAAGTCGGGCATGTTTTGTCAATGCGTAAAGCGCTTTCGAATTCCGCCTTAGCAGGCTTTCTTAATTAGCGCTTACAATCTAGAAAATACAGCGCATAGTGGCTTGCCATCATATAGTTTTGTTAGCGTGTTTATTAAGCGCTTTAAGTTATTGATATCGGCAAAACGACCCATTGATAGCTCTTAACACTATGACAAACCAAGAACAACTGTATGGCTGGTACATAACTAGTCAAATTTTCTTGTAACATAAACACATTTGACAAGAATATTTGACGAATCGAATATCAACTTTTAACGTGTAATATTGAACTGTGCAAATAAAATATTAATAAAACAATTATTTCAAGTTTATACAAAATATTAAAACTAGTGTAAAAAAATACTGAAGCAGTCAAACTGCCTCGCACAACCTTAATCCGTAATTAATAAGATTCAATATTATATTCGATCAAATGTAATTTACAAAATAAAATGTATAAAATGTTAGCAATATCTATAATTAATATAATAAATGTTTTATCAATGGACGGCTTTTTAATTTTATTATTATGTCTAATATATTTCATATTCTATGAATATCTACATTTGGGTAAAATTGTATATAAAATACCTAATTTAATTTATAACAATTATAATACAGTAATCAATGTACTTCATAAGTTTTTTTAGAATACATTACACAACCTCAAGTCCATATAATATCCATTTTAGGTTAATTTATCAAACACATGTATGGTAGAACTGCATCCATATCAATTATATTTATAAAAACGACTAACACTCAGTTTCCCAATCGTCAGCTAAAGCAAACAATCAAATAACATACGTGTTAATTTTGCTGTCAAATCAAATGCAGTGCATCCAAAATGACGTTGGTAATTATATTTTAAACTGAAATGTACGCCAAGCCCGAAAATCGGTTTATAATGTTTAAATATTTAAATTGTTTGTTTAACATCAAATATTTTAATAACTTTTATGTATTTTTGTTGGCTGTGTATAATAAGGTAATTATAATACATTTCGTTTTCGAGCTGTATAGACATGACAGTAATTTTTTCTCTGACTTGTTTACCGAAGAGTATAGACGGCTTTGGCGCAGGGAAACGCTTGCGCTTATCGAGTAAGTCCAAACATTGGCGTTCAAAGGGTGTAATATTAGCGAATGCTTTCGGAAACCTATCACTTAAGAGTGTAGTGTGATTCAAGTTGATATGTTAATTTTAATATTAAATAATCCATTCGTAACTGGGTACACTAGCATTTTTTTTGGGCTAATTATGTTAGTCTAAAAAGAGAATATCCTAATATATAGGTAATAAGGGTGCAATTTCTAACGCGTTACAAACCATGTACTAGAATATTCTCAATATTTTAATCAAATATCTATCACTTAGTTTCAGTTTCAGATACCTCTTCGGTTGTGACTGCCATTTATATAGTATTGTTATTTGTTAGTGCTAAATATCTATTGAACACACATGATATGAAATGCATACCAGAAAAATGCTATCTTACATATGATTATTATAGAGCATTATATAAAATGGAATCCACTTCAACTCTAGAATATATTTTATTGTAGCCTTTTCTTTAATTCTTTAAAGAAATCCAAAAGTCACAGCGTTAAGTTCTCTTTTCGAATTTCTTTCTAAAACAAAGTCTATGAAGGGAGACTACAAAAAAAATAAAAATGTTAAGATCTTTGTCAAACATTGACAGAGCTAATATTTATGTGGGTTGTTACCCGTTCGACGAGAAGTTCAATAGTGAATAGACAGTTTCAAAAACTTTAATACATACCAAACATGCACAGTGCACTTCAGGCTTCTAAATAAATATATTGCAAAATGTGAATGGTAGGTATATGAAATACCTAATGTCTTCTTGTTCTTCTAAATGCTCGTTAAATACATTTGTTTTCCAATAATTTGTATATTATTCTGTAAATATCTTTTAAATAAAGAAATAAAAAATGTATACATATAACGTACATTAAATTCAAACGAATAACAACTAACTGTTACATCTCTATAAAATTCCAAATTTAAAGATAACATTTAAAATTCGAATGTTTTTATCATGCTCGATAAAATTCAAATATTCTTCTCTACATAACCGTTAAATTCTCCAAGGTTTTGTTATTAATTTCTTTTACTGCTATTAATGAGATATTTGCAGCAGTGCGTGAGTAGGTGCTTCTCTTTCTCTGTGGAACCGTTTTGGTGGATAGCTGTGGGGCCTCCGCGTTCTCGCGTGTAGATGTCTAGTCCGTATTGACCTGAAAAAATCCAACAAAATTCAAAATCAATTTTTATTGTTATTTTTGGCATACTGCATAAAACTTGATTTCAGAATGATAATGTCTTATTGATACGACGGCGACAATCGAAGTATTTTGGCAATTTTTATTTGACCTACAAGAAAATTTACCGAACTTTACATTTTGATATACCTAAAATGTTTATAGGGCTTTCCCAACACAAGAAGGTGGGTATTTAATAGATGGGGAATATTGTTTTTCCTGGATTTTATACTCGTTACATGCTGTAGGTTGGTGCTTATACTGTACCTTCTTCTGGGAACGTGATGTAGAAGGACACAATGTCGTCAGACACATTCTGCTGCACATATTTGGACAGTCTCTTCTCGTCGACTCCGTTCTTGTGCAACGTCGCCATAAAGTCCGCTAGAGGCCGCGACATGCGGAATTGGATCTCAAGCTCGCGACCCGCGAATACTAACGCTTCCTGGAAAAAAAAAGTGAAGATTAAATGATTTATTGAGATTTTACAAATGATTATTAATTATTAATAAGAAACAAAAATGTATCATACATTTTTGTTTCTTGATGATAATTTTTAAATGTTTTTGAATACTTTACGGAAAAGTTTACCATCTTGATGATCAGCTGACAATCTGTCCACATGAACTATGTACGGATATCAAACTTATTACCTAGATCTAACAATTACTTTAATACGAAAGAGTATGCGACCAAGCATTTGAATGAATAAGGGTAACACATAACACTGTTTTAATCACTCCAATATATGCTTCATCAGCCAGATAACGTCTAGTGCTAAACATGGGCCTCCTCTAACAGACTTTGGCAAGCCAGGGCTGTTGAGGTATATTGCCATAATCATCACGCTTGGCAGGCAGGTTGGTGATCGAAGTAAGATAATATCATTGTGCTGATACATGCTGCTGCCCATCATCTGTTATTATCTGTATGTCCCTTAGTCGCTTCTTACGACACCCATGGGAAAACACCCATGGGTGGTCTTTTCTAAGGCAGAAACCTCACGGCAATATATGCTATCTAAACAGTGTTATGCCGAAAAAATAAAATAGGGAAGAATCATTTCAGTATTAAAATTTCATAATTTTCCTAAAAGTTATCGAAATATCTGTAAATGTTGAAACAAAACTGTTAAAATATTTGTCCTTAAAGACGGAAATAAAGGTATAATGGATTTGTACAAACCTGATGCGTGATGGGAACTAATCCGAAGAGTCTGGTCGCTTTGGTGGGTCCCCACTCGCCGCTCGCGCAGTCGGGCAGCGGCACCATCACCGTCTGCAGTTCGGCGCAGCATATCTGTAACCACACACAAGTCACATTACAACATTTTGCTTTCACGAGCAAGCAAAAAACTAGTCCACTTGATATTGATTGACAGAGCAGTCCACATGCAAGAACAACTTTGAAAACTCGTAGATAATATGTGGGTAGTGTGGAGGAATTTACATGTGCACAAAGAAAAGTTATACACACTACTGTTTGTGCGCTTTTAGTTAAAATTGTAGTTCATACATCTTATGCTAATACGACTCCACTCATTATTTGACGCCGAACTGAGCAGTTAAGTAATAATATCTTCTGCCAGTGTGTCAGACTTTGTGCAGACCTTACGCCAAAATGATTGAAAGATATAGTATAATGAAACTTATGTCACTACAAAAATTATAGGTGGTAGAGGAAAATTTGAAAACAAACTTTACAAAATCATCAATTTTCTAACAAAATTCCTGAAGTACTTTCCAGGTGAAACCAGAACCATCTTTTCCTTGGCACTCTGGGCAAGAGACCAGGGCCCCGCGATTGACAATGGCCACCAGCTTTAAAAATACATCGTTAGCAATCATCGTCCCTTGATACGTAGGTTATATTACCTGATTATCAGGTATTTATATACTTGATTCAAAGACGAAATAATTTATTTCAATTACATTTTGGTATAGCCCCCAGGGGTCACTACTCTGTTCTGAGCACATAAACATCATAGATCTAGAAACCCAGATCTTTTTAAAATTGCTTACCTTAAACTTGCAGACGCTCTTGAACTTCATAGGTTCCCCAGTAAGGTATTCCCTCGGCGTCACCGCGTTAGCAAAGATGTCCAGTAAGAATGCTCCGCTGCACGGCGCGTGTACTCTGAACGATACCACATTGCCGACCACCGACTACAAACGAGAGGAAATCAATCAGTTTTTCCGAAAATTTTGGCATTTTGCGGAGAAAAGACGCGATTTTATCGGAAGATTAGAATCATTGCAGTTCGTAGGTAACCGAAGAAATGTAATACTCTGTATTTTTTTATATAAGAAACATTAGGTATATTATATTAAAAAAACATTATTACATAATATTACATTGCAGTTCCATATTTTTCTACTACTAAACAGATCACGTCTTTTTTTTTTAATGATGAAACAATGTTTTTATTTATTTTTGCAATCCATTGTATAATGAAATTAGCCTTCAGGCTTACCTAAGGTAAAACATATTTATTATTATATTAATTGCTGCTAGGTGCTGGATGAGTAGAAAGTAGCTGGGCAATGAGACTTTTTCCCCTTGAATTAGGTTAAAATATAGTGTTTAATATAATTTAAAGAGCCATTAAAAATACAAAATCCACCCGTCAAATAGTTAAAAAATAAAGTTTAAGCTGCATCACCACTTTCCCGTGAGAATCTCAATCTCTTCATAAAATATAGCCCATATTACTCGTCGATTTTAATTTTTTTTTATTCAATTAAAGCTACATTTTAAATGATGAAAGAATTTTGAAAGCCGGTAGTACCTACGATATTTATTGGGTTTATTCTTTGCCATCCAAGATAACACAAATAAAACATTCTCTCTTTATAACATCAGCATTGATAGTCACCTGCATAACGAATCTCTTGAGACTAACGCCGTCGAAGCCGTCACCCTCGGTGTCGTAGAACTTGAGGTTGTAGTGGAAGATCAGCGAGCTCTGCATGTGTGCCGGCATGGCTATGCGCATAGTCGCCGCACCTGAGGACAGATGTGTGTAGATATGTATCTTAGTGGTTATATGGACAGCAATGTTAAAGGAATGGATACGAGTATCCATCCATTATTTTATGACGTGCAGCCATCGCCTCCCTCGCTATATTAGAGGGAAGGAGGCGACCAGCCCCACACCGCCGCCGCAATGACAAGCAATGACAAACAACGGGAGCATGACGCACTAAAGTGGGGATATCTATTAGGCCTTTAGTTGAACAATGTTTAAACTGTTTCAATAACTAAGATTACAATGTTGTCTGTGTTTCACTGATCAACCAAGCGTTAATGTCGTTAAAATAATAATTTACTGAATAATGAGCCCTTTTTATTAGAATCCTGTTAACAGTCGACTTGAATCTATCATAAGGTAACTCTTGTAGGTGTTGAGGTATTCTGTTAAACATACGGACGATTATGGCTATAAAAGGCTCATAATACATTTAAGAATAAGGAAAGACGATACAAACTATATCAGGAAATAATTAAATCTAAAAAAATAACCAGAGCTGCAACTCACCAGTAGAATCAGTGTACATAACAGCCTTCGTATTAGGATCGCTGAAGTATAACCCGTATCTGAAGAACAGAGACCGCACGAAGGGCAGTTCCTCGAAGTCATGGAGTGTGATGGGCGTCTTTAGCAGCTGCCAGTCCGGCTGGAGCGGGAAGAACTCGTAGATGAATTCGCGCGGGTCTGTTAGGAAGTAGTGGTCATCGTATTCGTACCTAGAAAGGATCCAAACATTATAAAATTTAAATCAAAATCTAATATGGACTAGTCCTTTTTAGGGTTCCGTAGCCAAATGGCAAAAAACGGAACCCTTATAGATTCGTCATGTCTGTCTGTCTGTCTGTCCGTCCGTATGTCACAGCCACTTTTTTCCGAAACTATAAGAACTATAATGTTGAAACTTAGCAAGTAGATGTCTATTGTAAACCGCATTAAGATTTTCACACAAAAATTGAAAAAATACAAAAAAAAATGGGGTTTCCACATACTTAGAAATGAAACTCAAAAAAAATACATATACATATAAAAAATACATATATATATAAAAAAGTACATGTAGGATATCTATGGATAGGTCTTCAAAAACGATATTGAGGTTTCTTATGTCATTTTTTTCTAAACTGAATAGTTTTCGCGAGAGACACGTCCAAAGTGGTAAAATGTGTGTCCCCCCCCCCCTGTAACTTCTAAAATAAGAGAATGATAAAACTAAAAAAAATATATGATGTACATAACCATGCAAACTTCCACCGAAAATTGGTTTGAACGAGATCAAGTAAGTAGTTTTTTTTTAATACGTCATAAACCGTAAACCGCAGTTTACCTTTCATTCATTCAACATCGATCAAAGTTACAACGAACTACAAGAACTTTTATACTATGTAACTTGTTGTACCTATTCTTGATATAAAAAATAGGTACGCACTTGTACGGAACCCTTCGTGCGAGAGTCCGACTCGCACTTGGCCGGTTTTTTGTTTATGAGCAGACACATGACCCTTATCATTCTGATATTATGTGCAAATCCAAAGAGACAACTAGTGTCTGCAATTCTTCACATCTTGTTTAAAGAACCCCATGTTGACTCGTAGCCAAGCTATGTTAAGAATTCTTTGGTTTTGATCTTTATTACGAGCCCATATAGTTCAAAATATGGTAGTCGATTTGTGCACCTGGATCTTGGTTAACGGTTAAAGAATATAAAACACGTGTGCTGGGAGAAAATTTATTTTCTTAGAGGCCCGTAATCCTAAAACCTTTTGGCATTCGGACCAATTTTCCCCGAATTTATGTTATGGTTCTTACAATTTATATAACATGTGGTGTGCAATAAATAAATAGGAATGAAAAAAATATTGAATATTTGTCAATGCTGAGTAAAAACCCTTGTTGAAATCCAGATTTATATAAGTGTACTATTTTCCTCAACCGAGTTTCCCAACGGGTAGGTCTTAAAATGAACATGGACAAGACGAAAATCATGTCTAACGTCCAGGTTGTGCCTACCCCTAGGTAGGTCCAACTTCGAGAAGGAGGTCAATAGCCGAATCCAACTCGGATGGGCAGCGTTCGGGAAACTTCGCAGTGTCTTTTCGTCCAAAATTCCTCAGTGTATTGCCAGTGATGACCTATGGATCCGAAACGTTGTGCTTCACTATAGGCCTTATAACAGGCTCAGAGTCGCTCAACGAGCTATGGAGAGGGCTATGCTCGGGGTTTTTCTAAGTGATCGAATCAGAAATGTGGAGATACGTAGAAGAACGCAGGTTACCGACATAGCTCAACGGGTTAGTTTGTTGAAGTGGCAATGGGCAGGCCATATGGCACATGGCCGTTGGGGCTGAAAAGTTCTCGAATGGAGACCGCTGATTGGTAGCGTAAGACGTCCAACTATCCGGACGGACGATCTGGTTAAGGCCGCAGGATCACGGTGGATGCAGGCAGCTACTAACCGCAACAACTGGAGATCTATGAGGGAGGCCTATGTCCAGCAGTGGACGTCCTACGGCTGAAATGACGATGATGACTATTTTACTCACCGCAAACTATCACTCTTTCCTCTATTGCCAGGCTTAGGAGCATCTTTAGCGTTGACCAAATGCCTGGCTCCCCAGTTACACTGGACAAACCGCCAGGCTCCTGCCACGAAGACTGCGTTCCAGGAGTTGCGGAATCGGTTGTCCTCGAAACGGACTCCAGGCTGGTAGCCCGCGGATTTGCTGTAGCCTTTGATAACTACGCAGTGGAGACCTGCGTAGCTGAAAAAATATTTTATATGAGCATCAGTGAAGAAAGGATTTAGATCTTATATGGGACGTATCTAGGAAAGTTTATGCATCGTATCTTCAATTTCCTCAATGTGTTCATTGCTTTGTTTAAATTCAATGGGCTGAAATTTTTAGTTAGCCAATGCCTGGTGTTCTGCAATTATTTTTATACAGACATCTAAACAGGACTTCAATATCCAGAGTCCCATCGATATTTGGGACTCGAATGTTTTTGTTGTAGATATCATATTAGATGGTATGTTTGTCAAGAATAAGCAGTGAGAACTTCCTTATTAATATGTATTCTAATAAAACCTTACCTGCACAATCTCTTAAACAGTACATGGTAACTTTCCGTCCCGTGTTTGATTCCTCTCAGCAATCCGAGTGGCGAATCTCCTCTCAAGTTGTCATCAAACTGAATGTTGTTCAGGTTTTTGACTGTGATCCAGCGGAATATAGTTCTGGCTTTTTCGACGTCACTTGCACATCTACCTACTAATTGGCGGACTAGATCCGTGAAGGTTTTTTGGTCTTCTTGCGCTACCTGGAATTTTGAGAATATAAGATAAGGGCACCATTGCATAATTATGCTATAATTATGCATTTTTGGTCTCCACACATGTAAATTGTTTATGTTAATAAAAATGTGGTGTTACGTCTAAATTGCTCTTTGATTTGATTAAATCTTTGAACTATGCTTGGACTTTTTTCACTGGGTCTGTTATAATGACTCCAGTGTTATCGTCCCAAATCTAACTAAAAATAATGCTTGATAATTGGATACCATAATAATCAAACTTACCGAAATAGCAATTTTATCAACATCAGCAAACTCCGCAGGGTCTGTGTAGATGTGGAATTTAGAAACCAGTGGTGGCTGGGGAGGTGGGGCTCGGGATGGGTATGGAGGCGCTTCTTCTCCATCCACGTAGAGGGAAGACTCCGCCATGTACTCGGATCTCCTCTCTTGGATCAACTCCATCATCTCGTGACTCTGCTTTTCTACTAATGCTGCTGTTGCTGCCCTAGAGTGGTAAAAGGTTGATTGCAGTGTTTCACTTAAACGTTAAGATTAACTGATAGTGTGACATGATTAAGTAGATATGGCAGTTTTACATTAGATATTTTTGTGTAAAAGAAGAAACCCTTCTAACACGGGTTTTACCAGAGTAGTCCCGGTTACCGAGGAAACTGTTCCATAAAAATATATTATAGCCTATGTTACTTGCTGATAATGTACTTATCTTTCTGGAAGTAAAATATTTTTTTAAATCGGCTTTTTGTTTTAAGCATCTTTACGAACAAACTATTTTCCCTTAATAATATACTTAAAGAGTATAGTGTGTAAAATTAGTTAGAAAACTGATAAATGGTCAACGAAAAGCGGTGAAATTTCCGAATCTCTGAATTCTCTGAATGAAACAGTTATGTTCAGAGAATTCAACCAAAATTGGACAATTCGACTTAATAGAATCGCTTTGTAGATACGTCGAAGTTAAACCATTACCCATTGTAACTAATGCATTTTGTTCTCTTACCTTTCATGTTCCAACATCTTCCTTGTGAGGCTCTCTTTCTTCTTATCTCTTCTTAAAGTCATATTCTTTTCCAGATCTGCCCTCTCCTGCTGGTGTCGCAACGTCAGTGCTCCAATCTCCGCGTCAGGCCTTCTCTTCTTGACTTGCATCTCTTGTTGGAATCTATTGGTTAATCTTTCTAATTCGCGTTCCCATTCATCCTGTAATAATGGAAATGACATTGTTTTAATTTCTTTTCCTTGTTTTAGTAGAGTACCGCAAGATACCAGAAGCTTGTACATAAGAGAATGTATTAAATATATTCAATATATATTGAATATATTTAATACATTCTCTTATGTACAATAGGTACTTTTACAATGAAGTGAAGAGAAGATCTCCTCGCTTTTATGCCCGACAAAGAAGCCTTGTGACTTAGGTACTATATAGGCCGGTCCGTAAAAAAGGCCGAACACCTATTATAAAGTAAACGTCCATTAATAGCCATTAAAAAAGATTACCTGTATCTCTTCTCGTATTCTTCTGTTTTCTTCTTCGCGGTGTTTGGAGAATTTTCTGTACAAATCATCTTCTTCTTGTCTGTGTTTCATTTCCAATTTGGTTTGTTCATCGCGATCCTGAGAACAAAAACAAACATGTTTAACTTATATAAGTTATTTATAAAAGTAAAAAAAAATATGTGATGTGATAATAACTATCATAGATTTTGGTACTTAAAAGCTTTAGATAATCTTCATAAATAACTGTTACTCTAGCCAGAAATCTAATAAGCCTACTTTCCAAGTTATCACAAAAGGTATTTTAAACCAATTTCAAAATAATTTTAAATCTAAAAACCTGAAATTTCAAGCAAGATTTGATCAATAAGCCAATAAACTCATTAGCATTTTTAGTCAAATGTCATGATAAAAAAATCAATGTTTTAAGAAATTTATAAATATTAACAACAATAATAAACTTATATATATATGGTCAAGCTTATAAGACCACCTGTGAGCTTTCCGCCGATCAAAACCATTCCGATAAGTTTCAATAGCCAATTACCAGTTGATTAATTTATCGCTAACCATCTCATATCTATTAATCTTTATACCGTACAATATGTCAAATCAACGGCACATTAGATCATCGTGGAAAGTGTCGCCACCTGCCTTCGGAAAGTGAAACTACCGTGTCATTCACCTGCGCCTGCGCACGATTAGATGACCGATCTAGGCGATCAATCGCTGTTGGTTAATCGCTAATCGGTGCTTTTAAGCTTGTGCTTTATAATATTGTATGATAAAATTATTAATTGGATGTGTTGCTTTTTCATAGTTGCATATTTTATGCAAAATGATAAGTAGATTTTTCTAGATTTTTACTGTTTGACAAATAAAAAATTGGAAATAAAAATAACGGAAGAGCGAAATTTAATCCGTTTCTGATATCAATAAATGTCAAAATATTAAAAATAACTACAAAGTTGGAAGAATTTATATTATTAAGGTTTGGACAGAAAAGGATTAATCAAAGAAAAATTTTTAAAGACAAATTAAAGACAATAATAAATAATTATGATGATGATGAAAAGTTTTGTACAACAAAGTATTTTAAGGGCCGAAAATAGATGGAATCCAAAACATAGAGTTAAAAAGTACTATATTATGTATGTACCATATTGGCAATTCAAAAACAAATTATTATCATCTTAGGCAACCGTTATTGACAAATTTATGTGAATGTGACGTGTGAAATTTGGCTCGCAATTAATAGGACAGAGGCATCCAATAAGAAAGTTTTTAACCAAATATACCTAAAGGATTCCAAAGTGAATTAGCTTGAATTTTGCAAAGCCGCGAGCAGTATACTATGTATTTACATAACTATCTTAAATGATAGTAGTTATTTCGCTTTGCTGTATACCTTACAAATCATTCTATTCTTTTTTATTGCGATCTCAAAGAAATCATTTGACATTTGTAACTAAACATCTACGATCGCCGAGTATTGCCACTTCTATGTTTCTTTTTTATTGTTGATACAATTGCTGTACGATTGTCAATCATGTAGCGAATGCTTGAATCAAATTCTTGGGATCTTTTCATTACAATCAATGATCGAGATAGGTACTGGTACCCATAATGGGCATACGAATATTATTACATATTTTAAAATTAACTAAAAACTTAGGTGTCTATTTACGTTTTGACAAATTTAACGTAGATACATATGTTTTACATAGGCAATTTCAGAAAGCTGCTTTCCCAGTTGTGCATTTATTCTTTACTGGATTCCCCCTCGCGGTTTTTCCCGCGTAGCTCCCATTCCCGTGTAAACTTCATAATTAAATATAGCCTATGTGTTATTCTGAAGCTATATTATTATTTAGTTTCATTAAATTAATTTAGTAGTTTTTGCGCGAAATAGTAACAAACATCCATCCACATATACTCGCTAAGCAACAGTTTGCTCTACCTCTCCTAGATACCTATTTAATAGCTTTATATAAAGGTGTACCTACATTATAGGAAGCTGTTAATCTTTCGTTTATTTAATGGCCGTAGGCGATAGAGTGGATAGTCGCTATTTACGGGTTTTATCTCAGCAAATTACGTACGTACTTAGTCTAAATTGGTCCACGTTACAATGTTGCTTTGAATTCGAAATAAGCACTGTTGCATGCTTCAATTGATATTTAAATAAATCAGCAGGTGATTTTACCTCTATCTAACTGTATCTGTTTGATTACAAAAATATAAATATTACTTTTTTATTAAGAGGTAGCAAGTTCTTTGACACGATTCGCTTCGTTCTAATGAACCATTCGTTTGTATTGACAGATGTGAAATTCAATGGAAAATAATTAAAATATATAACCAAGGTTAAATTCACGCCCGTAGTACAGATAAACATCAGTTAAGTACGTCACGAATACTTGGCACCATTATTGAAAAAGTACGTACAACTTCATAACAGAACAAAATCCATTCTAAATCATTATTCTTAACATATTCCAGAGTAACATACGTCGCACCCTAGCTGAATGAACTTAACAAAGTCGACTTAACTACATGTAAATATTACGTAAACACTTATCGAGTAACAATGACTACACATTATCATTTCATACATAATTCGAGTTTTTATCGTGTCGCGGGTCGGCGAGCGAAGAATTTGTTTTTGTACAAGTTAATCGTGTAGATAACGGTACAACATTATCGGCAGTAGCGCGACACTGACTCGCGGACCGGTCGTGTTTCATTCTGCATTTAATATACATTAAAATGCTCAAACTAGTAAGAGGGATACGGCGATTGAATCAATGCCGGCACAACGCAACCGTTGTCGGCTCGGAGCCGAATCGATCCGACCCTTACTACCAAGATAATAAGGCACGTATGGACGAACTCGTCGATGAACTGCGGCAGAAAACCGGTGACACCATCAAAGGCGGCCCGGAGGAGGCCGTAAAGAGGCACACGGCGAGAGGAAAACTGCTCGTCAGAGACAGGATTAACCGGTTAGTGGACGAGGGCAGCGACGTTTTAGAGCTGAGTACGCTCGCCGCCACCGACATGTACAAAGGGCAAGTGCCGAGCGCCGGCATCGTCACCGCTATAGGAAAGGTTCACGGTCGTGATTGCATGATCGTCGCTAATGACGCCACCGTAAAAGGAGGCACTTATTTCCCTATGACAGTGAAGAAACATCTCCGGGCACAAACAATTGCGCAAGAGTGTCGTCTTCCGTGCATTTATCTCGTGGATTCAGGAGGCGCGCATTTACCTGATCAAGCCGAAGTATTCCCGGACAGAGAACACTTCGGAAGGATATTCTACAATCAAGCTAATATGTCTGCGGAAGGCATTCCGCAAATATCTGTCGTGATGGGTTCGTGTACCGCTGGTGGTGCGTATATTCCTAGCATGTCCGATGAAAGTATCATTATTAAAAATCAAGGTACTATTTTCCTGGCTGGTCCACCTCTAGTGAAGGCTGCCACAGGGGAGTCAGTATCTGCCGAAGAACTGGGAGGTGCTGATCTTCACTGTAGGCAGTCTGGAGTAACCGACCATTACGCTCAAGATGATGAGCACGCACTACACTTGGCTAGAAATGTTGTTAGTAATTTAAATTGGCAGACCGATCAGAGAACAAGAATACATACTCCTAAAGTTGACGAACCACTATTCGACATCAATGACATCCATGGAATCGTGGGAGCTAATATTCAAAGACCTTTTGACATTAGAGAAGTTGTCGCTAGGATAGTAGACGGAAGTAGATTCCATGAATTCAAACAACTTTACGGCGACACACTGGTATGTGGTATCGCATCCATTTACGGTCAGCCTGTAGGAGTAATAGGCAACAACGGAGTATTACAATCGGAGGCGGCCTTAAAAGGATCTCATTTCATTCAACTTTGCGCGGCTAGAAAGATTCCGTTGCTCTTCCTTCAGAACATTACCGGTTTTATGGTCGGTAAAGATGCGGAAGCCGGAGGTATAGCTAAAAATGGCGCCAAGATGGTGACTGCTGTCAGCTGTTTCAAAGGCCCCAAAATTACCGTTTTAGTTGGTGGTAGTTTTGGTGCAGGAAACTATGGAATGTGCGGTCGCGCTTATAGTCCAAGTTTCCTTTATATGTGGCCAAATGCCAGGATATCAGTAATGGGTGGCCCTCAAGCTGCTACTGTGCTATCTTTGGTAGCTAAAGATAAGGCTGTAAGGGATGGAAAGCCATGGACTGATGAAGATGAAAAGAAAGTGAGAGCACCTTTAGAAGCAATGTTTGAGAAGGAAGGGCGTCCTTATTTCAGTACGGCGCGACTTTGGGATGACGGTGTAATTGCTCCTAAAGACACTAGGAAGATTGTGGGTCTTAGTTTATCAGCGGCATTAAACGCTCCGTTCAGAGACAGTAAATTTGGTGTTTTCAGAATGTGAGATGAAGAATAATAACAAGTATGACGACAATACTAACTATTTATCAGTTATTAATTATTATTATTATTCAAAGATAAGGACACTGATTTTCTTTGAGTACGTTAATGAAATGTAAGATTTCGGTTGGTTAATTCGTAATGGTTTGTGATAATGTGTTTATAATTGGTTCGCTGGTGATTAAAAAACTGTGAGGTAATCTTATCAAATACGTGGTTGGTAACAAACATAATGATATATGTGAGGTTACCTATTGTTGATTAACTAATTAAGCAAAACAAGTGAACGATTTTAATGTATAGATATGATGTATTTGCAAAAGATACGACTATTGTTTTATGTAGATATCCATTGCATGCCAATATTATTATTAGATGTATATTAATGTTATTATATAGGTATTTTATACAGGTATAATAATAGAGCAATTACTTTAACGTCACAATTAATTTTGTATAATTACCTAGTCATAAAATTAGTTGGACAAAGTCTAAAGTTGCGCGTGAGTTCAATTTGTACTGAATATGTTATCTTGTAATAGAAGAGTACTATAAAATGTTGTACTTAAAGTAGGAGAGGCAAGGGAGACATCTACCATCCACTGGAATTCTGATCCAGTAACTATTATTGCCATAAAGTATGCATAGTGTAGAGTCACAATCTGTTTTGCCTCTCCTGGAACAAATTCTGGGACCGCCGTTAATTATTGTAGTCGACTATTTTGTTTAATAGTTGCTTCCTGCCCGCGGTTTCACCCAGGTAATTGCTCCTAAAGACACAACAGTTTCCGTGAGGAGGCAATATAGAACCCACCATATTTTAAACTTTATGTACTTGTAATAAAGATTAAAACCAATCAATTCTAAAGATACCTACTGCCCAGTTAAGTGTTAACATGAAATATAGCATATGTTACTCCAGGATAACGTAGCTTTCTAATGGAGATTTTTTTTAAATTAGGTCCGTATTTCCGCGGCATATTCAATGCAAACATACAAACAAATCATTCCTCTTTTTAGTATAGATGGTCTGCATTTCCACCCACAAGTTGATATTTTGGTGCAAATTGTTGAATGATTATAAGAATACACGTTTCAAAAGTAAATGTCGTTACGTAACAATCATTGAACATACACAAACAATAATAAAAAAGTAAGAAATGCAATAATCGAGTTAATAAATAAAGAATGAATAAGTACAAAACAAGTTTATCACAGCATTTTGAACGGTTATGTTGGAACAGATGCCATTAAATGGCAGCATTTATGTAAATAAAAGTAATTTTAATTTATTTTTATATGGATTGTTAATAAAATATTTCTCTAATTCTAATTTGTGTTATTGTTGTATTTCCTTAATACTTAGAATAGTAGGGATACGTTCTATATCGCGGGAGCATTGTTAAGAAAACGAAATAATATATTTTTAAATTTAAGTAAGTTATCTGGTTGTGGGAGATTTTTGAAACTCCATTCAATATTTTCACATCAAAAATCTACATTTCATACGTACCAAATCACAACTAGTTCAATTATGAACAATAGGAATAATAAAAGAATAAACCGTTGCGCTATTAATATGCAAATCTAATACAATGACCCGCCATTATAGAGTTCAAGTGTAACAATAGGAAATAATCCACTCACTTTAACATCTCACTCTATGACAAGGCCAGCATTTATGTGCCACGATACAGGCACAATATTGCAAGCCTTTGTGAAGCAGTCTATGTTTAAAAAAATGCCTTTGACAAAAAAAATGGCGGGAAATGGATTAACTTTTTTTTTTAATTATTAGCTTTGAGTTGTCTAATTCGATGCTTTATCGATTTTTTAAATCTTTTAACAAAATTATAAAAATAATATTATAAAAATATATGTAATACATATTATTAAAAATTATTATTCGGTTTATTTTATTCCTTTTAATATTTTTTTAAAACCACATCATAAAACCGCGGTTTCACGAACCGCCTTATTGTTACATCGCCAAATGGACTATAAAAATATTACCTATGTCCATCCAATTTCTCTGCAAAACATAATAGTAAACAATTGATCGGTAACAATATGTCCGCTCTTACGAACCACGCCATTTTACGCTTTCCAGTCGCAACGGTGGATGCGTACCTGATTTTTTCCTACAAGAATTCTTTACAAGAAAATCTATCCGTTGTACCAACCGAGTAAAGTCTATTAACAGAGTTAATTACCGATCCATCTAGCAAAAGCATGCTGATGGCCTCATTTTTTAAATTATTTCTTTCACCTAAAATATTTCCATAAAGCAGTTTGAATATTCTTTCTCATTCTTTGCCATAAAAATAGAATAACATACCTAATAATATTTAGGTATAATAGAATAAAATCAAGAATAAGATTAGGATCATATTATTATTATTTTGATTGCCGTTTATGTGACATATTAGGAAATTTTATAGTGGTTATATTTTTATTTAAATGGTATCGAGCTATAACTATGGATTTTATTTTATTATATTAATCTAATATATTGAACAGGTCTTACAACCGTATCATTAGATGCTTAAACTTGTATTCATTTGGAGAAGTTAACGCAAACTGGCATAGAGTTTCGTGGGCATTGTCAATAGCTTTTTTTTAATTTAGTCACATTTTCAAGTTAGTTTGTAGGTTTTTGACTAGATTCTATTAAAAATAAACCAATATGTTCCAATCTCGATCAATCAATATTATGTGACTCATCATATATTTAAGCATTTAAATTACAAATCTTTAGCGATTAGAAACAAGTCTCTTAGTCTTGTTAACATCAAAACGCACCAATGTTTTCACGGAATTAATAAATCGGTCTTAATTTGGCGCGGAATGACTGTCGCCATTTTGATTTATATTTATGTCAAAATACAATTGCACAATTGATTTCAATTTCCTTTGGCGACAGTGAGACTGATATGTTAATTGCGTAAATTAATTAGGTCTATTGGTGAATAGGCCGGCATCTGATATCTAATTGAGAGCAGAGCATTTCGATTGATTAGGCTCTTCTTTGCATACATTGTACCTCGTTATGTTCGAGTAGACTTGTAAATAGTAACTAGATACCTACTTACTAGGTAATTTATGAAAGAGAAGTTATAATTTGTGGAATTTAGGAGTCAAGTTTTAGTTATGAAACTCAAAATATATAATTTATTAAATATCTAGTAAATGTATATGAGTTAAACCAGGGTGTCTCAAACTTTCGGCTCCACGAACCCGTGTTAAAATTTCCAGGTGAAAGCGAACCCCTAACTAACTAATTAAATACCCCCCCCCTCCCCAAGAAAATAATAAAATTGAATGTTGAAGAAAATAAGGTTTTTATTTGAATACAAGTTAACAAATAAAGTGCCAAAAGAAATATCTTTTTAATATTAATGTGATGGGTGTGCTTGTTTTTTGTCGCAAATGGATTCAGTTTTAAAAGTAATTTTGGACCGCGTATTGAATTTTCAAGCCGCCATTACGTAAATCTTGTCGCAAACCCCCTGCCGTCGAATGGCGAACCCCAAGGGGTTCGCATACCCCACTTTGAGAAACCCTGAGTTTAACGAATTGAAAATATAGGTAACTAAAAGGCAGGTTTTAGTTACCTATAATTTCGTTTTTTAAGTCTGATACTAACATAATAACAATATTAAAAGCGGTGGCAAGTGGTGAACATGGTAAGCTTATAAAAGCTGTAATATCAACTTTTCGTTTAGTTACTTTTAATATCTGTGTTCCTATGCAATCCAATGTACTGTACCTACCTACTTATTTAACGATCCAATAGGTTTTGGCGCCATCCAGTCCTATCAATTATTGCGTAAACAAAATTACGTTTCTATTTTGTTGGCAAAGGTATTTCCCTGTTCAGCCTCATGCTTGATCTGCTACGTTCCGTTACACAATCGGGTGCCAACTGTAGTTTATTATAGGAAATGTATTGTCACATGTTTGAGTGTGAGAGAAATTAAACTTGACTCAATGACAATAAGGTTTAATGAAAACAATAATAGAAAATTGCGCATGAACCGTAAGGCCATTAATTTAAGTCTATATTCCTATGACAGTGACAGCTGTCACCGAACTATTACTATGTGATATGAACGATAGCAACACTAGTAACTGCCAATTACTTCGTTTTAATTAACTTTCTATCTCGACGAGCCAACGAACGTAGACGGGCAAAAGATAAAAAATAACTATAAATTCTTTTGTTCATTGTTTGTGAAAGTAGATATTATTTAACAATAAATCATGGACTGGCCCTTACGGTTCAGAGGAAAGAAGAGCAAAAGGAAACCCTTTAGATTTCTAAACTTACTTCCGATAGTGCTGCACTTTAGCAGATGTTTTGGTTATTATTTAATAAAATTATTTTTGCTTATGTAATACAATTTTGCTTAATAACAAGAATAATAATTAAATTAAGGTAATTTCATTTGACTCTTTATTCAACTGAGGCTGCTTAAACTTATCCCGCGGGATTAGTTGACCGATTCAAACATTAATTCAACTAATCGCGCGAAGTTTGAGCAGCCTTAGTTAACTAAAGAGCCGCAATTTCATGTTATGATTTGTAGTCATAAAAAAAGACTTTCCCAAAAGACTTTTGTTCACGTCTGTACATTCATTTCAAATAAAACAATAGATTATAGTTTTTTTATGTGGGATCAGTTAACCAATCAAAACTAATAAAATGAATGATTAAAGTAGTTAATAGTTAGTCAACTCATCCCTCGGGATAAGTTTGGAACGGGATCAATTGATTAAAGTCCCATTGTACTTATTGTTTTACTTATACATTTATATGTGTGTAAGTACAGTTACAAAATGTATACAGCGCTACGGTATTTGGAGTAACAGGTGGGTGAATAAATTAGTCAATAGTAATTATAATGAGACAATACATCCATTGACTGTGTATGGTAAGTAGGACCCAATCTGTGTGAGTCACAGTTGTGTTGCTCAGGTATCTAAACAACTGAGTAAACTAATATACATATATTTTGGTGTATCCGCGTTTGAACATATTTAACAAAAGTTTTAAAAATAAATTATAAAAATAAATAATAATTGTAAATTAATATCTCATCTTGAGCTATGTAATGGTTAGAGTCACACAAGACGCAGGGCTCAATAAGACAATATGCTATTCAAATTAACGAATGATGTTATTACTAATTTAGGGCTTGGTTTTAGTCATATTTTTTGCAATAGTGCATGCACGTTCAAGGGTATAGGTATAGCCAAATCAATCGTATGAAAGATACCGGGCCGAAGTGGACCCCTAACGAGTGTCAGAAAAAAATAAGTAGGCCTCAAAAGAACGTCAGAAAAAAAAATTGTCATTCACATTATCGGCGATTCTCCTTTCAATAAATGGCACATATTCTAGGATGTGAGCGATAAAAGATCTGTAGGTATTCGTTTAAACCCGATTGTTTAAGTCTGTTTATTATCTCTGGGACCAGTTAGATTTGACAAACGGATTTGAATTTATTTATATGTACTTAAATAGTGCATCTTATATCCTTAATATTCCCAAAAAATAATATTGCGTCTGCTATCGCCGTATTTTCACTCACATTTCATGAAGCAATATTAGGCGTAGTCATCCATAATTCCAACAATCATAGTATACAAACAAGTGTGACTATTCCTCCATCCGCCTCTTACTAATGAACATATACGGTAATCCGCTGTGGACCCCGCGATCAACGCTTACCTCCTAATACGTCGAAATGACGTAATGTTTGAAGCCCAGCATTTCGTAGTTGCCACATTTTCCCTATATATACTAGTAAGCTGTGTGACTTGCTTACCAAGTAATAGGGTATTCATTAGGAGGTTCGAATTGTTCAAAGTGGCCGCAGCACAATGTCTAATGCGTCGGACTGGTGATCTTGAGGTTGCCGGTTCCAACCCCACCCATTGCACTATCGACGTGAACCCACTCGTAACACAAGCATTTTAGCAAATTATGGTCAAGTTACGACTAATGAGCAACTACTAGTCTAGATTAAAGAGACAACCGCTGTGTCGGAGGTCATGGGTTCGATTCCTACGCTAAACAAGCCTTTGGTTCCAATTGTTTCAACAATCGGGACCAAATGCCAAGGTACTGAGCGTCAACCAACTGATACTGGTATACCGCACTATAATATTATTATGTAAAACGGATACATTATAATATGCCGTATATATAAGTGATGGCTAATCTTCCAGGACATTGGCCGCCGTGGCCAAAATCGGGAGGAATACTTCAACCACCTTCTGACGAATGTAGTCTCATAAAATTAAGACCTTATTGAAAGGTAGGGTGCACGCTAACGAATAAATGACGTGGGAGGAGTTTCATCCCACGTTAGACACACGTCAATTTTTATATTGCTTTTTATGATAATGACGACACGCCGTAGCCTAGAGGAAATCTCACCATATTTTGTCTAAATAGCTTTCATTAAAGAAACAGATTGCGAGGTAGACTGATCGTTAATGGTAGGTATACGAGTGCTGACATAACTGACAGTCGACATGGATGACTTGCCTTTCCTATGGAGTTTACTCGTTATTTACAGTAAGAGGGTAATCACTACTTACTGTAAAAAACAGTTGTACAAAACACCCCTAAAAGTCTTCCATCCTACTCCTCTATCCAGCTAGTGACCGCCACAAGCCGAGGTCCTCATAGAGGAGGCCATCTTGCGCAGATCACTTCGTTTCTGGTATTTAAACCATTTAATAGCCCTGCTCGTTTTTATGATCGCAGGATTATTACGTAAAAAAATCTGTCAATTTTGCAGATTAATCGCAAAACGTACTTGCTTGTGGCTAGTTGTCAACTTTAGCTACAATTTGGTTAGTTGGTTGCTTTAGCAATGTAAAAAAAAATACGCATTTTTACGTTTTGCATATCATATGGTAAATTATCCCTGTCGTATTTTTTACGTAATATGCCTGCCGGCGAATCACCGTATGTGGGTAAGTATATTATTTATGTCCGTATGAAAAAACGAAGGTTTACTAATCTTTGAACTAAAGACATCAACGCACATTTTAAGTCCAATTAAATTTTGATAAATTATTTCAATTAAAAACTACCACGATAAAAATTTCTGCTATATTGCCATTGGTAATAAATTTGTGTCCATTTAGTATATTTTTTTCCATATTTTTTTTATGCTATGCCTTTACCGAGTATTTACAAACACAGAATTCACGGACTCAACAATTATCTGTGGTCTACAAACAAAAATGTTGGTAGTCTGTGGTACACATAAATAGGTGTCCCTATTGGGAAACGAACCTAGTACACCAAGTCATAGAAGCAGCTGCTGTAACCACTGAGTCATGAGTGCATATTTAGAAATGTTATTTAGATCAAGATTAGTTAGAGAGGTTACTGGTCGTTAAAGTAAACGTGTACTTATGTACTTAGATGTTACACCTAAGTACATATTTACATAACAAACCGTAACTAAAATACACAAGTGTATAGAATTATAGAGCTAAGAAGCATACGGTCGGATGTGCCATTATACGTCAGAAACATTCGTCGTATGTGCCTTTATCATAAACTGGCACTTACGACCAAATGCTTTTGAAGTAGGTATAATATACATCCGTCATTATGGTTCTGAGGTCTAGAATTGTAAGTCAATATGGAGTGGATCATATTATCACAAGATAATATATATTTAACCTCCTTGAAAACTATTCTCATAGAAATGTATTAACAGCCGCTGGTTTAATTTTTTTTAAGTTACATTGACTATACCGGCAGTAATATTACGTAAAAAATGCGACAACAACAATTTAACTGATGCATCACTTCAAGGATGCATCGGAAACAGTACAAAAATGATGCATTGTCATAGCAGCTCGACATTTTTAAGGTTGCCATAGAAACCGACAACATAACAATCATACATTGTGATTTTTTTTCGTTGCTAATCTAGTTACTACATCAACTACCCGTCTTCTTTGCAACCTAAGGTTTATTTTATCTATACTTTTAAACTAATATTATAAAGAGGAAAGATTTGTATTTTTGTGTGTTTGTAATGGATAAAATCTACTGCGCCGATTTCAAAAATTCTTTTGGAATTGGATTGGAAAGCTAGTTTTTTATAAAAAGATTACTAGTTTTTGCAACCCCTCGTGCTAAGCTAAAATAAAGCTTGTGTTACGAGTGGGTTTACGTCGGTAGTAAATGGATGATTATGGGCAAACTTAGACCGTGGGTACCTCCAACAACCGAGACCCTGGACCCCGAGTTCATGAAAAACAGTGGTTGACACACTCTTTCCTAGGGTCCAGGACAGCCCCTCCGTTGCGTCCGGACCATCCTGGCTGGTCGGACGCTTTGGAAGTGACGGAGGGAGAGTTGGACCGAGCCTTGAGGTGGCTCGCAGCGCGTTATACCGCGCCAGGCCCGGACGGAATGCCGGGTCGTGCCTGGGTAATGGCTTCGGCGATCCTGGCCTCCGATTCGGTGTCTTCCCAGCACTGTGGAAGGAAGCGAGGCTGGTTCTCATCCCGAAACCGGGAAGGCCTGCGGACTCTCCATCCGATGCCCTAGCCATTGGGCTACGGCCGCTTCAAATGTTTCAAGCCTTTGCGACGGCAAGAAGGCACGCGATGCGTTTGCGCACTGTTTTACGGCGGGTCAGATATAGTGTTCATCTTATTTATAAGCAATTGGTTCGTAAGCTGAATTGCTAACCAATTATTATCAATTGAACAAACATTCACACCTACTAACACTACTAATTTAACTATTAGCTACCAAACGAAATTGAAAAGTGATAAGTACGACGTTACTTCATTCAATAACAAGTGACAGTTAATATATTCATATTATAATCCTATTAAAAGGCTAACAGGTTTCTTATGCCGCTTACAAATAGACAATTTTGTAACTTATTCATTGAGAATAGTATTGGTAGATTTAAAATGAAATAAGTTTGCTTGAACGCGCTGATCTCAGGAACAAGTGATCCGATTTGAAAAAATCAGTGTTAGATAGCCTATTTATCGAAGAAGGACTACATAATAACATACTCAAAGGACAGAACATAGATTTAATCATAGATATAAAATAATATAGTATTTTCATACCTGACAGCTTTAAGGCTAAAGCTATATAAACTATTATTATAAGTAGCAATAACCAAATAAAATTAATTAATTTAATACAGTAAGTAAATCAAAAATAAGCCGAAATATGTTTTGACTTTTTTTTTTCGGACGGACCTATGTATTTGTCCCCGAGACTTTTGCTTCTTCACCGGGCATAATGTTTTGACTATTTACAAATACCTGTAATAGGTTTACGTGAATAAAAACTTTATTTTATTTTATTTATTAGGCTATATTTAATTATGAAGTTCCTACGGAAACGGGAAGTACGCGTGTGAAACAGCGCATTTTTTTTTCGGACGGACAAACTTAGTTAGCCCTTAGGCTTTTGCTGTTTCACCAGGTATAAAGACGAGCAGAGCTCCAGCCTCCAGCCAACCGCACGCGGAATGCTAATTTTAATTACTGACATTGTCAAAATCACGGCTGATTACGATGGCAGGCCATTCATTGAAGAAGTTTAAAAACTGAATGTGATTTGACAGCAGTGTTAAGTTGACCGCTACGTTCGCTGATTGTTGCTTTAACTGACGTTTACTCTTTCGTATTATCCCATGTTTAAAATATTACAGTATTATGTTAAAACTGAGTGGGAATCATGTAGGCAGCTAGAATTAGGCAATTTATTTATTACTCAGGTTGGCAAAAGAATATATAAAGCTATTTATACAGACAAGAGTGGGATTTGATGGGCCAGTGTGGGTTGGATTCCGACCCCAGTTGGTGCTGAGAAAAACATAAATTATACCTCAGTTTGGTGGTATGGGGGATATAATAGGATTAAAGACTACTATGAATATGATGATTTGGATTATTGTTGATTTGACGAAGTTTTATTTTGACAACCTCCGTAGCGTAGCGGTATTTGGCTCGCTTTAAATCTCGGAGGTCGTGGGTTCGATCTCCATGCCGGATAGGAAATCTTTGTGTATATACTAAGATTTCTTTCCGGGTCTGGTTGGTTGAGGGTCTACCCTCCGTGCTTCGGAACGAATCGGTTGGTCCCGATTGTTATAACATCATCTATAATTATCGTATATCAAGGGACGGGCAGCAGCGTTTCCTTGTGTGCTACAAAATCACCAATCCGCCTGCCAAGCGTGGTGACTGTGGCAGATACCCTCCCCCGGGACGAGGCCCATGTTCAGCAGTGGATGTTATATGGGCTGATGATGATTATGATGAATCTTTGTTACTACGCTTGGCATGCGGGTTGATGACCGCAGTATTATGATGGCATAACTAAATTCCCGCGCGTGGTACCACCATGGATTTTACATAACTTTAGCTGACATCTCTGATAATGTTAATAATTTTTGACACAAATATTATTGACCACAAACTGTATTAATGTGTAAGCAATTGAGTTAATATCTACTTGCATTTATAACATAATATGAATATAATAATATATTTTGCCGTGAGGTTTTCGATTAAGAATAGACCACCCAATCTTCCCATGGATGTCGCAAGACGAAAATAAGGCATACAGCTGACGGATATGCAGCAGCATTTATAAACTCAAGGTTTCTCACCATCTTACAGCGATTACCAATTCATCTGCCAGACGTGGTAATTATGGCAATGTACCTCAATGATCCTAGCTTTGGCAAGGTCTTTAAAGAAGAACCATGTGTTCAACAGTGGACATAAAAGTGCTAATAAAGTAAAGTAATTATATACTAAGGTTCATTTTATTTCTCTTTCCTTATGCCTAACCTGCTAATACACTTTTAAAGAACAGTTGTCGTTGTGAAAACAGCGGGACTGTTATACAGTTATTGTTCTCACGACAGTCAAGTGCAGTCCGGGTTCAAAGCTTAACTTATTCATCAACTCTATTGTTATTAACCAAGAAATTATTTATTGTGGAATTAAAATGCAACTACTGATGTGGGAACCCGCTAAATAGTGTGTTACTACTTCTGTATTATATCTAAGTTAATTTAAAACATTTATTTTACTTCCCTTGTTAGTGGTGTGAAATCTTGCGAGTTAAGTAAAACAAAAATGTGTTATCATAAAGGTGAGTATCGATAAGAACAGCGTGGGCGATCCACCCCCAGCGAACGCCCTAAGGGCCTTCGCCCGAGGAAGGGATGTCGAGAGAGTCGCTAGGCAGGCGTATGGGTGACCGCAGTATGTAGTACGTTACGTACGTCGCTGCCTGTTCCCTGTTATTCGATTATAGCTGATGTTATAACAATTAATATAATAAATGCGAAGGTAAGATTTACTTTGGCATTTATGTATGTATGTAGGTATGTGGCTTTCAAGCCTACAACACTGAGGGCCTAGATAAAATGCAGCGGATCGATCGGTAGCATAATACTTGATATTTGTCATGTCATTAAGGGATTTTATTTAAAAAATCACGGGCATTCAGCGGCTTAATCGTACGGATTTTGGTTTCATATAAGTCTACCTTCTATTAGAAAGCATAGACAAAGTACTTTGTTTTGCGTAACTAGAGATGGTCCCAAAGTCTAATGAATGTGGATTAACCTTTGAAATAAATAAAAAAGTAGTCGTCTCTCTTTGTCGTATAGATAACATTATTTCACATTAGATGAAATTTGGCGATAAAAATGTTTCTGTCTTCAGTGTGAAAAGTAAAGCTTATCTGTTCGACCTAAAATTTTGACATTGTATTAAATAACTTTACGGTATATTTTCGTTCAGACGTGGGAACACTGCATGAAAGGTCACCAGGTCACCAGACATTTAAAAGTTTAAGGTTTTTTAGCAACTTTTACCCACTATAACTATAGCTAGTAATATAATCTCCTTCTAATTGGAATCCAGTTTAATATAAACATTTATATATATTTTTTAATAAACAACAAACAACTCTGTTCCACCATTTTTATGTTCGAATATTAAAAACTACATTTTATCTCTGGTTGTTATAAATGGCCGCATCAAGATTTGGCGCGAATGAACGGGTGTTGCATATTTTACAAGACAGCATATTTAAAAATGTTATTTATATCTTTGAAATTGTAGAGCATTCGTTATTTTATAGCTAAAAATATTTGTGTAGATAAATCTACTGTTAACAAGAAATTTACAAGATAATCAAAGGATTTCGCTATTTTAATTAGTCTTGACAAATGGCTGCCATGATTTTATTGGGTCATAAATTATTTTTTTTAAAGACTGGCGACGTGTGATGTGTCTATAGTCTTTGTAGAGATTGTTTATGCTTTATTTTCTCATGCAATGATTGTACAGATGTATGATTGCATATTTATGAAATATTTTATGAATGATTGCTAATTTCTAATAGTAAACTCACAGCAACTTTCTCCTGTCCATCTTTAAAGAATAATGCTTATAGTTGCGTGCTCAGTAGTTATGATAACAGTTTTTTGTAACTAAATGAAACGTTTTAATTAGATGTAATAAATAACAAGTAAAGGGCGTTTTAATTATTGTTTATGGTGGAGACGTTTCTTTTATATTCTATTTCCCATGATATAAGTAGGAAGTGTATTATCTATGATTTTCTTATAAAGTTTAATATGGGTTTACTTAAAATTCATTGAAAATTTGTCTATAGTTTTCGTGTAGTGCTGTTTTCCTCCAACTTTTTTCTCAATTAGGTACGCTACAAAATTTGATACGGATTCCACAGTTATTATGGAAGATTAAAATGTAGGGGTCAATAGCTGGGTAGGTAAAGCCACGAGGTTATTATAATTTACTAGTACATGTTATATCTATGGGTACGACTTAAAAAAAAAACTACCTGTCATGGCTTTATAAAAATAAAAAGCTATGGTACTCATACTACATCAATAATAATACTGATTAACATGGCATTTAAATGTTATTCCTTTTCTATTAACCAAAGTGATCCGTTGAATAGTAGGTATGAGATAATTACAATAATAATTAGGATGACTATTCAAATCAGTAGGTACTTCTACCTCCATATATACGCAACGTCTTAATCTTAGAATAATAACAGTTATACAACATGTATTTGCCATTGTTGTCCATTTTCCTGGCGGCAAAACCTTCCGTGATCAACTATCTTTTTCCCACAATTTGCACTCATATAAGAGGGAAAGAGACGGAGCGACTAGTGATGCAGCAAATGTCGGTAAAAGTAAAAGTGGTGAGTACTAAGTTTGAACTCGTTAAGCCGCTGGTTAGATACATACGAGTCATTGTATTTTCTAAGGTATGTGTGTATGAAAGTTTGTTTTTATTAACGTACAAGCTGCTGCCCGCGATTCCGTTCGCGTAAAATGATTGTTTTAAGCTATCTATAAATAATCAATGTTCCATTGAAATCGACACTACAGTTTTGGAGATTACGCAGAATATACGGACAAAGAAGTTACTCCCAGTCGTTACTGAAATGAGCAAAAACACTGTATGCCAGTATGTTTCTTCCGGCTAATTTCGGCCTTTTTTTGTCGTGTTTTAATTATTAGTTCCCTATATACATTCATACATTTAGTACAAACATTTGAATATACCATTACCAAAAGACACTTAATATTTATTTATTTGTAAATATGCAATTTTTTCACCATTCGGCTAATTTAAAAATGCTTTAAAGAAATCGTACTGAAATGTCGGTAAGAGAGTTTTGGGCATTTGGTATTCTGGTAGTGTCTTGCGGTAATATGTTTGACGGTCCTGGGTTCGGTTCCCGGGTCGGGCAAAAAACTAATACAAGGGCGCCTTTTTGCGCAGGCTGCTTATTTTGTAGTTTATAAACCATATAAGGATGGAGCCTGCTCGCCTTTATACCCGGTGAAGTAGCAAAAGCCTCGCGGCGGCCTAGGTACATAAACGACGCGTCGGTACGAAAAAAACTCATAAAGGGAATCTCAAAGATCGTCGTTGGAAAGTCAATTATACGTACCTAACTATACTTAAATTTTCCAGAATCGAGTGGTGTGTTGTTTCAGATTTTTACCTGTCTAATTAAAAGATGGCATCAGATTGATAAATTGTCATTACATCAGATATAATTTAATTGGTAACATTTAACGTTAAACGTCAGATTCAACTGATACCCAGAATAGGTAAGTATGTGAAAATGCAGCAAGTTTCTTAATCTTAATATGACTGACCAGGTTTAATGATTGCTTTCATCCGTTATCTTTCTTATTCATCTCACCAAAGCGCAGAATGTAGGTATATGCGCATATAACGTCTATTGCTGAACATGGGTTTCCTTATTTTGCTACTTCACCGGGTATTTAGAGCTCCAGCCTTAATAACTGGTTTAAAAACTACAAACTGAGCAACCTGCGCAAGAGGGTGGAATGTGTGATGTCCGTCCCCGGAAAGAAATCTTAGAATTTACACAAATATTTATTCTACAGCGTGGCGATCGAGCCAAATACCTCCCAGACTTAAAGTGAGACTTACATTCGAGCCATACGTGTAAAATTACATTTTTATTTTTAACAATTAAAACTTAAAATGCAAGTTCTGCGCATTTGGGCACACATATTCCATACGCAAAATTTAAAATAACAATAAAGTCAAATAAAGCAGTTAAAGTTTTTAAGAAACATTGTCAATATACTCTTAATTTAAATAATTTCTTTATTTTTTATTTTTGAAATGTTTTCTTAAAAAAATCGCGCTACATTGTCGTTACCTTCAATTCAGTCCTAGCCTAGCATACTTCACATTAGCCTTATATAATATAAACAATGAATGCACCAGTGCACGGGCAACAAGTTAACCTAGTTTAACAACAATATTGAAGGGTAACCAGGTATTAACGAAGATGCCCACACAATGCCCGGCACATGCGTGGGCGCAAGGCCGCGCGGACGCAGAAATGTATCCGGTACGGTGAGCTGGTTCCATTGATAGTTTTAAAATATCTATAATTATAGAAATATTAGTACATTTCATTTTTCTAGCTTTCATATGCCATAGAGAGTAAATTTGATTTTTTACAGAACTTTCATACAAATCCTGACAAATTTACTCTTCTAATAGTTTTCATCTGACTATTGTAAAATTAATCTTAAATTATTTAAAATCTTAGTTTGTAGTTTTTAAATCATCGTAATAGGATTTTTTTGGACGGACATTTGTAGTTAGCCACGAGGCTTTGCTTCTTCACCGGGCAGCGTAATAAGACCTTTTGGACGGCGGCAACAGGATTGCGGAATAATTACATTTTACGAGTTTTGTGCAAATTTAGCTCTGCTTTACACTTATCGTTTAGCTCAATTAGCCTTTTACCCCTCGATATAACTTTAAAAGTTTAGATGCTTTATGTCATTACAATTCCAGGCCGGACTAATTTTTTCGTCTGTAATGTTACTTGAAGTCCATTTATAGAAAATCTCAAATTTACCAGATCGCACCGAGACCGAGGTGTTTTTTTATATTTTTTATAGATAACAACAGATATTAGATACACAATTATAAATATAAAATACATTAATCAATATAGTTTCCACAGCTAATTAATACAGAAATACATTATTTTTACTTTTTTTAGGCTACAATTACCGCATTATTGTATGAATAGACCTTTAGTCTTGTAACTGAGACTTGAGTGTCGCGAGGAGCGAGTTACCTACTTGATACTTTAATGTGTCTTGCTCGCATCTATTGTTTCAGGCACTTTTCTTATGATAGTAGGTGTGCTGTGACGTCATTTCATTCGATTGCACCTGTCGTAGGTTGAGGAGCAGTTGCTTTACTAAGCGCAGAGGTAGATGGGAAATTATGAAGCTTTAAAAATGTCAATTCTTATCAAGTTTGTCATATTTCAAAATCAGTCGAAGTCCCGAATCCAATTTGCTTCAAAAGTACCCTTATCGCACTGTTTCGCTCAAAGTAATGTTAAAAGTAATGTTAAAGTTATGATAATTGTTTTGTTGATAGCCACGACACAGGCTGTTCCTACTGAGGTTTTCACCGTAAAATATATCACTAACTTTAATAAATAAAATGTACCTACCCATTAATTTACGCATTTATAACGACTTATGCCTATATATCTATTCTAATGTAACAACTATTTCTACCTGTCACTCGAGTGCAATACATCTCTATATTAAGGCATCAGCACACAATGGCTATTCCGAATGCATCACATAAAGTGTCCCGCTGAATTAAACATGGCGACCCACTACTAGGATCATCTGAAGGAGGTCGCGGGTTTCCTTTCCTTTGGCACTGGCTGGTGAAAACCGGACATCAACAATTTATTACATTGAGTGTGAAATAAATTACAGGAGGCAACCACAGAAAGTTTGCCAAGTCTATTAGGTAATGGGCATCACCTAACCTCACCATCACCATCTTGTACCACAATTTTGGACTTAATCATATGATATTATGAAATTAGGAACCAACGGCATGCTTTCGAGATGTCAGGTTCTTTCAAGTAGTACGTTTTGCCTATTATAAATACCTACTGAAAATTAATAAAATGCAAGATTAAAGAAAGAATCCTTGTGTCGCGGGCGTCATTACCAACACTGAATACACATGCACAAAAACCACAGCAGATTCTGAGCAACTATCCATGCTTCTCAGAAATTGTTATCCTGGGTGGGAAGCCAATACATAAACGTTATTTCCGTGGCACGGAGTGTAGTCCCTCAATCAAGCAGACCCGTATATAATTATTTAATTTTACTCAGAGATTTAGTGCCAGAGTAGGAATCAAACCTACGACCTTTGAGATTTAAGGCCACGTCAATTCAATGTCAAATTATCAACCATTTGCTAATTGCTACACTAAGTTCCCGGAGAGTTAGAAGTACATGTAAATTGCAGTATTACGTGCAAACCTAGCATTTCGCACCGTTATAAGGGAAACTTCATGAATGATATTCACATATCTCTGGCCAGATTCCACCATGGGAAACGCTCGCTTACTACGTAATTTAAAGCAACAATCAATGGTTTTTGCAGCCATAAGAACTGGGTCTGTGTTCGCGTCCCATCAGATTAGCAGTAGGACTTGGCGTTGCGGAGAGTATAGCGGTGCGAGAAGCGTGATATTATACAAACTTAATAAAGTATTATTTGATTCTTTCAGCTTTAAAAATCTGAAAATCTTTAAGGGAAATTTTTGACGCACTTGCTGTTTTGTCTCAAGACCTTTTCGTCCTATGAGAAGAATCGTAGAAATTCTATCAGTTACTGATCTAACTTTCATGCTTTCCGAGGTAGACAGATTATAGACCCTCGACGAACCAGACCCGAGAAGTTATCTTTGATATCAAATAAAGATTTTGTATAGAGGAACCCAACAATAACCGACATTCAAGGTTTACCGCTATAGAGGTTGTCAAATGTCTTCTGATTTTCAAATAAGAAAACTAGCAGAGTCCATTTTCCGCTCAGCTTTTATTCCAGTATATCCCCAACCAATCGCTCAACATTCTCTAACAGTACAATGATTACATAACGAAGAAAATCTTCCCACATATTGTGACAAAGCGCCGAGCCATCTACGGCAACCATTGCTGTCTTAATTCGCTAATGACCATAAAAGATTGATGTTGGAGCGGTAATGGTTTATTAAGTTGGGTTTGAACTGATGTTACCGCTTTGGTTGTTTGATTTAGGATGGGTGTATTTGTGGTTGGTGCGGTTACGTAATATCTTTTGTTTTACGCTCTTTGTACGTGGTGTTTTCCTATGTCAAGAGATTTTCACTTCATTCATAAGTTGATATGCTATGAAGGTTTTATGCTTACAATTGCTTTGTAAATCACTTTCATCATCTTCGACCAATATAGTCGACTACATTGGTCAAATATGAAGGTAAGTAAAGTAAATTTTAGTCTCTAAACAGTGAGATTATTTTCAAGTGTTGTGCGCAATAAATATCCTTTAAGAATGCACCCATAAAGAAACACATATTATTAATAACCATTTTCATTTTATTTTGTTAGTATATTACTTTAAACCTAATTTATAATAAGATAAACTCGGTTATTAACGCGACTACATTTACCTTTATTATTTCGCCTACGTTTCAGTAAGTCGTTGTATAATATACTAGAGGACCTGCGCGATTTCACTCGCCTAGATCCCGTTCCTATGGAAATCTTGACTTAAAATATAGCCTCACACTCACATATAATGTGGATGTCTATTGGTACTTTATAATAGTAGTACAGATTATATACCAAATTATTGTAGTAGATTAGTAGGTTCCATTTGTAAATGATGAAACGATACAATCCAAGTCAGCTAGTAGGTATAAGTCATATTTCCTCCGCGCGGGTCATTGCCGGGGCACTAGAGGAATTATGATTAGATTTTTAGGGGAGTTTCCTGTAACTGTCGTTCTACTTTGCAGTTCGCGGGATTCTCGGACTTCGGGTCTACGACAGCATTGGAAGAATAAGTAAACGAATCATCAAACCAGACTTCTTTCCTCAATAAAAGACTTAATCAAGATTATATTAATTCCTTTATTTTATACATGGTCTGCTAGAAATCTTAACATAGGTTTGTTATTTAAAACGGTGATCGTTTAAGGTGTGGTGTGAACATATTATCTTTTAAAAATATCAAGCGGTGACTCATAAAAGGTGTTGAATGTGGAAAGTCTATTTAAGTAAGTGCTATAAAACCATATTTTACCGGATATTATAGGTATTAATCGAATCAACATTTTTTGTTAAGTTTATGGCGGAAATATGTAATTTTAACTTTAACTTGCCCATTTTGGTATCTTGGAAACCACTTAAAAAATAATGTTATATAGTTAAATGTACAAAAACTACCAAAGTCACGAGGCCCATTTTCAGCAGTGGACATTATACGGGCTGATGATGACGAAGAAGATTCTGCATCACATTTTGTCACGCTTGTAGGTAGTTTAGATGTGTTGATGATCGTCTGTTCTAAACCACATACTTACCTATAAATGCTACTACCTATTCGATGGTAAAGGTTTGTCATGTTATCCTAACTAAAGCACTAACTCCCGTATGCAAGAACAACACATGAAACTATGAGTTCTGGGTTCGATTCACATTCGGCACATCTGTTTGAGTGAGCCACAGATAGTCGTTCCCCATGAAAAAAATATTTCCCAGTAAAAGGGTTGCACTTTTAAAACAAAAACAATTAAAATTAGTATTACTAGTACTGTAATCTAAACCAAGGTTTTCAAACTATGGGTCTATTCATCACTGGTGGGTCGCGTGCGATTATGGAGTGGGCCCTGCCTGTAGAACGATACACATGGCCGTGTGGATCTACGAATATGGTGAACATTAAAACTAAATAACGAAATAAATTGGGCTTATCAAACCCTTTGTGATTAAAAGTAACTTGAGCTAAAGTTATTGTCAAAGTTATAATGCCGAAACAATATCATCCTTCCCATTGGAAATAGCTTATTGGGTTATTTATTTAAGAAAAAAAAATGTATAAACATTTTGTTTGTCATTTAAAAAGTACTTTATTCATAATTAGCTGTATATGCCCGGCGTTGCACGTCAAATTCTACACTTCCCGTGATTTTTTCCAACGTTTTCTTTCACACATACCTTGTTTATAGAATTATCAAACACACAAAACAAAAGATGACGAAAAAGAACAACCCCGGAGTTTCTTTCTTCCTTTCTTCTCCGGGTCGTCCACTTAGGTAGCTAGTGAAAGGTTGCAGGTTAGCTAGGGTAGGATTCTCGCCGGCGAGGACCGCGTTGCGCCCCTACCCCTGCCCTGTGATTGAGCGCCTGTAGTCGGTGCTAGTGATCACATCCTCTTTATATATCTACCTTTTTACTTCAGTGGCACCCTGGGTCGTGTCCTAAACCCCATAAGGGGCACCCTTATGGGGTTTAGGTGTGTGCCACTTAGATATAATGTGACCACTTGTTATTTGGATGCGGTTTTAATTTCTTCTTAAAATAATTATAATTGGTTAATTACAAAAAATATCACACGATAGACGGACGGACTTTGCAGTCTGTAGATTTGTATGATTTGCTATTGCCTACCTACTACTGTTAATTACTTAGTCCTATATCTTATAGAGTAAGAATTATCTGTTAGTTATAATTTTTTATTATTTTATCTTCTTACATTGTAATTCTGACAAGTACAAGTTTATGTTAATACCTAAGTGCTGAATAAAATTCATTATTTCATTATCAACATAATATAAAAAGAATCAACCAAATCGCTGAAGTCGTTCTCAAGTTATACACGTACATACATTTTAGCGATCAATTTTTGTCTATATATAGATGGTAACGGTTAAATTTCTTAGAGGTGGATCCTTTTTTTTCGGGCGGAGATTATGTGGTTAGCGAGAAGGCTTTAGCAACTTCAATAATAAAAAAATATTAAAGGCGAGCAAAGCTCCAGCCAAAATAAATTAGAGGTGGGTCTCGAGTTTGTGAACTTGTGTAAGATGGGTCGTAGCCCAACTTCGGGAATCACTGCTCTAAACTAATATATAATTATCCGTATTTTGTACCTGAGCTCAAAGCTAACTAGTGTGGCGAACAATAATAACTGCGGCTACTATTATCTGAAATGATCACAGTACGTAATCGGCCAGTCACGGCGGATTTCTCGCGGTTAAATGATGCCTGCCGATTCGAGAGAGAACCGTTTGCGATGGAAGTTGTAAGCTACAGCGGTTTAAGAATTAATGCTTGATACGCTGTTCGAATGTGATATGTGCTTTTTAGTGGAAGATAACTCGCTTTTCGCTGGATTAATCTTAGCATTTCGGAATCATACATAGGAAATAACCCAGGCCCCGAATTATTTTTCGAATTGTTTTATTATTTCTCACAAATTTAATAATTAGTAATCTTAGGTATATGAAAGGTCACGCATGCTCGAGTAGATACCACTCTACCTATAAATCGCTTCATAAATGCAGCAACTCAATATTGTGTAGGTAGGTAACTATAAGACTCCCAGGAGATCCCGCGGTACTATATTGGCCGCGGGTGCCGTCGGGGGATCGGATTGCTCATGCTTACCCGGCCCTCGCCAACGGCGGATCGAAGGAGTGTCCGGGGGGTTTTAGTGGTGTAGGGTCCTCTCCTCGTGGTATGAGTTTAGCATACCACGCTATGGAGATGGATGGAATTCCACCGCCAGCGCGCGAATTCGCTGCAGCGGCGGCGCGGCGGTGGGAATGCGTAAATGCATTTCCCCCGGGACAAAAAAAATGGTACCTATAAGACACTGTACCGAAGCTATGTGATCCCGATGTCCTTCTTATTTCTTGAAGTGTCATTTTTACACACTTTACTACGTTAACAGGCATATTACTTCGATCATAACCAAGACTTAATAAAACTTTCGACTCGTATTCCTCGTATAGAGTGACCGGCTCGGGTATGTCGATTTCGGCGTACAATTTTAGCCGCATTTGTCAAGTACCTACGAAGGCTGGAGCTCTGCTCGCCTTTATGCGCGGTGAAGTAGCAAAAGCCTCGTGGCTTCCTACGTAAGTCAAACCGAAAAAAAAAAGTCAAGTTCGACGGCGGTATCTTGCGCGCGACCAATCATGTAATACACAATGTATAGCAGTTAAGTTATCAATAAAATGTATGTAATAAATGTACGCATAGTAAATGCGTATTTATGTTAGTAAACAATTTCGTAACATTGTACGCAATGTCGATGTTGTGTATTGCATGACCGTAGTATTAATAGGTATGTCAATTAACACAAATATATTACTTAGTACGTGAATACTACGCCTACTAGAAATTGAATGAATTGAATAATTGTATTTATGAGGAAAGTGTGTCGTGCAATGAAAGATTTTATTATTTATTATGCTATATAATGTTAATTATCAATTTATCACGCACGATATTGTGTTAGTTTATTAATTATCATCAGCCCGTATAACATCCACAAAATAACGCTGAATGTAGGCTTACTCCCGAAGCAATGCTACGTTTGGTAGGCGGTTTGATATGATAATGATGTTATAACAATCCGGACAAAACTCTTATAGCGGTCGATAAAGTTTTTGGCTCAGAAAAATAAATAGGTAGGTACATTTATCTGGCATTATAAATAATGGTGAATATTATTTAATCATAAAAAAATATTCTGTCATTAATTGACATCTAATTTTCAATATATTTGACAATAAACATTACAAAAATGACGTTCAAGCCTTTTTTTAAATAGGTATATAAACTAATAAAGTAAATTTGTATTCAACCGTTTTGGTGATTGACTAGGTATTCTAAAATCTCATTATCATTTTATGATTTTGTTGCTGTTATGTTCTTATGTCAAAATGTTAACATTTGAATACTCAAATGTATACGACTATACAGTCGTAAATAAAAATAAAAGACTATTGAAATGTATGTAAAACAAAAACATACTTAGTGCAACAAAATCTTAATATCTTTGCATTAGAATTGCAAAGATATTAAGAATCATAGCAACAAAGTAAACTGGCTATAAACCTTTATTCCCTATAAAATATTTAACTATTCTAAATAAATCTGCAAATATAGCCAAATCAGCATATTGTTATATGTTTACAAGCAAATATCTCAATAGTCTCAACTGGTATTTAGTTTTAACCTATACTGATCAATATCTTAATCTTTATGTAAATTCTAAGATTTCTTTCCGGGTCTGGTTGGTTGAGGGACTACCCTCCGTGACTCGGAAAACACGTAAGCCGTTGGTCCCGATTGTTATTACATCATCTATAATAATCGTATATCAAGGAACGGGCAGCAGCGTTCCCTTGTGTGGTGACAGCATAATACTGCGGTCACCAACCCGCCTGCCAAGCATGGTGACTAAGTCAAATACCATACCTCGGGAGGAGGCATTTGTTCAGCACTGAACTTTATATGGGCTGATGATGATGATGATGATGATGATGATGACTAATCAATAAAGAGATCAAATTAATATTTTTAGAGCACAAAAAAGTTATAACTTGTTGGTCAGTGTAGTCGGCCATTTTCCCTCTTATACTTTACACCACACACACGAAGCACATTCCTGAGCTCACGCAATCAGTTCTACTCCGCAGGACAAGAATGCGCAGATCTCCGATATAGCACTGCGAAGAAAACAACTTACAATAATAATTGCTGCCTACATATATTGAAGATTTTTAAGTAGCACGGAACCAGCTGTTGATTACATACTGATTATGTCTTAATTATAAAACTACTGATTGGTAATTAAGCCATTCTTTAGAATCTATGCTAATATCATAAAAGAGGTAAAGTTAGTAAGTATGTTGGGAGTAATCTTTAAAACTACTGAACCGATTTAAAAAGTTATTTTATTAATAGAAAGGCATATTATTTGAGAGTGTCATAGGCTATACCTATTTGAATTTGAGGTTCTTACGGGTCTTACGGTATCTAAAGTATGCTAAAGTTGGAAAAAATATTTTAGCGCGATCTCTGGATTTTGTTGCGGGTTCAGGGGCTGAATCCGTAAGTATTATAGATTTGGGGTACCTAACGGAATACAAGAGCCCTGAAAATGTGTGGTAAAGGCCTCTTTAATTAGATTCGAATCAAGGTCTGACTAGAGCTTGCTACACCACTTGCCAGATTCAAAAAACTTTCTATATTTTGTACTTCCTTTCTTCATAATCAGCCCGTATAACGTCCATTGCTGTGGGAGAGTCACCACCCTTGGCAGGCGGTTTGGTGACAGCAGACGCCATAAGAGCCTTATATGTGGGTATACCAAGAAACGGGCAGCCCGGTGAAGTAGCAAAAGCCTCGTGGCTAACTACGTATGTTCGACCGAAAAAAAAGGAACAGGCAGCAACATTTTCCTGTGTAACTGTTATACATGATGTTATAAAAAGATATAGTTTTGCTTCGCAGAAGAAGAAAGCGCATCTCTTCAATATGGCAGTGTGCGGAAAACAACCGGTGCATTCACTTATTATATTATATTGAAGGAATTTTAAGTATTACGGAACCAGCTGTTGATTGCTGATTATGTTTTAATTTATAATTAAACTGCTCATAGTTAATTAAGTAAACGTTGATAAGATTATCGAGATTTTGCTAGTTTCCGTAATTTAATTGCGAAACAATCTTAACTCAGTTTAATTTAAGCTGAATAAAGTGGCAGCTGCTTTGAAGTTGTTTCGAAGCATGGTGTGGATTTTATTTATTTTTCAACTTCTCCTTCGTCTGTGGTTTTTTTCCTATTCACAGCCATTTTACCAATCATTGTCGCAATTCCCATGAAGGAGGCGCCTTATAAACCCGGTGTATCCCGATAGCGCGAAGGTCTCCCCCATTTCAACCGAAATTAGTAAACTATTCTTAAAAAACGAAATTATTTATTTTTGGTAGTATTAATTATTGCGAACTCTTTTAATTTTAAACTCTTTTTTTTATATTTTCTTTATTTTTCAATTTCTATTTGTAAATACATATACCTATTGACAACTAGCTGCGCCTGCGGTTTTACCCGCGTAATTCTGCTCCAGTGGGTCGGAGCGTCATATTTTGTAGCCCATATGTTAATCCAGATTATAAAATATCCGCGTGCAAACTATCAGCCAAATCCGTTCAGTAGGTAGTTTTTGCGTGAAACATACATACATCCACACATACAAACTTACGCATTTATACGGGCTACGGGCTGATCTTCGAAACTACCTTGTTGTACCTTACATCACCGAAGGAATAACCAACACCAAGCGGACAAATTGAAGCAGCGTCCGGCTAGGGCGTCGGACTTGTGATCGCCGGTCGCCGGTTCGATCCCCACCCATTCAAGGCCGGATTTAAGGGAGGGCATCCAGGGCAACTGCCCCGGGGCCTCCACAACAGAGGGCCCCCTACAATAGAGATTTAATAACTTACAATTTGTGACGAGTAAACTCTACAACTTTTATTTTATTTATTTTTTCGGTGTTGTAACTTTTTATACAGTACTTTGTAGAATCATGATTAATGAAATCGTTCTTAAATATTGTAAAAACAGTTAGTCATCTATACTTGTTCACTTAAATTACACAATCAGTAAAATATCAGAATTCTAATCGTCCTGAAAAGAAAGAACATACTTCGAATTTTCTACACATTTAGAGGGAAACTAATTTGTGGCCAAGGGGCCTCTTCTCCTTTATTGCCCGGGGCCTCCGGAATACTAAATCTGGCCCTGCACCCATTGCACTACCGACGTGATGGGTTCACGTCGGTACTTTCGGTTCAGACTTGTGATCTTGAGGTCGCCGGTTCGAACCCCACCCATTGCACTACCGACGTGAACCCACTCGTAACACAAGCATTTTAGCTTAACACGAGGGGTTAACAAGAGTACTAGTGGACTGCAAAACTGTTGGTAATCTTTATAAAAAAAAAAGTCGCCTTGTTTATGAAATATAATTAAGATATAACTTAATACTTAACTAACCGCCATTTCAAATTGAGAATGTCAAAACACAACACACCACGTATTTCAATGTTCTTACATAAACGAAACCAAACTATTTGCAATGCAATTATCCAATTGGGTTCCAGATAATTTGTACGGACCACAAAGTTGGGAAATGGTTGCATTTCTAACTGTAGCGGAATCAATTTTATTGTTGCAGACATGCGAAGTCATATTGCGCAGAAACTAAGCGATTATATTAAGATATTTCTTCGAGTGAAGCGAGGAAATAAGTTTAAAGGTGTTCCGTACGATAACTACGGCGTTTGTGCTTTAAGTGGGGTTTTATGCGTTGTTACGTCATAGATTTTACCACTTACTTACACACACTTACACTTAGTTCCTGTCCGTGCAGAAACTTGATAAATAAAAATAGCCATGTTACTCCTGGATAGGGTTGCTATCTGTCCGGGTTTCCCCGGATTTGTCCTAGTTTAGAGGGCGTACGGGGAGGGTACCGGGCCGGACTGCATTTGTAGTCCGGGCTAAAAAAAAAACAAATTTCGGGCCGCCCGCGACACTCTCACTGTGCCCGCTCGCAGGATTTTTATTACGCTGACTATGCTTAAAAAACCTGACATGTCCGGGTTTTAGGCTCTAAAATCCGGGGTTTACACGCGACTTGCGTTGCCAAAATTTTGGAGATGGCAACCCTACTCCTGGATTACATCAAATTCTACTGCTGATAGAATCTACTGTTAAATGTAGGTATGGCATATATTTCGGAAGCATTACAATTTTATATCTTCAATACCTACCTACTGAAGATGTGAAATTGTATGTCAGAAAAGTAAGGGTAATAAGTGTAAACAATTTTGAACGTAGACATTACTACGGGTGCTGGAAAAGTGATGACTATTAATTAACGGACATAATTATCTTAGGATATTAAGCAGGCCGTTTCTATATTGCAATCTTTCTTCGTATCGCGATAGATTATTGCAATCTATGGGATAGATCGTCGATCTGTCAAATCGTAAGATTAATGTGCAGATGGTGTTTGTCTTACTGTTCGTTGTAATGATGCTGAATAATCTATGATTTGATCATCATCATCAGCCCGTACAACGTACACTGCTGAACATGGGCCTCCTCCCGAGGGAGAGTTTTGCCATAGTTACCACGCTTGGCAGGCGGGTTAGTGACCGCATTAATATGTTATATACGATTATTATAGATAATGTTATAACAATCGGGACCAACGGCTTAACGTGCTTTCCGAGGCACGGAGGGTATTCCCTCAACCAACCAGACCCGGAAAGAAATCTTAGAATTTAGATTAGATTTTAGATTTCCTGTCCGGTGTGGGGATCTAAACCACCACCTACAAGCCAAATACCGCTAAGCTACGGTGGCTGTCTAATCGATGTGTCGAATCTATGATTTACTTGCTGTTATTGTCTTTTCTCATAATGGGCTTTGGTTTTATTGTAATAAACGTTGTTATGGAGTTATCATGGCATTTTTTAAATTGGGTGAAACTGTAGTAGATAGTTCGTGGACAGTTATGGTTTGTCATATAAATGTAGAGATAATTATAGCTATATACCTTGGCAAAAAAACATAATAGGGCTATAAATGTTCTAACTGCCCTATGGCAATAACAATATTTTGTGCGAATATACGATTCTTCATTAATGTAGGTTGATCTTCATCCTTTGAACCAATTATAGAATGATTTTGCATATAAACATTTTCAAAATCTGTGATCGGTATTTTGTGAAAAATATAAGATATTTTTTATTAACTAGTATCTTCTTTTTTATTAATTAGTGCCGTGTGGTTTCCGGCTTAGAATAGACCACCCCATGTCTTCCCATGGGTGTCGTAAAAGGCGACTAAGGGACATATGGTCGATGAATGGGCAGCAGCATCTATTAGCTCAAGGTTTACATCTTACTGCGATCACCAATCCGATCCTGGTTTGCCAAGGTCTGTTAAGAGGAGGCCCCCGTTCAGCAGTGGACGTAAACTGGCTGTTGATGATGATGATCTTCTTAATCTTCTTTTTCCTCCCTTTTTTATGAACACTCCTGCACAAGGGCAATAAATCTCTTAGTTGCTGTGGACATTACAAACACATAAGTCATGGACACAAAGCAAACCCAGATTTAGAACGACTCTATGGTTCACGCATTTTTTCCCGCATCCTGATAGCGGGTCACGAATCGGGTCACAGTGACAATTATCGTAGGACAGACCCGGTGTATTCCGATAGCGCGTAGGACTCCCCCATTAAATTGAAAAGTTAGAAAAAAAAAAAACTAAATATAACTACTGAAACAGCAGAGCTCTATTCATCCCATTCAAATAGATTACGCTAAAGGTTGGATTCCATTCGTTCCGGTGGTTACTAGGTATGACGCGACACGCGACAAACACGGCGCGTCTAACGCGACAGAACGAAACATTATGGCGGCGGTGGTGGTTCAATCAAACCTATTTGCGATGGACGCGTGCCGCGACGACGGGCGTCTTTCACGCGCGTCTATCGCATCAGCCTATCATAAAATAGTTCAATTAATTAATTATTATTTTAAATAGACACTATATTCATTAACACAATAGAATAAATGTGTGTATGCGTGTATTTCGAAACAACAAAGGGCTTCGCTCTAATAATATTAGCCATTATTTCAGACAGTATTTCGTTTACGTTACGTTTATCTTAATATACTATATTATAAGTTATAACTACAGATAGCCATTGCACCTGCTACGATCCTTACACACTCCCTTTGCCTCGTCCACGTTCATACATCTGGTCATACACGCACGCCGCGCCGGTTGCGAGTACTACGCAATCGGCGTATTCTGATATTTTATCATTTTTATTTTGCAACGACGAACCTGTCTTTATGCCATTTATTGTCAAAGGCCTCCTCCGGACTTCGCTTTACTTGAGGCTAAAACCATACGTCTAACCAAGTGTACTTCGCCATATTAAAACGGCAATGGTCAGCTAACGGTATCACATGACCTTGATGAACCTCGATTGCTGATGGTACCTCACAAACGTCTACTTTAAATAGAAATTCTAGGAATAATAAGTGAGAAGTCTTAGTAATGGTGGCTTCAATACGATCTAATGATCAGTTGATGTGGCTTCCAGATTTTTTTAAAGATTACCAAGAGTTTTGCAGTGTACTAGTACTCTTGTTAATCAATCGTGCTAAGCTTAAATGCTTGTGTTAAGAGTGGGGTTCATGTCGGTAGTGCAATGGGTTGGGATCGCACCGGTGGCGACCACAAGATCACAAGCCCGACGGTCCTAGCCATTGAGCTACGCGATTGACAGTAAAGTTAAATTGTTAGCAAATATATGTGTATATCAGTATTTTTTTAACTAACTTCCAATACCCTCGTAGACCTGAAGTCCGAGAGGCCCGCGAACTGTAAAGTACTGCAACAGTTGCATAAAATTCCTGTAAAAATCTAAAGTCATAATACCTTAATCCCCCCGCCGCGCCGCCAGCGACCGCCCTGAGCCGAGGTTCAAGTCCCACATAGTTCGCGCTCTTACGCCTTGTGGTTAGTTTGTAGTTTTTAAACCATTTATTAAGGCTGGAGCTCTTCTCGCCTTTATACCCAGTGAAGTAACATAAGCCTTGTGGCAAACTACATATGTCCGTCCGAAAAAAAAGCAGTTTAATTATATTGCCAATTTTATGTTATTTTTATCATAACTTCTTAGTAATGCTTTGACAATTATAGGACTCGTTAATTGTAGAGTAGTATAATGTGTTGTAAATAAACACAAAAATATTACTACTCATCCAAGTTATTGCGTAAGTAAATAATTGAACAAGACTTCTTAATCGTTGTATGGAGTTGTTTTGTGATTGTTTCAATTAACAAATCTATTTTAATTGATTAAATCTTTCATTGATTACTATTACGTCATGAAGAGAAGTAACGAGAATTGTTTTTTTAACGTGTTGAATATTGTTTTAATTTCCTATACGGAAAAACAAATTTTCTCCTAGTGAAGCCCAATATTTGATATCAGTAAGCTTCGCTAAATATTGGCACAAAAGATAGTCTTTTTCCAAGGTCTATCATCTCAGAAGAGGATATAGAAACCTTCCATTAAAAAAATTATCTGGCCTTATCTTTATCCTTATCCATGAATTTGTAACGTTTGTGTGTTATGTTCTCTATAGAGGTATTTAGGTTCTATTATCATTTCGAAGGAAAACAATGAAACTAATCAAACACGTACAAGTCGACCGCATTATTTCATGTGTGCTTAGAAAGTGCAAGTTTGTTCTGCGCCATGTTAGTCACAATCGGGTCACAGACAGGTGAAAAATTGTCGTTTGAAAGACGCTTCAAGCATTCAGGAATGGTTCAATGGTACTATTACGCTTGGTTTTTGACTGTCTTGTTGAACTAGTGCAGGGATGGTGAACCAATGGCACGCGACGTAATATTTCGATTACCTACGCCAAGTAATTAAAGGAAAAAAAGCTATATGTTCCCTCAAACTCTGTCCCTTTTGTGGTCTACCTTTTTAAGAGCTTAAATGTTATTCCGGGCGCAAATACATTCAAAAAGTCTTTAAACTATGTAATAAAGTTCATACCCATTTAATTATTAAAAACATACGAAGGTATTACAGATAATAAGACGTATTGTCTAATATATAACTGTTGGTTAACAAAATTGCCGTAAATCACATAAAATATCATGACTAGGCCTAAAAATTCGTACACAATGACTTTATTATGCAAATTCCATCATAAAATTATTATATTCCTAAAAAATATAGCTACTGTTATATACAAAAAAATGGCTTCCGTTACTCAACAGAAGAGAAAAAACTGACACAGAATAAATTTAATAAATATCTGACACAGAAAAATACTTTGTGACAGCTTAAAATTTATGAAGTGCCAATATTGTTTGTTGCTGGAAATCTTTTACTTTAAGTTTACCGTATGTAGACAATCGGTAGTGTGTGTGGTCGTGGTAAACCAATTAAAATCCATGAGAAATAAACATTTTGTTTTGTATTCGTATCAGTGTTAGTATTAAAGGGTTAGATATAGCTTTCTTATTATTTACTAACGTCGCTGAATAGATAAAATTTCAGAGTTAATTTTGTGGTATGATAAATATTTAAAAGCTGATTAGCTTATTAAACTTCATGTTGAAAATATCGTTTGTATCACAAATTTTAACTGTAAGTAGTGTGTTATACTATTTTTTATGGAGAATTCTCGCTCTATAAGCGTCATATTTATCATAGGTTAAAAACTGTATTCATGTTTTGCCCGTGACGAAAATCAACGCAAATCAAAACGTACCAAATTGTTGCCATTATAATCTAATAAATAACAATACCTATATCACTTTATTAACTGCAGCAGATGGTTCAAATCTCTAATTTAATGAAATAGAAACACAAAACAAGGATATGATTCAACACAAATTCATCTGTAATATCATGTGGCTAAAACTCAATATCGTAAAGTTACACATCTGGTTATGTCACTATCACATTGAAGCAGCGAAATAATTCTAATACTTACCAGATAGCAGTCTATAGGCTTTTCCCTAGGCCTGTGATATGCTTTCTGCAGTTCTGTCTGCTTGAGGGCATGTGCGATGTGCAGCGCGCTGGCATCGAACCTGCCGTATTGGTAGTCAGGCGTGTCCCGGGACAGTTCTCGGGCGGGCGACGCGTGCGCCGAACCGCCATTTGTTGTCCGGGATGGAGGTATTGCTGACAATACTGTAAAAGAAAAGGGAATATTAGTTATAAAATATATTTATATTACACAAGAAATTACTATTGAGGAAGAGGAGAAATTCCTTGAATATTAGGGGGTTTATAATAAAAAATGTAGGTAATCATAACGTAATCAATGACGTGCTGAAAATTCGTTTTTTATTATTAAAGAAATATTTCCATTATTAGACAAATCTTCGCGGTTTTACCTGTGTAACTCTCGTTCCCGTAAGAACTTCATGATTTAATGTATATTATTGTCTATAGCCTTCCTCGATAAATAGGCAATCTAACACAAAGAATATTCCAATCGAACCTGTAGTGAGAGAGTGAGATAAGCGCGTCTAAGCAAACAAGCTCTTCTATTACATATATTAGTATAGATAATTAATTTTACTTGGATTGGTCTGTCTTCTAATATTGGAGTGCTAATACCTATAATTTTTAATTAACCAAATAATCGTTAAAAAACTGAGCAATAAATTACACTACATTTGTAGATTTGAGTTTAGATCGACATGCTAGCTCATTTATAGAGGTTTCAATAAGCGCAACTGTCTTCCCTTAATCATCTTTTTTTTTTTCTTTTTCTTCTTTATTAAGATTAGCAGAGTTTTGCAATCTACAAGTGCAATCGTGTCGATTGTCGGTCGCTTGATTTAACTTACAACTTTTTGAAGTATTTAAGTATTAATACTGGGGCAAAATACTAAATAACGTCGGGTGCCTGGCCTTTCTAGCCAAATGTCCGGCCAAACTGGCTGATCTGTCCGGCTAATACGTTTAGCGAACGTTTTTCTTTTTTTTTCTTTTTCTTGCCCGGGGGGAAATGCATTTACGCATTCCCACCGCCGCTGCAGCGTATTCGCGCGCTGGCGGCGGTGGGATATGTATGAGCGCCTCGCCCTCTCCATAGCGTGATATGCTAACTCATACCACGAGGAGAGGACCCTACACCACCAAAACCCCCCGGACACTCCTTCGATCCGCCGTTGGCGGGGGCCGGGCACGCATATGGCACCAATATGGCATATGGTGCCAATATTGCACCGCTGGATCTCCTGGGCACGTTTGGCGTCCTGGCAACCCAATTCGTGCTAAGCTAAAATGTAACGAGTGGGTTCACGTCGGTAGTGCAATGGGTGGGGATAGAACGAAGACCTCAGGATCACAAGTCCGACGCCCCTAGCCATTGATCGGTCCCCAGTAGATAACGGAGAATCGTATAAATCATGTAATAACATAGCGATTATTGTACGGTGCGTACGCTCAACTGCTCACGTGAATCGAAGCGTGGCCTATCGGACATACCAACACCAGCCAAGTTAAATCCTTATTCGTAGATACACAAGGTTTAATTTGGTAGCGCATCGATATGGTCTATTGATCATACAAGAAATAACATGTTGTGTGTTAACTGGATTCTTTGTCCACGTATAATTAGAACACGAATTAAATTAGTTACACTGTTATTTTTAATTGTATGGGGTTTGTATAGAATTTGTGGTGTCGGCTTACTTGAAATGGCGTAGTTAATCGTCCATGGAGAAATACTTAGATCAATTACCTATTAGGTATACCGATGCAGACCAAATAGTTCCGATTCTACCAAAGTTTCCACTTTAAACACACCAGGGCCGATGAAACTCGGTGAGTGCCAACCGATGCAACAATTTCTCCCAACGACCCCGTTAACGGGGCGGGTCTACCGGGTTCGTTGGGACTTACCCGTTTAACTAATTAATTTGCAGCAAAAACACTGCAGTTAGAACAATTACAAAGAATGATGTAATCATTCCTTAGTGGACACTTAGGTACATCCACTAAGGAATCTGTACCTATAACTGTAGGCGCGGTAGTGGCCACGCCAAGTTAATTGGTTCTATATTATGATATTACATTATTATTAATTAAACCGAAATCTAAACCATATTATCTTTTCATAACTTTTATCAAGTTATTTTTAATTTTGAGCCATAATGCGAAAAAGATTTAAATAAAGATGTAAGAAGCCATATATGCGCTTATACAATAGAATAACCAAAAAAAACTATTAACGTATCTATTATATTAAACAGGTGATGTAGGTAGCCGTGTGGTTTCCGGCTTAGAATAGACCACCCCATGTTCTCCCATGGGTGTCGTAAAAGGCGACTAAGGGACATAATTATGGCTGATGGATGGGCAGCAGCATCTATTAGCTCAAGGTTTACATCTTACTGCGATCACCAATCCGTCTGCCAAGCGTGGTGATTATGGCAATATCCCTCTACGATCCTGGCTTGCCAGGGTCTGTTAAGAGGAGGCCCATGTTCAGCAGTGGACGTAAACGGGCTGTTAATGATGAAAATGATGAAATGATGTAGGTAGGTATACCTATAGGTATTATTTATTAATCACATGGATGATTCAATCGCTTTATTGTTCGCTAGGGACATATTCATGTAATTGTAATATGAACCAAGCGCTTCTATCTTAAGATATAAATAAACAGGTCACAACTATATCACACAGATATAAATAGATATAAGAGCGGGATGCCTATACTACTATTTCGAACTAAAGCATATGTGGTAGCGTGGCCGAGCGGTCTAAGGCGCTGGTTTAAGGCACCAGTCTCTTCGGAGGCGTGGGTTCGAATCCCACCGCTGCCAAATTCTTTTTGGATGTGTATTTTGATGAAACATTATTTATTAACATTCACATATTTTTTTGATGAACAATTTTTTTATATGTGATTTTAATATCTCCAGTAATTTATCAAACCTTATTGTTTCCCAACTAACTCTATTAAGAAGGAAAAAAGAAATTAGGTTTGTGAAAAAAAAAAAAAAAATTTAATTTAGCACCTTTTTTTAATCGTTTTGCGTTGTCAATTAAAAAAATAACTTTTTGAATTCAAAATAACCATAAATAATAAAAACAAAAAAAAAACAGACAGTCATTGTTTTGGAACGATGTCTTCTAAATAGTAAGTACCTACCTACCTATTTAGAAAACGTATGAATAAATTGTGCTTAGCTTCCCGCGCGCTGTCGCTCCAGCGTAGCTCTCGTCCCCGTGGGAACTTTATAATTAAATACACTATAGCGTACGTTACTCCTGGATAACGTAACTTACTAATGGTCAGTCTACTTCACGAAACTGCAATTGATAATCAAATCAGGAACTACTGGTTCGATTTAAAAAATCTCTGAGTATTAGATAATTAGATATAGCTTCTCTTGACAAATGGGCGTCAAGAGGGAGCGTTCAAGTATTACGTAACGCAATTCTTGAAGATTTTTGCCCCCCCCCCCTGTAACACACCGTAACGTTTTTCTGGACTCCCCCTCCCCCTCTCTAAACGTTACGTAACAATCAAATGATCAGTTTTACCCTAAAGTCGTAAAAAGTTATGTAATAGTTTTTACACTTGGTATAGTTTTAATCTACAAAATAAAACAAGAGAATTTTAATTCGCAACATCTGCATATTATTTTGTTTATTTTTATACATTTTTGGCTTTTAATTTTTTTTTGGTTTTGGTTTGGAAGTTTTAATTCCCTAATTTTTTAGAAACAATGTAACGTAACGTGTTGTAAGAAAGGCCCCCTCCTGCCCCTGCAACGCATCGTAACGTTTTACGAGACCCCTCCCCCCCCAAATTGCGTTACGTAATACTTGAACGCTCCCAGAAAAGCTATATCTAATTATGAAGTTCCTACGCAAACAGTAGTTACGAGTGTGAAACCGCGTGCGGGAATCGAGTTTGTATCAAATATATTTATATGATGAGATAGGTAGGTACTTACAGTAACCTCATCACAACATTTACCTAGATAGAGTGAATAATGATATTCAAAGGAAAGAGATCTTAAGATCGTATCAAACGATATAATAGTACCACAGTTATTTAAATACTGGTATTTGTGGTAAACAACTAAATAAACCTGCCAGTGCGAACTGCTTAGCATTTTAATTGTATTCATTAGGACTATAGTTGCCCGCGCGCGGTTTTACCCTTGCAACTCCCGTTCGAGAAGGAATTTCATCATTCAATATATATTAACCTATATTACTCCTGCATAATGTAGCTTGTTGGTGTTGGTGGAAGAATTTTTCAAATAGGTTCAGCAGGTTCTGAGATAAATGGGCCGGATTGCTTATGCGTACCCGGCCCCCACTAACGGCGGATCGTAGGAGTGTCCGGGGGGTTTTAGTGGTGTAGGGTCCTCTCCTCGTGGTATGAGTTTAGCATACCACGCTATGAAGAGGGCGAGTCCCACATATCCCACCGCCAGCGCGCGAATACGCTGCAGTGGCGGTGAGAATGCGTCAATGCATTTCCCCCCGGAAAAAAAAAGGTTCTGAGATAAATTCGTTTAAACAAACAAACAAACTAGATAGATGATGATTATCTCTTCATAGATAGAAGGGCTATCTATTTATCGAGGATGGCTATAGGCTATATTAATATTTATGAAGTTTTTACGGGAACGGGAGTTACGCGGGTGAAACCGAGCGCGGGAAGCTAGTCTATACTAATATTATAAAGAGGAAAAGTTTGTATTTTTGTATTTTTCTATGTTTGTTTCGAATAAACTCAAAAACTACTGAATGGATTTCGATAATTCTTTCACTATTAGATCACGTCTTTCACCTATAAGACGCTCTGAGCACATTAGGATAATGGGATATGTCCATAGTAAATTAGAATATTTTTTACAAAGAACGCAGATATGACAAGTTTAAGCTTTATTATTACTTCTTTACGGTGACATTAGATAGGTATGATGAGTAGATACCATAACTTAATCCACGCTAAGCGTTCCTTAGAGTGGCTATCGGTTATCGTTTGGAGTAGGGACTATGGTGCCCAAAACCATCGCGGGGCCCTGGGCATGTGCCCAGTGTGCCCAGTGGGGAAGAGGGGTACATTATCCCTGAGTTGTTAAGGTATAATAGTCCACCCGTGCGAAGCCGGGGCGGGTCGCTAGCCGCTAGTAGTCAATAAGAGGATAAGTACTAATGCAACCTATAATCTAAAGATTTAATTATTCCGCTTTGCAATCGTTGGAAAAGCTAGTATAACTCAAGACTGAAGTCTAAACTATCGCCCTCACGGCATCTTTTCACGTTCACCCATCCATAAATTAACCGTGTTCTAAGGTTCTTAACTTCCATGATCGTAAAACATAGCGGTATAAGTAATAGCCGCGTTTCTTATTAACTTGATTAATTACCATTTTCCATAGATTTAAGATCATCTAAAAAGTTTCTTTTTGTTCATTTTTCTTAACAATTTTATACAAAAATACAAATAATATTTTTTTAATTTCTTTTTTATGGTCAAACCAGGTGGTTTATCATAACTCATTTTTATTGCCCAAATATGTTGTAAAACCACATCAGAACTCTTTAGTTTAATATGCATATTTCATTCAATGTAATTGTCGTTATATAAGAGTTCAAAATTTTATTGAAATTAAACTTTATCAACGACGAAATAAAGTTGAGTTCCGTTTGGCGGGATAGTAAGTCTATGGAATGGTGTCAATAACCTACCATAGTCATAAGTAACACACTATTTGGTTAGCTAAAGTACGGGTTAGTTAGTAAGAGTACATAAAACTAGGTGAAACCAGCTTTATACAGAAACAGTTGGATTGCGAACAATCCATTAATATTCAAATGTATTCGTTTGTATCCAGAATCTTTCATTCCGTACCGTTTTAGAGAAAGTTTTTTTTTTAAATGCGTAAATTAGTGCGTAGGAAATGTTTTGCGAACTTAATTTGGTTAGTTTGGTAAATTGGCCCGTTTAAAAAGGAATTGAGAATATTTTCATTATGTCTATTTTAATTCTAGAGAATTTACCATACACCATAGAGTTAGAGTAGACTAAGTCTATGGTGTTCTGTTGTTTATATTTAAATTTTAGATAGATTTATAGGTAATTGTTATCGACATGACTAATTTCATATGTTTACGTATTAAAAACCCAGACAAATAGGAAGGAGGTGACGCTGATACTTCTATGACATTGCAATGATCCGCTGCAATTTCATTATTGCATAATTTTAGTTTTAATTCCTGGCAACACTAATAATACGAGAGACTGTCAATCGTTTAATCATAATCAATACGTTATTAGACAACAGTGTACCTATATAATAATAATAATAATAATAATAATAAAATGTTTATTTGTCACAAAAAATCATTTACAAAAATTAAATTACAAATAATGATATAGTGCAATTTACAATAGGTACTGGTACTATTCCCCAAACTAGGCTTAAGCCGGTATCAAGGGAAATAGTGCTCAGTCAAAGAGTTGATACCAGACGCATTATTGATTAAATAGGGGAAAGATCTTTACAAGAATAAACATCTTTTAGCATTAAATACCAAGTAGCAATAATAGCAATAAGAAGGAGTATGTTATGGATTGTGTGAGTTGATCTGTGTGCATGTTTATGTGTGTGTGTGAGTATGTGCTTGTGTGTGAGTGTGTGTATGTGTGTATGTTTGTGTACCTATGTATGATGAATTAATCTAAATATTGGAGAAGCGCTTCGGTCTTTACATAGTCCAGTTGGAGTAGCCAACTAGTAGCTTTCTTTTTAACCTCATGTCTACATAGGCCAACAATTCTATCCCTTTTATTGAGCATGTTGTATAATTTACAGCCTAAGCTCTTAAACTGTCGACGTGCAAAAGAGGTTTTCACATTATAACTTGGGCAAACCCGTTGCCTATTGCGTTTACTGGCGTCTGGAAGAGGAACATTTTGGTGTGTTTTTAATATAGTTCGGAGCACAAAAAGCTGTCTCACCGTTAGAACTTTATTTTCATCGTAAAGTTGAGCTGTGGGATATCTTATAGGCTTTTTGTTCATGACTTTAAGAACAGCTCTTTGTGCTCTTTCCAGGCCTAGTAAGTGCGTTTTTCCCGCCCCTCCCCAAACAGGTATGCAGTATTGCATAATGGACTGAGTGAGGGCCAAGTAGACCATTTTAACTTTATGTTGGGTAGTTGTGTCACGAAGGGTTTTAAAGAGTGGTATTAACCTTCTAGTCCTCTTTTTAACTGTGTCAACATGGTTATATATGTCTATAACACGTGCGAATATTTTATTTTATTTTAGTATGCGTCTCGTATCTAAAAACTATTAAATACTGTAGAAATTATAAAAAAAATCCAAAACTTCGATAACTTTAGCCATCGTTTCTTTACTTTACTTTAACCATATCATATATGGTCATATCTATCTACTCAATGTTGGAGGAACTGATTCCCATATCATAGGTATTTAAGACTAGTTTGGGAGCTAGAGATCTGCTCTGTATCTATAATTATTTTGTCAATTAATTGGCATCTAACTTCCCGCGCGCTTCTTCTCGTAGGAACTTCATTATTAAATATATCCTATATCCTCCAGGATAACGTAGGTTTGTAATGGTGAGATATTTTTTTAAATCAGTCCTTTTCCAGAGCCTTTTCAGTGCTTACAAAAAAAACGGTCATTTCTATCTTTTTTTTTTATATTAGTATAGATTAATAAATTAAGTTAAATAAATAAATTGTGTCCTATGATTAGGGTTGCCACCCGTACTATATTATTAGGTATCGTATTATATTTCAGTCAAATGTACTACATATTATACAAAAATTTAGACCACACCCTCAGCTATACACTTCACAATAGATGGAGTCCTAAAAAAAAGCACCAGCTGAGTCATTAAGAGGGGCTTCCGGACAGAATCTTAACCCGGCACTGAATGGATCACGTGAAACAATTATTTAAAATAAATGTATACTATTTTTTTCCTGAATTTCCCTAAAGTACTTTATACAAATATTTTAATTTAAAACAAAAAAAAAAGGTGGCAACCCTACCTATTATCCAGAGTTTGTCTAAGTGGTTAAGTAGTAAATGTAATTATAATAGTTTAGGCAGGTCATGGGCATTGTAAGTCTGATTAGTGGCGGGGAAAGTGTAAGGAACTCAGGTGTAATCAAGACAAGGTCAGAGCTATAAATAGACAAAGACAATGATAGTATATATGGCTATATTCATCTGGTCTAGAAATTGTTTTGCTCGGTTGTTATAGTTATTTTTTTCATATCATGCGATGACGTATCTTCTGATAAATACTGCGGAATCCGTTTTCATAAAATCTCGTATGTTTAATCTACCTGTTTTTACGTAATCGCGTGTTAAAAGCATAAAGCTGACTGCACAAAACTTTAAAACCTTCCTAAACTTTAAAAGTGACTAAGCTAGAGGGGCCTCTCTTGCGCATGTTGCTTAGTTCGTTGTTTACGAACCATTTAATAAGCTGGAGGCCCTGTTTGCCTTTAGGTATACCCGGTGAAGTAGCAAAAGCCTCGTGGCGATATACTTTTTTCCATCAACAAAAATACTTATTAGCGCTTCCTACAGTAGCCTCTGAAACTTTAGTATACCTACTATAGGTCACTCCAAGCGCAGTCGCACTCGCAACCACCACAGTCCTATAACGTGCCTATACCGCGCAATACCAATTCGCAAGCTATATCAAACATATAAAACTTCTAAGTACCTTTTTTTTTTTGGAAGGACATACGTAGGTATAGCTACGAGGCTTTTGCTACTTCACCGGGCATAAAGGCGAAAAGAGCTCCAGCCTTAATAAATGGTTTAAAAACTACAAACAAAGCAACCTGCGCTCCCTGTAGGGCTTGGACGTCGGCTCAGGGCGGTCGCTGGCGATGAGATAGAGGGATTATGACTTTTAGTATTTTAGGGTGTTTTGTGGAACTGTCGCTCTACTTTACAGATCGCGGGCCTCTCGGAATTCGGGTCTACGAGGACATCGGATGGTTTCTAAGTACCTACTAACAAATGGCTCGCCCGGCAAAGATGTTCATTTACTGTAGAGGAATACCACTAGCCCTGCCCCGCCCCGCTGCCATATTAATATTTATTATGTGTGTCAATTGGCCTTTTTGTACTTTTTAATTCATTTTTGTTATTTGTATGTATGGCGCCCGTGTTTCAACTATATAAATGTAAGTATTTCATTTCCATTACTTTTTCACTTTATTTTCCTTAAGCCGGAAAGCCGTCTTGTGTATCGTGTGTTCGTTTGTTTTTTCAACCGTTTCTTGACAAGTATATTTAGCAACTCAAAAGCCCTTTTCCAGGAAATTAATTAAAAGGCAGGATCTGTTAAGGAATACTTGGATTTTTTTACTGCCACGTAATCTAATGCTATTTATATCATTAAATACATATTATGTAAAAATACTGTCATATATGGTGCAGTATATAAGGTAGCTGTCGATCTTGCGTCAGATCTGTTTCACTGTAGCCGTATGGCTAAACAGGGTGACGATTGACGAACATCTAATATGGTGTGTTGCTTGAAAGATTTATCGCAACGTATTCTGTTTTTATACGATTACGGCTCCAATTCTGCTAATTTATTATTGAGATTCCTTGCGATTGCGATTATGATAGTGTGTTATTTGGTAGATATTATACTAAAGCTTGAAAAAATAAGTTCATAACATTAATTGTTTCCAAAGATTTTGTGACGTATCACGTTATAACGACAAACGAACGTTCTTTCTATCAAAAATAAAGAAAATATGCATAATATAATGTCACTCAAACCAAGAAGCTATGCCAATGCCAATAGTCATTAGACAACATAAATGGTGCATTAGTAGAAGAGTAGAATTTCGCAAAAACCGTCTAATGAAACTACAATGCGATTATTTTGAAACGTTTGTAAATTAGCAGTATCGGGGCCTAGGGCGAGCAACGAATTACTTTTAGTGTTAAAACTCAGTGATTTGGCAACTGCGGCTTAATATTTTTAGACTTTCATGATTGGTATGGACTTAACATTATATTTTTTAGACACGGATCCCAATTGAAACCCCACAAGTCAGGTTTTTAGGAAAATTAACTTTTTTGCGGCACTTAGTTCTATGAAAGAACAAAGTGCCGCAAAGCACACGGCACGCACGCAGCACGCAGTGTCGGAAGGTGTGTTGTTAACACACCTTCCGATGCCCTTGTGGACCTGAAGTCCGAGAGGCCCGCATACTGTAAAGTAGAGTGACAGTTGCACAAAATTGCACGAATCAAGGCAGTCAAAACAAAAAAAAAAAGTTGGTTCACCAATTAGAGGAACTTTTTTTCCTATTAGGCTTTTGCTACTTCGCCGAGCAGAGATATATTAGAGGCTCTGGGATTGTGACCATAGTAAATTAGAATATTTTTTTTACAAAGAGCGCAGATATGAGAAGTTTATGCTTTCAACATTATGTAATCCACACTAAGTAACGCAGTCCTTAGAGTGGCTTTCTGTTATCGTTTGGAGTAGAGACTAGGGCGCCCTAAACCATCGCGGGGCCCTGAGCATGTGCCCAGTGTGCCCAGTGGGGAAGAGGGGCCTGGACCTAATAATGCCCCGGCAACGATTGCTCTGTGCAGCGATCCAAGTCCCAATAGATAAGAGAGATTCAAGAAGAAGGTTTATATCCTATTAATATTGTAAGTATGGATGGATGGATGTTTGTTACTCTCTCACGTAAATACTACCGAATGGATTTGGCTGAAACTTGCACGGGGATAGTTAATCAGCTCGATTAACATATAGGCTACAAAAAATCACGCTCCGACCCACTGGAGCAGAGTAAAGCGGGTCAAAACGCGGGGCGGCACTGGTCATATATAATATATATATTAATATATTATCATGCAGGACAACGTCTGTCGGGTTCGTTAGACCCGGAGCGACCTGACGAAACGCGACGCGTGTTGGGTCGAATCAAATGTATTGTTTTCTATAGACTAGAATCACACTATTAACACCCGACGCGACGCGACGCGACGTGTTCATCGCGTTTCATGGGGTCGCGGCGCGTTTTAACAATATGTTTCCGCCTTAATTGGCATACTTGGGATTGCAATTATGTTATTCATTCATACATCAAATTAATATCATACTAGCTTCCCGCACGCGGTTTTACTCGCGTAGCTTCCGTGTCCGTGGGAACTACATAATAATATAATATAGTAGAGCAAAGAGCTAGTACAGTATAAGAGTTGTTGTGCTCGTGTGGTTTCCGGCTTACAATAGTCCACCACATATGTTCGCGTATTTAATCCGCGTTCTTCTACGTATCTCATTTCTGATTCGATCTCGTAGAGAAACCCCGAGCATAGACTTCTTAGCTCGTTGAATCGACGTTGTCTTTCATACCCGATTTAAAATAGACCACCTTATATCTTCCTATGGGTGTTGTAAGAGGTGACTAAGGGGCATACAACCGATGGATGGCCAGCAACATCTATCAGCTCATAGATACCCCCAACCCCATCTGCGATTACCAATCCGCATGCCAAGCGTGGTGATTACGGCAATATTCCTCAATGACCATTTCTTTTTTTTTTCCTGGGCGAAATGCATTTACACATTCCCTCCGCCTCTGCAGCGTATTCGCGCGCTGGCGGTGGGATATGTGGGACTCGCCCTCTCCATACCGTGGTATGCTAAACTCATACCACGAGGAGAGGACCCTCCCTCAATGACCTGGCTTGCCAAGGTCTGTTTAAGCGGAGGCCCATGTTCAGCAGTGGAAGTAATGAGGGGCTGATACAGTACAGTACCTACAAAGAAGTTGTAACGCTTACGACACAAAAAATTATGAAAATTAATGAAATCGAAATTGCACTAAGTACTTTAATTTCATCAGATCTGTTGGCACTCACCTTATGGACTGCATTTTTAAAATGTTGAAATTAAAACGGCAATTAACTTGATTAATGTTTTGAGTTAAGTTAGGTATTTTTTTGGTAGGTATTCGTGAGTTAGCATTAGGGTTGCCAGCTTTTTTTTTTGAAATAGAACTTTTTACAAAATGTTGCAAAATATTAAATTAGTACTTTTGGCAACTTCAGGAAAAAAATAGAAGTTACACATTTATTTTAAATCATTATTTATTTTCCCAAATATATTTGTTATTACTCTTTGCTTTTGCCATCAAGGTATTTTTACCTTTAAAATAATTATAAGAATCTGAGCATGTTAGATCCATATAAAACCAACAATTCTTTTATTTTCATAGGGGGCGCTGAGGGTGCGATCAAAATATTAAAAAGTGGTGAGATTTGGATTAGCGAAAAAAAATGTACTTTTTGTGCTATATTATTTTTTTATAACATAATATATTACATTTCACTAATAGCATGATACTATATAATAAATTTTTTACGGGTGGCAACCATAGTTAGCATTGACATTGATGTTACATGAAATAAAGTCAAAAGACAATAGATAGGTATAGCAATTAAAAAAGAAAAATTGATAATTAAATTTAATAATAGCTATTCTTGTCTGGTCATAGTCGAAATACTTATGTCGTTTATTTTTTTCGTAGGGGTATACGTCTCTCCGCACAGGAGACGCCCTCCTGCGCAGGTTGCTTAGTTTGTAGTGTTTAAGGCGCGGTGAATAGACGACTTTTACGTATTAGTTTTGTCACTGTTGCTCCGCGTAGAAATGAAAGAGAAGCGAAGAGACGCCGCGATGGCGCAACGTTTCGTTCGACTCGTTCGAGTTATTAAATACATTAATCCTTGCAAATATCTTATTCCAATCGATAAATAAAAACAACAGTTCCCTTTATTATTATATCACTGTTATTAATATTATCAAGATTTGTTTATAAATAATACAGTTACAATTGCTACAATTTCAATTTAAATGGTTATTTTATGGTTTTTTTATCGAGAAAATTTACCGAAAACGTGTTTTGAACACAATGATCCCCCCATAAATATGATCAAGATTAACATATATTTTTTTAGCTGCTCTAAAATGTAAACATTTGGCTAAAAAACTGTTTTGTGAGGCCTATTTTGACTAGGTACAGCGCCTTAAACCATTTATCTATGCTGGAGCTCTGCTCGCCTTTACGCCGGTGAAGTAGCAAAAGTCTCGAGGCTAACTACATAAGAACATTCGAAAAAAAATGTTTCTCGCATTAGGTCGTGGCGGGAGATTGTGGGTTCGATCCCAACGCCGGATAAGGAATCTATGTGTAAATTCTGAGATTAATTTTCCGGGTCTGGTTGTTTAACGGACTACGGACAGCCTGGGAAAGTACTTGAAGCCTGCGTAGTACGTTGGTCCCGCTTGTTATAAGTTATAACGTCATCTATAACAAGCGTATACCAGAGAACGGGCAGCAGCGGTTCCTTTTACGTTACAATATACCTAATAATAATACGGTCTATTGGGCAAAGCGTCCTTTCGGGGGAAGGCCCCCGTTCAGCAATCAATATAGTACATACTGATGGTTATAGTATTTTTTATTTCAATTATCTCTGTAGATTTTTAACACTAACCCAAAATATCATTTGAATTTGTCCAACTGCCGCTCTCGTATTTTGGGTCTACAAGGGCATCGAAAGATTTATAGCAAATCAAGGGTCAGGTCGGGACCATCCTACACACCATCTGACCATTGTAAACATCCCATTTGAGGGAACACCTTGTTCAGCAGTTATAAATAGATGCTGATAATATTTATAATATTAAATTAAAACCGTCTTTAACAAACTTAGCTAAAAATGTTAAACAAAAGATATTTAATTTTTCACTGTTTATCTAAATATATACCGGCTTATTACTCTTCTAACCTTAATTCGTCCGATAACGAGAGCTCATCATCATTCCGCCTGTTTTTGCGAGCGAATATTTCGGTGAAGACAAAAGAAGGATAAACTTCGTATCTTTTTAATGACCAAATAATAATTACAATGTAACTCCGAAACCAAATATAAATACATTTTATAGTTATGTTTTTAATGACTGCTATTCTGCTCCAGTTTTTCGTTTTTTTTTCGGATTGACATAGCCACGAGGCTTTTGCTACTTCACCGGGCATAAAGGCGAGCAAAGCTCCAGCCTTAATAAATGGTTTAAAAACTACAAACTAACCAACCTGCGCAATAGGGCGCCCCCTGTGGGGCTCGGACCTCGGCTCAGGGCGGTCGCTGGCGATGAGATTGAGGGATGACGTTTAGTATTTTAGGGGAGTTTTGTGCAACTGTCGCTCTACTTTACAGTTCGCGGGCCTCTCGGACTTCGGCTCTACGTGGGCATCGGATGGTTGTTTGCAAATTAAGGGTCAGGAGGACGAGGGGGATCGCGTCGCGTTCGCGGGCGTACTCTTCTCCGGCGGGTAGGATAGAGTGGTCTCTGTGTAGTGGTGCTAGTTTCTTGCAGTCTTTTTACTGCTAGTTGGTAGATTGTTATCTCGTCGTCCGGGTCATTTAGGACGCCCCGAGGCCGACGGTGTTTACGACGCTTTGAGGGCAAAGGCCTATAGTCAGATGCTGCGAAAACCAACGGCTTTGGGTGTCGCGCCGCGGATTCGAAGAAGCGTTCCGACGCCTCTTTCATCCACTGCTTGATGGAAGGCAGTTGGAGATCAGAATGTAAATTGCGATTACGAATGAACCACGGTGCCCCGGGTGGCACGTCGAGTGAATCTACTTTGAACAGTCTGTAAGCGGTACAAACTGCTAGACGCGGTATGAGCAAATACGGTGCTCGCGTATGTCATAATCGGTCGTATACACGTGGTATAAATCCTAACCTTATTATCTAGTGATAATTTGCTGCGTGAATTTAGAAGACAGTGGAGCCGACTAAGCGTAAGTAAAGCGCGTGCACGAACGGTTTCTACATGCGCTCTAAAGTTTAGCTTTCGGTCAAGGATTACGCCTAAGTACTTGGCTTGCCGTTCCCAGGGGATTGGTTCGCCAAACATTTTGACCGGTGGAATGTCCGGTAGACTGTTGAATCTCGAGAAGAGTACCGCGGCACTCTTTGTCGGATTTACTTCGATTCTCCACTTCCTGAACCATTTGCCTAAAGCATTTGATGCTGTTTGTAGAGCGTCGTGAATGGCGGCAGGGCTGCGGCCCGAGTAGTATAAAGCGGTATGATCCGCGAATAGAGCCAGATGGGCTTTCTTTGGTTTCGGGATGTCACTTTTGTAAAGCGAGAACAGGAGTGGCGAAAGTACTGAGCCTTGTGGCACTCCTGCTTGGATCGGGTGAGGGGAAGAGTAATCTCCTTCAACACGATACCTAAAGGTTCTCCCCGAGAGGTAGTCTCGTATGATGTGCACGAGACGGTCCGGCACTTTGAGTTGATAGAGCTTATAAATTAAGCCATTGTGCCAGACTTTGTCGAACGCTTTAGCTACGTCGAAGAAGAGTGCTCCCGTATGGCATTTGTATTTAGCTGATTTAACAAGGATGTGTTCGACAATGCGGTGCACTTGGTGAACACAGGAGTGTTTGGCTCGAAAGCCAAACTGCTCATCAGGAAGAAGATTGTTATCTATAGTGAATGCTAGTAGGCGGGCATAGATTATGCGCTTATAAAGCTTACCCAAGGATTTGAGAAGACTTATAGGGCCTTAAGAAGTGGGATCCTGCTTTGGCTTGCCAGGCTTAGGAATACCAATGACGGTAGCTTCTTTCCACTGGTGTGGAAATATGTTGTTGGCTAGAGCCGCGTTGAAAATTGCGGTCAAGAGACAAAGCAGTGGAATTAAGAATTGCTTAAGCACTCGATTGGTAATCCCATCGGGACCTGGGGCTTTTCTGGGATGTAAGTCCTTGATCAAAGCTTTCACTTCGTCTACGGTAACTGCCGGTAGCGTTTCATTATTTTCGTCCTCCCCATTGGCCGGGGGCTCGTCGGCGGTACGGATATGTATCGCGGGTAGGGGAATTGCGGCTCTACGTTCGACCTCAGCGTTGACCTCTGCGAGGTGGATTTGCTCCAGTGGGTCGGAGTTTTTTTTATACCCTATATGTTAATCCATCCTATAAACTATTCCCATGCAAAATGTCAGCTAAACCCGTTAAGTAGTTTTTTCTTGAAAGTGCAAAAAATCAATCCAAAATCCATCCATACATCTATGCTTACATATAAACTTTCGTGTTTATATTATTAGTAAGATACCTAAATGAAAAATTTTAAGATAGGGCCACCATAATTAAAACATTTTAATAGACAATAAGGTGAATTAAAAAGAAAACGCTTGACAGCTGTCAAAAGAAAGTTAATTAAACCCGCTTATTGGGTTGTTAATGTAAAATTTAATACAAACATAATAATAAAAAAATATATAGCCGTATTAAAACTATTTTAATAAATGCAATTAGGTATTTAATGTATAAGTAACAATTACATTATAAAACAACTGTTTAATTTTTGGCGGATTCATTAAGCTCGTGTTGCGTCAAAATTTAAAAATAATTTCTTTGATGCAATTAAAAAAAATAACAAATGTTTATGAAACAAGTGTTTATTCATGAACAAGATTAATTTAATTTAGGAATTTAATTATTTTTTATTTGTATTTACTGGGTAATGCAAAAGTTTTGTTATATACGTATTTTAAAATCTTAGTTGATACCATAGATAGTTATGCTATAGAAATATATATAAAAAACACGTATACAGTGTTTATTTTTTTTTCTTCGCTCCAATCAGAGAGCTTTTAGATCACACTTTTTTATGTGTTGCTTCTTTTCTTGTGTGATTTGGTGAGGTGAGAAAAATAAAGAATAGAATATCTTATTTTGAAAAATAAAGAAAGTTTAAAAATATGTATGCAATGTGTCTGTATGTATCTAATTGTGTTTTGAATAAATGTAGATATCCAGTCATTTGTGCATCGAATAAAAATAAATAATAACAATTTATAAGTAAGACTTAGAAATCATCACATAGAATCGTTTATTTATTAAATAAGTTATTAAGTTATGAATGATTTTTATGAAATTTGAATTATGAATGGCACTAATTTATCATCCCTTCACCCAATTTTAGAAAAAAAAAGATGTATCTGTCTCACTATGATTATAAAAATAAACCAATAAAACGTATTTTATCATCTTCACACACAGTTATAGTTATAGGTCATCTAACTGTAAAATATAACAATTTTCGTCACAGCCTAAGTTCAGAGGTCCTTAGCTTGCTTTAGGTCACTGGGCTGCCACTTACCGGAATGTGGTCGGTGGTATTGCAACAAGTTCTCCCGTGCCTTTCCCTCGTATAGCGCCCTTTCACTAAGCCCGAACTTTGCCGAGATGTGCCGAACTTTAAGAGCTTTCGCGTATCGTGATTTCTTCGGAAACGGAGATGGTAGTTTGTTATTTAAACGTGTTTTTGATGTTAATTTGAAATGGAACACATTTTTGAGTAAATATTATGTAAGCTGCTTGAATGTTGGCGTATAACAGCAATTTGGAGGCACGATCTGTGTAACTATTTGACGCAAATATAGGAAATTAAGATACCTCCAGTGTAAATTTAATTAAATTTTTATTACTATTCACTCAGAATCTGAAATACCTACGTAAGGAAGTAAATAAATGTATTAGAACTTCAAAATCTTAAAAACTTTTTTTAACTTTAAAAACATAAATGGCTCGATTGATTCATAAGTAGAAATATAAAAACTGGCCAAGTGTGTGTACGGTCACGCTCGGTACTGGGTTCCATAGTAGCCACTATGGAACCCAGTAGTTTTAACAATTTATTTAAGAATAAAAATATAGAAAGTCACAATGCGTGCCCAAACACACAAATAATTTGGGAAATCAATGTACTATACTATACTAATATATAAAGCAGAAGAGTTCGTTTGTTTGCCTGAACGTGCCAATCTCAGGAACTAAAGGTCCGATTTAAAAAAATATTTCAGTTTTAGATAGCCCATTTCTCGAGAAAGGCTTTATTTGATTATGAAGTTCTTATGGGAACGGGAGCCACGCGGGTAAAACCGCGAGTGGAAGCTAGTTTTTTATTGATTTTGGGCTGTAAGTGTTGTCTTTTAAACTTCGCTATAATATTTACAACCACCAATCAGACATGAAACCGAAAAAAAAAACTCAAACTAAACATTCTCCCGACTACGGTACCCTAAGAAATATCGATACTATATTATCTATAAAATAATCTCCATAGGTGTAAAAATCTTACGACCCCAATAAAACTGGGCTCGGTATAATAAAACTACATTCGTGTAAATTGTGACGTCATTAAGTGACGTCATCAGCGCACGCGCAGCCTCGACGCTTGACGAATTTGAGGCGAGACGAGTGACAGATAACGGAATGTTATAGAGAATCATATAAAACGTGTTTCTTGGGCACGAAACCGTTTTACTTGACTTTAATATGTAAGCAATATGTCTACAGATATTTCACAAGTCACTCGTGTGTTATTTTGCTGATTGCAGAACGGTTTTACCTTCAGTGGGTTTAGCATATCCATTTTGAATAAGTAGTTTTGTATATTTTTTATTTCAAAGTCATCTGTCCTCAAACATACCCAATGACCGCCCTGAGTCGAGTTCCAAGCCCTATTGGGGTCGTCCCCAAGTTAGCGATCCTGAACTTGACTCTGAACGGTTTCGTGCTTGCTTAGTTTGTAATTTTCACCATTTAATAAGGCTTGAGCCATGATCTATTTGATGCTCTATGAAGAAGCAAAAGCCTCGTGTATAACTTCGTATGAATGTCCGTTCGCAAAAAAATCTGCCACCACTATAAGAGCTATAGCTTTAGATGTTTTTCATGGAACAGGGTCAGTAGAATTTCCCGACAATGTACTAATTCAATGTCAACGTGTGTCAGCTAATATCCTTCACACTGCTATTGTAATTTCCACAATTTCCTTCACCTCTATTCGTCACCCATTCCTGGGCTAGACAAAGGTAAAGAATATAATTGAGATGCAACGATTGATTGAAAAAATCGATGCATATTGTATTGTATGTCCGATTGCACGTAAACAATGGCTGCCCTCACAAGCATTGTGTTTTGCCGACCTGCTTTTGTTATGCACCCTAGGTTTCTGATTTTGTTATGGGAGTTTAATAACAATGATCTAATTATACGGTTACCGCATATGGTACCTGATTCTTTGATGCATGTATTTATACTATTGAATTAGGTATGGAATACTTTGTTATTACAACTCTGAGCGTTGATTTATTGCTAGCGAACAGGTCTGGACATAGAGTAATGAATTCTGCAAAACAGAAGGCGTACATAGTTTGTCGTAGACTTCGATCTAATAGGTACATTACAGAAACAATCTTGTTTTCTTATCGACACCTAAAAACGTAATTTGTTGTAACTCCAAAAAAGTTATTTTACTAGCGTTTGTGTAGTTAAAACATAAATAAAACTTGCACTCTTCAATTTTTTGCAAATGTTGTACATCCTTGCAATTTCGTATGAAACTTTACTTTTTATTTATGTTTAGCCTTAAAAACTCTCATATGTAATTTTGGGGTTACAATAACTCATGTTGGAGGTGATCACCCAATATCTTCCTATGGGTATCGTTTGAGGCGACTAAGGGACACAGCTGATGGATGAGCATGATGACACAGCTGATGGTAATTACGGTAAGATCCCTCAATAACCCTGGATTGCGAAGGTTTGGTAAAGAGGGGACTTATGCTCACCAGTGGATGTAATCGGCTGTTAAGTAACTAAGTCGGCCACAGTGAATCCTAGCGAAATATTACATTCTCTTTCGGAATTTCTAAATGGGACTTTTTCTTAGTCTGCAATTTCGAATCCTGGTCGATTTAGTGGTCGAATAGTCAAAAATTGCAATCTTTCGCAAAAGATGGGAACTTGAGTCTATTCGACATTTAAGCTATGTCATCTTCTGCATTGGATTAGCATTTTAAATTTTGATCACGCAGAAACTTCGAATAAATTAAAAGTAAATAAATTGTAATCAATTAATAATAGATGATGTAATGTTATGAGATAAACGCTAAATTTGAAAATACTAAATAACTAAGACCTCGGAAGTCACGTATCGTCTAGCTAGAAGATTATTTGTCTAGTTAAAAATATAGCCACCGGTCTCGATCTTATCAATTTTCACATTTTTTTATTGTTCCACGAATCATTTTTGCGGCTTGTGGTGAATATTACATTATAATGATCACAAAACATAATTATAAAATAAAGGTCGCTGACTTAATATAACGAGTATTGATTAAAACACAACTTTGTCTTTCATACCCTACTTAGATTAGATCCACCGCATATCTTCCTATGGGTATCGGATCTTCCTATTTAGCAATTAGAGGCGTCAACTTCATATTTTTACGATTTATCCTAAACTATCCTTATTTATTTATTTTCCGGGGGGTAATAATGCATTTACGCATTCCCACCGCCGCTGCATCGTATTCGCGCGCTGGCGGTGGGATATGAGGGACTCGCGCTCTCCATAGTGTGGTATGTTAAACTCATACCACGAGGAGAGGACCCTACACCACAAAAACCTCCCAGACACTCTTTCGATCCGCCGTTGGCGGGGGTCAGGTACGCATGATCTATCCGGTCATCCCTTAACAAGCCTGAGTTGCCAAGGTCTATTAAGGCGGCCCACGTTTAGCAACCGTTGACAGGCTGATAAAGGGAGTACTTTATAGCTTGCTTATTATATAGGTTAAGTTTACAATACTCACTTTCATTATCATGACTGTTTCTAGCTAGGCCTCTAATCTGTTCGTTGACATAGTTGTTGCTGCGTGGTACGTTGAGAGCACTTCTGATGCCGACTGAGGAGTTGTCCAGGTGACCCGGCCCGATTTTAGGGACATGACTTGAGCAGTACACTTCCTTGTCTTCGGTCCAATGCTGATTGTTGTAGTACGTCTGGAGGCAAAAAATAAGTGTATATTAATATTTTCTTTCACTATTTGTAGATTGGAGAATATAATTTAGTAGGTTATTTGTTTTTTGGACGGAAATAATAATAACGGCTATGAGGCACTTGATTAAATCAATGGGATAAGAACTACAAAATAAGCTACCTGCCATATATTGCGGTTTAAAAACTTTTTGAGTTTTAGGAGAGTTTTGTGCAACTGTCGATCTATTTTAAATTTCGTATTTTGAACTTTTCTACAAAGGTTGGATTAGTACCTACCTACGTTCAAAGAGATAATAGACTAGGTAGAGGTAGGTTCCACCTTACAGTGCCAGGACAGAGTAACATTACACTGATTGTAATTAAAGTGTTTAATTGGGCGTAAACGCGATAAACCTAACATTTTTCCTATAGTTATTATCGTAGTCACGAGCCGACCGACTCTTCAGTGCATCATTAGCATCATCATCAGCCCGCATAATAGCCGTGTGGTTTCCGGCTTAGAATAGACCACTTCATATGTTCCTATCGTAATTGTAAGAGGTTACTAAGGGGAATGCATATGATGGATGGGCCGCAGCATCTAGCAGCTCACCAATCCGCCTGCCAAGTGTGGTGATTAATTTAACGACCATGGCCTGCCAGGGTCTGTTAAAGAGGAATCACATGTTTAGCAGTGGACGTAAACCCATAATTATGATACGAGACAGATTAACGTGAGTGTCGTTCAAATTATGGCTTGAGTATAGATAAAATTGTAAAACGTTACCTATTTAAGTTGTATGGAAATATTCAATGATTTTAATTCAATAGTTAAATTACACAGCGTTAGTATGCTTTTTATTCAAATTGCTGAATCATTTATAGAAAATACAATAGGATAACCACCACTATTCACTGAACCATGAAGAGTGGTCATTTTTACGATATTCGTTTATTCACTAAACAGGTGACAGGTCAAGTTATAATGGACAGTTTTTAATAGAGATTTGACAGTGTATCACTGTGATATGGGCGGTTAATTTATGACAAGTACCTACCTAACATTTATTAAATTATGAGCATTCAATTTTGTTAAAAGGAGAAAATATTATATACACTCCTGATTTATTAATGTTTCAATAATATCCTACGGAAGTCTATTGAAATAAAAATCAAGCTTTACGAAGCTACGAAGTGGCTATAGTTTGTGCCTTTTGGGGTCGAAACGTTGGGGCCGTGGAGACCTGGTGCAAAATTAATATATAAAGAACTCGCAGCGGCTCTTAACAATGTTACGTGTTCCCAGAATGCTGGTATATACTTTGCCCAACAAATAAGCATGGCTATTCAGCGTGGCAATGCTGCCAGCATTCTGAGAACGCTTTCCAGTGACGCCATTTTAGAGTCGTTTTTAGTTTTACGTTAGTTTTTAACTCTTAGTTAGCTTTAATTATAGGTTATTTTTATTTGTTAAGTTTAGTTTTAGAATTATTCCTGTAACGAATCGAATCTCATTTTTATCAACGAATTTACTTTTTATTTGTCATTTTTTTACATGATTTGTAATGTCAGTTTTTTCCTATCAAATATACACATAATCACAATAGTATCGAAAACCAGCGCCTTTTATTTTGAATTATAAATATTTTATATCAGTACATAACAAAGTGGGACACACACGTGGGAAAGCAACAGACACACACATCGCAGAAAGAACGAACATACCACGATCCACCATCAGACAGTACTTTCCAGATACATCATGCAACACCAACAAATACCAGTGCGTGTCTGGTAATCAAATACCAGTGCGTGTCTGGTCATCAAATACCAGTGCGTGTCTGGTAATCAAATACCAGTGCGTGTCTGGTAATCAAATACCAGTGCGTGTCTGGTAATCAAATACCAGTGCGTGTCTGGTAATCAAATACCAGTGCGTGACTGGTAATCAAATACCAGCGCGTGACTGGCAACCAACAGCCTAATATCGGAGCATGCTGGGCCTTTCAAATCAGCCATTTACTACCATTTCTCCCCCCGCTTTATTTTTTTAAACGATCGAGCATGTAACGAATCGAACCTCTTTTTTATCAACGAATTTACATTTATTTGTCATTTTTTTGTATGATTTGTAATGTCAGTTTTTTTCCTATCAAATATACACATCATCACAATAGTACCGAAAACCAGCGCCTTTTATTTTGATTTATAAATATTTTATATCAGTACATAACAATTCTCTTTCATTAATTTATTCAGTGCACTTATATGTTATAGTTTTTGGGAAAAAATAAACAATTTTTGGATATTTATACGAATATAAAGAGTTGTTTGTTTGCTGGAACGCGTTTATCACAGGTAGGCACTGCTGGTCGGTTAAAAATATATTTCAGTGTTAGAAAGCTCATCTATCGAGGAAGGCTACTAAATATGAAATTCCCACGGGAACGGGAGTTACGCAAGTGAAACGCGCTCGGAAGCTAGTCATAAATTAATTAATCAATTTATTAACAGTCAACCTTAAATTAAAATAAATCATTTGTTTTTTTATTTATTAATGTTATTTTTTTTAATTGCATTCGGAATAATGTGGACAACTTCTGTATGACAGAACATTTTGGAAAATCCACGGGAAATGTCAATGTACTACGGACGGGCAATGCCAAGCTCGAACATTTAGTAAAATACAATTATAAGTTACTCATCACCTGGGGGCCGAGTCTGCTATTCTTTGAAGTATTGTGCCACCGTAGTGCCATCATGATATTGTGATGCCAAAAACGGTAATCTACTAATCTCACTATGGTGTCGGTGCTGGCTAGGCCGTCAACAGAAGTAGCAGGGGAGATGGTTCGGGAGATTGTAATGTTTATTTAGGCAATTTCGAAACTTATAAATGGTAAAAAACCGACCATTGAACTGTCATTGACAGTTCATGGATACGCCATTACAATAGTAGACTCGGGGCCCTGGTAACTGGAAACAACACGATCACAGTTAGGAATGCACTGAGTAATTCAGTTATTACTTGATTACAGTTGTCGGGGCCAACAGGTCGAATTGTATCAACATGTCGCACTGTAATTTAATTATAGTTCTACTAATATTTATGTCAGAAAAACACTTAGGTGGTCTAACGGTACAAGTCTCGCTCCAAAATTCGTGACCATTATCCGCGTCGGAGAAAAAAAAATGTTTTAAGATCAAAGATTTATTGGAAGTTTCTGGTTCGTTAAGGGAGTACCTTCCGTGCCCCGGAATGTAATCCTTTGGTCCCGACTGGATATACTATCTACCAACCAACTGACAGTTGCACAAAACCCTAAAACTAAAAGTCATAACTCCTCAATCACCTCGCCAGCGACTGTCCAGAGCCACAAAGTAGGCGCAGGTTGCCTAGTTTGTGGTGAATAAAACATTTAATAAGGGTGAAGATAATTTAAGCATGGTGAAGTAGAAACAGCCTCGTGAATTATACATATAGGTATATCTCTTCAAAAATAAACAAAATTAAGTAAATAAAATTAAAATGGTAGAAAAACGGCGTTTTACAAAACATATACCTACCTAGTTGCAATCTATTTTAAATAACTAATTAAAATATTAAATTACAATTATAAATTTAAATTAATTTAGATTAAAACTCATCATTTAATAATTAACAGCGCTAAACTTCTTATCATGAATGGAGATACTAATTGAAAAACATAAATAAATAAATTACATAAAAACAGATTTAACGATTATTAAATTGTCGAAATACATTAATAGCATATTACCCCATCAAGGTTGATCATAATGGATTTCTAAATGACCTTGAATGTTTAATCCTGTGTAAAATAAATATTTATTCCTGTGTGTATACAGTACTGCGGTCACCAACCTGGCCTTTTTTTTCGGACGGACAAATGTAGTTATCCACTAGGCTTTTGCTACTTCACTGGGCATAAAGGCGAGCAGAGCTCCAGCCTAGATAAATAGTTTAAACACTACAAACTATGCAACCTGCGCAAGAGGGCGTCCCCTGTAGGACTTGGACCTCGGCTCAGGGCCGACCAACCTGCCTGCCAAGCTTGGTGACAATGGCGATCCCTCGGAGTTTGTCCGTGTTCAGTAGTGAACGTTATACGGGCTGATGACGATGATAAAAATAAATAATGTCTACTAAACCCTCTTCTTCATCAGCCCGTGGACGTACACTGCTGAACATGGGTCTCCTCTTTAATAGACCTTGAAAAGTTGAGGGATATTGCCTTTTTTTTCGGATGGACTTACGTAGGTAGCCACGAGGTTTTTGCTACTTCACCGGGCGTAAAGGCGAGTAGAGCTCCAGCCTTTATAAATGGTTTAAAAACTACAAACTAAGCAACCAGCGCAAGAGGGCGCCCCCTGTGGGGATTGGACCTCGGCTCAGGGCGGTCGCTGGCGATTTTTAGCATTTTAGGGGAGTTTTGTGCAACTGTCGCTCCACTTTCCAGTTCGCGTTCCTCGTAGACCCGAAGGCTTCTCGAACTTCGGGTCTACAAGGGCATCGGATGTTTCTTTGCAAACTAGGGGTCAGAAGGACGAGGGGCGACGCGTCGTGTAGTGGTGCTAATTTCTTGCAGGCTTTTTACTGCTAGTCACCTAGGACGCCCCGAAACCGACGGTGTTTACGACGCTTTGTGGGCAAAGGCCTATAGTCGGATGCTGGATATTGCCGTAATCACCATGCTTGGCAGGCGGATTGGTGATCGCAGTAAAATGGGAGTATCTTTGAGATGATAGATGCTGCTGCCCATTAATCAGCTTTATGTCCCTTAGCCGTCTCCTACGACACCCATAGGAAGATATAGGCATATACAGAACAACCATTTTGCGTCTCTAGCGACAATATACATTACAAATACAAATACAAAATACAAATACAAAATTCTTTATTGTGGTACATAGGTAAGCAAATAGTTGTTACATGTTTCCGAGATTGTACACAGCTATGACCCGCCATAATGGCATACAATAATTTTTAAGTAGGCAGACATACTAGTACTACAGTACTACATAGTAGTAGACATTAATTATAAGAATTAATTTAATTATAATAGGTTTATACAGGGCCGGATTTAGAAGTCCGGAGGCCCCGGGGCAACAAAGGAGAAGAGGCCTGGCCACAAATTAGTTTCCCTCTAAATGTGTAGAAAATTTGAAGTATGAACCTACTTTTCAGGACGATTTGAATTCTGATATTACATTAATCATGATTCTACAAAGTACTGTATGTAAAGGTACAACACCGAAAAAATAAATAAAAGAAAAGTTGTAGAGTTTACTCGTCAGAATTTGAAAGATTTTAAATCTCTATTGTGAGGCCCCTCTGTTGTGGAGGTCCCTCTGTTGTGGAGGCCCCGGGGCAGTTGCCCTGGATGCCCTCCCTTCAATCCGGCCCTGGGTTTATAAATAAATAACAAATATAATTTAAGATAAATAATAATTAATTTTCAAGTAATGTTTGACGATTTACAAGTGCCTGTAATTGGTTTACGTAAATAAAAATGTTTTTTATTTATTTATTTTATTTGATTTATCTATTCTAAGCCGGAAACCACAAGGTCGATTATACCACATTTTAATCAAGGAAATATGCGAAGATGGAATAGCGTCTTAATTATATATGACACTACTAATAGGTCAAGATTGAAGGTGTTTTGAAAGTATAATCTCAACCTGTTTTCTAGTCTAAGAATTGTTATTAATATTATTATGTGACCGGTCCTGTGTAGGACTTAAGGTGATACGTTCGCACTTTACTTAGCGGACAATTTAACGGAGAGTGGCATTTCTTATATTTTAAACAAATACATTATTTATTCTGTACGAGATAACCTCCGTAACGTAGCGGTAATTGGCTCGCTTTAAATCTCGGAGGTCGTGGGTGCGCTCCCCTCTCCGGACAAGAGTTTTTTGTGTAAATTCTAAGATTTTTTTCTGGGTCTGGTTGGTTGAGGGACTACCCTCCGTGCCTCGGAAAGCACTTTAAGCCGCTGGTCCCGATTGTTATAAAATATATAACAGTCGTATAACAGGGAACGGGCAGCAGCGTTTCCTTGTATGTTACAACATAATACTGTGGTACACAAACCCGCCTGCCAAGCGTGGTTACTATGGCAAAAACCCTCCTTCGGGTAAGAGGCTCTTTTTCAACAGTCCACTGTTGGACGTCCAGTCCACCGTTGTATTTGTGGTGGTACAATGGTGATGATGATGATGACATTATTTATTTTACAAATGTAAAATGCATTTACAATGACATCATTTATTTTGCGTTTTTTTTAATAACTTGGCGTGTCTATATTACGATTAAAAGAAGAGACCTAACATCGTATATTTAACCCAATTAGACAAAAGTACACTTAATTAGATAAAAGTAGACAATAGGCATGTCCATGTTATGATTTCGCCATTAAAGTTACATCAATATTGGTACCTACCTAAAAACTCTACCTATTACTGATAATGACTTCGCCGATAGTTCAGAGGTGATGGTAGTTGTTATTTTAGCAACAAAGGCAAACAATTCAAGTGCGTCAGTTTAATTTAAGAATAAAAAAAGTCTTACCTTCAACGTCAGCTTAGTGCCGCAAACCGCGCACTTGAAGCATCCACTATGAAAGAACGTGAAATCCTTCAATGGACCCACTCGATCCACCTGGTACACAATCTCATTGCATCGGAAACACGTGCTCTCGTAAAAGTTCGGCCGATACATTGTTACGGACGCTGGATCACGGCATAATGAGCACAACACTACACTTTGTCACAACACTAGCATTCATTCACAGATACACTAAAAAAAAACAAAATTGGTTACTTTTAAGAACAAGATGCGATAGACCATATTTCTGCTATGGTAAAAGCTATTCTATGGTATGGTAATAGAATTGAATTTAGCAAAGCTATCGTTCAATTTACGGGAGAAGTGTACGGCAATATATTTACATGCTAAGTATCGATAGTATGAATTTAATATAAAAATATAACATAAAAATTATATCGAAAACATGATGAGTAATAATGGAATAATGGTAATTAGTTCAATTTAATTCATTTAAACCCAGGATCTATTATCATATTAAAGATATCGATACATAGAATGCTTTTACATAAATAATAAACTAAGTTATATTGACAATTACTGGCTGAAATAATGGTATACCTAATGATATTACGATTCAGAAACAGCCCCTTACGTCCACTGTTGAACATGGGACTCTTCTTAACACATCTTGGTAAGCCAGGGTCGTTGAGGGAGGGCCGGATGGCTTATGCGTACCCGGCCCCCGCCAACAGCGGATCGAAGGAGTGTCCGGGGGGTTTTAGTGGAGTAGGGTCCACTCCTCGTGGTATGAGTTTAGCATACCACGCTATGGAGTGGGCGAGTCCCACATATCCCACCGCCAGCGCGCGAATACGTTGCAGCGGCGGTGGGAATGCGCGAAAGCATTTACACCCGGACTACAAAAAAAAAATATAAAAAAGTGTCGTTGAGGGACATTACCATAATCATCACGCTTGGCAGACGGATTGTTGATCGCCGTGTGTTATGTAACCTGAAGCTGATATATCCTGCTGCCCATCCATCAGCTATTAGTCCTTTAGTAGCCTCTTACGTCACCCATGGGAAGATATAGTGTGGTCTATTCTAAACCGGAAATCATACGGCATTCACGGTCACGTGTCAAAATCAAAAAGCATACGACTTTGAACCTTATTTTCACTAATATTTGAGAGAACATATATTTTTTGAGAGGACTGACTAAATATACATAAGTTTATTTTTAACGTTCAAAAATTTCACAAGAATACATTCTTATGTAAATAATACTTATGTTCTATTGTCCAAATTAATAGCCACCACCCTCGGACACGCGACCGCCATATTGATCCAAAACTACCCTCTTATAAATGAACTGTAAGAACGTTGACCTTCCATTTAGGCAACACTTCGAAATATGAAGTGCTGAGTCAGCGGTACAAGTTAAAATGAAAAGAACAGGTAATGTCACAATTTGTTTTTTCTTTGTTTTATTAAAAACATCTTTATCTATGGTGGTCAAATAGCCAATCACGAACTTAAAAAAAAAATAACAGACAGAGGCGCTGAAAAGACGTATTTGATAATGATCGAAACGAATCAAAACTATATAATTCCTAACTATTAATAGCATTTTTCTCAAAAACTATGTATTAGGACAATTCAATTTAAATAGATAAGTAAATAATGGAAAAAATCGGGTTATTGGTTTAGTCTGAAAGTCTTGCTGGTACAGTTTACGGAGGAGCCACGCCTGGCAGTCGTATTAGTGATCACAGTAAGAGTGGTTTCGCACTATGTCCGATCCGAATCCGATCCGAACCCGTGAAAATATTTGTCTAGTAATTTGGAAAGAAATCAGATGACGGACATCGGATCTAGTGCGTAAATTACCATAGAAATAGCTCTACGGCTACTACAGACCATATTTTTACGGGTTCGGGTCGGACGTAGTGCGAAACCGCTCTTAAATAGTGAGAATCCCTGAGCTGATAAATACTGCTGCCTATTCATCAGCTGTATCTTCCTAAGTTGCCTCGTACGATACCCATTGGAAGACATGGGTTATCTTTTTGATCACCTGATGTATGGACAGCAGCATCTATCAACTCAAAGGTACTCCCTTATTCGATCTTACTGCGATCACCAACCCGTCTGCCAAGCGAACGGCAATATACCTCATCGACTCTTGCTTGCCAAGTTATATTAAAAAGGACAAAATGGCCAAATGGCATTTTAAACAGTGGACGTAAACGAGCTAAGAAAGAGTAAGAGAGAGAAGAGATAAAAAAAATCCTATTTATAATACTGCTAGATGTAACAACAATAATTCAAGTCTCGGAACATAATTGTTTTGTTTTTGACACATTGTACCAGAAAACCAAACGAGTGTGTAAAGTGTGTGTAACAGTACACCATACCGCACTGTCGCTGGACCGTACCATAGCATCGTGCTTTTTTGCAACGTTATTCTTACACTAATTTACCATTTTTTCTAGTTGACATGTGTATTTGAAGCGGCCGTAGCCCAATGACGTGAACCCACTCGTAACACAAGCATTTTAGCTTAACACGAGGGGTTAACAAGAATACTAGTTGTGTGCAACATTTCTGCTAGGAATCGCTAAAAAAAAAGAAATACATTAACTATGAGAGTGCTACTTCAATAGACAAGAAGGCCTGAAGGACTTTAGTCTGTCTAATAAAAGGGTTTAAAAAGTTACAAAGTTAGCAATGTTTGCAAGAGGGTGTCCAGTGTAAGGCTTAGACCGCGGCTCAAGGCGGTGCCTTGCAGACTGATTGTGTTTTTAGACTATTACTTGATTTATATTTACTAATAATATCGCTAACCTATTACTACCTATACTGATCAATTAATCTGAAGAGATTGTTTGCTTGAATGCGCAACTTTCAGAAAATACTGATCTGAATTGAAAAATTATTTCTGTGGTAGATGACCCATTTATCACGAAAGGCTACAGGATATATTACATTATGATTCTTACGGAACGGGCGTTACGCGGGAAACTAGTCTAGAATAATAGTTTTGTTTAGCCAGAAAGTGTATGGTATAAGTACTTCATACTATGCTATCGCTGGACCGTACCACAGTATCGTTATATTTTCGCAACACTCTTACAGTGGTGATGTTGTACAAATTATGTTCATTGTTTGGTACAAGAAATAAAAAAATATTTATTACTATTAACTGCACCGGTGGCTCAGTGGTTACGATAGTTGCCTCTGAGACCTGGTGTTCTGGGTTCGATTCCCACCCGGGACAATTATTTGTGTGAACCACAAATAGTTGTTCCGAGTCTGGGTGTTCTTTGTGTCCGTGAAATGAATGTTTGTAAAGTCCCCCGCGACACAGGGATTTATTTCCCTAGTGCGGGAGTTGTCTTTTTAAAAAGAAATCGTTTTTAAAAAGTTCTTATGATATTCATAAACTAAATTTTTAGGTGATATGAAACAGAAACAATATTTTCTATACTTTTATTTCGATTTTCGGGATCAAATCGTCGCGTTGAATTTTATTACCATACATAGAGCGAGCAAGACGTTAACCCATATTTATTTATGTTTTTATTTGCATTTTTATTTGCATCAAAATTAGGAGAACTAATTGAATAAATAAGTAGGTACACAAATACAAAACAAAATAACTAACGATGTCCTATGGCAGTTATCTGATCAAGAAGTATTTAAATATTTCAAAGAATAAATTGTTGCAATGCTCTGACATAAGACTTCAATTATGAATTGTAATAATTATTATGGTGATAGAGAAAAATGGAAAGAAGGAAGGGAGGCCTTGGCCATGTTGTAGGACACATCGGGCTCGTAATAATAATAAAAATTTATTCATTTTTTTTTTGTAATCAGCCCGTATGTCTTCCACTTTAGAACATGGCCCTCCTCCCGTGGGAGCGTAATTAACATAGTCACCACGCTTGGCAGGCAGGTTGGTGACCGCAGTATTATGTTGTTACACCAGGAAACGCTGCTGTCCGTTCCTTGATATAAGATTATTATAGATGATGTTATAACAATCGGGACCAACGGCTTAACGTACTTTCCGAGGTACGGAGGGAGACCCGGAAAGTAATCTTAGAATTTACACAAAGATTTTCTGTCCGGCGTGGGGGATCGACCCAACGACCTCCGAGGTTTAAAGCGAGCCAAATACCGCTACGCTACGAAGGTTGTCAAAAAAATATTGTTTGTTGTTTTATGTTTCAGAAAAATTAAAAGCGGAAAATCGTTGCAATAAGTTTATAACTTAGAGCACACATCAAAGAGATCGGCAAACTATCGGAACGTGCGATGGCGCTCGTTGATGAGATTATTATTTACTGCTTACCTTTCAAATAAGCACGAACACGTTATGTAGGTAGGCGCATTAATTAACAAGACAACGGGATTTTGTAATACACGTATATATTTCTATACATTTGAAATGGTTTATTTTGTTTATTAACATATAGGCTACAAAAAATCACGCTCCGACCCACTGGGGCAGAGTAACGCGGGTAAAACCGCGGGGCGCAGCTAGTAAATTAAATATTTCTCAATATACAAGGTTACTAATTAGGATATATTAATGAGTTTTTAATTATGAATACCAAAATTTGATTATTAAATTATTGCATAAGTTATAATACTCTTAGTGTCTTGAATAAAACCTTGAATAATTGCTTCGTAATTTGCAAATTAACGAGTTATATTACCCATAAAATACGTAATCTATATCTAAGCTAATACATTAAGCTAAAGGGTTTGTTAGTTTGCTAGAACTCGCTAATCTCAGGAACTACTGGTCCGATTTAAAAAGCTTTGAAGTTTCTACGGGAGTTACGCGGTTGAAACCGCGTGCGGGATGCTAGACATAATTAAAACATCATACAATTATAATGGTTGATTAAAATCTTGATGTAAATGAGAAATATAAAGGTAGTTAAACCTAAACTTATACTTTATTAAATACTAGCTTCCCGCACGCGGTTTCACCCGCGTAACTCCCGTTCCCGTGGGAACTTCATAATTAAATATAGGGTATCCTATGTCATCCGGGGTAAGTAAGTGAAGCTTTCTAACGGTGAAAGAGTTTTTCAAATCGGTCAAGTAGTTTTTCAGTTTATTCATTACAAACATACACACCCACTATAATACAAATCTTACCTCTTTATAATATTAGTATAGATAGTATAGATAAAATGCAGCAGTCCATTTGAATTACTAAATAATATATAAGTTAAAAGCCCTCGAATTGTAAAGTAGAGTGACAGTTACACAAAATGACCCAAAGAATCTAAAAGTTATTTCTCTTGCAGCCCTGAGCCTAGCCCCCTGTGGGGCTAGAGGTCTAAGCCCCACAGGGGGCGTCCTCTTGCACACGATGCCTAGTTTGTAGTTTTTAAGCCATTTAATGAGTAGCCCTGAACCTCCCGCATTTCGCCCGGAGTAGCATACAGTACCGGATTAGCCATATAGCAAGAGCGATGATATGGGGGGCCCCGCGACGATTTTGGGGGCCGCGCACACCAAAATACATGCGCAAGCTAGAAATTGGATCCAATGAATAATCCCATGGAACCCAATCATGGTGGCCTAATAGACCTAAAAAAAAAAGCTCGTTGAGCGACTCTGAGTCATTAAGAGGGGTTGGCTTAATCCGGCACTGGTAGCATAATAGCAAGCATCGTGTTTAAATACATACGTCTGTCCGAAAAAGAAATCCGTATATATGTTACCAATGAATAACTTGTAACTTTTTGCATTCCAGTACAATGGTACCTATATCACACTTTATACTACAATAATCGATTCCCTAAGAATGACATAATCGATTTCGAAATCGATACATGATTTGTAAGTTACGTAGGTTACGTTTTTGGCCAGTGTTGGTCAACGGTTATCGAAATATCGATATCTTTGGACAGCGTGGGCTTACGTGGGACGTATTAAATTATCCCTAAAACTACTTTTACTTTAGATTACTTAAGATTTGATAACTGTATTTACAGGTGGCTTATGATAATATTAATTGGTCACTCCATTCCATGCAGCAATCTGATTGCGATTTTGTTGTAATAAATTATGCATTTCCGTACCATTTACGTGGAGTAAGAAATATGGTGCCCACCTTATTTTTATCCTCTCTTGATTACTAATAAAGTTTGAAAAATAACGAGTTATAAACGATTTAAAAGTCAATTAAAAGTTACTTCATTTAAAAATATTGCTAGCTGTAGCTTACTATAAAATATGCCTAAAGGCTGTGTGGTATGTATACCACACAGCCTCCAGGCATATTAAATATATATTAAAGACACAGCAGTGTATTTTATTTGAGACATTCAATACGTCTCTGGTATGGACTTATAAGCTAATATATTATAACTGGTAAAAGATTGTCATATACGATTTGCCTTATTGTTTAACGGTACTGTTTTAAGGTTTCTTTTTTTTGGCAAAGGAAACGATTTTATTCTGCATTAAATAATGCTATTATCTGTTCCATTCAATAAACTTCCTATCATAATTATTCTTTCTAACAACATTGTTAGAAAGAATTAAAAACATTAAGGTTTTTTAACAATTTATATAGTTTTCAGCGAGGGATACAATTGTGCCTTTGGCTTCCCCAATGTTTGTTAACCCTTAATAGGGCAGTAGGTATGTTTAGAATTGATTGGTTTTGATCTTTATTACAAGTACATAAAGTTCAAAATATGGTGGTAACTATATTTCCACTGCCCGTTTAAGGGTTAAAATACATTTAAAATTTTAAAATAGGAATATAAGTTGTCCTTAATATTTTTTTTTATAAATATTACTTGCAGAGTTTTGCAGTCTACTAGTAATCCCTTGTGCTAAGCTAAAATGACTGTATTACGAGTGGGTTCACGATGACAGTGCAATGGGTGGGGATCGAACCCATTAGCTATTGGGCTACGGCCATTAATAATATGACATTTTAAATGTGGCAACATAAAACTATAGGTATAATGTAAATTTTAAATTAGCAAGTGTTATGCAAAATGAGATAAGTCTTTAAAAACTCAACGGGAAAACTATCGCTCACTAAACATGTAGCTTCACCACAAACTTTCAACAACTATGTTTTACAACTTTGACATCCGCAAGCTCGGCATCGTAATTCCGCGACGGAATGTCAACCATCAGGCACAGTTGGGCATAGTTAGCATGTGCTCATGATATGCTACTGCATATTTATGAGTTTATCGGGCATATTTGCATAAGCTGTCACTCTGATCGCAATGTGGTTAGGACTGACAGTAGAAAGTGTGCTGTGTCCATACACAATGATGATATCGATGAAATAATAATTTATAAAAATGTTCACTCAACAATAAAAAAACTGTGAAGTTTGTATGTTTGAAGAAGATCTAATACATTTTTATAAAACTCTGCAGAGGTAGAATATTATTTTATTAGGTGTAGCTTTTTTTATTATAACAATACTTAAAGCTCATCAAATGCTATTAAAAAAAGTGAATAATCTATATACTTATATAAAAATGAATTCCTATTTTCCTTGGTCACGGCATCACGCGTGAACGACCTATCTTGCTAATTTGTTTTTTAATGTTTGTCATTGTCAGGAGTTTTTTATAAAAGAAAAACAAAAGAAAATTGCGGGGAAATTAGAAAATTTAAGAATACTTAACCACCATATTAAATTTTGCTAATGTAACCTATTTTTTTTTGACAATATAGGTATTAGGTAAACTTTTTAATATAATCTATGGCGTTTGACATACCAATGATAGAATTCGTGCCGCTCTTTGTGCACATCACGGTTAGTTCAGAGCTAAAATGAGTTAATTTAGTTATAGTTAAGATAGGATAATGTCTGTCGGGTCAGCTAGTAGATTATATTATAAAACATTTTCTATTGACTATTCTCTATATTTTTAAATCAATTACTACGTTTTTTGTTTGTTTAAAAATGAGGTAGACATCTACAACAGTACAGTCGTTAAATTAAAACACAAGACAAATCTTATATCTTTAATTTAATTAGATCTTTATTTACCATAAAATATAAAGTTTTAAAATAATGCTTACAACTAATGTTTTTTACAGTCTTAACTAGACGTTTATAAACCATATTATTTCAGATAACAAATATTTATGTATGTATCGATAACAATCTTAAAATAATGACATATTTCAAATGCATTTATCGACACTGCAATTGTTCGTCCCCAAACACATCACTAGTGAAATGCGCTTAGTATCGTATTTGGCGGCATTGTGTTGGCATGCAGTTTGCCCACATCCCTAAATAGGCGAAGGCAAACCACCACGAATATTAGCATTCATTAGGCATTTGTAGAAATTACTAGTTTATTTATAGGGCACAGTTAAATCTAGGGTTAATTAGTTTTTGCGATTTATTTATCGTAATATCTAATAAGGTTCGTTTTAATTGCCCGAGGGTCTAGCGGTTATGTCAAAGGTCTTCTCTGAGTTTATAGTTAGTCACCAAGCTTAACAAACAGGTTGGTGAGTGCAGGCGCGCCACGCTGCAACCCAACCGATCATCAAAATGAATTGATATCTTTCATAACACAAAACGTCTCTAAGGGGCTCTTCCCGTGAGAACTTCGTAATTAAATATAGCCTATGTCACTTAGGGTAAATGTCGCTTTCCAATGGTAAACTAATTTTTGAAATCGGTATAGTAGTTTTTGAGTTTATTCATTCCAAACATACACACAAAAATACAAATCTTTCCTCTTTATAATATTAGTATAGAAGTATAGATTAGTATTCGATGGCTATAACCTTTATATCTATACATCGTGTATGTATGTTCATAACTTGCAAACGGCGTAACCGATCGGCTATTTTTCTGCTGAGTTTAAGGTATCATAATAGAAAAAAAAGTGTCAAAGTTTGCCAATTTACGTCAGAAATGTAAGAAAATTTGACGAGCGACAAATCAGCTCATAAACTGAGGTATCTTAAGCCCATTAAAGGTTTCTACGTATTAGTAAGTATGTGCGCTACATACTCTAGACTAAAATATCTAAAATTTGATTCGTTACCTTATTACTTAGTCGCTTGCCTAAGTCAGCAAGGACGGCCGGTTATGTTAATGCTGAATTGGTATTCGATATAACATATTTTAGATTTTGTTAGTACGACAAATCATTCCCAATCATTGTTGGTAAGTCCACAATTAGGGAATAAATCATCATCTTCATCAGCCCGTATAACGTCCACTGCTGAACATGGGCTTCCTCTGGGAGGGTATTTGCCATAGTCACCACACTTGGCGAGTTGGTGACCGCAGTATTATGTTGTACCACATTAGGAAACGCCGCTCCTCGTTCCTTGATATACGATTATTATTATAAATGATGTTATAACAATCGGGACCAACGGGTTATCGTGCTTTCCGAGGCACGGGGAGTAGTCTCTCAGCCAACCAAACCCGGACAGATATCTTAGAATTAACACTAAGATTTAAAGCGAGCCAAACGCATCAAGTCCATCTCTCCTATCTAAATGCCAGTTTGATGGTAATTTGGATACAGTCCATAAACTTATTTAATCATTTATTTTTATAAGATTAAGATAAAATATCTTTCGACTTTTCCTTTTTGCAGGTCTACTGTAAGATATTTCTTTAGAAATAAGTAGTACTTTTGTACATAGTTGTCTTGTTGTGTGTACATAACTAAAAAAAGAAAAATCACTCAACGAGAACCTTTCCAATGTCCTCGTAGACCCGAAGTCCGGGAGGTCCCACAGGGGGCTTCTCTTGCGCAGATTGCGTACTTTTGTCTATACTAATATTATAAAAAGAAAAGATTTGATTGTTTGTTTGTATTGAATAGGCTTTGAAACTACTGGATCGATTTGAAAAAATCTTTCACCGTTGGAAAGCTACACAATCCTGGATGACACAGGCTATATTTAATTATGAAGTTCCCATGAGGACTGGTGCTAAGTGGGTGAAACCACTAGCGGCCCGTTCCGGCTTCGCACGGGTGACCATTTCTAGTAAAAAATATTACCTATGTTACTTATGGATAATGGAACATTCTAATAGTGATAGAATAATCGAAATCCGTCCAGTAGTTCTTCAGTTTATTCGGAACAAACATACAAAAATACAAACGTTTCCTCTTTAAAATATTAGCAGGTATAGATATAGATTTAATAATGCTACAGGTCTTCTCGAAATTTTGCCCGGTGAAGTAACAAAAGCCTCGTGGCTAACCACATAAACGTCCGTCGGCAAAAAATCTCTATGTGGAATAAACTATTATTCTTAGATAATGAGGTATAAATAACATCTTAGGTATAGAACGAGTGTATTCATTTTATATAATACTAGCTGCGCCCCGCGGTTTTATAGGCCTAGGGGTAGCCTTGATGTAAATCCAGCGTATAACCTATCCCAGTGCAAAATTTCAGCCAATTCCGTTAAGTAGTTTTGGCGCGAAAGAGTAACAAACATCCATCCATCCATCCATCCATCCATCCATACCATACTTACAAACTTTCGCGTTTATAATATTAGTAGGATGTTTTTATGTAGGTAATTACCTAGATATATTCGCAAGCGCCCACCGCTGTTTGCGCCAAGCGCCGCGCCGCTTATTATGACGGTTGTAAAGGAACGTTTGCATTGTACAAGAATAAATTTAAAATATTTTATTGATACAAATATCGTCGCTTATCTTTCTAACAGACGTATCTGTATTTTCGTCAAAAATTAGTTATTCATACCAGTTAAAACAATTTTGAAGACGAAACGATCGGTCTAATAAACGTATATGTATCTTCAAGCGTTACCGAGAAAACACATTTTAGCAGGTAGACGCAAGTAGCTTTTTATACAAATATGGTTAGCAGAAATTATATTTGTATAAAAAGTGTAATTTTTGACGAAAATACAGATACGTCGGTGAGAAAGATAAGCGACGATATGTAACATACAGTGTTAGAATTCCCTGACTACTACACTAGTATATACTGTATCGCAGGAGCCAGTTTGTTCCCCTTGTTTAAATTCAGTATTTCATCATCACCAACAGCCCGTTTACGTCCACTGCTGAACATGGGCCTCCTCTTAACAGACCTTGGCAAGCCAGGATCGTTGAGGGATATTGCCATAATCACCACGCTTGAAAGACGGATTGGTGATCGCAGTAAGATGTAAACCTTGAGCCAATAGATGCTGCTGCCCATCTATCAGCCATATGTCCCTTAGTCGCCTTTTACGACACCCATGGGAGGACTTGGGGTGGTCTATTCTAAGCCGGAAACCACACGGTAATTCAGTATTTATGCCCAGGATAATGTGACTATAACATAAAAAATATGTATAAATAAAAACGTTAAATTATTTTACTTATTTTTCTTATCTGTGTTTGACAACCTCCGTAACGTAGCGGTATTTGGGTAGCTTTAAATCTCGGAGGTCGTGGGTTCGATTCCTTCGCCGGACAGGAACTCTATGTAAAAATCCTTACATTCCTTTCCGGGTATGGTTGGTTGAGGGACTACCTTTCGCGTCTCGGAAAGCACGTTAAGTCGTTGGTCATTTAGATAAAACTCCTTCAAGTTTCAGGTATCTTCTATCAGCTATTTAGGCTGTGCGTTTGTCCGTCAGTCCATATTAACAAAACCATTTTATTAATATGTACCTAAGTAACATTTTATTTAACTAGTTTCCCGCGCGCGGTTTTACCCACCTAAGTCCCGTTCAAGTAAGAATTTCATAATTAAATTTAGCCCACAGCCTTCCTCGATAAATGGGCTATCTAACACTGAAATTTATTTTCAAATCGGATTCGTAGTTCCTGAGATTATCGCGCTCAAACAATCAAGCTCTTCAGCTTTATTTATTAGTATACAATTGAAGACATTCCTATATTATTATGCATCTATGATCTTTCATATGTAACAGTTAATATTCAAATGTTAATTAAACTACAGTTTATATAACATAGTTTCACATTTCTTTTACGAACACAAATAATTGCCAATTTAGCAAGTTTCTATCTTAAACATATAGCACGAAAATTAACTATAATAATATTGATTTATATACCCACTATAATAAACATTTTAATAGTTGTATAAAATATAGTATAATTAAAAAAAAAAGAGTTGTTAATTACAATTACAAGTTTTAACTAATTTAAAATGTATTATTATGTGTTTATGTATCTTTTTTTTTTTTTGTTTTCCGGACGGACATTTGTAGTTAGGCTTTTGCTACTTCACCGGGCATAAAGGCGAGCGGAGCTCCAGCCTAGATAAATCGTTTAAAAACTACAAACTAAGCAACCTGCGCAAGAGGGCGTCCCCTGTGGGACTTGGACCTCGGCTCAGGGCGGTCGCTGACGGGGAGATTGAGGGATTATGGCTTTGTTTATGTATCGATGTAGTTATAAGTTACGAGTAAAAGTAACTCTACTATTATTAAATCTTTTTAATAAAATTATATTAGGTACATAGATTTAGATAAGTACTTAAACTACGCTATTGTATTATATTACCTGTAATAATAGTGTATGTGTGAAACAAATAAAAAAATAAATAAAATATGTTATATTTAATTCGGATATAAATCTATACTTTAACTACCTACATAGTATAAAACAAAGTCGTTTCCCCCTGTCTATCAGTCCCTATGTATGCTTGGCTCTTTAAAACTTAGCCACGGATTTTGATACTTATTTGATAATTGTTTGTATTTTTTTTCGGACGGACATACGTAGTTAGCCACGCGGCTTTTGCTACTTCACCGGGAATAAAGGCGAGCAGAGCTCCACCCTTAATAAATGGTTTAAAAACTACAAACTAAGCAACCTGCAAAACAGGGCGTCCCCTGTGGGGCTCGGCTCATGGCGGTTGCTGGCGATGATTGAGGGATTATGACTTTTAGTATTTTAGGGGGTTTTGTGCAACTGTTCTACTTTACAGTTCGTGGGCCTCTCGGACTTTGGGTCTACGAAGGCATCGGATGGTACGCGGAGGCCCAGTGGTTAAAATTCGTCAATCATTAAAAAAATATTAACATCCTGCCCTTCTTCTCTATATAAACTCTAAGTGTACAAAATTGTATACTCCTCCGTTCGCGCCATTTTCATAAAAATGAGTACAAAGTTTTTGCGTCACGTATTAAGTAATAATTTATATCGATTTGCTATTATTGTTTGTTTTTTTTTCGGACAGACATACGTAGTTAGCCACGAGGCTTTTGCTATTTCACCGGCCATAAAGGCGAGCAGAGCTCCAGCCTTAATAAATGGTTTAAAAACTACAAACTAAGCAACCCGGGCAAAAGGGCGCCTTCTGTGGGGTTCGGCTCAGGGCTGGTAATGAGATTGAGGGTTTATGACTTTTAGTATTTTAGGGGGTTTTTATTGATAACATTGAAAGGTGAGAGTAAAATCAGTTTTACTAATTCAGACATCTGCATAACAATTTTGACAAACTCCGTAGCGTAGCGGTATTTGGCTCGCTTTAAATCACGGAGGTCGTGGGTTCGGTCCCCACTCCGGACAAGAAACCTTTGTGTAAATTCTAAGATTTCTTTCCGGGTCTGGTTGGTTGAGGGACTACCCTCCGTGCCTCGGAAAGCACGTTAAGCCGTTGGTCCCGATTATTATAACATCGTCTATAATAATCGTATATCAAGGAACGGGCAGCAGCGTTTCCTTGTGTTGTACAACATAATACTGCGGTCACCAACCCGCCTGCCAAGCGTGGTGACTATGGCAAATACCCTCCCTCGGGAGGAGGCCCATGTTCAGCAGTGGACGTACGGGCTGATGATGATAACAATTTTGAAAGTCTTAGGAACCACTGGTCTCAGATCCACCTATGGGCATCCTTATTGATGATTTCACTTAATCTACAAGTTCGCTTTTAAAACCAACTAAGCAACATCTTTAATATTACGATCGCGTACCACAACACATATCCAATGAAAAAACGTACATTTCGTAAAAAAATTGCCAAACCATTTGGTAACTTTAACGTGTTGTTGTTAAATAAGTGACATACATACCTACAAGTATTACCACAACCATTAGGGTTGCCAGCTCCATAAAGAGAAATACTACATTTTTTTAACATTCTGATACTTCCTTTGCTCACTCAATCGAATTACTTAATCTAAGTAAGTTTACTTGTATCTGGTATAATATACTAGCTTCCGCGCGCGGTTTTACTCGTGTAACTCCCTTTCCCGTGGTACCTTCATATAAAATATATAGCTTATAGCTTTCCTTAATAAATGCGCTATCTTATACTGAAATAATTTTCCAAATAGGACGAGTAGTTCCTGAGATTAGCGCGGCTAAGCAATCCCCCCTCATCTTCGCAAATCTTAGTTTGCAAAGAACCATCCGATGCCCTCGTAGACCCGAAGTCCGAGACGCCCGCGAACTGTAAAGTAGAGCGGCAGTTGCACAAAACTCCCATAAAATACAAAAAATCATAATCCCTCAATCTCATCGCCAGCGACCGCCCTGGGCTGAAGTCCAAGCCCCACAGGGGGCGCCCTCTAGAGTTTGTAGTTTTTAAACCATTTATTAAGGCTGGAGCTCTGCTCGCCTTTATGCCCGGTGAAGCAGCAAAAGGCTCGTGGATAAATACGCAAGTCCGTCCGAAAAAAAAAATCTCTTTAGCTTTATTTGTTAGTATAAAGGACGGCAGTTTATTTAACTTGTTTACGGTGCGGCTTACTAATATTTACAAAATAATATATCATATTAAATTACAGAAAACATGTAACATGACAGAAAAATAATTAAATTTTGTTTTAATATTTAATATATTTTGTTATAAATAAACTTTAATTCAGAAATTATGTAATTAAATAAAACCGTCAGTGTCAAATGTGCTGGTTCCATACATTTATAACACCATGCCAATCATACTTCAAGAAAGAAAGAATTAAAATAAAATTCTTTTGAAAAACAAAATATCTAACAGAATATAATAAAATGGATTAAATTAGATGATACATTTAAATATTATCTCAATCACTTTAGCGCAGTATTTGGAGCATTTTTATTTATTTATTTATGGAAAATATGGGGGTGTTAGCCAATCGCGTGTACCAAAACGCGGTGTTTATAATCGAATTACAAGATTTAAGTTCAATAGTTCAAGTATAGATTTAGAACAGTCAGTTTTTTATGAGTTAGTTTTAATGTGTTATTACTAGAAATATTCTATATTAGACTGCGCCGTTAGCTCAGTAGTTACGATAGTTGCTTCTGAGATCTATTATTCTGGGTTCGATCCCCATCCGGGACAATTATTTGTGTGAAACACAGGTTCTGAGCCTAAATGTGCTCTCTGTCTGTGAATTTAGTGTTTGTAAAGTACTCTGCGACATAGGAATTCATTTCTAGTGCGGGTTATGTTTTTCGGACGGACATATTATTGTGTAGTTAGCCACGAGACTTTTGCTACTTCACCGGGCATAAAGGCGAGCAGAGCTCCAGCCTAGATGCGGGATTTATCTTAAAACTAAAAGGTAAGTAAAGAAAGAAATAGGTAGGTAAGTTTTTTCTCACACGTAGTCACACGCACATACGTGCTGAACTCTTTGTATCTTCAATTTTTGTTTTGGCAACCCTGTCTCAACGTACAATTAAATACATCATGTAGGTAGGTATTTACCGAGGTAGGTAACCGCCATTATTATGGGAATTGATAAGTCTGTTGGCTCTTTTTATTGTTTTTTTTAACTAAAGTAGGTAGGTATTGCTAGCAAGGTCGAATAGTAGTTGCCACTAAGACTATAAAGTGGCAAAATACACGTTATCTTCATTTACCTACGTTGTAAAATTTATCGTGAAACGATTTGTATGTTAAGTTTTCGAAACTAGTGTCAACGTCTATTTCAAGTATTTTTATTAGGCGGGGTGTGCCTACATACTACGGCTCGCCCCGGCTTCGCACGGGTAGATTTTTATAGCCTACGTTTCTCACGAAATCCGTTCAGGCGTTCTTGAATTTATTCGAAACAAACATCCAAAAACATAATTCTTCTTTATAATATAAGTATAGAATTCATGGATAAGCATATGTGTGTTTCATGGATCCCTTAATCATTTTCGCATAATACTTTTTTTCTAAGATGGTAGGTATACCTAAGATCCCCGCCAACGGCGGATCGAAGGAGTGTCCGGGAGGTTTTAGTGGTTGTAGGGTCCTCTCCTCGTGGTATGAGTTTAGCATACCACGCTATGGAGAGGGCGAGTCCCACATATCCCTGCGAATCCGCTGCAGCGGCGGTGGGAATGCGTAAATGCATTCCCCCCGGACAAAAATAAAAAACAAATAAAAAAAAAAGTTATACCTAAGATATATTTTGGCTTAAACTTTATCAGTGGTTCAAAGTTTACGGTGGCTGCACCGGTGGCCCAATGGTTACGGCAGTTGTCTCTAAGACCCGATGTTCTGGGTCCTATCCCCAGCCGGGAAAATTATTAGTGAGAACCGCAGATAGTAGTTCTGAAGTCCCCCATCATAAGGATTTATTTGACCAGTGTGAGAACTGTCTTTAAAAAAAAAATCAATGGGCTGGGGTGGTACTTACCTATCAACTTAGGTCGTTTGAAAGCGGCTAATATTTTTTCCAAATATAGAGAAGAATTCCCATACCATGTTTCCCGCATTAACTAGGTTACACGTTAATATTTTAAAATTTGACAGAAGAATAAAATTTTGGGTCCCTAGCTAGTCAAGAAAAATTCTAACCTACTCAATAACTTTGTACTTATTCATTTTTTTTGGTACCTATTTTTGTGGAAACAATGTTACGTATCTAATGACCATAACAATTGTACTTGGACATACCTATATATTATTAATAACAACTGTTTACATCGCTACCTTAATTTCCGTACAACATTTATACCAACAAACGTCAACTTAATTTGCTTAGCTGTTTTATTCATCCGTAAAGTCTAAAGCAGTGTAGGTACCTACTATTTCTATACGAATAACTTATTCTCAGACTTAGTGGCATAACTTGGTTCAACCTTGTAAGGACGCCACATATATAACCTCAATTGTAACGAAATGTAACTATTACATTCGTTACAACTTACTAAAATAATTCTTAAAGATGTCAAATACTTTTGACAGTTATAACTGTCAAACCATTTTTATAAAAAAGAGAGATAGACACAGGTCAAAATCTAAACATCCAACCCATTCCATTCAGCCAGTAATGTCATAAACTTTAAATATGGAATACATACGAGAGGATAAAACTATTTTTCACGAGCACAACACAATACACACGGTTAACGGAAACACACAACGGTACATTAAAAACTTTGTGAGAAAAAAAGTTATAAAAAAACGAAGGAATCTTGTTTTTTTTTGTTTCGATATTGTAATTTGTGGCACAGGCACCTGTTGTAGGTCACGCGCGGTCGGCGCGGGGAGCGAACGAGCACTGGCCACGATTGTTTACTGAGTTTGCTTCACTGTGCAAAGAGGTGGAGTGTGAAAGTGACTATTTGTAGGTAGCGATGAGAAGCCTCTATGAGGATTAAAAAAGAAAATATAAATTTGATGGTTTGCCTTGGAAAGTCTTACAGTGCGTAGGTATATAGTTTGACTATAACAAGGAAACTACGAAAGGAAATTTATAATCCTATGCGCTTCGCAACGTAGCAGCAATGCTGTTTCTATATTCTTTTGACTACTGCAAGAAACAAGCGATATTAATCTTGGATTAAATTATATTCCTGAGTTCTGTAGTAGCCAATCCTTCATTTTCTCCTGATGTTCTTTACCTATTCATAGTAGAATTTATAATATGTTCCGGTAGAGTCGCAATTGAAAACAAAAAGTCTTTTTTTTGCCCTGGTAGCTCAGTGATTAGAGATTAGCTTCTGATACCTAGTAGTGACGACTATTTATGTTAACCACAATATATATCTACCCACTAAGTTATTTTGAGTCTAGATGTGCTTTGGATCCGTGAATGATGTGTTTCTAAAATCCCGGGACTGTGTGTAGGCATATCTAAAAAAAACAATTATTGACATGAAAATTATGAAAATTTTATTATTTTCCTACAAATATAACCAATACACGTCACCGGTACATCTACACCGGATCTGCGCAGGCGACGCTCCACCGCCGGCCGGCCGACGCTTTTTCAGTACATTGTAGGTAGGTACCAAGCAAATTTTCTGTATAAACTGAGATGCAATCATACAATGTTTAAATGCATTGGGAAAACCGACATAGTGTGAACCTCTATATACAATTTAACTTGTTAGCTGTTACCTACTCCGGGATAGATTTCTTATAGCAGGGGTGGCCAACTTAATAAGACCTAAGATCGACTTTTGACTGTGTGCGATCGACTATATGGCATACATAACGTTGAATCACGTATCGTATAAGTCAATGGAATGATAAATAGCTATATTTTCAGATTATTATACGACAAACACTAACTTTGTGCTTATGTGGCACGTATTTGTAGACTAAAATATAAGTTTTTATTATATGAGTTGATCGACTGTAATAGCTGCCGGGATCGACCAGTCGATCGCGATCGACCGGTTGGCCACCCCTGTCTTATAGCGTTATATTATTTGAAATTGGTTTATTCGTTGTAAACAATAATAAAGAAGTAGGTACCTATATTTATTCTACGAATAACTTTTAGGCCCTTCTAAATAATGCACAAAAAAAAAACTTTCTTCAGCGTTTACCTCCATACGCCTCCACTTACCAGATCTTTGCAAGGTTCGTTGAGGGATATTGCCATAATGACCACGCTTGGCAGGAGGATTGATCGCAGTGAGATGGTAACTAAACTTGAGTTAATGGTTGCTGATCTGATGCTGCCTATCCATCAGCTGTACATCTTTTAGTCGTGTCATACGACACCCATAAGATGACATTGGTAGGTCTATTCTAAATCAGAAGCCACACGGCAAAATAACATTACTGAGGTTGAATAATTGTGTTCACTGAATTATGTCTAACATCTGACGTTTACAGTTATACAGTTTACTGCATATTTCCATGTCTACACATTATGCTATTCTTTGCACAGGTGGTAGACAGAGCACGGCTAGCCGGCACATCGGGCATTCCGAACAACACATCGTCCGGCGAAAGTAAACTATACCAATCTTACACGAGCCTCGACATATCACAAACTCTACCTGTAACAGACCTTATGTAGATGTATTTAAAGTTTTAATTTCAATGACATACAACTAACTAACTTACTCATCTGACACATTTGAATTTAAACTTTACTGTTTGGGACTTATGGTCGATTTTGGCATAGTTGTGTTGTGTAGATATTATAATCTGGTTAGATTAGAGTGGATGGAGAAATAATGCCCCGTAAGGGATTCGTTTCATATTGTGTTTAATTGTATGTAAATAGTTATGGTGCGGATGCGCTTCATTGTGAAACTTTCTGATAGAAATTTGATGCAAACCTTTTGTAGGGCGCGGAAAAGCGGAAGTGAAGCGATGTAATGGTACCTATTTAATGCTAGCAAAAATTACGGAACGGGGCGGAGAAGCAGGAACGGGAGGTACGTGCGTCAAACCACTGGTTTAACACGCGTAGCACCCGTTCCCGTGGCAATTTCATAATAAAATTTAATCTTCCTTGATAAATGGGCTATCTTAAGGTGCAAGTTGGAAGCGGGCGTCGTGAGGCGGCGGCGGACGACGTGTCGCGGCGACTGGCTAGCTTCATGTCGCTAACTGCGAAGGGAATTTCATAGAAATACATACAAACCAGTAGTGTCGCCGCGACACGTCGTCCGCCGCCGCTTCACGTCGCCCGCTTCCAACTTGCACCTTTACACTCAAAGAATTTTCCACATCGCACGAGTAGTTCTTGAGGTTAGCGCGTTCAAGCAAGTAAACAAACGAACTCAGCTTTATATATTAGTATATACGCTGACCATATCTTAATATAGATATGGTTAGTGTAATGTTATTGGTTACATTATAAGACCGGTGCTTGAGACTTCAAGTTCAATGTTGTCAATATATAAAAAAAAAATGAAACAGAATCCAATTAATTATATTAAAATACATAATACCTATTACCACGAAGTTAGGCTCCATTACCACTAGATACTTAGGTTCACCCGGAGGCCAATCACGTCATTTAGATATTTTTATCGAAGTTATAGACAAGAAATATGTTAAGTTACGTATTTCTTATGTGAAATATATTGTTCTTCTGTGGCATATATTATGTATTTTGGCTTGAGCCGTTTTTATTTTGAGTCCGTTCGCTAATTAATATAGTAGTTCCGCGTTTTACCAAGACTGCTAACGTGGGAACTAAAAACAAAAAGATGTCTGACTCATTATATTATTAAACTCATTCATTATTAAGTTGTAGTAATTAATTTATGGTGAAGGTTGGTCAAAGGGCAAACGGAATGGAACGAAATGAACATTAAGCTAAGAAATCGAATACGCTGTCCGTTCCAGGACGGACATCTCTGATGTTGGGCTAAAGGCCACTTGACTGAAGTGGGATAAGGTGGGCCATATTATTATTATACAGAATGCACTCGTATACGAGTACTAGACAACCTCCGTATCGTAGCGGTATTTGGCTTGCTTTAAATCTCGGAGGTCGTGGATTAGATCCCCACGCCGCGCCGCGGCCGGGCAGAGAATCTTTGTGTAAATTCTAAGATTTGTTTCCGGGTCTGATTGGTTGAGGGACTACCCTCCGTACCTCGGAAAGCACGTTAAGCCGTTGCTCCCGATTGTTATAACACCATCTATTATAATCGTATATCAAGGAACGGGCGGTTTCCTTGTGTTGTACAACATAATACTGCGGTCACCTGCCAAGCGTGGTGACTATGGCAAATACCCTCCCCCAGGAGGAGGCCTACGTTCAACAGTGGACGTTATACGGAATGGTGAAGATGATGATGATAAGGTGGACTAGAACACAGTGGCAACGGGCAAACGGCATCGCCCAGGCTGTCCACGGAACCGTTGTGTTGACGTGAAGATCTAGCGCTTCCAGCTTTCATACAATCTTGCAGATTGGCCACAACAAAGATATTGAATGTATTTTAATTGTACCTGGAGTACTTTTACGACAACCTCCGTAGCGAAGCGGTATTTGGCTCGCTTTAAGTCTCGGAGGTCGCGGGTTTGATCCCCACGCCGGATAAGAAATCTTTGTGTAAATTCTAAGATTTCTTTCCGGGTCTGGTTGGTTGAGGGACTACCCTCCGTGCCGCGGAAAGCACGTTAAGCCGTTGGTCCCGATTGTTCTAACATCATCTTTAACAAGCGTTTACCAGGGAACGGGCAGCAGCGTTGAGGGCGCGAGGCCCATGTTCAGCAGTGGAGGTTGTAAGGGCTGATGATGATGATGATGAGAGTACGTTTATGAGATAACATATTATAATTATTTTATATTTAAGTTTATGCTACTTATTATAAATCTTTTTTAATTTAATTGACTATTGTGTTGACGAACTTAACCAAAATTGTGCATGTGGTGTTAGCCTTTATGGAAATATTATATTCACATACCTATATATTGATCATCATCATCTGTTGTCGTCCGCTGCTGAACATAGGCCTCCCCCATCGATTTCCAGCGGGAATGATTGCTAGCGGCCTGCATCCACTGACTTCCTGCGACCATTGTGAGATCGTCGGTCCATCGTGCAGACGGTCGTCACACGCTGCGCTTGCCAGTTCGTGGTCTCCACTCGAGAACTTTTCTGCTCCATCTACATTCTGCTGTATTGATAGCCTCTTAATATTGAAAGACTAATCTTGTAACAATTGTTGGCCAATATCTATATATAAATTACATTAAATAGTGCGAAAATAAGTTAAGACAATTCGCTGCTTCAATGTAATAGTGACACAAAACCAAATGTATCATCATCATCATCATCATCAGCCCGTATAACGACCACTGCTGAACATGTGCCTCCTCCCGAGAGGGAGGGTATTTGCCATAGTCACCACGCTTGGCAGGCGGGTTGGTGACCGCAGTATTATGTTGTACCACACAAGGAAACGCTGCTGCCCGTTCCTTGACATACGATTATTATAGATGATGTTATAACAATCGGGAACAACGGCTTAACGTGCTTTCCGAGGCACGGAGGGTAGTCCCTCAACCAACCAGACCCGGAAAGAAATCTTAAAATTAACCAAATGTATAACTTAATGATCATGAATGTTAGTCGCATGATATTACGGATCAATTTGTGTTGAATCATAACCTTATTTTGTGTCACTATCACATTAAAGCTGCGACATGTTGCAGAGCTAATCTTATTAAGAAATCTTGGCTTTACAAGAAAATATGACATACCTAATTGCTATTTAGTAATCTATCCACATCGTAATATATGGTACTATAAATATTTCCATGTAATAATATTAGTTACAGGTTTTTACTTCGCTCTTATGGTTTCGTTTTATAAATAAACTAGAACTTACTACATATGGCCTGGTGTTAAAAGTATAAGTTAGTGTTTTCAAACATGCGGTTTCGCCCGTGTTTTTCCGGGTTTGTTGTGGTTAGTAGACTACGGGATTATACAACAGTTCCTAAGAAATTCGCGAGATAAAGTAAAGCAAATTGTAACTTAAAGCAAAAAGAAGTTCTGTTACGCATTACGGCTTATAAAGCCCTGCTTGCTTTTGTGCCCGATGAAGACGATAAAGAATCAAAAGCCTCACTCACTACATATATATATATATATATATATATATATATATATATATATATATATATATATATATATATATATATATATATATATATATATATATATATATATATATATGTCCTTAAATGCTATACCAGAAAAAGCATTAAATGGTAGGCTTATAGCTTTAAAAGTTATATGAACATCTACCAACACAAAACGAATGCAAACTTTTGTTACATAATCAAACAAAACTAATAAAATACTAGTAAAATAATATGGAATTACCTATTCTAAATTTAACGCATAGGTAGATATATAAAATTCACAATTATCATTTAGTGGAGCAAAACAGTATTTCAAGTTAGTATTAGTAGAACTCCATACAAAAGACATCAACGAAAAATATTGATCCTAAGTTAATAAGCTTCCTTTGTAGATTACATTATGACTTCGATAAAAAATATCTTCCTTACTGTAATAAATTTCCTATCTTATTTTTACTGTATTATTAAGCTAAATTAACTTAATACATTGGCCTATTTAGAACATTTGTTTTCATGCTTAGTGAACACTGAGTAGCAAAAACTTTTTTTTATTGAAATCATAGTAATTTCGTTACGTTCTTTAGCTTCCAATTCTCGAAAAGTAGGTAAGCAGATGATCATCATCTTCTGATGCCTTCGTAGACTCGAAGTCCGCGGCCAGAGAACTGTAAAGTACAGAGACAGTTGCGAAGTCCTCTAAAACATTAAAAGTCATAATTCAATCCCCCGCCAGCGACCGCTCTTACCCGAGGTCCAAGTCTTACAGGGATCCCGTTGCGCAAATTGTTTAGTTTGTAGTTTATAAACCACTAGCTTCCCGCGAGCGTTTTCACCCGCGTAACTCTCGTTCCCGTGGGAACTTCATAATTAAATATCCTATGTCACTCAGGGTGAATGTAGCTTTTCAATGGTGAAAGAATTTTTGAAATCAGCACAGTAGTTTTTGAGTTTATTCATTACAAACATACCTCTCCTCTTTATGATATCGGTATAGATTTATTAAGACTGGAGCAGTGCTCGCTTTTATGTCCGCTGAAGAGAGCAAAAGGTTTGGGAATTAATGCACAGGTCTGTCCGAAAAAGACACTGACAGATACTATACGTTCGGTCTGCAATAATCTCCTGAGTAGATTACTAATGTGCGATTGGCAGTCATTGCCAACATCTGACATCATCATCGTCATGTTCCAAGAGTTCCAAGACTTGTTTCAAGGTAATCCTTATTCTACGCATAATTAACTTGTATCTTAGCTGGTATATCACGCACGACAGTCCGGCACACAAAAATACGCGGTTTTTATGTATGTACCAGTAAAGGTCTTGACTTGACTCGAAACAGCCAAAATATATTAGGTACAAACCACGAGGAAAAAGTCTACTCACAAAAAATAACTCCTGGGTGAAAATAGGGGCAACGGAAAATGCAGGTGCATGATATCCTGTCGTGGGCCACGCACCATTTTTTTTTTTAGACGGACTATATTTTGTTGGCCAGAAGGCTTTTATTACTTCACTGGGCATTTTACCACGCACCAGTCCTATTCCTTATGGCTCACCTTATATAAAGGCGAGCAGGCCTTATTAAATGGTTTAAACAAACTAAGCAAGTAGCGCTAGAGGGCGCCCCGTGTCGAATGTTTTGTTTTACAAACATCCATCATCCATCCATCTTCTATAATAATCGTATATCAAGGAACGGACAGCAGCGTTCCCTTGTGTGGCACAACATAAAACAGCGGTTACCAACCCGTCTGCCAAGCGTGGTGACTATGGAAAATACCCTCCCTCGGGAGGAGGCTCATGTTCAGCAGTGGACGTTATACGGGCTGATGATAATGTTGATAATGATGAACAAAGGAAATGCGCCGCAATAGTCCTACAGTACCTAATGAGGATATTTTTATCAGACATAGTAATATCGTCTTATGATTAGTCTCCTGAACTAGTACGTAAGCAAACAATTTTGTGCTTACGTCTCACAACATAATACTATGATTACTATTAGATATTCTTTGAGGAAAACTTATTAAAATACCTAACAATTTTCCGATCACGGCCGACTGCGTTGTAAGTATCATTTAATTACATAGCACATGGAATCTAATTAATGTAATGATAGCCACGAGGCGCGATTGCTATCGTACCGTCTCGAGCTATCGAAGCCCGCAGGCTAAATGTGCTCGTTCAGATTTATAGAAAATTCTTGTATCTTTTACGGTCTATATACCTATTAATGATACAAAAAAGTATGACATATAAAGTATTTCATCTTTTTTACTATACAAACTTAACACTTTGTCATTTACCTATGATGATCTATCCGACCGATTTCGGTCATGACGACCACTTCGACTCCTGGTAGGTTTGGCGCGCATGCGCTCGATGGTGGCTAATGTAGCCAATCTTAGCAGCAATGTGGGCATTTCAGTACGCCACCCTCGTAATTGTATAGAATGGTAGCAGGTGGACGGGCTTTTAGCTGGTCGCGTTTGGTATCAAGGTCAGCTCTACGCTGATCCTCGAAATCGCGCACATGCCTTTTCAAAATCCTGCGCCATTCTGGCCGCAATTCTTTCACTATTGGAAAGCTACATTCACCCTGAGTGACATAGGCTATATTTAATTACTATGTCCCCACGGGAACGGGAGTTACGCGCGTGAAACTGCGCGCGAGAAGCTAGTATTTAAAACATATTTATACTATTAATTACCTAAAAGAGGAAATATTTGATTGTTTATTTGCTTTGAATAAGTAGTCTCCGGAACTACGAGACCGATTTAAAAAATGCTTTTACCATTATCTTATCCGGGAGTAACAAAGGCTACTAATATTTATTTTCAAGATTAGGGGAAAGTCGGGTAATTGGGAACGGCGGGTAATTGGGAACAGCTAGGTAATTATACTTCCCCCCACACTACTTCGCTAAAAACCTGTGCAACGGACACAAGCAGTGCCCCTCAGTGCCTGCGCAGCATTAAGTGTGAAAGGATGCGCGCACGTTGTCACGGTGAGTCAAAAGTTTTTTTTTGCCTTTTTGATCTAATTTTTGCCAAGCATAATTTATGGTGTAGCTATCAAACTATTGAGTTTTGAAACACCATATTTCGTTTGAATCTTGCATGTATTATTATTTTTTAATCATCGCATTATTTGAAGAAAATAAAAACCCCTTTTGAGAGTTACGGCCATCTTGATAAACATTGACTATTTCGGGCAATTGGGAACGGTGTCGTGCGGGTAATTAGGAACGGTCCCAACTACCCCTAGTGATACAGTTTGATTTTTATTGTTTGTTTAATGTTTCAGAAATTGTTGTCAAATTGTTTAATGTTTAAGATGCCTCGAAATTACATTCGTAAGGCTGAACAAAATTACCAAGTTGAACAACTACGCCAAGCAATCGAAGAATTTCAAAATAAAAAACTCACATTGGGCCAAACTGCTACCAAAAAAAAACTATAAAATAAGAAGTCAGTTAAAGGTAAAGCAGTTAGAAATTTGAAGAAAGCTTAACAAGAACATAATATGCAACGAAAAATATGAGACCCCACTGACAGAAGATTGGATCATGTGTAGCATTTGTCAACTCTGAGCACATGATAAATGTACTGCTGGCGAGACCAGTAAAGGTTACGTGTGTGATATGTGCCACTCTAAAAAGTAGTGGGTTTATTTATTAACTGTTATAAGACTTATTTGTTTCGTTCCTTATTACCCCACACCGTTCGCATTTACCCCGCAGGATGGTCTCAATTACCCCTTAGGGTATGGGGTAAAAGGGAATGGCAGTGTTTTTTATTTTCGTTCATATTTCTAATAACACGTTGATTTTTAAGATTATTTTTGTCATTTATAAGTACATTAATAAGTAAACTTTGAATTACAATAAAATATGATTATATTTATTTTGTTTTTATATTATTTATGAGCGTTAGAAGTTAAGTGTTCCCAATTCCCCCACTTTCCCCTACTAGCAGCGTTTTTTCTTACAACTAGTATTCTTGTTAACCCCTCGTGCTAAGTTAAAATGCTTGTGTTACGAGTGGATTTACGTCGGTAGTGCAATGTGTGGGGATCGAACCGGAGACCAAATGATGGCAAGTCCGACGCCCTAGCTATTGGGCTACGGCCGCTTCAAATCTTTTAATGATGAACTTTCCACAAGAACAGAATGCAGTGCGATTAATAATACGAACCTCACTCCTATATACCAAAGCAGCGATCGATAACATTACGAATCTATCTTTAAACCGAATCTAGGTATAAATAAGAATTAATAAATTAAAAACACTATGCAACAAGATTGGCTTATTCGTTTTTTTATTTTGTTCGTTATTATGAGGACAGGAGTTTCTAACAAAATATAAAAATAAAGTCGTAGGTACCTACAGGAGCGTACTTAAGTAAGGTAGGTAAAACCGCGTGGGATAGCCAGTTTATAATATTATAGCACAGCTAAACAATTTGTTGTAGCGCCTGTAAATTCTGTAAAAGCAACACATCTCTATAATGAAAAGTGTAAAAATCACTGTATTAATTAACAAGACTCCTTTATGTATTGTTATAGCAATGCATTATTGTAGGTTTTTGCCAATAGTGAACTGAATCACAATACATACTTTCTTCAATTTTAATTTAATAACCTACCAATTATCTATTTTAATTCAACTAGATCTTGGCTGTAGTTTTTATTTTATTTTATATCCAGTACTGGTTGTTTCTGCCCGGCATTGCCCATCTTAAGGTTTTTCTTTAAATATTATTGTAATATTTACTTAAATAATATTATAACAATATTTTTTTTCTTAGAATTACAGTTCCATGAGCGCGAGCGCAATCTTTGCCTATGGCCTTGGCTGAGCCCATACTTTCGTCCCCATACTTACACCCTCATACTTACTTCCATGCCTGCCCGCTCCCATACTTATGTCTATGCTTGCCCCCCTCTATTCTTACCCCATATTAGAGAGCTCCCGTAAATCATTACGGGCAGCCATCCCTTTTTTCCATCTTGTGGGCTAGCAATTATGTCCTAAAATAAACCCCATGCAAAATGTTAGGCTCCTGGCTACAAGTATCAGGAGTTTATGAAATTTCGTGATAAGTGATCTTTTGCTTTTATATATACTAGTAGAGCTCCAGTGGTCGAAATTCGACCCTAATTAGAAAAATATATTTGCATTCTGCTCTCCGTCATCCGCGCAATTATCGTAAAAAATCAAAAACAAGAAATGGTTTTAACATAAAATATCACATTTATTACACAATTACAATATAAGCATTAACTAAGCGTTGATACAACGCATATTATATTGTACAAATTCCTATAAATAAATAATATACTATTAATATCTAAATAATAGCTATATATTTATGCTGTGGTCGCCTGACAATATTTACGTATTAATACATAGATACATACACGCTTCTTTCCCAAAGGGGTAAGCAGAGGCCACTAACTACGATCTTGACATATCACTCTTGCCCCCCCACGTTAATGAATCTACCCCATGCATGACCTTCGGTTTCGTGTACTTCTAACCTGGCCTTTCTTAAGAACGTCCCCGATTTGAACGTGAAACGACCGCATTTTTCTTCCCCTTTTAACACTTCCGTATAACTTTGAATTAATTAACTGATCAACAGTTCAGGTGTCTATTTTTCATAGGACAATTATTGCTCTACTTTGTCTTTTTTTATGACTTCATCATATGTCTAATATACAGATAACTGATGTTATCTCGTTGAGACATAAATTGCAGAACCGATTAAAAAAAATATTTTACCAATAGAATGCCACATTATTTGTGAGTGTTATCTATACTAATATAATAAAGAGGAAAAGTTTGTACTTTTATATTTTTGTATGTTTGTTTCGAATAAACTCAAAAAGTACTGAACAACTTTCATCATTAGTATGCTATATTATCTCTAAGTAGCATAGGCTATAAAATTCCACCCTTGGGAAGCCGGGCCGCTAGAAGGCTATATTTTAAGACAGGGTTCCCAAGGATCGGGACCTACTCGTGGCTAAAACCGCGCGGGACAGCGCGTTGTTAGCCACGAGTAGATTGCTCTTATGGCGCATCCACATATGCCGCTGGGTTTGCCGCCAGCTTTCAGGCTGTCTATGCGCGTGCCTGAGGCCGCCAGCTTGGCCGCCGCCGGCCGTGCCGCTCGGCATGTGTAGATGCGCCATTAAACATAAAATCCCGCCGTATAGCAACTTAATTTTAAGTTTAAATTGTAATTAATATCGATCTAATATAAATATTGTCAGTAGGTACACTGCTTAATAAAATTAGCTATTCAATATCTTCAACAAATCATAGTCAGCGTTGAGTCATAGGTTGAGGTCTTGATGCTCCGTTGACAGTTGTGTCATACTGAGGTAATGTGGTCTGGTTCTTCACCTCGGGAACTATGTCCGTTCCGAATCTGAACTGTAAGCAAAAAAAAAAAAAAAAATTAAGGTTGTATATCGTTAAATATTTTATTAATTTAGTTATTCCTTTCGCCTCGTATACCCTTTTCCACAGACGGCGACCAAAGGGGGCTTATTTACCTATAGTTTTATTTTATAAGTTTGATATTGCGAATAGTAAATAGTTTAGTTCACTTTGTATTTTTAGTAATAAAAATAACAAAGAAACTTCTTAAAAAAACTTAATTTAATAGGAATTCGTACATTTTTTTTTTGTTAAAATAAAGAAACTTCAGTAATTCCTTCTTTTAGTTATTTGTTCCAATGCTTTGAAATATTCAACATAATTGTGCCCTATTAGGGCACAGTAGCATTTTGAGTATTTTAAACTATGGACATTTACTTTATTATGTGTAGATTACGTTAACTTAACTTGATTAGGTACGTTAAATTAGCTTTCTTGAAATGTAAAGTTTTTTTTTATTATTAACATAAATAACATCAACAATCAAACGATTTTCACAATATTATTATGTGACACAAAAGCAAATCAAAGTAAATTTGTTTTTAGCGATTTCAGCAATATATAGTAATTGTAATATTTATCATTGAAAATGTTCTAGAATTATATTATACATTCTTAAAACTTGTCCGTTGACAACGCAAAATCATAAAAAAATCCAAATTACATGATCAATCTCATTGTAACTGTGTGACGATTCGTGTGACAATTACGAAGATAATCATTTACCATTGAGCATGTTTATTGATACATCCGGTGATTAGCAAAATTGCTTTGATGAACAGTCAAAGTGATATCTAGTCAAAGCGTACCATATCTAGTAAGTATATTACTCGCGTACAGCACATTACATTAAACATTATACGTTATTTATTCACATTAAATTCCTGCTCTGGTCCCATAGGCAACCATTTTTTTGGACCAACTTATGTAGTCAGCCAGGGTCGAGGTTTTTTCTACTTCACCGGGCATAAAGGCAAGCAAACCTTACTAAAGGTTTTAAAAACTCATCGACCTACGCAAGAGGACACTGCCAGCGAGGTTAGCAGGAAGTCCATGGATTGCAAACCTAGGCAAATCCAGGACCGGACGACTCTGTCGATTTTGTCAGTAAAAAATACATACAACAGATTTGAAAACAAGATAATACACTTACAGCAATTATAGCGAATACAGTGCCCAACGCGTATCCAGCTAACACATCAGACCAGTGATGCTTGAAGTCAGATATCCTGGACAAAGCGCAGAACCAGCTCAGCATGAGAACTGCGAACTGTATCGTGTGGCGGAGACCTCGGCAACCGTTCCAGGTCATACGTCTCTCGAGGTACATCTGGAAGGAGAAAAGGGAACGTTGGATAAAAACTTTCAAATATAACATCCTTCTGTAAGGAGCATACTGACGACCACATATGAATATTATTGTCTACCAGATGCGCCCCGTGGTTTTACCCGCGTCACTTTGCTCAATTGGGTCGGAGCGTGATATTTTGTATAGGCTACAAAATATCACGCTATGTTAATGCAGCTTATAAACTATCCGCATGCAAACTTTCAGCCAAATTGAGTTCCAGTAAAATTTCAATAGTTTTTGCGTGAAAGAGTTACAAACATTTTCAGTTTCAGTTTCAAGGTGACAGCTACTGTCAAAGTCACGGAATAATAACTTTTAGATTTTATGGGAGTTTTGTGCAACTGTCGCTTTGGTAAAATAAACGTCCTTGGCAGTTTATTTCAGCTGCGTTTAACTCTGCTGCTTATGTGTCCTGAACACTTGGTGATCACAGTATTCCTCAATTAACTAGACCGTGATTTTTTTAACATCACACTCATGGCTTGGATTTGAAACCCCAGCAGCCTACCTGCTACTAGCTTACGGTCTACTGTGGTTATCTACGTAGGTATTGAAAAGTATACTGACTACATCTAATTCGACATGCCAAGTTCAAACGTGCGTGAAGCCACGCGAGCATGACGATGTCACTTAGTTTTATTGTTCTGTATGTGAATGGGAAGTATACCTACACCATTGATATAACAATAATGGTAAACACATTATGTTACAAACATTAAGCCTATGTTTAGATGAAGAGAAAAATAAAAGAAGTGGCTATTTGAGAAATTAGTTCCAAAATGGACACGGCAATGCGACCAAGAAGAATATTCACGTATAAGATGCTTTATCCAATGCTTTGAAATCTCCCTAACGATACAGGGTTATTTTTAAAACATTAACATCCTTTCAGGGGGTGAAGGTAATGATGATTATAAGCAACTTTTACGATGGGACCAACCTAGAAATCGCAAAAAAATAATAATCAGCTGTTCGATAAATTTATGTTCACTTACCTCGACAAAATGTATGGAACAGCTGATTTTTTTTTTCGCAATTTGAGTGTTGGTTCCATAGTAAAAGTTGCTTATAATCATCAGTACTTTCACCCTCAGAAAGGTTGTTAATGTTTTAAAAATAACCCTGTATAAAGAATCTTGTTCAATAGCCCGTTTATGTCCACTGTTGAACATGGGCCTCCTCTTCAACAGACCTTGGCAAGCCATGGTCTTTAAGGGATATCGCCATAATCACCACAATAGGCAAACGTATTGGTGATCGCAGTAAGATGGTAACTCTACCTGAGCTGATAGATACTGCTGCTCATCCATCCATTAGCTGTATATTCCTTAATCGCCTCTTACGACACCTAAAGGAAGACGGGGTGGTCTATTTTAAGCTGGTAACCAGGCGGCAAATCTAAAGAATACTCACAACCAAATAAATCATGGTGAAGGCAGACCACGAAGAGTGACCACTCAAGAAAGACTTGCGCATGTCCTCAAACTTGTCGGTTTGGGAGCCTTGACAGGTGTACATATCGGAGTTGATATAGCGGTGCGTCCAATCAGGAGAGTTGCAGTCCACAGACGGCTGGCAGATCTGAAAGATAAAGTGGTATGTGTGTAAGTTTGTGGTTTGTGAGGCCTATGTATGAGTTCTGGATAAAAGCTGACGCTGTATTAGTCGACTAGTGACCATTAATCGTCAGTCTGTTTATTAAACATCCATTTGATTTTCTATATAAATGTAGATGATGCTTTTATTCAGTACCTAAGCAAACGTTTTTTCGTTTCCTGGCATGTCGTATATCCTTACTATATATTTTATATTAATATTATAAATGCGAAAATAACTTAGTCTGTCAGTCGGGCTGTCTGTCTGTCTTTCACGTCAAAACTATTTAACCGATTTAAATGAAATTTGGTACACAGATAGTGTAGAACCTGAGAAAGGACAGATACTACTTTTTATGGCAAAAAAAGGATTGTTAGGGGTTGAAAGGCGGAGGTGAAGATTGTCAAAGTCGCTATTCCACGCGGACGAAGTCGAGGCGACAGCTAGTTTATTATAAATGGCTCAATTTAAACTGACGAGATCAGGACTGTGGCAGACAACGCCCCTCCTCTGCAATGAGAGAGGGGCCCATGTTTAGCAGTGAACGACATAGAGTCTGATGATGATCATGATGAAATCAAAGAAGCGTAAACTATACAAATATTTTTCCCGTAAGACCGCTTTCTGTAGGAATTACATGCATTATTACATATAGACTCTTTCGATAAATGGGCTACTAACACTGAAAGACTTTTTCAAATCGGATGAGTAGTTCCTGTGATTAGCGCGTTCAAGCAAACAAACTCTTCAGCTTTATATATTAGTATATAACGGCTGTAACTGTGTCACAATAACAATTTGTCTCTATTCTCTGTTAGAACATTCTTTAAAGTGAGTAGTTTGTGTTCTCATTAAAAAGATTAGATAAGCATTAGAATGTAAATGGAATAATCAAATATTGCAACTAGCGCTGATATAAGAATGAATAAGATAAGATATGAATGTCATATTATCACCCATGACTATCATCAGTGTCATTCATTCATTGTAAAAATGTGTTTGTGATAGTCACCCAGTTTCTTAAACGTCAATCAAAACATCAACAAGTTGTTAACTTCGCTGTCAAAATAAATTCACTATCTGACATCTCTAGTTAAACACTGGTCTAAGGCAGTTGTTATTAATTTATTTAAAAAGGTTTAAATTGTAAGTAATAATGATTATTCTTTTTATCGGGTTTCACCTGCGTATCTCTTCCCGTAGGAGCTTTATAATTAAATGCCCCCCTTTTTCAACCCCTAAGGGGTTGAATTTTACAAAATCCTTTCTTCCTTCCTTTAGCCATACGTCATCTGTGTAGGACTTAATACAGTTCACAAGTAAGTGCGCAAACACAGTTGCAATATTCCTAAACTCTCAAAATTCGATGGGATAGTTCTACAAACACGTCCGGTAAGAGATCATTAACTTGCTCTCGGAGGCACGGGTGATATACGACGAAATCACTAGTTACAGTGGAATATACTCGTAATACCGCTACGACGAACTTAAAAGTAGTCCTACACAGGCGTATGGCTTAAAACATATCTGGAATGGAGCAAAATGCATTGGCATTAAGTCCACTGCTGTATAACTTTGTGCAAGAAGTTTTAAATAAATATAAACATTAATGAACAAACATTTGAATTTTGATTGGTGCAACAATATTGTCATATTTAGCGATGGAAAATGTTTTAAGTCTGACAAGGACGGTCGCAAAATATTGTGGCGTAAAGACGGCGAGCTCTATAATGAAAAAAATATTCTTGAATGCCATTCTAGTGGCCGCATTACTTTAGGCTATTGGGGATGGATGTCTTCAATGGGTTCTGGAGAATTGCAAGTTGGGGGTCGCAATACCAGTCAAAGTTACTTTGCGCGTTAAATACCCGCAAACTGATACTGATAACTGCGCTGTGCACCGCGCGCAACTTGTGCAACGTTGGTTAAACGTTCAAGAATTTTTTTGTGTAATTGAATGACCATCAAAAAGTCCTGATCTGGACCCCATTCAAAACCTATGGGGTCATATGGTGCTAAACTGGGACTCATCTGAAGTCAAGTCAAAGTCGAATTTGGACGATGTCGTTACCTCGACATGGGAATCGTTTCGTGGCACCGACTTATGTAATATTATGGTTGCTAGCATGAGGACACGATTGCAACTAGTAATAGACTATGCAGGCGTGCCAATCGGATATTAATAATAGGTATCAGGGGGTAATCAAACTTATGTGATTGGTGTTATTATTATTGATGAATTATGGGTAATTTAATATACCTGGGGATAATTACTTTATGATAAGAATATAACTACGATAAAAAGTTTTCTTTGTTTCTATTTAAAATATTTTTTATGCATATAAATATATTTAAATATACCAATTTACTAAATTATTGTAGTTCAAATAATAGAATAACAAAGCAAATCTATTACGATGATCGTACAGAAATGAAAACTTTTTTTTTTGTTTCATAGTCATAGTCATGTTGTCTGATGTTGCTACGTAATTACTTGCTCCTGTATCTTAATATCTAACTTACTAACATGTTTATTCATACCACTAATAAATTGATTACCCACTTGAATGTGAAGAATAAAGTTTTTGTCCGACTTAGAACACTTTCCATGCACACAACTTTATAACTTGTAATTATATAAAACTTGCGAAAATTATAAGACAAGAAACAATAATTAAATAAGGAAAACAAAATCAAATTACAAACAGAACAAGCCAGCAGAACTTAGATCGATTTATTTTACGTGTAGTCTTGAGCTTAAAGGAAAGGTGATTTTCCACCAGAGTGGCTAGGCGAGGCGAGGCGAGGAGAGCGCATCTTTGGTGGAAACAGTGTGGCTTGACGAGAATTTGCGAGGCGTAAATTGAAATATTTGTTTGTGTAAAAAAGAACCGTATTGCTTCCGGTATAAATTAACTTTGCAACAGAAACACGCTTCTCGCGAGAGGCTTATTGTTTTTCGTTGCTACTTATTACCGTGTTATTACCTGAGAATACCGTCATGATAGTACAAGCCTACGGGCGGCGCGGCGGTCACGCGCGAGCTCGCGATGGCTATTTTTAGTAGAAAAGGGTCAGTGCGATTACAATTCTCTTTTCGCCTCGTCTCGTCTCGCCACACTGCTGGAAAATCACCTAAAGCCTGCCTCACATAATTATTTGATATAGATTATGTTATAACAATTGGAACCAACGGAATATTTTCCTATAGAGGCACGGAGGATATGGCAACCAACCAGAACCGGAAATAAATTTTAAATTTATACAAAAATTTATTTTCTGGGGATTGAACCCACGACCTCCGAAACAGATAGCGAGAGTTATACTGCTGCGCCACGTAGGTTGTCCTTTTAATTTTCCTCATAGTAACCTCTTAATTTTCCGTGTCCTGTTTTCCTCATGACATGACGGTTAGTCCCGCTTTCCGTGATACTCTTAAAAGTACCGTTTGCATAACAAGCATTTGAGTGACACGCAGCGACAGCACAGGAAGGCCTCATTACAAATAATTGCTACGAAAACCATTGCTTATTAATACGAAGTTTGCATTGTTACATGTTTGTATTAAAAAGAAGAGATATGTGGTATGTTAAGTTCAGTTAACATACATATACTAATCTATACCTACTTTTGAGTAGGTATATATTAGTATATTTACCTATAGTATAAGACTTTGTTTCTTAAAGCTACTAGTCCGATTAGAAAAAAATGTTCAGTGTTAGATATAGATATTCATCGAGGAAGGCTATAGGCTATATATATTTTTCATCCCACCATCTCGGAAAGAGTATTTTTAATCTTCAATATCTGAGTGGAAAAGCCGTTTTTATTCTCTAGAGGATAAAGTAAATTGAATTTAGAACATCGTGTGCATTAAGTTTGTGAATTAAAAAAAACATTAAACCTATTTACTGCTACCTCTATGGTGCCGAATATATCATACAACTTTTTTTTAATTTGTTAAAAACTCAGACTCGGAACCTTCTTGGTGTTCTTTTTTCAATTTGCTTTGTACGCATTTCCTCGCTGAGAAATAGAAATAGAAATAGAAATATTTTATTGTCATAAAGTGTGGTACAAAAGATGTGATGTTTGCATTAAATTATATGATCCAATACACTTTGTCAATATCATGACGTGACATACAGCAGTTAGTTAAGATTGAATAACATTGTCCAATTATTATTATTATTTAAACATTATTATTAGCATTATTTATTTAAAATTGTATTAACATTTATTTATTGATTTCATTCTTTGAGGTGGAATGAAAAGTTACGTGTTGCACTCGAGTACAAAGATTTTTCACCTCGTGCTCTTTTGATTCCCTCGCTAACGCTCAGGATTCTAATTTTGAATCACTCGCTGCGCTCGTGATTCAATTTTAGAATCCTTCGCTTGCTCGGTCATCAAAATTGAACACGCGGTTAAAAAGCAACTTTGCACTCTTGTATAACAAATAACTATTATTTCTTAATTCTTATTCTGTTTTAAAAACCGGACCTTATTACTGAGACTTCGCTGACTGTCTGTCACCAGGCTCAAGAACCGCGATAGCTAATAGTTGAAATCTAGACGAATGATGTTGGCCTTTTTTGCTCGATATCAATAACGGCTACAGGTAGGCACTTGAAAATGGTCCTTTTATTATAATTATGCGAACGACGCATTCTACTCTCCTCCCTAGACACTCGCTCTAAAAGCTATCGATTTATTTTAAATTTAAATACATTTTTTACAAAACATATTTTTTCTCTCTTTATAAAATTACTACAGACATATATTTATTCAAATAAAATTAGTAAGACTAGTTTTTATTCCGCTCTAATATTTGCTGCCACGTAACATAATCTAAATAGATAATCGGTGAATGCTGTTAATCTTTACTTGAATCGAAACTATAAATAACCAAGTTTCGTAATAACTTAGGTAAAAACATAATTTTTACTAAAGCATCTTCTTCGACTAGAACAATGCATTTTGCATTGTTGTCGACAAACAATCAGATACTTCTATAACCTACTAATATTATAAACGCGAAAGTTTGTAAGTATGGATGGATGGATGTTTGTTACCCTTTACGCCAAAAATACTAAACGGAATTGGCTGAAATTTTGTACCGGGATAGTTTATACGCTAGATTAACATATAGGCTACAAAACATCACGCTCCGACTCACTGGAACAGAGTAACGCGAGTAAAACCGCAGGGCGCAGCTAGCTATTTTTATCAGTGTTAGATACACCATCCATAGTAATATCTTGCGCACAACCTGCACAGTGAGAAGTCGATGTCATGATTCCAAAATGTTATTTTTTGTTTTCATACGGACATAATGTAGTTAGCCACGAGGCTTTTGCTACTTTACCGGGCATAAAGGCGAGCAGAGCTGCAGCCTAGATAAATGGTTTAAACACTACAAACTAAGCAACCTGCGCAAGAGGGTCAGGTGCTCAGGGTGGTCGCTGGCAAGAAATTGAGGGATTTTGATTTTTAGTATTTAAGGCAAGTTTTGTGTAACTGTCGCTCTTAATTTGCCTTAATTTGAAAGCAAGTAAAGCCTCGAGGCTCTATTATATAGCTGTAGCACTAATTGCAACTAGGAAATGCAATAAATGTTACAACTATATCTTATCTCTTTTATTAATGATCTAGTAAGCAATAATTATCCTACTCGTTAATTACAAGTGCTAGGTTATCTTTTCTTCGTTACACAACTATGTATCTGCAACCCGTGACTTTATATACTATTTATATTACATATGTGATGAAATAACGCACAAAACGTGTAATAAACTGTGATTATCATCATCATCATCATCAGCCCGTATAATGTGCACTGTTGAAAATGGGCCTCCTCCCTCGGGAGGGTATTAGTCACCGCGCTTGGCGGGTTGGTGACCGCAGTATTATGTTGTATAACACAAGGAAACGCTGCTGCCCGTTCCTTGATATACAATTATTATAGATGATCTTATAACAATCGGGACCAAAACGGCTAAACGTGCTTTCCGAGTCACGGAGGGTAGTTCCTCAACCAAGTAGACCCGGAAAGAAATCTTAGAATTTACACAAAGATTTCCTTTCCGGCGTGGGGATCGAATACACTTCCTCTGATATTTAAAGCGGGCCAAATATTGCTACGCTACGGAGGTTATCTGTGATTATAACCGCTAATAATTGGCACGACGATTTTCCATCAGGTTTTTTTTAAGACAACTAATAGAGTTTTGCAGTCTATTCTGGTTAACCCCTCGTACTAAGCCAAAATGCTTGTGTTACGAGTGGGTTCACGTCGATAGTGCAATGGGTGGGGATCGAACCGACGACCACAAGATCACAAGTCCGATACCCTAGCCATTGGGCTACGGCCGCTTGAAATCTGTTTTTCTATCGAAATATAACATCTTACATAAATGATTGATCTCGCGCTTGACTAGATATTGCCGTTGTTCTTGACAAATGCGGCAAAAAATACTACGCTGAAATTGGCGTACCCGAGCCATAGTAACCTATAAGTACCTAACAAAATTAACAACCTCCGTAGCGTAGCGGTATTTGGCTCGCTTTAAATCTCGGAGGTCGTGGGTTCGATTCCCATGCCGGACAGGAAATCTTTGTGTAGATTCTAAGATTTCTTTCCGGGTCTGGTAGGCTGAGAGACTACCCTCCGTGCCTCGGAAAGCACTTTAAGCCGTTGGTCCCGATTGTTATAACATCATCTATAACAATTGTATACCAGGAAACGGGCAGCAGCGTTTCCTTGTATGTTACAACATAACACTGCGGTCACCCACCGGCCTGCCAAGCGTGGTGACTATGGCAAGTCCCTCCCTCGGGAGGAGGCCCATGTTCAGCAGTGGACTTTATAAGGCCTGATGATGATGATGATGAACAAAATTAAAACAACTTACATCAAAGAAATGTGGTCTCGGTCTTCCAATAGTAGCTTTCGCAATATTTGTGGTGATCTCAGTGAAGCAGACGCCGAACCCGAAGGACACGAGGACACAGTAGAAGCCGCGGATCCACGTCGGGATGGACACACCGAGGCACACCTCATTGTCACGTGATCGCCGGAGAACTGCCCACTCGCAGACCAGAAACTGGGGAAAAAGAGATTAGCAATTTGATAAAAAAAAAGATCAATGCAACCTCCGTAACATAGCGGTATTCGACTCGCTTTAACTCTTGGAGGGTTCGAACCCCACGCCGGACAAGAAACCTTTGTGTAAATTCTAAGATTTCTTTCCGGGTCTGGATGGACGAGGGACTACCCTCCGTGTCTCGGAAAGCACGTTACACCGTTGGTCCTGATTGATATAACATCATCTATACCAGTCGTATACCAGGGAATGAGCAGCAGCTTTTCCTTGTGTATTACAACATAATACTGCGGTCACCAATCCGCCAGCCAAGCGGTGACTATGGAAAAAACCCTCCCTCGGGAGGAGGCCCATGTTCAGCAGTGGACGTTGTACGGGCTGATGATGATGATGATGAGTGTGTAACTAGCAGTGCTCTGTCCGTTTACGTGTACATACGGGCAAGGATTGATGACCCGTTTGCTGTTCCTGATGGCATATGATATTGACGTCTAGACGTGTCGATATCGCCTACGAGATGACGCCCTTGCCTTGTTAATAGACGTCAATACCCCCTTGAGTAACTCTGTGATTAACTGGCGTCAGATTTTAATCTTCTGTTAATTAGTTAGTAATTATATAATCTACTAGCTCCCCGCGCACGACTAACTACTTAATTAATAATAATAATAATATTAAGTAATAATAATAGCATTTATTTCGGGCTACGCCCATAATGTAAGTAACAATGGTCTTAAATACTAGTGTTAGTAGACATAAATATACCCACACAAACATGTGCTATTTAGTATTGAGTTTCATCCAATGTCGCAGCATTGGAGACTCCCATCTTTCTGCGAATTAACTCGAGATACTGTGTTGGTACCGCCACGAAGACGAGCGAGCAGCGAAGCGCTTCTCTTTCGCATGATGGCAAGTAAAGCCATTTAAGTAAAACAAACATACTGTATAGCTTTATATATTATTGAAATTTTTGTTGCACTATTTTCCCGCGCGCGGATTCAACCGCGGAACTCCCGTTCCCGGGGGAACTTCATAAGTAAATACGTCACTCTCTATCCCTTCAACTATATCCACTTAAAAATCACGTCAATTCGTCGCTTCGTTTTGCGGTGAAAGACGGACAAACAAACATACACTTTCCCATTTATAATATTAGTATGGACGTGTAGGTACTTATTTAATTTAACATGATATTTATTATTTTTATAATTATAATTTCATAAAAGTAACTGGACCAAAACCTACGCTCTGCCCATTTGAGTATGTTTCGCCGGACCGTCTCATGTGGGTCGTGTGAAAACCGGCAGTAGAATAACCCACTGAGTTTGTTTCGCCGGATCTTCTCAGTTAGGGCGTATTGGATCCGGTGGTAGCATTAAAGCGCGTCCGTCGTTATATACTCATGGTCCGCCCAAATAATGACAATTGTTCTTAATATAATTTAATATAGACAGAACAAGCTATAATTATTGGACACAATATAGTAAAATAATAAAGTTAAGTAATTATTAAAAGCAAAAACTAAAATACCTGCTTAATATGCTCATTTATAAATGTTAAAATTATACATAGATTAATAATAAATTATTGTTTTGACTATTTGCAAGTGCCTGTAATAGGTTTACGTAAATAAAAATGATTTTTATTTATTTATTTTATTTTATTTATTTTATACTTATATTTATTGTTGTTTTATACGGCTAGAGACTATTTCCTATAGAGTCGGCGTTAGAAAGTGACGTCTCTAAGTATCAGGTAACTTCTATTTGAGTCAACAATGGTCTGTAAATACTTATTGATAATAAATGTTCTATTGTTTTTACATCCTAATAAAAACTTACAATACATTTTACATCATTTTTATAGTTATGACAAAATTCAAATAACTTTAAATAGATTACTGTTTGAACTCGAGAATTCTATCGTCACAAATAAAAACAATTTCTTACGTCATACAATAATCTATTTATCTATACTAATATATGAAACTGAAGTAATATACAGGGTTATTTGTAAAACACCAACAACCTCTAAAGAGGCCATTGCCAATTATGAACAACTTTTAATATGGGACAAAATCTGAAATCGCTAAAATAAAAATCAAATTCAAATTACTTAATCATCCGTCAAAAGCATGTTAAGTTCCATAATGTTTCCTAAATCATGATTAGCTGATTTTATTTGATTATCGTTTTAGTTAATGTATTAATTCATTCATGATTCATTATTTTGTTTATGTTTTAATAAATAACGTATTTTGGATATACAGAAAGTTGTTTTTTTTTTTATTTTTTTTATAAAAAGATTACTAGCAGAGTTTTGCAGTCTACTAGTAGGTATTATGGTTAACCCCTCGTGCTAAGCTAAAATACTTGAGTTACGAGTGGGTTCACGTCGGTAGTCAATGGGTGGGGATCGAACCGGCGACCACATGAGCACCATTTCAACGCCATTGGGCTAAAGCCAATTTTTTTTATAAGTTTGTCGTTGACGGCACTGTTAAAACAATAGTTGTATTTTTTTTATTGCAGTTTTAGAAACTAGGTGTTATTAAAATGGTTAACCATAATTTCGATTACATTTCATTAGTTGTAGTTTCTTCTGTCGCGTAGTATCTACCCAATAGTTAATTAGTAATTAAAATTAATTAGTTAATAATTAATAATTAATTAATTAAGAAACGCGGAAGTATAAATCTCCTTGTTTATCTTCCTATTTAGCCATTTAAGACGTCAACTTCATATTTTCACGATTTATCTATACTAATAGGTATATAAAGCTGAAGAGTTTGTTTGTTTGCATAAACGCGCTAATCTCAGGAACTACTGGTCTGATTGGAAAAAATCTTTAAGTTTTAGATAGCCTATTAATCGAGGAAGGCTGTATTTTATATAAGATGTTCCCACTGGGAATGGGAAATCTAGTTCTATTTATATTAATTTACGTATATCTAGTAATTAGTACGTTCGCGCAGCGTGGCACTTTGCAGATATTTTGTAGGCGACCTTAGGTAGAGATTTCCATAGCCACATTATCTACGTAGGCAAAGCCTAATATTTAATGGATGATGGAGATGTTTGGCGGATGAATCCATCGGTCTCATTGCGGCAGACTGGCATCCTTTAGCTATCACACCGAATTGGCAATCAAATTAAGTCAATGCTATGTACTTTATAAATTTCGAATTCTTAAAATATACGCAAGACGACTGATCAGATTGTAGGCATGTTTCTATATATGTAAATCTGGGGGAGCGCTCCCTGTACTCGATACCTACTTGAAATTATCATTGTTTTTTTTCACACTTTCCTGGTATGAGTGCCTACATATCGATGTATGGGGATCACTAACCTAGATACTAAAAATGTTTAAACAATGTATAAAATTATTAATCAAAGACTTTAAAAGATGACAAAAAGAATGATCTCGGAGTTTCTTATAGTCTTTCTTCTCCGAGTGTCACACCGTAGGTAGATAGAGAAAGACTCGTAGGAAGCTAGGATAGGGTCCGGTCGTCCTCGCAAGGCGAGGCTCGCGACGCGTTCTATGCTTCAGACCCGATCCCAGCCCGCGCTGGTTGATCTTAATTATATTTTATAATAAGCGATTAATTACGGACATGCCATAACAATATTAATAAATTTAATAACATTATTGTTGAAATGTAAACTAATTTATTAGTTAAGATTTATTTTTTTCATTATCATTGTATTTGACTTATAATAAGTACGATCGATTCGTCTACATTATCAATAAACGTTTTCATTTTCATTTTCATTTTCAATCAAATCAATAAACTATTCAACCACGAAGAAACAAAAAAACTTGATTTACGAGCAAGTGTTGCGCTATAGTTTAACAACATAAGCTATTAGCGTAAATGATATGAATATTATTGTTTTGTCGACCCGCCCCGCTGTTTTACCCGCGTCACTCTGCTCCAGTGGGTCGGAGCGTGATGTTTTGTAGCCTATATGTTAATCCAGCGTATAACCTATCCCGGTGCAAAATTACAGCCAATTCTGTTGAGAAGTTTTGGCGTGAAAGAGTATCAAACATCCATCCATACTTACAAACTTTCGGATTTATAATATTAGTATGATTATGTGTACGTACAAATAGCGATAGTTTAAAAACATTAAAAACTATAAAACCCGGCAAGGAATTTTTGCTTATACTCAAAGTTTTTTTGTCCGGCGTGAGAATCGAACACGCGACCCCTAAACATATGGCAAGACTCATAGCAAGATTAATTCGTTGACCAAGATAGTTAAATAAGGTCAAACGACAGTATATTTCCTTAGCTACTCGTAAGCCCCTTTCTTTTGTCCATTCAATAGACATTATAAGTACAATAGAGATATCAACCTGGAAATATAGGACGCTACCAAAATATATGCCTTCCCTTAAATATGAATGATGACTATAAAAATTGCTTACATTGCTTAAAAAATTGGACAAGTATTCGTTGATTTATCAAATCAATAAAAAATTATAACGATACAGAGCAACAATGTTTAGTACAGGTGCTTGTGACGTAATTCGTAAGTGTAATAGGGACAAATTCACTTACGAAGTGACGTCACATGCGATACGAGCTGTATGTTTTTTTCGACAGGACTATGTAAGTGCTACTTCACCGCGTATCAAGGTGAGCAGAGCTCCATCCTTAATAAATGGTTCAAAACTACACACTAAGCAACCTGCGCAAGGGGGCGCCCCCGTGCTTGGACCTCGCAATCGCTGGCGATGAGATTGAGGGATTATTTTTAGTATTTTAGGGAGGTTTGTGCAACTTTTGATACGTGCTGTATCTTCGACATTTATGTTTACAGAACGAAAAAAAAAATAGGTGTCCAATATTTCTTGGTAATCGAACTGACGGACCATATAGATTTTTTTAGTCGTCATTCTTATTGTACGGTATCTGTAAATACGATCACGTTTAGTGATTACATTAGTGCATTTTTTTTAATTATATTGAAATGCATAATATAATGCATTATATGTGTTACGGCTAATAGCCGAAGTGCGGCTACACCTAGTTTTAGCCGGCTACAACTAGGTGAGGCCGGCCACATGCGGTTAAACTTAGATGTATCCTATTTATCTTCGGTTATATCTTATATCTCTCTTAAGGTTTAGCCTTCATCATAGCGGCTAGAACTATTTGCAGCCGGCACAAAAAGGTGTTGGCTGGGTAAAAAAATAAAAACCTGAACCTAAACCAATGGAGTAGAACAGGGACTTATTGAGCTTGAAGTTGAAGTATTTGTTCTATGTTACCATACGTGTCGTTTAGGTAGGATAGGATAGGTAGGAGGTAATAGGATACATCTAAGTTTGACCGCATGTGGTCGGCTACACCTAGTTGTAGCCGGCTAAAACTAGGTGTAGCCGCACTTCGGATATTAGCCGTAACATATGCATAATACCTGTATTGTTAAAAATAAACATTATTTACAAATGACAGTTATAAAACTGCGACTCATCCACAGTCAAACCATTAAGCCTGTTATGTGGAACACTACACTGTTAAAAATGTTTGTAAATTTACTACTTTTTTAGTAAGCAATTGCACAGTAAAATTACAAACTCTTGTATTGTATTGGAATTTTAACACGCATTTGTTGTAATAATACATTTTGTAATAGCTAGAGTACTAAACATGTTGCAATTTTACAATTTTTTTGTATTCGTCAGATACTTATTGTAATTTTACAATCCTAAGTTGTAGGATTAAATCTAAAGTTTTGTAAAATTTCTGTACATATTCGGAATTTGATTTTTCCACAATTATCAGTAAAATTACTAACTAAAATTTGCAATTACAATTACAAGAAATGATTAGAAATTTACAAACACATTTTTTATTTAAATTCTGTTTGCATTTTTACAATATTTCATTCTAGTCATAACCGCTATCTGTTTTGACAATTCTCAAATGTAATTTCGAGTCTAAATTCTTGTAAAATTACTAGATTTATTCGATACATTTGGCTTAGTAAAATTACGAATAATGTATAGTAATATTACTAAACATAAGTTTTAGTAAATGATGAGTATTTTGCGACTGATGATTTGTAATAATTTGAAACTGAGTCGTGATCAAGTTGTGTAGTAAAATTACAAGACGGAGTTCCACAATTTCAAAAATGTGGTGCGTAAAACCTTCCTACACAAATTTAGTAAAATTACTATGGAAATTTTTAACAGTGTATGTACAAATAATATTGTCAAACTGTAATAAATAAATAAAGATAAAAATAAAGCGCAAGGTGAGGTGTCTCTAATTACGCAATACACTTGTAAGTGAGACAATAGCACATTTATTATTAGGGGACATTATATTATTTGAATATAATGTCAACTTTGTTACTAGCTAGCTTGCACCCGCATAGCTGTTCCTGTGAAAAATCCATAATTAAAAATAGCCTATGTTTCTTCTGAATAACGTAGATCGTGAAAGAATTTCAGAAGTCCAGTCCAGTAGTTCCGAGGCCTATTCAATCCAAACAAAAAATAAACAAACAATCAAATATTTCCGAGGGAGGAAAGAAAATAACTTATGTGCCATAGTCACCACGCTTGGCAGGTGGGGTAGTGACCGCAGTATTATGTTGTACCACACAATGAAACGCTGCTACCCGTTCCTTGATATACGATTATTATAGATGATGCTATAACAATCGGGACCAACGGCTTAACGTGCTTTCCGAGGCACCCTCCGTGCCAGTAATCTTAGTATAGATTTCATATTATTTTTATTAACATAGTAACTACACATGATAGTATCTACCGTTAAAGAGATGACATATATTGTGAGAGCACCTTATATTACATGGAACTCAGTAGCTACAGGAATGAGTCTAGACGAGAATTGGAGCAATTTCTTTCAATTACTTCTTAAGTAGTTTGTACTTAGGGTCTGGATAGGACCAAGTTGTAGCCGTCCAAATCTAGAATTCTAGTTAACTAGCAGACCAAGTTCTGGACTATTAACTTAATAAATTATAAAAGAAAAATTTAATAGATTTGTTCAGTAATAATATCATAAACACGAAAGATTTGTTTGTTTTTTTTATTGCATTGATTAGGCTCAGAATGAATTACGAAGTTTTCACGGGAACGGGATAAACGCAGGTGAAACCACGCATAGGCTACTATTTTGAGGTACGAAGTCTCAACTTACCAGATCCGGAAAAAAATGTTAAGATTGAAGAAAAGATTTTACACAAAGATTTGTCCGGCTCGGGGATCGCATTAACTCGCCCTCCCGACCCTTAGTTTGCTAAGAACCTCCCGATAGACCCGAAGCCCGAAAGACCCGCGAACTGTAAAGTAGAGCGACAGTTGCACATAATTACCCTAAAAAAAAAAACTAAAAGCCATTATCCCTCAATGGTTTTGTCAGCGACCGCCCTAAGCCGAGGTCCAAGTCCCACTGGGGACGCCCTCTTGCACAGGTTGCTTAGTTTGTAGTGTTTAAACCATTTATCTAGGCTGGAAGCCTGCTCGCCTTTACCGTCCGTCAGAAAAAAAAGGGGATGAAATCCATGGACATCAATATTTAAAACGAGTCTTTTACCGCTACATCACAGAGATAGTCAAATGAGTATGTTCAAATATCTACAAATGTTTATCTCTCCACGCCTACATTTTTTGTGACTGATCGATGACTAAACAATGATAAGTAAATTATGACGTTAAACGATTTGATCATAACTAGTAAAATATATTTAAACTTTTAATAGCTGCACCGACTTCAACCGCGTTTTGTTTTTTTTTTATTCAGACATATTTGGTTATCCTCAATTTCTTTCTTACTTTACCATCGGATATAAAGGCGAGCAGAGCTGCAACCTTATTTAAGGTTACAGCTCTGACAACTGAATCACTAGCGACGTAATATCGTTTTTATCATCATATCATCTATTTGAACAGGTGTATTAAAAATATAGCAAAATCAAACGGAATACTTTGAATATTATTAAAATGAATATAATATTCTAGGTATTCTTTCTTTTTTTATCTTTTCTTTATCTTAAAAAAGACAACTCCCGCACTAGGGAAATAAATCCCTGTGTCGCGGGGGACTTTACAAACATACATTTCACGGATACACAGAACACCCAGACTCAGAACAACTATTTGTGGTTCACACAAATAATTGTCCCGGGTGGGAATCGAACCCAGAACACCAGGTCTCAGAGGCAACTACCGTAACCACTGAGCCACCGGTGCAGTCAAATCATTTTTTTATTTGTATTATTATCTCAGTAATATCTCATTAGCCCGTATAACGTCCATAGCCGAACATGGGCGTCACTGAAAGGAGTTTTTGCCATAGTCACCACACTTTCTAGGCGGGTTTGTGACCGCAGTTATAATAGTGTTGTAAAATTTAGGATAAGGCAGCTGCCCGTTCCATGGCATACGATTACGATTATTATAGACAAGCTTCAGCGCGCGATACCCGCATAACTTCTGTTCCTGTAAGAATTTCATAATTAAATGAAACATATAGCCTTCCTCTAACATATAGACTTTTGTTAATCAGTCCAGGAGTTCTTAAGATTAACGCGTTCAAGCTTACAAACTATATGAAGTAAACAAATTCTTCAACGACAGAGTTATAACACTAGAGTTATAACAATCAGGACCAACGGCTTAACGTACTTTCCGAGGCACGCAGAGTCCCTCAACCAACCAGATCCAGAAAGAAAAAGTAAAATTTTACACGAAGATTAAGGGGTAAACAATGAACTCACAGAATGAAAGCGTACGACTTAGCGAGGGTATACCCTCAAGAAGACGCCCACGTTCAGTAGTGGATGTTATACGGGCTGATGATGATGAGGGTAAAACTATAACTTGTACTCACCGAAAATATAGGCAGTGTAAGACCGACAGCGTACAGCACAGTGACAGTCACAGTGTCAGGCTTGTAGGGGTACATCAGAGACTCATCGTTGCAGAAGAAACCCCTCTCAAAGGGGCTCCACATGTTCTGCATAGTGTATATGCATATTCCCACTGCAACAAAAAAAAGAAATCTAAACGAATCCTAAATTAAGGAAATAAATTTATGTTTCTTTACAAACACGTTTTTCATCTATGTATTGTATATGTCACCGGATAATAATTCCCGGTGAAGCAGCAAAAGACTCAGGGCTAACTTTAATAAGTCCGTCCAAAAAAAAAAAACACCGGAGAATACTAAGAATTAGTTAATAAACTAACGAGATTTTCGGGAGGTTAAAAAAAACCTAAACCAATGAAGTTCAACAGGACTTATTAGTAGCATAGTCTCAGTTTGGTTAGGTTAGGTCAAGTGTCATAATAATTAAGTAAATAATATTGTCCCAGCTAGGAATTGAACCTGGTACTAATGTTCTGGTTTCGCAGAAGAATCTGTTCAGCCACATTTCAATTCAATTACATATATTCTTTTAATATTAGTATTAGTTTAATTTAGGTCGGCCATATGTGAAAACTTCACATTTGATTTGCCATTCAAAAAAGGATTTTCTATTGTAAGTTTTAACTATGTATAATCTTCTTAATTATTTATTTACGTCTGTACATTTAGATTATATTTACATAATTATATGTAACAATGTATTGGAGTAATTAACCCGATATGTGTACTCCAATTAATTCCTACTTCATTACCGAGGTATTTTAAGCGATCACGTGGAATATTAATTAACACGTGGCAGGTAAGAGAAAATTATCAATGACTAGGTTCCCGTGCGCGGTTTCACCCATGTAACTCCTGACCCCTCGGGGACTTCATAATAAAACATTACAGCCTCGATAAATGAGCTCTCTAACGCTGACAGATTTTTTTAATGACAAACGGACAGATGGAGTACAATGTCTGTTATGTCCTACAAGTAGCAGCACTCACAGGTTGCACTTGCTAGTTATAGTTACCTAAGTAGTTTAATTCATAGAATAAGATTAATAACCTATTAATTACAGTTCCTTTTCATTGTGATTTTGAAGTAGAAGTATATGTAAATACCTAAGTGCTGAATAAATTCTATATTTAAATATTTCATTAAATTGTTTTCCTGAGATTCAAGCAAACAAAAAAACTCTTCAGTTTTATATATTTGTATAGATTTATTACAACAGGAATAAGATAATTCTATACATATAATATGGGGATTATTTTGGCGCGGACGTCTGTAGATGGTTAACCTCAATATCGGAATCATATCGGAACTCATATCGGAAGGTAAAATAAGGCGGGGCCGCATTGCTTATGCGTACCCGGCCCCCGCCAACGGCGGATCGAAGGAGTGTCCGGGGGGTTTTAGTGGTGTAGGGTCTCTCCTCGTGGTATGAGTTTAGCATACCACGCTATGAAGAGGGCGAGTCCCACATATCCCACCGCCAGCGCGCGAATACGCTGCAGCGGCGCTAGGCGGTGGGAATGCGTAAATGCATTTCCCCCCGGAAAACAAAAAAAAGGTAAAATAAGGCGACCGTAACAGAAGAGGTAAACATCTAAAACTAAATTTATTACATAAAATAAATTATTATCGAGCGATTAAAATTGCAAATGTTAACAATAGCAAAACCGATTATGAGAACAATGAAGCTAATCAGGTTTCTAATAGAAAAATTCCACTGTATGCGAAAAATGTACCTTGTAATTGCTTAATAAATCATTAAAATAGCCTACGACTTAACTGCAATTGAAATGACAGTATGACGTCTCGGCAGATATAAACATTGAAAGAAATGTAATGTTGAAAAATAGCATGATATTTTATGCTTTATGATGGCGTTGTCAGACCAATATTAATTGAAGAGGTTGTGTAGCACGTGGGTTACAATAGAATATTTAAAACCCCTTCAAGGGTGAAAAACATACTGAGTGGATTTCGATAATTCTTTCACCATTAGAATGCTGCATTATGCTATATTTTTCGAGGAATGTGCACCCGTGCGATGCCGGGATGGCTGCTATAGGTTATATTTTAAGTAAAGGTCCCACGGGAACGGGATCTACGTGAAATCGCGGTGGACAACTATTCAATAAATAATGCAAAGGAAATGCTTGTTTGAGGCCGGTCAATTTAGAAATAACAAAAACTGCCGTGATCAAAGGTCAACATTTCAAGATTTTTGATGTTTTCGAAAACGGTAAGTTTCACAATTATTTTTATGTCTTGATTGACCGGAGTATGTATTTTTTTTTCGGAAGGACTTACTTAGTTAACCACTAGGCTTTTACTACTTCACCGGGCATAAAGGCGAGCAGGGCTCCAGTCTCAATAAACCGAAGTATTTGTCCTGTCACTTTTCGATACATAATTTTCCTATAACTCCATAACATGACCACTTAATTTTAAAATAGCGTCGTTAAGTAAGCTTTTTATGGACGCTATCCATATATGCTCCACCAAAAATAAAACATCAACTGACATTTACAACTAAACCGTTGTGGTACAAACGATCAATATTAGTTCTGTAACCTTCACCAAGGCTATACCTACGACAAGGGCGCATTGCCTCGTCGAGTTCGCGATCGTTTGTCCAGCAGAACGTTTTATAAATAGTTATAGTGTTTTTATGTATATTTTTAACTCACCTACGAAGAGGCAAAATAAATCATTTTATATTACGGGGATTCAAATTATCGCCAAATTCCCAATATACCTAATAATAATAATTCTTTATTCACCAACAATGTTTTCAGAGTTCTCTTATAATTCTGAATAAAAACTATCACAAGGAGTTCATTATAAATAAGAGGTTGTTGTTGACGACCCCCTTCCGCCCGAAATTATCCTATTATTCTATTTTGTTATGATTTACAAATTATATTATTTTAACAAGAATAATTTTGAATACCTAATTAATAAATGTGTTTAGATCACTTAAGTACTTAATTTTGATCTGACTCAGATTTTCAAAAGGCTGGAGCGCTGTTCGTCTTTATTCCCGGTGAAGTAGCAAAAGTCTCATCACTAACTAAATAAATGTTCGAAAAAGAACCTCTGATTTTTACCTGAATATTTGTGGATTGTGGTCTAAGATAAATGATTGGCTTGACTCGCGTGCTTGACTAGAAACTGCCTAAAAACCATAGCTCCGTAAATGCGGCATCTCAATATTGTAGTGTGTTATGCTCTGTACCGATGGTATGTGATCCCGGTGTCCTTCTTATTACCTGTAGTGTTATTTTTCTACAGATTTGCTACACAAACTGGCAAATTACATCGATTATAATTTAAAAAAAAACAAACGAAACGTATTTTTCCCACTGAGCGTGACTGGCTCGCGGCTCGGATACGCCGCTTTCAGCATACGATTTGTTGCCGCATTTGTGAAATACGACGGCTAGACCTAGTCAGGCTCCCGAGGCCAAACATTAATTTAAGACTAGCGATCCGCCCCGGCTTCGCACGGGTGAAATGCTGATGTATTATACATATAAACCTTCCTCATGAATTACTGTATCTATTTTAAAAAAACCGCATCAAAATCCGTTGCGTAGTTTTAAAGATCTAAGCATACATAGGGACGGACAGACAGGGAAGCGACTTTGTTTTATACTATGTAGTGATTGTGGTATTATGTAAGCCATAAGATTTGCGAATATTCGATCAAACTAATACAATATTTACATACGACCATTTTTATGTTGAAATCTGCTGGTCATCTCGTACAAACTAGATTGGGAACAGGATACAGATTGCAAAAACAGTTTTTATTACGTAAATAAACCACAGATTTTGTTAATATGGTCAACATATTTTGGCTTAGTAATATTATACATATATTAATTCATATATGAGCTTATTTAGTATATAATAAAATTTTATTAATTTAGTCTAAAACCTGTTAGATATGGAACCCTTTTTACGAAAATTACGGGGACGGAGGAGAGAGAAAGTTATTACAGTTTATATAGATAGAGAAGGAGTGCAGAATGCTAATTTGTTTTTAATTATGGTCAAATTAGTCTAATAAAAATTCATATCAAAACAACTAAACTTATAATAAACGCAGCTAAGCGTTTTCAATGCCGACCTTGAAATGTACAAAGAAATAATCAATACGCATAACAATGAAGGTAACATAGGTTAGTAGTTTCACGGTCAGATTGTAGCGAATTCTATAACTTCTATTAATTAGTCTTATGAAAAATGCGATAATAAAGTTGTTTGGAACTGCATAAAACGCAGCCTTATCGTGATATCGAATAACTTGGTGTATGTATGAATTTGTCACATTCTGTACCATCTATTTATTGTTAACTAGCACCCTATCCTGTCCCCCCTCGGCCTTCCCACCCTTAGTTTGCAAAGAACTATCCGATACCCTCGTAGACCCGAAGTCCGAGAGGCCCGCGAACTGTAAAGTAGAGCGACAGTTGCACGAAACCCCCAAAAATACTAAAAGTCATAATCCCTCAATCTCATCGCCAGCGACCGCCCTGAGCCGAGGTCCAAGCCCCACAGGGGGCGCAGGTTGCTTAGTTTGTAGTTTTTAAACCATTTATCAATTAGCAAGGCTGGAGCTCTGCTCGCCTTTATGCTTCTTGTCACTTTTTATTGATTTGATAAATAACAAAATACGAGTTTTATATTTTTTGGTAATCTAACTGACTAATCTAAATATATTTTTTTAGTTCTCAGCCTATTGTCATTGTGAGATAGCCTATAAAACCCTCATTTTACACGGACGCAGTCGTGGTAATTAATAAAGTACGTTTACTCCAGGGGGCCGAGTCTGCTATTTTTTTAAGTATGTGCCACCATAGTGCCATCGTGATATCATTATGCCAAAAACGGTAATCTACTAATCTCACTATGGTGTCAGCGCTGGAATGGCAGTCGGTGTTGCTACCGCAGAAAAAGGCCGTCAACAGAAGTAGCAGGGGAGATGGTTAGGGAGATTGTAATTTTTATTTAGGCGGTTTCAAAACTTATAAATGTATCATTTATTATTATATTCAACTACGCTAATTTCATCGTGGCGTCATAGTGACACCATATGACGTTATTTGGATTAGTAGATTACCAAATGGGAACGAAACCGACCATTGAACTGTCATTGACAGTTCATGGACACGCCATTGCGATAGTAGACTCGGGGCCCTGTAGAGTCATTAACCTAAGCAAGGTGAAGATACTAATAAAAATGTAATAATTAAGATATTGTCATACTGTCTTTATTTGTTCTGACGGACATATATCGTCTTTGAAGTTGTAACCACGAAAGTAAGTTTTGGTGGTTACGACATTTTTATACCAGTTACTAGAGCGTTAAAAGAAATCTGTAAAAAGTAAACTGGTATAGTACAGGTGTCTATGTAAAATTATATACTTTTGTCTCTATCCTGATAAGTAAATATTTTAGGACTTCACTGACATTATATTGCGACGAGGCTTTTCCTACTTTGCGGGGCATAAAAGGGAGCGCCTTTATGTCCGGTAGTATGTCCATCAGAAAAAAAAACTCCGCCCGCAGCCGCCCTGAGCTGGGATCACTTTTGCGCCGATTACGTGGTTAGCAGTATTTAATAAGCCTAAAGTTCTTCTTTATCTTAGTTTGCAAATAATCATCCGATGGCCTTGTAGACCCGAAATCCGAGAGACCCGCGAACCCATCCCAAATCTCATCGCCAGCGACCGCCCTGAGCCGAAATCCAAGCCCCACAGACGTCGCACTCTTGCGTAGGTTGCTTTATTTGTAGTTTTTAAACCATTTATTAAGGCTGGAGCTTTGCTCGCCTTTATTCCCGGTGAAGTAGCAAAAGCCTCGTGGCTAACTAAGTGAGTCCGCGTCCGAAAAAAAAAGCTCTTGTTTAAGCCCAGTGAAGTAGAGTATATTAGCCTCGTGAATTCTTAGCATTCATGATTTGGTGGTCTTAAAATAAAGCTACATTTGTTTTAGTAATTCTTGTACAAAGAACATACAGTCAAGTTAAAAGTGCAATGTTTAATTTGTCAATTTGAACTTACTGCAAATAGTTTTTTCGCGTTAAGAATATTAGTAAGATATTAACCACATTCGACCGAAATTTTCGCGAAGTTAGAAATAGTAAAGGTTTTATAAAAAAATACCATGCGGCAATGCTTAGTATTTTCCGAAAAAGTGAACACTAAAATAAAAATAACGTTTAATAGTTGCAATAGTAATATTCAATATTTTAAATATGTCAATTTATAAAGTTAATACTGCATCAATAGTACTGTAACAGTACACAGGAAACGCGTTACAATAACCCTTCAGTAATTAAATTTTTTTTACCGAAGTCATAGCCAAACATTTTTTTTCTTTTAACTTAACATGACATAATACACAAAATCAACTTACAGAAAGCCAACAGGAACACATCCATCACCACCTTCCTCAATATCTTTATCGTAGTATCGTTCTTCGCCATTTTTAGTCTTGTAAAGTTTTCTTATTTTATCGTAATATTTGTTCTGTTATCCGCCACTGCGGCACGTCCGCTCTACAGCGTGTCCGCGTGAATACTGGTGCTGAGTGCTGACACTTCGATTACGCCTTTAAGTACCACCTCATAATCTATTGCTATTGATAACGTCGCGTTAACGTCTTAACATAGCGGAAAAACAATAGAGCTAGTGCATAGTAAATAATAACAATTAAATATTTAATTCAATTATTTTTAATCACAAAAATAAACATACAATTTTGATTACAAAGAAAAAGATTAAAAAATAGTGATTTGGCCTCACCTAGGTATTTGCTGACTCGGCGATCACAAATTTTGTGTTCCCGCAAGAGCGAGGGGATGCGTAATGCATTTTACCCCGGTCAAAAAAAAAGCTAGTAGACGTTAATAACTTAAATAATAATTTCTAAATTAACCTTTGTCCAATTTTACTATGAATTTGTTAATTTAATTGTAAAATTAGGTTGGGGAAATATTGCTATCTCTAAAAATGTTGATGTTAAACAAGTAGTTAATCTTGGTCAGGTTATGCTTGGTCGTATAGGTGGTGAGGTCGGTTCATTCGTGGTAGCGGTCCCTAAAGGAGTTAGCTTTTCAAGTTTTCAGCATTATATCTCTTTTTTATGAAGTCATGTAAAAAGCCTACAACTGAGTGACAATGTTTTTTTTAAAAAGATTACTAGGAGTGTTGCACACTACTAATTCTTGTTAACTCCTCGTGCTAAGCTGAAATGCTTGTGTTACGAGTGGGTTCACTTCGGCAGTGGTGTGGGGTTCGAACCGGGCGGCGAACAAAATATCACAAGTTCGACGCCTCTAGCCATTGCGGGCTAGCTCCGAAGCCTATTCAATTCAAAACAAACAGTCAAATATTTCCTCTTTATAACAATTAGTATAGAAAAATTACATGCAAATAAATGTAGGCAACACTAGCCTCGTCACCTCCCGTACTATTAAGCATACGTTTATACTTAGGCTGACCCCACATTGGGCGTGTGCGCTGCAGACAATACATGTTAACGATGCGGCCGCCTAGCTCCGGAACCCGTCACCCGCTACTCCCGTCGTCCGCATATGACACACACTTGAGGAACGTGCACGCCCAATGTGGGTTTTGCCTTATATCCGACTTCAAGCGTCATGTGCTAAAGTTTTTTATTCATAAACCAAAATGCTATAACATCGCAAAAAAGTAATGTTCTTACGAAATCTTGTCAGTTATAAAACAATATACTGAATTAGGTTAGTATTAGAAAAAAATACCAAAAATAAACTTAAATGGAAGAAAATCGTCACTGTTATGTATTATGATAAGACATTTAAAAATAATATTATACAAAATGTTATTGTTAGATGGACTGATATTTCTATTTATGTAATTTTGCTAAGTATGTTATAAATATTACGATGACGTAAAAACGATGATAAATGATAATATATTTTTAACTGTTTATGGCACCATAATATAATGATAATAGTCTTTTGCAACAATTGCTTACTCTAATGAGGTCAGACACTGTCCGATAGGATGTCAAAGGACACCCCCAAAAATCGTTTGTCCAAACTTGGTTGAGAGCAATTTTTTTTTTCGCACGGTTATATGTACGAATTAATCCACGACGCTTTTGTTTCTTCACCGGGCATATAACAGAGTCAGGTTTATAAACTGTTAATTAAATAACGCAAATCCTCTTAGGTGGTGATTGTGCTCATGTATAATATGAACAACTTTCAAATATGGGACCAAGTTTGTAACTCGAAAAAAAAAAAAAAATTATTCATACATTTTTATCGAGTATGTATTCAATTTGTACGGAACAGCTGATTTTTTACTTTGAGATACAATGTTGGCCTGTTAGAAAAAGTTGTTCATATTCATGAGCACAATCACCACCCAAGAGGATTTGCGTTATTTAATTTACACGTTGTATATTATATTTATTTATATCCAGAAATAGCTCCAGACTCCCAAATTAAAATAGAATGCTTCCATTGGATGCATAATGTGTGAAATTAAATTGTGTATTGTGCATCATAATTATTAGCAGCCCGTATAACGTCGACTGCTGAACATAGTCCCCCTAAGGGGTTTTGGCATAGTCATCTTGGCCGACGGGTTGGTAGTATAGTAAATTAGAGTGTATTGTGCAATTGACTTTAATTTACTCTACATTATTCTTACACAGTATTATTATTAATACCCTCCTAAAAAAATTCAGGCTGCGACCGCGCCTGAAGAAGATAGATCATCTGCGGGACATATAGGTAGCCAGAATTGCCGAAGTCGGTTAAGAGGAGGCCCATGTTCAGCAGCCGATGTCAACAGGCTATTGAGGAAAGAAATCATTGATTAAGGTCTGATTACCAAAGCCGGAGTTGGCTGTCTGCCCTGACACACAAACCCAAGCCATTTACAAGTCGACTAGGGACTATTGAATTAATCTGTTATAGAGCTCATACATAAGTATAATTAAAACTTGAAGCTAAAAACTTAAGTTTGAAGTTAAAACTTGAAGCTAGTATAAAGATCGTACATAGTAAATATTTCAAAATATCTATATCTATATGTGTATTGCACATTTTGACACTGCGGTCACCATCTCGCATGTCAAGTGTGGTGACTCTGGCACCTTTCGAGGGAGGCCCATTTTCACCAGAGGAAGTTAGAAGGGCTGATAATAATTTTGATTTTAAAGCTAAAGATACAACTACAATAACAACTTGCAGTTGTATAGCAGATTAGCTTATCAGTAACAACACACGGAACCCATGCGGAATTATCTTGCCCTATTGCCCTATAACCGCGTGTTACAAGTTAAGAACATACAACTTCTTCAAGATCCCGCTGTCCACAGCTGTACATGGACCTCTCGTTAACAAACGTTAACAGTCCTTGATCCTTAGGTCCTTGAGGAATATTGCCATAATCATCACAATTAGCAGCCAGAGACTGCACTCAGACGATAACTCATAGAGCTCATGGACATAGATGCTGGAGCCAATCCATCAGCTATATAGGGTGACTGGTAATTAGTGACCGATACCTAAACACATCATTGTGCTCATGATAACAAACAACTTTTACTAGGGCACCAACCCTGAAATCGCGAATAAAAAATCAGCTGTTCCATACATTCATGTTCACATAACTCGTCAACATGGTAGGGAGCAGCTGATTTTTTTTTCGCGATTTCATGGTTGGTGCCATAGTAAAAGTTGTTTGTTATCATGAGCACAATGATGTGTTTAGGTATCGGTCACTAATTACCAATCACCCTATATATCCCTTAGTCGACTCTTCTTATTCATCTTCATTCCATCCAAAGGTTGTTTGGAAGAGATCACTGTCTGCGATAAGACCGCCGATTGTACATGGCTAACCATTACTTTTTACTATTTGTATTTGTATTGGAATGTTGGTGTGCAATAAAGAGTATCTTATCTTATCTTATCCCACGTCATCCATGGGAAGACATGGGGTGATAATATCGGTATTGTTAAACGGATACCACACGGCCAAAAACATACAATTAATTATTATTTATACAAAACAGGAACATTTCTGACAAAGACTTTATGTCATAATGTCAATAAATAGACTTACGGTCACTCGGTGGAAGCATGGTTACCGTAGCCAAAGAACGTTTGCATTCAAGGGTAGCTCCCCCCTCGCCCGCCCAACCCTTAGTTTGCCAAGAACTCTTTCAGATGCCCTCGTAGAACCGAAGTCCGAGAGGCCCGTTAGTTGTAACGTAGATTGACAGTTGCACAAAACTCCCCAATTCATAATCCCTCAATCTTACCGCCAGCCACCACCCTGAGCCGATATCCAAGCCCCACAGGGGGCGCTCTCTTGCGCAGGTTGCTTAGTGTGTAGTATTAAAACCATTTATTAAGGCTGGAGCTCTGCACGCCTTTATGCCAGGTGAAGTAGCAAAAGCCTCGTAGCTAAATACGTATGTCCGTCAGAAAAAAAAATCCTTCTCCCTAGCCTACCCTGGTTAGGCAGGGTATTTTACCATTGTCATTATGCGATTACTGTAGCTAGACTTTGCTACACATCTATATCAAAGAATCTGACGGTTCGACGCACAGCCTAAACCGCTGATCGTAGACACCTGAAACTTGGAAGGTGTATTCTCCATTCGAAGTAGGCATCCGATAACATAGGATTTTTATAAATTCCACCCCTAAGAAGATGAAAAAGGGGTAAAGTTTGTAGGCAGAAATTGAAAATCGCGGGCAAGAGCTAATCGATCAATATTACCAATATGTTTAGACAAAATGATTGGCCTCGCGCGCTCGATAAGATACGCGCTTGCTCAAAACCATAGCTCCGTAAATGCGGAACCTCAATATTGTAGTGTGTATAAGACACTCTGTGCCGTAAATAGGGCGGTGCCACAGCCCTGTACCGGCCCCCGGTACAGGGCGTAGACTCTGGTGGGCGCAAGAATGGCCTGACCAGGCCAGGAGACCAGGAGTATTATTTTTCGGTTTGCTCTTAAAAGTTCCCTGTGTGCCCCTAGTGCTCGATTCCAAAACATACGGACCTACATGCCATCATCATCAAAAACGTCTGTTAATTTAGACAAAACGCATAATATGTTATAAATATATATTATGTAACATATCCAAATCTCTACCTTTGCAGGGTGTTATTTTATTATATTATATTGTTATTTTATTACAAAAATAATCTTAAGCATTACAGTGGCCAAGACATTTGCACTAGTGAATTTGCGTTTGAGTTTTAGTAAGTGATGCCTAGTGATTTGTATAATAGCTAAAATATAACATAATTGGTACAACAACGCCTTTATTTTATCACCCAATATGAAATGGAGTTGGTAACCTAGCTAGAGCAATGCTATGTCCTATACATACAGCCAGTGTACCTATCCTAGCGATGCTAATATCTAAAAAAACAAGGGTGCAGTTATAGTAGCTCGCACAGGGCGCAGAAAAGGCTATTTAGGCACTGAAGACACTGTACCGATGGGATGCGATCCCGATGTTCCTCTTAATTTTTGTAGTATTATTATACTACTTTGAATATAACAAAAAAATTGTGAAACTTTCCATACGAATTTGTCGGGCTGAAGTTGCAATGTGTCAGTGTGAGAATACTACGCCCATTTCACCGATCATTTATCGAAGACAATATGTATAGTTTACGAAAAAACATTTACAACTCGAGCTTAACCCCTAATGTACATAAAGTCAATGTTATCAAGATATCTCATTACAAATCAGGTTGTTCAATATGTATGTATGTAAACAAATTCTAATAGTATCGATTTGAAACTTTGCCAGCTATCTTATCTTGTTTTCTTATCGTGTTTTTATCTTTTTTTATACATAAGTTTTTTTTATAAGTGTATAGTTAGTATTACTATTAGCTCTTGCTGTATTCAATAGGTTTATTGCCGAAAAGTGCTGTACGCGGTCAGGACAGACAATTCTTTCTTCGTTTGTTTTCTCTTAATTGTGGATACGCGCGCTTCGCGGTTTGCTCTATGGTTTGATTTTGTTTTCATAATGTGGATTTTTTTTTTAAATGTGTTATTGGTTTTTTTTAACAAGAAGTATACTTTGTTAAGTGTGATTATAGGGTTAGAACATCTCCATACAATATAATATTTTATGCGCCACTCCGTTTTGGTAAAACTTGCAACTTAACCTAACAGACCGCTCAGAGTCGTCACTGCAATCAAGTTCAAAAATCATTTTTTATTTAATTGGCTATGTTGTCGTAGACCTGAAGTCCGAAGAGCCTGCGAACTGTAAACTAGAGCGACAGTTGCACAAATCTCCCCTAAAAATCAACTATTCATAATTCTTCCATCCCCGCGACCGCTCTGAGCCGAGTTCCTCCCACAAGGAACGTGTTCTACCACTAATTGCATAGTTTGTAGTTTTTAAACCGTTCAATAAAGCTTGAGCCCTACTCGCCCGGTGAAGCACAAGCCTTGTGGCTAACAACATATGCCCGTCCTAGTAATGAAGTATCTTTGATCAGCAATGCACATACCAAAATATATAAAACAGATTACTAGTCAGTAGGTACGTACTTAAGGGCCATCACGCCTTAACCTTCGTTATCACTACGCTACACGAGGGTGTATCTTATCATCAAGAGCACTTCATCGACATAATCTCAGCTAATTAGAAATGTATTGTCTTTAAATCTTTATTATATAAACATTTTGATAAAACAGAGCAACACATTTATGTGTTTTCGCATAATAGGCTAGTAGACTATTCAAATTCAAATGTTGTTATAATGATGTTAATTACTGAAAGTATTTACCTATAACCTAATTATAAAATTCATATTTTTTTGCATAACTGGAAGATGGCGACGGGTGATAATCTATACCTATATACGAATATATAAAAATGATTCCCCATTTCCTTGGTCACGGCATCACGCGTGAACGGGTGGACCAATTGCACTAATTATTTTTTTGTTGAGTATGTTATTGTCAGGAGAAGGTTCTTATGAAAAAAAAAAATAAGAATATTGCGCGGAATATTAGAAAATTCGAGAATACTTAAGCACCCTATAAATTTCTTATGTTACTTTAATGCTTTTGACAATATATATTTAAATATATATTTATCACATCTATTCAAAAAGAGCTAGTTTATTCCTCGTAAACTGGGACCAAAATAGCTCATTAATCCCTTAGGGACCAAAATTGATTTGAATTTGGAGTGTGGATATCTACACTATCTACACTAATATTATAAAGAGGAAAGATTTGTACCTATTTTTGTATGTTTGTAATGAATAGGCTCAAAAAGTACTGGGCCGATTTAAAAAATTCTTTCACCAATAGAATGCTACATTTTTCCAATTTGACATAGGCTACATTTTATTTTGGAAAAAATTAGGAATCCTTGGTAAAATTTGAACAATGTAACCGAAGGTGTAGAAAAATGAGTCTTAAAATGTCTTTCGTCGAATGCGCTGCCGAAACTATTAGCGATAGAACAAAATAATGTACAACAATATTGAAGAACATCATAATGTCTACAAAAAACTCCGCAGTAGCATATGTCCAACTATTGTAGTTATGTCACTACAACAACTTTTTTCATTTTAAACATTAATGAAAATGCTAACCAAATTCAAACCATGGTATTTATGTGTTTATATTAATCCTTATCCAAATAAATTATTTTATGGTCAAGACCATTTAACTACCTATAAAATAGTTTTTAAATTATTTAAATTGGACTTTCCGTTCAAAAGATATTACGAATTAAAAAAATCATATTATTTTTAAAACAAAGACGGGTTTGTTACAACACTTATAACTCGAGATCGGCTGGATCAATTTTCATGGTTTTTGTTTCGTTGGATTTGTCTCCGCCCTGAATAGCAGAATACATTTAAAAACAAAAGAAAGTCGTGTTAGTTACACTATTTATAACTCAAGAACGGCTGAACCGATTTGGCTGAAAATTGGTAGGGAGGTAGCTAAGAACTGGGAGAAGGACATAGGATACTTTTGGGTAGGGGTAGGGGTAGGGTAGGGTAGGGTAGGGTAGGGTAGGGTAGGGTAGGAGTAGGGGTAGGGTAGGGGTAGGGGTAGGGTAGGGGTAGGGTAGGGTAGGGGTAGGGGTAGGGGTAGGGGTAGGGTAGGGGTAGTGGTAGGGTAGGGGTAGGGTAGGGGTAGGGGTAGGGTAGGGGTAGGGTAGGGGTAGGGTACGGGTAGGGTAGGGGTAGGGTAGGGTTAGGGTAGGGGTAGGGTAGGGCAGAGGTAGGGTATAAAAGTCCACCCGTGCGAAGCCGGGGCGGGCCGCCAGTTATTAATAAAATTGTTACGATACACTTCCATAATTGTTCAAATATAAACATCAGCCTCTAATTAATTATATTTTATGTCTTATAGTTCTTCATTGTACGTAAATAAATTCTTGTTCATAAGTTGCACTTACTTATTTTCTCATAGAGGGTGATAAAAAGTAGAGTGTCCACCTCGGGAGCAACACTATTTTAAGCTCGAGTGACATACGTTTAATCCTTCGCTCCGCTCGGGATTCTATTCTAGAATCCTTCGCTCCGCTCTGGATTAAAAAAACACTCTCGCCTTTAAAATAGTTGTTTGCTCCCTAGATAAACAATCTACTATTTTAATGTAACCTTATGGCGTTAGAAATAACGTTGACAGAATGCGTGCTGCTCTTAGTGCACGGTTAGTTCAGAGTTATCACGCCTAATATATTAAAGATCAAATAAATAATTATAGGGTTTTAGTTAAGACAGGTCAACGTCTGTAGGGTCAGCTAGTTACATATAAATATATATTTCTTAGTCTACGTCTTAAATCGCTGAAAATGCTAACAGCAATTTTGTGACGTCATAGTTATAAAAAGGTACAATAAAATTAAGTATTAAAAATACTTCAATCGCTATTTTTCGCTTTCACTTTGGCTGCTGCTTATGTTATACATACAGATTTAAAAGATAATTCGCGCACTAGGGATAATAATCCCCGTGTCGCAACGAACTAAACAAAATTTAAATTTTGGGACGCAAAAATCCCGGTGTGTTAAAACCTAGGTAGACTTAACTAGGTATATGTGATTTACACACAGAGGTAATTGTCGCTGGTGGAAATCGAACCAAAAACACAAGATCTCAGCCGTAACCACTGATACACCTGTGCAGTCTCAGCCAGATTTTAAATTGTTATTTTATAGGAATTGTTTTACTTCAAATTAGTAGTTGTATATTACATTGAAAGTTACAAAACATTGCTAAGAACATTTAAATTTATCGTGGTACTCAAAAGTTTGATAGTAATATAGGTAAGTAAGAGAAACACATTAAATTTGTGATATAAATAAACCAAGTGACACTGTTTTAGCTTGGTCTGTTTTTTTCGAACTGAGCGATAAGTTATTATTAAATAATTATTACCAAAGTTAAAGCATTAACGGCTATGATAAAAATAGCCGGAATGATAAGAACATAATGTTTATAATAATAAACAGAGCATCGGTGGCTCAGCGGTTTCTGTAGTTGCTTCTGAGACCTGGTGTTCTGGGTTTGATTCCCACCCGGGACAATTATTTATATGAACCACGCATAGTTGCTCTGAGTCTAGGTGTACTTATGTCCGTGTATTTAGTACTAGTTGCGCCTCGCGGTTCTACCCGCGTCACTCTGCTCCAGTGGGTCGGAGCGTGATGTTTTGAAGCCTATATGTTAATCCAGCCTATCATACCTATCCCGGTGCAAAATTTCAGCCAATTCCGTTCAGTTGTTTTGCCGTGAAAGAGAAACAAACGTCAATCCATCCATCCATACTTACAAACTTTAGATATAAGATTATAATATTAGTAGGATGTGTATAGACACAGAGATTAGTGACCTTAGTGCTTTTTAAGATCGATAGTTTCATCATCATCATCATCAGTCTGTATAACGTCAACTGCTGAAAATGATGCCGAGGGAGGGTCATTCCTATAGTCAACACATTTATGTACAGTATATTTACAGATAAACTCTGATGCCTGTTACGTAGTATGCGTTTGTCATAGAAGACGTTATAATAATCGGGACTAACGGCTTAACGTGCTTTCCGAGGCACGGAGAATAGTCCCTCAACCAATTAGACAAGGAAAGAATTTTAAGATTTTATTTCATGTCCGGTGCAGGCATCAAATTTACGAACTCTGAAACTGAAAGTGAGACTCAAGTATACCGTTACGCCACGAAAGTTGTATCGATAATTTACTTATAAATAAATGTATAATCTGTTTGGCTCTAGCCTCTTCTGACTTAAGAAACCCGAAACCCTTCATAAAACTATTTCAAATAATGTGTTATCATTACCCCACGGGAAGTGACAAGGGGTCAATTAGGTATCTACAAATATAAGAGCAACTTTGTTATCACTTAATTAATTCGTTCATTACTTGACAACAGTCTGGCCTATTTGTGTAAAAAATAGCAGAGCCGGAATGACATCAAGCTTCAAGAGAGCATAGGGTTGAACGCGAGTGTCTAAATCCTACTAATACGATAAACGCGAAATTTTCTAAGTATGGATGGATGGATGTTTGTTACTCTTTCTCGCCAAAACTACTGAAGGGAATTGGCTGAAAATTTGCACCAGGATAGGTTATATGTTGGATTAACATATAGGCTACAAAACATCGCGCTCCGACCCACTGGAGCAGAGTAACGCGGGTACAACCGCGGGGCGCAGCTAGTTAAATATAATACAGTCGCAAATGTAGTGGATGGGAAGTTAACGAGAAGATACTTAACCAATACCTACTAAGAAATAAAGAGTTTGTTTGTTTGCTTGAACGCGCTGATCTACTGGTCCGATTTTTTTATTGTTTTCTTTTTAAAAAGCTTACTAGCAGAGTTTTTGCAGTCTACTAGTATTCTTGTTAACCCCTTGTGTAAGCTAAAATGCTTGTGTTACGAGTAGGTTCACGTCGGTAGTGCAATGGGTGGGGATCGAACCGGCGCGGCGCGGCGACCACAAGATCACATGTCCGACGCCCTAGCCATTGGGCTTCCGCCGCTTCAGCCGATATATATGAAAAACTCTTTCAGTGTTAGACAGCCCATTTATCGAGGAACGAACAGTCTCGACTGTTTTAAATAAATACGCCATCGAATTATAACAAAGACAGTACATTACGCACAACATGGCGTGATATCTTGGCAGAACCACTCAAGTGTATAAATTGGTTTACTTATATGCCGATAGCTTTACACGCATATCACAGTTACATATATACAATGTATTAATGTGCTCTTGAAATAGTTAAATTGCCCTTCAAAATATTGGTACCTAACCAGCTTTTAACCGTGATTTCGTCTGCTTCGATTTCTGTCTTTTATTGTAAAATATTAACATAAAAAAGAGGGTTTTACTGAGTGGTTTGGCAGTGTTTCTCAGTAGTCGCCAGGTCACGCACTGCACGGTAGGGGAAAATATGTCGATTTCAAATAAATGTAACTATTTTTACGGAATAATATATATTTGACTTTGACTAATTTTGGTGCATATCACATAACAGTTTATTTTCGTTCGTTTCGTTCAGACGTGCAGAAGAAGCCGTTACACCCTTATAGTTATCGGTATATACTGACGATACTATATTTTTAATAGGTGCAACTAAATTTGATCTGACTCTGACTGACTGCAGGAAAACCATCTAATGCAAAACAAAACATGTGTCCCAAATACTATTGGAGATTTGCTGCTTCAGTAAATAAGGCAATAACTTGCCTTATGGTTTCCGACTTCTAATAGACCACCGTCTTTCCATGGGTGTCATAAGAAGCGACTAAGGTCTACATACACCTGATCCCATCTATCAGGGCCCTGTTTAATAAAGCTGACAATTCGACATATATGTCAAAAAATGACAAAATTGTAGAATTGTCGCACTTAAGCTGTTTAATGACTTAAGTGCGACAATTATGTCAAAAATCAACAGGTGAAGTATTGACATATTTGTCATGTGAAAACGCGTTTAATAAAACTCTACTTAGTATGTCGATTTCTGCCAATTGTCGGATTGTCGTGACAATTGTAAAATTGACGTGACAATTGTAAAATTGACGTGACAATTGTCGGATTGTCATAACAATTATGTCGACTTTTGACATATTTGCAAATAATTTTGTTTAATGAAGCTAAAGGGGGGTACAATAGAACAAGTAAAAGAATGAATCAATTACTAGTGCAACTTCCATTGTTCGTTTTGAACGCGTGTAAAATGGAGTGTAAATAATCGTCGTTGCCTTCTCGTTTGTGTTTGTTCCAAGTATTCATCATCACTACTCTCATTGCTCGATGTTAGTACCATTTTTTGTAATAAACGTTTTAAAAACACTTTCTTAGACCTTCAAAATTCAAAATATGATATCGCGACAGAGGGTAACGCTCCTGTCAGAATAGTCGGACAATTCTACATATATGTCAATATGTCATGACAATTTTCTGTTTAATAAAGCAGATTTGACAAGTTTTTCACGACAAATTGTCACCTGTCACCTGTCGCTTAATTTCTTTTATTAAACAGAAAAATGTCGAATTGTCACAACAATTAGACATATTTGTGAATTTTCCACCATGACAATTTTGTTGCCTGTCAGTTTTATTAAATAGAAAATTTTACAAATTGTCACTTTTTGACATATGTCGGACTTGTCGGATTGTCAGCTTTATAAAACAGGGCCCAGGTCCCACCATCACTAATCGGCATGCCAGACGTAGTGATTATGACTTGCCTGTTGAATATCCCTGACTCTGATTTGCCAAGGTCTCTTAAGGGGCCTATATTCAGCACTGGACGTAAACGGAATGTTAAAGGAAGTAAGTAAGCAGTAAATAAGGCAGTGACAACCCTGCTTTAAGCTAACACACAAATATTTCGTAAGTTCCCTGTTATCACCACTGTCAGAGCACGCAATGCCACGCCCACCCCACGCGACCATCACAATATCGCGCGATGACGCATGTACTTGTCCACGCTATTTGTGTGCTGGATATTTATAACTAGCTCGTTATCTTTTTAAGAGGAAAAGATGATCATTTTGGGATGATTATACTTTAATTAACCTTTTTATTTTTTTCAGTTGGACTTAAGAAGTTGTGGACGAGTCTTTTGGAAATCTTATGAAGTTTTTTTTTCAGGGCTCAATCTGCACAAGTGGGGCATCATTGACAACAACGACATACAATGTCACTGTGGCACCCAACTACAGTCTATCTCGCACACTGTCTATGTTGACCTGCCCTTCATGCCCTAACAGTTGCACGATGGAGGATCTGATGGCGGGAACCACAGAGGCCATTGGAGTGGCGACAGTAAGTCGCCACTCCAATGGCGGTCTAAATTGCTCTAAATAAAGTATAAATACTTATAAGTTGAAACACCGACACGGAATAAGAAGAAGGGCTTCAATGATGCCCTGAGCCGTAGTCCTAGCCTTTTAGGTGTGCCCTTCAGCATGTGTCACCTATACGTAAAACCTTAGACCTCACCGAGTGCCTTCTTAGAGCTAAATTATAATTAGATTAAAATCATGGAATTAATTATTGTTACTTAACTATGACCTGATACTAGACTGAAGACAGATAATTTAGTTGCCATATTTTTTTTAAATATAATTTATAATATTTAATTGTGTATAATTCGTCCAATTCTTTTAATTTATATTAAATGGTTTTTAAACTACTAACTAAGTAGCATGTACTAGGTAGAGGTACTCCATGTGGGGCTAGGACCTTGGCTTAAGGCGATCGCTGGCGAAGGGGATAGCAGAACGATGATATGAGGATGACTTGACTTATCGTAGACCGATCCTTGATCATAGCTATAGCAGCTATAGATTAGATAAAGAAAGGGTTACATATAAAAATATGGAAATCTATATTTATCAAGGAAGTCATTACTGTTGTACATAAACTGTTTCCGTAGGAAGATCTTTATGTACCTTCTGTTTATGTACCACAGTGAAAAGGGCCGTGGTTATAAGAGACGCCACTTAAAACCTGTGGAGTTTATCAGTTACCTAATATGATTTATGGTAACTGATGAACTCTACTAGTGATGAACACACAATAGTCTGGATTTTAGTAAAATCCAGGCTTTTGGTTGTTCGAATTCACTGGAGACCAAGCGGGTGCTACCCCGTGTCGTCAGGACCCAGACCTAATTTTTGGACCCTGCACACCTTCTGATAAATGGTGTGCGCGGAACACATATGCCGCACTCTCGAGATTTGAAAAGTTCTTATAATAGGAACAGATAACATTTATTAAAATTCCTTGATATACTACTGCAATTAACTTCTGAATCTAGGAATTGATGAACATAGTTTATGGTAGTGAATTATTTTTAATCTGTGAACACAGATAAATAAATGCAATTGTCCGTCAAATTCTCCGATAAACACATAAAGTGTAAACGTGGCACCACATACTATATTATTAAGTTATTCATCGTGTGGTTTCCGGCTTAGAATAGACCACCCCATCTCTTCCCATGGGTGTCGTAAAAGGCGACTAAGGGACATATGGCTGATTGATGGGCAGCAGCATCTATTAGCTCAACGTTTAAATCTTACTGCGATCACCAATCCGTCTGCCAAGCGTGGTGATTATGGCAATATCCCTATTGCCAAGGTATGTTAAGAGGAGGCCCATGTTCAGCAGTGGACGTAAATGGGCTGTTGATTATGAAGTTATTCATCAATTAATTATTGATGTGTTTTAATTCATTAATTTGGAAACTCAATAGCTTATAACTAAATGACATGAGTTATGAACATTCACCACACTATCAATCAATAGCTCAATACAGCTGCGTCAAAGTAAAGGCATCTTACAGTTTGCAGTTTGCATACACTGCTGAGTGATAGCGAGATGATGACAATTATCTCTTAAGCCAATAACAGAGTTTCACGGCATTCATTAAGCCAGGTTAACTATCAAGTAACGAGAGAAAACAAAAGAAAAAACTTAAACAAGTAAATTCAGCAATAATTAAATAGGCAAAATGCGAGTTGACACATTAATTCTTTATGTTATGTTATAAATTGGATTATGAAACCTAATTAAGGAGCTTATGATTCAAAAATGTATGTATGTGCTAGGCACGGACGTGTATTCGTTTTATTCTTAAAATTTATTTAAAAATTCATAGTAAATATATCAGATTTCATCATAATTGTAAAGTTTTTTTATTATTATCGTTGCTCTGGCTGTGATAGTAGGTGTTATTGCAAGATGTTGTTACTTTTTAGATAGTTATTTTCCATCTATGAAAGATACATAGTATGATTGAATCATCTATTTTTAATCTTCTTTGTATGTACAAAAACAATAATATTTTTTTAATGAGTAGGATTCATTCACCTTATACTTTATTTATAGCAACGTTAAAAACAAACAACAACTAGGTACTGACCCAGAATTCATCGACCCTAATACCTAATTATACTTTCTTCGCTAAAGGCTTTACACCGCCGCGGAATGGAACGGAATGGAAGCGTCAATTTCGCCTTCGGGAATCGGCACCGAAGAGTCCTCGAGAATGCGCGAGGATTCCGCGGGAGACGCGCGTCCAATTTTTTGGCTCGTAAAAACTCGTATTTAATTTGTATGTTATATAGTTTATATAGGGTGACTGGTAATTAGTGACAGACCTAAACACATGATAACAAACAACTTTTACTATGGCACCAACACTGAAATCGCGAAAAAAAAATCTGCTGTTCCATACATTCATGTTCACATAACTCGTCAACATGGTAGGGAGCAGCTGATTTTTATTTCACGATTTCAGGTTTGGTGCCATAGTAAAAGTTGTTTGTTATCATGAGCACAATCATGTGTTTAGGTATCGGTCACTAATTACCAGTCACCCTATATAAAGTTCATTAGGCTAGTTCAGTTACATTGCAAAAAGTCGCTTCCATCCCGCAGCGGTGTAAATTGAGCAAAAGAGTGTAAACTTCACCGGGGAAAAAGGCGAGCGGGGCTCCAGCCTAATTAAATAGTTAAAAAACTACAAACTGAACAACCTGTGCAAGAAGGCACTCCTTGTGGGGCTTGGACCTCGACTCAGGGCGGTCGCTGGTGGAAGAATTAAATAGTGATGACTTTTACATTACAAACGAATTCGGGTCAACGAAGGTCAAAGGATAAATTGCAATCTCTGACTCTTTATTGTGGCAAAATTCTTCGATCCTTGGCTCCGAAAAAAAGTTCTTTTCTCATAAACACAAAGTCTAATAAATCGGTTGGCTTACATAGTTTTAAGCACAGTTGACCAAATATTTTTTTATTTTTTAATTTTACTTACGCTTACCTACTATTTAAGTACAAAGTGCATATCTACAGATAAAATAATAAAAGTATGAACTTTAATCTGTTTGTTTGTACTATGTACAGTTTTACATAAATCATGTTAGGTATATTTTATATTTATTTATTGTCAATAGAAATATGTAGGTATTAATTATTTATTGATAAGGGGGTTAATTAAAGAGCATGGTTCGTGGATTTATTTTAGTTTAAGTACTAATTAGCTAATTGGCTACTAATCATATTCTAACAATTTTGGATTATATAGAAATGTATAACAGTAAATTCAATTTATTTTATTTTTTGATGAACTTATTTCCTTCGCGCGCTTTCACTCGCATAACTCACGTTAACGTAGTAACTTTACATTTGGATAACGTAGGTTTCTATTATTATATTCATAAAAGAACTTTTCAAATCGGACTAGATGTTACTGAGATACCTTAGCGCGTTCAAGCAAACAAACAAACAATTTTAATATTAGTATAGATAGATATACAAATAAAATCAACTAATCTCAAGAGGCGAACATAGCACCCTTGATAGTGGTTATGTATTTGTGCCTTTTGGTGTCGAAACATTGGGGCCGTGGGGACCGGGAACTAAATTAATTTATAAATACCTCGTAGCGGCCTTCTTTAGTGCGGCTCGTTCTACGACTGCTGATTTTTTCTTTGCACAGCAGGTAAGCATAACCATTCAACGGGGTAATGCTGCCGGCATTCTGGGAACCTTGCCAAGTAGAATAGATTTAGAATAGTAATTTGTTATAAGTTAGTTTTAATTTAATTTAGCTACTTTTAGTTGTATTATATTTTGTTTGATGATGACTATTTCCCTTCCTTTTTTTCTATAATCTTTCACAATCGGACCTATGAGCGACTTGTTAAATTACTTATACTTTAACAACTTAAATTGCATACCAATATCTGAACAAGGAAGTAAACTGGTCCAATTGGTCACCCTACTTGAAAACTATTTTACTCTGATAATGATAAATAGTTTATCAATCTGTCGACGTTCTGTTTTTGTAAATAATCTTATTGCCGGTTATATTTCATCATTTCCTATGACGTACGTTAGTGACTAGTAATAATAACGCGATAAGGTGACACACCCCTGTGTCACGTGAATTTTCAAAGTTAATAGTTAAAAACAACCATTAAATGCCCTCGTAGATCCGAAGTCCGAGAGGAGAGAGCGACAGTTGCACAAAACTCCCCTAAAATACTTAAAGTCATAATCCCTCATTCTCATCGCCAGCGACCGCCCTGAGCCAAGTCTAAGCCCCACAGGGAGCGCCCTCTTGCGCAGGTTGCTTAGATTGTAGTTTTAAAACCATTTATTAAACTCTGCTCGCCTTTATGACTGGTGAAGTAGCATAAGGCTCTAAGTCTTATTAAGTATGATCGTCTGAAAATAAAGAAAAGTTAAAAACAGTTACGATATTTCTCGTTTTGGATTCAGTCTAATTTAATATTATGATAGCTCGTGTGACATTGATATTTGTGGAAGAGTTACTTACATCGGCATTTTTCTTCTTAAATATTAAATTAAATCTGCAACTTTAATAATGTTACCAACATTTTATAGCCAAAAAATAGGTTTTAAAAAAAAAGATTGGTATCGGTTTTTAATAAGTAGGTATACTGTAGATTAATTAGGTAACGAACTTGGTTAAAATAAAATGCACAAATTGAAAAACAACCTATTTTATTTATATTAATGAATCTCATAATAAACAAATACAAAAATGACATAGGTAACATAGCAAAAACTTCTTATATGTAACTTAATTAAATAAATACGTGTATTTTTTTATAGGTATGTACAATTGCATAAGCTTGTTTTTACATTATACAAGAATGTTTTGAGGTCACCTCCAAGAATTATCATGACATGACATACTCACGAGGGAAGACCATGACGATACTAAGAGTAAGAGACAGTAGATATAAGAAGATAAAAGCAAAATTATAAGAAGATGTAGGCATATAGTTAGGTGGTCTGCTTTACATGTTATTTATTTGGACTATTCTATTTTTAAGTATCTGATAATCGACGATGTTATACAAATTTTGCCGTTACAACCTGACATGAATTACAATATCAATGTATTCAGAACTAAGGTCCCTGAATTAATAAATTCGTAAAATATGTCTTTTTTAATCAGTAATTTTCGCGACTGCGACACGACGCGATTTCGTGAAAACGAATTTATACAGACATATGTCGGCAGACGCATTCCAGGAACGATAAGCGAAATTTATTAGTTCGTAGCTTCGCCGCGGTGTCGCTGTCGCCGTACCTTAGGGCCCCGGTCTAATGAAACCAAATTTTCGTTTGTTTTATTAATAAGGTCAGCATATTAAAACCGTGAGTATAAAAAAATACATTTTAATGATCACTACATATTATAAAACAGAGCAGCAGAGCGTCTGTCTGTCGGCGGGGATTTTTATGCGGTTTTTTAAGCAGGGATAATTTATCAATGCCTTTCGTTAATTGAACTTTACTTCTGGTGTGAATCCGGGGCGGATCGGTATTATGTACCTATGAACTTATTTATAGATTAATCAATCAGCTCGTATTATTAATAGTTTTTTTTTAGAAAAATATAAAAAAAAAAAAAAAAAAATTAACATCCAGTGGTAGTAGTACGACTAACACAGCTTGTATTCGGAGACGAATTACCTTTTATAATAGATACATCTAATTTAATATCTGTGAAGGCTAATCACGTCATCGATGTGACTAAAACTTTGATCAAAAGGTCATCATTAGGTACTGAAGGGTTTTCTATTACATTTATTATTATTTGATCATTCTATGGTATTGTTACTGTATAATTGAAGCTATATTAACTTAATAAATTGACATAATATTTTAAATATTTTTGGATGCGTAGCGAACGACTAGCGAAAACATATTTATCGAAGTCATAGCAATAACGTTACGTGATTAGCCTCCTGTACCTACATCATACGATCTACTTTTCAAGACAATGACAATTATTTGAGTGGATAGCACGCATTTATGTATAAGTGTCAGCGCAAACTGAATTGCAAATTGCTCGCGCATGGTCTACCAAAATTTTTATTGCTCGAGCATGCAGGCGGCATGCTCGACCATGAGCGTGCCATCTCTGTTAAATATGGTCTGGATTGCCCGGCGGGCGTACTTGATCAGTTTGATGCCAAACGTTGATGGAGGCGCGAGAGGCGCGCGGTTGATCGAGCGCGCTCACGCTTGTAGAATGCATACTCGGACACGCAGTCGGCTTGTTCGAGCATGGCCGAGTATCAAATTTGGGCGTGTATTCAAATTTGCGATGTATGATAGTAATATTAAGATAGTTTTTTCAATAATCTCAAAAAATGCTCTGCTCTGCTCTTGGTCTGCGCTGACTCTAAATTTTTTATTTAATTCATGCTTATTTTGATTAACATTATTAAAATTTTACGGTCGATATAAAATGGAAATAAGTCTTAATTAGTTAACTTATAAAAGCACCATATATTATATTGCCATAGGTGCAAATATTTACAAAGCTACGTCAACAATGGAGTGTCTCCATAATAATTTAGTACATACTCTACGATTCTGTACTAGTTTTACGTAAAATGAACAGGGTCTGACCAAAAAACAACAATTAAATTATTTAAAAAATATTACTCTGATCGTGACGAACAAATTGAAATTTATATACAAACCTACTTCCTTCGATATTTTCTCTCCCTTTTGGGAGAGAGAAGAGACATATTGATTTATGATGCAAATTTTTTGAAGGAGCTTGATAAAATATCAAGCTCCTTCAAAAAATCTATTTTGGAGACAAAAATAAATATATGGCAATTTTTTGTAATAAATTTATTTCTTTTTCTAAAAAACTTCATAGAATGGGAATATCTGTTCAGTTTTGATCAGGCACTTCTCACTTAAAACTATTAAACATTTTTTTGTTTTTATTATTGAGGATGGTTGGTATCGGTAGTTTAAATATTGACAGCCTGTATTACTATCATCAATATAATTAAATATGCATGATTTTATACAATTGATCAATTTGTTTTGTTCAGAAATTATGGCATTTATTAACGTTAAAGGCAAAATTGGACGGAATTCCGGTTTCACTTCAATTTCCAATTGTACTTAACAGTAAAATAAGCTATCATTAATTAGAGCAGCCAACCAAGTCACTAACAGTAGTATGCAAGAACGGTCTGTCAGACGGCTATTATCCATATAAGCCATCGTTACCTGTAAGGTAGTCAGAAATTCATTATTTAATATATACTAACCGTCTTGCGGCTTTCTGACTGTACGCACCAGAACTATAATAACTCTTTATTTCAAGCAAGTATTGGGTGCATGCTATATGGAAGCTCTGTCTCCTGAACTAGGCTATTGACTTGTATCTCAGGAGACAGGACTATAGTAGGTATTTTCTTAATAATATAGCAACTGTTACTTCTAGATGTAGTTAAGTTCTTATATCTGCGATATATTCAAAGATTATTATCGAATACAAACAAATAGTCTCTCTTTATAAATATATAAGTATTTACAACTTGTTACATTAATGGTACTAGATCTGCAAAGGACAAATGACTAAACTCGAACACATTTGAAATACTCCCTATCCATGAAATGCCTACTTATTTTAGTTGGAATGTGATACTGTCCTTAATGTTCTGACACCAATAATGTTACACCGACATAGCCATTACTTAAAATTTGCAACAAGCAGTCAACGAGAATCGGGAACTTAACAAAATAAATAAATAATATAGCCGAAAAAACAATGGTTAGTCCTGTGTCAATAGCAGGATTTAAGCATGGCTGATACATTCGTTAAGGTGCGACTATCGCGCAACATCGCATTGCTATTGCTTGATAAGTAATCGCCCTGTCGGTACAATATTTGTTTTAATATAATCTATATTTTGTGTTCGTTTATTCCTTGTTTATAACTTATGTTTGTACAACAGTATTGGACTCGGCTAGGAACTAAAAGTCGTCGGGTCATCGCGCCAGGGCGACGCGGGGCAGGGTGTTAGAGGGAGGGGGAGGTTCCACCCACGAGGTCGGAAGACCATACTTCTTCGGCTTTAAGACGAAAACGAACTGAAAAAGAAAAATATAATATTCATTAATAACATATCGTACTTATATCATATTTTCTATTTCCTTTTTTTACTGTCTCTGCTTTGTAATGCCATATCATCGGTAATACTGTAGGTAGTACTAGCTAGTCACAGTTGCGAATAAAGTGTAATAATCTTGCTACATTACTTGCGTCGTATTTAGCTATTGATCGAATAGAAAAAGCGATGGTAGAACAGTATATAAATATAGCCCAACAACGATTCGGCTGCCAAAGCGTATGCGATAAGTAAGCGATGACTCCGTCCGTAATAATATCAGGATTTTTCGGATAAAGGACCACTTTACGACGTGTATGTCTCGCAATGAATGAATTCATTCAATTACATTACAATTAAAAACGAATCAAGCTTCTGAATCATACTTCATTGAATAGGTAATTTGCTAAAGATCAATATTTTTCAAGATGCCGTGTGGTTTCCGGCTTAGAATAGACCACCCAATGTTATCCCACGGGTGTCATAAGCGTCGGCAGCAGCATCTATCAGTTTAAGGTTACTTCCTATCTTACTGCGATCACCAATCCACCTGCCAAGCTTGGTGTTTATGGCAATATCCCTCAACAGTTCTGGCTTTCCAAAGTCTCTTAAGAGTGGGCCCATGTTCAGCAATGCACGTAAACGGACTGATAAAATAAGTAAAGTAATGGGCTCGCGATTGTGCTAAAATCGCTTCAAAGTAATCTCAATAGAAGTGTCGGTAAAGGTGCTTAGGAATTTGGTATTCTAGTGGTAAATTAGGTAAAGTGTAATGTCAGCGAAACACCAATCTTATATTAAAATAGCTTCCCGTTCGTTAGCTTCGCGTAACTCCCGTTCCATCAAATATAGCCTATGTCACTCAGGACGAAGGTAGCTTTTCAATAGTGAAAGAATTTTTGAAATCGGCACAGTAGTTTTTGAGTTTATTTATTACAAACATACACACAAAAATACAAATCTTTCCTCTTTATAATATTAGTATAGATAACTTACTATTGTTATTTCATTACTTCTTATTTTGGTTTGAGTGATTCCATACGTTCATTCTTTACACTCAACACAATTTCTTACACATCCAGCAATATGGATGTGATAAAGATTTTGTAGGATAGGAAATATGTAGCAATCGGCAAGAAATCAGGATGGGGTGTATAACATCGATTATTCGCAATTTTATTTAAACTAGCAATTTCTTTACTACCGTCGCGTCGTCGTCACTACACCTTCTATCTACTGTTAATGGGAAAGGATATACTTATGAAGCACCTTATCAATATGTTAATACGAGAAGCAAAAACTTTGTACGCCTTTTTACGTAAATTGCGCGGACCAAAGTGTTCGAAATTTCGTACACCTGTAGCTAATACCTAGACAAGGAGCGCAGAATGCTATTTTTTTTATTATGGTCATATTTCAACAACTCCGTAAATGATAACCTTTGTAGCGGTATTTAGCTCGCTTCTTCTAAATCTTGGAGGTCGTGGGTTCGATCGCTACGCCGGACAAGAAATCTTTGTTCGTAAATTCTAAGATTTCTTTCCGGGTTTGGTTGGTTGAGGGACTACCCTCCATGCCTCGGAAGGCATGTTAAGTCGTTGGTCCCAATTGTTATAACAATCGTATATCAAGGAACGGGCAGCAGCGTTTCCTTGTGTGGTACAACATAATATTGCGGTCACAAATCCGCCTGCCAAGCGTGGTGACTTTGGCAAATATCCGACCTGGGAGCAGGCCCATATTAAGCAGTGGACGTTCTACGGGCTGGAGCTGATGGTCAAATTTCAACCACTGGGTGACCACTAGTATTAATTAATTAGATAGATAGCTTACCACCAGCACAGCATAAGTAGCACCAATAGCAAAACCTGCGGCCACGTCGCTCCAGTGATGCATGTGGTCTACCACTCGTGATAGCCCGATGTACCAGGCGGCGATCACCACGGCATACTGGATTGCATGACGGAGCAGCTTCGAGCCCCGCCACTTGCCTTTCAGTTGTATGTACAGCTGGAATTATAGGGTGCTTGTGTAAAAATTGAGATGATTTAGAAGTAGAACCTACATGATTTTACCTATTGCTTATGCGTACCCGGCCCCCGCCAACGGCGGATCGAAGGAGTGTCTTAGGGATTTTAGTGGTGTAGGGTCGAGAGGACCCTACCTCCTGGTATGATTTTAGCAAACCACGCTATGGAGAGGGCAAGTCCCACATATCCCACCGCCAGGGCGCGAATACGCTGCAGCGGCGGTGGGAATGCGTAAATGCATTTGCCCCCGGAAAACAAAAAAAACAAGGTACATGACCAAAATGCTATTGCAACGGAGCGATCGCCAACGTAAATGTATGGTACTTGACATTGGTCACGTGATTAAGCGATTCTATTTAAAAAATGACGGGTATTCATAGGTTGAAGAGATCTACCGTTGTGGGCATAATGATCCACAAAGTTTAAAATTCCAAAAATGTATTCTGTAAAAATTCATTATTATCATCGACATTTGGAATCGACATATTTCTTCTTTTTTCTCCTACCGCGCAGAGCGCGACGTGGCGACCACTGAGAATCACTGAAAAATCAGTAAAACCCTCTTTTTAAAAAAAAATCGCGTTTCATCATTTACACTGGAATTCAAGTTAAAGACAACCTCCGTAGCGTAGCGGTATCTAGGAGGTCGTGGGTTCGTTTTGCTGTCCAGTGTGGGGACACTGAACAGGAAATCTTTGTGTAAATTATAAGATTTCTTTCCGGGTCTGGTTGGTAGAGGGAGTACCCTCCGTGCCTCGGAAAGCACGTTAGGCTGTTGGTCCCGATTGTTATAACATCATCTATAATAATCGTATATCAAGGAACGGTCAGCAGCGTTTCCTTGTGTGGTACAACATAATACTGCGGTCACCAACCCGCCTGCCAAGCGTGGTGACTATGGCAAAAACCCTGCCTCAAGAGGAGGCCCATGTTCAGCAGTGGACGTTGTACGGGCTGATTATAATGACGATGGAATTAAATCAACGCGTAAGAGGGCGCCCCTGTGGGTCGTGAACCTCGGCACAAGGCGGTCGCGGGCGGGAGAATTGCGGAATTATTACTTTTGTTTTTTAAAGGAGATTTGTGTTCGATGTGTCGTCATTCTTTATTATACTTCTAATTCAGATGACCAACAAAAAGTCGCACTCACTATGAAGAAAATGGCGCAGTACATAGAGAAGCTGGCATGAGAACTGGGGAAGGACAGCTTGGCATCCTTCAGCAGTTCCAACCTGGACCCTGTGCACGTGTACTCCTGAATGTAGCCAAGAGTGTTCAGTACGGAGCCAGCCACCGGGATGGGTCTACAGACCTGAAATATAAATAAAATACTAAAGGTTAGCCAGTTACTAAAGGTGACAACCTTCGTAGCTTAGCGGTATTGGCGCGTTTTCAATCTCGGAGGTTGTGGGTTCGATCCACACTCCGGACAGGAAATCTTTGTGTGAATTCTAAGATTTCTTTCCGGGTCTGGTTGGTTGAGGGACTACCCTCCATACCTAGGAAAGCACGTCAAGCCGTTGGTCCCGATTATTATAACATCATTTATTATAATCCTATATAAAGGAACGGGCTGCAGCGTCTCCCTGTGTATTACAACATAATACTGCGGTCACCAATCCGCCTGCCAAGCGTGGTGACTATGAAATACCCTCCTTCGGGAGGAGGCCCATGTTCAGCAGTAGACGTTGTACGGGCTGATGATGATGATGATGATGAAAGCTCCGAACTTGTTCTGAAGATTTTGGATTGTTACTTAACAGCCCGTTTACAGCCACTGCTGATCATGGATATCCTGTTAGCAGACCTTGGCAAGCCAGGGTCGTTGAGGGACATTTCCATAATCACGACGATTAGCAGGCGGATTGATAATCGCCATAAGATGGTGAGTATCCTTGAGCTGATAGATGCTGCCCATCCATTAGCTGTATGTCCCTTAATTGCCCATTACACCCATGGTAAGACATAGGCTGGTCTCAGCGGGAAACCACACAGATAATGCTTTGGCTTATTGGACTAAGGGATTTAGTGGCTAGACTTCTCCGCGTAGACGAGTGGCATACCATAGCATAATAGCAAATCTAAGGTCTTGTTATGCCGTTTGAAAATACCTTATACTATTAGTAGTATTCACGGCCATAGCTGATGTATGACCTTCAATCCCAGGCGTGTTTCAGTCTAATGTCACACGTGGCTTAACTGAAGTGGCCATCATAGTACATAACATATATAAAAACTGGTACATTGAATATATCAATCATATGGGAATAAAAAAAAAAGTTTGAATGTAAATTCAAGAGACGCAAAAGGTAGTCGATATGAAATTTAATTTCTTAAAACATCCATTCAGCATCTGTAATCTTACATCTGTATCTGTTCTTCTCCATTGTGTTTGTCAATTAAGACGGTCTCTAAAGTATCATCATTTTCTCCATGAGACAACTATAAACGAAATAAAACTTACATCATAAAAATGTGGCCTGAATCTTCCTATGACATATTTCCCGAGGTCAGAGGTCAGTTGCTGGCAGGCGGCTCCGAAAGTGAAGACCCCTATGGCGTTGTAACTCTCCCACACCCAGCCCGGGATGACTGACCCTGATAGGAACTTCTCACCAATGCCTTTACCTTGTCGATCTCTCACTATTTCTATTGAAAGAATCTGAAATGGAGAATTATTTGAAAATAAAGCTGTGGTTGTATGAGATTTTATTGCAAGTTAAGTAGAGGTTTCAATTGTTATAGCTACATGGTGTTTACCACCTTCATTACCTCATACCTGAAAATTAGCCGCCTAAGCAAGCTAGCAGGTAGGCATGCGTTCTTTGTACATACTAACACTACTCAATCTTCCACATTTCCTTCGTCAGAAAATACGTGACCTCTGGTGGCCCTAGGATCTTACTCTATTAGCCTAAGTGTGAAAATATACAAAAAAACACACAGACTATAACATTTAATTCTTTCATTAAATTTTATTACTGTGAACACTTACAAAATAACACGTAATTTGAAAACATATACAATTGGATTGCTGCGTGAATTCAATGTCGCCATACACTTAATTTGTAAGTAGATTTGATTAAGTGTTCATCATATGTGTTTGATAGTAAAATGACTAAAGTGTTTAGTCATTTCACTATCAGACACTTAGCATAAGTACTTAAAATTTAATCAAGCATTACTTAGGAAATTTTAACCTCATTTCAATAACCTTTTTAGAAACAATATGTAGGACATACGTGTACATACTTCTAGTTATAAACGTAGTTATATTTTCGTTTGTCCTAAGTAAGTAGGTTGCGTTGGTACTTTGCCAAGATGTGATAAACTCACAAAGTTTACTATCTCAATTCAAAGTTTAATACGAGCATTCATAATAAGTTACCAGACCAGTATTTAATACATATTATATTCAAACGGGTACCAAATACCATGAAGATAACTATGTTTTTTCAATAATACACTTCTGATCAGTAAATCGAAACACTTCCGTTTTTATGGTTTCTGTCTTAATTTAACACAAAAGAGTTTTCATTCCATGAAAAAAATGTAATCACTGTATAGCTGGCAGTAAGGGCATCACAGTGATAAGCGAAAATTCTAAATTCAAAATAAGAATTTCATTTGTTTATCCTATAAATGAAATGATTCACTGTTTTGAGACAAATGTGTGTTTAGAGTTGGAGTACATTTCACCTTTGAAAACTAAAAATTAGCGCTTATATTAAAACTTTTTGTTCTGTGTGTGTACTGTGACTTTGGGACGTCTGAATAAGTTATTGTTCAAAAACATATGGATACTTCGCCCGCAGAAGCCGCCCATATGGTGGCATAGTTGGATTCTGAACTTAGTCAGCGTCATAGTTTGTTCATAGAGTCTACAAACGCTATCGGGAGACTGTCAGTTATCGGTACATTGAACAGTGTCTAGAGCCTCACGTGACGCCCTATGTACATTTTGTTGGCAAGGTTCCATATTAATGCACGACAATGCTATGCTAGGGATTACATCGTACGAGATTATGTTACCGAAGTCGGAATCTCCATTATGGAATGGCCAGCAAGAAGCCCGGAAATGAATCCGATTGAACATCTATGGGATGAATTAAGGAGTCGAAGTCGAGCAAGAGATCCTGTCCCAGAAACACTTAGCCAGCTGCAAAATGCAATCCAAGAAAAATGGAATGGAATGCCACAACATCTAACCGTGACTCTCATCCGATCGATGAACCATCGATCCAGGTGGCAATACAAGTTATTAACTGAAGGTGTCTTAGCTTTATTGTTTCATTTACGTGTGTTGTTTTATCAATTTCTTTCATACTCCATACAGGGAAAAAATGACTTGTTAAACAAAATACAAAACCTATGATGAATGATTTAATTTGAATTTAGAACATTAACATTAGGATTTGAAAATCTCATAATTATTCACTATTAAAATACATCCGACTTTATGCTTCTTAGGTCTAGATTTCATCATCATCATCAGCCCGTACAACGTCCACTGCTGAACATGGGCCACCTCGCCTCCTTCCGAGGAAGGTTTTTTGCCATAGTCACCACGCTTGGCAGGCGGATTGGTGACCGCAGTATTATGTTGTAATACACAGGGAAACGCTGCTGCCCATTCCCTTGTATACGCTTGTTATAGACGATTTTATAACAATCGGGACCAATGGCTTAACGTGCTTTCCGAGGCACGCAGGGTAGTCCCTCAACCAACCAGACCTGGAAAGAAATCTTGGAATTTACACAAAGATTTCTTGTCCGGTGTGGGGATCGAACCCACGACCTCCGAGACTTAAAGCGAGCCAAATACCGCTACGCTACGACGGTTGTCTGCATAAAGTATAGATAAATAAGAGAATTTCGTATATAAGTCTATCATAAGCTTTCATTTTAACCGGATACGATTTGAAATTACAGTTAGATACGATATATAAGACACGGTTTTACTTTCGAAACATACTAAAACTTTATTCAAATCAGTTACCGAATATAATTAAGATAAAAAAATGACGCATGCCCAGATAATTCATAGGAAAGTGAACCTAGAAGGTGTGTCTGCACTTTCTTGTTGCCGAATAAAGGTATACCAATTTTACTTTATTTGGGATAGAATAAGTATCTTGTTTACAGTAATAGTTGACGCAGACCTAGATTTAAATAGCGATCTAGGATTTAAAAATTGGGTTTTTGAGAAAACTTAAGACTTAACGGTGCTATATCGCGCATCGGATCAATTCATTATAGTGGTGTTGATCTAAATCTACTTGTCAGCAATCCATCGAAATATAAAACCAACATATTAGATTGGATACATATATTTAAATAAAAAACTACGCAGATGGCTGACCACAATCTTTTAAAAAAAATCGATGAAGTAACGAGAAGAACAGAGTCAAATCTGAGTAGGAGGGTATGCAACTTTGTAAACTCTTCTAACTCTCGCTACATCTTCTTCATACCACTAAACCCCACCGTATTTTTATTTGTATCCTCGCGCGCCCCGTGGCGTATCAAAATCCTTTTTATTCTTTGCCTTGTTTTCTATAACTTCACTACATACTTAGTATAAAACAAAATCTCTTGCCGCTGTCTGTCCGTCCCTATGTATGCTTAGATCTTTAAAACTACGGAACAGATTTTAATGTTTTTTTTTTAAAGATAGGGTGATTTTAGAGGAAGGTTTACATGTATATGTATGATACATCAGCATTGCACCCGTGCGAATCGCTAGTAATATCATAAAGAGGTTAATTTTGTGAATCGTTTAGTAGGTTGTAGGGGGTAATCTCTGGATCTAATGCACCTATTTGTTAGTATATTCTAATATTATAAAGAGGAAAGATTTATATTTTTGTGTGTTTACATGTTTGTAATGAATAAACTCAAAAACTACTGTGCCGATTTCTTTCATCATTGGAAAGCTACATTCACCCTGAGTAATATGGGCTATATTTAATTATGAAATTCCTGTTAAGTTATGAAGCCAGTATTAAATCAAGTTAGTCGTTGCAACTTTAGAAAAACCTTGTGAAGTTGCAAAAAACAACTTCAGATATTGCCGAGTGAAACAAACTTAAAAGCGTATTTACTCACCGTAGCTATTACAAAAGCGAAGCCGATGCCAGCTAACATGGCCACTGATATCTGCTGCTCCTTGTATGGCAGTCGTATGGACATGTCATCTTCGAAGTAACCCCTCTCGTATGGCTTCGCCCATAACTGCAGTGCCAGCAGCGGGAAAGCCACTGGAAAGACAAATTGCAAATGAAAATTTTAAGTTGTATTGTATTTGTTTAATTAATACATTAAAATTGTTCTGTGCCTGAAATTATAATATACTAGCGACCCGCCCCGGCTTCGCACGGGTACAATACTGATACTAATACTACAGAATGTCTTTAAACCTCTAACAAAACGGACGAAATTTAGTCAAAACAAACAGAAACAAATTAATATAGGTACCTACTAAAACTCAATGAAATAAGTAGTTGGGTATACTTTTATCGTATGAAATACCTATACTCTTCAGGACTAACAATACAACAAACACGAAATAAATAGGTATTCAAGTATCTATCCATCATAGTTACAACGAACACAAAACAAAAAATTTGCTCAATAATCGCCTCAGGCGATTAACACACGGCACCGCGCACCGCCGCGGTAGGCGGTGAAGCGGATCTCACGTCGCATTGGTTTCTATTAAATTCGTAGATGCCTAACACACGTACACCGCCCGGCCGCGCGGTGGAGCGGTGCTCTCACCGCCACCGCCCCTCCGCGCTGCCGTCCGCGCGGTGAGGCGGCGCCTCACACACGGGGCGTCGCATAACCGCGCGGATCATCATGGGTGCAGGACGTGTTGCAATTTAAAAATGGATGAACGAAATATCTTCTTATTTTTTTCTCTCTACGCCATAAAAGTCAGAATGCTGCCACCGCTTCAGCGATCATTCTTGCCAGTGTATCTGATCATACGTACATAAACTCACGCCTGTTTCTCAGCGGGGTAGGCAGAGACAATGGACCTCCACTTGCTACGATCCCTACACACATCTTTCGCTTTATTCATTCTCATAACATTCTTCATACAAACACGTCGGTTTAGGGTGGATCAAACCTTGTTAAATCCATCCGCGCGGACAGGCGCGTAAACCGCCTTACCGCGCGGGGCACCGCTACGAAATCCGCGTTACCGCCACCGCCCTCCGCGGCGGTGCGCGGTGCCGTGTGTTAATCGCCTGAAAATCCATGTAGTAGTTTTTGAGTTTATCGCGAACAGACAGACAGACAGACGCGGCCGGGGACTTTGTTTTATAATATGTAGTGATAGCGGTCGCCCGCGGCTCCGTGCGGATGTCTGTTACCGCTGCAAAAAGCCTACCCAGGAAAGACACGGTCAGGAAAATGATTCCCAGGTCAATTCACAGACACCGACACTAACATCGACGACGCAGTCACTATCCGCAGGCTGCACAGATTGTCTTTCTGTGGATGTTAAAGTTGTTAATGATGAAAATATTTAAATGTAATTAATACTTAGTTTTCACTTCTGCCGGCAGTCCCGGAGTACAACCCTTTGTTTTAGGATAGATAACTAAAGCGATTATTGTAGAGCTTCTCTATAAACAACATTTGACGTTAAATTATTTTCAGGTAACAAAATATACTGATGGTCGGGAGCCCCGACCCGTGATAGGGACGTAAAGTTGCCCATGCGTAAAACATTCTTTTCGTAAATCAATTCCTACTAATTTGAATGTTTGGCCCTGGGATTTGTTTATCGTTAGTGCGAAAGAAATTGTTACTGGAAATTGGATTAATTTTGAAGGGTATAGGCAAATCAGTAGGGATCATGGGTATATTGGAATATGAGCTAATTCACCAGCTACAGGGCCAGTGATAATATGGTGGTAGCCCAGCGGGATCTAAACTCCCCTCCCGCACGCGCACCCCCGGCTTGGTGACGCCCACTTCACAACGGGCCGTGCAGCAGAAATCGTAATATTTTAATTTCGCCATAACTTCAAAACCAAACGTCCAATTTTAATCATTCAAAGACCAAATATTATCTACATAAACTTTAGTTGGTGATGAATTAATTTATTTTGATAATGGTTAATAGCATGAGTAAAATAAACGCGTTTAAATGTAGTCCAAAAAAAATTCAAGATTTTTAAATAAAAAAATGGTTGTTGTGCCTCACTCGACATAGATAGGTATAGTGTGTCGCGGACTTTTTTGTAGATATTTATAAGATCTATAATTAATTAGAACATTTTATGGTTCTATCTTTTATAGTTTAGGCAGCGTACGCAAAATAAGTAACTTTTCTGGTTGATTTTTTACACCTTGTGTCAGAAAAACCCAAATATCTTACGGAACCCTATATTTTTCCAAAATAAAATTTAGCCTATGTTACTCGTGGATAATGTAGCTTTCGAATGGTGAAAGAATTTTTTAAATCGGCCCAGTACTTTTTGAGCCTATTCATTACAAACATACAAACATACAAAAATAGGTACAAATCTTTCCTCTTTATAATATTAGTGTAGATATAGGTATGTATTGTACAAAAACAGCGTGTTAGTACCTCCGTGCGTGGCGGTATTGTCGGCGGTTGGGTTCGATCCTCAGACCGGAGGAGAAAGCTTTGTGTTATATCTTAAATTTAATTCCAAGTTTGGTTAGTTGAGCGACTACTCTCCTCATCATAACAATAGTATACGGGCAGCAGCGAGTCACAGTGTATTACGACAAAACATAATACTTCGGTCACCAACCCGCCACAGACTATGGCAAAACCCTATGTACAGCAGTGGAGGTTATACGGGCTGATGATGATGATGAAACGACAAAAATGGACCTATGTTCTTACATTCTTAAAATTGCACCCAATAAAATCAATAAAATCCTGAAAATACAACATTTAAATTAGATATTCATAAGACTAGCCGTGTGGTTTCCGGCTTAGAATAGACCACCCCATGTCTTCCCATGGGTGTCGTAAAAGGCGACTAAGGGACATAATATGGCTGATGGATGGGCAGCAGCATCTATTAGCTCAAGGTTAACATCTTACTGCGATCACCAATCCGTCTGCCAAGCGTGGTGATTACGGCAATATCCCTCTACGATCCTGGCTTGCCAAGGTCTGTTAAGAGGAGGCCCATGTTCAGCAGTGGACGTAAACGGGCTGTTGATGATGATTCATAAGACTTTGTCCTAAGGATGATTAAAAAACCTTCCGATGCCCTCGTAGACCCGAAGTCTGAGAGCTGCACAAAACTCCCCTAAAGAAACTTAAAGCCATAATCCCACAAAAAAAAAATGATTATAAATAGGTCTATTATCGTTCCTAGACTAGAGTTCCCAATCGTTCACAGCTTGTGATTCAGATAAAAAATGATTTTGTAGTGTTGTTACCATAATTTTCAAATTCGATATGCATATCATAGTTTTGAGTTGACTCATTATCGACGTAGCATTTACGTATCTTGGTAAATAAACACTTTTACAACTATATGTATTACTACAGTATATATCATCCGGGTATGATTAATAAAATATAGATAAGTCATTTTTGTCAGAAATCTATTGATAACTTTATCTATGAGTAAGCTTATCATTACTATGGAAGGAAAAAGCGTGATCCACACCGCTAGCGAGCGAGCGAGGCAGGTTGAGCACCTTTTCACCAACAAATAAAGAGATAAGGTATACTTCGCTTAGCTTATACTGCACTTATAGTTAATACTTATCATAATCATCATAAGCCCGCACTGCTGAATATGGGCCTCCTCCCGAAGGAGGGTAATAGCCAAATTCACCAAGCTTGGCAGCACAAGGAATCGCTGCTGTCCGTTCCTTGATATTTGCCAACACAACCTCAGTACCGTAGCGGTATTTGACTCGCTTTAAATCTTGGAGGTCGTGGGTTCGATTCCCACACCGGACACGAAATATTTAGGTAAATTCAATGATTTCTTTCAGGGCCTGGTTGGTTGAGGGACTACCCTCAGTTCCTCGGAAAGCAGCAGCCGTTGATCCTAATTATTATAACATCATCTATAACAATCGTATACCAGGGAACGGACAGCAAAGTTTCCCCGTGTGTTACAGCAATACTGCGGCCACCGACCAAGCGTGATGACGTCATTTAATAAACTATATAATAAAATAATATGTCAAAGCCCTTCCTCAGGAAGAGTCCCTTGTTTAGCAGTGGACGTTGTATGGGCTGGTGATGTTCAAACGGACCTTGCATAAGTTCGAAGCCATTTAAATCTGTAATTTTTATGCAATGCAATGGAAAAAATATGTTTTTTTCGGATGGACATACGTTTATAGCCACGAGGCTTTTGCTACTTCACCGGGCATAAAGGGGAGTAGAGCGCTAGCCTTAATAAATGGTTTAAAAACTACAAACTAAGCAACCTGCGCAAGAGGGCGCCCTCTGTGGGGCTTGGACTTCGGCTCAGGGCGGTCGCTGGCGATGAGATTGAGGGATTATGACAGTTCGCGGGCCTCTCAGACTTGAGGTCTACGAGGGCTACGAGGATCAGAAAAAATTATACTTATAGATCGATTGTTCTACCAAAATAAACGGTATAATAATATCTATAGTTTCCCTCGGTAGCTCGATCGCTAGTTGACTGTGTGGTCTGCGCTTAAATCGATAATCACTCATATTACTACTATTCATTAATATTGGCCTCCAATATTATCGATTAAATTAGTGTCTAGGAATACTTACCTACTATAAAGTGTGTGATAACTGATACTGAGTGTAAGCAACTAGCAAAAATATATAGCAGCACTTATGTTAGTATAAGATATCTTAAATGAATTGAACTTATTAAGATTCAGATTTAACATCGATACTGCAAAACGGCTTACTAAAACCTAACTCTGAAGTAATATTACTTCTACAACATAAAAATGTTTTTGGTTATCTCAATATTGTCATAATTAACAACTTACACTGGGTGATTTTTTTACCGTCTTGAAAGGAACCGGTTGTGTAAGTGGAATAGAATCTATAAACCACAGTATATTTGTAGGTGAAGAATATGAAATAATGAGATATTTCAGTAATTAGTGTTTCGAAAATCTCATAAATAACTTAAAAGAAATACACCCTACATAGCGCGTGCATAATAATAAAATAGGTGCCTTTAATACGTAGGCCGCAATCACACATGAATGAAAAGAGTGAACGAAATAGAGTGACTGCCTACTTAGGTTCGCATATTACCGTTACGATTTTCACTCAAGTCAGTAAAAAAATATGATAAAGTAACTATGGCTTAAATAATAGGGCGTGATATGTATATGAAATAGATGTTATTTCATATACATATCACGCCCTATTATTTTCAAGACGGTAAAAAAAGTCACCCAGTATAAAATCTAGCAGCGCCATACGATTTACCGGCGTTTGGCTGTTACTCTGCTCCAGTGAGTCCAATTATGAAGTTTCGCGTTTATCATATTATTACCTAGTAGAGGTAATAGGTATGCAGGCTAAAAAAATCCATTTAGTCCGTCAGTTAGTTTACCAAAAAATATTAAACACGTATATTTTTGGGTTAGTCACTATCTGGACATACGAGACTGGACATGAGTGTGTCGAGTTGGTGAAACTCTGAATTAGGATAACTTATTATTTCGTCATCTGGACACGCCAATATTTATATGTGTGTCCACTTAGTGAAACTTAAATTCAATCTTTTTCCTAGTAGAGACGTCACAAGCCCCCCTCCCCTGAACTTTATAGTTTGAGGGTGCTCTGTATGTTTGTAAATTTTTATTCATTTGATAAATAAAAAAACACATGTCCAATATTTTTTTCTAATCTATCTGACGGACTAATTAGATTTTTTGTTGTCTTCATGCAAACTATTCCCAATCGCAAATAGGAAGTAAAAATACTTATCTTATGATAAATTACAAAATATTTTTGATATCAGGAGTCATTTCATAAATAAGCATTCTTTGTAGTTATTAATCTAGCTATGTATTATGTTGTCTACCTAATCATTGATAATAATATCTGCTAGTGTTACGAATATAGCAGATAGCACAGCGGAAGGCCAGATATCACGGCAAGGTAAATATTTATTGTCATAGTATTATATTTTGCTTATTAAGAACTTTTATAAGAAGGTAGATATGATATAGATATGAGTGAAGCGGGAAGATAGTAGTCAAATGACTACTATCTTCCCGCGGGCAGTTTCATCCGCGTAACTCCAGTTCCCGTGGGAACTTCAAAAAAATATAGCCTATAACACCCAGTTTGGCGGGACATTTGGATAAAATGTACCTAATGAGTATTTTGTGTCTCAGTTTTAAGTTCGACAAAAAAAAGAATTTGTCCATGTCCAACTGTGAACGTTAAACGGGGTGATGATGAATTGTATTTTAACGAATTGTAATTAATTAACGATGCTAATTGATTAGGTAACTATATACAAACTGTTTCATCATAAAATATATTTTGCTGAATTGCAATAATGCTATCTATAAAGCATTCGTAAGTATTTGAAACCTTAATTACCTTTGTCATTTAACTTCCAAGTAATCTTGACATAATAACTGCGATTGTGTGACAGCGATTTTTACTTAACTTAGTATCGGACAAGAAAGATATGAAAACATACAGCAATTAAGCGTTGTTAAACACATAAAAAGTTTTTAATAATAACCTTATTAAGTCAATCAAACAAAACAATAAAGAATGATTAAAATGATATACGTATAATATTTATTCGAAACGGTACCGGCAGTTCAAATAAACTCTTCGGCTTTATATATTACTATAGATAAATCTTCACCACGGCTACAGATGTCGATTCATTCACCAAAGGTTCAATAGCCAAGAAAACTAAAAAAATCTATTTAGTCCGTCAGTTAGATTACCAAAAACTATTGGACACGTATTTTTTTTCTTGCTTCAAACAAAAAATTACGATGATACAGCGCCATGAAATTTCAAGTGACGTCACATTTAAAATTTCTTCACTTTTGAAATTTCATGCGACGGTACAATTTATTAGTAGTGACTAGTGATGTCACAAGCCCCTCTCTACTGATCTTTATAGTTTGTTTTTGCATTGCATCTTTGTATTTTTTTTTTTATATGATAATCAAAAATAACACGCTTCCAATATTTTTTAGAAATCTAACTGACGGACTAAATATATATTTTTAGTCTTCATGCCTATTCTGCTGTTAAGTGGCCTGTTCGATCATTTGATTTCACACCACGTTCATATTAATATTGATAGTTTTAAGATAAAAAGCGATACTCATAATGTTAATACTAGATCTAAGCATAATCTCGTTTTACATGCTACACGTCTCCACAAAATTAGCAATTCTTTTATGGGGCAATGTATACACTTCTACAACAAACTTCCTAATAATGTAAGAGATCTTTCTACAAACAAGTTTAAACGATATGTCAAAGATAAATTATGTAAAAGGCTTATTATAAAATTTCTGATTATGTCAATGACAAAACTGGTCGGGAGTGAGTTGCTCTGAAACAATAAGTACTGCTTTATTAATAATTGTAAAATAAAATGTAACTATATAAAAAGGATTCCTCTAAGTTTTTTGCCAGTTCTTCTAAGAGTTGCCACGTCCAGAACTGGTGGTAGAAAAAGAAACGCATCATAAGAACATGATTTAAAATTTTTTAAATGTGTCTATATGAATAAAGAATTTTTGACTTCGACATTGACCGCTGGATGATTTTGTTGTGGGGTTATTTTCGGACAGGGTTTATACGGAGCCAATCGAAACGATTGCATCCTTGAACACGCAAAATTCGTTAAGTGATTAACGAAATACACCAGTCAAAAAGTTATTTTTAACAACATTTCATGAAAGAAAACGACATGATATTACTGTGATTGTGGTGGACATTTGACAAATATCCAAAATCATATTTCATTTAGAAGTACGCGGGTTACCGACATAGCCCAACGGAACGTTAATGGACAGGCCATGTAGCACGGGGATGGCCGTTGGGGCCGAAAAGTACTCAAATGGAGACCGCGGTTCGGCTGGATATCTATGAGGGAGGCCTATGTCCAGCAGTGGACGTCCTACGGCTGAAATTATGATGAATGATGATATTTCATTTAGGTATAATTGCCCAATCAAAATTTTCCTATAGGTACCTACAATAAAATAAATAATAATTAGACAAATAATTTTGTTTAAAAAAGCCAATTGTTTGCGGAAAAACCCATAGTTTCCTATAAATTAATGATCATGATTCAGGAATAAGAAATACCTTGTAATTTAGTGATGGTTTTACTAAATATACATAATTAGTTGTTATTCTCATTTCTCATAAGGTAAAACCAAGGCTTGCCCCAATTTAGTCAATACTAGCTTCCCGCGCGCGGTTTCACCCGCGTACCTCCCGTCCCCGTGGAAACTTTATAATTAAATATAGCCTATATATATCAGTGATAACGTAGCATTCAAATGGTGAAAGAATATTTAAAATCGGTCCAGTAATTTTTGAGCCAATTTGTTCCAAACATACTTAAATACAAATCTTTCCTCTATTATAATATTAATAGAATAGATGAAGGTACGTATATATTTATTGAAAGGCAACTTTATATATAGTACATACAATATAGTATATAGATATACAAAATGCTTCCAAAATATCGTCTATACTGAGTGACTATTTTTCCGTCTTGAAAATAATAGGGCGTGATATGTATTCGAAATAGATAAAGATAAAAATACGTACCTACCTAAGTAGTAGTGCAGTCATTGAAGCGAAAAAAAAGGGTGTAACCTCCGAATTTTTTTACTGTGAACCGATTGGCATGAAATTTTGGAATTAGGCTCATCTTACCCTTAACTTCAAAAGTGAAAATGATCTGAACTCCGCACCCATCCTGGGGGAGGTTGTCACACTTCTTCTCATGGGTGTATTTTTTTTTTACAAAATATCCTCGGATATCGATAGAAGGCCTTATTTAAGGTTTCAAGAAAAAAATGTTCTATAAAGTTTTTCAAAAAACCCAATACTTTTCAAGTTATTGGCAATTGAAAATTCGGAATTTTTCATTTCAAAAATATTCATTTTAACGAAAATTTTATGATGAACAAATTGTAGCAGGTAAAAAACTGAACAAATCATTTTTTTATAAAGTGTTCTAAGTGAAATATTAAGCTAGATATTAATTGGGTATTCTGATGGTAATTCTGATATCACAACTTATAAAATACCATTTTAAAGGGCTACAACTTTAGATTACAATATATAGTGAAAAACGTTTTATTTTAAAACGGTGAAGGGTCAAAGGGCTCGAGAGAGACTGTGATTGCGCTGCTCGAATCTATCAAACTTTATATTAAAGTAAATTCTAGACGAAATACGTTTAATTTTAATTTTGGTGGAAATGGCGCTTAGGTATAAGACCCATTAATTTTTAAGAAAAAACCATTAGATGTTCCTCTTATTTGCATTACAGCTCACTTATTTTACGTGCAAAAGACTTTTGACAGTGCTCATTTTAAAGCTTATTTCAAGCACCACAAAACCCTATTAGAAAAACCCATTAGAATGCATAAAATGCATTCTAATGAAATAATGCTCGCCGCTAGATGGCATTGAATACATCGATAAAATTTCAGACAAAATGAAAGACGGCTTTGATCTTTAATATCTAGCTTAATATTGCACTTAGAACACTTTATAAAAAAATGATTTATTCAGTTTTTTACCTGCTACAATTTGTTCATCATAAAATTTTCGTTAAAATGAATATTTTTGGAGACATTTGCAAAAAACCGATGAAAAACGTGAAAAATTCCGAATTTTCAATTGCCAATAACTTGAAATGTATTGGGTTTTTTTAAAAACTTTATAGAACATTTTTTTCTTTAAATCAGGCCTTAAAAAAATATACACCAACGAGAAGGGTTGGCAACCTCCCCCAGGGCGGGTGCGGAGTTCAGATAATTTTCACTTTTGAAGTTAAGGGTAAGATGAACCTAATTCCAAAATTTCATGCAAATCGGTTCACAGTAAAAAAAAATCGGACCAATAACGCTCCAATGACTGCACTATAGGCAGGTACGCTATTTAGCTCACTATTTTCATTCATATGTGATTGTCTGCCTAGGTATTATAGGCACCTATTGTAACTAACGTAACGTAACTACCTAATTAGGTACGTACTTTTATCGTTTCGATGTTCACTCTATGTCATTAAAAAAAAGACGATAAAATAACTATGCATTAGACATCTATTTCCTATACATCACGCCCTATTATTTTCAAGACGGAAACAATAGATTACAGTATATTAGAATATTGTTAGTATATTGGAAGCAAATTGAAAAAAAATGTCTCTTTAACTGAAGATAGTATCATGTATCATAGATATAAAGGTAGAAAGACTCATTACTGTTAGATTAGATGCTTATAACATCCTTTACGCGTACGAAATCGCGGGCAGTAGTAAGTAAAAATATATATTAATTATCTACACACGTTCCACTCTATAATATGTATCATAGGTATTAGCTGCACCCCGCGGTTTTAACTGCGTCACTCTGCTGCATTGGGTCGGAGCGTGATATTTTATAGCCGATATGTTAATTCAGCTTATAAACTATCCACGTGCAAACTTTCAGCCAAATCCATTCAGTAGTTTTTGCGTGAAAGCGTAACAAACATATATACATCCACACATAAAAACTTTCACATTTATAATATTAGTAGGATGTATACACACTGTACCCAGCCCCCGCCAACGGCGGATCGAAGGAGTGTCCGGGGGGTTTTAGTGGTGTAGGGTCCTCTCCTCGTGGTATGAGTTTAGCATACCACGCTAAGGAGAGGGCGAGTCCCACATATCCCACCGCGAATACGCTGCAGCGGCGCGTGTGAATGCGTAAGTGCACTTTCCCCCGGACAAAAAAAAGGAATGTAGGTATACACACTTAAAATCTCAAGTTCAATTATATCTACGAGTTATTACGCAGATAACATCACAATTAAATATCCTGAAAGTAAATGTTCTGAATCATATCAAGAAAATCTAACACTAAAACTAGCGACTATAAAACAGATGGATGAATGACCGACACTATGACTGGACTCGATTTCGCTCGGCTTTACACAGGAAATCATAAAACTGCTTGAGCCAGTAAAAAGTGAAAGATTTCGAACATCAGATCTTTATTTCCGTTTTAACAGAGCTACTGTTAATAGCCAATTACTAACAACAACGTCGCAAGAAAGTGGATTTTAGCGCAATTTTTAATGCGAACCACAAATTTGAATCAATAACGACATTTGATTCCGTAGAGTATTCAAAAACATTTAAAAATGTGATATACGGGCGGTACATCGTTAAATATTTAATACCAAATGCTACTTTGGAGATTAGTCGAAGTAATGCGGATCATTACCGATAGATGGCACTAACGTCCTCCTTAGAGACGTGTTATAAAAGAAATTGATAAATTTCGATGACCGGTAGGGTTCCACCGTAGCCTCATGGATTAAGATATTAGGGGCTTAACCTAAGATCCAGGTTCGAGTCCTGCCGGTGGTCGAATTTTATTAATTTCAAACTCTTCAGCTTATTTTAGATTCTAATAGTATAACAGATAGTTATAGATTTGACAGTAAATTATCGTTTGATCATCGTTTCAGATATTGAATATAAGTTTACATAAGTAATTTGTGCTTATTAGTAACAGAATAAGTACAAATAACATGACAAACAATACCGTAAGTGGCCAATCATCAATGATAATTGCTAATTGCTGTTATTAACTTTAACAAGAGACTAAATTACACAGGGATAGGTATTTACTTGTATGATATTTACTTCATGCGGAAATCGTTCTTTTTATTATAGAAGACTCAAATACATTGACTCAGGTCGTTTTAAGCTTGAAGATGTTATAATTCTGGAACTAAAAACCCTGACAGACGGAGCCACGAGACGCGTCAGTCAGATTTTAAAAAATCTGCAATCGTGACTTGGAATAATCCACTATTGCTCAGAACCGCATCACGCGATAGCAAGAGTATAGCATGGCGCCATGACGTAAAATCTCGGGCGACAAAACATGACAACTCCAAGCTCTTGGTCTCTCCACTTCTCTTCCCTTGGACTCGCAATACACCTGTGACAGACGTGGCAAAAATGTCGAGCACCTGTCGGCTATCTTTAGCCACAATAATAAATCAATTAATGCAACAATCATTTGTTGAGATTTTCGAAGATATCACAAATTTCTAGTAATTTGGGTTAATTTTTATTTAATTTATAACTCTAGTAAAAATGTAAAGACATGAACATTTCCATATCACAAACCTAAAACAAATATAACTGGGACCAAAACGCTTCAGTATGATATGACGTAAAAAATATGTCAGGAATATTTTATACATAAAAAATATTTAATAATGCCTCTAGAGCATACTACATAGTGTATAGCATTTTCTTAGGGCATCAACATCTAAGAGGGAGCAACATCATAATAAAAATATGGTAGCACAAGAAAGGTAAAGGTTTAATCTTGATGTTCTTATGGATAGGGACAGGCATGGTTTTCTAAGGGTAGCGTTGCCATCACCTAAAATGCCGATGCAGGACAAATACAGCATAAATCACGGACATTTTGGCGAAATATTCCCCGGACACCTTTAAAATAAGGCTTATGTTTAACTTACCATCAGATATAGTAAAAATGATCACCAAAATTAAACCCGCATTTTAATGTAAAATTGTAACCAAAGTTTTAACATTTCGCTATCGTATTTAAGCAAAATGACTCCAAATAAATCATTGTTAACCCAAAAGTAGTAAATGATCACCAAAAGTACCTAAATGTTTTACTAATTTACTATTCGGTTCTGGCACTCGCCGGCCGCTGCCGCGGCACCGCTCGCTTCGCTCGCTCGGCTCGTGCGTTGTATGGCCGCAGCTCTAACCTAACCTAACCGATTGTCATTTTTCATTGATTTTATTAAGGTAGAAATAGCGCAATAATTTGCTCGCTAAGATTTGGTGATCATTAACTACATTTGGTGTTCGAATACAATTTGAAGTGCAGTCGTGACTAAAATAGCTAGTACTATTATAATTTTAGACTTTATTTTTCTGGTGTCAAGTATATATTTTTGGTGGTCATTATATTTTATCCCTTAAAATAATATAAAAATTCAACAAAAATAATTTCATTGCAATATTTTATTATTTTATACACCTTGTTATTTAAATCGATTTTTTTTAAACCGTTTTCACTTGACAACAACGTGTCCACTGTCAATAGTGCACACTTTTTAAAATGCCCTGACGGACGGCCCCCGGATTTTAAACTACGAAAATATCGGGGACGGAATCGGGGATGCCCTTTAAACGAAGACAAATCGGGGACAGATGGCAACTCTATCTTAGGGCATAAATTTGTTTCAATACCACCTGCGTTATATCTGCGTAGTAATTGACAATACCTTCGACCCTTGAACCCGTCTCTCGTGTCGCTCGGCTGAGCACTCTGAACGCTTCCTAGTCTCGCCAGGTGAACACGAAATGTTAAGGTCATTGCAGTTCACTCAAAAACAACGTAAGTATCTTTAAAATAATTGTTTATATTCCGCCACAGTAACATGAAATAGGTGACAGTAAGGCCAGGGCCCCGAGTCTACTATCGTAATGTCGTGACCATGAACTGTCAATGACAGTTCAATGGTCGGTTTTTCCCATTTGGCAATCTACTAATCAAAATAACGTCATAATGGTGTCACTATGACGCCACGATGACATTATTTATAAGTTTTGAAATCGTCTAAATAAACATTACAATCTCCCTAACCATCTCCCCTGCTACTTCTGTTGACGGCCTTTTTCTGCGGTAGCAACACCGACTGCTATTCCAGCGCCGACACCAAAGTGAGATTAATAGATTACCGTTTTTGGCATAATGATATCATGATGGCTCTACGTTGGCACAATACTTAAAAAAATAGCAGATTCGGCCCCCAGATGTAAATATGCGTACTAAGGTATTGAAAAACTAGGTATTTAGTAAAAAGTGGAACACTAATTAGCCCTTCTAATGCCTAACAACCTATTCGTAGCTAAAGCGGCCGTAGCCCAAGGGCTAGGGCGTCGGACTTACGATCTTGTGGTCACCGGTTCGACTCCCACCCATTGCACTACCGACGTGACCCCACTCGTAACACAAGCATATTAGCTTAGCATGAGGGGTTAACAATAATACTAGTAGAGTGAAATAATTTTGATTGTAATCTTTAAAAAAATCACGTATGTCGTTTCACGTTGTGTTTGATAAAAATGAATTGTGTAAAATAAACAATTTAAGAGATGCTTGTAGAACGGATCTACCTACTGAAAGCCCCGGGGGAAAAATTTTTCGTCAGTGGAATTACATACTTATACCTATCTAGAATAAAGTTTTTTTATGTCGTGTAACCAGAGCAAGTTTTCAACGAAGATCAATGCACAGCTTGTAATGTGGTGAACTTGCTTGTAATATAATACATTAGCTACCCGCATTACTCCCGTTACCATGGGAACTACATAATTTAATATAGCCTATAGACTTCCGCAATAAATGGGCTATCTAACACTGAAGGAACTTTTCGAGTCGGTCCAGTAATTCCTGAGTAAAGCGCGTTCAAGCAAACAAACAAACTCTTGAGCTTATCATCATCATCAAAAGCCCGTTGACGTCCACTGCTGAACATGGGACCGCTTAACAGACCTTGGCAAGCCAGGATCGTAGAGGGATTTTGTCATAATCACCACGCTTGGCAGACGAATTGGTGATCGCAGTAAGATGTAAACCTTGAGCTAATAGATGCTGCTGCCCATCCATCAGCCATATGTCCCTTAGTCGCTTTTTACGACACCCATGGGAGGACATGGGGTGGTCTATTCTAAGCCGGAAACCACACGGCAATAAGCAGACGATATATTAGTAAAAATTTTACGTCTTCTATAGATTCCTTAAATATTATCCTAAGTAGATATAATACACTTACTTACAATTTAACTAACACGACACACCCTAAAGCTTTTCCATAGATTCGTGGCTGAACCTCGCCCTTTGAACTGTAGTGACCAGTCCTCAGACACTTATCTTAATTAGACAGGTTAACGAGAACTACAAATTGCACTTTTATATAAGTAGTAAATAATCCGAGGATTGTGATTAATGGTATTGTACTATTAGATCCGCTATTTATATAAATAAATAAAATTAAAATGTCTGTTTGTGATGGAAAAATGACAGGTTTTAAGTAAGTGCATACGAATGTATCTACTAATAACAAAACCACATTATTTTATGTATGTTTATATTGTTCAATCTCAATAACGGCTGGACTAGAGGATTAAGGTACATGAAATTCCCTTCGTAGTTAGCGACATGAAGCTAGAAGGGAATTTCATAGAAATACATAGGAACCAGTAGTGTCGCTGCGACACGTCGTTTGCCGCTGTTTCATGTCGTCCGCTACCAACTTGTACCTTAACCCTCACTTACACTCCCCTTCCTTACAGGAAGAATCCTTAATAAACAAAATTATAAAGCTGAAGAGTATGTTTGCTTGCTTTAACGCGCTATTTTTAGGATATACTAGGCAGATTTGAAAAAACCTTTCAGTGTTAGATGGCCCATTTATCGATGAAGGCTATAGATTTTATATCCTCAAGCTAAGACCAAAAGGAGCAGATCACCAATGTGGAATGTTTGTACACGAACAAATACGGTACCTACGGACATAGCATGACACGGTCAAGGAGACACCACACTTGGCAATAAGGCCACCTGCTGTAAACATTGACGTTTGCATTCACTGCTTAGATGCAATTATTAGACAAACGTTTTTAATTTGCCATCTAGCTATCGCCTTTCCGATAAGATAGATAAACTAGCTTCCCACTCGCGGTTTCACTCATATAACTCCCACTCACGAAGGCTATTACATCTATACTAATATTACAAAGAAGAAAAGTTTGTATTTTTGGATATTTGTGTTTGTTTTGAATAAACTCAAAAACTACTGAACGGATTTCGATAATTCTTTCACCATTAGAATGCTACATTATCCCTGAGTAACATAGGCTATATTTAAATATAATGTTTCCATGGGAACTTAAGCTACGCGAGTGAAACCGGGTACGGGTAGCTAGTAATTAAATATAGACATTAGAAAGCCAAGTTATCCAGGAGTAGCTCCATTCTAATGCCAATGCCAACGGCAGATCGAAGGAGTGTCCGAGGGGTTTTAGTGGTATAGGGTTCTCTCCTCGTGGTATGAGTTTAGCATACCACGCTATGGAGAGGGCGAGTCCCACTTATACCAGCGCGAGAATACGCTTTAGGCGCGGCGTGCGGCGCGGCGGCGCGCGGCGGTGCGAATGCGTAAATGCATTTCGCCCGGACAAAAAAAAGGCTCCATTCTAAATATTTTTTCAAATTAGTCTTGTAGTTACGGAGACTATTCAATGCAAAGCAACAATACAATCTTTTCTCTTTATAATAATATACTAGATTCCCGCGCGCGGTTTCAACCGCGTAGCACCCGTTTTCGTGGGAACTTCATAATAAAATATAGCCTATGTTCTTTCCAGGCTCTAGACTATATCTGTACCAAATTTCATTTAAATCGCTCAGTAGTTAAGGCGTAATTGCGTAACAGACAGACAGACAGACAGAGTTACTTTAACATTTATAATATTAGTAAGGAATAGTAAGGATAGTAAGGATACTAGCTTCCCGCGCGCGGTTTCAACCGCGTAGCACCCGTTTCCATGGGAACTTCATAATTAAATATAGCCTATGTCATGAGGGGTAAAGTAGCTTTCCAACGGTGAAAGAATTTTTCAAATAGGTCCAGTAGTTTCGGGGCGTATTCAATACAAACAAGCAACAATCAAATCTTTCCTCTCTATAATATTATTAGTAACTAGCGACCCGCTCCGGCTCCGCACGGGTACAATGCTGATGTGTTATACATATAAACCTTCCTCTTGAATCCCTCTATCTATTAAAAACCGCATCACAGCCCGTTGCGTAGTTTTAAAGAGATTTAAGCATACATAGGGATATAGGGACAGAGAAAGCGACTTTGTTTTATACTATATAGTGAAGATAAGTATAGATTTTCTTAGTTTTTTTTTATTCATCTTATTTACTAGTTTCCCGCACTTATGAAGTAATTCCCGTTCCCGTAGAAACTTCATAATAAGATATAGCCTATAGCCTACCTCGATAAATAATATATTATTATATAACACTTGAAAGATTTTTTTGAATACGACCGGAAATTTTTGTTTAGTTCGTTCAAGGAAACTAACTATTCAGCTTTATTTATTAGTAGGTAAGTGAGGTAAGATTTGATGTCCAACAAAGTTTTTGTCTCTCGCTTTAAGTCTAGGAGGTCATGGGTTCGATCCCCATAGCGGACAAGAAATCTTTTTGCAAATGCTAATATTTATTTCCGGTTCTGGTTGGTTGAGGGACTACCCTCTGTGCCTCGGAAAGCACGTTAAGCTGTTGGTCCCTATTGTTATAACATCATCTATATTCTATAACAAACGTATATCAGAGAACGGGTTGCAGCGTTTACCCGTGTATTTCAACATAATACTGCGGTCACCAATCCGCCTGCCACGCCTGGTGACTATGGCAAAACCCTCCATCGAGAGGAGGCCCATGTTCAGCAGTGGACGTTGTACGGACTGATGATAACGAAAGTTTTTGTTTTATATTTTCTAATGAAATACTGCTATCGAAACAATATTTAAAGTTCTAAATTGAACATGACGTATCAAACCAAAACCAAAAGATTTCACAACAGTATGAAACGAAGGTACGAAAAAACGCGTCCTTCCTTTGTCCCTATTCTGTGAAACAGAAATAGGTCAAAATAATTTGCCGGAGCTCTTGTACCCACGTGACCTGCCCTTGACATTTAAAGGTAGCTTAGCTGCGGATCATGGGGTCATATTGCGGGCAACGTTGCCAGAATGATACAAACGTAACATTTTACGTTACTTTTGACCCAATCATATAATCTTCATGTTACACGACTCCAATATGTTAAATTTTTGATAGGAACAGATATTCCAGCAAACAAAAAATATCGTGAAACATGATAAAGTAAGTTGTAATAGTAGTAAGTATTACAAAATTTGTTGGTATATACTCGTATTACTTAGACACACATCATTGATATTATGGTTTTTTTCTTTTTCAGCATCGCCAGTATTCGATCAACAATTACAACGATTTCTTTCAAAGTTTAACAAATAGGACAGTAAACTTATTTCAATTTTTACGAAACTTACCCACATCATCCTCATCAGCCCGTATTACGTCCACTGTTGAACAAAGGCCTCCTCCCGAGGGTGGAGTTTTGCCATAGCCACCACGCTTGGTAGCCTGTCAGGCGAAGTGACTACGTGGCTACCGCAGTCTTATTTTGTAACACACAAGGATACCCTGCTGCCTGTTATCTGGTATACGATCGTAATAAGTAGATGATGTTATAACAATCGACAACGGCTTATCGTGCTTTCCGACGTACGGAGAGTAGTCCCTCGGCCAACCAGAACCAAAAAGAAGTCTTAGTATATACACAAAGATTTTCTTGCCCGGCGTGGGGATCGAACCCGAGATTTTAAGCGAGCCGAATACCGCTACAAAACTCAATCTATATTAATTCTAATCTAGTTTTAAAGGATTTCCTTGAATTAACACCTGATTAGGTACGATTATTATTAACATAATTATCTCATTGATGGTGTGAATAGGTACTAATGCCCCGGAAGATAGATTAGACTTACAATAATTATTGGGTTTTTTTCTGAAGTTAATAAAGATTACTGGCAGAGTTTTGTACACTATTAGTAGTAGTACCTTGTTGGCCCTTGTGCTAAGCTAAAATGCTTGTGTTACGAGTGGGTTCACGTCGGTAGTGCAATGGGTGGGGATCGAAACGACGACCACATCATCACAAGTCCGACACCCTAGCCATTGGGCTGCGGTCACTTAAGAATTAAGAATATGATAGTCACCAACTCACCATGCTTGGCAGGCGAGTTGGAACAATCTTTTGTTGTAAGGAAAACGCTAATGCGAATGAGGTCGAATGTCTGTACATAGAAAAGAAACGCTAACAACCGAGTCAGAGATATGTTAGAAGTAAAATAGAACACATCCAGATTTTTTTGATTTTTTTGTTTGTCTGTTTGTCTACCGTACCTTACATCCCCGGTCAACATTTTAAATACTTTTAACCAGAGAAAATTTATGAGTTTCCGTGGGATAGTTAAAAAACCGAAGGAAAACACGCGGACATATTCGCGGGCATTAGCTAGTCATATGTAAGATTTTCCATACCGTGTGGTTTCCGGCTTAGAATAGACCACCCCATACCTTCCTAAGGGTGTCGTAAGACGTGGCTAAGGTACATACAGCTGATGAATACAGCACCTATCAGCTCAAGGTTACCTACCGTCTTACTGCGATCACCAATCCGCCTGCCAAGCGTGGGGATTATGGCGATATACTTCAACAACCCTAGCTTCTCAAGGTCTGTTAAGAGGAGGCCCATGTTCAGCAGTGGACGGAAACGGATTGAAGTTAATCTATACGATTTTCATAGATCAAACGCGGTGAACCTATGCATGAACATTTATGATTTAGCTAAAGATTATTAAGCTTAATGAAATTATAGACGTGCCGTCAAATATTTTAAATTTTGTAATTATTGGTCAGTGGGTAGTCTTGGGGCCCGCCCTGAGCCGATGTCCAAGTCCCACAGGGGACGCCTTCTTTGCAGGTTTAGTCTACATTAAATGTATTGTTTCTTTCGTAGTCTATTTTTAGTTTGCTAAGAACCTTCCGATGCCCTCGTAGACCCGAAGTCCGAGAGGCCCACGAACTGTAAAGTAGAGCGACAGTTGAACAAAACTCCCCTAAACTAAAAGCCATATCCCTCAATCTCCCCGTCAGCGACCGCCCTGAGCCGAGTTCCAAGTCCCACAGGGGACGCCCTCTTGCGCAGGTTGCTTAGTTTATAGTGTTTAAACTATTTATCTAGGCTGGAGCTCTGCTCGCCTTTATGCCCGGTGAAGTAACAGAAGCCTCGTTAACTTACAAAGTAGTCTTATTTATTATTATCTTATTGTTTATTTATGGACCACCCGCGTAACTCCCGTTCCCGTGGGACCTTCATAATTAAATATTGGTAGCCGATGTTGCTCCTGGATCTTTCTAAAGTTTTTTTGAAATAGGCCCAGTAGTTCCAAAGCCTAAATGCAAGACAAACAAGCAATTCCTCTTTATAATATTTTTAAAAATTAAAAAAAAATAAAAAAAAAATTTTTTCACGTAATCCTATTACAGGTATTTATAAATAGTCAAAACATATTTGGCTTATTTTTGATTTAATTAATTAATTTTATTTGTTTATTGCTACGTATAATAATAGTTTATATAACTTTAACCTAAAAGCTGACAGCTTTCTTATTATTTTATATCTATGATTAAATCTAAGTTCTGTCCTTTGAGTATGTTATTATTAAGACGGACCATAAGTATCTCGACGAACGCGCTTTAATTAGTATACATAGATATAGAAAGATATCGAGATAGGGCAAAACCCTCCCTCGGAAGGAGGCCCATGTTCAGCAGTGGACGTTGTACGGGCTGATGATGATGATACATAGATAAGTGGGTAGTTTGGTATTTTAATTGACAGGAACATACCTACCATTTACCTTCATTTTGTGTTTGTTGAATATGTTGACTTACTTATACCATTTTTGAGAAGATATATTTCGTTAATTAAACAATGTTTACGAGGCGCTAACTTACAGAACAAACATTATTCTAAAAATAAGTTAGGCACGATACAGCAGTTTTTATCGCAAACTAAGCACAACGGCAAAGCAAACAATGTATCAAAACATATGGCTACTGCCGCAGTGTGTACTTATTAATCTTAATTTACTTATAAACTTAAATTCTTAACTTACCACAAGCTAAAATAACAAAGTCCAGTACAATCTTCCATATTAATCTGTCGACTGCCATTGTAACACTACAAAAACATAATCACGTATTTTACGGTCACTACTTCCCGCTTACACGACAGTACGGTACAAACGCTACAGCAAAACTGATTGTGATATCTGTCGGTATTAAGCATTATGTTGTATGTAGTAGGCGGTGTTAGTCACATTGTCAAACATTGCAAAAGTACCGTTACAGGTTCCTACTCCATTTACTATATTAATATACAGAGATGACTGGTTGTTCTAAAATTATATAATCTTAAGCGTTACTTACAAAACACAATACTCAGACAAAAAAGTGTTTTTTGTCCTCATCTTAAAGTTGATGATAGCGCCATCTTGTAGCATATTGAAGAATCACTTAGAGAACTATGTTTCTTACGCGGTGCAATACGCAAGTAGGTATTTAATTCATCGAACTGACAATAGATGGCGCTACTATACATATTTCGCCAGCCAACATTTTAACAGTAAGAAAATAAAAATAAATTGACGAATACATTCAACTTGTTTATATTACTAATCTGGATTAAAATAAACTCCTGCTTGTATTATCTCGTACATATTGGCAACTCATTTATAATATTTAAAACATGGTAAAGTAGTGGCAATATTGTTATGGAGATATTTTGAACTCTTTGCAATAGTGATAAAGTTTAAAACCAACTGACTTTCCTACTACACAGTTTATTGTAACTTCAAGAGGATAAGGGAAGTGATTTAAAGAAAAAATGAACACTTTATACAGATTTATTATGCTTCATAAACTTTTAACCAGAATTAAATTAAATAATAAGTAAATAAATAGCTGCCTTAAACTAGAATACATCGAGAATTAAAAAAAGGCAGTGCATAGTTCTTTTATACATAAAAACAGATTTTAGTCTAAAATAGTTTTAAAAAACCTTAAATTTCAATACTTAAATTTTTAACTATATGTATAATTTATAATAATAATTATCTAGCACCTAGTTGTACCTAAAACTAACATTTTAAATCGGTATTTGTATAGAGATGTTTTGATTAGTTGATAAATCGATTAACTATGTATAAAAAAAAATAGTTGCATTAATAATATCAAAGCTGCTCAGTTGATTTAATACATAATTACCCGACTGCGCCAGAAAGAGGGTTACGTTTTGCGAGAGTATGTATGTATGTTTAGTTTGGCACGCTCTGCAGCCTGAACGGCTTGATGGATTTTAGCTCAAAAATACTCCCATCTCACTGCGATCACCAATCCGCCTACCCAGCGTGGTGATTACGGCAATATCCCTCAACGATTATGTCCAGTAATGATTTAAGCGAGCTTATAAATATTGCGGGTTTTTATCAAAATAAATAATTATATAGAGTGACTGTTAATTAGTGACCGATACCTAAACACATGATTGTGCTCATGATAACAAACAACTTTTACTATGGCATCAAACAGGAAATCGCGAAAAAAAATTCAGCTGCTCCTTACCATGTTGACGAGTTATGTGAACTTAAATGTATGGAACAGCTGATTTCTTTTCGCGATTTCAGGTTTGGTGCCATAGTAAAAGTTGTTTGTTATCATGAGCACAATCATGTGTTTAGGTATCGGTCACTAATTACCACTCACCCTATATTGCAGTTTCGGTCGACGTTACCAAATATTTAGAACAGTACCCATACAATTATTAAAAAAAAAACGGCCAAGTGCGAGTCGTACTCGCGCACGAAGGTTTCCGTACCATTTTCAAGTGCCTACCTGTTGTCCTTATTAATATCGAGCAAAAAAGGGCAAAAAAATCAAGTTTGTTGAATAATATTATTTAAAGGGGGCCCCACTTAAATAAATTTGTGAAAATTTTAACACGGCCTGGTGACAGACAGACATACATCGAAGTCTTAGTAATAGGATCCGGGTCAGGGTAATTTTTACCCTTCGGGTACAGAAACCTAAACAGCTGTTAAAATATCTATATAATCGATTTATCAACTACATACCCAGTACTGGGACATCTCAGATCATGTATTCCTTGCATTTAAAAGCCTATATATATCACAGTACACAAAATACGTTACAACTGTCTTGAAGACTTTACAATGACTAATATAAATTAGAGTTGTTGTGTATTTTTTTAATTTTGTAGATGTATTGTAATTTGAGCTGTAGGTAAAGTATATTCGTAGAGTATAAATCTGTTTGAAGCTTAATATTGAATAATTAATTAAACTAAGTGATTACTGAAATAGATTATCTCCAGTTGAGTATAGTAGTATTATGCAAAAAAATATCAATCTGGATACAAATAAACTTCAAAATTTGGCGAAATTAAATTTAAATTACAAACAAGATAAAAAATAAGAGTAAATTAGACTATTAATTTAACTTTCATCTCAAACCACAATTGCAATACATCCACAAAATGTAAACTTGTAAAAAAATTAATGTTCGAATGTGTACAAAATGTATATACAAATGTATATGTATACATTTTGTACACATTAAAACAAATTTCCATACTTACTTTTGAGTACTAAAGTACAGTATGAAAAACAAAATATGAATAAAAATTTCGAAAAATCTACGTGTGATATACTCATTTATACATCTATCTACATCTTATAATAAATTGTACTATAACATTAAATGTGCAAATACTAATTCTGAAACACATACTCTGAATAAGCACGCTTATTTACAGTGTGTGCATGCTTGAAGTACACATACTTTAAATAAGCATGCTCATTTTCAGCGTGCTAATTTAAAGCGTGTGTTGTTATGCTTTAATTAAGCACGCTTTAAGGCGTAACGTTCGGAAAATGGCATTTTTAACTGTAATACTAAAATAATTGCGGATATCAAAATCAACAACGGGTCTATTGTTAAAAAGCCTTAAAGTTAATAGGATCAGTATGCCAAGGAATTTCAATGATAAAAGTAAGTATTCAATTTAGATTTTTCTATGTTTTTGAACTAACGATGACTTGACATAGGTCTGTTATTGCCACTTACTTTCGCAAAATAAATAATCTTAAAATATATCAGATAAGAAATGCCACTTTTTGATAATTTCTCCGTTAAATACCTGTAGTGCGAACGTTGCGCCTTTAATAGCATATTTTCAGCGCGCTCTTTAACGTACGAAAAATTAGTGCTTTAAATAAGCGTGCTATGAAACGTACGTATTTAAGAGCTTATTAGTAAGGTAATGGTAATATTAAAATTACTTTGTATCTTAATTTATGTAACTATTGAGTTTAACTATAAGAATACCTTTGTGTATTTACTGTATTTCAATTATTATTAAGTAGTGTGTTGCATGTCTATGTAAAGAATAAAATTGATAAAATTGGTCTTTAGGTATACAAGGAATTTGGTTTTAAAATCAGTACTTATAATGAATTACATTGACAGTGCATATTATCGTCGATGACAATAACTAATAAGGTTCAAAATCAAATGGAGCAAAGTCATTTCTTGCCCTTTAAAACATATATTAATAAAATATTTGTTGGCAGATGAAATTACACCTTATTAGCTAACCTCACTCGCGGTATTATAGTGACGTCGACGTTATCATAGTTATATATAACATCTATTATTTTTTGTTTTTATTTATAGAAATCAATGTTACATTCGTTATTGCATTTTAAAGACGTTCATAAAAGGAATATCAAAGCAGTGTCAGTTATTTAGCAATTTATATCAATTATTCGTAATTGTTTGTGTTTGTGTTTTGTGTAAAACTATGATTTTTTTAACTCTGATTAATATCAATAATAAATAGAATATATATGTTAAAGATATGCACCAATAATATGTGTCACTTGACAAGTTTTTAAAGGTTAAAATTATCTTTAATAATATCAGAGCTCATTACTTGAATATCAACAGCATAAAAAATGCTTTTGTCAAAAAAACATTGAAATAAAAATATGAATAATATCATTAATAAACAGTAAAACAGTAAAATAGTAAGTCAGTAGTATTACGATAAAATATGTACATACGTACCGATATAAACTAAAAGAAATATTTTTTACTTTATCAATAATAGCTTCCTTTGCAAGACTTATCTTAATTGTAAATTACGTTTTTATGACTAAAACACGGAGACACAAAAATAGTAACCATTTCTAGTACTTTAAAAATATTATAGTCACTAACGACATCTAGCGACAGAAAAACATAGCTGCCTTAACACTTAACACACACGCGGCGCGTGCGCACTCTTAACAACGTATGAGTACTATTAGTAATACTTGTAGTACCCGGTAATATTATATTCATACAATAATGTACAGATATATCGGCTATCAATTTCTTTTGAAGAATTGCACAATCCTCTATATATCAATATATATAAATATTTGTTTCTTTTAATATCCACAGCAATAATTTACTGCGCTGTTAAGATTGCCTTATAAGTACGCATATTTCACGAATTTACTAAGGAAAAGTATTTCTAACAAAATTGTACTGAATTATATGAAATTTATACATGAGATTCTACACTCAGGCAAAACAAAAATTGAGATTAAATGAGACTCTCATAAATACAGTGCGTACTGCAATATAAACAGCGCAATCGTAAGTATGCAATGTTTTATATATATTTACAAATCAACGCAAATGCCTAGTCAATAAATATATACAATTTAACCGTCCGAAATATGTAAAAAACGTTAATATATTTACTACGCCAATCTCTCATAAATGCGTTTGGAAAACAACTCACCAACCTTTGATATATTTCATTCACATCAACACCATTCAAATTTTCATGCTTAGCAAAATTTACCAAATATGTCACTATTAAAAATAGTTCCGCAATTTTTCACGGAATTTTGCAAAAAGTTCACTGTTAACGATTTTTTTTTGCAAACAGTACACGATTCACGGAGAGTTTTGCAAACAGTTCACGATCAACGGGAGCTGCAAATTCACGACTCCCTTGATATTCTGCAAACGTCTAAGTACTCATGGGATATCCATGAGACGGCTGGTTGTTCGTATCATAGTTCTTCAGCGTCACTGTTTCTGGAGCTGGGTGTGGTTGATTGTCAAACCTGGACACGGGTGTTCCCGTTGGTGGGTCGCAGCTCAGCCTCGTGGCCGTATTGCCTTGAACGAGGGTTCTTGCGGAGGTTGGAAACGAAGAGGTACTGGAATTTAGTAAAAATTCAGTTAGTAAAATGTTATAACAGTTTTTTTAAATATTTAATAAAGATTGAGAAGATTTTATAGTATTCCTTCTTATCTCATTAGAATCCTAAGCTAAGATCATAATCAGAATACATCAAAAGCTGAAAGAAATCAGAAAGAGGGAAGATTAACGACTGAATTTAATATGGATCTGATATCTATTTATAGGGAGATCATTTCCTGTAAACAGACTACTAAAGGTACAGTTATAAACTCTTAGTTAAACTTTTTCTTTATCAACCTACTCTTAACATACCTTGGCCAGAAATAATCATTGAGAGATATTGCCATAATCATCGCGATTGTCAGGCGGACTGGTGAGCCTAGTAAGATGGAAAGTATTCTTGAAATGATAGATGCTGCTGCCTATTCATCAGGTATATCCCGTGTTCGCTTTTTACGACACCCATGGGAAAACAGTTTTCTATTCTAAGCCGTAAACCACACGGCACTCTGGTTAAACACTAAGAATTATTAAGTGTACCTTTAGGAACTCAAATTAAGTCAGCCAATAAAATACAGTATTTAACATCAAAAAAAGAACACCAATTCGACTCACAATAACTAGCGCATAAAGTGCGCCAATGCTGAACCCAGCCATAACATCGCTCCAATGATGTTTGTAGTCCGACACCCTGGTCAGAACCGTGAAGATGGCAAACACCATCAAAATGAACTGGAAGAAGTGACGCAGCAGCTTCGAGCCGCGCCAGTTGAACCGCTTTTGGAGGTATATCTGTAAAGAAACGTAGCTTAGGAAAAAAGTTTCTGTACCTATATTTCAAAGTTTTGTTAACAACATAATTATCATTTTTAGCCTGCAGATGGAAAGTTTTCGGAATGATTTGTCTGAATAATTTTTAATGATAGTCTCATCTTATCTTGGAACGTGTGTACTGTCATACAGGAACTTCGTACCGGATTTCAATCGATCGTTTGTGCACTGGCACATTTTTTATTGGAAGAGAAATATAGATTCCATGGAAGAACCGCAGGAGCATCGGGACTCTTCGGTTCTGTAAATCTTCTTCCATTGTTTAGAAGTCCACTTGTTGTAAAAACGTTTCTACAGAGAGAAATCGGAACATTCTTTATCTTTTAAATTGTCATGTTGAAATTGACCTAATTTGGAAGTCGAAGTTCATAATGATTATGGCGCCAGGATGAAATAATAAACGGTAATAAAAAACTATTTGATATGCTGCTAAACTCAAATTATATAAATCACGTCTATACTATGTGTAATATTGGTTGAATGCAAATTGGACGCACAGACAGAATACTAATTAAGGAACAGTAGCGCCGCCTGAACAATAAATAAGCTATGTTTGTGTGTCAATTGACAATAGAGGTCAGAGTTACAATGTTTATTTGCGGATCAAACTAGAAAATATAGGGCTCGTCTTCCTTGCTCTTCCAAATTTTAAACTTTGTATTGAGACACAGCTTTAGTTTTAAGTGGCACATCATTGCTGAACATGGGACACTTACCGAGGGAGGGTTTTGCCATAGCCAGCCATGCTGGGCAGGCGGGTTGGTGATCGCATTATTATGTCGTAAAACATGGGGAAACGCTGCTTCCCGTTTCCTGGTAAGCGATTGTTATTGATGATTATATAAAAGACGGGACTCGTTAAGATATATTTTACACAAAGATTTCTTGTCGAAAGCGGAAATCAAATCTACGACCTCCGAGATGTACGACGAGCCTTATATATTTATAGTTACTCTGACATACACACATAAAAGGTATGTTGTTAGTAGATATCAGAGCATTTTTTGTGTGTCAATCGTATACCCTGGAACTGACCTGAACTGATATTTTTATACCTGCCTATGTCTATACCAAATTGTCGATCACAGTAAAAATACGAAAGAACAATTAGTATTATTCATAAAATATAAAGCAGTTAATATCTCGACAATAAATCACAGCATAGAATTATGGGTTAGTGTCAGGCACTTGAAATCAGGAATTGCCTTAAAAAACAGAATGTAACTTACACAGAAGTACAGCATAGTGTACGCCGAGAAGGAGGAATGTCCACTTGGGAAGGACAATCGCATTTCCTTGATCAGCTTCTCATTGGTACCCTCGCACTCGAAGTCCTCGATGTAGCGCCACCGGTTTTCGGGAATAGTGCAGTCTATTTTGGGCTTGCATATCTGTAAAGATAGAAACACTTTTAAAAAAAGCTATAGTATTCAAGCTTGTAGTAAAAAAAAGTAGACTACGTGCGTTGCTCTCGTGGTCAAAGGGACAATAGGGATTTTTTCAGAGGAGAAATCAGGTCCTGCCATCGCCACCGATGCATCGGCGAAGTATTGTCATACTGATGTTATGCTAATCATACTACGAGAAGAAGGTTAACCCACTAAAACCCCACGGGTGCTCCTTTGAACGGACACCGGGAATTCAACTTAAATTATAATAGAATATTACAACCAAATTAGAATAGTTAGTATTTATTAGTTATTGTATTTTTTTAATTTTACGTTTGCAGTCTACTAGTATTCTTGTTCACCGCTCATGCTCAGCTGAAATGCTTGTGTTACGAAGTGGGTTCACGTCGGTAGTGCAATGGGTGGAGTTCGAACCGGCAACCTCAAGATCACAAGTAATATAATTACGACTGTATTTCGGATTATATAATACATGTACGTAGATATGTATTACATAATCCGAAATACAGAAATCGAAAATTGCAATCTAAATTGAATCCGATTTAACAATGGAACTAACCATACATATATATGTAAACATTTATATTTACTTAACATATGGCCTCCCAATTTCACTGTCGCTCTCATGTAGGTAGACATTACAATAGTTTTAAGGTCGTGTACACTTTCACTTGATTTTTAACCAGATCACAATATGTTATTTTTAAAATAAAACCGTAGTTCGTATTGCTAAAATATTTTTATTTCACGAAATTTTACTGTGAAAAAATATTTTATGAACTGCAATATAAATCTATACTAATATATAAAGCTGAAGAGTTTGTGTTTGTTTGCTTGAAAACGATAATCTCAGGAACTACTGGTCCAATTTGAAAAATGCTTTCAGTTTTAGATAGATATTCCATTTACTGAGGAAGGAATAAATGGAATGCTGTACTGTAATTAAATATAGCAGTTTAGTATAAATGGAATACTAAACTGCTATATTTAGTTACGAAGGTCCTGCAGGAACGAGAGTTTGCGGGTGAAACCGCGCGTGAGTTACCAGTTCCTTAATAAAATTATTATTAATAGATTCACTAATATATTTTTTTCATAATCTATACTAATATATAAAGCTGAGTTTGATTGTTTCTTTGCTTGGACGCGCTAGTCTCAGAAACTACTGGATCGATTTGAAAAAATCATTCAGTGTTATTATAAATATATCCGCACAGATAATACCCTTTTTTTGGATGTAGGTACTTCAATGGCGGATGTTCAGCGGCTTGGAATGTCATAATGAGCATGAAAATGATGTTAACTGGCAACTTCCTAAAGTAAACAAGCTATAATGATAAGTCTATAGTCAATAACTCCATGCAATAGCTAATTCCAAGGTAACCAGTCTAACTTGTTAATAATGAAGTCGCGATCGAATGGATGAACACGTCATATCATCCCGTTATGTATGTAGAATGATAATCATACATACAAAGAAGCTATACGTTTAAAATCGAATTATTCTAGGGTCTTCCACCTAGGTAGTGAGTGAAAGGTTGCAGGTTAGCTAGCTAGAGTAGGATTCTCGCCCGCGAAGACCGCGTTGCGCCTCTACCACTGCCCTGTGATCCAGCAGCGCATGTAGGCCGTGCCAGCGATCACTTCCTCTTATGTTCATAAATCTGACTTAAATATCAGTGGTACCACTGGGACGTGGTCCTAACCCCTTAAGGTATGCCCCCAGGTATGTGCCGTAATTGTATGTTTGTACAAACGTTTTTTTTACGAACGGACGGTCATATATAGTTATCCACGCAGCATTTGCTTCTACACCGGGCATAAAAGCGAGCAGAGCTCCAGCCTAGATAAATGGTTGAAAACTACAAACAAGCAAAAACTGCGCTAGAGAGCTTCCTCTGTGGGACTTCGACTTCGGCTCACGGCGGTCGCTGGCGGGGAGATTAAGGGATTATGGCTATTAGTTTTTTAGAGGAGTTTTGTGCAACTGTCGTTCTACTTTACAGTTCGCGGGCCTCTCGGATTTCGGGTCTACAAGAGCATTGGAAGGTTCTTTTCAAACTAATGGTCTTGAGGGGATTCATAGTTGATTAATTGTCTTTTTAAAAAAACTAACAAAAATAATAACCAATCATGGCATCATGACATAATGATTTTGATCAACTAATGTGTCTCACCAAAGTGAAAAGTCTCGTCTATTTTAACTAGCATAGGTACTGACATCTCCTGAATCCAAAGACTGCAACACCATTACAATAAACTTCAGCTTACGGTACACAATTCCAAGCTGTGTGACATGAAATATCTTTATCTTATCCATTCATGGTTATCCCTAGACAGATTTACACTAAGCTTTAGCTATAAGGCAAAATAATGGCCAAGTCTAATCTCCCAGCAGAAAATATCAGGGACTTATTACCAAGTTTTACAAGTCAATTAAAGGGGAAATGTTTACGGCAGCTGTATATTGGCTTATCGATAAACTATCGGTATTTATGAATCGGCTTAGTCATTCAGGAAACAGAACATATAAAATTTAACGGAGATGTAGGCATTGAGGTAGCATTTTTTTTAATCGAGAGCTCAGATGCATAACATCTTTTATGCCATTATACGCTAGAAACATTTGTCGTATGTGCCTTTATCGTAAAATGACACTTTCGACCAAATGCTTCTTAAGTACATTATAATAGTATAAAAGTACATTCGTTCTTATGCTTCTGATATCTAGAAATATAAAATTGACTTTTAAACTACTTGGACATTTATTTTTAACTAGCTACTTTCCCGTGCCAATCTTAAACTAAGTGTTTTAGCTTAACAACAATAATTTCCTGTAACAGAACGCATGAACAATACTTGGCTTTAAGTACCTATTCACTTGAGTACGTAGTGTCTCACTGTCGTGGTCTTTATTGCTATGGTAATAGAAATCATCAAAAATACACCTTTTTTTTATCCGGGAAAACTATTTTTATTGAATAGTTTCTTGTTATCTTGTTTTTCGAGAGCCCAATTACGTTCACTGCTGAACATGGGCATCCTCTAAATTGACTAGATATGGCAAGCCAGAGTCGTTGAAAGATATTGCCATAATTACCCCGCATGTCTGGTAGATTGGTAATCGTAGCGAGATGTTAAGTATTCTTTAGCTGATAGATGCTGCTACCCATCTATCAGATGACCCTCAGTCATCTCTAACGACTCCCAAGGGAATACATGGGTTAGTTCTATTCTAAACCACAAACCACGCAGGACACACTAATTATGTTTTCCTTTATTATAAAATTTAAGTTGAGTATTCCTATACTTAAATAATTATGATCACAAGTTATAAAAACTCCCAGAACATTATATATCACAAAGGCGTACTTGCCACTAAAGTGCATACTGAAAATTTTACGATAAATAAAAACACGGCACTTAATTCATTTAACACCTCCGCACAATAAAAAAGAAAGAACATGCATGATTGAATATTAAAAAGCTTCAGTTTACAGCCGTCATAATTACACAATATAACGTCGTCGTAAAACATTTTGAGTGACAGGCATGGTATTGTACAATTAAAAGGTGTCTGTTTATCTGTAAATCATTGCTAAAGTATTCAGGATTCATTTAAAGATACTCCTCATTATCAAGTGCCTAAAGGTCTGTAACTTTGAGTAATAACTAATTGTATCTATACTATATATAAAGCTGAATAGTTTTGTTTGATTGTACGTTCTAATCTCAGTAACTAATGGTCCGATTTGAAATTATTTTTCAATCTTACATAGCCTATTTATTGAGGAAAGCTATAGGTTATATTTCATTAGGAAGCTCTTATGGAAACAAGAGCTACGCGACCGAAATCGCGCGCGGAAAGCTAGTATGATATAAATTGTAGTAATGCCACTTTTGAATTGTCATTTAAAAAAATACGGATAATACAGTAACGGATAGCTACGTTAATTTGTATGTATGTATGTATATACATAACCACATAATACAATAGCCACCTATAATGACCAAACCTGGTTAGGAAGCCCTCATTCAGCAGGACGTTGTATGATAAAATCGTCGGTATTGTTTTTACATAACAATACTTGTCCAAAAATAAAAGTAAAAACAACTATTTTACTTGCATTTTCAAACCCATTACATGCATAAAAACAAGCCGCTTTACCTCATAAATCGCTCTACAATTAATATTTTGTTTTAAAACCATCTCGTGATTGACGTTCGCCTCAAGGCAAGTACTTGACTTACAAATTGTTCGTATTCTGTAGAGGTGCGCTGTTATTGCACGAATATAACGATTGCTGTATTTTGGAAAATAGCCTCGCCAGAAGCTTATATGGAGAATAACGGGATGTCGCACCCACTTATGGGTAACAGGCTTGGTAACAGACCATTTTGGACGTAAGTACTTAGCAATTTGGACAGCTAAATCTACCAGTTTCCTCTAGCAACCAATTCTAGAAACATAGAACTTATAAAATAACATGGAGCGGTAGAGAAATAATGTTGAGCGATAAAAAACAAAGTCAAAATTCATCAATCCCCCGCCAGAAATCGCGCACCGCCCTGAGCCGAGATGCCCTCTTGCGCAGTAGTAGTCAGTAGTTTTTAAACCATTAATTAAGGCTGGAGGCTGGTGGCGTTATGCCGGATAAAGTAGTAAAAGCCTCGTGTCTAATTACATATAACTAACTATGATCCTACAAAAAAACTCCGCACTAAACGAATTACCAGATTAAACAGCGATTTGATTTAAAGATAGCCATGCTAATTTCTTCATTAAGATTGAGCGTCTTTTACGAATTAGGGGTTCTACTTAGGTAACCTGTACTAAATATGTATCTATGTGCAGATTTTCTCTCGCTATCCGCTGTACTATTCCAAAATTTATTTTCCTCTGATATAAAATTATGAAAATTTGCATAAGTGCAACATAATAAATACAGCTAATTAACATATTTCCGGAGATTGCGGTAAAGATTAAAAATTTATTCAAATTTATCGTCTAGATATAACGAGGATTACACATCTCTATAACGTTAAAACTACTTTAAGAGTCATTTAGCTGGATATATTATTAAAGTTACTTCTTAAGACATGTAATTTTCTAGTGTAAGTTAAAAAATGCCAATTATAATCTCGTATTTTATTTATAAATGAAGGAAGCATACAAAGTAAATTGCTGTGTTGTTATGCCAATATGCGATAATTTGATTTTCAATTTGGCAAGCGACAAGCACGACTGATCCTCATTATCACTTCCTGCAGTAAAGTAATGGGGGTACAAGTTCAGACGGTTTATTGAGGCTGGAGCTCTGCCCGCCTTTATGGTGAAGAAGCAACAGCCTCGTTCCTAACTACGTATGACCGTCTGTAAAAAAATAGTTAAGACTGTGTGTTGGCCGGAGACGGCGCGCGGCGGGCTCCGCTGTCTACCGCCCTAAGCTCGGCCCGGGGCAGTGGGAAACGTGGGCTCCACTCCCCCTAATACTGACTCGTGAGGAGGAGGAAAGTTTATTGCTCGGGCGCGGCGTGGCTACAAATGAGATAAAGTGGGCCGTTGGCGCAGGAGAGTACCAGAACCTTGCGCATGCCAATACCTTTCTCTTGGAGCACCCGGGGAGTTTTAGTTGGTAAGCCATCTCGCGGTACGAATACTATTGAGGGAGAGGGTTAGTCCTCCATACCCCACCGCCGCACTAAAGCAGGAGGTAAACGTAATGCATTAGCACCGGCAAAAAAAAAAATTGGCAGCACAGGTTGATGAAATTCGATAGAGTTAACATTTATAATAATAATCTTTTAACAAAAAGGTATTGTACTTATGATTATATCGAATGTATCGTTAGATAAGCCTTGTCTACGTTTAATTTAATAATATCTTTTGTCCATCATCCGCGTAGAATTGTAAGTGTGCATCTTTTTCCACGATAACATGTGGCAATTCGTTTCGCAAGGTCTAGTTTATCTCTATATCATATTTCATCAAAATCGGTTATGTAGTTATGGCGTGAAAGCGTGACAGACAGACAAAGTTACTTTCACAAAAATAATATTAGTAGGGATATCTGAACCAATTATCTACTGTGTTGTCGTCGTGTACCTACGGCTTTTTCTTGGCGTTTTCATTCAATTATCAGAATTAATGGCCGCCCAGAGGTGGACATGCGAACATAATTTAAAAAAAATATAAGCATTCTGCACTCCTTTTCTATATCACTACATAGCATAAAACAAAGTCGCTTCCCGCCTCCCTCGTCCTTCCGACCCTTAGTTTGCAAAGAACCATCCGATGTCCTCGTAGACCCGAAGTCCGAGAGGCCCGCGAACTGTAAACTAGAGCGACAGTTGCACAAAACTCCCTTTAAATACTATATCTCATCGCCAGCGACCGCCCTGAGCTGAGGTCCAAGCCCCACAGGTTGCACCCTCTTGCGCAGGTTGCTTAGTTTGTAGTTTTTAAACCATTTATTAAGGATGGAGTTCTGCTCGCTTTGATACCCGGTGAAGTAGCAAAAGCATCGCTGCTAACTACTTATGACCGTCCGAAAAACAAAATGCTTCCCGCTGTTTGTCAGTACCTATGTATGCTTAAATCTAGACGGATTTTAATGCGGTTTTTTAATAGATAAAGTGATTCAAGAGGAAGGTTTATACATCAGCATTGCACCAATGCGAAGCCGTAACCGGTCGCTAATAAACCAGGAGTGTGCGACATTTCGAAAGTCTCTGTTCGCGCAATTTACGTAAAAAGGAGTACTTCGGAGTTTTTGCTTAACGTATAAAAATGTAGATTAAAATACAAAGAAAAACATTGTGATATTTACTGATTTGTTTCAGCTAAAAATATGTGTGTGTTCATTACAAATCGTATTTGCGTTAGTCAGTTTGGAATTTATATTGTGTTACAATAGATAAAGTAAATCTTTTATCGACCGACAAATATTTTAAAATATTTGGCAATGTTCCAAATATTCTTGGTAAATCTAAAATCAATTTTGTTACGGTTACTATTCTAGATTTATAAACTAAAACAATTGCCACTTGTGTGGCGGAGAATATCTCGAGAACAACTCGACTGATTCGGCCCATTATTTTGATGGTGTTTACAATTATCTAGAGATGGCTTTTCTAATATTTATTTTTTTGAGCATATTTGAGAAATTTGGAATTTCGTATTAATTCAAATAAATTAACTCTCTACATTAATAACAGAAAATATGAATTAACCCCCGACGCAAAAACGACGGGGTGATATCAATTTGATGTGCCTGTGTGTGTGTGTGTGTGTGTCTGTGGTATCATAGCTCCTGAACGGATGTACCTTCAGTTCTTGATTTTGTTTTTTTTTTGAAAAGTGGATAAGTCGGGAGTGTTCTTGGCTATGTTTGATGAAAATCGGTTCAAGATGGCTGCCGCCACAAAATGGCGGAATATATATTTTTTAACAACTCCCTCAATATGGATATCAAATGAAAGGTCTTGAATAGTAGAATAATGTACACTATACTGAAATGGAATGAGGTGTATTAACTAACGAAATTAAATCTAAAGCCTCGACAATATTTTTGACTTTTTAAGTGGTCGCTTTTCTTTTCAATCGTTGGGATTTTTTTATTATTTATTAGTAATTCCCATAAACATAATAATAGTAGACTACAGTAGTCTTATAATTAGAAGGTATTTTAACGAATAAAAGAACAAACATAGTAAGACTAGATTCCAACGCGCGGATTTCCCCGCGTAAGTCCCGTGCCATAAGAACTTCATCATTAAATTAATTCTAATGTTTAAATATTTTTTCTAATCGGAACAGCAGTTCCTGAGATTAGCGCGTTCAAGCAAAACAACAAACTCTTCAGCTTTATAATATTAGTATAGATTTTACCTCAAAAGCTACCTCTTCTTCACAAAACCAACAATTTAATATCAAAATATTCCATAAAAAACTAGCAATTTTTAAATTTATAGCATAAAATTATAATTTGTTTACAATCTCGATAACATGCAGTTAGCTGTTTTCTTGTATTTTTTATTCTTTATACCGCAAGTCAATCATCCAATCAAGTGGAGGCCGTTAGCACCCGAAGACGAAACTGGTATGGAGTAAAGGTAGTTTATATAGAATATGTTTTTGCTTAGTCGTGGTTGCGAATTTGAGCGAGCTTTTCTTCGGTGGCAAATACCTTACGTGGAAAAGTAGAATTAAAAGCTTATTTCCTTTGCATTTGCAATGCTAGTGCAGGAATGGAATAAAAAAGTAAGTATTGAAACTTATAAAAAATACTTTAAGAGCGGTTTCGCACTATGTCCGATCCGAATCCGATCCGAACCCGATCCGAACCCGTGAAAATATTGGTCTAGAAATTAGGAAAGTAATCGGATGACGGATCTCGGATCTAGTGCGTAAATTACCATAGAAATAGTTCTACGGCTACTACGGACCATATATTCACGGGTCCAGATCGGATTCGGATCGGACGTAGTGCGAAACCGCTCTTAGTCTATATCTCGGTAATCATACGAACATATTTCTAGAGCTCAGAAGCATAAGGTCGGATGTGCTATTATTTGTCAGAAACATTCGTCGTGTGTGCCTTTACCGTAAACTGGCACTTTCGGCCAAATACTTCTGAAGTATAATCCTCCTAATATTATAAACAAGAAAGTTTGTAAGTATGGATGGATGGTGACTCTTTCACGCCAAAACTACTGAACGGAATTGGCTGAAATTTTGCACCGGGACAGGTTATACGCTGAATTAATATATAGGCTACAAAAAATTACAATCCGACCCACTGGAGCAGCGTAACGCGGGGCGCAGCTAGTACTGTATAATACTGTGAACTGAGATAGAGTGATGAAATGTTAAATCAAGTGTAAAAAGTTACTAATTATTAATCCCATGTATAATAAACGTTGCGATGGACACTTTATGCATAGAGATGACATAAAAAATGATGACAGAAATAATGCTGAATCTGAAGATAACAATAATAATAATATCTAGGGACAATGTCACACAGATCATCCTAGCCCCAAACTAAGCAAAGCTTGTACTATGCGTACCAGGCGATGATATACATACTTATATAGATAGATAAATACTTAAATACATAGAAAACATCCATGACTCAGAAACAAATATTCGTGCTCATCACACAAATATTTGCACTTACCGGGATTCGAACCCAGGACCACCAGCTTCGTAGGCAGGAGCACTACCAAGGAGCCGAGGAGGAAGGCCAAAAAAAATGGATGGACTGTGTGGAATATGCCATGTGTTAGAAAAGTGTGAGTATGGACGAGACGTCTAATAGGGCAAGGTAGGAAAGTATAACATATAAAGCCGACCCCAAATAATGGATGGAACTTCCAGCCAGGAAGATGAAGATGATTATAAGCATTGCTATCGTTTAGAATAAAATTACAGCCCTGCTCACTTTCATGTCCGCTTAAGTAGCAAAAGCCTCGTGGCTAACCTTATAGGAATAAATTCGTAAATTATCATGTATTTTAAAATATGACGAATTTACAACTCCGCTGAATTAAACGACATACTCTTGAGGTATATACAACCTCTCATTAGTTAATGTCGCAAATTAGCAGGTGCTGAATTACAAGCAATGAAGATATCAAGTTTGAAATATTATGTTTTATGAATACAGCTTCTACAAGAAGATTGCAACGAAGAATCCAACGAAAATATTCATAATAGGGTACTTATGATGGTAATTCTGGATGAACTGATTACAATGTACAAGGTTGTATTTTATACGTGAATCCGTGAAGCGAAAATTTTAATGTCTTTTTTAAGAAGCGAAAATTTCGATTTTTTGTATAATATTTCACACACAGTAGTTTGCGATTTTGACTGCATCAGTAGCTCAGTAATTACGTAAGTTGCTACCGATAGCTGACCTGTTCGGGTTCGATTACCTCACGAATCAACAATTGTGTGAACCAAAGATAGTTATTCTAAGTATGCTATTCCTACAGAAACCTAGTATCGAGACTGATTTATGGATAAAACATTGCCAGAATGACAAAAACAAATAAAAATGCCAACCATACAATTACAAAATAAAAATTTGTATCTTATTAAGTTTATTCATGTCCCGCGTAGATCCCGTTCCTGTGGCAACCTCGTTTTAAGACATAGCCTATGATACTCACTATCAATGTGGCTTTCTATTATTTAAAGAATCTTACAATCTTTACCTTTTTTTTTGTTGTCCAGGGGTAATGCATGCATTTACGCATTCCCACCGCCGCCGCTGCAGCGTATTCGCGCGCTGGCGGTGGGATATGTGGGACTCGCCCTCTCCATAGCGTGGTATGCTAAACTCATACCACGAGGAGAGGACCCTACACCACTAAAACCCCCCGGACACTCCTTCGATCCGCCGTTGGCGGGGGCCGGGTACGCATGAGCAATCCGGCCCTTACAAACTTTACCTGTTTATAATATTAGTATAGACTTTCGTATTACACTATTTGATGTGAAGAGAAACTATTATTTACGATCAATTATAAATCCTGTCAGACAGTAGGCATACTTTTATTGCGGCAATTATTTAAACTGTTTATCACTCAAGTACTCATAGGAATAATAACTATAATGAAGTCCTCTCGACTGATTTCGGCGGTTAATTTCTAAGGAGAAGCTATTTGCGAAGGACGTATTATGGTGCACCAGTGTGAGTGCAGAGATAGGTGCATTTTTTATTCCTTTACTCTCAAAATCCGGTGGAGCGGCTCAACTAATATGAGCCGCAAGAGATCAGGCGTAGGCTTCAGAAAGCTGAACGTGCTATCCGAGGCATGGGTAAAACACCCGCCAAGTTACAAATAGTGTTGCCTATCGATAGTCGACTATCGATAGACTATCGATAGTCTATCGATAGTTGACGTCATATCAATAGTATCGATAGTCTATCGATAGTATCGATATTAGTGATAGTATCGATACTATCGAGGACCAATGTGTGTTTAGGAGCAATACTATCGATAGTCTTCGATAGTATCGATAGCTTTACAAACTATCGATAGTATCGATTGTATTACTTTAAAACTATCGATAGTATTATAATGTAATAGTATCGATACTATCGATACTATCGATAGCACTATCGATTGTTACTATTTTTCGAGGTCACCTATCGATAGCGAAACTATCGATAGTTGGGCAACTCTAGTTACAAACTTCAGGCTTCACATAGTATAAAACAAAGTCGCTTAACGCTGTCTATCTGTCCCTATGTATGCTAAGGATCTTTAAGACTACGTAACGGATTTTGATGCGGTTATTTTTATAGATAGAATGATTCAAGAGGATGGTTTATGTGTATAAATACATCAGCTTGCACCCGTGCGAAGGCGGGGCGGGTCACTAGTTTTCTATATAGAAATTTTCCAGAAACACAATTTTTCATCATCATCATCATGCTAGTTACGGTCGATCATATTACCTACCGCTAAACCAAAGACTGTTAATCAAGTGAATAAAAACCAATAACCCTACCTCAAAGCATCATCAATATTTTATGCAAGTTTCTAGGATAACCAAACCAGTTCCTAATACACATTTGTTTATATATTTGTCCCACGTTCAGCAATTAACCAGTAATTATTTATTTTATGTAAGACCTAAACTAGTTGGGCCTGTTATCAAGCTGTTAAGCTAACGTAGTTAAGATTTTATCTAGGGCTAAATCGGACTGTGTGGTCTAAATCTATAACTACTAGTATTAAAAAGAGGTAAAGTTTGGTTATGAAATGAAAAATGAAAATGAAAACGTTTATTGATGTGTATATAATGTAGACGAATCGATCGTACTTATTATAAGTCAAATACAATGATAATGAAAAAATAAAATAAAAATAAATCTTAACTAATAAATTAGTTTACATTTCAACAATAATGTTATTAAATTTAATAATATTGTTATGGCATGTCCGTAATTAATCGCTTATTATAAAATATAATTAAGATCAACCAGCGCGGGCTGGGATCGGGTCTGAAGCATAGAACGCGTCGCGAGCCTCGCCTTGCGAGGACGACCGGATCCTATCCTAGCTTCCTACGAGTCTTTCTCTATCTACCTACGGTGTAACACTTATATGGTGTAATCTCTGGATCTACTAAACTGATTTTGAAAATTCTTTTACCAATAGAAAGCCACAAAAAACATTATTTGTAAGTGTAACGAACGGTCATATATTTTAAGACGAAGACATCAGGAACGACGCGTTTTTCGTTTTAGGGGGTATGGTGCCCCCTTAACATTCTCGGATACCATCTTAACATCGTAGATCTAATTAACGAATATACCTACATGCCATTAAACGCACTTAAGGTTTGTAACGGAGAATTTGTCGAATTAAATTATTTATCTGATATGGGATTAAAGGAATTAATACAAATGTAACAGAAAAAAATTTTTTGAAGGGGAGCCCTTTTTGAAGTTTTCGGCCTAATAATGCCTAACCTTTCAAATTCGCAAAATAAATAAGGTATTCATCTATACTCTATCTATACTAATACATAAAGCAGAAGCGTTAGGTCGCTAGAAAGCGCTAATCTCAGAAACTACTGGCCGATTTGAAAAATTATTTCAAGAAGCACATATATCGAGGAAGGCTATATTTAATTATGAAGTTTCAACGGGAACGGGAGTTCTGCGGGAGAAACCACGCACGGGAAGCTAGTTTAAGATATAAGAAAAGCCATATTATTTAGGTTAAATAGTCCGTTAAATACCTTAAGTGCAAACTATTCAGTTTAATACTCTACATCTTATCTTTTATCTAACGGCAGCTTCACACTAACGGTTAGCAAATACAGTGCGACTAATCACAGATAATCTGACCAATTAAATTGAAACTAAAGTGGGTTGATGTTGATATGATAATAGATAGTTTGATTTAAAACTTGCATAAATTAATTGAAGCTTTTGGCATAATGGTTTTATGATTGCACATACTGTTATTTTAAGTATCACATCATAATTTAAAATCTATGCTAATATTATAAAGCTGCAGTTTGTTTTTGAACGCGCTAATCTCAGGAACTACAGGTCCGATTTCAAAAATTCTTTCAGTGTTGGATAGTCCATTTATAGAGGAAGGTTATAGGCTATATTTATGTTCAAAAAATTAGGGATCCGTAAGAAAATTGCGATTATGTAACCCAAGGTGTAAAAGCGAAAACCTATTTATGCGTGCGCTGCAAAAACTATCGACAATAGAACAAAATTATGTACAACGGGTTTGTAGGTCTTATTAAGATCTACAAAAAAGTCCGGGAGAGCATATATCTAACTATCATAGTTTAGTCACAATAACCGCTTTTATGTTCATAAAAAAATATTAAATCGTCTGAAGAAAGAAACTACGTTAAATGTATATCGTTATATTAATCCTTATCCAAATTAAGCATAATGTTATTAAGGGTATTTATGTAGAAGTAAAATACTTTTTGTTTTATTCCAATCGGACATTTCGTTGAGAAATTATCACGAGTATAAAAACGCAAGGAATTAGTACCTAATAAAGAGTTATTTGGCGTTTGGCGTAATAGATACCTAAAGCTGAAGAGTTTGTTTGCTTGAACGCGCTAATCTCAGCAACTACTGGTCCGATTTGAAAAATTCTTTCAATGTTAGATAGCCCATTTATCGAGGCTATATTTTATTATAAAGTTTTTATGGGAACGGGAGTTACGCGGGTGAAACCGCGCGCGGAAAGCTAGTATTATATAGCATGGCTGTACAAATTCGCGGCCTAGTATTTTTTTATGGGACTTACCCTCCCACATTCCTGCCACTGGATCAATCATGATCAATCCTGTAAAGTAGGCTGTTAGACTTAGACAGTTACCGGGACACCTAAATGTATTAGGTGCCGCATAGAGTTTAATTAGAAAGTTTATAGGAGGAGTTGTAAATTGTGGTTGGAATTGGTGTCTTTTTCAATCGACTTCTACGGGAGGTAGTTCTCAATTCGACTGATTCGTTTTAAGCTTTCAGTTGGGTTGTTGTACATTGGCCACAAATAATAAATTCGTCACATTAGTAAAAAAAAATTGTGTAAATTAGTCACAGTCATTTTAGTTTTATTCTTAGTTTTAATTATGTTTATTAGTTTTAAATATGCATTGTATATTGTCACAGGTAGGTAGGGGTTATTGTAAATATGTGACAAATCCTCATTTTGGCAAAGTAGCGGTAGCAAGAAACGTTATTGTTTTTTAGCGTTCGTAATTAAATATACAAAGGTTGCACACGTTAGCTCGCTGGCTTTATCTATCTCTCTCTAACTGTATTGGTCTACATAGTAGTAATTTTTAAGTTGCCTATAAAATCATCTTTGGACAGCCCTGATTCAAAACATCAGCACACTGTCTTATTTTGAGTGGCCATAAATCGTGCATCTTCTGAAATTGCATAAAGTATAGGTTTTATTTTTTTATTTCATTTTAAATATTTATAACGTCATCGGTTCATAAGCGGGTAAAGTATTTATTTTTCATGTTTCGTATGCTAAAACCGAGGTAATTTAGTGATTATGGGTGCGCAACAAGAGAGGCGGTTCGATGCCGGCGGCGGTAGTTATAAGTATAACTACGTGAGAACTTCGTGTATGGAAATAGACCTCTGGAAATTGATTTTGTACGGGTTTCAGATGTGTCTAGAAATGTAGATAAATTAAATACTATTATGTCTTGTAGGTTATTTAGGAAAATCAATCATTTTAAGATTATTTCAGTTTTATGTGAACATGTAGATTATTTTGAGATTAAATAATATTATTTCTTTGAATTTGGACTAACTAGTCGAGTAACTTACAAAAACGAAGTAAAATGGAGTTTTTTGGAGCAATAGGCAAAATATAGTAACCGGCATGATATTTTTACAAAAATAATGATAACAATATCACTTTCTAAATTCCTAATACGTGAAGCAAAAATGTGCAAAACCTTTTTGCTAAAATAGCGCTGACGGGAGCAGTATGAAATGTTTAATATTTTTTGTAATTATAATCGTATTTTTATCCATCGGGCGGCTAATAGTTCTAATAAAAGGTACTACTGTCCAGTCCAAACTATTCATCATTCATTCATCATCAACAGACCGTTTACGTCCACTACTGAACATGGGCCTCCTCGTAACAGACCTTGGCAAGCCAGGATCGTTGAGGGATTTTGCCATAATCACCACGCTTGGTAGACGGATTGGTGATCGCAGTAATATGTTAACCTTGGGCTAAAAGACGCTGCTGCCCATCCATCAGCCATATGTCCCTTAGTCGCCTTTTACGACACCCATGGGTAGACACGGGGTGGTCTATTCTAAGCCGGAAACCACACGGCGAGTCCAAACTATATAATAACAAAAACATTTTTCATTAACCCATTAATAAGCGCTGACAAAAGTTCCATCTACAAAGTAACCCAGTCTTTTACCACACAACCTGTAATGCTAATATCAGCTATTACGTTCAGCTTTCCCTCTCAGCCGACAATTTTGTCATCAAGTACAATATCCACTTCACAAGTTGTCGCTGCATTCATTTAAATAATCAGACGGCCACCTAAGCGTATTTTATACCCCTATATGTGTATACAGTTAGGTAAGTATCAATTTGAATGTATCTATCTACGTTGCGAATGTAAAATAAATTTCAAGATTTAGTGATCTTTATTATTGTTTTTAGTACGGACACTATCCATCTGATAGCCATAAAGTATAGGTAAAGGATGAGGATGAGGATATCCAGTACTCAGCGAGCAATGCTCGGTATTCCCCTGATCCAATCAGATATTAAGAAATCCGACGAAGAACGAGAACCACGGTCGCTGACATAGATCAACTGATTACCAAACCAAAATGGCAATGGCCAGGCCCTTTGTAAAGAATTGACGGCTCATGGGGCAAAAAGTCTCTCGAGTGGAGACCACGAACTGGCAATCGCAGCGTGGGAAGACCGGAGCATGAACTGACGGCATAGTAAAGGTCGCAGGTCGCCAGTGGATGAGAAGGAGACCTTGTGGTCAGCAATGACAGACAATTAGGCTATGCAATCGTTATAAAAAAAAAACCCAGTTTGGTACAATCCGATAATACCTTTTTTATAATCATCACTATACAATGTCGACTGCTAAACATGAGCATCCCCTCAAAGTGAGTTCAGCCATAGCGTTGTGCCCTGTACTTCTGTAATTGTAATTCTAATAATTTCCACATATAAATAAAACATATTTCTTATGTAAATCCATCATAATATTGTAGGTGCCATTTTTGTCACCAAATGCATTAAAGCTACGCGTCATGGCTGCAAATAAATTAATTGATTAATATTCATAAAGATTGGAAGCTTTTAAAATTCACAGCTGTCACTAGTAATAAAATCGTGACATTTGTAGGACCAATAAAGATAATTATGAAGGATTGAGGCAGATAAAAAAACTGAATTTTGATCAATCTTTTTCAGAAAATTTAAATAATGTGTAAGTACAAAAAAAACTTTTTAAATATATGTTTATTTTTAATAGAAATTTGAGTAGTGATTATGGATTTTTATATATTTATGTTCATAATTTAATATTGAATAGCTCTATTTTGATTTGACAGTTGTAACGATATTTTTGATTACATCATAATGTTTAAAACTTAAAAACGGCAGTCATCGTTGAACTGTCAAGCAAGTCAGTTGACTGAGTACTAAATTATACTGTGTAGTGTGAAACTATGTATAATGCAGTGATTATCTTAAGCAGTATTCAACTTAATTAAAGTTTTATACACATTGTTGAAGTAACAAATTATTGTTAACAACATTCTAATTGAACATATTAATTCAAAAAAGGTTTAAAACTACCTACTTATCAATAATATCTAAAAATATTCTGTAAACCAGTACTTCTAATATGGATAAATTGCTTAAGCTATAAATATTGCCTAAAATTAGATAAAACATTCGATTTATTGAGGTTTTATAATACCAAAAACTAAACCAGAGGAACCAGAGCTTTTGGTATTTACATATAATATTAAATAAAACAATCTACTTAATAATTTGGAAGTCAAAAGAAATTGATATATACTCATTACTCGTTTCACAGTTATGACCATACTGGTATCAAATATGATCGATCTTTATATTAAAACATTAGCATTTTAAATATTCGATTTACATATTTACTTTAAGCGCAGGAGCACGACGGGCTACCATACCAGGACTTTCACGCGTGTAGTAAACGCTTAACGTGACGTTTGGAGTTATTATTTTGTACTAGCAACCCGCCCCGGCTTTGCATAGTAAAGCATAATTTACACTACACCTTGACAGATTAATCTAACCACTTCTCATGAATTACTCTATCTATTGGTGAAACCGCATGAAAATCCGTTCGGTAGTTTTTGAGCTTATTATAGGCAGATGTGCCGTGAACAAAATGCACCCAGTGCACCAGTGGCAACTTGAACGCTAATTTCACGTATTTTACTGACGCGTGCGTAGATCAAATATTGAAATAACAATGCGCTACCAAATAAACTTATCTCAACAGTTAACTCGTGGTCATGCTACAGGTCATACGCAAGGATAGCATACTGTGTACCGGTAATACTATAGCATGCTGGGTTATGTGCCTTGGGGCAGAACGCTAGGTCATGCCAGCTGCGAAGGGCGTGAATTCCGATACACGCTAGGGACAGTTCTACATTGACCCTAGTGTGAAGTTATGTTTGGGAATATTGTAACTGTTGCTTTCCTATAATACAATATTTAGTGTTAGTTACAATGTGTAGTTTAAATTATTTTGTAAGTTGTTCAAGGGTCACACGTAATAAGAAAATATATCTTATTTTCTTCCGGCGTTTCGATCAAATTTACTAAGTCAACCTCAACTGTAATAAAACTTATTCGAAATTTCGCAGAATGTCTTAAATAGAGTTACGTTTAGGATCAATACAGCTTAATAGAATAATCTCTTATTTTATGTAAGTGATCCTATTTCGTGGTGATGATATCATGACACAGTTTGATATGCAAAATACTTTTAAATAATATGTTATATACTTTAAAGTCTATATTATTATGCAGATATAATACTGTGTGTCTTGTCTTTAAGCTTCAAACTAGATATTATTCTATATAGAAATAAGAACGTAGGTATATATTATAAGGGATATCACGTACGCTTTGATTAATCAGCAGTCAGGAGCGAGTGTCATTAATACAAGTACCTATATAGATACATAATATGAATAATGTAATTTTTTGTTCTTCTTGTTATTATTGACAGCTTTGTGTACCCGGAGGAATGCTACCTTCGAAGTTTACTAACTTTTACTTTGGTGTTTAGTTGTTCGCTATTGCTGATACAGTGATAAAAATACTTGTGTATTAGATATTATTTTCGATGGATTAACAGATAGTGATATCATAACTTGTATACTGGGATTACAAAACTGCTTTTGTGAACTATGACAATTCATTGAGCGTGTTTACAACAAACTCAAACAAATATCGTAGGAATGTATAATTATGTACCTATTTACTACGTTTACAAATCGAACCACAAAAATGAACCCAAATGACCCACCGAGACACCAAAATGCATGTACCTAATGGAATAGATAATATACCAGCCTTTATTATTTCCATTCAGTACAGAAACGGCGGGTTGGAACTAAACAAGACTCAGCAGACCAAAGTTATAAAAGCCGTATAAAAATTTCGTCAAATTGCGCACAAACTAAAACTCTTAAGACATGTTTTATAATAAAACTTGCTACGTTACCTTACATTTTAACTAAGTTAAATAACACAACTATCACTGCTAGACAGATAATTATCAGTTCTTAGTGTCTTACGAAATCAGGTATTGAATCTCGGCTATCTAAGCGGAAGGCAACACTTCAATCCCCGTGTCGCGGCTCGGCCAGCCTTAATGCGTAAATTGCATACCACCTTATCGACCTAACGCCATGTTAAATTGATTTATTCTGGCGTGCTGTGGTGAATTTCAATATTAATAAAGCGTACCGCCCGTTGACATGTCTGGTAGTTGTGTATGAATTGTATGGAATGTGTAAAGATTAGCAATGGTGCGTTAATTTACAAGCCATTGTTTGTATGAAGTTTGTGTGAGTGTGCGTTACGTGCTTGGTTATGGATTGGGAGATTAAGGGATTTTTATTATATGTTTATCTCGATACTGGTTATCAATCTATATTAACATATTAGTTTCCCACGCGCGGTTTAACCCGCGTAACTCCCGTCCCCGTGGGAAATTCATGCTTAAATATTGACTATATAGCCTTTCTTGATAAATGGGCTATCTAACACTGTTTTTTTTTTTCAAATCGGTCCATTAGTTCCTGAGATTAGCGCGTTCAAACAAACTCTTCAGCTTTGTATCCTACTTATATTATAAACACGAAAGTTTGTAAGTATGGATGGATGGATGGATGAATGTCTGTTACTCTTTCACGCCAAAACTTCTGAACGGAATTGGCTATAATTTTGCACAGGGATAGGTACAAAACATCACGCTCCGACCCACTGGAGCAGAGTGACGCGGGTAAAACCGCGGGGCGCAGCTAGTGTTAGTATAAGATTGCAATACTGAATGGACAACAGAAATGTCTGTAAACGTTGATATGTGGAATAACGCCTTTAACCTACTTAGCTATAGGATTTAGGTGAAATTCAAAGGCATACAAATATGTTGAGTATGTTTAAAATTCATATATAGCCTTCAATCAAATATTTACCAACAGGAGCAGTGCAAAAACACAGACCCTAGCTAGTATATAAAACTTCCTTGTTACACCTACATGATACACAAGCAATAGAATTATAGAACCAAAGTTTAGTACTATGATATATTATTATGGTTGTAAACGATATCTAAGAAGAGATTAGAATCACATCAAATTGCATGGTCATCACGCAAGCACTGAGCCGTAGCTAAACACTTCAGATCTAGACGCGTTTAGATTCCTTACGATATCATTGGACACAGTTGATATAATAGAGTAATATGTTAAACGCACTGTTTTTTACATGTAAGGCTACATTCTTCATATTAGAAACACATATCCGAGAATAAAACTATTTTGACTATTTTATATTTGACACGAGACCAATCTATCGACAGAACCTAATAACATAATTTAGTATTGTCAATAGCTAAGACAATGATAAAATCAATGCAATCTAAAATAAGTATAGCTGCAAGCTTAAGAAAATCGAGCAGTGAATTGTATATTACTATATCCATGTACCTAGGTATGTCATTTATTTTATTCTTTAGGCTTACCTTAATGTTATGTTTCTGCTCAGATACAGTTTATATTACAGTTCATCTACTACATTGTCTTTGCACAACCCTATAGTAGACTGGTAGAGAATGTCTCTAGCATTCAGTCCGCATGTCCGCACTTTCATAATGCTAAAGTTTTGAATGAAATAAATTGTCTCTTTTTAGATTTTAATATGTATTGAATTAGCGTATTGGGTTCTTTAGCAAGTACATACATACATACATAAGCTCACGCCTGTTTCCCAGCGGGGTAGGCAGAGAAAATGGACCTCCACTTGCTACGATCCCTACATACATCTTTCGCTTCATTCACTCTCATAACATTCCTCATACAAGCACGTCGGTTTAGGGTGGATCTTATTTGATCTTAAGCAAGTGATGAAATAAAAGATGAATGAAAAATATATACTAGGCACTATATATTTTTCATCTTATAAACGAGATCTAAGGTGAGATTAGAATCACAGCGAGTTGTATGGTCATCACACAAGTACTGAGCCGTGGCTAAACACTTCAGATTTAAATCGCTGCCAACTGTTTAGATTTTTTGCCTTTTCATTGGACACAGGTGAAATAGAGCAAGATGATGGTCTGACCGTTTTTAACATACCTACTTTTTGTTAAAAAAACATTGTTTTCTTTTTTTTTACTGTTGTCAACATTTCATAATTTATGGAAATGTTTGAAAAATATATAACTACAGTCTGACCCTATTATTAAATATCAAACCCAATTCAATATATAGTCTCATAGATGATGACTCAAACTAGGTACTCAAATATTACTTACTGATCCTGTCATGAGAAACTTGTCCTGATTTTATTGTGTTTGCTTAAACACAATAAAATCAGCTTAAACACCGTCAGATCATATTATGCGTTTAATCCATTTTTATTCAAATTAGATCTTTTCAATCGTATTTCCCCCCTTTCTTATGCTCCATGTCAGGATTAGTACTACTAATCTATATAAATAATATAAGTAAACATATTAATAATAAAACGTAATAAAATAAGGATTAAGGATTTAACAGCTGTTGTAATAAAGCAGCTTGGAGGGACATATCATAATTAATCATTTTTGACGAACGTTTTTTTTATTTACTTTGTACTTAATTTACTTTGTACGTTTGTTCCAAATTATTCTAATTGTATGGTAGAGCTTTGAATACGTAAATACCTACTGATATCAGAAATGCAAAAGTAACTCTGACTGTCCGTCTGTAACGCTGTTACGTCTTTACCACTTAATCGAATTTTATGAAATTTTGTAAAGAGATAGACGAGACCTTAGTAAAAGGTTGGGGTCTTGCGAATATTACTTAATTTATAGTTTATAATAAGGAGCCAGAGCTCTGCTCGCCTTTATGCCCGGTAAAGTAGCAAAAAATGAACATCCGAAAAAAAAGATCAAAGTCAGCCGAAAATAGTACCTACCTACTGTACCTCTATATTTCGTTGCTAAAATACAAAAGAGCCACTAATGGAAAGGAAATGAAATGCAAAAATAGTATCAATGCTGGCACAATTGGTACGATTTAAACTTTTCATTTGTTTTTTTATTTGTGGCTGTTTAGTTTTTAAGCAACGATTTATTAACAGAATAATTATTATTCTTAGTAACCTAATGAAATGTTTGTTAAAGCTTTATTTGGAAGGCATCACGATCTTATTCTATCACACTATTACTTAATTAGAAAACAATAACTCACGCTTTAGTAACATGGGCGGTAAAACGTTTATGGTGCCGGATATCACGATAGTTTACATTCATAGAATTATACACCTATGTTTAGTCGGAGCTAATACATAAAATGATTTATTTTTGTTACTTAAATCGATCTATGATATACTAGATACTTTTAAAGTAGCATTAAAACCTGTGTTAGGTGCGCCCGTCCTTTTTCGGACGGACATATTATTATGTAGTTAGCCCCGAGGCTTTTGCTACTTCACCGGGCATAAAGGCGAGCAGAGCTCCAGCCTAGATAAATGGTTTAAACACTACAATCTAAGCAGCCTGCGCAAGAGGGCGTCCCCTGTGGGACTTGGACCTCGGCTCAGGGCGGTCGCTGACGGGGAGATTGAGGGATTATGGCTTTTAGTTTCTTTAGGGGAGTTTTGTGCAACTGTCGCTCTACTTTACAGTTCGCGGGCCTTCGGGTCTACGCGGGCATCGGAAGGTTCATAGAAAACTAAGGGTCGGGAGGGCGAGGGGGGACGCGTCGCGTTCGCGGACGCACTCTTCTCCGGCGGGTCGGATATAGTGCGCCCGTCCGTACAACCTAATTTATATTGGTATTATTTCTGGAACTCAAGTGTTCTCAATTGGAAACCATAGAACAGTTATCCAATAACGTTTGTTATATGGAATCCTAAATCTAATACATTCAGACTGCTGATGTCGGACAGAATTTTTGCTAAAACTGATTTAATAGCTCACAATTAAATATAGTCTATGTAATCCTGCAAAACATCTTCTCCAGCATTGTGACGGTAAAACATTACTTTTTATTTATTTATTTATTGCACACACAGAGAAAACAAGTAACAATACATTTTCGATAAAGAAACAACATGTAGGTACAAAGGCGAGCTTAATTCAATTATGAATTATCTTCAAGCAAACCTTCTATATATATATATTTTATAAAAAGGTAGCTAGTGTAGGTACAACAAACTAGTATTTAAAATCGATCCAGTAGTTGCAGATCCTATTCAAACAATCAAATGTCCTCTTTGTAATATTAGTAAATATAGACTACTAAAGAATCAAACCACTGTCCAGTCATCAAAACGTTCTTGTACTCTCGTTTTTTTTTCTAAAATAAAATAAAAACATATTTTACGATTTCCAACCAATATTGCAACAGAAAATTATATGAAAGCTACACAGCGCATTAGAGCATTGAAAAAGAAAATAAGCTGTAATAATCAGTTTCCAATTGCTACGAATACTACGTTATTATCTAAATGGAGATAGTTATGGCAATGACCAATTACCACTGAAATAAGACTAAAATATGAGGTGCAATCATATATATCGGCATACTGGATTAGGTTCTGCACGTACATAAAATAAAGTTTTCAATCGTCTTAATGGATATGGTCTCTCCTCGTGGTATGACTAGCATACCGCCGCTATGGTGAGGGGGAGTCCCACATACCGCTTCGCCCCGTCGCGGGAATGCCGCAGCGGCGGAGAGGAACACATTTGGCAAAAAAAAAATCGTCTGATAAATATTATAAGAGGAATAAATTTTCAATTCCACAGATTTTGTAAAAAAAAAAAATTTATTAGATTATTTTTATCTCAGGGTTAATACTTTTTCGCTTACTTTAATATCCTACTAATATTATTATAAACGCTTGTATAGAAGGATGGATTTTTGTTATTCTTTCACGCAAACACTACAAAGAGGATTTGACTGAAATGTTGTACGGGGATAGTTTGAAAGCTTCATTAACATAATAAATAAGCAACAAAACATCACGCTTTGACTTATTGTACCAGACTAGCAGTCCAACGCAATAAAAACTGCGAGGCGCAGGTAGATTAAAAATAAATGTTCTGATTTATCCGTAAACCTAGTCTCCTATTGATTTTAACAACCGGTCTATCAGTAAATTTTCCGTCAAATTCGGCCAGCAATTTAGAATACCCACCGACGGAGCAAACAAAAACATTGGTACATCATAAATACAGGTGTGCGTGGTAAAAATGTTCACGAATATCAAATATATACTTCAATTGGATTTATTATATAACAAGCGAAATAAACTAAATTTCATTTGAATACAAATTGATAAACATACCAACAATTTAGAGTCGTGAGAGAGAGACAACACAAATACAATATAATACTGAGTATTTTACGAGACAGTCTATTAACTATGAATAATACGTACAAAATAGGCTGAAATCAAATAGCATTGTATTAGCATGTGCCTACAATTGTGCAATTCTGTATACTACGATACTATCGAGGATTGAATTTTAGCATCGAGTGCAGAGATTATATTGGACCTGCAAGTAGTTTGCTTTAAATATCTTAGCGTCCAAGCATTAGCATGGTAGATTTTTTTAACTTTGCTTCAACCTCCCCGTAAATGACTGACATGAGGGAAGGCCCAAGATTCTATGGGTTAACAGGTTGCTTAGTTGGTAGTTTATAAACAATACCTTATGCCCCGGACAAGCAGGAAATATGTACCTCGTGGCTGATTATATAAATGTCCTTTAAAAAACTTAGTGAAATATATGATAGTCACAACATTTGTACAAAAGATATGGCAATTTCGTGAAATTAGGTTGCATCCTTCAAAAGGTTAAAAAATATAATTATGTTATTAATGAGCCTAGCTTTAGTTTGCACAGCAGATAAGCATTGCCATTCAACGGGGCAACGCTGCCAGCATACTGGAAACGTTGCAAAGCATAGCATAGATTTAGACTAGTTAGTATTTAAGATAGTTTTAGTTTTGAGTAGATGATGGTTCAATATGTTAATAATAATTAGAACTTAAACTCGTAAAGTCAGCTATAACTACGATCACCTGACAAGGCACTTAACTACAACTATGAATGTCTAAAATTCACATTTAAGCATTTATTTTATAGCCTTACAACATAAATTGTGTGACTACGAGGTTAAAATGTCATAAAAATACATTTTCTTATTATACTTCTCCATAAAAAGATAAGAGTGATCATAAAAGATAGTAGAAATCATTACGAGATATTATTACCGTATAATATCGATAGTAACGTATATATTATGCTTATTGTCATACTTTTTTTTTTTTTTTTTAATTAAATAAATATTGATATACTTGATGCAAAGCTACTATCTGCCCATTTGAGTATGTTTCGCCGGACCGTCTCATGTTAAAACCGGCAGTAGAATAACCTTCTGAGTTTGTTTCGCCGGATCTTCTCAGTTGGGGCGTATTGGATCCGGTGGTAGCATTAAAGCGCGTCCGTCGTTATATACTCATGGTCCGCCCAAATAATGACAATTGTTCTTAATATAATTTAATATATAAGACAGATCAAGCTATTGGACACAATATAGTAAAATAATAAAGTTAAGACTAAAATTATTAAAAACTATAACTAAAATACCTGCTTAATATGCTCATTTATAAATGTTAAAATTATACATAGATTAATAATAAATTATTGTTTTGACTATTTGCAAAGGTTTACGTAAATAAAAATGATTTTTATTTTTTTATTTATTTTATATTTTATCGAAAGCTTGCATAATTTCTTTAGAGTAATGTAAAACGTCATAATAAATGTGTTTTATTCTTCATACAAATCAAATCTTAATTGAAATTTGATTTATGTACTCTGTAGGTGATATAGAATAACTATTTACTGCATATACCAAGTCTAATTTTGCTAAGTCTACAATGATCAATATTTTAATACTGAAATTAAGCGATAAACTGTCAAAATTTAAAATTAATATTTTGTTGAAGAGAAATTAAAATACTCTCGGTATTATAATAGAAGAGTCGATAGATAATTGCGTTAGTTTATGCCTTTATAAAGTTAAGTCAAAGTCAAAAAGAATCTTTATTCATATAGACACATTAAAAAATATTTTAAATCATGTGCTTATGATGCGTCCCTTTCTTTTTCTTCCACCAGGTCTGGACGTGGCAACTCTGAGAAGAACTGGCAAGAAAGTAGTTACCAAACTTAAAATCAAGAAGTTGCAGAAAAATAAGTACATAATAAACCCTAATAACTATTCAGGTGGTCCAGCCAGTGGTGACGCACATACACACAATGGTTCGGTGATCGATACCTGCATCTGATACCTGAATAGACGATCAGCACGAATACGGGCCGTAATCGCTGAACGGATTACAAATTGTATATCATTTGAGTGCATATTGGTCATATTAAATTGTGATTATTGATAATGACATGTTTATTGTAACTAGCGCTGGTCTGTATGAATGAAAGTTATAAGTGACAAATAGAGTAAAACGCAAGTAATTTTTTCGGACGGACATGTGTAATTAGTCAGGAGGCTTTGGATAATTCACCGGGCATTTCATATAGGCGAACAGGATTCCAGCCTCATTAAATGGTTAAAAAACTACAAACCAAGCAACCTGCGCAAGCAGGCGGCTCTTTGGGATTTGGATCTCGGCTCAGGGCGATCAATGGCGGGCGAGATTGAGGAGATATGACTGCTAGTTTTCGAGGGGAGTTTAGTGTACCTACTTTACAGTTTGCGGACTTCAGACCAACGAAGGCATCGCTTCATTCTCTGTTTTTTATATTATGTATATCCACTATTCTTTACCTTCTATATCACTATGAGTATGACAATCATTTCGTCAGTCGCTTAATTCCTATTCAACATATTATTATTGTTTTAGTATCTACTCGTACCAGATAAATGTGAACGGGTGTGGTTCTCGATACCTTTCACCCTGTTTAATGATTACATATTACATTGACTCATGTGAGGTGGGCGCTGATTAAATATCAAAGCAAAATTATACAAAACCACAAATGGATTACGAATGTCAAGTTATGTTACGTAAAGAATGAGAAAATATTTTAATAAGTAAATCTAGATAGGAGGATTATTGCACTCGTACAAGCTATGTTCTGAAGGTAACTATGAAAGTCAACACTCACATAGTAGCGACAAAATGTGATCCATTAATTGGCAATCACTACACCATAACACATGAAACACAAAGTCCTCCACCGCAGCTGTTTCTCTGTTCGCGATAAACTCTAAAACTAGGGCATGGATATTCATGCGGTTATTCAAAGATCAAGTGATATTTGAGAAAGGTTTAGGTAAATAATTTGTTAATATTTACTATCCATACCCATGTTAAGCAGGGGCGGGTCGCTAATCTAAAACAATAATTGTAAATTGTTTTAATAACAATTTCGTGCTAGTTAAATCGGCTCAGCTTCATCGGAGACGTGTTCGAAACGAAAACATACAGGCACATGTTACAACACAATACATATACTATGTAAGTATTAAGCACAGTTGTTTTGCAATCTTTGTTTAAGCTTTTAGCTATTGATATTAATGTGGGCGTCATTCATAGGTACTAGAATAAATAGCGAGGTAATTACTCTTATTATATTATGCATACTAGCTTTCCTACGCAATTTCACCCGCGTAGAATCCATTACATGTCTGTTTAGTTTTCCTTGTATACCGTGTAATCTCCAAAAAGTTACCGACTGCAATTGTTAGATAGCTTATAAAATCCTTTTTACAGACGCAGTCGCAGGCAATAGATAATTTAACATAAAAAAAAACGATTCATACGCAACAAACTATTACAACAGCTGATTACAAAGACCGAAATACGATCCCCCAAATCTGAATCAACCTAAACCACAATCGCCAGATCCAATCTAACGATAACAACTGAACAACAGAAATCTAATTCATAAACACACATAACCCAATTCATACAGTTTGTTGTCAACGCGTTGGTCAACTAATGATGTCATGTCACTCTCAATTAGGAACGCTACCGAGAACAGACAATAGTTACCCAGTGATGTTGACTGAAGAAATTAGCCATGAGATTGGAGATTCAGTTTCATTTGATAATGATTGTGTAATGTGTGACACCATAGTTGTGGAGACAATGCAAAAAATTTACCGGTTAGTAGGCGACGAAATTTAATAGTCGGCATATTAATTTTTGAAGTCTAGAATGCAGAATGAAAATAATTGGGATTAAGTAATAAAACGAAATTGATCAAACTAAAGGGAATGTTAATAATCCTTCAAATTAATTTATTGAATCAGTATTTGAAAGTTTTTAGGATTTATATAGCTAAAATAGTGCATTATGCGTATGTATAAATTCATTCGATGGTGAATTCGATATAATTGTTTTAATTAAAAAAAACGCGCCGCCATTTTAATATCTGATTAAATGAAAAATCTTGGTGCTTTTTAATTTACTTAGTAAACCTAACAATAAGTATGAAGAAAATAGATGATAGAACTGAGAGAGATATAGAGATAGAGCTGCAAGATTGTGAATAAGATCTCTTATTTCAAAAGTTCTAGAACAATAGATCAAAAGCTCAGTGTACTTAATAGTCTTTTCAATAAACACTTCTAGTCTTTAAGACGTTTTGTTCGTATTCACCGAACCATTAGCACTGGCGTACCCCACTGTTCAGTAATCACGATCAATTGTTTGTAATAAAAGTGCAGCATCAACAATCACTCAATCAACTGAAGAGCCAGATGGCCGCTTTTGTTTTAACGTCTTCGATTTCAATGGTATTATTAATAAGGATCCAGTTAAGGATAAATAACTGTCTCCTGAAAATTAAGTACAGATGTTTGGCTGTGGGTTGCACGATAACGAGTATACGGTTATTGACATATGTATTTGGTAAAACATTACTTTAGATAACATGTATGTATAAAATTAGTTTATGCATTATAGGAAACTTAAATTTTGATCAGTTTCGAAATTCCATAAAAAAGACATAGTGCATTGGAATTCCCATACCTGTTTCACAATGCTAGATGACACACTTGAAAAAACAGGCAGTTCAACGAATGTAAGCAAAAAATTACTATAACTCTAAGAACTACCGTCAATTCTTTAACATTTGCAAAGAAATGATACAGGCAACTTGCACAATGAGCAAAAAGACGACAACCTTCAACTTACAAAACACATTGAAGAAATAATAATAAATAGAACAATTTCACGGTGATTCCACTAATCCCTAAGGCAACCATGCTTATGGTTCTACAAAAGGTGTAAAAGAGACGGATATGCATTCATTCAAGCGGACAGATATATTGTATAGAAAAACCAGAACACAAAGAGCTTAAGCTTTATATGACATCGAGCAACAAAACCATAATGCCGAGGGTCACAATAAAGTTGCCGGCATAGGTCATACGAAGGGGAATGCTAACAAATCAACACGGCTACAATAGGCCGCTGTATTTTCGTAGGGGCGATGCTGATGCGTCATAACTTTTAATTAAAATGGAACATTAATTTGGGGCCAGTATTGGTGCAAGTGTGAACGAGATACTGAATCAATTGTCAGGAATCGTGACAAGAATATTGGACTACAATAAATTGTATGGGATGATATTGAAAATGTTGTCATGCGTATTTCTGAAAGGGACGCCGCTGACAGCGATCATTGTGTCGAAAGAGATAATGATGTGCGTACATTAAACGGTTATAAATAAAGGACGCTTTATTAGAATATAATCGGTTGAATAAACGTTGGGTGGTAAAATCGAACAGAGATATTTCTATTGAGAACTATACGCTATAGTATTAAGCCGGGGCTTCACTGGTACGAGGACTGCGATTCGAGCGACGGGGATTTTGCGAAAACAAACTCATGTTTCGGTAGCCGCACCTGAGGAAATACTTCTTCTTTCATTGGCAGCTAAATATCAACATATTTGCTTTCAGGCAAAAAAATTTATAAAAAAAAAACATCTGGTAAATGCGAAACCATTCTTTTCGTTTTCACGCCCCGATGTTTCATTTGGTTTTACCAATCTTTCGCGTCCATGGGTGGCACCGTGATAATCACCTCTAACCTTCACTGACAAATAATCGATTTACAGTAAAAAAATTAGTCAAACTGTTTTTTCAAGTTTTATTTATACAGTTAACAGATAGATAGATGCCCTTGAACCGCAGTAACTATACAGGATCTTGTTATTTAGTATTTTCATCACAACTCTCTAGTAAATTTATCAAAAGAATAACGACACTTTTAAAGACAATCTAAATTGTTTTACGGCCATTGTTTATTACCGTCGAGTCATGTGTAACATCGCAAATTTAATTTCGCAGACCATGAAAACATTCCATTTCAATTATATCATAATTCCCAACGTTAAATCATACCTATTTTATCGTATTTATAGGGTATGATATCTTAACAAAATACATGTGGCCCATTCCAAAAGTCCTTTGGAAGCATATTGAAACCATAAAGTAAAATGATCTCATTTGTGTCTTCGATACCAGTAAGCCTTAACTAATTTATTTAAAGTAGTTTAAGTATGGTATCACGTGGGAAATTTATAGTTATTAGTAATACAGTAGTTTATTTGGGTTGATAATATACATAAATTTCATCTGATTTGAGGAATTTCATTAAACGGTTATAAATATCTGATTTGAGGAACTTCGTCAACTCTTTTTTAAAAAGAAATTACTCTTAAAATACATACAATACATTTGAGGTTTTATAATCTGTGATTCTCCGCTTTAAAGAGAAAAAATATATTTTTAATGTTAGCAGTAAGTATCAGCCATTGATTTTATATTCAATGTGTGTAGCATACATTTCCGCACTTGAGAAGCAAGTGCCTCTAATTTTAGGGACAAAGATAAAATATAAAAAAAACACCTATCCTTAAAATCACTGTCTGTGCATTACAAATACAGTACAGCACAAACACAGAATCAAAACTACATTAATACCTCTGTTAACTTTATAACTTATCGTCTTGATTACCACGAATTCCGTAAAAATACTAAATACATAATATTCCACATATTGATGGACACTGTCTGAAAGCAACCGAAGCTAGCTGTGCGGTTTCCTGCTTAGAATACCCCCTCCCCCCATGGCTTCCCATGGGTGTCGTAAGAGGCGACTAAAAGATACAGATATACATATGAGCAACAGCATCTATCAGTTCAAGGTTAATTATCATCTACAGATATCAGCGTAGTGGTTATGGCACCATGCCTCTACAGCCCTTGCTTGCCAAAGTTAATAGGAGGCCAATGTTCAACAGGACGTAAACAGATAAATTGAAAGTAAGTGAAGGTCTCAAGCTTTATAAATAGTTGTGTAATAAGCTATAATACAATAATGATCATATTAACTGGTAAACATCAATCATAAAATAGATGAAAGAGAAGAGAAATGAAAATGAAATGATATAATAAGAGAATATTATACGTGAAGACTAGAGGTTACATAGTACTTACACAGTACATAGAACTTACATAGTACGTTTTGCTTATATTTATATACAATTAAGTACCTTATACACAACATTTCATGAGCAATAAATTTCCAAATCAAGGCGTGACGTAAAACGTAAAGTTAAAGAAAGTCAAGTTACCTATTTCATTGCAAAACGCAAACATGAAAATGTACAGTCATAAATGGAGAAGCTTTATTGTTCAAATAAATTGCCTATTTGTTTTATCTAACACATAAAGTGACACAAGTCCCGTATATGGAGGACGTAAAGGTATAAATTTACTTATTTCCTTAAATGAAATTAAGTGTCTATTCGCTATTGCAGTCGGTCGGTATCGCAAAATACCGAGCTTGTATACCACTGGATATTTGTTTAAAAGTTCTGCAGCCACGAGGCTTTTGCTACTTGGCTAATAAATGGTTTAAAAACTACAAACTGAGCCACCTGCGCAAGAGGGCGTCCAATGTGGTACTATACCCTCGGCTCAGGACGGTCCCTGGCGGGACGATTGCGGGATTATGACTTTTATTTATTGAGGAGAGTTTTGATCAACTGACTTAGGTTCTACGAGGGCATGGGAATCTTCAGTAAGAAGGGAAATTCAATTGTCTAGATACAGCGGTATTTTTCGCTTGCTTTGCGTGTCTTTTTCTACACGTAAGGCACATAAATTATTGACTAGACAGGCGAACGGAAAGCGCTACCCATTGCGGTAAGCAATAGCCGCTTAGGTGAGAACAGTAGGACTTCCACATACTTACTCGGTTACCGCTACTGACAGGGTTAGCGAATATCGCATACATCTTAATGGGCCTTAATTCAAAAACCTTTCCATTAGGAAATTGATGACCATCTCATTCAAACTAATGTTGCATCGCTATGTTGCGAACTCTACTTTCTAGTATATATATATATAGGGGATCTTGAACACCAGGCAAACAATTCATGATCAGAACACCCTCGTCCCTCTACACTACATAATTTAAAATAATGTATTGTATATTAATATATACTATGTTGTTTATAGTATGTATAATTATGTTTAAATTGTGTAATTTGTAATCTTATATACCTACCTATATTTTATACTAAAATATTGGTATTAAATTAATAGATATTAATTTTTGAATTACACACTATCTACCTACGTCATTTACCTAGTGATTTCCATTATCCATCCAAATGTTGTCTGGAAGAAATTGCTTTATGCGATAAGAACGCCCATTGTACTGTGTCTATTATATTTTCTTTGTCCTGTTTACTTATGTGTGTACAATAAAGAGTATTATATTCTATTCTATTAACCCGAGTCATTACTAAAATCAGAAAACCATTCAGCATGTAAAACAAATATCATATAAATATAATAGATTTAAAGTCCATTCAGCCCTATCACAATTGAGGCAAGCACTCGTCCACGACACAAACACATACTCACGCGCATGTATTTTGAAAACAAAATGTACTCACTTTAAAACACATAAAGCGCACATAAAATAATACAACCAGGAAGCAAGGGACGTTAATAAAAAGAAATTGCCTTAACATTTACGACAATAAACATCTTTACGATGGAAATGGGGCGATAAAACTAGCGTTGTGGTGCAGCGGAGTGACGATGGACTTCCGAGGCACAAGTTAAGTACGTGTACGTGTATTAAAAGTGGAGCGATTTTCTTTTATATACAATTCATTTAAATGAATCCCATTTCCCTATCGTTAAAACATTTCTGTTAACTCGAACACATAAACATAATATACTTCTATCTATGTGAAACAGAACGTATTTTTTACTTCAATTATCTTTGTACCAGATGGTTATTTAATATTTTCTTATTTACTAGCTACCTAGCTACTCAAAGGACAGGATTAAAAAAAATATTTTTCTACACTATTTACATTATGCCACCTAAATTAATTTTCTATAACCCATAATATATACGTATGGCTTATTGAAAATAGGATTCTTTTTTTATATGTAAGGAAAAAAGTTACTACTCTTTAATTGTTGGATAATATTCAGGCGTAATTAATGATAACATGTTGTGTAGAAAGTTACAAATATATGAATAAATTGTTTAGGTAAATAATTCACATGACACAACAAGTAATGGGGTTTGGCTACGAGATCCAACCCGCGGTTAGCTTGCTTCATGGCCCCACCACTACCGAATGAGATCGTCGACCCAGTTAACGTCAGGCGCATACATCAACCTAAAGGGTGTAGTGAAAGCTCATACAATATTTAAGTATACAGTTAAACAAATTGTAATTCAAAAGTATAGTAAACAATAGTAGGACCCGAAAGATATCTCAGAATTTACACAAAGATTTCCTGTCCGGCATGGGGATCAAACCGACGAACAAATAAAGCGAGTCAAATATCGCAACTCTACGGAGGTTGTCCCGATTTATTTATTAAAATTGGTAAATCCATACGGTAGCTACAAGCCCTTCACATAAACATACAAATTACACAGATACATCGCTTCAATTTATCCATAAAGAATTGCGGATGCGTCAGGAGTCAAAAACCACAACCCATCATTAAATTTCTACAGCTTTATAGCAAAAATATACACATGGCAAAATAAAATCGACAATATATTGAGAAATAACAATAAAACCAGTTTGCATTTCACGCGTTATATGTACACTCAACAAAAGAGATAGGTTTACAACGTCAGTATCAAATAATGTAAATAAATATGTTAATGTCACTACGATAGCTTTTTTTTCGGACTGAGATGTGTAGTTAGCCCTGAGGCTTTTGCTATTTCACCGGGCAAAAAGGCGAGCAGAGCTCCAGCCTAGATAAATGGTTTAAACACTACAAACTAAGCAACCTGCGCAAGAGGGCGTCCCCCGTGGGACTTGGACCTCGGCTCAGGGCGCTCGCTGACGGGGAGATTGAGGGATTATGGCTTTTATTTTTTTAGGGGAGTTTTGTGCAACTGTCGCTCTACTTTACAGTTCGCGGGCCTCTCGGACTTCGGGTCCACGAGGGCATCGGAAGGTTACTACGATAGCCGGTAATTCTTTATGAGTGAGGAGTTCGCTGCTATATGTGTACGCATTCACATAATAGTAAACATTTGGTCGTAAGTGCCAGTATACGATAATGGCGCATATGACGAAAGTTTCTGACGTATAATTGCACATCCGACCTTATGCTGCTGAGCTCTAGATATAAATTTAAAATGCGTTTCACAATGTGTAAACCTATCTCTTTTGTTGACTGTACATTATCACTATAGATTTTATAAAGCTGGTCTTGAACTAAAAGGTCAGGCCTGTAGCCCTGTCATATATTTCAGATAATTGATAAAATCAGCTTTAAGTTTGCATACATTCTTGGTACGGCGATAAAGTACTTGGTATCAATATATTGTGTACTTAATCTTGGTGTCAGGGCTCTATACTATAAAAAGAATTAAAATTGATTTGATGTTGGTTCAACTCAAGTCCAACGAGAAATATTCTACACTAGCATCCCGCGCGCGTTTTCACTGGCTTAGTTTCTGTATAAACCGTATAATTAAATAAAGCGATAAATAGCCTACCTAACACTGAAATAATTATTCAAATCGCGCCAGTAGTTCCTGAGATTTGCACGTTCCGGCTATTTACTAGCAAAACCTGAAGAAAATACTGTAAATTGAAGGCACAATCGATATCATATAGGTACTGAATATTGTTTTAATATCAGCGTGTGACAAAATGGTCTATAAATTAACACCGAAGAAGCCACAATAAGCACTACATCAGAGGACAAATTTGATTTGTCGGTTCCGATTGTTATAACAAGCGTATACCAGGGAACGGGCCGCAGAGTTTCCCTGTGTATTACAACATAATACTGCGGTCACCAACCCGCCAGCCGAGCGTGGTGACTATGGCATAACCCTCCCTCGGGAGGAGGCCCATGTTCAGCACTGGACGTTATACGGGCTGATGATGACGATGACAAACAATGCCGTATTAAAACACTATCATTAACATTCGAAAAAAAAATTATTGATTTAATCAACAGCAGATATCTTACAATCGTCTCCAAAATAAGTGTCTTACAGAATTATCTCTAATAGTCTATTTACATATATTAAGATCCATAAACACACCAGTAAGGCATTTCATTTCAATCTAGTCGAATAAATATTTCGATACGAATAGAATCCATATAAAATTGTTTCTTTACAACTTTTATGTATCTCCTTGGGTGGTCTAATCTCATAGCAACATCGTGACCATTTACTACATTCATTCATGCTCCATAAATATCTTATTGACATATATTATTATTTCTAAGTAGCTTAAGCCATTGTTTCAACAGCAAATATTTTTATTGATTGCTCAAGAAGTAATGGACGACACACAACAACTTTTATTCGACAGACATTCAAAATCTGGTACAAGTTAAGAGAATACCATTTGTAACAAATTCAATTACAAACGCATGTTACAATGTCATTTCAATTAAATGAATGATACTAATTAAGACAAGAGCGATAAGCGATATACAATAAGATGAGGTCTTATTGACTACGAAATTAAAATTAATAAATTAAAGAAAGTTTTTTTTTATACACTGAAACAGTTAAATTGCTTGCACTCAATAGTTGAAGTTTTATTAAAAGTCTATACAAGTAAGTAAGCACACAAAAATCGAATTTAAAATAAGGAAGATCATCTTGCACCAACTTTTTAATTATTATGATTTATAGAAGTAAAACAAATTACAAACAGTTTATTAAAATTCGAGTAGAATTAAAATTTATGTTCCATAAATTATTATTTCCGTTTCAAGATTTTAATAAGACATTAATTTCAAATGTTTCAACATTTTGATAATGTTTCCACTATACTATCTACCATAATATACTCGTAATACCTATAATACGAGGCTCTATGCAACTTATCGAATTCATGAAAAAAATTACACTCAATTAAATGCCTATAAATAGAGTCTCTCGAAATCTAAATGTTGATAATAGGCATAACAAGTCATTTTGTTATACTGAGATACAATAATAAAATAAAATAATAAATAGTTAAAAAACATATTTTATTATGAGGTTCCCACGGTGACTAGAGGTACGAGGGGGAAATCGCGCTGTTAATGAAAATGAAAATGAAAACGTTTATTGATAATGTAGACGAATCGATCGTACTTATTATAAGTCAAATACAATGATAATGAAAACAAAAAAGAAAAAAAAACAATCTTAACTAATAAATTTGTTTACATTTCAACAATTATGTTATTAAATAAAATTTACCATTATTGTTATGGCATGTTCGTGATTAATCGCTTATTATAAAATGTAATTAAGATCAACCAGCGCGGGCTGAGATCGGGTCTGAAGCATAGAACGCGTCGCGAGCCTCGCCTTGCGAGGACGACCGGACCCTATCCTAGCTTCCTACGAGTCTTTCTCTATCTACCTACGGTGAGACACTCGGAGAAGAAAGACTAAAAGAAACTCCGAGATCATAATTCTACTAGAAAACTAAAAATAAACCGCTACCATCTTATCTCTTATACGTACTGAAAAATTCTGATGGCGTTTCACTAGTCAACGTATAGATAGCGCTAATTGATCGTTTGAGACGCGCCGCTAATGCCCGAGCCCGCGCATAAGAACGATGACCTGATGGGATACAGATTAAACTCAAGTGTGGAGATTTTCAATCAATACTAGTACAAAAAAAAAGCTACAATAATTGTTGGTGTTACAAAGTTCAAAAAGAATTGATCTTAAATATGATATGTTTCAACCTAATTTATATTAAATGACTAATTAGGCTGAGACCAAAAGAAAACGGAAAAGAAACTCAAGATATATCAAATATCAATAAGGTTAACTTCTATAACTCAAGTCTCTCACTCACTCATTGAAATTTATGATCTCAACGTAGCTTAAATTATAAAACAAAGGCATATATAAAAATACTAGTCCTCAATAACTACTATATAAGAATCCTTGACTTTGTTTGCGTGGAATATTTCCTTTGGGCTTACCCCGTTTTAGAAACATTTTTCCTTGGATAGATAGGCTGTCTGAAAGGATTTTTCAAATCCAACCAGTAACTCCTGAGCTGTTTAATATTAGTAAAGGTAAAAGTAGTAATATAGATTAGTTGAAATATTTATATTAATGATCAGTAGGTATAAAGAATATTTACTATTTCTAACCGAACTCAAATTAAACTCATTAACAATCGAATTAGATCATTATTTTTCTTGTCATACAATTACAGTAATAAAATATAGTAATGTCACTGTGGCACCCAACCACAATCTATGTCGCACACGTTGCCCTTCATGCCCTAACAGCTGCGCGATGGAGGATTTGATGCCGGGAACGACAGAGGCCATTGGAGTGGCGACTTACTGGTCAGAATGACTTTAAATAAAGTACAAAAACTAATAAGTTAAAACAGCGACATGAAAGAAGAAGAAGTAATAAAATACGCAATAAATACAACTACTACTAAATTTAAATTCTTAATTAATTCGAATGGCAGAGTTCCTTGACGTATTTATAACCTAACCAAAACAAATTCAAACAATAATAAACACACAAATCACACTGAAACTAATCCTTTAACAAACTGTATTGCTAACACTAAGAATGCTTTTGAAATAAACCATCACGAAAATAACAAATTCAGATGTCACAGACGCAAATAAACAAATAAAAGAAGTTTTTTATAGTCTTACAGCAGCGGTCGGCAACCTTTTGCAAGGCAAGGGTGGTAGAATAAACTAAAGGCGGGCATGTGATATTAACCCTAGATTCTACCTGATACCTAAGTAAGGATATGAAAATGAAAACGTTTATTGATAATGCAGACGAATCGATCGTACTTATTATAAGTCAAATAAAATGACAATGAAAAAAAAATTAAAATAAATCTTAACTAATAAATTAGTTTACATTTCAACAATAATGTTATTAAATTTATTAATATTGTTATGGCATGTCCGTAATTAATCGCTTATTATAAAATATAATTAAGATCAACCAGCGCGGGCTGGGATCGGGTCTGAAGCATAGAACGCATCGCGAGCCTCGCCTTGCGAGGACGACCGGACCCTATCCTAGCTTCCTACGAGTCTTTCTCTATCTACCTACGGTGTGACACTCGGGGAAGAAAGACTATAAGAAACTCCGAGATCATTCTTTTTGTCATCTTTTAAAGTCTTTGATTAATAATTTTATACATTGTTTAAACATTTTTAGTATCTAGGTTAGTGATCCCCATACATCGATATGTAGGCACTCATACCAGGAAAGTGTGAAAAAAAAAACAATGATAATTTCAAGTAGGTATCGAGTACAGGGAGCGCTCCCCCAGATTTACATATATAGAAACATGCCTACAATCTGATCAGTTGTCTTGCGTATATTTTAAGAATTCGAAATTTATAAAGTACATAGCATTGACTTAATTTGATTGCCAATTCGGTGTGATAGCTAAAGGATGCCAGTCTGCCGCAATGAGACAGAGACAGAGAATATAGCCAATTATTTGGTATATCCCATAGAAAAAACAAGAATCTTAACCTCATATGTCCGTTCGCGGGCAGAACAAAACGGGTGCTTATCCAAACTATGCGTATGTATACGGTTCGTTTAAAGATTTATTTTGATTTCGACCCACTACTACCCTTTTTTCGCTAAAAAAAAGAACCCTATGTTTTTTCTCTGGTTTTACACTATCTGTGTTCCAAATTTTATTTAAATCGGTTCAGTAGTTTCGGCGTGAAAGGCCGATAGACAGACTGATAGAGCAACTTTCGAATTTATAATATTAATTAGTAAGGAAGTTATTATTTACAAAACATTTAGCGGCCGCAAGTAAGACGTCCGCCCGTTGCCGACCACTGTCCTAAAGTAAATGATACTTGAGATATAAGAGAATAAATTGATACCAAAAGGAAATGTGACGAACGATTTGTGTGGCATGAACATGAGTTAATTTAAATTAAAAGCAGAAGAAACTTTGTATTCTAAATATGAAATGAAAGGAGAATCGAATGAAAATGAAAGGAGAGTTATAAAGTATGTTGTATGATGTGGCATTTATTAATAATAACACTGCGTTACACGATTTTGGTACCCACGTAAGTGTTAGCTGGAATGAATAGCTAATGAGTCACAGATTAAATGTTCCAAACATATGTGGTATCTATCACGTCTAGTTTTCGAGGTACATGCCAAATTATTTTTTCTATTACCCTCACTTTAGGCGTAAACGAAATAGTTACCATTTTTGATGTGTTGTACTTTTTTATTATTTTGTTTTGTTTAGTAGTCATTTTTATTCGCAACACAATCCAGGCCACAGGGCCTAAAATGCGAAAAAGCTAGTTGACGACATGTTAGAAGCATATAAAAAGTTGGGTTGCAGAATGTCGTTAAAAATTCACTTCCTTCATTCTCACTTTTCTTTTTTCCCATCTAATCTTGGTGCAGTCAGTGATGAGCAAGGTGAGAGGTTCCACCAGGATGTAAAGAAGCTTGAAGAACTATTTCAAGGGCGTTGGGACACAACTATGCTAGGCGATTACTGCTGGCGTTTAAAACGAGAAGATCATTCAAAGCACAAAAGAAAAAGTTAAAGTTTTGCGATCTTTTGTGTTAAAACTTTTTATAATGTTTTTTTTTTGTTTTTTTTACCCTTAATGATAAAATTAAACTTGGTTAATGTGAAAAAATCTGGTTGATTTAACTAATTTTCTTTAAAATATGTTTTAGCATTTAAATTTCTAGTAAAATTTGGCACATTCTTATGGAAGAAAAATGAGACGTGATGAATGGAAATTTTGTATGTATTTTTAATAAACTATAAGTATTCATAAGAAAACATGATATTTCAAAGCGGGTACTCAATTTTTTTTTTCATTTGTAACGCAGTGTAATCAACCATCATTAATAAACGTATGTCAGACTAATTAAATATATCACTATAAACAAAAATGCCAACTATATAAATACAATCACTCCCTAATTAGTTACCGTAGGATCATAGTATAAATCTCGGAGACGGCTCGTCAGATTGCCCGACGATTTTTATAGAATGTGTTAGGTATAGAGAAGGTTATTGGAAAAGTCGTCTATTTCAATATAAGCAAGTTAGTTTATATATAAGAACTAGCGACCCGCCCCGGCTCCGCACGGATAGAATGCTGATGTATTATACATATAACCCTTCCTCTTAGATCCCTCGATCTATTAAAAAGAACCGCATCAAAATCGGTTGCGTAGTTTTAAAGATTTAAGCATACATAGGGATATAGGGTCAGAGAAAGCCACTTTGTTTTATACTATGTAGTGATATACTCAACTAGCTCATCTCAGGAACTACTGGACCGATTTGAATAATTATTTAAGTGTTAGATAGCCCATTTATCAAGGAATGCTATTGGCTATATGTTATTATGAAGTTCCCACGGGAACGGGAGATACGCGCGAGAAACCACGCGTAGTACAAGCGCAAGCTAGTAAATCATCACATTACTTGAGAGATTAGTAAACTGTTATCAAAATATTAAAGGGACTTCAAAATACACATTATAATCTTCCAAAACTTAAAAAAAACACGTCATTTATCATAACTCATTTCACCAAATCATTGTTATCATATGTGACATAAAGAAATTAACAAGACGCATGACACGACACTTTTAAAACTAAAAGTCAGCTAAACACACATCAAAGTGCGTCCAAAACTTACTGACAAACTGCTTCACGAAATAAATGATGTTGGAGAAAGAACAGACGTTCACCAAAAAAGAAACACTAAATACAAAGTGTCAAATAAAACTGAAGTGACATCTGTCAAAATGACACTTTGAAGTGGTTATAGATAGATACAAAATAACATGCACATTTTTATATTATGAAGATCAGCCCATATGGTTACTGTTTAAAGAGTTAATAACCGACACTTATGTTTATCTAGGCTGGAGCTCTGCTCGCCTTTATGCCCGGTGAAGTAGCAAAAGCCTCAGGGCTAACTACACATGTCCGTCCGAGAAAAAAAAACTTATGTTTACCTAAATCAATCTATAAGAGTAAAGAATTATAAAGAGGTAAAGTTTGTGACTTTGTGACGTTGTAGGGATTCATCTCTGGATCTACTGACCCGATTTCGAAAATTCTTATACCAATAGAAAGCCACGTCATTAGTGAGTGTCATAGGCTACATTTTAAGTTAAAGTTTCCACCAGCACAGGATACCGCGCGAGATAGCTAATCCCTAACGCTACATAGTATAAAACAAAGTCGCTTTCTCTGTCCCTATATCCCTATGTATGCTTACATCTTTAAAACTACGCATTGTATTTTGATGCGGTTTTTTTTAATAGATAGAGTGATTGAAGAGGGAGGTTTAAATGTATGATACATCAGCATTGTACCTGAGCGGAAAAGGGGCGGGTCGCTAGTATAGTATAAAACAAAGTCGTTTATCGCTGTCTGTCCGTCCCTATGTATGCTTAGATCTTTAAAACTCCGCAACAGATTTTGATGCGGTTTTTGTTAATAGATAGATTGATGCAAAAGGAACATTTAAATTTATGTATCAGCATTGCACCCGTGCGAAGCGAGGGCGGGTTGCTAGTATTAAATGTAAGGGATTTATAAAAAAGACATTTATGTCGAACAATTTCCGATCACGATTGCAATTTTAATACAAAAGCCATTGGTACATGTTAATGCAGACGTGCTTAAATTGCGGCATTAAAAATTGATATGCTTGGTAGTGGGTACTTAGCCCATAAAATAAGCATTAATGGTGTAACCATTTTAAAAGTTACCAATCTATACACATGTAAAAAACTGAAGAGTTTGTTTGTTTGCTTAAAGCGCAGAAACAACTGGTCCGATTTGAACAATTCTTGTAGTGTTAGATAGCCCTTTTATTAAGGAAAGCAATAGGCTATATTTTATTATGAAGTTCTTACGGAAACGGGAGTTACACGAGTGAAACTACGCGAGGCGAGCTAGTGATATTAATAAAGTTTGCTCAGAAATATTTACGTTAGCAAAGATTTTTAATAATTTTTGCTCTTTTCTTTACATTAAATTTATAAAAGAACCATAAATTCAAATTGAAATATTACAGTCGTAAGAAGTTCAACAAAAGATCCGGCGGAAGACGCCGGCCATTTATTAAAGTTGAATTTATTTATACTGTGGCGTCTCAAATGGCATTATTAATATCCATATATCATAACCACCTACATCCGACAAATAAGAAAAAAACAACAAAATAACAAATCGTCCACTCGACGCCAAAAATAAGAAATTAAAGTAAAACACATTTTCTCAATTAGAACAAAGCTGATTTAAAAATAACGACGACGCATCCCATTAATAGGGTTGTCAGGTGGTGAACTTCCAAATTTACTGGATAGTTTATTAATTGTTGCATATTTTATAATAAGATCATCATCATCATCATCATGAGCCCGTATAACGTCCACTGCTGAACATGAGCCTCCTCCCGAGGGAGAGTATTTGCCATAGTCACCACGCTTGGCAGGCGGGTTGGTGGCCGCAGTATTATGATATAACACACAAGGAAACGCTGCTGCCCGTTCCCTCGTACACGCTTGATATAGATGATGTTATAACAAACGGCTTAACTTGCTTTCCGAGGCATGAAGGGTAATCCCTCAGCCAACCAGACCCGGAAAGATATCTTAGAATTTACATAAAGATTTCTTGTCCGGCATGGGGATCGAACCCACGACCTCCGAGATGTAAAGCGAGCCAAATACCGCTACGCTACAGAGGTTGTCTAGGATAGGAATAAGATCATAAAATAAGGATTTTATTAACTACTAGCAGTGCCCGCGACGCGACTTCATCCGCGTGGAATAGTGACTTTGACAATCTTCATCCCCCAAATGCCTATGTCCTTTTACAGGTTCTACACTATCTGTGTACCAAATTTCATTTTAATCGGTTCTGAGTCACTTTCGCATTTTAAATATTTGTAAGGACAAACAATAAAGGTCTCGTCTACATCAGAGATCAAGCGGAATACACGGACAAAACAAACAGCGAGTCAAAATAGAAAATTGAATTTGAATTGAGCGGTTTTCACCCGCGCCCGCCGCGATTGTGGGCCCGAAGCTTCTGTAGGATATACATTTATGTTCAAATTTCACAAAAAAAAACTGTGCTGACACTTAAATTTTATGTACTTGTACAAGAAACAAATCGTCTTTAATATGTTTTCTGCAGTCGTGATTTAAATGTTTGTATGTTCTGGTATCTAAAGGACATTTTAGTTGCGCCGGCGCACGTCACACATCATCGGTCAAGCGTGAACTGTGTTACGCACCCTTTTATATAATCCTATTGCCGTTACCAATACAATTTCTTAGTATCCTTTTGTTAATAAATTGGTCTCTAATCATACGATCAATCAGAAAAAACGTCTGAGAACTGATTAAGTACAATTTGTGTCTGTTACCTTTCAATACATACATCGAAATACTAATACATAAAGCTGAAGAGTTTGTTAGTTTGCCTGAAGTTTAGGAACAACTGGTCCGATTTAAAAAAATATTTCAATGTTAGATAGCCCATTTATCGAGGAAGGCTATAAGATATATTTACTTATAAATTTCTTACGGAAATGAATTAATATATGTATAAAACCAATAATTAGCCGTAAGCTAAAAAGGAATGCAGAAGTTATAAAGATAAATGTTATCATACTAATAATTAATAAGAGCTTTTTAATTTGAAAACTACGTATATTTCTTGTTCTACTACCTATCGTAACTGAATAAGTAATCACCCTCTATGATTTACAACCCCAATAAATCGAAGAATAAAATAAATTTGCAATTAAAATGATTGATAATGTCCACAGTAGAATATCGAAAGGAATATCTTTATACCTAGATCATACATCATTATTAACTGACCGATGTTGAGCGGTAAAATGAAATAGATTTGTATCAAGTTAATGTCTATAATCAACTTAAGTCCATTCATTTCTTGATGGAGAAGAGAAAAGATTATCAGAGATTATATTAGCATCTTTATGAAACTTACTTTACCACTAAAAACATAAATGTGCAAATGGCAGACAAGTTCTGTATAATGATAAATATTTTTATCTCGTTATATTTTGTCGGTGAAGTAGACAATGTAGGTACTTCAACGAACAAAATTATAAAAATTTATGCGGTTTTTGGGGTTCCGTACCCGAAGGGTAAAAACGGGACCCTATTACTAAGACTTGGCTGTCTGTCATTCTGTCTGTCTGTCACCAGGCTGTATCTCAAGAACCGCGATGGTTAAACAGGTGAAATTTTTACGGAAGATATATTTCTATTGCCGCTATATTAACAAATACTAAAAATAAAATAAACATTTAGGGGGGGCTCCCATACAACAAAATTTCCTTTTTTTTTGCTCCATATCAATAACAGCAACAGGTAGATACTTGAAATGGTACGGAACACTTCGTGCGCGAGTCCGACTCGCACTTGACCTGTTTAATATGACATACTTAGACTTAGATTTTCTTTTGAGTAATTCGACAACTCGTCTGACACCATAAAAAAGTGACATACAACATTCTCAAGTAAATTCTTCTAAAAATTGATAATAAATATGATGTCAATGTTTACAGAGTACAGACGATAGAAACGAAAATATTCAGCATCCCAGAACACAGTGATATTCTTTTCTTCATATTTGTTTTCAGTTAATATTCATGCGACACATCATCTATGTTACGTTATAAAATAATTAGTTAAAGTATCAATCAATCAGATTGCATGAGCTGTGTTTGAACTGTATTAGTAATTCGAAAAAAAACTGTTGTTGTCAAAGGATTCCACTGATGACCACTCCTGAAATACCACAAGAACCACTTCGACGCACACCTAACGTATCCATGTCATAATCTGCGACGAAGTTATCATTTCTAGTTGGAGTATTAACTTAATGTCCTTTAGAAATCGCAAAATGATATTTAAACTGCAAATCAACTGAGGTGCTAAAGACTAACATTAGCTATTTCAATATGCATTTAATAATAGCCTGCCAGCATTCAAATATCTTATTTGGCCTGTGTATTTTACACTTCATATTCAAAACCGGCGTTAGTTGCTCTTAAAACGGTCGTGTGCATTTCTATTTGCAGTAAAAGAGGCAGCCGTGCTAGTTTATAATGATATGCTGTGTGTAAGTAAGTACATTGGTGAGTCAATAAGTCAAATTGACACGGCTGCTGCGGTGAAGCGTGGAGCTGTATGAGCATAATTTATACGAGAACTACTTTATGTGAAAACATAGTGTGAAACACTCGAGTCGTGTCTGTTGATAATTTATTGCTCATTACTATAAACAGGTGTCGTGGACAATAGATATATGTGTTACTAATGTTGTTATCGTAACTTGCAAAAGACAAATATGTAAGGTGCTTACAACATATATCTTTGCCATCAGAGAGGGTATCATATAGTGATTATGTTAGTGACATCTTCACTAACATAATCACTATATGATACCCTCTCTGTAATTTTTTTATTTATAAATTAAAACATAAAATAACTTTTAAAAAACTTGTTATTTTGAGTAATATCATCCCTAAATACTAGACGGGCCGACCGCACCTCCAGTTTATCATGGAGTGGGAAGGCCTCGGCCGCTTGTATTATGTATGGTAATATAATACCTACTAGTGGTTGCCCAAAGGTCAAAATTAGATTGGCCCAGGAGATCCTGCGCTGCCACATTGGCCGCGGGTGCTTATGCGTACCCGGCCCCCGCCAACGGCGGATCGAAGGGGTGTCAGGAGGGTTTAAGTGGTGTAAGGTCCTCTCCTCGTGGTATAAGTTTAGCATACAATGCTATGGGCGAGTCACACATATCCCACCACCAGCGCGCGAATACGCTGCAGCGGCGATGGGAATGCGTAAATGCATTTCCCCCCGGACAACAAAAAAAGAAAATGTCAAAATTGGATCAGAATTTAAAAAATAAAATATTCTGCAATTCTCCCCTATATAATGCTTAAGAAAAACTGTACTGAATAAATCTGCAGTTGTTAAGACTAAAATATTGTTTTATAGCACGCAAAAAACAATTTACCTACATAAAATACTCTTATTCTAACATTCATACACGCAATACAACACCGTATGTGCACAGCGCACTGATCTCAGAGCCACCCAGACGATAAAACGTAATATAAGAGTGAAGGTACGAGTAAATATAGACTAAACAGAATCTCCATACTAACTTTGATGTCAAACATAAGTATGTTGATCACAACGAGTCAAAATATACTACATCCAAATTAAGTACGACCAATTCCTTTAATGTTGACACAAGGGAGACATCAGTATCGCTACATTTCTGAATGCTAATTTATGGATGCTGACAGATATCTTAATCACTTATCGTCAATATTATCATCAGCCTGTATAACGTCCGCTGCTAAAGTTGGGCCTCCTCCCGAGGAAGGTTTTTGCCATAGTCACCATGCTTGGTGAACGCAATATTATGTTGGAACACACGCTGCCCCCTCGCCCTCCCGACCCGCAGTTTGCTAAGAACCTTCCGATGCCCTCGTAGACATGAAGTCCGAGGGGCCCGCGAACTGTAAAGTAGAGCGACAGTTGCACAAAACTCCCCTAAGCTAAAAGCCATAATCCCTCAATCTCCCCGTCAGCGACCGCCCTGAGCCGAGTATCAAGTCCCACAGCGGACGCCCTCTTGCGCAGGTTGCTTAGTTTGTCGTGTTTAAACTATTTATCTAGGCTGAGGCTCTGCTCGTCTTTATGCCCGGTGAAGTAGCAAAAGACGCGGGGTTAACTACATACGTCCGTCCGAAAAAAAAAATTAAAAAAAATAACACACGCCCGTTCTGCTGCGTTATTGTTATAAATGATGTTATCACAAAGTCTCTCATCCAACCAGACCCCGAAGGAAATTTTTAGATAGATTTTACACAATTATTAAACTCTTATTAACGTCAATAAAAGTTAATAATTGTAAAATAAAATGTCAAATCATCTCAAAATGTACATCGATGTGACGAAACGTAACAATGGGATGGCCTTATATGATTGTCAGTTTTTTGTTCCGGCCTAAATTTAAAGATACAGATGTAGGATCAGATGACAAAATGAGTCAATGACTTGACATAATAATCTCAAAGCCAAGTAGCATACGCGATAATAATACAATGGGTTTGGCAAACAATTGATTTGTATCTCCATCACTGAATCGAGAAACGATTAAATTAGTTGTTAATATGATACTAACCAACATTAATTGATTAATAGCAGACGACATGAAAAAATAAAACATTTATGGATATCTATGGAGTTCTCAGACTAAATAAAACGTAAAGACTAAGTGCTTCGAGTAACGGACTAAACCGTTAAAAATCTGCCATGGCGTGTGTACATACAAACGCGTTACAAGACTATACCTTATCTTTTGAGTCGATCTATCATAAAAAACTTCGTTATTTGTAAAAAAAAGCCAACTTGTGTGTTAAAAGTTTTTATAACATACTGTGACAAATCATAGCAACAATTTTACTCACACCGATTGTCTTTATTATTTTCTAGTATGCTATCTTATTTGCACGTAGCTCCTATCCATCCAAAGGTTGTCTGCAACGAATCACTTTATGCGATATGACCGCTTATGATATGTATGTTTTTTATTATTGTATGTTCTTATTTGTTTTCTGCATATATACGTATGTGTGTATAATAAAGGATTATTATCAATGCACAAAAAAAACAGCGTCAGTGCATTGATAGACAGCGCTCCGTATTTCCTTGTAATTTTATCTGAGATGTAGTTTAACATAGGTACATAAAGAATAGACATGTAAGCGACAAAATAGTCATAGTTCATTGCAGCACGTCGTAATTGCGTTAACAGCTCATTTATAAAAGATGCAAGTATTTGTGTCAGGCCTTCACTAATACACAGGAGAGCGTCAATCTGTCTGAGTGTGGCAGTCTTATTTCGGTACTGACCGTTACTCGCTGCATTATAGACTGGATGATTGAATAGATCATTTATTTTGATGGCCATTTATATCCTGCCTATTAAGCATACAGTTCGTCTAATAATACCTATTGTACAAAGTGGCCATACCAGTCGGAGCTGGCTACACGTTATTTAGAATATTTTGGGGAATAGTTACATTTAAGGTGTTGTATGGAAAAAAAGCATTACACGTTTACTACAGTTAACTTCATCAGGCCATTTACGTGTACTGCTGTACATGAGCCTCCTCTTAATAGACCTTAGCAAGCCAGAATAGTTGAGGGATTGAAGACATGTGGCGATTTATTATAAGTCGGAAACTTACTTATTGATTGATTACACACAACTTCCGTAGCGTAGCGGTATTTGACTCGCCATGAATCTCGGAGGTCGTGGGTTCGATCCCCACACCGGACAAGAAATCTTTGTGTAAATTCTAATATTTCTTTCCGGGTCTGGTTGGTTGAGGGACTACCCTCCGTGCCTTCGAAAGCACGTTAAGCCGTTGGTCCCGATCGTTATAACATCATCTATAACAATCGTATATCAAGGAACGGGCAGCAGCGTTTCCTTGTGTGGTACAACATAATACTGCGGTCACCAACCCGCCTGCCAAGCGTGGTGACTGTGGCAAACCCCTCCCTCGGGAGGAGGCCCATGTTTAGCAGTGGACGTTGTACGGGCTGATAATGATGAAGCCAGAATAGTTGAGTGATTAAAGACATGTGGTGGTCTATTCTAAGTCGGAAACTTACGTGTTGAAAGAATTTGGTGAAATTTCTTACATCATAAAGACCAAGATATCCTACCGTAAGATAATGCGTATCACAATGACAAATCTGGAATGTGCTTAAAGTAAAACAACCAATTAACTCCTAGGTCAGACACAACGAACCATAAAGATATCATACTAATACTGAAATGACAGTGTGAATCTTAAATTGTTCCTTTAACTCCAGGGATCAAGAGTAAATACTGTAAATTTATTAGGTGATACATTAAGAATGCAAGAACATGATACCACAAAGAGAGCTGATCTTCAAATAGGGCTCTTAACTTGTAAGTTAGGTGAAAGGAGGTATTTCAGTAACGCATAATGTTTTAAGCAAAATAATAACAAATCTGAAGTTACTGGACTTTGTAAAATCACAGTCGATTTGAGCAAACACATAAAATACTAAGAACTGAACATAATATGGCAAGTTTATTGTGTTCACACAAAAGCCTATTAAGACAGCATGTGTTTAAAAATACACCTTTAGACATAGGTACTCGTACAAATAACATGAAAAGACAACAAAAACTACAAACAAAATTACTAATTGCTCTATAATAAAAAAAATAGGTAGGTACATAATAAACTTAATATAAATGGGCCGTCAATTGCACAATAGATTAATATTATATGATGAATGAGCGCAAACTGATAAACTTCGGCATGGCGGCAAGACCTTAGACCTACGATTTGCCACTATCGAATTGTAAAATCTTTGAATGAACAATCCGACTAAAATTACTGATTTAAAAGGGACACGAAATTAGATGTTTAAACGAAATAACTTGTATTAAAACATAATCAATACTAATTGAAGAGAATTAAAAAGCTGAAGAGTTTGTTTGCTTGTTTGGACTGGATATTCTCAGGAATGATTAGATTTCCATTTATCGAGGAAGATAGACGTTTAAGAACAATAAGAGCGGAATACGTATGAAAAATGTTTCAAATCAGGGGCCCAAAGTACCAAAGTAAATACACACGGACGAGATACAATAGGCGTGACGACAGTATCAAAAAATTAAAGATTTAATGTTTTTAGGGGAAAGTACATTTAAAAAGAAATTATTACACTTATTTATTTTTATATAATAACCTTGAGATTAATGTGATTTTTAATAAAATAAAAGATTAAAATACTGCAATCGGCCATTTTGACTGAAACACTAATCACGGCGCATGACGTCACGATATTGTAACCATCAAAGAGAATTTAACCACTACGTTAGGTTTGGCGGACTCAATGACATTTTGTACAATAGCGTGACGTCATTGCCGACGTCATGACACTTGAGGCCTTTTTTCGCGCGCTATTTAAAATTTAATAGAAATATGGCTTAAACTTCGTTAAATTTAAATTTATTACCGAAATATTGTGTTTTTCGTACTTAGAAAATGACTACCCACGTTGCGCAAGAGGATTTCAAAATCTTGCCTCATGCCTATTCAAGATATTGTGAGATCTTCCCAATTTCGCTTCTATAACATTCCTAAAAGGACTATTAGTGGTTTATGCAAGTTGAATTGTAGACTCATTTCATTTACATGAAGTAATGAAATACATATAAATATATATAATACAAATAAAATACTAATATAAATTAAAACTAACTTATAATATACTAACTATTCTAAATCAATACTACTTGACAAAATTCCCCGATTCTTTTGTGATACTGCGATACCGATAAGGTTAAAAATCAAATATAGCAAATTGATGTTTTGCCCTTTCAAACGTACCTATATAACGTAAATATTTCTACACAAATTACACCTTATTAGCAACTGTCACTTACGCGCTATTTAAGTAATACCAACGAAACATTAAACAGTGTCAATACCAACTCCATCTTGACATTTGCAAGTAAACTGATATGATCTCAACTGGCACTAATAAGATTAATATAGAGGTCGAACAAATTACAAGATAAACAACATTAAAGGTATGACAAATACAAGCTTATTATAATGCAACTGTTTTCAGTAATGCAACTCGTTCGTAAGTGAGAGATCAGTATCTTGATTGATAGGAGTAAGGCTAAAAGGGATATCAATATTGAATCTGTAGTATCAATCAAGTTGTTCTTGTTGTGAGTTGAGCAGTTTGTTGTTCGTGCGTATCGCGTCTGTATCGCTACAAACGCGCTTCAACGACGCGTTTAAAAAACGTGGTGTGCATAGGGTCTAATGGTCGCTTCAGTTATACAATATTATTTATATCAAATATAGATTTTAGGGACATTTAACATAATGACAGATGTAATTTACTCGTACCCGCAGCGCTATAACGCGAATTTTCGTGATTTTAACGGCTTTAAGTGAGAACTCATCGCTGCCCTGTCACGATCACTTTTTTAAGGTTCCGTTCTCAAAGAGTAACAACGGGAACCTATAACTAAGACTCCGATGACCGTCTGCCTGTCTGTCCGTTTGTCATCGGGCAGTATCTAAGCTAGATGGGTAAATGTTTTACAGATGATGTATTTTTGTTGCCGCTGTAACAACAAATACTAAAAACAGAATAAAATAAATATTTCAGTGGTGCTCCAATAGAACCAACGCGATATTTCTGCGTTGTTTTTACTTACTTTTGTTATTGGCAATTAAGGCGAGAAGGGTCCTATTCAATGGTTTCTAGAAATATGTCGTGTCCACCAAGATATGTAATAAAACTTAAAAAAAATAGTTTAAGGGCATTATTTAGAGTTGAATTAACTATTATGCTTATATTTTTTATGAAGGTTTCATTTACATAATACATATTTTTTTTGAAATTACTTATATTGAAAAAGTTGTATTGCGAAAGTCCATAGAAAATAACTACATGGTGCACAAGACAGGTTATCTTTAAAAGCAAATAATTACTTCTTACTACTACATACTTATTGTATGCCCGTATGGAATTACTTTTATCATTTTAAGTGCGTACACCTTGCAATTGTACTCACATTAACAATGGTTCGGAACTTTCTATTACTTTAACATAATTCATTAAATTACTATATCTATTACAAATGCTCTCATTGCAGCTAATATCATAATTAGTCACATGAACACCATTATAGGCATCAGAAACACAATTCCTTTCTGTAATTCAATTGTACACTTTTTAGGGTTCCGTAAACAAAGGTGAAAAATGGGACTCTATTACTACGACTCTGATAGCTAGACAGTTGAAATTTTCACACATGACATCTATTTGTAGCCGTTGTAACAACAAATACTAAAAACAGAATAAAATAAACATTTAAGAGGGGGGGGGGAGTCTTTTCCCATCAAATAGACGTTTGAGGACAGACAAAACTAAAAAAATATGGTGTCTAATGTTGTACAGATAATGGTACGGAACCCTTCGTGCCCGAGTCCGACTCGCATTTGGCCAGTTTTCTTTATTGCCAGCATTACCAATAGTATTAGTTACAATTACTGCTTACTTTTATTTCTTATACTGATGTTTAAGATTCTTGGCTAGTAGGGCCGGAACCAGCATTTAATAAGAAATTCATTGGTAGTAGTAATTTGCTAGTTCGCTGATTACGAGCGAAGTAATGACCCGTTTCCTCAATTGTCTCACTTGTGTGGGTCGGCCGTTAATTTAGTTATTTCTTTAATAATTGTTTTATTGTATCGTAGGGTCTAGCTGCAGATTTAATTGCAGTAATTTTGATTAAAATTGGCACAATTGTATACAAATTGCCTGACAAAACAAAGTTTTATTATATATGGAAGGAACTCCAAGTTGAGTTTTGCGTGAAAACTTTGGACACGTATAAAAATAATAATAAAAAAAAAATTGTTTACTGAACTTGATTGTATGAGTATATCATTGGGTAGTTAAAAAAAACAAATGACAAGAATGCTGATTTTTCAAAGGCTAAAAACGTAACTTAAGTTAACTATTTTATATAACTTACTTATAAGTTACTCTTTGCAGATAATATATTTAAAAAAATAACACTTTACGGCAAAACCTTAAATTTTTTTTCAAATTGAGATTAAAAAATTTGACGCGCCGGTGGTCTTAATTTATTTATCTCAATTTTAAAATCCAAACCATATGAGTTATCAAAATAACATTTAACAAATTTATATTATAATATAAATTAATCACTATTGTCAGGTCAAAGTCATTTCAAACGTAAGAAAATTTAAGATGAATACGTTCTTCAGCAGAACAAATCACCCTTCAAGCTTGCCACAAGCATAAAGCATGAACACAACACGGATGCCCGGACGCCATAAATACACATATCTAAATAATTTAGAACCATATCTAATTATTTTTATGACTGAGTATAAATATATTTGTTGGTGTTCGTTCAATAATAGAACGGGCAGTAGTGTAGTTTTGAATAAGTCTCAGACCAAATCAAAAGTAATAACGGAGCCCTGCAAGTAACGCACTAACGTCGGTAAAACAGCTTACGCACACACGTGTAACAAAACTATGCCTTACCTTGTCAGTCGATCTGTCACAACGTCAGGTGCTTGATGTCATAAACTCAACGTTATTTTTGTCTACTCTGCTCGCCTTTATGACCGGTGAAGTAGCAAAAGCCTCGTGGCAATATAAGAAAGCGCATTCGAAAAAAAAAATATAAAATTATTTTTGTAACTTTGGGGTTCTGAGAAAAATCATAGCAATACTTTTACCCACACTAATGCCCAAAAGAACCGACCTCAGTGGATTGTTTGACAGCGCTTCGTCATTACTTTTTATTTGGTCTAAGAATACTTTGGTAAACATAATCTATACTAATATTATAAAGAAGGAAGAATATTTGATTGTTTGTTCGTATTAAATAGGCTTCGAACTAACTGACCGTTTTTAAAAATTATTTCACAGTTGGAAAGCTACACTTGACCCAGATGACATAGGTTATATTTAATTATAAAGTTCCCACGAGATCGAGAGCTACGCGGATGAAAACGCGCGCGGGAAGAAGCTACATTAAGTAATAATTTACTTCGGATTAAAATAAAATCCACATGACAACTATAACATTATGCAACGGTAAAGTCTGGTTTCAATAACAGCGGTAACCCACTATCCTACTATTTATTGGATCATTAACAAGTTTATAGCCAACTAAAACTACACCGATACTAGGTGGTCTTAGCCCCTCACCAACGACGGACGGAGGAGAACCCGGGGTGTTTTAGTGGGTAGGGACATCTTCTCGTCGTATGACTAGCATACCACCGCTATGGAGAGGACGAGTCCCACATACCCCTTCGTCGGCGCGGGAACGCCGCAGGCGGAGAGGATGCGTAATATTAAAGCATTTCCCCCGGACAAAAAAAGGAGGTTTTGCACTATTTTAGCACACATTAGCTCTACAAGTAACCAATTTAACATTATCAGTAACATTTGGTGAACTGTAATTATGAACGCGCAACACAATAGCTAGTTTAGTCATTTAACTAATTTTAGTCTCCTAGACATAAATTAATATGGAAAGTTTAACGTTAGAGAAAGTATTGTTATACCTATTCTTAGAAATGTGAATGAAACAAAATTCACATGGACATTTAGACAGATAACTGAAGTCACGACTAGATACTACCTATAACAATACTGTATTTTATCTATCACTCTTGTTGACTTTTTTTTTTCGGACGGACATATGTAGTTAGCCCTGAAGCTTTTGCTACTTCACCGGGACTCTTGTTGAATGGTAATAATATACATACGGTTATAGAAACTAACAACCAAATTATAAAACGAATTTAAAATTATGTTATTTCGAACAAACGATAATAAAAAAAAGTTATATTATCTTCCGTTTCATCCCAAATCTATACTAACACATAAAGCTGAAGAATTTCATTGTTTACTTGAAAGCGTTACTCAGGAACTGCAGAACCGAATTCAAAATTATTTCTGTGTTAGATAGCCAATTTATCGAGGAGTTATATTTAATTATGAAGTTCCTGCGGGAACAGGAATTACACGAATGAAACCGCGCGTGGAAAGCTAGTCATTAATAAAATTGTACTTAGAATTCCATCTGTTTATCAGTCGCCTACCAGACAATTGCCTTTCTTACATATGCAAATACCTATAATAATGTCAACGACATTTGCCACAAACAATGCGTCTAGATCTGCAATAGACTAAGTAACACAGATATGCATCATGCGACGTGAAATCTGGCACGTTTGTCAATACACGTGGCTAACAGTCTCGGAAATTGTTGAAAAGTTATCGCTTTTGTCTATGGCCATAAACAATGTTGGCACTTTGCCGGCTTTGCAACGCTAATTTGTAGCACTACGGTAAATATAAAATATTTGTGAAAATGGAGATAAGTTTATTTGACACGGTGTAATTTGCAACACCTTTAATTCCTTTGTATATTTGTGAATATTTATTTTATATTAGTTGTCACCCATTGGTCAAAATTAGACCATAATTTAAAAAAAATAGCATTCTGCTCTGCTTTTCTATATCAACTATAAGTATGCGAAATTTCATAAACCTCCCTCCGCGCCATTTTCGTAAAAAAAAAGTAAAGAGTGTTTGCTTGACGTATTAATATATAGATATCCATAATGTAAATCCAATTTGGTACCTGAGAGTATTCCTCTTTCAGCACCAAATTTTTAAGCACCATAACTATTCCCGTTTCAAAATAGATTTTATGCGCAAATGCTCAAAAAATAGGTGCATAATGTGGAATACTCCGTCTTTTTCTGAAATTTAAGTATTAGCATATGATAATCAACTATAAATAATTTTGATTACTTACATCGAAGAAATGCGGCCTCAATCTTCCAATAGTGTACTTGGCTACATCAGTAGTGAGCTGCTGACAGGCACAGCCGAAGAGGAAGACACCCACTACACTGTAAGCCTCCCACACCCAGGCAGGTATCTCTCTGCCGAGGACTAAGCGTGATCGACCGCCAACATAGTTACGCAGTCGTAGCCATTCTGTTAAACACATCTGAAACAAACAAATTAGGAATTTGAATTGATTAATTTAACAAAACGTTACACTTTTTATCATCCTGAATATAGCTTAATCAATAAGTTAAAATTTTTGGACTATGTAGTAGGTAGGTATATTACATATATTAGTAGGTATCTCTGTTTGATATACTTATGCAAACAAAGTTGTTTGTGAACCTGGTTCAGTGGATACTCTTAGGGGCGGATTGTGGGGGTTGAAGTAGGTATACGCAAATGAAAACATTTTTTGATAGCAAAAAAAAATGAACTGTATAAGCAAGTGTGTTCATGTAAGCATGAACACAAGTTGATATTAAATACCGACTTTAGTCAGAAATCTGCACGGAAACTACTTCAAGCTTTTTAATTCGCAGATAAAGACGATTAAGTCTACGACCACTTAATTTAATCAGTTATAAGTCACGACTAATCAGAAAAAGAAGGTTGACAAACTCTAAATGTTTGTTTGCTAGTTAGTCATAACTTATATGCAAAAGTGAAGGACCATTAACAAACATTACGTAGGTAGACGGATATAATACAATGATAAGAATCATCATCTTGTATCGCGAACGCATGACGCAGAGTTACCACGTAACAAATTAGATCAATAAAACGACCTCATTGACGTGAAGTAATTGACAATAAGCACTAGTCACATTCGTGTAATATTATACATACGATGCATGTACAGGTTATATTCTATCCACACTTTTACAAAATTTCTAAATTATTACCGAATTAATACTACAAATGTAGTATCGAACCTATTCGAACATTGGCTATTCTAAACTTTGGTGTAGGTACTTATAATTTTTTATATATTTTTTCATTATCAGTTTTGAATAATGCCGTAATCATAGCAATGAAATAGGGCACAACTAATTTTTTTTCGAAATTATAGGTACTAAAAATATAGAAAGATTTTTCCTGATTATATAATTATTGTTCCTGACATAGAACTCAATTTCTTTTTCTTTATGACTGCAGAATATATGCCCTGGGTTTATTCAGGTCAACGCCTTTTATTCCGTACATGATTAAAATAATATTAGTGCTACCAAGATGGATTCGAAATAATGAACGCTTATGCTCCTGTCAATCTTTAATAAGGCTAAAAATTGGCTTAATGTCCGTTGAAGTAGCAAAAGTTTCGTGGCTAACTACGTATGTCCGATCGAAAAAAAAGCTGCTATTTATCAAACTTGATCATAGGAACAATCTAATATTAGCTAGCTACCTACCAGATTTCTAATATCTTTATGTTCTAAAAGGATGCAACTTATTTGCAACATGATACACTAGCAGAAGTTATAAAGACATGATTCATTAGATATGTCATCTTCGTGCTATATTAGTTAAGTAGCATAATTTGCCCACTTGTTCAATTTCCTCACGGTCGTCTCCCCACAATTCCCGGCGCCCGGGAAAGCCCAGAGGACAGAAAGTTGTCTGACTTGGCTCCCGTATGAATAACTAATTATCATTGATTGCCAACAGTGATAATGTGCCAACTGACATGAATGGATTCCCATTAATGAGGAAAGTTGGCGTTCATTCAGTTTTTGGCCAATTACTATTCCATTCTACTTCTAGTAGCCTGTTACCAACTTTAGAAATTTAATGAGCGGAAGTAACTTATAAAAACAGTCGAGTTTTACAACAAAATGTTCTTATATTACATCAATAATTGCTAGTTGATAACGTATCTGTACTCAATCATATGAGCGTATTTGCAAGCTAATTAATGGCTACATTTTTAAATACTATAGATTTCGTTTCAATTATCTTATATGTATACTAATCACTACATAGTATAAAACAAAGTCGCTTTCTCTGTCCCTATATCCCCATCTAGAAACTTGCGCTAGGTGCTAGCCTAGCCAATTCTGAGGTATTGAACTTTTCAGCAGAACATGCGTGATTACATATTATTGTTATTCGTTTTAATATTTATACTAACTTATAAATGTGATAATGTTATTATCTGGTATGCTCAAATAAATATATTTTATGTCTTTCTTTATTTGTTCATTTCAATGTCCTTGTCTTTGCCAATCTCCATTTTTACACGGACAAAAAAGCAGCATTTTTTGGCAATTACCCCAAAAAGCTCGCATCGCGATCGTGCATTTCAATTATCCAATACGACGTGATATCACGTAGGTGCTTATATTACAGTGTCTGTTGCAACTGACCTTGTTACTGATAGTGGAGGGTCGAACGAGCGAGACACACCCATGTAGGTGCAAGACACCTAAATCATTTCTAGAGCTCCGAAGCATATAGTCGTAAGTAAGGGTTACGAGAAAGGCACATACGACGAATATCTTTGACGTATAAACATCCAACCTTATGCGTCTGCGCTATAGATTTGCGTAATGATTTTAACGTTCAATGATAACGAGGAAGAAAATAGTACTGCCAAAAGTATTTTCTTTTTATTTTGCTTACATTATTTTGTGATAAAGTGGTTATTAATTTAAAGCCTTGACCAAGTTTTGCAGTCAGTCCCGACGTCCAAAAATGCAATGGATGTTGTTAGCCGCAATGCTGAATTAAATTAAACAATGTCACTGGCATTACTCCAATATCACTTAGAAGTCAACCTGGATATGATCTTGGTACTCACTAATATTTTTTTTTATAATATTCTGGCTAGCCCGACATACCTTGTCCTATCTTTACTCGAACTTGTAATATAAGCGTGATTGCTCTGAACTAACCGTTATGTGCACTAAAAGCAGCATACGTTCTGTCAATGTTAAGTCAAACGCCATAAGGCTACAATAAAAAGTTTTATTGCCAAAAACTCTAAGGTCACATAAGAAAATTTTTAAATTTTCCGCGCAATTTATTTTCCTTTATAAGAACCTTTTTCTGACAATAACATCAAAATAAATCAGATTTGTTTTTAAGTAATATGAGAGAGAATGTATCGTAGCATCAGTGTTAAGATCATCTTATAGAAAATTTTAGGAATTTATATTACATAAATGGGAGCGCATATTATAAACAAGCCTTACAATAATCGCGTAGATACATTACACACTTAATAGGGTCACCACCCACACCATTTCCCGTTACTGAAATATATATTATATGGCTTATTTCTAAACTATAACAAATGGCAGGAACTCAGATTACATAAAACTGATATTAAAATAGTAAATGCAGATTCTCTGAAAATGTATTAAACTCTATAACACTGTAGTATGTGTGTATTCTAGGAAGATACATAACATATCTAGGACCTCAGAAGCATTTGGTAGTAAGTGCCAGATTACGATAAAGGCACATACGACGAATGTTTCTGACGTATTATGGCACATCTGACCTTACGCTTCTCAGCTTTAGATATTAATTTTAAGTCATCAGACTTTAACAGTTTCCGTGGCATAGCGGTATTAGGGTCGCTTTAAAAATCTCGGAGGTCGTGGGTTCGATCCCCACGCCGGACTGGAAACGTTTGTTTAAATTTTAAGATTTCTCTCTAGGTCTGGGTGGTTGAGGGACTACCCCCAGTGCCTCAGAAAGCACATAAAACCGTTAGTCCCGACTGTTATAACATCATCTATAACAATCGTGTACCAGGGAACGGGCAGCAGCGTTTCCCTGTGTTTGAGTTACTACATAAACCTGCTGTTACCAATCCGCCTGTCAAGCGGTGTGACCATGGCAAAGCCCTCCCTCGGGAGAAGGCCCATGTTCAGCATTGGACGTTATACATGCATGATAATGATCGAACTTAAAAAGAAGTAATGAATACTAGCAAACCTCGACCACGTCTCGATTCAGCCCAGTCTTATATTATATCAACTTCCGACACGATCTTCGGGATATCGATATATATATATTTAACTAACACTTCTCATATTACACGCTTCTTCGTTTCCATGTGAAAGTCAAGGTAAAGAAAGTCCACCAATACTAGTTCATTACAACCAAGTTCTTATTACTTATGCACTATTTCACAGTCATTAAGTGGATGCATTGTTTGCATACGTACGTATTGTTTGGTTCGATCGGTAATAATTGGTTCGGTCCAATTACCTGGTAATGTAAGAATGTGGGGAGTGCTAACCGTATGATTAAATAAAGCTTCTATGCAATACCGAAAGTATTGTGGAAGAGCGGAAAAGAAATCAAAGGTGGTTCGTTTGAAAAAATGGTTCAAACACATAACTATCTTACTTGGACAGTTATGTGTTAAAACCAATATTTTTTGTGATTAATAGTAAGTTAGACTTGAGTACCCTAAGAAAACGCTATATATGAACAAATAATGTTCATCACCATGATTCTTAGTTTAGGCATTAATGTACCACGTGATATAGGTACTTTAGTAAAAAATGGTCTAAATTGTATTTCTTAATTATTGTGACTTTTAGTAATTGCTAATAATTAGCAAGACGATATGCCATCAGCATTACTATTAAAACATATCATTAAAATTTCAAAATTGAATTATGTTTTTTTACAATAAAGTTTCCTTGAAGGCGACTCTAGTGCCTGGCACTACGAGGTAATCTAGATAAATACAGTTCAGTAATACATGATCGGAGTCATTTTAATCTGTAATTTTTAATATATGTATTATATAATACTTAGATCTATTTGTGTAAAAGCAACGATAAAAGAATCACAATGCAAATTTGTTAGATTAGTAAACATAACAAAAATTGAATTCCGTAATATTGATAATGCAAACATTGCCGATATAGCTTAGCAACCACAAGACAATGATTATAAACTCATCAATGATAATACAAACAGTCTCGAGGAGTCGAGACACCAACACGTGAGCCAACGCCTTGAACTTACCTTACCTTGACCGATGACCACGATGTTTACAATAACGGGGTCAGTAGAACGCGCTTATTATAGACTTTATTAGATACTTTTACATAGCCTTTTCTTTTGGAGTTGTTAATATTCATACTTTTTATTTAATTAATCCCATTCCCGTAGGAACTTCATAATTAAATATAGCTTAAAGCCTTTCTCGATAAATGGGCTATCTAATATTGAAAGATTTTTATCAAATCGGTAAATATAAAAAATTAAAAAAATAATTTAAAAGCGTGCATATAACACAACGTCCACACTTAAATTTGCATTGATGATTTACGCGAACACAGGTAAATGAATACTTCTAATACTTATTATTATCATTTTTGTTAACCATTAAGTCAGCAAAGCGTACGGTCCACCTTATAGTAAGTAGTTACTGTAGCCTATAGACGCTTGTAAATCACCTCCTATTTTAGAAATAGCCTAGTACTAGTAAAAATGTGATCACTGTAGTTGGAGTTACTACATGTGTGGTAGAGGTCACTCGAATTTGGAGCTGGCATTTCTTTATGGGATAAAATATAATGACCACCAAAAATATATACTTGACACCAGAAAAATAAAGTCTAAAATTATAATAGTACTAGCTATTTTAGTCACGACTGCACTTCAAATTGTATTCGAACACCAAATGTAGTTAATGATCACCAAATCTTAGCGAGCAAATTATTGCGCTATTTCTACCTTAATAAAATCAATGAAAAATGACAATCGGTTAGGTTAGGTTAGAGCTGCGGCCATACAACGCACGAGCCGAGCGAGCGAAGCGAGCGGTGCCGCGGCAGCGGCCGGCGAGTGCCAGAACCGAATAGTAAATTAGTAAAACATTTAGGTACTTTGGTGATCATTTACTACTTTTGGGTTAACAATGATTTATTTGGAGTCATTTTGCTTAAATATGATAGCGAAATGTTAAAACTTTGGTTACAATTTTACATTAAAATGCGGGTTTAATTTTGGCGTTATATGTTACTATATCTGATGGTAAGTTAAACATAAGCCTTTCTTTATTCCGACTTGTGATAGCCGCAACTACAGTTGCTGTTACAGTGACTATTCCGCCCGCTTTGTACCCTCGCGCCCTAGCCATGAGGAGTAGGGACGACTCTACACTCCGGGCGTCCCTATAATTGGGCAAATGGGCCACTGTAAGTTTGGTCCAGGAGATCCCGCGGTACCTTATTGGCCGCGGGTGCCATCGGGGGGCCGGATTGCTCATGCCTACCCGGCCCCCACCAACGGCGGATCGAAAGAGTGTCCGGGAGGTTTTAGTGGTGTACGGCCCTCTCCTCGTGGTATAAGTTTAGCATACCACGCTATGGAGAAGGCGAGTCCCACAGATCCCACCGCCAGCGCGCGAATACGCTGCAGCGGCGGTGGGAATGTGTAAATGAAAAAAAAAAGGCACGTACCTAGTTTGCCTTAAGGTTAATCTGCCTCTGTTCGTACGTACTCAAGCGTTGCCAACCCGTGGTGACAACGCATAATTTTCATCCACAGTCCTTACTTTAAATATACAATTTTATTATACAAAAGAAACTCAAAGATTCATGTAAATACCGTATTTATCCTCGTAAAAATATAAAACTACAACTTTCCTCGGTTATTGTGTTCATAACTTGTAGCTTACGACTGATAACTGATAGTCCAAGACACGTGTAGTAAAGCCAAGCGAAAGATAAGCGGTGTAATGGGCACTAATGGGGTGCTAATGGAGAAGATAAGCTATGCAAAGTTTCCGTAACGTGCGTAAAGTGTGGTGTAAACACTAAACAACGGGTGGCGGCTAAGTAAAGAATTCAATAAGGACGCACAGTGTTTGAGGGACAAAGAAAGAAGCGCCTTTTTTTTGGAAATGGTTATTCAAAGGAGTAACAGTTTTATTTTCTTTTTGGTATCTCACGCATCGCTGTGATATGATCATCATCTTAACCCTTATCCCAATTTGTTTGGGGCCGACGGAACCTTCCTTTTGCTTGATATCAATAACGACAACAGGTAAGCATTTGAAAATGACAAGGAACCCTTCGTGCGCAAATCCGACTTGTACTTGGTCGGCTTTTTGTCCTCCCTCTGCCCTCAATTTTTAACGCATATCAATGATATGATATGGACATGACTATGTCAAAAACCCTCCATCAGGAGGAGGATAATGTAGCGGTACACGTTATACGGGCTGATGATGAGGGCAAATACCATAATCACCATTAAATAAACATTCGCGTTTAATGTTTCGTAATGAATATAAATATTGCATTGCAGGCAGTTTACTTTAAATTAAAGAGCCTATAACTGAAATTACGGGGGTTTTGTGATGTAAACATTTTTACATATTAAAATTACTGGAAACTTGTACTGTATTATCAATAATGAGACATTGAACTTAGTTTGATAGTGCGGGAGTTCAGTTATAGTATACTGTGCAGCCCCATTAAATAAAAAGCTAAAAGAGGTTATGTACCTACGTGAGTCAATTTCTTTCAGAATCTATGTTTTTATTTCTTATTTCTTAGGCAAAAGACTTTAACTACAATATATGAAGCTGACGAATTTGAATGTTTGCTTGAATGCGCAAATCTCAGAAACTACTGGACCGATTTTAAAAATTATTTTAGTGTTAGATAGCCAATTTATCGAGAAAGGCTATGGCTATATATAGTTACAATGTTCCTACGGGAAAGGGGGGTTATGCGGGTCCAACCGCGCGCGGGAAGCTAAACATTTAATTTGCGACGGTATCGTAGTTAAATTTCTAACACCGAGTAAGTTATTTGAGGACATTTTTACATTTTCGTTCATGCGCCAATTTTCTGGTAGTAGAGCGAATACAATAACATGCTATATTTTATTAAAAAAATGCCTTAAGTATAGTAGGACCATAAATAAATTCGAACTAAATAAATGTAATCAAAATAAAAAGGATTGGCCTACAATCGCATTACATCGCGAGAGATGGAAGGAGGGAAGGGAGGCCTTTGCCCAGTAGTGGGACAACGTAGGCTCATAATAATAATAAAAATAATTTTAATATGATATAATTCATCTCACCTTGGGTTAATAATATTAACTTTCTCTATAGTGAAACCTTTATTAGTAAACAGCCAACTAACCGTGATGTTTGATTGATCTACGATTCTATGTTTATCAGAGCGATGTAGATGCGTATCTGTACTAGGAAGCGCTAACGTGAGCTAACTCACTTAGACGACATTGAGAGAAATGTTTTATATTCTAATTATATGCGGTATATTGAAAAAAAAAGTTTTATGATGGTTGTACACGACAATGAAATAGTAATACACCGGGATTTTTTTGTCGTGGCTAATTATAATTTGCCATGCCTATTACTATTGTAACGTAACATTAAAATGTTAAACTAAGCATATGTTTTTATCAATAAACGTTGCCCTCAGTTTTAAGGAAATTATATATGTAAATAACGAAATGAGCTCTAGTAGCTTATAATACAAGATACTTTATATATGTAGTGGAGAACATGGAACTCCGGTCGTCCCTGTAACTGACTTAATGAGCCACTAACAAAATGTGTGGCCTAGGAGAGCCTGCGGCACCAGAAAGCCATGGATTCCTGGCCTCACCAACGGCGGACGGAGGAGTACCCGGGGGGTTTATGTGGGGTCCTCTCCTCGTGGTATGACTCGTATAACACCGCTATGGAGAGTACGAGTCCCACATACCACTTCACCAGCGCTGGAACGCCGCAGCGGCAGAGGGGATTAGATAAGATAAATTGGAAGTCATTTTATTTTTTATATTTTGACAAGCATTGGAAAGCAAATTTACATCAATCACAGATCCTCTCCAGCGATCGTCACTATTACTCGAGAATCGTAGGTGAAGCGGTAGCAAGTGGCAGTTCCGTAGATACCAAAAATAAAAAATATCACGACCAATGTAAAGCCCGCGCTGATCTAAGACGCCGTTGCTGACACTCACCAGTCTATCCGTGACCACGACTGGTGTAAACCATCGAAACGCCGAAATAATAAAAAGGTAATGATTTGTCTTAAAATCGTACCGCGTTTGAAACCCGTGTCTCGTGTCGTGTTTATAAACATTATAGGCAAGATGTTTAAAAAAGAAACATTAATTCCATCACTGATAAGCAACCATTCAACTGGGCAGAAAAAAAGCGATTTCCATTCACTTTCAAGTGTGTGTAACACTTAAAAAATTACGCGTTAAATAAGTAATCACATTAGAGACACGCTAAGTTATTCACCGAGGTTAACGATTTATTTTCACAATAATTATATCATATTTGCATACTACGTGTATAATTATTGTATTTGCGATAATTTGCATCTACAATGAGTATGTCGTGTGCTGGCAAGTAAATAAGTACATAGCACATAACACATAAAACAGTGTTATACAATCGAAAGTCTAATCACAAGTTGTCGGTAAATAATACAATTTATGAGCTAACTGAATTAATTAGTCAAATTCATTGACCTCTATTCTGCCGTCATAATGAAAAATGGCACAGATTTTTTTTATTTGCTTTATATGCACCACCGTAATTCCCGTTACCGTGGGAAATTCATCCTTCCTTCTTCGATAAACTAACTGGGCTATCTAACACTAGAGACTTTTTAAATCGGTCCAGTAGTTCCTAAGATTAGCGTGTTCAACCAAACAAACAAACAAACTTCAGCTTTATAAATATTCAGCTATTTTAGTATTAGTATATATCGTAATAAGGAATGAGGAAAAGAGGCCGTTAAGTTGTGTCTTTTTTCATTACACTGTGGTTTTTGAATGAATGCTTATTTTTGGTAGGACGATTAACTATCAATATTATTATATATCAAAAGTAAGATTGAAATTTTATAATAAACCTAAGATATTTTACAAAAATATCCTCACTCAAGGATATTGTACACAAATGTATATAGCAAAATGAGCTATATTGCCTCAGCACAGCACACAAGAATATGTAAGTCATATGAACGGGCGTCTGTAAACAAAAAATAACACAGGTTCGACGTTATATAAATATATTTATTTTCATGATAATACATTATTTAAATAAAATGTATTATTTCACAGAAATTTCTTCACTATTTAATCACTTTATCTATTATCCAGTTTTAAATGTATGGCATAAACATTACATTATGAGGAAGGCCGACCACATAAAGTGGATGACCATGCACTACCCCCTATTAAGTAATATGGCAAATGACACACTTAAATTAAATTAAGTGATGTAAAATTATATAAAAAAACATGTTTTTTATTTATTCTTAATGTTATCTGTTTCTATCTCGTTTGCACTAGCAATAGATTTATGTGGTTAACAAAGCCTTTGTGTTCCTAGCCTATTGGCCACATCAATTCTATAATCAACTATGAATTAATTAATTAATATACATGAAGCCAATAGATCAGCAAGAAGCATGTTAACCTGGTTTGTGCTACGGTTTTTGTATTTGGACATTCTAACCTTAATTTCTCTAGTAGGAGTAATCTTCAAGTCATGATGATCGTAACGTAGCATGGAGCATCCGATGATGGCAAAACTAAGTAAAAGACAATTACATCGTCGATTATAGTGCGATACCTGTCGCGTAAGTGACAGTTGCTAATAAGATAAAATTTCATCCGTTAAGAATTTTTTTTATTGTGTTGTAATGGGCCAAATATAGAATTGCTACATTTGATTTTCGACCTTATTAGCTATAGTCATCAAAGCGGCATTGAACTTCCACCGACGATATCAATGAGTCACCATACTATGGTGTTAGTGAAAACAAAATCCATAGAAACATATGTTAGAAAAGTACAAGAAGGATGTCGTGTGGTTTCAGCTCAGAATTGACCACCCCATGTCTTCCTATAAGTTTCGTAAGAGGCCACTAAGGGATATACAGCTGATGGATGGGCAGCGGCATCTATCAGTTCAAGGTAACTTAACACCTTACTGCGATCACGAATCCGCTGGCTGTTGATTATGGCAATGTCCCTCAACAGCTCGGACTTGCCAACGTCTGTTAAGAGTAGGGTTGCCACCCGTACTATATTATATAGTATCGTACTATATTTCAGCCAAATATGCCAAGTATGTTATACAAAAAGTACTATATTATCTAGCTAACCCTCTTAGCTCAATCTTTTAGAAATTTAGGACGCACCCTCAGCGCGGCTTATGAAAAAAATTAAATGTTGATTTATTTTAATATCTAACATGCTCAGATTCTTATAATTATTGAAAAGGTAAAAATCCTTGATGGCCAAGGCAAAGAGTAATAACAAATACCTACACATAGAAAAATAAATGTGTACTTAGTATATTTTTTTCTGAGTTTCCCTAAAGTACTATAATTTTGGAACTTTTTCTTAAAAGTACTATTTAAAACAAAAAAAGGTGGCAACCCTAGTTAAGAGGAGGCCCGTGTTCAGCAGTGGACGTAAACGGACTGATAAATTACCACCAGATATCGTTGATTTATTAACCATCTCATCATCTCCATCAACTTAATACATAATAATATGTAGTTACTATAACTATTAAAGTGGAACTTATAAGGAAAAACAATAAATCCGTTAGAAATTTGCATAACGCCAATGAACCAATGAATATCGAAAATTTCCTCCATTAAACAATAACATAATAAAAATGTTTATGATCAATCATTATAATACCGTAATAGTTTACTTATGAATAGAACTGTTTATTTATAAAAGCGTACTAAAATAGCGTGCTGTTATCACGTGTATGCAAACTACGATTGAGAAAATTGCATAAATTGTAATATTACGTGCATTGACTATTCGAACTTAAGTCACAGTTTTTGTGTTACATACCAAATGAGCAATGGACCACAAGGCGAACATAAGACACGCTTTCTATGCGATACGGATACTGCAATCAGTTTGATTTAAATGAATCAATTTGACGTTGTTTGTACTTTTTCCGATATGAGTGGCGTGAATTAATTGTTTTGGGTTTTCTTAAGTTCATCGCCTGTATAACGAAGTTGGAAGGTATTTTATGTACACGAATATACCTACCTATCACAAAATATGTAATTAAATTATGCTATTAGAACATCTATCATAGAACGCAAGACGGACGGATTATAGAATCTACAAAAATCATGTGATTTAGGCACATTTTGTTATTACAACAAGTTCAAGTGTCTCTAAATATCTAAACGCGAATTAATATATATTATTTCAACTAGCTGCTGTCCACGATTTCGTCGTATAGTACAATAATAATATAAAGTCAGTGGCGTAAAAAAAAGTCAGTGTCAGTTATTTAAAACATACCTATATCACAGCTGTGCATTAACAGGCTTCGTGTTGATACCGTACTAACCATAAACCCTATATGTTAACACACGAAAGCAATAAAGACTGAAATACGAAACTACCAATTTCTATAATACAAATAGTAATACTATATTGTAGCAATAAATTTATTCTTATTCCTTGTACTAAACTATCCCAGCATTAACTTTTAGTGCAACACCTAGAATCAGAGTGACTTAACGGTAAAATTTATTGCGTTTCCCTAAGAATTCCTGTTAGCGACTTCACGGAAACTAGAATGGATTAATACCCAAATAAATAAGGATTACCAAACTATTTCTGTAGAAAGTTTTCAATAAAGGAGTAGTTTAAAATTAGACTTTGTAATTTCAGTCACTCAAGGAGTCAAAGATAATATGGTCTCATAAAGATTAGCTTCCCCCGTGCGGTTCCACTCGCGTATCACCCGTTCCCATTGGAACTTTATAATTAAATATAGCCTATTATTGATATCGGTCCATTATATTCAGAGCCTATTCAATGCAAACAAACAAATCTTTCCTCTTTATAATATTCGTAGGTATATGGTTAATTTTGAACATTTTACGGCAAGGGCAAAGTTTAGCACGCATGCTAAATGCTGAAACAATATATATGCTACACTTTGACGTTTAAAAGGTAAACAGTGGTTACGGGTAGTGGCTTCATTTAAATATTTACATTCAAATGTATCTTAAAAGATTACCGAGTAATGTTATGTATTACCGTTAGATCGAACCTGCGTTCCCTTAGAGTTTACGAGACCATTTTAGATTTTTAAACACCCTCAATGTTAGAGACTAAATTAGTTATCTTGCGAAAAGCTAATTAAGGTAAAAAAAAATAATTGCAAAATCACGATTCATTTCACTTGATAATCAACGATTAAAGATAATCGAAACATATTACATGTTCAGCATCGGCTGAGTGTATAATTGCTATCCATACATAAGATGAGTCTAATAGATGTTTCTATATGTGCACATAACTAAATGTTCAGCATTTTATTATTGATCAAAGTATGATGATGACCTATGAAATTGTAACATGAATTTGAATTAATTATAATTTATCATTTTTTTTTATTAATGGTTTACAATAACAGATAAAAATAACAACAACAAAAATTAAAATACTTTTTCTATTTATTAGGACAAGCAACGATTGTTTACAAAGTTTTCAGACTTTCAATGTATCAATGACATGCAAATTAACACTACATGCATTAATAAATAGGCAAGGCAATATTTCAATAATAATATACAAGGAAATAAGGCAATGTGTATAAAGAAAAGAAATAATAACATTCATTCATGAATACTGTATTATTATTATACTTAAAATTGTATTGCGGACATGAACACAGTAGAATTATTGACTAAAATCTTGAGGGGAAATGAAATGCTTCGTAGTCACAATGATAACTATCCGGTAAAAAAATCTCTAACATTCATTGATAGAAATTTATTGAAATGTGTATCTATCTGGTTTATCTCCTTCACATAATAGAAAACACACGCATATAATCTAAAGTTATTTACAGTCGTAAAAAAAATTATTACTGCGGCTTTAACTTCTAAGAAATCTCATTTACGTCTTTGGCGTCAAGAATGTATACCATTTGAATAACTCCTAAAGACAGAAGCCTAGGTGCCCACATTCTCTGCATATAAAGTTAACCATGTGCCATAAAACACTGAAACGTCAAGAAGTCACACGACATCAGTTTGTGGCTAAACGGAATTTTCACCTGTGGCTTATCTACTTTCTATTTAAAATACTATAATGTGTTTAGTAAATTCAATAGTTTAGTGCCATTTACGGTTAACTGTTAACTTTCGCATTTATTGTCAATACATCACAAGACACGGCAACGACTCTCCGTATATAATTAATGAAAATCAATAAGCTATTATTTTAACCTGACACTTAGTAGAAAATTTTAGTGCAAAGATATATTAGCTAGATCACGAATCAATAAATTTATTATCAATTGAAAAGAAGTCACCCTAGCTTTATCGAGAAATAGCCCATAAAGAAATATAGATAATTTAGGATTTTCCCAATCGCACACCAGCAAATTGAAACAAAATACACTTCGCAAGTATCGATTACTTTTAATAGAACCCGTCATATAAACCACTGACGTGCTCAGAATATAAACTATGTATTAGATAGTTTTGTTTTATTTGCAATTAAATATCATAATAAAGGCACACGAAATATATATCGTCTATCATAGTGTCATATCGCGTAAAGTACAATAGTTAATAAGGTTGAAGATCGAATGTACCAAATTAATATATTACTCTTTACTACAACTAATAAAGAAAATATTTTTTTGGTGGACGACATTATATCTTATTAGCCACTGTCACTTACACGGTATCAAACTATCACCGATATGATGATTCTTTTAATATTCAAGTAAATAAATCATTTTGGATCAATGAAAGCCAATACAAGAATGATGATGTAATAAATATACTTAGAAACGGACACGAACAAAACAATAGCATACAGGTATGCTGGAACAAAAAATGTAAACTTAAACTTTATGCTCAGATTTGAAAGGTTTTGCCTTGGGACTTCCCAAGGCAAAAGGATAAATAATGATAAAGATGAGAATCTTGGTGTTCAGTGGATTTGGTTGTGCTCTACGGGTATTTCTCTATTAAACGTGTCTAAATATATTATAACATCAACCATATCCCAGAAAGTTCCATTTGCCTTTCAATACGAATGTCACCACAAATAGAATTACATATTGCAAATGGCATGTCAGTAAATTTCGCACGCACACCGTTATATTACGAACAGAAAACCTATTTCTCATATTTAGGTGGCACACATTAATAACCTAGCAGAAGCAAAATTAATTTCCGTCGAACATTATAATGTATGAGGAAGTCTGGAGAAGTTTTATCGTCATCAATATCTCACTGCGCATAAATCGGAACATGCCCAGTTAAGTGTGTCGCGTCGGCATTGGCATCTAAATATAGCATGCGGGCACAAGCCATACGTTTTTTTTAGACTTCGCACTTAGTATTAATAGTATTCTCTTATATATCTAGAGCTCAGAAGCATAATGTCAGATGTGCCGTTACAAGTCAGAAGCATTCGTCGTATGTGCCTTTATTGTAAACTGGCACTCACGACCAAATGCTTCTGAAGTATTATGGACATCCGTCCTCATGCTTCTGAGGACTGGGTATGTTTAATTTGTCTGAGTTGTTTTACCATAGTGCTGTTTCAAGAAACGTGATCTTTATCATGCATATCAGATAGTTTGTAAGCAACAAACTATCTTTCTTTTTTTTTGCAATTACCATGTTTGTTTTATGTCTTAGATAATACATCATGAATAAATATTAATACAGTCTTAGCATGTGACTAAACTTTGTATTCGTAATGTCAAAATACTTAATGGCGAAAATTTTTAAAGCGATGATATCATTAATGTTTATATACAAATTGTCGCATTACTGCCAAAAATTGTCTAAAACCTTCAATCAACGCCAATGTCTTTCAGTGTGTTATGTTTGGAATTTTAAAAGTCTTTATGAAATGTAGTAGGTACTTTCATTGTACGCACAATGAATGTTCTTCCGCAAATGTAGGGCAGTAAACTACAAAACTTTCAGCTGTTTAAATAAATGTATTATACCAACGTTATTGTCTGTAATTATTTACTTCTTGTCCCAAGGACATACTAGTTTTGAAACCATTTATCTAGGCCGAAGCTCTGCTCGCCTTTATGCCCGGTGAAGTAGCAAAAGTCTCGTGGCGAACTAAGTACCTACATATGTCCGTCCGAAAAATCCGAGTTAATATCGCCTGTTAGTTAAAAGATTCAAAACGAAACTGTTTTTTTTTAATTACTAGCAGATTTTTTGCAAACTACAAGTATTCTTGTTAGTGCCTCGTGCTTAGCTAAAATGCTTGTATTACGAGTGGGTTCACGTCGGTAGTAACAAGTCCGACGCCCTAGCCATTGGGCTGCGGCCGCTTATTACTTATTAAATAACTTAAAAGAACACTATATCGTTATATAAAGGTGTTTATTATAACTAAAAACTAATAGTCTAAGAATAAATAAACAGAAGCTAATGTTATTAGCACAAAAAATCGTAATGGCGATACATATAACACTAGTGAAATATCTAACGCCTAAATATTTGAAAACAAAAGTTAACTATCGCGATTGTTTACACTTCATAAGATTTCTGCGTAAAGCTGAATGACGTGTGTGTTCTAGTTTATGAGGAGTTTAAACAGTTTACTCATTAATTAGATCTTACCTGATTAATTGTTTGCTGATTGGATGAGCAATTCATAATTAATTTTTTATTCGTTGTAAATCAAATTAATACCTCGTTATTTTTTACGAAATTGTAATAAAGTACAGTTGTAATAAAGTGAAAAATAATAAAAAAGTATAACGATATAGATATTATTAAAGTAAAATGTATAAAAAATATAGAATACTTAGTAGTCATGAAAAGAGTTTCCATAGTTAATACATCAACTTTATGATATTATGCGGAATTATTCAATGTATAAATGTATGTTTAGAAACGCATAACGGTTAAAACAGAAAACTTATGTGCATATACGGAATTTAGATAACAACATTTTATGAGAATGAAAATTAAAAATAAGTGAATTTTAAATATTTATACAGTTTTCCAGTTCCAACAATATTGGTAGGATTAAATCATTTGATAAGATTGAGACACCGCAATATAGCCATGTTGATTTCATACTTAACCATTTTAATTTACCTACCTACATATGTAATTCGCTGTTTATATCTTTTTGAAAACCAATTCTTTAATTGGTAATAAAATCGGGTCTCAATCGCGGTAAAATTATAACGCAAATCATTATCTTTTTTTTAAATTCGATATTTCGACATTGGTGACGCCAGTTGTGGCCAAAGATAGAAAATCATACCTATTACAAATTCTTTAATGCTAAAAATAATGGTATGTAATATGTATACATCGAGGAAAAACGTCATGTAAACGACAATAATGATGGGCGATACCAAAACTAAAAATAGAATAGAAATTAACTATTCCAAAATAGTGGGAAATAGCCTTGTGTTTGGAATGATAAAATTAACGCCCACATGCATGTTCTCAGCATACAGATTTCCTAATGATGATGGTATTAAAAAGGCCTCAATACAGAAGTACCAAGTACTAAACTACTTTATACTTAGTTAAATGAATCCGTAGCAGTGTAAGCCTCGCTTTAAATAAGCTCGATCCCCGCGCCGTAACAAGTACCTAATCTTAATGTAAATTCTAAAATTTCTTTACAGTTCTGGTTGAGGGATTACACTCTGTGCCTCCGAAAACACGCTAAGCCATTGGTACCGTTTGCCATAACATCATCTATAACAAGCGTTTATCAGCGGACAGTAGCGTTCCTTTGTGTTTTAAAACATAATACCTACTCGGGTCACCAACCTACCTTCCAAGAGGGGTGATTACGGCAAAAATCTTTGCTTGGTAAAAATCACGTTCAGCAGTGGACGTTATATGGGCTGATGATAAAAAGACTGAAAGTATATAATTTAAACAAATCAATTATAACTATTAAAATTGAAGTAATAACCAAATTTATAAATACCAGCACACAATAAACTGATACCAGTCTCGTTATACTGTGGCTCAGTTAAATGTTAAATCCCCAAATCCCAATTACAACACTACTATTCACCTATAAAAACTTAACACAGTATACCAATATAAAATCCAATCGTTACTTTCAATATTTAATTGACCATGAATCCTATTTGCTACAAAGTTTTGTTATCTGTTCCGACACATATAATTTAAAAAAGTACTTATATTTGCTAATATATTATCGTTTATAATTTGTTAAACTTGCGCAGTAGAGCCCGGCGCAATATATCAAGCACACAAACGATTTATCAGCTGCGAGCTCGCAATTATTTTTATGTCACTTCTGACATTGTACACTAAAAGTCCACACAAATGTTAAAAGTATAAAAATAAACATTAGACGCAGCAAGCGATGTTTTTTTGACATCGATATTACGATATGTACGTTTGGATTTATTGATTACAGCTTATTTAAATAAAGCGAGAATATTATTGCGAAAAACTTCTGCAAGTTTACTTTCCATAGTATTAGGACATCGCTGTTTAGTTACCGGCTAAGAATATACCACATACAGATGATGAATGGGCAGCAGCGGTTATCGGCTCAATAATACCAACCGTCTTACTGCGATCATCAATCCACCAAGGGTGGTGTTATGGCAAAGTCCCTCAACGACCCTGGCTTGCCAAGGTCTGTTTAGAGGAGACCCATATTCAGCAGTGGACGTAACAGGGTGATCAAGAAAAAGTATTAGGACTTAACCTAGAAAAGGTACGCAAAGTTGTAGGTACAGTCAGCAAAACAGATAGGTAAAACGCATTTTAAATTTATATGTGCACGTTTATGAAAAGACTTAACAACTAGTATGTATATTTGAACACAACTTAAAGCGAACTCTTCGCCCATAAAGAATTACCGGCTGTTTTATTGACAAAAACATAATTATTCATATTATTGGATACCGTCGGTGTAAGTGACTGGCTCTTTTGTTGACTGTACATCTCGCCAGATATCTACGTCCCCATGTTATAAAACTATGGTCATTTAATAAATGTAAATGTACTTGATAACTTCTAAAAATGATTTACTGAACCCGTGAAACAAAGCCGCAATGCTCTCTCATAGGTACCTATCTAGACCCAAAAATCGAGTTAAAGCAAATATATTCTTCGGAGTAACCTAGATTACACATTACATATGGAAATAAATACAATTTAAATTCCCATTTTTGCGGTGATATTCAGGTTATCTTTGCCATCGATTTTTATTGAAAGATATCGTATATTTTAATTCGTTTTTGACATCCGCAATTAATTATTTACTAAATAGATTAATAATTACTTATTATGACTTATTTAAAGTTTTCCATACAGCAAAAATTATAAAAGGTCATCATGACGACTATATGATAAAAAATGCAAGTTGGGTGGTATGATAAATAGCTGTTTAAAAAACACAAATCATAATAACATGATAACCTCTGACTGTTTTAATCCAAAATAAAAACCTTAAACTTTAATTGGTTGCTTTTAAAAAACAATGACGCAGCTAAATTAATTACGATGATAATACCAACAACGGAAAATAACCACAAATAGTAATATTGTTACAAAATTATTTACTTATTAAAGATTCTACACATGAAAGTGATATAAATAAATTCTTGTGTCACAGAAAAAACACAATTGACGAACAAAGCACACAGATTAACCATCCGGGGTTCACAAATATATTTGGCGGGAGTCGGAATCGAACCTAAAAAGCCATGCCTCAGAGGTAACTACCATGACTAGCTATTTGTTCACAAACATCTGAAATATCCAATTTAATTTGCCACTCACTTCTATCTTCAAAGAACTAAATTACATACGTACATTATGGGCCTGTTTTTTTTTTAATAAAAAATTAGCAGATTAATAAATTTTAATTTCGACAGAACATCCATTCAATTTCTGTCCAAATTTAAATGTCGAAAAGCGACCGGAAAAGTTTAGCTAACCTTGCAATATTTATTCATTTATTGTTGCTATATCAATAAATATTATTTCTAAAAACAGACAGGTATTGAACTCCATTACTAGAAACTCGATTACAAGCAATAATGGCTTCATCGATTGGCGCAATGCCAAGGATCCAGCTCGCATCGTAGCGGTCAAGGTTAAAAAAGCTTGCCATCCACATAAATATGAACGGCCCCTACGTAAATCGTCAAAAGTAATCTTAGTTTGCTTTTACCAAACGTTTAAAAATAGTTTTTTGAAAATCCATTTCTTCTCACTAATATGTAAGGCCAAACCCAATAACTTAGGCGTGAAAGGCATTCAGTCACTGATTTTCATAATATTGGGAAAGGACATGAGCTACCTTTTATTGCGAAAAAAGGGTGAAAGAAAGGTATACAAATTCGTCACTGTCAAGACAAAATCATAAACTTTTGTATTTAGGCCCTTTTAGGCCTAAATACAATATAGTTCCAGGCGGGTTAAATCGCACTCAAACGCCATTTATTTAAAATCTTAAATGTATTTTAAATAACAAAATATACAAAAGACAAACTTCACAATGCAGTGATGCAAATTAGCTAAAATGACTCTTAATAATTTATGTAGTGGTCGTCGATATTATATTGACAACATTGCTGATTGAGTAGAATCATAATAAACTCGAGCCTCGAACATAAACATGCTAAAAGTTATTGAAGATGAATGAAAAATGTTTAACATTCATTTATTTTCTTGACGTTACTAGGTATATATAACAAATGAGCAATATAAAGTCGGACATTCACCTCTTTTAGGCATGATTAGAAGCGGTATATTTCATGGACTATGCTATCATATAAATCTATAGTTTGAGCGACCCTAGCCCAATGGCTGGGGCTTCGGACTTGCGATCATGTGGTCTCCGGCTCGATCCCCACACATTGCACTACCAACGTGAACCCATTCGTGATAACAAGAATAATAATAGTAATGTGCAAAATCTTTGCTAGTAATCTTTTAAAATAGTTCATCCAGGTATGGTGTAAGCTTAATTTAATAAACGTGTTAAAATAAAACATCTAAAATAAATGATTATAGGAATTGAATTTTAATAACGATATCTACAGGATTGTGATATTCGTGGATTAAGGGTTTTCCCCTAACTTCGATATTTTAAGATGTTACCTCATGTTACTCAGCGACCTTGAGTTTCGAGTTCAATCCTCCCACATATACAGTCGTGGAAAATCAGCCACATACATATGTCTATTAGTTTATGCATACCTACTTAAGTTTATCTATACTTATTATCACGTAGTCATTAATTTGCCTGCCAATTGCATAAACCTATGTCCAGTCAAACTATATCCCGCATTGAACATAAAACCTGAATAATATAATACATGTATACACATAGTTTGAACTGTTAAGTGAGTTTCAAAACACCAACAAAACATCGTCAGTAAAAATATTCATAAAGAGTATCCACTTCAACTATTGACCCAATCCTATTCATAAGTTCAAGGCTATGACTCATGAGCCAGAAAGCCCAGAGGATTAACTCCAACTTCACGATGCTACAGTAATTTATCAATGTCGTACCGTTATGGAATAAATATTCCTATTCGCGAATACCTTAATACCTAATAATATTGCAAATGCTAGAATATTTTGTATCTTCCATGACAAGTTTGGCATGCTAAAGTAGGTAAGCTTGAAGGACTGTTCAAAGAAATGTACATTTCTGCACAAGGTGGAATAAATAAAACAACACTCTCGATGTACGCGAATCTGGCAACTGTTTCAAAATATAAAGATATGTTAATGATGAATGAATGAGGTATAAATTAAGATTGTGTGTAGTATAAAACCTGCCACGAAGTTTAATACAAATTTAATCAATTGATTAACTTTTATTAGGAGAAGTTAAGTTTTCATCAATGATTTTATGTAGACACTTGCTAAGTCCCTTAATCCGATGTAATTTTTATGGTTTTTAACATAAATCTTTCATACAAAACCAACTATAACAATTTTATTACAAGTTTACCTCGACATGAAACTTGATGCAGACTTTAAACTCATGCTGCAAATGTAACATTACGTTTATTCGATACTTTATGACATATCATAAAATGTGACAGTATTTAAACTTAACTTAATATAATAATGCAGTTTACTGCAGCTTATTGCGTAAGTTATCGCCACCATTCATACAAACACGCGATATTGTGTGCAGTTTCACTTAAACGGCTAGGAAAGATAATATCTTCATGATTAACTCACTTATATGGCACTATGAAATTTAATTATTAAACAGATAGAAACACTACTATAATTAAAGTAATTAATTAATATATATAGACCGTAAAACGTTTAGCAACTCAAGTAGGCAGAACTTGGTGACAATGTTAAATTTGACGTAAACATAATAAAGAAAGCGTAAAGTTGGAATGGAACCATGTCTCACCTTAATAACGATATCAAACTGATCTAAGATAAGTTAAGCATTTTAATGAGGAAAAACTAGCTTACGTGTTCCGTATCGGCGTTTCTTATTATACTTGTAGACACATCATCGAATGTCATCTGTGGATAAAATATACCAACGGCCTTCAGATGATCGCAGCTATAAAACTAAAGATGGATTCAAAACGTAGTTCAAGGAGCAGACAACGCTTCAGAACTAGGAGAGTCGACCCTAAATATTGGGGACCGGCCAATAAGAATAATGACGACTTAACTTTTAAGTATGGATTTCAATTGTATATTCACAATATACTAGAAAGTAAGAAATCTTCCACAGGAATATGTACTATTATATGTTTGAAGAACAATAAAGACATTTGTAACTACAACTAAATAACTACCTACTTATCTAGGCAATTTTTAGAAAGATATAACACACTTCGGTTACATAAATAATAATAGGCGACAAAAAGAAATAGAGTAGGAAGCAATATCGGAAATGTAATTGTGAGCTATCCACATTATAAGTAATAATAATTACCAACACTAACTAATAATATTCTCATTAAAAATCGTTCATTACCGTAAACTGATACACGTAACAAAGACTACTGTACTATCTGTACAAGGTAACATGAAGTTGATGAACTCCACGTTTGATAGGAAGTGTTAAGTAATTGTCCTGTTAATTATTGTTATTAAAGATTAAGTACCAAAACTTCCTTAAATTAAGACCAGAGAGATTTGAAGATGGGTCTTAACCATTAAGACACATAATTGAAAATTGATTTTCATACACACATTAAATAAATAAATTATAATTGCAATTACTGTGCTTAATTTGTATGGAACAGTAATTTATGTAAAGACGTTAAATTAGGTTCGTGTGCTGTCACGAATAAACTCCAAGTCGCAACTCACAGCACGAATCCACGAGTGTCCGATATAGCCATAATGCTAGGCATAATGAATGTATTCACTGTCCGAGACATGAAAGAGGCGTGCGCAAACGCAGCTTCACGTCCTTTATACCCATTGCACGACCTCAACAAGAAAATAAATAAAAACATTACTGCAATTGCATTGCAAAATATAGACATTATTATGAGAAAACGAGTTGTCACGGCTAATTAATAGACAAATATATAGTATCATTTATTATCGCGTGCAATGTATCAAGTTGTCACCGTAAATGCTATTAATTTGACCTAAATTTAATGAATAACTTCGAGGCATATTTTAATACTTCAATTGAAATTGTATTGATTTCAATAGTAAATGCACAAAATACTAGAATAAAATATGCATCGCCATTATTGTGAGCGAAGACTTATACATTACCTCCTTATTTAAGAAAGGGTCTTATAGGCACATGGTATAGGCACAGTTTCACTTTTAGTTTTATTCCGACTGAATTCAATATTCAACTGGAATAGATAAATTATTTGATAGAAAATCAATTAACACATTATTATACTTTCGATTTATTAGAAACAGTTAAAAACGACAAACCTATCTTAAAACTTAATAACGATGACCAAGTAACTATGAATAGTGCTCTTAAACCAAGAAGAAATATGAGACAAACTATAATTACAGCAAATTATATTGAAATAGATACCATTATAGACAATTTTACTACGAATGATCACGCTATTAAAGTTACGAGGTCAAAAACAATCGTGATTATAATTAAAGGCAAAAATTAGGTCTTGGCGCAAGTAACGGGTGTAAAAAGGAAATCGTAAACTATCGAGTTATTGATGAATTGATCGCGGTTACGGTAAAACTATGTAATAAAATCAGACAAGTTAGAGACGGTAATAATCATACGATTGGGTGGACTGTAATTAATTAAGACATTATATCTGTTAATAATATATTAACATAACCATACCAAGCTTCCACTTTGTTCAGTAAAATATAATGTTCCCTTTCTTACTGAATTCGAGATACGTTTAAGTTTCAGTACTTCGCCGTTTTGTCGTTCGGCACTAATAAATGTTCTTCGCGTTTAAAGAGCAATTCAAAGAACAAATCCTAAGATACAACAATTTTGTGGCATATGATTCAACGTCCGAAAATACAAATTTTAATATTAGTTTCAACATTTGTATTTTTGGACGTTGAGTTTTAATAATCCAGATTTAGTAGGAGTGTTTAAGTTATCTAAATTGCAAAAGATTATTGTAAACACATGGCCGGTTGGTACAGATACGTTTAATAGGTACTATCCAATAACTAACTTCATGACAAACCACGAGACTAAAGATCCAAAGATTCTGTTTAAAACAAAATTAGGACAAGACAATGTAGTACAATCAACCCGATAATCGGCCACAAAGCCATTCGATAGCACCACATTGATCATTAACTTTTTACGAACTCCATTTACCTTAGCAAAAAAGTAAATTGCTAAACGTTCTAACGTTTTATCTACAAGGTTAATCGGCTTGAGCTTTTAAATGAAATGTTCACTCAGCAATCGAGAAGACGTATTTATGTATTCTATGATAGATTAACACCCATCTTGAAATATGTTTGGGTTAATAAAAATACCGATCGAATAATGCTTGTGGCGTTTGAAGTATAGGCACTTTGTCTATTGATAGTCTGGAAACGTTTTAAATTCTACAGAATGAAATGTGTCCAGAAAGCAATTCACCTGTACTCTATCTATATATTTTTTTATAAACAATGGTATATTAACAAGTATTTAGTTTATACAATGCACGGTTGCAAAAGCCTCGTGACTGCGAACATAAAGTCTGTCCGAAAAAAAGGATTTCTTTGCACATCTAAAGTAAAAGTTGCATTGTTGGATGGTATTTCCGTATGGATAGTGAAAATTGGTTAAGCTACGTCTACTATTTGTTAGTAGTAAAACATTATAACAACTGCAGTGATACATCTAAATTGATGTCTGTATCTATCTTGTGGTTTTATGAACTGTCTGACTATGACCATTATATTTGTACCAATGTTACAATAATAATTTCTATTTCATTCGCTCGTACAAAGTCACATCATCCAAAAACCGAGTCAATTACATCGAAATAAAAAACTAATCGAATACCGGATGGCTGGCAAATAAATAACACAAGTATCTAAATTAACGAACAAGATTGCGAGGCAATTGATCTCGATGCCTTGTTTGCATCGATATAAATCGATAAAAATAGTCATCGATAGAGCAATTTTCTCTTTAAAGATTGTTGATTTTCGTGTCACAAAATAGACGAGTTTTGACTCGATAATGATGAACTGGTGATGCGATCTAGTTCTTATAATGATACGTTCCAGTAATTACAGAGATCAGTTTTTTGTTGAGAACCAAGTATGTTAACGACTTGTGTGGTAAATATTGATTATGTGGTCAGAATGGAAGAAAGGTTTGGAATGATACCTGATACTGATTTAATTGCCCTCGTTATATGTCATAAATATAGTTTAGAGTTTAAGAGTCGTGTTGTGTATAATTGTCGTCCGGTTATATTTAAAATAGCATTCTTTCCTCTTACGAGATGGGCTATTGGATTCATACATTCAAATTTTAATACAGATTCTGAGCTGTACATTCAAGGACAACCCTTGAATAGAGAGTGCCCTATACCTTCAGTAGTTCGAAAGTGGTTAGCTTTATGGATTATACTGTTTTGTTTTTCATTTATTCTTATTTCAGCTACGGATTTTATTCGGTGGGTTATAGTGACCTACTTCAGGATTCGATTCTCACCCGGGACAATTATTTGTGTAAAACACAGATAGTTTTTTCTGAATCAGTTTGTGCTTTGTGTCCCTGAATTGTTTGTAATGTCTCCCGCAACATCGGTAATTTACTTAGTGAGGAATGGGCATTTGAATTAAAAAAAAAAACATTATTGTTAAAAATTTAAATCAAAAATATATTCACATACAAAAATTCTATGGCATTTTAGGCCAATGCTGACAAACATAATCAATAACAGCATAAGCATACGTGGACATAATTACAAACCATGGACATAATCTATATTAGTATATATTATGTATCAATGTCCTTGGTTTGTAATTGTGGCCACGTATGGTTATGCTGTTACTGATTAGCATTAATATCCTACTAACATTATAACCGCGAAAGTTTGTAAGTATGGATATGTGTGCATGGACGGATGTTTGTTACTCTTTCACGTAAAAACTACTGAATGGATTTGGCTGAAACTTTTCACGGGGATAGTTAATCAGCTCGATTAACATATAGGCTACAAAAACATACGCTCCGACGAAAACATTTCATTGTTTGTTTGTTTGTTTAGATGCATTGAATAGACTACTGGATCGATTTCAAAATGTTTTTCATCATTCGAAAGCTAAGTTAACCAGAAGTAACACGGACTATATATAATAATGATGATATTCCATCGGGTACGGGGGCTACGCGGGTAAGCTAACCATCTATTAAGGCAGGAGCTTTGCTCGCCTTTATGCCCGATGAAGTAGCAAAAGCTAACTACGTATGTCCATCCGAAAAAAAAGCGGGTAAGCCCGCGCGCGGGATGCTAGTTTCAAACACTTATTTATAGCAATTAAAGTGGGTCCGATCGATAAGGACTTAAACGACGTGGGAAACGAATGCACATATACCGTTACTGCACCAACAACGACCGATTAACAGGGATCATCAGATGGTATTGGTGATAAGGTGCTAATGAATTATTCAATAGGCTTTTGTAACAAGTCTTGTACAAAGCGGAGCGTGAAATGGATATCTATGGCCACCATGAAATATGGATACTACTCGGAAAATTTATAGCGACATGATTTGAAATGGAATTAGGTGTCAACGGTTCCTTGGAAATTAGAACCACGCTTCCTTCTTTAAACAGTTTAAACATTAGCCAGGCCGTGGGTATGTTTAGAATTGATTGGTTTTGATCTTTATAACAAGTACATAAAGTTCAAATTATGGTGGGTTCTATATTCCCTCTGCCCGTTTAAGGGTGAAGAACAATTTTATTACGAAGATGAATTAAGGATTAAGCGTAGTAGATATTCCAATTGATTGTTATTTTTTTTAATAATAGGTACTCGCAGAGTGAGTTTTGCTTTCTACTAGTATTCTTGTTCACCCCCCGTGCTAAGCTAAAATGCTTGTGCTACGAGTGGGTTTACGTCGCGTCGGTAGTGCAATAGGTGGGGTCGAGCCGGCGACCACAATATCACAAATCCGATGCCCTAGCCATTGGGTTACGGCCGATTGAATTATTATTAAGAATAAAGCGTTTGTTAATTACTATCGTTCACACAAATAATTGAACCGACTGGGAATCGAACCCAGAACACCAGATCTCGGAAGCTACTGTAACCACTGAGCCAACGGCGCAGTCATATAATATTAGGTAACTGCTATATACATATTACAACTCATAGTAATAAATTACGATAATATGACAAGCAATTAATTCTTTCAAAAGATATCAATAAGATTACAACAGTCTCTTCAATATGAGATAAATAATAAATACATAAGTACCTAATAAACATAAATTACATAAAACATGAACTTTCATCAATATTTCATATTAAATAACTAGTAGCAGTCATTATATTATATACTAAGTGCTGCCCGCGAGTTGGTCCGCGTAAATTAAGAATTTTAGCTTTGTCTTATAAAATCCTTATTTTACGTAGACAATAAAAGTCACGCCTAAATCATTTTATTCTTTCTTAAACAAGATTACTAGCAGAGTTTTGCAGTCTACTAGTATTCTTGTTAACCACTCGTGCTAAGCTAAAATGCTTGTGTTACAAGTGGGTTCACGTCAGTAGTATATGATTGGGGTTCGAACCGGCGACCTCAAGATCACAAGTCCGACGCACTAGCCATTGGACTACGGCCGCTTCTAAGTTTTGCAGATTTGTCGGAATACATGGACAAACCGACTGTCAAAATAAACAGTCGCCTATACAAGCTTCCACGCGCGGTTTCAACCGCACTACTCCCATCCCCGCAGTAAACCGCGTAAACTTCATAATTAAATTGCCTATAGCCTTCCTCGATAAATGGCCTATTTACGACTGAAATAATTTTTCATATCGGACTTGAGACCTGAGAAAACATACAAACTCCTATAGATTTAATCCTATGGACATGTATTGTCATTCTTTGCTATGCTGCCAGCGTTATGTGTAACGTTAGTAGTATGTTATAAGTTAATTTTAGTATAAAAATCAGTAACTTTTATTGGTATACTAGCGACCCGCCCCGGCTCGGGTACAATGCTGATGTATTATACATATAAACCTTCCTCTTGAATCCTTCTATCTATTAAAAAAAACCGCATCAAAATCCGTTGCGTAGTTTTAAACATTTAAGCATACATAGGGATATAGGGATAGAGAAAGCGACTTTGTTTTATACTATGTAGTGATACTTTTTAAAAGTACCGAATGAGTAAATATGTTATACAATACACATATTATATGGCATATTTTATTTAGTCATTAATTTTTTATGTACACTAGCTTTTACGCTAATCACTACATAGTATAAAAAAAAGTCGCTTTCCGCTGTCCGTCCCTATGTATGCTTAGGTCTTTAAAACTACGCAACAGATTTTAATGCGGTTTTTTTTATAGATATCTGATTCTAGAGGCAGGTTTATATGTATGATACATCATCATTGCACCCGTGCGAAGCCGGGGCGGGTCTCTAGTTGAATATAAAACTACAATGTAACATAAACAGTTCTAGTTAAAAGAATGTCCCTAAGCACTTCCACAAATCGTGCAGAATATATCAATTGATATTACGTTAGTGATCAATGTTGAAAGAGTTACATCAATATTTTCTTTAATGTTTAACAATGCAATGCACTGGGGTTTTCTGTCATCTATACTAATTTTATAAAGTGGGTATGTTTGTTTGTAATAATTACATTGAATTGAATAAACTACGGAACTACCAGACCAATTTCAAAATTTATTTCACCATTAGAAAACTACGATATCCAGGAGACAACGTAGCGTAGCGGCATTTGGCCCGCTTTAAATCTCGGAGGTCGTGGGTTCGATCTACACGCCGGATAGGCAATGTTGGTGTAAATTCTAAGATTTCTTTCCGGGTCTGCTAGGTTGAGGGACTACCCTCCGTGCCTCAGAAAGCACTTTAAGCCGTTGGCCCCGATTGTTATAACATCATTTATAATAATCGTATATCAAGGAACGGCCAGCAGCGTTTCCTTGTGTGGTACAACATATTACTGCGGTTACCAACTCGCCTGCCAAGCGTGGTGACTAAGGCAAATACCCTTCCTCGGGAGTAGGTCTTTGTTCATCAGTGACTGATGATGATGATGATGATTGCATCCGAAGCCGGGGCGTTAGTATTAGGTAAATAGATGGAAAATACAAAGTTATTTTCGGGCCCGGACAACATACGAAAGCAATTCCCACTCAAATCTTCGCATTATTGTTGAAATCACAAACACTTGTATCATTTAAATTTACTTGTCAATATTCCGTAAAGTGGAAATGTACGCATAACGCCATTATGGCAACTGGTGCATACGAATGGCATTAGATGTGTTAAATTAGCATAGTTAATTAATGGCAGACGTGATTCTAATACTTGTTTACTAACTAGGTGCAGTCAAGTGGACTGCATCACGAGGACGAGCCATGCTAAATGAGTTTTGTCATAAATGTTCATGTGTGATGTCTATAAGTAGTTGAAGAGAATTCCTTATTTGTATAAGTAATACATGAAGCAAAAAAATTTTAACCCTATTTACAAAAATTGTGCGGATGAAATTTGCCACACTCGAGAAGGAGTGCAGAATGCTAATTGTTTATTTTCATTATGGTCAAATTTCGAACAATATGAGATCACTAGTAGGCTATATTAGTAGCAGCTTTATTTTGAGTTGTAAGCTTTGTTTAAATTTAAAATCGGCTGTGATTTTTTGGTGTGGCAACTGAATTTATTGTTAGGCGAAATCTTGACGGATAAAAAGTAGAAAATAGTCTTTCATAAATTATACAACGAGTAACCTAACCTAACCAATAGTTGCCAATAATACAATGTTTGATATCCCACTGTTAATATAAGCCGCCGAGTCATTATTTTTAATACCTCACCTATTATATCATTGGCCCTGTTTAATACATTGGCTATTTTATAGTAGCTGCCATTAGTTTGTTTTTATATGTGGATCCTTGCCCTTTGTAGATAATATAATTGTGCTAAAAATATTTAATCACTACCAAGTTATTTTCTTTGTAACCAAGTAGTTAGTAGCTTAATAAGTTGTTATTCGCCTCAAAAATAATTAACCTTTTATTTATAACGAATACGAAAAATTACAACTCATATTATCGTATTGAGTGTTTTTCACCTTATTTTCTAAAATATGAGATGAAGTGAAATTTTAGGCATATATGAAGTGTATCACCCACAATCTCACAAACCATTCACAAACTTTACCTCTTTATAATATTAGTATAGATAAATTATCTGGCACTAATTAAATTAAAATCAATAGGATATTAAGATTAATGACAGCTGGTTCTTTTTTTACGTATATCATTCTTTCAAAAACTATGTAATAATTTAAAGATTTAGTAAAGGTTGTGTTTTTGTAACGCGTAACATGCGCGGGGGCGACAATCCATGGGAGCAGAGCAGCAGTCGAATGCAGATAAAACCTAGGAACACAGCTAGTTTAATTCTTCTTCTTCTTGCCCTTATCCCATTCTGTCCTGTCACCCGTCACACTGTCACTAACTCCTTTTCCTTGCATATCACTCTTCACACAATCCATCCATCTTTTCTTTGGCCTTCCTCTCCGTCTCCATCCATCTACATGTATACTTAAAACTCTTTTAGTAACATGCGTTTCATCCCTCCTCCTCACATGACCATACCAAGATAAACGATTCCCTTTCAGCTTTTCAGTCACTGGCTCCACTTTCAAACTCCCTCTAATATAGTCATTTCTCACTTTATCCTTTCTCGTCAAACTATTTAATTACAAGACAATAATACAAATTACAATTATTATAACAAAACAGACAAGCTTGGCTTCCAAAGAATTTGTCACTTAGATTAATAGGTACCCAGATAGTTAAGAGAACTACAATCGCTTACCTTTCACGGGCCCAACGTCGCCTGTCACGAGAATTGTAATAGATTATGCTAATATAGTTTCAGAATTTGAATAACTAATAAACTAACAAGATAATGAAGTAAACAATTTAACGCAGGTCCGGTAATGAGAAGCGTAAACTAAGATTAGATTATAAACTTTGAAATATACGGCCCGATGGTTGAGTTTTTCGGAAAGCAGAATAACATACCAAACCCACAACTTTCAAAGTCTAGCTTCTCGTGCGCGGTTTTAACCACGTAAGTCCCGTTACCGTGGAAACTAATGAAATATAGCCTATAGTCTTCCTCGATAAATTGGCTATGTAACATTTATATTATTATTTAAATCGGACCAGTAGTTCCTAATATTAGTGCATTCAAGCAAACAAACAAACTCTTCAGTTTTATATATTAGTATCGACAGATAGTATAATCTTATATTTTAAAACTTCCTTTGCTAGACCTACACAGCTCATTATAAAATTCTTTAATATCTCAAAACTGTAATCGTGTGATTTTGTTCTGTTTTGCATAATTGCGTCCATTAAGATCATAATGTGACAATCGTACCAGTAACCAGAAAATTGTCAGAAGCGTTTAGGTTAACGTTACTGATACCCGTATATGATACTGGGTTCACCAATCCAACTGCTAAGCGTAGTAACATAACTACCGAATCATTGTATCAGGTATAAAAGCGAGCAGAACTCGAGCCTTAATAAATGGTTTAAAAACTACAAACTAAGCAACCTGCGCAAGAGGGCGCCCCCTGTGAGGCTTGGACCTCGGCTCAGGGCGGTCGCTGGCGATGAGATTAAATAAATAAAAATGTTTATTGGTCACACAAAATCATTTACAAAATTAGGTTACAAATAATGATATAGTGCAATTTACAATAGGTACTGGTACTATTCCCCAAACTAGGCTCAAGCCGGTATCAAGGGAAATAGTGCTCAGTCAAAGAATTGATACCAGACGCATTATTGATTAAATAGGGGAAAGATCTTTACAAGAATAAACATCTTTTAGATTGAGGGATTATGACTTTTAGAGGGGAGTTTTGTGCAACTGTCGCTCTACTTTACAGTTCGTGGGCCTCTCGGACTTCGGGTCTGTTAGGGCATCGGATGGTTGTTTCACTGTCTTAGTCTCTATTGCAATGGTAATAGAAATCATCAAAGTGACTCCTGACATTCCCAAGTAAACTCATAGTCTCAAGTGTTGTTCTTGCATGCGGGATTATATTCTGGAATAAAAAGGCTACTTTTGTATACAATAAGTATATATTAATAATTATTAGGACTAATAAATAAGGAAGTAACTACTGAACCGATTTGACAAAATCTTAGGCTATATTTAATTATGAAGATCCCACGGGAACTAGTACAAAATCACGTGCGGTAATCTAGTAAATATATCAAACTATTGAAGCAAGAAAACGTACGGGCAAATTTTCTTAGTAAATTTAAAGTAATACCAGGAGTCATTAAACTCACCATCACGTCATAATCAACAAACACAAACCATTTCTTTATCAGAAAATAGTAAAGAAACCAAACCAAACATTGGCCATATTTGTCAAGTTGAAATTCTAATCGTAACGTGTTACACCAAACATTTTGAACCAATATTGGACAGATAAGTATACAAACACAAAAATTATGAACAAACAATTATCCAGAGGGTCTCATGTTGACTTACCATGTGACGATGGTAATAGAAAAGTAAAAAAAACAGATTCACACTTGACCAAACGAGTTTAGTGAGAAAGTGTAACTATTTAGTTCAAACAACAGTTTAAAATGATTATACAATCATACATATTTTAGTTATGTATAAGGTGCTTTTAAAATATATGCCATCCGTTTAGCAGAAGATTTTATCACGTATATTTTAAACTGGCTATGCTGGCCACACCAGAGCTGGTATGTCAAAGGTCTCACCTAGTACATAAAACAAAGTCACTTGATGCTGTCTGTCCGTCCCTTTGATGCGGTTTTTTTAATAGATGGAGTGATTCAAGAGGATGGTTTATAATTATGATACATCAGCATTGCACCTGTGTTAAGCCGGGGCGGGTCGCTAGTTTTAATATAAATAAAATTCTTAAATAAATAAATTTTCTTTAATAAAACAATCACAGTACATTATATATTACTAGCGACCCGCCCCGGCTCCGCACGGGCGCAATGCTGATGCATAATACATATAAACCTTCCTCTTGAATCACTCTATCTATTAAAAAAACCGCATCAAAATCCGTTGCGTAGTTTTAAAGATTTAAGCATACATAGGGATATAGGGACAGAGAAAGCGACTTTGTTTTATACTATGTAGTGATAGTACATACCTACAGTTACTGTTAAAAGAAAGGCCTCTATTTTGGTAACACCTTAAGTACGTAGCTTCAATATACAAGAGAAATTTGTTGTTTATGTTAATTAAGGTAAAACATTTCACATGTGATATAGACGTTAATTAGTAAGATTACTTTATAACTACACGATGATGATGATTAAGAGGCGATGTACTATTTACGCCTTGTTTAACTTCATCATTCTTAATTGCGGCAAACAATTTAAATTGCAAATTTTGATGTAAGCCAAGAAATTGATATAGAACAAAATAATGGTTAAGGTGAAACATTCGCACTCGCAACTATCAATTTAACCAAAAGTTTCTTAACTGTTAAATTCAAATCTTATTTATACTAATTAATTCATAAAGCTAAAGAGTTTGTTTGTTTGAACTTGAACGCCCTAATCTTAAGATCTACTGACCGATTTTAAACATGTGATATACAGGGTGTCCCAAAAGGTTAAGTAGCTGGGAAAGGGGGTGACAGGGGTGGACACAATGGTCACTAGAAAAATAAAATAAAAATCCGCTCTGGGTATTTAAAAAAAATGGCATTTTTTTAAAAACTTAAAATTTTACACCTTGTTATTTTTGATGTTGATGTTGATGACCTTGTTGTTATTGAAGATTACATAACAGCATTTTTTTTAAATACAGCCATATTTGTAGGTACAGTTAGCACAAGGTGTAAAATTTTTAGTCTTTTAAAAAATGCCATTTATTTTTTTAACACCCAGAGGGAATTTTTTATATTTTTCTGGTGACCCTTGTGACCATCCCTATCACCCCCCCTTCCCACCTACGTAATCTTTTGGGACACCCTGTATAGCGCATTTATCAAGGAAGACTTATGCTTTATTTAATTATGAAGTTCCCACGGAACAGGAGTTACGCGGGTAGCTAGTAATATTTAATACGCTAACATTAACAGCAAATGTTCATTAATTCCCAAATATTAACTGTAGTCAATAGAATCGAAATAAAATTTAGACGGGAGATATTCACTGATTTCCAAGATTTTGACCATGGTATTTTTATAAAAAATGTCAGTCAAATACCTACAGTGCAAACGTTTCACCATAAAATATGTACCAACGTACCTACGGAATATATAGCTTGATAAAGACTGTACGAAAGAACATTTCGAAAAAAACCACAAAAAAACACAAAATTAAAATGATTGTCAATATAAATCAATACTAATATTATTAAAAGGAAAGATTTGATTAATTTGTTTGTATCTCTAGAACTACAGGACCGATTTAAAAAAAAACATTTTACCAGTAGAAAGCTACGTGATCCAGGGGTTACATTGGCTATATTTAATTATTTAGTTCTCTAAAAACTGAAGTAGGAATGGAAGCTACACGGGTGAAACCGCGCCCCGGATGCTAGTTCTTACTAAGCAACATTAAGAATTCAAATAATGCCAACACCAGAATTTCAAAAAGTAAAAAACCGTCTAGGTACCTATTTGTTAATAAGCCGAATTTATTTATTTAGGTTAACCAACAATTATTACACCAGTTTAAACATTGATAGGTTGCGATACATAATTAAGTATAATAATTTGTTACATCTTGGCTTAGATCTGTATCATACATCACCATTTTTTTAAATAATATCATCTTATATAATGATCGGCATGTTACTTTGATCTTAACAACTAATCAGAAACAAATCAAACATACTAGAACTACGGCTTACTCAGTGTAAGATATGTCGAAGTTCTAATTAGACCAACATAGTATCGCCAATCAATGTTGAGAATCCAGTCCTCAACGCTGACAGCAGTAGTAAGTAGATAGTATGTTGTTCCAGTGAGTGAGTAGATCGATAAGTTATATTTAAATACTAGCTGCGCCCCGCGGTTTTACCCGCGTTACTCTGCTCCATTGGGCCGGAGCGTGATGTTTTGTAGCCTATATGTTAATTCAGCGTATAACCTGCCCCGGTGCAAAATTTCAGCCAATTCCTATCACTATTTTGACGTGAAAGAGTAACAAGCATCCATCCATCCATACTTACAAACTTTCTCGTTTATAATATATGTAGGATTTATCTAGTTAAGTGAAAGATTAAATGCATTATTCTTATAAAATCAATTTCCTATTCATACGATATGTTAAGAAAATAGATAACTTTAATAGAATCCATAATATTTAGTATAACAGATGAAGAAACTACGATTGTAATTCTCAATCTGAATGTGATATATGGGGTTAATATTTACTTTATAATCGTGTATGTTTTTTGTTCAATTAACTCATATCTCTTGAAAGCACTTTAATAAGTTGTAATTAAGATTAGGTCAAGATTTTTTTTTTATTCTTTTACTACTTTACCGGGCATAAACGCGAGCAGAACTCCAGCCTACATAAATTGTTTAAACACTACAAACTAAGCAACCTTATTGGACTTGGACCTCGGCTCAGGGCGTTCGCTGGCGATGGATTATGACTTTTAGTATTTTAGGGGGTTTTGTGCAACTCAATCGTATCTCTTTGTAAAAAAGATTACTAGCAGAGTTATGCAGTCTTCTAATATTCTTGTTAACCCCTCGTGCTAAGCTAAAATGTTTGTGTTACGAGTGGTTTCACGTCGGTAGTGCAATGGGTGGGGTTCGAACCGGTGACCTCGTGATCCCAAGACGCCATAGCCATTGGGCTACGGCCGCTACTCTTATAAGCTAATTGTCTCTTACGCGGTATTGTAGCATCCCCAACCATATATTAAGTATTTCAATTTCTAATCCTTTACAAAAGGCATATTAAAAAACTTACCGTAAACACAGGAAAGCCAATCCCAACAATGTACAGCATCACATTGGTAACAGAAGAGTCTCTGTAGGGATGTTTAAGAGATTCATCGTCGCAGAAGAAACCTCTTTTATATGGAACACCCCATAAGTAGAACGCGAGGATCAGGAAACCCACTGAAACAAAAGAAATAAATATTAATTTAATAATATTAATGGTAAGTATATTTCTTAGCATCATCGTATACCAGGTAACAGGCAGAAATGTAACTTTACATATTGCGGTCACCAACCCGTCTGCAAAGCTTGGTGACTATGGCAAACCAACTTCGATGTCCATGTTCAATGGTGGATTACGATAAATGGAAAGATATACGAATGGTAAATGATAAGATTTGACAATGATAAAATACAAAATAAAAACTGACGGTCATGTATAAAAGAAACATTTTCATAATTGAAGACATTAAAAAAGTCTCTCATCTAGATATTCTAAAAAAAATGTTTTAAAGATCCGAAATAAAAATAATATAACTCGGAGTACAAAGCGCATTCCAACGATAATAGACAAGAATTTTTCACTTCATTTAGCTATCAAAAGTAAATTTATGGGTACACGTCAAGAAGTATTTTCGGAAGCCAATTGTTATTTTACTAGAGCTAAATACAAGTACATATTCAACATTCTAAATGTAACAAGAATAAGAATGTTTAAAACAAACATGAATAGATTATCTTTTATTTTTATTTTTTATTCGTAAGAGATGTAGAGCATAGCGTTAGTACGCTCAATGAGCTGCTGGACTGAATAAGTCCCTCCACCTTACAGAATACTACAGCCAAATAACATTATTGATAAATTTTGCTGTTCCTGTGCGTGTAAGGTCGCCAGAGCTGGCGGTGTCCTAGGACTTGTTGTCCTTATATTTGGATCCATATGCCACTTATCATCAGGTGGATGATATTTACTTACTTTTCTGGTGTAGCAAAAAATCAATATAAATAAATTCTTACTATTTTTCAACTTATTTATATTATTCCAACAACTTATGATCTCTTTCATTCCTTCTAAAAATATTGAGCTAATTGCATTAAAAAAGAACAAGTGTATTTCGCTTATACGAAACCAACATATTTTGGTAACAGTGCAAGTGCAGATTGGCGTTATTTATGGTTCTAGTATTAACTAAGATTAACGTCGTGAATAACTAGCCTATTGATTAATGAGCTTATTTATAAGGCGAGTCACAAGCGACAACTTATTAAAGCTTGCTGCATAATTGAGGAATGTGGCAGTACGTAGGTTCATGTTACCAGAATTAGGATTCAGGAGATAAGTACATTGAGTTGATGTTGCGTTGATTCATTTTGATTCTATGGTTTTATCATTCTGCTTGTAAGGCCGTGTTCAAACCAAACTGACTATCAGCCGCCGAAAGTGAGCGAACGTTACGCAGTTTATTGTATTTCCATGCATATTCACTTTTTCGTTCACATCTAACCGACGATACGTTATTACGCTATGCGTAGACACTGACATTCGGCGGCCGATTAATATAGCATGTCACTACGCTCCGTGGACGCTGATTGGACGGACGGACGTAAACTATAGCGTATTGTCAGCATACTGTGAACGAAAAATACCGTTTATTTTCACGTTTACACTGGGGCTCATAGTGAGCCTGCTCACATTCGGCGGCTGACAGTCAGTTTGGTTTGAACACCGCCTAATAAATATGATTTATATTGCGCGGATGAGTGAGCTGTAGCCATGAATTTTGTGTCATTCGTCATATTGTTCGCTATTTGACAATGCCACAGGAACGTCATATTTAACGGGATGAAAAGTGTCTTACGTCTTACCGGGTAATAAGCTATTTTTAATTCAATTCTACCAGTCGAACTTTCGTTCTTTTTGATTCGAGAACTATACTCATAACTTTTGTTATTCATGCGAGTCACAAGCGACAACTTATTAATCTTGCTGCAGAATTGAGGAATGTGGCAGTACGTAGATTACCAGAATTAGGATTCAGAAGTACATTGAGTTAGTGTTGGTTTGATTAATTTTAATTGCACTGTTTGTTATTAATATTGTAAATTAGCTTTAGTTACGGCACTGCACGAGTATGCAACAAGGTAGTAGCCACATACTTTTGTCTAAAAATCAACGTTATGGATGTTTTTAATTTGTTTTAGCAGAATACCAAATAAGGAATGCAAGGAAATCTTTAAAGAGACACTGGATTGACAATTGCAAGTTATTATCATAGCCCGTATAACGTCTACTACTGAACGCTTATGCCTCCCTCGAAGGGGGTGTTGTATATCCATCCATAGTCACCATACTTGGTAGGCGAGTTAGTTTAGTGATCGCAGCAAATGAACAGTATATAGACAGGTAAATGCTGCTGTCCATTATTTGGTAAATTATTGTATTACAATCGGAACCAACGCTTCAACGTGCTTTCCAAGGCACCCTCAACCAATTGTTTTTAGCCTCAAAATGTCACCAAAACCAACTAATTTGCAGTTCAGGTATTTCACTGCACTTAAGTGTGGGAAAGGAAACATTTGTCGTAGGCGATGAGCTAATGACACTACAATATCAGAACCTTGAACTACACATTTCTGTGACCAAACCTTCATCAATAACATGTATTATCGAACTCCGTGCTAAGTGGTTCTGACACTATGATAATTGGTAGCGTAAATATTATTATGTTCTATATTACTATGTCGTGTTTAGTGCGTGAAAATATGTAGTAAACTGTGAGACTCTTCTTCATGTTTATCATAAGAAAACAAGTAATTCCGAGCACGGCTTTTTCAATGAAGCAATATGTTTACTTGAACGCGCTATCAGGAATCATTAAATCTACTACGTTATTCAGGGGTATTAGGATACGCCTATGGGAACGCGAGTAACGCGGGTAAAACCGCGCACGGAAAGATAGTTATCTGCAAAAATATAGGAATCTAGGATCTCGATATCCTTTTTTTTTATTTAATCCTGGAATGACGTCGCGCCCATTTTATGACAAGGTTCCCTTAGAAATGGGAGCTGGGTACACATTTTTTCTGACAGATTTATGTAGATAGCTAAGAGGCTTTTGCTACTTCACCGAGCATATGGGCAAGCCGAATCTCATTAATTGGTTAAAAGCTATATAATTTAGCAACCTGCGGAAGATAGCGTCCCCAGAGTGACTTGTACCTCGGCTCAGGGCGGTCGCTGGCGGGGGGGTGGTTGAGGTACTATGATTTAGTTGTTTATGGGAGTTTTGTGCAACAACACTGATGAACGGCTCTTAGGCTACTTTTAAATAAATCTGGTTTGATTGAATCTTCACCATTTTACGAAATTGACATGTCATGTCACGCACGCTTCTACCCTGGGACCTTTTGGCCATTTTGATGGGAATTTCATTAATTTATGAAGAAAATAAAATACCCTCATACAAATGAAACTGCAGGGGACAGTTAGTTAGTATACTGAATATAAAAAGGGCTATGAGTATTTAAAGGTATGCAAATTATCGAAAAAGTTTTAAAAATAAGTAATGGAATTCGAAAAAACCTTAGTCGCGTTATAAAATTTTACAACAACTAGTCAACTTGGGTACCTACCTGCCAGGAAATTATAAGTATTTGTTGCTTAAAACTTTAATTGCCTATTAAACCATGATTTATTATTTCCCATCATTAATTCTATTTTCTTCTAAATAATTTAAATCCATAGGTCTATTTTAATAATGGACCTAAGATATCTATAATATCCTAGATAACAAGGTTTTACTGCATAATAAAAATAAAGTACACAGTTAGCCATTAAATATACCTTTAATTAATTTTATTATATTACAAACCTTGCGCAAATAAATAAAATATAAGGTTACATTCACATACTACGTGACTATAAAACTCTTAAAACAATACAGTTAAGTCCACGTTGTAGACAAGAAATAACATTTTTTATTCAACACGTCGTAAATCACAAAGAATTTATTCCGTATAATAAATCAGAGCCGGCAATTAACGTTCCAAAAACAACAAAAAACTTTAAAATTGACTCAAGTGTTACACAACGGAATTTTAATAGTACGAGTAGGAACAAAAACTGGCTACATTGTACAACAAAATTAAGTATTGTTTCACGGATAGCTTCTTGTTTAAACATTGGTTGGGAGAAAAAATAGCAGGTACTCGTGGTAGGGTGGTCAGGCAGAGAGATCAGGATACATCACGATACAATCAAAATAACAGCTTTTGGGGTTGCCTTAATGACATAAATAGGGGTTATGTTTATGTGTAATTGACAAGCTTTTTTTGTATAGACGTTTAGAGATTGGTTTATAACAGGTGTCAATTTGATGACCGATACCGTGTAGCCCTCATTTTTTTAGTATAGAAAATTTAAATTAAGAATATAAAACGCAAACTTTTATAACTGTGTCCCTTTTTTATACAAGATTGAAATCATTACTCTATCGCCTCTACGCAGAAGATTTAAAACAAAAACGTAGGTAGACACTACTCTTATTTATTCAATCGAGCAACAGCTCTATCGATGAATGATGTTAAAAGCAAAGTCCTTTTTAATGATCTAGTTAAAACAACACACAATGTTTATAGCCCCACCATTATACGGTTACGGCTTTTTCTATAAACAATAAACTATAGAACAAGATTGAACAGCTGGAATAACTGTCTCATGGTAATGGACTTAAATTAATTAGTGAAACAACAAAACATTTAAATTAATGGATAGAATAAATGAAAAGAAAATATTTATCACGCTTCATGTTTTTAAAATGTGGAAAAACAAGATGTTTCGGTGAGAACTATACCATTTTTTTGCAACAAATTGGAACTACACCAAAACAGTTAATTATAGGTGTAGCAGTAAAATAACTATTATGAAATCCGGGCCACTAATTTATTTAACTCGAACCTAAAATATATTATACGACTCATACTTTCTAATTTTTGGCTGATCCCTAATGCAAATTACTGAGACCTTTATAACTATAATATGAACAAATACACGTATCATAGATAAGGCTTTGAACCTTACAACCACGCCGTTGTATTAAACATTTTTTTTATCCCACCGCATCACACATAAATAACTAAATATTATTATTACATTAAAATGGCATAAAATAAACATTTGCTACCGTACACAAACCGCAGATATATTTAATAGTGTTCATTATAATTCTTGAGCTCAGAAGCATAAGGTCGGATGAGCCATTATACGTTGGAAACATTTATCGTATGCGCCTTTACCGTAAACTGGCACTTACGACCAAATGCTTCTGAAGATAATAGTACATCCGTCTTTATGCTTCTAGGTCTAGAATTATTGAAGAAAGGTAAGTATATGAAACCTAATCTAATATTAATAATTATTTAATAGTTGTCTTATTAGTAAAGGTTTGCATTAATTTTACGAGCCGGTTCGCCTCTCATCTAACTGCAAACGACCTCTAAGCAACAGAGGATGTCAAGATATGTGGACAAGTTGTGTCTGACTGCCTGTCCACTAAATTATCACTAAATGATTAGTTATTATGTCGTAGTAGATGGAGGTTAGGTTAATTAAGAAAAATGGGTTTCCTGGAAATTGCATCTAGCTAGAAATTTCTTCCGAACGAACTATAATAAAATCGATATTCGCTAGCTTAATTTTATAGAAAAGATAGAGTGCTCTTAGTAGTATTCTTTTTTCAAATGGATATGTCACGAACAGCCACGAAACTTTTGCTACTTCACCGGGCATTAAAGCAGGAGCAGGCCTCCGGACTTATTATAGACTACAGACTAAGCAACATGCGCAAAAGGGCGCCCCCTGTAGGACTTGGACCTCTTGAGGAATTGTGAGTTTTCGTTTTTAAGAATTTTGTGCGGCCTCTCAGTCTACGAGGACAACAAAAAGTTGCAAAACACTAGTCTCATTCTAAGGACCCAGGGTTAAATCAATAATAATAAAAACGTATTAAAATCCTTAACAGAATACGACTGAATGCCATCAAATACAATATAATACGCTTATTACGTCATATGTAAATGGCCATTGCTTTAAACGGCACTACAAGGCAGGCCTCCCACACTTGGCAGACGATATTGCCATAATAAGATCGCAAAACGCACACACTTAACCCGGATTACTAATGGCATGATAATAGATTGAAGTGGTCCGTTTAATGGATGCAGACATGTGAAGATTTACAAGTATCTTGTGAGATTTTTAATGAAATTATGAGCTTTCTGTCTGAACTAACTAATACAGAACGATACAACGAAAAAAATAATAAGAAAAGGAAGGAGTTAAAAACTGTCAAAGGCAAAAGGCAAGGCAAAAATAGTACTGGCCATCTCACCCTGGCCACTGAAGCCATCACTCCCGGACACCCTGGGAGAGATCCTAAGTTTTTAAAAATTTCATATTACGTTTCTTTTTTCATTGATATAAGTGATTTATTGTTAATGTTTGATAAGTAAACTTTAATTTTTTATATTGATTAACGATTTATTCATCATAATTCCTTCACAGTAGAGTCTTCAAGTTACTAGGGCCATCTCCCCCGGAATTACCCTATAGAGCGTAATATTATTTATATTTTACTCAGTTGACTAAATGCGTAAACATTAACTGCTAATATGATTACAAGCTATTACTTAAAAATATATAGGTATTAGAAAATATTTATATAATACTCATCCCGCATAACGTCCACTGCTGAATATGTGCCTCCCTCGAAGGGGATGTTGCCACCACGCTTTGCCGGCTGTTTGGAGGTTTGGTATTATTATGTATAGTATTTATAAGTAGTTACACAGGTAAACGCTGCAGCCTGTTACCTATAGTATACTATTGTCATAAATAGAGACCGTCGTATCGTAACACTTCCAAAGCATTGTGTTATAAGCCTCACCTTTGAAACGATTCGAATCCCGCTCTTCTGGCTGTTTGAGGGACTACCTACCGTGCCTCGGAAAAACACGTAAAGCCGTTGATTCTGATGGTAAAATCATCAATATTTATATTATATTGTTGGTCCATGTCAGCAACATGAATAAGAATGCAATCTACCAGTCCTTAGAATGATAACTTTCGTAGGTACTATATGCGCCGTTGCCATAAATATTACTTGAATCTGGGCTTTGACCTAACCGCCTAATGCAATCTTTTGAATGCTTCGGTCAAAGCCCTGGCCGTGAAAGCTTGGGCAGAAAGTACTATCAGTACAATGATCTTCGAATAGACATCCCACATATTATTAATATTATGCAAACACTAGCTACGCCCCGCTGTGTTGCCTTCATTACACTGATCCGAGATTACATTTGATATCACACATTAGAGCAAGACAGCATAATATAAACGAGTAAAACTGCGAGATGCTGCCAGTAGTAATATACATATTACTATGTTTTCTCTTTTAGATAGGTTAAAGATCTCATTTATACTAATATATAAAGCTGAAGTTTGTTTGTTTGTTTGCTTGAAACCGTCAATCTCAGGAACGACTGGTCCGATTAAATAATTTTCTCGGGGTTAGATAGTCCATTTATCGGGAAAGGCTATATCACTACAAAGTATAAAACAAAAGTCGCTTCCCACTGTATTCCGTCCCTATGTATGCTTAGATCTTTAAAACTACGCAACAGATTTCGACGCAGTTTTTTTTATAGATACATATAGTGATTCAAGAGGAAGGTTTATATGTATAATACATCAGCATTGCACCCGTGCGGAGGCGGGGCCGAAGTTCCTACGGGATCGGGAGTTACGCGGGTAAAACCGCGGGCGGAAGCTAGGAATTAATAAGATTGGTACAACGCTTAACATAGCATTAAAGGTTATCTAAGGATATAAACAAATGATATACCTAAACAAGTGTTTTTATTGACTTCGACAAAATATCCTTATTCAGAGTCAGTGACGTGACATAACCTTGGCTTGTGCGCCTTGATAACTGATAGTGTTAGTAAACTGCATATCGAGATGCAGTACGTAAAGAAATTCTAATAAAAGCAAGCATATTATTTATTGAGCTTCAGAGAAACAGACTGCCAGAAAACAACTTTGTTCTGTTCAATATTTTTGGTCGGTCGGACATAAGTTCTTTTGATATCACCGCAATCAGTTTTAAACTACCAACAACCTCCGTGGCGTAGCGATGTAAGTTCACTATAGGTCTCAGAGCTCGTGTGTTCGATCCCCACGCCAGACAAGATATCTTTATGTAAATGCTTAAATTTCTCTCCGGCCCTGGTTGGTTGACGACTTACGTGACTCGGAAAGCGCGTTAAGCCATTGTTCCCGATTGTTATAATAAACGTATACCAGGGAACGGGCAGCAGCGTTTCTTTGAGTGTTACTATATAATATCGCGGTCACCAACCCGCCTGTCTAGCGTGGTGACTATGGCAAAAACTCTTCATCGGGAGGAAACCGTACAGGCTTCATAATACGGGCTTTTGATGAGTTTTATACCATAAGGAAAGTCATACTATACATACTAACTTTATATTTATAAATAAAAAAAATATAACATAGAAATCAATATATCGTTTATTTTCATTTTATTTTAAATTTAGCGAGTAAACGTTACTAATCTTTTAGTTTAGATCTGAAAATGAATATCCTAGTTAAGATATCAAAAAACTATGAGTAACCTTGATGAAAAACCACAGTAATTTAATCCCGTTAGTTCCTATACCTACAGTACCTATAACAGGAAAAAATGCTTCATAATAAAACCACAAGTACTAAATTTGTGGCGACCGTACATGAATTGAATATAAATTTTTCAAATGATGATTAATACACAATATGAGTACCTACCTATCTAGTTATTTTTATCATTAGGCCGTATAACGTCCACTGCTGAGCAGGGCCTCCTCCCGAGGACGGGGTTGTCATTGTCATGTCATAGTCTTATGTCACCACGTTTGGCAGGTGGGTTGGCAAGAAAAGCTCTTTTCAGTTCCCTGTTATAGATGATGTTATATCAATCGGAACCAACGTCTTAACATGCTTCCCGAGGTACGTAGGGTAGTCCTTCAGTCAAACGAGTCCGGAAACCTTATGGCAATAAGGCTTTAGAACTCCAACTGTTAAGTAAAACCAAAAAAAGACTTCAGACAACCTCAAAACATTAAAAGTACCTAGGTATTATATTTATGGAGTATGATTTTTATTTGCAAATAATAATATTTATTAACATTATTATTTACAAATATAAATAATTATTATAATAAAATAAACAACATAATCATAGCAATTATTAAATATAACAAGTATGATACGATCCAGACTATAATTTCCGGAGTTAAATTGATTATGAAATCAAATCACACTCTACCAGACATTCTTGTCTGGAACCAATATCGTATACCTATGCATATTAAGTGTATATTAATATGTATGCTTGACACAAATATTAATATCAGAATTGCTTTATTTAACAACTTAACAACGACCAATCAGTTTCTTAAAGGTTCATTTCCGTGCATTGCGGGCGACCGCAGCCGCGCCCATATTAATCGTGTGCGGCTAACGCACGCGGATGATGCGACAATAATCAGAGAATAACAATATATGAAGCCGTTTACGAAGTCTGCGGCAGACTTTCAAATCGTATCGTAACGCAGTCATTTAAGTTTTAAAATTAATGCGTTGCGTGAATTTGTAATTTATAAAACGTAAACAGTCAAATATCTCACAATAGCAATAGCAATTGCAATAGTTCTAGTTTTGGATTGGCGGGGCACTTTTTAAGCTCATCTAAAATACCTACAGTTGTAAATTCTCAACTATACATAATGCATAAAAAACATGTCTATTTCAATTATAAGTAAGGGCAAAAAAATCACGGTAGGTATGTACGTAGTCTGGCTTGGCCTCGGGGAGTGGGACACATGGGCCTCGCTCCCTTCGAGGCCGATCCATGAGGAATAGGGACGCCTCTACACTCCGGGCGTCTATATTATTTGGCAATTGGGCCACAGTAGTGTGGCCACGAAAAGCCCGCGACGCCAATTTGGTCGCGGGTGCCGTCGGAGGGCCGGATTGCCTCACGTACCCGGCCCTTACTAACGGCGGACGGAGGAGTTTCCGGGGCTTTAGTGGTGTGGGGTCCTCTCCTCGAGGTATGACTAGCATACCACGCTATGGAGAGGGCGAGTCCCACATACCTTTACTGGCGCGGGAACGCTGCAGTGGCGGAGGGGATGCGTAAATGCATAGGTATCACTGGACAAAAAACAAAGGTATGTACTTAGTCTAAAGATACGAAAAAAAACTACAACCTAATCTTAACGATGTTGTCACAACAGGCCACAGTAAAAAGAACACAGTAAAAAATGTTATCTAACACTCTAATATTTAAACAGATAAACCCTTTTTAGTTGCCAACGCGTGTGGTCTATGCACCGCAAAATGGCAAAAACATCACCGAAATCAGGTCAGCAGTTACCGAGGTACAAAAACCACAGCGTGCCGCTATAATTACAACATACGGTTGACATTTTCTCTCATTAAAGACAAGATAATTATAAAATAGACGCCAGTCAAGCTCTGATTTAAATAGTTCCTGGAGAATTAGACAGAGATTAGCAAGTCTTTATGAGGCAAGGAGTGTGATTACTAGTTATGCTCTTGATTTATTATTATTTTAGCACTTTAACTTCTTACTTTTATAGCATTGGCCGATATATTTTAGGAATTTCTGCCAGTATCTTAAAATAAATTCATTGAATCGTTGACATTTATTAGTGCTGAAAATTTACGGGTGACTAACGTGCAATTTTGTTCACTATATCGGCATCATCGGAAAACTTAAACCAATATTTACTCTCACTTGAAAAATTGAGATTTTACATTCTACAAATTTATATATCGAAAAAGCAGTAGTATAAATTGTGACTATAGTTGACAATTAGCTACCAATTGCTATAGAAACGCAATTTTTTTTACGTTTTTCGATTCATCTTCTAAATTGGAAAAATATCTGCTGTCGCATTACTATAATTATCCTGCTGGAGGAATGAGAATCGCTCGCCACTGTGTTACATAGCGAGTCCGCAATTAACAAAATAACGTGTGAGCATCTTGTATTTTTTTACTGAAATCGTACCTATAGAAAATAATTATTAAGTTCTAACAAAATTCATTAGCATTTAGAACAACAACTATGTTTATTTATCTAATACAATTATTAGCTCGGCACCTGTCTACAATACTTCTTACCAAGACAAATTAATTCTACTAGAAACATTTTAAAAGCCAACCTATCACCACGAAACACAAATATTCGATTTAACAGTGACAAATGATTATTATCTACAGTAAACTGATTTCTTTTAAGACTAGACCCCCCACATTCGAGGTCTATTGGCAAGTCAACAAAACTATTTGTTTCCTACGTGACATCCAATATTTAAATCGTTGGCATGTTTCCATTACAATTTTATTCAATATTGAGACATTTTAGTACTAGTTAAACAATATTTTAATTTCTAAAAAGAACACCAATGGAGATCCGTTAAATACATATATTAATATTCAGGGGTATTTTTGTATTATGACTTAGTTATATGAAGATGAAGAAACATATCCATGTTGCAAGAGGAAAACCAAAAAAGAGATATCCATCTCTTTTTTGGTTTTCCTCTGTGTGAAAGATGGCATGTCATTGTGTAAGAATGGTGTGAGTATGGAAGAGGATGACATATTTCGCCGACCCCAAATAATGGGATCAGCGCAGGAAGATGATGATGATGACGTAGTTATAATTTCGTGCCATGATAATTTTGTATATATTATATATTATAGTATTATTATCTTAAAATTTTCTATTGTATATAGTTTATATAGTATTTTTATAATATTAATGTATGTATGTTTTATATGTACCTATAGTAAATATAGTATCCATGTAATATTATATGTAATTTATTGTATTATTTTGCTTACCTTAGTGGTATGTGTGTCCTCAGATACAGTCTCTTTTATAGTGCACCTACTACTACTAGTCTATGGTAGACTGGTAGAGAATGCCTCTGGCATTAAGTCCGCCTATGTACTTCTATAGTGCTGAAGTTTTAAATAAATAAATAATAATTTAGCTATCATCATCATCATCATCTTCATCAGCCCGTATAACGTCCACTGCTGAACATGGGCCTCCTCCCGGGGGAGGGTATTTGCCATAGTCACCCCGCTTGGCAGGCGGATTGGTGACCGCAGTATTATGTTGTAACACACAAGGAAACGCTGCTGCCCGTTCCTTGATATACGATTATTTTAGATGATGTTATAACAATCGGGACCAACGGCTTAACGTGATTTCCGAGGCACGGAGGGTAGTTCCTCAACCAACCAGACCCGGAAAGAAAATCTTAGAATTTACACAAAGATTTCTTGTCCGATATGGGGATCGAACCCACGACCTCCGAGATTTAAAGCGAGCCAAATACCGCTACGTTACGGAGATTTAGCAATCAGAGACCTGTGAATTAAGACCGTAATAATATGACGACATAAGTAAAAATCCTTTACTACACACCTACATATTATTATTTACGTCGAATTTAGCCCTAATTCCTGCTTTCGAAATACCTGTTAAACTAACACCTTCCCCTTCAAGTAGCGTCACGAGATAAAAATAATAGAAACACACATTACACAGGACATTTCATCTTAACACACAAAGCGGAGCTTCATCTAATCCTCTTAAGGTCATAAAAGTGAGTCATAACGCCTTATGAATTAGGTCGATGACCTGTCGTTGCAACAGCAGTAGTAGAACTTACCACACGTGCTTGCGTTTTCGTCATCTAAGGTATGATGATTAAATAACTTGATACATAATATCCGTGACGTGTATATTCCTAATATGGAAATCTTGGTCTGACGCGACCAATCATTTATTTAAGACGGAAATTTAAAAAAAAATGATAGCGTGATGTAGATGTGGTTTATGAATAACTTATTTAAATATGTATATTAGATTTGTTTCTTTTTTATTAGTTTTCGTCTTGTGACGGCAGGGCCTGTTCTGATCTATGACTAGTATGTAAAAACCTAATATTCATAGACCATCATTCTAACTTCCTCGAAAATGTTACTATGTTATCATCGTTGTCAAACTATCAATGTGTGCAAAAAATATAATTTGGAGATAAATTAAATATGAAAGAAACAACCTGATGCAGGCGAATATCAGTTGTTTCAACTGCTTGCCTGTTCTCCTGCATAATAATAATAATAAAATCAAGATAATGCATATATCAGTATTATACAGGTCATAGACATTGTAGTGCAAAAACGTTTATGTACAAACGTTTTTTTCAATAACAGTAGAAAGGTGAAAAGTGAAAATTTTAAAGTGCCAAGCGTCTCATTTATTTGTGCCTTTAATTAAATGTTTGCTGGGTAATATCTTGTGTGCTGTGCTGAATTAAATGTATTTTAATTATTTCTTTCTTTCACATAGTAGCACTTTTTTCTCGACGTAATTCAAAAACGTGTTTTCATGTCCAACTGTTGTTCTTGAATTGTTCATGTTCTTTCATCTCATACATTCTCATCTACACAACTACTGGCTACTCTGACATAAATACATAATTATTTGTATAAAATTCTGAAATGCTAAATAAAAAACCAAGTGCTTTTGATAAAATTAGTAGTTATCTATTATATCTTCGATTTTATGACTTTCTTAGATAAGTTGCTTCATTTTTTTATGGGGTACCATAAAACTATATGCATCTATTTAAGTTTACGATTCGATATTATCTATGTTCGCGCCACTATTCGTGGTAGCTATAATTTTTATCTGTTTTTAAAGATGCTATTTTATATGTCAGCCTACTGTATTGTGAAGATCGGATACATAAAAGAACTAATCGAGACTTAAAAATAGTATCTTTAAAAACATATAAAAACTTCTTCATAAAACTATGCCAGACGAAGAGGTCTCTGACAAAGATAAAAAAAAATATTTTGACAGATGATTTTTTTATGGGATTTTTTGAATGGAAAATCAGTCAAAATAAAAATTTGTTCATGTAAGAATTTTTATGTGATGTAATATAATGTAATGTGACGAACGAAAAATTAGCCCTAAGCCTTTCAAATGACATTTACAATTACAATTACCAAGATCGCTATATATATTCTTTTTCATCTTGTTAAGCATAAATAAGATAAGAAGAAGAAATAAGATAAAAAAAAAAATATAAAACAGCCGTCGAAAAGGCTGCCATATTTCGCAGTAGGTAATATTTAAATTGAATTGTGTAACAGTAGGATGTTCGTCTCCAAGCTATCAATTTAAAACTTTTGCTAATAGAGTAACGAAATTACAAGACATTATTTCCTAAATAATAACGCTTCCATACTAGTACCTTATATGTCATATCTAATGTACAGTATGTAGAAGATTCACTATTAGTCTTAGTATCATTCTTTATCGAGTCTTAAACGCTTCAAAAATGTAAATACCGTTACACCATAATCCGATTTTACCAGAAATACACACGTTGTGGGAGTATACATAGATCAATTTAGATAATATTTTTTACGATAATTTAAATATTAATTACCCGTTTAAATAAGAAATACTATTCCAGCTGGTTGGGAAATTTGTAAACAGTATTTATTAGCTTGGACATTATTAAGATAGTTTATTTAATATATTTTATTTACTTTAAATGACAAAAACTATACTACTACTTTAATATGTTACTGACTGAAATCACATACAAAAATAATATTATACTTTATAATAAAAAATGTATAGTTTTGAAATTGTATTAATTTTGCCCGTACTCAGAGCCGCAATAATTAAATGAATGATACGAGATGCGCATTAATTACTACTTCATTAAATTAGTATTAAACAGTGGAGCTGATTATAAAGTCCCGCCTTTATAGACATGTTATAATATATTTTACGTCAAATTTCATTGGAATGTTACTTAGAATTACATAACATAAATTGAAACACCAGCGGCCAAATTGTAATCTTAATTCTAAGTTTTAATAAATAAAGTAAGTCGAAGTTCCAATATGCACCTGTCAAAACTACCCTCAAGTTACGACAGATTGATAAAGCCATATAATAACAGCACTAACAGTTCAACTAGGTCATACAATGCCATCTGAGACACCAAAATGTTTACTTAAAACCGTGAATTGGCCAGTTCATCCTAAATTTCAATGGGTTACAACAGTGATAAAGCATAACTAGCTCGCTCAACTCAATTAAAAATGGAACACCAGAGCCGGATGAAACTGTTATTTAAGAATGGCAAAAAGGGCATAACCACCCTCATGGTGTAGCAACATTGATAAAGCAACATAATACCACCACAAACACCTCAAGTAGGTCAGAGCAATGACATCTGAGACACCTGAGATAGAGATTAGATACTCTTGCCACACTTTTGCGGCTCCTGTCGTTTGTTTTGACGCATTTGATATTTTTAATTTATGCATGTAAATTAACCTAGAGGAAAAACGTTCATAGAAAGCAAAATACACCTTGATTTTTAAGTGTTGCTAAGAACTAGCAGCACGTTTCGACATCAGTATAACTATCAAAACGTAACATTAACATAAAAATAGACATGGTTTAAAAAAAACCCTAAAAAAGGCGACAATGTAAACAAAATACAATAAATGTACTGTATAGCAAAATGAGTTCTAGTGCCTTATAATACAAGATAATCTAGGTTGTTCGAGCGGGCGCCCCTAACATCTGTAATTATTAATGCTATTAAAAAGTATAGACATAGATCGATTGTACTAACAAAAATAAAACATTTCGCAGATATTTTTTATCACTGTTATTTACGACCTTCGACGACGATGAATACGCTGCTTTGTAATAAAATGCAATAAAATATACTAGGTACTACCCAATCAATTCAGCTTCAATTTGCGAAACTTCTTCTTTTTCAAAAGGCATTGTGTTCATTCCAATGAACTCAAATGTTAATGGCATAACAAATTTACATACACATTAAATATTACAAATTCTTAAAAACCTTGGGGCGAATGGAACCAGGAACCAGGACCAAAGAAAAGCTGAGGGAAAGTAAATTCGACTGACTTTCAATATTGTCCAAGAGTTAAATTAAAAAAAAGTGTAATAGTTTCTTCTCACGTCTAGTTTGGTAACTAAAACATTCCTCAATCCAAGATGTTTCATAATAATATACGGACGCCACTTTACTTAAACATGAATAACTTGTCCCTTAATTAAGCACCCAAATTATCGGCTATTAAGCGATATTAATCTCCAAATTAACCAAAAACTTTATTAATTAAGAAATAAATTACGTTATTAAATTGTTATGCATCTCCTACACGTTATTGTCAATTAAAAGGAATTTATACTAACACCCGCATCGGCTGAACAAAACTTGTCTTACATTAAATGTTATAAAGTATTACCCATAAAAAGATCTATACAATGGTAATGGATAATGGGGAACCCGTAAAAGATAAATAATGAACGCGTTGTAGAAGCTCACAAGTAGTTTATTCAATAAAAGGAAGAGAAAGAAAGGAATACGTGTGTAAGTCATGTCAGTAGTACGTTTAAAAATAATATCTACCAAAATCACTCTTAAAGTTAGGCAGGCGATTTAGTGCTCGCAGAGTCTGATACACAGTTCAGAACTGTTCTGATCGTCATGCATGATACTATTTTTATCATCCAAGCAATTATACTTAGCGAAAACTCTTTGATTTTACACAAAGATGTTTTCCCGAGGTCTATCTGATCTCGAAGCTTTTATCGCTAGACTTAGGTGTACTTATCAATTAATTACTACGAATACTATAAAGATATCTCAGTACACAACTGCTAATATTCACAGAATAATATCAGCTAAATTAAACATGGCGCAGACGCTTCATTAAAATAATACTGCGGAAAATTTTACAAAACACAATAGCAGATATTTATTTAAGAGCAAGCTGATAAAACAATTAATTTTGTGCACTTGTTGTAAGGTTATTAAGATTACAGAACTATTCAGAATAATAATTATAGTTATCTTCCTTATCATTTACTCGACAACGGAGCAAGGTAATGTTTGTTTGTAGGTATGTACTTATATCTGAATATGTATTTATACTTGACCACTTTAATTCCCAAACAAAATTCAAAGAAATGTCCATAAAACGGTTACAGCCACAATCTTCTATGTGTATATTTTAGTATTTATTTAATTAAGGGCGAGATAAAATTATACGTTTTCCTTGATAGTTCATTTACCGTAGCCGGAGAAAACACGTCAATAAATAAATAATTGTCACCCAAGGTTCGAAGGGCTACATGATTGACCGTTTTATTATATATGTTTAGTAACCCCCTTACTTAAATAATATGTATTTTGTTTAGACACACTTCTTTTGATGAGCATTATAAAGTGGTTTATCAAATTCACTATAAGTATAACATGTTACGATTCATACTTTATATAACTAGTTAAATTAATATAATCAGAACTGGAAATGTTCATAATGAAATATATTCTGTGTAAATTAATCTATTCAGGACTGTACGTACTGTCTGTCCGTACACCATTTGAAATTTAAATATGTTATCTGTATTGTCAGTGGAATCAGCGGAAACTAGAAGCTGTACACTCAAGTTATCTACGATAAGACACAAGGTAAGCTGCAAATATAGACAGGAAGACAACATTGATATACTTGAGAAGTGACACATTCTTCTAACAGTCATCACTTCTTAGTCAACAAACTATGATAGTTATATACCAAGAGAGTGTTAGAGTATAGAGGGATCTGTCAAGATGGCGAATAGTCTCTAAAGCTTTCCAGTAATAAAATCGCATATATTTGTCAAATCCAGGAAATGAGCAACAGGAACACACCATTCTACTGACATGGGTGCTAGCCAAGCTCTACAACTCTACCTTACGGAATCCTTATAGTCTTTAACTTTTCCGTCCGTTAGAAGGAAGCAATTCCGCATGGACACATGAGAATTGTAGTAGTTTGCTTATATTTGCCGTATAATCTCTATTCTAATTAAGTTTAAATAAGTTTCATGCAAAACTATGTGAAATAAATGAATTTTGTATCCTGTGCCAATCTTGTGGGCCATTATCTCTTTGACTAGACGGGTAGCACTTAGAATTTTAAAGATTATCTAGCTTCCGCTACTAATTCAGCGAGCACACACTACGCTCTAACACTTTTTATTAGCTCTAGCAGTCAACCATACAAAAAAATTAAGGGCAATACGTATACCCGACAATATAACCACAAACACTCAAATTTATTTATTCTATGACGACTGTATTTTTATTTGATCTGTCTACTATTTAGACAACTGTTCTCTTGTTAATATGCAGTTTGTCAATATGGTGACGAAGCGAAGTGGGTTATGCTAACGCGTAAATTTAAGTTTACAGAATTGTAAACAACCTATGCTGTATTGTAGCGAAACTATTGATGGTTTAGTGTCCTTTATGATACATGTGTGAGGCACTCGAGGAATAGGTACTGAAGACTTGATCCCGAGTATATTATTGAAAGTTGTCACTTGCAAGTTGTCTACAATAATCGTAACTGTACATGTTATGCAGTGTGTAATGTAAAAGGGTAGTTATCAGTCCATTTTGAGATTATGAAGTATTATGAGGAGGGCCTAATCCTAACATATGACCACTAGTCACATTAAAGCTCACCTTATTTATTTACTGAAGGAAACTCGGTTAGCTCATAAACTCTACGCCAACTACAGAGTTCCATAACAATGCAATGTTAGATGGAAAACAAGGAATATTAACAAAAAAAATATATATATATAATATAATAAATTATAAGACTAGATAAGACTATATCTAGTCTTATAATTTAACATGTTACGGTCTCATGTTTTATTCATAAAATGCGTTAGTACACTGAAACTAAACAAATATTCCGTGAAAACTATTAACCCTAAATAACTAGCAACAATTTTTAAAACCAAAACATAACTCCTGGCTTCACAATTGAGGTGTACAGTTACAGCACAAGAGTGATTCTATTTCATATGTTGTGTGTTCAAATAAAAACATTGTGCATGAATGGTCCCGCTGTTTCCTCCGGTGTTTAATACGTAAACGATCAAGGATAGCAATGGAAATCCCGTTTCTGATTAGCGGTCTTAGTTTATCTAAAGCGATAGTGTAGTAATTATTATTATTTATTCATTTATTCCTTCGTTTTGTATGTTTAATTTTTTTTATTATACGTAACGATATAAATAAGACAAATACTTAAATGTAATTACTACCTACACTACTTGCATCTCGGCACCGTATGCCCATTAGACCTTGATCGTTCAAATTAAATGTGCACTAGACCAAGCAGATAGGTTTACACCTTCGGTATCAATTAATGTAAATAAATATATTTATGCCAGTACAACAGCCGGTAATTCTTTATGAGTGAATAGCTCGCAGCTAGCAGTGTTTAAACATAAACGTGAATAATATATAAATTTAAAATGCGTTTCACAATATGTAAACCTATTTTTTTGGTCGACTGCACATAATTTGATACTAAACGTCAAGATCTAGTGGGTGAACGGTGTCTTGATTTTCTTAAATATAAATGCCTAATTCGTCCATATTTGACTTTATTTGGACATCTAAAATTGCGACATGTCTAATTACTTAAAATGTAGTGTATAACCACAATATTTGCTACCGAGTACTGAAATAGAGGTTAAATACTACGAGTAGGTATTTAATTAAACATTATGAAATATAAATTCCTAATTCGTCACAACCTTTGCCTTTATTTGGATAACTAACATTCTTACACGTATTTTTACTAATACAGTAGATCAGTGTTTTTCAATGTTTTTGATTTCGAGACCCCTTTACAGGTTTAAATATTCTGGCGACCCCCTTGTGCCATAGACAGATAAATAACTAGAAAACTACTTAAACTGACTACTTAAAAAGTCCCTAGCGTGTTGAGAATAATCACGATGTAAGTTGACAAATCTTTTTGCTGGCGACCCCCTGATTCTGGCTTTGCGTTCCCCTCCTGGGGGTCGCAGTCCACAGATTTGAAAACACTGCTGTAGAATATATTTACAATACTTGCTACTACGTACTAAAATAGAGGTTAAATACTCGTACGTTCCGGTCAACACTTCGAGCGTGGCTAACTAATCATAAAACTTGCCGCCATTATGTCTATAGGTACTTTTGTTTTACACGTGCAGATACGAAGTGTGCGGAAACAACTGCATAAATAAAATTCAATAAGTCGTTGTTATGGTTCTAACCTACTTACTAATTATGTGCCAACATTTATGTAGGTTTTAACAACAAATTAAAATGCATAGCAAAATTTGCTACGCTTGTTAATATACTTATAGATACAATAAAGCATACATTTTAAATGTCGATGACTTGATGTGTAATTCTATTAATTTTGCTTTGGCGTCAAATATAATCTACCTAATCCAGATAAGCATTTCTTAAGACACTGAAACATTTCATAAAATATATTTAGCCTTTACTTACAACCTTTTTTTTAAAGTATTTATCTCTTACGACACACGTCAAGATATTTTACTATTTAATGTAATGAAGCACTTTAACTGCATATAGATTAGAGTTAACACTTCAATCAACATTACTATCAGCTGTAATCGTGTTCCTTATTTGATAAAAGATAAAACAAATCGGATTATTTTAACGTCAACTTTCTAAATTCTTAGAGGCAGGGAACTTTAAAGCTATGCTTATTATTAGAAAAATAAACGCCCTTAAAAATAATAATCTAAGACAAAAAATGGTAGGTAATATTTGTTACAGATTTTTTTCGTCTAAATAAATTAAAATAGTACATACTTACTTATACATGTGTACCGACAACAAACATCTAAGTTATTTTCGAAATCATTGTTGATTTTAGAATTACGCTTAGTTAAAATAGGAATCTACTTAAAATAGTATTAGATTAACACATAATAGTAACTCAATGAGTAAAACCCGTAACTAGTCATTAAGAATCACATTAAATCTTAATTGATTTAACAAAAACAAGAAACAGAAACCACCGCATTTCCCAAACCTGGTAGCAATAACAGTTAATATACACACTTGTTACTTCATAGTCACACCATAACCATTAATAGCAATTGAATAGCAAGTGTAGCACTAATACGTAATGGCGCCTGGTCATTTAATGTAGCCGATCGCGCAATGACCCCGCGGCGGGAAGCCGCACCATTTGTTTTTGGGATATAATCGACCAATAACTGTGAGCGTGTACGAGTCGATGACTTAGCGTTTGAGGGTTGGGAAGACCGAAGACCGTTAAAAGTTTTAGTGATAATAAAATAAAACTAACTATATATAGTACGTGTATTGAAGGGTTGACATAAATCGAAAGCTACATAATACTACATAGTGATTTTGTAGTCGTTGCTAATAATTGGCAGGACGATTTGCCATCACTATTACTGACGAAACCTAACATTAAAATATTAAAAAAGTCATTTTAGAGGCGGTACATGGCATGTACATTTATCATTGCCGCATGCAATGATCTTAAATTTGGACAAGATCATATTGTTGTACTAACGGGCGCCCCAACATAGGTACGATGTCATTGTAATCTGAATTTTTGATGTTATTGAAAAGTATAGACACAAATTTAGTCAAATCTAACCAGGACTCTTTTCTGACAACGGGTACAGGCCCTACTCCACTTTTTATCTCAATACTTTAGAGCTGAGTATCATAAAGCAGCATCAAGTAGATACGATTAGCGAAAGCAGCATTTCGTTTAAGATCTTACAAATATTTAAGCACCTTGATTGTAGGCTCATTAATTTGGATACATGATCATTTAAATGATTAACCAAGCTCATATCCCAACTAGTCTTGCATCCAACAATACATCTCCAAACAGTTGTAGTTGCAAATGAAGCTCTTCAAAACTAGTAACAGTATACCACAAATGACAATTTACCATAAATTACAATAACAATGCATTGTACAAGAGCGATTTTCTACAACAAGCCAGTTGTTCTTGTTACAAAACATACAGATGCTTTTGAATATTTAAAAAGGGCGCCGAGTTTATTTTTAGACGCGTCTAACTGTACTTACCATAAAAGTAAGAATTCTATGTTTACGCTTATCTTGGGGATCGTAAAACGTTTCAAACTTACGAAGTTAAGTGTATCAGCACAAGATGTGGAACTATGGGGAGGAAATTAAATTTAAGAGGAAACATAAATAGTAATGCTGACATGAGGAAATTAATCGGTTGACTACATAAAATTGTGAGATATGGCTTTCACTACAATCCTTCAGTATTTCTCATAAATACGAGTATAATAGTATTAGTTGGAAAATGTTAGTACAACTGAGCTGAGTAGAACTCGTAAAGCTGGGAAGTGATTAAACCGCACTGAATGTTATGCTGATGCAATGCTCGTGTCCCCAACACTATTTGGGATAATCATTTGCGGGCATTTTGTTGGTAAACTCTCTCCTTGTGGTACGAATGGCACGAAGGAGAAGCATAACGGATTTAAGTCTAGAGATAAAAAAAAAAGTTTGTTGTTGCCGACAGTCACCACCACTGGTCCTGTCATTCTTGTCCTACACAAGCGGTATCTAAAAACATACTCTTAGTCTCGAAGAAAAAACTTCGTTCCCCTTTTTAAGAAAATTGCGCGAAAGGAGGACTTTGAAATTAAGCACACTTATAATTTATATATTGAGTGCAGCAAATTAATTTAAATGTGTTGTAAAACCACTAGTGCAAATAACGCTTCAATATCAATTCAATAAAAGCGCACAAATTATATTATTATAGGAAATAAACAAACAAGCATTTCAAACTATACCATAAAACCATTTACCACACTTAATGGCCTACCATTACTACTAACTGAACGTTGAGAAGAAATAAACAACAATTTTTACCAAATAAAATCAACTAATAAATTGTCTGCACGTCTACTATAATTGTTCTATTAAAACGAACAATTAATCAATATTGTAGCGCAAACGCCGCAAAGGCATCGCATGCGCGTGCGCATTGCTCTTAATAAACGCATCTAAGTTATGTCAGCCTTATTTCCATCGCTAACTGTTGGTGTAACCGCTATTTCTAACGTTGGTTTTGACATTTAGAGCATATCAATAGATTGATATATTTGCACTGCTAAAAACACCAAAAACTATAATTTGACGACTTTCAATGAATAAATAATAATAATATAATACCGTACATTTTCTTCAGTAAGTACCAAAAGCAGTAAAAGAATTAAAATAAAGATAAGATACAAAACAAACAACTGAGAAACAATTTAACCAAGGATAACTATTCTGTAATAACTTTACATATTTTATTGTTCAATTATAATAAGTGACAAAAACATGTAGATTCCATTTTCTCATTCAAAACATTTAAGACACGTACTGAATACTAAACGAAAGCCGCACAACCAATTCCAATAGTTTCAAGTAAATATTCAAATACGACCACCAACGAATTCAGTAACGAAACACATTAATGTTTAGCATATTAATATGCGAATAACACAGAAAATGCGTCCTAAATAAATAGCAGATATTTAGGCTAAGTGTGAGAATACAAAATCCTGTATAATATTACAATAAAATCTAGCGACCAATGAAGAATATTCATTAATACTAATTAATGACGGTGACTACGGTTAGTCAGCTCTTAAAATTCAATGCATAACCAAATTACTACGTGATCTTATTGTTTGTGAACCAATAGCCTATAAATCTATAGAGACAATGGAGTTTTTCAATAGGATGTGCAATAAATCAGTCCAAAATTTGACTGCAACCCTAAATTACAATATTAAAATGCTATAATGCAAAATATTTATGGACGACAGACGAATTTTGATGACAGGAATATTTTTAAGGAGGGGAATGTCTAGAATCTTAATAATACCAATCATACATTGTGTAATATAATTAAAACTATACATGTATTGTACCTAGCAGACACAAATAAAAATAGTTAATTTATTTATTATCAAGGATTGAAAGGAATACCAAGTAACGAGGCAATTGCAGAACCTGAGGTATGTTGCAAGCACTGAAACCATTACATCGGTTTATTAAGCACTATGTCAATCGTTGATAGTTTACTGCATAACGTGCTGGGGCAGTGCCATTAAAACTTCAATGATTCGGGTTGAGAGAGTTCAGCGCTCAGTATTAAGTCATGCTTCGGAAACCCTTCAGATACCCCACGGCAGATCTCTATAGAGATGCTGGGGTTCTTAGTGTGCGTCGACTCTTTATTCTCAAAACCTGTCTTGCAATGCACAAATCTGTTATCTCCTCCCCTGTGTTCGAGACTTTACTAAATCGCCGAGTTTTCAAAATTCCCACTCCAGTTGTAAACACTTCCTTTGCACGACGTATAAGTACGTATAAGCTTTATGAGAATTCATGTGTATAACGTTGCGGTAAAATGTTGAGATATTAAAAACAAAACAATCAATGAAGCAAAGCGCACGGTAATAAATTGGTTATTGACGTTAGATTATGACCAAATTGAGAAAGTCCTAGAATTCATAGCCTAATTTAGATATATTATTATGTCATGTCCACTATATTAAAGTATATGTGTATTATATTTACATATTATTATTATTTAACTACCCCAACTAAATTATATTTATTTATCCACTAAAATTCATTTAAGTTAAGTTCAGCAGACCTAGCAATATACATATCTACCTGAACAATCCCGTATCAAAGTTTCCTAGATACAGGCTATGCCTAGTGAGGAAACTGTTGGAAAACTATTTGTCCATCGCTGTCTGTAAAATTAAGTTAACCTATAAGTGTGTTGTAATAACTATAATGTAAACTATTTTCACTGTTACTTGTTTTACATTAAATAAATAAATTATTATTATTATTATTTATCGAAAATTATTTTTTAAGGAACTTTAAACATTTATTCAAAGTACAGGTATAAGTAATAAATATAACACAACGCATGAATGTAAAAATATTTTGGGATAAGCTACATCCAGAATAAATGTTTGTAAAGAATCTAATAGCTATTAAGAATAATAAAACAATAATTAAACAGAATCTTAAACATAACGACCAAAGTACAAAGTTTATCGGAAAATAAAATTAGCATCCCACTAGAAATCAGACCAAAGGAAATTAAATTTTCTCTAGTACTTCACTAATAGGTAAACCCATAAAACTTTCCCGACCCCGTTAAAGCTTAATAAATATCGAAGTAATGGTATTAACACCGCGATAAAACTGTCATTAATTCATGTCCACCTTTATATACGTATTCTTAACAATAAAACAGCGGTGTAAAATACAGGGTCGGTGGAGGTAAGCAAATGAATAGAATGCGACACGACGCCTACACGAATTGACATTGCTCGTATATTTTCTATGCAAATCTGAGAATATAGAAGATATTGATGAGTTAATATTACATAAGATGTCTGTGTTGAGACGTATTACATTTTATAAGGACGATTTTATAAGTTCCAAGAAGAATAAAATATGTATTTTTCCTCGTATCACATAACGATTGCAGCAAGTACCTATCCTGCGTTAGCCCTGAGCAGAGGTCTTACTAGGCATCCCGGGGGCGCCCACATGCGCATGTTGCTTAGTTAAAATGGTACGTTTACTTTAAGTTTTTTAATAGTTTTGTACTTACAATCAATTAATTCATAAAGTTGATTTATTTATGAATTAAAACCAATAATTATTCAAAATGTCAAAGAAGCCTCAAACCACTCCACGACAAAATTCATGTACCAACAAAGATCACCCAAATAGACCACCGGCTAACCAATTAGTAGTTTAAAACAACACGCACCAGCATCAAAGCAGCGATTAACAAACAAATCAGCATCTACTTAATATACGTAACATTAATTACTGGGTTGTAAAAGCAAGTAACATTGACATTGGTGGTACTAATGAGTCACAGCCGTGCGTGCGCGCCGGTACGAGGAGACGGCTATAGAGAGTACACACAATCAATCTGGCGTAACGTTAACATTCTAAAAGTATGTCTTGAAACCATGGGAACGTAGAAGGTAATGGACAGTGAAACATTATGTTTTGTCACGAGTTGACACACCAAAATTTATAGTCATTTTACTGGACAATTTTCGGTGATATGTAGATGGATGGCTGGAACATGATAGCGATAAATATAAGCATTTATGGTGAAAAACGTAATGGATATAGGTAATATATTCGTCAATATCGTAACCAGTTTAAACAGTATTATATCAGTCATAGAAATAAAGTGAGCCGCGATATTTATGGTGTAAATCCATGTCATTAAATTCAATAACATAGTTCTCGATTTCTCGGCCATAATATTTAAAGAGAGCCGCGAACTATTCAACTGACTAGATAATTTACTAAATTGATTGACTGAATTGATTAAAATAGACGGAAATGGGAACGAATAACTAGTGATAGTTAGATAAGAACCAGATTTGATTGAACAATAAAACAATTTGATAAATGATAATGCAAGCAATGTCGTGCCAAAAATTGTCTTAAATCCTCATTGATGCATACATAAATAAAAACATATATTTATAAAATATATTTTATGTGAATTTGATAATTCCGAGCACGATACTTGTTTACCAGTCGCATGCATGTTGTAATGGAAACATATGTAAAATAATTTTCATTATGCAGGCAAACTGCGGCACTTAAATATTGACCGCTCTCTTTTCAATGGCAAAACCGTCTTTGTTATTAACATAACATATACATAACCCAACCATTATACTGCTTTTTTATTCCTTTAATAATTATTTTTATATTAATTTGACATCCAATATTTCTTGTAATTTTCTGCTCTTAGTGATCTTTCTCTAAATACTTTTCTAAGAACGCTATCGACACTATTAAAGTTAATTATTTTTAATTCAAAACATTTTTACGATCAATTTATAGAACCTTTTTAATCTATTTCCGCTTTAACTTTTAATACACAACTTAATGTTCCATTATGCATCTTGGATTTTGATAAACCCTTCTCTGGTAACTTAAGAGTACGATAAGAGTATTTACATATCCATTAAAGCTATCATGTCTAGCTAATAAATTTGATCCAAGCGAGGTAATAATTTCATGTCTGGGGCTTCAAGCGATTTACGTTGCAATAGAATAAAGATAACAGTAAGATAGGTACTAAACCCATAACTATTAACAAAGGGGCTTCTGTCGTGATTCTCATACACTTAACTTGAATTACTTCATCAACAAAATAATATGATATAAAATTTGAAAAGAAATATGTACATCTCATACACTAAAACGTATTGACTCTTTAGGTCTAATATGAATTGAAATGAGTGAACATTATTAAAATAATATCCGTCAATTATGGTCAGTTATCATAAACCATATTGTTTGACGATATATTGGTTTCCAGCAATGTATTTATAGTAACCCAACCCTGCACTGTATCTCTCCCTCTATATTCGCACTAATACAATCAACTAGTTTAAGAGGCGGCAAGGCGTGTCTATCGTCCCCATCGTTAATAACACATAGCCAATTATATATGTATATGTTACGCCTAAAGATAGTTGTGAACATAAAATTAAGATTAGCCGGCTAAACTTAGGTTTAGCCGAACACATGCGGTTAAACTTAGGTTAAGGTCTCAATAAGTCCCTGTTGAACTCTAAATTAAACAATACCTATGCATGGCACAAAAAGAAGTTGGGGTGGTTAAAAAAAACCTAAACCAATGGAGTTGAACAGGGACTTATTCAGGTTGATCTAACTTTAACCGCATGTGGTCGGCTAAACCTAAGTTTAGCCGACTAATCTTAAGTTTATGGGTGAACATACTAACGATAGGTGTGAACCTATCGTTAGCCGTAACATATATATTGGCTATGATTCGGTATACATACTGTTACTAATTATTTGAATCTCTATCTATCACACTTCATTTTGTAAACTAAGTTACCTAAACATTACAAAAACATATCAAAATATAATTAAGTAATCTATTTTTTAAGGGTTTTGAGGCTTCAATTAGTCATTAGATTTTTAGATTTTAAAACTAACAAACGACCACAAAATCATTAATGCTCACAAACAATTCCAATTTAACTACAAACAAAATTAATTACTGAATTTGTCAGTCCCTCACAACAAATCAAAGCGTACAAATGGCCGTGTACCTGACAAGAACAAAACGCAATAAACGCACTGCACTCATTCATTGTCGTCGACCGCAAATCGTATTTCACGGCGGTCGAGCTAAAGACCTTATATTATGCAACGGCCGCGATAATACCATTGCCTTTACTACCTTCCCTTAAAGTTCAATTTCATCAATTGTTATTGCCTATGACTTGAGTCATATAATACCTGTAAGAACATCGCGATAAGGGTTACTTCAAATCGCGTGGGTGTAACATTAAGAACTCATAAATCTTAGCCAAGGCATTAATTATTTCTCGTCTCAGAAGACGCAGTTAAAAGACTTTTATTTCATTAGACGTACGATAAAATACAATGTTGATTTATCGATCTTGATCAGATATCTCTCGTATTTTAACTGAACGCTTCCTCCGGTAGGACCTTTGTACCTTTTTTAGTGATGGGTACTGCTACGGCTTAACATGTTTCTTTTATTTTTGGACAAGTTGCTTAATAACTCCGGTTGGTTAAGGGATTTTGACACCTGTCCGTTGTAGTCGATACAAAAGGTTCACGCAAGAATGTGATAATCTTCTCAATTAACAATGGTCTTTTGATACCATTTCCGTTGAAACTATATTGAGCGGTCAGAGGATTTGATGAATTATTTTGATTGAAATTTTAATTCGTGCACGAATCTTATGATGTAGGCAGGGATATTATATTATTGTAGGACATATGATTGACATTTTTACTAATACGTCAACACAGATGAAGATAGTTAGTTATTAGAAAGTATAATGTAGTTGAATCAAAATATATAAACGGGAAGAAAATATAAGAACGGACGTCCACAACAAGCACAAAATATTTAGATTAAAAGCTCTTCTGATATTTCATAGCTCATCCAACTTTATTGCCAACTTCCCTTGCCAACAAGTTTCATTCCTGCCACAATTAGATGTGCGGATGGGATCATTTCGTAACATCCTCGGAGCGCTTCGAATAGCTAATGTGGTACTAGGGTCTACAAAATGCACTGGTAGAAGGCAAAACAGGGGAATTAGGTAGCCACGGGAGTATGGTAGATTACACTAATATAGTGCGAAGCTCGTTAATCTCGATGCCAAAGAAGAAAAAATCGAGTCAATATTGCATAACAAGAGATGATTGCAATGAGGGGCGACTAATAAAGATATTTTGTATTACGTTTTGTCATCATATATCAGAAGCCGCTATGTATCACAAACTATACTACTAAATAAAGCTGAAAATTGTGTTTGTTTGCTTGAACGCAACAAAATCGGGAACTACTCGTCCGATTTGAAAAATTCTCAGTGTTAGAGAACCCATTTATCGAGGAAGGCTATAGTCTATATTTAATTATGAAGTTCCTACGGAAATGGAAGTAATGCGGGTTAAACGGATGCTAGTATGTAGATATTCCTACATATCATAGGTAAAGAAAGAAATCATTAGTTTAGGTGACGATGATTAAAAATATTTAATAACATGTCTTTGGACTTAAAGAAGGCATTTGACCAATGCAATCGCGACCGATTATCAGTTAGTAGGTAAATAGTAAACGTTATCTATTTGTAACGATACGATACCATTACATAACTGGAACCACTTGGTAAAACCTGTTGACATAAATCTCGCCAGGTTAACGATTGTGTCGCTCTTGTTCAATTACCTGTTGCATTTTCGAAATGTCACTTTGATGTTGTAGTATCTGGATTTTAAGACTTTATTGTTATGTGTTACTGTTCACATATAAAGTAAGGATTAGAGCTAATCAAGTACAAAGTTCTTCATAATCTCCTAATTCAAAATCTCACCTGATGAATGAATGAGCTAACTAAAACTGAAAGATTTTTTCAAAACGGACCTATAGTTCCTGAGATTAGCGCATTCAAGCCAACAAACTCTTCAGCTTTATCTTATTATATTAGTACCTATGGATTGAGTATAGAAACCAGTATTTTTGTAAGATCAACAGTCAAAGTTACATCTCTAAATGTATGTAAAAATTTGGAGATAGGTATTATGTAAATGTAGTAGTTTAATCGGATTATTAGATTTTTCTTCCTTTCAAATAAGATTACTTTTAATCTTATTTTTAAGAACGTTGTTTATTACTGTGTAATTGGAAATAAAACATTGTTATAATAGGAAAAACATTATTGTATGTTTATGAAAAGCAATAAGGATGTTAGTGGATTGAAGGGTTGGCGACGATCGAAGAAAACATGGATAGATTGTATTTAAGAAGATATGACTCTTCTACTACTACTTCATTGGGCATAATGGCAAGCACGACTCTAAGTCTTACTAGATTCCTTAAAAAGTGGGGCTTGGATCTTGGTTCAGGTCAAATTAGGACTTTTAAGCATTTCAGGGGAGTTAAGTGTAACTGTCAATCAGTTCATGGGCATCGGACCTATTGCTTCTACTAAGGCATTAGAGGGTTCCGTACCACTATCTATACAACATGAGACAAATTAAATATTTATTTCTTCTTTATTTTCTCTTTTAGCGGCAACATTAATACATCATATGTGACAATTTCAACAATATAGCTATCGTAGTTCATGAGATAAAGGCTGTATCTCTTGGTGACAGACAAATTGAAATACAGACAGTGGAGTCTTCGCAATAAGATTTTGGGTCCGGAATCCTAATAAGGACATTGACTGTGTTGTTTTCAACGGGCAATAGCTGACTTCCTATAACATGTCCGCTTTTGAATGGTTCCCGAGTTTTCCCTTACAACCGATAAGGATATTTAATTTCCTCTCCCTCAATCGCTTAATTGGTTCAGACCGAAGTATAATTTTGTTCAGGAATTGTTCGCCCACATTCCGAATCAGGAAAGTATCGTTTAGGTAGTCCATTGAGCGCTTAGCTGCAAGTTGCGTCCATTTGATTATTGCCACAACATACGATATTGTGATAACCCACTGAGTATGTTTCGCCGGATCTTCTCAGTAAGGACTCATTGGATCCGGTGGTAGCATTAAAGCGAGTCCGTCGTTATATGCTCATGGTCCACCCAAATAATGACAATTGTTTTGACATAATATAGAAAGAACAAGCATTTTGCGTCGCTTACCACAATAAACAAATTATAACAATTAATTTCATTATAAATAATTACAATTATGATAATATAAAAAAAATTAACAAGAAAATAATAAATGTAATTTAAGACTTATGATATATCTGAATTGTTCAATTATTATTAACTATTTACAAGTGCTTGTACCTAATTGGTTTACGTAAATAAATTTTTATTTTATTTTATTTTTAACATGAACTAATAAATGAGTGGAGATAAATTGTGAAATTTAAATACGGGGAAAGGGAATTTTATTTTAGCTATTTTTATTAGTAATGGTATTGAAATTGGAGAATTGGGGAGACATGACGGGTATAGCCAAAAACCAAGGAATGTCACAATTTTTATTTTTATTTTTTTCTATGGTAGTTCAATACCTAATCACATTTTTTTAAGTGTTTCAGATGGCGCTCAACAAAAATAACATATGAAGTTAGTGATATTAACGAACTGCAACGCATGATTGAAAAAATCATACTTTAATAATATAAGTGGGTATGCTTGTTGCCGTCTTTCTGACAAAAAAAACTCAGCAGCCTTTTCGTTGATAGGCTACGGTCCTAGTATTGCAGTAACTTATGCGTTTGCATTGTATGCACGGATATAGCAGGTGATAGTGCAGGTAGCACAAATATTGAACCAGTCACACTCCACGTGGGAACTTATCGTGAGGCACTTACCAAAAAGTAAATAATTCACTAAGATATGATAAATTATGGTTATGATAGCATCATCATCATCATACAACATCCATACACTTTTAAGGCGTTCTAAAACTCTGATTTTTAAATTCATACATTCATTCACACTTCTTTCCCATAGTGGTAAGCAGAGACCATTTTCTTCCACTTGCTACGATCTTGACATACCGCACTAAAACCTATTCCACATTCATTTATCTCCTCATGGCCTTCGGTTTAGGGTACTTTTAACCTGGCCTTTCTTAAAAACGTCCTCGATTTGATTGTGAATCGATTTTAAAATTCACTCTTGTCTTATATATATTGTTTCTTTTTTAATTTTGTCTGAACATCTGTTAGTCTGTTTGTGCAGGCTAATCTCGGTAAACCAGGTAGACAACTAATGTTATAAAACGAGATTTTCATTGTTAGATAGTTTACAAAACTTCAATTTTCCGCGGACGAAGTCGAAAGCTGCAGTAGGTATCATATGTAGGTACATATTATATGGTATTTATTTACCGTGACAAATAAATTATTCAATTAGCAATTTACCGTAAATGTCGGAACATTGAAATGTAATAAAAAAGGCTAATATATCACGATGAATTATAAGCTAATTACGAAATACCTAAGGATTACCAACCAGTAATAAAATAAAATTTTTGCTTAATTGGTACCTTCCTCTTCATAAATGTCACTACTGACTGGAAAATAATTTAATCATCAGCTCGTAACGTCCACTACTGAAAATGGGCCTTCTCCTGAGGAAGGTTTTTTGCCATAATCATCACGCTAGGCAGGTGAGATGGTGACGGCAGTATTATGTTGTAAAACACAAGGAAACGCTGCTGCCCGTGCCCTGGTATAACGCTTGTTAAAGATGATGTAATAACAATCGGGTCCTACAGCTTATCGTACTTTCGAGTTGTCCTTCAACCAACCAGATCCGAAAAGAAATCTTAGAATTTACACAAAGATATCTTGTTCGGCGTGGGGATCGAAACCCACACCACCGAAACTTATACCGCTAGGCCACAAAGCCGTAAAATTCTAAAGTAACTAATTAATAATTTCATGCGGGTCCATAATTAATCTAAATATACGCAGCAGTTATATAGAAAAATATGCGTTAATAAGTCCGTACAGAAGCCAAGCTTCTGTACTCTGTACCGACTTTTTAACGCATATTATTTTTCAAAGATAAATTATAATACAAAATAAAGTAATTCTTAGTATATCATCCATCCATGTCAATAATAAAACTGAAGCCGCCCTAGCAATTTGGCTACGGCCGCCTCATGTGGTCACCAAACCCACTCGTAGGTTCACGTCGTTAGTGCGATCGATGGGGATCGAACCGGTGACCACATGAGGCATTTCAGCTTAGCACGAGGGATTAACAAGAATACTAGCTAGTAGTCTGCAAAACTCTGATAGTAATATTTCAAAATAAAAAACGCTTTGTCCTGACTGACGGATCATCAGCAACGTACAGCTTTAACCACTGATCGTAGAAACATGGAACTTGGAGGGTATATACTCTGTGACGTAAGCAGGATTTCAATTGCACGACTAACATGAAAAGACGTGGCAAACTGGCCTGTAATGACAGCTGTCATAAGCAAACTCACATTACTTTTTTAAATTCACGTAGGTGCGTATAACGGTCATGGCCGTTTCGGTGGTGATTATGCCAATTTTAAACAGAAATGATGGTCAGTATAAAACGGTAAAGTTTACACATTATGTCACTTATTAACTGTAGAAGCACATACTATGCCGTAGAGCAAACAATATTATATATACATATACCTATGTTAAAGAAGCTCCAGTAAAACAAGTTGACACCAACCGTACGAAATAGTAGCAGCGTAGTACACGTTTTTTTCGGACGCACATTTATGTATTTAGCCAGGAGGCTTTTCAAACTTATTATAATTTATAAAAACTTTTTTTTTTCGGTCGGCCACATGTAGTTGGCCACCAGGATTTTGTACTTCAACGGGCATAAAGGCGAACAGAGCTCCAGCCTCTATAAATGGTTTAAAAACTACAAACTAAGCAACCTGCGCAGAGGCCGCCCACAATATGTATTCATATACCTATAGTATGTAGTTTATGATTATATTGTATGTATGTATTTATGTATATATGTAGTTATTCTATGTATGTGTATCTACCTACACGCTTTTAAATTTTTCTACTTCTGACTTCTCCTCTCGCAGGTCTACTGGAAGAGATTTCTTAAGAAATAAGTAGTACCTTTGTACATTGCTGTTTGTCTGTCTTGTTGTATCTATATCTTCTGTGTGTATGTGTACATAAATAAATAAATAAATAAAAAATGGGACTTCGACTTGGAATTGAGTAATTATGACTTTAGTGGAATTTTGTTCAACTGTCACTCTATTTTACAATAATATGTATGTAGCAAAGATAAAGTATAGACTCCTATATATTAAATAAAAATACGATTAAGTCGTAACGCCGCCGCCGACCAGAATATTAACATCAGTATTTTTTTTATACATTCGAATCTGCACCTGTGATAATTAGGTATCAGATCCGGTCAAATTTATATAAAATCAGTAATAGTATATAAACAACTTTTGACTCTATATCATTTAGCTTTAATACTTTACAAGTCATAAAAATTTGCACGTAGAGTCATTAGACAATCCAATGACTAACCAAGGATGTTTAAAAGAAAATTAATTACATAACGATAATTAGTAGTAATAAATTAATATATAAATTAGTCACGTTTTGGCGTGCACAACGGCAGCCATAGTTAAGAAATTAGACAATTATAATTAAGTATTCACAATATTACCAAGGAAGTGGCCCGTTTAAAGCACATTAAATAATTGAAATAATTAGCTCTAAATATGAAAGTAACAATATGCAGTTTCGACACTTTCAACATACTTTATTTGTCATAAATCATTAAAATTAGGTCAGGTTCTGTGTAATATCTTTAAACCGAAATAAAATTGACGTTAAAGCCGACCTAGCGTAGTCATAGTTTGCCATTAAAAGCAGCAGCTAGGAGCACAAAATGGAATAACTAAAGTACCTAAAAACATTGACTCAGAGCAATTGTAAATCACAAAATTCAAAGTCAAAATGTCAAATAATGGTCTAAGAGAAACAATTAATCTATCTACGTTAGCCCGCCGTTCGCGACCATCCAACAGGTGTCCCTTAGTCTCCACTAAGGGACATCTATCTGCTAAAGTTTACTTAACATCTTACTGCTATCACCAATCCGCCTGCGTGGTGATTATGGCACCAGAGTTGTTGAGGGATATGGCAACAATCCCTCAACAACCCTGGCTTGCAACTTGCAAGTCTGTTAATAGGAGGCCCACGTTCAACAGTGGACATAAACCGGCTGTTAAAGTAACTTGAAGAAGAAACGTCGACCTTTCTATAATTTTACTCCTTGAAAGCCGGCTTTCATAGCAAAGGGACTTACCGCCTAATTATTATGACTACTACTTAAAGTAAAACCATGTAGAATTACGGTAAAGATGGTTGCAGTAACCACTTATACGTGTTAAGTAACTACTTAAGTTTTTAAGCACGACACGACCGTACATTAAAATAACACAGGGGTGGTAGCAATATAATGGTACAGAGTTATGTTTACTGTATCTAGTAAGGTAAGATTTCTTAGTCTTATTATAAGTGTGTATATCAGAAAAATTGCTCAGGTGATTTTTGTGTTATGAAAATAATTATGCTTGCAACGAATATTCGGTTACTATTCGGTATTCGGCCTATACGGCTGCTTGTATTATATTCGGCCGAATACCGAATACTTAAATAATATATTTTGCTATAGGGGGATAATTGGTACTTAAGTCATTTTTGTTCATAATTTTGGATTGTAATCTTATCTACGACATAAAATTATGTAATTTGTTTGTATCCAAAGATAAAAAGCATTTTTTTTAATGGGACTAATCCCACCGACATTCCCACCACTACAACTCCTAAGCCAGGATCAACAGTGGTAAACTGCACTAGTAATGGCCATGAGCACCGAGGCTCACCAAGTCCCGGGAAAAAAGTTACACTGCCCTAAAATCAGAAAGAGAATGACAAAGCAGGAAACAGCAAACATGGAATAAAAAATAAAACAAAAGTAGTCTTGAAGGGTTCTTATACAGCTAGATAGGCTAGTTGTAGGAAAGGATATGGGATAGGTAGTAAATTACGGGGCATACACGAGATTTTATATATTCCAGTAGTAGGTATGGCAAAAACGTCTAAAAGCACGGACAGTTTGATTAGTCGTCACAAGATACAAGCTCAATAAAAAGTTAAAATAAACCATTTCTATTATCATAATTATTAATTATAGTTGTAGCAGTAGGTATTATTATAAATAAAGTGTTTACCTTGTAATACTTTGGCGCCTCTACGGAAATAAATCCTAAAATATGGCTACAATGAAAATAAATTCTATTTTACTACATTGTTGTAGAGTAACTAATTGATGATGCGATAGCTATTATAGTTATTTGTTTAGTTCTTGAATTTATTGATTTCAATTAACTTGATATGACAATTTGTTATCTATTAATATTATAAAGAGGTGAAGTTTGTGAATTGTTTGTGAGGTTGTAGGGGATGATACTCTTTGGATCTAATGAAGCGATTGTTAGCTGAAACTTTGGCCGGATTCTTGAAAGTTAATTTTAGAACTGTCAACTGTAAGGCATTCTACAATAATGTGTTAATTTGTCATTGATCGCACGACAGACGGACAGACTGAATAAAAATTCTGTAAGATCAAATAATTTTAACAATGTTTTTAGCTACTTAAGTGATACTTTTGTTAGATTTAGTCTTATACAGTGTAATTTTGACAAGTATGTAAATACCTAAGTGCTGTATAAATTTCATTATTTAATTGTTAAAATGAATTTACCAATAGAAAGGCGCGTCATTTGTGAGTGTCATGGGCTATATTTTAAGTAAGGTTTCCACGGGACCGGGATCTACGTGGGCGAAACATCGCGTGGCAGGTAGTAGCAACATAAAGAAAGCCGGTTAATTTATTATATTACAACACTCAGGCTATGATTGGGTTGCAAAATTATTTTTAATTTTCTAGCTCGGAAAGTAAAAAACAAAAAGCAAATTTGAAACAATAGAACTAATTGCCTTGTTTGAAGCTCAACATTATGTAATATGAGTTTATGTCAGACTGACGAACGGTAGGACATGATGTGTTTTTAGTACTTTAGTTTAGTTTTAGTTACCAATTTCTATATTTAATTTAATAAGACAATTTATATTTAGTAGTCAAAAATGTTATTTTAGTACATGTAATGCTGAACAGTTTAAAGCTGAATGCTGAAGTCATAATTTCTTCATTCATATAGACACAATTCTATGTATTATTTATAATATATTGTATATTATTCATATTCATATTCATTTATTTTGGTAAAGTTATTTTACATGTCAAAGTTAAAAGTAGGTAAACATTTTAAATTAATTGTATTTTAAATAAATCTAAATTCATCACTAATGCTTAATGTCAGTATTGAAATGTCACAGTTATAATGTCATAATATGTCTAATAATGTCTAGTACTACAATTCTTCAGGTAAATCATAATGTCAAAATACTTATATGTCAAATAGCGTCGGAGTACAATAGATAGTCGGGCATCTGGCCATGTCAATTAAAATCTAGAAGTTACAAATTCGTCATAATTGTAAAAAGTTTGCTCAACAAGGCACCGTTTTAGACGAGACTTAAAACAAGAAAAATTTGGAGCAGTGATAATATTTATTATTATATTATTATTGATATATTTTAAGTCAATTTTTATTGATGAGATGAGACCATTACTGATGAATGAATTTCATTTACGTCAAATAATAGCAATCATTGAAAGAGATGTGCACTCTACAATTAAGTAAATGAGTAATATAAATGTACCACATCGATATTTACATTATTTAAGATAAAGGAAGCTTTGGCTAACTCCTCGTTTTGAATGTTGTGAGACCTAGAATTGACAGTTCTCAACTATGTAGCATGTAAGACATACTTAATAAGGAACTACAAACAAATAATTATTTCTTGTAATCGTCTAAAACTAATCACAGAACTGCCTTAGCTCCGAGCAATTTTGTGTGCGCATACAGCGAACACTTCTGCTGTAATTAAACTGAACTTGATTTAAACTGTACTTTACTTATACATACTATTATTATACAAGATGTTTACTACGCGGAAAATTCCAGGAGACGTATATTTAGCGATATTATTATGAGTTTTCTAAGTACTTAGTCTAGACTGCAGAGATGACGGCGGAATTTAGATATCAAGAATATGAAAAAACATAGGAAATTCAAAAGTTATTTGCTTGTGTAACTAAGGTTACGTTATTTGTTGGAAGTTACATACTAAACAATGATTCAGAAGCGATAAAATCAAGATAAATATCTGTACTTGCAATAAATTTAAATTCTACAACAATTTGCACACAAAGGAACATTCATGCATCCAACAAAGACGACCTCATTGCTTCTGGTGGCAACCACATCGAAACATCAGCCAAATCCCTTAAAAAAAGTATTATTCCAAATTTAAAATAAGAACCTGAAATTATATATTTAAATTCTCACGTTGATGTTGGTATCCTGTCATACGCGAATGCCTACTTAACGGATATGTTTAATCTGACAGGTCGGAGCGCTTCGGATGTTTTGACAGCGCGGCAATTACCTGCCACTTTGTTTGGCGGGTTGCGCTCGATTCACATCCTGAGAGATCCTGCTGTGGTTAGGATTGAACTGGATTGCTGCAGTTAGACTCGCTTCCATTACACGAAATTTGATATGGACTTCACAGGGAAATCGGCTGGAAACTTTAAAATAAAAATGATGAACTAAAGCGTCGGTCTTAACGACAAAGGATTTAATTTTTTTTTAGAGGGTAGCGGCGCCGTTTCTATTTATTTCGAATTATTTCAAGTAAATCTGTCAATCAAACTGTTCAATTAAATATTAAATTGATTCTAAGTCGTATAGATATCGATTACCTATTATTATCATTTCATGCACTGACAACTTAATTTCAAACTGTCACATAAAATGTGTATTGTGATTTGATCCTGTCGGATTCGTAAGTTTAGGATTAATTTTAGTATTTAGCCGGAGTATGGAGTATAGAAAAAGTGTAAAAAAATTTATGTATCGACATACCGGCAAAACAAACAAATATATACTAAGTCTTTTAGGGCCATGCATGAGAAGCCGAGTTAAGTGGCGTGAGAATGGCCGAAGTCTGTGCTAAGTTTAGCACGCAATATTCTTGCGTGTGGTTACATGGTTTACTCTACGAATATCCCTTTTAAAATAAACAGCATTTTGTTAGATAATAGATAGTTGCAATATTCAATAAGTAAGCAAATCCACGTCAGCCTGAGGGAACTTAGACACTCATAGTTATCTTTCTTGTCTTTTTTCCATGAATTAAATTAAAAAAGAGACTGTAACTGAATATATGTTAGCCACTATTAGCTTCCCGCGTGCGCTTTCACCCCCGTAACTCTTGTTCCCGTAGGAACTTCATAATTAAATATAGCCTCCGTCGATTCATTTATCAGGGAAGGATATCAAACATTGAAGTATTTTTTTCAAATCGGACCATAAGGTCTCGAAAATAGTTTTTTTAAGCAATCAAACAAACTCTTTAGCTTCAATATTAGTATAGATTTAAAATAGATCCATTTTTAATAAACATACCTACATTCATAGTTTACACGACTACAGCGCAAATTGTTTTGGCCCAAGTTGCTCATTCTAGCCGATTACTACTCTTCTACAATAAAAGGTTAACGATAACTAAGTTTTTCTTTGTTTTTCAGAGATTGTAACTTCAGCTGAAAATATCGTTCACATACAGAATAATAATTCCGAGTAGAACAGATGAATGGGAATGACTGGGCGTCAATGGAAGCACTGTTTCACTCACAGAGGGTTACATGTGGCAGTTTTGTTATGTCACTGAACGTGCGTGTAAATACAATGTTGGGTTCAAATAATATTGCACGATTTTTGATTCACCCTTGTTTTGGTGAAAACGACCATCTAGATAGAAATAAACTTTGTTTTTAAAAAGATTAGTAGCAGAATTTTCGCATACTACTAGTATTCTTGTATACCCCTCGTGCTAAGCTAAAATACTTGTTACGAGTGGATTCGCGTCGGAAATGCAATGGGTGAGGTGGAACCGTCAACCAGATGATCGCACCATGCTCGTCCGACGCCCGAGCTATGGTCACTTCTAACTAACTGCTCTGTCTGAGTATACAAATATAATAAGAAAGAGAGAAATACAAGTGTAGGTGCGAAAATAGGTGTAATTCAACTTTCTTAGACCCAGCATAACATTATACGCTATACTGGGGCTCCTCCACTGATAACAAGACCAGGACTTACAATGGTATACATGAACAATATTTATCTTCAGTATTTACTTGCGGATTTTTTTTCCGGATGGACATTTATGTATTTGGCCACGAGGCTTTTGCTACTTCACCATGCATAAAGGCAAGCAGGGCTCCAGCCTAGTTTTACTTTGGGATGTCACACTGATGACAGTGTGACATCCCCAAGTTAAACTAGGCTCCTATTGCTACGGTATAAATTCATTAAATTGACACATGAAATTGCAAAGAAACCTCATAGTGTAGTGTTGTACTTGTTTACGAGAATACGATACAAGCATGTACCTAACACTATCAACGTCTCCGAACTATACTATCGACATGAGAACGATTCCATTGGAAGAGAAAGACATTAGAATAATACTGATGAATTATCTCATTCTCCAGTAATTCAAATATTGTCCCATTCCGGTGCGCCTTTAACTGCGATACTCCCAGTATTTGCTCAATTGTCTACTGCACACTGTGGGTGCATAGCATAGGGCCATAAAAGCCGGACCTACATTTTTGAGGACCCAAATTTAAGGTTTTGTAGATATTGATTGTCTGAAACGGAGGTTTTTACGACTTAGACTCAGCCGGTATCTTCAAATAACTAGTTATCCATACGCTTTACGATTGTAGTCACGATAGCGTAACAATTTCGTCGTAAGGTCGAATATAACAATCACCAAATACCACAGCAAACAGGGTTAAAAAATAAATACTATGAGCGTTGCTTACGTGTGTGCCATTCGTCACGGCAATGGATTGTCTTATGAAGTTTCAAACTTCTGAAAATGTGCAACTATTTACTTTTAAGAATAGTTTGTCGCAATTGTGCCGGTGCAGTTTGAGTGAAAACCATAATGCAACTTAATAACATAGCTCCAAAATCAGACCTTAAACAGAATCCAGGATACCAAAGCTGACCCTCTTCAGAAGGTCTTCGGTTGGTGATGGTATTTTAGCATGTTTTTATTTTCTTTCCTGCATATTGTGCATGATATTTGCTTGCGGGATAGCCGGGTGGTGCAAAAAGGCATCCCACCATTTAGACACATTTTTGAGCGGAATGAACACTAGATACTTATTAGGTTTTTAATTTAGATTAGTATGGATTTCCGCAAACGAACGCCTGGAATCCATTAAATAAACCAAAAGCATATTTCTCTTTTGATATAAATTTTGATTGTGTAAAAAAATATCTTATCCACACTATTTTCTTTTCTACCTAACACAATATTCTTTCAACGAGGCTGACAACCGCTTCGGTTCAACACATTGTTACACAATAAGTAAAGGAAACCTATTGGAGACATTATACTGTGTATTCAAATATCCAAGGTTAGTCTCAGTTCCACTCGGTCAGTCAAATGAGGTCAGTATTCGTATGAGAAACGTGTCGTTGCGCAGATGTTTTGTATGTCAATAATAATAAGGGTAGGTATGTTTTGATAATCAATTGCGCAAAAGAATCGAAAATAATGACAATACAATAAATTGTATTTTTTGACGTGTTTTATTCATATTTTTTATTTCTACCAACTTAAAATTAGAATAAAGATATAGATCTATACTAATATTATAAAGAGGAAAGATTTTTATTTTTGTATGTATGTTTGTAATGAATAAACTCAAAAACTACTGAGCCGATTTCGAAAATTCTTTCACCATTGGAAAGCCACATTCACCCTAAGTGAGATAGGCTATATTTTATTATGAAGTTCCCACGGGAACGGGAGACATGCGGGTGAAATCGCGCGCGGGAAGCTAGTGTGTACAAAGATAATGTTCAACAAGTATTATAGGTACCCCATCTCAAAAACCGAGTACCTTAAATTTGCTACTTATAGCACAGAATACACAACTTTTAGTTAGTGAGATATTATATTTATTCAGTTACCTACATAAGTTTTTATTTTGTTATTTTGACAACCATTAAGCTAACCATAGCTAGCGAGAAAGGGATGAAACAGTTAAATTTTGAAATTATCTGAACAAATATGCAATATCAAGAAGATTTTTTTGCAATCTATCATTTTACATAATTTAATCATATTATGTAATGAGTGTCTCCAGCTTGGAAAGGTAATCCATTAATAGGTCCATTAATATATATGTAATTAGTTAAGTGCCACACTAGTTGTAGTAAAAATAATAGTATAATTTCATTGTGATTACTATGATTTCTTTGTGTTGACATTATTTAAATGAACTGCTTAGTAATTCTTACTTATATTTTTACTTATAATATACACTTGACATTATCGAATTTGATTGTGTAATAGTTCTATTCTATTTATTCTGACATTATTTAAATCATTCATATTCATCATCATCATCATCATCATCAGCCTGGATAACATCCATTGCTGAACGTGGGCCTCCTCCTAGGGGAAGGTATTAGCCATAGTCACAATGCTTGGCAGGCGGGTTGGTGACAATCAAATCCACAACCAGGATCTTGATCCAGCTTTGAACTGTATGTACTCCGTTCAGATTATAATTATTATTGCAGCTGTAATATATCAACAATATTTCTAATAAAATTGTTATTTCTCTGTGTATTTATTTTGTGTTTAATGTGTGACCTCTTTGGACCGTCTAAACCTATTTCTTATGTATTATGGTCCTTCCAATGCCTGAAAGGGATTGCTTTCATTAATAAAGCCGCAGATTACTACATTTACTTCAAAAGCATTTTTTTATATGTGCCAGTTTACTATAAATTCTCATACAACAATTCATTCTAACACATATTGGTACATCCAATGTTATGCCTCTAAGCTCTAGTATCTATATGTATTTTTCTGACTGAATATGAAATGTTAACTTTGAATTTTCTGGAACTCACTTATTATTGTTTGGAATTCAATATTGAATATACCCTTAAGGACCATATCGTCAGTGATACTGCCACATAAGTGACAATAGCAAATAAGGTTGAAAATCTAATGTAGCAGATTGTTTTTTTTTCTATTTAAAATATATGTACAATGAAAATATATCTTGACAGATGAGATTAAACCTTATTAGCAATTGTCACTTACATGGTATTGCAGTATTACCGACAATATACAAATTATGATACACCTGATATAGTTTTGTAGAATTAGTAACTTATTATGTTCTCAAAACTTAAACCTTTTAAATATACTGGTGGCTACGGCAGTGACTTCTGAGACTTGATGTTTAAGGTTTGATTCCCACCCAGGATAAATCGTTTATATGAGGCTGGGTGTACTTTGTGTCTGTGTTATATGTTTTGTAATTATCTCGTGGCACAGGGATTTATTTCCCAAGTGCAGCAGTTTGCAATTTAAAAGACCTTATTACTTCATTTCATCAGTGATTTATGATTATAGTTAATTAAGTATTGAATGATGAAAAAGGCTTAGCATCATAAACAATCAAGTAATTAAGTAATTTTTAATTTGTGCTTATTAATACTTGGTTGGTAATGATTGCAATATAGTTATTTTAATCAGTATTTTTTACTATGATTTCTCAATAGAAATACTACTATTGAAAATGTCAAGTTTGTTTTTTTAATGTATGTAGATTTATGTTTACAAATGTTTGAGGAAAATGTTGCCAAAAAACTTAGTGGAACGAGAATACTTTTAGAAATACATACCTACCTATTTTAAATTGAAAAACTGTAATATTGTAGTAGGTAAGTAGTTAGTTATAAAAATAATTAAATAAACATAGAAATTTAATTAACTAATGATAATCAGTGAATAATGATTTCCATTTAATAACTTATGGTAAACTAATTATAATTAATTAAATAAATTGTAATTCATAGCGGATAAGAAGTAAAATGTGGATATAAAATACACCTGCCTACCCCTTTGGTGATACAGCCGTGATGATATGTGGCATTATTTAAAAATATATGTTTCGTATTTGTTTGTGTATATAAATATTTTACATAATATATTCATAGCATACATAATATTTCTTCGAAACCAGCAGTCATTTGCATGTTTTGTTATTGTTGATAATGTAATCAATGAACAGAAGGTTTTTACATGATAACAGTCGGTTTCGATTAATAAACACTTAAAACACAAGTATCTACATAGCGTTTTTTCATAGTATATCACTATATAATACAAATAAAAAACATTTCACTCACCGCAAAACAGGATAGCGAAATCCAAAATTATTTTTCGCATTATAAACTTGGTATCGCGATCTAGTGTGATTGTATGAGCACGAGAGTTCGTTTTCCGATCATTTCTCTCCATTTTGATTTATTTATTACGGAACTGTAACCCGAAAATATCGAAAAACACTATCACTACGTCCGATAAATTACGAAATCAAAAATGTACGTGATATTTTGACAAGCACACACGTCAAACGCCGGGCGCATGCGCTCGTTGACTGCGTTCGGAAACAAACATCGCGTTTGTGGAGCTCGTCAGCTCGCTACTCTATTCATGCTTATTGTTGATGTTGACAGCCGGCAACTGGTTACGGATTCAGTTACCGTATCTTATAGCGTTTTTTATAAGAATCAGATAATTATACCTACTATCTTTTATTCCTTAGTAACTATCTAGCATTAAGTCAGTAAATAAATATAATTCGCTTGTAAAATTTTGTTTTGAATAAGATCTTATTGTTTTATTTTTAATTAAATTAACTAAATAACCCATAATAATATCTATACTTATATTTAAAAAAAAAGGAAAGGTTTGATTGTTTGTTTTCGATTTGAAAAATTCTTTCGACGTTGGAAAGCTACACTGTTACCGGATGACATAAGTAGGCTTTATTTAATTATGAAGTTCCCACGGAAACGGGAGTAATGCGGGTGAAACCGCGGGCGGGAATTTAGTATTTAATGAAGTTGGTTTAGCGTTACACATTTAAAACAAGAGAACGGCTAGACTTTTATCAATAAAATCTTAGTTTTTAGATTATTCTGCGCTAGGAATAACATAGGTACAGGATTATTAAAAACAAGAGCGGATCCTCCGTTATGGGCATTTTGGGCATGCCCTCAACCCTAATAAACTGTTGACGTGTTGTCTTGATGTGCGGGAAAAAAGCAAATATGTAGTCAAATTTACGTCGTTAGCGTGTTATAGTTGTTAGTAGGCACTCATTACTTAATATTACAACGTGAATTTTAAGTATTACTTACACTCCGATCTCCAACTGCTTTCCATAAATCAGTGCATTGTAGAAGCGATGTAACGCTTCTTCGAATCAGCGACTCAACTTGTAAACCCTTTGGTTGTTGTAGCGTCCGACTATAGGCCCTTGCGCATTAAATGTTGTCAGCACCGGACGATGAGATCGCAACTTACCAACTAGCACTAACTGCAAGAAACTAACACCTATACACCGAGACCACTCTATCGCGACGCCCTCTTGCTCTTAGTTTGCCCTCATAGAGCCCCGCTCCGCCTCGCCTTTATGCCCGGTGAAGTAGCTAAAACCTCATGGCTAACTAGAACTACATAATATGTCCGTGTAAAGAAAAAAGGAAAATCCCCATATTATTATCAATTTACCTGAATCTGAAATCGACAGTTCAAGAGGCCCGCGAACTCACTCAAGTAGAGCGACAGTTGCACAAAACTTCCTAATACTAAAAGTCTGGAACTGAAATTGACTCGCGTCCTTGAGCACCATCGTTGCATCTACCGTTCTGTCTGTTATATTATCTAACCGATTTTTTTTATAGATTATTAAATTAGCGTGACATTTTTTTTTATCGCAATCATTGGTAAAATTTGTATCAGTGATAAAGGATACATTAATTAAATATAAGCAAGGAAATTGCGTGTGTATTTAGGCTCAGTCCTATGGTTTCCAGCTAAGAGTAGCCCATGCCATCCCATGGGTGTCGTACGAGGCGATTAAGGGATATTCAGCTCATGGATGGGCAGCAGTATCTATCTGCTCAAGGATAGTTACCATCTTACTGTGATCATTCTGCCAGTCAGGCGTTGTGATTATGGCAATGTCCTTCAACTATCCTGGCTTGCCAATTCTGTTAAGAGGAGGCCCATGTTCAGCAGCAGACATTAACCCAGAAGCTTTTTAGACCGCAAGGCTCTTAAAATCGCGATCGTAAGTCGGGGTTTTCAATAGCCAAAGCCTTATTTGTTCAATGTTTATGGATCTATCGATTATATTACCCCTTAAGCCCAATATACTACTTATTGATGGTAATAAGAAATTTAATGGTGGAGCGGAGCTCGGCGATTATCTTCGTTAAATGCAATTCATGCTGTTGGCAAAAAATACTTTAGAATTTCACATGAACATAAGAGATGATAGTTTGCCTCATGATGCTAATTGCGATGTTTTTACATACCATGTCTGCTGAAATTAAATATATAGATAAATTTAGGTTCTGTTACTTTATATCTAAAGTAAAATAAGGCAAATAGTAGTAGACATAATTTTAAAAAGTATCTACTATTTTCGATAATTGATTGGCCTCGCCAATATTTATTTATCTAAGCACATTATGGTAAAATTTCATGATGTTTAACATAATCAAACATTATTCAATTACCTACTCATTACAAATTAGAAAACAAATTCCTCTGCGGCATTTATGTGTCTGTCTATCTGTTCGCTATAAACTCAAAAACTACTGCACACATATTTATACGGTTTTCACTAAAAGATCGAGTAATTCTTATGAAAATTTGGATTTATAATTTGTGTGAAGGTTTTATTTTAATTAAGCTTTACTACGCGGGCCGCCAGTTGGAAATAAAATAGTCAACAACATACGTAGTTTTTTTTATATTACATAATATTATACAACTGTTATTTACCCTACTAATTACATGCACACATCGATTACATTACTCGCACAAATTATTTTGAAAACCATAACGGGTGACTTATTTTTCTAGTTTCACATTTCTGAACGAAGAAAAAAAAATATGATTCCTTGTGACTATGGCGAAGACCCTTTAATCCTTTTTTTCTTTTTTCGAAAGCTAAGGAATGCCGCGCCGATTTGGTAGTAATCGGTAGCCATTGACACGACACCTGTGGATTTATTATTATTTATTTATGGCCGTTTAGCTGTATCATCCTTAGAGGCCATTGAAATCGGGGAGTTATTATTAAAATGGTTGTATCTCTTTTATCATTACACGGCAAAAAGCGCTTGATATAAAAGTAGGATTATTTCTCCCTATTTTAAATTCGTAAGTTAAGGAACATTTGTATTACCTACTTATAAAAATTTAGATAAGCGTTGTATTTTCCTCCTCACCAATTTGGGGCACGGCGGCTAAACCCTATGGAAGTTGGCCATCTGCCCAGACATATTATAGTGCACAACTAGGGATCTAATACATGGGTGAACTAATTTCAGAATAGGGGTACATGTACCCGTATCGTAGGTAGTTCATAATACCATAAATAATATTACCTAAACGGATCAAATAAAAAAACTCAGGTTTTATTTAATTTTGCTCATTTTGAATATATACGAGGCTTGGCGGTACAAATCTTGCCTTTTTTTTATTTATTTTATATTTTTTTTAAAAAGACATCTCCCGCACTAGGGAAATAAATCCCTGTGTCGCGGGGGACTTCACAAACATTCATTTCACGGACACAAAGAACACCCAGACTCAGAACAACTATTTGTGGTTCACACAAATAATTGCCCCGGGTGGGAATCGAACCCAGAACACCAGGTCTCAGAAGCAAGTTCCGTAACCACTGAGCCACCAGTGCAGTCAAAATCCTTATCCTTAGGTATATCTTAGACATCCGCGTCGTAGGTTCGACTCCCGCGCCACCGTGCCAGAATAAAAACTTACCTAACTAAAAATAAAATATTATCTTCCTTGTCCGGGTTGTTAACGTTTGGCTGCGGTACGGCACCGGGCCTCGGAAAGCACTTGAGCTGTTGGACCTGATCGTCATTACATCATTTATGACAAGACTAGGTAACGGGCAACATAATACCTACTGCAGTCACCAACCTGCCTACCAACCGCAGTGGCTATAGCTAACCTCTTTTTTGGTTAACGTTTGGCTGCGGTACGGCACCGGGCCTCGGAAAGCACGTTGAGATTTGGACCTGATTGTCATTACATCATCTATGACAATACTAGGTAACGGGCAACATAATACTGCAGTCACCAACCGCAGTGACTATAGCAAAACTATTTTCGAGAGAATATGTGGACGTTTTACGGGCTGATGATGATGAACACGGTCACACTCTTAGATATGGAATGTTTACTGTTGGATAAATATTAATTAATGAATTAGGTAAAAACGCACCGTTGAATGTGGACTTATGAATCGTATTAAGTTTCTAATGGTGTTTGGTGTCTAATACAAGATGAGCAAGTCAACCGGACACAGAAGTTAATCAAATGTTTTCACAGTTGATTTGAGTTCCATTTTATTATCAGATCAAGGTAGAAGTTTTAATGTAGTATCTGTAAATATATTAGTACATTACGATACGTGTGCGGCGTTTAGCGTTTCGGCGTGTAGCACCCTCGCTACGCTCGGGCGCTAACTTCACGCCGTTCAATAATAGGCTACTTAGGTCACGAGTATCGTATACTACCTATTTTATAGCAGGTGTGACATAAACCCGCCCCGGACTCGCGGGGGGTGGTAGATTACGATACGTGTGACCTAAGCAGTCTATTATTGCATGGCGTCAAGTTAGCGCCCGAGCGTAGCGAGGGTGCTCGGGGGTCGGTGGAGGGGAGCGGAGGGGGATGGGGGAGGGGCGCAGTCCCCCCCCGCTGGGTGAATTTATTAATTTGAAAGTCACATTCAAATCATTGCAATTTTTAATGTCATCATGTTATTATTTACTAGCGGCCCGCCCCGGCTTCGCACGGGAGGACTTTTATACCCTACCCCTGCCCTACCCTACCCCTACCCTACCCCTAACCCTACCCTACCCTACCCCTACCCTACCCCTACCCTACCCCTACCCTACCCTACCCCTACCCTACCCCTACCCTACCCCTACCTACCCCTACCCTACCCCTACCCTACCCCTACCCTACCCCTACCCTAACCCTACCCTACCCCTACCCTAACACGACTTTCTTTTGTTTTTAAAATGTATTCTGCTATTCTGGGCGGCGACAAATCCAACGAAACAAAAACCATGAAAATTGATCCAGCCGATCTCGAGTTATAAGTGTTGTAACAAACCCGTCTTTGTTTTATATATATAGATTTAACAACCGTCGCCGATTTTGCTATATCTTTTATCGCGTCCGGAACAATTTCATTGTTCTTATCTTCGCTAAATTCACTGCCCGAAGTCTCCATTTTAGACCATAAGTTACGATTTCTATTGATCTTTGATTGAGCTGTCACTTTTTCTCTGTCATTTATTTGTTCGCTGTGAAGTTAGTCGATTACTTTACGCACCGTGCCCAAATTGACAAATTATGTCACGGAAATGCGTGCGTAAAATGCGGGTTTATGTCACACTGTGCTTTAAAAATTATTACATGATATTTAATGATATACTATTATAATAATTATGATGTCCTACCAGAGACTAGTCCTACGGACTGTTTTGCTCATCTTTGCCTAGTTATAAGTAGTTAAGTGTAGTCCTCTATACCAGGATTTACACACTTTATTCATATAAATTGATTCGTATAGAAATAAGAATACCTTCTAGAACCTCGGTCGGTAGGTGTAACACAACACTCTACGTTGGTATAATTTCAGCAGTACCTACAGCAATTCAACGTGGGTAATACCGCGAGTTGCCTCTAGCACGAGTGTACAATAAAGCGTTCATACGTTAGTCTTTATATTCCAGTTATAGGTAGTGTTTACAATTTATTTAATTTTATTTGCGTTTGTTTTTTATCCCAATAATTACACAGGTCAACAAGGTTTTTGTTGCACAGAAAAACACACATTTATTTGTCATCTCAGAGGATGATGGATATTGTTTCATCACTAAAAATATTCTGTCACCTCTAATTTTAGAGATATTTGACAATAAAAAGTAGAAAATTGGCATTAAAGCCTTTTTTAAACATAGGTAAAAAGACTAATAAGTCCATTAGTATAATTGTATAATGACTGATTTTGTCACAAGCTATTCTGAATTCCAATTAACATATATGATTTTGTTGCTGTAATGTTCTTTTATGAAAATATTAACAGTTAAGTGCCATCAGTAAAAACTCCATACAAAATGACTCTATTGAAATGTATGAGAAAAATAAAGACCAACTAAATCTTCAATATCTTTGCATTAGAAAATCTTAGAAACTTTTTGTAAACTGTATTAAAAATTTCGGTTGTTGGACTATCAATCTAATATATTAAGTTAAGGAACAACAATATTTTACTATTTTAAATAAAGTTGCGAATATAGCTAAATCAGCATATTTTTATATATTTACAAGCAAATATATCAAAAATATAAGGTGATATATATATATTGTAATTATTGTTCAGATTTTAACTAACACTGATTAATACAAAAATTTAAATAGAAGTTCTGCAACATGAAAAATGTAAAATTTTGTTGACCTGTGTTATTCATACAAAATGCGCATTTTAGAAATTGATGTCAGCGCCATCTATTACAATTCTTATAAGCTACATTTACGCCTGCCATCTAGCGAGATTCTTTCAAACCAAGTTGTTGTCATAGGTGTTTAACATACTAACCGTTTTCAAGAATAATCAATAGATGTCGCTTACGTTAAGCTAATATTTATATAATAAAAATGTAGATGTCACTAGCTGACTTTTTCGGTCAAAAAAAATATTCTTCATTTATTGCGTGATAGCAAAAATAAAATTTGAACTGTAACCACGTTCCAGACGTAGAGTGACAGAGACTGAGCGTTAGTTTACATTAGACAAGAATTTGAACCTTTGGACCTACTTAGTTTCGTTTGAATTTTTTATACTTATTACCTACATTACATATTATTATACATCTATATATTTTTTTGTAATTTTAATCTAGCTAGCTATAGGTACCTAAGTTGATGTGGTTTATGTAGACATATTATTATATACCTACTAGCTTTTACCCGCGGCTTCGCTCCCTATATTACTTCTAATTGTAAGAATATGTGTAGTTTCATGATGATCGGTTATTAGTATTTGCGTGAAAGCGTAATAAATAAATTTACATTTACATTTATAATAACTATTAGTAGGGATTTAGACGAAATTCATTCGGTTAACAAAAGAGGTACCTAATGAAATGAAAAATAGCCATGAACTCTTTTCGATAGGCAAGTTTTCATAGATATGCTTGATATATACTTAGAAATATTATAAAGAGGAAAGATTGATAGTTTGAATTGAATAGGCTCCGAAAATACTTGACGGATTTGAACAATTCTTTCACCGTTGGGAAGCTACACTATCTCCATTGAACATAGGCTATATTTTCAATACATTGTATAAAACAAAGTTGCTCCCAGCTGTCTGTCTGAACCTATGTAAGCTTTAAAACTACGCAACAGATTTTGATGCGGTTTTTTTAATCGATAGAGTGATAAAATAAAATAAATAAATAAAATAAAAATCATTTTTATTTACGTAAACCAATTACAGGCACTTGTAAATCGTCAAACATTATTTGAAAATTAATTATTATTTATCTTAAATTACATTTGCTGTTTATTTATAAACCTATTCAAATTACTTATTTATAATTAAATTAATTATTATAATTAATGTATATTGTCGCTAGGAGGCAAAATGCTTGTTCTGTCTATATTATGCCAAAACAATTGTCATTATTTGGGTGGACCATGAGCATATAACGACGGACGCGCTTTAATGCTACCACCGGATCCAATGCGCCCCAACTGAGAAGATCCGGCGAAACAAACTCAGTGGGTTACTCTACCACCGGTTGCAACACGGCCCACATGAGGCGGTCCGGCGAAACATACTCAAATGGGCAATTACGCGGGGTTTAGGTCCAGTTATTTAATTTATATTTTAGTAGGCACACACATTTATTGCCCTAACGGTTGTCTTGTTATTATTTGTTTATTTTTGCTCAATAAGATTGAATGATATTGAGACAGAACTAGCGTTAATTAATAGTTAAGGTATGTAAAGAAGTCAATTACAGACAGTTCACAGGATAAGACACAGTTCTAGTCACAACTATTGTACTTGGCTATATTATTATGGTCTTCAGTGAGGTAGGTGCAAAGATGGTACCGAAACCCAAACGTCTTTATCTTCAATATAGACCTGAATACTATAGTAACCTTTTGACATGAGAACAGTTTTGACATGTGATTTAAATCTTGTATCAGGCAAGTCTGTAATATAATTAGGGAGTTTATTATAGAACCTAATACAATTTCCCATAAATGATTTATTCGTTTTGCTAACTCTAAATCCTGGAACAGCAAGTTTATGTTTATTTCTAGTATTAATATTATGAATGTCACTTTTTTTACTATATTTATCAATATTTTTTCTAATAAAAAGAATATTTTGGTATATATACTCAGAGGGCACGGTAAGTATATTAATATTTTTAAAAAGGTTACGTAGGGAGTCGCGACTACCTAATCCATACATGGCCCTGACCGCTCGTTTTTGTAATACGAATATAGTATTTACATCGGCGGCTGACCCCCACAGCAGAATTCCATAAGACATAATGCTATGAAAATTCGCGAAATACACTAGCCTAGCCGTGGCTAAATCGGACAACTGTCTGATTTTCCACACAGCATACGAAGCTGAACTTAATCTACCAGCGAGTTTTTCAATATGAGGGCCCCATTGTAGTTTAGAATCTAAGGTAATTCCTAAAAATATGGTTGAAGTGACCAAATCTAATGTTTCTCCATTCAATGAAACTACTGGGATGGAATTGATTACATTTGGTAGAACGAATTTGACACATTTGGTTTTTCCTGCATTAAGCAAAAGATTATTTGCGGAAAACCAGTTTGCAATTAAACCGAGTGTTCGATTATGTTCAATTAGATCAGTATTTTTTCTTTTAACTTTAAAAATCAATGATGTGTCATCGGCAAACAGAACAATATCTGATAATAATAATTCATTAATTAGGTATGGGAGATCATTTATATAAACTAGAAAAAGAAAAGGACCTAAGATTGATCCCTGGGGCACCCCCATTTTAACAAAGTGCCCTTCAGAATTCACGCCGTCTATAGATACTATTTGTTTCCTATCTGATAAATAGGATATTACAAGATCAAGTGATTTATCACAAACACCATAATATTTCAACTTTAGCACGAGCGTTTCGTGATTTACACAATCGAATGCCTTGGAGAGGTCACAAAAGACTCCCAGAGCATCCTGCGAACCCTCCCAAGCCTCCAATATTGATTTAATCAAAGTGCTTCCCGCGTCTTGAGTTGAACGACCCTTCGTGAATCCAAACTGCTTGTCGTGCAATATCCCATTCACATTAAAATGAGTCAACATTTGGCCAAGCATTATTTTTTCAAAGATTTTGCTTAATGTTGGTAGTATTGAAATAGGCCTATAATTAGTCGCATTATTAGAGCAACCTGACTTAAATATAGGAACAATTTTGCTTAATTTCATTAGGTCAGGAAAAACACCATCAGTTATAGACTTATTGAAGATAGCTGCTAGAATTGGAGCAATATTTTGTATAACGGTATCAATAACTTTTACTGAGAGTCCCCACAAGTCTTCAGTACCTTTTATTTTAATAGTCCGAAACGCCTTTACGATATCTATATCATTGACTAGATGGTAACTGAATTTGGGAACATTTAAATTAATATTTGCTTTAAGGAGTTCTTCAGCATCTTTCGGGGATGATGAAAGATACTTGGTAGTTTCAATCGGAATATCAGTAAAAAATTTGGCAAAGAAATTGACAACCGTATCCTTGTCTGATACCAGATTGTCGTTTATATCTAACGTTATTGATCTATCTTTAATTTTATTCTTACCAGTTTCAGTATTTATCATTTGCCAAGTAGACTTTATTTTATTATCTGATTTTTGTATTTTGTCTCTTATATATATTGACTTAGCATGTATACATACTTCTTTAAAAATACTTGAATATTTCCTAACATAATTTGGAAAATTTTCATCAGGTGTAAAGGACCTTATGTCATACAGTTCAAACAAAACATCTCTACTCCGCTTTATGCCTTTAGTTGCCCAAGTACTAAATTTCAACTTATTTGGGTCAATCTCTATATGCTTAATTTTGCAAACCCTTTCAAATTCCTCATGTATACATTGGAATAATGTATTATACATAATATTACAGCAACTTGAATCTAAGGTAACTTTATTTAATCTTAATTTTAAATTATTGCTAAATTAGTCTAGATTTTTCTTTGAAACTGATCTGAAACGAATAATTGACTTGTCAAAAGTAACTTTATTATTTAATTTAACTATTTGACATTTATGGTCAGAACGAACACCAGATACCAGGCATTTATCAACTACTTCAAAGTTTGTGACTATGTTATCAATGCAGGTAGCTGTTGTCGATGTGACCCTAGTGGGCTCAGAATATAAAACACTAAGATTAAAAGACCTAAACAGACAGAGAAGATTATTTTTCTCTAGTGAATCCGATAGAATATTTATATTAAAATCACCGCAAATAATAACTTTTTTATTGCTTTTAACCAACTTTTTTAAAATATCTTCCATAGTTTTAATAAATAGCTGAAAGTCGGATGATGGAGGTCTATATACACATATAATATAATAAAACTGTATTTCAGTACAAGCTATCTCACATATTCGTTCCACGGATAAATTACTGATGTCTTTCCGTTCCTTAAATTTTACATTGTTCCGTATTAGAATAAGTGCACCCCCTCCCTCAGCCGATACCCTATTATAGAAGCTAGCAACTGTATAGCCATTCACATTAAAACCCATTTTGTGTGCCTTCAACCAGGTTTCTGTAAAACATAAAACATCATTATTGAACTTTTCTGTAAAAAGTTCTATATCTAGTATTTTGCCAGAGAAGCGGTTAATGTTCTGGTGAGATAAAACCAAAAAATTATCACACTCCTCCATTGTCTCACTTAAAGGTTTAAATTACTATCTAAATTGATTTTAGTAACATTACTAAAGTATTGTAAAAATATAGGCTTTGTCATACTATGTATGACTGTGTTAATATGAGTTGCTAATAAAGTAGCAATTACTTTTAATGACTTTTTCAGGACATACACTGTATTCCTGGTCACCTTACAACTAATCATAAAGCTATTTATATCAAAAAATATAAATTTGTCACTATAATGACTGACCAAAAATTGTATGTGGTTATTCAACATATGAATATATTTATTGGTACTGTCAGGCATGTTATCTATATAAGGGAAGGCACACAATACTATCTTACTGCAATTCAAATCTAACATCCTAGTAAAACTGTCTGTAATGTCTTTCTTGGTGAGGTTTTTACAATTTCCTACTAATAATGTTACGCAGGACTTATCACTATGTTTTTTATCAATTATTTTATCTACTAAATCTTTGAAGTGCAATCCCGGAATACAACAATTATATGAGGGGAGACTTAGCTTGTTATTTAGCAGTGACCCCAGGCCTTTACCTATGTCATCTGTATACAAAACTGATGTGTAATCACATTCAGTATGTACCGGAGAGGTACAGTTTGAGTTAGTTTGAGGTATATGCTCTAGGTTTGTACATAATTGAAATGGTACTTCACTGTTGTTAATGGATATAGAACTACTTGTTAACTTTACAGAGTTACAACTACACACATTAGCCAAATCTTGCATTTTACTTTCAAAAGATTTGTATTTGCTGTATGTGACCGCTAAGGATTTTTCCAATGTTTTTATTTCAGTCAGTAAGTCCTTAGTGTCCTTTTCATATATATTTTTACTATCCTCTAATTTAATTTGATAATTTTTAAGTTTACTAAGTAAAGTCCTGCGTTCTTTTGATAATTTTAGTATATAATTTTTTAATTGGTTATTATTTAGATTTTAGATTCAAGCAGTATGTTTATATGTATAATATATCAGCATTGCATTCGTCCGAAGCCGGAGCGGGTCGCTAGTATTTGATAAAATGTATGTCTCATCTGTTTATCAGATGGGTAAATGTCGATCTTTCACATCTCCTCTAGTATACAACTTATCACTCAATCTCATACTAAATTTACATAAATAAGGAACTAAGTATATTAATATAGTTTATAATTATATGTATATGTATGTATCTTAGTATGTTTATTTATATTATATATATAGTATATGTTTATTTATGCACACCAATTTCCAATTGTGAAATATTTTTTGAAATCGGCACACAAGTTTTTTAGTTTATTCATTACAAACATACACACAAAAATACAAATCAATACAACTTATAATATTAGTATAGATTAAATGCTATTTTTGCAGTCGTGCCTTATAACCTTCCTCGATAAATGGGCTATCTAAGACTGAAACAATATTTCAAATCGGACCAGTAGTTCCTGAGTTTAGCGCGTTCACAAACAAACAAACTCTTCATCTTTATACTATTAGTGTAGATATCTTTGTAACAATAGCGGCATTAAGAATGCGTCAGACTTTCCTCAGTAGGTATACAAGTACCTATAATACTCAAAGACGTTAAGCCATCGTGTGCACAAGTCGCAGGACACGTAATCCTGCTTGCTGAAGCCTCAGCCAAGCTTATCACGTATCGAAATGTTTACACGACTTCTTGTACTGAGATGGATTATATGAAAGACTAGCTTAAGTCCGCAACTTCGTCCGTGTGGGTTCGACTTTGAGTAGCAGTTTTAATTATTTAGGCTTAAAAAATTACGATACTTCCATACAATCTTCGCCCCCTCCCTCCCAACTCCTTTTTCGCTATAAAAAGTAGTCCTTTCTCAGCTTCTAAACTATCTGTGTACCAAATTTTCTTTAAATCGGTTCAGTCGTTTTAGTGGAGAGGCCGACAGAGAGACAGACAGACTTACTTTCGCATTTATAATATTAGTAAGGATAGCTTTAGTTCGTGACTTTATCCGCCTTGTATTTCAATTTGTCAATACTGCGAACGAATACTTCTTCCGTTTTATTATTATTATTATTATTATTAATTTATCTTTATTCCAAAAAGTTAAGTAACTTAAAAGCGCTTAGCTCATAAGTTACACAAAACCGTTGCAATGGTTTGGCTGTGGGGTCGATGAGTCTCTTGCCATACTTAAATGTTCTTAAAACTAAATATTATTTAAACTAAACACACACTTATATAAAACTTATTTTATTTTATTATTTATTGCACACAGAAAATTACATGAAATAAATTGTATAAATTGGATACAACATGTACAAAGGCGAGCTTAATTTAATTATGAATTCTCTCCCAGCAAACCTTTAGGAAAGAGATACATGATAATGAGTGCATAGCAAGTGTAGGTACAACAGATTTAATATAATTTTTACCAAATTGGTTAATACATAATATATATAAAAATACACGCTAATAGTTACATATACAACTTCAAACATTTCTAAATAATATCATTTTAATTTACGTCTAAATCTATCATTATACCGTATGCAGGTTCAATGGGCATGAGGACTAAAAAATCTATTTAGTCCGTCACTTAGATTACTAAAAAATATTGGACGCGTTATTTATCAAATCAATAAAAATTTACAAAGATACAGAGCAACAACACACTATAAAATTCAGGAGGGGGGGCTTGTGACGACACTATTAGGTAAAATTGTATCTAATAGTGACGTCACACAAAATTTCAACGCGCTGTATCTTCGTCATTTTTTGTTTGAGGAACGAAAACAAAAATACGTGTCCAATATTTTTTGGTAATCTAACTGACGGACTAAATAGATGTTTTTAGTCCTCATGCCCATTAAACCTATTCAGTTCTGTCTTAAAATAAAATATTTTATCTGTTTTTTAATGAAAAGTGTAAATGAAATTTATATGAAGAAACCGATGGGTATATTGTGAATGCCAACTAAATAATAAAAGTAACTGGACCAAAACTTCTTGGACATGCCCATCTGAGTATGTTTCGTCGGATCGTCTCGATGAGATCGGCGCGTTCGTCGAGATACTTATAGTCCGTCTAATTAATAACATAGTCAAAGGACAGAACTTAGATTTAATCACAGTTATAATATTGTATTTTGATACCTGACAGCTTTTAGGCTTAAGCTATATAAACTATTATTATAAGTAGCAACAATCAAATAAACTTAATTAATTTAACACAGTAAATATCTTTTGACTATTTATAAATACCTGTAATAGGTTTACGTGACTAAAAACGTTATTTAATTTTTATTGTGAATGTAATCAATAAATGATTTATCTTTCTTATTTCTATGAATGATTTAGGAAAATCCTTTTCAATTGTTTATGCCGGGACTATCACTGGTAGATTGATAATTGACTATAGGGTACTTTGTATTTCGTCTGTTATCCGTGTATACTACAAAACGGTAGTACCGATTAAGACGGGCTTTCGTTGCTAGATAGTTTTTAAAATCTTTATTTTACGCGCACTAAGTCGCTGGCAAAAGTTAGTTGACATATTACAATAACAAGTTATTAAAGTGATAGACTGACTGACAACCTCCGTGGTGTAGAGGGATAAGTCTCTCTTTAAATTTCGGAGGACGTGGGTTCGATTCCCACGCCGGAAAATAAATTGATGTCCGGTAAAGTAAAAGAGCCTCGTGGCGTGGCCTACGTAAGTCCATTCGAAAAAAACGGATAAGAAATCATTGTATAAATTCTAATACTTATTATCGGGTCTGTTTGGTTGATGAACTATCTTCCGTGTCACGGAAATCACGTTAAGCAGTCGGTCCCGATTGTTTTAACATCATCATCTATAACAAGCGTATACCAGGAAATGGATAGTAGCGATTCCTTGTGTGTTACAACATAATACTGCGGTCACCAACTCACCTACCAAGCGTGGTGACTATGACTAAACCCTGCCTTTGACCATGTTCAGCAGTGGACGTTATACGGGCTGATGTGTATTACCTACTGAACTACTTAACTAAATATATAATTCAGCTAAATTAGTTAACTAATCATGAATTTGATGCTCCGTTTGGGAACAATACTCTACATTTGGCTCTACCTAACTATAAATGCGACTTATTGTAGGGTTCCCCTTTCACTCGAGTCGGGGTAGTGAAGTAGGGGTAATATCTTTAGTTGTAGAGCCGACTCTCCCTGCGTCTCTACACTTTGTGATAATAATAGTTGGTTATTTGTATAAAAATATAGTTCCTAGCTATACAATATAATAAAGCTGACAAGTTTGTTTGTTTGAATGCGCTAATCTCAGGGACTTCAATAATTCTTTCAGTGTTAGATAGTCCATTAATTAATTAAGGAAGGCTATACCATCACGCTAAAACTAATAGAAACGTATAATATATATTATTTAAATATATTCGGCAACTTGGCTCGTTTTAAATCTCGGAGGTCGTGGGTGCTATCCCCACACCGGACAAAAAGAATCTTTGTGTAAATTCTAAGATTTCTTTCCGGGTCTGGGTGGTTGAAGGACTATACTCTCCGTGCTTCGGAAAGCACGTTAAGCCGTTGGTCCTGATTGCTATAACATCATCTATAACAATTATATTATACCAAGGAACGGGCAGCAGCGTTTCCTTGTGTATTACGACATAATATTGCGGTCACCAACTCGCCTGCCAAGCGTGGTGACTATAGCAAACACCCTCCCTCGGGAGGAGGCCCATGTTCAGCAGTGGATGTTATACAGGCTGATGATGATGATGATGATGATGATGTATGTTATATTAATATATACTTATGTACTTACCTAAATGGTATCTTTTTCTCTTTTATAATTCTCGTTACTTTAGTGCACCTACCACGCTATCTCTGCACCACCCTATGGTTGACTGGGAGAGAATTCCTCTGGCATAAGTCCGCCATGTACTTTCATAGTGCTAAAGTTATTAAATAAATAAATAAAAGTAGCACTATTAATGCAAAATGTTTCAAAATCGGAGTTAGCCCAAACTAACTAATCAACGCGGATGCCGTCGCGGGCACAAGCAAACCTATCTAACGTGTTTCCAATATATTTACCCTCCCTTTAACAGGAGATACTGTCACTGTGTTAGTAAAGAAATTTATTTCCTTATATTTATGTTCATCGAAACTTTTTTTATATGTATTTTTGTTACATTTTCTAAACCTTATCCACACAATAACAAACAAACTGTACAAGCCAGGTAAGATTCTGAGATAAATGTAAAAAAAACCATTTTAGAATTAAAGCTATCGTGAGTGGTACATTTATTTATATTAACTATCTAGTTGTACTCACGATTTGTCATCATCGGTTATGTCCGACTAGTTTCGAGACCATCCCGAGGTCCATTCTCAAGGAGTAGTCGACTCGACGGCGCCGCGTCGACGCGCGACAGTTCGACTACTACCGGATAGTTAATATAAAAAAAACCAAATCATAGACGTAGGTATACTAATATTATAAAGAGGTAAAGTCAGTGTGTTTGTGACGGTGTAGGGGGTAATCCCTGGGTCTGAAGCCATCCTTATCTTGCCGCAGCCCTTTCTCTTTCCCCCAATAAGCTCTAGCGTCCTTACTCACGTACAGGAACACAACATTAATCAAACAATGTTATTTGGCTGTAGTATTCTGTGAGGTGGAGGAACTTCCCCAGTCGAGCAGCTCATTCAGCGCTTTATCGCTATGCTGCACCTATTGATTTTAAAAGTTGTGACATCTATAGGTATATTAATAGTTGCGTCCCGCGGTTTTGCTCGCGATATTCTGTTCCAGTGGGTTGGAACGTGATGTTTTGTAGCCTATATGTAATGCCAGCTTAGGTATAAACTATCTCGGTGTAAACTGACAGCCAAGTCCGTTTAGTAGTTTTTGCTTGAGAGAGAAATGAAGGTATGAATGTTTTGTCACTGAATCACGTTAAGACAGTTGCACAAAACTCCCCTTAAATACTAAAAGTCATAATCCCTAAATCTCATCGCCAGCGACCGCCCTGAGCCGAGGTCCAAGCCCCACAGGGGGCGCCCTCTTGCGCAGGTTGCCTAGTTTGTAGTTTTTAAACCATTTATTAAGGCTGGAGCTCTGCTCGCCTTTATGCCCGGTGAAGTAGCAAAAGCCTCATGGCTACCTAAGTAAGATAAACCGAAAAAAAAAACACGGTAAAACGGATGATTGGATCTGGATGTTGGCCAAGAGGTACAATATAATCTGTAATTATACTCCGTTTGCTTTCATAATTTATTTATTTAAGGACAACCAACAAAGCATACACCAAAAAAATACATGTTAAAGTACACATATGATTATTACATTTTATAGTGTAGCCTTAATTAAAGGCTGCCACGGCATGCATTAAACATAGGAGAAGAAAACGACGGTACAAAAAAAATATACGTATCTAGATAGCTACATAAAAAATACAAAACCAAAAAAAAATACAGTTAATTGTTACAGTTAATAGTTATATCAATTTAAATGAAATGAAATTTAAATTTAAATTATTATTAAAATCTTACTAATTTATGCTGGATTTAATTGATAAGTACAGTTGATTTTGTTCCACGTTGTGCTACCAATGAAAAGTAATTAATTATGTAAAAATAATAACAACAACAATTTCTAAATGCCAATGTAAATGAGAATGAAAAATACCATAGAAACAACAATATTCCTGTTTTTCACCATCCCGACAATGCCTTATGCAAGACAGACTTGACTTTATGTAAAGATTAAGACATATCATTTTTAAATATAAGTAGTGAAAAAAATTTTACGCGAAGGAAGCCGCTGCGATTTTTTATTTATTCCCACGAGCAGGGGAGTTCCGCGGAAGAGGCCACGGACGAAATCGAGATGAAAGGTAACCCGAAAATAAAAGGGTAGGTAATACATTTCTATACTATATATTTTTTTTTTATAGTCCATGTTTTAAAGATATTGATAAATTTCGACTACCGGTTGAGACTAACCGGTCTTTTAATCTTGCCGGTAAGTACTATAAATGTAATAATCTCAATCTACACTAATGTATAAAGCTGAAGAGTTTGTTTGTTTGCTTAAAGCTCATGAACTACTGGTCCGATTTAAAAAATCTTTAAGTGTTAGATAATTTATCGAGGCAGCTATAGGTTCTAAGTTCTTACCAGTTCTTCTCAAAGTTGCCACGTCCAGAACTAAGTAGTGGTAGACAATAAACGGACGCATCATAAGAATACGGTTTAAAATATTTTAAACTATATGAATAAAGTAAGTATATTTTTTTGAACACTTTATAGTAAGTTTACCTTATACTATACCTATAATTTCAAAATTGAGATTAATTTAGAGTCGTCCCCTTAGAGACGTGTTACAAAGAGATTAATAAATTTCGATGACCGTGGGTCCACCGTAGCCTAATTGGTTAAGGCATTAGGGGCTTTACCTAAGATGCAGGTTCGAATCCTGTCGGTAGTCGAATTTTATTAAACACAATTTTGAAAAAAAAAAAAAATTGTTTGATTAGATATGCAATTCCTATGGGAACGAGTGAAAGCGGGCGCGGGAAGCTAGTTAAAAATAAAAGGAATTTCTAATCAAGACGTAGGTAAGTCCTACCTCCCCAAACCCTCAACAACATAAATACAACGTCTAACATCCATCTCAAACAACACAAATACTAAAAACATTCCGTCACAATCTAACTTCGCCTCTCAAATATCCACGGCAACTGTTGTATCGCAAATTCCTTCATTAAGACTACAATGCCTTTAGACACTCGTACATACAAATAACCGACCGAGTCCAATTTAAATAAGAGGTTCGCAAAGCTGAAAAACAAGCCTTAACCGAAGTTGGGAATAAATTAGCAGACCCCCCTTAACACCCCTTACCCAATGTGTACATTGTGCAAAATATTATTTGCCTTGCCAGACAATAATAGGACCTACCGCCACGCCCTGACATGTTAGCTTTCAAGAGCTCCGCCCATAGACAACTCCGCTGCCATTGGACGGACGCTATCTCTGTCTCTGTTTTGTAGGTTTGTTGTCTCCCTCTCGCTTGTAGCTTTTCCCTCGACGCCCGAGGGGTAAATGTTATGGTAGGCAACATATACGAGGGTTTTCTAGTACCGAGTTCGCATTGTCATTCTGCTTTCAGAAATATTTTTTACGCAAGTTTTATTTGACGTTATCTACCTGAATGGAGTGCTAAAATTCTCTTTATGAGATTTTTTTCGATATGCGACTCTTTTACGGATTATGGGTGCGAATGTGTTTGTACACGCTTTGAGAGTTTGATGTTGGGTTAAAATTATTTATATTAGATTTTGGTATTATTGGATGATCTGATTTGTAGAGTTCTAATGCTGACTTTAGTTTGTTAGGAACTAATTTCGGCTTCTGATAGCCTGATTGTATCAAGTATTGATTTATTAAAGGTTAATTGAATATTGAGTATTACCTATTTTAAAATATCCCATGACCATAATTTTTTTTTCTTTTAAAAAAATGCACCGATAATGTACATTTTAATAAACTAACGTAGCATTATATTTTTGTATGCAATTTTAAAGAGCATACACCTAAATAAAACACATAGAAACAGATTTGTTAAAACATTGACCTTCCCACAAACACAACTCAATCCCATTGGCGAACTAAAAATAAATACCACAACAAAGTAGAATCGATGAGCGCGAGCCTAATAATTATTAGTCGACGGCCTGAAATTCATGCACAAAGCTCCGACCCGCAGTAATAATAACGACAATTGTTGTGTTTAGTGGAACGTAAACGCGGCGGGGCGAGGGGACGGGGCGAGGGGGAGCGACCAGCGCTGGGCGGAGCCGGCGGCGCGGCCCTCGGGCTCGCAGTCCGCGCCGCGCCTCGCGCCACATCGCACCTCTGACATGTGCCCAGCATGGAGGATTGCGACCTAGCCCGATACCGCGACATGATCATCGAGGGCGACCTGCCGCTGGACCTGCGGCCTCCGCCGCGCCTCTACCTGCCGCACTACCTGCGCGACGAGCCCGACTACCCCGCGGACGACACCTACGTGTCCGTGGACGAGGACGCTCCCGACGCGCCGCCCGCCTCCAGCGACTCCGAGCGCTACGACGCCGCCAGCCCCGCCGACGCGGACGTCAAGCCCGGCGCGCCCAAGAAACCCAAGTCCAAGTCCTCCTCGCAGCTCATCAAACCGCCTTACTCCTACATTGCGCTCATCACGATGGCCATCCTGCAGTCTCCGCACAAGAAGCTCACGCTCAGCGGCATATGTGAATTCATCATGACCAGATTTCCGTACTACAGAGAAAAGTTCCCGGCGTGGCAGAACTCTATTCGGCACAATTTGAGTTTGAACGATTGTTTTATTAAAATTCCGCGGGAGCCGGGGAACCCGGGAAAAGGGAATTATTGGACGCTGGATCCGTTGGCCGAGGACATGTTCGACAACGGGAGTTTCCTGCGGCGTCGCAAGCGGTACAAGCGGCCGGCGCCGTCGCTGCAGCACGCTCACGCGGTGGTGGCGATGCTGGCGCGGGAGGCCTACGCGCCGCTGCTGCCGCTGCCGTGCTACCTGCCGCCGGCGCCGCTACTCACACTTCCCCGTCCGCCGCCCGCCACGTTGCGTCCAGTGCCGCTCCCGCCCCGAGCGCCCGACTCCTCTGAACCTCGAAGTAAGAGATCTCGGAATGGATTCTCGATCGAATCAATAATAGGTTCGCAGGAAAGTCAGGTGATGTCGGAGCCCAGGAGAAGTGCGTTCTCGCCGCTGCACCAGAGCGGAATTCCTCCGGACGACTGGCCGAGGTGAATGTATCTGAACGGGTGCGGTTCCAGTCCCTCCCCGTTCTGAGCTCTGCCGTCGGACCATGTATGATCCTCGCCTATTGACTGATGTGTTTCTCAATAAAGTAAGAATGAGGTGTTCGTTTAGTGATCTTTGTAAGATATAGTTGTATAATAATAATGTAAATTCCTCGAATGGATTATGAAATCCAGAACTTTTGCTTGATATTGACCAAATAATTAAAATGTTACCATTTCGTAATATAATCCCAATGACAACAGTGCGTAAGTATTATTTTATAAAAATCGTTTCCGGAGACTAATTTTTAAATGTAAAGTATATATATTTAAGTTTTAACGTTCCCTTAGTTAGGTATATATTTTTTATTATAAAACCGGGTGACGGAAAATACATACCCTAAAAATGATTAAGTGAAGAAGTGTTTACCGTATATGGATTGAAACATTTTTGCCAAAAAGGAAACTGAATCTAACCGCAAGCGTGACTTAAATATTTTCTGTAGCATACGATGTACTCGTATACTACAGAAAATATTTGTAGACTACAGCAGTTAATTTTGTCAAATTAACTTCAGTTGAATAAAAATATCGTCAATCGAGAAACAATTAACGAAATCTAAAAAGGATTTTTTTGCTTACTTTTTGAATTATCTTTTTAAATTAATCTTTTTGCAATTGCGTGTGTTTATCACGGAGTTAGTGATAAACTATAAATAACTCTAGTCATCTATGTACAAAGTAGTAAGTTGTAAATGTAAGTATTTAAGACTTATTGTAAATATTAACTTTTCTATTGTAATTCATTAATTAACGACTCGGCATTGAATGTTGCAATTATTATATTAATTGATAAATTATTCTAAGATATCATTACCTATATTATTTAGGTACCTACAGTAAATTGGAGTGTAGTATTTTTTTCAACGATTTATATGCGTGTTTTTATAGTGCTGTTCAATATTTAACTATTTGATATGATCATCGTCAACTTATGTTCCAATAAAATCTTATTAGTTTTAACATAAATCGTCTTCAATACAAAGCACGTTTGTGCAGTGTCAGTTATTACTGAATTTCTCTGTAACTTTAGATAAACTGTTTTCTTTGAGTGAAGTTGGTATTTAAATGATTGATTGTATTCAGTAATCGTTTCATCATATTTATTTAAAAATACATAATTAATTGTACTAAATTTTTTTTTGTGGAAAGCCTCAGTGGAAAGCTATCGAATATGACAATTGGCTTTAACATTTTAAAATATCTTCTATCAAAAAGAATGCGTACTTTAGATTATTTTTAAATTAAACTGTTTTCATTTATGAAAAGACTTCTATGTAGGTAATTATTTTTTCTTTTGTTATAAAGTTTTAGTTTGTATTTTCATGAACAACTATAATTGTAATATTGAATGCCGGTCACTGCAATATTTGGTGTAACTTTACACTGTCTGTGCCTAACCGGGGCTCCACTGTATCTAAATGTTATAATAACTGTAGCTATTTTGTGTAACATCATTACTTTTAAGGGAGAAAATATAATAATGTGAATGAAATTTTTCATTTTTTTCTTTTATGTCCAAAAATACTGACGCGATTTTAATTATGTTGGCATTTGAGAGGAAGGAAAATATTCATATAAAATTACGCATTCAGTTGAAATTATAAATGTGCTCAAATTAAGTGAAATAAAAATTTATCAAACTCTTTTAAAATCGAAATTTCGATGACTGGTAGGGTTCCACCGTAGTGCAATTGGTTAATGCATTAGAGGCTTAACCTAAGATGCAGGTTCAAGTACTGCTGGTGGTCGAATTTTATTAATCTCAATTTTGAAACATAGTACATGATAAACTTTTCCGCAAAGTATTCAAAAACATTGGAAAATGTGAAATAAAAATGTTGTAAGTTGAAGTAATTTAACAAAGTCGCTGAAAATGGCAATGGGCAGGGCACTTAGTTCGAAGTACTGACAGTAGCTGGGGCAGAAAGGTTCTCGGCGAGATACCATGACACGATAGACCGACGGCATTATAAAGGTCGCAGGGAGTCAGTGGATGCAGGCCGCTAGCAATAGCAATCCATCCCGCTGGAAATCGATTAGAGATGCCTAAAACTGGTAAACACAGGCGACGGGGATATGACGATAAAACTTATTGTGTTAACGGTCAGTTTACATAAGTTATTGATTTCGAAATCAATTTCATGCTTTTAGTAATGCTTAGTAATCCCGCGATGATCCCGCTCCCGTGGGAACTTGTTTATTAAATATAGTTGTTTACTGGTGGATAACGTAGATTTCTTATGGTGAAAATCGGTTCAGTAGTTCAGGAGCCTATTCAATGCGAACTATTGCGACACACACAAATAAACAATCATTTTTTTCTTCTTTGTAATATTAGTAGGTATAGATAATAATTATAAATATATAAAAATAAGTAGATGGTTCACAAAACTAAATCATATTCCAGGATTAGGTACAAAATAAATGAAGATTAATATTAATATTTTAATTAATATATTAATTCTTAAAAAAAAGAAATAATAATAATAATAATAAACTTTGCATTGGAATGAAATGAAAATGAACATTCAATGAAAATGTTTTAATAGAGAGTTCCTTCTTCTTAAACTAAAGGTATCCGAATAATGAGAAGACCACAAGAAAATAAAACCTAAAGGCTAACATTTCGGAGGCTTTCCCGTGAGAACATAGAAAAATATATGGTGTGAGATTGAAGGCAGGCCTTAAATCTTGGATGAATGTTGGTATGAGTTAAACGATATTTATTCAACACGTAAGTATTTACATAAATTGGTACTTTGTCAATGAAATAATAGATACATATTTAAATAATAAAGTTCAATACAAAACATGGTCACCAAAATTTATTACGGATAAACTAATTAGATCAGTCTGTCAGTCTAGTATCACGTCATCTATACTAATATATATAAAGCTGAAGAGTGTTTGTTTGTTCCTAATGTTAGCCCGTTCAACGGGCTAACATTAGGAACTACTACTCCAATTAAAAAATATATTACAATGTTATTTTAGCCCATTTATTGAAGAAAGCTTTACTTTATATTTTATTTTGACGTTTCCACGGGAACGCGTGTTACTTGGGTGAGACCGCGGGCGTGTAGCTTGTAGTTATAAAACTACAAGCTACACGCGATTGCGATTGCGAAGCGATTTGCTTCTTCCTTCATAATGCGGACGGCTAAGGAGTGGAATTCTCTGCCGGGGTCGGTTTTTCCGGAACGCTATAATCTGGACATCTTTAAGGCTAAAGTGAACAGACACTTTGTAGGCAAGCGTGTATCATCTTAGGCCTTATCTTCGCCTTCCATCAAGCGAGATTATGGTCAAACGTAAGCCTAAATATAGTAAAAAAAAAAAAAGGCTTTATTGCCGTTTCTTAGCTTACAATGAATAGGCATGTCCTCGTATATGCTTTCTTACTAAAACTACTTAAATTGATTGGTCGGTAACTTTCATTTGAATGGTCGGCAACTGGATGTTTGTCTGGAATAGCTTGTCTGACGACCAAGGCCTCCTCTAAAGATTTCCAAATATTCATGTCTTTTGCTAAACGGCTCCATAATGGACCAGCTTATTTCTTAAGGTACCTAATCTTCCCATCTTTGTTTTGTCTGCCTCTATTTATTTTGCTATATCTCCGTAGCGTAGCGGTATTTGGCTCGCTTTAAATCTCGGAGGTCGTGGGTTCGATCCCTACTCCGGTTGGTTGAGGGACTACCCTCCGTGTCTCGGAAAGCACGTTTAGCCTTTGGTCCCGTTTGTTATATTTATGTTATTTATAATAATTGTATATCAAGGAACGGGCAGCAGGGTTTCGTTGTGTGGTACAACATATTACTGCGGTCACCAACCCGCCTGCCAAGCATGGTGGCAAATACGGTCCCTCGGTTGGAGGCCCATGTTTAGCAGTGGACGTTATGCGGGCTGATGATGATGATGATGATGAATTAATTTTTTTTTTTTTTTTTCATCTATAAGTTAGGAGGCGCTCGGGTAGATCTAAGATTCTTATAAAATAGTTTTACGTAGGTATAAGCGACATACGCCTGAGCTACAACCCCGGCTGAGAGCATCGTAGTTAATCTTCAGAACTACTGATTGTTGTTACAAATGTTATCGAGAATAATAAATAGAATAGTTTCTGTTTCACATCATCTTACGTAAAAATTCTTAGTATTTTTTCATTTAACAGCCTTTAAGTATTTTACAAAATCAACTGGAAACCTATCTAAATACTCAGTGAAATGATTGATTGGCTGTACAATTGGATGCAATTATGCGAAACAGAAATAACGCACATGCAAGGCCGTCTTACACCTATTAGAGGCCCTGGGCAGTGGGCACATTAGGATAATGGGGCCCCTATGACCAAAGTAAATCAGAATCTTTTTTTACAAAGAACGCAGATATGAAAAGTTTTAGCTTTATTTTTACTTCTTTACATTAGATATGATGAGTAAACAAAACGAAATCCACACTAAACATCTATGATTATTCCTTAGAGTGGCTATCGGTTATCGTTTGGAGTAGGGACTAGGGGGCACTAAACCATCGCGGGGCCCAGGGCACGTGTCCAGTGTGCCCAGTGGGGAAGAGAGGGCTTTTCATTTTTTTGTTGTTGTCCGTGGTGAAATTTATTTACGCATTCCCACCGCCGCTGCAGCGTATTCGCGCGCTGGCGGTGGGATATGTGGGACTCGCCCTCTCCATAGCGTGGTATGCTAAACTCATACCACGAGGAGAGGACCCTACACCACTAAAACCCCCCGGACACTACTTCCATCCGCCGTTGGCGGGGGCCGGGTACGCATAAGCAATCCGACCCGGGGAAGAGAGGCCTGGGCACATGATTGCAGTTTGGAGATATTGTCTAGCTATGGTTGGCAACTGTACTGTTAAAAACAGTATTATACTGTTTTTCACTACATTATACTTTTTAAAGTTGAACAAAACTAAAGTATGTATACAAAATACTATTTTGAGCTTCAAAATGCTTTACACTAGGTATAAGTATTGGACTTAGAGGCTGACCAATTTTTTTAAATGTTTTATGTCAAATATTCAAGACATCAAGTGTGACTTGTACCTACTCTTAATTTTTTTTAAATACTGTTCAATATTATTGTTCAGTATTTTTTTTTTTTTTTTTTTTTTTTGACATAACTATACTTTATTCTTGTAAAAAAAAGTTGGCAATCCAAGCAAAATAAGTTATCAAATAAAAGTTTCGTACTACTATGTAATATATCTACTATACTAGCTTGTTGTTCTCTATGTTCTTTGAATCTGTTTAATCTCAGGAACTAATTGTCCGATTTGAAAAATTATTTTAGTGCCAGATAGCCCATTTATTGAGGAAGGCAATAAGCTATATTGAATTATGAAGTTACTACGGGAACGGGCTCTCCTCGGAAAGCTCCTCCCTCGCCTGGGAAGCTAGTATTTTTTATTCGGACGGACAAACTTAGTTTGCCGCGAGACTTTTGCTACTTCACCGGGCATAAAGGCGAGCAGCGCTCTAGCCTTAATAGGAAGCTAGTAATTACTATATATAATGTCTAAGCAAAACATATTTTTTTTTACCTCAGAAAGCAGAAATAAAAACAAAGTTTATATCCTTACCTAAGTTACATCACGTACACTGTGCCTAAATCCTTTAAGTCCTGAGAATTCCAGCAGTTTCTTTGTAATATCATATTAAAATTTATACAAATTTCATTACCCGGGATCTTAATAGCAGTCGAAGCTAATAAGTACTACAGTTCCACAGAAAAAAACATATCAGCCTATCCAAAATCCAACTACGGTAAATAAAGGTGACCCCACATAATGGGTCTAATCTCGCCCACACTCCCACTACTGCCATTCCTGCCAGGATCAACAGTTGCATACTGGAAATGGCAATGAGCACTGAGGCTCATCAAGTCCCGGGACAAAAGTTTAACTGCTTTGGGACCCGCAACGAATTTTATTAGAAAAAGATTAGAAGTAGTAGGATAGATCCCACATTAGGCGTGCGGCGAGCTCCCCCCTCCCTGTTACCCGCAGCCCCCGCTGACGTCCACATGTGAAAAACGCAAGTGTAACTAACTAACATAACACAATCAACTTTAAAAATTAGCTAATGAACTACTTAAGCAATGCATTCTTCGACTAGAATCTTAAACCACTCCGTGTGAGGTGCAAACAACTTAAACAAACTGTCCCAGCGATCCTGGATTATGCCGCTTATCAATGATAACGGTGCTGGCGTTACTCACATGTGCTTTGGGTGGTCTCTAGATTCATTTTAGAGACTTTGACTGTCTCATTGGTTTAGAGGTAATATGATCGACCGTAACGAGGTCCGTCATGCTGATCTACAGGCAACCGTGGGAACCTCGCGATATAAACTAATATTATAAAGCTAAAGAGTTTGTTTGCTTGAACGTGCAAATTTCAGGAATTACTGGTCCGATTTGATTAATCATTTTAGTGTTAGATAGCCCATTTGTCGAGAAAGGTTATAGGTTATGTTTAATTTAATTTAATTAAGATAGAAGCGGCCGTGGCCAATGGCTAGGGGCGTCGAACTTGTGATCTAGTGGTGGTAGGTTTGATCCCCACCCAGGGCACTACCGACGTGAACCCACTCGTATCATTTTAGCTTAGCAAAACTATGCTACAAACATAAAAAAAAACCTCTGGAAACGGATTAATATGCGCGCGGAAGCTAGTCTTAAAAAAATGTCAATAGGATGTCACAGTCGCAGGCAATATGAAGTCAATATTGTTTATTAATAAATAGCAACATTGAGCCACGGGTCTTGGCGAGCCCTCTGCCGCCACCTGTGTTTATAGTAATAAATTAAATTTGAATTGCAATGAAAATTAATTACCATAACACAAAACATTGCATAGGTATGTCCCAAGGTTATATAAATTCACAACAGGAAGTTAAATTAGTTATATAATAATACTGGCTCGTACCCGCGACTTTGTTCGCGTGAACATTTTGTCGTTTGCCCAAAAGTATCTATAGAGGTTTCATACAAGTTTTGCAACCCCTTAAAGGTTAAATTTGGCAAAATCTAAAAGGAAACCCCAGAAAAAAATTGAGATGTCTAGCACTTATAGTTTCTGAGTTTTTGTGATGCAAGATGAGATGACTTCTCGCTTGTATAATATACTAGCTCTACCTTTTTATAATATAATGACAAGAAATATTAATACAAGACCAGCCTTGATGGGTCATCCGCTGTACCTAAATCACGCGGTCAGCTTTTTTCGAGCCACGAAAATGCACGTTTTGGAGACATCTCAATCAGACTCATAAATTGGTTTAAATGTATATGCAAAAGTGTATACAATAATGGTCAATATTTTGAAACGAATATAATAAATGACAGATTTTCGTTTCTTATTTAATTGATCATCATCAGCCTGTTCTCGTCTATTGCTAAACAAAGGCCTCTCCCATCGATTTCTAGCGGAAACAAGTGCTAGCGGCCTGCATCCTCTTACTACCTGCGACCTTTATGTGGTCGTCGGTCCATCGTGCAGTCGGTCGTCCCACGCTGCACTTGCCAGTTCGTGGTCTCCACTCGAGAACCTTTCTGCTCCATCAGCAGTCAGTTCTCTGAGCTATGTGTCTTGCCCATTGCCACTTCAGCTTGCTAATCCGTTGAGCTATCACAGCGACCTTCGTACTCCTGCGGATCTCTTCATTTCCGATACGATCACTTAGGGAAACGCCGAGCATAGCTCTTTCCGAAGCTCGCTGAGCGACTTTGAGCTTTCTTATGAGGCAGGCAATAAGAGACCACGTCTCAGATCTATATGTCATCACTAGCTTAAAATTGATTGAAGACTTCTGTCTTCAGGCACTGAGGTATTTTGGACGAGAAGGTCTCCCAACGCTACCCAGCCGAGTCGGATTCGACTGGTGGCCTCTTTCTCTATGTTGGTCCTACGTAGTTGGATCGTTTGACCTATCGGTCACAACTTCGAGAATGGAGTTCCCAACGGCAATAGAGTTGGGGCACTACATGGGCGTTAAACATGACTTTCGTATTTTTGTTAAATAGCAGCCCACGTAAAGCCAAATTGTGCAGCAGGGGTTATTATAAAGTTTCTGATTAGTATCTTTATGTCAAACATACTTGGGATTAAATTTCTCGGAATAAATGAATTTTAGAATCTTTGCATTTTGAATACTAGAGTTACCATGAAAAGTACTCACTCAACACACTAGATCTGAAATAAGTCTCAATTTTGGCTGATGCAGGAATCGAGACCTCAAAGACTTAAAACGAGACTACAACCGTTAAGCCACGGAGTTTGTTTCTAGTTTAGTGCAGCTCAAACAAACATACTGTTTTGTTTTTATAATACTAGATATCACGATAAATAAATTTTTATATAACATAATTTATTTTAAACACAGTTGTATCAATAAAAAAATAATGTTTTTGTAATTATTCTTATTTTACAATAACGCTTTAAAATTGTTTTTAATTATGGCGAATGGTAAAAGACCTGGAAAAATATTTTATTTTTTTGAGAACGAGTCAATTATCGTGATATCATTGCTATGTTAACAATCGCGTACAAATTTATATTCTCACTAGCTTCCCGCGCTCGGTTTCCCGTGAGAACGTCAAAATTAAATATAGGCTAGCCTTCCTCGATAAATGGCTATCTAACACTGAAATAATTTTCAAATCGGACCAGTAGTTCCTGAGAATAGCGTGTTCAAGCAAATATACATTAGTTTAAAGTTTCTTTTTTTAATTAAACCATGACTACATTTATTAATTATCACTATAGTATCCTACGAGGCCACAAAATACCCCTAATTTGGAATTGTCAGACTCAATAGGATATCAAAATCAGAGCTGAAAAACCGTAATAAAGTTTTTTTGCCATTTATTTATTTGGCTCTTTAACAGTGAGTAGGTACCGACACTATTACATTAAAATACCATTAAAATGTGAACTTAAGTCTAAATGTCTCACTTCTTACAGAAGAGAACTGCATGCGATAGTAAGTCATAAATAAGTCATAGCCCTATGATGTCAATATGGCTGATAGAGATTTTGGCGACTGAAGTCATAGGACATAGACTAAACACAGTATGAACATAATTTAAAAAATTTAATATTTACATCAAAAAAAAAAAAACAAACGAACAGTGGCCTACTTTACCCCTGGATCGAAAGAGCTGGTAGTCGTGGGGAGAGGCTTTTGTCCAGCAGTGGGATGATGCAGGCTAACAGTAACAGTAATATTATATTTACAGCTATCTTCCAGTTGTATGAACAGTATAATTATTATATTCAGGTTTCTTATCTTATGTAAATTTTAAGAAATCTTTGTGTAATTTCTAAGATTTCTTTCTGGGTCTGGTTGGTTGAGGGACTTTGCGTTGGTGTGAGCGTTGGTCCCGATTATAACATCATCTATAATAATCGTATAGCAAGAAACGGGCAGCAGCGTTTCCTTGTGTGGTACAACATAACACTGCGGTCACCCGCCTGCCAAGCGTTGTGACTATGGCAAATACCCTCCCACGGGGGGAGGTCCATGTTCAGCAGTGGACGTTATACGGCTATTCCTTATGACTTACTTTAAAAAATATACATCATTGTAACATAAATTGACATGAATCAACTAGCCAATTTTTTCAGTGTTACCAGTTTGTTTTAGAATGTACCTACCAGTAAATAAATATAAATACCGCCTAATTAAAATTATCATAAATACTTATATTTTTAACGAAATTATGGAGACATCTGTTTCAACAAACTACAAATTCATTTTACAATTATGCGCCTGAGTATATTTTTGTCTCTTTTTATAGATATTTCGATCGCATTCGATCGAGCGAATGCTGCATAATCGCTATCGCCCATTCAAGCAATCGCATATTAACTTCAATTGAATTTTCAAGCCATCGATATCACTATCATATACACAGAAAATCTAATTTAAATCGGTTTAGTCGTTTGGGAGGAGTAAGGCGTCAAGTACACGTACACAGGAACTATATTTATGGTTAAGATAATTAATATTCTCAATAATTCTATAACATATTCCTTCCGTTGAACAGGGTTTTTTTGTGATTACTAGCAGAGTTTTGCAGACTACAAGAATTATTTTAACCCCTCGTGCCAAGCTAAAATACTTGTGTTATGAGTGGGTTCACGTCGGTAGGGGAGGGGATCGAACCAGCGACCACAAGATCACAAGTTGATCGACTCATGTGTCGTGATTACATTACTTAAGAAATATCTTTAAACATACATTTTGTTTAAAATACATATAAATATATTCATATCTATATATTCATATATATATGAATATATAATATATAATACCAATACTCTTTAATGCACCGGGAATTGCGGTCAGCATAGCCAATATTGTCGTTTACGTCTACTTTTCAGCTGATAGATGCTACTGCCATCAGGTGTATACTTATAAAATTTGTTTGCATTTGATTAAGACTAAGTATTAACGATTAAAAAACAACGTAGTTTAGATACCTTCACAAGTTTTAAAATCTGAATTACTTATTTACTGAAATTATGAAATATTCAGTTCTATTTTCATAGTCTTCATTCTGATAAGAGATCTTCTGTATGCAACATCATTTCGCAACAGAGAAACAAACTCATAACACATAAATTAGCCATGCATCATGGTGTCACTATGGAAAAACAAACTGTAGAGTATTTGATTAGAAATCTGAGTAATGGTGACGACAAAAGTGATATACATTAAATAAATAAATAAAAATGACACACCATAATCTATTTTAGATCTGAACTGTATTAGCCCATTTAACGAGGTTAAAGCCCTACTCGCATTTATGCCCAGTAGTTATTGCCTCATGACTCATGGCTAACTACATAATATGGGCAACAGAAAAATTTAAATATACTGTACCTTTATTATTATCTGTAACAGTTAATAAATAATGAGTCATAAATATACGTCGGCTTTAAATATATAAATTAAACAATTTAGTTAAAGATCAGCAATATTCTAAAACGGCTAGAATATTATGTTAAACCAGGTTGTTATTTTCCAGGCAACTCACACGCTAGGAAAATAAATTTCCGTGTTGCGGGGAGTACTTTACTAACTCATTATTTACGGACACAATACACATCCTCACACACTCAGATCAAGATCAGAGAATAACAGAATTTGTCCAAGGTTATCCTTGGATGCATTTTCATAGTGTGTACCGAGATAATAGTCGGTTGGTGTCACACAACATTTAGATTAAACTTGTCAAAAGGGCCTCTGCAAGTTGCTCCATAGCTCCGAGATAATGGTGAAGACAATCTATAATAATAAATTTACTTCACCAAATACATTAAACATATAACATAACATTTATATTTTAAATAATACAGTGTAACTTATATAGTAGGCACAGTAACTTACTTTTATTTTTGTAATAATGGATAAATGTAAAAAATATTTTAAAATAATCCCGTCACTTTTGTGTGCAAGTGTACAATACGCAATACGAGTCTTTAAGGCTAAAACAAACAAAGCAATGTTATCGTTTTCAAAACATTGTGACATTTTTGTGACGATTGTACAATTTTGATAGTGCTTTTATCACACTTACCAGCAACATAGACCGACTAAATAAATTTTTATTTCGTAAATAAAACTTATTACGTCAAAATTTGACTTATTTCGTAAATAAAACTTATTACGTCAAAATTTGACTTATTTCGTAAATAAAACTTATTACGTCAAAATTTGACTTATTTCGTAAATAAAACTGATTACGTCAAAATTTGACTTATTTCGTAAATAAAACTTATTACGTCAAAATTTGACTTCTTTCGTAAATAAAACTTATTACGTCAAAATTTGACTTATTTCGTAAATAAAACTTATTACGTCAAAATTTGACTTATTTCGTAAATAAAACTTATTATGTCAAAATTTGACTTATAACGTAAATATAACTTATTTTGTCAAAATTTGTCATATAACGCAAATAAGACTAATTTTGACATAATTATAACTAATTATGTCAAAATGTTTACGCCTACAGATGAAAACATGGGCCTCCTCTTAACAGACCTTGGCAAGCCAGGTTTGTTGAGGGTTCTTGTCATAATCACCACGCTTGGCAGGTGGATTGGTGATACCAGTAAGATGGTGAGAGTATCCTTATTAGATCTGCAGTTAACTTTAATTACAGCGTTTGACCAATAAATCTTAAAATTTGTCGTATACAAAGTAGGTATATATATAGTTTTCCTTATTTCATTATTGGTTGCAGTCTACAGAGGGAAACAGTTGCAAAAAACTTTCATATAAATACGGAGTAGGGATAAGGAACAGAGTGCCAGCTTCTTAAGAACGTGCATTATATTTACCTATTTTGGTAGGTTAAGACAAATTAAATAAAATATTTATTAAATAGCTTTATTATTCAGTATGATAGATTACTTTACAAATTACTTACTCTAATAATTTTCTTGTCATCATTTTTGTTTTTTAATAATTTATTATCTGGGCCTGGTAATGTATCACATTCTGCACTGGATTACCTTGCATCCCTGTGCCTCCATTACTGGCTTTCGAAGAAGGACCCAGGGGTTGTAGATAGACCCTCTCCTCATAGTATGATAGGCAAATCATCGCTATAGAGAGGGGAGTTTTACATACTTCGTGAAGTGCGATAAAGCATTTTCCACCATGAAAACGTCATTTATGTACTATCATTATAAAGGGACGACTTTGAAAATTCTTTTAAGTGCATTAAATCTGGACCGAGCAGTATTGACACCTACAATCTTTTTTTAAGCCCCAAATAATTCGGTGTAAATTTGACACAACAGTTGTACAAAACTCCTGCGAAAAACTATAAGTCATAATTCTTCAATTCCCTGACTGCGACCGCCCGGAGCCGAGGTCAAAGTCCCACAGGTGATGCTCACTTTGCGTACGTTGCTTAGTTTGTGGTCCATGAACAGGGCTGAAGCCCTGCTCGCCCATATGCCTGGTAAAGTATCAAAAGCCTTATGCCAAAGTAGGTACTGTCCGAAAAAAGAGTTTTAAATTGATGATTCTTAAAAAACGCAATTATATACACATTGTAAAAAATAGAATATGACAGTATAATTGTAAGAACCTCCGTAGCGTAGCGGTATATGGCTCGCTTTAAATCTCGGAGGTCGTGGGTTCGATCCCTACGCTGGACAGGAAATCTATGTGTAAATTATAAGATATCTTTCCGGGTCTGGTTGGCTGAGGGTCTGACCTCCGTGCCTCGGAAAGCAAGTTAAGCCGTTAAGTTAAGTTTACGTAAATAAAAATGATTTTTTTTGATAAAAAAAAAAAAAAAAAAACATTTTTATTTACGTAAACCTATTACAGGCACTTGCAAATTGTCAAAACAATAAATTCGTATTTAGTATTATTATCTATAATTATCATATTTTATACATTTTTAAATTAAATTTTAGTCTTAACGTCTTAGTTTAATATTTAACTATATTGTGTCAAATAGCTTGTTCTGTCTATATTAGGTTAGAACAATTTTCATTATTTAGGTGGACCATGAGTATATAACGACGGACGCGCTTTAATGCTACCACTGGATCCAATACTGAGAAGATCCGGCGAAACAAACTCAGTGGGTTATACTACTGCCGGTTTTAACACGACCCACATGAGACGGTCCGGCGAAACATACTCAAATGGGCAGAACGTAGGTTTTGGTCCAGTTACTTTAACTTTTTATTGGCATACACATTTTTTGCCCAAACGGTTGTCTTTGTAATATTTGTTTATTGTGTTTTTATACTAATAGAAAAATAAAAGAATTTGAGACAGAACTAGCGGTCTATGAATATAATATATGTAAGTATATTTATATTATACAACCGGTTGTACTCACGGTTTTAAATCATCGGATATGTCCGTATGTCAGGATATGTATGTAAGTAGGTCAATTACAGATAGTTCACAGAACATCACACTAGGTATTATGCTTACTACTAGTTTATTTGGGTACAGGGTCTCTAGGAAGTATTACGCAAGCAGGTTTATGAAGCCAAACGTCTTTATCCTCAATATAGTCCTTAATGCTATAATAGCCTTTAGATATAGATAGATTGTTATAACATCATTGATAATAATCGTATATCAAGGAACGGGCAGCAGCGTTTCCTTGTATGGTACAACATTATACTGCGGTCACCAACCCGCCTGCCAAGCGTGGTGACTATGGCAAATACCCTCCCTCCGGAGGAGTTCCACGTTCAGCAGTGGACGTTATACGGGCTGGTGATGATTGCGATTTCATAACAAAAACGAATGGATTTAAACTAGTAAAATCAAGATTTTTAGTATAACATGTCAGTAATTACAATTATTTTTGTTGCCAATTCCTACAAACCGCCAATCATAAAGACAATGAAAGACTGAGCTCTGCAAATATTATGTTACTCGTAGCATTGATATCATCATACTTCTATAATAATATTATCAAGAGGAAAGATTTGATTGTGTGTTTGTATTGAATAGGCTCCGGAACTACTACACCAATTTAAAAAATCTTCCACAATTAAAAAGTAACGTTATTCAGGAGTAACATAAGATATATGAATATGAATATATGAATTTTGGTACTTACAACTTAAGGGTGCAGGCGTGTGTCGCTTAAATTTAATAGAATTTGGCTGAGGACGTCTGATCTCGCCACTTGACGGGTCATGTCAGTCTAAAATATGCTATAATATTTTATATATTTTTTTATACAATGTTTGAATTAAATAAATATAGCAAATATATATTAACGTGAATATTAAGAGCTTATTTACTAACACAAGACTGATAGACTTCTAGCACACTTGAAATAAATTTAAATATAATTTAATAGTATCTAAATGTTACCTATTTATAATTAATCTTGACAGGTACAAGTGTATGTAAATACCTAAGCACTGAATAAAAATCGTTTATTTCACAACATCCCACGGGAACGGGAACAAAAGTGAAAGTTTGTGTGTTGGTAACACAGATAAGTTTGAAAGGTTTTTAATATAGTACCTCCCATTATCACTACATAGTATAAAACAAAGTCGCTTCCCGCTGTCTGTCCGTCCCCATTTATGCTTAGATCTTTAAAACTACGCAACAGATTTTAATGCGGTTTTTTTAATAGATAGAGTGATTCAAGAGGAAGGTTTAATATACATATAAACCTTCCTCTTGAATCACTCTAAGGGGTTAAAAAACCGTATCAAAATACGTTGGGCACTTTTAAAGATCTAAGCATACATAGGAACAGACAGACAGCGGGAAGTGACTTTATTTTTAAAGATATCGTTTAGCTCAAGTTTAACCAAAGTCACCACGCTGGACAGGCGGGTTGGTGACCACAGTATTATGATGTAACACAAATAGAAACGCTGATTTTTATATATTTTTTATTATTTTTATATATAGATATTTTTGTTTTTAATTATTATTTTTTTATCTACGGGGCACAGCTCTCGAACAATTCTTACACGTCATCAGCAATCCAAGCGAAAATTTCTCCATTATTTGTATTAAAGTGTAAATGTTTATAAAGTTGTACTAACATTAGCTACATTGTAACAATAATATCTAATGTAATAGTTTATTTAAGATGTATGCGAATCGAGATAGCGGTGTTCTGTTTGATGAGCTATTAAGGTTGTTTGTTTTAGTGTTGGTTTGATATTTTTGCGATCTGATATGTTAGGTATTTTGTTAATTTCAGTAATTAAATAAAAAGAACTGCTGAAAAAATGGGATGTGTGGTCTGTCCGTCCTGTACGTCTCATCACGCAGGACTACTTTGGTTTAACTTTATGCCCAATTTATATATTTTTTTTAATTACTAGCAGTGTTTTTACACTACTAGTATTCTTGTTAACCCCTCGTCCTAAGCTAAATGTTTGATACGAGTGGGCTCACGTCGGTAGTGCAATGGGAGGGGATCAATGCGGCAACCACATGATCGCAAGTCCGACGCCTCAGACATTGGGTTACGACCTCTTCTGTGGGTTCAGCCTGAGCGAATAGTCATAATACCTTCAAATAAAGATTCTAGTTTCATTATTGTGACTTATCAATTCCGTAGCGTAGCGGTAAATGGCTCGCTTTAAATCTCGGAGGTCGTGGGTTCGATCCCCACACCGGACAAGAAATCTTTGTGTAAATTGTAAGATTTCTTTCCGGGTCTGGTTGGTTGAGGGACTACCCTCCGTGCCTCGGAAAGCACGTTAAGCCGTTGGTCCGGATTGTTAAACGATCATCTATAATAATCGTATATCAAGGTACGGGCAGCAGCGTTTCGTTGTGTGTTACAACATAATACTGCGGTCACCAACCCGCCAGCCAAGCGTGGTGACTATGGCAATACCCTCCCTCGGGAGGAGGCCCATGTTCAGCAGTGGACGTTATACGGGCTGATGATGATGATTTATCAATTACTACCCGCCCCGGCTTCGCACGGGTGCAATGCTGATGTATAATATTAACCTTCCTCTTGAATCTCTCTATCTATAAAAAAAATCCCATCCAAATCCGTTGCGTAGTTTTGAAGATCTAAGTATACATAGGGACAGACAGACAGTTAGCGGAAAGCGACAATGTATTCTACTATGTTCCTAGTGATGTTTTCAACATAGTATTCCATATTCCAGAATCGAACGCTTCTTCAAACTGGTTCCATTTTCTTAAGATGTCACTTTACAAAGAAACGAATAAAAAATATTATTTGCGCTTCATTTGATTTTACACTTTTGCTTTTAAATGCGACACTCTACTGTTAGTTAGACATTTTTAATAGACAGTTGATGAATTGTAAAATTGTATTGTACTAGACCTGTGTATGCGTTGCTTACGTACAAACGCTTTGTGCACAGATTTGAATGTGATTATGCGCGGGCGCAGATAGGACAGTAGGTACTTAGCGGTTGCGGGCAGTATTTTAATTGATATTTTGATTTAAAAATGTATATATTGGATATATCAGTAAAAAGTACAAACAATTTTTTTAAAAATCAATATTAAGTTATGACATAAAAACTTTTGATGTAAATCGTGTTTGTCTCGAATTAATGTGATAAACAACAAATATATTTTTATTAAAAAAATGTATATACCATCTTAAGTGAGGGTTAGTAATTGTATTTGTAATACTTTTTCACCTAGTTTTGATTTACATTTGAGTTGAGGTTTTGTTTAGATTCATATATTCATTTTTATAATTATAATATAAAAAGCATTATTATTGGTTCAAACTATTGGAAGTAAAATCTACATATCATGGAAGTTAATTTAAGGCGAAAAAGTATTTACAAGTATTCACAATTATATGAATTATTTAATAAAATAAAAATGTTTGGGATTTAAAAATCTATCTATCCGTGCCAAAATTCGTTGTTTACATTAGAATATTTTTATTGTTACAATTTAACTGCATAAATACAATAAACAACGTGTTACATAAATATACTTAAGCTTCATGTATTAGTAATATCTTCTCTGAAGAATGCAATATAAATAGGCATATATCTATCTACACTTTACTCATTACTCTATGCTCATGCCCCTATACTTACCGTCAATTACACCCCAACAAATGTATCTACATATTATGACGTGTGCGCTCAAGTGTACGCGATTGTACTCAACCACATGTACCAAATTCTTATTGAATTTATTTGAAGATGTTTGTCAATGCTCTGTGTACTCGAGTGTACTTAGTGCTGCTACTGTGTATTATTATACTGTGGCTTTATTTTTATGTTAAGTTGTTTTTTTATATGTAAATGTGATTGTGTGTTGAGAGCTTAATAGTATTGGTGGAGGTTTGATGTCCTGCTGTTGCATTTTGATATTGAACCCCGATGTACATTCTTGTGTAACAAACTGTTACTTTTGAAAACCACTTTGAGATATTTTATTTATGTTTTGTTTTTTTTTAAGGCAACTCCCGCACTTGTGAAATAAACCCCTGTGTCGCGGGGGTCTACAAAAACACATAATTTACGGATATAAAATACAGCTAGACTCAGGACAAACCCAATGGCTGGAGCGTCGGCCTTGTGATCTTGTGGTCGTCCGTTCAAACCCCACCCATTGCACTATCGACGTGAAAACACAATACTGGTAGACTGCAAAACTCTGCTAGTAATCTTTATAATAAAACGTAGGGGTCCAAATGGTGCCAGTACAATAGATATGAACAGGACTATTATCCTGCCGGTCCTTTCTCCTTTCCCCGTGAACTCTGATCACCTTATTATTGCACAAAAACACAACAGTAATCTATAATGTTATTTGACAGTGGTATTCTGTAACGTAGAGCTAGTAAGTCGAGGCGTTCAATGGGAAAATAAAGAAATACGTTTTTTTTTACAGATATTAATGGTGTTTGAAGGGAAATGGGATCCCTACGTACCCCTCCAAAGGGGTTCGTCGGGATCGTAGGGAAACATCGCGGCGGCGGAGAGGTATATAGCCTTTAGCCATAGCGATAGTATGCTATTCATACCACGAGGAGAGGACCAACCAACTAAAACCCCCTGAGTGTTTCTTCGAATATGTCGATTTTGTGAGGGATCCAGGTGGTTTGCGACTTCTGGGAACCCACCGTAACTAGCATGTCGCGGAAACTCCTGATATTTACCTCTAGTTACTTTCTCATATAAACCATCATGATAATTATACAATAAGCTAATCGCAAAACTTCAAAAACAATGTTATTTTTACATTAGCCAACAAACTTAATTGTAGCTCTTGTTTACAAATTGCTATGGCAACCTGACATTTTTGACGTTTTGCAAATAATCTGCTCGATTATCGCTGTCTTTTTCTACATTAAATACATCGCAGCTTTAATGTAATAGTGACACAAAATAAGATTATGATTCAACACAAATTGATCCGTAATATCATGCGACTAAAATTCATTATCGTTAAGTTACACATTTAGTTTTGTGTCACTATTACATTGAAACAGCGAATGTATATTGTATCCTTCATCATCAGCCTGAACATGGATCTCCTCCCGAAGGAGAGTTTTACCATAGTCACTCCACTTGGCAAGCGAGTTGGTGACTGCATTATTATGTTGTAACACACAACGAAACGCTGAAGCCCATTCCCTGCTTATACGCTTGCTATAGATGATGTTATAAAAATCAGGACCAACGGCTTAACGTGCTATCTGATAGTCCTTCAACCAACCAGACCCGGAAATTATTCTAAGAACTTTAACTTTTTGTCCGACGTATCGAACCCATGTCCTCCGAGGATTTAAACTAGATTTATGCCGCTACGCCATATGTGCCTATTTCTTTTTATTGCGGAATTCTTATAACATATAATGCACACTATCATATACATACTTCTCTGCACCCTTTTCTCACTATAAATTTAATTGTAAGCCCCAACTATGTACCTACTTACTTTTCCATGAGGGGGGGCCTGGTGACCTGTGGCACAGGTTTTCGCAACCTATTTCAGGCACAAGTCTTCCAAATGAAAATAGTATTTACACAGTTATAGTCTAGCCTTAAGTTTTAATTTGTGGAAGGAAAATAAACGTATTTTGTTATTATAATTATTATATGTGGATGTCATAATAATATGCTTTATTTTAAGTCAAGACACGGGAACGGAATCTACGCGGGAGAAACCAGCTAGTTTTAAATAAAGAATTATTATTAATGAAACGCATCAAACAGATGTAAAAAAAATAGTAACGTATGCAAACACTATTAACAATTCTGTAAGTTAATATCTTCTTCTTCCTGCACTTATCCCATATGACTTGGGGTCGGCGCAACACGTTTGTTTCTTCCATTCTGTCCTGTCACCCGTCACACTATCACTAACTTCTTTCTGTAAGTAAATAATATAATGATAAAATAAAGAAACACATAGATAAATAGAACAAAACTCCTTCATCGATCCCTAAAAACCTTAGTTAAAATACATTTGTATACTCAGTATATAAGTAACAATGTTTGAAACACATCAAATTAGATTGTAGCCAAATTGTTTTCCGAATGTCCCTTTAAGGGATGTTTATTAGATTTATTCGGATTGTCATCCCTTCTTTAAATTTATATAGATACTGATCGGATTTTCTGAAAGTTGCGGCAAACCATTTTAACTTGTGATGTTATATAGCGTATTCACCGTGATTTTTGTTGCAATTACTCCATGAAATTATTTATTTTTGGTTTAAAAATCGATCTATATCGATATATTTCGTGGCTTTTGCTACTTCACCGGGCATAAAGGCGCGCAGAGCTCCAGCCTAGATAAATGGTTTAAACACTACAAACTAAGCAACCTGCGCAAGAGGGCGTTCCCTGTGGGACTTGGACCTCAGCTCAGGGCGGTCGCTGACGGGGAGATTGAGGGATTATAGCTCTGCTTTACAGCTCTCCGACTTCGGGTCTACGAGGGCATCGGCAGTTCTATAAGCCGCTAGAGACAGTTCAGTTTGCCGCGACTTACCTTCGGCTCTATATAATTTGCTCGGTGTAAAAACCGTAAGGGTTCGGGTTTACAGAAATTCGAAAATGCCATGTTTTGTAAAATGGAACTCTGAGTACATTAGCGGGCGATAAATAATTACCTATTTTACCTTAATATGACTTCCATGATGGGTATTTCTTTTAAAATAAATCTATACAAGATAATATACAAAGTTGAAGAGTTTGTTTGTTCACTTGAACACGCTTATCTCAGGAAATACTGGTCCTATTTGAAAAATTATTTCAGTGTTAGATAACCCATATATTGAGGAAGCTTATTTTATTATGAAGTCGCCACGGGGACGGGACTTTCGGAAAGTTAGTTTATATATAAATCTCGAGAAATAAGACATTTGGTTTTGTGCTAAAGTACCTTTTACTGAGATTTTTTCGCTAAATAAATATATTTGAGCGTAAAAGTATTTTGGAATAGTTAGACCAGCTACAAATAGAATTTTTTCCATCGTCACTGATACTTAGGTTATCACGAATCCGGAAAACCACTGATGTTAATTATTCTTATGTTATATGATGGTTTGGTAACTATCAGTATTATCTTAATTAAGTTAGTTATTTAAACAAAAAAAAACGTCGGCTGTTCGAATACCTGCTGCTCCCTGCGGTTTTACCTTAGGCTGGAGCTCTGCTTGCCTTTATGTCCGGTGAAGTAGCAAAAGCCTCAGGGTTAATTACATATGTCCGTCCGAAAAAAAAAACACCTGTTTTACCTGTGTTGGAGTGCTAGTCTGCCAGTGGTGCATAACGTAAAGTTTTATAGCAATAAGCCTATATGTATTCCCGTGTGGTTTCCACCTCAGAAAAGACCACCCTTATGTCTTCCCATGGGTGTCATAAGAGGCTACTTAGGTTATACAGCTGATGGATAGGCAGCAGCATCTATCACCTCATCGTTATTTACTAACCTACTGCGATCATCAAACCGGTTTCCAAGCGTAGTGATTATGGCTATATCCCTCAACGACCCTGGCTAGGCAAGGTCTGTAAAGAGGAGCCCCGTGTTCAGCAGTGGACGTAAAGGAGCTGATGAAGTCTTTTTTTTTTGTTGGTGGAAAATGTTTTCAACTGGATATCTATGAGGGAGGCCTATGTCCAGCAGTGGACGTCCTACGGCTGAAATAATGAATGTGTAGTTATCTAGGATGCTTTTGCTACCACCATGCATAAAGGCGAGCAGAGCTCCAGCCTAGTTAAAAGGTTAAAAAAAACTACAAACTAAGTTACTCGCGCAAGAGGGTGCCTTCTGTGGGACTTTGACCTCAGGTCAGGTGGTCAGGTCAGGTCACTGACGGGGACGGGGGGCCGGATTGCTCATGCGTACCCGGCCCCCACCAACGGCTCGAAGGAGTGTCCGGTAGGTTTTAGTGGTTGGTAGGGTGCTCTCCTTCGTGGTATGAGTTTAGCATACCACGCTATGGAGAGGGCGAGTCCCACATATCCCACCGCCAGCACGCGAATACGCTGCAGCGGCGGTGGGAATGCGTAAATGCTTTTCCCCCCCGGACAAAAAAAAAAAAAAGGTCACTGACGGGGAGATAGGAGAATGATAACTTAAAATGTTTAGGGGAATTTTGTGCAAATTTCGCTCGACTTTACAGTACGCGGACCTCTCGGTCTTTGTGTCTACGAGGATATCGGATAGTTCTAATGAAGAAGTATCCTAGTTACTATACTATACTTATTCCAATCTATTACTGCAATACTAAAAGAATACTTAAACACAAGTCGCTTTAATTATCTCCTTTCACACCCTACAAATATTACATTCAAAATTAAGAGTCCTGTGCACGTCTACATGAATTAAATGAATCTCACTTACCCCTATTCAAAACCACTGACAACCACCCAAGAATAATTTCAACTCTATTTTTATTTCAATAAGGTGTATATTTCCTTGTAGGGTTTGTTGACAATGGGTGTACGTTTGATCGCGGTATTATCCTACAATAGTGTTCCGCATTGAAGCTACGTTGACAAATTGTTGTCAAAGGATTTTGCATTTTAGTTTTGTAAGCATAAGGTTGGTTTTTAATGGGGTTGCGGGATAATACCGCTGCGGGGGTCGAAAAATCCAGCCCTTGATAGTGACGCCCCGTGAAGTAGGCTATGATCTGTTCGTATGGTGAAATGTCGCAGTCAGTTGTGAGGAAGTCGTCAAATATAATATTGACTATTTTCGTTAAATTTGAGTTGGTATATTTGATGTAAACGTAAGCTTTAATTTCGATTACATACAAATGACTATATCTAATATTAATCAATTGCAACGATATAATATTATAGAAATGAGTTAAGCTCGCCATTGAATATCATTTGTAAATTTCTTTCATAACTAACATTCAAACATAAATTAAATTATAATCATATGTACAAAAAGGAATAAATAAATAATAACTTATTTTTAAATCACTCACTATATTCACTACATGTATAGATATTATAAAATCAGCCATCCCGAGTTCCATCGATACCTTATTATTCACAATTGAATACACTATTATTAGTCTAGCAACTAATCAATAATATATTAATAAATATTTTTGAACTCCAATATACAAAAATGGCTCATGTCAAGCAATGGGCCGATGATGAGTGTAACCCTATTTGAGACATATCTGTATATATTTTTATTGGCAACATTGAAAATGCCTAACATAACTAGGTGTAGTAAAAAATACACAACATCAAAGTTCACACTTTAACCGTAACCCGATTGCAGCCTATGAATAGAAGTAATGAAATAAATATTATGCCGGTGGGGCAAATCGCATAACGCCCGGCTGCACAAACCCTCAATTTGTCGGTCCTAGCCATTTTGTAAAACATCCGATTGTGTGCAGCTAAGGACCATGCATAATTTGTATTAAGATAGATTGCGCGGAAACTACTACCGGCGATTTTTTTTAATAGTTTTTTTTTATTGTGGTATCATTGATATTGTACAATGAGTTGTCAGTTCTGTTCGTATTTCTAGTGGAAGAAATGTGTGAAGTCTGATTTGTATCTCTATTAGCTTTCGTCCGCGACTGCCCCCATGTGTTTAGAATGTATATTTATTATTCACGATGAAAGGCCTATATCCTTTCTTATGTTTTAGTTCTTCTGTACCAAATTTCGTCAGAATCTGTTGGGAAACATGCAACTATCTTTGATTACATTGGGTAGTGTAAGTGTGAAAGCTTAATGGACAGTCAGACAGTTACTTTCGTAATTATATTATTAGTAAGGATCATTGCGTGACTGATGTACTGATAATGGTTCTTTAATAGAATTAAGATGTCACAAATTGTGGACCTGTTTATTACACAGACCACATTACAAATAATAGTTCCCGATGAATTAAAAGTTTTTTTATTAACAAAAATAAATATTTAGATTTAAAGATTTTAAAGTAAAATAAAAAAATTGGAACTTTAATAAAACGTATTCGAAACGCATCTTTCATTCAAAAAATAAGTTTAGTAGTTTAGGAACATAGATAAATACAAACATACACACATTACTCCTACTCTTAATAAATTTAAAATCGAGGTTAAGAATACCCTAATGAAAAAGGGTTATATTAATGATAAAACTGCATGGTGCAGGCAGTAAAGCAAAATCATTCTCACAATAAGTACCTATCATTACCTATAGCTTGTGCCTATAATTGTATTTTTAAAAGTATTCATAAAATGGTTACATATTTTAATTTGTATAAACTCACTTGTATTGGAACATGCTATGCTGAGTTAAAGATTAGATATTTTTTATTATTATTGACTCCACAAATGCTACTGTCAGTGTGTTCGTCATGCTCCCTTTGTTTGTCATTGCTTGCGGTGGCGATGTGAGTCGGGTCGCCTCCTTTCCTCTAATATGGCGAGGAAGGCGATGGCTGTGTGCTCACACGTCATACTCGTGAGCGGGTGCTGCTTGCGGTGGCTGGTCGTCTTGCTGATGGATGTATTTGAGGTGATAGTTTTTGTGTCCTCTTTGACGAGAGATTTACCTCGTGTAGTTTGTTCCTTAAAAATGTGCGTGGATGTTTCCTCCGTTTTCATGTGCAAGAGGTTATTTTTCTTTTGCTTGAGGATATCTAGTAAATACTTCGCCTATACTGATGAAAACGTTTCAGAGCGTACATCAGCGCACATAGTAAAATTGCAATGTATTCAATGAGATTTTGTTAACAAGTTTGATAAAAAAATAAAATAATGGAAGATACTAAAACACAACAAAAGATGACGAAAAAGAACAACTTTTCTTTCTTCCTTACTTCTCCGGGTCGTCCACTTAGGTAGCTAGTGAAAGGTTGCAGGTTAGCTAGAGTAGGATTCTCGCCGGCGAGGACCGCGTTGCGCCCCTACCCCTGCCCTGTAATTGAGCGCCTGTAGTCGGTGCCTGTGATCATATCCTCTTTATATCTACCTTTTTTTTTACTTCAGTGGCACCCTGGGTCGTGGTCCTAAACCCCATAAGGGTGCCCTCAGGTGTGTGCCACTTAGATATAATGTGACCACTTGCAATTTGGATGCGGTTTTAATGTCTTCTTATAATAATAATGATTGGTTAATTGCAAAAAATGCCATAGCACAGACGGACGGACTACGCAATCTGTAGATTTGCTATTGCCTACCTACTACTGTAAGTTACCTAGTCGGATATTTTATAGAGTAAGAATTATCTGTTAGTTATAGGTTTGTTTGTTTTTTTTTTTTAATTAATTTATCTTCTTACATTGTTATTCTGACAAGTGCAAGTGTATGTAAATACCTAAGTGCTGAATAAAATTCATTATTTCATTTATTATTATACTAAAATAATAATCCTTCCTTTTCTTTCCCGTAGTTGAATAAAAATTAAATAAGTAACGTTTATCTTGTTTCTACGCCGTAGCACGGTCCGCTACAAGAAATACTACGAGACTCGACGGCGCGACTACGAGCAAACAGCGCCGTATAAATGGAAATTGTATCTTTGAAACTTATTTTGTCAGCCAGTACATAGTAATTTATGCAGCTTTTTTATTCAAGTAGATAAACCACATCTACCTAATGTTAAGTGGCATAGGGGTTTAAATACAAGGACAGCCATTGCCAATATAGTAGATATACTTTATCCTTTTTTTGTTGTCCGGGAGTAATGCATTTACGCATTCCCACCGCCCCACTGCAGCGTAGTCGCGCGCTGGCGCGGCGGTGGTATATGTGGGACTCGCTCTGTCCATAGCGTGGTATACTAAACTCAAACCACGAGATGAGGACCCTACACCACTAAAGCCCTAAGTGGTCTAATAGCTCGGTTCGATTCCAGCTACTTCCAAAATTTCTTTGTGTAAAATAAAAGACTTGTTCGGAGGCCTGATTATTTACAGGCTTTATGCTTTGAAAATTGAATTGAAGTGAATACATATACTGTCATTTTTTGTCACCTCGTTTACGTCCACTGCTGAACATAGATAGACCTCCTATTAACAGACCTTGGCAAACCTTTGTCATTGAGGGATACTGCAAAAATCACCACGCTTGGCAGACGGATTGGTGATCGCGGTAAGATGGGAGTGTCGCTAAGATAGATAGATGCAGCTGCCCAACCATCAGATGTATGTCCCTTAATCCTCCATAGAAAGATATGGGGTGGTCTAATCTAACCCGGAAACCACACGGTAACTTTAATTTATCACACCAAAATTAATTTCCAATACCCCAATAATCTTTTCATTACCAACAATATATCATACAAATAAAATTAAACACATTGTCCATTAACTGCCCGAGTAATTCGCTCACTTTAATTAAATAACCAAGCCAATTCACAAACAACTTATACACCACTTCATGACCAATCTAAACTGAGACTTACGGTCATAACTACAAGGTTCATTTTTAAACGAAGTGATTTGTTCTATAGGATATTTATAATAAGTAATTGGTTGATATATGCCCCTCATAATGACATTCTCATTTAAATCTTATTTGTAGTTTTAAGTTTGTCAAGTCAACAGTTTAGCTGTGATGGGGACGCGACGCGCGACGGGGGAATTATCGTAATCCAGTGGGAATAAGAACATACGGTGGTGAGGACAAATACTTGAACTGATTGTGGGCTGTTTCTACCGATCTACCGATCATAATGATAAACAAATATGAAATATTATGAAATGATGAATAGTTTAATAGTTCATCTACATATAGATGAATAAATCATTCTTATTACACGTCTTTTACATTTACATATAGCCCATTATTATAATCTATATTAATATATAAAGTTGAAGAGTTTGTTTGTTGTCTTAGGAACAACTGAATTTATAACTGTTTACTGTTATTTATGACTAGATCGAGGACATATAAATATATTAATATTTCCAATATAATTTATCAGCAAGTTCTCGTTCACTGCCGGCAGACCGGGCTAGCAAGGATCGTTGAGGGATAATGCCATTTTTTGTTTGTTATTTTTTTTTTGTTTTCGGTTTGACTTACGTAGGTAGCCACGAGGGTTTTGCTACTTCACCGGGCATAAAGGCGAGCAGAGCTCCAGCCTTAATAAATGGTTTAAAAATTACAAACTAAGCAACCTGCGCAAGAGGGCGCCCCCTGTGTGGCTTGGACCTCGGCTCAGGGCGGTCGCTGGCGATGAGATTGAGGGATTATGACTTTTAGTATTTAAGGGGAGTTTTGTGCAACTGTCGCTCTACTTTATAGTTCACGGGCCTCTCGGACTTCGGGTCTACGAGGGCATCGGATGGTTCGGGATTTCCATAATCACCACACTTGGCAAGAGGAATGGTGATCGCAGTAAAATGGTGAGTATCCCTGTGCTGTCTGACGCTGCCGCCCATCCATGAGCTATATGTCCCATAGTCACCTTTTACGACACCCATGGGTAGAGGTGATTATTAGTGAGTAGACCACTTTCGTGGCTTAGTGGTATGAGTCTGGCTTTAAGTCTCGGGGGTCGTGGGTTCGATTGGTTATTGAAGTTATCTCTAATATACCTACCAACAGGCAAATCTATTTGTGCGTTGCTGGTATAAGATTGTGAAAATCTCGTCATTAAATAACCTGCCAAATATCTCTACTGGATAATGTAACGTAAATTGTACAGTTTACTTCATTAATGGTGAAAGAATTTAAATACGATCCATTCAATGTTGAGTTCGTTAATTACAGTCAAAACTAAAACCTTACAAAAATTTAAAATACTGATCTTCTCTCTGAATAATATTAGTATATTATTCAGAGAGAATTTCTAGAGAAGATCAGTATTTAATTTCTTCTTATAATAATAATAATTGGTTAATTGCAAAAAATATCACAGGACAGACGGACGGACTTTGCAGTCTGTAGATTTGTATGATTTGCTATTGCCTACCTACTACTGTTATTTAATGAGTCGGATATCTTATAGAGTAAGAATTATCTGTTAGTTAAAGTTTTTTTTTATTAATTTATCTTCTTACATTGAAATTCTGACAAGTACAAGTGTATGTAAGTACCTAAGTGTTGAATAAAAATTCATTATTTCATATTTCATTATAGATATAGACTATAATTATCATGGAATCTTTTCATAATATTAGCATATAAATTGTTTAAACCAGCCTATGCCAATCCTAGAGCAAGAAGCTTCCCCTATGCCCGGTGAAGTAGCAAAATGTCCGTCCGAAAAAAAACGAGTTTGCTATGATTGAAATACCTTTTAAAATCAGTCCAACAGTTTATCAAACGCCAAAAAATATTCAATCCTCTATTAAAAAAATATATTTTAAAACATTTCAAAATTGAGATTAATAAAATTCGACCACCGGCAGGATTCGAACCTGCATCTTAGGTAAAGCCCCCAATGCCTTAACAATTAGGCTACGGAGGAACCACAGCCGGTCATCGAAATTTATTAATCTCTTTGTAACACGTCTCTAAGGGGGACGGTAGTGCCATCTATCGCTTATATGACCTTATAATATTTTATTAAATTCGACATTTTATTAATCTCAATTTTGAAATATAGTATAAGGTAATCTTTTCCATAAAGAGTTCAAAACATTAAAAAATATAAAACAGATTGAATACTAAGTAATAAAACACACGTGTTTTATTTTCCACCGTCCAACTTGAATCTTGGCACAAAGAATAGCAGTAATCCAAATAACGTGTTTGTTGTTCGGCTTCGCTCTCCGCTGTGAGCCGTAGAGCAAACAGGGAGAGCTGAGAGCCTGTAGAACTGTACAATTTGTTAATGCTTTAATAGTACGATTTTTATGGAAAGAAAAATCGATTAATTTTTCTTTACAAGTGTGTTAATATGCCTACTTATTACGTTGCACTGCATATGAGCATTGCGGTTCAGCGTGACAATGCTGCCAGTATTTTGGGAAAGCTGCCCATTGGCGCGGTAGTGCCCTTTTAGGACAGTTTTATATTGTTTTTGTTAGTTTTAATTGGTAATTCGTTTGCTTTTAAAGATTACTAGTAGAGTTTTGCAGTCTACTAGTATTGTTGTTAACCCCTCGTGCTTAGCTAAAATTATTCTGTTACGAGTGGGTTCACGTCGGTAGTACAATGGGTGGGGATAGAACCGGCAATCGTAAGATCACAAGTCCGACGCCCTTAGCCATTGGCCGCTTTAATTAGGTTTATGGGATTTTTTGTTATTTGTTTTCACTGTAAACCACACAATGAACAATTAATATAAACATGAATACATGAACTAAAACTACAATAAATTAATATGAAACACTACGCTAATCTTCCCATGGTAACTTTATAATTAAATTAAGCCTATGTAATTCCGGGATGACGTAGCTTTCTAATGTTTTTTTTTAAATCGGTCCCGTTTTTCTGCTGAATAGATGTCGCAATGCCCTCATTTACGATGGTATTCACAACAACAGTCTCCGTTAGTCGTGACATGAACCCTCAAGTATTGTGTCCACACAATATAAGCGCAAATAAACCGGATGTCTAGCCTCCTGTAACTGGCGTATTAGGTGCCATATAATACCGCATGTGAAAAATGGCAACAGTTATATTATCTTGCACATTTTATGTTAATACAAACTGGGCTGCATGCGCGGCTTAACTCGCTTATTTTTACTTCATATGAGAACTAGCTGCGCCCCGCAGTTTTACCCGCGTTACTCTGCTCCAGTGGGTCGGAGCGTGATGTTTTGTAACCTTTATTTTAATCCAGCGTATAACCTATCCCGGTGCAAAATTTCAGCTAATTCCGTTCCGTAGTTTTGGCATGAAAGAGTAACAAACTTCCATCCAATCCATCCATAACTATAAACTTTCGCGTTTATAATATTAGTAGGATAAGCCCGTTCCAGATAATATCTCTCATCACTCTATTATAGTGGTTTCCAACCTTTTCAATATTGTTAGGTACGCCTATAATCTTTTACCATGAAAACCGATTTTACCACTACCTAATAATGTTATTAATACAAGTAGATACAAATTTTATGGTTCTTCGTTACCCCCACAAAAATTGTGATTTACCCCCGCGGGGATAATTACCCCCAGGTTGGGCACCACGGCCCTATTATAACGTAGCATTATAATAAGTAGTATATATTAACAGTAATAATGCACAATAAATTCAGTAGCGTAGCTAGGTGGGCAAGTGCCCCGGTGCTTAGCTTCAAGAGCTGGCGAATTGGCTGATCCGCTCTTTTCAAAGCTTAGGTTAGAAGGCCCCCTGAGGTCCGGGGCCCTGGTGCACGGCACCACCTGGCCCTACGATAGCTACGCCACTGATTATAAATCTTTGCTTAAAAACAAAAGAGCCACAAATCGAAAGGAAGTGAAATGCTAAATATTACCAATGCTGGCAGAATTGGTACGATTTTAGCGTTTCATTTGTTTTTGATTTGTGGCTCTTTAGTTTTTAATCTGCGAAATGTAGTAAAGAAAACCGCGCAGTTTCATCCGTGAAACCATTTTTTATGTTTCATGAGTAACCGTAATTATATATTATCAAAAAAACCAGCAACTATAAACAATATTGTACACTAGGCCAGTGTACAGCAAAGGCACTATACAACGTATGAAAATAGTGCATTTCAGTGCGATGACACATTTTCAAGTGTACTGAACACGAGAGAGATTACGTCACCGCCTGCTTGTTGGGTTCGCACCTAGCTGCCACTTACGTCAGCTACGAGGTAACTGTTATGTACTGGATGTATTTGTGTGCAATGTTCCTATTGAAGTTTCTATAAATTGTGACTTTTTTTCTGGACTGTTTTGTTACCACGAGGCTTTTGCCACTTCATGGGGCTCAAAGGCAAGCAGTGATCCAGCTTTAATAAATGCTTTAAAAACTGCAACCTAATCAACCTGCGTAAGAGGGCGACCCCTGCCGGACTTGGATTTGGTTCAGGGCGGTCGTTGGTGGGGGGATTCAGGAATGATGGCTAGATTTTTAGGGGGGTTGCAGTCTTTCTACTGTTCTATAAATCGTGACTGTAAGAGTTCGATTGTATTGAGATACTAGTTAATTGACACGTTAAACTAAATAAAAGTCCTGTCTTTCTGACTGGTTTTTACGGCGGTTAAACTCTCCGGAGATTGGCCATCAGTGTATGTTATATTAAAGTGTACATGTATTTGCCCAAGCAGGGGTTCACTGTTCCTTTACTTCCAAAACTCAGTGAAACGGTTTAACTGATATCACCAGTGGGAGATCAGGTGCCTAGAAAATCACATTAAGCAGTCTGTCCTAGATTGTCTACGTGCTTTTTGATGCACGGGTAAAACAAGACAAAGTTCGTTTGGACAAATAATAACGTAAGTATATATTTATGCCGTGAGGTTTCCGGCTAAGAATAGACCCCATGTCCTCCCATGGGTGTCGTAAAAGGCGACTAAGGGACATATGGCTGATGGATGGGCAGCAGCATCTATTAACTCAAGGTTTACATCTTACTGCGATCACCAATCTGTCTGCCAAGCGTGGTGATTATGGTAATATCCCTCAACGATCCTGGCTTGCCAAGGTCTGTTAAGAGGAGGCCCGTGTTCAGCAGTCGACGTAAACGGGCTGTTGATAATGATGATAATGATATTTATGTATCTGTGTATATATTCTAAATATATTTGTGAATGTATATTATTATATAATACCAGCTGCGCCCCGCGGTTTTAGCCGCGTTACTCTGCTCCAGTGGGTCGGAGCGTGATATTTTGTAGCCTATAATGTGTTAATCTAGTGTACAACCTATCCCGGTGCAAAATTTCAACAAATTCCGTTCTGTATTTTTGGCGTGAAAGAGTAACAAACATCCATTCACACTTTCGCGTTTATGATATTAGGAGGATTATATTTGTGTACTATAAATATGTACATAAACTACACACGATAATCTTCTTCAATTAACTGTCTCTTATCTCGGGTCATCTGGAAGAAATTTCTATTGAAATAAGCTGTAAGCTTTGAGCAATTGTATCCTCTTTTATCCTGTCCTATACTGTTTATGTGTACGTACATAAATAATGAAATTAAAAAAAAATATTTATGCCCCGTTCTGTGATTTGTAACTAATACCTTAGTTATGTTTATCGTGTAGGGCAGGGCTTCTGAAACTTTCGGCTCCACGAACCCCTGTTAAAATTTCCAGGTGAAAGCGAACCCCTAACTAACCAATTAAATCCCCCCCCCCCCAAAGAAAATAATAAAATTGACTGTTGAAGAAAAAAGGTTTTTATTTGAATAAAAGGTAACAAATAAAGTGCCAAAAGAAATATCTTTTTAATATTAATGTGATGGGTGTGCTTGTTTCTTGTCGCAAATGGATTCAATTTTAGGAGTAATTTTGGACCGAGTATTGAATTTTCAAGCTGCCATTACGTAAATCTTGTCGCGAACCCCCTGCCATCGAATGGCGAACCCCTAGGGGTTCGCGTACCCCACTTTGAGAAACCCTGGTGTAGGGAAAATAATTAAGTGCATCCTAATTTTGCACTTACGACATAATATAGCTCTCGTATATCCAAACATCAAACACATTTACAAGTTCTATATTCGAGTGCGTCTAATTAATCGCATGTCGCACGTCGCCGCGGGTATGTTTGCGATTCGCACTGTAGTGCCGCGTGCGCCCGCTCTTAGCTTTGTGTGATATTATTGTCATTTGTTTACTGACATTGCTATTTAGATACAAATAGCTTCTGGTGGGGTGTTATATTGGAAAATTGGGTAAAGGGTTGTATTATCATGAATCGCAGCTTTTTTCTCTCTCCCATAATACGGAAATTAATCTCTGTGTAGGATAGTTTTGCAAACACTCAATTCGTGGAAACAAATTACATAAAGACTCAGAACAACTATCTATGGATCACTCAAATAATTGTCCCGGGTGGGTATAGAATCCAGAACAACAGTTCTCAGAAACAACCACCTGAGCCGTGCAGTACGTTCATTATACTAACATACTGTCATTGTTGGTTAAGTATTCCTACATTTTCGAAGTTTTTGGTCCAATTTTTTTTTTTCAAACCGTTCACGCATGATGCCGTGACCAAGGGAAACAGGGATTAATTTATGTAATATATATATATATATATATATATATATATATATATATATAAATATATGCGAGTGCTTGGTGTCCTAGAATTTATGTGTTTGTAATCTATCCTGGCTACACAGAGATGTGCTGACCTAGTGTGGAAGTTTTCTGGAGAAAAAAACATGATTGCCGTTGTTTTTCTAAACCTCCCTCAACCGCGCTCTTGCGCAGGTTGCTTAGTTTGTAGTTTATAAACCATTTTATAAGGCTGGAACGCTGCTCGCCTTTATGCCCGGTGAAGAAGCAAAAGGCTGGCAGCTGACTAAATGCAAGTCTGTCCGAGAAAAATAAGTTTTATTTTTACAATACCACACTCGTTTTGTTTTCAGTTTGTAGCATTTCGTAGCACGTGGATGTTATAAATCGTAGCATGACAGCGTAGCAAGACGTAGCAACTCGTAGTTTCTAGAATATTGCGATACTAGGAACTGTAATGCTTTAGTACAAATAACATTTGTTTACCACTGTACTACGTTCCCTTAGAAAAGGCATTTAAAAAAAATTATACATACTCGTCGTGACCGAAAGTTCTAGAGTTTTACCTAAGATGGAAAGTCATAATCCCTCAATCCCCCAGCCAGCGACAGCCCTGAACCGAGGTTCAAGTCCCATAGTCTTGCACAGGTTGCTAAATTTGTAAACCATTTATGTAGGCTGAAGCTCTGTTCGCCTTTATAAGCTCGGTAAAGTAGCAAAAGCCTTGTGGCTAACTAGTATACTATAATGTCGAAAAAACGAAGGTAAACTTTTATTTAAATTACCGTAAAATGTTAAAGAAGTAAAAAGAACAGATAAAATATATCTGAATACACTAAGAGATAACACATTTTTATTTGCATATTTCTATTGTGATAAGAATGAATTATTAAGAAATGTTTATATTTTTAAATGTAAGCACGCTATTGATTTGGTATTTGTATTTCTTTTTCATTCTTGGAAATTGATTTACTATCCTTTTGAGCCCTTCTCAAAAGGCTAGTTATCACGACATATACGTTACAAACAAACTAATCACACCCTACATCAAATCAGGGACGTGTAAATTACATTCCTAAATCAACACGGTACTTTTACAGTCGACCTACCGTATAATATGATCGCGATACTTTTGATGTCCACGCATTACTTACATGTCAAAAATACTTAACAGCGATTACCAACTCATTCAAAATTCCAACTTATATTTATGATGGTACGGTTTAATTTGGAATGTATCGCGTATGGTTGATAGATCGTTGTAGATGTGGGTTGGTCCATGTCTTTGGCATTCTGCTAGTCACGTGTCAAAGTAATCAATTGACGCCTTTTTATCAAGTGTACACACTTTTTGTAATACATTGACTGTGAAGTGGGTTGTTAGGGTGGGCGGTGGTATGTTTTCTATTTTGGGAACATATGAGGATTCTATAAAAATATCAATTACTGTACCTGACTCAATCGACAACCTCCGTAGCGTAGCGGTATTTGGCTCGCTTAAGTCTCGGGGGTCGTGGGTTCGATCCCCACAACGGACAAGAAATCTTTTTGTAAATATTAAGATTTCTTTCCGGGTCTGGTTGGCTGAGGGACTACCCTCCGTGCCTCGGAAAGCACGTTAAGCCGTTGTCCCGATTGTTATAACATCATCTATAACAAGCGTATACCAGGGAACGGGCAGCAGCGTTTCCCTGTGTATTGCAACATAATACTGCGGTCACCAATCCTCCTGCCAAGCGTGGTGACTATGGCAAATATCCTCCCTGAAGAGAAGGCTCATGTTCAGCAGTGGACGTTATACGGGCCGATGATGATAATGATACCTGACACACTTATTCAGCTTTACTTTTAGGGAAGTGTACGTGACCTTTTCAAAATTATTGTTTTCTATGCTTAGCTTACCTGAATTTGTATAAGTGTGAGTAGTGCCGAAGATTCATATCATGTTCAGGTACTAATTACCTACTCAGTACCCCAGGGTACTGAATTATATTAACGAGCGAGAGGACTGTATTATTTAAAAGGTGAAATGAAATAAAAAGAGGATGGATGAATTATATTAATATAACTATTCGGTTGCTAAAATCACACTTAAAGCAGACAAACAAAATAATAACTTGTTATTTTTTTATAATGAACCAGTTTCAATAATAAATATCTTATCAAAAAAGGCTTGTTAGTGTTAGCCAGACAGTCGCCAACAGGGTTTTTCAATAAGTTAACTGCTTAGGCTTTTTAGGGTTCCGTAGCCAAATGGCAAAAAACGGAACCCTTATAGATTCGTCATGTCTGTCTGTCTGTCTGTCTGTCTGTCCGTCCGTATGTCACAGCCACTTTTTTCCGAAACTATAAGAACTATAATGTTGAAACTTGGCAAGTAGATGTATGTTGTGAACCGCATTAAGATTTTCACACAAAAATAGAAAAAAAACAATAAATTTTGGGGTTCCCCATACATAGAACTGAAACTCAAAAAAATTTTTTTCATCGAACCCATACGTTTCGCAACGATCTATGAATAGGTCTTCAAAAATAATGTTGAGGTTTCTAATGTATTTTTTTTCTAAACTGAATAGTTTGCGCGAGAGACACTTCCAAAGTGGTTAAATGTGTGTCCCCCCCTGTAACTTCTAAAATAAGAGAATGATAAATCTAAAAAAAATATATGATGTACATTACCATGTAAACTTCCACCGAAAATTGGTTTGAACGAGATCTTGTAAGTAGTTTTTTTTAATACGTCAAGAATCGTAAACCGCAATTTAGCTTTCATTCAATCAACTCGAATATAAAAATATAAAATAACATTTCATTTCATAAACATACGCTTTTTTATTTATTCTTGATATCAAAAATAGGTACGCACTTGTAACTGAAACGGAACCCTTCGTGCGCGAGTCCGACTCGCACTTGGCCGGTTTTTTTTTATGTACGGGTTGAAGTTCATTTACGCATTCCCACCGCCGCTGCAGCGTATTTGCGCGCTGGCGGTGGGATATGTGGGAATCTACCTCTCCTTAGCGTGGTATGCTAATTCATACCACATATGGCACCACGGGATCTCCTGAACTGCTTAGGCTTCCCCCAACTGCATGCCAAATTTGGATTTCTTCGTATTAGTCTTGCGTTACGATTAAAAAATAAACTTCGAAAATCACAAACATCAAAATATCAGAATTTTTGCATCTATAATAATTTTAGTTGGATAACTTCTGCTATTTCTTACAAGCCTTGGCAAGCCTGAGTCGAGGGATAGTTCCCGTGAGTGTTGGTGATCGTACTAAGATGGTTACTAAAAAAATAACTATATAATCACTACATAGTATAAAACAAAGTCGCTTTCTCTGTCCCTATATCCCTATGTCCCTATGTATGCTAAATCGTTAAAACTACGCAACGGATTTTAATGCGGGTTTTTTTAATAGATAGAGGGATTCAAGAGGAAGGTTTATATGTATAATACGTCAGCATTGTACGCGTGCGGAGCCGGGGCGGGTCGCTAGTTTATAATAAAATAAATTATTTAAAAATAAATTATTATAAATAAAAATATAAAAATAATACAACAAAATATAGAATATTTAAGTTAAGTTTTTAGATGCTGCTGTCCATCCACCAGCTATATGGTGCTTACGGGCTCTAACGACACCCATGGGTAGATATGACGGAAACCATTCGGCATGACACGAAAAGAAAGAAAGAAAGAAGAATGAAAAAAATATTTTTATTGGTACACTTACAATACACGTACAATCGTTTGTAAATAAATAACATTTAGATACTAAATGAATATAACACAGCTAAAAGACTGGTTTTCAAATTAAAAATGTACCGAAATGAATCGCATTACTGCAGCTCAACATTATTGTACCTACATAATAAGATTTAAACCGAGTGGAGACAGCGCGCGCAACGATTGTTAACTTGACGATCATCAATATTGTACAGTGTCCTAAATTCACTGTTCAAATTAACGTACCTATTAAAAATAAATTAGTGGTCGCCCTTTGTTTAATAATATAAAATACTACATTCCCGCGCGCGGTTTCACCCGCGTAGCTACCGTGCCCATGGGAACTTCGTAATATAATATAGCCTTTAACCTTCCTCGATAAATAAACTATCCAACACTGCAAGATTTTTTGAAATCGGACCAATAGTTCCTGAGATTAGCGCGTTCAAACAAACAAATAAACTCTGCAGCTTTATAATATTAGTAACATTCTGCACCTCCTACTCTAAGTATAAATGTGGGAAAATTCCTCCTCCTCCTCCGCGCAATTTTCTTCGTTAAAAGGGGTACAGAGTTTTTACTTCACGTATTAATATATAGTGCCAATAGGTAAGATAATTTTTTTTTTTTTAAAGTCTACTCCCGCACTAGCCAAATAAATCCCTTTGTCGCGGGGGACTTTACAAACATTTATTTCACGGCCACAAAGAACACCCAGACTCAGAACAACTATTTGTGGCTCACACAAATAATTGTCCCGGGTGGGAATCGAACTCAGAACACCAGGTCTCAGAGGCAACTATCGTAACCACTGAGCCACCGGTGCAGTCATATAAACAACTAAAAGTAGTTAATTTGAAATAAAACTAACTTATAAAATACTACTATTCTAAATCTATTCTACTTAGCAAGGTTCCCAGAATGCGGGCAGCATTACCCCGTTGAATGGCAATGCTTAGGTAAGATTGAAAATCAAATGTAGCAAATTGATTTTTGTCATTTAAAATTTAATAAAGAAAATATTTCTTGACAGGAATGTGGCGTGGTGATTAACCACGCTTGGCAGGCGGGCGCAATATGTAAGACCTCTTTTAGTCGCCTCTTACGACACCCTGTATTTACTATATTCTAAGCCCCAAACCATACGTCTTTAAAACTAAAGGCTTCAAATGACGACGCATTACAATTTGTAGTCACTGACCATAATTTTGAAGTTTGTTTGCTTAAACGCGTTAATCTCAGGTCCGATTTCAAAATTTCTTCCAGTAGTAAATAGCCCATTTATCGAGGAAAGCTAAACGCTATATTGAATAATAACGTTCCCACATGAACGGGAGCTTCGCGGGTGAAAAAGCGCGTCATCATCAGCCCGTATAACGTCCACCGCTGAACATGGGCCTACTCCCGAGGGAGGGTATTTGCCATAGTCACCAGGCGTGTTGGTGACCGCAGTATTACGTTGTACCACACAAGGAAACGCTGCTCCCCATTATAGATGATGTTATAACAATCGGGACCAACAGCTTAACGTGCTTTCCGAGGCACGGAGGGAAGTCCCTCAGCCAACCAGACCCGGAAAGAAATCTTAGAATTTACACAAAGATTTTCTGTCCGGCGTGGGGATGGAACCTACGACCTCCGAGATTGAAGCGCCAAAATACCCCTACGCTACGGAGGTTGTCGAAACAGCGCGTGGAAAGCTATTATTAATATTTGTAACGAAAGTTCCCACGGGGACTAGGCTATGCGGCTATTATTGTATTATTAATATTTGCTACGAGTCTCGCAGTATGAACACAGTAAAGTAGAATGGAACCGCTGCTTCTGTCTGCTGTTTAATTGAAATATTTATAATTGCGTCGCGGTTTCCCGTTATTGCGTGGCTATGAAAAATAAAGTGTAATTTAAAGCTATTATTGTTTTTTCCATCCTCCCCTCCATAATGGGGACACTTCGTTTTACCGTTTGTAGTTTATCTACTGTTTTATGTAAAACTGTGGCTTGATTATTCTGAGTGTAATGGATAAAATGGATTCGTGGTTTAGTTGTATCATCATTATATTTGAATATTTTTTCTTAAGAGGATTAGAAGAGAAAAATACTTAATTATTTTTTGACGTATCGCTGCTTTAGTAATTGATAGTGGCGCTATCAAATGAAATAGTCATAATTTGATATGAGCCCGCGCTACAAAGGCCCAAAAATTGACTGGTAGAGAACCTCTTCCACAAGTGTTAATACCTACGGGGCCAGTCTAGGTCTTGTTAAGCCACAGGTGATATCAGTGTCTTCCTTTAATAATCAGCCACTGCTGAAAATGAACCTCCTCTACAGGGAGGGCTTTTGCCAAAGACACCACGCTAGCATGCGGATTGGTGACTGTAGCTGCTGCTTTGCTGCCCGTTCTTTGGTATACGCTTTTAGATAATCGAAACCGACGGTTTAATGTATTTTGCGAAGAATGGCGGATAGTCCCTGTACCAAATCCTCAATAAAACCATCGGAAATAAATTTTAGAGTTTACACAAATTTATCTTGTCTTAATACCCATTTAACACGGAGGTTGTCAGTCTCTTCCATTTACAAAGCAAATTTATTAATTTCATCCAGATACCTACTCAGGTGAAATAAGTACCTACTTATTAAGTGTAATTTTACATATAATCAAGTCAGGTCGCTGTCAAGGAGCCTGAACAGTTTTTTTTAAGTTAGACAACTCTCACCTCGGTAAATACATAAACTGGGTCGCGGGGGACTTCACAAACATTAATTTCATGGAAAAAATAGTGTTCTGGGTGGGAATCGAACTCAGAGCACCAGGTCTCAGAAGCCACTGATGTAGTCATTTATTTTTTATTTCAACACTTTACATCTCAACACCCTTATTTAAACATCAAATTGTGTAATAATTATCGCAACACCATCTCAATATTAGCGGAGATCAATTCGCGACGCACGTGGCGCACTTCAAGCGGGATATTACATTTTTATTTGCTTCAACCCCCTTCAAAAGTTGTCAACATGTAACGACGACTAAACACCAACTAAAGCTACCATCTAAATTCATAATTGCTTAGGGAATTTGAACCTTATGATCGTATGCTTAAGGTGGGTGTTGTGTGGAGATGTGGGCATGTTAAAGTTGGTACAGATGTCTGTTTTTCGTTTGCACAACGGATATTAGTGTGCCAAAGTAGAGAACTATTTGTACATCTACTTTGTGATGTTCCCATGGAAATCGTATTAAGATTTTGTTGTTTTTGTATTTTGGATGCTCTGCTAGGATTTTGTTGTGTGTGCTCGGGTTTTTACAGCTTTACGAATTATACTAAGTATATTCATTTTATTTTGTACTAGCTTGCCGCGCGCGGTTTGTCCCGCGTAACACCCGTTACTGTTTGGACTTCATGATTAAATACAGTCTATGTTACTCTTGGATAATTCTAATCATGAAAGTATTTTCTCTATCCTATACGCCGGAGAAGAGTGCGCCCGCGAATGCGACGCGTCCGTCCTCCTGACCCTTAATTTGCAAAGAACTATCCGATGCCCTCGTAGACCCGAAGTCCGAAGGCCCGCGAACTGTACAGTAGAGCGACAGTTGCACAAAACTCCCCTAAAATACTAAAAGTCATAATCCCTCAATCTCATCGCCAGCGACCGCCCTGAGCCGAGGTCCAAGCCCAACAGGCGGCCCGGGTGCCCTCTTGCGCAGGTTGCTTAGTTTGTAGTTTTTAAACAATTTATTAAGGCTGGACCTCTGCTCGCCTTTATGCCCGGTGAAGTAACAATAGCCTCGTGGCTAAGTACGTAAGTCCATCCGAAAAAAAAATCTAAATGAATTTTCGAAATCCGTTTAGTACCTACTTTTCGAGTTTATTCGTAACAAACATTCATACATAAATACTAATCTTTCATGTTTATTATATTAGTATAGATATAGATTGATAAATATATCGTTTTACCAACCCAGTAATTGAATAGTTCATGAAATAGTAGATTGTTTCTAGGGAGAAAACAACCATTCTAAAGGCGAGAGTGTTTTTTTTAATCAGAGCGGAGCGAAGGATTCTAGAGTAGAATCCCGAGCGGAGCGAGGGATTCTTAACTAGAATCCTGAGCGCAGCGAGGGATTAAAAGTATGTCACTCGAGCTTAAAATAGTGTTGCTCCCGAGGTGGACACTCTACTTTTTATCACCCTCTATGAGAAAATAAGTAAGTGCAACTTATGAACAAGAATTTATTTACTTACAATGAAAAACCTTATGACAATAATACTTTCACTTGAGACAGACGCACTCATTTTTTATAATTCTAAAATCTGAATATGAATAAACTATGAACGAAAGCAGAATGCATTTAATTTCGCGCGTTGTTTATTTTTCATCAACTTTTTTTAAATTTGGCGCGCTCGCAGTTTTTCAGCCAGTCACATATTCAATACATTGTTCCCGCATGGTTTGTGATTCACCTCGTTGCTGATTGAAAAATTATTAACAATATCCACACTCCAAATTCAAATCAATTTTGGTCCCTAAGGGATTAATGAGCTATTTTGGTCCCTGTTTACGAGGAATAAACTAGCTCTTTTTGAATAGATGTGATAAAAACAAAGTTTTAATCAATAATGAGGTAAAACATAAAAATAAGGGAAAGCAGATAAATTAAGTTAATACGCAATTCAGTCTTGCACGAACTTTAAACATAGCGAGAGATCACATTGTAGTATAAAGTCAGGTAAAATACAGGTAAAATAACCTTTATCATATTTCAATACGGAGATTAAAACTAAAGACATCGCCTAATTGTAATGGTGCTTGAAAATGCTAATTACTTAGCAGTACTTATTAGAGTTATTAAATAATGAAATTAATACAATAATATTTTTCATCAATAATGATTTATTGATGAAAAATATTTCCATTTATTTATTTATTATCCATGCGTCAATCATCGTATTTTTTTTAACGAAAATTCCCTCTCTAACGAAATTAATCCCTGTGCCGCGGAGGACTTTCATTTCTCGGACACAAAGCACGCTCAGACTCAGATCTGTGGTTCAGACAAATAATTATCCGGGTTGGGAATCAAAACCAGAGCCAGGTCTCAGAATTAGCAACTATTTTAGTTCGAAGTTGATTAAAAAGAACTTAAAATAAAATAATCATCATAATTATAAAGATATAATAAAATAACCCAATACACTCTAGCCAAAATATGTACTAAAAATACTCACAAATCACAACAATCCCACTTCACCATACACGTCCTCGTTTTCCTTAAACCTCACAACTTACTTATCCCAGATAAACAAAAAAATACATTGCCATATATTTTTCCTTCTTAAGTCGTTCGGACCTCGCTTCATCAGCAAAGTATTTCATTAAGACTTGATCCGATATAAACATCTTGAAAGAATAGAGGCTGCATTCTTCCTTGCCTCTCTTTTGTTAGAAAGAATGTTCATTTTATAACTGGCGTTTGTCTTAAATTCTTTGGTCTTTTGTTTTTCTCAAATGTCTTTTATGAGACGTTTGGAGTTCATCGTTCAATGCGATATAGATTGGTTAGTCTTTGTTATGTTGTGTGGGTGCTACATTTTCTACCGAGATTTGGGGAAAATTCTTAAAAGAATGGAATCTTACTTCAAGTGATTTATGGGAAGGAAAAGAAAGGATTTCGAACATAAACTTTAACCTGATTGGTTTGATTTATACATAGATTGTAGTAATATTTATGTTTTAGTTTGATTTATACATACATTGTAGTAATATTTAAGATACCAAAACATAAAATAAGATTGTTCAAATAAATTAGTCTATAAGTATATGTAAGTTTAATAAATATAATATTACTATTACCTACATTTAATTATGCAACAAAATTTGTACACAATAATTTATTTAATAAATTATAGCGTAGCAAAAATAAATAAATTCTTTGCTAGTTTTATTTTAAGTTTTAACTTACATCGCGAAGATATTAAGATTATTATTTAGTTTACGCATATTTATCAAAAAACAAATAAGATATTGAAATTCAAAATTGCGATTTTCAATTGTAATCCCAAAAATTAAAAGCTCCTGAAAAGCCTTTAACATCCTAAAACCATACATTTTCTCATCGCAATCTCAATAAGCAGATACCAAACAAAATCAATCCTGTCCATTACATAATTCAGAGTAGGGTGGCAACACTGCACTGTTCAGTACCGACTATCGACCCGTTAAGTGATTTGTCCGCTCCCATGCATTATTTATGCGCACCCGGCCGATTTCCCAATTCATTCCAAACTCCGATATACTGAGTCCTATATATAGTGGAGTATATTTACTGAGTATATTGCTTTATATACTCTTGTGGTGCACTCAATGAACAAATGGAGTTTAAGTTTAAGTGCAAATTAGATTTTGGGTCTAAAATGGAGCGTTATTTATAAATGCAGGTTTAGGTTTAGAGAACTTCATGTTGAATACTAAGTTTGTTGAAACATGTCTCCCTAACATTTCCCATTTCTCGTCAATATTATGGGAAATAGTGAATAAGTTTTTGTGTAGTAATGTAGTTAGCTATGAGGCATTTGGTACTTCACCAGGTATAGAGCCAAACAGGGCTCCAGCCGTATTGCTTGCGGTAGAGGGCGCCCACTGAAAAATAAATTTGGACTTCAGCTCATGGCGGACGCTGGCGGGGAAGTGAATAAGTTAAAACTAACGTTGTACTGTACTTTTGGGGAAATATCACATCGAAAACTATATTTCGGAAATCTTTATTTAGCATAAAACATTTTTCGAAACAAACTTATCGTAATATTTGCGTTAGTAAATTGTTTTTTTGCAAGTTTTTCATAAAAAAACAGGTCTAAATATTGGAATGGATGCTTTTAAGATTCGTATATAAATAAGTACTATAAATAAGTACCAATAATGGACTGCAACGATTCTAGTTCCACATATTCTGTAAAAGTTTCCAATGTTATCGTTATCAATATCATATTTTATTCATTTAAAACTCCTCGTTCACCGGTTTATCTTTTGCTCCCGTTTACGAACTAAAATGTTTCTAATAAAATGCAAATAAATGTCTAGTGGTAACTTGTTACCAATGAATAATTCATCCCTTATTAATTTGCAACCCAAATTCTGTCAATAGCTATAAACCCCTCTACTAAATGGCTTTAACATTTAATAAAAAATTAAGCGTAACACAGGGGTGTGGTGTTCTAATTTACTGAATATATTAGATAACCTTGCCTCTCCTGATTGCTTCGTTGATCTAACTTAGTTCGAGGCGAGGCTCCGGTGGTATGATAGCTAGGTCAGGCAATAAAACGACAACTGGTATTATTTCATAACTAAGTGAAGTTTATATTAACCTGAAAAATTATCTTAATAAATTATATTAAGTCGCATTTTTTACGTAATTGGCTTGCAGGTCAATATTGCAACTGCATTCCGAAGAAATTAAATTGAATTTAAATTTTGGATTCACATTTTGTTTGGATGACTATGTTTAGTTAGTCTAGTGATCGACGGGTAGAAATTAATTAAACTAAGCGAAGCAATGGGCGATATTGAAATATACATTTTATGTAATCCTCTCATAATGTATATAATTCAATATCACTCGTGGTGTCGCTTAGATCAATAAGCCTTTTGCCTCTTGATATACAATAGTATAAAGTAATTTTTTTATTAGCATGTATCATCATCACCATCAGCCCGTATAACGACTGTATATCACTGCTGAACATGGGCCTCCTCCCGAGGGAGAGTATTTGCCATAGTCACCACTTGGCAGGCGGGTTGGTGACCGCGGTATTATGTTATACCACACAAGAAAACGCTGCTGACCGTTCCTTGATATACGATTATTGTAGATGATTTTATAATAATCGGGACCAACTGCTTTACGTGCTTTCCGAGGCACAGAGGGTAGTCCCTCAACCAACCAGACCCGGCTAGAAATCTTAGTATTTACACAAAGATTTCTTGTGCGGCATGAGGATTGAACCCACGACCTCTGAGATTTAAAGTGAGCCAAATACCGCTACGCTACGGAGGTTTTATCAGTATGCAAATGATAAAAACACATTTTTTCCTGACCAAGCAAACGACCGCAATCCATCCAATCCAATGTTAAATGGCATAGGGTTCCAAATACAAAAACAGCTAGTGCCAGTACAGTAGATATGTAGAGCACTAACTAGCGCCCTTATCCTGTCGCTCCTTTCCCCATACCTTCGTGAACTCTGACGGACTTACTAACGCAGAAAGACAACATTAATCAATAGATAATGTTAGTTAGCTGTGGTATTTTGTAAGGTGGTGGGAGGTACTTGCCCAGTCGAGGAGCTCAACTTAATAAAGTAATGTAACATGCCTTCGGTGAATGTGTGATACCGCGTAAGTGACAATAGCTAATAAGATTAAATATCAAAGTACCAAATTAATATTTTACACTTTACTACACAAATAAAGAAAACATTTTTTGGTGGACGAAATTAAACCTTTTTAGCCACTGTCACTGTCACCATTCCAAATTCAACGAGTTTTTTTTCTCATTAATGCTTTACGACAGACTTTTGAACGCGTTTAATATAAGAGCTAATGTATGCATAGTGGCTCAGGTGATGTAATAATGAATTTTAAAATAGCAGGTCCATGCTTATAATTGTTATGCCGTGTAATAAAATACTAATATTTATTGTCATAATCATTATGTCTTATTACGTCCACAGGTAGACATGGGTCTACCCAAAGAGGGAGGGACCCCTGACATCGGATTGCAAGAAAAGTTTAGTTTTAAGGACTCTATGTTCATTCGGATTTAATAATCAATGTAGTGAATACATTACACCTAATTTTGCATAAAATATTTACAGGTCTATTTTATCTAATCGACTAGCTTACTGTATAACATGTCCCGCCACCTATATATTCCCGTCAACTCCAAAACCTCAACACCACCCAACCAACTAAGTAACAGTATCGCGAACATCAGTGACCTGGAAGTCCCAGAACATCTGGAATTCCGCTGCAAGTTCTTTTCGCTACTTCGCTACTCACTGCGCTACTCGCTTCGCTATTCGCTTCGCAACTTATGAAGTTGTCGCGCAACTTGTGGCCGACGGCTTCGGCGCCGCAGCGGGAGGTGACAGTTTACAGTGGCGAACACTTGCGGTTCCGTGTTCTCAACTATCGGCGATACGGTAAGTAGCTCTACTTTGCTTTATTTCTTTTTAGAAAACTTCCGGTACGAAATAAGGTGTATTTTTAGGAATTTATATACCTATTCAACTGGCGATACGACAGAAACTAAAAAGAGTTTGTTAAATAAGTGGTTTGGCCGCGCTTTTTCTCTCACCTTTTTTTAATTCTAGCCGTTACTAAGAAATAATTACACGATACATTTCACTTACAAGCTTGCCTGTTTTTGAACTACATTTATTTTGATAAAATATAAGTGAGTCAAACACAAAGACAAACGCTTAGGTACTTATTAATGAAAAGCGACAGATACGCAGATACATTATTGGTAGACTCAGAACTATCGGTGGTTCACTAAAATATTGAGGAAAGGTGTCACTGGCTGAAGTGAACAATGAACAAAAGTTTGACCACCGCCGGTGGTTGAATTTTATTAATCTCAATTTTGAAACAAATGAATGGTTTAGTCTATGATTGCAAGTTTGGATCCTGCCGATGGCCTTCATTTCTTATTTTCGACCATTACATTTAATATGATGTATTAAAGATTTACAAATATTTAATTTTAGTATAATGTCCACCCAAAAACAAGAAATGTATGCAATTGGATATTGCTGTGCATAAGGGCAAGTTTTAAACGTAGATTGGTATTTTATAGTTGTATTTAAATTGTGTTTTTTTCTGAACGGACATGTTGGTAGTCAGCCTCGAGCTACGAGCTATATTAACCATATTGATTTTTATCATTCGGGTTTTAAGCTATCGGTTTGCAAAATTTCAATCAAATCAGTACAAACAAGTATTAGTACAAACAAACATATTATAAACTCACACATTTATAATATAAGAAATACTATAAATACGAATCGAATATATGCCATTCGAATCCTAGTCCTAAAACTGCAAATTAATTAAAATATTTTCGAACTTAACGAATACAGTACAATGTATATACTTTTAAACTTTCGCGTATCATAATTATAATTTGTAGCACACAGGTATTAACGCGATAAAATTACCATAATATAAAAAAGGTAATTTTATCGCGTTAATACCTGTGTGCTACAAATTATAATTAAGTACAATGTAATTCCCAAGTAGAGCACCGTCTGTGTCGTATCTCCCAGGTGAATCGAACACGATTTAGCCATCAGTGCGACGTCGTCAGTCCCCTCCCTGTCTCGATTCAAATTGAATCCGAGTTGCACTCCGCTTGAACTGTGTGCACGCAATTGGGCGGATGTGGCTTTGAGCCGAGGCGGATCGATATTCTACTTTGTGTGCCTCTTATCTCTTATGTATTGGCTTATCTTGTTTGGTTTTTGGGAATTGAGTGGGGTTTTATGTTGACGGTATTCTATAAGTATATGTTTATACAGTTGTAGGAAGTGGTAGGTAAAATCTATACTTATATCTATATCTTTGCTGATATATAAAGCTGAAGAGATTGTTTGTTTGTTTGGTTGCTCATTTATCGAGGAAGGTTATAGGCTATATTTAATTATGGATGTGATTGCTAAGGCTATAAATATAAAAATGTTTATTTAATTTTGAAGACAACCTCCGTAGCGTAGCGGTATTTGGCTCGCTTTAAATCTCGGAGGTTGTGGGTTCGATCCCCACGCTGGACAGGAAACCTTTGTGTTAATTCTAAGATTTATTTCCGGGTCTGGTTGGTTGAGGGACCACCCTCCGTGTCTCGGAAAGTACGTTAAGCCGTTGGTCCCGATTATTATAACATCATCTATAATAATCGTATATCAAGGAACGCAGCGTTTCTTTGTGCACAACATAATACTGCGGTCACCAACCCGTCTGCCAAGCGTGGTGACTATGGCAAATACCCTTCCTCGGAAGGAGACCCATGTTCAGTAGTGGACGTTATAGGGCTAATGATAATGATGATGAATCATGAAGTTCCCGTAGGGAACCGCTCGCGCGAGGGTACTCTAATAATAAATCTACTTGGTAAGATGTTTTATTACCTACCTATCATATGAATCTTCACACTTCGTTATCTTCAGCTTTGGTAATCTTTTGACAATAAAATGAAGTGGGCGGTAGTAGATACAGTTATTTTAAAGTTGCGTGCGTAATGCGTAGCTGAAATACGGACATACTTTTGCATTTATAATAGTAAGGTGGAGATTTGAATTTAAAAATAATGTTAGCTCTACTAGAAAAAGATAAACAAAAGTGAGGCTGTTTGTTTATCTGATGCTATTTCCTTAAGATGCTTCAACATATATACTCCTAAAATGTAACTACTTAGTTAGATTGTTTTAAATAATCGACATTTCTATCATCATCAATCGCAAAGCACGTTAAGCCGTTGGTCCCGATTGTTATAACATCATCTATAATAATCGTATATCAAGGAACGGGCAGCTGCGTTTTCTTGTGTGTTACAACATAATACTGCGGTCACCAACCCGCCTGCTAAGCATGGTGACTATGGCAATTCCCTCCCTTGATAGGAGGCCCATGATCAGCAGTGGACGTTATACGGGCTGATGATGATGATGAATAATAAAGCTTTTCTAATAATAGTGACAGAAAACTCATACAATTTATATTGAAATTAAATAAATCAATTTTATTCTGCGCCCTGTCTCAGCTATGTATATTGAATTCGAATTGGTATTGATAACTCCGACAGTTGTTTAACATCCTCTTTGACGATATTTGCAGCACGCATTCTGCCATGCCAATATTATGTCAAACGCTCAAAAGCGCTAAGATTACCTACATTAGAAAATTTAATATGATGGTTAAGTATTCTTAAATTTTCTAATTCTCCGCGCTATTTTCCCATTTTATTACTTCATAAGATCTGATCCCGACTATAACAAAGACAACAAAATAGAGTTAGCTATATCGTTTCAGCCGTTGAAACGTGATGCCTTGACCACGGCAAATTGGGATTTATTTATATATAATACTCGCTGAACCATTCTTAAATTTTCTAATGTTTTAAGTAATTTTCTTATTTTTTTCTGTCATAAGAACCTTCTCCTGATAATAACAAACACAACAATAAAATAATTAACGATATCGGTCAAACTGTTGACGCGTGATGCCGTGATCAAGGGAAATAAGGATTTATTTTTATATACAATAAAGATATATTCAGGTACTTATGTGACTAGTCCCAAACTAATCTCGAAAGACTCGGAAGTTATAGTTATAAATTGTAATATGAAAAAAAATTAATTGTTTACCTGATGCATGCGTGCCGTCCTGTCTGGGGCTGTCTAGAATACCAGCGCTGCCGTAATGCTCCTTTAGGTTATTGATGTAGCATTATGCTGAAACCTGCGCCCATTTATAGAGCATATAATTGTTGTGTATTCGTCATTGTTTTTTCTTTCTTTCTTCTTCCTTTCCTTCTTATCTGAGATACAGAAATCTTCCTAGTTGAGGTGTTAACCCACCATATTTTATTTTTGTACATTAACGATATTTGTATATGCGACATTTGAATGTTAACCTGATTGTATGGTAAGAAATATTTAAAGGTGGTCCATAGATATACTTTGTAAAAGTTGAGAAATATAATTGAACTATGAAGTTACCAGCGAAGTAATGAAATAGGCAACAGCAAATGTTACAATCCTACGGATGCAATTTTTATTATATTAAGTGTTGATATAGATAGTTTTTTTTCAAACGGTAGTATGTATTTTAACGGTACTGTGTATTTTCTTTTGCTACTGCATCAAGCATATAGGCGAGCATGTCCCTTGCCTTATTAAATGCTATGTTGTTTGTTGAATCATGATACCTACAATACTATTGTCATTTTAGTATGTCTGGACTGGAATCTTACTGCAGTGCATTAGGGACAATGTGAAAGGAAGGATTTCATACTATCATTAGCAAAAAAAAAGACAACGGCCTTAATACACCGAGTGTGCTGCGTGTCACAACAACATTCTACAATTTGTGTATAGGCTCTTCGAGACTTTAGTTACAATATACCTATTTATATATAAATATAAATTTCATTTTATCTACTAACACTAGTATAAAAGTTTTTTTAATAAGCTAACCAGATTAGAATTTTTGTGTTGTTCGAAATAAACGAGTTTCATCATCGAGTTACAGTTCTGATCCATTCGTCTTAGTCAAAGCGAAAGCTCGCTCCACAGTCATTGTGGAGCGAGCTTTAACTAAACGCGAACTCTTTGGCGTGGAGTCGATTTTAGGCTAGCCAAAGCGCCTTTTCTATTTAATCAATAGCTTAAAATGTCGATAATAACCTTATGATAATCCCGTCCAGAACCGTGAAAAACAAAATTAAACTCGACAGTTATCGATTATATTCGGTCGAGAATATTTAAAAAGCACAAAGCACCACTTATCGTGTATTGTCCTACTAATAGCTATCGGTAGGTAATTCTGTCCAAAAAGTAGGTACCTAAATAAACGTTTATTTTATTTTATTTCGCATAAAGAAGCCTCCAAGAAGAAAATCTGTAAAAACATCCAACGAGAAACACACACTCAACATAAAGGAATAAAACAAGAAAGAGCGCCATCGAAAATTAAATTTCGTACCATATTATTTTCTTCGCAAAATTCATTATCCATTTACGGTTTCACAGGCAATTGTTTTAATCCGATAGCGAGAACGGCCCAATGTGGAATGAAATAATTTAATAGCCCCCCTCTAACTCCCCACTCGGATCCAAGATGGCGGCGGGGCGGAGTCGGGGTGGGGCGTGCCGCCTCATTTGAATTTCGAACGCGAGCTTTTCGAACGTGTGTTCCGATGGGTTTTCGGCCAATTAATTCCTCTGTAATTCGTTTCCTGCGTGTGCCGCGTCGTATGACGGCTTTATTGATATTTAATAGTTGATTCATTTTGGTTGACGGGAAATCGATTCTAGACGGTAAACTGATTTAGGGATGTACCTATGTTAAAATAAATATTTAAAATTTGACTAATAGAAGAATTTCAGTAAAAAAACAACACTAATTTTATACACGTTGTTTTTAAACTTTTTAAGATTAGTTAACAAATGATGAAATATAAAACAATTTGATGTTTTCTTTTTTATTTATTAAAATTACATAAGTTGTTTATATTATTAAATATGGTGATTATTTGATTACCCAGTTTAATAACATGTAGCTTTACTTTTAAAATATAAAACCTAATGAAACTTAAACAATACACACTAAATACATCCTACACACAAGACACCGTACTAAACCGACCACACCATACAAAGATCACACCGCACTCCACAACTAAGCCCACTCTCCCACACCTGAAAAACGGCAAATCTTCATAAAAAACCTAATCCAAGTCACCTCTTATCAAACAAGTCGCAATTTTTGCCGGCTCTCTCATAATACCGGCGGCAAACACTGTATTGTCAGAACTTTCACAATATTATGTAGAGTGGTGTAATGCCGGCACAAAGGCCCTCCCGGCTCGGTAAATAACGCTTTGTTCTACGAAGCCAAATTTTGACAATCACTAGCTCACTTGCGTATAGCTACGTACACGGGCGACAAGCAAAGATTAGGCTAGAAAATGGATGGAAGGTAAATTATTTATGGGATACTAAACTATTATTTCAACGACAGCCTCCGTAGCTTAGCGGTATTTGGCTCGCTTTTAATCTCAAAAGTCGTGGGTTCGATCCCCACTCCGGACAAGAAATCTTTGTGTTGATTCTAAGATTTCTTTCCGGGTCTGGTTGGCTGAGGGACTATCCTCCGTGCCTCGGAAAGCACGTTACGTATCTTCTATAACAATTTTATACCAGGGAACGGGCAGAAGCGTTTTCTTGTATGTTAAAACATAATACTGCGGTCACCAGGCAACCTGCCAAGCGTGGTGACTATAGCAAATACCCTTACTCGGGAGGAGGTCCATGTTCAGCAGTGGACGTTTTACGGGCTGATATCAACCCGTTTACCGTACAAAAGCCCACTCAGCCAGCCAAGTGCGGAAATCCCTTTGCCCAACTAACTAACTAACTAACTGCCCGGTTACGTTCACTGTTGAACATGGACCTCCTCTTTAACAGACCTTGCCAAGACAGGGTTGTTAACGGATATTGCCGTAATAACCAGAGTCATCGCAGATGGGAGTATCTTTGAGCTGATAGATGCTGCTGCCCATAAATCTAAAAGTCATAATCCTTCAATCTCATCGCCAGCGACCGCCCTGAGCCGAGGTCCAAGACCCACAGGGGGCGCCCTCTTGCGCAGGTTGCTTAGTTTGTAGTTTTTAAACCATTTATTAAGGCTGGAGCTCTGCTCGCCTTTATGCCCGGTGAAGTAGCAACAGCCTCGCGGCTACCTACGTATGTAAATCCGAAAAAAAAGCTGCCCATAAATAAGGTGTATGTCCTTTAGTTGCCTCTTACGACGCCCAAGGATATGGGGTGTTCTATTCTTGGCAGTATATTTTAAACGAAATTTTCAGTTTAGCTCAGGGCCGTCTTTCATCTATTAGAGGCCCTTGGCAGTGGGCACATTAGGCTAATAGGGCTCATATAAATGAGAATATTTTTTTTAACAAAGAACGCAGATATTAAAAGTTTAATCTTTATTTTTACTTCTGTACGGTGACATTAGATATGATGAGTAGATAACATAACGTAATCCATACTAACCATCTACGATTAGTCCTTAGAGTGGCTATCAGTTATAGTTTGGAGTAGGGACATGGGGGCCCTAAACCATCGCGGGGCCCTGTGCACGTGCCCAGTGTGCCCAGAGGGGAAGAGGGGCCTGGTTTAGCTTAGTAGCTAAACCAGGCTACTAAAAGTCTAAAAAACTGGCTACCAAAGCCAGTTCTTTTTGAAGAGAGATAAGTCATCAGTTAACAAATTACCCACAAGTATTAGTATTTTATAAGTTTAGTTGTAGTTTTAGTCAAGACTAGCTTCCCTAGTTTTATCTTCGTAGCTCCCATTATTATACCTACATATAAACCTTCCTCTTGAATTACTCCATCTATTAAAAACTCATAAAAAACCGTTGCGTAGTTTAAAAGATCGAATCATATAAAGGGACAGACAGACAGCGAAAAGCGAGTTTGTTTTACAGTATGTACGGCTATTTTAAGTTATATATTTTACTAGCTCACCCGACAGACATTTTGCCGTCTTAACTAAAACACTAATATTAGGTTATTATCTATTAGTTCAAGGTTTACATCTTACTGCGATCACCAATCCGTCTGCCAAGCGTGGTGATTATGGCAATATCCCTTAACGATCCTGGCTTGACAAGGTCTGTTACGAGGAGGCCCATGTTCAGCAGTGGACGTAAACAGCCTGTTGATGAAGTAAAAAATTTAATAAAGTTAAGTAATCTTAAATTTTCAAATTTTCCTCGCATTTTTCTTATTGTTTTCTTTCATAAGAACCATCTCCTGATAATAACAAACACAATATGAAAAAATAATGAGAGAAATCAATCCAGCCGTTCACGCGTGGTGCCGTGACCAAGGAAAATAGGGATCCATTTTTATAAACATAGATTATAATGTATAATTGTGACATTAAATAACCACGGATTTATACAATTAACATATATTTTAAACGACACTAAAAAAATCTTAAAATTATCTATCATCAATCACCAAATTACCTTAAACCCTCAGAAACCAAACCCCGTATCCACAAACGTTAACTCCAAACTTTAAACAACCCCTTGCCTACTCTTTGGCCTCCCCTCGTGGGGGCAGGGTGGTATGGAGATAGGGGGATGGTTCAATGTTGACAATTGATGGATATCTCTTGTCTTCAAAAGGCAGGATTAATGCGCCAACTCTTCGAATACAATGGTGGCGAGTCTTGAGGATTACACACTCCTATGTGTCAAGAACTGAAGGATGACTGGATGTTGACCGATGGAAGAACGGCTTTTTTGTCGTTAGAATACTTTGTGTTTAAGATAAATGATAGGTTTATACCTAATTCTTGAAAAGTATTCAATGAATCAACCAAAAATAATAATATTAGCCCGTATGACGTTCACTGCTGAAGATATATTGATATAGTCACCACGCTTGGAGGACGGGTTGGTGACCGCAGTTATCTTTGCAGGATAATTAAGGTTAAACGCTGCTGCTTGTTTCCTTGAATACTATTGTTATAGATGATGTTGTAATAATCGGAACCGATGTCTTTAAGTGCTTTCCGAACCAAACCCGGAAATATGTTATTTTTACCTATACTATATTCTAAGATTTTTTGTCGGGCGCGGGAATCGAAGCCACAAACTTCGATTGTTAAGGCGAGCCTTATGCCTTAGGTGAGGCTTCGATTATACCACTACGCCATGGAATTTCGCAAAAAATGGCGAATTCACCGCTGACTGCGGCCATTAATCTAGTCTAGGATACCTTTTTTTATTGCTGACTAGCTGACCCGACAGACGCCCTGTCGGAACTAAAACTCTATACTAAATGGAACTTTTAATATTAGGTGATAGCTAATCGTGATGTGCACTAAGAGCAGCACGCATTCTGTCAATGTTATGTCAAACGCTATACGATTACATTAAAAAGTTTATATTGTCAAAAGTTTTACCCGCGTTACTCTAGTCCAGTGGGTCGGAGCGTGATGTTTTGGAGCCTATTTAGTTAATCCAGCTTATAAACTATACCCGTGCAAACCCTCAGCCGAAACCGTTAATTAGTTCATCCATACTTACAAACTTTCGCATTTATTATATTAGTAAAGATTTACCGAACAACATCAAAGTATAGATACCTAATAACAATAACAACAAATAAAATAACAATTTAAACAATTTTTAAAATTGTTTTTAAAGCGTTGAAGAGAGAGAAGAACACATTAAAAGCCATTAAAAGTTCCATGGTTTATATGTGGCTTTAAGTACTTTTATTTCTAAACTAACTGATGCCCGCGAATATGTCCGCGTCATGTTTGTTATTCCTTAATTTTTTAACTATCCCACTGTTTACACTTTAATTTTCTGTGATTGTGAAAAGTATTTAAAATGTTAATATAAGGTACCACCATGCAAAATTTCATCTGAATCGATGCAACAGTATCGGAAATTAGCCCGTACAGACAGAGAAACAAAAAAATAACAAAATCTGGATTCATTCTATTTTACTTCTTACATCCACCTGACTCGGTTCTTAGCGTTTCTTTTCTATTTCATTCGACCTCTACAGTGTTATTAAGTATATGTATATAAAATAAGTTTGTAAAATCAAATTCAACCATTAATAAAATCTATAAGACATATTAATAAACATAAACCAACCTTACTATTTCGGTCTATAAACAACGGTACCATACCCCAATCTGGAGCCATCTTATGTCCAAGAACAAAGGCAGAAATCACGAAAAGTCTTGACAAGCCAACATTATCGTTGACAACGTTTATTGCTAACTATATATATAGATATACAAATGTTCCGGCATTCGTCCCTACACCAGTACATTATTGACTCGTCCAATAAGCGTGCGATGGCCGCGCGTCTTTTATCAGCCATCGGGTAAGTAAGTATGGAGACAGAATTTCTGCAAACTTCAGGAAAATGCCGCTTTATTTTGTGTTTATGTTAAAGTGATTCATATAAAAACTGCGACTCATCCACAGTCAAACCGTTAAACCGGTTTTGTGGAGCACTATGTAGAAATAATATTGTCAAACTGTAATAAATAAATAAATAAAAAATTTAAAAAAATAGTCGGATAATTGAGACTCTGAAATATATAATAATAAAATATTGAGATTCATCACTTACTTACAAATATATTTCTATGCGATGTTTAAACGTTCTTGTATTTTCTCATCTCCCCAATTATAGCTTCGGTATACCTTCATATTTGAAAGAAAATCTTAAAGTAATCCCCCCTCATCCTCCCGACCCTTAGTTTGCTAAGAACCATCTGATGCCCTCGTAGACCTGAAGTCCGAGAGGCCCGCGAACTGTAAAGTAGAGCGACAGTTGCACAAAACTCCCCTAAAGAACCTAAAAGCCATAATCCCTCAATCTCCCCGTCAGCGACCGCCCTGAGCCGAGGTCCAAGTCCCACAGCGGACGCCCTTGCGCAGGTTGCAGTAATTAAACCAACTGAAGGGTATGTTTCTTAGCTTGAGCGTACTGATTTCATGAACTATTGGTCCAATTTGAAAAAAACTTTCACCATTAGAAAGCTACACATTTAATAAGTAAGATAGTAGCCTATCTATATTTAGTTATGAGGTTCCTACGAGAGTGACGCGAGAAGTAAGTCGCCTCGCTCCGATGCCCTTGTAGACCCATAGCCAGTTGCACAGTTGTTGTCCAAATTCCTCAATTTCATCGCCAGCGATCGCCCTGAGCCAAGGTCCAAGCCCCACAGGGGGCGCCCTCTTACGCAGGTTGCTTAGTTTGTAGTTTTTAAATCGTTTATTAAGACTGGAGCTCTGCTCGCCTTTATGCCCAGTGAATTAGAAGTGGCTAACTACTTATGTCCGTCCGAACACAATAAGAAGTAGCTAGTCGCCAAATAAAATGTCTCTTTCCACACTTTACCAACCAAAAGGTCTTATCCAACGAATTCCTTCGCGTGATTAAATGAGCCGGCGGCCATCGAGATATTGCTATCCGCTCACATAGCGCGCTGTGTGCTAGACGCACCGGAATCTTTGTTAGTGGTCAAACCGACAATATTGTGCGTAAGTATTCGTCAATGTTATGTTTTGTATTTAATATGAATGTGTTAACATATTCATTAGATTATTAGCAGATAGTCTCGAGGAGTGAGAGATTTTCTTTACGGACGGACATTTAGTGTAGTCAGCCACGAGGCTTTTGCTACTTGGGCATAAAGGCGAGCAGAGCTTCAGCCTTATTAAATCACTACGTATTATAAAACAAAGTCGCTTGCCGCTGTCTGTCCGTTCCTATGTATGCTTAGATCTTTAAAACTACGCAACAGATTTTGATGCCATTTTTTTTAATAGATAGAGTGATTCTAGAGGTAGGTTTATATGTATGATACATCAGCATTGCACCCGTACGAAGCCGGGGCGGGTCGCTAGTGGTTTATAAACTACAAACTAAGCAATTTGTGCAAGAGGGCACCCCCTGTGGGACTAAGACCTGGACTCAGGGCGGATTTTTAGTTTTTTAGGGGAGTTTTATGAAACTGTTGCTCTACGTTACGTTGTGGGTCTACGAGGACATCGGAAAAGTGAAAAGAAATAGTGAGATTTGTATCAGAATCTAGTATCTAGATGGTATGAGATTAACATTGCCGAAAAATTACAAAATGTTGCTGCTATTAAATACTTCTATTTAATACTAATTGTGTTAACATAAACTAAAATCTCTTCAATAAGTCCTTCTATCAATTGTTAAAAATGGTGCCCCCCCCCACCTCACAGTGACCGTCCTGAGCCAATGTCCATATCCCGCAACGTGCTCTAGGCGCAGGTTGCTTAATTTGTAGTTTTTAAACCATTTATTTAGGCTGGAATGCTTCTCGCCTTTATACTATCGTCTTCTCGGCAATTGCTAAAGTCTTGTGGCTAACAACATATGTCTGTCGGAATATTGTAAGTACACCTATATCGTTAGTGCTACTGATAGTAGTCACATATCTATATGCATATTAGTACAAGTAATACTTTACATAAAAGCGTCACGAGTTTCTAGGTTCTATTACAAGCCTGCATCAATCGGTGTCAAGTCCCTGGGGACTGATCTTTGTGACGTCACAAATGCCGCCTATTCAATGTCTATGACAGTGATGTATAGAACACAAGAGTTCTAAACGTGAATCTTATAGAAACCTGTAAGGATATTTAACATTTTTGAAAACAATTTTCTTTTCTATGGGTATATAAATCTAATTTATACTAATATTATAAATTCCGTTCCCGTGGGAACTTCATAATTAAATATAGCCTATGTCACTCAGGGTGAATGTAGCTTTCCAATGGTGAAATAATTTTTGAAATCGGCGCAGTAGTTTTTGAGTTTATTCATTACAAACATACACACAAAAAATACAAATCTTTCCTCTTTATAATATTAGTATAGATGAATTCTATGGCGTCATATACCAGAAGCCAATTGAGATTAATAGGAATGCAGAGGTGGAAATGAACGAAACGAAAAGTTGATATCTATATTAATAAAAATACCTTTGTAGTAGAGGCCTAAAAATTTGAGGGAGTATTGTTTAATATGACATAGGCATGCGATAAGAAAGGATTTTTTTTAATTCCCAAGACAATGATAAGGATTGGCAAATTTTGTATGTAAAAATTATAAATCTATGCGGACGGTGAAGCCACAAGTTTTGATATTCAAGTTTTTTAACAAACTACACAAAAAGTCAAAATTGTATTCAAGATGTTCTTTTGACAGTCACAATAACACAATAGATGCCCATTTACAGAAACATCCACCGTTTCATTTCTCCCACCCCACAAGAGTCCGTTCTAATCAAAATAGCCGTTCCTCGTAAAACAAGATCCTTATACGTGCAGCAATCTCCAATATCTCCGGATTGTCCATTTGTCCGAAGGGTAGCCATTAACCTTCTAAATTCATTAAGTTCGCCCATTGGATGGCTGCGAGGAAAAAATGTTTCTTTGGGGCTTGCAAAGTGTCTGTGTATTAAAAGAATTTGGGAGACATCATTTTTCTTTTGTAAGTGTTTTGATTTTGTTGTTGTATATAGTGTGGGAGTAGGTTGTGCTGTCGTATTAAGTGTATTAGTTTATATTTACTTGATGTATTTTTATCTTCATGTTCATAACGGAAAAAAAACTATATAATCGGAAAATTTGATCTCAAATTTTGACTTAATCAGTGCGTTTAGAGATATATTTATGATAAATAGATATTATTTTTGATAAATTGATTATTAATTGTACGTTTTACTACTATCTAGCATTATCAGGTTTTTCGTAATTCACCTATCTACATGGTTTCACTTTTTGTATATTACTAGATTTTTTTTATAGTAAGGTACATTTTGCTATCGCGGTCGATACGCTAGCGACGAACAACTTTGTAACTATAAAACCTAAATAAATTGTTTGTCAGTCGGTTGTGTTTATTGATCTTTGTTTTATACTTTAACTATAAAACGTGGCGTGGTGTAGCAGCATAAGCCTCGCTATAAGTATTGGAGATCTGTAAGAAATATATGTGTAAAATCTAAGATTTCTCTCCGGCTCTGCAGCACGTTAAGCCGTTGATCCCGTTAGTTATAACATCATCTATGATAATACATATTATGACATATATCTATCAGGTATAACGGATAGCAGCGTTTACAGTACGCAGTACATAATACTGCGGTCCCCAACCCACCTGCCAAGCGTGGTGACTATAGCAAAAATCCTTCGTCATAATTCATGTTCAGCAATGGACTTATACGGGCTGATAATGAAACAACCCTTCAATATAAGACCCAGACACTCAAAGATTAATTTAAGAGCACTGAAGAGGCCTCACACAAATCTGAATGTACATATTTTGCCGCATAATTAACAGGGACATTACCATTTACACATCAAAGCTGCACAAAAAAATAGTAACATGTTACCACCTGGAAAAGACATTCATGTCTACTCCACAATAATTTCCACTCTCCTTTGACCTAACCTCGTATGAAACTCATAATAATTGAGCAACAATTTGGCCGACCTTTATGGGAGACCCTACACCTTTGAGGTATTGCGTCCTATTTTACTTTGAGCATTTAATAGAGAGTTACCTCAAAGAAAAATGTACTTTCGAACAATTATACGTACGTATGTAACTATGAGGCACTCGGTTGAGCTGAGTCAGGTTGTTGGGGTGGGCCAGTGTTGTCGATAGCTTTCACTATTCTGAAGATTTGTGAACATGCTAGGAATATCTACCCCCACATCCAACCCACGACTATACCCTAATTTCACTTAATATTATTATTGTTATAGCTTTGTTTTTTCTATCAGTTATATAATTATGTTATTTAGTCCATTCTAATTGTCGTCATTATTATTTCCGTATATTTTATAGTCAGCTGGTGTCCGCATGGTTAATAATTTTGTTAAAGTATATCAGGTTTCTGCGATACAAGTCTAGAACTTAGTGTGGGAACCCACGTTAACTGTTATGTGTGTAAAAATGTGTGTAAATGTCTAAATAAATAAATAAAATAAATATTGTCAGAAGTAAGCAAAAAGAGGTATAGAATATTAAATACTTATATTATAGCAAAAAAGCAAGAGTTATTATGGCAATTTTCAAGCAAATATGCAAGCAGTGAGAATGAGTACGGCCAACACACAAACTTTTTAAGATATTATTAAATTGAAACTGGTTTAGAATTTTCTTTCTTTTTGTAATAATGCTGTATTACTTCGTATAGATATTTTTGTTGCATGCCACTATTGCACGTACAAAATTGAAAATACTATAAAATATCTTTCCAATTGCCGTTGGGTATACCTACCAACAACCTTAATAAAAAATGGCAGAGAGTCGATGGCAGATTTTCTTTTAGAAATACAAGGAAAACTGGGTATGAAATCATGTTTACTATAAGTTATCTCATTTCTACCAAAAGTGAACCTTGCATCACCCTATGGTTGACTGTTAGAGAATGCTTTTGGCATTAAGTCAGCCTCTGTACAATGTTGTGCATAAAGAAATGAATAAACAAATGTTTACGATGTTGCACAATTTCAAACCCAACTAGTATAAAATATAAATAATATATATTTGTAAATTATTTTTTAACCATTCGTGTCAATGATATTACATTATTTTCATTTTTAATGGTGTTAAACAAGTACTATACCACTAATGGTAGCAGTGGCGGATTTACCAGCAGGCTAAGTAGGCTGGAGCTTAGGGCGGCACAATTTAGGGGGCGGCAAATTTGGCCATTTTTTTTTCCTATAGCAAAAAAATCTTAACGTCTAAAATGCTCAATAGTAAAATTTTAGTAGTTCAATAGTAGTGGCGGCAAAATTTGTGACAGTAGTGACAATAATTTTCATATTTTTGAATGTTTTATATACTTAACGGAAAAGTTTACCATATAGGTACTATGTTTCAAAATATACAAAACATTTAAAAAAGTGATATATGGGCGATGTCATTGATTAATATTTAATACTAAATGCAACTTTGGAGATATTAGTCGAATTAGAATAAGTGGAAGACGTGTTGTAAAAGAGGTTGATAAATTTCGATAGCCGTTGGGGTTCCACCGTAGCCTAATTGGTTAAGGCATTAGGTGCTTAAACTAAGATGAAAATACGAGTCCACCCGGTGGTTTTATTAATCTGAATTTTGAAACAATTTCTATATTCAAATTATTATCGACATACACCACAGCTCTATCCTAGCTGACGCCGTGGCCTTTGTGGGGTCTCCAATATTCGCTTTGTTACTGTGAAAAATGTTCCGACAGAGCATCGGTAACCGTAATACTTCACCGTAAATGTTTGCCCTCATATAAATACTTGGTATTCAATGTATTCACTCTGTTATACTGCTTAATGTTTATGCATTTTCTATTTTTGCAGTTGGGAAACTCTTTTATTTTTATGTTAAATAATATGGCGATGGTAGGTACGATTTTGCCGCCGCCGTCGGGATGCTAGCGTGCTGATACATCTACTTCACCGGGCATAAAGGCGAGCAGAGCTCGAGCCTTATTAAATATCCCTTATTCGCCTCTTATGACACTCATGGGAAGACAAAGCGACTAATTTCAATTATCTTTGGATACAGCAAAGATTTGTTGATCTTATTTAAGTAAGTCGACCATTGGTCGAATTTATTATTTACTAGCTTCCGCGCTTCTATTTTCGTAAGACAACTAGATAATAAAATATATCCTATAACCTTCCTCAATAAATGAGCTATCTAACACTGAAAGATTTTTTCAAATCATAGCAGTAGTTACTGAGATTAACGCGTTCAAGCAAATAAACAAATTTTTCAGCTTAGTATTAGATACATAACATTTTCATACCTACATATATTTTAATATATAATTCTCATGAAGCGTGTTTGTCATCTAAAAGTAGGAATTGGGATGAGATTTTGTGTGTTTACTTATTAGTGGTAACTCTCAGTTATAATTGCAATTAAAATTGCTGACAAATACGGCAACTACGGAGTACCTACACAATTTTAATAAGCCAAGAATACATAACACAAGCATTTTATCTTAGCCCGAGGGGTTAACAAGAAGACTGCAAAACTCTGCTAGTAATCTTGTAAAAAAAAACCCAATAGTGGTTTATATGATGACTTAAAAACATATTTTTCTTCACTCCACCAGCCCGTTTTTGTCCACTGCTGAACTTGGGTATCCTCTTAACAGACCTTGGCAAGCCAGGATCGTTGAGAGATAATGCCATAATCACAACGCTTGGCAGGCGGGTTGGTGATCGCATAAAAACATATAAGATGATAAATATAGGAACAGAACCGATGGATAGTTTTAAGGCGGAAACATATTGTTGAAACGCGACGCGACCTGATGAAACACGACGCGTGTTAAGTCGAATCTAATGTATTGTTGTCTATAGACCAGAATCACACTATGAACACCCGACGCGACGCGACGCGACGTGTTCATAGTGTGATTCTGGTCTATGGACTGGACTCAACACGCGTCGCGTTTCAGCAGGTCGCGACGCGTTTTAACAATATGTTTCCGCCTTTGAAACGAGCAATTAGATCGTTTGGATAAACTAAAACTAATTCGATTGCATAAACCTTGTAGATAGCATAGTAAATATATTTTAATAATAAACTATATTTTAATGTATTTTATATTTATTTAAATGGTAAACTTGTATAAAAAATATAGTTTTTCGTCTATTTAGCTGTCAATGTCAATGTCAATCATGAACTGCTGATTAAAAATCGCAATCAACAAGGCTTATAAAACCGAAATCTGAACAACCGAATCGCTTGTTTCAAAATAGAATCAAGTACTGAATACCCGTCATTTTTTAAAAGGAATCACTTAATCACCTGACAAATGACAAGTACAATACATTTCCGTTAGCAATTTTATGCTAGCGATCGCCCCGCTATCTGAACAAGTCCATCTGTCAATCAACTAAGATTTAAGGCGGAAACATATTGTTAAAACGCGACGCGACCTGACGACACGCGACGCGTGTTGTGACTTAGTGTGATTCTGGTCTATAGAACACAATTTTGACAACATTTGATTCGACACAACACGCGTCGCGTGTCGTCAGATCGCGTCGCGTGTCTTCAGATCGCGTCGCGTGTCGTCAGATTGCGTCGCGTGTCGTCAGATCGCGACGCGTTTTAACATTATGTTTCCGCCTTAAATCTTAGTTGATTGACAGATGGACTTGTTCAGACTTAAAGTAGTCTCTGTTAAAGCTTAGAGAAATAGGTCGAAATCTCGCGCTCGTCAAACACATGACGTAGTGTAAATATTTACGATAGACCAACTGTTTGTACATCATTTTATTATGAGAATATTAGTAGTAAGTAATAACTGTACTAACACAGATGTTTAGTAAACAATATAAAATATCTTAATAACATGAAAACAAATAATTATAGTGTGTTTTAATCATTAAAGTACTGACGGCTGTTTCTTGTGAAGATTACCCAGGTTAGGAAGTTTCATCATCGGCTCGTATAGCGTCCACTGCTAAACATGGGTCTCCTGCCAAGGGAGGGTATGTTTGCCATAGTCACCACGCTTGGCAGGCGGGTTGGTGATCGCAATATTATGTCGTATTACACAAGGAAACTCTGCTGCCCGTTCCTTGATAAATGATAATTATAGATTATGTTATAACAATCGGGACCAACGGCTTAACGTGCTTTCCGAGGCACGAAGGGTAGTCCCCCCCTCTAGTAGTTTTTTTTGCCATCCATGTTAAGTTTTGTCTAAATAATAATGAATTTATTTAACGACTAACTTCCGCGCGCGGCTTCACCCGCGTAACTCCAGGAGTTTAATATAAGTATAATTTAAGACTGGTGGTAGCACTAAAGCGCGTTCGTCGATAAACTTATCTGAGTCTTAGACTATAATCAAATAATATTGTATTTTCATACCTGACAGCTTCTAGGCTAAAGCTATATAAACTATTATAATCAAATAAAATTTATTATTTAAGGGGGTTTTGTGCAACTGTCGCTCTACTTTACAGTTCGCGGGCCTCTCGGACTTGCCCCGCTCCCTTCGAGGCTGACCCATGAGGAGTGGGGACGTCTCTACACTCCGGGCGTCCCTATATACTATAAGTGTGGCCCTGGAGATCCCGCGGTACCATATTGGCCGTGGGTGCCGTCGGGGAGCCGGATTGCTCATGCGTACCCGGCTCCCACCAACGGCGGATCGAAGGAGTGTCCGGGAGGTTTTAGTGGTTGGTAGGGTCCTCTCCTCGTGGTATGAGTTTAGCATACCACGCTGTGGAGAGGGCGAGTCCCACATATCCCACCGCCAGCGCGCGAATACGCTGCAGCGGCGGTGGGAATGCGTAAATGCATTTCCCCCCGGACAACAAAAAAAAATAGGTTCTCTCGGACTTCGGGTCTACGAGGGCATCGGATGGTTCTTTGCAAATTAAAGGTCGGAACGAAACCGCGCGCGGGAATCTAATAAAGAATAAGATAAATAGTATTTCCCCTATTATGCCCGGTGTAGTAGCAAAAGCCTAGTGGCTAACTACGTAAGTCTTTCCGAAAAAAAAAGTATTTCCCCTACCTTTTAATAATAGTATCGGTAAGTACGATAATAAAAATTTAACTTTCATATTTCGATGTTTACTGGATACACACACAAACTTATAACTACAGTTTAACAAACAACTGATCAAGGATCTCAAGGGTTTATATCATAACCAATATTCCTTTACGACTATTATCCTCTCACGCCATCTGCCGGCACATTTCAACAACAAGCACCAACTTAATAAAAGCACATCGACCATTCAAATCCTTACAAAACTGAACCTTATTCTTCAAATTATAAGGTTGTGAATATTTTGAGGGGGCTGTGTGGTAGAGTATTAAAGTCAAAATATAAAGATGAATCACGGGTGGTCATGCCAGCTGTGACGACACCGAGAAGAATATAAAATGTGTGTTGAGGCTTTGTAGTGATAGTAACTTGCTAAGACAATGTGTGTAATAACGAGAAAATGTTAAAGCGTAACGTTCGCACTTCAGTTATTTAACGTCCGAAAGTTTGAAAAATTTGAAATTGAATTGAAAAATTGTCTGAAAGTGGCATTTCTTATCTATATCTACTAATATTATAAAGCTGCAGAGTTTGTTTATTTATTTTTTTGAACGCGCTAATCTCAGGAACTCTTTCAGTGTTGGATAGTCCATTTATCGAGGAAGGTTATAGGCTATATTTTATTAAGAAGTTCGCACGGGCACGAGAGCTACGCGGGTGAAACCGCGCGCGGGAACCTAGACTGATATATTTAAAGATTATTTATTTTGCGAAAGTAAGTGGCAATAACAGACCTATGTTAAGTCATCATTAGGTAGCATAGTAAGGATGGATGGATGTTTGTTACTCTTTCACGCAAAAAATATTGAATGAATTTTGGTTTGCACGTGGATAGTTAATAAGCTCGATTAACATATAGGCTACAAAAAATCACTCTCCGACCTACTGGAGCAGAGTAACGCGGGTAAAACCGCGGGGCGCAGCTAGTACTAGATATAATGCTTTAAGCTATTTCCCTCCCTATTAAGTATTGTTTTTACACTTCACTCATGATGCTACCCCGCAGTGCGCAGTGCAATGACACCCCTTCGCCAGGAATCGAACCCAAGACTAATCCGATTCATTAAACACTTGCGTACAACAAGTGTTCGTAATAGGATTATATTCGCGTTTTATTGGCGACTATCATTCATATGAATTCGAAATATTTTTATTTTTCAGCTGCCCGTCGCGTTGATTTGGACGACACATGTTAAGTAAAAATCGAAGCGATTAAATTATCGTAGATTTGAACCTTTTTAATTACTTTTTTGCCAATACCAATCCGACTGCCAAGCGTGGTGACTATGGCAAAACCCTCCCTCGGGAGGAGGCCCATATTCAGCAGTGGACGTTGTACGGGCTGATGATGATGATGATGAATTACTTATTTTTAAAGCACTGTATACGTTTTTTTATTTTCTTTTTTAAAGGTAATTAGGTACTAATCCCAACCTCTCTCTGCCACTGCAACTCCTGTGAGCCAGGATCAACAGTGGCACACACTGGAGCAACGAGCACCGAGGCTCACCAAGTCCCGGTAAAAAAGTTAAACTGCTTTGGAACCCGCAATGAATTTATTCACAAAGAGTTTAGGAACTCCTCCTAAGCTCTTTGTGATTAAATTCATATCAAGACTATATACTACCGAACGAATATAAAAAAATTACAATCTCTCTCAACTATTAAAGTCTTGCTTTAAGTCTCGGCGGTCGCGGCTTCGATTCCAACGCTAGACAAGAAATTGTTATATAAATTCTAGGATTTCTTTGTCAGTCTTTGTTGAGAGACTATTTTCCGATCCGTGCCTCGGAAAGCACGGTAAACCGTGTTGTGACATCATATAAAACAAATAAGGAGTAACATCATCACAACATAGTATAAAAAAAAGTCTGCTGTCTGTCCGTCCCCATGTATGCTACCTTTAAAACTACGAAACAGATTTTGATGCGGTTTTTTTTAATACATAGAGTGATTCATGAGGAATGTTTATACGTATAAGACATCAGCATTTCACCCGTGCGAACCCCCGCCCGCTCCGTGGCGGGGCGGGTCGCTAGTAAGCTATATAATGAAGTTCCCACGGTAACGAGAGATACACGGGAAACCGCGAGCATAAAGTTGAAGAGTTTGTTTGTTTGCTTGAACTATCTCAGAAACTACTCGTCCGATTAAAAACAATATTTCGCCATTAAAAAGCTACGTTTTCCGGGAAACATAGGCTATATTTAGGTCATAATGATGCGGGGTGAAACCACGTGCGGGTACCTAGTTAATTTACATCTAAGGATACAGAAAGTGTTAACTTTTCTCCTTGGTCGACTGTACATAATTTACCTTAGTATTTTTGTTTATTAACTTACCTCCTTTCATGTCTTAAACACAGAACCCAAAATTTTAATTCCAAATTCGACCTATTTCAAAATATTTAATTTCACCCCAAAACTAGACAAGACACCAATAAAATTAATATTTATTTATTCAACTTATAAAGCTATAATAATCCCGTAGGATGCCACATCACGCCCCTACATTTCGGTGGACTACCGTACATTTGTATGTCGTGACAGACAATTTATTATAGTATTAGTATCAATATTTATGTATATTGATATTTGGTGTTTAATTGTGTCAATGTTTTCGCCATATGGATTGACTATTATATCGGATTTAGTTGCAGTGTGGTTGGGTTGGTGATGATTTTAACTTTTCTTTGTCATTTGATTTTGCATACAATAATAATATCATAAATCGAATCCACTATCTATTATAATCCGTCCTAAAATACCACCATTTACCTCATTCTCTATCGTTATATTAACGAAATGTAATGTACCTAATAATTATATTGCCTATAATAATGCATGTAGTGTTAACCTGTAAGTGATTGTTACAATGTAAGTCTGAAAACTTTGTATGGGTACTCGTCTAGACATAAGATTAATGTAAACAATCGTTGGTTGACCTAATAAATAAATTAATAAACATACTTATTTTAGCTCTTTAACTGTCACAAATTTGGGCCCGGTCGCGCGTTTCGGTGGTAATGGTAACTCATATCGGCTTGTCGGATTAACTTCTTACCCACCCTATTCCCATAGCGTGCCTCGATTTATTTATTTAATAATGAAAAAAAAAAAAAAAAAAAAAAAAAAAAAACAATACCTACGATGCGCCGAGCTTCTGTTTTTAATTATTAATAGTCCTTCAGCCGAGTTTAAACCAATATATAGGCCTCTATTTACTTACCATTAATGATTAGTACCTACCAACCTGCGGGATAGGTAAATTTCCATAATCACCACGCTTGGTGGCGTATTGGTGATCACGGTATAATGGTAAGTAAACTTAAGCTGATAGATACTGCTACCCATCAGGTGTATGTCCCCTTGGGGCCGGCGACCATAGTGTCGCTGGCGAGAAAGTGTGGCGCCGAATCTAATTCTTGGGTTCGGCGCCACCGCGCTATCAATAGATAGCGCGAGAATGCCTCGCAGCAAATAACACGCTGCCCTCGGGGTCGCGGCGGTCAGAGTGGGGACTCTGGCCGTCATTTCCCAGCGATCCCGGGAAGAGGTAACCAGTCGTAGCCGCTGGTTACCTACATATGCGCAAAGGCGCAGGGGAGGGGCCCAATTATTGCCCCTCCCGAGAGGAGTCTCGATCCTCGAGACTAGACGCATGGCGGTGGTCCTGGTTGTCGATCATTTCGAGTTCCCGGGGCCACCGTCAGATGTGTCCGAGGCTGGCTACCGTGGTGGTTTTAGTGGGTACCGGATGCCCCGGCTCGCTCGCTACATAGAGCCGGGTGCAAGTGAAGGAGTCCCACACTCCCCCACCGTCTTTCCCCAAGACGGTGGGAAGTCTATCAAAGATTTCCACCACGTAAAAAAAAAAAAAAAAAAAACGTGTATGTCCCTTAGTCGGCTCTTACGACACCAATAGAAAGATATGGAGTCGTCTATTTTAAGCCGGACACCACACAGGAGAGATAAAACCACAATAAATGCCTCTATTTACTTACCGCTAATGGTACCTACCGACCTATTGTTACTAAATGGGGTACCTAATGTTTAAACGTAAACTATAACATCAATCAGTTGCGGTCACCATTGTGTGTGGTCACCGTGGGAACCCGGGCAATTTAAATTATTACTAACTACTATTTATTATAAACACATTAAATTAAATTGATTTACTACTCCGTGGCGCAGCGCTATTAGACTCGCTTTAAATCTCGGAGGTCGTGAGTTCGATCTTTGCGTAGATACTAAGATTTTTTCCGGGTCTGATTGGTTGAGGGCTCTCCGTGCCTCGAAAAGCACGTTAAGCCGTTGGTATCGTAAAACAGGGCATGGGCAGCACCGTTGCCTTATGTGTTACAACATAATACTGCAGTCACCAACCCGCCTGCGAAGACTGGTGACTATGGCAAAACTCTCCAATGGGAGGAGGACCATGTTCAGCTGTGGACGTTATAGGGGCTGATGATTATCATGATTCGCCGGTTCGATACCCACCCATTGCCCTACCGACGTGAACCCAATCGTAAAACTAGCATTCTAGCTTAGCACGCGGGGTTAACAAGAATACCTACTAGTAGTAGCAGAAACAATTTTGCAATCGTCATTACATTAATGTATAATGCTTATTTACAGTAATTTTATTCATACAATGTGTGTCACAAATGAACGAATTAATTTATGCTACAATAGATAAAAGGTACCTACATCTGAATACGTCGCACACATAATAGTTGAAAACATAATATCGATAATAATTTTGAATCATTTATTATTCCAACCTCTCCAAATGAAATTATCAACAATCAAAGCGCTGAACAACTTTAAATGGCATAAAATCAAATAAAGCTCGCGATATACAAATAATAATCGCGTTTACAACGCGCCACTTGTGTTAAACAATACATTTTATTGGCGCCAAAACCGGGCCGCCATGCGCCACTTGACCATCTGTGAGTCGTTTTATTACTTATATTTTTTTTATTATTCCGAGCAATTATCGTTTTCTTTATTTTATTTTGTGATTTTAATAGTTTTATTTTATTTTAATGTGTTTTTAAGAATTAAGATACTTATAACTATGTCATAATGTATAAACTTAGTATACCTACCTACTTAATAAAAGTATCAATTTAATGTCACCTCTATGATTATGGTTTTTGTGTTGACAAGATTGTCTATTTATTGTAGTTTAAAATTTATATGACTAAATTATGTCAAAGATTTTCTCTCAAAATAATATAACATATTTCGCTAATTAATACTGCATTATTTATTTTGTTACTTACTTTCATGATTGTAGAATTCTATGGAAAATAATTATGTAGATAAGTTCCGGGCTCCGCAGTCGCAAACATTTTTTTTTTACTTCTTAATACCTAAAAGACTTTTTAATCAGACATGTCTATGATTTTCGTAGTGATGGCCCATAAATATGATATTAAGGAATGTCACTGGATCGGGATTTAAAATAAAACAAAAATCTCTATTTCTGTACCTATGGTTAAAGTTATTGAATACTTACAAAGTAATCCATGGGTAGATAAGACATTTTTATGGAAGTAATAGTCATATCGTTACAGCTATATGGAATGGTATGGTATATATACACTTATAACTAATACCAAATAAAAAGTTAAGACGGAACGCTGAGAGTTACGCACTGACGCCGGTAAAACTCTGCCTTGGCGTGTAGATACATACACTACTTACGCAATACGCATATTAACTATGCCTCACCTTGTCATATCGACTGACAAGGTAAGGCATAGTCTTGTCGCAGCGTCAAGTACTTGATGTCATAACAAACTTCATTATTTATTAACAAAAAATGCCGAACGATGTTGTGAAAGAGGGCACAAATCAAAGCTCAACATTATTTTTATGACTATTGGTGTAGGTGTAGGAAACCTACACCAACCTTCTGTGAAAAATCATAGTAACACTTTTACCCACACTAAATAATGCAAAAAAACTAGCCTCAGTGCATTGTAGGGCTGCCAGCACCTAGTCACCATTTTTTTTGTTTTAAATACCTTTGCAAAATGTAATAAATAATATAGTATTTTTGGAAAATTCAGGAAAAAATAGTACATACATACATAAGCTCACGCCTGTTTCCCAGCGTGGTAGGCAGAGACAATAGACCTCCACTTGCTACGATCTCTACGCACATCTTTGCTTCAATCAAAAAGTAAAAAAAAGAAAAATGTACACATTTATTTGAAAACATTATTTATTTTTGTATGTGTATTTGTTATTATATACTCTTTGCTTCGGTCATCAAGGTCTTACCTTTAAAATAATTATAAGAATCTAATCATGTTAGATCCATATTAAAATAAATCAACAATTATTTTCTTTCATATGCCGCGCTGAGGTTGCGATCAAAATATTAAAAAGGGCTGAAATTTGGAATAGCAAAATAATATAGTACTTTTTGTACTATATTATTTTATTATTACATAATATAGTACATTTGACTGAAATATAGTACCTACGATACTATTGGGGATCTATTTTTGCACCCTCGGACACACACTCCCGAAAAACACACGTAGCATATCTCCTTTTGTTTTGTTATAAGATAACCCTCTTTCTCTCAATACTTAGAGTTTTTTATTGTTAAACTACGTAAGCGCAAGTAAATAGTGTAATTTTAAAAGGTGTGAGCCTGGAGATCTGTCATACAGGTCACGAACCCATTATAGACTCCACCTCTCACAAAGGTTTGAATTCGCCTATAACCCAAATACTATATACCAAATTGTACCTTTTTGAGAGACATAAAAACTTATACTATTCTATTCATATAATATAGTACTCGGGTGGCAACCCTGGTGCATTGTTCGATAGCGGTCCGTCTTTACTTTTTAAATGGTCTGAAGTCTGAACCTTATAAATACCTACAGTATAAAAAAATCTTGAAACAATTTATTAATCTCTCGTATTCTAAGTGATTAAACATCAACAATGAAGTCAAACAAATTAAACATTATTTAAGCGAGGCGCATTTTATTGTGCGCACTTACGGAGGGGCAGTGAAGATTATAGCTTCGCAATAAAGGGCGATTTTGATCACTTTAGGGGTGAAATTTATAACAGTGTGGTCGATTGGTGTGCGTTAAATTGCTGTATTTAAGGGACTTAGTCATAATAATTGTAGTAGATAACTCTGCCCTGCCAATTGTACTTGCAGTAATCGACATTTTTGGGATTTTTACTATTTTGCAAAAATTACATTTCAGGACCCTAATAAGTAGGCACATAAAAAAAATTATAAACTGGAAACGCCGTACTTGCCCAAAAATCAAAATTGGTTGAGTTGATACAGAGATTACCCCCCTAAAGCCTCACACACTCACAAACTTTACCTCTTTTATAATATAAGTAGGTATAATACCTACCTACACAAAGATAAAGAGAGAGCATTTATTTGTATGAAGCATGTGTTATTTTAATAGATATTTTATTTTTTATGACTAGCATATCACTATGCGTCGCTTTATCCTGTTTAAGGGACGGCATATATTTATAAATCACCCTAAGATTTAAATTTGGTGTGATATTACTATAACATTTGAGATTACTTGAAACCAATAATTACAATTGGAATGATTTTAGTATAGTGCCTACTATGTATCAAATAAGTACTTAATCAATACTAGTAAATGACGTGGGTGTACGTTATATTATAATTCAAATAAGTTTTATACTATTAATAGGTATTATTGATTAAAAGTTTGGATAAAATATTTAGATACAGGCCACTAATTATCCTGGACAGATGTTCTATTCCCGTAATCATTTCGAAACCACCAGGCGTTCTTAGTTTTATTAGTACTTAATAGGTAAATACATATGCGTTTGTATTTTTTTTAATTTTACTTTTAAATATTTCCTTAAGTTTATTACAGTTCGTTACAAACTTACAAACAACATCGCATAAGTTTACTAACATTAGTTAACATAACCTATCAATAGATGGCGTTACATTCGAATTAGAACTCGCAAGCGTTTCGTTCACAAGATGAATGGGGTCTCAGTCGGCGTTTTATTATAGTGTTAATCCAAACTGCTCTGCTTAGAGTAGCGTGATGTTTTATAGTTATTTTTTGTAGCCGCAACCTGGTAACAGGTATAGCAGCCTGTAAAAGTATAATCTGTGATATATTGACACTATTTACTGAACGAGTTACAAAGCAGTTCTTCGTAAAATGGATGAGATGTGGCTGGATTCGGGCCTAAAATTTATAATAATGGCTTCAACGAGCGTTCGCGGATCGAACATAAGCTACCGCGATGGCACAGTCCCTCTCGGGTATATATGTTCTGTGAGCACAGTTCTTAATGTTCTTATCGGCCACTGGCCGGTGCTAACGTATGCTAAAGTTCGACCATGTATGCCGTTGAAAACATTCCGTTCTTTTGTGATAAATAAATAACTGTCAGATTCGTTACTTTTGGCGGTCTTCTGCGTCGAACGAATCGTAAAAAGTCAGTTCAGAAATGGCCCACAAAAATACATTGCAGTTTACGGAAGCGGAGTACCTAATTATTTTTGTAAGTTGACTTCATAATTAAATAATTCACCTACTTTTATGTTAAGGATTCTCTATTATAAGCTTTGATAGGGTATTTTATGTAATTCATTGTATTTTTTACATACTTCGATTTCGTTTCAGAGTTTCCGAACGCGTGCTTTTCAATGTGACAGTGACATTGACATAATTGAGGTTATCTATCCAATTTTCAGGAAAATATACATAATCTAATTTATTAAGACTAAAAGCATGTTCCATTAAGTTATATTTATAAAGGGTTATAGTTTTTATTTATTAAATATGTGGCAATTAATACAAGCACATTCTTGTCAGGCGTTACGGCAGAGGTAAATATTTAGAGCATAACAAAACTTTTATTGACAAATAAACAGAAAATCTACGTTTGTTACGTAAATAAATAATTATTTTCAGGTTACTGACAACCAAACCTAACGTTGTATTTACGAATATAATCAAAAATAGACCTACTAATGTTGTAACACGATATATTTCTGAAGTAAAAACTTCATCAGAAAAAAGTACAAAGTCTGGAATATTACTATTATGTAGCCCATGGAAATTGTGTACAGGAGTGAGTATAGGTCTTGGAGCTCGCCTATTGCTGAGCAATGGTCCTGCATACTGTAAGGCTGCTCCAAACTCAAGAATTATTCAGAGGAGACCAAATATTGATGAAGACAGTGCTAAGTTTGACTGGGGCAAGTTTTTATCGTATCTTGTGCCACATAAATGGCTATTGATAGCTGCAGTTGCTGTAAGTATTGGTGTCAATTTATATGGTTTTATTTTACTAAATAAGGATTGCCTCAAATCTTGACTTAAATTGTGTTAGGATATAGGTACAATTTAAGTCATGGACATCACAACAACTCAATACAAATGCCAAAGAGATATCTCCAATGGAAGATGCACTCTTTAAGGCAAGTGCACCCATCCAAAGACTGATTGCCGATGATAGTAATAAGAAAATAGTAATAAAGGAAACCAAATAAACATGAATTACATCATTGCTACTATGAGATGATTAAGTTGCAATAGGTATTGGTGATAGTGCAATATGGCATGTGACAATGGATTATAAGGTTGAAGATCAAATGTAGTAAATTGATATTTCTCCCTTTACAACACATATAAATAATTATTTTTAGACAAATAAAATTATACCTTATCAACAACTGTCAATTATGCTGTGTTTCAGTATCATTGACAATATCTGATATTAATATCGAGGGGTGAAAGGCTATTTGTTTGAAGCGACATTTTGGACGATATGGAGTTATATACATATTCGGATTCAGCGAATTTTTCTGCGTCGTCTGAGCCGGGATTCGTACAATTCTGAGCACTTTTATGGCGCTTAAAACAATGCCATTTTAGTGCATAATTCTCAAACATGATGTATGATCAGACTTCAAATTTGCCATATTTTTTTAGTATATCATTTAAGCTGTATACAAAAACAGAGAATCGGATCATAAGCCGTTATTCCCTTCCTAAAATTTTAGTTCGATGGCAGATAAATCGTTTTTCGATGTAGCTATCTTTAGATGAAAAGTCCCTTCAAACATTTTGCTTACGACTACTTACTCTGTGCAATGTCGCTTCAACCAATTTGCCGTCAGCCAAATTCATTAAGACATGTCGTCGGTTCAACCCTTTCGCTATAACTGTTTTTCACTCTGTTTAGAACAACCAAGTTATATAACTCCTTTCAAAATCTGAGACATCAAACAACTCTTTAAGAATATTCATTGTTGCTTAAGCCAACTCTCCTGAACCGTTAACAAAACCCAAAACCCAAACCCAAATTGGTAGTAAAACAAAATAGCCTATTCCTATTATTATTGAGTAACGTCGATTCAATCATTTTGCTTTCTCCTGCATAAGTACTGTAAAGTCACTTAAACCATTTTGCCTGCTGCTGATTAGTGACAATGTTGGAAGTTGAATCATTTTTCTTTACTCTAAAAATAAGGCGATACAGATCATTTTGTATTAAGCGACAATTTATCTTATACTCATAACTGTTATTTAATTGAAAATTATACCAAAACATTCAGGGATTTTTTTTCAATAAAAATTTGCGATCCCCATTATAGAAAGAGCACTAGTTTTTTCATAACGATTTTTTTTCCAAATTTTGAATCTTTAAATGGCTCTCCTGTAAAGTTCGTAAAATGTCGCTTCAAACAAATAGCCTTTCACCCCTCGATATGTGCACAAATATAGCTTAAGAATTACTGGGTAAATTTCTTTGACTCTTTTTTCTTGTGTTACCAATTAACAGTACAATGTTTTTTATAAAAGGAACATATAAAAAATCTTTATAATTATGCTATTAAAGTTATTCCCATTTCCTTTATCTTTTTTAAATATTTCATCTTTTGTTTATTTTTACATTTCAGTCTGCCCTTACAGTAGCCTTCCTAAATGTGTACATTCCAGCGATGTTGGGAACTATTGTTAATGTTTTAGCAAATTTGAAACACAACCCTTCTGCAGACTTCATAGAGGAGATAAAATTACCAGCCTTGAAAATGATATCTTTGTATATTGGTCAGGTAAAGTTTTAGTTCTTATTTCTTTCTAAAAAAAAAAAAAAAATTTGATGATTTTGACTGTGGCGAAGGAAACTGAAATTAAACGGTGTTACTTTTTTAAAGAAATCAAAAACCTTGATAAAGTAAAAATATAAAAAACAAATAGCTCGGTATAACAGCTCCAAACTATTTTCCACCCTGTTAAGGTTATAACACAAACTAAACGTTAATTTTGTTACTGAGACTTGGTCTTCTGACTGCTGCTTTAAAGAAATCAATATTCTAACCGTTGCATCACAATATATATATGAGAATGTGTTGTATGTACATAAATATATTGACTCATTTTGTAAAAAAAGCGACACACAGTGTAAATACTAGATATAAGCATAATCTTGTGGTTCATGCTAGCTGTCTCCGCTTAAGCTCCGAATAAGTATTATGGGGTAATGTATATGGTTCTATAACAAACTTCCAAATAGTATAAGAGAATTGTTTATAAATAAGTTTAAAATGACTATTAAAGCCAAATTGCGCAGCAGGGCTTATTATAAAATTACTGATTATCTTTGTGACAAAAATGCTTGGGATTAAATCGCTCCAATCTCAATGTAAAGTTAAGTATATTGTAATTAGGTTAATAAAATATTGTGATGTTATTATTTTTTAAAAGAGGGTGCTACTGCGTTTTTTGGCAGTGTTTCTCAGTAGTCGCCACGTCACGCACTGCACGGTAGGGGAAAAAACATGACGATTCCAAACAACTGTAACCATTTTTTGGAAATAAATGAATTTCCAATTTGAATTTGAAAGATTTATTTCATAAAAATAAAATATTAACACTCTGTTTCTTATATTCCAGGCAGCATTTACTTTCATCTACATTCACTTACTATCTCAAGTTGGAGAGAAGGTGGCGTCTCAAATGAAGCAAGACCTGTTTGAGTCTATCCTCAGACAAGACATGGCATTCTTTGATCAGGAAAGAACAGGAGAGCTGGTTAACAGGTATGTGTGATAAACAGTGATAGGAATCCGAGGGACTTATTTACCTTAACTTCGAGAAACAGAGACTGAAAATTGTGACATCCTCCTTACTTCAATTTTTTTTATGGAATGTCTGTCTCAAATTTCATATTATTGGGAATAATTGATTTCAATTTACCTAAAGTTTGCGACTTAAAATTTGGTGGTTGTAACAACTCAGTGCTATGTTATTTCTCGTCGCAAACTTCGGGTAAATTGAAACCAATTTTTCCGAATATCATTAATTTATTAGAATAACATTCATATTTAAGTGAATCTATCTATCTGAATCTTGGGACAGATGTCCTGTAAAAAGGTTGTAGTAAGGATGTCTCCATGTTCCGTCTCTGTTTTTCAAAGTTTAGGTAAATAAGCCGCTCCGATTACTATCACTGGTGATGAATAAAAATAGTTGTCTGATGAATAATTAGATTTTTTGTTCATACTGTGTCAAATATGATCATAGCTGTGTGGTTTCCGGCCTACATACTGTGACCACGCTATCTCTTACCACAAAAGTGGTAGGAGTTGACTAAGGGTTATACAGCTGATAGATGGGCAGGTCTCTTTCAGCTTAAAGCTACTTACCATCTTACTGCAATCATCTATCCGCCTGCCATGCATTGTAATTATGGCAATAACTAAAAATAATATATATTTTTTTTATTTTCCATGTTAATGCGTTTCTACCGCCGCTGCAGCGGATTCGCGTGCTGGCGGTGGGATATGTGAGACTAGGTCTCTCTGTAGTGTGGTATGCTAAACTCATACCACGAGGAAGGCCCTACAACACTAAAATCCCCCCGGACACTCCTTTGATCCGCCGTTGGCGGGGGCTGAGTACGCATAAGCAATCCAACCCCCTGACGGCACCCGTGGCCAATGTTGCTACATTGGCCGCGGAAACTCCTGCAATGACCATGGCCTGCCAAAGCGTGGTTAGAGGAGGCAAATGTTCAGCTGTATACATAAATGGGTTGTTGAAGTATTTCCTCTTAGATATATAAGCGGCTGTAGCCCAATGACTAGGGCGTCGGACTTGTGATCTTGAGGTCGCCGGTTCGAACCCCACCCATTGCACTACCGACGTGAACCCACTCGTAACACAAGCGTTTTAGCTTAGCACGAGGGGTTAACAAGGATACTAGTAGACTGCAAAACTGCTAGTAATGTTTCTTTTTTTTTAAAGAAGTTTACTGGATTTACATCCATGCATGCATTGCATTCAGAAGATTAGTGATAAGACTTGAATGCAAGATTGTTCCCATAGTGTTCTGTGAAAGTGATATAGTTTGACCAGTCATCACCAATAAAACCAATTAAATGATTGATGTAGTTTGGGAAGAAGTATGAGCAATGGAACTGCCGAGCTCCAGACGCCAGGCGCAGAAGGAATATTCATTTTATAAATTTCTTATCCGTCACCTCATTCGACAACCTCCGTAGCGTAGCGGTATTTGGCTTGCTTTAAATCTTGGAGATCGTGGGTTCGAACTCCACGCTGGACAGAAAATCTTTGTGTAAATTCTAAGATTTCTTTCCGGGTCTGGTTGTTTGAGGGACTACCCTCCGTGCCTCGGAAAGCACGTAAAACTGTTGGTCCCGATTATTATAAAATCATCTATAATTATCGTATAGCAAGGAACGGGCAACAGCGTTTCCTTGTGTGGTACAACATAATACTGCGGTCACCAATCCGCCTGCCAAGCGTGGTGACTATTGCAAATACCCTCCCTCGGGAGGAGGCCCATGTTCAGCAGTGGACGTTATACGGGCTGATGATGACCTCAATCTTATTCTTCAACCAATAAAGGCGATATTTGATATTTAAACTGCGCCATTTGCACAAGCTCAATGAATTTGAAACTATTTTTTTTTGTTATGTTTCAGGCTAACAGTTGATGTGCAAGATTTTAAAAGTTCTTTCAAACAAACTATTTCTGGTGGGCTAAGAGCTATAACACAGGTAATACAAAACCATCTGTATTTACAAAGCTTTTGCCTTTCACATAAATATAAAACAATAAAAAATAAAACTCATTTTTATTTACGTAAACCAATTACAGGCACTTGTAAATAGTCAAACATTAATTTGAAAATTTATTACGTATATTTGTTATTTATTTATATCTATAAAATTAATTATTTATCTATATATTATTATTATTTATTTATATTGTTTGTAGCGACGCAAAATGCTTGTTCTGTCTATATTATGCCAATACAATTGTCATTACTTGGGTGGAACATGAGCATATAACGACGGACGCACTTTAATTCTACCACCGGATCAAATACTAATGATATGTGAAAAATAATGACTAGTATTTTCTTTATCAAACAGATTATATTATAATTAGATTCCCGCGTGCGGGTTCGCACGCGTAACACAGCAAAACAGGTGTTAATTATTAAATTAAATAAAGCCTATGCTAGTCCTGGATACTAAAACTTTTTAATGGTGTAGTACAGTAGTTAGGGAACGGGGAGAAGCGTTTCCATGTTTGTTACTACATAATACTGGGGTCACTAACCAACCAGCCAATGGTAGTGAACCTCCCTTGGGAGGCCCAAGTTTCGCAGTGTACATTATACGGGCTGTTGATTAAATCATATTTACGAAACAATAACCAAAATTACAACCTCCGTAGCGTAGCGGTATTTGGTTCGCTTTAAATCGCGGAGGGCCGGGGTTTTTTACCGGCTCTGGTTGGTTGAGGGACTACCCTCCGCAATTCGGAAAGCACGTTAAGCCCTTGGGGCCGGATTGTTATAGCATCATCCACAATAATCGTATATCAAGGAACGGGAGCCGCGTTGCCTTGTGTGCTACAACATAATGCTGCGGTCACCAATCCGCCTGCCAAGCGTGGTGCTTATGGCAAATACGCTCCCCCGGGAGGAGGTAAATGTTCAGCAGTGGATGATGAACCAAAAGTAAGTCTTATTTTCATACTAATATTTATGTCGTATATTTCCAGGTAATAGGATCAGCGGTTAGTTTACTGATCATATCTCCACACCTCACGGGTTTGACGCTGGTGTGTGTACCGTCGGTGGTCATCGGTGGTACGTTCATTGGTTCACTGTTGAGGAAGTTGTCTCGAGAGGCTCAGACACAGGTAAAATTAGCATTTATGTGTATATGTTGCAGTCAAAACTCTTAACCAGTCAAAAGTACTTTTAACCAGCAAAATCAGTCAAAACTAACTAAACATAACCTAACCTAACCTAAAACTACTTTTGACTGATTTTGCTAGTCAAAAGTACTTTTGACTGGCTAAGAGTCTTGACTGCAACTTATACATTAGTCTCCCTCCAGAATTAAATCTTTTACTTAAGAGATAACCCTAGGATAGGGTTGTCATCATTGTTTCGGCGCTTACTGGAACAATGGTCAGAGCTGAAAGAACAATAACACGTCACACGGAGCCGAGCGGGTTCTCCCATTGCGCACGCAGGACGATAAGACAAACAGGAGCGTGTATAGCGAACGAAGCAGGGTTCTTATTTTTTTTTGGTTAGCCTTGTTGGCCGGGACACCGGGACATGTCCCGGGACGTATGGCAACCGTAGGACCGCTTTGGTTAAGAGTTGCGGAAGACAGAAAACAATGGAGAGAGATGGAGGAGATAAGAGATGTTCTGTAACATAAGCGTACCTATATAATATACTAGATACACGCGCGCGGTTTCACCCGCGTAACTCCCGTTCCCGTGGGAACTTCATAATTAAATATAGCCTATGTTCACCGGAGATAGTGTAGCTTCCCAACAGTGAAAGAATTTTTCAAATCGGTCAAGTAGTTTCGGAGCCTATTCAATTCAAACAAACAAAAAAATCAAATCTTTCCCCTTTATAATTTTAATATAGATGAAATATTTCTATCTTCTAGTTAGTCTTGTTTTCATTTCTTTTTATACAGTTTTTAATTGTTTAATTTTAACTCAAATTTTGCATGTAAATATTTTGAAAATAAAGTATTATTATTTTAAATTAGCTTCCCGCGCGCGGTTTCACCCTCGTAACTCCCGTTCCCGTGGGACCTTCATAATTAAATATAGCCTATGTGACTCAGGGTGAATGTAGCTTTCTAATGGTGAAAAATATTTTGAAATCGGCAGAGTAGTTTTTGAATTTATTCATTACAAACATACACACACACACACACACCAAAATACAAATATTTCCTCTTTATAATATTAGTATAGATATAACTCACGACCTCTGAAATTTAAGGCGCGGTTTATACTTCTGGAGGTTATTATTTCATGTTAATCATCTTAAGTTAAGAGGTCATGAGGTCTATTTACCTAAAAAACTAAACATCATAATCCCTCAATCCTCCCGCCATCGGCCGCCCTGAGCCAAGATCTAATTTCCACAGAGGACGCACTCTTGCGCAGGTTGCTTTGTTTGTAGTTTTTAAACATTTTCAGTAGTAAAGTAGCAAAAGCTTCTGGCTAACTGCATAATGTCCGTCCAAAAAAATATAATTAGAATAGTACTATTTATATCATCTTTGTGTATAATAGATTTTTTCCTGGCGGTAACATAATGCATGCTTAGGTTCTATCAATCCGATTGTATAGTCACAATTGTATGTAGTTCAATGCGACTTTTGTATGCTCCATTCGTCATGTTGAGAATACAAAAAACGCGTTGGATGGTGCGCAGATGTGTGTTATACCAATAAGGGTAAGGTTGGTTGAGCAACGGACAGCTTGTGTTAATTATACTTAATACTACGGTCATCATCCCACCTACCAAGTGGGGTAGTCACCCCCCTTCAAAGGGAGTCCATGTTCAGCAGTAGTAATACGGGATGATAAAGATGAATAATTGAAAAGCCTGTTACTATAGTGAACATTTGTTTACTTACCTTAGTGTAAGTCTGTCGGCTCTTATGCCGTAAGAGTACAGGTGTAGGAATTGACATGTCATTATTTTACATGTATTTTTTATATTATTTTATTAAACTAGATGAAAAATTAAGGCTTTTTTATTAATTCTTTTTTCGAAATTCAAAGTTTTTCATACAACAAATATATTTTAGTTGGCTCATTCTAATTAGACGTAAGCGTTGGATGACGTCATTGTTACGATTGTTTGACGAAGTTTCTTAACCAGAGTTGAAAATAAAATAAAATAACTGACATTAGCTTATGTTAAACGCTTGTGAACAGAGAAGCCAACTTAAGAATGTTTTAATAGTTTTTAATTTTAAATAGACAAAGGTAAATATTTAAGTCCGTAATAGTCCGACCGTAACGATGACCTATCGCGCATATTTCAGTGTTTATTTCTTTTTCTCAAAAAGTAGCCGGCCAAAAAATATTAAAAAATAGTTTTGGGATCAGAATTCGAAAATAAAGAAACGGTATTTTTTTAAAGGGTTTTATTAATTTTGAAATGTGGTATATTGTATTATTGCGTTCTGTGCTAATCTTTCTAATCATAGTTAAATATGCATTTCAGATAGAAAAAGCAACGCTCGTGGCTGAAGAAGCAATATCGAACATGCGCACCGTGCGAGCGTTCGCGGGCGAAGAGAACGAATCCCGAATGTTTGCGGACGAATGTAACGCGGCCGCAGAACTTAGTATGGAGCTCGGGCTCGGAATCGGACTGTTTCAAGCGGGCACCAATTTGTTTTTGAATGGGTTTGTAATAATGAAATTATCTAATTCTGATTATATAATCTAACTAATTTCACAGCAGCAAGTTAAGTCTCGCTCTAGCAGCGTGACTTAAATTGCTGCATAAAAACCTTGCCAAGTAGTTTAGAATAGTTCATCATCATCATCAGACCGTATAACGTCCACTGCTGAACGTGGACCTCTTCCCAAGGTAGGTTATTTGCCATAGTCACCACGCTTGGCAGGCGGTTTGGTTTGGTTTGACCGCAATATTATATCGTAATACACAGGGAAACGCTGCTGCCCGTTCCTTGGTATATACTTGTTATAAATTATGTTATAACAATCAGGATTAACGGGTTAACGTGCTTTCCGAGGCACGGAGGGTAGCCCCTCAACCAACCAGACCCGGAAAGAAATCTTAGAATTTACACAAAGATTTCTTGACCGGCGTGGGGATCGAACTAATAAAGCTTAAAGCGAGACATATACCGCTACGCTACGGAGGCTGCCCAATGTTGAGTTAGAATAGTTAAGTTTCTTATTCATTATGGTTCTCGCGACAATGTTTCTGGGCAATCACCAGATGTGGTCGAGTAATATTCCCGCGGGGAAGTGATAGTCTTCATGGTGATTTGAATGGACACATTAAGAGCGGTTTCGCACTATGTCCGATCCGAATCCGATCCGAACCCGTGAAAATATTGGTTTAGAAATTTGGAAAGAAATCGGATGACGGATCTCGGATCTAGTGCGTAAATTACCATAGAAATAGTTCTACGGCTACTACGGACCATATTTTCACGGGTCCACATCGGATTCGGATCGGACGTAGTGCGAAACCGCTCTAACTGTGCAGCGATCAGTAGTACAGGAGTTATTGTATGTGTGTGAAAAATGGTCGTATAACTCGATATCACACCAACAGATTTCGATTATTCTGTTTTATTGAAAAGGAGGTCCTTAATCGGGCCTACAAATTTTTACAAAAACAATCTTCCGCGACGATATTTTCAATGGTAAATGGCATAATCTGTATGCGCAGTCGGGAGCTGTCAACAGGCGTTGAATTAAATAGTTTGACGTCATTGATACTGAGAACAGTTGTTTCCAAATGTCATCACCTTGTCTCTTGGCATTTGTAGTTAAATTTTTTTTTTAAATTTTATTAATTTCAAGGATTTTGTAATTAACCTGATGTCATAAACGGCCGTAGCCCAATGGCTAGGGCGGCGGACTTGTGATCTTGAGGTCGCTGGTTCGAACCCCACCCATTGCACTACCGCCGTGAACCCACTCGTAACACAAGCAAAAAATACCGATTCGCCTTAATTTAGTTAGTAATTTGAAAGAAAATCTATGGCGTTAATAATAAATGTTGGGAGTAAGTAAGACACAGTCCAATTTTTCTTTGCTCATGACCAACTTTTTATTCCGGTATGGTTCACGTAGCCCATTATTATTCCAGTATGGTGCTCTTAGCCCATGATTCATCATCATCATCATCAGCCCATGATTATTAACTTTTTATTCCAGTAGTGTTCTCTAAGCCCATTAAGGTTATCTTGTTATTCCAGTATGGTTCTCTTAGCCCATTAAGATTAACTTTATATTCCAGTATGGATCTCTTAGCCCGTTATTGTTAACTTTTATTCCAGTATGGTTTTCTTAGCTAATTATTATTGCCTTTTTATTCCAGTATCGTTCTTTTAGCCCATTATTGTTAACTTTTTATTCCAGTATGGTTTTCTCAGCCTGTTAAGGTTAACTTTTTAATACAGTATGGTTCTCTTAGCCTATTAAGATTTACTTTATATTCCAGCATGGTTCTCTTAGCCCATTATTTTTAACTTTATATTCCAGTATGGTTCTCTTTGCCCATTATTGTTAACTTTATATTCCAGTATGGTTCTCGCGACGATGTTCCTGGGCGGTCACCTGATGTCGACGGGCAGCATGTCCGCGGGGGAGGTGATGGCCTTCCTGGTGAACGCACAAACTGTGCAGCGATCAGTTGCTCAGCTCTCACTGTTGTTCGGTTCTGTGGTTAAAGGGATCAGCGCTGGAGGACGGGTTTTTGAGGTGAGGAAACATGATTGTATTATTAAAATTGGGATAAAATGGGCCGCGATTAGTTCTTGAAATTAATGAAATTTATAGAATACTATTTAGAGACGGACGGCCTCATAAAGGTAGCAGGGAGTCAGTGGATGCAGGCCGCTAGCAATCGTTCCTGCTGAAAATTTATGGGGGAGGCCTATGTTCAGCAGTGGACGTCAACTGGCTGATGATGATCATCTGATGAGACCTTAGCAAACCAGGGTCCTTGAGGGATATTGTCATGATCACCAATCTTGGCATGCAGATTGGTGATCGCAGTAAGAAGAAAAAAAAAGACGATTCAAATCTTATCATTTTTACGGAATAAATGAATGAACTTTGAACTTTAGATGATTAGTATGATCTGCTGCTGCCCATCCATGTGTGTTCATGTGTGGGGGTGGTCTTGCACAAAACTTCCCTAAAATACAAAAAGTCATAATCCCTCTATCTCATCGCCAGCGACCGCCCTAGCCGAGGTCAGAGTCCCACAGGGGACGCCCTCTTGCGCAGGTTGCTTAGTTTGTAGTGTGTAAACCATTTATCTAGGCTGGAGATCTGCTCGTCTTAATGAATAACCCGGTGAAGTAGCAAAAGGCTCGTGGCTAACTACATAAATGTCCGTCCGAAAAAAAAGGAAAAAAGTGTGAAGCCGGAAGCCACACGGAAGGCAGTAGCCTCAGGTCTCAGTAGCCTCAGGTCGCAGTAGCCTCAGGTCGCAGTAGCCTCAGGTCTCAGTAGCCTCAGGTTTCAGGAGCCTCAGTTCTCAGTAGCCTCTAGTCTCAGTAGCTTCAGGTCTCAGTAGCCGCAGGTCTCAGTAGCCTCAGGTCTCAGTAGCCTCTAGCAGTCCCGCGCGGGTCAAGTAGATACTTTATAATTAAATATTATACATTCGAAAGTATGTTTGTTCCTTTTTCACGCAAAAACTACTGAATGGATTTGGCTGAAAGTTTGCACGCAGTTAGTTTAAAAGCTGGATTAATATATAGGCTACAAAGTATCACGCTCCGACCCACTGGAGCAGAGTGATGCGGAAAAAACAGCGGGGCGCTGATAGTACTTCATAATTAAATATAGCATACTAGCTGACCCGGCACACTTCGTACTGCCTCAATCGATACATAAAAGACCTAAACATTTGTATAAAATAAACTGGGCCGTAGAGACTTCGTTTATGCGGTACTCCTACCCCTACACTACCCCTACCCTACACTACCCCTACCCTACACTACCCCTACCCTACACTACCCCTACCCTACACTACCCCTACCCTACACTACCCCTACCCTACCCCCACCCTACACTACCCCTACCCTACACTACCCCTACCCTACACTACCCCTACCCTACACTACCCCTACCCTACACTACCCCTACCCTACACTACCCCTACCCTACACTACCCCTACCCTACACTACCCCTACCCTACACTACCCCTACCCTACCTCTACCCTACCCCTACCCTACACCTACCCCTAATCTACCCCTACCCTACCCTACACCTACCCTAAAAAATCTTAGCAAAAAAATAAAGCTCAAATTGACTCTACATTTTAGTTAGAAAACGTTTGTATGGGAAAAAGAAAAAGGCTGTTTTAAGGGGTTTTCAGGCAACTACTAATAAATTAAAAATTAATTAAAAAAACATTGTCCAGCGGACAAAATTGTGAATCTAAACCATTCCCAGATCCCCTTGAACACACACAAAAAATTTCATCAAAATCGGTCCAGTCGTTTGAGAGAAGTTCAGTGACATACACACTCACAGAAGAATTATATATATAAAGATAGCCTTCCTCGATAAATGGGCACCATAAATCTGACAGTGAAATATGTTTTTAAATCGGACAAGGTTCCTGAGATAAGCGCTTTCAAACAAACAAACAAACACAATCTTCAGCTTTATATAATAGTATTTTACACTTTTTTCTTTCAGTACATTAACAAGGAACCAGTGATGGATACTTCGGGTAAGAAAGTAATAAAATTCCACGAGTTCCATGGTGATATAGAATTCAAGGATGTCACGTTTGCGTACCCGACCAGACCCGAAGCTGTAAGTAAATCTTATTTACTTAAGAATGTTAAAAAAAAATTGAATACTTTTAAGGAAAAGCTTGCCGCTTACAAAATTTCAAAATTGAGATTAATAAATTTAGACCACCGACAGGAATCGAACCTGCATTTTAGGTGTATCCCTAATGCCTTAAACAATTAGGCTACTTTGGAACCCTACCGATCATTCGTCCAATTACTTTTATTTATTTAATGGATACAGATCAAAAACTCTAATTATTAACTTACGAGATTCCCGCGCACGGTTTAACCCGAGCAGCTCCCGTTCCGTTTCGTAAGACCTTCACAATAAAATATAGCCTTCTTCGATAAAAGGGTTGTCTAGCGCTTAAATATATTTTCAAATCAGACCAGGAGTTTCTGAGATTTGCGAGTTTAAGCAAATCAAGAAACGAACTCTTGTGCTTTATATATTAGCATGGATTAGCAACAAGTACCTACACAGCAAACAAGAATGCGTAACAGTTATTCAAATATTTGATGATAAAACATATCTTTGTAAATGTCATGTGTGTCGTGTGTTTCATCATCAGCCCGTACAACGTCCACTGCTGAACATGGGCCTCCTCCCGGGGGAGGGTTTTTGCCATAGTCACCACGCTTGGCAGGCGGGTTGGTGACCGCAGTATTATGTTGTAACACACAAAGCTTTCTTGTCCGATGTGGGGATTGAACCAACTATCACAGTGTTGTCATCATCATCAACAGCCCGTTGACGTCCACTGCTGAACATGGGCCTCCTCTTAACAGACCTTGGCAAGCCAGTATCTTAGAGGTATATTGCCATAATCACAACGCTTGGCAGACGGATTGGTGATCGCAGTAAGATGCAAATGTTGAGCTAATAGATGCTCAACATTTGCTGCGTGTTGTAGCTTGCAATAATTATTATAGAAATCTTTCACCTTTTTCAGATAGTTTTAAAGAATTTTAATCTTAAGATACCAGCTGGTAAGACAGTGGCTATAGTCGGCACCTCTGGAAACGGGAAATCAACTATTGCAGCGTTATTAGAAAGGTATGTATTACAAAAGTATAATTTTAATTACACTGTTTTTTTATGGTTCAATTAGACTCACACAAAACAGGATCAAATTTTGCAAAGCAGTTATTTTTTAACAAATAAATTGAATTTTGGCTAACACGTTTAGTTTGGACGATAATCTGGGGATACGGCAGTGCCACCGTCAGGTCGATCAAAATAGCGGCACGGCCGTAACATCCTTTTCTTGAAATACTTCAGGCCATTTTCAACCCCCTTTTCGCTAAATACGCGTAATCCATAACTTCGTTGTGTATTACGTATTATACGAAAGCACGTTAAGCCGTTGGTCCCGATTGTTAGAACATCATCTATAACAAGCGTATACCAGGGAACGGGCAGCAGCGTTTACCTGTGTAACATAATACTATAACATATATAACATAAAACATAATACTGCGGTCACCAATCCGCCTGCCAAGCGTGGTGACTATGGCAAATACCCTCCCTCGGGAGGAGGCCCATGTTCAGCAGTGGACGTTGTACGGGCTGATGATGATGATGATGATGATGATGATGATTACGTATTTAGCTGAGCGACGTCATTGCAATGATACCTAGTTTTTCTAATTTATTATTACTTCACTGATTTGCTTTATTTGTGTGTGCATGCATAACAATAATTTATTTTTAAGTAAAGTCATAAACGAAAGTGTGGCGTTATTGTTAAGTTCCTATTTTATTTTGTACCTACCTTTTTAATCTGCTATTTATGTGCAAAACGTAATAACATTTTATAATGCTTGCAGGTCAAAAAATAAAATATCATAAAAAAAATCTGATGTTCTGTGGGATTCGCATTTAAATGCTGCGGACATCTATTGATTAAACTCTCGTAGATCCGGAGGCTCGCGAACTGTAAAGTAGACCGACAGTTGCTCAAAACTCCCATAAAAATTAAAATTTATAATTATTGAAATCCCCCCAGCGATCGCCTTGAACCGTAATAAAGTCCCATAGGGGATGCTCTACTAAAAATCCCAATCTCTATGCTCTACTAAAAATCCCATAGGGGATGCTCTGATAAAGGGTCTTCGGACCCCACCCAATGACCCATCTGTCTTTACAGGTGTTTAAAGGGCCTCTTCCTGAACAGTCACCCTGGAACTCGTAAGAGTATCCGCGGAAAACTTCTCCTAACCCTTAGTTTGCAAAGAACCATACGATGCCTTCGTAGACCCGAAATCTGAGAGGCCCGCGAACTGTAAAGTAGAGCGTCAGGTGCACAAAACCCCCTAAAATACTAAAAGTAATCCCTCAATCTCATCGCCAGCGACCGCCCTGAGCCGAGGTCCAAGCCCGCCTCCACAGGGGGCGCCCTCTTGTGCAGGTTGCTTAGTTTGTAGTTTATAAACCATGTATTAAGGCTGGAGCTCTGCTCTCTGAAGTAGCCTCGTGGCTAACTACGTATGTCCGTCCGAAAATAAACCGCTGAAATCTTCACGACGATTGAACAAATCCTCTCATAAATCCATCTGATTCCAGGTTCTACGACGTAAACTCCGGTCTGGTGACGATAGATGGCGTTGACGTTCGAGAGATGGACGGCAAGTGGCTGAGAGGACGGGCTCTCGGAATAATTAGTCAGGAGCCTGTGTTGTTCGCCAGCACTGTTAAGGAGAACATACGATATGGCAGGCCTGACGCTACTGATGCTGAGGTAAATTGCTGTATCATATTATTTTCTACGTGCCTTGTGAACTCTCTCGTAACACTTTTTTTTCCTATGGACTTACGTAGTTTGCTACGAGGCTTTTGCTACTTCACCGGGCATTAAGGCGAGCAGAGCTCCAGCCTTAATAAATGGTTTGAAAATAACCTGCGCAAGATGGCGCCCCCTGTGGGGCTTGGACTTCGGCTCAGTGCGGTCGCTGGCGATGAGATTGAGGGATTATGACTTTTAGTAGCTCGTAACACAAGCATTTTAGCTTAGCACGGGGGGTTAATAAGAATACTAATCGTGTGCAAAAACTCTGCCAGTAATCTTTTTTTTTAATTAAAAGAACAGATAAGACCACCCTTTGTGTTTCCATTGGTGTAGTTTAAGCGTACAAGAGACATAGGGGCCATCCATAAAATACGTTACACGTTAAGGGGGAGGGAGGGGGTCGACGAAGTGTGACATTGTGTGACAAGGGGATGGTCCTAAATTTCTTGACGTCTCATTTTAAAGTCGTAGTCTTACAACTTTCATTGGTTCGAAATTGCAAAATATGTGACGTCACACTAGGGAGGGGGGAGTCTCATTAATGTGACCGGCTTTGACAAAGGGGGTGGGGTCAAAAAAATCATGAAATTCGTGTGACGTAATTTATGGATGGGCCCTTATGGATGGGCAACAGCACCTATCAGCTCTAAGTAACTACGCACCACTGTGCGTAGTTACTTAGAAAAGAAGAAAGCCAAGATTTACCACTGTAAATCTTGGCTTTCGCACAGAGATTTTTTGTCCAAAATCAAATTCACGATCAACGAGTAACTTATTAAAAATGTCTTACTTAAATTCCAGGTATATTACGCAGCTAGAACAGCGAATGCACACGACTTTATCCAAGGCTTCCCCGCTGGGTACGATACTTTGGTGGGCGAGCGAGGCATGGCGCTCAGTGGAGGACAGAAGCAGAGAATAGCTATTGCCAGAGCCGTGTTGAAGAACCCGCCTGTTCTTATACTCGATGAGGCTACTAGGTAAGATGTAACACAGATACCATTCTTACCTCAACATATCATCGATATCGATACTACACATATATTACTATATAATATAGGGAAATAATAGCGGTCTGTCAAAAGCCGCCTGTAACGTTAAGCGGCAAGTAACGTAACATACGTTAATACTAATGTTTTGGTTTTTAAATATATTCCTAATTATAATACAACATTAAGTTACAAGTCGTAATCTAGTGACGAATTGGAAAGCATTTGAACAATCTATAAATAAGTTCATTATTTAAAGTTATTTAAAATAGCCACTCAGACAGCGACAGCACCCCACTCCCCCTCCTTGCGAAGGGGGCGAACGATCATCGAGGGCTGATGGTAGACTACCACCGCCCGCCTCACGCTCAGGGTGCCGCGCCACATCTCATCAACGTGACTTGTGAGGACTCACATAGTGTGAAAGTCTCGAGAAGAGCTTACTATAGAAATGATCCTATGAAGTAAGGTCTTAATTCGAAACGCTTTCCGAGGGAGCCCGACGCAAAAGCGACGAATCTCTATAGCGACTTTTAAAAAGTGACGTCATTCGTACAGCGCCACCTAGTTGTTCCGCTTTTAAATTGTATCATGACGTAACATCACGTGATCTCTCACTGTCAAAATGACAGATAAAATCACATGGTGCGACATGACAGAGACGTCATGTTTTTGTTTGGGTATCGCGACCTTGACCGTATTTAAGTTTAATTAGGGAATGTAACGATGCTTTAATATAATTTATCTACCTATAAATAAGCAGTGTCATCGTAACTTCATTTCCCGGAGATTTTCTTTTATTTTTCACACAATATTTTGTCCCCATCATTATGAGTACAATTCTGAAATCGTTATTTTTCTAGTTAACTCGACAGGCTAGTTGACTCATATCAGATTTGTTACTACTGGTGCTTCTGAAAGTAATAACATAATAATAATAATATCATAATCAGTAATTGGATATTTGTGGGGGCCGCTCACAATCTTAATATGGATAATACCACTTCTACCGGACGCCGATTCGGAAAAAGATCTTTAATTAAATAATTCAAATTAAAAATATTACGAATGACCACGGTGCCCCGATGGCACCGTGGTCATTCGAGTCAAGTCGAGTGAATCTACTTTGAACAGTTTGGAAGCGGTACAAATTGCTAGACAAATATTGCGCAAAACACGCCTACATTAATTAAAAATTCTGTTTCGATTTACCCAAACGCATTTTCAATGTTGCCAATAAATATTTATTCATATTTACTATCAATTCTGTTTCGATTTACCCAAATCCCAAACGCATTTTCAGTGTTGCTATAAATATTTATTCATATTTTGGATATCGTATTTTATAGTACATATAACCGTAGCTGGGTTTGTATGCATTTCAAAACAAACTCAGTTTTAAGAAGAAATAAAAAAATTGTTTGTCTGTAAAGTCGGTTTACGGACGATATTTTGCGCTTGTTCCGCGCTCTCGCTTGCACGCTCGGCTCAAGCGGAACGTGACAATGAGTCATGCTTTTTCGTGAGTGCAGCCGGCGTTCATCGATTTATAAGACGTTATCACGTCAAAATGCCGGTCAAGTCCGAATTGGACTCTCGCAAAGAGGGTTTCACGCGTACAAATCTTGTATCTAAATAAATTTTAATTACTTAAGATCTGTAAGACGATCTTTTAAAAATATAAAAAGCATCATCTTAAAATACTGAAAAAAAGGAAGGAAGGCCTTATACAGCACATATAAAGAATTAAATCAAAAATCGCTAATTTGTGGTTTCAGATAAAATTTACATACAAGTTTCTACGGAACACTTCATGCGCCTGTCCGATTCGCTCATGACCGACATTTTTAATTTCTTCTTAAAAGTAAGTTTGGTTCGAAATTCATCCAAACCCAATTACGGTTATATGTACTTTAAGCTTTACTTTCAAAACTGCATATGAATAAATGTTTATTCAGTTGACAAGATGAAAATAATTATTGCTGGCAGCACCGAAGATTTCAGTATCTCATTCGGTCGTTTCTTGATTTTTATTCGGATAAAAGTAGTCGGAAAGTTAGCGTTTTAGGATGTAAATTTAATATTTTGAGTGATTATTATTACTACCCTTAAAATAAGTATGCAGTAATGCAGTACTTTCGTTCTTAAATTAAGAGCGACTAGACCCGAAGTCCGAGAGACCCGTTAAGAGTTAACGGGTCTCTCGAACTTCGAGTCGTTACATACTAAAGGTCGGACAGGCATTGTATGGGTGTTAAGGGATAAGTGGTATCTATATATGTTAAGCCTATATAATAAACCTGATAAAATTTTCTACCTACCCGCGAAATTCCCAATGAAATTGGTCTTGCCCTTACTTAGATTCGGTCCAGCAGTTTCGGGCTGGATTTAGAAGTCTGAAGGCCCCGGGGCAACAAAGGAGAAGAGGCCCTCTGGTCACAAATTAGTTTCCCTCTTAATGTGTAGAAAATTTGAAGTGTGTACCTACTTTTCAGGACGGTTGAATTCTGATTACTGATTTTCTCATTTAAGTGAACAAGTATAGATGAATAACCGTTAGTACAATATTTAAATAACAATAATCATGACTCTATAAAGTACTGTATGTAACGGTACAACACTGAATAAATTAATAAAAGAAAAGTTGTAGAGTTTACTCGTCAGAATTTGAAAGATTTAATATCTCTATTGTGGGGGCCTCTCTTTTGTAGAGGCCCCGGGCAGTTGCCCTGGATGCCCTCCCTTAAATCCGGCCTTGAGTTTCGGAGCCTATTCGGTGCCTTCTGAATATATATACCAAAATATAGTTTACGCCCGTAAAAATATGAATAAATTCAGCAAGAGGAAGGACGTACATAATTTTAATACTAGAAACAAAGATAAGCTCATTACACCTTTTTACAGAGTATCTAAGACAAGTAAATTGTTTCTTGGAAATTGTATAAGATTCTATAATAAACTTCCTCTAAATGTAACGGCTTTGCCGGACCATAAATTCAAAAAATATGTTACAAAGGTCTTTAAGACTCGCGGTTATTACAATATCAAAGAATATAATATGGAGGATGGAGATGTTTGGCGGATGAGTCCATCGGTTACATTGCGGCAGACTGGCACCTTTTAGCTATCACACCGAATTTGCAACTAAATTAAAAGTCTATTCTATGTAATTAATAAATTAGTAATTGTTAATCTATATGTAAGACAACTGATCAGACTGTAGGTATGTTCCAATTGTAATAAAAAAAGAAATGTAAATCTGGATGAGCGCTCCCTATACTCGATACTTACTTAAAGGTTTCATGGTTTCCGTCACAATATCCTGCTGCGAATACCTACATATCGATGTACGGGGATCACTAACCTAGATACTAAAAATGTTTTTAAAAGATGTACAAATGATTAATCAAAGGCTTTAAAAGATGACAAAAGAATGATCTCGGAGTTTCTTATAGTCTTTCTTCTCCGGGTGTCACAACGTAGGTAGATAGAGAAAGACTCGTAGGAAGCTAGGATAGGGTCCGGTCGTCCTTGCAAGGCGAGGCTCGCGACGCGTTCTATGCTTCTGACCGAATCCCAGCCCACGCTGGTTGATTCTGATTATATTTATAGTACGCGACTATCACATGCCACATTGGTAGATTTAAATTCTATTTAATAACATGACTGTTGAAATGTATACTAATTAATTAGTCAAGATTTTTTTTTTCTTTTTATATTTGTGTCATTGTATTTGACTTATAATAAGTACGATCGATTCGTCTACATTATCAATAAACGTTTTCATTTTCATTTCATTTTCATATTGAATACAAACAAACAATCAAATCTTTCTTTATATTTTTAATTAATATTTTGATTAAATTTAATTAGAAATTAATTTATATTTTTTACTATATTTACAGTGCCCTAGACTCAGCGAGTGAGAAGGTAGTGCAGACGGCTCTAGAGACCGCTGCTAAGGGACGCACCGTGTTGGTGATAGCACATCGGCTGTCCACCGTCATGAACGCAGACCTTATTGTAGTACTCAATAAGGGTCAAATTGTCGAGGTTTGTCGAGAATTAATTATTAGTTCTGCCATAAAGAGTAGACCCGGAAATCATTCTTTTTTTTTAAGATTACTTGCAGAGTTTTGCTGTCTACCAGTATTCTTGTTAACCCCTCGTGCTAAGCTAAAATGCTAGTGTTACAAGTGGGTTCACTTCGGTAGTGCAATAGGTGGGGTTCGAACCGGCGACCTCAAGATCAGCCCGACGCCCTAGCCATTGGTTTACGGCCGCTTTCTAAACTAAGTAAATATAGCATATGTTACGATATATATAAAAAAAAATAGCATGTGAAACTATGCTGTTCACTGGTGAAATAATTTTTGAAATCGGTGCAGTAATTCCGAAGCCTATATGCAATGCAAACAAAAAATCAACTCTTTCTCTTTTTTTATAATTCAGCGGACTATTATATATTTTTTAATAATATAACAAGTTAATATAACGTGTTTTATGCAAAAATAGTATGATTTGATTTTGACAAATACGTTTATTGATGCACACTCCTTGTCTCATTACAGATGGGTACTCACGATCAGCTGAAAAAACAGAAAGGCTTCTACTGGAATCTTATAAAGCAGCAAGACCAAGATCAAGAATCTAGAACGTTATGAAATGAATGCATTTAGATATGAATCTAGTGCTCAGAAGCATACCGTCGGATGTGTCATTATACGTCAGAAATATTCGTCGTACGTGCCTTTATTGTAAACCATAGGTCTCCAAACTACGGCCCGCGGGCCAAATCCGGCCCGCGACAACTTAAAGACTAGTGTCATCGATCTAGCCCGCGGATCTAATGTCTTATTGTTGATACTATTGCTGTGATACGTTGAAAAAGACAACACAATATGATAATTACTCGGTCGCGCACTTTGCCACAAGTCTAGGAATAAGAGTATAGTTAAGGATAGAAAAATTAAAACAGTTTTGGCCCTTCGAACATATTGAAAAAATCGTTATGGCCCTAAGGCGTCAAAGTTTGGAGACCCCTGTTGTAAACTAACTTCCAGCGCGCGGTTTCACCCGCACAACTCCCGTTCCCGTGGCAACTTCATAATTAAATATAGCCTATATCATCCGGGGATAGTGTAGCTTTCCAACGGTGAAAGAATTTTTCGAATCGGTTCAGTAGTTTCGGAGCGTATTCAATACAAACAAATAAACAAATTCAATCTTTCCTCTTTTTAATAAACTAGCGACAAAATTCCTCTTGAATCTCTCTATCTATTAAAAAAAACCGCATCAAAAACCGTTGCGTAGTTTTAAAGATTTAAGTATACATAGGGATATAGGGACAGAGAAAGTGACTTTGTTTTATACTATGTAGTGAAGTTTAGACTGGCACTTACGACCAAATTCTTCTGAAGTATCATAGATATCCGACCTTATGAGGTTATATTCTGAGGTCTATAAATATAAATAGTACATTCATACAATGTTATACTGCCGAATGCAATAGGGCTAAAGCTCACAGTTTCCACTGAATACAGTGATTTTTTAAACGTTGCTTATTAATTAAAGTGAATACATATATTAAAAAAAAAAACGATTAAAAAATCATAGAGTATTTTCTATATTATATTGTATATTCCATTCAAACGTGCCTTCCAAATACAATGTAACAAAATACAATTACAGTAGAAACTCGATTATCTGGACCTCAGTTATACGGTTTTGCGATAACCACGAATAATGGTATCTTCGTTTATTATTATTAAACGTTTAATGAAATAATGAATTTATTCAGCACTTAGGTATTTACATACACTTGTACTTGTCAAAATCACAATGAAAAAGAACTGTAATTAATAGGTTCTTATTCTATAAATAAAACTACTAAGGTAACTATAACTAGCAATTGCAACCTGTGAGTGCTGCTAATTGTAGGTCATTACAGACAAATTTACTTCGTCTGTCCGTGTGTCATTAATTCCTCTACTAATAATAAGTTCAAATTTACATTAATTATTTTAGGTATAAATTGAAAATATATAAGAGCATACAATTAAGTGACACACACCTGGGGGCACCCTTATGGGGTTAGGACCACAACCCAGAGGTGGCACTGATATATAAGTCAGATTTATGGATATAAGAGGATGTGATCACCAGCACCGACTACAGGCGTCGGATCACAGGGCAGGGGTAGGGGTACAACGCGGTCCTCGCCGGCGAGAAACCTACCCTAGCTATCCTGCAACCTTTCACTAGCTACCTAGGCGGACGACCTGGAGAAGAAAGGGATAAAGAAACTCCAGGCTTCTTTTTTTTCGTCATCTTTTGTAACACAGTATCACCTTTTTAAAATGTAATATAAATTGATTTTCGTTGATATGGTAGGTATTTGTTATTTTTAATAAACACGTAACTTTTACCTATATACCTATATACCCATATGCACAAAAACCTTTTTTCGTACATCCGATTATCCGGATGCCTAACGACAACTATTAGGCCGGTTAATCGAGTTTCTACTGTGTAATCTTTTATAAGTATAATATCATTTTTGACTGCACCTGTAGCTCAGTAGTTACTTAGTTGCTTCTGAGACCTGGTGTGTTCTGGGTTCGATGAAATTTAAAAACAACTCTCACACGAGTAGAGTGGGACTCGTGTGGGAGTTGTCTTTGAAAACATAATTATTATCTCTATGCAGTTTAAAAGAAATAACAAAAAACTGGCCAAGTGCGAGTCGGACTCGCGCACCCCTCGTGCCTCTACCTGTTGCCGTTATTAAATCAAGCAAAAAAGTAAAAAATAATAATTACATGTTTGTTGTATGGGTTTGTTGCCATAGCGGCAATAGAAATACATCTTCTGTGAAAATGTCATCTGTCTAGCTATCGTGAAATCTTATTAATAGGGTCCCGTTTTTACTCTTCGGGTACGGAACCCTAAAAACCGGTAAGGTGACCTTCCCGGTTTTTTGTTATTTCTTTCATACTCTATTACAATTGCAGTGTAGGTACCAACTAAAATAATATTTTGGTTCTTGATTTATATAAGAAAAGTGGTAAGTGGAGAAGAGCAGGATACAGGCACTTACCAGTTGAATCAACTGCTTGCCTGATCACAAATAATAATAATAATATAAGGCCGAGGCCGCACTGATACGGCAACAGCGATACAGCAGTTACGGTTCGAACAAACCCATTTCGCTGAAATTTCGCTATTTCCTGGAATCGCCTACATATTTTTATATGAGTTTGTTTTCACAAAGTCGCCGTCGTGTCGCCATGTTTGGAATGGGGCGTCGGCATAACCTCCTTTGTGGAATTGGTGGATTTGGTTAATGATAAAAAGGTGACGAGAATATAATTATAAAAATGGTTTTCAAAATGTATTTATTTTATTCTAGTAATTTATTTTGTAAGAAGCTTATTTATTTATTTTTTATACACAATTAATTGTAATGAAACTCATGGGTCTATGTAATAACTAATAAGACTGCCAGTTTCGAATACAATATTAATCTTAATTTTTACTTTTGATACACCAGACAAGAAATCTCTGTGTTCAGTCTATTATCTCTTTCCGGGTCTGGTTGATTGAGGGATTACCCATGAAAGCACGTTAAGCCGTTGGTCCCGGTTGTTTTAAAATGTTTCATAAAAAGCCAGTAGTGCGAAGACAAAACCTTTCTTCTGGAGGACGCCCATGTTTAGCTGTGGAAGTTATACGTTTACATCATTTGTTTGGTTAACATTCATTTAAAATTATTTTTATATGGTTAAGAATGGCATTTATTTGAGATCTAGAAAGCACTAAAATATTTATTATATTTTAAAAATGGCTTGATATTTATAGATGAAAACGATGTCAGCCATGTTGGTCTATATACATTATATGTGTTCGAGATCGATGACGTCATGACTCAGAAAGTGTAAAAGTAAAGGATCGCGTTCATGTTTTTTAACAAGATGTATGACGTCACAAAATGGCTGATAGCGTTTTCGGAAGTTAAAGACATAGACAAAAGAAATAATTTTCATATTGAATTTATACAAACATATTCAAGTTTTTTGAACAGACATTATTATAATAAGGTTTCATATGGACAATTCTTTTAAAAATAAACATCATTGTAACATAATTTCATATGTGTCGAGTAGCCTATAATGGGTATGGTTGACCACATAAGTATTGGGCGTGCGTTTTCCTCGAGCATATGAAAGACGCGAGCGCCGAGACCCATAACCCGTAACCCGCTTCACCCCTCATCAGCATGTGACACACGCTTGAAGAATGCGCAAGCCCAACGTGGGGTCAGCTTATTAGTAAATACTGCTCAAATATTTGCGTCAATACACTAAGCTAACTCTAGAAGTTTCGAAGTCCTGAGAGGCTGAACTCACTTAATATTTTGTAGATATTTAAAAATGTGGAATTAATGCTTGTTATATTACGGAAGAGCATTTTAATAAAGACAATGTTAAGTTTAACTAACTTATTATATATGTATTTAAATTCAATATGAGATACATTGATGGTATACCATCTTAGGTCGAGAATAGCTTGCACGAGTCGGTATACACGTAGAACTAAATTCATGCTTCACGCTCTGCATAATTCAAAGGATTTTAGTCCCAAATTGATACACCGATCGTGCCCATGGTACAATAAATATATATACTATAACAATAATTGTAACTTATAGAAGTTACCAAAGAATAGAATATTAATATGATCATAAACGGATAATATACTTAGATAAATGGTCTCGCGCACACGACTAGGTACCCTTATGCCCGGCAAAAGTCTCAAGGCTAACATGGACATATGTCCGAAAAAAAAACGACAAGTTACCGCGCTCTCTTAAAACCATAGCTCTGTTAATGCGGCAACTTAATATTGTAGTGTGTCTAAGACACTGTACCAAAGGCATGTGATCCCGAAGTCCTTATTTCTTGTAATGTTTTTTATACAGTTTACTACGCAAACTGGCATATTACTTCGATTATAACCAACATTTAATAAAACTTTCGGCACATATTCCTCGCACAGAGAGTACGCCGATATCGGCGTACTATTTTTTGTTAAGTACGACGGCTGTATCTAGTCGACTGCGCGAGACCAATAATTTATATCAAGATCTCGGAAGCATAAAGACGAATGTATATTATGCTTCAGAAGCATTTGAGCGTAAGTGCCAATTTATGATAAAGGCACATACGGCGAATGTAAGTACAAAGGATATAAGTGCACATCCGACCTTATGCTTCTAAGTTCTAGAATAAGGACACATATTAGGTAAAGATGGGTAATAAATAAATTAATATACAGGGTTATTTTTAAAACACCAACAACCTTGAAATCGCGTAAAAAAATTCACCTGTTCCATACATTTATGTTCACTTACCTCGACAAAATGTATGGAATAACTGATTTTTTTTTCGCGATTTCATGGTTGGTCCCATAGTAAAAGTTGTTTATAATCATCAGTACTTTCACCCCCTGAAAGGTTGTTGGTGTTTTAAAAATAACCCTGTATTGTCATAGTGATCATCAGGTGATAGCCAGAAAAAGCTTATGAAAATAGGTACAAATTGTTTTAGAGCAAATAAAATGATGTTACATATGAAGTTTTTTATTATTCCTTCTACAGCTTGGCAAAAAAGAGTAGAAAATAATGGAGGCGCCACTGTGTTGTTTGTGTGGCAACCCGTTGCAACCGAATAGCATACAAACCTAATATTGATGACCTGGTTTTTTTTGACATATATTTATTCCTATTTTATTTATGTATTATTTTTTCAAATCAATAAGTAATTCTACTTATTGATTTTAACTTTGTTTATTATGAAATATCATTATTTATTTTGCGAATGTTGCCAACAGACAAAAAATTAGTTCCGTTTCTAGACTTTTTTGCCAAGCTGTACTGTTATCATATTTTTGTTTCCACTCATAATGTTGGAAATAAGATATGAATTAATTTAACTAGTAATACTTACAGAAATTTCATCCGATGTACTCGTAGACCCGATCGGTTCGAGAGGCCGCTAGAATAAGGTCATAAGATGGGTAAATAAATTGATATTATTGTCATAGTGAAAATCAAGTGATAGCCAGAAAAAGCTTATGAAAATAGGAACAAATTGTTTTAGAGCAAATAAAATTTTGTTACATATGAAGTTTTTTTTATTATACCTTCTACTTTTATCATTTTGTTTCAACTTCTTCTATTGGAAATAAGAGGAATTTCTTTAACCAATAATACTGTACTTGTAGACCCGATCGGTTCGGGAGGCCGGCCAACTATTAAGTAGAACCATAGTTGCATAAAATTCCCCTTCTTCTTCTCCGAGAACGTGTTGCTCCGATCCCATATTACTTGGGGTCGGAGCAACACGTTTGTTTCTACCATTCTGTCCTGTCACCCGTCACACTTTCACTAACTCCCTTTTCTTCATATCACTCTTCACAAAATCCATCCAACTTTTCTTTGCACAAAACTCCCCTAAAAAACATTGCCCCTCGCCAGATTGCTAGGTTTGTAGATTTTGAACCATTTATTAAAGATGTTTTCCTTAATGCCCGGTGACGTAGCTAAAGCCTCGTGGCTAATTTCATATTAGGAAAAAAAAACAGAAATTCCTTCAATATGTCTATTAGATATCCGCATGACCATATTTACTGTCATGGAGACCCTGGGGCAACGAAGGAATCTGTTCCTTCGCTCCTTCGACACTAATTGTAGGCCTCCCCCATCGATTTCCAGCGGGAACGATCGCTACCGGCCTGCAACCTTTATGAGGTCGTTGGTCCATCGCAGGAAGCGGTCGTCCCACGCTGCGCTTGCCAGTTCGTGGTCTCCACTCGAGAACTTTTCTGCTCCATCGGCCGTCAGTACTACGAGCTATATGTCCTGCCCATTGCCACTTCAGCTTGCTAATAGCTATGTCAGCGACTTTCGTTCTCCTACGGATCGGAAACGCTGTGCATATCTCTTTCCATAGCTTGCTGAGCGCTGAGCTAATTGTTTTTAGAATAAATAATTATTATCACTTTTTAAACTATGGAAACCCAAATTTAATTCCTTGAGTTAAATTGGATTCTATTCGGTCGAAAACGTTTAAGAACTAGCTTCCCGCGCGCAGTTTCAACTGTGTGACTCCCGTTCTCGTTGGAAGTTAAGATTTAAGATAAATGGGATATCTATCTAACACAGAAAGGATATTGTTAATCGAACCAATAGTCCATGAGATTAGGGCGTTGAAAAACTCTCAAATTTTTCAGCTTTATTATATTAGTATATTATTATAAATTTGTTTTTAATTATAACATTAGTGAAATAAAACTAAAATGCAGAGAAATTTATTATTTATTGCATACATGATCACCGAAATAGTATTTACATTAAATGATTTAGTAACATTGATGAATTATTTACAATTTGACTAGTAATATTACTAATTGCTATATTATTATATTTATATTTACAAAAGATAACAAACTTTAGAATCGAACGTCCAAATCTTAAAATCGAAGTATACTTGTGGTATTTTACATGGCTACTCTATAGGTACTCTATGGTTTTACCATAGACAATTTATGGAAAATTTACTTTGTTTATCTATGCTCAAATTTAAATTTTAAGTGGCTAATATATTATAATAATATTTCAATATACATTCTTATTACCATAATATGTTAAACCCAAAAAATGTTTTTCAAAACCATTATAGTAAAAAAAGTGAATAATAATAAAAAATATACACTATATTTTGATTTTTTTTTTCCAAAAAACCATTAAGTACTTATCTTTATAAACCAAAAGGATATACAGAAGAAGTTTTATTTTGCCAGAAATTTAAAATAAATATTTTTTATCTTTAATACTTTTTGTTAGTTGATTGTGCCTTTAACAGTTTCATAAAAGACATGCAAATGGGTTTTATTTGTAGATATGCTAATTAATTTCTAATAATAAATTAAGTCAGAGCCCACATTAGCGTGCATGTTTCTCGAGCGATGTGACAAATGCTCAAGGAATGTGCAAGCATAATGCGGTGCCAGCATTACACATACATAACGAAGTATAAAGATAAACATAAAAAATATTTCTAACTTCAAACTAGGTAGGTAAATATACTAACTTAAAATTAGCTTAATTTTATATTTGGTAAATTAATTGTACACAATAATAAAATCGACGATATTATAGGTAAATGTTTTATGAACATCTACTGTTTATTTAATTGAATAACGAAATAATAAATGAAAGTGCTAAATCGGTGTTTACTCTCTCTTATTGTAATTATAATTCTGGCACAGTATATTATTAACTTTTGAATATTAATTTACAATACCATAAATACGTATTTGTTTAATTGACTTCATTCCGAAATCTATTATCAAAATGTCAAAATTATTTGCCGTGAAAAAAAAAACAAATTTGTGTCTTCAAATATATACAGACAATATACAAAATTATATTGTTTATTTTTATACATATTTTAGATTTCCCAAATCAAGACCAATAACAAAAAAATGAATTTAAATGATATTATACTAGGTTATTTTTATTTATACTAACTAGCTTCCCGCGCGCGGTTTCACCCGCGTAACTCCCGTTCCCGTGGGAACTTCATAATTAAATATAGCCTATGTCATCCGGGGATAGTGTAGCTTTCCAACGGTGTAAGATTTTTCAAATCGGTCCAGTAGTTTCGACCTATTGAATACAAACAAACAATCAAATCTTTCCTCTTTATAACATTATTAATAAATGACGAAAATGTATTATTTTCTTCAAATTATTTTTGAGCATTTCACATTGAAATGAAAAATTGTTCATGTATTTACACAATCTTGTGATTTTATATTAGAAAAACACAATGTATATATATGCTTGCTTAATTAATCCTAGTATAAAAGTGACTTAAGTTATTTTTAATTGTCAATATCTTAATAAACCATTATAAATGTTACCCAATTGATTCATAAAATGGCGTTTAAAGGAAAATGCCTTCTTTTCAGTTAATATATTTTTGAAATCCTTCTTCTTTAATGACAATAATATTTGACGTAAGTAAGTGTTTTGTTTGATTTTATAAACGACTTCGGCTTTTAATCCAAAAGACACAGTCTTATTCATAAACATCTCTTAAAAGAGGTTTATAACACTCATTAGTTAAAATGCTCAATAGCGCTATTAAACGATTATAAAATGTATTATTCATAAATGTTCTTTAATCGTATTTAACGTTGTTATGTTGACGTTCTGATTTTAAAAAATAGTAAAAACCGGCCAAGTGCGATTTGGGCTCGCGCACGAAGGATTATATTATTATTGTCGGCCATGTTTTCACGTTATAAGAGGGTTATAGTAGGAATCATGCTTCTATTAGTTATGAAGTCGTTATTGTGGACTTATTGGGTGTTTTAGTGCTATTGCACGCTTAATAAACAATCAAGAATCTTCCTATAACAGGATTATAAGCCGGTTATAACTTATTATGAATAAGACTGATAAAGTATAAATTGTATTATATACGTGCATACCTAATTCAGTTTATTTATCAGCGGTAAAAAAAATACCAATTTAAAACCATGTCTAAAACGCTAATCTGACCAATTTATAAACGCTAATTTTCTATTTTCTTTGTTAATCTATAAATGTATGATGCATTTGAAATGAATATCCTTATATTAATTTAATTGCGTGTTATCTGTTTCCCTTATTGTACGGGTGTTCATGGCAGTATTTTTAAGTTTTTATTTACAAATGAAATCAAAACTCGAAAAGTAATCAGAATGGAAACCGTGTTCAGTTTAAGCTTGATGTTTATATTGTCACTATCTAGAAGTTCTAGCACAACGTTAGTAATATTTGGGCGGTTTAAAAAAATGACTGTCATTTGCCTGAGAATCTGAAGATAAGATAGTTATTTCAAACAATTGTTGTGACGTGATGTGATGAGATGTTGGAACTAAATCGATGATAAATTGAATTATTAATTACAAACTTAAGCAGATAACCTAACTTGTAAAGATTATTTCAACGCTCAATAAATTTTACTCTAAGAATTTAATCATCTGTACAACATTTGCCTATTATAGATAAGTATAACTAAATAGATCTAAGTAACTAGGTTACGACATATTGTTACTTGTTACAGTAACAATCAACTTACTTTACAATTCAATTGTATTTTTAAATATATTAGATAAATATTATGAAAGGTTTTCTAAGTTGACACTGTATGAAGACTTGCTATACCAGTTTGATTTTGTTTTATAATTTCTAGCCCTTGCTGTATACAAGGTGTAACGGAAAGGGTACCTATATACATAGAAAGAGCAAGGCTTCTTTGGATCATAACAAACGATATGGCAAGGGTTTCAACTCACAATTAAAATAAAATAAGTCAGTATTATTTTGCAAACAAAAAATAAAAATGAAAAAAGGAACCCTTTATTCAGAAATACCAGGAGTAAGAGGTTTATTTTTACTTGCAAATAGATGTAATTATTTCAATTTGAAAAGTTTGGTTTCTGGTATCTATGAATTTAAAAAAAACATTACTTCCGGACTTGTAGAGATAGGATTAAATAAATAACCCTTGCCATATCGTTTGTTATCATCCAAAAAAGCCTTGCTCTTTCTATGTATATATCTACCCTTTCCGTTACACCTTGAATAAGTATGTTGAAATACTTGCTTTTAATAAAGTTTGACAGAGTTTTGCTAGACATAGTTTCATCCGTGTGTTGATGTCGAAGCCTTAAACGGGTGACCTTATGCGCAGGCCATAAGCGATATTTAAAGACATATAATTAAAAACATATGATTCTATTGGCTTGGTTGCATTTGCTGATATGATATATGAATATTTTTTTCATATAGCTATTTCATTAGAAATGATCATAAAAACCAGCACTTTGTTTAAAAAGCATCAACTTATGTATTCAAATGTTTATTGTATCCCTATTATTCCTTCTTAATTTGTTAATTACAGCATGATCATTCTCAAGTTCTTCAAGACCATTTGTTTAATCGAATAGACCTATCCCATACAGTGTCACATGATTCTCCGATCTACCGTCATCGCAGACCGAAATGCAGCATCAATGAAGTAAGAAGCAGAAGACAGGTGGCGCTGGAGGTGATGCTGTGAATAGCGCTAGTGTTCCGTCGCAAGATCGCCGCCATCTTGTTGCCTGGAAATTACAAAATGGCCGATAATGTAATCCGCTTAGAATTTCGTCGAATAGTAACCATCGTTAATGAATGCCGTGCGAGTTTGATCAAACTTTAGGTTCGTGTCCTCCGACGATTAATTAATAATTTCGATTATTGGATGTGATAAGTGCTTAGTTTGGTTCAAAGAAAAACATGATCATCATTACCTGCCCGTATGACATCTACTGCTGAGCTTACACTCTAACGTGAGCTTCACTTGAAGGGGGTTTTGGTATAGTCACCACAGATTGGTTGATGACCGCAGAGCTATCTATAGTATTTTCGGGAATACGATTGTCATAGATGATGTTATAACCTGAGACCCGGATTTCATACAAACAATTTTTGTCCGGCCTGGGTATCGAACCCGCGACCTTACGAGACTTAGGCTAGGGGCCGCAGTGGTACGGTGCCTATAACTAATAAATTGCGCTTATTGCGTAAGAAGTATAGAAAATTCTAAGCCGGAATCCATACGGTTTCAGGATGGAATAGACCATGCCATGTTTTCCTATAAGTTTCGTAAGTGGCGACTGAGGGACTTACACTTGATGGATGCGAAGCAGCATCTATCAGGTCAAGGGACTACCCTTGTAAGGTACCTTTGTAAGGTGATGGCAGTAAGAGGATATAGTTACATTCTTACTGTCATCACCAATCCGCCTGCCAACCGTGATGATTATGGCAATATCCCTCAATCTTCTTATTCTTTTCGTGTCGACCTGGCGTTCAAATTTGAGAAGATCAGTACTCGGCCACTGACACAGCCTTATCAGTGGCGTTGCACAGGTCTTCGCGTGTACAGGTGTTGTGGCACGCAGGGCAGAATAGGAGGTGCGCCATTGTCCCTCTATCTACCCTATCCCTCAATGAAAAAGAAAGGACGCATCATAAGAACATGATTTAAAATATTTTAAAGAATTTTTGAATTTGACTTTGACTTTGAATGATGCTTGCCAAGGTCTCTTAAGCACGTCTTGACGGATCTTGGCGTCATGTTTAGTAATGGACGTAAACGGGCTGTTGGAGATAGAAAAGTAAGACTTCAATACTCACTGCCTTCAGAAACAAAGACATGTATGCTCGCAGGCTCGGTATTGCTGGCACTGCACGTATAATTCCCGGAGTCCTTCAGCGTAGCTCCACGCACCGTGAGCCGCGACTGGGTCCGAGCGCCCGGCTCCGTTTCCACGGTGATGCCGCCTCTGGTCGCGTCGTAGTTGATCATGCGCTCGTTGTGGTACCAGAACACGTATTGAGGGGGAGTCGGACTCTGGAAAAGGAAGTTTTCGATGCGTTAGAAAGAGGTAGAGAGATTTTTGCAGCGACAATGTACCTATTACGGTATTTGTTGTTACTATCCCACTCAAGTCGAATATTGCATGGCATGGCAAATAAAAGTGCTGTGATATAATTACCAACCTATACTGATATAGGTATACTATACTTATATTATAAAGAGGCGTTTGTGATTTTCGTTTCATAGAGAGCTACGTTATGCAGGATCTCTCTACACCATTAGAACGTAAAGTTTGTTTGCTTGAACACTCTCAGAAACTACTACTTCGCCAATTTGAAAAATTATTTCAATGTTAGACAGGTCATTTATCGAAGAAGGCTATATTTAGCCTTCCTCGATAAGGACTTCATATTTAAATGTAATTATGAAGTTCCTACGGGAACCGGAATTACGTGGGTGAAATCGCGCGCGGAAGCTAGTTAGAGAATAACAACTTTAACTAGCATTGTTTTCTTATTATGATCCAGTAATTTTGGTTAAGTAATCAAATCCACGATTTATAAGAATGCAGCTGTGAGGTTTCTGGCTTAAAACAGGCCATCCCTGCGTCTTCCCATGGGTGGCCTAAAAGGCGTCTAAGGGACATAGGCTGGTTAGGCAGCAGCATCCATCAGCTCAACGATACTCCCCATCTTGAAGTGATCTCAAATCCACCTACCAAGCCTGGTGTTTATGGAAACACCCCTAACTATCCTGGCTTGCAAGGGCTGTTAAGAGGAGGCCCATGTTCAAAAGTGAACGTAAACGAAGTGATAAAATAAGTAGGTAATAAGAATGATAAGATGTTGTGCGCTAGCGTCGCCGTTGATCATAACAACTCGTTAACGCAAATGAGGAAACGAGACGAACATAAAACTTAAATGCTCCTAACACCGCTGACCTAACTGTCACCAAAGATAGTAAAATGCGAGCTTCACGGTTTCCTCCCTCGAAACTACCGACGTTACAAGCTTGTAAAAATTTTACTCCCACTATAAAACTGGCTCGGATTGTCATTCGATCGGAAAATACTGTCTTGATCTGGATTTTGTAAGGATGTTACAGAGGTGGGTTTATCGGAACTGAAATCAGAATTGCAACCGGGGTCTGGAAAAAGAATAGGTGTATAAGGTGTTTCCAAAATATGGGTACCTATGTAATCCCTTTAACAAGAGATAGTGTCACCTTTTCCGATTTTACTGTACGTACCTTATTAGCCTATTGATGTCCATCGAAGTGCTTACGGAAACCGCCGACGCATAACAGCAGCTGCTATGGATATGAACTTGATCAGTGAACTCTTGAGGAGTGATGAGATCCGTGATGCTTTACTTAGTCTTCTTTTTACGGAGATAATTTCAAGACAATGACTTTGGATGCTGAGCGTCTGAGACACAGTCTTATCAGTCTACTGTATATATTGTCCTCGCAAACGATTTTGGCAACGTCAGCCAGTCTCTGGGGATAATAGCCCTCTGCGCAGGGCCTATAATTGTGCACAAGTTTTGTGCGCAAACACTGGAGTACACTCTATTATAATAGTCTTTAAATCCGTAAGGGATACTGGCAGGACCGACACCTTAACGCACTCTCCAAGACAGATGCGAAACACCAACAACCTCTTGACCTCGATCTAGTTCTTAAAATTTCTCAAAAGAATATTTCTAGTAACACAATTTTATGTCTGACCTAGCATACGAACCTGGGCCTTGTTACGATCGAACATATAACCACTAGACCAACGACACAGTCTCTGTAACATACATAACTTCTGAACGCTACAATAAAATACTGGGCGACTTTTTTTTACCGTCTTGAAAATAATAGGGCGTGATATGGTATATGAAGTAGACGTCTAAGGCATAGTTATCTATATATATAAAACAAAGACGGGTTTGTTACAACACTTATAACTCGAGATGGGCTGGATCAATTTTCATGGTTTTTGTATCGTTGGATTTGTCTCCGCCCTGAATAGCAGAATACATTTTAAAAACAATAGAAAGTCGTGTTAGTTACACTATTTATAACTCAAGAAGTTCTATAGATTTTATTCCACTTACACAACACACCATATTATTATCAAGACGGTAAAAAAGTCACCCAGTATATCACAGTCACAACCCACTCAATAAACTTTAACTTCTGTGCCAAGTATTTTACTCTCACTATTTTCCAATTAAAAAACTACGGCAGCAATTAACACGAGCCACGCCATTTTACAGCAATTATAAAGCTTTAAAACCCAAGTAATTCTCTAGAGGAGTTATCGATCTCCACCGCGAATGCCTTAAACAGCTCTTAATGGCCACTGCTTCCCATTTAGCGCCTGCTACATCGTTAAGAAAAATAAACTCGGAAAAGGTCAAAGAATAATATTATTCTTACAAAGCAACCAATTTTGCTGTAGTTAGTTGATATACAACGTTGAAATTTCGCTTTTTCTATGCCTCAGAAAGCTGAGGCATAGAAAAAACGAAAATATTGTGAAGCGATCGCTTACTTATCGCTTTGTCTAATCGTTTTTAGATAATCCAGAATGAATTATATTAAATCGTTTTTTTTATTCGATCAATAACTATAATCGTATAATACCTAAGTGCAACAGCCCATTTGCGTCCACTGCTGGACATGGCCTCCTCCTAACAGAGCTTGGCTTGCTACGGTCGTTGGGAGATATTGCCATAATCACCACGCTTGGCAGGCAGATTGGTGATCGCAGTAAGATTAGTGAAGCGGAATCAGGAGCTGGTAATTCGAGGAGCGTGTTTGCGCAAATGTTTTTGTCCAATGACATGTCCATCTTATTTTTCGTTGTATTTGCTAGAGAATATTAACATTGTTTCAGTCAATAAGAAACACACACGCCGTCTAATAGAATGTTTTAGAATAAAGTATAAAATCTATATAATTTTACAAAGACAGGAATAGTGTGTAGGTAAAATTGTATAGTTTATACTCTTCTGAAAAGTACAGACCAGTAAGCACTTGTTTAGTTTTTATTAAGGACCAGCCCCACTCTCTTTTATGCCCGTTAAAGTCGCAAAAGCCCCCTGGCTTACTATAAGTTTCTGTCCGAAACAAACGACTAGATTATGTTATAGTCGTATGTATGGTTTGTTTTGGAAGTCTAATTTTAAAAAAACAAGTTCTAATGACACGGCTTAAAAGTATGGAGCCACCTTCAACAGGAGGGTAAGGTTTTGTGGTTGGACCTTTTCCAACTAACATCCTACAATTAAAAGTTCCCTGACCGTGTGTGTATAAAGTACAGTCTGCAATATAAGTTGGTTAATACGAACGAAATTATCATTACTCCGTTATTAAGTAACGAAATAATTTCACGTACCAGTGAAAAGTAGTATACATGTATTTTTCTTTTTAAGATTTCCCATTAAACGCACGCCTTCTAAAGGTGGCGTGGTAAAATCTCCACCTCTGGTTTGTTGGCCTACTACGGCCAACTTTGCCACTGCTTTTGTAATACACAGGCACATGCTATTTTTTATTGGGATAAAATATAATGACCACCAAAAATATATACTTGACACCAGAAAAATAAAGTCTAAAATTATAATAGTAATAGCTATTTTAGTCACGACTGCACTTCAAATTGTATTCGAACACCAAATGTAGTTAATGATCACCAAATCTTAGCGAGCAAATTATTGCGCTATTTCTACCTTAATAAAATCAATGAAAAATGACAATCGGTTAGGTTAGGTTAGAGCTGCGGCCATACAACTCACAAGCCGAGCGAGCAAAGCGAGCGGTGCCGCGGCAGCGGCCGGCGAGTGCCAGAACCGAATAGTAAATTAGTAAAACATTTAGGTACTTTTGGTGATCATTTACTACTTTTGGGTTAACAATGATTTATTTGGAGTCATTTTGCTTAAATACGATAGCGAAATGTTAAAACTTTGGTTACAATTTTACATTAAAATGCGGGTTTAATTTTGGTGTTATATGTTACTATATCTGATGGTAAGTTAAACATAAGCCTTTTTTATTTACTTTATGTACACACATAACATTAAAAAGAAAAGTATTAAAATACAAGAAAGGCACAAAGGTACTGCTTATTTCTAATGAAATTTCTTCCAGCAGACCCGCAAATGGAAAAAACAAAAAGAGACCATGAATAGTGTGTAGGGTTAGGAAACCGAGATACAGATGAACATGAAATAATATAGTCTATGAAGAATACATTATTTATAAACAATAACCTATTGCCCTTTGCCGCTAGGTATACGAGACATAGATTACGACAACTGCCTAATGTGCATTTCTAGGCATGGAGGATAGTCCCGCAAATAACCCAGTTGGAATGGAAATCTTTGACTTAGCACAAAGATTTCTTCGGCAATAGATTGGAATCTAACCGAGACCTAACTGTAATACAACGAAAGTTGTCTTTTAATATCAGCAGCAGCACGTAAAGCGGCCACTGCTTTCCTTGCGCAATTGTTATAAAATCATACATTACAAGCGTAAATTCAAGCGCGTATAAGCGTATGCGCTTGTTGTAGAGATGATTTTATAACAATTGAGACCAACGGCGTTCCGTGGTACGTGGAACCAACCAAAACTTTAGAATACACACAAATATTTTTAGTCAAGTGAACTAAAAATATTTGTGTGTATCGAACTCATAACCTCTGAAACTTATACTGCTACGCCATGGATGTTATTATCTCGTGGTAGAATTTTCGATTGCGTTAACTGATTGACGTAGCCGACTGTACTGTGTAATAGGTATGCAACTTATAAAAGTTTTGGGGCCACCACAAGGGTACCTATATGAGTACTTTTTACTCAGTTTTGAGTATTGGGCGTATCATCATCATGCATTTCCAAGCCATTTCGGTTTGTGGTCACTGGCGTTCAAATCTCAGGGAGACAAACATTAAACTTTATTACTTCCAGGAGAGGAAGTTAGGGGCAAATCATAGACACGTTTTACTAGGGTCTAAGTATCAGAGATGCAAGATATATGTTTTTGCCAAATTGGGATTTTGCAGCTTTTAGACACAACATTTTATCAAAATTTTGACATTACAAAAATACGTATATATTAGGAAATTTTAATTTTAGGTATTTACATGTATTACCTACCTTATTTCATGTCAACAAAGGCGGGGACAGCAGCTTGTCTAAACTTACTAATATTATAAAGAGCATTTGTGCTTCTGTATGTTTGTAACGAATAAACTCAAAAACTACTACTACTATAATTGTACCGATTACAAAAAGGCTTTATCAAATAATGAAGTACCTACGGGAACCGGAGTTACTCGAGTGAAACTGCGTGCGAGAAGTAAGTATAAAAACAATGTTTTTCTTCAGCTATTACCTTTTCCACGATACAAATGAGGTGTATGACGCTGCCTAAGTCGACGTGATGCTCCCCCGAGCCCAGGATGAAGGCTTCTGGCACCACGATCTGGAGACGAACGTAGTGGGATACCATTCCCGTCCGAGTCGATACCTGGTAACAATGGAAGTAACATATTAACAATTGATTAGGCTAAGCACTTCCTATATAAAATCGTCTATGTCCACTGTTGGACATGGACCGCCTCCCCATTAACTCCTACCGGGTGTTATAACGCCACGAAATATATATTACTTCATATATATAACTCTTTTTAATAATAACTTTTCCATACAAATTAGTGAAAATAGGGCTTTCTCCTACTGGTCATTATAACACCCATGGTACTTAATTTTTTCCAGATGAATAGGATTTTTTTCAAAATTTTGGTAATTTTTTTCATCATAACTAAGTTCTGGAATGTTAACCTTTTGAACGCCACGGTCGGGTATAGACGACAAACGAAAACGTACCCTGCATGCTACCGTCGTCTACAGCCGATAAGAAAACGACATTTTTTAAATAGTTTATGGAGTATCTGGGTTTCAGGAGTATCTGGTTTAACCTTGGCAAGCCAGGGTTGTTGAGGAATTTTGCCATAATCACAATCTTAGTCGCCACTTACGACACCTACGGGAATACATGGGGTGGCCTATTCTAAGTTTAAACCTAAACTAAGTCACTATTTTAAAGGTAAATATTAATACGCTTCGAACTATTTTTTTCAATCATAAGATAAAAATTATCAGAGGAATAAATTTAACTTTTTTCTGTATGTCCCGGCATCCGAACCCAAGACCTTCAAGACCACTTAAGTACAAACAAAAATTTGATATCTATTAAATGCTGTGGTTAAAATTAATCATAGAGGTCACAAGAGCCACCCGGTACCCAAAAAAACCTAAAAGTTGCATGCTTTTGCAAAAATTGCATTTGTCAATCAAAGTCAATTAATCTAGGTACAATGAATATTTTTACAGAATAATATTTTTACATTGTTGAACTCGCGTTCGCACGGTGGCACTTATTCATATTTTATTGAATAAAATAAAACAAAAATTGTTTTCTATTTTTCCATTCGCTAATTCGATTTACGCTTTGATCAACTACATTTTGTCTATCAAAAATATGAATATATTTTGCGTATTCGGTGAAATTGTAAGCGCTACGGGCTACGAGGTTCAATTATTATTTAATAAATCACACTAAAATAAAATATTAGTGCTTTATAGCAGGTGTTTCTATATTAAATTAATCTTTACCGGTGGATAAATTAATCATGAACAGTGATTACGTTAGTGAAGAAATTTCGGTGAAATCGTAAATTTTATTTTACTAATTAAATAAAATTACTTTAAAATACATATATCATTGTCAACTCATTCTATTTATTTAAAACTTAAAAGATTTTTCTTATTGATATGGTATACATAAGATGTTGTTAAGTTAGCTTATTACCTAATAGCTTAAGACAGAAGGTCTCTTAAGAGGGACTGAATAAATCAACCGACTTCGTACATGGTTCATCTTTTTACGGTACAAAATCATGTCTCGGTTTATTTTCAAGTAATTTTTTAGATGGTATCATTGGTTTTCTATATATGTAACAAGAAATTTATATAGGTGCACTGATGCCGACATGCTCTCTTTCCTAGAAAGAGAAGTGTAAAAGACTAGGCTTTCCAACAATGTCGAGTCCTCTTGATCATCTCTACTATACCAACAATGAGCATGTTGTCATGGTAACTGTCTAACTTGACAAGTGGTGTGAGGAAAAGAGAGTTAACTTTCTGATTGATGATATTGAGTTCAATTTCATTTGTCACGGTTTTGATATTTACCAGATAAATGTTCCAGAGGTATAAGTATGAATTCCTTAGTGTATAGTTAGTAGTTGACCTGATGAGAAGGAAAGTGGCTGCAGTCTTATTAAATGGCTTGACAATAAGAAATTTAGTAACCTTCGCATAAGCTTTTTCTCCGAAAATGTAGGTTGATGAAATTCTCGGTTTGTTCCGAATGAATCCCACAAACGGATCCCATTCATGGGTTGCGTTAGGAGTGTTGATAAATATTCGTTTTCTGTACCGAACAGATCTCATATCCGAAATAGTCCGAAGAGAAACCCTAGTTTCTGGGGAAGTTTGCGCAAATATCGAAAATTGTGGAAGTCTCTCGACAAAGTCCACTTTAAAAGAACTGAACTGAACTGAGCAAATATCGCTCAGTATTCTAGATCAAACTGAAACTTTTCACTGTGTGTATTTGTATTCAAAGTCCAAAAAGTAACATCTAAAACATCAGAATTTTACCAAAAGAATACTCAAACTTCATTAAGTTAATAAAATAGTCGTTGAAGGTACTGATGGCCCATAAATATAACATACATTTAGCAACCGAAGTACCCATAAAAATAAATTTGTATGCCTGTGTCATGAATGTTTCTGCGATGAAAAGAGATGGCAAATTATTTCCCATACCTACTTGAGAGTGGGAACACCTATGTATTGAAAATAAACAAGCTGTCACATAAAGGTGTAGTCATATTGCAGGAAAAAGTTTAATAACTGACGTGAAGAAACACAGTTGAAATTGTAAACAAACACATCCCCATACAAAATGATTATGATACCTTTTTATACCCTACCGACTTTTAGATTGAAGTAAATCTTGCGGACTGTAAAATAGTGTGGCAGTTGCACAAAATTTTTCAAAAATCTTTAGAAGCATTCCGAAATTCTTACGCATCAACCGCCCTAAGTCGAGGTCGAAACCCCGCAGAGGACGCCATCTAGCGTAGATTGCTTAGTCTATAGTTTTTAATTATACAGGAGCAGCCCTGTTCGCCTTGATGCCTGGTGAAGTAGCAAAAGTCTTGGGGCATTAAGTAAGCCAAGCCAAAATATAAGAGCATTTTGTAAGTAGAATATTTTTTTCGGAGAAGTTGTTATATCATGGGGAAGGTCCCATTCTTCTGGCTTCCCTAGACTCCAATCCTCCATTGATAGTTCATAGAAACTTTGACAACATTATCATTAATTGTGAAACAACTTTCTTTTGGGAAATAAACGTATTATATTATTATTCTTCATTCTAAAAAAATACTACACTTTCATTTTACACTCTGAATAACTTGTATCTTGGTGATTTTCGTTATGCAAATGTAGGTACAAAAGCAACTTTTTTTAAACATTCGTTCTCAATGTTCGAGAACCTTCCAAATCTTGTTATTTTTATTGTCTCAATGAAAGTGCGGAGCGGCAGGAACTTAATCCAGTATATTGGAGGAAAAATCAAACCGAGTTTTCTTTTGCGATGGCAACAAATTTATTAGGTTTTTTTTTTTGTTTTGATTAGCTCAGGGACTATAGGCTGATTAATTTGTCATGTTAGCGGATTTCGAATGAAACGAACGAATTGACTTATTTATTGTTTTTCTGCCGATTTAGCTTTTATGTGGCTGTTAAATATGTGGGTTAATTAAGTAGATTGTTGTGTTGTTACCTACTACTTTATTGCTGTTATGACAAATCAGCAATAAAGTGGCAAAATTGTTAAAAAAAATATGATATGAAATGAAAATCTAGATCACAGAATATACTTCAGAAGCATTTGGTCGTAAGTGCCATTTTAATAATCTGTACTAATATTATAAAGAGGAAAAGTTTATATTTTTGTGTTTGTTTCTAATAAACTCAAAAACTTCTGAACGGATTTCGATAATTCTTTTACCATTAGAATGGTACCTTATCCCTGAGTAACATGGGCTATATTTTTTACTAGAAACAATTAGGGATCCATACTAAAACTTTAATAGTGTAAACCAAGGTATTAACAAAAAAACCATAAATTGTCTCTCATGCGCGTGCGCTGCGGGAACTATGGATGATAGAACAAAAAAATGTTCTGCAATATTAATGAACATATAAATATCTATAGAAAAAAGTCCGGTACCATTTGTCTAACTATAGGAGTTGTTACTATAACTACTTTATTGAAAGAAAAGTGTACAAAAACTACACCATGCTTAAAAGACCACGTTATTCATACTTTCGTATTAATCCTTATCTAAATAAAATATTTCATATTTAAGACTGTTTCAATACTTACCTGTTTTTGAATGATTAAAATCGGCTATTGCATTAAAAAAATTTAACGAATTAAAAAAAAAAATAGATAAAATTTTAATATAAGCCGTGATACTTATATTAACATTTAATTTATTATATAATATAAAATAACTCATATTTAATATAAAATAACTATGCCTTAGACATCTATTTCATATCACGCCCTATTATTTTCAAGACGGTAACAAAAGTCATCCAGTTTCTTCTTCTTCTTTTCGTGTCCACCTGGCGTTCAAATTTGAGAAGATCAGTACTCGGCCACTGACACAGCATTATCAGTGGCACATCCAGTATATTATTATGTCATCATGTTCCTGCCCTGCTCGCATTATTTGGGGTCGGCGCAATATGTCATCATATATATATATACTATTATGTAGCAAAATAAAATTTGCTACGTAATACCTAATACTGGCAAGCGTGGTGACTATGGCAAATACCCTCCCTCGGGAGAAGCCCGCAGAAAACGCACTTTATATTTTCATCTGTACCTATGTTCAAAAGGTGTATATTAAAGCTAGGCTTTTCTAAAATTTACGTAACCAAAGGATACTAGTATATATCCCGCCTATATTTTGAGTACGATAGCCGAATTTCCAAAACGCTGACAAAGTTTGTCAAGCGCTGAAGTGTGTGAAGCGGTCAGCGGTGCGCAGAAAATGGTTGGAATATTATAGTGGATCGTAATCAGATATAGCAGTTGAGTAGCTGTAATAATTAACGTACCAGTTCTGGTAGGATGTAGAATAAACTAGGTTTATCTTTCTTTTCCACGAGGCTTTTGCTTCTTCGCCGGGCATAAAGGCGAGCTGTGCTAGAGCCTTCATTAATGCCTTATAATCTACAAATTAAACAATCGCGCAAGAGGGCGCCCCCTGTGGGACTTGGACCTCGACTCGAGTTTTGAACAACTGTCGCTATATATTATGTTACAATTCGCAGGATCTCGGACCCCGGGTCTACGTGGGCATCGGAAGGTTCGTAGCAAATTAAGGGTCGGGAGGGTGAGGGGGACGCGTCGTGTCGACGGGCGCAATCTTCTCTGGGAGGTGAAACAGAATGGTCTGTGTATAAGCAAACTATGTATTATTATTGGCACTACCGGTACCTGAAGTACCTGGGGCCGGATTGATTATCCGGCCCCCACCAACGGCGGATCGAACGAATGTCCGGAGGGTTTAGCATACCACGCTATGGAGAGGGCGAGTCCCACATATCCCACCGCCAGGGCGCGAATACGCTGCAGTGGCGGTGGGTATGCGTAAAAGCATTTCACCCCGGATAACAAACAAAAAAAAAGGTACCTGAAGTACCTACAGCTACTAATTAATAAATAATTTTACTAATAAATATTCCTTCTGAATCATTTCATTCATGGTGAGTACCGTAGGAGTACAAACTTCCCCTAAAAATTTAAAAGTCATCAAGGTTTGGTTATTGGCTCAGATGATTTAACAACCTCCATAGCGTAGTGGCGTAAGTCCCTTTAAGTTTCAGAGGTCTTCGATTCGATCCACACGCCAGACAAGAAATTTTAATATTTCTTTCATAGCTATGGTATGCTTATCACAATACAAGGTGAGAACTTATCCTCTAAACCCCCCTGGGGGGTGGGTGCTTCTTTGCACGCCATTCATATCGTACAGTCTGGAGGATAATCTTTAAATATACACATGTTTGCAACGAAACAATTAAACTTAAAATAATCGATACCTGTTTTATATGCAACGCTTACACTTAAAAAATACCTCCCTTCTCACACTCTACCTTCTAAAAAAAGACGAAGCGACTGTAGCGATGGCTAGGGCGACGGACTTGCGATCATGTGGTCACCGGTTCGATCTCTATCCAATGCACTACCGACGTGAACCCACTCGTAACACCTTTTTACCTTGCAAGAGTAGTTGACAAGAATACTAGTAGTGTATAATCTATATACATGAAAATGAATATATTTCCCTTGGCCACGGCATCACGTGTGAACGGCTGTACCGATTTCGCTAATTCTTTTTTTGTTGAGTTTGTTATTGTCAGGAGAAGGTTCTTATAAAAGAAAAAAATAAGAGATTTCCACAGAAAATTAAAAATTTCAAAAGTACTTCGCCATTATATCACGACCATATTAAATTTTCGAGTGTAACCTCAGCGATTTTGACAATATAAACTTTTTTAATGTAGGTAATCGTTTGACACGACATTTGACATAACATTGACTGAATTCGTGCCGCTCTTAGTGCACATCACGGTAAGTTAAAAGCTATCACGCCTAATATTGAAAGTTTAATTTAATATAGAGTTTTAGTCTGTCGGGTCAACTAGTCTTTATATAAAAGAACGGAACTTAAAATAATCCATAACTACTATAACTAATATATGCAGCGCTCAAACTTACAAAATACCTTTCTACTAGAACCTAGGAAAGGAATTTTAAAATTTCAAGGGTATATTTTATAGAATTCTCGCTTTGTAAATGAGAATGTGCATTTCTGCTACGAAATGCTGACAAAGAGTAGTTTTGTAGGTTACATTTTTGTAGTAGATTGTTATACCAGCGTTTGCGGTATCGCAGGAAATATAGCGCTTCAGCAATTTACTAGAATAATAGCAATAAACTGTACAAAATAAACTATGTATTGCAATTTGTTGATCATGCAAATATCGTGAGTGAATTATCGCTTTAAGTCTCATAGTCTCGTAGTCGTAGGTTCGACCCCCGCACCGGACAATAAATCTTTGTGTAAATTCTAAGATTTCTTTCCGGGTCCGGTTGGTTGAGGGACTACTCCCAACTACAGAAAGCACTTAAAGCCGTTGGTCCCGATTGTTATAACATTATCTATATTTTTTTTTTTTAAACACAACTCCCGCACTAGTGAAATAAATCAATAATACCAATAATTAGAGCATACCAGGGCACGGGCAGCAGCGTTTCCTTGTGTTATAACATAATTCTTCAGGAAATAACCCACCTGCCAAGCGTGGTGACTATGGCAAAGTCCTCTTATATGAGCTGATCATAATGATGATGATGTATCGTCTTCATCGGTTCCAGTGAAATGGTTAGTTCCAGGAATCACTGTTTACTATTTTATTTTATTCTGTCTTATCAGCCCGCCACTGCTCAACATGGGCCTACCTCGGTGGGGTTTTGATATTGTCATACTTGGCAGGTGGGTTGGTGATTTTAGTAGTATGTATATTAGGTATATGCACGTGTAAAAGTAAACGGTGAATAAAGAATATACACCTGATTAATCGGCAGCAGCATCTAACCTTACCGCGATCACCATTCCGCGGAGCGATTGGCTTGCAAAGCGTGGTGATTATGGCAATGTCCCTCAAAACCCTGGCTTGCCAAAATCAGTCAAAGAGGAGGCCCATGTTCAGCCATGTGTTAAACGGGCTCATAATGTAAAGTACCTAAAAGTTATTAACGTATCTCACAAAAGCGAATATATTTCGGGAGCCAAAGAGACAAATATGTTCAGACACATAGTTTACGAATACCAGAGTGTTATACAAGCTGACAAAACAATCAGACGACGCGTGACCTGAATACGTTGTACTGAAATTACGTAAAAATTGAATAATAACATGTGACGAATGGGTTTTTATATAATGTAATAATATATGTATTTTATTGGAATAAAAGACAAGTTGTTACCATTGTACATATAATTGAATATATAAATTCTAAGATTTCTGTCCGGGTCTGGTTGGTTGAGGGGCTACCCTCCATGCCTCGGAAAGCACGTTAAGCCGTTGGTCCCGATTATTATAACTTCATCTATAATAATCGTACATCAATAAACGGGCAGCAGCGTTTCCTAGTGTGGTACAATATAATACTGCGGTCACCAACCCGCCTGCCAAGCGTGGTGGCTATGGCAAATACCCTCCCTTGGGGAGAAGGCCCATGGTCACCAGTGGACATTATACATGCTGATGATGATGATTCAATTGATTAAAAAACTAAGTTATCAAGTGATAACCTAACACCAAATAAAAAGTAAAGACTGAACGCTGTGAGTAACGCGCTGAAGCCGGTAAAACTCTGCCTTAGCGTATACATCCGCGCACCAAAACTATGCCTTACCCTGTCAGTCGATCTGTCGCAGCACCGTCAGGTACTTGATGTCGTAACAAACTTTATTATTTGTTAATATTTAAAACCTATAAATAAAACTACAGGTCATTAGTTACATCTTAGTTGACAAAAATAAAAATATTGCAGAAGAAGTTTTCAAAATTTCTTCTGATACGTCATAGTTTGCGAATGACTGGGTGTACAAACAAACTGACAAAACAATCAGACAGCGCGTGATATGAATACAATCGGGCTGTATTGAAAATACACAAAAATTGAATAAAAACGTTGTTGACAGAAGGAAAGAATAGAATATCGTAGTGTATTTTAAGTCTATTTTCCCTGCATGGTTAGTTATAGATCCTACTTTTTATATATTTTGTGTCATCATTATGTACCTACTGGAATCAGTCACCGCTGTTATTAACACTGAACACAGGTTGAGTGAAAATAGTTTTTTTTTCCAGACATATGTAGTTTCGCTCGAGGATGTTGCTACTTTAGTAAGGCGAGTAGTGCTGCATCTCTCTTAAATGGTTTACAAACTACAAGCTTGACTCAGGGTGATGGCGGGGGGGTTGGAGGAATGATGAATTTAGATCTTTTAAGGGAATTTTGTGCAACCATCGCTCTACAGTTCGTGGGCCTCTCGGACTTCGGGTCTACCTACGAGGTCAAAATCGAGCAGCACGCCCGTACCGTAGCCTAAAAATTCAAAAAAATAAGTGGTGTCCTTTTAATTTCCTAACCGTTATGAGATTAAAAAGACACCACTTTTTTTTAAGGTTCTAAACCTTAACAAAAAGACCCTAACGTCATATCGTCAAGTATTGCAAAGACAAGTGAATTGGGCCAATTTATGAAATGTTCTATAACTATTTTACTCTGTTTCTGAGGCCACGGATGAGTGTTGTGTTGTGGTTACGATGTGGTCAAATCACTAAACCGTTTGACAACGACGACAAAATATGGTACGTGTAAATTGTACTTTTCATTTTCTATACAGATGATCATCCACCCTCATGTTGTGGTTGTGGCGTTTTCGTTGTATCTGTGGTATATGTGGTTTTACACAGTACAAGTAGGAACATTTTGTGCCGTTTTTGCCACATTTCTTTACTATTTCTCATAGCTTAATAGATGAATAGCTACTGCCCTGTTCGTGACTTAACCGTCTTACTCCTCCGCGTAAAATGAGGATATTAGCCACCAATGAAAGTCTGATTAGGTGAGATTAGGTAAAATACGCGGACAAACAAATGGCAGACAAAATAAAAAGTAGCACTATACGTTATGAATTAGTTATCTATCGGCTGGCCGGATGAGATATTGACGGATTTTCATTCGGAAAGTCGCGATAAAATCGGTCCAGCCGTTACCGAGGTTAAGTGGAATAAACAAACACATAGTAAAACCTATTATTTTTCCATTACGAACAAATAAGTTAAATTTTATTTTGTTGTATAGATGAAAATATTATGACTACACAAAAGAGTCATTTATTAAGATTGTCAGTATTAAGTGTTGTTAAATTAATTATAAAAAGAAAGAAGAAAACAATGGAAAAAGACAATTTTAAACAACTTTCTAAATAATTAATGAGGAAATAGGTAATTAGTAAAACATTTTTAGAACCCCATCTTATTTAAATATTACAAAATGAAAACATTCAACATTTCTCGTTGCAATTTCCTCGTCCATTTTAATATTAAAAAAACAAAGTGTCATTTATTACAATCTGTCAAAGTGACAGTGTTGCTTGTGCTGTTTTGTTTACTTATCTTATTTCATCTTTGCTTCATTATGTAGATATACAGGGTTGATACGACAGAGGGGCATTAAATTACGCTACGTTTACTATACGTGTTTTTTATTAATCCGATACGGTATAAAAATAAAAAGCAACCAAATTGAGATTTTTTTTCTTTCAAGCAAACTAAATAGCTTACAAATCAGAGTAAAAGGTAACCAACCTTTGTAAATAAATTTCACTGACCTAGCAAAGCGGCAACGTCGCGCGCGCGCCGGTGCGGGATGCTTTGCAATGATTTGCGTCAGAGCGGCAACAACGCATCGTAAGGAAAAATACATCGTGTTCAAACGGCGCAAAAACTTAAAAAATCATTTGCGACTAAACTACTGCTCCTATTTAATTGATTTTTGGTACAGAGCTTGGAAATGGTACCTAGTATAGGCAGTTTAAAGGAAAGCCCCTCTGTCGTATCAACCCTGTATAATAAAAATAATGTCATGTTATATAATAATTTATTAGTAGGTACCTAAGTAACTTTTTTCTCAAGTATCAGCGTACCTTAACTTTTACACCATTTAACAATTGTAAAATTGATGCAATTATTTCAGTACACTTACCATCATTGTCACTACACCATCTAAATCTACTTTGCAAGATTATTATTCTAATTACAACAGGCATCATATTTAAAAAAGCCACAACCAATTTTTTCATAATTCAACCGTAATTTCACAAAAAATACATACAGGTACGGCTTTTTTCCTGATTCAAACTAGGTATGTATATCCTAATATCACGGAATTTGGTGTCTAAGGAAAATTCACCAACAACTGCAAGTTTCAACATCCCAACAACAAATTGAATCAAATTCATTCAAGTACCCACATTAAACATTAGATCCTCCTACAAGCTTGCGAAGTAATTCGTACCGAGTCCATTTGTAAATAAGGTAAACCTTGAGAAACAAAAAACAATTAGGAAAATGTAATTACGGATAAATAGTGTGCTCTTAACGAGACACTCTTGTTGAATTAGTTAAGTCCTCGACACAAATTTGGATGAGTATTTTATTGCTCTATAGCAGAGTTTTTCAATCTTATTGATTTTGCGACCCCATTAGAGGAGGAACAAATCTGGCGACCCGCTAGTGTCAAAGACAGACAAATAAATAATTTAGATGACTACAGAAATGTTTTTTATATTATAAGAGAGTTTAGAAAATAAGCACAATGTAAGTTAATTGACCCCCCGAGTCTGGCTTTCCGGGGGTTGGAAAGCCAGACTCGGGGGGTCACAAGCAAAGAGCTTTGTCAACTTACATGGTGCTATTTTCAAAACTCTGGCGGTCCCGACCCAGATTGAAAAACACTGCTCTATAGTTTGTCGGAAAGTTTTTTTGTATATTTGTGTTACTGAAGCTAGAGTGAAAATAAAGTTGAAAATTACCTACATTAAATTTTTTGTCTACGTCCGTAATAATATAATTAAAAGATATTTTAACAAAATAATAAAATCTTATAACTAAATTGATAACTGTAACAAATAACAGCAAACAAATTACTCGGAAGCATGTTATGCTAACGCTACTGTAGGACAAACGCGGGGCCTGGTGCGGGATAGCGGGAGGAGGGGTTTTCGAGCCAGGTGTCATGTTAATTCACACGAGCTATGCGAAATATTTCGAATAAAACCAGCTTTTCAATAGAAATATATGGATAAGATAATATAAATGAAGACTTATATTTTTGTACTAACTCAGATACATTTAAGGCAAAATAAAAAGAAATTTCATTTGTATATCTTGAAACATAAATTATCTGTAATACTCGGTACGTTTAAGGCTTTAGAGTCAATAAAAATATTTCTATCTGTGGGATTTCGGGTAAGCTGAATTTGTGAGAGAACTGTCTTATCTGTAGGTAGATAGTGTTGGCAAATATATTATATCGTACTAATATTCAAAATGCGAAAGTTTGTGAAAATGGCTGTATATTTGTATGGATGAATTTTGTTTGTTATTCTTTAATGCGGTGCCGTTGCCGTGAGGTCTCCGGCTTAGAATAGACCACCCCATGTCTTTCCATGGGTGTCGTAAAAGGCGACTAAGGGATATATGGCTGATGGATGGGCAGCAGCATCTAATAGCACAAGGTTTACATCTTACTGCGATCACCAATCCGTCTGCCAAGCGTGGTGATAATGGCAATATCCCTCTACGATCCTGGCTTGCAAAGGTCTGTTAAGAGGAGGCCATGTTCAGCAGTGGACATAAACGGGCTGTTGATGGTTCTTTAATGCAACTAAATGCAACATTCCCGTTTTTAATCAGTTATATAATAAGTATATAAAGCTGAAGAGTTTGTTTGCTTGCTAGAATGTGCTAATCTCAGGAACTGCGGGTCCGATATAAAACAGGCTTTCAGTGTTAGATAGCCCATTTATTGAGGAAGGCTATATTTAATTATGAAATTCTTGCGGGAACGGGGAGTTAAACGGGTGAAACTGCGCACGGGACCTAGTTTAGAATACAAAACAATTCCAAAAGAATGTAAAATAATAGAAAAAGATCCGTATACCTCCATCCGTAACAGTTTAGTAGGACGTCCACTGCTGGACATAGGCCTCCCTCATAGATCTCCAGTTGTTACGGTTAGAAGCGGCCTGCATCCACCGTGATCCCGCGGCCTTAACCAGATCATCCGTCCATCTAGTAGGTGGACGTCCTACGCTACGCTTGCCGATCCGCGGTCTCCATTCGAGAACTTTTCAGCCCCAACGGCCATCCGTTCTCCGTGCTATATGGCCTGCCCATTGCCACTTCAACGAACTAATCCGTTGGGCTATGTCGGTAACCCGCGTTCTTCTACGTATCTCTTCATTTTTGATTCGATCTCGTAGAGAAACCCCGAGCATAGCCCTATCCGTATCCGTAACAGTAGGTATTTCTAATAATTTATTAAAACAAGGATGTTTTTTTGGCTAATGGCTAAAGATTTTAAAGACCATCAATATCGAATTGAAGTAATAATTAACCGTCTTAACATTAATTGGCAAGACTACGGATATGGCTCGCAATAAAATGTTTATGACATCTTCCTGAATTAGAAATTAGATTCTCAATAAAAACCGATAAAAAAGCTCCAACAAAACAAATAGGCTTCTATAAAGATAGAAACTAATCCTCATCTCGTTTGAAACGGAAACAACGTAGAATTCTCTTCGATACTAGGAAAACTATTCACTTTATAGGCCATCTATCACAGATGTCACAATAAAAGCGGGAAAATGGAACAACATGGCGTCATTTAGTGTTGCCATCACAAAGGCATTTGAAATCCAGTGAGAATCGTTGAAGTTGGATATAACGACTGGAATTATCGAGCTATCTTTGTGAACCATCGATAAGTATCGATAGGTATTTAAACATGGCTTTGGGTAAGGTAAAGCCCAATAAGCTCGATTGGTAACACGGTTCTACGTTACGAAATATACGGTCATCATCATCATCAGCCCGTACAACATCCAATGCTCAACATGGGCCTCCTCCCGAGGGTTTTGCCATAGTCACCACGCTTAGCAGGCGGATTGGTGACCGCAGTATTATGTTGTAATACACAGGGAAACGCTGCTGCCCGTTCCCTGGTATACGCTTGTTATAGATGATGTTATAACAATCAGGACCAACGGCTTAACCTGTTTTCCGAGGCACGGAGGGTAGTCCCTCAACCAACCAACCAGACCCGGAAGGAAATCTTAGAATTTACACAAAGATTTCTTGTCGGTGGGATCGAACCCACGACCTCCGAGACTTAAAGCGAGCCAAATACCGCTACGCTACGGAGGTTGTCAATATACAGTCAAATAACATTATTTATTGATATTGAATTACTATGCCTAAGCAAGATGCCGAGAACTCAGACCCTCCTGACCGTTAGCTTACAATGAACCATCCGATGTCCTCGTAGACCAGAAGTTCTACGTACAAACTACATGAAAAAAATACAAGTTCATTCCAGATTGCGGCATTGCGGCATTGGTGATCGCAGAAAGATGGTATTTAACCTAGTGCTAATAGATGCTGCTGCCCATCCATCAGCTGTGTATCCCTTAGTCACCTCTTAAGATACCCATGGAAAGACATGGTGGTCTATTCTAAGCCGGAAAAGTCAACAAAAGAGATAGGTTAACACCGTCAGTATCAAATAATGCAAATAAATATGTTTATGTCACTACGACAGCCGGTAATTCTTTAAGGGTGAAAAGTTCGTTGCTAGCTGTATACGAATGCACATAATAGTAAACTCTTCTCATAAACGTGTACATATAAATTTAAAATGCGTTTTACTAAGTGTTAACCTATCTCCTTTGCTGACTACAATTGTAAATATATTATTTTGCTTATTTAGAAACTTAAATATTGGAAATAATTTGCCTACAACATTTTGTTTCTCTGTAAATTTATGAAGCAGAATTCAATGTAGCAAGCCACTATTCCTGAGCTGTAAATATGTGTGCTCCAAACTTAACAAATAAAAAGTCAAATTATCAGTTTACAAGATGGCGTCATGTTTGTAGTTTTCCGACAAATGTCTGAAATTCTAGAGGGATTTTCACAAACTTCGTTAATGCCAGCAAAACTATTGCCGATTCGGATAATGCATGCCATTTACTTTTAAAAGTAAGTAGAAAAGTAACATGACTGAAATTGTACACTATTTAAATATTTGAAAGAAATATTGTCAGGTCTGTTTTAGTTTTATATTGCTGTCAATTATAGGCAAGGTCAAAGTCAAAAAATCTTTATTCATATAGACACGTTTGAAATATGTTAAATCATGTTTATATGGTGCGTCTCTTTCTTTTTCTACCAGCAGTTCTGACTACCTCCGTGGCGTAAAATGTACAAGTCTCCCTTAAGTCTCGGAGGTCGTGGGTTCGATCTCTTCGCCGGACAGGGAATCTATGTGTAAATTCTCAGATTCTTTCCGGGTCTATATTACAACATAATACTGCGGTCACCAACGCGCCTGCCACTTTTCTGCGATATATATAAATATTTAAATTCATTTTAATACAAAGATTAAGTCAAACGTAACTTAGGTTTATGTTTTCAAGTGACAGATAGATTTTTAAAGAAGAATACGTTCTTAATGCGACAAATTTGTTATTGAAAGTCTGTCATAATTTAAATTTATTTCTATGATCTACCTATCTAAGGATTTTAAAACTAACCCTTAGTCAATATGCAACAGACAACCAATTAGACGTGCAAAAAAAGACTGGAAAACCTTTTTCCGGCGGACATCTGTGTAGTTAGCCACGACGCTTTTACTACTTCGCCGGGCAACAACCTACACAGCAAAATTGCCTAGGTCATTCCACCCATTGTCGCGACAGCCAACAAAAGCCAGCCAAAATTCGTCCAAATTAATTTAACAGTTTAAATTTACTTTGCATCCCTTTCTTATCACTGCCAATTATTATACTGCAATGTCAATTATCTTAAATGGTCGAAAACTTACAATCTCATAAGACAGTCAGTGCCCCGATTCTGCTTACTCAAAGACGGTGCAAAGAAATTTCAATGGAGATTCGGTAAGCGGTTTTTGTGTATTTGGTATTCTGTTAGTTAATTAAGCTATTTCACTGATGCTATTTAATAAATTTGTAATTATAAATTCTAATCTCGTTTTTACTGGTTCGCACAACACTACACGTTGGTGACATCACTGTAGCACTTATTTGTTATATTGTCTACTAGTTGTCGCAGTTTTACCGCGGTACTCTGCTTCAGTAGGACGGAGCGTAATTTTTTGTAGCCTATATGTTAATCGATCTTATTAACTATCGCCGTGCAAAGTTTCAGCCAAATCCATTCAGTAGTTTTAGCGTGAAAGAGTAACAAACATACGTATACATCCACACATACAAACTTTCGCATTTTCGGATGTCATGGTTTATATGTGTTATCGCATAAAAAATAACTAAAGCTATGGATATATTTTGGTCTTATTTTAGCGAAATACCAAATGTGTCTCCATCGCTAGGGAATCTTAAATAGCGATACTATTTAAGATTCCTTCAACCTCAACTTTTAACGATGGCACGACATTGTACTCAAATTATCAGCAAGAAGCCCCACATCTTCAGAATGCAGTTACACGAAGTAAGTTATTGTAGATGCTATCGGTTAAACTGCACAGTAATAGAAAATACTTCCATTATTACAGTTTAGAATTATTATTATAGGGTTGTTGTGTATTTTCTTTGTTGAAAACGATTGTACAAATATTTATTTTTCATAGCAGAGGTTTTAGAAAATATCTTTATTTATTTGCACATTGAGTTTTGAGTTTCATTTTGAATTGACAATTCGATAAAAACATTTTTCGTATAAAATGATTTTTAATTAAAATATATTTTAGGCAGTGATGGGCGTAACTAGTTACTTAAGTAATCTGATTAATAATTGAATTACATAATAATTTGATTAAAATGTAATCTAATTACATAATAATTCAATTACATTGTAATTCAATTACTTTGAATGTTCTATGAAATTAATTGCAATGTATTTAATTACAAAATAATTTAATTACAATGTAACCTAATTACATAGTATTCAATTATATTGTAATTGTAAAAACGTTGAATTTGAAATGTCGCATGCTTGCATCGCATGGCTGCGATGTAGGTAGGTACTGCAAGTTAGAACCGTACGGCGCGGCGTCATCGGAAAGTAGTAAGGATATGTGCGGGGTCGCGGGGGGGGGGTTATTTTACTTAATTTATTATTTCCTAAAATACTGAATTTCCTAACTACTTTCCTGTACTTAAATAAAAACTAATCAGCAAAATTTAAGAGAAAAATCAAGAAAACCTACATAAAATTGAGCACGATTTTTCTTTTGCAAATTGTGTCGATTCTACATTAGCCGAAGGAACTTCGTTCCTACCTGGTGTCCCACGACAAGACAAGACAATAAGATGCAGGTTTCCCATCACGGCCATTACTAATATAAATGTGTAATTACGTTTTATCATCTTACTTATAATATGTAGGTAATCTGTTATAATGTAATCTGTTATAATGTTATTAGATTAAGTTGCAATTAAATTACTTTGTATTTAATTACAGTAAGTACTCATTGTAATTAGTTACTTAAGTAATCTGTTCGAAAGTATTTCAATTACAAATTACAATGTAACTGTAATTTGTAATTATTAATCTAATTACTTTTTGCCCATCACTGATTTTAGGGAAGTAATTTTGGCTTAAAAGAGAAACAGAGTGACAAACAGAAAGAGTTGCTTTCAAATTTATAATGTTAGTAAATAAGTAAGAATTAGAATTATAAAGTGATTAAAGTTTTGGTCAAACTATTAATCTAACTTAATAATATTACTTTATAAGTATGTTTAGTTTCACTTAATGGAGGCAACCCTGAATACACTAGTTTAGTTATAAATGCCTACACTTATTGCCAACTAAATTGCTTTGGCTAAATTAAATTTTGCCACAAAACAGTTCTGGGTGTTGTTATTCTAATATAACTATTTCATATTATTAATCTATGCAAAGTGTTTATATAACATTCTAACAAGGAGTCTCTGTAGACTTAAAACTTATATAATTAGTGAGGATTATTCTTGTTGGATTAATTCTTAGGTAGGTAGTAGTAACTGTAAGATAAATTTCTATTATAGATAACCTACATACCTACTATTATACAAAAAATAAGTATATTTCAAAAAATCTTAATATTATATCTTCAAAATAAACAAACCATAATTTATTTCGAAGATTTTAAATGATGTAATATTTTGCCTATACCTTTATTTACTTCAACTATGTCAGTTGATAAAAAATGTTTTCCACAGAATTATGGAATAAACACAGATCTTCCTCGTGTTGATGGCACAGGTAGGTACGACTAACTTAGTACCTCCTAAAACTGTAATATGACTAGAAAATGTCAGACAAATTCATTTACTTCCTCAAAGCGGGTTTCAAACTGCACTGCGCTCCGTAACGTCGCACGGGACCACAGATTTTAATTTAGTATGTAAGTATCTCAGTTCGTATAATGAAAGCCTGGTTGTTACAACATAATGAATAAGCGCGCGCAAATACTGCCGGACAGCGCGGAAGAGCGGGGCCTCCTGCGGAGACACACACAGATCCGCAATACCGGGTTTTTAATGCCTCATGTGATCAAATGTGAAAAGTCTTCATTTCTCGCAAATTTGTTATACGACGCCGCCCCGCGCAGTGTGACGGAGCAAACCGGGCGGTGACTCAGATTCTCTCTCTGCTTCTACGTCGCTTCAAGCGTACTCTGCCGCCACGCATAGCCCGACGGGAAATGTTGGCAGTGGATGAATCGCCTAAACTAACTTCGTCTCAAAAAGATTACATGCATATTTGATAAAACTACCCTTAACCACACGAAATACAAGTAAATGTAATAAAATTATACGAAGCAGCGCTCGTTAGGCTATATCCCCGCAGTAAATACATAAATAAGGTCTGGCCATTACTATGACAAATGTCTACAGGATGGAGCCCATTACAGGAACGGTTAAGGGAAAACATTTTATTTAGGGTATCATAAAATATTATTAAATATCTTAGTGGTGTTGCGAAATTAATGGGGCTTCCTTTTAAAATATGTTAAAAAAACTCATATACGTATGTCAGTTGATTGTACCTACCTCATAATGGTAGTACGTAGTCGATATTCGAGTTAGTTAAAATTAAATTGGGGTTTTAAGTCAAGATTTTTATCTTGACTTAAAGACAATCTAACATTTGGAGAAAAATAAAAAATACTTTATAAAAAAATTTAAATAATAAACTGGAATTTGTTAAGAAATTGTTGTCAATAATATAACGTATAATAAAGTTTATTGATCACAAAAAATATACATTGACATGGTATATCACTGACCCTTACACTAAGATTCCCTGTGTCGGGGAGGCCAGTCTCTTTCGAAATTATTATATTATATATTACCCCTAGCAATAGAAATTGGCGGATCTAAAACGGGAATTCAAATCACGAGCTAGTGCGAAGTAGCTATACGCCCGTTGACTAAGTAGAACAGAGTATTAAAATTTATATTGTAACAGTATTAAGTTTGTAGGCATAAATTTGAATTTTCCAAGAAATTCCACACAATATCTGTAAAAAAACAACTTATTCCCCTGATATTTTTTTTATCACAGGATTAACATTTCGATCTTACTAGATTTTATGAAATTTTAAAATACAGAGTGACATTTGACATATGTGCTTGTCATTCTGACATTGACGTTTGTAACCATGGATAGTAGAAATTACTCGTGGAAAGAACGGTTATTTGAATTGTTGAAAATAAATCATTTTGTTTCGAAGTGTTTGTGCTTTGTGTCATTAGTATGAAACCATCAATAGTAAATTGCAGTATTTTAGTTAGTGTTCATTAACAAATTGTTCCTATTCAAAATGTACCCGGTATCAGGCTAGATAGTTTATAACTCGTGATTTACAAATACAAACCCAAATCGACATAAGCAAAACAGATGAAAGGCAAATTAAATTATGCCAAAACAAGTGTATTGACGAACTGCAAATGACGAATGTATCTATGAATAACAAATTAGCCGTCAATACTCGATAATAGTTAGGAAACTGGAGTAGTTTTGCATCTGATATGAGCTTGAGTGCGTTTAGTAATTTAGTGTAGCCTCCGTAGCCTAGCGGCATAAGTCTGGATTCAAGTTTCGTAGGTAAGATTGATCATCATGCTAGACAAGAAATCTTTATGCAAATCAGTTTTTTTTTGGATCTCATTCGTTGAGGAATTACCCACCGTGCCTCGGAAAGCACGTTAAGCCTTTGGTCCCGATTGTTATAACATCATCGTAACAATCGTAAACCAGGGAATGGGCCGCAGCGCTTCCCTGTGTGTGTTAAATAATAATGCTGTCACCAATCCCATGCCCATGTCGAAATATGTTTTTCAATTTTATATGCCCATGTAAAATTGAAGAACATTCAGATTCACTAAGATTTTCGGCAAAATTCAACCCCTAAAGGGGTAAAAAGGGTGTCAATGATTGTATGGAATTTCCATAGTTATAATAGTAGTAGGGCTTTGAATTTACTTCTTATTTATTATTAGTAAAGAAATTAAAATGTAGTTAATTATTTTTCTGAACAACCTTACAAAGGGGTGAAATAAGATGTGTAAGTTGTGTAGAATTATATAAGTATATTTACTGGAGATATTTTTTTGTATATTTAGTAACTACCCTTATTGATTGGACAAATATAGGTTGCAAGTTTATGCAAAACTACGTGAGTTTAAGTGATAGCTATTCCAAAAGTACGGTTAAATAGGTCATTTTTTTTCGGATGGACTTACATAGTTAGCTACTAGGCTTTTGCTACTTCACTGGGCATAGGTTAAATAGGTCCGAAACGACTAGATTCCTACGGGAATGGGAGTAACGCGGGTGAAACCGCTCGCGAGAAGCTAGTTTTACACAAAGTCGATACCTTTGTATACGAAATCCATGCGAAACATGCTAGACAAGTATTTACTATGAGAATTTGTGGAACTTTAACAAAGTGTACAGTATGCTTCAGAAAATGGACGGAAATAAAAATCTCGCTAGTGCCTTTACGAATCGACGAACGAATATACTTTTAGGAAAGCAATTTCAAAATACAAGGTTTTGAAATTGGTTTCCTAAAAATATATTCCTATGAAGTAGTTTGTATTTCTACTTCTACTATATATAAAAACGAAGATCTTCCTCGTCGTGTTGATGGGACCGATAAGCCCGTAGGTAGTATGATAAGACCTAGATGGTAAGTCTTATTATTAAGCTAAACTAAGGTTTCTCACGAGAACAAAAGTCACATCCGAGTGACTTTTGTTCTCGTGAGAAATCTTTTTATAAATCGCTGGGAGTCATGAACGCACTTTTTTAATTGTAAAAAAATTTGAAAACGGATCTTTGTTGTTGTTTTATGTAAATAATTATATATCTATCGTCGTGTGGTCTCCGGCTTCGAATAGACCACCCCATGTCTTTCCATGGGTGTAGTAAAAGGCGACTAAGGGCTGATGGATGGGCAGCAGCATCTATTAGCTCAAGGTTTACATCTTACTGCGATCACCAATCCGTCTGCCAAGCGTGGTGATTATGGCAATATCCCTCTACGATCCTGGCTTGCCAAGGTCTGTTAAGAGGAGGCCCATGTTCAGCAGTGGACGTAAACGGGCTGTTGATGATGATGATGTTATATATCACCCCCTGTGAAACGCTCTCAAAAATTGCAAAGTACAGTAAAGATTAAACAAAACTGCTTGTTTTTTCTTTCTTTCTTTCAAAATATTTAAACTTTTTGACCTTTCAGATTGTTAAGACAGTGTCATTTGTGTAGTATTTGAACATTTGGTATTAAAACTTAAATAGGTTTTTTCGTTACGGTTTTCTATCGACGCGCGACGTTCATAACAAATACTTCAACAAATTATCAATTGATGTTTCTTAATATATTGTAAGAAATCGGAAGAAAATTTATGTAAAAAAGCAAATATTCATTCTATTATTCTTGAACTAGTTATGTAGACTTACCTGACACTCGTAGGTGCCGTTGTCTCTCTTCTGCACGAACTTGATTTGCAGCGTCCAGTCTTCAGAACCTTCACCGTGCAACACCTGGATAAAAATAAATATATTTAGTTTCCCATATTATATACTAATATTATAAAACTGAAGAGTTTATTTGTTTGCTGTCTGAACGCTGTAATCTCAGGAACTACTGAGCCGATTTCAAAAATTCACCAACAGAAAGCTACTTTATCCAAGAGAGGCATGGGCTATATTTAATGGTGAAGTTCTTACGGTAAGTCAATCATAATTGTAAAAACTTAGTGAAGTTTTAACATAATACCACTGTAGTTGTAGAAAACATCATCAAAATTATGCTACTGCATTATTTTTTGCCGCGCATCGACCCAGCAGGAACATTTCACTCTGGCATTGCGGGCAAATACGAAAAATGTGGAATAATAATATTTATTTTTAATTATTTTAAACAACAGCGTTGGTGGCCAGGATAAAATTGTGTGTCTTACTTGATTATTTATTTTATGGAACGTTATGACGTACTCAGAATTTAAATTAAGAAGGCCCTGTTCAGTCTTGATAACTTTACAGAGTTTCCACTCTTTGGTGTGTAAGAAAGTAAATTTATTTGTCTAACATGTGAGACTTTACAAACATACATTTATTGGACAATAATTATGGAAAAAAGGGAAATTAAACCAAGATTAAAAGGAAAAATCGTGTGTCTTGTGTTATGAAAGAAAAAGGAAAGGGACCCTAACTTACAAAGCTTTCTAAATTTGAATTGGTCGTACATTACACTCAAGTCAGTACTTTTAAAATCAGAATTGGTGACCCGTATTGAATGATGGTCGTAAACCATAATCTTTATATTAATACGTGAGGCAAAACTTTGTTTGTGCCCCTTTTTATTACGATAATTGTAAATGCGTGGACGGAGGAGTATGACATTTCGCACACTTATACATAATTTATAGAGAGAAGGAGTGCAGAAAGCTCGGGCCGGATTGCTTATGCGTGCCCGGCCCCCGCCAACGGCGGATTGAAGTAGTGTCCGGGAGGGTTTAGTGGTCCTCTCCTTGTTGTATGAGTTAGCATACCATGCTATGGAGAGAGCGAGTCCCACATATCCCACCGCCACCGCGCGGATTCGCTGCCGCGGCGGTGGGAATGCGTAAAAGCATTTACCCCCGGACAAAAAAATAAAATAAAATAGAGGAATGCAGAAAGCTAATATTGTTATTATTTATGGTCAAATTTCGAACACTAGACGACCACCAGTGCATTAAAATTTATCAAAGAAATTTGACAATTGTTGTCAAAAAAATTATAACGTAACATTTGTGTTATGTTAATTTTAATTTGTTTTTGTATAATTATATGAACAGCTTCATAATTTTCCTTTTTATTGTAGCTGAGTAGAATGAGTTTAAATATTTAGATACGATCTCAAAACTTTTGCACAGCAAATTAGAGTTACTTTACTTAATTATTGTATTAGCCCGTTTACGTTCCCAGCTGAATATGGGCCTCCTCTTAACAGACCTTGCCAAGCCAGGGTCGTAGAGGTCATAGAAGGCAGATTGGTGGTCGCAGTAAGATGGTGAGTAACCTTCAGCTGATAGATGTTAGTACCCATCCATTAGCTGTATGTCCCTTCGTAGTCTCTTACAACACCCATAGAAAGATAGAGTGATCTGTTCTAAGCTGGACACCACACAGCAATTCAAACTTATAAGTTAAGTCTTAAACGGACAGAAGGTATGTTTAGAATTGATTGGTTTTGATCTTTATAATCTGTAGAACCCACCATATTTTAAACTTTATGTACTTGTAGTACATAAAGTTTAAAATATGGTGGGTTCTACAGTCCGTTTAAGGGTTAAAAAAAAAGTTAAGTGTAGGTTTTGTATAATTGCACGTTATTAAATGTGGCGCAGTTATATGAAAACACAATAAAAATCGCCGCAATCTGTGAATACGTACAAAAGTATATAAAAAAAGTACGCCCACGTTTTATCATTTAAATTCACACGTTCGTGGAAAAAAAAAGTACAAAATCACACAGCATCAATATAACTTTAATTTTGCCAATCCACTTTTTATCTGTCGGATTAAAATTGCTTTCATCAATTTCGATTGAAAAGTTGCTGATTTTTCGTACTTTTATTGGCTTACTGTTTAATCCGTTCACGTCAGATAATTACGACCCTTTCACCTTTTTAATCAACGTTATGATTCAATTTAAAGTTATTCACTTCATTTTGGGTTATTGGAGTTCTATTTATTGTTATACTTGATTTTAAATGTGGCTGTTCGTACAAACTTGGCCACCCGTACTATATTATATGGTATCGTACTATATTTCGGTCAAATGAACTAGTATTATATTAAAAATAATCTGGTACAAAAAGTACTATATTTTTTTGCTAAACCAAAATTTACCCCATTGAAAAATTTTGACCGCACTCTCAGCGCGGCATATGAAAACAATGAATTGTTGATTTATTTTAATATGGATCTAACTTGCTCAGACTCTTATAATTATTTCAATGGTTTTTAACCTTGATAGCCGAAGCAAAGAGCAGAGAGATTAACAAATACACGTGGAAAAAATATTAAAAATAAATGTGTATTTTAAAAGTACTTTTTGCTATTTCACCAAGAATAGAAGTGAGTAGGGCACCTGCTTTGTCCTTGATTGCCTCAGTGTAACCGGGCCCCTCACCAACGGCGGACGGAGGAGTACCCGTGGTATGATCAGCATACCACTGCTATGGAGAGGACGAGTTCCACTTACCCCTTCGCCGGCGCGGTAACGCTGCAGCGGCGGAGGATTGCGGATGCGTAAAGGGATATCCCCCCGGAGAAAAGAAGGGCTCTTGCCTTATTAAATGATTTTTAATCTACAAAATACCTGCGCATGATGGCGCTCTTGTGGGACTTGGACCTTGCCTTAAGGCGGTTGCTGACAGAGGAATTCTAACTATTACTTTTGTTAGAGGAATTTTATTCAACTATCGCTCTCTGTTCAAGTTCACAGGTTCGCGGACTTCGGGTCTACTCTACCTACCTACTTCATACTGTAAAATAAATTTTGATTATAGCACAGCTCGTTCAGAATACATTAGTGCCCTCTATCGTTGGCTAATAGGTCCGAATTACGTCTGCCTCTGTATTAACGATCTAAAATACTAACGCATAAGTGATCCAGAAACCACAATGACCGAATATGGACGCGAATGATACGGAATTACGCACAATTGTGCTATTATTGAAATTATAGAGGCTTAACTAATTATTCCTGTAAAAGTCGGTTAGGCTAGACGGAGTAATGTTTTAAAATAGTCTAGTTTTATTCGTGTAGAAGCATGTTTATAGGTATGTTTTAGTTTTATTGTATGTCACTCTTGAGTATAGTCACCTCGCTTGATAGACGATGACCGTAATATTATTTAATAACAAACACAAAAAAACGCAGCTGACCCTTTTTTTTCTGACGGACATACGTAGTTAGCCACGAGGCTTTTGCTACTTCACCGGGCATAAAGGCGAGCGGACTCCAGCCTTAATAAATGGTTTAAAAACTACAAACTAAGCAACCTGCGCAAGAGGGCGCCCCCTATGGGGCTTGGCAGTTGCTACATTCTTCCTCTTCACCACTCCAATTGTGCCAGTTCATCTGTCGACGTTCTTAGAAAAAGAATATTATCTTTTATCTCATTAGTATTTTTATTAAGCTAGCTTCCCGCGTAACTCCCGTTACCGTGGCAGCTCCATAATTAAATATAGGCTATGTCACTCAGGGTCAATGTAGGTTTCCAATGGCTAGGGCGTCGGACTTGTGATCTTAAGGTCGCCGGTTCGAACCACACCCATTGCACTACCGACGTGAGCCCACTCGTAACACAAGCATTTTAGCTTAACACGAGGGGTTAACAACAATACTAGTAGACTGCAAAACTATGTTAGAAATCTTGATAAAAAAATCAAATTGGCACAGAAGTTTTTGAGTTTATTCATTGCAAACATACATACAAAAATACAAATCTTTCATCTTTATAATATTAATATAGATGTATGTATTGTATTCGTTTATATTATTATGTATAAGCATTAGTTAAATATACAAAAGTTAATACTATTTTATCTAAACTCTGTTGTGTAGGTACTCTGTTCTTGCCCGTTTATTACAAATCTTACTCTGACTATGGTTTGCTGGAAGAAAACTCATAAATGAGTTAAGCTCGCCATTGTACGTTATTTTTAATTGTTGTATTTTTATAACTTATTTTCATGTTTACAATAAAGAATGAATAAATTATATTATAATAAAAAAAATAAAATGTTTATACCTGGAACCTCTCATCGTTGGTGTATGTGAATTTTCCAGAACTAAGAATGTGCCAGTCGCGTTTTCTGATCCATGACACTTGCTGTAAAAAAAAACAAAGTCTATATTAGGAAAAACTCATTCTTTGCAGTACACAAAATCTATAAACACGAGTTGTTTTTATTTTTTTACTGTCTATCGTTTAGGGCTAATAACCTGGTTATTAAGGTTTTGTAGACTTTGACGTTTTCTTATGATTACGCATGTTGTCCAAGTACCTACTCATATTCAATTTACTTCTCTCAAGTGCCCCACTAGGCAGTGTAGGTAGGCAGTGCCCCCAGTTGTGCTGTGATGTTGCTCACTGTGGGGTTATCAAAAAGACTCTGTTGCCCAGGTTCTTTTATTCAACTTACCCCTCTTTCGCTCAAGTGCCCCACTAGGCAGTGTAGGTAGGCGGTGCCCCCTAGTTGTGCTGTGATGTTGCTGACTGTGTTGTTAGCGCTGGCGTCGGCGACCGGCTGTGGGCCTCCTCGCCAGCCGCGAGCTCTTGATGTGCCATGATGTCCTGGTAGAAAAGATAAGTCATCATTAAATAGTGATGTTAAAGCGGCAAAAGAATATCTTTCTTTCATCTTTCTTCTGATGATATAAAGACTATTAAATATTCAAAAGTACATCTATCTGTTTGTAATGCTTTCGCACCTTAATTACTAAAACATTTTCGATGTAATTTGCAACGGAGAGAGACAAAATCCTGGGAAAGGTTTTCTATTATTGGGGTGAAGTCGCACGCATATTTAAAGTTATGTAACTATGTTACTGTACTATGCTATGAACAATTAGAAATAAATATAACTGATATCTGTAAGAACGTTTGAAGCAATTTATAATTTATTAGCGACCCACCCCTTCTTTCGGCTTCACACGAGTATTTATACATATAAACCTTCCTGTTGTATCTATTTAAAAAAACCGCATCAAAATCCGTTGCGAAGTTTTAAACGTCTAAGTATACATAAAGGCAGACAGCGGAAAACGACTTTGTTTTGTTATATATAGTGAAGTCTTAAATCTCTAAAGTACTAAAGCCAATTCTAAAAGAAACAAAAATACAATGCTTTGGATGGCATACATTTTAGAAGCACCTTATTGAAAATAAACCGAACTAAAATATTCACCATTGCAAATGTGTCGATACATCGACAGTATATACTTCGTCGAATAAGAGAACATATCCGAAATAGTAACAACATGTTCGGCTTTCTGACAAGAGCTATGAGGCAAAACCGCATGTCGGCGATTCGTTCAGCATCCAACTTCGCAGAATTGGCACCTGAATACGTGTAAGTAGACAGTTGATTTGTATAACTCGGCTGAGACTTTGCCAAGAATGAAGAAACATTCCACCGGTGACTCAGTGGTTACATAAGTTGCTTCTGAGATCTGGTGTTCTGGGTTCGATTTCCACACTTGTCTCAGTACTTTGTGCCGGGGAATGGAGTGTTTGTAAAGTCTTCCTTGAAATAGAGATTAATTTCGCTAGTCCCCTTTAAAAAAGAGATTGCTGGAAACTATTAAGACAAGACAGGTACTAGGACTGGAGCTGTCCTAATAGTTACCAGCACAGGTCACAACGAAAAATACAAAAATGATCAAGATGCAGTGAAGCAAACTTGTCCAATTTCCTTAGATTTTGGCACGTATGGGTAGAAAGTTGTAAATGCATGGAAAAGTGTAGGATTGTATTCCAAAAGCATGAGGATCTCTCTGAACTAAATATAAATTTTCAAGAAATAAGACACGAGGAAGTAATAATTTTTGAACAAGAAATACCGGCCGAGCGCCGTCGGAATAGCGAACATTATCTTTACAACATTAGACACTATATTAAATATTCTATGAATATTTCAAGCGTTTACCTGTTGCCGTTATCAACTTAAATATTTATTTTGTTTTGTTTTAAGTATTTAATTTTCTTGTTATAGCGGCAACAGAAATAAATCATCTGTAATTTTTTTAACAGTCTAGCTATTGTGTATTCTTTGGTAATATGATTCCGGTTTTACCCTTTGGGTACGGCACAGATTTTTATTAGTCACAATATCTTCGCAAATCCTCTCCAATAATATTTTGATTTTTTTTTCGGACGGTCATTATGTAGTCTTTTGCTAGGAGGCTTTTACAACTTCACCGGGCATATACAATAATATATTAAACTCAATATTACGAGAGAAGATATAAACAGAATTACACACTTATTGCTACTATATAGAAGTTGTAGGCTTGTACGATAAATCAAAATAATTGAACCACTATTTTAGATCTTGACACGCTTTTAGTCTAGACGTTATCGATACCATATGTGGTTACATTGTATATTATTTTTATTTCGTTATCTATTATCTAGGAATTGCCCTCTGTAATAACCCTTAAACGAAATTCTGATCTTAAAGCTACTAGAAAACGATTTATATTAAATAATTCTTGTGACAATTGACTATGTTTAAACAAAATTGTTCGAATGGAATTTCTATGACTTATCATATTTTAGATCTTTACTATTATTATTCGATATTTTTAAAAGTTTATTGTTGTTTATCGATATTTTTAAAAGATGACTAATCGAAGTTTCTTCGTCTTTCTTCTCCGAATGTCACACCGCAGGCAGATAGAGAAAGACTCGAAGGAAGCTAGGATTGACCTCGCGAGACGAAGTTCGCAACGCGTTCTGTTTTACATGTGATCCTGATCCGCTCAGGTTGATTATTATTATTATTAATGAGTGATGAATCGTTATTACATATAACATTGAATAAAAATAATGATTTTCTATATAGAAAATAGACCCTCCGAGTTTCAGGTCTCTACGATAAGCGGTTTATACTGTGCGTTGATCCTTTAGTCTTTAGTAGTTCATTCAGTATAAAGCGTTTTATTTATATAGATGATATTAGCTGCAGCATTAACTAAAATAAAAACCGCAATTCTCGGATTAAACTCTTCACATTAACTATTGTTCAATATTCCACCTGAACTCAATTATAGGCGTGCTCATTGAATTGATTACGACATAACTCAATAAATGGGACACAACGGCAAAGGAAAGTCTCATTATCATAATTTGGACGTTTATCTGTTTGCTAAGGAATCATTAGCTACCCGTATTAATGTTGAAATTGAATTATTTAGCCGCAGGAGATAAGATAATTATATAAAAGAGTATCTTAGTTACTCTGTTTACTCCTTAGGCTTGACGCAGTCGTAGCGAACTGCTTCTAGCTGCAACTGCATAGCGTACTACATACTACTACGCACATACATGGAAATGGAATCGTTGGAGCAGTTGTGACTGCTTTGGGCGGTTGACAGCGCGGTGTAATTTAACATGCGGTCAAGCAGTCACTGTCGTCTATGACTGCTAGAGCGGTCCGTGTATGTTGTTCCATGGCTAGCTGCTCAAGCAGTCAATATATGGCCTGCCTTAGTTTCCGAACGCTAATCAAAGTGTTGTCAATTTAACTCCCATGTGAACTCGACTTCAGGATGGAAATTTTATCGAATAACGCGGTCAAACACCATCTTTTTAAAAAAATGGTATTTCAATTGGTCTTTAAAACAATATATCATATCATATCAAAATTCGTGTTACTAAAAAGTTTAAGTTAAATTTGCAAAGAACAAGGTTAGATATCAACAAATAAATTTTCAAAAACATCTACATCACCTAAATCTTGTTCGTTCTTGTTCCACATTTTGTTCTTATGTAATTCTTAATATATTCCTCAAATGCGCTTGGTTTTGTTCCAACCGACGTTCTTGAATACGAATATCTCATTTTATCTTTCCTTATCTACAGAAGGGAAATATTTCCCATCGATTTATGGTTTGTCAGAGTGACAGAAATACTTAGCCTTCATGTAGCAAGCCGTATTTTTAGATGTTGATGGTTTCCAATATTGAACTACGGTCTGGCTTCACCCGATCCAGAATGGCGTTCACTAAGTCGATATTTTGAGGTTACGGTCATTATTGATTCATGCCTGAGAGCGACCTCCTCTATTTCCAGGCTTCAATCTAAAAGAGATATTAATGGAGAATCCATTACAGTAGGAACAATTTTAGCTTAAAATATTGTTATTAAATATGAGAAGCCTATAGGAGTATCGTAATTATCGAGTAGGTATGTGGCTATTTGTAATATAAAGTTAAATGCAAGGTTAATCTTGCATTTAACTTCTGTGGCGTATCAGTATAAGTATTGTTGAATTCGTGAGTTCGATCCCTACGCCGGCAAAGAAATCTTTTTGTAAATTCGAAGATTTCTTTCCGAGTTTGGTTAGTGGAGCACCTTTCGTGCCTCAGATAGTATGTTAAGCCGTTGGTCCCGATTGTTATAACATCATCTATAACAATCGCATACCAGAGAATGGGCAGCAGCGTTTCCATGTGTGTTACAACATAATACTGCGGTCATCAAGCCACCTGTCAACCTTGATGAATAGGCAAAAATCTATATAAGGCCCATGTTCAGCAGTGGACATAGTACGGGCTACGTGACGTTGTGAGGTTGACGTGGCGTTGTGAGGGTAGTTAACCCTTAACCTTCCAGACCCGGAAAGAATTCTCAGAATTTACACAAAGATTTTTTATCCGGCGTGGGGATCGAACCCACGACCTTTTATTTCATTTATTTATTTTATTTATACTTTATTGCACACAGAAAGTTACATGACATAAATTTTATTAATTGGAAACAACATGTACAAAGGCAAGCTTAATTCAATTATGAATTCTCATCCAGCAAACCTTTAGGAAAGAGATACATGATAATTAGGGCATAGCAAGTATACAACTGGGATCTTCAAGATTTAAAGCGAGCCAAAAACGCTACAGATGTCAAAGTATAAGATTGCAGCAGGCATTACTAGCAATATGAGCTCTTTTATGTCAACTAAAACACATCTAACACGAACTTCGGAAAGTTGACGTCAAACGACGATGTTGATATCATTTTATTTTTGGCAAATGGTCCTCATGACACATACAAATAGGGTTCATATTTTATTGTCATTACGTCGCTTTGGTTCGGGTCGGAGTTTATTTGTTGTGATGGCTGTGACCATGCTTGATTTTTTCCCCAAAAGTATTCTACTATGATTTGATTACTTTCATATATAAGGGGGATTGGCTGGCCTTGTGGCTACTGAGAGAAAATTCCATTAGATTTGTCATTTCTATATCCTGCTAATATTGTGTAAATTCTCCGTGTGGTTTCCGGCTTAGAATAGACCACCCCATGTCCTCCCATGGGTGTCGTAAAAGGCGACTAAGGGATATATGGCTGATGGATGGGCAGCAGCATCTATTAGCTCAAGGTTTACATCTTACTGCGATCACCAATCCGTCTGCCAAGCGTGGTGGTGGTGGTTATGGCAATATCCCTCTACGATCCTGGTTTGCCAAGGTCTGTTAAGAGGAAGCCCAAGTTGGAGGTTTGTATTAATTCATAAGTATAACGTTTGTTTACTAAGATTTGCATTTTTAGGCAGGATTTTTTTCAATTTTTTTTTTCAAATTTTTTGTCTTTTATTCATCATCACAAAGTTCTGAAATATTTAATAATATCAGGAGTATCTGTGTTATCTATCAAGTGTCAAGGGACTTTTTTCAAGCGAGTAAAGATAAATGATAAAAATACTGAGCCACAACAAGAATTTGTCGAAGTAATGCGGACCATTACCGATAGATGGCACTAACTTCCCCCTTAGGGACGTGTTACAAAGAGATTAATAAATTTCGATGACCGACTGTGGTTCCACTGTAGCCTAAGGTTAAGGCATTAGGGGCTTTACCTAAGGTGCAGGTTCGAATCCTGTCGGTGGTCGAATTTTATTTATGTCTATTTTGAAATATACAATAAGGTAAACTTTTCCATAAAGTGTTCAAAACATTTTTAAAAACATCTCAGAAGCTAAAATTAAACAAAAAATATTAATGACTTAACCACAAACAATTATAGGTATGTATGTCGAAAGGTAAAGGTAAATTTGACATTTGTGATAAAACGGTCTTCTGTTTATTACTTTGTAAGATCAGGAATGTTTTGAACACTATTGCGTATAGCATAAAACAATCTTTCAACAAAATTACGTTACCTACTCCTTTTTTACCTTTACTTAAACGTTGTGCAGTGGCAGCCATTACACTAAATTTGCAGACATATGCATGTAAAATTACATATTAGAAATAATACGCATGGCCAATAGTCCTAATAATCAAGGCCCAAATGAGTTTACCACCGCAAGCGATACTGGTCGGGGAAGGCACAAAGCTACTTACGTATGTCTCCCGTGGAGGAGGTGAAGAGAGGCAGCATACAGAACACAGCTGCCGCGAGCTGGATGCCCATGCCGCCAGTCAGTCGCCATCTCATCTGGAACAAAGACAAAAACCTTTAGGAACAAGCTCTTTACTCAACAGATCCCACAAAAAAATGAAAGTTATAATCTATTGTATTAGGTATATTAAAATATAACTACACATGTAAACAAACATCTTTTGGGAAAAAGAAACACATGGTACGTGTTTCTTTTTCCCAAAAGATTGATCTTGATTATTCTGATACTTTTAAATCCTCCGATTTACGACTCCTCGTGTGACAAATAAATAAAAAAATACAATTTATAAGAGTAGTGTATTAACGTACACGGTACATTAAAATTTAACAACCATATATAATAATAGTTCTAATGGTTGCGGTAATTCAAAATCAATAAATAAAATTAATCCATCCATAATTAAATGTTAAACGTTTTTCTTTAATGACTATACAAATCATAAAATGTATCAATAGGATCAGTTGCCCTATTCGAAAAGTCATTAAGTCAACTGATCAAATAAGTTATAGTTCAAGAGGGCTCAGTTGTCTCAGGAGCCTAAGAACATACCTACCCAAAGTATTTGCAAGTTACAAGCGTGTAGCTAAGATAATATTTGATGCTGTAATTATTAATGTTAAGACATTGTTAGTATTTTTTTAACAAATCCCTCGGAATATACCGGATATTTGAAATCTAGTGGGAATTTCCAAAAATATATTATAATTACTGGACTCAATTACAAAACCTCTTTTGGGAACACGGAGGATATTTTTGACTTCCAAGGGTACTCTGTACATTAATATTATTTTTATTCTTCATTTTTTTGTATAATTAAAGTATATTACTATGGTAAATTTGTTGGTGTTTTTATGTATGTGTGAACCTTTCTCTAAAAAATAAACTATCTATTTTATTTGTCTATATAGTAAACTAATTTGCTATCTTTGTGGTAAAGTCATAAATATTTTTGGTTTAATATTAACTAGTTAGATGTTGTTGCCGAGTTTTATGTAAAAATCCCTTATAAATATGTAAAACTACAAACTTTATAAAGCAGTAGTAGTAAAGCAAACTACTTGCAGCTGAATGTTAATTCTGTCATAATACATTGCAGTAAATGTATTGCGCTGTACACGTAGTTATTAACAACTTGACACAAGAACGGTTCAGTCGCTTGAAAATACAAAGGAAATTGTCAAGACTTGTCTAGAATACAGAGTTAAGCGGTATGTTAGTACCTTCATAGGTAACATTATTTCGTACTGACTGAACAAGCATCATGAATAGTTATGGTGCAGTGTAGTCAATACAAAGAATAGAACATTGGAGTCGGATGCTGAAGACAAACTATATTGATATTATTTGGAAATATCATTTTAACGCAAAAATAGCCTCATCGCCATCATCTGCCCGTATAACAGCCACTGCTGAATATGGGCCTACCGAGGAATGGTTTTTGCCATAGTCATCACGTATGTTTGGTTGGTGACCGCATCATTCAGTTCATCATATACATAGGTAAACGCTGCTGCCCGTTGCCTGGTATACGATTGTCATAGACGTTGTTACAACAGTCGGGATCAAGGCGAGACTGCACATGCTTTCCCTGGCACGAAAGGCAGTCCCTCTACCAACAGGACCCGGAAAGAAATTTTAGAATTTACATAAAGGTTTGAAGAACTTTCGACCCGGAGATTGAAAGCGATCCTTAACCACTACGTCGCGAAGTCTATTCTCGTAATACATTCATTAATTTGGTAGTTCTATCTAGAAAGTTCTCCGGGACTTGTATAAATTGGTGATTACTAAAGTAAGTCAGAAAGGAAACGTTTTTGAAAACAACATTTGTAACTTTTCTTTTTAAAATGACGGTTCGAGCAGCTAAGTTTTGCTAAGGTGCCAAAGTAAAAGTACAAAAAGAACACGTCTAAATCTATAAAATTACTAACTTTCAGAACCAAAAGACAGTGCTATCAAGCAAACATGGTTATAATCAAAGTTTGTGGAAGGGAAAACTATGACATGGACTCTGATAAGTCTTACCTAAAGTAGAGACTAAAATCGTTGGTTCAATGACGTTTTTTTTATCGGACGGAAGTAGTTGGTCACGAGGCTTCTGCCACTTCTACGGGCATAAAGGCGAGCAGATCTTTAATCTGACATCAAAGATATGGTTGTACATATTTCCTACTGTACAGGCACTAGCTGTATTTCATCCCCTATGCAACTTAATATCAATAGGATAAGGATCATTTGTCTGTTCAGAAATAGAAATAAAAAATGACGCTATACGGATGTTATACCTACTAAGCCTGGTATATGACACCAATTTGTCTAGCAGCATGTATAGGAAACACCACTAACCAACATGCTGACTGTAGGGTGGTACTTAAATTTTTCTCGAGAGAAAATTTCTTGCTTATTTTGTTTATTGCAATTTTTTGCCTGACCTGGGATTCAAACCTAGGACCCTGCTTGTTTTGATCAAATATACTACCACTAAATCAACTATCAAACTGTACTAGGCATATAAATAATTTGAACCAAAATCAACTTTAGTTGAAGCAAATCGATTCTTCAACGAAAATAGATTTTGGTTTTCTTACTTCGTAGGTACGTACTTTTCCTTCTTCCGATAATATATTATGTAATATATCCTACCCTGATAGGTATTTAGGTGACTCCGTTTCCAATTCCCTGTCATATTCTATCTTACGAGTTGCGTAATCTACGAGTAAGTTATGAAGAATATGTAATAGCGAGCGAATATTCTTGTTTGCTCATACAGAACTGTCTGCGAACATCAATATTGGACTCGGAGCTATCCAATCACAGTAGCGCACTCGTTTATTGCTTTTCACAACTTGTTCTATGTCATATTATAGCTGGCTGTTTGGATTTTGATTGTTCTTCTGTTAATATTTTCTAGTTTTCATTTGTTTATTTTGATTGCCCGAGCGTTATGTCAGTTCCGTTTTCAAATATGGTGTATTTTTAATAAGAAATGGAGCATAACTTTAATCTATGTGTCACAATGTAATATAAACATTCTGAAATAATGACCTATTCTAGAAAATAATACACAGTAAAATCTGTAACTATATAAATTACATAAAGATTTGAATAACTAATAAGTAGTAGTAAGTTAAGTTAATAATTAAAGGAAGTGCGATACAGCCCCAACACAAGTATTTATCAATTATTTACTGGGGAAGTCTAATCTATAAATAATTGATGTGACTATTTAGAGACAAACAATTTTAATTTCCACTTTACTAGTTATTTAACTATCATATCAAGGCGATACTTATGTAAGTATAAGTTTCGCTTTCAGTCTAAGATGTCGTGGGTTCGATCCCCACGTATAGGCTTCGCTGTGCAGCAGTTATATATGTTTATTTGCGAAAATATGAGTTACAAACTTAAGTAGAGTTGAGTCCAAGTCATATAATAGGCTGAAAGTTTGCACACGGATAGTTTATAAGCTGGATTAACATATAGGCTACAAAATATCACGCTCCGACCCACTGGAGCAGAGTGACGCGGGTTAAATCGCGGAGCGCAGCTAGTGTTAATTAAAATGGTCATAAGAATATACTGGTTAAGTTATGTTACATAAGAAAGCATCTTGGCTGGTGAATACTTACGAATAGACAACGTGTATTGTATTGGTCAAATTAATTTCAAAACTTAAATTAAAATGTCAGGTATGCAACAGTAGTAATCAATAAATACTCTGCCGGTTTTGCTAAAACCAAGTTATGGAAATATTTTTAGCTCTCATTCCAAGGATCTTGAGGATATTCTAACAATGGATCTTTTTTTTTATTGTAAGGATCTGATTTAACAGCAAATCTGAATGATTTTCCTTCTTTCGTTTACTAATCGCCTATAGATGGTCTAAAGCTTGGTGAATTAATTATAATTGACAGATGAAAAGCATTATGGATTAAATTTAGACCATTGTGGATTTGAGTGAGTTTGTTTTTTGGATTGTGATTAAATTTATTTGCTTAGGTTTAGGGTAGTAACTGTTTTAATTCTATATGTATGTTTCGGTGTATCTGTCTGACTGTATTTATTTTGACGCACATGACCTGTAAAATTTTATGAACCCCTTCGAAAAAAAGAAAATGGACTTAGTCCATGACTGATAACATTAATAAGTATATCGCCAGCTATATGGTATAGTAATAACCAGTTAATGACTTGATATAAGACGGCTAACCAATCCATTCAATGTTTTTTTTGGCTTTCTTTTCATTGATAACATTTTTAGAGGTGCATACATATATGAAAAATATATGTTTTTGATTATGTATGCATTATAAGAATATTGTCGATTGTACGAACAAACACAAAGATTTATTTTTAAATCCGTGTTCGTAACATGCAACGGGACAAACAAAAAGCTTATACCTACTTTAACTATAAGGAAACACCATGCACAGCGTATGTAAATATCAGGAACGTGAACACGTCATAAAAAATTTAATAAATAACCTGATTTTTCTTTACGTCGAAATGATTTTTATTAAAACGTTTCATTGAATGTTTATTTTTTCTTGTTTTGCATTTGGAATATTTTACAAGTGACGTGTTTACAAATAAAGTAAATAAAAAAAATATTTGATTGATTTGAAAAAATAGTTTTGCATTTGAAGCTCGTTATTTGTGGAAGGTAGATAAATACATAGTGATATATATATATAGGATTATGTAACATAATACCATGAACTGCTGAAGCTCAGTAGCTTGTACAATATGACACACAGGCAGACCGTTTGTAATTATCGGTTTATAAAGGAAATAAATGAAATATCTTGATCTCTATTTCAAATTTTAGTTAAAACTAGCGGGCACGGGCGCAATGCTGATGTATTATACATACCTTCCTCTTGAATCACTCTAACTATTAAAAAAAACCGCATCATAATCCGTTGCGTAGTTTTAAAGATTTAAGCATACATATAGGGACAGAGAAACCGACTTTGTTTTATACTATGTAGTGATTAACATTGCCGTGTGGTTCCCGGCTTAGAATAGACCACTCCAGAACTTTCTATGGATTTCGTAAGAGGCGACTAAGGGACAAACACCTGATGGGTGGGCAGCAGCATCTGTCAACTAAAGGTTCCAAACAGCTTACTGCGATCACCAACCCACATGCTAAGCCTGATGATTATGGCAATATGGCAACAACCCTGGATTGCCAAGGTTTGTAATGAGGAGGCCCATGTTCAGCAGTGGATATAAACTAGTTATTGAAGTAACATAGTGGAAAAAACATTCAAAATAGTAAAATGAAATCAATTTAAATTTTTTCTTTGGAGATATAAGTTGAGTTGATTAATCATTATCGATAGATAGCACCTATTCCCCTAACATATGTATATGTGATAAATTTTGATGACCGGTTAGGAGTCACTGTGACCTAATATTAGGTCTAGGCATTAGGGATTGTACCTAAGGCGCAGGTTACCTCTGCCGGTGTGGTCTCTATTTATTAATATTTATTTTTTCAATTGAGCTTTTTATAAAAATAAATCTTTAAAATTATATTTTCATACACTTTTGAACTTTCCATATCATATTTATAAACACGAGGTTATATCGCGTATTTGAGCGCGCCAACATTTTTCCTTTGTTATTTTGCCTACATTCGACCAAGTAATTTCGATCGTCGTCAACCCCTCGTTAAAATTTAATGAACTTCTTTTTAATTAATTGTCTACTATTCGTGAATATAGATGAATTATTTTATTAGCCCGCCGGCAATAAATTACGGAAACACGTCCACTTGTGCTATAAACCGATTCATTTTAAAACCGCAGTATAATATCAAATCTACGATTGGAAAACCGGTCACGTCCAGTCCTATAAGTGAGTCTGGCAATTGACCAAGAGTACTGAAGAAAGAAATCCTTTTCATACAATTGAAATGAGATTTTTCTTATAATACACTTTTGATTTATGAGGATTTATAACGTGCCGAATGCATTATGCCCGCCTTTACTAAAGGCTTTGATAACTCAATGACCTTTAGAAGTTATGGGCGTATAAAAAAATTTATTCGTTTATGTAATTATTATCTTTAATTAAGGCTTTGCCCGCGTTAGAAATAGCCTAATGAGAAACACATACGTATATTGTATATAGGGTGACTGGTAATTAGTGACCGATACCTAAACACATGATTGTGCTCATAATAACAAACAACTTTTACTATGGCACCAACCCTGAAATCGCGAAAAAAAATCAGCTGTTCCATACATTCATGTTCACATAACTCGTCAACATGGTAGGGAGCATTTTTTTTCGCGATTTCAGGTTTGGTGCCATAGTAAAAGTTGTTTGTTACCATGAGCACAATGATGTGTTTAGGTATCGGTCACTAATTACCAGTCACCCTATATATGTCACCGGAAAATAATAAGAATCGTAAGTTGATCAAGTAACTAGTTAGTTGATAAAGTAACGAGGTTACCGGTGGTTAAAAAACAAACGTAAACCTAAACCAATGGGGTTCAACATGACTTGAAGTTACAGTTTTTTTCTATTGTTACAATAGTAGCTCATTTGGTTAAGTAAGGTCAAGTGTCATTACAATTAAGTTAATAATATTATAATTATGGGCGTTCACTGAAACTGGCAACTTAATATACCAATATGAGTGGCACGGAAGTTGATCAACTAACGATTCTTATTATGAACCGGTGACATATACAATATCTGAACTAAGTAAGTAATAAATAATAATACTTGCAAAATTATGATAACAATTTGAAAGGACAACGTTCACTCATTCAAAGCTGTCTATTAATTGTAGACGAAGACCAGTATCTTGATAGCTGAGGTATGACACTGTTCTCGAACAGCGCCCTCTATTCACGTCTGAACTTAAAATAATATCCAACGGAAACTTATTACCGAGATATCAGAATAAGTGTGTTACAATGTATGTTGATAGAGAAAGACTCGTATGAAGCTAGGATAGGGTCTGGTCGTTGTCGCAAGGCGAGGCCCGCGACGCGTTCTATGCTTCTGACCCGATCCCAGCCCGCGCAGGTTGATTCTAATTATATTTAATTTTATAATACACGACTATCACATGCCATAACAACATTGGTAAATTTTATTTAATAATATTATCATTGAAATTGAAATCCTCCGTAGCGTAGCAGTATTTGGCTCGCTTTAAATCTCGGAGGTCATGGGTTCGATCCCCACGCCGGACAGGAAATCTTTGTGTAAATTCTAAGATTTCTTTCCGGGTCTGGTTGGCTGTGGGACTACCGTCCGTGCCTCGAAAAGCACGTTAAGCCGTTGGTTCCAATTATTGTAATATCATCTATAATAATCATATATCAAGGAACGGGCAGCAGCGTTTCCTTGTGTGGTACAGCACAATACTGCGGTCACCAATCCGCCAGCCAAGCGTGATGACTATGGCAAATACCCTCCCTCGGGAGGAGGCCCATGTTCAGCAGTGGACGTTATACGGGCTGATGATGGTCATTGAAATGTAAACTTATATATTAGTCAAGTTTTGTACGTCATTATCATTGTCTGGTGATCTGTAATACCTACAGGTTTTGTAAAAAACCTAAATCAGGCACCAGTCTCTCGAAAAGTTGAACTAATTAAGATCTAAGTACATTAAGCCCAATTTTATTGTAACGAGTCTGTTGTTGATTTTGTGAGGAGAGAATAAATGATTTTATTATTTATATTAAGTACGGTCGATTCTTCTTCATTATCAATAAACATTTCATTTCATTTTCATTTAATTTCATCAAGTATCCTATATGTCTCAATCCAGCTCTTTATTTATCTGTAAGAAATTTATTATGTAAATCCGATGAGCCGTTCATGCATGATTCAGTAACAAACATCCAAACATATTTACATTTAAAATAGTGGTAGAAATGATAGGAAGTAGGATGTAGGATATTCTAATTTCAATATTACTTTGTGAAAGTTTTATAATTATAGTAGGTACCCTCTAGTGTTTTTAATAAAAGCGCTAATGAATATGCAAAAGTTGTTCCAGATTGTGATTTTCAGTTTTTCAGAAAATTCTCTCCTTAAATGGTGCAATAATTAACATCCTGTAAAGATATACTGTTGAATAGGACTCGTCTGAAGTCCGCTTTGTTTGTAGATTTTTGACCTAATCATCATCATCATCAGCCCATCCACTGCTGAACATGGGCCTCCTCCCGAGGGAGGATTTTGCCATAGTCACCACGCTTGGCAGATGGGTTGGTGACCGAGTTTTACGTTGTTGTAACACACAAGGAAACGCTGCTGTTCGTCCTTGTATACGATTGTTATAGATGAAGTTACAATAATTGAGACCAACGGCTTAACGTAGCCAGCCAGACCCGGAAAAATCTACATGAAGATTTCTTTTCCGGCATGAACCCACGATCTCCGAGATTTAAAGTGAGCCAAATACCACTCCGCCTCGGAGTAGGTTGTTTAACCTAATTAACCTTGTTAATAATAAGCTTGTGGTTTAAACACGAAAATTTTGCCGTCTCGGGAATCGAGTCTACAATCTCGTACACATCCCACGAAGAACGTACCAGTAGGTAAACCTACCTACTCTCCTCAAAATCCCTTCTATAAATTACAAAGTAAACCGTGTCTCTAAAAGTAAGTCAAACACAAATGTACTATCGCGAACAAATCTCAACTTTGATGAGTTTGCTTTCTGTCGAAGGACAAAGAAAAGAGGAATTCTGTGAAAAACAAAGGGCAAGAGATCTCTCTTCACATTCTTCGCGAATAAACCCGTGTTTGGCGTTCGCTTAAATTATTTATTCGAATCTTGAAACATGTTAAGATAAAGTTTGTGATGTATATAGAAACAGTTTAACAGTGAGGGAAAATAGACTTTATTTTGCTTACCCCACATTCAGCATACGCGAGCGCCGCAATTCCTACCCCGTCATCCGCTACCCTCGCCTCGCTGTCATAACCATGTCACACACGCCACACACGCTTTAGAAAAGCGCTCGCCCAATGTGTAGGACGCTACACATTGGGCGCGCGCTTTTCTCAAGGGTGTCTCAAGCTTTACAAGATCGCTGTAATCTTTTTTTATCTTCCTATGGGTGTCGTAAGAGATGAGTAAGGGATGTACACCTAATAGATGGGCAGCAGCATCTATCAGCTCAAAGACTCCCATCTTACTGCGATTACCAATCCGCCAACCGTGGTGATTACGGCAATATTCCTCAACGACTGTTTTGCCAAGGTCTGAAGTAGAGTAGTCTCATGTTCAGCTGTGGATATAAATGGAATGATAGTAAACCGCTATGCTACGGAGTTATAGTCAAACATAGATAAGTACATAATCGTACATCTGTGCACAGGTATCGTATTTATTTTGTTGTATAAATGTAACTTGTTATCTGTGGTATTTCGTTCGTGACAATTAGTGTACCTCACGGGATTAAAACTAACACTAATTTAGATCTACAGAACATTTTGAACAATGAAATAAAATGTTGCTTAGCTATTGTTATGTTTGTCGCATGTGTGCTAGAATAATTAATGATACAACTTGTTAAAATAATATTTGTGGTCAGTTTTCTGCAAATTTTACTGGTCATGAAATACAAGTTATGTAATGTTCACAATACAATTCTCAGTGTGGTTTTCGGCTTAGAATTTCCTATGTCATCTGATGGGTGTCTTATATAGGCGACTAAGGACATACAAATGATGGATGGGCAGCAGCATCTGTCAGCTCGAAGTTATTCACCATATTATTGCGATCTCTAATCCGCATGCCAAGCGTGATTATAGCAATATTCCTCATTGACCCTGGCTTACCAAGGTCGGCAGAGAAGGCCCATGTTCAGCAGTGGACGTAAACTGTTGAAGAATGTGTACAAATATTGTTCCTACTGGGGAAGGCACTGTAATCTTTAAGATATTATTATGCTGTCTAAAATTATCGGTTTTTAGCAACGAAGATTTTGCTAATTTACCGGGAATATAGGCGAGTAGGGCTCCAACCTTAATAAATGGTTAAAAAACTACAAACTAAGCAACCTGAACAATATGGCGTCCTCTCTGGAAATTGGCGGCCGGTAGTTTCTGATAAAGAATAATCACGTTTAGTTTTTCAACGAGTTTTGTGCAACTGTTGCTCTACTTTACAGTTCACGGGCCTCTCGGAAACTTACCAATGAGGTAATCGACTATATAGTTTTCATTACAGAGCTAAAAAGCGCAATAAAAACCAAAACAAATGACCGAAAACCAATAAGCAAAATTCACATGCCGTGATAAAAATAAATCCGCCATAATACGAAGCATTAAATAGAAATTTATTGAAATAAATTACAGGTTTTCATCGGCGGTTGAGCTTACCATATTATTTATTAGCACTGAATGGTCATGATTGGCGATTTGGAAGGCCTTTGGGGCATTGCACGGTTTAAAATTAAACCAACAATAAACTAAGTACGTAATAAAAACTACAGTTTTCATTTTGAACCTAATGCCTTTGAAATAAAGTCGTATGGAATGGTTTCTTCTTTGATTATTCACAAAACACTTCGCGTAAAGTGAGTTTAACTTTATTCTTTTATTTTGGCCCTAAAGCTCGTCAAAGCGAGATTTTGGGCACAAATATTAACTAAGGCCAATAACGTAATTGAAAATATTTAAGTAGGTATATTTTTTCGGATCTTCTCGATAAAACCGTTATATCTGAACCGTTTAAGGGCTATTGGTTTGTTTAGGGGGGGTCAGTCCCTCAGAGAGGGCTAGAGTAGTTAAGCTGTATGTAACTAGACGTCGTGCTGATGTATTCTCGCGGTAAATGTACACATGACACTCTTACGATGAAACCCGTCCCGTAAGATTGGAAAATTAGCCTGATATTTTCTGCCGGGTCCTTTCAATTTTGATATATGAAGTTCAGTAAACACTGAGTTCAGAATTAAGAAATTGTAACATGCACTGTGGTTTTGTTGTCGTTGTTAATTCTCTGTTTATTTTTGGTAATAGGTACTGTCTAACATATCGACTTAAGTTACAACGAAAGGCACTAGAGTTCATTTTTCCATGTACATTTGACAATGCCGATTTTTCCTAGCTCCTTCCACTTGCTGAACTGCATTAACAATTTTGGCACAACATTATAATATTGGCATAATTATATTAGTAATTCTTAAAACAATTACGACACATTTTATAAACAATAGAAATTTTAAGACTCGGGCACTGACCTTTCAATCTTTATTAACAATAGAAATACAAATTCAGTTCCTTTTATCGGTCAAATTTCGAGCAACAAAGATCACGAATGTCATTAAAAGTATAGTAATTAACGATTTTTTCAAATAACCTTAGCCCACGATGTGTATTATTATCTTTTAATACGTGATGTTATATAATAGACTAGCGACCCGCCCCGGCTTCGCACGGGTACAATACTCATAATTATACTACATTATGTCTTTAAACCTCTAACAAACGGGCGAAATTTGGTCAAAACAAACAGAAACAAATTAATATAGGTACCTACTAAAACTCAGTGAAATAAGTAGGTGGGTATACTTTTATCGTATGAAATACCTATACTCTTCAGGACTAACAATACAACAAACACTAAATAAATAGGTATTCAAGTATCTATCCATCATAGTTACAACGAACACAAAACAAAAAAATTGCCCTATAATTCTTAAGGATCGAGCGCGCATAATCGCATTCGGCCTACCTCCGTAGCGTAGCGGTAATTGGCTCGCTTTAAATCTCGGAGGTCGTGGGTTTGATCCCCACACCGGACATGAAATCTTTGTGTAAATTCTAAGATTTCTTTCCGGGTCTGGTTGGTTGAGGGACTACCCTCCGTGCCTCGGAAAGCACGTTAAGCCGTTGGTCCCGATTGTTATAACATCATCTATAATAATCGTATATCAAGGAAGGGGCAGCAGCGTTTCCTTGTGTGTTACAACATAATTCTGCGGTCACCAACCCGCCTGCCAAACGTGGTGACTATGGCAATACCCTCCCTCGGGAGGAGGCCCATGTTGAGCAGTGGACGATATACGTGCTGATGATGATGATGACCTACTAAAACTCAGTGAAATAAGTAGGTGGGTATACTTTTATCGTATGAAATACCTATACTCTTCAGGACTAACAATACAACAAACACTAAATAAATAGGTATTCAAGTATCTATCCATCATAGTTACAACGAACACAAAACAAAAAATTTGCCCTATAATTCTTAAGGATCGAGCGCGCATAATCGCATTAGGCCTACCTAAAACACGCGCTGTTATTTTGCGATAACTTCTAAGTTATTCATTTAAAGTATATAGTGTAGGGGTAAAATAATCTGCATGAAATGCTTAAGAATATTAACTCATTTAAAATGATAAGGATAAATACTGAATCCGTCTGATTAGCTTTACAATTACCGCATTAGAAATTATCATTTTTCTAAGATATAATGGATATAGCAAGTTAACCTTGAAAGATAGACATATGCTATCGCAGACTTTTTTGTAGATCTAAAAGAGAAGAATATTTGCCACCATACATTGTTTTGTTATATCTCATAGGGTTTAGGCAGCGTTTTCGTTGAAAGCTCCCAAATGGCTTAATTTTTTCCGACACCTCTGACAAATATCAATATATATTAGTCAAATGTACACATAAACTAAACAAATCATATACGTAAACCTTCCGGAAGAATAGTTCTATCGATTGGTAACATCCGCATGAAAATCGATGTAGTAGTTTTTGAGTTTATCGCGAACAGACAGACAGACGCGGCAGGGGACTTTGTTTATAATATGTAGTGATGTAGTGATAGCGGTAACCGCGGTCCCGCGGCTCCGTGCGGATGTCGGTTACCGCTGCAAAAAGCCTACCCAGGAAAGACACGGTCAGCAAAATGATTCCCAGGTCAATTCACAGACACCGACATAAACATCGACAACGCAGTCAGTATCCGCAGGCTGCACAGATTGTCTTTCTGTGGATGTTAAAGTTGTTAATGATGAAAATATAATTAATGATGTAATTAATAGGCATTTTAGGGATTAGGCATTTTAGGCATTTTCAAAGCTCTGAAAAGAAACTATGTTTAGCTCTGAGAAGAACTGTTGATTAGCTCTGAGAAGAACTTTTGCGTAGGTGTAGTTTTAAGAACGAAATCTAAAAAAAATCGCACGAAAATTATTAGAATTCGCAACGGGCCGTGCAGCAGAAATCGTAATATTTTAATTTCGCCATAACTTCAAAACCCAACGTCCAATTTTAATCATTCAAAGACCAAATATTATCTACATAAACTGTAATTAGTGATGAAATAATTTATTTTGATAAGGATTAATAGCATGAGTAAAATAAACGCGTTTAAATGTATTCCAAAAAAAAATCAAGATTTCTAAATAAAAAAATGGTCGTTGTGCCTCACTCGACATAGATAGGTATAGTGTGTCGCGGACTTTTTTGTAGATATTTATAAGATCTATAATTAATTTGAACATTTTATGGTTCTATCTTTTATAGTTTAGGCAGCGTACGCAAAATAAGTAACTTTTCTGGTTGATTTTTTACACCTTGTGTCAGAAAAACCCAAATATCTTACGGAACCCTATTTTTTTCGAAAATAAAATTTAGCCTATGTTACTCGTGGATAATGTAGCTTTCGAATGGTGAAAGAATTTTTTAAATCGGCCCAGTACTTTTTGAGCCTATTCATTACAAACATACAAACATACAAAAATAGGTACAAATCTTTCCTCTTTATAATATTAGTATAGATTTCGGTGGCCGCGCGTTATAAATACGCTAATTGAAAAATAATAGAAGTTTTAGTAACACGCACCTCGCCTATTATTGGTAACTAATAGTTACAAGAATTCAAACAAATGAAATTATCTTTAACAATTTTGTAATTTGAGTAGATAAAGATAGTCAAATTAAAATATTACAAATGGTGCTACATAATACATTACCTGGAAAGATCAGAAATGAAAATATCTATAGAAAAAAGGAAGTTGTTGATAGCTCAACGGAATAGAAAGAGAAGAAGGTGGCAATGGACAGGGCTCATCGTTCGAAGAACTGACGGCCGATAGGGCAGAAGGGCCCTCAAGATGAAACTATAAACTGGCAAGCTCAGCGTGCAAAAACTTACATGATGGACTAATGACCTAATAAAGGTCGCAGGAAGCTAGTGGGTGTAGGCCGCTAGCAATCCTTCCCGCTAGAAATCGGTGAGGACCTATGTTCAGCAGTAGACAAGTGATATAATAGTGATGATGATACACCGAAGGATAGATAGCTATGGTACTTATACGTCAAAATAATCTATCTTTATAAATTTAACTAGCGGCCCGCCCCGGCTTCGCACGGGTGGACTTTTATACCCTACCCCTGCCCTACCCTACCCTACTCCTACCCTACCCCTACCCTACCCCTACCCCTACCCTACCCCTACCCTACACCTACCCTACCCTACCCCTACCCTACCCCTACCATACCCCTACCCTACACCTACCCTACCCTACCCCTACCCTACCCCTACCCTACCCTACCCTACCCTACCCCTACCCTACCCCTACCCTACCCCTACCATACCCCTACCCTACACCTACCCTACCCTACCCCTACCCTACCCCTACCCTACCCTACCCTACCCCTACCCTACCCCTACCCTACCCCTACCCTACCCCTACCCTTACAATAGTGATATTTATTAAACTATTGAAATTGATGAGTAGGCACCTTTTTTTTGTTTTTTTATTGTCCGGGGGGAAATGCATTGACGCATTCCAACCGCCGCTGCAGCGTATTCTCGCGCTGGCGGTGGGATATGTGGGACTAACCCTCTCCATAGCGAAGTATGCTAAACTCATACCACGAGGAGAGGACCCTACACCACTAAAACCTCCCGGACACTCCTTCGATCCGCCGTTGGCGGTGGCCGGGTACGCACGATGAGTAGCCACCTGCATTTTTATTTCAAAATCTTGACTTTCTTTTCTTTATTTTTTGAACTAATACAATACTTAATATAGACAACCAAATGAACCAGATTAAAAAACAACCAAAATCTATTTTCATCAAACATAGCTATGAACACTCCCAAATAATTCACCTTCCAAACAAAAAAAAAAACAAAATCGGTTCATCCGTTCGGCAGCTACGATGCGACAAACAGACAAGCAAACTTATAACACCCCGTCGTATTTGCGTCGGGGGTTAAAAATGGCAGCAAAAAAAACTCCAACAGTACCAAAAAATACCGCGGGTAAATGCACTGGCGTCATATGGTTCCGCAGGATGTTCGCAGTATGTATAAAAACTTATTTAATTACACGTACTCGTATAATGACACTTTACAAACAGACCGCATTTCGAAGTTTGTTTCTGAAAGTTTGATTACAACTTGCTTACAGTTTTTCCTGAAAACTGTTTTATTTAAGGCGCAACGTTCGCTCTTTAAGTATTTATCGATGAATATGTCGGAATATGGCATTTTTAACTGTTATACTAAAATAATCGTTTATTTTGCAAATATGAAAATCAATAACGAGTCTTTTGTTAATAAGCCTTAAAAGTTAATAGCATCAGTAGGCCAGTAATTTCAAAACAATGATAAAAGTATAAAATTTAGATTACAGATATTCACAAGGCTTTTTCAATGATGACTTAGGGACTAATTACACTTATTCAGCTCAATTCAGCTTATGTCCATAGAAAACGCCAGTTTTGTACGGGATGCGTACGCGTCTGTTCAGCTGAACGCGTGCGTACGCGTCCCCTACAAAACTGGCGTTTGCCGCATTGAACACCATTTTTTATGTTTAGGTTATTTTGTTTTTATCACCCAATAAATCCGCTGTTATATAAAAACGCCTAGCCGTCTGTAATGCGGCGGGTGGTACTATCTGGCTGCGACATATTCACTCCCTGTTGCAGAAAGTGATAGATCGCCAAACTAATAATTGTTGTGAATATTTATCACAGTAGCGTTGCGTTTATACCTTTTTGGTACGGAACCCTAATGGCATCAATACGTAATATTCTGAGAATGAGCCAATTATCTCGATACGATCGCTATTATTTTCCCCTAAATCAAAACTACTAGGAAAATGGCCGCATTCGACCGAATTGTCTTTCCCGTAATATTCTATCGATAATAATAAAATAAATTATGTTTGTCTATGGTTGCATAAATTATGTAGATGTTTTAATAACATCGTACCTGCTGATAAAAATGTGAATAGGAAACATACAAAAAAACTTTGTTTGTTATTGTTACCTATTCAACCATTAATTACGACAAATATGGCGTTTGTAGTTAAGCATTTTATTTATGTAGATAATTATTCAACATCAACAAAATATGTAGATAAAATAATAATAATAAAATTATATAGATAATTATTCTACATAAATAAAACGCTTTGTCCTAAATGACAGAATTTATTATCTTTATTGGTACACAAATTAAATATCTATTTTTTCATAACGTTTTTATAGGTGCTCAGGATGCGAAACAGTACCCATTCATGTTATTTGATTGTATATATTTTAGATTATATTATATACAGGGTTACTTCGGAGACAGTGCGCATATTTTTTCCATGTAATCAGTATCGTTAATAGAACACATTTCACGAAAAAAATCATAGGTAATTTTTTTGCTAACTATTTATTAGTTATCGTTTATCCACCGAATTTTTCAAATACTACGCTCACCCTATGCACGGGAGTGAAAGGGGTAATAGCGCGGGAAAGGGCGGGGGAAAGAGAGCGCGGGCGCAAGGACGCGCGCGCGTGTATCAGTCAGCTCAGCGCTACCGTTCGCCGTGGGTGTGCGCATTTTAATTATTTTGTTCGAAGCATGGTAAAACAAAAAAACACGGGTATTTTTATTTTTTAAAACCTTTCTGTAGGTAAAATTTGCGCACTGTCTCCGAGGTAACCCTGTATGTATACTAGTCAAATAGTTCTACAAACATTCTAAAACTATATATTTATTTGCAGAGTACGTGGCAGCGCCAACAGCATCCTTAGCATGATCGCTAGTCGGCTAGACTGTATTTACATCAATCATTGCTGCGCCATTTGCCATGGAATGGCGCAGTAGTGATTGCGGAGTGTGTTGCGGAGTGCACTGCCTTTTTATATGTTTGGTTGTGAGTAGCCTTAAGTATTACTAATACTAGTCTATAAGAGCATTGTTACTAACAAAATGGACACCATGGTCTGAAATAAAAGTAATTATTATATTATTATTATATTTATGCCAATAAATGAATAAAAAAGACACAACATTTTATGTATCCTAATATGATTAGGTATTCATTCATCTCTTTTATCCCAAAAAAAATAAGAATGATGTTATAAATGCTACAACCAATTTCCCTATCCGTACTAATCTATATCTATACAAATATATCACTACATAGTATAAAACAAAGTCGCTTTCTCTGTCCCTATATCCCTATGTATGCTTAAATCTTTAAAACTACGCAACGGATTTTGATGCGGTTTTTTTTAATAAATAGAGGGATTTGAGAGGAAGGTTTATATGTATAATACATCAGCATTGTACCCGTGCTAGTTATATTATAAAGAGGAAAGATTTGATTGTTTGTTTGTATTGAATAGGCTCCGAAACTAATAGACCGATTCGAAACATTATTTACCGTTAGAAAGCTACACTATCCCCGGATGACATAGGCTATATTTAATTATGAAGTTCCCATGGGATCGGAAGCTACGCGAGTGAAACCGCGTGCGGGAAGCTGGTCAGAAATAAAACCACAGATGCCAGCTACAATTTTATGCACGCTCTATCCATTTTATATTTTACATAGTAACGACATGCAACACCAGCTAAAACTAGATGTTAATGAAAACCGCCTCTCGCAAACTACCCACAAAACCTCCACAGTAATTTTGACCCAAATAACCCGTGAACTCTCCATCTATAACAGTGCATATTTGTATAATACTCTGTCCATTCACGGTCGGATCGTTCCAACGATCAAAGCGTGCCTAATCGCGCGATAGGTTTGGCCACACTGGCCCATCATTGGTGGCCAATAGGTGTCCATATAAATAGCACTTTAGAGATTAGGTGAATGGAAAGTTTGTATGTTTGTGATTGCCTTGGGCGTGGTAAGCGCTTTTGGGAATGGGCTTTTTCGGTTTTATTACTCGTAGGACTGAGTAAGTATATATCGCACCTTCTCGCTGAGGAAAGGTCCAATAACGATAGTAATAAAAAAATATTAAACGTTTTTAATTCTTGCTCATAAAATTGTTATTTATTTAAACTTTATTACACAATAAATTATGCCAAGATCACAGTAATAATATTACCGTGCTAAGGTGGACTTCAAGCCATAGGCATTATCTGCCAGTTGACCTTAGGGTGGTGCAGTGATGATGCGGTAGGTGCTTTGCAACATATCGAAAAAGTGTAATTAATAAGAAGTTATACATTTATTTACTCATATAAATACTGAACTTATATACTAAATAAATATGGTAGGCGGTTTATTTCATAAAAAAAGAGCTCAGAGCAATATGATTCAGAGTAAAACCCATTTTTACAAATCTTAAAATTCTTAATTCAACAGAAGTACCTACACTCCTGTAGAATTAACCTGGGGCCGCAAGAGTAAGGCAACTGCGACGCGCCAGCCGTTTTTTAAAAAGAAACTCCAGTAACGAAAATCTAATTTTGTTTGTTTGAATTCAGCGTTAGAGTTGTCGGTCGCCATGCCAGTGCGAATGAAGAAATGACTACATATGTAGTCATCATCATCCATCCACTGCTGAACATCCTCCTGACGAAGGGATTTCCCATATTCAGCACGCTTGGCAGGCAGGTTGGTGACCGCAGTATTATGTTGGAAAACACAGGGAAACGCTGCTGCCGTTATCTGGTATACGCTTGTATTTAATTACGTTATAACAATCGGGTCCAACGGCTTAACGTGCTTTTTCCAAGGCACGGAGGGTAGTCCCTCAGCCAACCAGATTGGTTATGCACCTGTTGATCCCGATACCCTATAACCTATGGGATATCAGGCGCCAGACCCACAGTTTAACTTGGCACTTTACTAAGATTTTTCAATAAATTTGGAGTTAGGTACACTATTATTTTGCCCACTCGGGATTCGAATCCGTCGAGCATATCACCTGCTAGACAAAAGAGGCAATCTCGTCATACACAATAAGACAATAACTGACATTACGAGTGTACTTACTTAGTACCTATGTATATCTGCTCTTTGTTAAATCTATTAGTGCCGTAGTTTAATTCGCCTGCATAGCTAGAAGCTCATTACCCAGCTTGTCTTGACCCAAATACCGGGGCACGTTTAATTTGAATCCATTAAGTGCCTTGGAAGATTTACGAGTATCTAGATGCACTACAGGTTACCTGGTACAATACAAATCATCGGGATTAAATAATTGTTCTATTTTGATTCGTGTGAAAACGTTTGCGACCAATCCCACAGGAACCGTCCATGTCATCGAGTAAAAATGTTTTTACTGGCCTTTGCCCGTCTCTATCTGAGGTTTTTTTGAACATTACTAGCAGAATTTTACAATCTACTAGTATTCTTGCTAACCCCTCATGCTAAACTAAATGCTTGTGTTACGAGTGAGTTCTCGTCGGTAATGCAATGGGAGAGGCTCGAATCGGCGACCACAAGATCACAAGTCTGACACCCCTAGCCATTGGTCCACGGCACTTCCAAAAGTTTGAACTTAACTGGATCCAAAACTTGATGCGGCCGAAAGGATATTAAATTCAACTGTTGTGTGATGTCCAAACAACATCGAAAAGTTTTACCATGTCAGATACTGGATCCATTTAATTTTCCAACTTTTGAAGGCTTCAAGCAAACCGCCTGAAAGTAAGTTGTCCTCTATAATGGTCAACTTTTAGATTGAACCTGGGACCTCTCTAGTTACGGTCAAACACATTATCGCTACACCAAGTGGCGGTAAAAACTGAGTATAAATATATCATCATTATCATCATCATTATCAGCCCGTATAACGTCTACTGCTGAACATGGGCCTCCTCCCGGGGGAGGGTATTTGCTGATCTGATTGGTGACCGCAGTATTATGTTGTACCACACAAGGAAACGCTGCTGCCCGTTCCTTGATGTACGATTATTATAGATGATGCTATAACAATCGGGAACACGGAGGGTAGTCCCTCAACCAACCAGGCTCAGAAAGAAATCTTAGAATTTACCCAAAGATTTCTTGCCCGGCGTGGGGATCGAACCCACGACCTACGAGATTTAAAGCGAGCCAAATACCGCTACGCTACGGAGGTTGTCAATACCGCTACGCTACGAAGGTTGTAAATATAATACAAAATGTATAAGATCTGTCTATACAATCCAATACAAGAAATAAACGATTTTGTTATTTTCCAATCTAAAATCACTAAATAATTCGCAACCCATCGACCTAATCTCAACTGAACCAAGCTAGAATTTTCTCGAACGTAATCCACTATAAGCATGATTACATTTTTAAAATTCATAGTTACTTAAAAGGTGGAAAAATATCAAAGTAATTTCTGAACGTTTTCGTTTTTTGCTTTATTTTTCGGGGCAAATAGGCTGCGCTAATTTTATTGTATGTGTATATTCCGCTCTGATTCACACTGAGAAAATAATATCTTTTGAGGTAAAAGCGAAAGCAGCGTTTTATGAACATAATATACGTACGTTTGTAGAATTTATTTTGAATATTGGAAGGGTTTTGTACCTACACATACGTAGATCTACTTTAGAAAGGAGTAAAATTGGTGAGGTTGTTGGTTGTAATCTATGAATCTATTGATATGATGGCAACTAGTTTTTTTAAAATATTAATATCAGAATTTTTGCAATCTACTAGTATTCTTGTTAACCCCTCGTGCTAAGCTAAAATGCTTATGTTACGAGTGGGTTCACGTCGGTAGTGCAGTGGGTGGGGTTCGAACCGGCGACCTCAAGATCACAAGACCGACGCCCTAACCATTGGGCTACGGCTGCTTTTAATTACTATGCCATCGCGAATGTTTTTGACGTTTAGCAATTAATTTGCTTAATTATAACCGTCACATGATTTGCGTAATTAACCTGCCGGATTCTCAAATATCATGATACAAGTAGCTGTATCTCTTTGTCCCAAGGAATGTCCTTGGGACAAAGAGATACACAAAAAACAAAAATTAACAACAACTTTTTATAGCATAAGTATCTATCTATACGATTTAGGTATTTAGTATTATGCTAAAAAAAGTTACCTAAGTATAATTGTTATTTTACCATATTTTTTAAAGTCTTTATTACAAAGGCTCTTCTGGCTTATAAGAGTCTGTATTGCTTGCTCCCCACAGAAAAAGCCCTCTTCAAATTAAATAGTCGAGTAGGTATAAGTTCAATACAAGCTCCTGTTAGTTACAAGGTATTGTAAGATAAATTCTTTTCTCAAAGAAATAATTGCTACTTACAATTTTTCCGTACATCAACAAGTTTCACTACAAACATCCAATAATAAGCGCTGAAGATACCCATCAGGCAAAGAACGCCTAGCATCCATTTAATACTGAATTCCATCCTCGTACAATTTCAATCGTTTCAGAGGTCAAATGTTACTGGACGGGAAATCGCGAACGAAAGTCAGTAGGTAGTAGGTACCTAATATATTTCTACCTCAAAAGCGAACTTTGTCATCAAAATTGAATCCCGAGCGGTTCAATACGAGACTCAAAATGGCTTCCAATTGAATTTCAGCACTTTCAACAACTTCGTGGTACAAAGCTTTTGTAAATTGACTTAGTAGTACTGCGGAGGTGAGATTATTGTGTATCTGGAGTAACTTGTATGCTACTTGTATGTGGTATTGTACATTGTGTTGCCTTGACGGTATATATAAATGATGCAACACCTTTTTTCCTTTTTCTTTTTTTTTGTTGTCCTGGGGGAAATGCATTTACGCATTCCCACCGCCGCTGCAGCGTATTCGCGCGCTGGCGGTGGGATATGTGGGGCTCGCCCTCTCCATAGCGTGGTATGCTAAACTCATACCACGAGGAGAGGGCCCTACTAACCACTAAAACCCCCTGGACACTCCTTCGATCCGCCGTTAGCGGGGGCCAGGTACGCATAAGCAATCCGGCCCAAATGACATACACACAACACCTCCAAAATTGCTAGACTGGTATGACTCTAATATGAATATCATTCAAAAATATCCAACTTGTGCCTGTGACTTTGTCCGCATGGAATAGCCAACTAGGGTCAATCTTCATTGGTACTCCGCTCCTATTTGTCTTAGCGTGACGATATATAGCCCTCCAAAGCTTTTTAACACTAAAAGAATTTCTCAAATCAGAAATCAAGAATTTTGGGCAGTTCCTGAGATTTGCGGGTTCGAGCAAACAAATAAGCTTGTGATATCACCACGCTAGGCATACGGTCATCGTAGTAAGATGATGAGTATACCTGAGCTGATGACGTTATTGCTGGAAAACGTAGCTTTCCATCTAAGTGGAAGAATTACAAATCAGACCTAATAATATACACTACCTAACGTGAATCATTTGTAAAATATGATTTTTTTTTAAATTTGCAAGTTTCTGCCAATTAATGGGATGAACGACCATGGAAAGAAAGAGACAGATGACATTGTCGCTTTACATAGCCTTGATAAGCACGAAAGGGAGCTTATCGTATATCGACTACGTTATCTATGATCCCTCATTATTTATGGTTTAATCTATGTGGCATATAGATACATTCGTTACCCGCGCGCGTTTTCATCAGAGTATATCCCATTCTCGTGGGAACTTCATATCAAATATTGAAATAATTTTCGACATGGGATCAGTAGTTACTTCGATTAGCGCGTTCAAACAAGCAAACAATCTCTTCAGCTTTATATATTAGTATAGGATATATAATTATACAACCAGCAGTTTTACCCGCGTTAAATTTAAAAGTTCTAGGTTTTTCTTTTCGTTTCTAGCTAGACCTTTGTTTAGCCACAATCTTACTTAATAGTAAGCGACGATGTGGCTGACGATGGATCTAGTACTCTAGTAATACTAGTTAAGACTAGAATGTAAATGCCAGTGTTCTGGCATGAAGTCAGACAAATGTCAAGTATCCATACATTTGCTTTATAGTGATCTTCTGCTAGCGAACCCTCAGTAACGCCCGCTTACATCCATCGTTTGTAACAATTGTGACCAGCAGCCTCTGAAATAAGTGGCTCATGTTCACAACCTAGAAAAGTTAAAATTTAATAATATCACGTGTTCCACACGTTCAGCCTACCTTAATAATTCGTTTTACCCGAAGTGCGGTAACTAATGTATTTTATTACCCATTCCTTTTGATCTACAACGTGCGTAGTTTTTTCACGTACACTTTAAATTTCCTAGCAGACAGACTTGGAAACTCATATTAAAGAGAAACAGGGTAATAAGTTATTTCGGCTGTGTTCAGGTCCTTTTAAACGGTCGTAACGTGAATTTAGCACTTCAAATGGTTTGAAATAGATTTTAAAAGACTTCATTAATTCTGCCAGTTTCAGCTAAAAGTTACCAAATGCCAAATAAGTGTTAGTGAGCCTGAATTCTTCACTATCCTACTAATATTGTAAATTCCAAAGCTTGTATGTGTGGATGTATGTATGTTTGTTACTTTTTCACGGAAAAACTACTGAATGGATTTGGTTGAAATTTTGCACGCGGATAGTTTATAAGCTGTATTAACATATAGGCTACAAAATATCACGCTCCGACTCACTGGAGCATAGTGGGGAGCAGCTAGCAGATCATACTTGTACGTCCTTATGTTATTTGGATGAGGTGCACGCACATACGCGTACCAGAACAATGCTTTACCTCGTCAGACAATCTATCGCAAGAGGCGCAAATATAGTACCCTTGATAGTGGTTATGTATTTGTGCCTTTTGGTGTCGAAACATTGGGGCCTTGGGGACCGGGAGACAAATTAATTTATAAATACCTCGCAGCGGCCCTCTTAAGTGCGGCACGTTCTCCGAGTGCTGGTTTCTACTTTGCACAGCAGGTAAGCATTGCCATTCAACGTGGTAATGCTGCCAGCATTCTGGGAACCTTGCTAAGTAAAATAGATTTAGAATAGTAGAATATAAGTTAGTTTTATTTTTAATTAGTTACTTTTGTCTGATTAATATAGAATAATAATATCTATCGCAGCGTTAGGTGTTTGATGTCAACAATATCTTTATATTATTTACTTAATCTGTATATTAATACGTGAAGCAAAAACGTTATAGGTACTTCCTTAAAAGAAAATTGCGCGGACGAAGGAGAATGAAATTTCGCACACTTAAAGTTTATGTGTGTGTATTGCCGGTGATCACCTATGGATCCGAGACGTGGTGCTGTACTATAGGTTTTTAAACCATTTATCAAGGCTGGAGCTCTGCTCACCTTTATGCCCGGCCCGGTAGCAAAAGCCTCGTGGCTACCTACGTATAACAATCCAAAAAAAAAGTCTACAATACGCCTTATGAACAGGCTCAGAGTCGCTCAACGAGCTATGGAGAAGGCTATGCTCGGGGTTTCTCTACGAGATCGTCCACCTACTAGATGGACGGACGATCTTGTTAAGGCCGCAGGATCACGGTGGATGCAGGCTGCATATAACAGTGGACGTCCTACGGCTGAAATGATAATGATGAAAGTTTATGTAGAGAAGGAGTGCAGAATGCTAATACATTTTTTTAAATTATTTTCTGTCACTGGACCACCATTTGTACTAATAATTTAATCAACATTTTTTTTTCCATTCGCATATAATAAAATTATTGTCTCTATGTTTTAATTTAAAAGTTAGTTATGTATCAACTAAAGGTGAAACGAAAATCATCGGTTAATTGGTAATTTCTATTACATTACGATTACTACCTAAGAGTAAACTAAATAACTTAGTTTTCATATAAAATGAGATGTTTAAAAACGGCAAAACGATCGTGCCGTATATTTAGCATTTCAAATGGTTTGACATAGATTTAGCACTGGAAGGCCTCATTAATTGTGCCGGTCCCGACTGAAAGCTAGCAAATGGCGATTAAGTGGTTGTTCACCTGAATCCTTGTCTATAGCTAATATATTGTTAGATTGAGGTCGAGATAAATAGATATGGTTCGTCCATGTTGAGGATAGAATATATGTTAAATGGCTGAATAACATTTAAATGTGGTAATAGCATGTGAAATCCTACTAATATAAGAAGTTAAAAACGTTTTGAGAATGTGGATTAAACTCAAATTTAATGAAATTTTCTATGGATTCATTTGATTATTTTTGTCATTAGTTGGTACTTAGGTTTCAAGCCACATAGGGCATTCGAGTTCCTGGAGCGTGTGTCACATGCGGACGATGCGACAGCGTGGGTCGCTAGTCGCTACCCGCTGTCGCATCGTGACGGAGTAGGCGGGAACTCGGCGCTCGAGTCGTTTGCGTCGCGTCGTTCACACGCTGTTATAATGATAAACAATATAGGTTCTTATTTCAAAACACATTTGTTGATTCATACAATACTTGCAAGAAACTTATCGACAAATTGTCAATCTGATCCTAAAAATTGTATAGGTATTGATAAATTAAAGGATTTTCTTAAAGGAGCTGTCCAGACACCTGGTGGAAGAGTTGGGTGACTTAAAGTTCTGGATCTTGCCTCGGCCAACGAAAAAGCTTAGATATCTAGCGGGGCACCCTGACTGCATGTGTCGGCCTAACGGATGTTTTTATTAATAAATTTAGAATAGTTTTCATTTTGTATATATTCGTAAATTATGTTTGGAATAGTAAATTAACTATTCCATATACAAATAAACCGACAAATAAAAACATGCAAAAAAAACGAGATACCATTATATTGTGTATTTAAAAATAATATAATTATTTAGTTATTGATCAAATATACAGGGCTGTTCCATACATTTATGTTCACTTACCTAGACAAAATGTATGGAACAGCTGTTTTTTTTTTGAATTTCAGGGTTGGTCCCATTGTAAAAGTTGCTAATAATCATCAGTACTTTCACCCTTGAAAGGTTGTTAATGTTTTAATAATAACCCTGTATTACAACTTAATCCATTGCTTAAAAAGTACCCGTGTTACAACAAAAGTTATTTTTTAAATATATTTTTTTCTACTTATACTAATTCCATGCTATTTAGGTTATTACCCTGGTACCAAAAACAGCCTTTAAACCTGATTATAAAAATCATTCTAACCACGTATTTGAAAGCTTATACTCGTAACTCCGTCACGACGTGACGTGATTAAATACCAACGACGAAACGTAAGGGTTTAAAAAATATAAACCAATAAATAAAGAACAAGGCCGTTTGGTGATGGATAGAGGATGAGGGTGTGGTGAGGGTACGTTTTAATCAAAGTCTGAAAATCGTGGGGAGGTGTGGTTAGCAATGATTAAATAAGCGTGAAATCAGGTTCAGGATTAACACATCTGTTTTCCTCCAAAGTGTACGGTGAGTTAGATTAAAAAAAAAGAAAAAAATACTTTATTCACGGAAAATTACAGGCACTTGACAATCAGTCAGGTGTGTGTCACTTAGATATAGTGTGATCACTTGCAATTTTGATGCGTTTTTAATTTCTTATTATAATAATATAACAGAAATAATTGTCACAGGACAGACGGAGTATGACGGATTATTTCATCATTATTTTATCATTAATGGGAAAATTGATGAATTGATTATCTACGAGGACATCGGAAGAATACCAGGAGCAGAGTATTTCTGTCTACTCCAAGTAATTATTACTGTAGTCGGTGTTATAAAACGTTAATATAGTTTTTAAATTATTATTTAAAACGACAGGATAATAAAGTATTAATAGTATAAGACCTTAAATAAGATGTGTAGTGTTCACTATTCTTCTTCTCTACGGCAACTTTGCCGTTTAATAAAGAAAATAACATTTAACGCTTAAAGGGGTTGTTTCAACAACAAGCGCCATAAAAACGTTGATGTGAACACACTGGACAAACAAATGAGCGTAGCTGTCATTCCGTATTATTACGGTGACAAGGGGTAAAGTCATAAGCGTGGGTAATGCGCAGAATACAAGAAGTGGAGATTCACGCGAGTTTCACATTTACGCTACTCAGTTTCAGAAAGAATCTCTTCTTCATCCAACGTTAGTTATACAACGTGTTAAATAACGCAAAACCTCTTAGGCTAAAGGCAAAATTTATTTGTGAAGTTCCTAGAGAAACAGCAGTAACACGGGAGAAACAAAACTAATTTAGGTATATACAAAAATGTATGTAACAAGCATATTGCGTATCACAGTATATAATACTAGCTTCCCGCACGGTTTTATCCACGTAGCTCCCGTTCCCGTAGAAACTTTATAGTAAAATATAGCCTATGTTACTTAGTGATTCATTCTAATGGTAAATGAATTATCGAAATCCGTCTGCTAATTTTTGATTTATTCGTAACAAACATATATAGATGTAGGTAACAAAACATATTTTTCCAATCTATAAAATGTGTGCATTGATCTACAAGTTACTCTCTGTTTCATTATTTACTCTTATGTAAATTAACAGTGTTTAAAGGTTATTCACCTTATAATATTTAAATGCTAGCAGTTTTGCGTTACATGAAGCGTTTTTGTTAACAATGTAAAACATTTTAATTGTTAGTGTTAGAAATTTTATAGTAATTAGCCAGTTTTAAGGGTTTCGTACCTGAAGGCTAAAATCGAGACCCTATTACTAAGACTTCTCTGTCTATCTGTCTGTCTGTCAAAAGAACCGCGATAGACTTTTTCCACTATAAAAACCACTGTTGAATGTGGGCCTCTTCCCGTGGGAGGGTATTTGCCATACTCACCACGCTTGGCAGGCGGATTGGTCACCGCAGTATTATGTTGTACCACCCAAGGAAACGCTGCTACCCGTTCCTTGATACAAACGATTATTATAGATGATGTTATAACAAGCGGGACCGTTAACGTGCTTTCCGATGCACATAGGGTAGTCCCTCAACCAACCAGACCCGGAAATAAATTTTAGAATTTACACAAAGATTTTCTGTCCGGCGTGGAGATTGAACCCACGACCTCCAAGATTTTAAAGCGAGTCAAACACCGCTACGGAGGTTGTCACACAAAGATACTGAGAAGAAACTGTATAATAAGCCCTGCTTATTATATAGTAATAACCCATATTACTTGGGGTCGGCGCAGCACGTTTGTTTCTTCCCTTCTGTCCTGTCACCCGTCACACTATCACTAACTCCTTTTTCTTTTATATCATTCTTTACACAATCCATCCATCTTTTCTTTGGCCTTCCTCTCCCTCTCCATCCATCTACATGTATACTAAAAACTCTTTTAGTAACATGCGTTTCAGCCCTCCTCTTCAAATTACCATACCAAGATAAATGATTCCCTTTCAACTTTTCAGTCACTGGCGCCACTTTTAAACTCCCTCTAATATACTCATTTCTCACTTTATCCTTTCTCGTCACACCACACATCCATCTCAACATTCTCATCTCCGCTACATGCAATCTTTTTTCATCCCCGTGACCTGTCGCTATTTCATCCATGATTTTTTTTTTTCCGGGCCGCTGCAGTGTTTTCGCGCGCTGTCGGTGGGATATGTGGGACTCGCCCTCTCCATAGCGTGGTATGCTTAACTCATACCACGAGGAGGAGACCCTACACCACTAAAACCTCCAGCCCCCCAGACGGCACCCGCGGCCAATATGGTACCGCGGGATCTCCAGGGCCACATTTAAAGTGGCCCGTTTGCCCAATTATAGGGACGCCCGGAGTGTAGAGGCGTCCCTACTCCTCATGGGTCAGCCTCGAAGGGAGCGAGTCCATGTCCATTTCATCCATCCTATAACGTAATAAGTAATTTAATATTTTAGCCATTCAAAATATCTACCCCCAAAGCTTCCAATATATTCCGATCAATTTTGCATTGTCTAAATCATCATCATCATCATCAACAGCCCGTTTACGTCCACTGCTGAACATGGGCCTCCTTTTAACAGACCTTGGCAAGCCAGGGTCGTTGAGGGATATTGCCATAATCACCACGCTTGGCAGACGGTTTGGTGATCGCAGTAAGATGTAAACCTTGAGCTAATAGATGCTGCTGCCCATCCATCAGCCATATATCCCTTAATTGCCTTTTACGACACCCATGGGAGGACATGGGGTGGTCGATTCTAAGCCGGAAACCACACGGCATAGCCGGAAACCACACGGCATAAGGAACGAACCTAGAACGTAATAAGGAATTTAATATTTTAGCCATTCAAAATATCTGCCCCCAAAGCTTCCAATATATTCCGATCAGTATTGCATTGTCTAAATAAGTTGAGATTAATGTTGCAATGTGTTCAGTATCGGAAAGCCTGACAAATTGCTCGTCTGATGTACGACTGTAACCAGCGTACGATAGATACGTGCCAATTGTAGCGGATGTATGGTATTAGAGATGTTGTAAAAAATATAAGGTGGTTCTACAATATATGCCATACCTTTCATCATCATCAGCCCGTATAACGTCCACTGCTGAACATGGGCCTCCTCCCGTGGGAGGGTATTGCCATAGTCACCACGCTTGGCAGGCGGGTTGGTGACCGCAGTATTATGCTGTAACACACTGCCCGTTCCTTGATAAACGATTATTATAGATGATGTTATAACAATCGGGACCAACGGCTTAACGTGCTTTCCGAGGCACGGAGGGTAGTCCCTCAACCAACCAGACCCGGAAATAAATCTTAGAATTTACACAAAGATTTTCTGTCCGGCGTGTCACGAACCCACGACCTCTGAGATTTAAAGACGGCCAAATACCGCTACGCTACGGAGGTTGTCAGGAGGGTGTTGTGCCATCCCTTTAACAGTAAATATTTTGAAGAAATTCAAAATAAATCATACGCATGCTACGAGTAGGTGTGGCCCTCTTACTCCAATTTATCGAGAGATATGGGGATGCATAGATTAGAAAAATATGTATACTACTATATAAGGCTGAAGAGTTTGTCTGCTTAAACGCGCAAATCTCAGGAAGCACTGGTCCGATTTGAAAAAATCTTTCAATATTAGGTAGCCCATTTATCGAGATAGGATTACGCGAAGGAACCCGCATATTCTATGTAACTATTTTTTTTAAATTTCATGTACATTTCTTACGGTTACCCTATTTACTGGATTTGCAAGGTATTATAGGTCTATTTTCATAATATATATTGGCAATCATCTTACTTTGTATAATTCTTGACCGAAAACGAAACTTCAGAGCGCATGTGGAAACCGTTCGTGCACGAGACAGACACAGACAATGTAGTTGACTGAGCTTAAGTAAAGCACTTAAGCTCAGTCAACTACATTGTCTTCTAAATTCACGCAGCAAACTTTCACATGATAACAAGGTTAAGATTTACACCACGTGTGTATGACCGATTACGACATACGCAAGCACCAGTGGTAAAGTGCCTGCTCCTCATTAGACCCTCCTCATCAAGTGCAATGGACAATACTCACTAACACAAAACAAACGATCCTGAACTCGACTATCTTAGCGCTTGCATTAAGGGTGTACCAGTGGTAATGTTCCTGCTCCTCATCAGACCCTCGTCATCATGTGCAATGGAAAGTACTCCTAAACACAAAACAAACGAGCCCAAACTCGACTATCTTAGCGCTTGCATTAAGGGCGTACCAGTAGTGATGTTCCTGCTCCTCATTAAGCCCCCGTCATCATGTGCAATGGAAAATACTCACTAACTCAAAACAAACGAGCCCAAACTCGACCATCTTAGCGCTTGCATTAAGGGCGTACCAGTGGTAATGTTCCTGCTCCTCATCAGACCCTCGTCATCATGTGCAATGGAAAGTGCTTATAAACCCAAAACAAACGAGCCCAAACTCGACTATCTTATTCAGTAGGTACAGGAGTTCCTATGGCCACCTTCCGACTCCATCATCAGATCAGCTCCATAGTACTATTGCATTGTCAAGCGATATACATATGCTTGCAAAATTTCAGCTCAATCGGTTGAGGGTATGTGCTTCAAAATTTAGTTGCAAGATTCCACCCGAACAAATTACATACAAAGCAAGTTAAATAAAAAAGTTCAGTAACTTTTGTTATTTTATTATGTTTAGTTATTTTTGGACATTGCCGTGATTATACTAGATAACTAAAACAAGCATTTTATATTGTTCAGTGACTTTTGTAAAACTGAATGTTATGATATTTTCGGGTATTATAACAATCAGCGATTTTTGACAAAATGGTGTTCAGTGACCTTTGACGAGTAGTGTTCAGTTAATTTTGAACTTTAATGATGTTTATTCAATACTGGCGCCTATTTCGTTCAGCGATTTATGGGTGATATAGTGTTCAGCGGTTTTGGAAATCTAAATGTGGTCATTAACTTTTGATGCTGACTGTACTAGTAGTAATTTAAATCCCCGTACCTTTATACATTCAAAGTTTGAACAATTGATCGATCCACAAATCAACTTTAGCTGTTTGCTCTTGGAATTGCTTTTAAGCGAGCCTATTATAGCCGCAGAATTGCCAGGTCAATATTCTATTGTAAATGGAACTTTGGATTCGAAATCAAACTATTTTTAAACACTTCAGCGGTCCAAATTGAATTTGAAATAGACCTGTTTCAAATAAGTTGCTAGTTCAGTTCAGTGCAAGTAAAGTTGCTCAGTCAATTTTCGACGATCCAATGGTTTGCTCAAGAAAGTTCCAAAAGTTTGGCGACTTCTTCGATGTATTCAGAAAAAAACGAAAAGTATTTAAATTGAGTATTATCATTCAGATGTATTAAAAATATCTTTATTTAAAAAAAAAAAGTTTTTAAACATTCAATTATATGTATACTTTACTAATATTATATAGAGGAGCGACCCGCCCCGTCTTCACACGGGTGCAATGCTGACGTATATACATATAAACCTTCCTCTTGAATCACTCTATCTATTATAAAAATTGCATCAAAATCCGTTGCGTAGTTTTAAAGATCTACATAGGAACAGACAGACAGACATACATTGTTTTATACTGTGTAGTGAAGATGTTATTTTTGCAATGAATAGCTCTCTGTAACCATAGACCGATTCCATTTAATTTTTCGGCAAAAAAATTGTCCCTTATGGAGACACCAATGATAAAGGAGATTGCCCAGGAGCAGTACTCTTGATAAATGACTTGTGTCTCAAAACCTTGAACGGCATGAAATATCTAAAATCAAAATATATTTTTTAAAAAGACTTCGTTTGATATTTATATTGGGATAGTTTTTTTTAACAATAATTAGTACTTTTATGTTTCCGATGTTATAGTACGCCATTTTTTACTATCGGCTGTCAATTCTAGGCTAGGGATGTCCATTTTTTCTATTGCGGGTAATGTGCGTACCAACCTACATAAAATAAAATGATATCGATTTTGTATTGATTGTTCAATCTATTATTGTAAAGCAATAACAGAGTTCTGTATCACATTATGTTTTTGCTGGCATTTTTAATATCAGTGGTTGTAAACGGTGGCATCGGTGCCAAGTTGTATTCGCAAAATACCACTGGCTGGTTTACGGAAATCGATAAAAAATCGATCTTTCATCAGTATGGGTGCAACCTTATTTGACATTTATTACGCGTCTGTCTGTCATATTTTTGCAATACAATACCTACAGTTATTTCTGTTGTTTTTGTTACGTTGTGTTTCGAGTCGAGCCTTTTACTTCACCTAGCCTCCTGTCAGAGCTAAACCGTTACAGATTTTACACAAATGTGCTTCAAAGACACCAAGCTCACCCGTAAACCCATTCAGACCCTTTTAAATAGTTTTATTGAACTAATTTTTGGTCGAACATAACCTCAAAATTGTAATTTATTTTTTGTAAATATCTCGAAAATGCCATTGTAGATTGTGTTAAATCTTTTGAGGTAGTATTTAGACATGCCATCGAGTATTTTAAAGATGATTTGATGAAGACACAAAAATGTTGAATTGAGTACATTTGTCCATAGCGCCGTGGGCATTCTCCTTTATACGGCAAAATGAGCTCTAGTGCCCTGCAATAAAATATAATTTAGTACGTAGTTATGTTATATTAGGTACTGCATTATCCAGGTTCGAGGTTATTTTAATAGGTCAATTATACTACTGACAACCTCTGTAGCGTAGTGGTATTTGGCTCGCTTTACATCACGGAGTTCGTGGGTTCGATGCCCACGCCGGATAGGAAATCTTTGTGTAATTTCTAAGATTTCTTTCCGGGTCTGGTTGGCTGAGGGACAACCCTCCGTGTCTCGGAAGGTACGTTAAGCCGTTGGTCCCGATTTTTATAACATTATCTATAATAATCGTATATCACGGAACGGGCAGCAGCGTTTTCTTGTGTGGTACAACATAATACAGCGGTCACCAATCCACCTGCCAAGCGTGGTGACTATGGCAAGTACCCTCCCTCGGGAGGAGGCCCGTGTTCAGCAGTGGACGTTTTACGGGCTGATGATGAATTGTACTACCGAAACTACTTACATCATTTCACAGACAACGTGTGTGTATACAAATGATATTCATTTATCGAGATGACCACATCAGAGATGAATAACAAACATATCTTGTTCCATGATTAACATACAACCCGATTGTACGTACCACCAATATTGACATTCAATTTACTAAATAAAATTATTTCATTAACAATCCGTTTGAACAGTAACCTCAACCATCAGAAATGCTACTCGTTCAATTCATTTGACAATATGAGAACGTCACGATTCAATCAATTCACGAACGGACATCTAGTAAGTAAGGGTTATTACACTCTCGCTAGGGTTGTCGACGTAACAAAAATTCCGGAAAATGAAAAGGGTCAAATTGAACACTGGAATATGCTCGTCATTGCCGCCCCTAGAGATTCATGTGCAGTGAAAACTCGTTAGGCATTTTAAATTAAACTTCGGGTGGACGTCAAAATTGCAGCTAAATTTTTAGCAACGGTACGATATGAAAGGTGATTAGTTGGGTAGGTTCTAATAAAAATTCAGTATCGTGAGTCGTGGTCCCCATAAAGGTGCCTTGGGGTACACCTCGAATTATTATTTAGAAGTACTTATTAAGAACATCCTGTGTTCCATTTGACGTGTCATTTTATAGATTTTTATTTGCATTACGGAAGTTAATGCTTCTATCTCGGGAGACATTACAAACACATATTTCACTGTCAAAAAATATAACAGTATGGTTGACAAGAATAGTCGTTATGCTGACCCCACATTGGGCATGAGCGTGCTTCGAGCGTGAGGTGAACGACGCGACGCGAGCACCTAGCTTCAATCCCCGCCACCCACTCACCCCGCCGCCGTCGTCCGCATGGGACACACCGCACACGCTCGAGAAACGCATATACCCAATGTGAGGTCGCATAATTAACTAATTAAAGAAAGAAACATATTTATTTATAGTAAAAATCTAACATGTTTTAAGCAATTGGTACACAGGATCTATTGTGTGCACCATACATAGGTACCAAGTTCAGCTTTATGCTACATCCACACATTTAAGTATGAATGTAGCGCTGGTAATTAATGTATAGTTTCCTTCGGAATCTAATGACAACCCTGTTTTTTTTGAAAGCTAAAAGTTTTTTCAAATTCATGTATCCGAAACTGAATTCGATTTGATAATTAGATTTTTGAGAGAACCGCGTGTCAGTTAACTGTTATTTCATACTCTTTAGGTATATTTTTATCGATATCTTTATATAATTTATTTATTAATAACTTAATACTATTGAATGTCATAGTACTATTCTCCACAGAAAGTGCACCTATCATGTTTATATCTGCATCACCCAATGGTTGACTGGTAGAAAATGCCTTTGGTATTCAGTCCACTGCTATACAAAGAACCGCTGTGAACGAAGTTTAAAAAAAAACTTGTCATTTTTATTTGTGCGACAGCCCTACGTCTATTTCAGTTTTGTTGTTTGTACCACGTCGCTTATTGCTACGTCGGTACTTCGCAGGCTGTTGTTCCGCCAGGTTAACCGTCCTGAAAGTTCGAGACAACCCTACATCGGGTCAGCGTTGTTTGTGAAACGTTGCAATTGCTGCACGGCTAAATGGCACGGCATTAGGACTATTACGCAAAAATAGGGCGACCAATAAAAGGTGTGCAGCGTCGAAATACGGTCAGTTGTACTGTAAGCTAGTTCACTGACTGACTGACTCAAATGTTTTGATAAAGGTTTTATGCAAAACTACTGAGGGAGTTTCTATAATATTTGCCAAAAATGATCTATTCTAATATCTATATAATAATATATATAAAAGGAAAAGTACGCACTGACATAAAGACTTACGCTCAGCCGTAACCACTAATGGTAAAATCGTAAGTTGTTTTAATTCAAAGTGAGGACGCAAACTAAGAAGAGATAAAAAAATAACCATAAAGGGCTGAAATAGGGGTTGCAACTTTGTATGAAAAAAAAATACTGGCATACGTTCACGGTTTTTCGAAATTCACCCTCTTACAATCTACAAAATAGGGGCAGAAAGTTTCTAGCCTTACATACATACGTACATATAAAAAAATTCTCCAATTTATATGAAATCTATTAAGTATACGAACTCCTAAATATTAATAACAGAGTAAGTGGTTCTTTGAAAAAACATCCCAGGAGTAATAAAATACGGGTTCATAGTTTTCATGAATAATATTTATAGATGTTGATTGTTTGTTTGCAATTTATATACTCAGGAACTACTAGTCCGATTAAAACAAATATGTCATTTATAAAGGCTATATTTAATGACCTAGTTCCCCCGGGAACAGGACTTACATAGGTAAACCCGCGGGGCTAAATAATCTTTCATCATTTCAGCCGTAGGACGTCCACTGTTGGACATAGGCCTCCCTCATAGATCTCCAGTTGTTGCGGTTAGAAGCGGCCTGCAACCACCGTGATCCTGCGGCCTTTACCAGATCGTCCGTCCATCTAGTAGGTGGACGTCCTACGCTACGCTTGCCGATCCGCGGTCTCCATTCGAGAACTTTTCGCCCAAAAGGAGAATTCAGAAGATGGGCAGCAGCGTCTTCTTGGACTAAAACACCTAATACTGCGCTCGCCAACCCGCCTGCCAAGCGTGGCGAGTATTGGCAAAATTCCCCCCATGGAAAGTTTTAAATAATCTTTTAGCAGTTTATAAAATACTAGCTTCCCGCACGCGGTTTCAACTGCGTAACTCCCTTTCCCGTGGGAACTTCATAATTAAATATAGCGTATGTCACTAAGGGTGAATGTAGCTTTCCAATGGTAAAAGTTTTTTTGGAATCAGCAACTAGTTTTAGAGTTTATTCATTACTAGCGACCCGCCCCAGCTCCGCACGGGTACAATGCTGATCTATTTACATATAAACCTTCCTCTTGAAGCCCTCTATCTATTAAAAACAAACCGCATCAAAATCCGTTGCGTAGTTTTAAAGATTTAAGCAAACATAGGGACATAGGGATATAGGGACAGAGAAAGCGACTTTGTTTTATACTATGTAGTGATAAACATACACACACGTCTACAAAAATACAAATATTTACTCTTTATAATATTAGTATAGATGATTAGTTTTTATGCAGATGCTTTTTATTTGAAATAATACGAATTTACAAATAATATTAGTAAAATTACAATTCTCTTAGTGTTGCCTATCGATAGTCGACTATCGATAGACTATCGATAGATGACGTCATATCAATAGTATCGATAGTTTTACAAACTATCGATAGTATTGATAGTTTTAATCATTTAATGCAATGATACTATCGATAGTATCGATAGTTTTACTTTAAAAATATCGATACTATCGATAGTATTATAATGTAATAGTATCGATACTATTGCTTCCAATCAATAGTATTCGTTAATTTGTGATATCGATATTATCGATACTATCGATAGCACTATCGATATTGTTACTATTTTTCGAGGTCATCTATCGATAGCGAAACTATCGATAGTTTGGCAACTCTAATTCTCATTCTATTCCTATCTACCGAAGACTTTACAACGTGGTCAGCTTTGTTTATGCAACAATCGCACGATGCAAGTAATAAACAGTCTGTATTGCCGTTTCCAACTTTTACTCAGCTATTTTGGAGCCGAGAAAGTTCTTGCAAATTAAATTTGGCTCCTTTTTAGGGTTCCGTACCGAAAAAGGGCCCCTAGTACTATGATGCCACTGTATGTGCTACTGTCACCAGGCTGTAGGTATCTCATGGACCGTGAAAGGTAGACAGTTGAAATGATTACAGATGATATAACTTGATACGTTGCCGCATATCTAGGTAAATGATCTGTAATACTATATGTAACTATACTATATTATTTATAAGCTTGGTCCCCGTGAGAGCTTGAAAGAAAAATTTAAAGAAATAAATATTCTAACCGTTGCATCGCAATATATTTTCGAAAATTTATTATATGTACATAAAAATATTGATTTATTTCGTAAAAAAAGTGATACACACAACATTAATACTAGATATAAGAATAATCTTGTGCTACATGCTAGTCGTCTCCGCAAAATAAGTAACTCTTTTATGGGGCTGTGTATGCGGTTCTACAACAAACTTCCTCATAATATAAGAGTATTGTCAATAAATAAATTTAAAACAACTATAAAAGCCAAATTGTGTAGCAGGGCTTATTATAAAATATCTGATTATATTAGTGACAAAAATGCTTGGGATTGAGTCGCTCCAATTACAATGTAAAATAGAAAATTATGTATAAATTTAATAAAATATTATTATAAAAAAAGAGGGTTCTACTGAGTTTTTTGGCAGTGTTTCTCAGTAGTCTCCACGTCACGCACTGCACGGTAGGGGAAAAAATATGACGATTCCAAATAAATGTAACCATTTTTACGGAATAAATGATATTTGACTTTGACTTTGACTTTGACTATACTCAAAAAATTCTACTTATATGTACAGTCGGCAAAAGAGATAGGTTTACACCCTGTGAAACGCATTTTCAATTTATATGTACACGTTTATGAGCAGAGTTCACTATTATGTATATTTTTAAACAGCTAGCAGCGAAATCTACGCCCAAAAATAATTACCGGCTGTTGTATTGACAAAAAATATTTATTTACATTATTTGATACTGACGGTGTAAACCTATCTCTTTTGTTGACTGTACATGTGGCTCCCAAAAAACAAACGTGATTTTTGCTGTTTTTTGCTTGATATTAATAAAAGAAAATGTAGACAAAGGCTTGAAATGGTTTTTTTTTTCATAATTTTACAATATTATAGTGTCTATTTAAGAAGATAATGGAACGGAATGTGCGTTAATCCTACTTGCACTTAGTCGGTATTTAACTTAAGTGTGTCATGTGTTGAGTATAATCACAAAAATCATATCAGTTACTTGTAAACCAATATTAAAACTATCAAATAATTAGCTAAAGTTTCCAACTTTCACACTTTCATTTAATTTGAAACTTACGTTACTCCCGTCTCCGTGAAAATTTCATAATAAAATATAGCCTTCCTCGAAATATGGACTATCAAACACTGAAATAATTTTTCAAATCAGACCTGTTGTTTAAGAAATAATATTTTAGTTTAAATTAATGACTAGCCCACCGCACGCGGTTTTATTCGGGTAGCTCCCGTTGCCGGTAGGATTATCATCACTAAATCTAGCTTATATTACTTTTGGATACCTAACGTAGGTTTTTTAAGGTGCTTTTTTTAATCGATCCCGTAGTTACGGAGACTATTATATGATTATTTCTTACTTATAACTAGCTGCGCCCCGCGGTTTTACCCGCGTAACTCTGCTCCAGTAGGTCAGAGTGTGACTTTTGTAGCCTATATGTTAATCGAGCTTATTAACTATTCCCGTGAAAAGTTTCAGCCAAATCCATTTAGTAGTTTTTACGTGAAAGAGTAACAAACATCCATCCATCCATTCATCCATCCAAACTTACAAACTTTCGCGTTTATAATATTAGTAGGATATCAATATACTTATTACTTAGATATCTATTCTAATTCCATCCGAGAGGCCCGCGAACTGTAAAGTACGGTAAAGCGACAGTTGCACTAAACTCCCCTAAAATACTAAAAGTCATAATCCCTCAATCTCATCGCCAGCGACCGCCCTGAGCCGAGGTCCAAGCCCCACAGGGGGCGCCACCTTGCGCAGGTTGCTTAGTTTGTATTTTTTAAACCATTTATTAAGGCTGGAGCTCTGCTCGCCTTTATGCCCGGTGAAATAGCAAAAGCATCGTGGTTACCTACGTAAGTCAAACCAAAAAAAAAACTAATTCCATTTCTACTAAGTGACAGCCCTACTCCCAGGTCAACGTTGTTTATGCAACGTTGCAACGCGACGCCAAATGCTTCAGTATTGCTGTACGACAACTTTGTACGACGCAGGTAATAAACTGTCCCTATTGCTATTTCCAACCTTTGCTTTGCTATTTTCTGCTTACAAAGCTTGAACGGGGTGTTTTGTTGTGAATTAGAATCACTATTAACTAGTCAATGTTTACTGCATTGGGTTCTTAGTGGTAAAATAAAGTTTGTTATACAGTTGCTTATCTTTACTTAATATTAGAAAGCTAAATAGTTTGTTTGTTTGCTTGAAAGCAGAACTAATAATCTAATTTAAAAAAATCTTTTAGTATTTATGAGTATATTTTTTTTGGGAGGACTTACGTAGTTAGTCTCGAGGCTTTTGCTACTTCACCGGGCATAAAGGCGAGCAGAGCTCCAGCCTTAATAAATGGTTTAAAAACTACTAACAAAAAAATGGTTACTACCATTTTCGAGATTAGGATGAATACACGAGCGATCAAATACGACGAGAACGTCCACGACCGCGTGGACGTGATAATCTAGCTAGCCTATTTCGTTAAAAAGACCTTTGCCTAACATATGGACAATGGGGATCTTAAGTTTTTTAATTTTAAAAAGATAACTACGGCCATACGGTACTCTTTTTGTTTAAAAAAAAAACGATTTAACTGATCTTTACAAACACACGGACCCAAAATACATCAGATTCAAAATAATTCACGTTGCACATGATCCTCTATGTTTTTCTGAGCAAAACATAGAGGATTTACCCATCTGTAACATCACTATCGTAATTTGACCTTTGTTTTCAAATAAAGCATTCTGATTCTGATTCACACAAAAATTGTCTCGGCTAAGAATCAAAGCCATAACACCAGTTCCCAGAAGCCACTACCAGAACAACTGAGCCACGGGTGCAGTCCAAAAAAGTAAAAAAAGCATAAACACAATACAAATATTTAACCTTGCACCAACTAAAGATATACCTATAGATTATAACAAAATAACCTCGCATTTTAATATACGTAATGACAATAATTGTCGGAAATAGCACACCATTTAATGTAATTTACGAAATTGGTTTAATCGTAAACGTTCGCACGCTATTATTGAATAAAATAACAAGGTGGCCATTTAACAATCAATAAGTTCACGCAACAATGGAATTGGGTCCGTTATATTATTATAATAACCATTAATATTTAACAGATTGGTTTGTCGACTTCGTGATTATGTATTGGCATTTGAAATTTGACTACGCCGGTGGATCAATATTGTAATAATGAAATTTATTCAACACTTAGGTATTTGCATACACTTGTACTTGTCAGAATTACAATGTGTTAGACTAAATTTAACAAAAGTATCACTAAGGAGTAATAACAATTACTAGAAAAGTAAGTAATATAATATTCTATATTAATATGTAATGTATACTTTGTTGTTCAACTATAATGTATTATTTATTGGCTGTAATAGTGACTTTGACAATCATAATTCCCCCCTTTTAACCCCCTACAACACTTTTTACACTATAGAAAGTAGCCTATGTCCTTTCAGAGGTTCTACACTATCTGTGTACCAAATTTCATTTAAGTCGATTTCGACGTTAGAGGGCGACAGACAGACATAGTTAATTTCACATTTATAATATTAAGTAAGGATTCAACTATAACCCTCGAAGTGACTAGCGGGTTCGCTGATACCCGGTAGTAGTGAATTACAATTGATGTATGTATGAGAAACAATTCATACATTATTTGATCTTTACGTCTCTTCGTCTGTCCAGCGATATGTGACAAATGTACACATTATAGTAAGATGTCTTAGGTAACAGATACAAAATTAAGTTATAAGAATCCGACTAAGGGCTTAGCGACATCCACCTGAGGGCACCCTTAAGGCGTAAGGGCCGCCTGTTGCCCGTGCCAGCAGATCATTTTAGGGAGGGGCAGTAACGCAGTCCTCAATCATTCCATCGAGGATCCTACCCTAGTAAACCTGGTCATAATCGTTGCTTTTGAGACTTTCTGTTGATTCCCACTCAATTATTTGTGAAGCACAAACAGTTGTTATAAGTTCGTTGTGCTTTTTGTCCAAAAATTACTAGGAAAATAAGTTCCCTAGTTATAGTTCTATACATATATTATAAAGACGCAAGATTACGTTATCTTGGAGTAACATATGCTATATTTAATAATAAATTTCAAACATCTAAGTACAATCTCCGTAGCGTAGCGATATTTGGCTCGCTTTACATCGTAGAGCTCGTGGGTTCGATCCCCACACCGGACAAGAAATGTTTGTGTAAATTTTAAGATTTCTTTCCGGGTCTACCCTCCGTGCCTCGGAAAGCACGTTAAGCCGTTGGTCCCGATTGTTATAACATCATCTATATCAATCGTCTACAAAGGCAGCAGCGTTTCCTTGTGTGGTACAACATAATACTGCGGTCACCACCCCGCCTGCCAAGCGTGGTGCCTATGGGAAATACTCTCCCTCGGGCGGAGGCCCATGTTCAGCAGTGGACGTTATACGGGCTGATGATGATGATTAATGCCTTTACCATTCGGTCACGATGGATCCCAACCTTTCGACGAAATTTATCAATCCCTTCATATAGTATACGATACATTAAGATATGGATACGATTAAGAACGACCTTCACCAATCTGTTTATTGGATGTTTTTTTTTTTATATCAAATATAATATATTAAATTATATAATGCTGGTGGGTTGACTAAGAAATTCCTGACCAAACTATTATTTATTAAAAAAAATATTATTTAATTTTTTATTGTAAATCTAAATATTTTTTTTATTGCAGATTGTAGCAAAACAATATTATATTTCGATATAAAATTTATTTATTTAACAAATCGGTGAAGATAAATAGTATCGACATTCCTATTAATACCTGGCAACCCTGTAGTTATGCCAGGAAACAAAAAGAAAACCCAACGTTTTTATATTCTATAGGCTTCATACTTTCGATTAGTATTAAATTTATTCGTTTAAAGTAAAGTAAATTAAATAATTGAATTAAATTTTAAAGTAAATTTTTAAATAATAACAGTTTGGCCAGGAATTTCTTAGGCCACCCACCCGCGTTATATTATTTAAGTCATTAAATTTGATATAAAATATTTTTCATCCAGTAAACATATCGGTTAAGGTCCTTCTTAATCGGATCTTAGACTAATAACACATCTTTAAGAATAACGTTAAATTTCTATTTTGAAATGTCGTAAGTTACAACCCAAATAACTTGGTCTTCAAACACACTAAACTGTATCTCAGATTTACTCGTCCAACTTTCTCTTACGAGTATTTTGTATTTTTTATCCCAAGATTACCGTACGGGATACAAGCCTTCATATTTCATTTTGCTCGGGTCTTTGGGCACGGCATGGCTTACTCGATACAATATTATATAACAAGGATATATTGTTAGATAACATGATATGACTTAGTATCATGTGAACGGTGGATGTTATGCTTTTATGTACCTACCTGGTTGTATTAGGTCAGATTTTTATAAAAAGGGAGATCGGATTTCACTATCCGATGTAAGTAATTTTTGCAGTGTAATATGTTGTATGTCCTTGTTTCTCGTAAACACAGTTTATGTAATGTCTTTTTTGTTCAACTATAATGTATTATTTACTGGCTGTGACCGCGACTCCGTACGCGTGGAATAGTGACTTTGATAATCTTAATTCCCCTTTTATTTTTGCCCTGGGGGAAATACATTTATGCATGTGACTTTGACAATCTTTCAATGACAAATTTTCACGGTTTTTTTTTCATCGATAGTTTGGCAACTCTAATTCTCATTCTATTCCTATCTACCGAAGACTTTACAACGTGGTCAGCTTTGTTTATGCAACAATCGCACGATGCAAGTAATAAACAGTCTGTATTGCCGTTTCCAACTTTTACTCAGCTATTTTGGAGCCGAGAAAGTTCTTGCAAATTAAATTTGGCTCCTTTTTAGGGTTCCGTACCGAAAAAGGGCCCCTAGTACTATGATGCCACTGTATGTGCTACTGTCACCAGGCTGTAGGTATCTCATGGACCGTGAAAGGTAGACAGTTGAAATGATTACAGATGATATAACTTGATACGTTGCCGCATATCTAGGTAAATGATCTGTAATACTATATGTAACTATACTATATTATTTATAAGCTTGGTCCCCGTGAGAGCTTGAAAGAAAAATTTAAAGAAATAAATATTCTAACCGTTGCATCGCAATATATTTTCGAAAATTTATTATATGTACATAAAAATATTGATTTATTTCGTAAAAAAAGTGATACACACAACATTAATACTAGATATAAGAATAATCTTGTGCTACATGCTAGTCGTCTCCGCAAAATAAGTAACTCTTTTATGGGGCTGTGTATGCGGTTCTACAACAAACTTCCTCATAATATAAGAGTATTGTCAATAAATAAATTTAAAACAACTATAAAAGCCAAATTGTGTAGCAGGGCTTATTATAAAATATCTGATTATATTAGTGACAAAAATGCTTGGGATTGAGTCGCTCCAATTACAATGTAAAATAGAAAATTATGTATAAATTTAATAAAATATTATTATAAAAAAAGAGGGTTCTACTGAGTTTTTTGGCAGTGTTTCTCAGTAGTCTCCACGTCACGCACTGCACGGTAGGGGAAAAAATATGACGATTCCAAATAAATGTAACCATTTTTACGGAATAAATGATATTTGACTTTGACTTTGACTTTGACTATACTCAAAAAATTCTACTTATATGTACAGTCGGCAAAAGAGATAGGTTTACACCCTGTGAAACGCATTTTCAATTTATATGTACACGTTTATGAGCAGAGTTCACTATTATGTATATTTTTAAACAGCTAGCAGCGAAATCTACGCCCAAAAATAATTACCGGCTGTTGTATTGACAAAAAATATTTATTTACATTATTTGATACTGACGGTGTAAACCTATCTCTTTTGTTGACTGTACATGTGGCTCCCAAAAAACAAACGTGATTTTTGCTGTTTTTTGCTTGATATTAATAAAAGAAAATGTAGACAAAGGCTTGAAATGGTTTTTTTTTTCATAATTTTACAATATTATAGTGTCTATTTAAGAAGATAATGGAACGGAATGTGCGTTAATCCTACTTGCACTTAGTCGGTATTTAACTTAAGTGTGTCATGTGTTGAGTATAATCACAAAAATCATATCAGTTACTTGTAAACCAATATTAAAACTATCAAATAATTAGCTAAAGTTTCCAACTTTCACACTTTCATTTAATTTGAAACTTACGTTACTCCCGTCTCCGTGAAAATTTCATAATAAAATATAGCCTTCCTCGAAATATGGACTATCAAACACTGAAATAATTTTTCAAATCAGACCTGTTGTTTAAGAAATAATATTTTAGTTTAAATTAATGACTAGCCCACCGCACGCGGTTTTATTCGGGTAGCTCCCGTTGCCGGTAGGATTATCATCACTAAATCTAGCTTATATTACTTTTGGATACCTAACGTAGGTTTTTTAAGGTGCTTTTTTTAATCGATCCCGTAGTTACGGAGACTATTATATGATTATTTCTTACTTATAACTAGCTGCGCCCCGCGGTTTTACCCGCGTAACTCTGCTCCAGTAGGTCAGAGTGTGACTTTTGTAGCCTATATGTTAATCGAGCTTATTAACTATTCCCGTGAAAAGTTTCAGCCAAATCCATTTAGTAGTTTTTACGTGAAAGAGTAACAAACATCCATCCATCCATTCATCCATCCAAACTTACAAACTTTCGCGTTTATAATATTAGTAGGATATCAATATACTTATTACTTAGATATCTATTCTAATTCCATCCGAGAGGCCCGCGAACTGTAAAGTACGGTAAAGCGACAGTTGCACTAAACTCCCCTAAAATACTAAAAGTCATAATCCCTCAATCTCATCGCCAGCGACCGCCCTGAGCCGAGGTCCAAGCCCCACAGGGGGCGCCACCTTGCGCAGGTTGCTTAGTTTGTATTTTTTAAACCATTTATTAAGGCTGGAGCTCTGCTCGCCTTTATGCCCGGTGAAATAGCAAAAGCATCGTGGTTACCTACGTAAGTCAAACCAAAAAAAAAACTAATTCCATTTCTACTAAGTGACAGCCCTACTCCCAGGTCAACGTTGTTTATGCAACGTTGCAACGCGACGCCAAATGCTTCAGTATTGCTGTACGACAACTTTGTACGACGCAGGTAATAAACTGTCCCTATTGCTATTTCCAACCTTTGCTTTGCTATTTTCTGCTTACAAAGCTTGAACGGGGTGTTTTGTTGTGAATTAGAATCACTATTAACTAGTCAATGTTTACTGCATTGGGTTCTTAGTGGTAAAATAAAGTTTGTTATACAGTTGCTTATCTTTACTTAATATTAGAAAGCTAAATAGTTTGTTTGTTTGCTTGAAAGCAGAACTAATAATCCAATTTAAAAAAATCTTTTAGTATTTATGAGTATATTTTTTTTGGGAGGACTTACGTAGTTAGCCTCGAGGCTTTTGCTACTTCACCGGGCATAAAGGCGAGCAGAGCTCCAGCCTTAATAAATGGTTTAAAAACTACTAACAAAAAAATGGTTACTACCATTTTCGAGATTAGGATGAATACACGAGCGATCAAATACGACGAGAACGTCCACGACCGCGTGGACGTGATAATCTAGCTAGCCTATTTCGTTAGAAAGACCTTTGCCTAACATATGGACAATGGGGATCTTAAGTTTTTTAATTTTAAAAAGATAACTACGGCCATACGGTACTCTTTTTGTTTAAAAAAAAAACGATTTAACTGATCTTTACAAACACACGGACCCAAAATACATCAGATTCAAAATAATTCACGTTGCACATGATCCTCTATGTTTTTCTGAGCAAAACATAGAGGATTTACCCATCTGTAACATCACTATCGTAATTTGACCTTTGTTTTCAAATAAAGCATTCTGATTCTGATTCACACAAAAATTGTCTCGGCTAAGAATCAAAGCCATAACACCAGTTCCCAGAAGCCACTACCAGAACAACTGAGCCACGGGTGCAGTCCAAAAAAGTAAAAAAAGCATAAACACAATACAAATATTTAACCTTGCACCAACTAAAGATATACCTATAGATTATAACAAAATAACCTCGCATTTTAATATACGTAATGACAATAATTGTCGGAAATAGCACACCATTTAATGTAATTTACGAAATTGGTTTAATCGTAAACGTTCGCACGCTATTATTGAATAAAATAACAAGGTGGCCATTTAACAATCAATAAGTTCACGCAACAATGGAATTGGGTCCGTTATATTATTATAATAACCATTAATATTTAACAGATTGGTTTGTCGACTTCGTGATTATGTATTGGCATTTGAAATTTGACTACGCCGGTGGATCAATATTGTAATAATGAAATTTATTCAACACTTAGGTATTTGCATACACTTGTACTTGTCAGAATTACAATGTGTTAGACTAAATTTAACAAAAGTATCACTAAGGAGTAATAACAATTACTAGAAAAGTAAGTAATATAATATTCTATATTAATATGTAATGTATACTTTGTTGTTCAACTATAATGTATTATTTATTGGCTGTAATAGTGACTTTGACAATCATAATTCCCCCCTTTTAACCCCCTACAACACTTTTTACACTATAGAAAGTAGCCTATGTCCTTTCAGAGGTTCTACACTATCTGTGTACCAAATTTCATTTAAGTCGATTTCGACGTTAGAGGGCGACAGACAGACATAGTTAATTTCACATTTATAATATTAAGTAAGGATTCAACTATAACCCTCGAAGTGACTAGCGGGTTCGCTGATACCCGGTAGTAGTGAATTACAATTGATGTATGTATGAGAAACAATTCATACATTATTTGATCTTTACGTCTCTTCGTCTGTCCAGCGATATGTGACAAATGTACACATTATAGTAAGATGTCTTAGGTAACAGATACAAAATTAAGTTATAAGAATCCGACTAAGGGCTTAGCGACATCCACCTGAGGGCACCCTTAAGGCGTAAGGGCCGCCTGTTGCCCGTGCCAGCAGATCATTTTAGGGAGGGGCAGTAACGCAGTCCTCAATCATTCCATCGAGGATCCTACCCTAGTAAACCTGGTCATAATCGTTGCTTTTGAGACTTTCTGTTGATTCCCACTCAATTATTTGTGAAGCACAAACAGTTGTTATAAGTTCGTTGTGCTTTTTGTCCAAAAATTACTAGGAAAATAAGTTCCCTAGTTATAGTTCTATACATATATTATAAAGACGCAAGATTACGTTATCTTGGAGTAACATATGCTATATTTAATAATAAATTTCAAACATCTAAGTACAATCTCCGTAGCGTAGCGATATTTGGCTCGCTTTACATCGTAGAGCTCGTGGGTTCGATCCCCACACCGGACAAGAAATGTTTGTGTAAATTTTAAGATTTCTTTCCGGGTCTACCCTCCGTGCCTCGGAAAGCACGTTAAGCCGTTGGTCCCGATTGTTATAACATCATCTATATCAATCGTCTACAAAGGCAGCAGCGTTTCCTTGTGTGGTACAACATAATACTGCGGTCACCACCCCGCCTGCCAAGCGTGGTGCCTATGGGAAATACTCTCCCTCGGGCGGAGGCCCATGTTCAGCAGTGGACGTTATACGGGCTGATGATGATGATTAATGCCTTTACCATTCGGTCACGATGGATCCCAACCTTTCGACGAAATTTATCAATCCCTTCATATAGTATACGATACATTAAGATATGGATACGATTAAGAACGACCTTCACCAATCTGTTTATTGGATGTTTTTTTTTTTATATCAAATATAATATATTAAATTATATAATGCTGGTGGGTTGACTAAGAAATTCCTGACCAAACTATTATTTATTAAAAAAAATATTATTTAATTTTTTATTGTAAATCTAAATATTTTTTTTATTGCAGATTGTAGCAAAACAATATTATATTTCGATATAAAATTTATTTATTTAACAAATCGGTGAAGATAAATAGTATCGACATTCCTATTAATACCTGGCAACCCTGTAGTTATGCCAGGAAACAAAAAGAAAACCCAACGTTTTTATATTCTATAGGCTTCATACTTTCGATTAGTATTAAATTTATTCGTTTAAAGTAAAGTAAATTAAATAATTGAATTAAATTTTAAAGTAAATTTTTAAATAATAACAGTTTGGCCAGGAATTTCTTAGGCCACCCACCCGCGTTATATTATTTAAGTCATTAAATTTGATATAAAATATTTTTCATCCAGTAAACATATCGGTTAAGGTCCTTCTTAATCGGATCTTAGACTAATAACACATCTTTAAGAATAACGTTAAATTTCTATTTTGAAATGTCGTAAGTTACAACCCAAATAACTTGGTCTTCAAACACACTAAACTGTATCTCAGATTTACTCGTCCAACTTTCTCTTACGAGTATTTTGTATTTTTTATCCCAAGATTACCGTACGGGATACAAGCCTTCATATTTCATTTTGCTCGGGTCTTTGGGCACGGCATGGCTTACTCGATACAATATTATATAACAAGGATATATTGTTAGATAACATGATATGACTTAGTATCATGTGAACGGTGGATGTTATGCTTTTATGTACCTACCTGGTTGTATTAGGTCAGATTTTTATAAAAAGGGAGATCGGATTTCACTATCCGATGTAAGTAATTTTTGCAGTGTAATATGTTGTATGTCCTTGTTTCTCGTAAACACAGTTTATGTAATGTCTTTTTTGTTCAACTATAATGTATTATTTACTGGCTGTGACCGCGACTCCGTCCGCGTGGAATAGTGACTTTGATAATCTTAATTCCCCTTTTATTTTTGCCCTGGGGGAAATACATTTATGCATGTGACTTTGACAATCTTTCAATGACAAATTTTCACGGTTTTTTTTTCATCGATAGTTTGGCAACTCTAATTCTCATTCTATTCCTATCTACCGAAGACTTTACAACGTGGTCAGCTTTGTTTATGCAACAATCGCACGATGCAAGTAATAAACAGTCTGTATTGCCGTTTCCAACTTTTACTCAGCTATTTTGGAGCCGAGAAAGTTCTTGCAAATTAAATTTGGCTCCTTTTTAGGGTTCCGTACCGAAAAAGGGCCCCTAGTACTATGATGCCACTGTATGTGCTACTGTCACCAGGCTGTAGGTATCTCATGGACCGTGAAAGGTAGACAGTTGAAATGATTACAGATGATATAACTTGATACGTTGCCGCATATCTAGGTAAATGATCTGTAATACTATATGTAACTATACTATATTATTTATAAGCTTGGTCCCCGTGAGAGCTTGAAAGAAAAATTTAAAGAAATAAATATTCTAACCGTTGCATCGCAATATATTTTCGAAAATTTATTATATGTACATAAAAATATTGATTTATTTCGTAAAAAAAGTGATACACACAACATTAATACTAGATATAAGAATAATCTTGTGCTACATGCTAGTCGTCTCCGCAAAATAAGTAACTCTTTTATGGGGCTGTGTATGCGGTTCTACAACAAACTTCCTCATAATATAAGAGTATTGTCAATAAATAAATTTAAAACAACTATAAAAGCCAAATTGTGTAGCAGGGCTTATTATAAAATATCTGATTATATTAGTGACAAAAATGCTTGGGATTGAGTCGCTCCAATTACAATGTAAAATAGAAAATTATGTATAAATTTAATAAAATATTATTATAAAAAAAGAGGGTTCTACTGAGTTTTTTGGCAGTGTTTCTCAGTAGTCTCCACGTCACGCACTGCACGGTAGGGGAAAAAATATGACGATTCCAAATAAATGTAACCATTTTTACGGAATAAATGATATTTGACTTTGACTTTGACTTTGACTATACTCAAAAAATTCTACTTATATGTACAGTCGGCAAAAGAGATAGGTTTACACCCTGTGAAACGCATTTTCAATTTATATGTACACGTTTATGAGCAGAGTTCACTATTATGTATATTTTTAAACAGCTAGCAGCGAAATCTACGCCCAAAAATAATTACCGGCTGTTGTATTGACAAAAAATATTTATTTACATTATTTGATACTGACGGTGTAAACCTATCTCTTTTGTTGACTGTACATGTGGCTCCCAAAAAACAAACGTGATTTTTGCTGTTTTTTGCTTGATATTAATAAAAGAAAATGTAGACAAAGGCTTGAAATGGTTTTTTTTTTCATAATTTTACAATATTATAGTGTCTATTTAAGAAGATAATGGAACGGAATGTGCGTTAATCCTACTTGCACTTAGTCGGTATTTAACTTAAGTGTGTCATGTGTTGAGTATAATCACAAAAATCATATCAGTTACTTGTAAACCAATATTAAAACTATCAAATAATTAGCTAAAGTTTCCAACTTTCACACTTTCATTTAATTTGAAACTTACGTTACTCCCGTCTCCGTGAAAATTTCATAATAAAATATAGCCTTCCTCGAAATATGGACTATCAAACACTGAAATAATTTTTCAAATCAGACCTGTTGTTTAAGAAATAATATTTTAGTTTAAATTAATGACTAGCCCACCGCACGCGGTTTTATTCGGGTAGCTCCCGTTGCCGGTAGGATTATCATCACTAAATCTAGCTTATATTACTTTTGGATACCTAACGTAGGTTTTTTAAGGTGCTTTTTTTAATCGATCCCGTAGTTACGGAGACTATTATATGATTATTTCTTACTTATAACTAGCTGCGCCCCGCGGTTTTACCCGCGTAACTCTGCTCCAGTAGGTCAGAGTGTGACTTTTGTAGCCTATATGTTAATCGAGCTTATTAACTATTCCCGTGAAAAGTTTCAGCCAAATCCATTTAGTAGTTTTTACGTGAAAGAGTAACAAACATCCATCCATCCATTCATCCATCCAAACTTACAAACTTTCGCGTTTATAATATTAGTAGGATATCAATATACTTATTACTTAGATATCTATTCTAATTCCATCCGAGAGGCCCGCGAACTGTAAAGTACGGTAAAGCGACAGTTGCACTAAACTCCCCTAAAATACTAAAAGTCATAATCCCTCAATCTCATCGCCAGCGACCGCCCTGAGCCGAGGTCCAAGCCCCACAGGGGGCGCCACCTTGCGCAGGTTGCTTAGTTTGTATTTTTTAAACCATTTATTAAGGCTGGAGCTCTGCTCGCCTTTATGCCCGGTGAAATAGCAAAAGCATCGTGGTTACCTACGTAAGTCAAACCAAAAAAAAAACTAATTCCATTTCTACTAAGTGACAGCCCTACTCCCAGGTCAACGTTGTTTATGCAACGTTGCAACGCGACGCCAAATGCTTCAGTATTGCTGTACGACAACTTTGTACGACGCAGGTAATAAACTGTCCCTATTGCTATTTCCAACCTTTGCTTTGCTATTTTCTGCTTACAAAGCTTGAACGGGGTGTTTTGTTGTGAATTAGAATCACTATTAACTAGTCAATGTTTACTGCATTGGGTTCTTAGTGGTAAAATAAAGTTTGTTATACAGTTGCTTATCTTTACTTAATATTAGAAAGCTAAATAGTTTGTTTGTTTGCTTGAAAGCAGAACTAATAATCCAATTTAAAAAAATCTTTTAGTATTTATGAGTATATTTTTTTTGGGAGGACTTACGTAGTTAGCCTCGAGGCTTTTGCTACTTCACCGGGCATAAAGGCGAGCAGAGCTCCAGCCTTAATAAATGGTTTAAAAACTACTAACAAAAAAATGGTTACTACCATTTTCGAGATTAGGATGAATACACGAGCGATCAAATACGACGAGAACGTCCACGACCGCGTGGACGTGATAATCTAGCTAGCCTATTTCGTTAGAAAGACCTTTGCCTAACATATGGACAATGGGGATCTTAAGTTTTTTAATTTTAAAAAGATAACTACGGCCATACGGTACTCTTTTTGTTTAAAAAAAAAACGATTTAACTGATCTTTACAAACACACGGACCCAAAATACATCAGATTCAAAATAATTCACGTTGCACATGATCCTCTATGTTTTTCTGAGCAAAACATAGAGGATTTACCCATCTGTAACATCACTATCGTAATTTGACCTTTGTTTTCAAATAAAGCATTCTGATTCTGATTCACACAAAAATTGTCTCGGCTAAGAATCAAAGCCATAACACCAGTTCCCAGAAGCCACTACCAGAACAACTGAGCCACGGGTGCAGTCCAAAAAAGTAAAAAAAGCATAAACACAATACAAATATTTAACCTTGCACCAACTAAAGATATACCTATAGATTATAACAAAATAACCTCGCATTTTAATATACGTAATGACAATAATTGTCGGAAATAGCACACCATTTAATGTAATTTACGAAATTGGTTTAATCGTAAACGTTCGCACGCTATTATTGAATAAAATAACAAGGTGGCCATTTAACAATCAATAAGTTCACGCAACAATGGAATTGGGTCCGTTATATTATTATAATAACCATTAATATTTAACAGATTGGTTTGTCGACTTCGTGATTATGTATTGGCATTTGAAATTTGACTACGCCGGTGGATCAATATTGTAATAATGAAATTTATTCAACACTTAGGTATTTGCATACACTTGTACTTGTCAGAATTACAATGTGTTAGACTAAATTTAACAAAAGTATCACTAAGGAGTAATAACAATTACTAGAAAAGTAAGTAATATAATATTCTATATTAATATGTAATGTATACTTTGTTGTTCAACTATAATGTATTATTTATTGGCTGTAATAGTGACTTTGACAATCATAATTCCCCCCTTTTAACCCCCTACAACACTTTTTACACTATAGAAAGTAGCCTATGTCCTTTCAGAGGTTCTACACTATCTGTGTACCAAATTTCATTTAAGTCGATTTCGACGTTAGAGGGCGACAGACAGACATAGTTAATTTCACATTTATAATATTAAGTAAGGATTCAACTATAACCCTCGAAGTGACTAGCGGGTTCGCTGATACCCGGTAGTAGTGAATTACAATTGATGTATGTATGAGAAACAATTCATACATTATTTGATCTTTACGTCTCTTCGTCTGTCCAGCGATATGTGACAAATGTACACATTATAGTAAGATGTCTTAGGTAACAGATACAAAATTAAGTTATAAGAATCCGACTAAGGGCTTAGCGACATCCACCTGAGGGCACCCTTAAGGCGTAAGGGCCGCCTGTTGCCCGTGCCAGCAGATCATTTTAGGGAGGGGCAGTAACGCAGTCCTCAATCATTCCATCGAGGATCCTACCCTAGTAAACCTGGTCATAATCGTTGCTTTTGAGACTTTCTGTTGATTCCCACTCAATTATTTGTGAAGCACAAACAGTTGTTATAAGTTCGTTGTGCTTTTTGTCCAAAAATTACTAGGAAAATAAGTTCCCTAGTTATAGTTCTATACATATATTATAAAGACGCAAGATTACGTTATCTTGGAGTAACATATGCTATATTTAATAATAAATTTCAAACATCTAAGTACAATCTCCGTAGCGTAGCGATATTTGGCTCGCTTTACATCGTAGAGCTCGTGGGTTCGATCCCCACACCGGACAAGAAATGTTTGTGTAAATTTTAAGATTTCTTTCCGGGTCTACCCTCCGTGCCTCGGAAAGCACGTTAAGCCGTTGGTCCCGATTGTTATAACATCATCTATATCAATCGTCTACAAAGGCAGCAGCGTTTCCTTGTGTGGTACAACATAATACTGCGGTCACCACCCCGCCTGCCAAGCGTGGTGCCTATGGGAAATACTCTCCCTCGGGCGGAGGCCCATGTTCAGCAGTGGACGTTATACGGGCTGATGATGATGATTAATGCCTTTACCATTCGGTCACGATGGATCCCAACCTTTCGACGAAATTTATCAATCCCTTCATATAGTATACGATACATTAAGATATGGATACGATTAAGAACGACCTTCACCAATCTGTTTATTGGATGTTTTTTTTTTTATATCAAATATAATATATTAAATTATATAATGCTGGTGGGTTGACTAAGAAATTCCTGACCAAACTATTATTTATTAAAAAAAATATTATTTAATTTTTTATTGTAAATCTAAATATTTTTTTTATTGCAGATTGTAGCAAAACAATATTATATTTCGATATAAAATTTATTTATTTAACAAATCGGTGAAGATAAATAGTATCGACATTCCTATTAATACCTGGCAACCCTGTAGTTATGCCAGGAAACAAAAAGAAAACCCAACGTTTTTATATTCTATAGGCTTCATACTTTCGATTAGTATTAAATTTATTCGTTTAAAGTAAAGTAAATTAAATAATTGAATTAAATTTTAAAGTAAATTTTTAAATAATAACAGTTTGGCCAGGAATTTCTTAGGCCACCCACCCGCGTTATATTATTTAAGTCATTAAATTTGATATAAAATATTTTTCATCCAGTAAACATATCGGTTAAGGTCCTTCTTAATCGGATCTTAGACTAATAACACATCTTTAAGAATAACGTTAAATTTCTATTTTGAAATGTCGTAAGTTACAACCCAAATAACTTGGTCTTCAAACACACTAAACTGTATCTCAGATTTACTCGTCCAACTTTCTCTTACGAGTATTTTGTATTTTTTATCCCAAGATTACCGTACGGGATACAAGCCTTCATATTTCATTTTGCTCGGGTCTTTGGGCACGGCATGGCTTACTCGATACAATATTATATAACAAGGATATATTGTTAGATAACATGATATGACTTAGTATCATGTGAACGGTGGATGTTATGCTTTTATGTACCTACCTGGTTGTATTAGGTCAGATTTTTATAAAAAGGGAGATCGGATTTCACTATCCGATGTAAGTAATTTTTGCAGTGTAATATGTTGTATGTCCTTGTTTCTCGTAAACACAGTTTATGTAATGTCTTTTTTGTTCAACTATAATGTATTATTTACTGGCTGTGACCGCGACTCCGTCCGCGTGGAATAGTGACTTTGATAATCTTAATTCCCCTTTTATTTTTGCCCTGGGGGAAATACATTTATGCATGTGACTTTGACAATCTTTCAATGACAAATTTTCACGGTTTTTTTTTTGGAAATGCATTTTCGTATTCTCACCTTCGCTGCAGCGTATTCGGGGGCTGGCGGTGGTATATGTGGGACTCACCCTCTCCATAGCGTGGTATGCTAACTCATACCACAAGGAGAGAGCCCTACACCACTAAAACCCCGCGGACACTCCTTCGATCCGCCGTTGGCGGGGGCCGGGTACGCATGAGCAATCGGGCCCATTTCCCCCCTTTTAACCCTCTACAGCTATTTTTTTGCTATAGAAAGTAGCATATGTCCTTTTTCAGGTACTACACTATCTGTGTACCAAATTTCAATGAAATAAGTTTAGTACTTTCGACTTCAAAGGGCGACAGACAGACAGAGAAAATTTCGCATTTATAATATTACTACCGACCCGCCCCGGCTCCGCACGGATACAATGCTGATATATTATACATATAAACCTTCCTCTTAAATCCCTCTATCCATTAAAAAACCGCATCAAAATCCGTTGCGTAGTTTTAGAGATTTAAGCATACATAAGGATATAGGGACACTTTACCCACCACCTCCCATGCTCCCACCAACCTTACGGTTATATGGAGCGAATCACGGGAGATGCGCGCGTTACTTGCTCTTGGCTCTTTCACGCGCGCACTTTCTTGACTCCCTACAATTTAATGTTGTGTCCAGCTTCCCACTCTCCCCGTTCTGGGGCTGAATATCTATCTACGCGTCCCATCTTGGGTTACACGCACATGCGACGGACTCGCTGCCAGGTCGTCCTTGGCGTCTTCGTTGTCGACGTCTTGGGGTAAGGATATAGGGACAGAGAAAGCGACTTTGTTTTATACTATGTAGTGAAGTAAAGATTCAACTTTAACCCTCGAAGTGACTAGCGGGTTCGCTGATACCCGCCAGTAGTGATAATAGTTACAATTGATGTCGGTACAATTCAATTAGCTGACAACTATTTAATAACAAACAATTAATTTGATTGTTTTTAGTAATTACAATATGATATGGAAACGTTTTAAAATTGCTTTTTATTATTTAATTGTGTCCAGTGGGGCTCTCAATAATGTCCATGTCAGGTCAATGTCAATATTACATTCTATTGTTACAATAAAAGAAAGTAGTTTTAATACCTATTTAATTTAAATTCATACTAGCTTACATATGTTGCCTATAGCCGTCTTTTATAAATGAACTATCTAACTCTGAAAGAATTTTCAAATCGGACCAGTAGTTCTTGAGATTAGCGCGTGCATACAAACAAATTCTTCAGCTTCATATATTAGTATAGATTTACAACAAGCAAAGTAATAAATGTAGTAGTTACTTATACGTAATATGAGAGGTCAATAACAAAGCATTACATAGGTACCTATATTTGCGAATCTATTTTCATAAATATAATATTAAAATCTGTAAGAACCGGGAGAGGGTCGCTTTAGTATTGCTCTAGATCAGGAATCCATTTATATGGGTAAAAATATCCTTATCGCTATAATGGCAAAAGTTTTTTTATACGTTTAATATTCATCTATGTTAATATAATAAGCTGAATATATTTTTTGTTTATTTACGCGCTAATCTCAGGAAGTACTAAATATTTAATAGTAATAATAGTAAAATAATTTTTCATAGAGGACCAATTAAAAAATATTTAAGTGTGATATAGCGCATTATTGAGGAAGGCTATAAAGATATTTCATTATGATGTTCCGTTGATACAACCGCGCGCGGAAGCTACTGTAAAATATATTGGATGGGATTATAATTAATGTGAATATACTTACCTACATATATACAAAGTTGATACGACAGAGGGGCTTTCCTTTAAACTGCCTATACTAGGTACCATTTCCAAGCTCTACCAAAAATCAATTAAATAGGAGCAGTAGTTTAGTCGCAAATGATTTTTTTAAGTTTTTGCGATGTTTGAACACGATGTATCTTTCCTAACAGCTGATTATGTCTACGCATAGGTCATGCACCTTAAAACGATAAATCTGAGTATAACCTACGATGCGTTGTTGCCGCTCTGACGCAAATCATTGCAAAACATCCCGCACCGGCGCGCGCGCGACGGTGCCGCTTTGCTAGGTCAGTGAAATTTATTTACAAAGGGTGGTTACGTTTTACTCTGATTTGTAAGTTATTTAGTTTGTTTGAAAGAAAAAAAATCTCAATTTGGTTGCTTTTTATTTTTATACCGTATCGGATTAATAAAAAACACGTATAGTAAACGTAGCGTAATTTAATGCCCCTCTGTCATATCAACGTTGTATAATTCATAAATCATCAATCCGTCAGCCGTTGCTGAATATGGGCCTCTGGGTGTTTGGCATAGTCACCAGGCTTGGTGACCGCAATATTACCATATACCATATGCCATACAGGCAAACGCTGCTGCCAGTTACATTGTATACAATTGCTATAGTTTATGTAATGACAATCGCAACCAATAGCCTTACGTGCTTTTCGGGATACGTATGAAGCTTCCTGACTTCACAACGATCTTCCAGACCGTTACTTCGGGATAGTACTTAATTTTTTCTTGAGAGAAAAAAAAAATCTAGTAATAAATACGGGACACGTGCCCTTCATAGTAAAATATTCTATAAGCCTATAGCTTTCCTCGATAAATGGGCTACCTATCTAACGCTTAAAGAATTTTTAACAAATAAACTCTTCAGCTTTATATATTAAGTAAGAAATAAGATTTATAGCCCCACCCGGGATTCGAATACGAAATCTCGCTAGTTATAGTCAAACATATTAAACTAGATTAAAGAGGCAAACAGACCATCATACATAAACATGTATCAACAATGGACAAAACTGCTTCATCTTTTGATTTTTCACATCAAAACAAAGCAATATCCGGTACTTGCCGACACATCAAAAGGGCCAATCAAGCTCACAGGAAATAGTCCACTTAATATTCGTACCAACGGGCATCATCATCCTGATTAACGGGTGTTTGGGGACACACACGCCTTTATCATGTTCCGTTGATGAATTGTTCAAAGAGATGTTTGAATGTTAAGGCGGAATGCTCGCACTTCAGGTATTTGACGAAAAATTTGGAGGAAAATAGCATTTTTGTATATGTAATATTCCTAGATTATTTATTATGTGAATAAAATAATGTTATGCTCGATTAAGTAGCAAAAGCCTCGTGGCTAACCACGTATGTCCGTCCGAATAAAAAAAGAATGAAATAATATATTTTGTTGTAAATATCTATGCATGCGCCGTTAGCCAGTAAGTAATTGTTGCACTTATATTAAAAGTTTTATAGTACTAAATCACTACATAGTATAAAATAAAGTCGCTTGCTGCTGTCTGTCCGTCCCTATGTATGCTTAGATCTTTAAAACTATGCAACAGATTTTGATGTGGTTTTTTTAAAGGATTCTAGAGGAAGTTTTATATGTGCATCAGCATTGCACCCGTGCGAAGCCGGGGCGGGTCGCTAGTGCGCTATAAAATAACGCAATTGTTGGCTGACCAAATAAATAAATAAATAACACGTCGCGTCTATGTCCATTTCTGAAAAATAATTGAATAAAATTTAGAAGGAAGACATTGACAAGGCTTTTTCTAAGTGTTTGATCTAATCATGACAAAGCATTTATCTATTATTGCCTGCGAAAAATAAATTATGTATTAATTTTATTTAAGAGATAAGAAAATCTATTATTGCCATCATTAGGTCAAATTGTCCGTGAAATACCTAAAGTCCGAATTCTTCACCTTAAGGCAACGGTAGACTAGAGTCATAGGGGTTTTTAAGTGTTGGAATTGAGATTTTCTTAGCGGGTTTTTCTTGGGGAAATTTTGTTATCGAATACCGAGACTTATTAAGTTCCTTAACAGTTGTTTAGGGCTTATACTGGATGACCTTTTTGCCGTATATTTATAGTTATTTTATCTTTTTTTTTTACTGGTATGGAGTGAAATTTGTAATTGTAAAAAAGCGTACCTAAGTAGGTAGTTACGCTGTTTCGCTCACTCTTTCCATTCATATTTAATTGCGGCCTAGTATTAAAGGTACCTATTTTAACTAACGTAACTACCTAATGAGGTACGTATTTTTAACGTTACGATTTTCACTCTATGTCATTAAAAAGAAATGATAAAATAACTGTGCCTTAGACATCTATTTCAGATCAGTGATGGGCGTAACTAGTTACTTAAGTAATCTGATTAATAATTGAATTACATAATAATTTGATTAAAATGTAATCTAATTACATAATAATTCAATTACATTGTAATTCAATTACTTTGGATGTTCTATGAAATTAATTGCAATGTATTTAATTACAAAATAATTTAATTACAATGTAACCTAATTACATAGTATTCAATTATATTGTAATTGTAAAAACGTTGAATTTGAAATGTCGCATGCTTGCATCGCATGGCTGCGATGTAGGTAGGTACTGCAAGTTAGAACCGTACGGCGCGGCGTCATCGGGAAGTAGTAAGGATATGTGCGGGGTCGCGGGGGGGGGGGGTTTATTTTACTTAATTTATTATTTCCTAAAATACTGAATTTCCTAACTACTTTCCTGTACTTAAATAAAAACTAATCAGAAAAATTTAAGAGAAAAATCAAGAAAACCTACATAAAATTGAGCACGATTTTTCTTTTGCAAATTGTGTCGATTCTACATTAGCCGAAGGAACTTCGTTCCTACCTGGTGTCCCACGACACCATTAAGTTTTTTTATAAGATGCAGGTTTCCCATCACGGCCATTACTAATATAAATGTGTAATTACGTTTTATCATCTTACTTATAATATGTAGGTAATCTGTTATAATGTAATCTGTTATAATGTAATTAGATTAAGTTGCAATTAAATTACTTTGTATTTAATTACAGTAAGTACTCATTGTAATTAGTTACTTAAGTAATCTGTTCGAAAGTATTTCAATTACAAATTACAATGTAACTGTAATTTGTAATTATTAATCTAATTACTTTTTGCCCATCACTGTTTCAGATACATATCACGCCCTATTATTTTCAAGACGGTAAAAAACCAGTATAAAATAATGTTGTAATACACATGGAAACGCTGCTGCCCGTTCCCTGGTATACAATTGTCATAGATGTTATAACAATCGGTACCAACGACCTAACCGAGGCACGAAAGGTAATCCCTAAACCAACCAGACTTGAAAAGAAATGTTGCAATTTCCACAAAGATTTTTTGGCCAGCGCGGGTAAACCCACTACCTCCGACATTTAAAGCGAGACTTTTACCGTATCGCCACTGAGGTACTTACTAGATAATCCATTTACCAAATTCCATTGATTATACTTCATTAACCTTCTTCCTCATAAAAACACTTTCAAATCATTATTTTCATTACCTAACAAAGCATTCGATCGAATTGTTATTCTTCCTTAGATTTCTGTAAACACAAAAGGGAGTTACATTTTTTTATTCCCTTCGTAAATTTTGTTCCGGAAACGCCTCCGTCCGGCCAAATATAAAAGCAGTGGATATTTTATTTTTTGCCCAAAGGAATGAGAATCAAAAGAATCGGAACCATCAGATATTGCCTTTTACTTATAGTATCCCAATACTAAAATACCAGAGTTTAAAAATATATATAATACTCCAGACTGATTTAAGTCACTGCACCCAATCTTTGCCTGTCTATCTATCGCTCTTTCCACCAAAACTACTTAACCGATTTAAATAAAATTTGGTAAACAGATAGTGTAGAACCTAAGAAAGGAATTTAGACTTTTTAAAGCGAACAAAGGGTTGTAAGTAGTTGAAAGGGCATGCAGGTTGTATGGCAGTACCATGATTTTTTATCATGGTACTGCCATACAATATATGTATCATATGTTGATTAGATATAAATGTAAATATGAGTTAGCCTCAATAAATAAAAATGCTTCTCAAAGTCACTATTCCATGCGGACGTAATCGCGGACAAAGTTAGTAGTGCATAAGTGTGTGTGCACTGTGGAAATCTGGTAGAACGGTTCTACCGACACGACCGGTGACAGGTCAGGCTTATTTTTTTTTCGGATTGACAAACGTAGTTAGCCACGAGGCTTTTGCTACTTCACCGGACATAAAGGCGATCAGAGCTCTATCCTTAATAAATGCTCTAAAAACTACAAACTAAGCAACCTGTGCAAGAGGGCGCTCCCTGTGGGACTCGGACCTCGGCTCAGGGCGGTCGCTGGCGATGAGATTGAGGGATTATGACTTTTCGTATTAGATCAGGCTTAGGACCAACAGCATTAAGTGCTCTCTGTGGCACGGGTGAAACATCAACTTCCAGACTTATCTTTTGTTTGAATTCTGACTGTCACTTACATCTTTTCTGTAAAGAAAAATTGCTAGCAGATTTTATTTGACCGTCCCGGTGGTTGAAACCGAAACCTTGCTGGTAAAATTACGTATATCAAAATAACACAGTGCTAAAATTCTGACTTCTTTATTTATAAATGGGTACTTACTTAAGCTTTTTATTTTTTGAGCGGTCATTATTTTGTTAGCCTCGAGGCTTTTGCTACTTCACCGGGTATAAAAGCAAGTAAGTATTACTTTTAACTGAACGACTTGACGCAAGCTTACGTGAAAGAATCTAAAAGAATTTTTTCGAGCAAAATATTTTCAGAAGCCGGAAATTGGTAGTATCATACAAATAATGTTATTATATAAAGATACCGAACGTTACGGCGCAAATGAGGAAAAATATAATATTTACCCCTTTTATTAGATAAAATTGTAAATGCACACATAAGTAGGTATATTTCAAAAAAAAAACTAATAAACATATGCTTAAAAACTAAAGGGCTACATGACAAAAATGAAGTCCTTGTGAGCAATTCTGCCAGAATTTGTAGCAATTTTGCATTGAAAAGGATCTCATTTTGTTTTATTTTTGGTATTTTTTATTTTAGCAGCGATATTTGGACATAATGTGGCACACGAATACCTAGTTTATAACATAGTTAACAGAAGATCAGAAAATATAAGTAACTGATAGTTATCTTAACTTTCTAAATATACATTTATTGATATCCTGTTACTATCTTTTACCAACTATTATATTATATACTATATCCCCGAACTGTGATCTCGTGCCAGCAATCATCACAAATGTTCGTAAATCTACTCTTTACTCCAGTGGCACCGTGAGCGTTGGTCCTAACCCCTTAAGGGTGCCTTCTGGTGGATATCGCTTAGACTTTGGCCGGATACTAGGAATTTAATTTTAGACCTGTCACCTTTAAGGCATCTTACTATAATGTGTATATTTGTCATTTATCGCATGATAGACGGACAAACTTATTAAAAATTCTGTAAGATCAAATAAATAACAATGTTTTTAGCTACTTAAGTTATACTTTTGTTAGATTTAGTCTTATGCAGTGTAATTTTGACAAGTGTAAGTGTATGTAAATACCTAAGTGCTTAATAAAAAAAATTCATTTCATTTCATATTATTAACTACTTTAATTATACACTACTGTAGGTATCACATATTTTTAATCATTTAATAAATATTTATAACATTTTGTAATTCACGGTAATACTCATATATTTTTGTTTTTGCATTTTGATAGCTTGCTCCGCTGCTACTGGACTGATTTCATAAATTCTTTCAACATAAGAAAGCTACTTTCAGAAGTAACAAAAGCTATATAAAATACTAGCTTCCCGCACGCGATTTCACCCGCGTAACTCCCGTTCCCGTGGGAACTTCATAATTAAATATAGCCTATATTAATCAGTGATATTGTAGCATTCAAATGATGAAAGAATTTAAAAAATCGGTCCAGTACTTTTTGAGCCAATTCGTTACAAACATACTTACATACAAATCTTTCCTCTTTATATTATTAGTATAGATGAAGTTCTTATTGAGAGATATACGGGAGCTATACGAGTGCAACAGCGCGGTAAACATCTGTTAGTTAAGTTTTATAATAATAAACCTTTAACTCACAAAAATATATTGTATCTTTCGATAAATGAATAAACCGTATATATTTGAACCATTTTGTACGTTTCGTTACATTTTTAACCGTTTAGTTTCTGTAATCTGTGTCCATCCTGCGTATAATGTGAGGGGAAAAACAATAAGCTCTTTTTAGTTTTACTTCGATGAGCACGCTTATATCTTCTTTGATGTTTCAAGGTTATATAATAATAAACTTATAGATAATAGTTTAGTTTTTTTAACATACTTACATCATACAAGTTTTTATTTTATTTTACACAAAGTGAGTGTTAACTGCGGAGGTCGGTCATAAATGACTGCACTGACTGACGGCTCAGTGGTTACGGTAGTTGCTTCTGGGACCTGGTGTTCTGGGTTCGATTCCCACCCGGGACAATTATTTGTGTGAACCACAAATAATTGTTCTGAGTCTGGGTGTACTTTGTGTCCGTGAAATGTATGTTTGTAAAGTCCCCCGCGACACAGGGATTTATTTCCCTAGTGCGGGAGTTGTCTTTTATAAGAAAGAAAAAAAAAATTGAAGAATATATCCTATATTTACTAATAATAATTACAGTTATTCCAAAGCACTTTTTGTATGTGCAAAAGCTAAAGTATTACAAACTTCTATCTGTCATGTCCAAATCTATCAGTTACCTGTACAAAAGCTGAAGTATTACTTGTTCAAAATGTAGTTGGTTTCAAAAGACAACGCTTTCTCTAGCTCTAGTTTTACGTCTTTCTTATTATGAATTAAATAATTATTAAGCGGCCATAGCCATAATGGCTAAGATGTCAGACTTGGGATCATGTGGTCGCCGATTCGATATCCAACCATTGCTCTACCGACGTGAACCTACTCGTAACACAAGCTTTATAGCTTAAAACTGTGCAAAAAATCTGTTAGTAACATTCTTTTTGTAATTTTTTATGAAGATATACAGGGTTATTTGTAAAACACCGGTAACCTCTCAGGACTACGTTACTAACATCATAATCAACAACTTTTGTTCTATGACTTTTAAAAATTCATCATATTTGAATTCATCAGATTTACACACAAAAATAAAAATATTTAAATACAACGCTCTAAATGTTACGAAGTCTATGCGAAGCAAAAGAAAGCAGACAGTGCGCGGCAATGTATTTAGGTACAGCAAAATACAGAATTGAAATGTGTTAGATAGGACAACGAAATATTGAAGGTTTGTTTTTGGTAAATGTATTATGTTTTGTAAAAAGTCGTAGAACAAAAATTGTTGTTTATGATGTTAGTAATATAGTCCTGAGAGGTTACCGGTGTTTTACAAATAACCCTGTATATGTTATACTACAACACACAAAAAAACAATATTACAGCAATACAGTTACATATTCTATTCATGTAACACTTTACTCCATACACGATTAGTACCCCAATTACAGTTCTATATAAAGCCATAATAAAGTTAAACACAGTAGTTCCACTAATACAGTGTCATTTGGAATGTTGCCAAAGCGACGATGTTGGTTCTAGAATACTGGAATAATACTACAATGGAAGTTAACATTCTACTGTTATTGTGTCTTAGTAAGTGATTGCATCAATTATTGGGTAGATCATTATGAGAGGACTGATACTAATTATTTAGAAAAAGTATAATTTATTATGACAACCTCCGTAGCGTAGCGGTAATTGGCTCTCATCTAAATCTCTGAGGTCGTGGGTTCGATCCCCACACCGGACAAAAATCTTTGTGTAAATACTAAGATTTCTTCGGGTCTGGTTGGTTGAGGGACTACCCTCCGTGCCTCGGAAAGCACGTTAAGCCGTTGGTCCCGATTGTTATAACATCTTCTATAATAATCGTATATCAAGGAATGGGCAGCAGCGTTTCCTTGTGTGTGTGTTACAACATAATACTGCGGTCACCAACTCGCCTGCCAAGCGTGGTGACTATGCCAATACCTTCCCTCGGGAGGAGGCCCATGTTCAGCAGTGGACGTTTTAAGGGCTGATGATGATGAATGATTTATCATCATTATCATCGGTAGTTGTAATAGTTCCGTTTCGAACTGGTTCCGCTGTGAACAGCTCGCTACACTGTGAATTTGACATTTGTAGACGTTACACTAGCTATGTAAGATTCTAATTATAAATACACTAGCTTCCCGCGCGCGGTTTCACCCACGTAACTCCCGTTCCCGAGGGAACTTCATAATTAAATATAGCCAATATTAATCAGTGATAATGTAGCATTCAAATGGTGAAAGAATTTTTAAAATCGGTCCAGTACTTTTTGAGCCAATTCGTTACAAACATACTTACATAAAAATCTTTCCTCTTTATAATATTAGTAAAGATTGGGCACAAATCCAAAATATCTAATTGTTACAAGGCAATCCTGAAAGGAAGAATCAATATTTTTTTATAATTCGAAAATGTAACCTCAAGTAGTATCGTAGACTCTGCTTGTGAAGGTTTGTGTTCAAAACACCATTACCCTAAGGAGGTAGTTAAGCATCATCACCATTAAACCATCTAACGTCCATCGATCAATATTTGTCTCCTGTCTTCTATTCACTACGCTTGGCACGTGGTTTTGTGACCGCAGCAATATGTCGAAACACAGAATAAACGCTGCTTGATATATTTTTATTATAGACTAGCTGCGCCCCGCGGTTTTACGAGATTTTTGGAGCTTATATATTAATCGAGCTTATTAACTATCCCCGTGCAAAGTTTCAGCCAAATCCATTTAGTACTTTTTGCGTGAAAGAGTAACAAACATCCATCTATCCATCTATACTCACAATATTTTGCGTTTATAATATTAGTAGAATGATGTAATAATAATCGCGACCGACGGCTTAGTGTGGTTTCCAAAGCATGGAGGGTAGTCCATTAACCAACCAGATCGGGAGAAAACTTAAATTTTCCTACAAAGATTACTTGTCCGATGCGGGGGTCTAAGCAACGGTCTCCATGACGTGAAGTGAGGCTTATCCTACTACGCGAATGAAAATACTTGAATAGTTATTACTACAAAATTCTTAAACTGCTATATAATGGTATTTTTAATTTTGTATTTCGTTTGATAATTTCAACAGAAAACGTGACTATTTCGAATTGCAAAACAGCGGGAAACCGACACCCACTGCATAAAATTACCTATTGCAACATTTTGTTCATGTGTGTTACTTATTATGGCTCAGTACCTATCTTGTGTTATTTGAAACTTAAATATGTAATGTAATTATTACTAAACTGACCATCTATTCTTAATTTTAAACGGGACATAGGCTTATAAACCTTACAGGGTTTACTGAACTATTGTTTGATAACTACCTTTTTTACATAGAACGAATGAATGAAATCGGTTTGTTTTTTTTTTTTTGCTACTTATACCTTTGACCATAATATCGTTTGATGGAAGGCTATAAGTTTGCTATGGGACGGCAAAATCCGCTGAAAAATTTTTGAAAGTTTTTTTTTGGACAGAAATATGACACGAGCGAGGCTTACCGGGCATAAGTGTTTGCAAGATGTCTTCTATAGTATGTACTGTAAGCATAACAAATTTCATTAACATCAATTCAGCGTGACGCGCGTTCAAATAATCACAGACATAGGTAATTTAAGTAATGCGAAACACACCATACTTTTGCCCTTCCATTTTTTTTTCTTTTTGTATATTTGGCACATGATTTGGCTACACTATGTGGCTTGCCGGTCGCAAACCGTCAATTACATATTATTATTTGTCTTCAGTATCGGTAGGTATAATACTGCTCTCAAATAATGAAATATCAAAATGTCTTCAATGTACTGAACTAGCTGTTGCCCGCGATTTTGCCCGCGTAGATTTCTAGTAGATTGGTCCAAGGAATCACGCTGTCTCATACAAACTGTGCCCTCGTTTTTCTTCTTAGAGGCTGAATTTTCCAAAATCTTTTCTTAGTGTACTGATATGTCAAAAAACCGGTCAAGTGCAAGTCGGACTCGCGCACGAAGGGTTCCGCACCATTTTCAAGTGCCTACCTGCTGTTGTTGTAGATATCGAGAAAAAAAAAGTTTGTTGTATGGCAGCACCCAGTAAATATTTATGCCATCAAAAACATACTTGTAAAAAAACCCAAGTCTCGTAACGCAGTTCTTTTACCGTTAAAAGTTGTGAGATCTATGTAATACCAAGTCGGTTAATTTATTCAGTCCCTACTTAAGGGACCTTCTGTCTTAAGCTATTACGTAACTATCTCACCTAACAGACTCTCAAAATGATCTTATGAAAATTCGAAACTTTTAAGTTTTAAATAATAAATTAACTTGGCCATCGGATACTATTAGAATGTATCTCACAAGTGTTTATTGCGATGGCCAAGTCAATCTAATATTCATAACATAAAAGTTTTGAATTTTGATAAGATCATTTTAGGAGTCTGTTAGGTGAGATAGTTACGTAATAGCTTAAGACAGAAGGTCCCTTAAGTAGGGACTGAATAAATTAACCGACTTGGTATTACATAGATCTCACAACTTTTAACGGTAAAAGAACTGCGTTACGAGATTTGGGTTTTTTTACAAGTATGTTTTTGATGGCATCTCATTTCTTTTTGTAGATAGTTGTACCTTTTTTCCTTTGCTTTACAATTTACATATTTTTTTTGAATACCTACAACGGATTTAGGCTATATCTCAAGAACCGCGATAGCTAAACAGTTGACATTTTCACAAATTATGTATTTCTGTTGCTATATTAACAAACTAAACATAAATTAAATAATTAAGGGGGGCTCCAATACAACAAACTTTTTTGCGGACTTTTTTGCTCGATATCTATAACGGCAATAGGTAGGCACTTGAAAATGGTTCGGAAACCTTAGTGCGCGTGTCCAACTCGCACTTGGTCGGTTTTAGTCTATTGTATGCACAAATGGAGGATTCCTGCGCTTTAATCGTTCCAAAGTAGACTTAAATTAAATGTAAACCGTCCAGACTCGTAACTCGGTGCCTTTATTTACAAAATAACTTAACTTACGAATATATGAATACCCACGTACCTAGCTGGCATGGAAACACTCACCATACGTAACAAGAGCAGCTGCGTCGTGTACTTTTTTATGGTTTATTGATATTCGTCGCACTCGTCAAACGTCATTTAAAATTAATCCTTATTTAAAATTGTTATCTCTCATTCATTATAAATATTGTCAATGTACCTAATCGAAAACTACAACATCAAGCTTAACAGAGGATTAACATGAACTTATGTATGGCACTCACGGCCTCACTGTCAAAGGTTTTTAAATAAAGAAATCTCTAAACTGTTTTTAATGGAACTTTGGCACATGTCCGATTTTGGCTTTTTTTGAGACAGCTCCCGCACTAGGGAAATTATTATCTATGTCGCGGGTCAAAGTAACTTTTCCACAGAGACAAAGTCGCGGCCACAAGCTAATATGTACATAAGTAAATTTAAAGCTACCTAGTTAACATCAAACTGTGTAAAAAATATTTGATAAAATGAATATGCAAATACAGTTTGTTTAAGATAAATAAAACGTGGTGTGTGTGTATACCTGCGATATCGCAGTAAGACTTGTTAATTACTTGAAAGAAAGTGACCGTCTTTCTGTGACGAACGGGAAGCGTGGAAGCCGTAGTGTTTGTCGGGGGGGAATGCAAGAATTTTACGCATCTCCTCCGACACTGCGGCGTTCCCGCACGAGCGGTGGGGTATGTGGGACTCGCCCTCTCCATAGCAGTGGAATGCAAATCATACCTTGAGAGAAAAACACTTAAACCCCCGGTTACTCCTCTGACCACAATTGGTGAGGGGCCCAGGAACTGTTGCCTATCTGGGATACCCTATGGCAGCGTCCGCGACTCAAATGGTGTTGCGGGCTCTCCTGGGTCCAAATAACCAGTTTCAGGGATGCCAGAGTACACGGGGTCCCTACTTCTCAAGGGGCCGCGGCCTGTTAGTAAGTATACTATCGTTCATAGCACAGTTGCTTTTACATTCCATTGATTTTTTTTTTTCCTTCGATTTTTTTTTATTTGTTATATTAATCCCTGTGTCGCGAAGGTCGCACCGCTCGATAGATTAACGAAAACAAAGCACCCCCTGACTCAATACAACTGTTTTAATTTCAGACGAATAATTGTCCCGGGTGGGAATCGAACGCAGAAAACCAGGTCTCTGGAGCAACTAACGTAACCACTTAGCCACCACCTTTCAACATAATCGCATCTAGGTCCCTATCTACACCTATTCTTCCATTAAATCATACATATTCATTTACACTGATTCACTGACTGCAAATGTAACTTTGTAATCCTATACATTTATAAAAAATAACAAAGTTATTAATGCAGTTGATGAAACTTAACAACTGGACCGAAATTGCAAAATGTTGGAATTTTCCCATGAGTTTTACACTAAACTCTACTAGTACTCAAAATTTGAAGCTTCTACGTCTGCTAGAAGTGCCTAAACATTTTGATGATCGGTCAATCACGTGTGAGCGAGTGACAAAATTACCGAAATTACCGAACTTTGAGTAGTTATAATTCTTAAAGTACTAGTTCAAATTGAATGAAATTTGAAATATGCTGTAGTTTTACAAAGCCTGCTTAGGTTCTGAAATTTCAGGCTCCTATCTTCATCCACAACGAAGTTATAGAGGGTCGAAAATCGGCTGAGTTGCTTCGAGAAAAGATAGGTACGGCCGTGCACCTTTTTTTTTTTTTTTTTTTTTTTTTCTTACTCGACTTGGGGGGGCACTGCCGTGCCCCCAGATTATTAGTATTTGTTGTTATAGCGGCAAATAAATAATTTGTGAAAATTTCACCTGTCTTGCTATCGCGGTTCTTGAGATATAGCCAGACAGACAGCGAAGTCTTAGTAAATAAAAAACCGGCCAAGTGCGAGTCGGACTCTCGCACGAAGGGTTCCGTACCTACTAGTTGCAAGTGCCTACCTATTTTTGATATCAAGAATACAACAAGTAACATAGTATAAACGTTCTTGTAGCTCGTTGTAACTCTGATCAATGTTAATAATAGTTGATTGAATAAAAGGTAAATTTCGGTTAACGGTTTATGACGTATTAAAAAAAAACTACTTACTTGATCTCGTTCAAACCAATTTTCGGTGGAAGTTTGCATAGTTATGTACATCATATATTTTTTTTAGATTTATCATTCTCTTATTTTAGAAGATACAGGGGGGGGGACACACATTTTACCACTTTGGAAGTGTCTCTCGCGCAAACTATTCAGTTTAGAAAAAAATGACATTACAAACCTCAACATCATTTTTGAAGACCTATTCATAGATACCCCACACGTTTGGGTTTGATGAAAAAAACATTTTTGAGTTTCAGTTCTATGTATGGGGAACCCCAAAATTTATTGTTTTTTTTCTATTTTTGTGTAAAAATCTTAATGCGGTTCAAAACATACATCTACTAACCAAGTTTCACCATTATAGTTCATATAGTTTCGGAAAAAAGTGGCTGTGACATACGGACGGACAGACAGACAGACAGACAGACAGACAGACAGACAGACAGACAGACAGACAGACATGACGAATCTATAAGGGTTCCGTTTTTTGCCATTTGGCTACGGAACCCTAAAAATAGGGTCCCGTTTTTACTCTTCGGGTACGGAACCCTATAAAGGAAGCCACGGTCCAAATATCATCAGCTTTAGTAGTTTTGTCTCTGCGTTGATGAGGCAGTCAGTCATATACCGGTATACAGTTTTATTTTTTCTTAAATTCTTGTTAACTCCTCGTGATAAGCTAAAATGCTTGTGTTACGAGTCGGTTCACGTCGGTAGTGCAATGGGTAAATGGTAGGGTTCGAACCGGCGACCTCAAGATCACAAGTCCGACGTCCTAACCATTGGGGCTACGGGCGCTTTAATCTCCACCAGTTGTATTGTCTGGTAGAGCAAGATAATTACTCCACCTTCTAACATTTCCTGTTTATAATATTTAATATACTATAAAATATAGTATTCAGTTAATGGCAGTTTCCGAATTTACTAGTAAAACGAATGGCTCGATCGTTGCCGTTTGAAGTATAATCCGTTAATTAAGTTAATGCCACCACCATTAAAGGAATTCATGAAGCTTGTGATGCGAATTGGAGACTTTATTTAGTATCGCATATTTTTGTCAGAAGAGTAGCGATACCATTTCATAAAATAATGTCTCGGGGGTCGCCAGCAAAAAGATGCGACAACTTACATTGTGCTTATTTTGAACAATCTTGCGGCTTGATATATACAGGGTTATTTGTAAAACACCGGTAACCTCTCAGGACTATATTACTAACATCATAAACAACAACTTTTGTTCTACGACTTTTTACAAAACATAATACATTTACCAAAAACAAACCTTCAATATTTCGTTGTCCTATCTAACACATTTCAACTCTGTATTCCCCGCTCCCCTCGCTATTGTCGGTACTATCGCTTCCTTTTGCATCGCATAGACTTCGTAACATTTAGAGCGTTGAATTTAAATATTTTTATTTTTGTGTGTAAATCTGATGAATTAAAATATGATGAATTTTTAAAAGTCATAGAACAAAAGTTGTTGATTATGATGTTAGTAACGTAGTCTTGAGAGGTTACTGGTGTTTTACAAATAACCCTGTATAAAAAGTAGTCTTTTAAATTATTTATTTCTATGCACAAGAGGGTCGCCTGCATACTATTGAGGGTACCAATACAAACCAATACTGGTTTAATGGTACAATATACATACAAAACTGTATCAACTTAGAAAAAAATAAAAACGAACTGTAAGGAAGTCGTGAAATCAAAAAGGTTGAAAAATAAAGTATAAATGACTACCTTTAATAAGAAGTATATTAATATATTATTTAGCTTATTTCTTACAATTTCTACATCTTAAATACCAAACATATTTTAGTAAACGGCATTGATTTATAAGCCAGCTCAGATCTAGAACGGTCTATGTTTATGTTCTACCCTCCACAGAAGGTTGTTGTACCATACTCACAGAAGGCGATTATCCTATTGTGTTCTGTGAACATGGTAAAAACATTCTAACCTAACAGTAGGTCCCAAACCAATATCAATGCATCTTTATAAATTAATTGAAAATAAGAATAGTTTAAAATAAGAATTGTGTCCCGTAAAATCTTTATAATAACATATTAAAGATTACCTTATTTTCTCTAAAGATAGAAACAATAACAATAAACAAAATGTTATACCATAAATTACTTAAGTATTATCGCCAAATTTTATCACCATTCTTCTTGGAAAAGCGGAGATTTCCTAGACGGTCTGTAATGGCATTGCGGCCTGATGGCCACAACTTGACCTCAATTGTCCTGAAATAGTTTCGAAGACAATTAATTGACTTGTTATTATTCGTGGCTATTTATTTTATTATGTGAAACTTTATACTAAAATAAACTTAATGAATTAATAATAACAATAATTTGACTGCACCAGTCGCTCAGTGGTTACGGTAGTTGCTTCTAAACTTGGTGCTCTGGGTTCGATTCCCAGCCCGGACAATTATTTGTGCGAAACACTGATATTTGTTCTGACTCTGGATGTTCTTTGTGAGTGTATTTTTAAAAAGAAACGAAAAGAAAGAAAGAAATCAATTAAATTCATTTTACCTAATAAATTGATAGGTAAGCCATAATATTTTTTTATTATTTACAAATATCTGTAATAGGTTTACGTGGATAAACACTGTTTTAATTTTATTTTACATCCATTGAAAAATACATATTATTATCTGTAACACAAATACGCTGTCAACGACCGAGCTGACCTGTCCTGGAGACACTCGTGAATTCAAAAGGATCTGCAGTGTATTGTTGTAATGCTCTATTGTATTACTGGTTCAAGCCAATAGTTTATTAAAAATATTCGCAGATCCTATCAAACGATGTGAACACAACGCTTGCGACTTATAATTCATTTGAATTAACGCCATCTATTGATTGACAGACTCACTTATATTAAAAGAACATTGTTTTGATCTTTGGCCATAAACATACACAAGAAGATATCTTACTTTTTTTTTAAATGAAAAGATTACTAGCAGAGTTTTATGCACCCTACTGATATCCTTGTTAACGAGTGGGTTCACCTCGGTAGTGCAATGTGGGTGGTGGTGGGGATCAAACCAGCGACCACATGATCGAAAGTCCGAAGCCCTAGCCATTGGGCTACGGCCGCAATTATTTCTATATTTAGAAATATAGTTGTATTTCTTGGAGACGTAGAATACCATGTTAGGCAGAGCCTACATGAGCGTGCGCGTTTCTCGAGCGTGTGTCACATGCGGACGGTGTGGAGGTTAGCGGGTGGCGAGCTCGGTGTTTGTGTTGTCGGCATCGTGCACACGCTCGAGGAACGCTCACAATGTGAGTTCAGCCTAAAATACCTTTTGACTTGGTTGTCAAATTAAAGTTACATTAGAAAATTTTCTTAAATCATCCTCTACATTCAAAATGGTATATTTAATTTGATTCTCAACGCAAAAAATTATCGGATCCCCATTTGAAACTTAACAAGAGTTTTGACAGGTGAATAAATATTTTAAACCTTGATCATTATTTAAAAAACTGGCTTGTTTTATAAGATTCGTTTTGCTACTTGTTGTACAACCTTTGCGACTGGTAGTACAGTAAAAGCTCTCTATTCACGGGGTATACGTTCTGTAAATATGCCGCGAATACAGAAACCGTGAATATGGAATAGTAATTTATATGGGATTATAGGGCATACGTGCCTAGGAGACAATAGATGGATCAAATTTCATAAAAAAATGTCACATTTTCAGTGTTTGTTCCACTTGCACTAGAAACGTGACGATGCCTCTTGGGCTGTGAATTAAATTTTTTCTTCAAGGCCTAAATGATCAAAGCATATCTATTTTCACTTTAAGCGGCAATACAGATTTTTTCGTATCAAAACTCGTATTTTTAGTCAACATTATAAAGCAAGCACGTCTAATATGTGGCAGCATTTAACAACAGCTTAAGGCGTTGTCGTAATAAGGTCTTACTTTTAGTCCAATTACCGACACGTTTACAATAGATAGGTACCGAATCCTTTCTATGAATATATGTATGTATGTACTGATGTACCGAATAGTTCCACGAATATGGGATTTTTTTGCCGCGAATACAGGAATTGGGTCGCGATTTTTTAATCCGCGAATATTGAAAACGCAAATGAAGAATGCGCGAATAAGGAGCTTTTACTGTATTATTAATCAAGCTCTGCATCTAGCACGAATGTGAATACCAATGACAAATGAATTCTGGCATACAAAAGTGTAATAACTTAGTTAAAAAAAACAAACAAAAACCCTGACTCACTTTACATATAATTCACCCAAGTATAAAATGTCTACTAAAAATAACTTGAATAAAAACTCAACCAGTTTCAATCTTCATTACTTTCAAAATGGATATTCCATGTTTCATATCAAACAGTTTTCTATTATATGACTCATCCAATATCGTATTGAAACATATGAAAAAAATGTATGTTTATTTATACACGTATTCATTCTCTGAGAGCTCTCTAAAGTTTATTTTATTTTCGTATTTTTTTTTATAGGGCTTATGTTTGTTCTGTTATAGGAAATCAAGATTTTTATTTACCTATATGGCCTACCTATATTTTTGTATCTTTATATTGTTGTTTCAATTTGATAGTGACACAAAAGAAGGTTAACGCGATTTGAACTGTACTGTCAAGTGATTAAAACTCATTATTGTGATGTTACACGTTTGCTTTTGGGGCACTATCAAATTGGAGCAGCGATATATAAAAGCGAAAGGTCATCACGAAATCACAGCGAAGCTAATTTTGCATAGGTGTTCGTCAAGGATAAATCTGTTCACTACGACGAGATTTTGAAATTAAACCCCTAAGTGTCACCATCAACCTAAATGTCACAATGTTAAACATGGGCCTCATGGGCCACAAAAGTCCACTGTTAAACTCCAAACTCCCTTAAAGGAGGTGTATCTAGATACCACTCTTGGCAGGCAGGTTGGAGACCGAAGTATTCTGTTGTAATGGACAGGAAAATACCAAAGTTTTCCTGAAATTGACATATATGATTGTAGGCAACACAACGCTTAGTCCGGTTATTTGAGGCACGGATGGTAGTCTCTCAGCACACCAGACCCGAAAACAAATGTTTATTTTTATGCAAAGATTGTTAGTTCGGCGCAGAAATGGAACCAAGACAATTTATAGCGAGACTTTTAGCCTTTACAATTTTACTACTAAAGTTACTGCAAATTGAGAAAATGTAAAAAGATTTGAAAACTGTTATGAAACTTAATAGACGGTAGTTTTTAAAAGTACCTAAAGAAAATGGCCAACTGCAATTTGGATTTGCGATCGTATTGACTTGCAATTATAAAGTTTAGCCTATTTTTCAATTTAAATAAAGTAAAATAAAAACAATTATTTTTATTTGGTATCTCAATAAATTACAATTTAACCAAGCATATTCAAAAGTTTCCGTGGATGACAGGAAGGATTTTACAATGTAATTTGTGGGAGATCCGGAGTCTAAACTAATAAACCTGTCTCTTAGAACTAAAAATTTGTTATTGTTCATAAAGATATGTCATAACACAATTGTAACAGGAATATAGAAGACCCAATTAGATTTTTTTTAAAGTCTGAATTGACTGACTTGGTTTATTAGGTGTCTCATCTATTTTTTTACGATAGAATTATTGCGTTGCAAGATTTGTGCATTTTGCTTCGTGTAATGTTTTTGATGGGTATCAATGACTTAACGAAAAAATGAATTTATTCAGCACTTAACTATTAATATATATGCAAAAAGTAGGTATAAGTATACTTGTCAGAATCACATATTCTATATACGAGTAGATGGATTGACAACCTCCATGGCGTGTTGGATTTTTCACCCCAGATAAAGTTTTTGTATTAGTAAGTTATTTTTCTGACGGATTTTTATGAAGTTTTGTTTCGTCTCAAATTTTTATTGAATCACTACATAGAATAAAAAAGTCGCTTTTCTCTCTGTTTTATATGCTTGGATCGGATGATTCGGTTTTCGGTATAAATTCGATGCGGTTTTTTTTAATAGATAGAATGATCTAAGAGGAAGCTTTATATGTACCTTTTAAAAGTTTTTAAAGTACAAACTAAGCAGCCTGTGCAAGAGGGCGCCCCCTATGGGACCCCTAAGACCTTTGCTTAGGGCCTTCGTTGTCGGATGTTCGTTCGTTCGCTTTTTGGAGAATTTTGTGCAACTGTTCTAAGTTACAGTTCACTGGCCTCTCAGAATAAGGGTCTACGAGGGTATCAGAAAATACTTTGCAAGCTATGGACCTAAAATCTCGATTTGTGCTCTGATCTAAGACAAAACCCGGGATCACAAGTATTGTATCAGTCGTACACACAACCTAAAATACCGTACATGTATATCGGAGAATAATAAGTATCGTAAGTTGATCAACTTTCTAGTTAATAAATAAAATAACAAGGTAAAAAGTAACCTAAACCTAAACCAATGAAGTTCAACAGGCCTTATTGAAGTTGAATTGTTTTTGTTTTGTTACAACAGTAGCATAGTATCGTTTGGTTAGGTCAAGTGTCATAATAATATGTTTAAAAATCTATATACAGGGTTATTTTTAAAACACCAACAACCTTTTGGGGAGTAGAAGTAGTCATGATTATGAACAACTTTTACTATGGGACCAACCCTGAAATCGCGAAATAAAAATCAGCTGTTCCATACATTTATGTTTACTTACCTCGACAAAATGTATGGAACAGCTGATTTTATTTTCGTGAATTCAGGGTTGGTCCCATAGTAAAAGTTGTTTAAAATCATCAGTACTGTCACCCTCTAAAAGTTTATTGGTGTTTTAAAAATAACCCTGTATATAAAAATGAATCCCTACTTATTTACCTTGGTCACGGTATCACATGTGAACGCCAGGATCGATTTCGATAATTCTTCTTTTGTTGTGTTTGTTATTGTTAAGAGAAGGTTCTTATGAAATAAAAATTAAGGAAATTGAGCGGAAAATTTGAAAGTTTTAGAATACTTAAGCAACGTATTTAATTTTTTAATGAAACCTTTGCTATTTTGACAATACAAACTTTTTTTAATTTAATCTTATGGCGTTTGACATTACATTTACAGAATAAGTGCTCTTAGTGCACATCACGGTTAGTTCAGAGCTACCACGCCTAATTTAATTTCAGTAAAGACAGGACAATGCCTGTCGGATCAGCTAGTAATATAATAACTATAGGCGTTAACTGAAACTGCCAACTAAATTTAACAATCCCTCAGGTGTGTGCCACTTAGATATAGTGTGACCACTTGCAATTAGGATAGGGTTTTAATTTCTTCTTAAAATAATAATAATTGGTTAATTGCAAAAAATATCACAGGACAGACGGACGGACTTTGCAGTCTGTAGATTTGTATGATTTGCTATTGCCTACCTACTACTGTTAATTACTTAGTCGGATATCTTATAGAGTAAGAATTATCTGTTAGTTATAGTTTTTTATTATTTATTATTTTATCTTCTTACATTGTAATTCTGACAAGTACAAGTGTATGTAAATACCTAAGTGCTGAATAAAAATTCATTATTTCATTATTATTTCAATATGAGTGACACGAAAGTTGATCAACTCACGATTCATATTATTTTTCGATGACATATACAGGGTTATTTGTATAACAGCGGTAACCTTTCAGGACTACGTTACTAACATGATAATCAACAACTTTTGTTCTATGACTTTTAAAAATTCATCATATTTTAATTCATCAGATTTACACACAAAAATAAAAATATTTAAATTCAACGCTCTAAATGTTACGAAGTCTATGCGAAGCAAAAGAAAGCAGACAGTGCGCGGCAATGTATGTAGGTACAGCAAAATACAGAGTTGAAATGTGTTAGATAGGACAACGAAATATTGAAGGTTTGTTTTTGGTAAATTTGTTGTAAAAAGTCGTAGAACAAAAGTTGTTATTTATGATGTTAGTAATATAGTCCTGAGAGGTTAAATTTAACGTATTATTTGTTCGTAAATGAAAATAACGTTCCATTTATCACTACAACGAAATCCGTTGACAACAGACGTTAACGGAAATTGAATTTATAATCAAAGCTATGGAAAGTCCATTTATTGAATATTAAAATACCATTCATGCAAGATATCAGAAAATAATTGTTTTCCTCATACAATGAAATAGGTAATTATTGAGAGCCCATCTGTAACAATCGTTAATGGTTCTATGAGTGATTTGAAATTTTAACCGCTAAGTTTTAGAGTCGAAAATTGTTTGGTATAATAATATGTTATTGGGATTCCATTCATGGCGATGATTTTAAGTACGAGTATATTATTATATAAGTATGGCTATTATTTATTCAGCCATTTTGGTGATTATAAATCTTTTGATACATTTAGTAACAGGGGTAAGGCATGAACATTCAATTTATAGGTAAAATTCGTAAGTTGGGAGTCGAACCCAAAAGGACTAGAAAGAGAGTAATAAAACTTATACTACTATATTTTTTTTCAATAGAACAGACTAAAAAAAAATTGTCAATGTTGACAGTTGTTGTGTAAAGGTCTTATGTCAGATGACGTCACGAATCCTTAATCGTGCAATAAAAGTTTGCACGACATTCAAGGCTATATACAAGTTTTGATATAGGTGGATCATGGTCACCGGGCATCAAGATTTTCCTTTTGTGTGTAGATAAAACTTCTATCACCCAATACCAACCATCGTCATGAATTACCTGAAAAGAAGAATAAACATCAATTAGACTATGGTTCACTTATTTCGTTATTGAAACTAAAGTTTTAAGTTCAACATACATTTTAAATAATATCAAAAGTAAATCTGAATGTGAGTTTGATTGTTACGCTTTCACGCGAAAACTATTTAACCGATCATCATTAAACTTTTGAAATATTCTTGTAGTTATTAAAAGTAACATTGGGACATTAGCTTCAATGCAAGCGAAGCCGCAGGTAAAAGCTAGCAAATAAAGATTTAAAGGTACGAAGGACGCTCCGTAGTGACTGACTGGGACCCTCGAAAAATCACCTTGGCGTAGCAAAATACTGCTACGTCGTAGTACTACGTAGCGGAGCGTAGAACTTAAGACAGAAATACCACTGTATACAGAAAGCCAAGTTGAAAGACATCTTTATTCCTAGAGAGACATCACGTTACACCGAAAACTTTGTTGATATAAAACATTGTTCGTAGATATCTCGGTCCATAGGGAGCACTGTGGAGAGAAATCTCTGTTCATAGTAGATAATTGTTTCAGTGGTTCTTAACCACTAAAATTCAATTGCTTAAATTTTTCTCCCATCTGTTTTTATTGCAGTTAAAGTTCTTAGTAATTATCTATGCATGCAAAAACAATATATATATATATATATTTATTTTGTGACTTTTTTACCGTCTTGATAATAATATGGTGTGTTGTGTAAGTGGAATAGATTCTATAGACCACTGTATATTTGTACTAGTATTTCGGTAATTAGAGTTTCGTCTCATAAATAACCTAGGCCGCAATCAAATATGAATGTAAAGAGTGAGCTAAATAGCGTAACTATTTTCAATAAATGCCACAAAAAAAAAGATAAAATAACTATGCCAGTACTAGTAGGCCGGGACTTCACCAAAGCGGAGAAGAGACGAGCGGAGAGGAGATGTTTTTCCGGCTGCCGGCCGGCAATCTTGCACACTCGCAAGGCTACCCAGCATACATCTCTGCTACACTAAGCATTGCCGCACAGCTTCGGTGGATTCGCCCGAGCTGAGAAACATCTCTTCTCGCACAGCACATCTCCGCTTTGGTGGAGTCCCGGCCTTAGACATCTATTTCATACACATATGAGGCCCTATTATTTTCAAGACGCTAAAAAAAAGTCACCCAGTTTAAATAATCAAAATATCCGCGTTAAAATCATAAAATTGTAAATTAACACTGAAAACAATTCTACACATTTTATTTTTAAAAATAAACATTAAGACGTTCACGGCAGTATTTGCAAGCGCAAACTAGTGAAACACCAAAATATAGCTTATCTGATATTTACGTACAAACATACAAGTGTTAAATTTGTATAAAGCTCCCAGTGGTAACATGCAGCTTGCACGGACAAACAGAATGTAGTATTTATTGTACTATATTAGTATTTTCTGACTGTTATCTTACTAATAGGATAAATGGGAAAATTTGGATAGGTGAATGTAAATGGATATTCACACGCCGGAACGGTTAAACGGATTTCGACGAGACATAGTTAGTGTCGAAATAATCATTATACATATAGATATCCTACTAATATTATAAATTCGAAAGTTTGTATGAGTGGATGTATGTATGTTTGTTACTCTTTCACGCAAAAAATACTAAATGGATTTGGCTAAAAGTTTGCACGCGGATAGTTTATAAGCTGGATTAACATATAGGCTACTAAAATATCGCGCTCCGACGCACTGAAGCAGAGTGACGCGGGTAAAACCGTGGGGCGCAGCTAGAAATATATAAACTGAAGAGTTTGTTTGCTTCAACGCGCTAATCTCCGGAACTACTGGTTCGATTTTGAAAATTATTTCAGTATTATATATGCCATTTCTTGAGGAAGGCTTTAGGCTATATTTAATTGTGAAAGTTTGTATGGGAACGCGGGTAACGCGGGTGAAACCGCGGAACCTAGTCGTACATACAAGCTCAAAATTAAGAACTCCAATCAATCATCCTAGCACAGTACTGCCGTGGCATAACTAAAATGCCGTTATCCGACATCTGGTCGATTTTTAACTTTGAATGCTATTATCGTTATAATAGCATTCAAAGTTAAAAATCGACCAGATGTCGGATAACGGCATTTTAGTTATGCCACGGCAGAGTAGCAGTCATATCACTGGTAGTAAGTACTTGGAATTAGGGATTGCAATCCAGCGGCGTTTTCAATCCAGCTGGATTCTTGCTGGATTGACCTGAATCCAGCTGGATCCAGCGCGGATCCAGCAAAATTTGGAACAAAAATAAAAAGACAACATTTTTAAGACTTTTTTTATTAATTTGTACTTCTTACGATAATCTATGAAATCTTTCACTCATTTAGTGATTTCTTATATCAATTAGCTTTGGTTTCTTAATCATTTGAAATCAAAAGAATCAACTTAAAATTAAATAACAACCATATAACCTCATATAACATTTTAGATAATAACTACATAATTTGTAAGACTAATCAGTATCAATCAGTCTTACAAATTATTTTAAAATTAACTATAAAAAAGGGACCGTAATAATTATTACTACTATTTTACTATTTTAATCTTCAATCAATTTTTTGTATCAAAAGAAGCTCCGAAATAATCTTCTCTTCACTCGTTAATCGTTAATAATAAGGCAGTTTAAAATCTGACGATAAGAGACTGGCTATTTCTTTTTTTGAATTCTCTGAAAGTAAGACCTTAGAAAACAAATTTTATCTATAGTCTTGTCTCCCAACCTGCTTCGCACAGAACTGCTTATGTAGCCGGCTGCTGAGAATGCCCTTTCAGCCTCTACACTGGTCGGTTTTAGGGTCATTAAATACTCATAAACCATAGATAAATGTTCACCTCGCACTCGTTCGGTCTCATAAACGCTCATTTATTTTTGCAGGACCTTTTCGTAATCTAATTGACCACTTGGCTTTTGTTTATTAAAGTTCTCCTTCTCTCTTTTAAGTTTCATCTCAAGCTCTTGCTCTAAAATCATTTTCACGGGTTCTGCGTCATCATCTAGACCATCCTCTTCTAACTCCATGATATCTTCTTGCACCGGTTCTACGATGTGTTGTTTATTTACTCGTTTTAACAAAGTTTTCATCTCCTGCCGCATCGCATTCTTTTTCGGCTAAGGAAAATAGCCAGGTTTTTTTACTGCTTCTTCATACTTTTTTGGATTTTTCGTTCATCGATCATTTCATCGTTCTGCGATTCTGTTGCGTAGTGCTTCAGCTAGCTCGGCGCTTAGGGAAATGCCCTGGCTATATAGCTTGTCTAAGACAAATTTCAGGGTTGTGTCGGCAGTTATCAATGTGGACTCTCTTCTGCAAAGAGCTTCTACAGCCAGTTTCATTCGCACATGCGGCACGTGCTATGCTATGGTGACAGAACGGCAACGTTGCCACGCCGTTTTGAAAATGGCGGCAACTCAAAACTAAACAATAGAAATTGATACGTTTGCGGATCCGCACTGTATGCTGGATCCAGCATGTTTCAAAAGGCGCTGGATCCAGCTGGATTGCTGTATGCTGGATCCAGCAATTGCAATCCCTACTTGGAATACGCCGGTACAGTTCTCTTCGTATTTATATTAATATTTAGTATTCATTATTTAATCTTTGTCGTTTTTAAAAAGACAACTCCCTCAATAGGGAAATTAATGCCTGTATCACAGCAGACTTTACACTAACGTACCTACACAAAGCACACCTAGAACTCAGAACATCATCATCATCATCATCAGCCTGTATAACGTCCACTGCTGAACATAGGCCTCCTCCCGGGGGAGGGTATTTGCCATAGTCACCACGCTTGGCTGGCGGATTGGTGACCGCAGTATTATGTTTTACCACACGAGGAAACGCTGCTGCCAGTTCCTTGATATTCGATTATTATAGATGATGTTATAACAATCTATATAGTCCCTCTAAAGCTAAAACAAAGTAGTCCCTCAACCAACCAGACCCGGAAAGAATTTTAAGAATTTACACAAAGATTTATTGCCTGACGTGGGAATCGAACCCACGACCTCCGAGATTTAAAGCGAGCCAAATACCGCCACGCTACGGAGGTTGTCCGAGAACAGCTATCACAAATAATTGTCCTGGGTAAGAGTCGAACCTAGAACACCAGGCGTCAGAAGTGCCACCGTGACCTCTGAGACACCAGCATTGTCGATATGTGTATATAAATAAATCAGTTTAATTTGTATTCAAAAGCTATGTCAACATTTTAAGTGGCTACTCAATTTACGAGTAAGCATCTACTCAAATAACACTCAGTCCCAATACGCCATTTTTAGGCTAAGTATCATGTAACCGAACAACATAACAACCTCCGTAGCGTAGCAGTATTTGGCTCGCTTTAAATCCCTATTTTCGATCCCTATACCGGAACAGGAAATCTTTGTGTAAATTCTAAGATTTCTTCCCGGGTCTGGTTGGTTGAGGGACTACCCTCCGTGCCTCGGAAAGCACGTCAAGCTGTTTGTCCCGATTATTAATAACATCGTCTTTAATAATCGTATGACAAGGAACGGGCAGCAGCGTTTCTCTGTGTATTACAACATAACACTGCGGTCACCAATCCATCTGCCAAGCGAGGTGACTATGGCTAAACCTTCCCTCGGGAGGAGGTCCATGTTCAGCAGTGGACGTTGAACGGGCTGATGGTGATGATGATGATCATGTCACCGAAATATCAGGAAAAACTTAAAGGCCGTGGCCGATCCCGTTACTGAAAATTTAAAAATCTTTGTCTGAATCTCGTTCTGCTGTGGCCGACCATAAACTGATATGATGACGATTAAAAATATCAAATGGTCAATTTAATAAACAATTGCCTTTTATTTCATAAAAAAACGTAAAGTAAAGTAAAATACTCTTTATTGTACACAAGGAATAATACAAAATAAATTGTGCATAATAATAACACAGTACAAGTGGCGGTCTTATCGTTGCTGCGATTTCTTCACAATCTCAGCACGAACTTGTTAGAGAGAAATCAGAGCTGGGTAGTATGGGTGTAGTAACATAACTCTTAGGGTGCTTTTCCACCAGAGATGTGCTATGCAGCTATGCTGGGAAGATGTAAAAATTACGCTACGAAAATATGGGACCGTTTCCACCCATACTAAAGATGCGCCGCCGCACAGTAGCTGTGCGAGATAGATGCGCATCTCGAGCTATACTATGTATCGATAGTAGGGAAACGGCGGGGGCATGATGATGGCATGTCTACTTTCAGCGAAAAACGCGGGCATACTGTAGGTAATCTGCTCTGCACATAGCTACACCACTCACGATGGCCTATAGCAGGCATCTATCGTACGCATCTATAGCATGCATCCAAAGCACGCATCCATAGCACGCATCCTTCCATATAAAAATCATATTTTAGTTGAATCCGTTTCCACCAGTGCTAAGCTATGTGCACCAAAGAATATGATTGGTGGATATCAAAGGCATCCATAGCATCGTAGCATAGCACATATCTGGTAGAAAAGCACCCTTATAACTAGGTAATAACACACCTAACTATAAATATTAAATTGTGCTACTAATTGTACATCGTATTACATACAACAGTCACAAAAGGTATTACGTTGATCTTAAGAAAAATGAAACGTCGCTTACCGAGCAGTCTTATAAATGCTCATGGAGAACTTTTGAAATAAAAGGGAATGCACTGAAAGCAGGTTTCAACTTACTTTCTTAATAAAGAAGCAAGAAACTTGTCCGGTACTGGCACAATGTGGGCCAATTCCGGTTGAACCGTGAGGTCGGATGTGACTTACAATAGAAAAAAGTTTTTTAATTAAAAAAAAACGATCTGGTAAAAAAATATATTTTAATAATGAACTGTATTGTATCGGTCCATTAACGTCCACAGCTGAACATGGACCTCCTCTTTACAGACCAGACCAAGTCAGGATTATTGAGGGAAATGTCCATGATCATCACGCTTGGCAGGCGCATTAGTGATCGCAGTAAGATGGTGTGAGTATTATTTAGCTGATAGATGCTGCTGCCCATCCATTAGATGTATGTCCCTTAGACGTCTTACGACACCCATAGGGACATGGGGTGATCTATTCGAAGCCGGACACCACACAGCTTAAACAATATAATGTAGGCGAAATAATAAAGGTATTATTTCACATACTACATTCCCTTTTATTATCGCGCTAATACTCGAAATTTAAACTTATTGTGAAATATTTTTTAAATTGAATAATTCCAGCCTGAACAGGTCTCAATATTCTAAATCTATACTAATATTATTAAGCTGCAGAGTTTGTTTGAACGCGCTAATTTCAGGAACTACTGGTCCGATTTCAAAAATACTTTCAGTGTTGGATAGTCCATTTATTGAGGAAGGCTATATTTTATTTTCAAAAAAATTAGGGATCCGTAAGAAAATTACGATTTTGTAACCCAAGGTGTAAAAGCGAAAACCTATTACAATAGAACAAAATTATGTACTACGGGTTTGTAGGTCTTATTAAGATCTACAAAAAAGTCCGGGAGAGCATATATCTAACTATCATAGTTTAGTCACAATAACTAAAATACTTTTTGTTTTATTATGATTGTTTAGAAATTATCACGAGTATAAAAACGCAAAGAATTGGTACCTAATAATGAGTTATTTGCCATAATAGGTAAAGCTAAAGAGTTTGTTTGCTTGAAAGCGCTAAGCTCAACCACTACTGGTCCGATTTGAAAAATTATTTCAGTGTTAGATAGCCCATTTATCAAGGAAGCTATATTTTACTATAAAGTTTCTACGGGAACGGGAATTACGCGGGTGAGACCGTGCGTGGAAGCTAGTTATTAATAAATCCGAGTTTTATTTTTTATTAGTTTTTTTTTATAGGTCAGTTTAAATGGAATTGTTTAGACTGTAATCTAATCCATGATTTATTTTATCTACTGGTGTATTTTATAGTGATGTTACTGAATGGTAATTTTAAGGGTTTCGTATCCAATTACTAAGATTCCGCTATCCCTCCGTTTGTCACCAGGCTGTATCTCATGAATCGTGTTTATATATATCAATATTACATTATACAACGTTGATATGAAAGAGGGGCATTAAATTACGCTACGTTTACTATACGTGTTTTTTATTAATCCGATACGGTATAAAAATAAAAAGCAACCAAATTGAGACTTTTTTTCTTTCAAACAAACTAAATAGCTTACAAATCAGAGTAAAACGTAACCACCCTTTGTAAATAAATTTCACTGACCTAGCAAAGCGGCAACGTCGCGCGCGCGCCGGTGCGGGATGTTTTGCAATGATTTGCGTCAGAGCGGCAACAACGCATCTTAGGTTATACTCAGATTTATCGTTTTAAGGTGCATGACCTATGCGTAGACATAATCAGCTGTTAGGAAAGATACGTCGTGTTCAAACGGCGCAAAAACTTAAAAAATCATTTGCGACTAAACTACTGCTCCTATTTAATTGATTTTTGGTACAGAGCTTGGAAATGGTACCTAGTATAGGCAGTTTTCGGTTTTATCATTAGATTTCAAATCGGTATATTCTGATTTTAAAATAACTCTCATTTATTACAAATATATTAATGTATTTTAATTAAAACTTATTTTCATTATAACCTCAGAAATTTAAACCGTTAGTCATAACTCTTAAAATCATAAAACTTAACTGACTTTAACAGTTATCATCATGGTTTCAACCCTTCACGATTATTTCAAATTAATAATCATTAACATTACATTTTCTACTTACTTACTCAGTTTTAGTATTGCGTTTAACTACATTTTGCCATTCGCATTTAAGAGCAAGATTTCCCGTTATATTAGAAGGATAATCTGCATCTTCAGATAGATTTTCTCCGTCGGAATAAGCTAAAATTCCGGGGCCTTTAAAAGAGCTACTAAGTAAAGGAAACGCGCATCGTTGCTTTGATAGCTTTCAAAGATTATTCAACATTTCCAATTTTAATACGGCGTTTTAAAATATTAGTACCTACCTACAAATTACTTTGGCACACCTAATTTCGGATATTGTTTATTTGTCGGAAATACGCTTAAATATTGTGCTTGAAAATGAGCTAAGTGATTTTTGAGATATGGTGTGATAAAGTATAAAAGCCATTATGATGTGACCTGTACATTTTGAGATCTGATTGTGCCTGCGTCGCCTGTATGTTGTACTAAAATTTGCCACAGATTTTACTTTTTTCTCTTTTTTTTTTTAATGATTTAACCACATCTAATAATCCTTCTAGTTCAGATTTAAATTAACTCATTTGTCATTTCGGGTTGGAGCGCATAACTTGTGTTTCGACGATTACATGCATTTATCAATCTATTTTTTTATTATACAACGACGTAGTTACTTAGGTATAAATAGATTTAAGATATCCGAGATACGGTCGGTGGATTTTCAACTATTATCTGTAAATAAATGATAAACACAAAGACTTTCCCGACATAGCAATCAAATTGGAGACCTAGGTAATAACATTATGCCTTAAATAGTGTCTCTATTACTCAATCATAATTGATGATAACAAAATTAATTTGCTTAATTAAGGCTTAATTAATCTACCAAGGCACTATGCAAGCTTGGAAATATGCTTTGGCCAACCAAATTGTTCACTCGGGACTTAACTGTCCCTAACTTTGGTTTAAACGTATTAAAACGGCTTGACCTATACAAACTTTATGTTGAACAAGTCTTATAATGTTTAGTAGCAGGAACAAGGAACTGCTAAATATGGGAAACATGAGTTTATCAATTCAATTCAATTCAATTCATTTTTATTTGCATTTTTTTTTTCATATTTGCCGCGGCTTAGGTCGCATTGCTATGGGTCTATGAAGGATGGAAGGTATATGATAATGTGTCCTTTTTTGTTCCTCTGATAACTGGTATTTGGCTCGCTTTAAATCTCGGAGGTCGTGGGTTCAATCCCACGCCGGACAAAATCTTTGTGTAAATTCTAAGATTATGGTTCGAGTATGGTTGGCTCAGGGACTACCCTCCGTGCCTGGGAAAGCACGTTAAGCCGTTGGTCCCGATTATTCTAATATCCTCTATAATAATCGTATATCAAAGAACAGGCAGCAGCATTTCCCAGTGTAGTACAACATAATACTGGGTTCACCAACACGCCCGCCACGTGTGGTGACTATGGCAAATAGTAGTTAAGTATTGTAAAGACAAAACACTTTAAACACATTTACAAACACTCAATTTACGGACACAAAGCACACCCGGACTCACAACTATCTGGGGGTCACACAAATAATTGTCCCGGTTGGTAATCGAAACGAGAATATCAGGTTGCAGAAGCAACTACCGCAGCCACTGAGCCACCAGTGCATTCCGACGACTTATGCAAACAATTCAATACAAACAAACAAACAAATCTCTCTCCTCTTTATATTATTTTTGCTTTCTCAAAAGAGGCGGTGGATTCTAAACATTTTGCAAATTTACATTTATTAGTGACATCGATCGACATCTTGCGGGGAATTTGGGCTTTCATTCTCTTGAACTCGTTCATCCATCATGATAGTTTTGAATAAGTATAAGCACCTACCAGACAGGGGTCTTCAAACCACTCCTTCAAATTAATTCCGCATCAACCATCCCGTGATTAACGTTCAAATCTCGGATTTCCCCGGAAATAAGTCCCGGATCACGGGATTACCTTGCCGAAGGATTTTATTGTTCTTTTCCACAATTAGATACAGGCTTATCCGACTTTATATAAGCTCACCGTGGTTTTAATTGTCTGTGGTCTGGTAAACAGAAAGTAAACTCCGCGCAACTCTTCAATAAATTGTTTACTTTGTTTTTATGTTTTGCTTACACATAGAATTAGCGTTCCTTTATTTTAGCATACAAATTGGATTCGTAAAATTATAGAGTAAAGAGTTGGTTTTAGGTTAAATTTATTGAAATTACTGTTTACTTAAGACCGAACCAATAAGCCATAGAGTTATACCGTTGGATAATCTACGTGGTCTCACCTTAAGTTTTAGCAGCCGTAGGCTCGAATCTTGTGTCGGAACGCTTAAGCGTACCCGGCCCCCGCCAACGGCGGATCGAAGGAGTGTCCGGGGGTTTTAGTGGTGTAGGGTCCTCTCCTCGTGGTATGAGTTAAGCATGCCACGCTATGGAGAGGGCGAGTCCCACATATCCTACCGCCAGCGCGCGAATACGCTGCACCGGCGGTGGGAAAGCGTAAATGCATATCCATCCGAAAAATCTCGAATCCATCGAATCTCGTGTAATTAAAAAATGTACTTAGTTCAGATGCTATCATTTATCCCTCGGCGGTCCTCGTTTCGCCCTTTGCCACGATTATATAACATCATCTACAATAACCGTTTACTACTTAACAAGCAGCAGCATATACCTGTGTTTACTATATACAATACTGCAGTCACCAAACTGTCCAAGCGTGGTGACTATAGTAAACTTTTTTTCAAGGAAGCCATACATATCGTGACATAATTGTTCAATTAAGATGTTTAAGTACATGCATACATTTAATAAAAGTGCATACCTAATGTTGCGAAATTTAAACCCTGTTGCGCGGGAAACTTTACTAACACATAATTCACGGACAATAAGCACATCCAGACTCAGAAAAATTATCCGTGGTTCCCACAATAATTGTTCCAGGTGGTAATTGAACCCAGAACAACCAGGTCTCAAAAGCCAGTACCGTGACGACAGAGCCACTAGTGCAGTATATATGTTACAGCCATTGTGATTAAATAGCTATTATACATAATGATTGGTCATTATATATGATAGCTCAATTGTCTACACAATCGCTTTCTCCGGATATTATAAATAATAGCAGGCCAAAGTTAGCCGAAGTAATAACCTCAGCAGACAGAAGGGATGTAGGTATTATTATTCTCGTTAATTCATGTCATTTGATTTTGATTATTTTATTATATTGGACTTTGAAGAGTTATACCAAATCATCATCAACAGCCCGTTCACGTCCACTGCTGAACATGGGCCTCCTCTTAACAGACCTTGGCAAGCCAGGCTCGTAGAGGGGTGTTGCCATAATCACCATGCTTGGCAGACGGATTGGTGATCGCAGTAAGATGTTAACCTCGAGCTAATAGATGCTGCTGCCCATCCATCAGCCATTTGTCCCTTAGTCGCCTTTTACGACACCCATGGGAGGACTTGGGGTGGTCTATTCTAAGCCGGAAACCACACGGCATACCAAATACTTGTACCCATATGTCACCGGAAAATAATAAGAATCGTTAAGTGGTCAACTAACAAGATTTCGGGAGATTATAAAAAAATAACCTAAACCCATACCATTGGGGTTCAACCAGACATGTTGAAGATGAAGATTTTTTGGTTTGTTACAACAATCTTTACCTGTACATACTTTTTATTACTTTATCCAAGTCTATGAAGATATTATATAAAATTGCTAGTTAATGTGATTAATTATGTGTCCTTTATCACTTTGTTTTTATTACTTTGGCTCTGACATATATATTTATTAACTAGCGGCCCGTCCCAGCTTTACACGGGGGGCTCTTCATAGCCTATGTTACTCAGGGATAACGTAGCATTCTAATGGTGAAAGAATTATTATAATCCGTTCAGTAGATTTTGAGTTTATTCAAAACAAAAATCCAAACTTTTCCTCTTTATAATATTAGTAAAGATAAATTTAATAATTATTATACCTTCATATTTAAATTGATTAGTTCAATACGGTCATAGCCCGCGGCAGAAGCAATTCGATCAGCAATATCCAATTACAAATAGGTACATTCGACATACATAGATATGTCCTACGTAGATACGTAGGTATGTATTGTGACAACATAACATTGTGTTATTTGATATTATTAATTAATTATACTCTGTTAATCGGAATTCTATTACAACAGCCAATTTGAATGGTTTAGACAGTTATTATTATAGTTTGTGCGAGTAAGTATTTTTTATAGGGGGACATATGTAGCAACAATGTACTAGTGCAGAGGTCTCCAAATTACGGCCCGCGGGCCAAATTCGGCCCGCTAGTGCCAACAATCCGGCCCGCGACAGCTTAAGACTAGTGTCATCAATCTGGCCAGCGACACCCAATGTCTTATTGTTGTTACTTTTGCTGTGATAAGTTGAAAAAGACAACACAAAATGATAACACGTGTCGCTGCGACAGATCTCACAGATCTGTGTGCATTAGTTGTGCATGTAGATGCCAAGGCAGAGTTTAATCAGCTTCAATGCGTTACTCGCAGGGTTCCGTCTATACATTTTATTTAGTCTGAGGCAGCAACTGACTTATTTTTATTAATTGCACCGAAAATTAATGAGAGTATGGTTCTTGTCTTATATGTATATAAAAACTACTAACTAAGCATCATATGTAAGAGAGCACCTACTATGCGGCCTCAGCTCAGGGTAGGCGGTGATGGGAGGAAGACATTTGAGGAAAAAAAATTCCAACTGCTAATCTACAGACAAAACTGATCTCTTAGTTTGCTCTAAGAGGAGTTAGGGCAAATCATTAAAAGACTTTTTAAGTAAAAAAGAAGAAGTAAAATCGCGTACACGATATTTTTTCGGCTCTCAGTCCTGCTAAACTAGACTTCAGTTTCACCACTTTATTTGTTTCTTTAAACCCTGCATTTTTCACTGCAGTACAAATGCCTTCGTTCTCTCCATCAACATTTCCCAGTTTTCTGCAATTTTGGACCACTCTTTTGAAAAGTTTTTGACCAATTTGGCTAGCATAAAAAGTTTCATAGACAAGATGCGTTGGGCGTCGAAAGAAATTTTATACGATGTGCGGTGCATATTTTATTCTAAAAATGATGATTTGCTTTTGGGATGAGACCACATTCGTCTCGAAAAGTCTAGAACCAAAATGTTCATCACACCCTTTGAGTCACGTTACAGAATTACCTTCTAATGTCTAACTCTGTTTCACAAAAACTGTGCATTTGTTTCTAGGAATATTTATATTTCGCTCGAACTTTTTTAATATAAAGTTTCTACTTTTCACTGCTTCATAGAATTCAGCAGTCGTGGCTACTATTAGTATTGCAGTGCCTATATGCACCCTGTCGAAATTAGGATTGTATCCTAAGTAATTGAATTTGTAATGTAACTATTTATTATATCTTTGAAAAATACATGTTTCTTTTGTTTTCGTACTGAAAGGTGTTAATGATTCTAAAACGATTCCACTTAATTTTTAATATCAGGGAAAAGAAATATTACTAGTTATTTTTAGCTTTCCCTTTTTTTTGAGATGAGAGAGAGACTTAATTCCCCAGAGATACTTAAATTCTGTGTCGCGGGGGTTTTTTCAAACACACTCAATTTACGGACACAAAGAACACCTAGACTCAGATCAACTAGCCGTAATTTACCCAAGTAATTGTACCGGGTGGGAATCAAAGCCAGATTAGTCGATATTATAGTAGGAGAGCTGGTACCAATTTTTGAGTAGGTATTAGAGGCAAGCTGAAAATTTGTCACATACCTCTCCTGTTACCCCCCAACACGGAACTGCAGATCTGGCTGATGATTGGCGGGGCCGTAATTTTTGTTAGATGTTCAAAAATATTAAAAATGTATTTGAGGCAGTATGACATTTTTAAATAGATGAAAATTAAAAAAAAAAATAAGCCAGACATTTTAGTCGGGTTTTTAACATTGCCAGATGCAAGAAAACAAACTTTGCAAAAATGTATTGAGGCAACTTGATATTTTAAAAGAGGTTATAACTAAAAAAATCTCTGCCTCAAATTAATTTTTGTAAAAAAAAGCAGGTTCAGCTTGCCTCAAATACCTATCCTAAAATTGATGCCAGCTCTCGGACTATTAGTTGCAACTACCGTAACCACTGAACCACTACTGCAGCCACTTCATTATATGATTCGCTTTCTCTCTCTCTCTGTCTTCCTGGCTATGCGTACCATATAATAGCATGGTCAGCCCTTGCTTATTTGCCTTCTCTATTTCAGTCTATCTTTGACATAGTTTAATAAGAGATTGAACTTTCAGCAATACACTCTACTAGTTTGTTTTGCGTCTGCCTTTTGATCTTTGACTGAGGATGGAAAGACTTATCATCAAGTTTTCCTCGTAATCTGTTGACCTTTTATTTATAGATTTCGATAAAAATTGTAAAAAAAAGTCTACCGAAAACTTATTTAAAGCTATATAGCTTTCTGTTGCCAAGCGATTCTCAACGTTGAACCACTCTCTTGCCAAATGTTGATCCAATATAACTGAAAGTTTTGTTACTAGGATACATTTACAAAACAACTTAAAGTGTACGTAAGTTTGGCAAAAACTAATATATACCAGTTATAAGATGAAATACAAAAGTTAAGTTAAAGGCACCGTTGAAACATCTATATGCTTTGCTATGTATAATAAATGTAAGTAGTAGACGCCCAGTGGTCGATATTCAACCATAATTAAAATATATATGTTACGGCTAATAGCCGAAGTGCGGCTACACCTAGTTTTAGCCGGCTACAACAACTACCGGTCCAGCCGACCACATGCGGTTAAGCTCAGATCAACCTGAATAAGTCCCTGTTCAACTCCATTGGTTTAGGTTTAGGTTTTTTTTTTTAACCACCCCAACTTCTTTTTGTGTCATGCATAGGTATTCGAAGTGCGGCTACACCTAGTTAAACTAGCCGTAACATATATACAGGGTGTCCGGTAATTAATGGATAACCTTAAAATGGGTCATGGTAAAACTAATGGCCATTCAGAAAAAAAATACAAATAAAAAAAAAATACAGTTGGTACCAAAGATATTATTTTTTTAATAATAATCGGTGTTTTTTGTTACCATATTTCACATTTTTATACACCACGGCCACAAATTAAGGAATTCTATCGGTTTTTTTTTGTTATAGTAATTTACGTTAACTAAGCTGATAGATAGGCAATAAATAGTATGACTATTATTACACGGTTTTTTTTTAAACAATTTGAATGTTTGTTCTAGGGAAAATTTGTGAAAAATATTCAATTTGACAAAGTTTGAGCAACCGTAACTTTAAAAAAAAGTATCCAGACACAAGTGACCAATTATTTTAAAATATTATGTGCTTCAAGCCAATTTCAAAATGGTATCTTTCATTATTGTATCTAATGTAAATTCTGAATTATTGCTATTAGTGTAGAAAATGTGTGAATTTTGGATAAACAACAAAATTTGCAATATTGGAATATTTATTTACATTGAATGTACCTGACCATTCGGGGTTAATAAAAACATTAATAGACGTAAGTAATGAATAGTAATAATTAAATAAAGTCTCTTTAAAACCAGAAATATTTTAACAAATACAAATTGGCTTTGCAATAAATGTCGTGTGTGTAAGTCGTGTGACCGCCATACTAGCTACCTGCGCGCACCCTGCACCACCCGTCTTTTGTTCATGTTAGACAAAGAGGATATGAGTTGGATGAGTGCGAGCGAGATAGTAAATGTAAAAAAACCGGTAGGGGACTAACAGAACTTACAGGAACAGGGACTTAGACTTAGTGCGTCACTCGACTTGCTCGACTTCGCATGTGTTTATTTCGTTTCCGGTTGCAATTGTTGCTAGTTACTGTGAATCAGTGTTAAAACGACGACCTGGCTATTTTACTGGACTATTCGTTTTGTTTACCGATTTGGACTTGTTTTGTGTGGTGATATTTGCGACTACTTGGCTTGTAACTGGATTGTTTATTTTGTGAATCAACATGCCACGTGTTGAGTATACGCCACAAGAATATGCAAACATGCATTTTATTTATGGGGAATGCAGAGGCAATGGAAACGCAGCCGCAGCTCTTTATAGGGAAAGATACCCTAATGCGCGTCATCCAGATTACCGCGTATTTATAAGAGTCCACGGTTGTTACTCAGAAGGAAGAATCCCTGGTACTGGTGTTGGTGGTACTAGTGGTGGAAGAAGCGCTCGTGCTGATGTAGAAGACGTGGTACTTGAGGAAATTGCGCAAGATCCTTCAATTTCTACGCGATCAATAGCTCGACGCACGGGTATAGGGAAATCGACTGTGCATGATATCTTAAAAAAGAACAAATTTCACCCGTTCCACGTTACGCGCGTGCAGACCCTTCAACCAAGAGATTATAATGCAAGATTGCGTTTCTGCCGAAAAATGCTGGGGAAGATGGAAGCAGACCCGCAGTTTTTTAATAAAATTCTATGGAGTGATGAATCAACATTGAAAAGAGATGGCTACATGAATTTACACAATCTCCATAGCTGGCAACTAACGAACCCTCGTGCTATGCGTGAAGACAGGTCACAGTACCAATTTAAAATAAATTATTGGACTGGAATATTAAACGGAAAAATAATAGGCCCATTTGAATTACCGGGGAACCTAACTGGCCAAAGTTATTTAGAATTCCTTGAAAATGATCTTCCAAACTTATTGCAAGAGGTGCCCGAGGTGGAGAGAGAATCATATTGGTTGCAAAATGACGGCTGTCCTGCGCATTATGCTGTATCTGTTCGTGCATACTTAAATAGAACATACCCAAACAGATGGATTGGCCGCCTGGGGCCAATTTTGTGGCCCCCACGTTCACCAGATCTAAATCCACTTGATTTTTTTTACTGGGGCTGTCTTAAGGAAGAAGTTTACGCAAAGCCGATCCGTTCCTTGGAAGATTTACGTAGCCGTGTCCGGGCAGCCGCATCGAAAATAAGCGATCGACGCTATACGCGACTGCTCAGGATAGCATTCATTCGTAGATGTAGAGCCTGTATCAGAGTGGGTGGCAGACAATTTGAACATTTATTGTAATTAATAACGAATACAGTTTTACTAATGTCAAATGTTGTTTTTTATTAAACTCCAATGGTCAGGTACATTCAATGTAAATAAATATTCCAATATTGCAAATTTTGATGTTTATCCAAAATTCACACCTTTTCTACACAAATAGCCATAATTCAGAATTTACATTAGATACAATAATGAATGATACCATTTTGAAATTGGCTTGAAGCACATAATATTTTAAAATAATTGGTCACTTGTGTCTGGATACTTTTTTTTTAAGTTACGGTTGCTCAAACTTTGTCAAATTGAATATTTTTCACAAATTTTCCCCAGAACAAACATTCAAGTTGTTTAAAAAAAACCGTGTAATAGTAGTCATACTATTTATTACCTATCTATCAGCTCAGTTAACGTAAATTACTATAACAAAAAAAAACCGATAGAATTCCTTAATTTGTGGCCGTGGTGTATAAAAATGTGAAATAAGGTAACAAAAAACACCGATTATTATTAAAAAAATCATATCTTTGGTACCAACTGTATTTTTTTTTATTTGTATTTTTTTTCTGAATGGTTATTAGTTTTACCATTACCCATTTTAAGGTTATCCATTAATTACCGGACACCCTGTATATATTAGAATTCTACACTCCTCTAGAGGAGTGTAGAATTCTAATTAATATCTAGATAATACACTAGCTTCCCACACGTTCCCCACTCCAGTCCTCGTGGGAACTTCGAGCCCGTGGGTTAGTGCTGCTTTCTAACTGTGAAATAATTTTACAAATCGGTAAAGTAGTTTCGGAGCCTATTCAATACAAACAAACAATCAAATCTTTCCTCTCAATAATATAAGTTTAGATATAGATATAGACTATAAGTGTACAAAATTTCATACTTCTCTGTCCGTGCTATTTTCGTAAAAATGGGTTCAAAGTTTTTCCTTCACGTATTAAATATATTGTTTATTTTTAGTCTATACGGAAAAATAATATTCTTCTATTTCTTCTTAATGATACAAAAAACCGATGAACTGTTTATAAACTTCATGTGGCACCACTCAGCCTAACACGAAAAGAAATTCGAAGCCTGGACTTAAAGTGTTCGATTTGAAACATAGTAAAAAGGTTTCAACAAAAAACCTTCATATAGAAATAGATAAAAATATAATTATGAATATACAAAATATTTGTCATTTCTAAGAATATTATAAATAAATCATTATTCCTCTCTGACTCGTTTTCACTGTGACAACCAAAATCTAAATTCAACTCATAAACCTACATAGGCATATAAAAAGGCAGTAAAACTTTAACAATCGGTCCTTTAACATCTTGTTAACTGTCCATTTTAACTATCTATTGCTAACTATTCTTCTTTCTCCCTCTAATTAGATACTTGGCTTCCTTTTATGAGGCATGTTACAAGGTTTTTAGGGTATTATTTTAGATATGTTATCTTAAGTGGGTGGTTAATTGGGTAGTTTTAACATTTGATGGGGAAATGTTGTTTTAATATCGTGTTTTGAATAAAACTAAAGCATATATAAGTATAGAATCACTATTCGTTCGTTAATTTTGGACTGCACAATATTTGTTCCATATCTGAAACCTTTTTTTTTTTAGAGAAAATTACTAGCAGTGTTTTGCAGTCTACTAGTATTCTTGTTAACCCCTCGTGCTAAGCTAAAATGCTTGTGTTACGAGTTGCTTCACGTCGGTAGTGCAATGGGTGGGGTTCGAACCGGCGACCTCAAGATCACAAGTCCGACGCCCTAGCCTCTGGGCTACGGCCGCTTTAAAGTTTCTTTATTAATCAGTATTACTATGATTATGTATGTATTATTTGTGACAACCAATTGTATTTTATGTTCGAAAAGGTAGATTATTTTTCACGAATCCATTTAGACGAAAACATTTTTAATAATTAATGGTAACCAATTTTTACATTTAAGCTATTTTATTACACATCGTGTTAATTAAAGTTAAGCTTTTGGGCTATAATCAAAACATTGTTATAGCTTGACCGCAACCGCTGTACCGCGCCCTAGGAACAGGAACCTACCTAGGGCGCGGTACAGCGGTTACGGTCAAGCTATAGTACAACGTTTTAAAGTCACAAAAAATTATTAAAATAAAAGTGTATGTTAAACACTAGCCATACTAAATCTATGTTACATTCTACTACAGCATTGTGCCGTTAAATGGCTATGCTTATCAGCTGGGCAAAGTCAATACTAACACTCTGGGAACATATCACATTAATGATGATGATACCCCATTCCCCAATATTTCGACGCCAAAACGCACAAACTTTAAGAGTAGTACCTAAATGTTAACACCCTATTTCCTTTTTTGATGATGAAACTTAAACTTTAGACTGTTTCTATTATTCACATAATTATAATGTACTTCAATCTAATTTTTTTCCAAGAAGTTAAACATTGAGCATTTTGTAATTGATGTCAGTCCATCTTATGGTAAGAAGTTACCCAAGCCTATGAACGCTTGCAATACAAGAGTCATTTTGAAATAGAGCACAAAATTTATCAGTTATGCTGTTTGACTATGGTATTTTACAATGGTAAGATCGAAGTACTTACCAAGACGAGTTACTCATTGGGCTTACTAACACCAACAGTAGGTACTCTTCCACCTTTTTTTTTGACCCTCAAATGCCTATTGATGAAGGTATTTTTAATAATCCCGTCGGCTTAACGACCCAACTTTTTACACGGTGATTGATCACGTAAAAAGTTAAATTGCTAAAATGTCACATTTGACGTTAACGAGGCGATATTATAAACGTACCGATATTTTTGACGATCTGTGTTTTCTGGTGGCAGCGGTTGCTGTATATATTTGCACTAGTGGCTTATTGTCGACTAGGGGTCAACATTATCATAATCATCATGATAGCGTTGCGGGTCCGGAAGCGGCAGCCGAGAGTGGAGGGTCAGATGTCCAACAATGAACCAGTAATACACATTGAGCTATCGCTTTATTATGAACTTGCTGCGCCCTGCGGTTTACCAGCGTTTCTCTGCTCCAGTGGGTCGGGGCGTGTTGATTTATAATCTATAAGTTAATCCAGCTTATATCCGTTCATTTGCTTTTGCGTGAAAGAGTAACAGACATCCATCCATCCATACTCAGAAACTTTCACGTTTATAATATTAGTAAGGATATGCGACTTTTCATCCACTTCTACCCATAGTTACTCGAGTACAGGTTGCTGCCCGTTCCCTTGTTTGCGATGGTCAGAGATGATGATGAGTTTATGACAACCGAGACCTACGGCTTAACACACATTCACAGGCACGGACGGTAGGTTTTCTCGTAACTATCAGAATTCGGATTCTTCTTCGATTCTTTTCGCAGCAGGAAATTGCATCCATGACTTCTTCTTCAACAGCCCGTTTACGTCCACTGCTGAACATGGGCCTCCTCTTAAAATACCTTGGCAAGCCAGGATCGTTGAGGGATATTGCCATAATCACCACGCTTGGCAGACGGATTGGTGATCGCAGTAGGATGTAAACCTTGAGTTAATAGATTCTGCTGCCCATCCATCAGCCATGTGTCCCTTAGTCGCCTTTTACGACACCCATGGGATGACATGGGGTGATCTATTCTAAGCCGGAAACCACACGGCATCCATGACACGATCTCTTTATCTTAAGGCAAAACATTTCTCGCTACAAAAGTAGTTTATATGAAAATGTTTAACATGAATATAATTCAATGAAATGCATTCCATTGAGGTTGTACTTAAACCTAAAAGTTAACAAAAAAAGTTTTAAATCACAATCCAATAAATGTATGCTGTATATTTATATTTTCACAGTGGCTCTTAAAGTTGTGGCACTCAACGCGTCACTAACAGAAAGCCGATGAAACAGGACTGAAACTACTGTCAAAGAAAGTGATACATATACAAAAGAACAACTTAAACTTTCCCAAAGTTTGGCAAAAACTGTCACATTACACTTATAAGATGACAAACTTGTGATTTAATAAAATGTATCTGACGATATATTTTGTACTGTGTGAGTAAAAGTTGGTAGAATACTCATATAGTAATTTGGAAAAAAAATAATTTTATATGTATTATCGTTTTCAATGGTATAAAACAAAGTCGCTGCCCTCTGTTTGTCTGTCCCTATGTATGCTTAGAACTTTATAACTACGCAACAGATTTTGATGCGGTTTTTTTAACAGATAGAGTAATTCAAAAGAAAGTTATATGTATCAGCATTGCACCCGTGCAAAACCGCTAGAGATTAATAATGTCTAAATATTAGTGTTCATAATTGAATATCTTTACTTTTAAATATTTAAAGTGTTATTTGTGCCAAGTATAAAGTATTAAGTGCATTAAATATTGTTAAAATTATAACAGAGCTCATCATTATGTGTTAAAATAATGTGGATATTGTTCATAAGTCTTACGTGATGTCGAAGTTGAAGAATTATATAATCATCACACTATTTCGTTTTGTGTAATTTATTAACTTATCAACCAGACAAGTCATCCACCTTTTCGCATAAATATTCTTATATCCATATTATTTGTTGCAGAAAAGCGGGATTCGATCACCGAGGACGTTATCCCGCTTATTTTGTGTTTTCAAAATTAAGATGAATAAAATTCGACCACCGACATTCGAACTTGTATCTTAGATTAGACCCCTAATACCTTAACCAGTTAGGCTTCGGTGGAACCCTACCGGTCATCGAAATCTTATTTATGGGACGTTAATTAATTTTATTCATATCAATTTTGAAACATAGTATATGGTAAATTTTTCCGTAAAGTATTCAATAACATTTAAAAATACATATCGCACCCTTAGAACATAAATGGCACTAAACGAAAATGTTAATTTTACAGTATGGCCGTTTTAAGATTTTTAAAGAATTGAATGGGTGATATGGAACTAAAAAAATAGAAATAAAGCTTTGCGATCGGCTTAAAATAACATTTTAACTAACGCTGTTTCAGTATCCAGTGGGATACAATAAAATCATTGATTATTTATCAATGGAGAAGCATTTCAAAAAAAAGTTTAGCATTGTGTCGGTTATAGTTTATAACCTCATAATATATAGTTTATGACCTCTAAATTGTTATTTTACCTACATTGTAATGATAAAAAAGAGAGAAATAAAACAATGTAACTACTAAAATAACAAAGAATTATATTTATTTGGCACATGCTCACAGTTTTCGGTCAAAATTACCACACATATTCATAATTAACAAATCTGTTTAAATCTAGATAAAAGTATTATCAAAATAACAGAATTTGGCGCATTAGAACTACCGGGGTCTTTGCATTAGGCGCGTTTCGTTTTATGCGTTTTGACTGTATACTTAACTAAAAAATGTAATTTTTTGTATAGTGCCACTTATGTTTTAAGAGTGCGATATTTTGTGTTTGTTATATATTATATTATAAGTAAGTATAGTAATCAAATCAAATGAAAAATCAAAGAAGCTAGGAAGGGTACTGCTTCGGTATACCTTCCCAAACTCTCTCAATACTTTCTAAATATACATTGTATAAAAGTCCACGTTACGGCGTGTATTGATAAAGTTTCTGAATGCATTCGATAATGAAGAACTACTAAGTTAAATGTCATGACCGAAGGTTGATAGTCACTGGTCTGTAAAAGATTCGAAGCAAAATTTGCAGTAAAAACTTACAGATTCTTTGTAAATTGCTTTATCTTGGTCTTCTGAAATAATATTATGTTTCTGAATAACATTACGATGTCTTGTTGAATTTTTATCATGAATACAAATCAGGATACTCGCAGTAATAAGAGGCGAGCAATCAACGTGGAGGAACCGACTAGATTTTTTGCTTGAAAACTGCGATTTCCTGAATAGAATTCTACAAATATTATTATTTCGAAATAATGGATGTTTTTGTGTGTGTTTCTGTAGTTGTATTATAAGTTTTTATGTAGTGACGTATAGATTGAAGACTGTTTATATTTCTGGTACGACTGAATAGATCTGTACGAAATTTGAGACATAAAAAGGTCTGGATTAGCACAAATGCTACTTTATTCCAGGAAAGATTATACGATTTCCGTGGAATATACGTCTGGGTACAATAATATGTACAGAATGATGAATTTCTCTAGAACAGGGATTACAAAAGTGGCACAGGGGCAACCAGGGGGCACCAGTGGCACAGGTAACGTAGACCGCCCTCAAGTCTCTACGTAAAAAAATAAAAACTACTAATTTCGTTGGACCCCCTGTTGCCCAGCAGGGAGTCTACCGAAATTAGTAAATTTTTTATTGGGGTATTAAAGAAAAAAAATATTGGGTACCTCTGTTCTCGTACACTTTTTCTAACTGTTAAGCTAGAAAAAAATGTATAATAACCGTTAAAACTTCTACATGATATATTTTATATTCAAAATGATATAAAAGATAACTTATAACAGTTTCAGATTGTGTATCACAACTAAAAACGAATAAAGATGAACATCACAAAATTAAACATTCATTCAAAATCTTAGGTCGTTATAACCAGACTTTTTGCACAAAGGATAGCCTTGTGAAACGCGCACAAAGACCACTTCTAGTCACTAAATGTAACGCTTAAGCCTGCCACACTGGACAAAAGGCTCTAAAATATGAAGAACATATTGTACCCTTTATTAAAATATTTTGGTTGAAATTATAACGATAAGCAACGATTTATTCTACGAAGGAAAGAATAACATAAATCTGGAATAGCATATAATAATATGCTTCTTTTAATGCCGAATTATATATGGTTTCCGCAGAATAAAACATGGGGAGTTGGAAAGTAATTTTGTTTTTTGCTTTTTGCACAACTTATGGCGAGAAAAACAAGCGAGCAACAAGGGTAACCTATAAGACTTCCACTTTAGTGTCATGAAGCTTAAAACACCGGCCAAGTGCGAGTCGGACTCGCGCACGAAGGGTTCCGTACCATTTTCAAGTGCCTACCTGTTGCCGTTATTGATATTGAGCAAAAAAATAATAAGTTTGTTGTATGGGAGCCCCCTTAAATAGTTATTTTATTTTATTTGTAGTTAGAGCGGCAACAGAAGTACATCATTTGTGAAAATTTCAACTGTCTAGCTATCGTGGATCCTGAGATACAGCCTGGTGACAGACAGCGAAGTCTTAGTAATAGGGTCCCGTTTTTACCCCTCGGGAATGGAACCCTAAAAAGCAAAATCTTGGGATATAATACCCAGACTTTTGCACAAAGGATAACCTCGTAAGACGAACACAAAGGGCACTCCTAGTTACGACATGTAGCGTTTAACCCTGCCACACTGGACAAAGGGCTTTAAATTATGAAGAACATATTTTGCACCGTTTATTAAAACATTCTGGCAGAAATTATTGTGAGTACAAACAGTTATTTCTAGGTCAAAGAGCCGGCCTTCGAATTTTTTGCGACATTTGCTTATGAGAGGATAAATGAAAGTACAAAGGCTAGCAGCTTATGCAAATAAATTTTTGTCGAAATTTTAATCAAGTATCTATTGATTACTCGATTAAAATTACGGTAATCGAAGTACTAAAATCAAATGTTCTTTCATGAAGGTTTGCTGGAAGAAAACTCATTATTGAATTAAGCTCGTCTTTGTACATGTTGTTTCCGTTGTATAAACTTTATGTTATGTTTTTACTGTGTGCAATAAAGAATAAATAAATGCTGACCAGAGGGCCTTGTCCTGTTGTACCTTTGTGTACCTTTGGTTTGGATTACGGAGTGTCTACCAGACCGCCAAGTTCGGAACCAAGTAATATAGGTATCTGTATATTACGGTTACTACTGTTTTAAAAAAAATCTTATCCGGCACGAACCAGCATCAAATCTACGACCTCAAATATTTGAACACAGATTACACCATTAGGCCACGGCGGTTGTTATATATATTTCAGACACACCTTATATTACTTAACTCCTGTTAAATCAAACATGAACTTTCTTTGAAAATGTTGATATGCTCAATATTAAGGTATTATCTGCCAAACAGGTTCTATTTACACAATCACATTTTTATGAAATCACAATTATTCTGAATTTTATTTCAATCACCGAAGAACTTCCGCTTTATTTATATTATATTGAGATGACGCTTACCAATGGAAGTACACTGTAATTCACAAAATAGCTAATGTACATGTTTATTATCATTAGATTAATGCAAAGGCGTATGCGGCTTTTGAAATTTTGAAAGCTTTGCGTTTCAGTGGGAGAGCAAAACTAAACTCCACGTTTCGGGTGTTTGAAATACAACTACGAATTTAGGTAGCACAACACGGAGATGTTACAAACCATTATTTTTTTCCCTGGTGACATATGTAGTTAGCCACAACACTTTTGATACTAACTGCTTGTCTCTATACTATGCATATACTTAGTCCATCTGACCGATATCGGCCACGGAGGCCTATCACTAGGAAGACTAATTATTGTACACAAGTGTGTTTGTAAACATAGGTGCCCTTTCTATATTGTTTGACACTGGGAAGGTTTGTGAGGGATCGGCTTAGCACAGCTTAACGTGCTCATCAAGGCACGGATGATACACCACCAACTATCAGACTTCGGGCTGGTTCTTAAATTTTTTGTCCTACCCGGGGATCGAACTAAGGATCTTGCTAGTTACCGTTAAACATATAACTGCTAGACCAACGTGGTAGTCATACATATATGATAATACTAGATTACGGCAGCCCTCCCCTCTCCCCTTAGTACCTCCACAGCTGATAGGAAAATCCAAAAATCATTTCTGCCAACCCGCGCCACGCTTTATTGCATTTAATGAATTTTAAGGAAATTTCCATACGACCCACTTTTTCATCTTTCCCTTCGATGTAGGAGTTATTTTATTATGCTCAAAGGTATGTACTGTATGGAATTTTAATAAGGGACGACTTTTTTAGCCAGCTGTACCGTGATGGGCTGTTGTGACGTTTGGAATCTGATTTCACGGTTTAGGTTGGCGGTTTGATGAAATTTTTAATAATTGAACCTTCAAAAATTATTGTCAGCGACTTTATTTTTGTGTTGGACATTTTTAAAACGAGCTGGGGACGAAAAAAGATTCAAATTAAAACACTTCTTACTTTATCAACATGTTTATATCCAATGCTGAAAATAGTCCTGTATGAAAATAGTCGATAGAGGAGTCCCTCTTTACATTCCGGGACATGCTAGGGTCGTTGAGGGATGTTGCCACAATTACTCGCTCGGTAGGCGGATTGGTAATTGGGCCGGATTGCTTATGCGAACCCGGCAGGATCGAAGGAGTGTCCGGGTTTAGTGGTGTAGGGTCCTCTCCTCGTAGTATGAGTTAGCATACCATTCTATGGAGAGGGCAAGTCCCACATATCTCACCGCTACCGCGCGAATACGCTGCAGCGGCGGTGGGAATGCGTAAATGCATTTCCCCCGGACAAAAAAAAGCTGTATTGGTAATTGCAGTTGGTATGTTAATATGATGGAAATCTTTAACTGATAGATGCTATTGGTGTGTGTCCCTTAGTCATGTATTACGACACACATGGGAAGCCATACCTGTTGTTTTTTGCTTTTTTTTTAAGTTTACTAGAACAGTTTTGCAGTCTACTAGTATTCTTGTTAACCCCCCGTGCTAAGCTAAAATGCTTGTGTTACGTTGATTCACGTCGGTAATGCAATGGGTGGGGATCGAACCAGCGACCACAATATCACTAAAAAAGGTTTTAATTAATACCTAAAAATTAAAAAAGCCTCGGATATTTATACCATGCTTAGTGGTTACGGCAGTCGCTTCTGATATGGTGTTCTGGGTTCAATATCTACCCAGGACCACTATTAGTGTTAAACAACGTTCTTTGAGTCTGTAACGCAAGACGTTCTGCCGTTACCAATTTCCTGCCAAGCACTGTAAAATCGTGGAGCATACCAAGATTTTGCATTTTAATGAATAAATTGTCTTTAATTATAATTTGTATATGTTTAAAAACAAGTATGAAATTAGATATACAAAAATATACTTTGCACGTAATTTCTGTATTCTCCTAATGAATATTCAGCACTTTCACGTATACTTGACTTTTGCAATCAAAGTGATTTCATAAGTTTGTAATTTGAGCTCAAAGTGTCACAAAGCTAAGGTGACAAATTATTTATCGACTACAAACGGGACACCTACGCAATAAAAAAAAACTTGTTAAGTAATTTAGTAGTAACGTTTAAAAATAATTAAATATAAATGTATTAGATTTGTTTGATAATAATTTTATTCTTTATTATTATTATCGGTCCAGCTGACGCACGACGCACGGATGTCTGCACTATTATGTAAAGGAAAAAGTTGCTGCCCGTGATGTGGTATACCACTATTAAAAGACTTTGAATGACTTTTTTTATTGCTGCCCCACGTTTTATAATGGTCTGAAATGAAAACATAAGACTTTCTTTCTTCTGTTGATCTCTTTCTGATCAGATTATTTGCGGATTTAAAGGCAGTTTGACTTTTTCCTGGGACTTGGTGGGCATCAGTGCTCATTGCTTTTTATATCTTCGATCCTGTGATACATGAGTTGCAGTGATGAAAGTGTAGGTGGGGTAAGACCAAATAAAAAAATAAAAACAAAAATCCACCAACTTTTTTTATTCATTGGGGACAGCAGGGCTGCCAGCTAAACAGAGACTGTCCTGTTAAAAGCGGAACTTATGGTCACCGTACACTGAGCTGCAAGTTTATAAGTTAAGTTTGAAGATCTTTGTCTGATGTCAGAATTAATGTTCTGTGAGTAATTTAGAAACCGAAATTACTGCGAAACTAGAATCATTAGTCTGTAAGTAGATAATAGTATATAGTCATGAAACGGTTTTGTAAATTACAGACTATATTAACTTTAAGCCTTTGTAAATATCAAATGTGTCAGATGTATATGGGGTAATGTTACCATTTTTACAGGGCCCAGTGTAGACATTTTTATCATCTAGGACCAATAAAGGCTCAATTTACTATGACATTCACACGGAAACGAATCGCAAGATCCGTTTCGTTCCATTCAGTATGATATCAATAGATTTATTTGATTGAAATAAAGTTATCTATAATGAAATGCTTATGTATATAGAAAATCAAAATCCACGTGGACAAAGTCGCAGACAACAGCTAGTAATTTATAATATGCTATCATAAATCAACATCAATATAACTACTGCAACTGTGCTCAGTGGTAAGAGTTATGTGTAGTTGCTTCTGTGACCTGATGCTCTGGGTTCCATTCCCACAATAAAAAAGGGGCAATTACTTGTGTGATCCAAGAATAGTTGTTCTGAGTCTACAACTGCATCAATTTGGCTGATTCGTTTTTATTGTGATAGTACTTTTGAAGACACGGTTTGTAAAAATCATTTTTTTTTAAAACACAATCAAGGGAACGTCTGTTTATTTGCCGGGCACATAAAACAACATTATAAAACAACAAAATGATTTAATGAAAATGGTAACTTTTATGGAGCAATGAATAAATATTATGTTGAAAAAGAGGTTCATATTGAAAATTAATACCAAACTAGGTTTTCCCATAATTTTCGCAAGGCTTGTTTAAACAAATGCTAACTCCCTTTGGGAATATAACAGAACGGAAGATCTGTCAAGCGAAAAATTACGACGCAACAGTTAAGCTATAAAAGACAAAATTCTTACACTAAATGGTCGCACTGAGACTGTTTTTAAGGTATCCACATAAAATTTAAGCTGCGGACCTCTAATTTTGTAGACAAGAGTTTCCCCTTTCAGGCTTAAGTATAAATAATTTATTTAATATGTTGGACTAAGGGTAAGGGCAGTCGTAAAGTTGTGAAAAGTATTGTACCTATATCCTATTTTAGGGTTTCGTACCCGAAGTGTAACAACGGAACCCTATTTCTAAGACTTCGCTGTCTATCTGTCACCAGGCTGTATCTTAAGAACCGTTGAAATTTTAACAGATGATGCATTTTTATTGCCGCTATAACAATAAATACTAAAAATAATATATTTTTTAAGGGGGACTCCCATACAACAAACTGTTTTTTTGCCCTTTTTTGCTCATTGTCAATTACGTCAATAAGTAGGCACTTGAAAACAGTACGAAACCCTTCGTGCGCGAGTCCGACTCACACTTGGCCGGTTTTTTTTGCAATTTTATAACTTTTCACCTGAAAAGTTATAAAATGACCAACGAGTTTGTTTAGCTATCTAAATAACAATTTTCTGCTTCTGCCGTGTTTGAATAAGAAGATTATCTAGCATGAAATATTAGCATACTAGTTGTGCCCAGCGTTTTAACCCGCGTTGGACTACTACTCTGCTCCATTGGTTCCTACAGCCTTTTTTTTCTGTCCGTAGGGACATGCTTTTATGTTACGCATCCCCTCCGTCGCTGCGTACGCGCACTGGCCAAGGGGTTTGTGGAACTCGTTCTTTCCATAGCGGTAGTATACTAGTCATACCATGAGTACCTACTCCCGTTGCTAAAGGACCCAGTAACCCATGGTTTTCTGGGACACTCTCTGGGGGTCTTATAGCTATATGTTAATTCAGGTTATAAACGATGCCTGTACGAACTACCTGCAAAATCAGTCCCGCAAACTGACTGGTTGATTTGGGTGAAAGACTAACAAACATCCATACACAGATCCATCCATACCATGTTGCGCCAGTGTAGCAAAATAACGCGGGCAAAACCGCAGGTAACTGTATAATAGAACTAGCGACCCGCCCCGGCGTCGCACCGTCATAATGCTGATGTAATACATAATAAACCTTCTTCATTCACTCAATCTATTAAAATTGTAGCAACATCTACAGTAGCCGCACACAAACTACCAGTAGACGAGCAGCGCCATCTACCACCTAGCATCCCAACTAACCTGTATCGCGCAATACAAGTTAGCAAGCCTATTCGAACATATACAAGTTCCGAACAGTAACTAATGGCCGTCGGTCGCCGGGCACACCACCTCGCCTGGCAAAGAAGATCTTCATTTTCTGTGGAGGAACACCACTAACCGTTCCTCTACAAAGTAAACCGCATCAAAATCCGTTGCGTAATTCTAAAGATCTAAGCATTCATAGGTACAGACACAGCGGGAAGCGACTTTGTTTGACTATGTAGTGATGAATGCAAAAAGGAAGTATTCATTCAGCCTAAATTGTAAGAAAAGCAAACAAATTAAGTATGTACGGGTAGGCATAATATAACAGACAGACGGTAATTAGTGCAAGGGGTTGAACTGTTCCACCCTCCGCTGGGATTTTATTAATTAACTCGTTTCTGCACATGTTAACGACAGCGATTTCATTCTTGAGTGGCCAAGGGAAGAATGTATTTCATTGGAAATTCACTCTCACGTCTATAGTCTTAAGATTTAAATTTGAATGCACTTTTGAAGGTTGATAAGCTTTTTGAGATTCCGGGTGGGTGTGAATCCTTATGCTTGTGGAAACCATTGCGTATCTTAGAAGTTGTCATATAAAGCAATTAAATTGAAATGTATGACTGAGATTATGATATGAAAAAAAATAATTGAATGCTCTGAAATTACATTTAACTTTAAGATTAGATTTCGGTCATTTCTACAATAGCATAAAGTGCCGTGTGGTTCCCGGCTTAGAATAGACCACCCCATGTCCTCCCATGGGTGTCGTAAAAGGCGACTAAGGGACATATGGCTGATGGATGGGCAGCAGCATCTATTAGCTCTAGGTTTACTTCTTACTGCGATCACCAATCCGTCTGCCAAGCGTGGTGATTATGGCAATATCCCTCTACGAACCTGGTTTGCCAAGGTCTGTTAAGAGGAGGCCCATGTTCAGCAGTGGACGTAAACGGGCTATTGATGATAAAGAAAAATTCATTCTTTTCTGGCGGACATGTGTACTTAGCCACGAAGCTTTGCTGCTATACCAGGCATTAAGGCGAACAGAGCTCCAGCCTTTTCTCTTTTTTATGACGAGCATATGTTATCCACAAGGCTTTTCTATCTACAGTTTTATAGGTATTTATGTTGTACATTATAATAAAATTTATTTCATACTCAAAACATAAAATTAGCATAATATTATCTACATAAAACACAGGAAAATGTATATAAAATTTTATTTTCAGGCGTAATTCAGTAGCTGAGTCGCCTAAGCTAGACTTACTCATTAAAATTAATTTGTGAGCGTCGCGCGGCATTAGCACGGCAGTTAAACTAGGTACCTGCTTACACCCTCTAAATTACAGGTATTATGTTGGAGAAAAAAAGAAGCTGTAAACGAATTAGCCGTGAAACAGTCGACTATGTCCAAATAATCCTCAGTGTTGGGCTGTTAAGTCAGCGACTACTGGGATTGCTTGGGTTTGAATAAATTTAAAATTGAGTTGATTATTTTTTTATGCTTTATTGCACACAATGCATCACATAAAGTAAACGAAAACAAAATGTACAAAGGCGAACTTAATTCTATAATTAATTTTCTTCCAGCAAACCTTTATGAAAGATAGATGCATTTGATTAAAAGTACCTACATCGCTAGTGTGCATATTATTCTTTTGCCTTCATTTGTTTAATTTAATTAACGTATTGGAATACTTAACGAGTAAAAATTCTTTAACAATTAATAAAAGAAAGCTAAATCGCGGTTTTCCTTGTGTCTTACCCACCCCTCCGATCCAATGCGATCATATTACGAACTGACGACCTGCGAGAGTTAAACCACTACGCCACTGTGGATGTGAGGATTGCATACCGTATTTCAACGTACTTATATTTTACTAAGAAGTTTTCACGGTGGAAAATACATATGGAATTTGGTATTTGAGTCGTCTAATTGGTAGTAAACAGATAAGTTAAATTATTCTTTTCGATTTTATATCCCACTTTTGTTAACGATATTAGCTGAACATCTACAACATAAATTAAGTAGACATATTATACTGAGAACAATGCAAATAAAAAAAAATAGGGCCAATCAAATACAGTAGCAAATTACAACGCCATTCGCTAATGAAACATAAATTGGGTTCACAAAACTTCAACAGAAAAACAACACTACAATAAAATTATAATACGTCGTAAACCCGCTGACTTAATAGCCTTCCTTTAAGGAGGTATTTGCAAGGAAAATGCTTCGCAAATTGGATCATTAGTAGCTTTAACCGACAGTTTAAAGTTGCTTAAAACCTGAGTCCGTATCAGCCGTTTTTACCCGGATACCAACCATGACTTTGCAACAAATAGCTTGTAGTCACTTCACAAACTTTGTTTACAAAGCTATGATGGATTCGCTCAGAGCATTTGGGAATAATATTTATTTTCATAATACACGATAACGGGTATTATGCAATCGCCGTTATGCTTTTTTAAACATACATACCTAGCAGATTCGACCAAAATCTTTTACCGATGTTTTTTTAAGAGTAAACAACGAAAACGCTTATCAAAATAAATATTTATTTTATAACCTATTAACGGGCAATAGTACTTTTAGATTTGATTATAAACTCTATAGCATGTCCATATAAGTAGTTCAACCTCCGTGGCGTAGCGGTAATTGGCTCGGTTTAAAATCTCGTAGGTCGTGGGTTCGATCCCCACGCCGAACAGAAATCTTTGTGTAAAAGCTAAGATTTTTTTCCGGGTCTGGCTGGTTGGGGAACTGCCCTCCGTGCCTTGGAAAGCACGTTAAGCCGTTGGTCCCGATTGTTATAATATCATCTATAATAAAAGTATATCAAGGAACAGGCAGCAGCGTTTCCTTGTGTGATACATCATAATACAGCGGTCACCAACCTGCCTCCCACGGGAGGAGACCCACTTCAGCAGTGGACGGCTATACAGGCTGATGATGATAAGTAGATCAAAATATAGTGGCAACTATATTGCCCCTACCCATTGGTTAAACAATTTTATAACATAGCTGATAATCTTTTATCGATGTTGTAAAATTGTACATTTCTAGAAAGAAATGTACAATTTTATAAAATGAATATCTGGTCTGGTTGGTTAATAGTTACTCAACCAACCCTGTTGGTCCCGACTGTCATAACTATCCCCTCGCCCGCATGACCCTTAGTTTGTAAATAACTTTCCGATGCCCTCGTAGACCCGAAGTTTGAGAGGCCCGCAAACTGTAACGTAGAGCGACAACTACACAAAACTTCCGTAAACAAATAAAAGTCATAATCCCTCAATGTCTCCGTCTTTTCTTTTGGGACTTATCCCTCCCACACTCCCGCCACTGTAACTCCTGTAAGCCAGAATCAACAGCGGCACACACGAAAGAGGCTCTTAGCTGTTAGGCTTAGGCTGCTCCCGGGACACCTAAATGGCTTAGATCCCGCATCGAATTTAATCAGTAAGTTTATAGGAGGAGTTTGAAAGTAAAATTCCACAACTTTTCACAATTTCCAATGTCTCCGACCGCTCTGCGCCCTCTTGCGCAGGTTGCTTAATTTGCTTATAAATCGGAGCTCTGCTCAGCTTTATGCCCGATGAAGTAGCAAAAGCCTCGTGGCTAACTACATAAATGCCTGTCCGAAAAAATAAAAACCGTCTTAGCAGATCGCGGTGCCTATGGCATACCCTCAGACAGAGGCCCCAGCAGTGTACGATATACGATGACGAATGTTTTAATTTTTGTGACATTCAATATTAACTCATGGTTAACCTACTGGCCGCATTTCCGTAAAAAAAATCCCTCAAAAAACTTATCTTGCTGACGAAAAGCTTTACGGGATACGATGAAAAGAAGAATTTACTTTTGAGCGACTAACTACGTCTACTCATCTAGAATAAGGAAGTAGGATAAGAAGAAAATTAATTCAAAGTCTGTGTTGAGTGTCAATAGTCAATATAATTATAATAAAGATAAAAGATTTGTATATTCCTTCACTATTTATACTAATTGGGCTATGTTCGGGGTTTCTCTACGAGATCGAATAAAAAATTAAGAGATACGTAGAAGAACGCGGGTTACCAACATAGCGCAACGGATTAGTTCGTTGAAGTGGCAAAAGACAGGCCATACAGGCACGGAGAACAGATGGCCGTTGGGGATCGGCAAGCGTAGCGTAGGACGTTCACCTACTAGATAGACGGAGGATTTGGTTAAGGCCGCGGGATCACGGTGGATGTAGGCCGCTTCTAACCGCAACAACTGGAGATCTATGAGGGAGGCCTATGTCCAGCAGTGGACGTCCCACTAATGATGATATACTAATTTTATAAAGAGGTAAAGTTTATGAATTGTTTGTGAGGTTGTAGGGGGTAATCTCTGGATATACTGAACTGATCTTGCAAAATCTTTTCCAATAGAAAGCCACTATATTATATATTTGAAATCAAGGTTTCCGCAGGAACGGGATCTACGATGAGCCGCGCGGGACAGCTAGTACTATTATATAAAGCTAAAGAGTTTGTTTATTTGTTGCTTGAACGCGCATATCTCAGGAACTACTGGTCCGATTAGAAAAATTATTTCAGTGTTAAATAGGCCATTTATCGGGAACGGTTTTAGGCTATATTTTATTATAGTTACGTGAGTGAAATTACGTGTGGGAAGCTAGTTATATATATAAAGTCCTCTCGACCCTTTTCGGCCACGGTATCCAATATTTAAGTCGCTATTTATTTACCGATCTGTGAGAGATCAGGTGCGGGACCGACAGTGCTCTTCAAGGTTCCGTACTATGAAGAGCACTGTCGGTCCCGCACCTAACACACCACTACATAAAACACCTTATTTATTATATAGGTACGTAAACATATACTATGGTATTATGATGACGTTACCACGGGAATGAGAGGGGCGGGGAATCGCGCGTTTTGTAACTTTTATTATTAAGTTTAAAACTCCGAGGAGAAAAGTCAAAGAAAAATATCATTGTATTTTTTATATTTCATTTTGATTCGAACAAATTTCCATGAAAATATTTATAGATGTATTTGAAATGATATTAGGTATTTCTTTGAAATTTTAAATTTGAAATATTAAAATATCATCGAACCCGGGCCTAATCGCATATAATTATATGAACAAGGATCGCACACTCTTTGAAATTCGGCCATAGTTAAAAAATATATTAGCATTATGCACTCCTTCTTCATATAAAAGAAGAAAGAACTTAAAGTTAAAGAGTGTGAAATTATATACTCCTCCGCCGCCGTTCAATTTTCGTGAAAAGGGATAAGTACAAAGTTTTATTTCACCTATTAATAAAATATGAATAGGTATTTACTATAAAAGAGACTGAACAAATCATGTTGGCTATGTGTAACGGTTGGGCGTCGGCTAGCTTTGGTAACGAGAACGTAAATCGCAATTCAATATAAAAAAACGATATTAGGTATTTCCTTTTTTTTACGAAATTATTTACAATCTTAGAAAAACCACCGTCATTATTTATCACTTTGCTGAAGCATTCTATGTCACGCTACCGACCTCGTTGGGGTGGCATGTTATCATCATCATCATCATCATAAGCCCGTATAACGTCCACTGCTGTACATGGGCCTCCGCCCGAGAGATACATTTGCCATAGTCACACACATGGTAAGTGCGGGTTGGTGACCGCACTATTATGTAGTAATACACAAGGAAACGCTGCTGCCCGTTTCCCTGGTATACATACGCTTGTTATAGATGATGACTTAATAATCGGGGCCAACCGTTTAACGTGCTTTAAAGAAATCTAAGAATTTACATAAAGATTTACTGTCCGGTATGGGGATCGAACCCACGACCTCCGAGATATAAAGCGAGCCAAATACCCTACGGAGGTTGTCAATAGATATAAAATACCTACTCGGAAACCTATAAATACGTTATTATATGCCTCACGAATATGACGTAAACACTCGTAACATGCCAAATTATCACATAGTTTTCGTACTAATCCTAAGTAAATAGAGCGTTATTTCTTGGCCAAATACAGAGAATAAACAATAGTTACGGCATACCCTACCATTGCTGCGTTTGGCGAAGTGAGAATTGCGTGAGATTCGAGTCGAGTTAGATTTTAGTTATAAAATAACATTTTAGGTAAACTATTATTTGATGAGTGATCTAATTGGCGATTTACAATACATTATTCTCACATTACATCAGTAGTATTAAATATTAGAAAAAAAAACGCTATATTATTAAGCCTTTAGCCCTCACACCACCATTCCCTTGTGCCTATGGGGGTTTTTTTTTCGGACAGACATATTTAGTTAGCCCTGAGGCTTTTGCTACTTCACCGTTCACAAAGGCGAGCAGTGCTCTAGCCTTGATAAATGGTTTAAAAACTACTAACTAAGCAACCAAGCAACCTGCGTAAGACGGCATCCCCTGTGGGACTTGGGCCTCGTCTCAGGGCGGTCGCTGACGGAGAGATTGAGGAATTATGGCTTTTAGGTTTTTAAAGGAGTTTTGTGCAACTGTCGCCTATGGGTTCTAGTCCTTCACATTCTTTAATACACATAACATTATTGTAATAGTTTGCGAATATATAACTACCATATTCATAAATACCTATTTCAAAGTCAGCTACTCGTACATACCTGAAAAATAAATGATATATTTTTCAATTAAATTGTTTGTTTGTACCAAGATCTTTGCAAAATGTAAACAACTCGTAAAACGTAAACAACAAATAAATAGTAATTACACTTTCAGGTTCTATACAACTAATTACTTACAAAGATTAATACAATAAACGGAAACGTGAATAACAAATGAGTTACCTTAGTAATAATCTCTAATCTAATTTCGTCGAAGGATTGCTTTGCCTATAATGATATCACATAATAGACAGATGATACCGTTTAATCAACATCAAATACATTCATCAAATAGGCACTAATTGCTTATTATACTAATAAATATAATGATAACTTCCGAGGCATAGCGGTGTAAGTTTAGCTTTAAGACTCAGGGTCGTGGGTTTGATCTCCGCACCGGACAAAAAAGTTTTGTGTACAAAATAAGTTTATTTCGGTTGAAATTGAGGTTACCAACATAGCTTATATTATCTAGAAATAGTAAGTTGTTAGAGGTTTGTATATATTGATTGTTCAGAGTTTAAATTAAAAATAAAATATCAAGTGTTAATTCCGTTAAAATTCCGCTAAAAATTATGCACAACATGCAGGAAGGAAAATAAACGTGCAAAAATACAATCACCAGCCGAAGACCCGGCACGTGTTTCGCTCCTACACGGAGCATCATCAGGGTGATGTTAAATCGTCGAAAGCAAATGCGCAAAAAAAAAAAAAGAAGCTCACCTAACCTACCTAGACCTGGAACTACCTTCGAAGTACAGGATGTACTTCCAATTCAAAAAGAATCATCAAAATAGGCTGTCGTGTTATAAAGTTATTCGTCCATTTGTTGACTTATATCTTTTACCCATGGAAGCCATGGTCAGAACATGACCAAATGGGACATGGAAGGACCATAGATATCAAAATCACCTAGTCAAAAGTTAACAACAGGAAAATAACAAACATAAAAAAAACTGTCGAATTGAGAACCTCCTCCTTGGGAAGGTGGTTGAACATAAAATAATCTAAGGTTTAAAATTAACTCGTACTATAACTTTGCGTAGATAAAATGTTTTTATTTAACTCTAATACCTTTTGTGTGGTTATATTAAAGCTATAGAACAAATACAAAGCAACTAACAAACAACTTTACATCTAAAAGGATTGCCATTAGAAGTGGCTTGATGTGAAAACTTTTTATTTGAATTCACTCAATAAAAGTTTAATAATGATTCTTAACTTCTATCCACTTTTCACAGTTGTTTTTATAAGACTTGTCTTGTATTTAAATGATTACACTAGTTTATTTATAATATTTATTATCGTTATATGGTAACCATTTTTTTAAAAACTCCGTAGCGTAGCGGTCTTTGCCTCGCTTTAAATCTCGGAGGTCGTGGGTGTGATCCCCACGCCGGACTAGAAATCTTTGTGTAAATTATAAGATTTATTTTCGGGTCAGGATGGTTGAGGGATAACCTTCCGTACTTCGGAAAGAGTATCTATCATCTATAGCAATCGTATACCTACTAGGGAACGGGTAGCAGCGTTTCCTTGTGTGTTACAACATAATACTGCGGTCACCAACCCGCCGGTTGACTATGGCAAAAACTCTCCCTCAGGAGGAGGCCCATGTTCAGCAGTGGACGTTGTACGGGCTGATTATGATGATAATGATGCGAAGGTAGTAAAGTAGAAGACCTATGAACATTATAATAAAGTGTACCTACAAAGGAAGCAACCTACACAAAAGGACGCCCTTTATGGGCTTACACCTCAACTTTGGACTGCTGCTGGCGGAGAGATTGCGGAATGAAAGCTTTAGATTGTTCGGGAAATTTTGTGCAACTCTCACTTTTCTTTAAATTTCGTGTGCCTCTCGGACTTCGGATCTACGAGGGCATCAGAACTGCTAGAGAAGCTTGCCTCAACAACTACAGCGGGGTATCCGGTGGTGGGAAGTCTCTCGAGAAACGCGCAGGACCAATGTGGGATGTGCCTAACTCCCGCCGGGCTGAATACTAACACAAACATTGATAGTATTGTCTGTGCACATCTGCTAGTCACCAGCAGATGACAATGAAATATTTTGCTCCATAAGATTAATTTATCTGCTGTAAAATTTCCGGCTTTGAATAGACCACCCCATGTCCTTCCCTAAGTGTGGTAAGAGGCGACTAAGGGACTCCGACAGTTGCACAAAACTCCCCTAAAGATACTAAAAGCCATAATCCCTCAATCTCCCTTTCAGCGACCGCCCTGAGCCGAGGTCCAAGTCCTACAGGGGACGCTATCTTGCGCAGGTTGCTTAGTTTGTAGTGTTTAAACCATTTATCTAGCCTGGAGCTCTGCTCGCCTTTATGCCCGGTGAAGTAGCAAAAGCCTCAGGGCTAACTACATATGTCCGACCGAAAAAAAAAGACTAAAGGACTTAACCTGATGGATGGGCTACGGCATCTATCAATTCTAGTTTACTTAACATCTTACTGCGATCACCAATCCGCCTGCCAACCATGGTGATTACGGCAATATCCTTCACCGATCCTAGCTTGTAAAGTCTGTCTGCCCGTGTTCAACAGTGTACGTAAAAGGTATGATAATGTGAAAAAAACCATGTAAGTTTTTTTTTTTTAATATTTCTAGCATTTTGCAGTTTACTAGTATTCTTGTTAACCCCTCGTGCTAAGCTAAAATGTTTGTGTTACGAGTGGGTTCACGTCGGTAGTGCAATGGGTGGGGTTCGAACCGGCGACCTCAAGATCACAAGTCTGAGGCTACCTCCTCCGGCCCTCGGGCTACCGTCGCTTCAAAAGTTTGTGCCAATTATGAAGCCTACCCTAGGTTCTTAAGCGTTAGGCTTGCATTAGTAAACAGCCTCATTTTACTGTTGAACTCCTTAAAAGTAAACTAATAATAGCTTTCAACGAGTAGTGCTGTAAAAAGTTGTTCTTGTGCCAAACGTAGGTAATTTGGTACCGTGCTTTGTCTTCGAAACTTTTATATTACATGCAATTGCATTGGAAAATTATTTAATATGGTAAGTAATTTGTAGAATTTTCTACGTAATTACTAAGTTTTTTAGGTTCAATGCTCTTTTAGCCTGACTTGTTACGAGTATTATTGCCAGTAACTTGTATCCGTTCACAAAATAATATATATATATTTTATTTTATTTTATTAAAGACTACTCCCGCACTAGGGAAATAAATCCCTGTGTCGAGGGGGACTTAACAAGCATTCATTTCACGGACACACAGAACACCCAGACTCAAAACAACTATTTGTGGTTCACACATATAATTGTCCCAGGTGGGAATCGAACCCAGAACACCAGGTCTCAGAGGCAACTATGGTAACCACTGAGCCACCGGTGCAGTCGTCAAGCGATATGAGTAAGACCATGTCGCTTAACTTTTAAAACCACGTATAACTGAAATCCGTCCGACAACCTCCGTAGCGTAGGGGTATTTGGCTCGCTTTAAATCTCGGAGGTCATGGGTTCGATCCCCACGCCGGACAGGAAATCTTTGGGTAAATTCAAAGATTTCTTTCCGAGTCTGTTTGGTTGAGGGACTACCCTCCGTGCCTCGGAAAGCACGTTAAGCCGTTGGTCCTGAATGTTATAACGTCATCTATAACAAGCGTATACCAGGGAACGGGCAGCAGCGTGCCCTGTGTATTACAACATAATACTGCGGTCACCAATCCACCTGCCAAGCGAGGTGACTATGGCAAAAACCCTCCCTCGGGAGGACCCATGTTCAGCAGTGGACGTTGTACGGGCTGATGATGATGATGATAACTGAAATAGTAACTTTGCAGATATAAGTTATAAGTATAAGTTTACCTTTTCACGTTACATTTTGCAATTAGATAAATAATATACACTAATATTTTAAAGAGGAAAGATTTGTATGTTTGTAATGAATAAACTCAAAAACGATTGTGCCGATTACAAAAAATATTTCACCATAGGAAAGCTACGTTCACAGCCAGTGACATAGGCTATATTTAATTATGAAGTTTCCACGGGAACGGGAGTTACGCGGGTGAAACCGCGCGCGGGAAGCTAGTGTGAAATATTTTGATACAATGTTGCTATAAATCAATCCTGTTGATTGACATTGTGGAATCGACTACATGCTCAAAATCTAATCTGAAATGTTCCATTACATGGGAATGTCCCAGAAGAAGGAGTATCCTGTGTCAATAAACATGCATAGGTATATTACAGATAAACAGCCCCTATAACGTCCACTGCTGAACATGGGCCATAGGTTGGTGACCGCAGTATTGTTTTAAAACACAAAGGAACGCTGCTGCCAATTTCCAGATATATGGTTGTTATGGATGATATTATAACAATCGGGACCAATGGCTTAACGTACTTTCCGATGCACGGAGGGTAGACCCTGACCCGGAAAGTAATCTTAGAATTTAACAAAAAACTTTCTTGTCCGGCATTTTCTTGTCCGGCTTGGGGATCAAACCCACGACCTGCGAGACTTATAACGCCACGAAGATTGTCGGAGGTATATTATACGATGAACTGTAATAAAATACGAACTTTTGCTATACAGGGTTATTTGTAAAACACCGGTAACCTCTCAGGACTACGTTACTAACATCATAATCAACAACTTTTGTTCTATGTCTTTTAAAAATTCATCATATTTTAATTCATCAATTTACACACAAAAATAAAAATATTTAAATTCAACGCTCTAAATGTTACGAAGTCTATGCGAAGCAAAAGGAAGCGATAGTACCGACAATAGCGAGGAGGGGAGCTGGGAATACAGAGTTGAAATGTGTTAGATAGGACAACGAAATATTGAAGGTTTGTTTTTGTTAAATGTATTATGTTTTGTAAAAAGTCGTAGAACAAAAGTTGTTGCTTATGATATTAGTAATATAGTCCTGAGAGGTTACTGATGTTTTACAAATAACCCTGTATACACGTAGGTATTATAGTATATAAAACTACCTATATTTCTTTTAATATAATGCGTAGGCAAATATGTACATGCGATACTCATATCCGTTGGCAAGATAGCAAAATTCGACGCGCAAAGAATGGAACAGAGGTTATCGAACTCAAACCGTATAGGTATTTTTTTTAATTTTATTAAAATTAATTGTGCTTATCACATAAATACTCGTATTTGAATATGAATCGTTTTTTTTACTACCCTTGATAAGCAAAGATAATATGTACCTATAGCCTCTAACATGAAACATTTTTAGAAACCATTAAAGGTAATATTATTATTGTATAAATAAATTGCAATTGGCATTAGGGCAAAATAAAAATATTTAGTCAATACTAAGAGGTATTACTTGTACTTTTGTGTATTCTTTAGTATTACTAACGCGTTGCCGAACCTAAATGGTTGTTTTCCAGTCAGTTTTTGGGTTGACATAGTATCTAGTTTGCCATGAGGCATTTGATAAAAGGACCGGGCATAAAAGTGAGCGGTGCTCTAGCCTTAATATCATGTCGAGCAATTAGGCATGAATGTAAGCGTTAGGCGCCTTCGTAATGTCGAGCCTCGTTCGATGAATTCTATGCCATTTCATCGTACAATGAGACCGCATATGGTCGCAATATAAGATAGTGGGACTTTCAATAAGATATTCAGTAGAGAACAGTATGTTTCACGCACGATTGCAGCGTCATTATCAAAACCGTGCGAGCTGCGTTAATAAGTCGGCGCCATAAAGTGTCCTCATTATATCAGCCTTTTGTCACCCACTGTCAGGCATAGGCCTCCGCTAACATCGGCCTACATCCACTGACTCCCTGCAACCTCTATGAGGTCGTAGGTCCATCGTGCAGGCGGTCGTTCCACGCTGCGCAAGATAGTTCGTAGTCTCCACTTGTCTCTAACCTTACTACAGCCATTAGTTCTATATTATGGTGTTCCCCTGTGAAAGCTGAAATTGATGAGCCAAGAATATAACATAACATCAACGGTCCCTAAGCAAGGCGCGTAAAACAAATATTTAGTTAGTATGAAACTTTCGAGACCAAAGTATCCACTGCCAAAAGTAACTAAATAAACTTCGTTTAACTTCGGTACACGCCGGCCGAGTTCGGCTAACTTCGGACAAGTAAACAGTTTTCCGGGACCATGCCAAGGGACTGACTACGAAAACTTGGTAAATGTCCCTTGGGTCCTTATTGTATCATGGACATAGTAGGTTTATGAAAGTATATTGAGATGAAGCTGTTTCAAAGGGAATTATTAAGTTAGGCGTTAATATGAATTAGATATTCGATATGATAAGAAAAACGTTAATTAGAAAATAGTTTTACTTTTCTTTTATATCATAAAACCTTCGTGGCATAGTAGTGTAAGAGCGGTTTCGCACTACGTCCGATCTAAATCCGATCTGGACCCGTGAAAATAAGGTCCGTAGTAGCCGCAGAACTATTTCTATGATAAGTTACGCACTAGATCCGATCTCCGTCATCTGATTTCTTTCAAAATTTCTAGACCAATATTTTTACGGGTTCGGATCGGGTTCGGATCGGATTCGGATCGGACATAGTGCAAAACTGCTCGAAGTCTTGCTTTCAGTCAAGAAATCTTTACACAATATCTTGTGATAACCTTCTTACAATCGTATAGCGAACATCAGAATGACTGCACAAAATGACCCATCAGCTTAAAAAAATATTACTAAAATCTAATTTGAAATTTTGAAGCCCTAACGTGGAGATTGTAAATGTGGGCAGTCATCTTGACATCAGAATGACTGGTCAATTTTTACATTTATTTTCTCAGTTATTTATTAGGTACCAATTTTTTTTTTTTATTTATTTATTTACACATACACACAGAAGATATAAATACAACAAGACAAACAACCAGCAATGTACAAAGGTACTACTTATTTCTTAAGAAATCTCTTCCAGTAGACCTGCGAGAGGAGAAGTCAGAAGTAGAAAAATTTAAAAGCGTGTAGGTAGATACACATACATATAATAACTACATATATACATAAATACATACATACAATATAATCATAAACTACATACTATAGGTATATGAATACATACTTATATTCATATATATGATGTTTTTGCTACTATTTAAACAAAGGTATCAAATAGTAGCGAAAAGGTATTAGATTTTAGTTATATTTTAAAGCTGATCGGTTATTTTGGGCAGGCATTCTGATGTTCACCAGATATCGGACAGAAGCGTTTCCCTGACTAATATAACACTGGGGACACCAACCCGATTCGTTTTCATCCTTAAAGTGAGGTTTTAAAATCCCTTTTCTTATCAAATACCTAAATCCTATGGAAAATGAATCCTCTAAGTTTTAGGTCTGTACGATTAGCGGTATAATGTTTGATCATCGTGCAGGCGACAAATACATACGTATCAAGCTGATGTTAATGCTATTAATAGTACTTTAGCAAGTAATGGACGAAGTTAAATTATGTTTCAGCGCACGCTGAATAATTGTGTGAATGTATATGTTTTAGGATTCCGTGGTCAATAAAACACCTATTTATGTAGTTTTGTCATGTATCACTGTATCTTTTAGAAACTATTAGCACTAGCTTAATACTAGATATTTAATTTGTAAGTTTAGTAACTACCAAGTCGACTTTCATTTATAAAACGTTGTAATAAACATTGTTAGCACAAAAGAAGGCAAAAGAATAACCTAAAAAAGAGAGATAGGTTTATTACTAAAATAAAACTTAAGTATATTTAACCTAACTTAAATATACTTAAGTTTTATTTAAGTTAAGTTGTCTTGAGTTTAATGATGCATCAGTGGTTTTTTGAACGAAGCCATCTGCAATATAATCAATTGTACTGCAACACATAAAGTTATTTCCCCATATGTTGCCTTTGTTTATGTTCAATATAATAATAACAAAATATTTAGTCCCTCGTATTGCTACCAACATTTCCAACAAAGCCCCATACATCACATTTCAAACCTTCACGTATCATACCAATCTTCAGAATTCGCAAATTTAAACGCCTAAGGCATTGTTCCAGATAATTACTCCCCGTCCGTTTCACTGACGTAAATCTATGCTATATACTGCGAATTTCTGGCAATATACTTCGTATGACTTCCCTAAGGACCGGCCTTACGACTGAGGTACGTAATACTAGTACATTTGGTGATCATAACTCGCACCGCTTTCACCCAAGTAACCATTGAGGGTTGTGATAGCTAAAATTATATGTTACCATGTCCTATTTCATACTAATGCAAGAGTGTATGGTGTTATAAAGAAAGAAAAATCATTTATTAAACACACAACTCAACATTAAATAGTAATAATAAAAGTACAATATAAAATATATGAATGGAATATAACAACAATAATATGATAAGAATACACACGGACGCCATACCTACATATGATGCCAACAATTAAAATGAAAAAAGTAAAATAGTAGTACAAAAGTACAAAAACGGCAGAGTGACAAACAACAATAATCATCGATACAGTATTACAGAGAGGCGCGACAAGGCATATTAGATAATTATTATCAGGGCCCCGAGTCTACTATCGTAATGGCGTGTCCATGAACTGTCAATGACAGCTTAATAGTCGGTTTTTTTCCCATTTGGTAATCTACTAATGTAAATAGCCTCATAATGGTGTCACAATGACGCCACGATGACATTAGCGTAGTTGAATATAATAACAAATGATACATTTATAAGTTTTGAAATCGCCTAAATAAACATTACAATCTCCCTAACCATCTCCCCTGCTACTTCTGTTGACGGCCTTTTTCTGCGGTAGCAACACCGACTGCCATTCCAGCGCCGACACCATGGTGAGATTAGTAGATTACCGTTTTTGGCATAAAGATATCATGATGGCACTACGGTGGCACAATACTTAAAAAATAGCAGACTCGGCCCCCAGAACGCAGACCGGTTACTGCACCGGCCGTAGGCTCGCCAGATGAGGTCTAAAAAAATGGCGATGTAAAATCAGCGAAAAAAAAAAAAAAAACACCTCAATTTGTTGCTTTTTTGTTGCTAATTAGTTGCCAGAAAATTAATTTTGTTGCTTCAACCGATCGAAAAAAATCGGCAATAACGCTAACTTTTCAATAAGATAGCGTGGAAATCACTGGATGTGGGCTGATCGATCAAGCGAATAGTGGACAATTTCTTTCTAATTTGTTGCTGAAAGATGGTAGGGAGAAATAAATTTAGTTTTTTTTCAATTATGCCAAAATAAATAATGTCCACGCTAGCTTAACTAACGATTTTTCCGTAAAAAAACGATTGTAAAAATTTGTTGCTGCTCATACTGCAGCTTGTTTTAGCATAAAGAGTCAGCAACAAAATAAGAACCGGAAGTCAAGATTAGTTGGAGATCGGTATACAAAAAAAACCGACCACGCTAGCTTAACTAACGATTTTTCCGTAAAAAACTTCTCCAACTTCTCTTGACTTCCGGTTTTTATTTTGTTGCTGACTCTTTATGCTAAAACAAGCTGCAGTATGAGCAGCAACACATTTTTGCAATCGTTTTTTTACGGAAAAATCGTTAGTTAAGCTAGCGTGGCCGGTTTTTTTTGTATACCGATCTCCAACTTCTCTTGACTTCCGTTCTTATTTTGTTGCTGACTCTTTATAATAATAATAATAATAATAATAACATTTATTTCAGAATCAAGTTCCATATCTTGTTAGTAACAGTATAAAAAGCCTTACATCTAGTATTAGTAAATAAATAAACAAAACTAAGTACATCCGCTAGAGACTTTCCCATCCTAATCTACTTCACTGCATGGAGTCGTATCCAGCGTCCTAGAATCGGAGAGTCAAAGCGGTCTGCCAACGTCCTCAGGATAGTGTTGGGGCTGGCGCGGAACCGATATAATAAAGATGCGCATCTCTTGCGCATGACTGTTGAAAAGCTGTCAACATTTGCGTCGGCAAACATACCGGACGCGCTGCAAAAACGCGGCAGCCCCAACAACACCCGGAAAGCGTTGTTGTATTGGATGCGCAGGTCGCTATATGCCTTCTGCGTAAAGTTCACCCACAGGCTGCACGTGTAAAAGGATTGGCAGAAGGCTTTAAAAAGCGTTACTTTAACTCGTGCAGTACAACGGGCGAACCTACGGGCCAACATACAGCATCGGACAGCCAGCGACCTGCGCTCCCTTTCCACATCTAAATTATCTTTAAGGTCTTCACTCACCCAGTGGCCCAAGTACTTAAATTTAGTAACTCTTGTTAATGGTATGCCGTCTAGTGAGATAAGTGGTACCTTAGAGTAGCTTTTATTACCAGCTTTGAAAACCATCAGTTCACTCTTGAGTGCATTGTACTTGAGTTAGTGAGCCCTCGCATAGGATTCACAAAGACTTAGCATCCTTCGCATTGCTCCAACCGAAGGACTCAGCAGCACCATATCGTCAGCGTAACTGATATTATTAATACAAGTGCCATCAATATGACATCCGATCCTGGTGCCGCTGAGCTCCTCAATCAGACTATTCATGTACAGGTTGAAGAGCGCTGGGGAGGTTAAACCCCCTTGTCTTACCCCGCACTCCAATCTGTACTCTTCCGACAAAGAGTCCACCCACCTCACACGGTTCACTTGTTTTCCATACCAAAATTTAAATATGCCTATTACTTCCGTCGGTACCGAGGTTTCCCTAATTAATTTGTCCCACAATATATTGTATGGCACTAGGTCAAATGCCTTTGACAAGTCTAGGTAACAGGCGTATATTGGTGTATTTCTTGCTGTGTAGTACTGAACAGTCTGCTTGAGGCATATGCAGCTTACTTTTACTGCAGCTTGTTTTATGCTAAAACAAGCTGCAGTATGAGCAGCAACAAATTTTTGCAATCGTTTTTTTACGGAAAAATCGTTAGTTAAGCTAGCGTGGCCGGTTTTTTTTGTATACCGATCTCTGACTTCTCTTGACTTCCGGTTTTTATTTTGTTGCTGACTCTTTATGCTAAAACAAGCTGCAGCATGAGCAGCAACAAATTTTTACAATAGTTTTTTTACGGAAAAATCGTTAGTTAAGCTAGCGTGGCCGGTTTTTTTTGTATACCGATCTCCAACTTCTCTTTACTTCCGGTTTTATTTTGTTGCTGACTCTTTATGCTGAAACAAGCTGCAGTATGAGCAGCAACAAATTTTTGCAATCGTTTTTTACGGAAAAATCGTTAGTTAAGCTAGCGTGGTCGGTTTTTTTTGTATACCGATCTCCAACTAATCTTGACTTCCGGTTCTTATTTTGTTGCTGACTCTTTATGCTAAAACAAGCTGCAGTATGAGCAGCAACAAATTTTTACAATCGTTTTTTTACGGAAAAATCGTTAGTTAAGCTAGCGTGGACATTATTTATTTTGGCATAATTGAAAAAAAACTATTTTTATTTTTTTTTATTTATTTCTCCCTACCATCTTTCAGCAACAAATTAGCAACAAATTGACCACTATTCGCTTGATCGATCAGCCCACATCCAGTGATTTCCACGCTATCTTATTGAAAAGTTAGCGTTATTGCCGATTTTTTTCGATCGGTTGAAGCAACAAAATTAATTTTCTGGCAACTAATTAGCAACAAAAAAGCAACAAATTGAGGTGTTTTTTTTTTTTTCGCTGATTTTACATCGCCATTTTTTTAGACCTCGCCAGATGTGCTAAATACCTTCTTTCAAACACTATATTCGAATGACGTGTCGATAGAAACAAAGGTGCGGTCTACAATTTACTGGGTGACTTTTTTTACCATCTTGAAAATTTTAGGGCGTGATATATATATGAAATAGATGCCTACGGCTTAGCTTTTTTTTTTCTTTGACATAATTGGAAAATCGTTACGATAAAAATACGTACCTAACAAGGTAGTGTTTAACTTGTCCCATATAATATAGACTTTTTATCTTGATTTTTTCGTGTATGTACTTATTGTATACAGGGTTATTTTTAAAACACCAATAACCTATTAGAGGGTGAAAGTACTGATGATTGTAAACAACTTTTACTATGGGACCAACCCTAAAATCACGAAAATAAAATCAGCTGTTCCATTCATTTTGTCGAGATAAGTAAACATAAATGTATGGAACAGCTGATTTTTTTCGCGATTTCAGGATTGGTCCCATAGTAAAAGTTGTTCATAATCATGAGTATTTCTATTCCCCAAAAGGTTGTTGGTGAAAAAATTTATTTTTTTGTGGTATCTATCTTAATTTCTTCTTTTATTATGATTATTATAAAATATTAGTATTGTTCTATGTATCGATGTTTATTACGAATAAAGTGAATGTTTCCCACTTGTCCCATACTTTTACTATTGATACTATCTCAATGTGTCCCATGACAATTAATGTTGGTTCCATTGAATATTGAGTGTTACTATCTATCGTTCCTGTTGACATATTCCCATTGGCAGTGGGTATGTTAGTATATCTATGATAGTCTGTTTACATGTCACTTCAGAATGGTGATAATTTGCGGATCATACAGTATCTACCAAATTCTGAACTATTGTTTGATTTAGGTTCCTGGGAGAGTAGATCAGTCAAATGTTTGAGTAGTTATAAAACTTACTTAAAACATAGTTTAATCGATATGTTTGCACTGAAATTTCGCACGCAAATAGTTATTGTAACGTAGACTAATGGCTAAGATAAACTTCTTCAAAACTCACCTTTTATAAAATAAAAGAATAAGGAAATAAAACTGAGTTCAAAGTTTAAATTGAGAAATCGGAATTTACGCAGTGAGATTTTAATTCGATTTAAGTCACAATTTCCATCAATTTGCTGACCAAGTGTTAGCAAAATAAAAACAGGAGCATTTGTAATATTACCTATATTACTATGCGACCCGCCCCGGCTTCGCACGGGTGCACCCGGAGCGGGTAATGCTGAAGTATTATACATATAAACCTCTGCAATCACTCTATCTACTTATAAAAAAATCGCATCAAAAGCCGTTGAGTAGTTTTAAAGATCTAAGCATTATTAAGGACAAACAGACAGCGGAAAGCGACTTTATTTTATACAAAAGTTGTGATTAGTTGCTTTTTACCAGTGAAGTCCTGTCTAAATCAGTACTTCCGTTTTGGAGATTTATTTATAGGGATGAAACAAAATTGAAAAGTTTTCCTGATAAATGACCATAGGACCATATGCAGGAATTATTATAGTTCATAAGTATATGCCCATGCATGATGCACTCTTTTTTCCTTTAATGTCAAATGTTATAAGGAATGGTGAACCGACATAGCCGGTGATAGATCACTTAAACTGATACGGCAGTTTAAAAATAAAACCACAAATCATCAAAAAATCTTGAGATTTGAAATGAACTTAATGGCAATACTACAGAATTTAAATTTGGTCAGCAAATTCATACAATAAGGTATTATGGAAATGAGGTGCTAATAGCTAATATTCATTAAAGAGCCAAACTTATTCAAGGTAACCGATCCTCGCATGATTCGATCCAATTACACAGAGACAATGGTTAATTTATAATATTATAAAATAGCTTATTATTCCGATAATTGATGTTGAATAACTCGAGTTATTAAACAGAACAACTATAGAAATTATTGTTTTTAGAACTAAACATTATTGAATTCAATAGAATTGTCATTGCTCAAAGCAATAGTCCTGATCTATATTAGAAGTGTGTGTGCTTGTTGATTGAGAGATGATATCTTTAGTTTAAAAAACAGGCGAGTTATAAATGGTTTAGAAACATTAGCAACCTGCTCGAGGGGGCGCCCCTTGTAGCATTTGAACCTCGGCTCATCGGTCGCTGACGGGGGATTGAGGAATGATGATTTTATATTTTTAGCAGTTGCTCTACTTTACAGTACGCGGCTTCTCGACTTCAGGTTACGAGGGTATGGGTTAGCATTCATACAGACTGAGTTTAAAATACCATATCACATATCTCTTAAATGTGCCTCAAAAAGCACATCATGCCGTTAGTCCCGATTGCTATAACACCATTATGTCTTACACAAGCGTATGCCAAAGAAAGGGCAGCAGCGTTTCCCAGTGTGTCACATCAAAATACTACGGTCACAAACCCACCTACCAAACGTGGTGACTATAGCATAACTCGTATCGGGAGGCCCATGTTCAGCTGTGGAAGTTATACGGGCTGATGATGATTATATCCCTTAAATACATATTGGTTTAATCTTAATTTGAATCATCAATATCAGCCTGTTAACGTCCAATGCTGAATATAGGCCTCCCCATAGATTTCCAGCGGGAATGATTGCTAGCGGCCGGCATCCACTGACTCTTTGTGATCATTATGAGGTCATCGGACCATCGTGCCGACGTCCCACGCTGCGCTTGCCAGTTAGTGGTCTCCACTAGAGAACCTTTCTGCTCCAATGGCCGTCAGTTATTCGAGCTACGTGTCTAGTATGTGCACCTGTAATTACGTCAATTTCGAGATTTCAAATAATTGAATATTATCAGTTGAATATGATCTCCCCAAACGCACGTGTTTCCTTTTCTTCTTCGGCATGGTCACATCGGGAGTGAGAGTTCCTAGATTGTGTAAACGACGTGATTGCCAAACTCCCGCCCTGACACCCGCTGATCCCGCTGATTACATCAAGTAGATATGGGTGATTTATCTAGTCGTAAATAAACAAAAAATATTACAAAGTGACCTTATTATTATCTTCATGCCCTGCTCATATTATTTGGGGTTGGCGCAATATCATCATCCTCTTTCATTTTTTCCTATTAGAAGTCTCTTCCATACTCACACCTATCTTACACATGTCATCTTTCACACAGTCCATGCATCATTTTTTGGCCTTCCTCTTCCAACATTTCCCTCCAATTGAAAGCAAATTATGGAAAGCAGGCGAAACAGAGAGACACATCCAGTATGTTAGTGTTTACTGTTTAATCTATTATACCGTTATATTACTATAATAATCTTTCCATTGCAGAAATGTCGCTATTCTATATTATAATAATTATTATTAGTCATAAGATAAGTATATCCTGTCCAGTGGAACAATAAAAACTGTGGAGTCTTTATACCTAATAATATTCTTTACTCTAATTCAATCATAGCATTGTACTTCAATAATATTATAGAGTCAAATGTTAGTACCTATAGACTATGGATGTACACTGGATTGACTCTGATAATATTTCGTATCATCTATCGGCTGGGTTAACATAAAACAAACAAAACGTCACGCTATGCACTATGACAAACTGCAGGAGTGTGACAGTTCAAACGGCGGGTGAAGCTAGTTTATCAAAAAGTATGTTAAAAGCTTTATTTATATCAGTTTGAAGACTATTGCTACTAGGGAACCATAAAACGGTCAATTAAATGGTACACGACTACGACTTTGTTGGTCAGAAGTCTTTGAAAAACAAGAAAGAACAACCGACGATGCAATCATTCTTCATGCAATGCAAGCTGTCACACTTTGGCCGAAAAAACTCCGTTTTCGGAAGGTCCGAAGACCAAATTGACCGGTCACCCGCTGTACAGCTCCGATATGGCACTCAACGATTTCTGATTAAATAAATTACGTGGTCAATGTTTTTCGAGCCACGAACGGACCGTCGTCGATGTGTTCAAAATATACGTTTTGTAGACATCTCAATCAAAGTGGAAAAAACTGTTTCATAAATCAGTTTAAACGTATGCGAAAGTGTAAAGACTATATTAATATTTTGACATGGAATCATAATTAATGATAGATTTTTTTTATTCCTGTTTCATAAATCAGCCCTCGTAATAACTACAAAAATGTAACGGCATCTCCAATGATTCTATATTCTCATCTAAATAACAAAACAAAGACCGACATTACTATCACGTTGTGAGAGACAATCGGAAGCTTTCGTTTCATTCGGACATTCATATTAACTAGTGTGATGTGAGAAAAAAGAACAATAAAATAAATTAAGCGTTTTTGCAAAATGGACTTTAAATGTATACTGAGTGAGTATTATTTGATTTGGTGGTAGGTGTTCGATGGTTAGAGATCTAATTTCTTATTATAAAAAAAAACATAATCTATACTAATTTAATTAAATATTTAAACAAAAATCAGGAAAATTTACGTTGCTTGACTTTTGGGGATTCTGAAATATCCGATCATATACAATATTATAACGAGAGAAGATTTGTATTATTTGTTAGTAAATAATAAATTCAATAAATAGTGAACCGATTTCAAACATTCTGTTACCGCTACCTTACGCTTCATAGACAAGACAATTTCATTGCACAAAAACTCCCCTTAAAAATCTAAAAACGTGGACTTGGAGCCGAGTTTCAAGTGCGCCCTCTGTGGGATGCAAATTTGCGCAGGTTGCTTATTTTGTAGTTTTTAAACCATCTGTCTGCCCTTATGCCAAATGACTTAAAAAAAAAACACTTCGTGGTTTTCACGGTAACGGAACTTGCAGGGTGAAAACATAGTGTCTTAATAAAATGTTAATAATCCACTAAGTTTAACAACAATAATTAGGCAGGAAAAATGCGCGGGATAGTTCGTTTTTAAATAAAATTTCATTAGTAAATACGGGTTTTTATAATGTAGATGTAGATGTAATAATTAAATGTGGATGTAATAATTTACAATATTTTTACAGGAATTAATAAAATACATATTTACAGCTAAAAGTGATTACTTGGCAAGGTTCCCTGAATGCTCCAATTCCGACAGACAGACAAAATAAAAAGTACGCTATATTATATATTTTTTAAATCGGCCGCTACTGACGAGCCTTTGCTGTAATAATTAAAAAACAACTTTTTTTTATTACCTTTTGTTAGAAGTAGCCTACAGACATTCGGTATTTTGTATACCTAAGCCTGTTATTTTTCCATTACAAACTGACACTTCAATCATTATTTATTTGTATAATTATATTATTACTAGTTATATGATTATAATCATTTTCAAATATGTAATGTAGTGTTACTTTATCTCATATTACTTTATCAAATGTCGTCTTTAATATGGTTCATTATATCTGGTTCGATAGTGGATTTTTTTTTCATTGCCAATATCTATATAAATATGTAAACATTTTTACGTGTAATTTATTTCAGGTGCTGTTGTAGTTTTGGCATCATTCATTACTCCATCATCAGCCACATGTCGAGTACAAAGTGTTGTACCCGACTCTTGTACATACACTATTTTGTGTGAAGGCCATGCAGGTAGCGCACCCAATCCAAACTGCGAGAATGATCCGCCTAACGTTACCTTCATTATTAAGAACACAAACTATCTATCTATCCTCAGCACAAGATTTTTCGCTTCAACCAATTTTGACTCAAGAGTTCGAACTATCAAAGCAAATGAAAACCACTGGACTACAATCGATGTAGCGGCTTTTAGGTACTACTCATATTGCACTAATATAGATCTATCTCAAAATAATATCGTAAATATAGCAACAAGTGCATTCAAATCGTTGAATCAACTTCAGTATTTAAACTTATCCAGCAACAGAATTGAAACATTTAGTGTCGATTCGTTTAAAATATCAGACAACAGAAACACTGCTTTACAAATTTTAGACTTGTCTAATAATATCTTAACGGAATTGTCTACGGAACTAAATGAGCTGACTGGTCTAAACCAATTGTATTTACAAAATAATCGATTGAAAACTATAGCAGACGATGCATTTATTCAACTCAAGAGTTTACATGAGCTACACATGAGAAATAATCTGCTTAAATATTTGAATTCAACATTAATTCAACTGAAAATGTTAAGTTATCTTGATGTTTCTCAGAATAACTTAACACGCTTAGCTGGCTATGAAATAAATCGATTAGTATCATTACAAGAATTTAATATATCTCACAACTCCATAGTTTACGTTGAATCTAATTGTTTTAATCAAGCTTTTAACTTGCAAAAAATAGATTTCAGCTTTAATAATATAAACATGAGTATCGAAAATGTTATGTTTATTAACAACAATAAATTGGAATATTTGAATTTTGAGAGCAATAATATTACAGGTATTGACGATAATACTTTTAAACATAACAACTATATACAACAGTTTAATATGGAAAGTAATTTTTTATCAGGCAATATAAAAGAAAATATGTTTGTTGGCCTAAATAACGTAACTAAATTAGATTTATCTATGCAAAATATAACAGGTATTAAAAATAAGGCATTTTATGATCTGAAAAACCTAATATATTTAAATTTAAGTAGGAATCATATTTCAGAGGTACAAAATTCAAGCTTTAGTGATACTGTGATAACAGTATTAGATTTGTCTTATAACAATATATCGAATGTACATTTTTTGAAAGAATATTTGTCAAATCTGACTGAACTGTATATTAATAACAATAACATTGACATGATACCAGAAAACGTATTTCATGGTAAAAATGAAATAAAAAAATTAGATATCTCCATGAATAAAATAAAAAAATTAGAAGCCAATTCACTACCGTTAACTAGTTTACAATATTTAAATCTTATTGGTAACCAAATACAAGGAAATATAAGAAAAAATGTATTTAGCCCAGCAAAATATTTAAGGTTTTTGAATCTAAGTAACTTCAATATCACGCAAATTGACAATTCAGCTTTTATAGATTCACCAGTCTTAACTCGACTCAGTTTGTCAAATAACCAAATAGAAACAGTAGACACAAATAATTTTCTGGGGTGTGAAAACATGTATAGTCTTGATATATCGTATAACAATATATCAAAATTTAGTTTCAATAGTAGTACCTTGAGAAAATTACAAGCATTATATTTAAATAATAATAAATTCACTAATGTATCAAGACTTTTTTCTAACGTAAGTAAATTAGTTTATCTTGATATGTCTAATAATAATATTGCAGATAATTTTATCATAGGATCTGATTTACTGCCAAACATAACAACTCTTCATTTAGCCAATAACTCAATCAATCTATTTACTAATCCAAAAACCATTTCCTTAACAACAATTCTTGATTTACGTTTGGCATTAAACAAGATCAGTTACATAGACTTGAGTTATTATAGAGATTTATTATCTATAGATCTGAGTAATAATAATATTACTTCCATAAACTTTACATTTTTTGAGAAGAATAATGGTTTACAAGCATTGGATATAAGCCAAAATAATGTCAACGATATACCTCCAGGTACCTTTCGATTAATGAAGAATTTAAAATTTTTAAACATCTCCGGTAACCGATTAACTAAACTCCGATATGGAAGTTTAAAAGGGCTCCACAATACAGAGTTTTTAGACTTGTCAAACAATTATATAACTACATTAGACGTTAGTCTGTTTCACGAATGTGATCAGCTCCAAACTTTAATTATTGATTACAATCGTATCAAAACATTTGACGTTGAAAGTTTTATTGTATTCCTGAAAAATTTAGGTTCGCTAAGCATAGGTGGCAATCCAATATCATGCAAGGAAATGGTTCAAAATGTAAAGCCTAAAAGAAATGAATCAAGTTTAGGGCAAGACATTCATGTCAGACAAATTTTAGTGACATCTATTGACAAAATATACCATGAAGACAATGTGCATGGTATAAGGTGTGGTGACGATATTGATTCTACATTTAGAGCTATTACGTCATCGGTGAATTCTCAATCTGCGACATTAAACCCTTCTGAATCACATTCGAAGTCATCGACGTCATCAACCTCTGTTGCACTTATTTGGTGTTCAGTATTAACTATTCTGCTGACAGGTAGCGGTATTTTAGTGTATTTCAAAATATATAAGAAACGTGTCGTTGTCGTAAACATGCCATTGAGAAATTCTGTATGTTCCGTGGATGGTTCAGAATTTCAAGTTGATCTCTTAAGATGATTATATATTCTAAGTGGAAGGTATACTTCGAATTTAGATGGTACAACTTATTTTGTAAATATTAGAGTAAGTAAAAGTAGATATATATATCTATAATAATAATTATACTTTTAGGATCGTGATACAGTAAAAATAGTTTTGAGGACTTAGTCCTAATTGTGATTACTTTAGTGATGATGTATGTAATATGACAAATAAAATATTGGAATTAAGTATCGTATTTTATTATTCATTCACAGTAAGTTGTATAATTTCAAAAGATTGATTGAATTCGAATACTTGGCTATCAGTAGGTACTATTATTTTCCCCAGCCAAGCACTGTTTGATGAGTTTTAAATTAAGTATTATTTTTTTAAATAGCTTTTAGATTTCCAAGCTTGACACCTCAATTAAAAATAAACGTGAATGCAATCGTAACATTTTAGATTAGCACGAGGGGCTCGCAAGTATACTAGGAGTGTACAAAAACTCTGTTTGAAATTTTTATTAATAAAAATGTTTTAAAGTCACGCCCCAAATCTGAGTTTAGGTGGCACGCAAAAGTAGCAGTTGTAACTTACCGATATGAAGTTAAAAACTGTATATCCACTTCCATTCTTAACGACTGATCAACCGCTCAAAATATATTTGAAAGTGATTCTTATAAGCATAGAAATAAGACTTTATTTGAAACCTGATTGGTGTGGACTATAACCGGTTTAAGTGGTACAGCACCATTTGGCATCATCATCAATCATTTCTGTTACAAACGAGTCCGCTGTAATTCCCTCAGCGTAACCGCGCGGTTTGAAATATTATATTTGGATAGCATCGCACAAAGCGAGGAAAATGTTAAATAGAAAAATTGCTACGCTAAACATGAGTTCGGTATTTACTCTCCTGACAACTGAATGTAAAGATTTGTTTGAAGACAATTGTTTTATTAGTATCATTTATTATTATAATTGAACCGTCTTTGGCGTTTTGATCGTCTACTAAAATGTGGTTATAATGCCAATAGGGGACAAGTATTTATGTGACTCTCGCTTTCAGGTCATGTGTTATTTTTGGGTTTCTCACGTGGGCTACGCAAATATATCCACACGCTTAGAACTATAAGACCAGAGTTCTATTTTGTTGAGCGAAAAGTATTAAAAACATCTATAACGAATGCACAAAAGTTGGAAATACGAGCCTTTAATAATTGAGATTGGCGCTCGATTGTCGTAAGATCCAGATCCCGACTGGGTTTATACTTGGTGAACTGCTTGGTTTATACTTGGCTTAACGATATAGGGTCCGTCCATATGTCCGCATGTGCCCGTCCAAAAAGGATGAAAACAACACTTTCAAAAAAAAAGTAAAATCGACTAAAAGCTATATCATATATATATATGTATAAAAATGAGTCCCTATTTCCCTTGGTCATCGCATCACGCGTGAACGAACAAATCAATTTTACTTATTCTTTTTTTATTGCCAGTAAAAGATTCATAACAAAGAAAAGAAAAAGTAGAGCAGAACATTACAAATTTTAAGAAAACTTTACTGCAATATCATTTTTCTAATGAAATTGATAATCTGTCAGTTGTTTGAAATAACTGTCAACGATTGACAGAAATTCTCATTATTCATGAGTGCCAAAAGCTGTATTTTAAGACTAGGCTCCCACGGAGACTTGATTACACCTATCGAGTAAAGTGGCGAGACAGTGCCCTCGGCCGAGCACTCGGTATTTATAAACACATTACCGAGTGCTAGGCCGAGCGCTCGGCCTAACAGCAGGCCGAGATAGTCACTCGGACCCCGTTCTATTTACTAGGGCGAGTACCCACCTCCCCGCTTCCCCGCACTGTCTCGCTTTGTCACTCGGTGGATCTAAACAGCACTCGGCGTGCACTCGTCGACCGCTCGCCACTCCCGGCGTACACGTCGCGTTATTCCGATCCATGTTAAGCCTCATTTGTCCTTGCACTTCTTCTATTAACTAAACTGTCTCGCCAGTCTCCTCGGTAGGTGTAATCAAGCCAAAGCAGTATCTACGCGGGTGGAATCGCGCGGGATAGCTGCTATTCTTATATTAATACATAAGTATAAAGCTGAAGAGTTTGTTTGTTTATTTACTTGAACCCGCTAATCTCATAAACTAATGGTCCCATTTGAATAAATCTTTCCGTGTTAGATAGCCGATTTATCAAGCATATTTAATTATGAAGTTCCCACGGAAACAGGAGTTACGCGGATGAAACCGCGCACGGAAAGCTAGTAATATATAAAAGTAAGTAATTAGACTCACTCACAGTGGAATAAAGAACCTTCTTATTGCAGTCGGTTGATAAAGTCTTAGTATTTAGTTGTACTTTTTTACTGATAAGCTTATAAGTAAATGTATTCATTGCTGCCGGCCGAGTTTCTCGCGGAAGCAGTGAACGGAAATCGTGTACGATAAATAAATGATAGGGGACTTTAGTAAATGTTTATTACAATGTTCTCATCTATATGTTTTTATGTCTATACTAATATCAGAGGGTTCTATACCTAGGTCGTCTAAAAATAAAAGGTGTTATTAAAAAAATCACACTAGAAAAAAAAAAGAATAAAATACATAACTAAAAGTAACTAATTAAAAATAAAACTAACTGATATACTACTATTCTAAATCTATTCTACTTGGCAAGGTTCCCAGAATGCTGGCAGCATTACCAAGTTGAATGGCAATGCTTACCTGCTGTGCAAAGTAGAAACCAGCACTCGGAGAATGTTTCGACACCAAAAGACACAAATGCATAACCACTCGACCCTGTTAGGACAAAACACTGCAATCTGTAAAACGTCAATTTGAGATAAACGCGTTTAAAGGTTTAAATCTTTGACTCGTTACCAAATTTAACCCAGTATAGATAATCAAGTAGTTATTTTTTTAACTAATTTGGCATAGTATTTACTCATTTTCATTTTAACATCATGTTATCGTATTTTCTATAGATACTTTACAATATTCAAAAAACATGTTTTGTTACAACAACATGTTGCTAGGCAATATGAGTCTTTGTTGTGACATAACAATGTAATCCTTGATTACTGCGTTTTGAAGTAATAGGTTTAATCGTTGGTTTTATGTATTTTGCTCTGACTTAGAACAAAAGTAAAAATAAACGTGTTCAAGACAGTGTCTACTATCTACAATATCTATTTTTTTTATTTGATTAAATATAGGCTTATGTTTGACCATAATCTCGCTCGATGGAAGGCGAAAATAAGGCCTAAGATGATACACGCTTGCCTAGAAAGTGTCTGTTCACTTTAGTCTTAAAGATGTCCAGATTATCGCGTTCCTGAAAAACTGACCCCGGCAGAGAATTCCACTCCTTAGCCGTCTGCATTATGAAGAAGTAAATCGCTTCGTGCGTATTGAAGGCATGTCTACAACAAAAGGGTGAAACCGCTCGCCGCGCCTCGTCGTCCGGTGGTGGAAAGGTGAAGGGGGTATCAGGTTATGCAGAACCTCCGCACATTCCCCGAAATGTAACCGATAAAAAACCGATAGGCAGGCTACTCGTCTACGGTGTTCGAGGCTCTGAAGACTTGCCTCCACAAGTGAGTTATTGCCTATGACTCTCTTCGCTCGGCACTCTAATGAGTCTAGTGCATCCAGCTGATATCTTCTGGATGGTGTTTAACTACATGAGCTCTTGAAATATTTTTATTCTCCAAATTCTGTGGGTACTGAATACACACTTCACAATTACATTCAGAGCATGAATGGTCTGTAACGCTTTCATCTCTAGGCTGCTTAGGTTTAGGGTGAGCTACATCATAAGCCTCACATTTTGGACATTTATCCTGTATGGGTTGCCGAGTTGAAATGTTTTTGATTTTGATCCTCTTGTGGAATGTAGACCAGCTACATGGCTGTTTGTTTTTACGTTCTAAATGCTGCTTTAAAAAAAGAAACATTTGGGAGAGCGTCAGTCCTGTGGGCAAATATCTTCGGTTAGGTGCATGTTCTAATCTGTAATGGGAAGTTGTAGGGCCTAAAAGTTCGATAAAATCATCTATCTCTTTTAAATAGTCGTCTGAAAAAGAATCTATTGGTTTATGTCGACCTCTCAAATCTGGAGCTGCCGACACTTTTGCTGATACAGAGGTTTTGGACATGTTGAAATTAGCTTCTAATACAGCTAACACTACTTGGTCGTTGGTGTAGCCTAAAGTTCTCAAGAACATAGTTTTACATACACGATGATTTATATATTTCTATATATACGTGTGGTTCCTTTTATTGGTGTTAGAATAATTATACCGTATGGCAATTTTATTTCGTGATATAAAATCTCGTCTTCTTTGTGTGTCCATGTTCCAATAACTATCCCAGATGGTTTGTCTTTGTTCTTCAGTAATATTTGCTGTACATTTTCTTATACATTTTTCTGAACAAGCAACGCCCATCGGATGCTTATCTTTGCTAGCTTTTAGCCAAGCTTCGGGGTCTTTAATACGTTTCTTCTTTGCAGGTGGAGGTACGTTGATTTGAACTTTATTTGCCTCATCAGAATGATAGTTTGAGTTTTGAGAAATATTTGCAGCTGGAGATACGTTGATTTGATCTTCCTTTCCCCATCAGATTGAAAGTTTGGGTTTTGAGAAACATTGTTTCAATAAGTAACTGATGAAATTTCCTCGTCACTCCTAAATCTATCTTCATCGAGGTGTAAATTGGAGTGATTGTGTTCTTCTACAGAAGGTATCAAAAAGTTCTCCTTTGCATGAGGTAGGTAATGATAACTATATTTGTATTGGTAACTGACATTTTCGTTTGATAACCTCGTAGGTGTAACATTTCTCATTTCCACAAAATCGGGTGTTAAATCCGGTGGTGGTAAATAAATTTTATGTTCAGTTATTTTAGCATTTTGGTTTTCAAGATTAGGAACTTGAATACTATCCTCCTGCATACTAGAATTATTTCCAAGCACAGCCAAACTGTATATATTTTTGATTCGTTCATATTTCGCCATTATAATAGGTATCACTATTGCACATCCACCTACTTATACCGATAGATGAACAATAAAGTAATGCCATCAAGTAATACGCGTGATGCGCGCTCGCTCTGTTATTGTTTATTATTATTTTGACAAAACGCAGCAAACTAAGATTGCAATGTTTTACCAAAATACAAAGACATGCACGCCTCGGCCGCGCGCTCCCGCGCGCCCCGTTTCCCGCCTTCGTGCCACCGCAAAACGCTGCAATCTAGAATACCGCGTTTAGTCAAAACATTTCATTCGAATTTAGGTTGCAGTAAAGTGTAAAATTGAGTTTTTTTGTTAGTGGATACGATTATTGAACTGTAATTCAAACTAGTACTAAGCTTACATCGCGTAGATTATTCCACGATATATTACCATAAAACGATGTAACCCGGGTTGCAGCGTTTTGTCATCACAGGGTCGCACTATCAAGGGTACTTGCGGTATTTGCGCCTCTTGAGATTCACTAGAAAATACAAATAGAGAAGCAAAATCTTATCCAAAAGTAGTAGTCCAAGGAGTGGATGGTGTTTCACACGTGCATGAGATCTCGTTAAGCTGTCGTTACTGAAACCTGATCTCTCACCAGTCGTGCCAGTAGAACCGTCCCACTGGGTTTTGAAAGTAAAGGAATGCATACCTATGTTTGCGCACAAATTTTGCCACTGTACGAACTGCGTATATAGTTGCTCATCATCATTAGCTCGTATAACATCCGCTGCTGAACATGGGGCTCTACCGCGTTTTTGATTATTCACCACGCTTGGCAGGCGATCAGTGACAGCAGTGCTATGTGATTACACACGCAAGAAAATGTTTCTATCAATTCCCTGGTTAACAGTTAGTATAGATGATGTAATAACAATCGGGACCAATGGCTTAGGCCTCGTTTATTGAGCCGCGGGGCGTCGCGCGTTGTATGAGTGCGAGTGAGATGCGAAACGGCAGGCCGCACGCGACGCGCGACGCCCCGCGTCTCTGTAAACGAGGCCTTAGCGTGCTTTCCAACGCACGGAGGGTAAGCTCACAGCCAAACCAATCCTTTTTACTTATTTGATCATATAATAGTAATTTTATTCTTACGGCCACTTTTCAAGTATATCCTAATGATGCTTCTATTAATTTTCTAAGTTTTGGATAAGGAAACTCTGAGAAAACTGTAAAAGAAACTTAGGCCTCTTTGGTTGTGTATTATACGGTATTCTTCTTATATTGCGTAAGAATTTGTTTGATCCAAAGAAATTTTCACTGGAATTCCAGTTACATTTTAAAATTATTTTTTGCATTTAATTGCTCATTCTTCAAGTATTTATAAGCCACCGCGTTCAGTCACCCGATAGGAGAACAGTTACAGCATCATTCAAAAAAATTACGGAGTGCAACTAGTTTGAAATAAACGACATTTTTCAACATTCATAACAAGTATTCAAACATCTTTACGTATGAATAAACAAACAAACGCTTGGTAACTTCATAGTTTACGTTCTGACTGCCAAGCGATGGAATGCTGCCAAAAACCCGCCATATTTTTAGTAAGTTAAAGGTCACGTCAATATTTATTGAATTTCTTCTCAAATAAAATCCTATCAGACGGAAAGAAGCATTTTTATACCGATATGCTAAGAGTGGTACTGCATCGGGTGTCCTTGCATATAATGAACTCTTCTTCACTAGAACATAAGGTAGGTTGGTAATAAAAAAAATAACGATCCAGCTAATTTGTCTTGATTATTGTTCCAGCTAATTCGGCCGTAGCCCAATGATTAGTGCGTCGGACTTGCGATCATGTGGTCGCTGGTTCCATCACCTTTTTTTCTGACAGACTTTATGTAGTTAGCCTAGAGACTTTTGCTACTTCACCGGGCATAAAAGCGAGCAGCGCTCCAGCCTCAATAAATGGTTTTAATACTACAAACTAAGCAACATGCGCAAGAGGGCGCCCCATGTGGGACTTGGATCTCAGCTGAGGGCGGTCGCTGGCGAAGGGGATTAAGGAATGAAGACTTTAGATTTTAGAGCAATTTTGTGCAACTGTCGCTCTACTGTCCAGTTCGCGGGCCTGTCGGAGGTCGGGTCTACAAGGGCATCGGAAGGTTTCCATCTCCATCTATTGCACTAACAAAGTGAATCCACTCGTAACACAAGCATTTTACCTTAGCACGAGGAGTTAACAAGAATACTAGTAGTCTGCAAAAACTCAGCTAGTAATCTTAAAAAATGTTCCAGCTAATTTTTCTCATATTTCAATGAATTATAATCGGAATGTAATAATTGGTTTTGACAGAACTAATTGCTCAACGGTTACAGTAGTTGCTATTGATACCTGGTGTTCTAGATTTGATTCCCATCTGGACCAACCTGAGTCTGTGAATTACATGTTTGTTAGGTCCCCTGCGATGCAAGGATTGATTTCCCTAGTGTGCACTTTTATATAAAAAAAATATATATAAAGATCCGTTACCTAACTTTCCAATAAGCTCAGTTTCGACGTGAAATAAGCGCAAATAACAATCATATTTTTGCATTTACGTAGCTTTACATACTAGCCTATCTTTTCGTCTATCCGTTGTATTCAAAGAATTATTATCTCGCATTAACAGGAACCACATCTAGTTTCATCATTCTATTTTTCATACCACAGTGGTGTTCGTGTGGACACGTTTTCAAGCTAATGTAAAATATGACACGAAAATTTTATTTATGTGAGTATTTTTGTTAAAATTTAATTTTGCTGCTGCGCGTGTGCATATAGATCCATTACAGTATGTTCATTTGTCAGTGAAATATGGTGACTTAAGGTATATGTGACACAAAATAAATCCTTTGTGGGCTGTAGGTGGCCACCCGAAGGAGCGTTTTGCTATAATAATCAATTGGTGACTGCGGTATTACGTTGTATATTAGTAGCACATAAGGAAACGCTTCTGACCGTCGCGTCCTATGAAAAGGAATTGCTTTTGATGCTGTTATAATAATCAGGGTCAACGGCTTAATGTGCATCCCAAGGCACGGTGGGTAGTGTCCTAATCAACACGACTTGAAATAAATCTTATAATCTACACAAAGATGTGGCAATATCCCTTAATTACACTCTCTTAACATCCCTTGTGAACCGAGAATGCCCATCAACAGTGAAATAAAGTTTTGAAACGGATGAAGAAATAAAGTTTTATTTTATTTCTAATTATCTTAATAAAGAGCCATTTCTCAAAGAGATGTCTGCCGCTCTGAAACTCACAGTTATTCATATATATTTTTACGAACAATGTCAACCTAGAGGTCGCTCCCTAGATACTTAATAAAAAGGAGAAAAGGTTTTCTATTCAGAGTGAATAAGTAGGTTAGAAAAATTATGATATCATTGTGTGGTAACATTTTATAATAAAATAACATAAAGCTATTTTCTTTTCAGATATTGTTCTTATGATAGCTCTTTTTGCAAAAGAAACATCAGCTAACAACTGTGTTACACAAAGTAAAGGCCTTTGTTTTTACAATGTGATTTGCATGAACTTGGAAACTGTTGTTGATACCATTACTAAGTGTGATTCCGTTGAACCTTACATCATTTTGTACGTCGAAAACTCGACTATCAATAGTCTGTCAGTAAACCTCACAAAACACTGTAATCTCTGGGTCAGACTTATCAATACCTTCAACAATACATGGACGACTGTTAAAAATAACACGTTTCGCGTCTTCAAAAACGTCAACTACATCGATTTGTCTGCGAATAATATCAAAAATATTCAAATGGCTTTTCAAGGCCTAGAGCAGCTCGACTTTCTCAACTTATCTCGGAATTATATTCAAGATATTGGTGTTGACACTTTTATGATATCAGAAAATAAAACGAGACTAAATTTATTGGATTTGTCTCACAACTTGTTGACAATTTTACCACAACATTTGTCCGTGAACCTGAAAAGTTTGACAAGGTTATATTTACAAGGAAATAAAATAGTATTTTTTGAACCTCAACTAAGTTTGCAGAACTTGTACTATGTGAATTTGAGTTGTGATCATTTGAAATTTAGTTCGTTGGAAATGGTTAGAAAGGTATTTCCTAATGTAACAGAATTTGATGTATCTTGTCATAACTTTTTATTATCATTAAGTACTTAGAAATTTTAATAATAATATGTTGTTTCAATCCGTTCTCGTTAAAATGATAAGTGTAAATTATACCCAATAAATTAAATATGAATATTTGCTTAGTAAAATTAATGATATAATTTAATTTAATAATGTTACTTTAATTTTATGAAATAGATAAATTACCAATTTTACGAATTATAGAAAATAATAAATTAGGCCGAAATTTAAATAGGATTTTAATTTACATTATAAATCATAAATCTTTATTTGTATAAATGTGGTGAATACAGGTCTTATTGTTTACATTAAGTAAGTTTCACACATTTGCCATATTGTACCTGGCATACAAATGTTGCACTTACAATCTAGGTATATTAAATTTAAATATTTACTCATTTGTGACACACTATTGACATATTGGTATACATTCACATTATTATTTATTATACATTAATATTTGTACCAAAAAAAAAACAATAATAATTATATTCATTCAAAATTATCAAACATTAAAATATAAAACAAAATAAATAAATAATAGGGAACAATACAAAAAGAAAAATTAAAAACATTACACATCAGTCTTTACATTTTAAATACTCCTCTACCGAATAGAAGCATTTTTCAATTAAATAACCATATTTTAAACCTTCTGATAGGTAATTCTCGCACACCCTGAGGAAGATGGTTAAAATAGGATGTACAGTCCTATAATGTTTTATTTTTTAACTCAAATTATTTACACAATCTATTATTTCATTTTGAATTCTTTATTTATTCAGTAAGTATACCTAACTCAACCAAATACAAAATCAGCCAAAATGTAAGATATTGACGGACAGAACATTGTAATCATAAGTGTAAAAAGCTTTTGCATTCCATAATATAAAACTACGTGAAATAGTTAAATGTAAAAGTGTAAAAACCTTTGTAAAAAGTCAACGTAAATGTTAATAAAACAGTATAAATACGTTGATCTTACCAATATATTGTATCGACTTAAAAATAGATACAATATATATATATATATTTTTGTTATCGATATCGTTTACTTCTTTCACGTTCACGTTTTTTTCTACAAATTATTATCAATAAATAGTCATAACATTAGAATTTTAAAACGTCTATCAATACTTTAAATAATTTACTGGCTTTCCATGCGCGGTTTCATACGCTAAGCTTCCGTTCCCGTGGGAACTTCATAATGAAATATAGCCTATAGTCTTCCCCAATAAATGGGATGTATGACACTAAAATAATTTTACAAATCGGACCAGAGATTCCTGATATTAGCGCGATCAAACAAACAAACTCTTCAGTTATTAGTAGGTATATAGTATACTAGCTTCCCGTGCGCGGTTTCACCCGCGTAGCTCCCGTGCCCGTGAGAACTATAACCTTCCTCGATAAATGGACTATCCAACAATGAAAGATTTTTTGAAATCGGACCAGTAGTTTCTAAGATAAGCGCGTTCAAACAAACAAACAAACTCTGCAGCTTTATAATATTAGCATAGATTAGTAGGTATATAGTAGTTGTGCTCTTCTCTATAATTTCATCGTTGGTGCGTTTTGTAGAATGCTTTTGGTTCATTTCAAAGTTGATGCTCTTCGAGGATTACCCAATTAGAGAAAAGATTGAGTTTTAGTTAAGGATTAGTAATTAATTAGGATGCATGATAGCGTCATAGGAACAACGGAACAAATCGTTTTAATTACAGTTACCTCAGTAATGACCATTATTATACACTAGCTTCCCGCGGTTTCAGCCGCGTAGCTGCCTTGAGCCTTTGTCAATAAATGGGCAATTTCAAAATGTAAAAAAAAATATAATCGGACCAGTAGTTCCTGAGATTAGCGCGTTCAAGCAAACGAACTCTCTACTTTAATATTAGTATAGATTCTGAGGAGTTCCGTGAGTACACAGATAAAATGAGACAATTAATCATAGAAAAATGACCCATAGCAGTGCGTGACTACGAATAAAATTTACTAAACAATCGAAAAGGTACATGAACCAGTCAAATAAATCGATTTAATATCGTAAAGCACGCGATGGTGATTTTTTCAGTGTTCCATAGGTACATGCATAATGTCGGATCACTTATGCGTACCCGGACTCCGCCAACGGCGGATCGAAGGAGTGTCCGCGGGGTTTTAGTGGTGTAGGGTCCTCTCCTCGTGGTAAGAGTTTAGCATACCACGCTATGGAGAGGGCGAGTCCCACATATACCACCGCCAGCGCGCGAATACGCTGCAGCGGCGGTGGGAATGCGTAAATGCATTTCTCGCGGACAACATAAAAAAAAAGTTACCTTACATCGCCGGTCAACATTTTAATAGTTTTATTCACAGAATGTATGTTTGTATATCTATCTACACGTTAAAAATGTTTATCGAAGGAATGACAAACACCACGCGGACAAAGTCGCGGGCATCAGCTAGTGTTGCAATAAAAATGTAAACATAAGTAGGTAACTATTGTTATGGATAAGCATAATATATTAATATTCGTTTTTTAATCAATATTAACATGTAAGTTACTTTGTCAGCATAACACCGGAAATTGCTTTGTTATGAAAATACTGCTGATTATATAAAATGTATGTTTTGCAATAGCAGTTTACCCACCATCTAAGTATTAATACTAGACTTATACACATTCAACAGCCCGTTTACGTCCACCGCTAAACATGGGCCTCCTCTTAACAGACCTTGGCAAGCCAGGATCGTAGAGGGATATTGCCATAATCACCACGCTTGGCAGACGGATTGGTGATCGCAGTAAGATGTAAACCTTGAGTTAATAGATGCTGCTGCCCATCCATCAGCCATATGTCCCTTAGTCGCCTTTTACGACACCCATGGGAAGACATGGGGTGGTCTATTCTAAGCCGGAGACCACACGGCACTTTGCTTTGCTTATAATATCAAGCAATCAATCACTGATATGTACTAACAATCTTATGTATGTGTAGGAACTTAAAAATGTATGCAGTTTAGCATAAAATGTTCACGCAAGACACTTTAAGTGCGTAAGGAACATGAAAAATGTTTACGCAAGACACTTTAAGTGTCTAATTTAAAAAGACAAAATATCTAGTGTTAATTCCGCTAAAAATGTGTCTATATGCTGTAATGCAATTTTTGCACCACCCTCCCGCCCGCAAAAATTATGCACATGCAGGAAGGAAAAATAAAACGTGCAAAAATACAATCACCAGCCAAAGACCCGACACGTGTTTCGCTCCTCCACGGAGCATCATCAGGGTGATGTTAACTACTCGAACGCTAGTAGTAGTTTTTTTTTTTTTTTTTTTTTTGCGCACTAGCGTTCGAGTAGTTAACATCATCCTGATGATGCTCCGTGGAGGAGCGAAACACGTGTCGGGTCTTTGGCGGGAGGTTGGTGCAAAAATTGCATTACAGCATATAGACACATTTTTAGCGGAATTAACACTAGATATTTTGTCTTTATAAATTAGATTAATATGGATTTCCGCAAAGTAACGCCTCATTCTATTAATTACTTTAAGTGTGTAAGGAACATGAAAAATGTTCACGCAAGACACTTTAAGTGCGTAAGGAACATGAAAAATAAGAACATTGGTGTATGTAAATGTGGGTTAATTCTATCAATGGTTAAAATTACAATAATTGACATGAAAAATGTGACGTTTTGTTTTTATTATTTCATTATAATACCCAAATTTCGTACACAATATAACACATCCTTTCATACACACACATTTATATTGTATAAAATAATCTTACTGACGATTGGGATTCAACTATGCTTCATCATTATAAAATATCAACCGACTTACATATTTGTTCATTGCGATGAGTTGAACATACCCCGAAGGCATGGGAATAATCAATTATACAATACAGGATTAATGAATCTCAAAAATATAATAAGTTTAAAATAATTATTTTAATATGTATTACAAATGCCACACAAAGTGCGTACTCAAATTAACAACATCATAAATTCACAATAATTTAATAATTTAACAATTAATTGTATTCATTATTTTAATTTATTCAACGTTTCACTTCACATACCTAATAAATAATTAATCTACCAATACAATAACATTTTAATAAGGCACTGATAGAAAAGAAACAAAAAATTAAAAACAGAATATTTTTATTGGTTTATTTGTGGTATATTGCGGTATATTGCAGTGCTAAGGATACTCTTAAGCAAGATTTCAATCTATCAGACTTTCCACCAAATCATCCTCCAAACAATTTCAACCATTCCATCCTCCAAAATTGTCAGCTCTTATACCAAAAAACACTTATTAAAGCAACTATTTCTCTATATTTTTGTCCTAATATTAGAAAAAAGGAGGTTAGAAAATGTGTGTGATGATAAATTAATTTCAAAACTACAAAGCCAAATTCAGCGATTCTTTCAATTTAATATTAAAACCAAATTACATTATCATTAGTTAAATTTTATGATGAGAATTCCACGAGAATGGGAGATAATTGGTTGAAAATGCGGATGTTTTCTAAATACAAAAAAATAAATAATATTATAAGCTTCGAGATAAACGAGGCGGTGAAGTTGCAAGCATGTAGTACTATCGTATTTTTCTTAAAGGGTTAACGTTAACGAACAAAAATAAAACACTATTTTCTAAGGTAAACATACTTCGTGCCTTTGAATAACTTAAGCTCGCATAAGACAGTCAAAACACGATAGGTATGTCTATACTTTTTAAAGCATAACACTGGGTACGTAGGAAAGGGACCAACAAGGGCGAATGTTACTCAGGAGCAAGTAAAGCTGTATGTATCTAGTCTATTTATAGGCTCTTGTGAATATCTGTTACTCAGGAGCAAGTAAAACTGTATGTATCTAGTCTATTTATAGGCACTTGTGAATATCTGTTACTCAGGAGCAAGTAAAACTGTATGTATCTAGTCTATTTTTAGGCTCTTGTGAATATCTTTTACTCAGGAGCAAGTAAAACTGTATGTATCTAGTCTATTTATAGGCACTTGTGAATATCTGTTAGTCAGGAGCAAGTAAATCTGTATGTATCTAGTCTATTTATAGGCTCTTGTGAATATCTTTTACTCAGGAGCAAGTAAAACTGTATGTATCTAGTCTATTTATAGGCACTTGTGAATATCTGTTACTCAGGAGCAAGTAAAACTGTATGTATTTAGTCTATTTATAGGCTCTTGTGAATATCTTTTACTCAGGAGCAAGTAAAACTGTATGTATCTAGTCTATTTATAGGCACTTGTGAATATCTGTTACTCAGGAGCAAGTAAAACTGTATGTATCTAGTCTATTTATAGGCTCTTGTGAATATCTTTTACTCAGGAGCAAGTAAAACTGTTTGTATCTAGTCTATTTATAGGCACTGGTGACTGGTGTAAAGGACGTCGCTCTTGACCTGCTCTCATCGTATCTTCACCAAAGGGTTCAGTGCGTAGACATTGGGGGGGGGTAAAGTCACAAAACTTACCAGTTAGATTAGGCGTGCCACAGGGGTCGATTCTGGGCCCATTTTTGTTCTTGGTATACATTAATGATTTGCCATTTTATTTGAAAGACATGTGTAATATGGTACTTTTTGCGGATGACACCTCCCTTATTTTTTAAGGTAGATAGAAAGAGGAATAATTTTAATGACATTAATAGTGCTCTCGCTCATGTCACCGAATGGTTTACGGTTAATAATTTGGTTCTTAATGCCAAGAAAACCAAATGTATCAAATTTGTAATGCCTAATGTAAGTTTTGTAGAGCCAAAATTAATTATGGGTAATGAAAATCTAGAAACTCTGAACTCGACCCTCTTTCTAGGCTTGACACTAGACAATAAACTTCAATGGGGTCCACATATATCTTGTCTTGCTGGAAAATTGAGCTCAGCCGCCTACGCTGTTAGAAAAGTACGGGAACTTACTAATGTAGAAACTGCACGTCTAGTTTACTTTAGTTACTTTCACAGTATTATGTCCTACGGCATTCTGCTTTGGGGTAAAGCTGCTGATATTCAAAGCATTTTTATATTACAAAAACGGGCAGTTCGGTCTATTTATCAACTAGGTACGAGATTCTCCCTAAGAGACTTCTTTAAGGACATAGATATACTAACAGTCGCTTCGCAATACATTTATGCCAATATAATCTATGTCCGGCAAAATATTAATCTTTTTAAAAAGAGAAGTGACGTACACACAATAAATACTAGAAATAAGCATAAACTGTGCGCCGAATACCATCGTCTACAAAAAGTGCATTCATCTTTTGTAGGATTAGGCGTCCGTATGTATAACAGAATACCTGTACACCTACAAGAGTTACCTTATGATAGATTCAAGTCCACTGTTAAGAGGATTCTAATAAAAAGGGCTTATTATTCAGTAAATGATTATTTAAACGACAATAACGCTTGGTTGATCAGTGAAACACAGACAACATAGTAATCTTAGCTTTTGTAACAGTTTAAACATTGTTCAGCTAAAGGTTTAATATTAATAGACTTGTAGATATCCCCACTTTAGTTCGTCATGCTCCCGTTTTCTGTCATTGCTTGCGGTGGCGGTGTGGGGCGGGTCGCCACCTTCCCTCTAATATGGCGAGGGAGGCGATGGCTGCGTCACACGTCATACTCGTGAACGGGTGCTGCTTGTGGTGACTGGTCGGCTGTTGTCGGGGATATGTTATGTTAACTTTTATTTTATATTTTGTTTATTCATTCTTGTTATTGTTTATTATTATAGGTATATCCTTTGGTTGAACTTGTGTAAATTGTCATATTGTAAATGTGTGTGAATGCATCCGCCATTAGATTTCTTTGTAGGAAATTGTCTTTGCCTGAGTAAACTATAATATCTACCTTATAGTATTTACATTATTATAATTTTTCTTGTCTTATTGAACACCTGGTCGGTATTAATTGACCAGGTAATAAATGGTATTGTGCTTGCATTCGCTCACATCATATATACATTGTAAATTATTACATGATTGTGAAAAGACTTGACATAAAAAAAAAGAAACAGCAAAAGAGACTAAAAAAAAAAATCTCGGAGTTTCTTTCTTCCTTTCTTCTCCGGGTCGTCCACATAGGTAGCTAGTGAAAGGTTGCAGGTTAGCTAGTGTAGGATCCTCGACGGCATGACCGAGGACCGCGTTGTTGCTTATTCCCCGAACTGTGATCTCGTGCCAGCGATCACCACCACTGTTCGTAAATCTACTCTTTACTCCAGTGGCACCCCGAGCGATGATCCTAACCCCTTAAGGGTGGATGTCGCTTAGATTTGGGCCGGATTCTTGGAATTTTTAGACCTGTTACCTCTAAGGTATCTTACTATAATGTGTACATTTGTTGTTATCGTACGACAGACGGACAGACTGATTAAAAATTCTGTAATATCAAATAATTTAAACAATGTTTTTAGCTACTTACTTAAGTGATACTTTTGTTTGATAAAGTCTTATACAGTGTAATTTTGACAAGTACAAGTGTATGTAAATACCTAAGTGCTGAATAAATTTCATTATTTCATTATTTCACTTGTGAATATCTGTTACTCAGGAGCAAGTAAAACTGTATGTATTTAGTCTATTTATAGGCTCTTGTGAATATCTGTGCAAAATAAAATTCATGAGATTAAGATTATGAACTATACTGGAGGTCCGTTGGATAACGTTCGTTTTGTTACCGTTTTAATGGGGCCAATAGCTGTTTGACTTTTGACGTCACACAAGTTTTGACGACACAACCAAAAGCTTAAGGCAAAATAACAAATAAAAAATATGGGATCACACCCACGACCTCCGAGACATCAACGAGCCAATAACCGCTCCGCTGCGGAGGTTGTTCTACTTAAAACTATGTTAACAATTACATTATAAATGAAGTTCTTCAAACTACGAGTACCTACATTGACTGACAAGAATTGAGAGACTTAGCGAATACAAACAACTGAAAACAACACTGGTCAAGTTCTGTTCAAATGTACAACATACAAGTTGTGTAACTTTATATTTAACTTGATTTAAATCAACAAGACTACTACTACAGCAAATATCCTTCAACTTGTCTAAATTAAGATTGGACGCAGTTTTGCAAAGGTCTTTGGAAGAATTGTGGGTACAACTTTTATGTGTGGCGACTATGGAAAAAATGACAGAAAAGTTATGAAACATAATAAAGATTTAAATTTACTATAGGCGAAACGTCCCCTTAAAAAGTTTGAAAAAGTAAATATTATTTACTTTCATCAATAAAGAATGCTGTGCTGGTGAAAAATGGATGCCTGCTTGAGAATATAAGATAAATTTATTATTTTGTTCTCACTATAATTTTATATTGTTCACACTTATTTTAGCACACCTACTATTATTGTCTCTGCACCATCTAAAGATTGATTGTGAACGATAACGCCTAGGACATTTTGTCCGCCTATACAGTTACAGAAAATAATTTATATTCCTGATAAATTAATAAATATAAGAAAATCAGCGGATATTCAAACATCTCGGAACCTAAAAAAAAATTAAAGAAACACGATACATTTTACGTGTAAAACCAAAGTTCAAATTTCACCCTCACCTTTTGTTAACTCACTTACCAATTTATCTTACTTTTGCGTTGATTTCAAATCGTAAAAACCTGTTTATTTGGTGAAATCTCGCTCATAATTCATCATGACTTCAGAGTTTCTTTGAAAAAAATCTTTTGAAATGGCCCTTTTTGAGTGTAAGCACTGTTTTACTAATTTATTACTATGAGCTTGGCAGTTTTTATTGTTACCAGTTCCAAAACGATTTATATAATTCAGTTAAAGTAATGACAATTGATTTCTTACTTTTAAAAATAATGGCTCTTGTTTGGTTTACCATTTTCTTTGCAAACTTTTCAAGGTATTTATTAAGAATAAAAAACCGGCCAAGTGCGAGTCGCACTCGCGCACGAAGGGTTCCGTTTCAGTTACAAGTGCGTACCTATTTTTGATATCAAGAATAAATAAAAACGCGTATGTTTATGAAATGAAATGTTATTTTATATTTTTATATTCGAGTTGATTGAATGAAAGCTAAATTGCGGTTTACGATTTTTGACGTATTAAAAAAAAACTACTTACAAGATCTCGTTCAAACCAATTTTCGGTGGAAGTTTGCATGGTAATGTACATCATATATTTTTTTTAGATTTATCATTCTCTTATTTTAGAAGTTACAGGGGGGGGACACATATTTTACCACTTTGGAAGTGTCTCTCGCGCAAACTATTCAGTTTAGAAAAAAATGACATTAGAAACCTCAACATCATTTTTGAAGACCTATTCATAGATACCCCACACGTATGGGTTCGATGAAAAAAATTTTTTTGAGTTTCATTTCTATGTATGGGGAACCCCAAAATTTATTGTTTTTTTTCTATTTTTGTGTGAAAATCTTAAAGCGGTTCACAACATACATCTACTTGCCAAGTTTCAACATTATAGTTCTTATAGTTTCGGAAAAAAGTGGCTGTGACATACGGACCGACAGACAGACAGACAGACAGACAGACAGACAGACAGACATGACGAATCTATAAGGGTTCCGTTTTTTGCCATTTGGCTACGGAACCCTAAAAAAAAGATCAATTGGTAAAATCTTATGAAGATTTTGCCAATTGATCTTTTTTTTATTGAGTTTGACGGGTTACGCTTGGCATGAACAACTAGTACGTTATAAGTCATTAGCGAGCTACTGGCAAGTTGACCGATGACTTATGATGATGAAAATATAGTTGGAGCAGACTAATAGTGGAAGGCAGAGACAGAATGTAATGGTGCAAATTAAGAGAAGCCTATATCCAGCAGTGGACTACGAAAGGCTGGATTGACTTAGGGCGGCGCTTAACAACTTCCTAATAAATTAGGGTAAGCCGGAGGAGATAGTCTTATAGCGATAGTAATGCAAGTTTTAATAAATTTATTGCATTAACAATATTTTTTTTCATTTCGTCATGTAAGTTTTTGGAAACCAAAATACTTTGGCTAATTAAGATTTTAAAAGTAAAAAAATTAAATATAGTTTTATTTTGTAAAATGGTTATAGCATTGCCATTATTATTTTTGAAAACGTCTCATCCGGAATTACTTCAAGTATTCCATTTATATAAATCTCAAACCTGGCACAAACCAATAGGTTCACATCTATATCACGTTTATCATCAAATTAATTGACTGGTATTTATATAGGCCTGAAATCACATTAACTTGATCACAGATAGAACTCTCGATAATATTCAAGATTAATTGGGTCATGTTTAATGTATTGAGCGAAGCATGTCCTTGTGTGTGTAGCAAGGAGTGTTGATTAATCTTTTCTTTTCCAATTTTTTCAATGACGATCAAACTCTAAGGAGATTAGCCGTATAAGGACATCATTTTATAGCACAGGTACAGGCTGTGGTACTTTACTCTTAAAATTCGGTTGGTCGGTTTTACGGTTACGGCTGTGGATGTCAGGCACCAGCCAAACAGCTTAACTTTGTGATTTCCAAGGCATGAGTGAATTGTTACCTAACTTCTGGTTGGTACTTTGTTTGTTGTCAAGAGAATATTAGTTGAAACACAGATTTTTTAAAGTAGGACGAACTTTATAGAATTTTGGCTATGACAACAAACATTTCACAAAATTGAATATCTTTCTATGAAATAAAGTACAAATACGTCGGTTATTTAATGCATACTAACTTTATTTGCACCGTATTTTTATAAGAAATAATTAGTTTATATACAAAGGCTACTTGTTGCTAGAAGTCAGATATGATGAATCACTATCTTAATAATTCTAATGTACGGCATAAACTCTTTCTTATTATTGATTTCCTAGAATCAACCTAATGAAATATTTTGGGTAGCTTCGTGGCGGGAACAGCTTGTGACAAGCAGTCTCTGGTTATCAACCCTTAATTTATAAGATTAACTAAGGTAACTTGAAGGAGGATACTGAAATAGACTGTATGTTCAATAAGGATGACCAAACATTATAACAAAATGTAAGAAAGGCGTTCGCATCCAACTGAGGAAGGCTGATAGATTAGATATATATGAATTATATAGGATTAATAGTTGGATAACAAAATTGTAACTGGCGCAGTTAATTGGAAGTTTAGTAAACTAGAATTGAACGATTTGGTTAAACATTGTTAGTAGATTCTAAACTATCAACCTTAGTTTTGTATATAATAATATATTTTATGTCCATATGTTGTTACATCAAGTAACGGACATTTATTTGGGTTTGCTTTGTACCCGCAAAGATGTTTGATATTTATCAATCAACAAAACTGGCTATCCAAGATTTGTTGAGGGGCAAAAGTATATTAAGTGTACTAGCCAAGTTCAACAGTGGACGTAACCGGACTCTAAAAGTTAATAAAAATGAATATACTTTCGCAATTTTTAGAAATATTAGCGTGTTCTGTGTTAGTTAGCTCACAACAACAAGCATTATATCTCCAAGCAACGTTCCTTGGTCTCCGTACTACAACTTAAGGTTAACAAATTATTCCCATTGCTGACCGTACATGGAAGTTTTGCTCCGTATCAGCATACAAATATATTTAGTATGCCACCAACAACCTAACATTCACGACAAATTCCCTTTCTCTATCGGAGCGGACTTAATAAAATTTGTTCAAACGACGAAGGAAATTCACCAGAATTCTTTACGAGACGTACCTTCGAAAAGTTTTGTTATAGATAGTTTTACTTTGATCTCACATTTATATGTTTGTCGGCAAAGGTTTTTAGTATTTCTATTTATGTTAGACTAGTTTATAACGTCTCCAAGTATTTTCGGTTGTCCGGATGTGTGTTTGAATTTTGGACGATATGTCTGTAATTATAAATTTATTTATAGGATTTGGATTTTAAAAGGTTGAGATGTTGATTTAGCACACAATTTCCTTATGTTCAATGCCAATTCATAGTCAAAAGGTTAAGTTATTTAGTTGTCGACAAAAAAATAAAAAATGCACGAGCCACGAATAAAATTGCCAATAAGAAAGTTTCTTATTTCAAATAACATCTGAACTTCCATTTTTAAATCCAATCACGGTTAAAACTCAATTACCGTAAAGCCGAAAAGTTTGAACAATTTGAATTTGGAAACTGCTGATTTCTAGATCTGAATAATAGGTATTTAAGTCACGTCGCGTAGGCAAGAAAATGTCCGCTGATGTAAAAATTAGAACAACTGTTTGGGTCTCCAATTAGGAATGATAGATTAAGAAAACGAAAGGAATAAGTTTTATGATAGCAGTCCTTTTTATTTTTATTTATTGTAACGCTTTCGAATTATCGTAAGCTAACATAAAAACATATTTTTATGAATATAAAATAGCTAATCAAAGATCGATACAAAACAAAAATAAATGCAAAAATTTTAATCATGCGGTTAAAAAACCGGATTATAGAATTGTCAGATTTGTACGTAAAAAACAACAATCAACACAAAACAATACTCATATTTTTTTCGAGTCGTTAGTTAGTTAGTTAATCAAGAGATTTTTGCTACTTTGGCGGGTAAAAGAGGAGAATTGCGGGACTTTTGCTGATGGGATACAATTTTAAAGAACGTTGACTTAATTTTCTATAAAGTTCCTTGACCATTGGGTCAACGAACTCAGTATAGAACATACATTAATTTCTCTCCGATAACACATATAATAATTTTCCTTCGTTTTTAATTTACCTTTCGTGCAGTGCGTGACTTGGCACCTATCGAACTGCGCCGTAAAAAAGAGAACCTAAAAGTTGTTTTATTTCCTGAATATCAGGCATAAAATTTTACAGTTGTGTGGTAGAATTTTACAAATCTTATATATAAAATTCTCGTATCACAATGTTCGTACCCGTACTCCTCCGAAACGGCTTGACCGATTCTCATGAAATTTTGTGAGCATATTGAGTAGGTCTGAGAATCGGCCAACATGTATTTGCCGGGTCAGCTAGTTATCGATAGAATACTGCATCAGTACACTTCACGAGTTACTCTGGTGAACTTCAGTGACGCATGAGGAATTATCTTTTGTATTGCAGATGTTGAGGTAAGCGTATTTTTACGGCAATGGACCGTATCATTGTTTATCAACGTTCTGGTTCATTCAGCACACAGTACTTAAACAAGACCGCACCGATTATGCAACTTGTATGATTTGTATTTGAACACACGAAATTGTGCGCATAGATTTCAATTTCTATTATTAAAACTATTATGTAACATTTAAAAAATAAAATATAATATTAATTCTTTAATCAGTTTAAAAGGCTGAAAAGATCTCAACTAGAGACCGTGAATCGGCCAGCGTAGCGAAGGACAGCCACCGATTAGATGGACAGATGGTATCTAGTTAAGGCCGTGGGATCATGTTGGATGCAGACCACTTCTAACCGCAATAACTGGAGATCTATGAAAGAAGAAGAAGGCCTAGGAAGGTGGTCCAGCTTTGGACTACGGCTGAAATGCTGATGATCATGATAAATCAGTTGAAATATTTATAACTAGATACAACAAATTTAAATAAATAATTTATTTTCGAGTCCAAACAAATACATGCCTTTAAATAGTCTAGTGCAGAAACAAATTATATAAAACTAGAAACTTTACTATTTAAGCTTTACACATTTCTCTTGAATAGTTTGGGATACTGGGACGAAAGAATCTCATGAATTTGTAACCGGTATACTGCTATTCCTAAGGTTATTTTAGGGTCAAGCAGTATAATATAGAATTTACTATCTATAAAGTTTGTGAATTTATATGTAACATATCCCTATCACAAGCTATCACCGTCGACATGTTACACCGCAAGTTTTTCGTAATATAGCCAGGAATATACTAGAGTCAAATATCCCTAAACAACGAATACAAGCGAACATGGTTGATTTCACTTGACATGCATTTTATGTTTGTAGGAGATTAGTCCCTCGACCAAAAGTGACGGAAATAAATTTTAGAATTTACACAAACATATGCAATCGAACCCACGACCTCCGAGACATAAAGCGAGGCTTATGTATAGGTACTTGTATCCTAGGACACTTGTCCCTTAGCTCATATTTCATCTAGCTGCCCGCGCGCAATTTCAGGATCTTCATAATTAAATGAAGCCAACAATTTCAAAAAACTTCAAATCGGATCAGTAGTTACTGAGATTAGCGGGCTTAAGCAAACAAACAAATTCATAAGCTTTATATATAAGTATAGATTTAAATTGTCTCTTCTGCTTAACTGTGTGAATATTAATACCGTGTTGTATTATACCTTTACAAAAAAAACCGCAAGTCTTATTATACACTACAAGCTTCGTATAATCCTAATCTGTATAAAAATTCGTCTCCATTCATAAAGAAAATTAATAAAACCTCCTCAATCCCTACCATAGTATCACCTGATACTAGTCATCGTAAGGACGTAAGTGATAGCTTAGAGAATTGAATCCATCGGAATTTACACATTACATTAAGTTTCTATCATTGATGGAATGGATGGCACAGTGGTATAATGTCCACTGCTTGCGAGTTGATCTCGTTGGTCTAGTGGTAATAAATTCGACTGTACATAAGGCTAATCTCCTTAGAAATTGGCCACCGTGGCTGAAACCAGTAGGCAGGACTCTTCTCAAGAAGTTTCATTGATATAATTAGAATCGAGAATGACACATTCGAATATATAAACATGATGGTATTTTTTTTATGCTTTACGGAAAACGTTTCCACAAACAAAATTTCAAAATTCAGATTTTATACCACTGGCAGGATTCAAACCTGCATCTAAGGTATAGCACACCGTGTTGATTCCAATATATTACATACATAGTTGACATCTTGGCGATTTTATAAGAAAGATTGATATACCTAGCGATTACAAAACAAAATAGGAAAAAAAGTATTTCGTAAGTGTTTTTATCGCTCGTTTGCTTGTTATAAAACACGAACTATCGCGTTTTAATAGCAACGTGACATTTTTATTAAGTAATAGCATTTTTCTGACGTTTTGCACTTCATCGTTCATTTGCAACTTCGTAATCGCTGTTGCTTTTTTTACTTAATTCCACTGTGGTTCTGCACTTACGACCTTACCTAACCTGGTTGCAACCCATCATTATCCTTAGCATTACATTTCGACTGTTGGACTTATCTGTTTACCTAAAGGTGGTTAAAGACACACACCACTTATGACGAACTACCATATTTCTGTATACTTTGTAAGATCAATCGTTGAAAACATAAATACCCCGAGAGAGAGTTTTGCCATAGTCAAAACTTTTGCCAGACAAGTTGGTGACCGCAGTAATATGTTGTAACATTCAAGGAAACCGTTCTCTGGTATACGATTGTTATTGATGATGTTACACCAATCGGTACCAACCGCTTAACATACTTTCAAAAGTGTAGAGGGTAGTCTTTCAACTAACAAGACTTGGAAAGAAATCTAAGATTTTACACAACGTTTTTGACACCTTTGAGGCTGAAAGCGAGAACATACCGTGGCGACAGAGATTGTCATAGCAAAATATTTTCAATGTGATTGTATGTATGCTTTTTGGTAGGCTGTTATTTTCTCAAGATATCTTTCCGTCGTAAGGGTTCCGAGTCACTAATAGAATACTTTTGTTAGGGGATGAAAAGGGATGGAATCAAGAGGGTAAGCTTTATGGAATTTCGAAAAGAACTTTCAAAGTCGGTGGTAAGTAAGTAAAATATTCTATTATAACTTTATATATATATAAGGAAGTGTGTTATCGAAAAATCATTGTGCGTTGTTATTTCTTCAGAATTATGTTAACAATCCAAAGTTCTGGGAAATTCGTTTTTGCTTTTTCCCTTACAGATTTTTTGGGTTTGTTTTGATTAATTAAGCTTTGTTGCGAAGTGATGAAGTCTAAGAAAAATAATTGGCGTATTTAAAAAGATTTGATGATGTATCGTCTTCAGATAGCGTAGATGCGTTTCCAGAAAATAAAACCGGCCAAGTGCGAGTCGGACTCTCGCACGAAGAGGTCCGTACTAGTTGCGACTTTGATCGATGTTAATAATAGTTGATTGAATGAAAGGTAAATTATGGTTTACGGTTTATGACGTATTAAAAAAAAACTACTTACTTGATCTCGTTCAAACCAATTTTCGGTGGAAGTTTGCATGGTTATGTACATCATATATTTTTTTTAGTTTTATCATTCTCTTATTTTAGAAGTTACAGGGGGGGGACACATATTTTACCACTTTGGAAGTGTCTCTCGCGAAAACTATTTAGTTTAGAAAAAAATGACATTAGAAACCTCAATATCATTTTTGAAGACCTATCCATAGATACCCCACGCGTATGGGTTTCATGAAAAAAATTTTGTTGAGTTTCAGTTCTAACTATGGGAAACACCAAATTTTTTTGTTTTTTTTTTCTATTTTTGTGTGAAAATCTTAATGCGGTTCACATCATACATCTACTTGCCAAGTTTCAACATTATAGTTCTTATAGTTTCGGAAAAAAGTGGCTGTGACATACGGACGGACAGACAGACAGACAGACATGACGAATCTATAAGGGTTCCGTTTTTTGCCATTTGGCTACGGAACCCTAAAAAGGTAGTGGGATAATCAGACGTTCAATGACTAGAGCAGCTTAGTAAAATTTCAACAAATTTTTTGTTGACAAGATCGATTAGTAGCCCATTGAAGGAGTTTTATCTCTCCCATAAAACTTAAATCATAGTATCAGGTAATTAATTATATAGAATTTGGATCGGCAACGCAGGAGTACGGCAACTTCTCTTTGCAAATCACAAGCTTTTATAGACTACTTGCATTCTACCTTCAGGTGGACCATATGTATCAGTTTTTTTTTTGTTATCTTATTTTAGATTTATTATAAGTTTTAGTATCGTATTTAGAGTAAGAAGGATTAAACAGAAATTATTATAACAAGCTAGCTGTTTCAATGAATACTTCTGTACCGAAATAATGATACAAAAAAAAAAGATTTTCTTAAAGCTAGATATCCTGACAATCTTTATTTTATTCATAGTTCATTCTTCTCTCTCAATTAGTATATATTATACAATCTATCACTCATATATATATATGAGTACAAATAATATAATTATTACTTCTCGAGTTCTTACAACTCGTGAAGCGATTCAAAGTTGTTTTAACTACATCTCAAGTTGGGTTCAGATTCTTAACATCAATAACATGAAATCGGTCAACCATGAACTGTTTTACTGACAATTTGGGGTTGGGCGACCTCATAAACTAGTTTGGTGGACTCGTAAACTCGAAAATGAAAGGAATCGTCAAATATCATGTATGAATGCCGATTTTACTGGAAAATTCCTTTTAAAATATTGTTTTTTTTTTAAGATTTCTAGCAGATTTACGTAACATGAAGCGAAAAATGTATTACATCACTATTTATTTGGTATTTAGTTATAAGTGAAGTACAAACCGTATCTATTCCTCTATAACGCCATTCCTGAGGACTAAGGCTGAACCCACATTAGGCATACCCACTCCACTGGCTTGTGCCACAGTAACAGGGATGAGGTGTATCGGCGATCAGCAATCCAGCTGCCAAGCATGGTGTTTATGGCAATATCCTTCAACCCTGGCATACGAAGGTCGGTAAAGAGTATTACGTAAACGGGCTGTTGGAGTGAAGTGAAAGAAATTACCATTTCGTGTTGCCGAAATAATATGGAGTTTTACCTGGAACAAAAAATTATAATATTATACACTTAATCTGGAAAAAAAAACTACATTTTGTACTTTTATTATTCATTGATTTAGTATTTAAAACATGTTTTGTAATATATAATATAGTTTATCTCTGCAGTTGAATTCCAAATTATAATAATTATAATATTGTACTAAATTCTCGAAATGTAACAAAGGCATCAAGGCTACTCATACTTGTCAAAAGCTGGCATTACCAAAAACTAAGTGCTGTAAATAAAGGTCATGATAAACTTCGTTATATGGTCTGAAGATAGCTAAACATGAGCTAGGAACTACCGGAGACGCAGCTATGTAGAGATGGTGGTTAAATATATTCGTAGTATATGCGGGGATAGTTTAAGCATCTTTTAAATTATCCAAATTCCATATGTGGCGTAGCCAAAACCTTTAAAATCTTCCGATATTTATTACTGATTGTCAATTGCTTCTATAAAGCAGGCCGAGTGATGGAGCAGGCACATCAATATTCTTTGTCGTACAATAATGTCAAACTTGTTCTCTTTTCAGCAAACTACAAGATCATACAAAAATGATGCTGCATAGAACATTAACAACTTCATAACATTTTGTCGTGTGTGTGAACTAAAAATAGGCGGTCATCACACCTGATAGTTTGGTTACCAAAAATACTTGCTAAATTCAGAATAACACACTGGCTCGCAAAAACTTTGCTAGCGTATGCGCGATTTTTAATCTAACGTCATTTTATGTTTACCTTAAAATAAGCCACTAAATGATATTGTTGAACACAAAAATGGTATCACATTTCCCATCATAACATCCGTACAAGGCTCATTTCATAATTTGACGAGTGTGAACTAAAAATGTTATGAATAACTCGCTCGCCGCGACCCCTGACCTATTTTGCTTAAAAATATACGGCCACCAAGTTCTGCCGGCGCCGTGTTATAAACGTTAATTACTGGTGCATTTTACTTGGTAAATACGTTTCCAACATCTGAAGTGCTGTTAGAAAAGTTGTGTTAATTATAATTGTTGTAATTTAACTTTGTGGTGGTTACTTGTTAGAGGTAGATGTAAGATCGTTGATTAAAGAAGGCTAGTTTTTATGAAGATAGCTAAGCCTTTGAGGTAACTTATCTTGTTCTTTTCTACAAAAGATGGAGAAGTTGAAACTCAGTGGATATACATATAAATGGCACCGGAAAATAATACGACTCGTAAGTTGATCAACTTTCGAGACACTGATATTGTTAAATGTTGTTGCCAGTTTCAGTGTACGCGCATAATTATAATATTATTTACTTAATAATTATGACACTTGACCTAACCTAACCAAACGAGACTATGCTATTTTTGTAACAAAACAAAAAAAAGTTCAAGTTCAATAAGTCCTGTTGGAATCCATTGGTTTAGGTATAGGTACTAGAAAGTTGATCAACTTATGATTCTTATTATTTTCAGGTGACATATATAGAAAAGAGAGAAAGAAAGTAACTGCATTGACAGCGCATACAAGGAAATAAAAAATAATATAATATAACATACTATTACTGAACTGACACTGAAGGTTGTCGCTTTTTTATTTCTGACCCGACAAAAGAAGAGACTATGCACCTGAAGTTAAGTGGCATAGGGGTCAAATTACAAGAACAGCTCGTGCCAATACAGTTTTTTTTTGTATTTGTTGAAATGCATTTACGCATTCCCACCGCCGCTGCAGCGTTACCGCGCTGCCGGTGAGATATGTGGGACTTGCCCTCTCCATAGCGGTGGTATGCTACTCATACCACGAGGAGAGGACCCTACACCACTACAACCCCCCGGACACTCCTCCGTCCGCCGTTGGTGAGGGCCGGGTTATCCTGTCGGCCCTTTTCCCTATCCTCCTCAATGAGTTCTGTGCTCGCATCTTTTCATATTTTATGTTTGTTGAATTATGTACCTATATCCATATCCCATACCCATAGTTATACAACTGCTTTAATTATCTATACTAATATATAAGAGTTTGTTTGGTTGTATGTTTTCTTGAATGCGCTAATCTCAGGAGCTAATGGTCCGATCAAAAAACATACTTAGTTAGATAGCCCATTTATCGAGGAAGGCTCCCCGTGGGAGCTTTCTAACAAAATATAGCCTATAGCTATATTTGCATGGGAAGCTAATTACTAGCTTCTAGAATATCTATTATACCTATTACATAGAATCAATTAATATAACATTTATTGAATATATATATATAACAATTGATTCCGTTCACGTTGCGTACACTAACTTCCTAATGAATATTCAGCATTTGATCTCAAATTTCTTAATTGAATGTCGTTGTACTGGCTTATTGTAACTGCGGCCTGTTTTATGTTCACTACGTTCGGAGAAAAGTAATAGGTATTAATACCTATTTATTCGTGAATTTAAGTAAACGACTGAATTTACAGTATTTGAAATTGGAATACTTGGGTTGGCATAATATTACTAGGTATATTATTATAGGTATCTAACAGGATTGTGTAGATATTATGTTTTATCAACACACGATTATATGATTCAATTGGAATTACGGTGATGTTCAATCCTACTAATATTATAAATCTGAATGTAAATTTGCTTGTTGCGTTTTCACGCGAAAACTTCGTAACCAATCATCATGAAACTTTGTAGATATATTCTTTGAGTTATTTGAAGAAACATAGGGACATTGAATCCACGAAGCCACGGGTAAAAGCTAGTAGGATATAAATAAATCCATATTTCAAACGTAACACTTTACTTCAAAAGCCATTACGTCCCCTGCTGAACATAGATCCCCATGTTCAACTTTACAAAATTGGGTAACATACTCTCATTAAGGGATATTAATCACCACGCTTGGCAAGCGAATTTGTGAACCGGATTGCTTATGCGTACCCAGCCCCGCCAACGGCGGATCAACGGAGTGTCCAGGGGGCTTTAGTGGTGTAGGGTCCTCTCCTCGTGGTATGAATTCAGCATACCACGCTATGGAGAGAGCGAGTCCCACATATCCCACCGCCAGCGCGCGAATACACTGCAGTGGCGGTGGGAATGCGTAAATGCATATAACGCCGGACAAAAAAAAAATAGGGCGGATTTGTGAAGGCAGTAAGATGGTAAGTAACCGTAAACTGATAAATGCTGCTGGCCATCCATCAGCTCTATGTCCCTTAGTCGCCTCTTACGACAGCCATGGGACAATATAGGGTGATTGAAGGCGGAATCAGTGTAAACCACATGGCATTACTTGCCATAAAGCGGAAAAAAACTGTATTCAAATCTACTGTCCCTTTGAAGGAACCTCAAAGCCCCGTAGTTAGAGAGTCTCGTAAACTGCAAAGCATAGCGATATTAGCACAATCATCATCATCATCATGAGCCCGTTTAACGTCCACTGTTGAAATGGGCCTCTTCCCGAGGGAGGATTGCCATAGTCATCGCTTGGTAGATGGGTTGGTAACCGCAGTATTATGTTGTAACACACAAGGAAACACTGCTGCCCGTTCCCTTGCATATGATTGGTTGCAGATGATGTTATAACGGCTTAGCGTGCTTTACGATCACGGAGGGTCTCCTCAGCCAACCAGACCCGGAAAGAAATTTACCCAAAAATTTATTGTCCAGCATGGGGATTAAACCCATGAGCTCCGAGATTTAAAGCGAGCCAAATACCGCCACGGAGGTTATACCAAGTATATGAAGCAACTACTCAGCAACTGACAACCTCTGGCGTAGAGGTATTTGGCTCGCTTTAAATTGCGGAAGTCGTGGGTTCGATCCCCACGCCGGAAAAGAAATCTTTGTGTAGTTTTTTACAACAAAATACTGCGGACACCAACCCGCCTGCCAAGCGTGGTGACAGTGGCAAAACCCTCCCTCGGGAAGAGGCCAATGTTCAGCAGTGGACGTTATACGGGCTGATGATGATGACTCAGCAGCAGTAGATTTAATCCCTGATTTCAACCACGTGATTTTTGTTAGACATTATGAGCCGAATTATGAGCCAAAAACATTTGACAGCCGGTTAAAATCACAGACCCATATATTTCAATCAGCTCGTGACTAATATTTGCACAAGCCTTTGTATTTCTCTTTTACCGTTTTGAAATAACACACGAACCTGATAAATATAAATAAATGAGGGTTTTCAATTATGAAAACAGCGGTTTTCATTACTGTTGATGTTTTAGGGTAGGTAATATTTTATACTCATTTGTTATTACTTGAATGTTTCAAATATTATAATGAGGTAATTCGTACGTGGCGCAGATATTTGAAATACTACACAAGCATTCGTATAAACGACAACCTAGCTTTAAATCTGGGAGGTCGGGGGTTCGATCCCCACGCCGGTAAAGAAAATCTTTGTATAGATTCTAACACTTCTTTCTAGGTCTGGATAGCTGAGGGACTACCCTCCATGCCGCGGAAAGCACGTTATACGTTGGTCTACTAGCTGTCCCGCTCTTTCACCCGAGTATATCTCGTTCCCGCTGAAACCTTGACTGAAAGTATAGCTTAAGACACTCATAAATAAGGTGGCTTTCTATTGCTAAAATAATTTTCAAAATCGGTTTAGTAGATCCAGAGATTATCCCCTACAACGTCACAAACTCAAAAAAATTACCTCGTTATAATATTAGTATAGATTAGGGCTCTTGAGAGAGAGTGACAGCCTAACAATAAATATAGTTATAACTATTCAAAGCATAGTCCGATTATTCGTCTTTATATGGTTGCGCTGAAATTTGCCACGCAGATCGTTATTAACGTAGGCAAAACAAAAACGTGGTCCTTCACTATAGGCCGTATGAACAGGTTCAGAGTCGCTCAACGAGCTATGGAGAGGGCTATGCTCGGGGTTTCTCTACGAGATCGAATAAAAAATGAAGAGATACGTAAAACAACCAGGGCTACCGACATAGCCCAACGGATTAGTTCGTTGAAGTGGCAATTGGCAGGCCATATAGCATGGAGAACAGATGGCCGTTGGGACCAAAAAGTTCTCGAATAGAGATCGCGGATCGGCAAGCGTATTGTAGGACGTCCACCTACTAGATGGACGGATGACCTGGTGAAGGCCGCGGGATCACGGTAGATGCAGGCCGCTTCTAACCGCAACAACTGGAGATCTATGAGGGAGGCCTATGTCCAGCAGTGGACGTCCTAAGGCTGAAATGATGAGGCAAAACGAAATATAGAAAGGAATGAAATCGGTTTTTAAAGTTTGTATGTAGAAATGGAAATTTACGCGGACGAAGTCACGTGCTACAGCTAGTGTGATATAAACCATACTTTGAAATAGAGCAGCAATCCATAGTGGGTGAAACCGGTGGATAGAACTAGTCAGCCATAGTAACACTATAACACAGAGTTCAACAAGGAATGCAAATAAAGAAGCACAATTAAACGAGAACCTTCCATTATCGTCTTTTCTAAATTAGAAACATAAATAACGTATCTAATTACTTTTTGAAATGTATGATATTTAAAACTACGTTTTTCATTCAATTTCAGGTACAGCATATAAGTACTCGTATATCTTTCAACCTTCCGATGTCTTCGTAAAGTAGACCGACAATTGCACAAAATTCTCCGCCAGCGATCGCCCTGATCCGAAAGCCAAGACCCATAGAGGTGCTCTCTTGTGCAGATTGATTAGTTTGTTGCTTTAAACCATTTATATATAAAGATGGAACACGCCATTATGTCCGATGAAGTAGCAAAAGCCTCGTGGATAATTACATATGTCCCTCCGAAAAATAAACGATGATGAAACAATTGGTTTGATAGGTACTGAGATAGTTGCGTCCGGAGAAGCACTCAGGGTCTTAGTAGGTAGCCCTGTACTCGTGGTATAAGTAGCATATAATTGCTATGAAGCGGGGGGCCCTACTTAACCAGCTTCTGCATATGCTAAGATAGTGGCGGCCGAAGGGGCACTCGGTGGGGTTTTAGTGGGTTTCCTCGTAGTATGATTATTCATATCATGCTATGTAGAATGGGGTCCGACATACTCTGCGTCTGCGGATGCTAAGATACCTCCATCAGGAGAAGCACTTGGGAAGTTTTAGAGGGTAGCCTACAAATCTTCGAAGTATGACATATTGGGAGGTTCAGCAGTGGACTTTATACGGGCTGATGATGATGATTGGCACATCATCACTATGAACATGGGAGTCTATTTGATATAAAATAACAGCGATGTTATTTGGTTTTTGTGCTTTGATCGACTTTTGATAAACCGGTAGAACATTATAAACGATAATCGACATAGCACGTTTAAGGGCAAAAACTAAAATTAGCAACTTTGGTTGTAATGGCGCGAAAATAGTATTATAAGTGGTTAATCCGATGCAAATAAGCTATGCAATTCCCAAGTACGAATTGCATGCTGAATTTTATAGGACATGGTTACCCAATTCACGAAATTATATGCTTCGTTATAGAGCTGGTTAAGACACGCGATTACGTTTTTTTAGTTTAAGTGTCAACGGGAAAATAATAGAAGGTGCTTTATATTGTGTGGTGTTTGAAGTCCACTTCTGATCTTGGGCCTCTTTTGAAAAAGGTGTTGCTAATCTTATTTATTTATTGAAACTTTAGCACACAATACAACATGCCAAGGGGAATTTAAAGCCGTAGACATTATCTGCCGGTCAACCTAAGGGTAGTGCAAAGACGATGTGGTAGGTAGGTGCTTTGTCATATTGAGTAGAGACGCAATGAGGATAACCCTCATGGCACAGAGAAATATTCTCTGAACAAACCAGACCCGGATAGTAATTTTTGATGTTATCCAAAGATTTTTAGACGGGCGCGTGGATCGAACTCGCAATCTTTCAGCCGTTAAACTAGCCTTCGTGAACCACCAAATATTCACCGGAAAAGCTTGGCAGTAAGGCTGACCCTGAAATGGGTAGACACATTAATCGAGAGTGTGTCATAATGCGGACGGCAAGCAGCTTAACGCGCGCGCCATTCACACGGTTGAGCATGGCGCCCGCCCAGTCTATCAGTAATCGGTACCTTTAGGTATAGTGTTCTATGTCGGTAGAACTTGAAATACACGTACTGCGTTATAGAGTGGTATTTTCAACTCAGGTAGCCTTTATATCCCTATAACAATCCCACCGCTATATGTATCTGGAATGTCCAACGAAGTTGAACAATTTCGTTGGTCGGCGTTCAGTTTGAAGTTTCCATCCACGGATTGCTTTGTAGAGCGTCTATTGTCAACGAAACCGATTTTCAAAAATACAATAGCCGTTTCAAACAATGAAAACGTGGTGGAAACATATAGAGGGTTATAATGAACTGTGTTACTAGGTAATAGTAACGGGCTACATAGTACGTAACTACTGGCTAATATTTTGGAACGTTAAATTAAAGTAGGTATTACAAAAAAAAAATTTTTTTTTTTATTCTTATTTAAATACGAATCTTTCTAAGTTTACGATTAACTCCTATAACTTTTCCAACGTCGTCATTCATCGCTACAAGACTGTAATATTAAGGTGCAGCGTTCGCTTATAGATATAACAGACACACACAGATTTAACAGAGAATTTGACAAAAAGTGGCATATTGTATTTGTTCAATAAATATATTATTTATTCAGAAAATGTTAAAGACGATAGCGGGTCTATATTCATAAGTTTCTTAAAATAAATAGAAGGAGTAGACCAAGGAATTGTATACAATTGAAATTCCTTACTCTTATATTTCTATATTAGTCTTATATTTAAACGGGAGATATGAAGGTCTTCTCCAGCTAGCTCCTAATGATGACTAAATATAGATATATTATTGCCTTTTACGATGGCAAAATAAACAATACATTAGTTGAAGAGATATGGAAAACCATAGTCCGTAAATTGACTGTTATATAACTAAAGTGCGAACGTTTCACCTCAAGTAAAACCTATTGAAACGCATTTGAAACCTTCATAAAAACATGTCACGTATCTCAAAAGGCCTAATTCAGGAAGCTCTTTTAAACGTAAAACATTAGATAAAGATGTCCCGTAATGGCTTGAAGGTGATCAATCATGTCCTTTCAGAACTTTGCTTGTAATGTGTACGTTACCTACGAAGTATTCAGTAGGAAATGCGAGCACTTGAGTAGGTTATTTATACATTAATTCTGTTCCGTTTGTATAGATTTCGATATTTACATGTAAGTATAAAATAACTTCTCTATAAATATAACGTGATTTTTAGTTGTTGCCAATAATCGGCGAGACTAATAAAGCAAGGAGACGGCAATGGTAAATGTATTTACATAGGAAAATGAGCTTGTACATTCAGTAAGCATTGAACATGCTGTTTATTGAAGAAGTTGTCGATCAACGACCTTCTCAACGCCACGATTGATGTATGATACAAATCAATGTCAAGATCCTCAGTCATCGCATTAAAATTTTTGCGAGCTCTTATCATATAGCCGTTTTGTCTATAGCTAGTGTGTACCTGCATGGGAACCTGCAGCAAATTATGATGACGCAACATAGGAAAAGTTACGTAAGTATTTCTAAGTAAGTTGTCTATAATGATCTACTAGCTTCTCGCGTAGCTCCTATTCCCACGGGATAAAATATAGCCTATAAACTTCCTCGATAAATGGGCTATCTATCACTGAAAGAATGTTTCAAATCAGTCCAGTAGTTTCTAATATTAGCGTGTTCAAGCAAACAAACAAACTCTTCAGCTTTATATATTAGTATATAAGATATGATACCCGCTAGTCGAAAAGTATATATTCATGGCGTCCTTTTTTACATGCCTATTCGACATTTTTAAGCTCAATTCTTGTTTGACATTAATTAGCAACTCGTTTTATTATAGTCACGGCAGATTTCAACCATTTTAAACTCTCCATAAGTTTTAATTGGCATGCGCTCTCCAAAAACCTCATTTAACTTGCAACAGACTTGTTGGAATGTTGGTATACTTTGCATTTAAAACGACGGTATTAAAGATATGCCGATATAGATGTGGCCATGTAACTTTTAACTTTAAATGAGCTTATCTTGAATTTTGTAAAGAAAAAACAAATTTGTTATAAAAAATGTGGAATTTCAGTCAAATATTTTAAAATGTACAAACTAGTAATAATTCGTTATAATTTAATTTGGAACTTTTTAACTTATTTTTCTGTAATAAAAGTACTTTATACTATTACTCGTAATCCTTGGCGAGCCATCTCTTAAATACTTTCTCCAAAAATGGCTGCTACGCCGCTAAAAGCGGCATTATAAGATGACATTTCCGCCATTTCTAAAATTGAAAAAAGAAGTAACCATAGCTGAGTGGTTTTCCGCTTAGATTAGTCCATCCCACGTTTTCCCGTAGGTGCAGTAAGTGGCGGCTAAGGGACATCCCCCTCGTCCTCCTGACCCTTAGTTTGCAAAGAACCATCCGATGCCTTCGTAGACCAGAAGTCCGAGAGGTCCGCGAACTGCAAAGAAGAGCGACAGTTGCACGAAACCCCCTAAAATACTAAAAGTCATAATCCCTCAATCTCATCGCCAGCGAACGCCCTGAGCCGAGGTCCAAGCCCCATGTGAGGCATCCTCTTGCGCGGGTTATACCATTTATTAACTGTTGCTGGAGCTCTGCTTGCCTTTATGCGCGGTGAAGTAGCAAAAGCCTCGTGGCAAAATATGTAAGTCCATACGAAAACAATAAAAAAAAATCTAAGGGCAGACAGTAGTATGTACAGCAGTTTTATATATCAGCTCTAGTTTACTTTCCATCTTACTGCGATCACCAAACCTGCCAAGCGTGGTAGTTATGGCAATAGTCTGTTTACAGGAGCCCAGCTAAAGCAGTGAACATAAAATGGCTGAATTGAAAGAAGGTTTAACCTTGGTAGTAACATATGTTACTTCTGGATAACGATGCTCTCTTCTTTTTATACTCCTGACATTTGGCTCAATAAAACACTTGATGTTTATTTCAGTGGAATACGTTTACAAATATTTACAAGGACCGCTAGTCTTCCCCTTCCCACCATAAGCTCTTGCGATATAGCACATGCATCATCATCATCAGCCCGTATAACGTCGACTCCTGAACATGGGCCTCCTCCCGGGGAGGGTATTTGCCATAGTCACCACGCTTGGCAGGCGGATTGGTGACCGCAGTATTATGTTGTAACACACAAGGAAACGCTGCTGCCGGTATCTGATATACGATTATTATAGATGATGTAATAACAATCGGGACCAACGGCTTAACGTGCTTTCCGAGGCACGGAGGGTAGTCCCTCGACCAACCAGACCCGGAAATTTTAGAATTTACACAGAGATTTCTTGCCCGGCGTGGGGATCGAACCCACGACCTCTGGGCCTAATACCGCCACGCCACGGAGGTTGTCACATGCACGGAAACACAACATTAATCAATAATGTGGCTGTGGTTTTCTGTGAGGTGGATGGCCCGATTATATTTGACTTTGTACCTAAATGATCTCATCTTCAAAAATTACAAGAACTTCCTTCCTTCCCGGAAAAAGTAAACACTTGTCTTTTTAGATGTAAGCTTTATATTTGTTCACAAGAAAGATCTCATTAAAATCACACAAACAGGCGTTGTATGTTATTATGATATATGATACGATTTGTGTTTTCAACGTTCCACTTAAATATTTTTTGCGCACATTTCCCAAGTAAATTGTCTCGTGAATTTCAATGTCATCCTTCAAAAACAGCTTTTCTTTTATTTATGAGGTTTTATTATTTACGTAACAATGTGTTACGCTAATGTAATCTCTCTCCAAGGATTTCAAGCTTGGTTGTGACATGACATTTAAATTTCAGCCTTATTTTATAAGCGGTTCAGTCCATATTCGTGTTGCAAAATCATAATTATATTTAAGAAATGTACGGTCATGCTTTTGAACTGGAAGTAGATAATGTTAGCTGTTTTAGTTTCCAGTTTTAGTTTTACTTACGTATGTAGATGTAAAATATGTATTTTTAATCATATATTATGTTGAAAATACTTAATTTGCATGTTTGTATCAAGTAACATTTTGGTCATTATGGAGTTCGTCTTCTGGATCTTTTATTTTTTGTACGGACTTATGTAGTTTGCCAAGATGTTGTTACTACTTTACCGAGATTAAAAGCGGTAGGTAAGCAAGCTGCGCCCCCTCAGGGACTTAGACTTCATCTCAGAGTAAGTGGTGGAGAATTTGCGACAAGATGATTTAAGATTTTTAGGTGACTTTAAAGAAAATCTCGTGGCCAGCTTTGACTAAGATCTGCAGTTAATGTTAATAAAGTCAATAAAACTACTTATAACATGGAGCACGACGTTTATTTTTTCAAAAGCACGTAGGCGTCGCGACGCCTACGTGCTTTTGAAAAAATAAACGACGCGTCGTTTATACCGTCAAATTGCTAAGCGCCTGTTAAAGGTGTTATTATCTACGATCTAGACATTTTCGCCTTCTCCACATTAATTAATCGCCTCATGCATGTTCCTCAGTTTAGGGTACCTGCTTCTAACCTGGCCCTCGTTAAAGGCGTCCTTAATTTTTACTAAATTATAAAACTTATAAGTATTTTACGTGTGACTTAAGTAGTCCATATTACTGCACAACGTGAAGTTAGCGCCCGAGCAGAGAAGGGGTGCTAAACGCCGTGCAGTGATATTTTTTTAAAGAAACTAAATAGTGAATATATTTTGAAAGCAAAATCAAAGACCACTTTTTTCAGTGTGCATGTCACAAATTTTAATGACATTAAAATGTGTTTTTTTTATGCATGAGTGAATTTAGTCGATTCATTTACGCCCCGTGCAGAAATAGGCAACTTAGGTCACGGAAAAGCGTGCGTAAAGTGCGGGTATATGTCACACTGTTCTATAAAATAATATGTTTATTCAATATTTACCAAAAATGTATGACTTGAGGTGAATTAACGACGCAACATTTACCTGAATACAATGAGACGTATTGAGTACAAAACTGATTACAACACAAGACATTCTAAATAGTCCATATTATTTTTATCACGAAATAAATGCTTTGTATTCAATTTCATCACAATTAACAATGAATCATCTGCGCTATTATTTCAAGGCTTAATATGTGGAATAATACATCACTCGGCGTATACGCCATTACATAGCTGAGACGTATGAGTGATGTTCACTTTAATTACTCCAATTAGATGTAATCCACTCACTTACGAGGTATTAAGTCATGATCATAGATAATTTATATACTTAGTATGTTATGTGAAGTAATTAATGGTAATGGATTTTGGTAGCTATAGTATGTTACTCCGGACAAGATTAAGAACAAAATAATAGTGCAATCACCAATCCGCCGGCCAAGCGTGGTGACTATAGCGAAAACCTACTGAGGTCCTACCCTAGGTACAGGAGGGGGCTCTTGTTTAGCAATAGACGTTATACGGGCCGATGATGATGATGACTTTCTCTAAACATGGACGGAGGTCCATGTTTAGAGAACCCTCTTAGAAGGAATTCTAAGAGGGTTGTAACGAATCGAACCTATTTGGATCATTGTCTAGGTATTCTAAATTTTAGTCAATCTGTTATAATATTTTATATTAAAATGATTGTCAAAAATATAACAGACGGAGTACATTGTCTGTAATGTCCTACTACTTGCTAGTTATAGTTACCTAAGTAGTTTTATTCATAGAATAATATAATAATAACCTATTAATTACAGTTCTTTTTCATTGTGATTTTGACAAGTAAAAGTATATGTAAATGCTGTGCTGAAAGTGTGAAAGTGCTGAAAAAATTCATTATTTCATTATTATTTCATTATATGCTATAGTGCAACTTTGACCAGCGATTTTTTTTCGATAATATAATATCAGTGCGTTACAAGGGTCTGGCCACTATGGCCAGACCCTTGTAACGCAACAGTAACGTAACAGTTGCCATTATCAGCACGCTTTACAGAAACTGAAGGTTTTATTCTTACTATAAAAGTGCCATACTATAGTATAATACACCTGCTAATAATCACTCAACAGTCTGTAGCAATACGCGAGCTATGCTGCTTCAAGTAAAATTACTCGTAAGTTGTTTTATTCTTAACTTTCATTTCTACAACTGCCATTATATTATTACACTAGCTTCCTTCACCAAGGTATCTCTCATTCCCGTGGGATCTTCATAATTAAATATAGCCTATGTAATTCGAGGATAGTGTACGTTCACAAGGGTGAAATCATTTTTCAAATCCGTCAAGTAGTGTTGGTGCCTATTCAATCATCGTCATCATCATTTCAGCCGTAGCACGTCCACTGCTGGACATAGGCCTCCCTCATAGATCTCCAGTTGTTGCGGTAAGAAGTGGCCTGCAACCGCCGTGATCCCGCGGCCTACAACAGATCATCCGTCCATCTAGTAGGTTGACGTCCTTCGCTACTAACCCATTCGATACAAACAAACAATCAAATCGTTACTCTTTTATAATATTTATTAGTATTGATAGTAATATCCAGAAATAAATCTACTCAACTCGTTCATTATACCTGTAATAATACACGAATCTTTGTTCTTAGTAATTATACTGACATATCTTATTGCGTAATATCTGAGAAGCATATTTTATGACAGCTGAATGATATATTATGATTATGACAGATCATCAATATCATTATGCCTGTATTACTTTCACTGCTGACAACGTCCTTAGCGCAGCGGTATTAGGCTCCCTTTAAATCTCGGAGGTCGTGGGTTCGATCCCCACGCCGGACAAAAAATCTTTCTGTAGATTCTATGATTCCGGGTCAGGTTGGTTGAGGGACTACATTCCGTGCCTCCATCATCCAACATCATCATTAACAATTTTAACAAATTAGCTATTGCCAATTACGCGGTACTGTAGTTTCAGCGACGATATTATGATAAGCATAAACACAAGGTAACGCTCCTGTCCATTACACGGACTCTATTGTCATAAATTATGTTATGAGAATCGGTAGCAATGGCTTAACGTGCTTTCTGAGGCACAGTTGGTAGTCCTTTACCCAACCACATCCGAAAAGATTTATTTTAATTTTACATCAAGTTTTTTTTTGTCTGGAGCGGAAATCGTATCTACGCCCTCCAAGATCTATGACGAGACTTATTCTGCTACGCCACTGACGTTGTCATGTGAAGATAGATCAGTTATAGGAAATTCGTGAGATATTTCATAACGTTATTCGAATTTCTTTTTATGTGTATGAGGAAAATGCGAATGTACGCAGGTGTCATTCTTTGCATGATTTGTTGGTACTTCCTACTCATGGTATTTGAGTGGTATTTTATAATATACCTACTAGCTGCGCCTCGCCGGTTTACCCTCTGCTCCAGTGGGTCGGAGCTGCTTTGCGGAGTTGTTTGTTACGTTTTCCCGCGAAAACAACTCAACCGATCATCATGAAACTTTGTACACATACTTTTACTAAGTAATAGGATACCCTTTATTTAAAAAAAATCAATGTAAATGCGAACGAAGCCAAGAATGTAAGAATTTATGTTTGTTACTCTTTCACGCAAATGATTTTTGATGAAAATTTGCATGTGGATAGTTAATAAGCTGGATTAACATCAAGTCTACAAAACATTACGCCCCAACCCACTGGAGCAGAGTAACGCGCCTAAAACTGGGGCGAGCTAACAAACAAACATTCAAATCTTACCCCTTTAAAATATTAGTACTTATAGATAACCTTTCACTATTAAGGTTGCATAATTTTTTTTAATCAAAGACTTTTTATCATTGTTCACTCTTCTACTGCATAATCGATATAAGGCTCACCAGTTTCTATATTTTTTCACGTAATAAAGCACAAGCAATAACTGAATGCGTGGTATACCTACATTATATTTATTATGTTGGCAATACGAAAAAAATAGTTTCTATAGCCTAGTGTCAATATGGGTATACCCTAGTGTTGCCGAATAATCGATTGTTTTACTATCGATAGTTTTCATCTGAAAAAGGGCATCCTATCGATTGTACTATCGATAGTATCGATACTATCGCAGAACAAGCCGATACTATCGAATGAGGAACAATACTATCGATAGTATTGTGTCTGGTAAACAAAGGACTATCGATAGTATCGATACTATCGATAGTATTGCTTCTGGTAAACAAAGGACTATCGATAGTATCGATTATTTTGAGTGCCGATAGTCTGCGAATTTGCAATAGTATTGAATATGTTATAACAGTAATATAATTAAACAATACGTATACATATTTCTACCGAGCTGTGCTATTGCTACTTGCTACTGTTTAAAAGGAAAAATAAACGAAGCTGTTTAAAATTGCATATAGGGGTATATGAATATTGACTATTCATCATCATCATCAACAGCCCGTTTACGTCCACTGCTGAACATGGGCCTCCTCTTAACAGAGCTTGGCAAGCCAGGATCGTAGAGGGATATTGCCATAATCACCAAGCTTGGCAGACGGATTGGTGATCGCGGTAAGATGTAAACCTTGAACTAATAGATGATGCTGCCCATCCATCAGCCATATGTCCCTTAGTCACCTTTTACGACACCCATGGGAAGACATGGGGTGGTCTATTCTAAGCCGGAGACCACACGGCAATTGACTATTTTATTGACTATTATCACTGAGTATTGTAAACAATACTATTGTAAATTGGTAAACTATCGATAGTCTAAAACAATCGATAGTATCGATACTATCGATAGTTTATTCTTAGCGAGATACAATACTATCGATAGTATCGATAGTATTCCCTCGTTCGATAGTATTGCCTCATTCTGAGCTATCGATAGTATCGATACTATCGATACAATCGATACTATCGATAGGTCTATCGATTATGCTGCGATTGTTTGACTATCGATTAATCATCGATAGTCGACTATCGATCGGCATCACTAGCTATACCCTCGCTTTACTGAGCGGTTACTGTGAATTCCATTTTCAAAAAAAGTTTTTCTACCTGAAACAAATAAGTTTTGCTAGGTAAAAAAAAGAAATAAATATTAGATAATAAAAACCATCAAATATTTTTTATCATATTTTTCATAATATACGCATAAGAGGTAGACCACTGTCAAAAATTTCCAGCCAGATCAATAAAAAAGTAGTTATACCTTGGTATACACCGAAAATCAAATATTCATCAATAAAATCATTTCGATAAACCTCAGCTTAATTCCACTAAAGGTTTCCCCACAGAAAGCTGCCGATTGTGTTTACAAAATGTCAAAACAGTCATTAATTTTGTATTGACATTTGAGATAGTGGCATCTACCCTCGGAATAATTTATTGAGGCCCTGTAAAGGAAAGGTAAACATAAATGTACATCGTGTCAAATGAAAGTGTCGTTATATTGCATTGTATATATGATTCGAGTCGTTTATACTTTAGAAGCATTTGGTCGTTAGTGCCAGTTTACGATAAAGGCACATGTCTCTGGCGTATAATGGCACATACGACCTTATGCTTTTGAGCTCTAGAATAGCGTTTTGCCCACATTCCATTGTCGGATTAGTAAATTTGCTGTCAATTTAGTGAGACAATTTTTTTTAAAGATAATATGCCCGAGTTTCAGAGATGAGTCCATGAACACTACCTGTCATTACAGTTCACACAACAACACTAGATATATCTCTTAGTTTATTATAATATGTATTGATGTAAGGTATTATTTTATGTATCTTCTTTATAATTATATAAAGAAATTGTATATAACTTATCCCAAGTACCCATGGCTACTATAATTAATATAATCCAGTACACCTAACTACCCCTCTTTTAAACTCCTTTGTATGGTTCCTTCCTCGGTTGCCTGGAAGAGATCACATTTTGTGATAAGGCCGCCAATTGTACCTATCTAATTTTAAGTTTAGTTTTAAGTCCTTTTCTGTATTTTTCTCTTTGTGAAAGTGTACAATAAAGAGTTTATCTATCTATCTCTCTAGAGATATCAATCTTTGTCGTAAATACTTTACTAACACCTAATTCTCACACAAAACAAACTTAGACTCAGAAGAAATATCCATGGTTGTCACATTGACAAGTAGTTGTACTGGGTGGAAATCGAACCAAGAACGTCTCAGAGGCAACTACCGTAAAAACCGTAAAAAGTGATGTCTTTAGAAAGTTGTATAAATCTTTTATTTTCGGACGGACGTATATATGTAGTTTGCCCCTAGGCTTTTGCTACTTCACCGGGCATAAAGGCAAGCAGAGCTCCAGCCTAGATAAATGGTTTAAACACTACAGACTAAGCAACCTATGCAAGAGGGCGTCCCCTGTGGGACTTGGACCTCGGCTCAGGGCGGTCGCTGACGGGGAGATTGAGGGATTATGGCTTTTAGTTTAGGGGAGTTTTGTGCACTGTGCGGGCCTCTCGGACCTCGGGTTTACGAGGGCATCGGAAGGTTCATAATTTAGTGTTTAATTCGTCGGTCACAAAGTTATTGAAAATAAGCGGGGTAGGCACCACTACACGGCATGGATCACTTTTGGTTAACTCCCGCGCCGCCGCTACGCTGCCCGCTGACTTTGTGCACAATGCCTTACCCATGTCCACCCGAAATCGTTCTACGATGAAAAGGTTTATGCAAAGTTACCTTTACGTAACCTTTTTCACTTTAAGACAAATACTTAGTAAAGTTTGTTTTTATTTCTTACTGACTGTATTAGTTTTACAAGTTATTACAAAAGATTCTGTAAAACTTTGATACGCAAACTAAAACTAATACTTTTATTATAAAATAAATGTTGTATAAAATACGAAATGATCAGCAGCTGATGCATACGGCCTCGAGCGAAAGTCGCAAAGATCGTGGGATCGATTTACAAACGAGAGAAATACATTTTTGCATAAAATCACCCGGACAACCTCCGTAGCGTAGCGGTATTTTGCTCGCTTTAAATATTAGAGGTCGTAGGTTCGATCCCCACGCGGACAAGATATCTTTGTGTTAATTCTAAGATTTCTTTTCCGGGTCTTGTTGGTACCCTCCGTGCCTCGGAAAGCACGTTCAGCCGTTGGTCCCGATTGTTATAATATCATGTAAAATAATCGTATGTCAGGGAACGAACAGCGGCGTTTCCTTGTGTGCTACAACATAATACTGCGGTCACCAAACCTCCTGCTAAGCGTGCCGTTATACGGGCTGATAATGATGATGATGATAATGATAAAATCGGTTATTTCTGTCCGCGTCTAGCTGGTTGAAAAAATACTTTCTGAGCAAAAGAAGGTTAATCCCAATCCAAGTAGAGTGCAATAACTCTGCAAGCTGCTGCTAACTCTGCACACTACTAATATTCTTGTTAAACCTTCGTGCTAAGCTAAAATGTTTGTGTTGAAGTGGATCAAATAGGTGAGTATCAAACCGGCACAACAAGATCGCAAATCCGACGACCTAGTCATTAGGCTACGGTTGCTTCTGAAGTGAAAAGAGCCAGTAGAAGTGACTTATATCTGCTATCACTTATGAACTTAAAAGCAGTTAGAAAATTATTTATATAGACAATATGGATTTTATAGAATTTCAAATTAAATCCTTTCGATGTTTCCATTTCTAGTTATTGAATACAGTACACTTAAACGAAATAGCCTGCCAAATTTAACGGAACCAAAATGCAAGTGATGCTGCCGGCGCATATGCTGCAGAAAGTGGTCATAGAACGGAAATAGATCAAATAAGAGCATGAAAACTGTTCGAATCCGACTGTCACGGAAATTATGCACTTTGTGAGAAAAATGTGAACATATATTTTCGAGAACCTTTTTGAAGACGTTTATTACTCGGGGTGGATGCAAACTATGTTTTCTTTTTTAATTTCATATAATCATGAGATACGTCACATAGCAAAAGTGGAGCAAAAACACGGGATAACGGGTTCCCGTGTTTTTGCTCTTTAACATACAAAAAAGCCAAAATAAATAACGTTTTTTTTCTATATACCATATCGTACAAAACTCCGAGGGCGCGAGACAGACTCACTCACAATTGTCCGTTTTTTATTTCCCGTTACTATATAAATATATAGGTTCAAAAAAAAGCTAAACATACCAAGATGTTTCAAATACAAAAAAAAGACAACGATTTCATGGCACTTTCAAATTAATTGTATTTAATTGCAAAATAATTGTATACATAGTTATTAAACTGTATACGCAATTAATTTTAAAGTGCCATGAAATCGTTTTCTTTTTATACCTAATAGTCTAAACATAACGTTCTAAGATACATAGCGGCACAATATTAGAACAACTGAAGAAGATAGATTAAATAAAGTAGTCGTCACGATACAATAAAAATATGCCGTGTAGTTTTCGGCAAAAAAGAAAGGCACCTAAGTGACATACAACTAATAGATGTTTGCCAAGCGTGGTGATTATGCCAATAAGGGATATTTGCATAAGCAATCCTGGTTAGCCAATGCCTGATAGAGGAGATCCATGTTTAGCATAAGGCGTAAACGGACTGTTGGCATTTGAACAGGCTTGGCAGGCGGGTAATCGCAATGAGATCATAAGTAACCTTGAGCTGATACATGCTGCTGCCCATCCATCACATGTATATCTCTTAGACGCCTCCTACGACACCCATGGAAAGACAAGAGGTGGTCTATTTTAAACTGGAAACATCACAGCAGTTACCCAACCAAGTGCAAAATGTAAACACATACGAAACATGAGTAAACACCGTAACTTCACATTAATTTCATGTCACATGAAACTAAACTATTTCCTAAACTAAAATTACTGGAATATTTTGCCAAACACATAGTTTATAAACTACAAGCCAACTTTGAACTTTAGAAATTTAACGTTAATTGAAAGACATTATTCAAGCGTTAGAGAGGCATATAATGTTTCATATTCCAATAAATATGATCAGTTTTTTGACGCTTGGAAAGAAGGTAGTCACGATTTCTGTGCCATGAAAAATGGATCGACATGAGCTACGGCACATTTGATCAATACATCAACAACAAGATTTTAAATGAAAATCTATTCTGGATCTTTTTTTAGGATTTAGAAATCCATCATCTTTCTACCCTGCTGCCATTATTAGGGGTCAATGTGTCATCCTCTTCCGTTTTTTCTTATAAATACGTATCTTCCATACTCACATCTTTCGTACACTTGTCATCTTTTGCACCAGCTTTAGAATTTAGAAAATAATAGTCGATTTTTGCATTTAATCAACAGTATCAAACCAATATTCATGATGACGAAAAATAGGTCATCATTATCATCATCAGCCTATATAAAGTACAGCAAGGACCTGCCCTAATAGGTAGACTTTTAAACACAGCAAGGTTGAACTTATATTCATGATAAAGAGGAACCAAATAAGACTAAGACAAGTTTGATTTTTTTTCGTACTTTTATACTTACTTGAACAGCTGGCTTACGTCACTGCTCAACATGGGCCTCCTTTTTACAGATCTTGGCGTGATGTGGGATCCAAACATTTTTGTGAGTACAAAGCAAACCATAATAAATGTATGTTTCTTGATGTAACAACACAAGGACATATAATATCACATGGAACACATTTTATACTTTTGTTTCTTTTTTTCGGAAGGACTTCACCGGGCATAAAGACGAGCAGAGCTCTAGCCTTAATAAATGGTTTAAAAACTACAAACTAAGCAATCTGCGCAAGAGGACGCCCCCTGTGGGGCTAAGACCTCGGCTCAGGGCGGTCACTGGCGATGAGATTGAGGGAGTGTAATTATTATTATTATTATTAAGAGCCTACTTTGTCCCACTGCAGGGCAAAGGCCTCCCTTCCCTTCTTCCATCTATTTGTGTCGTTCATTTTTAGGAAGGGGTTTAGACTAATTAACCCACCACGCTTGTCTAATGCGGGTTAGTGGGTGCGCAGTAGACCGTCTGACTGGGTCCATGGGCGCCACCGTTGACGTACCTGACGTTCGTCCACCGCCGCCCCAAGTCGTCATCCTGCACTGATGCCGACTGTTCCATCCAGACCTCGCGAGAATAGTGTACATGGTTGTAGGATGACAGTTATCAACCACCTACACAATCCCTTAGTCGAATCTTACGACTCTTGAGAGAGTATGACCTTTAGTATTTTAGGGGGTTTTGTGCAACTGTCGCTCTACTTTACAGTTCGCGGGCCTCTCGGACTTCTTTGCAAACTAAGGGTCGGGCGGACGAGGGGGGGCGCGCGCGTTCGCGGGCGCGCTCTTCTCCAACGGGTCAGATAGAATATTATTTACAATATAGGATTATATTACGGATATAATTGTTGGTGATTAAATACGTGTTTTAAATAACTTTATACTTTAGATAAAAATTTAATTTATTCAATGTTATGACCATGAATTAAATTAATACCTTCATAAAAGCACCAATAAAATGGGATATGATAAAACCGACACATTTTCCTTACTTATATTAGTAGTACGATAATAATTAAAAAATGAATTCAAACGAAAATTAAATTTTGAAATCAAAATCTAACCTCATGAAAACCGGATCTTTTATAGACGTCATAACGATTAAACCTGAAAATATATGTATTTTGTTTTACAACGGAATTTATTGGGCACTTTAGCCAACTGCCCAGCAATGAAATTAACTAATCAAACTTCAGTAGTTTGAGTTAAACCACTAGAATTCTATTTATGCGTTTAATATCACAGTTATACATTTATCTTTATTTTTACCTAAACTCGTACCTACATTTGTGTTTTATAAAAAATCAGGATTACCTACTACTTACATAATTCTTATTTTATTATATAAAGGTTTTTTTTGCTGATTTTAAGCTGTCGCGATCAAACAATTTTGTTAGTATTGAATTAACTTTAAACTTGGGTTCGATCCCCATGCCGGACAAGAAATCTTTGTGTAAATTCTAAGATTTATTTTAATATTTAGGTCCCGATTGTTATAACATCATCTATAATAATAGTATATCAAGGAACGGGCAGCAGCATTTCCTTGTGTGGTACAACATAACACTGCGGTCACCAATCCGCCAGCCAAGCGTGGTGACTATGGCAAATACCCATGTTCAGCAGTGGACGTTATACGGGCTGATGATGATGATTAAACTTAAAACTACTGGATAAATTAAAGGAAAATCACTATTAGAAAGTAACGGTATGCAAAAGTAACAAAGACCTAGTTTGAGGTTTACGGAAACGAGAGCTTTGTGGACGAGTATTTCGTATACAACTAGCTGATGCCCGCGACTTTGTCTGCGTGGTGGTTTTTAACTATCCCACGGGAACTCATTAATTTTGTGTGATTAAAAGTATACAAAATGTTGACCGGGGATGTAAATTCCAAAATTCGCCCGTAAAAAAAGGTGGAGCAAAAAAAAAAAAACTGAATGCGTTCTATTTTACTTTTAACATCCCCCTGACTCAGGCTTAAGCGTTTTTTTTTGCTATGCATAGACATTCAACCTCTATAGTTTTATAATATGTATAGATTATACATTGATATAATTATATTATATTGACTAGTATATCTTATTGATTCTTGTTCTCTTATGCCAATTACATTATTACAAATAACTAAGGTTGATAGTTTAGAATCTACTAACTTCGTGTAACCTAATTGTTCAATTGTTTGCTAAACCTCCAATTTACTGCGTCAGACTATATTGACATCGCCTGTAACTGCTATTAATTATAATTTTGTTATACAACTATTAATCCTATTTAGGGTAAGGTTGCTCAAGTCGTACTACCGCCTAAGTCGTACCTCGATGATATCCCAGCCGTTTTCTATAAAAAGTGCCAACTAGTGACGTTAAAATGAATTAAATAGTCAAGCGAGCATGTGAAAACAATCGGACGGCCGGCCGGTCTTATGGAGTAAAAATAATCAAAAAGTGAGTTATTATCACAGTTTTCAGTTAAATTTTTAGCCCATTTGTAAGCTTTTTATACAAGGAATGTAATTTTCAACTTATTTTTTTGATTACATCAATTTTTAATAATAATTTTGCCGTCGTTTAAGCTCATTCAAACGGTAGATTTTTTTAAGGTTATAACAGTAATTTTGTTTTGAAACATAGAATACCTCGTTGCTTAAGTCGTACCTGTGGCGAATTCTTTACTCGTACCGGTACGACTTAGGTACACAAAAATTGACCAACAATGTTTTTAACTTCTAGTTCTTACAAAAATGAGAAATAGAAAATATAAAACTAAAAACAAACCCATAAAGAAAAGAAAGACGGACGGAACATCTAAGAAAAACAAAAAATTAAAAGGAAAAGACTCGTGGTTACATGGAAAACATGATTCAATGTATTTAATGTACAGTACCCAACGGTACATGACCTATGTGCTAGCGTCGAAATTTAAGCAAAAATATATATTAGTGATATCTGTGTTCACCCACAATAATTTCCTAAGCTAAATTTTATATGTTTAAGAGAATATAATTATCTTTTATATGTTTAGTTTAGTTTGTAGATCAATATGACAGATTTTTGTGAATATTAACCAAAAAAACATACATTCAGACTGAACTATGTGTATTTTTTGTTTTTCGTAATGTGATCTCTTGTTATTACATGAACTTTTTTCTATATAGTTTATAATATCCTCACTGAAGTCATATTCTAAATATGACTTAGGCTATAGGTGGTACGAATTAGGCAAATAGGTGCCTTAATCGTACCGAAGGTACATTTGTGATAATCGTAAAAATATCTATGTTGCTAAGAGCTTTTTAAATTTCTATGAATGTTGATTGAAAGGTAACTAAATAAAGCTTCCCTATATACCAAATATTTGTTTTAGTTGTATGGCATTAAATATTACAGCATTATTTCCTTAAGGGGTACGACTTGAGCAACCTTACCCTAATTCATATCTATCTAATCCATCAGCCTGCCTCAATTGGATGCAAACGCCTCTCTTACGTTTCGCTATAACGTTTGGTCATTCTTATTCGACATACAGTCTATTTTAGTATCCCTCTTCAAGTTACCTTCTTCAATCTTATAAATTAAGGGTTGACAACCAAAGATTTTATGAACACTGTTTGTCACCAGCCGTTCCCAAAATGGGCCGCGAAGCTACCCAAAAATATTTTATTCGGTTGATTCTAGAAAATCAATAATAAAAAAGACTTAATGCCGTACATTAGAATTATTAAGATAGTGATTTATCATATCTGACTAATAGAGACAAATAGGCCTTTGTATATAAACTAATTGTTTCCTTTAAAAACACGGTGCAAATAAAATTAGTATGCATTGAATAACCGACGTATTTGTACTTTTATACTATTTTGTGAAAGCTAAAGCTCGTCCTGCTTTAAAAATCTGTGTTTTAACTAATATTGTCTTGACAAAAAGCGAAGTACCAATCGGAAGTTAGGTGGTAATTCCCTCATGCCTTGGAAATCACTAAGTTAAGCTGTTGCGCTAGTGCCTGACATCCTCAGCCGTAACTGTAAAACCGACCCACCGAATTTTAAGAGTAAAGTGCCACAGCTTGTACCTGTGCTATAAAATGATGTCCACATACGGCTAATCTCCTTAGAGTTTGATCGTCATTGAAAAAATTGGAAAAGAAAAGATTAATCAATACTCCTTGCTACACACACAAGGACATGTTTCGCTCAATACATTAACCATGACCCAATTAATCTTGAATATTATCAAGAGTTCTATCTGTGATCAAGTTAATGTGATTTCAGGCCTATATAAATACCCCTCAATTAATTTGATGATAAACGTGATATAGATGTTAACCTATTGGTTTGTGCCAGATTTGTAAATTTTTATAAATGGAGCTTGTTACTTGATAACTGATATTTTGACGTTTTCAAAAATAATAAGTGCAATACTATAACCATTTTACAAAATAAAACTATATTTTATACTTTTAAAATCCTCATTTGCCAAAGTCAAAACCTTGGCTTCCAAAACCTCACATGACGAAGCGGGAAAAAATACTGTCAGTGCAATATATTCATTAGAACTTGCATTACTATCGCCATAAGACCATCTCCTCCGGACTTACCCTAATTTATTAGGAAGTTGTTATGCGCTCCCATAAGTCAATCCATTATCCTTTCTCAGTTCACTGCTGGATATAGGCCTCTCTTAATTTGCACCATTACATTCTGTCTCTGCCTTCCACATTTAGTCTGCTCCAGCTATATTCTCATCATCACTAGTCTTCGGTTAACTTGCCAGTACCTAGCTAAGTGAATAATAATTGTACTACTAGTTGTTCGTGCCCAGAGTCACCAGTCAAATGCAAAAAAAAAAACAATTGGTAAAATCTTTTGAAGATTTTGCCAATTAATCATTTTTCTATTCTTAAAAAGTTTTTTTTTTTAACTTGCAAAGTTAAAAAAAAAACAGATAAATCATGACGAGAGCAAATGAAATAGTAAACCAAAGGCGACTTACTGGTCAGAATGGCTTTAAATTTTTTTTCATTTCCCCCCGCGGGCCCGAGCGCGTCAACACATAAATCTAATGTGCTCGATTATATTATTCGTTGTCAGTAAATAAACAAGTCATTATCCATAAAGTATATACTGTTGTGAACCCCAGTGCATGGACTACTCGGATCACCAATCCGTTTTTGTGAAACATATGTGACCGCTACGTGAAATAGATTTTAAATAAACGCGTTGCAAATTTTTTAACTTTTTGTGAGGTGTGTGAATCATCGCGTAACGAACTTTGTCACGGTCATCGTCAGTCCTTGTTACGCACAAAACGTCGCTTCAAGGACAAAGGTGTGCCTGTGCTCGGCTACCGGTCGGCGGGCGTTCGGCTGGTAATCGGAGTACATCGGAACCCGAAGACTTACGAAGGCGGCGCCATCATTCTCATGACAAGTAAACATAACATATAAAATTATTCACAACTTTAGATACTGCAATACTTGTCATATTTATTTCATAATCCTGAGCTAAACTGTAGTAACAAAATGTTGCGGTCACCACCAAAGACTTCATCCTCGCCCTTACATAACTCGGAACCAGATCTATCCACAATTCCTACTACTAAACCTAAAGAACATAATATTACTCAGAGGAAAAGAAAGAGAGGTGATGACGGCGAATTGCACCGATTAGAAGCGACGATGCTAGAAATGAAATCCATGTTTACCGACTTTGTTGCATATCAAACCCAACAAAACAACAAAATTGATTCCTTATACTCAGCTCTCGACGGTATAAGGTCTCAAAATACCTTAATAACCAATCAAAACACTGAAATACAAACCCAAAATATTGAAATTAAAAAATCTATACAATTTTTGTCAGACAAATACGATGATGCCTTGCTAGAAATAAATAAATTACAGTCGGAATGTAATACCAACCAAAAAGCTATAAAATCGCTTGAGATCAAAGTCGATTACCTTGAAAGAAACCTGAAAGCATCAACAATTGAAATTAGAAATATTCCATCTTCAAATTCAGAAAACCGAGAAACACTAACTAGGACATTGCAAGAGCTTGGTAGTATCATCAACCAACCCATTAATCCATCCGAAATAAAAAATATCTTTCGCATGAAAAGTAAAAAAGAGACAGTGGGTACTGTCATTGTAGAATTTTCAACAATACCTACAAAGGAACAATTCTTGCGCTCAACTAAAAACTACAATAAGGTCAATTTGGAAAATCGTCTTAGTACCAACCACTTGCATGCAACTGGACCTTCAAAACCTATCTACGTGTCGGAAGCACTTACTTCGGCTGCAAAACGCCTTCACTATTTTGCTCGGGAATTTGTAAAAAACAGTGAGTATGATCAATGCTGGACCGCAAATGGCAAAATATATGTACGTCAAAGGGAAGGAATGCCGAGTCGGCTAATAAAATCTGAGGAAGATCTGACTAAACTTTGTAAACAAAAATGACTAGTAACCAATCTAAGATTGTATAAAATATTGCTTATATCCCTTTTCCGCTACCTATTAAGAAATCATTTAAACTGTTTACTAATCTTAACTAATACTTACTTAAGCATTTACAAATATACTATTATTTGTTTTAAAATCAACTGTAACACACAAACAATTTATGTACATCCTTACACACCACACACATTTACAATTAATTACACTGACCCACAATTCCCAGGAATATTACTTTCTAGCTTAGTCTCCAGATATATAATATATTATAACCACGCAATGCTGTCCTTGACGGCTTTTAATTATTACTACACTACTATTAGTTATGCCTGTACTTGTAAAAATATTATATCTCAACTGAAATGCAGTAAAACTCATAAAATGCAAATACGGATGAACATATTATATATCATTCGATAACGTAATATATAATATACAAAATATAGACTCTGTTTCAGTGTCCGCCTCGTCCACCTGTGACTTGGATAACTGTGTGCCGCCTAACTTAAAACCTAATCAGTCACTTAAAATTTTAAATCAAAATATTAGAAGCGTAAGTAAAAACATGGCAGGCTTACATACTGTTATAGCGAGAACCAAGGTGGAGTGGGACATAATAACGTTGACTGAATGCTGGCTTCCTAATACCCACTTCATCCCGGACCTCCAAGGATACAATTCCTTCAAAACTCTTAATAATATGACACAAAATGAGGGTGTCGTTATTTACATAAACAAGACCCTAAGAATATCAGTAGAAGAACCTTCAATCGTTGATGCAAACAGTCTTCTAGTAAAAATTGACTCGTCTACCATTCTATTAGCAATTTATCGTCCTCCGGCTTATAGGGATATAGATAAATTTCTTGATTCCCTTAACACTATTTTAGCAAACATAACACACTATAAAAATATAATTATTACCGGTGACTTAAATATTAACATTCACGATAGCTGTACCGACAGATCTAAACATAGTTACCTGAATCTTTTGGCGACACATGGTTTACTGCCTGCTCATACCCTACCCACGCGCTCACTAGCCTGTCTTGACCACTTTATCCTAAAAACGAACTTACCTGCTTTTACTTATGTGGCTAATTCTGCATTAACTGACCATGATACTGTTTTGTTATTCCTGAACAAGAAGAATATAAAAAGAAGTACAAAAAGAACAACTATCTGCATTGATTTCGATAAACTAGACCTAGATCTTAAACAACTTAGTTTCGAGCAAGTGTATCATTCTCAGGATCCTCATGCAGCAGCTGAGCTAATGACCAACCTTATCAGAGGAGTAATGGACTCAAATTCAAAAAAAGTTAATATACCTAATAGGAAAAAGATTCTTAAACCATGGCTCACTCCAGGCCTTCTTAGATGTATCCGTCATAGAGATAGTCTTCATAAAAAATTAAAGCAGTCAGCTGAAAATGAAATTCTTAAAATCTCTTTCATACGATATAGGAACTATTGTAATAAACTATTGAGAAAGACTAAGGCTATTTTTGAGAAAAAACAATTGAGTGACGCTGGCAAAAATACAAAACAACTCTGGTCAGCTATTAATACCATATCTAATAGAGTTAAAAACAAGGACAGCACAACACACTTATTACAAATGGCAGCAACCCCACTGAAATCTGCTAACTTAGTAAATGAATTCTTTACCAATGTCGGTAAAAGTCTGGCTGATAAAATTAATATTCGGTCAACCAACACAAATGACACAACTTATACTTTGAACAATGTAGCCACGCGGTCTATGACGTTATTACCTACGGATGAAAAAGAAGTTGCTAAACTAATTATGTCATTACGTAACGATTGTACTATGGGATGGGACAGAATCTCAAATAGTCTTCTAAAAAAACAATTAGCCATTTTGGTGCCGCCACTGACATATATTTGTAATCTTGCACTCACAACCGGTCAATTTCCTAAAGTCTTTAAAAAATCGCTCATTCATCCGATATTCAAAAATGGGGACAGAAACTGTGTCAACAACTACAGACCGATAGCTGTACTCCCTGCCTTATCCAAAATACTGGAGCGGATCATGAACAGTCGGCTCGTGGACTACTTGGAAAAGTTTAACTTGTTATCGCCTTCACAATATGGTTTTCGGGCTGGTAAGTCCACGTCCGATGCTGTTCATGATCTCACAGACTATGTGGTAACAAACATGGATGGAGGTCGGAAGGTCCTTGGTATCTTTTTAGACCTGGCCAAAGCCTTTGACACGGTTTCTGTGCCCATCCTTATACAAAAGATGGAAAGAATGGGAATTAGAGGTACTCAACTTAGGCTCTTTGAAGACTATCTGAGTGATCGTACCCAGTGCGTGAAGATTGATGACATCATCAGCGAGGAGTGCGCTGTCACTTGCGGTGTTCCGCAAGGCAGTGTGCTTGGCCCCAGTCTCTTTCTCATATATATTAACGATCTGGGTACGCTCACTCTTCCTATGGGCAAAATTATAACCTTTGCTGACGATACGGCCCTTCTTTTTTCTGCTGAAACATGGCCTGAAGCGTATTCGTATGCTCAGACAGGTCTCAGCATTGTAACGAGGTGGCTACACACTAATGTCCTCACACTTAACACAGACAAAACCAAATATATAACATTTTCCTTAAAAAATCTCAAGCAGGCGGTTCCAATGTCATCGTTGTATTCCATAGTGGCCCACCTCTGTCCAAACTTTAACAGCAATACGTGTCCTTGTTCCCGTATTAAAAAAGTAAACAGTATAAAGTACTTAGGCGTTATACTAGATGAGACCTTAAAATTCCAGGAGCACATTAACACCCTGGGTAAAAGGCTGCGTAAATTAATATACGTCTTTAAAACTCTAAGACATGTTGCAGACGAAAGACTGAAAAAAACAGTATATTTTGCTCTCGCTCAATCACTAATGACATACTGTATAACATCATGGGGTGGTGCCTCAAAAAATACAATCTTGCAATTGGAAAGAACGCAAAGGGCCATTTTGAAGGTATCATCTTTCCTACCGATTCGATACCCCACTGTACTCCTATACAAGGAAGCCGGAGTGCTAACTGTGCGTCAGCTGTTTGTCTTACACACTATTCTAAAACAGCATGGACTTCTAACGTATAACCCCTTACTGCTACGTGGTGGAAGAAGATTTGAACCCGTAGACCGCCATCAATATAGGCTCTGCACTATGTTCTCGAAGCGCTTCTTTTGCTATTTAGGCCGATATCTTTATAATAAAATCAATAAGACACTTGTTATTTTCAATCTTACTAAATTTAGATGCAAAATGAAAGTGATGGGTTGGCTCCAAGGCTTGAACTATGATGATACAGAAAAACTGCTTGCTGCACCGGTTTAATTTATTTATAGATTAACTCTGGTACTACAATATTCTGCTTCACTTACATCAACTTCTCTGGGACCTACACATTCACACAGCACTTGCACACTTTTCTATACATGTTCTCACACACACATCCACACAAATACATACACACACACGCACACACACAAATACATACAAACACACACACACACACACACACAAATACTAACAATACTAACACTAGTAATAATATAATACTTATAACACAGTTACCTACTTATAATACAGTTACTTGTACTTATAATATACTTAATACAATGTGAATTCATGATAAACTACGTTACAATATCAATTAATGTTAAACTTATCGAACGAATATTTAGAGCACTTACAACATTTATTTCAATGTAACCATTACCTAAGGGGCGGAGACCTGGTGACCTGAAATACAGATTTCCCGTCTAGCTTAGGCACCAGTCTCCCCACAATATAATGTTATTGAATTATGTATCAATTACAATTGTCAGAACCGTTATTGCAATGTACTATGTATTGTGGTGAGAAAATAAAAAAAATCTTATCTTATCTTAAAATCTTAAATAAAGTATAAAAACTAATAAGTTGAAACAGCGACACGAAAGAAGAAAAAGAAGTAAACCAAACAAGAGCAATTATTATTAAAAGAAAAAAATCAATTGTCATTACTTTAACTGAATTATATAAATCGTCTTGAAACTGGTAACAATAAAAACTGCCAAGCTCATAGTAATAAATTTGTAAAACAGTGCTAACACTCAAAAAGGGCCATTTCAAAAGATTTTTTTCAAAGACACTCTGAAGTCATAATGAATTATGAGCGAGATTTCACCAAATAAACAGGTTTTTACGATTTGAAATCAACGCAAAAGTAAGATAAATTGGTAAGTGAGTTAACACAAGGTGATTTGTACTTTGGTTTGACACCTAAAATGTATAGCGTTTTTTAACGAGGACTGAATATATTATGAAACTGTTTTTTTTTCAAATTCCATTGTTTGATTTTCCGCCGAGTTTATTTTATTTATTGATTTATTAGGTTTTTTTCTGTACCCATATAGGCGGACGGCCTTAGGCATTATTTAACAATAAGCCTTTAGGTGGTGTAGAGACAACTATAGGTGTAGTGCAAACGATTTAAAATTATTTCGAGAACCAAGACATGCTTTTTTTATATTCAATTTTTTTATGATTTTATAAAAAAAACAAGCGTGAAAATAAATCCTTGACAGAGAGAAACGGGCTTTAATTTTAATACAGCAAATTCATAGATTTCTTAATTTATTCAATACTTATTTACAAATAACAATTACTGATAGAAAATGTAAATAACATAAATATTGATAGAAAGACAATTGATGGTATTTATATATAAGTATTTTAGGAGGACTTTCCTTTCCTTAAAGGTTAATTAGTGACTATTTAAAATTAAAAAATATAGATAAAATTTAGAATTTAATTGACTAGTGCAGCACCTGCTGCAGTTGAGAATCTTAAACAAACTAGTGCATCAGTTATTAGTATTTAAGAATTGTTACAATATCAACTGATTTTTAGGGTTCCGTAGCCAAATGGCAAAAAACGGAACCCTTATAGATTCGTCATGTCTGTCTGTCTGTCTGTCTGTCCGTCCGTATGTCACAGCCACTTTTTTCCGAAACTATAAGAATGTTGAAACTTGGCAAGTAGATGTATATTGTGAACCGCATTAAGATTTTCACACAAAAAAAGAAAAAAAATTGGGGTTCCCCATACTTAGAACTGAAACTCAACAAAATTTTTTTATCGAACCCGTACGTGTGGGATATCTATGGATAGGTTTCTAATGTCATTTTTTTCTAAACTAAATAGTTTTCGCGAGAGACACTTCCAAAGTGGTAAAATGTGTGTCTCCCCCCCTGTAACTTCTAAAATAAGAGAATGATAAAACTAAAAAAAATATATGATGTAAATAACCATGCAAACTTCCACCGAAAATTAGTTTGAACGAAATCAAGTAAGTCGTTTTTTTTTAATACGTCATAAACCGTAAACCGCAGTTTACCTTTCATTCATTCAACATCGATCAAAGTTACAACGAACTACAAGAACTATTATACTATGTTACTTGTTGTATTCTTGATATCTAAAATAGGTACGCACTTGTACGGAACCCTCCGTGCGAGAGTCCGACTCGCACTTGGCCGGTTTTTATGTCAGCTTTTGTCAATCGCGTAATATTTTTAGCAAGGATAGCATTCTTTATTATTATTTACTTTTTCAAACTTTTTACGGTAACGTAAATAAATAAAAATAGGCGAAAGCCTATAATAAATTTATATTATTTACTATGTTTCATAACTTTTCTGGCATTTTTTCCATACTCGCCGAAGATAGCTATAAAAGTTGTACCCACAATTCTTCCAAAGTCCTTTGCAAAACTTTGCGTACAATCTTAATTTGAACAAGTTGAAGGATATTTGCTGTAGTAGTAGTCTTGTTGATTTAAATCAAGTTAAATATAAAGTTTCTGTTACACAACTTGTATGTTGTACATTTGAACACAACTTGACCAGTGTTGTTTTCAGTTGTTTGTATTTGCTAAGTCTCTCAATTCTTGTCAGTCAATGTAGATACTCGTAGTTTGAAGAACTTCATTTATAATGTAATTGTTAACATAGTTTGTAAGTATAACCACCTCCGTAGCGTAGCGGTATTTGGCTCGTTTAAATCTCGGAGGTCGTGGGTTTGATCCCCACGCCGGACAAGAAATCGTTGTGTAGATTCTAAGATTTCTCTCCGGGTCTTGATGGTTTAGGGACTACCCTCCGTGCCTCGGAAAGCACGTTAAGGCGTTGGTACCGATTGTTATAACTTTATCTATAACAATCGTAAACCAGGGTACGGGTAGTGTTTCCTTGTGTGTTATCCGCCTGGTGAACCGCAAGCATGGTGAATGGCAAAAACCCTTCCTTGGGAGGAGGCCCATGTTCAGCAATGGAAGTTGTACGGGCTGATGATGATGATGATGTAAGTAGTAACGTGTGTGTAAAACATGTTTTCTCCTTTTTGGGTTTTGTTTGGATTCGATGTTCATTGCATATATTTTATTTTGTTTCATATATTGTTAATAACAGTTTGTTTTTAAAGATCAGGCCTAAAGCATTTCATTTAATAGTGTATATTGAAGCCTATAGCTATGTGACGTCAAAAGTCAAACAGATATTGGCCCTAATTAAACGGTAACAAAACGAACGTTATCCAACGGACCTGTATCCTCCTGTATAGTTCATAATCTTGATCTCATGAATTTAATTTTGCACAGATATTCGCAAGAGCCTATAAATAGACTAGTGTCAGTACAGTTTACTTGCTCCTGAGTAACATTCTCCTTTTTGGTCCCTTTCCTATGTACCCAGTATAATAATTATAATGGTTTAAAAAGTATAGACGTCTTTTGACTGTCTTATACGAGCTTAAGTTATTCAAAGGCACGAAGTATGCTTACCTTAGAAAATAGTGTTTTATGTTTGTTCGTTAACGTTAACCATTTAAGGAAAATACGATAGTACTACATGATTACAACTTCATTATTATGGCTATGGGATCTTTTCCGCCTGGCTTTATCTCGAAGCTTATAATATTTTTATTAATTTTTATTTAGAAAACATCCGCATTTACAACCAATTATCTGCCATTCTCGTGGAATTCTCATTATAAAATTTAACTAATGATAATGTAATTTGGTTTTAATATTATAGTGAAAAAATTGCTGAATTTGGGTTGTGGTTTTGAAATTTATTTATCATTAAACAAATTTTCTAATCTATTTTCTTTATCTTAGGACAAAAATATAGAGAAATAGTTGCTTTAATTAGTGTTTTTGTGGTATAAGAACTGACAATTAATTTTGTTTGGAGGATGATTTGGTGGAAAGTCTGGAAGATTGAAAACTTGCTTAAGAATATCCTTAGCTATACCACAAATAAACCATAAAAATATTTTTCTTTTAATTTTAGTGTTTCTTTTCTATCAGTGCCTTATTTAAAATGTTATTGTATTGGTAGATTAATTATTTATTAGGTAGGTATGTGTGGTGAAACGTTGAATAAATTAAAATGTAATAAAATACAATTAATTATTAAATTATTGTGAATTTATGATGTTGTTAATTTGAGTACGCACTTTGTGTGGCATTTGTATACATATTAAAATAATTATTTTAAACTTGTAATATTTTTGAGATTCATTACTCCTGTATTGAATAATTGATTATTCCCATGCCTTCGGGGTATGGGTCAACTCATCGCAATGAACAAATATGTAAGTCAGTTGATATTTTATAATGATGAAGCATAGTTGAATCCCAATCGTCTTTTTTTTCGGGTTGACTTTTGCTTCTTTACCGGGCATAAAGGCAAGCAGAGTTACAATCTTAATAAATGGTTTAAAAAATACAAACTAAGCAACCTGCGCAAGAGGGCGCCCCCTGTGGGGCTTGGACCTCGGCTCAGGGCGGTCGCTGGCGATGAGATTGAGGGATTATGACTTTTAGTATTTTAGGGGAGTTTTGTGCAACTGTCGCTCTACTTACAGTTCGCGGGCCTCTCGGACTTCGGGTCTACGAGGGCATCGGATGGTTCTTTGCAAACTAAGGGTCAGGGGGACGAGGGGGGACGCGTCGCGTTCGCGGGCGCACTGCTCTCCGGCGGGTCGGATAGAGTGGTCTCTGTGTAGTGGAATCCCAATCGTCAGTAAGATTATTTATACAATATAAATGTGTGTGTATGAAAGGAGTACTTTATTGGGTACGAAATTTTGGTATTATCACTACATAGTATAAAACAAAGTCGCTTTCTTTCTCTGTCCCTATATCTCTATGTATGCTTAAATCTTTAAAACTACGCAATGGATATTGATGCGGTTTTTTTTTAATAGATAGAGTGATTCAAGAGGAAGGTTTATATATATGTATTATACATCAGCATCGCTAGTAATGAAATAATAAAAAATATTTAAAAATGGACGGATTTATTTATACGCCTTTACAGTAAAAAATATTTTTTTATAGCTTAAACAATGAATGATACATCTACATGGAAATAAATTATTTATACAATCACTAACTTATTGCTGTTTCTCCATCGATTCGATGAGTTTTGAGTAGACCACTTCAGGGGCCTGGGTAGAGAACTGGAAGTCAGTATTGCTGAAGTATTCCTGAGGCACCTTGTAAGACTCACTTACGTTGGGGAGCTCACTTTCCAATCTAGCAACATCTTCAGGCTGAGCCAACCAGTCGCTTTCGCTGTAGTACAGGCTGACGGGAGCACGGACATTGTTGACCTGGTACTGAGGTGGCTGCTCGCTGCCGTACACTTGCTGGTTGATTTGAGGACCGTAGTCGTATCTGCGGAACTCCTGAGAAGCAACGTTCTGTGCGTATTGTTTGATTACTCTTGTGGAAGTACCAGCTGGGGAGTGTCTCATCACAGTAGCGATCATGCGGGGTTCCATGTTTTCAACGTTGACTCCGGCCAGGACGAAGTTCATGTTGGAGCTAACCTCTTTGCAGCCAATTACGTTTTCTAACATATTTCCACCAAGAGCCATGATTTGTTCCTTGTTTGGTTGGAAAGCGCCATTTCCAAAGCGCTGTTCTAGTTGTTGGCTTTGGCTGATTGGAGCAATCATGCGGAAGAGTGGGCTGCGTACGTTGGACATATACACCATAGGAGATAAAGCGTACATCATGATGATCTTGTCATTGTATTCCGGGCGAGTGGAAGTCAGGGCGAAAAATGTGGTGGTTCCTTGAGTATGTCCAATGTAGAACAGCTTTTCTTGTTGCGTGATCTTGAGAGTGTAATCAATCATGGCTGGCAAGTCGTGGAGAGCTATTTCATCGGTGCTGTATTGCCAGAAGTCAGAGACAGCAGCGTTCTTGCTAACATGACGTCTGGAGTATTTGTTGCCGCGAGCATTTCCAAGCCATACGTCGTAACCAGCGTCAGACAACAAGTAAGCCAGGGACTTTCCTGGGCCCATAAGTAGCCAATCATCAGCGCTTCCAAGGATACCGTGCATCAAAAATACGACAGGCCTCTTCTGGACTTCACGGATGTACTTTTGAGGTGGGATTCTGAAGAGAGTGAGGACGTATCCATCATCAGTCTTGACAGTGTGTTCTTCAATTGGGTATTCATGCTTTTGGGCTAGCTGGGTAGCATTAAGCTCGGCTTCTTCTGAAGTTTGGCTTGCGGTTTCGTATTGTTCATGGTACTTGACTTGTTCTTCCTTTGGTATCTGGTGCATGTATTTTTGAGCATCACTGAATATCTTTTGGATCTGCTCCTGGTTTTGAACTTGAACAGTAGGTCCAGTCATCGGTTGGCTCAGAAATACTTCCATGATAGTAGTGGGTTCAGGGTAAATAGCATTGTCATTAGTCATAACGGTTCCATCGAGGGGCATCAATAATTGCTGATGAGCCTGTTGTTGGGTCTGTGCCCATTGTTGCTGTTGGTACTTTTGCTGGCCTTGAACGTATTTTTGTTGGTTTCTCAGAGGATATTGCTGCTGTTCGGTTGGCCTCATGTTAACATTGTATCTGTCTTCTTGGCTTTCACTGGTTTCATATTGGTTATGGTGGTGACGATGGTGGTGTCTCATATGTGAATGAGAAGGCACATCCTGTTCTTGGGATTGGGAATCTTCATTTTGGACACGTCGGTTTTCAGGTTCCTGGTTTTGTTGGTTTTCAGGCATGTGATAGGTAGACCGCACTCTCTGCATCGGTTGTTGAGCTTGATTTATCTGTTGCTGGTTCCATTGCGGCTGATCCCATTGTTCTTGGTTTTGTAGCTGCTGTTGTTTGTATGGCGTGTTGCTCTGTAACAACTGTACTTGAGACGGTTGGTTCCTAATGTACTGCTGCTGCGAAACGTCAAGTTCTTCTACTTGACGTTGTTGGGGCCTGAAGATGCTGGCAGTGATGCCATGTGCCAAAGTTAGGCAGAGCAATACGCAAGCTGCCTTCATCTTTCCTGGAGTGTTATGACTGTGTAGATAATGGACAATACATACGATATTTATACATATATTTTTGTTGATTCAGCTTAACATTTTGAGTGGGGTCGAGACGTTAATTGATGTGTTAGCGTTTTCATACAGAAAGTACTGAGTAGTTAGTATGCTAATAGCTGACTTTATTAATATCAAATTTAATACTAATATATTTATTTTATGAAAACATGACATTGCTTAGGTACTTAGTATTGTGAGGAATTATCATTTTTATTTGTTCGTAAGATATCATATAACAACTCATATAATAAGATAGTGAAGTGGTACTGTATTTGTACAAAATCTTAATTCGAAACGATCAACTACTAATACCTTTTTTGAATCAATGTAGTCTCAGTATAAAATTTTAAAAAAAACTTTGTTTGTCTACAACATTAAATTATATTTACTATATAAAACATCAGGATATTCTGTAGTCTGAGTTGCAGATTAATGCATGTAAAGCCACGGGATGTACTTAGCAAGCGTATTGGAAAAGTATCAAAAGGTATAGTTAAAACGACTGTCCATTCATTAAAATCACATAAGTATACGGTGTTATAAATACGTCTGTGGCGTACGGGAATAAAATAAGACAACCTCCGTAGCGTAGCGGTAATTGGCTCGCTTTAAATCTCGGAGGTGGTGGGTTCGATCCCCACACTGGACAAGAAATCTTTGTGTAAATTCTAAGATTTCTTTCCGGTTCTGGTTCGTTGAGGGACTACCCTCCGTGCCTCGGAAAGCACGTTAAGCCGTTGGTCCCGATTGTTATAATATCTATAATAATCGTATATCAAGGAACGGGCAGCAGCGTTTCCTTGTGTGTTACAACATAACACTGCGGTCACCAACCCGCAAGCATGGTGAATTGCAAAAAACCCTTCCTCATCACTAGCCCGTATAACGTCGACTGCTGAACATGGGCCTCCTCCCGAGAGGGAGGGTATTTGCCATAGTTACCACGCTTGGCAGGCGGGTTGGTGACCGCAGTATTATGTTGTACCACACAAGAAAACGCTGCTGCCTGTTCCTTGATATACGATTAGTATAGATGATGTTATAACAATCGGGACCAACGGCTTAACGTGATTTCCAAGGCACGGAGGGCAGTCCCTCAACCAACCAGACCCGGAAAGTAATCTTAGAATTTACACAAAGATTGTCTACGGAATATTTTATAAAATTAATTAATTAATCAGTGTAAACTAAGGCAATGTGAAGGAAAAAATAAAAAGATGTTCTTATTATTTCATTAGTATGTCATTAATTGATTGTTATTATAATCATCTATAATAATTGTATATGAAGGTACGGGTTTCAGCCTTTCCTTGTGTGGTACAACATAATACTGCGGTCACCAACCCGCCTGCCAAGCGTAATGACTATGGCAAATACCCTCCCCCGGGAGGAGGCCCATGTACAGCAGTGGACGTTATACGAGCTGATGATGATGATAACAGCCGTATACCAGGAAACGGGTAGCAGCGTTTCATTGTGTGTTACAACATAATACTGCGAGGAAAATCCTCCTTCGGGAGGAGGCCCATATTCAACAGTGGGCATCATACGGGCTGATGACGAAATAAACTATATAATAAACAAATCTTTTTATTTATTTATATACACACAAGAAATATAGTGAATAAAATGCAAAGAAAAGGCAATGTACAAAGGTACTACTTATTTCTAACGAAATCTCTTCCAGTAGACCTGCGAAAGAAGATATGAAAATAGAGAAATAAATAATAGTGTGTAGGTAGATATACATATATACAATAACTACACATATACTTAAATACATACAAACAATGATAAATAATTATAATACATACACTAATATTAATATTATTACGGAGAGGACAGATAGTGTTCTTTCACTCTTTTTTTGAAAAGAGAAAGGGTATGGCAGTTACGGATATTAGCGGGCAGCGAATTCCACAATCTGACTGCATGGACTGTAAATGAGTAGGAATAGAAATCAGTTTTGTGGGAAGGAAATCTAAGGAGTGATTTAAGGTGTGACCTGCAATGAGCATCGGGAGAATGTACAAAGGAAAAACGTTCACGCAGGTAGGAAGGATATAAGGGATTGTGCAGGATGTTGAAGAGGAGACATAATATTTGAGTATTTCTGCGAAGGCGGATAGGGAGCCACTTGAGATCCTTGCGAAACTGAGAGACATGATCAAATTTACGGAGGTTGAATATAAAACGTAAACACAACATTTTTTGTACATTTGATTGAATTACATTCCATTACGACTTTAAAAATGCTGTCAATACGAGAATCTACGACAGTAATAATATAAACAACTTAATAATAATCACTACATAGTATAAAACATAGTCGCTTGCCGCTGTCTATCCGTCCCTATGTATGCTTAGATATCTAAAACTACACAACAGATTTTGATGCGGTTTTTTTAAATAGATAGAGTGATTCGAGGGGAATGTTTATATGTATGATACATCAGCATTGCACCCGTGCGAAGCCGGGGGGATAGCTAGTAAACAATATTTTATGATGAGGTACCCACGCAACAGGAGCTGCTTGGGTGAAATCGCATGGCTAGTTCTATAGGTATATCTATACAAATAAATAAGGGGCCATCCATTAATCACGTGAGGCTTGAAAGGGGGGGGGTTGACAAAAATCACGAAACGTCACAAGGAGTGTAGTAAGATATCACGTGTATTTATTTTTGGGAAATTATAAGTCCAGCCACACATTTCTTTATCGGCCAAGTGATCAAACTTCTCATTTTATAACTAAGCAACGGGAAAATGATATATAAGATAATATTCTAAAAAAATTAAGAATTTTTGTAGATACTAAAAATACACGTGATGTTGGGTGGGGGGTAGGGGGATAGTCTTAAACATCACCATGTATCACCAAGGGGGAGGGGGGGTTAAAAAATGCTTAAAAAAGGTCACATGATTAATGGACGGCCCCTAAATTGGAAGTGTACTAATTTCTCATTTATGTTAATAGAATACTAATAACAAAAACAAAATTAAAAAAATATCTGTCTGTGTGTCTGTTAGTTCCGGCTAATCTCAGCAACAGATTGTTCGATTTTGGTGGGACTTTCACTGGTACATAGTTACTTTTATAAACTATAATATAGGCTTTTCTCTGTCGATTTGTCCGTGTATTCCACTTTATCGCCAAACCCTGCAAAAAGTTTATTTTACGTGGGTAAAGTCACGGACAGCAGGTAATATAGAATACATGAGTCGTCAAAACAATCATATTTCAACATAATAAGCTAAATATAAAACGCTCGCATTTAAAATTTATACGAATGTATAATATTGTTAGCTTAATTGGCATTTGCACTGGTAGCTCAGTAGTTAAGAAGTTGCTTTTAAGACTTGGTGTTCTGGGTTCGATTCCCATTTGAGACAATTATTTGCATGAGACACAGATATATATTTTGAGTCTGGGTGTGTTTTATGTCCGTGAATATATATTTGTAAAGCTCCTCGTGACACAGTGATTTCGTCAATTGGCATATCACTTCGATTGTAACAAAAATAGAGCGCGACTCTGGTACGCCGATTTTGGCGTACTAATTTTTGCCGCATTTTTCATCTACGACGGCGGTATCTAATTGAGCGCGATCTTTTATCTAAGTGTTTAAAATGTGGCGCTGATTATGTGATCACTGTCTGACTAAGTGTTGATATGATAATCTATGGTCTTACAAACGTGATTTCGTGTTTTCACGAAGACTAAATTCTCATTTAGAATAAGTTAAACTTTCGTAGATTACCCCAAATAAACAAACCAACGTATAATTATTATTAGTATATGTTTTACTGAAGGCGAAGAGGTTGCAGTATTAAAAAGAAAACTTAACGTCACATTTTTTCCAGAACATTACTATAATTTAACCATTAATCGAATTAAATCAAATTACATGTACAGAATTATCTTATTTTGTGTGTTTATTACGCACATAAGTGGTGTGCGTGAACATAAGTAGCGACCGTGACAGGACTATCTTCTTTGTTCACAAATAGCCAGCATCCATATTAAACACCCCCATTGTCCACTCCACATATGAGCTCGTCTCCATCTATATTGATATTATAAAGAGGAAAAATTTGATTGTTTGTTTGTATTAAATAGGCTCCAAAACAGTAGGACCGATTTGAAAAAATCTTTCACCGTTGGAAAGATACACTATCCCCGGATGACAGACTTTATTTAATTCGCTTCGAAAGCGGCCGTAGCCCAATGGCTAGGGCGTCGGACTTGTGATCTTGTGGTCGCCGGTTCGATCCCCACTCATTGCACTACCGGGGCGTTAACAAGAATACTAGTAGACTGCAAAACTCTGCTCATCATCATCACCATCATCAGCCCGTATATAGTCCACTGCTGAACATGGACCTCCTCCCGAAGGAGGGTATTGCCATAGTCACCACGCTTGGCAGGCGGGTTGGTGACCGCAGTATTATGTTGTAACAAACAAGGAAACGCTGCTGTCCGTTCCTTGATAAACGATTATTATAGATGATGTTACAACAATCGGGATCAACGGCTTAACATGCTTTCCGAGGCACGGAGGGTAGTCCCTCAACCAACCAGACCCGGAAAGTAATCTTAGAATTTACACAAAGATTTCTTGTCCGGTGTGGGGATCGAACCCACGACCTCCGAGATTTAAAGCGAGCCAATTACCGCTACGCTACGGAGGTTGTCCGTAACTCTGCTAGCAATGTGTAAAAAAAACTATTACTTATTAGAATTAAACCAAATTTAGATACGCCAATTTTCTTATTTTTTATGTTCATTACGCACATAAAGTGTCTTGCGTGAACATTTTATGGTAAGCTGCATACATTTGTAAGTTCCTACACATACATAAGATTTTAAGTACATATCAGTGATTGAGACTGCAAGAAACTAGCACCACTACACAGAGACCACTCTATCCGACCCGCCGGAGAAGAGTGCGCCCGCGAACGCGACGCGTCCCCCCTCGTCTTCCTGACCCTTAGTTTGCAAAGAACCATCCGATGCTCTCGTAGACCCGAAGACCGAAGGCCCGCGAACTGTAAAGTAGAGCCACAGTTGCGCAAAACTCCCCTAAAATCTATATATATAAAAGAAAGTCATGTTAGTTACACTATTTATAACTCAAGAACGGCTGAACCGATTTGGCTAAAAATTGGTAGGGAGGTAGCTAAGAACTGGGAGAAGGACAAAGGATACTTTAGGGTAGGTGTAGGGTAGGGGTAAGATAGGGGAAGGGTAGGGGTAGGGTAGGGGTAGGGTAGGGGTAGGGTAGGGGTAGGGTAGGGGTAGGGTAGGGGTAGGGTAGGGGTAGGGTAGGGGTAGGGTAGGGGTAGGGTAGGGGTAGGGTAGGGGTAGGGTAGGGGTAGGGTAGGGGTAGGGTAGGGGTAGGGTAGGGGTAGGGTAGGGGTAGGGTAGGGGTAGGGTAGGGGTAGGGTAGGGGTAGGGTAGGGGTAGGGTAGGGGTAGGGTAGGGGTAGGGTAGGGGTAGGGTAGGGGTAGGGTAGGGGTAGGGTAGGGGTAGGGTAGGGGTAGGGTAGGGGTAGGGTAGGGGTAGGGTAGGGGTAGGGTAGGGGTAGGGTAGGGGTAGGGTAGGGGTAGGGTAGGGGTAGGGTAGGGGTAGGGTAGGGGTAGGGTAGGGGTAGGGTAGGGGTAGGGTAGGGGTAGGGTAGGGGTAGGGTAGGGGTAGGGTAGGGGTAGGGTAGGGGTAGGGTAGGGGTAGGGTAGGGGTAGGGTAGGGGTAGGGTAGGGGTAGGGTAGGGGTAGGGTAGGGGTAGGGTAGGGGTAGGGTAGGGGTAGGGTAGGGGTAGGGTAGGGGTAGGGTAGGGGTAGGGTAGGGGTAGGGTAGGGGTAGGGTAGGGGTAGGGTAGGGGTAGGGTAGGGGTAGGGTAGGGGTAGGGTAGGGGTAGGGTAGGGGTAGGGTAGGGGTAGGGTAGGGGTAGGGTAGGGGTAGGGTAGGGGTAGGGTAGGGGTAGGGTAGGGGTAGGGTAGGGGTAGGGTAGGGGTAGGGTAGGGGTAGGGTAGGGGTAGGGTAGGGGTAGGGTAGGGGTAGGGTAGGGGTAGGGTAGGGGTAGGGTAGGGGTAGGGTAGGGGTAGGGTAGGGGTAGGGTAGGGGTAGGGTAGGGGTAGGGTAGGGGTAGGGTAGGGGTAGGGTAGGGTAGGGGTAGGGTAGGGGTAGGGTAGGGGTAGGGTAGGGGTAGGGTAGGGGTAGGGTAGGGGTAGGGTAGGGGTAGGGTAGGGGTAGGGTAGGGGTAGGGTAGGGGTAGGGTAGGGGTAGGGTAGGGGTAGGGTAGGGGTAGGGTAGGGGTAGGGTAGGTGTAGGGTAGAGGTAGGGGTAGGGTAGGGGTAGTGTAGGGGTAGGGTAGGGGTAGGGTAGAGGTAGAGAAGGGGTAGGGTAGGTTAGATGTAGGACACCGCGTAGATTTTGAGGCGGTACGAAGTTTGCCGGGCCAGCTAGTACCTACTAAAAGTCATAATCCCTCAATCTCATCGCCAGCGACCGCCCTGAGCCGAGGTTCAAGCTCCACAGGGGGCGCCCTCTTGCGCAGGTTGCTTAGTTACAAACTAAACGTGTTTAAACCATTTATCTGGGCTGGAGCTCTGCTCGCCTTTATACCCGGTTAAGTAGCAAAAGCCTCTTGGCTAAATAAAAATGTCCGACCGAAAAAAGAAAAAAAAACACATAGGTACATAAGATTTTAAGTACATATCAGTGATTGATTGTTTGATATTATAAGCAAAGTCATGGTATAAGTCTAGTATTAATACTTACATGGTAGGTAAACTGCTATTGCAAAACATACATTTAATATAATAAGCAGTATTTTCATAACAAAGCAATTTCCGGTGTTATGCTGACAAAGTAACTAACATGTTGATTAAAAAACAAATATTAATATGTTATGCTTATCCATAATGATAGTTACCTACTTATGTTTACATTTTTATTGCAACACTAGCTGATGCCCGCGACTCTGTCCGCGTGATGTTTGTCATTCCTTCGATAAACATTTTAACGTGTAGGTATAGATACAAATATACATTTTTTTTTATGATTACTAGCTGATTTTTTTGCATTCTGCTAGTATTCTTGTTAGCCCCTCGTGCTAAGCTAAGATGCTTGTGTTACGAGTGGGTTCACGTCGGCAGTGCAATGCGTGGGGATCGAACCGGCGACCCCAAGTCCGACACCCAAGCCATTGGTCGCTTCAAACTATTAAAACTATTAAAAATGTTGACCGGCGACGTCACCATGATGTATCACCATACAAAATTTCATTTAAATCGGTCCGTCAGTTTATGATATTAGCCCGTACAAACAGACAAACTGACCGAGTGATATAAACATTTGGATGTGTTCTATTTTACTTCTAACATCCCATGACTGGGTTTGAGCGTTATTTTCTATGCACCTCTACAGTTTTATTATATAGATTGAAGTTTGTAAATTACAAAAACTGCATTAAGAAGCACTAGCTTATCGCACGTGGTTTCACCCGCGTAACTGAGGATCTTCATAATTAAATATAGCATAGTCTATATGCTTTATTTCTATCATCATCATCATCAGTCCGTAGTCCGTACAACGTCTACTGCTTAACATGGGTCTCCTCCCGAGGGAGGGTTTTTGCCATAGTCACCACGCTTGGCAGGCGGGTTGGTGACCGCAGTATTATGATGTTATACACAGGGAAACGCTGCTGCCCGTTCCTTGATATACGATTATTATAGATGATGTTATAACAATCGGGACCAACGGCTTAACGTGCTTTCCGAGGCACGGAGGGTAGTCAACCTACCAGACCAGGAAATAAATCTAAAAAATTTACACAAAAATTTCCTGTCCGGCGTGGGGATCAAACCCACGATCTCCGAGATTTAAAGCGAGCCAAATACCGCTACGCTACGAGATTGTCGTCCTATACTTATCCTATACTTAGATTGATTAAATTATGTGTTATATGTAATAATTATATATATATATATGTTTTATTCCACACACTTAATCGGTTTAATCTCTACTCTGGGAATGAAGCCCATATGCAATTGTCTGTAGCAGGCTTGGGCATTCCTTGTTATTCAGGGAATACAGCTAACCTGCAATTTTTTTTTCGGAGATTCTTCTGTTTTGACCCCCGAGACTTGCTACTTCACCGGGCAAAAAGGCGAGCTCCAGCCTAGATAAATGGTTTAAACACTACAAACTAAGCAACCTGCGCAAGAGGGCATCCCCTGTGGCTGACCTGCAACGTCCCCATAAATCTACCAGCTAGTCTGGGAAAATCATGTTACTGTACACTAAGTCGAAAGCTAGAGCCGTTTCCCTTTTAATCCCAGTAATAGTATTAATTTCAATTTTGATGAAATTAACAAGATCTTAATTTAAATATCTGAAGAAATTGGATTTAGACTATAGGTCTAAATCCTAAAACCGAAGAGTTTGTTTGTTTACTTGAACGCGCTAATCTCTGGAACTACTGGTCCGATTGTATAAAATTATAACGGCGGTACATAGCCCATTTACCGAGGAAGGCTATATTTAATTAGGAAGTTCTCACCGGGACGGGAATTACGCAGGTGAAAATAAATTAGGCACTAGCCATAAAAATATTTAAAAAGTAACTAAAATATTTAAAAATGGAACCCTATTACTGTAGAGTACAGGTTATCTTATCTTATGTCACTATCAGATGTTTGTCATGGTTTGGTCTTTTTTAAGCCGGACACCACACAGCCAAGCTAAGATGTTAATGAAAAATAAAAATAAAATATTTATTACCGCGTGAGAAAAGCGCCTTAATAATCTAAGTAGCAAAATGCTGTACATTCCACGTAAAGTTTTAACAATATCGTGAAAAGGTGCACCGTGACTTTTTTACAGTTGCGTTTATTAACAAGCCAACTTTTTATCAGTATAACTATCGAAACATAATATTAATAATAAAAAAAAGTAAACTAAGAGTTCCCTCAACTGTCCCTCGTTTTCATCATCAGACCTAATGACAGTCACAACCCATCTAGGTGTAAAGATCTTATCAATATTAATAATGAAAACAAAAACCTAACAAACGCACAAGTCACCCCTATGGTTTTTGAAAGTTCCCCTCGATTTTTCTGGTCTGCCGTCATCAAACCCTGATTCCCTTATCATGGGACCACCTTTGAAATATCTTCTGTCCAACAAAAAAATAATAATCAAAATCGGTCATAAACAACGCAGTTATCCGCGAACAAACATAAAAAAAATATATATGCTCGAATTGAGAAACCTCCTCCTTTTTTGAAGTCGGTTAAAAACTTCAAATAGACTGTTTTTTACAAAAAAATATTTTCCTTAAGAATACGGTAGTGATAAATTAACATGGCACAGTGCATTTTACTGTCTTTCAATATAAAATTACATCAGACCAATGTCAGAAGCGATAAATCTATATATTAAATAAAGTTCGGATGTTTGTTATCAAAACATCAAAAAATGGCTGAACCGATTTAAATGAAATACTGGCAGCATTGCCTTGTTGAATAGCAATGCTCAACTGCACTGAGATAGAAAAAGAAAGAAAGATGAAAGAAAAAACACACAAAAAATTACTAGATGAGAAAATAAATAGGTACACAATGAAAGGGCATGGATTTACATTTAATAGAACAAAACATGTAATGTGTTCAAATGGCTAGCAGCCCAGCCTATTGTTACAGTCGCAAGGCGACTGCAACGCTGATTTTTAGCTTCCCGCCCAAGTGAGTCACAGTTAAATACTACGATACGCATAATTTAAAAAGTTCTTTTATCCCAGATACATATTATTCCCAAAGGATGAACCACCGAAGCCGCGACGTAAGTACCTACACGTTATAATACAAATGTAAGTAAAAACAAATAAATAAATTAGCCAACGAATTAAATTATCCAACAAATTTAATTCAGATCTTTATCGTTCGTTAATTTATATATAAAGTTCAAGCCTCCATTATTTATTATTGGTGCGGAAACACATTCACCTATAGTACATAATCGTTTAATTTATGTATACGATGCTATACAGCAGTGTTTTTCAATCTTTTTGATTTCGCGACCCCTTTACAGGTTGCAAAATTCAGGCGACCCCCTTGTGCCATAGATGGACAAATGAATATTTATAAGACAATGTAAATGGTTTTTTCTGTAATAAGCGCGAGAGTTTCGAAAATTTGCACGATGTAAGTTGATAAAGCTTTTTGCTGGCGACCCCCCGGGTCTGGCTTAGCGACCTCCCTTGGGGTCGCGCCCCATAGATTGAAAAACACTGCTATACAGAAACTGATATCGAATTCCAACTAAGTTTTCAGATACTCATAAAATTGTATGGGATGGGATGATAGCTGCATTATTAAAATTCTATCTCTTACTTGAAGTCTAGATAACGTGCTGAGATTTATATACGTAGTTTAATCCTTGACTAGCTTCTGCTCACGGTTTCTCCTGCGTAAATCCCGTTCCCGTAGGAACTTTATTATTAAATGTAGCCTTCATCGATAAATAGGTACACTGAAAGTCTTTTTTAAATCGGACCATTAGTTCCTGAGTTTAGTGCGTTGAAGCAAGCAAACAAACTGTTTAGCTTCATATATAAGTATAGATAGTTGACAACCTCCGTAGCGTAACGGTAATTGGCTCGCTTTAAATCTCGGAGGTCATGGGTTCGATACCCACTCCGGACAAGAAAATCATTGTGTTAATTCTAAGATATCTTTCCAGATTTGGTTGCTTGAGAGACCCTCCGTGCCTCGGAGAGCACGTTAAGCCGTTGGTCCCGATTATAATAACATCATATTATTATATCAAGGAACGGGCACCAGCGTTTCCTTGTGTGGCACAACATAATACTGCGGTCACCACCTTCTGCCAAGCGTGGTGACTATGGCAAATAATTCGGGAGGAGGCCCATGTTCATCAGTAGACGTTATACGGGCTGATGATGAATATAGGTGTCAGATACAAATTTGAAATTTTTATACTCCTCGTTCTAAATTCAAAAAGAAGGCTCTGACGTCACCGATATATTCTTAACCATTGAACAATACAGGATGTTTCGTGTTCGGCGGTATGAATTTTCCAAAACATTAATTTTGGGACAGAGCTTCCCAATATAAAATATCTGCTTGCTTTATTTATTGAAAAATGGCAGGCTCTGAAATCCTTATACTAATATTATAAATGCGAAAGTTTATGAGTATGTGTGGATGGATGGATGTTTGTTACTCTTTCACTCAATAACTACTAAGCGGATTTGACTGGAGGTTTTCACGCCGATAGTTTATACGCTTGATATAGAAGATATAGACTTCAAAACACCATGCTCCGACCCACTTGAACAGAGTAACATGGGTAAAATCGAAATTGAATTTGAGTTTAACATATTTGAGATCTTAACCTACCAAATAATGATGCTTTTACCTTTCGTTTTTACAAAGTGGGCCTTTTGTAAACCTTCCGATGCCCTCGGAGACCCGAAGTCCGAGAGGCCCGCGAACTGTAAAGTAGAGCGACAGTTGCACAAAACTCCTCTAAAGAAACTAAAAGCCATAATCCCTCAATCTCCCCGGCAGCGACCACCCTGAGCCGAGGTTTGGACCTCGGTGTACCACAGGGACGCCCTCTTGCGCAGGTTGCCCTTATGCCCGGTAAAGTAGCAAAAGCCTCAGGGCTGACTAAATATGTCCGTACGAAAAAAAAGGGCATTTTGTAATTTTAAACTTGTGCATAAAAAACTGAGTAAGTATTAATATAAATCAATTCTCACCAATTACTATCAAGACAAAATCATTTGCCTGCTTAAAAACTTAATTAAAATGATAAGACTGTCCATCATTACGATGCTACCCGTCGGTGTAGAGCAGAGCACTCTGTCCCTGTAGAAGAACTCTATTATCAGTTTATCTACAAAGTCCAAATAAGTAATCGTTTCTTATGTAGTTTTTAGATAAGCTAAACCTTGAAATCCATAATTATAGAACAATGTAAATAAAAATAAAAACTATACAGTAAGCGTCACGATTTACATTTGAATAATAATTAAATATTGCGAAACGTGATATTTTTTTTAAGTAACAAATTTGAATTGACAAAAATGATTTGTAATTGTAATGAAAGTTTTTGTACATTTTAAATTGAGACATTAGACTCAAATAATGACACTGCTATATTTAAAGTATAGTTTAGCATAGTACCTATATTTATTGTCGATAGAAGACCAATGTGTTCAAGTACATATTATATTATATATTTATTTAAATACAGCTCTCGCACTCGAGAAAGTAATCCCTGTGTCGCGGGAGACTTTACAAACATTTATTTTAAGAACACAAAGCATATCTAGACTAAGAAGCCATTGTCCCGGGTGAAAATCGAACCCAGAATACTCAATTTTTTTTTAACATTTATTTTTTATTTTTTTGTTTCTATCTTTTTTATCATTATTCATTGAATCAAATATTTGCACAATAGTAATTTGCTCAATGACAAATTGCAATAAATTGTTATCAAACGTAGGTCTATATCTATTCCAAATACTTCACGTAGCGTAGCATGTAGTTGCTAATAAAGCATTGAGAAATACTTATGAAGACATAGGTATATTATACCTATCCAGAATGACACTATATTGGAATGGATGAAGAAGACTTATTACATTAAATTCACATACGTTTCTAACAATACTCAAGACAAGAAGATTAGACAGCTTATTACGAATCCTCCGTTAGTTGCTCTCTGAACGTCTGATGGGCGAGTTTACAACCGCGGTCATTTGCTCTACGGAAACAGCCGAGGCTACTCGACCATTCCCGATTGTAAGATAACCTAAAAATTGTTTGCAAGCTACAGCTAAAATCTCAATAGCTCTCTCTTAGCCAGTGTGTAAATAATAAATCATGGATCGGGAACAAAGTGAGGTGTTGTTTAAAAATACTGAAAATGGGATTTTGCAAATGAAAATACAAGAAAAGGAGTATGAATGGAATGAGTCGTCGAAAATAATTGGAGATAGTGAGTATTTATTTTTTATTAGTTTTAAATTTTGAAATGAATTATAAGTATTATATTATTATTTCATAGTTATATTACTATGTTTACTGATTGGTTACGCTAAACTTTCAATGCCATCATCTGCGTAAGTTTGTTTTGTTTACTAACTCGCTTCGTCAGTGTTACCAGTGCTTAAGTCAAAATAATGTACTTAATCAATTTTATATCTACTGCATTCAATTTTAAGAGTTGGAATGGATAGCTGTTAGTGTCACAATTATTTTATTTTTTATTTTGTAGGTATGACCTTGTTGTACAAACTTTGCCTTAAAATATTCTTACATAAAAAGCTTAATGAGCTATTGTCTATGAGTTATATTTCGCTAGGGTGTTGGTACTACTTACGGCCTGTACAGACTCAAGTGTAATATTTAGATATAACTCACACTGGAGTTATTATGAAGCGCAAATAAACCAAACATCCAAATTCTTAAACTTAACCTCTTTAAAATATTAGTATAGATACATTTTATTCATCTTGTCGAAACTTACCCGAAGACATATGCTTATTAAATCTGACACATTTTTTTTTCATAATAATAAACGCACTGGTTATAAATATATTTTCTCTGGTTAAACGTATCACTATCAACAACCAGTCCACGTTGGCAACACTGCACATTGTATTCAGTAACACTAGCTAGACTCATATCTATTAGATACGTCACACATTAGTTACACACACGATTCGTTCAAGTCATACACAGCACACAAATTAATTACTTAAATTATATTGTGTTTCGACATGAGTACCTCTGTGAAAGGATGATAACGATCATCAAAACCATATATTACTAACTCCCGTTCTAGATATATTTCATCATCATATATTATTACAGCCTATGTTACTCCTTGATAAAGAAGATTTTTGTACACCAACCGTGTAATTCCGGCGCGTATTCAATGCAAACAAACAAACAATAAAATCATTCGTACCAATACCCATCACATATTCAGAGTTCACTTTAACATTTTAAGAATAGAACATGTCATTAAATTTGATTGCGTCTAGTAGGCGTACTGCAGTTCATTTTCCCTAAAGAGTAACCTTCCGATGCCCTTGTAGACTCAAAGTCCGAGAAGCTCAAAGAACTTTAAAGAACGACAGTTGCACAAAATGCCCCTAAACATCTAGTCATCATTCCTCTATACCTCTGGCAACGACAGCCCTGAACCGAGGTCTAAGGTCCATGGAGCGCCTTCTTGCGCAGGTTGATTTCCTCCTATTAATCTACCAAAAACATACAATCAATCTTTGCTATTCAAATTATGTAGGCGCTCCGGCACAGCAGTTAAGTAATGCGCTTGCACTGAGGAAATAGTTAGATTTTTCTTGTTCATGATTCATAAAAAACTTTTTTTTTGAACGGACATATTACTTATCATGGTAATGAGCCATTAGTTTTTTTGCTGTTTTTTATATTAGGGACTAATCCCACTCACACTCACACCATTGCAACTCCTGTATGCTTTTCTATAGAGTATAATAAAGGCGAACAGGTCACCAGCCTTAGTCAAAAATATAAAGTACAAGAATGCGTCGACTGTGTCTCTAAGGCCTCATTTACGGAGGCGCGAGGCGTCGCGCGTTGCGTTGTGTGGCGCGGCCCACACTGCATTCACACATATGGCGTTGTGATGAGTGCGACTGAGATCCGAGACGCCAAGTCGCACGCGGCTCGCGACGCACCGCGTCTCCGTAAATAAGGCCTTAGACCTCGGCACACGGCTATGACACGACGGTCACTGACTTGGAGATTGCGGAATGATAACTCTTAGATTGTTCAGAGATACCTATTTGTGCAACAGTCGCTCTACTTTCAAATTAATTCAAAAGAAATAATTTTACTATACCGGTTAAAAGACGATAAGATAAATAATAACTTTACCACAAGAATTACTGATAACGTGGGTACACAGCGAATAGTAATGCGGACGACGGGATTAATTTTTGTGGGTAGTTACTACTGAAATATACCTTAATACCTTCTGCTAAGGATATAAATGAAAGAGCAAAATATTCTAAGACCGCAAAAGGCTCCGAGCGAGTGGTCAAGAGGCTTGCGGTCTGGTGACCAAAGCCACCTAACAGGGCAGCCGCGCATCTTTTTGAGACCTCGTTTATTGAAAGTCTAAGTAAAAAGGTGCGGGTTTAGCTAAAATAGTACTTTTACGAGTAATTTATACGATAAAATAGATACTAGAACTTTGATAAATACTTATAATATTAGGTAACTAGCCGCTCAACTATCAGCAATGTTGGGCCGGTCGCGCGCTGCGGTAGTATTTTACCACAGAACAGAGAAAAGTATTTTTTGTGTTTATGTTTACTCCCTTACTCCACGAGGGCATCGGTAGGTTTTTAAAAGACTAAAAATTTTACACCTTGTGCTAACTGTACCTACAAATATGGCTGTATTTAAAAAAAATGCTGTTATGTAATCTTCAATAACAACAAGGTCATCAACATCAACATCAAAAATAACAAGGTGTAAAATTTTAAGTTTTAAAAAAAATGCCATTTTTTTTTAAATACCCAGAGCGGTTTTTTTTATTTTTCTAGTGACCACTGTGTCCACCCCTGTCACCCCCTTTCCCAGCTACTTAACCTTTTGGGACACCCTGTATACATACATTTAGTAATATATTCTTCGTGGCGTTATAGCACTCGGAGTAAATGGGATAAACTCGGTTTTATTTCACTTATGTAGTAATATGGTGATAGTATGAATGCCTTGTTAGTGTAAAGATAATAGCGCGATATCGAGGTTAAACAACGGGCTTGGTAAAAAATTGTGCCACAAAATAAAATTCTACCGATTGAATCTAAGTACCTGCACGAAGTCAGACAAATGTTGCTGTTTCAACCGTGCCTCGGAGTGATCTCAGAGGGAAAGGTGCAAAAGATACGTGATACGGGTGACAGACAGATAAGCTGGCACCGGTCATGCCAGTAACGGATTTTTAGGCTAAAGAAAAAGAGAGGGCATCAGTACTTGGACGTATTAACGAAACGCTTCTGCCCGTTCCTTGATATTCGATTATTATAGATGTTATAATAATCGGGACCAACGCCTTAACATGCTTTCCGAGGCACGGAGGGTAGTCCCTCAACCAACCAGACCCTGAAAAAAAATCTTAGAATTTACACAAAGATTACCTGTCCGGCGTGGATATCGAACCCACGACCTCCGAGAGTTAAAGCGAGCCAAATACCGCAATGCTACGGAGGTTGTTTGTAGTTTTTGAACAATGTATTTAGGATAGAGCTCTGCTCGTCTTTATGCCCGGTGCAGCAGAAAAAGCCTTTTGGATAACTATAAATTTTCCGTTCAAAACAAAAACAAAAACAACTAATTTACACAGGGACCGACATCGGTCGGAAAGAATATAATAATACTTATGTTGACTTTCTGCCTTTAGCTAACAACTATACGTCTGTGCACACCTATTCGTGATCTTACCTATTCAACAAAACAGATTGCATGCACGATTTCTAGTTAATGAATGCACATTATGGTGTTTTGGAAACCCATTACCGACCATTTTATTACGTATTTCCATGTACATGGACGAAATTGGACTACAACAATAAGTATGTGGACACTTAAATCATGTTAATGAGAATTGGGGTGATACTGCCATATGCTATTGTCCTTTGTTGTACTTAAGATATTGTTTTCATAGGGAATTATTGTGCAACCATTCTCCGACAGTCGTTTCTCCTTTGGACTGTTCACCGACAGGACGTTTCGTTTTAGAGAGATTCGCCGATAGAACGTTTCACCTATGGACGTTTCGCCGACAGAATGGTTCGCATTTGTTAGTTTCGACGACAGGACTTTTCAACTATGGAATATTCGCCGTCAGATCGTTTTATCTACGATTGTTTCGACATGGCTTTTTCACTATTTAACTACAAAGCTATGAAGAAAAAAATAGTTTTAATGGAAGACCGCCTTTACTTTTAATGAATGGTATTTATCTATTACCATCCATAATTCGCCGATAGAACGTTTCACCTATTGACGTTTCGCCGACAGAATGGTTCGCATTTGTTAGTTTCGACGACAGGACTTTTCAACTATGGAATATTCGCCGTCAGATCGTTTTATCTACGATTGTTTCGACATGGCTTTTTCACTATTTAACTAAAAAGCTATGAAGAAAAAAAAAGTTTTAATGGAAGACCGCCTTTACTTTTAATGAATGGTATTTATCTATTACCTATCCATATTCGTTTATTTTGTTATTGCAAACATTGGGGAAATATTAAAACAAATGATAAATGAAACGTATTTGTAGGTACGTAGGTGACAAATATGTGCCCATCCATTTAAATATGATTTTAAGTCCATCTGATTCTTTTCAGATAAATGTGTCTCAATCCTTTTCCTGTAATAATCCCTACCGTCACGCTTTCACTTAGACATAGGTTCTGCGGATTTTATTCTTTCAATAATGTTCACTGTATTCTTTTGCTCCTTTTTAAACTCTGATATAGTTACACTACCCACATTTTTGTCACATAATTTTTATTATACTAAGCTAATTATCAAGTGCCTATTACTATATTACTAGCAATGTTACAAAAAACAACTTATTTCGAGAAACGTTTTGTGTACTATAGATGTAGTAAAATTGGCTTAAAAATGTGTACCCAGTTGTAATTAAATAATTTTATAATCTTTTGTTTTATATTTCCCCAATGTTTGCAATAACAAAATAAACGAATATGGATAGGTAATAGATAAATACCATTCATTAAAAGTAAAGGCGGTCTTCCATTAAAACATTTTCTTTCTTCATAGCTTTGTAGTTAAATAGTGAAAAAGCCATGTCGAAACAATCGTAGATAAAACGATCTGACGGCGAATATTCCATAGTTGAAAAGTCCTGTCGTCGAAACTAACAAATGCGAACCATTCTGTCGGCGAAACGTCCATAGGTGAAACGTTCTATCGGCGAATCTCTCTAAAACGAAACGTCCTGTCGGTGAACAGTCCAAAGGAGAAACGACTGTCGGAGAATGGTTGCACAATCATAGGGAATAGGTGCATGTAACGTCTCGGTAATAGGCTACCTGACACTTTTTTGAAATTATTTTTATATGGTTAAGAATGGTTTTACTAGAGCAAGAAAAAAATATGGCATTTATTTGAGATTTAGAAAGCAATAAAATAAATAATTTAAAATTGGCTTGACATTTAGAGATGAAAACGATGTCAACCATGTTGATCTATATACATTATCTGTGTTCATGATCGATGACGTCATGACTCAGAAAGTGTAATAGTAAAGGATCGCGTTCATGTTTTTATCAAGATGTATGACGTCACAAAATAGCTAATAGTGATTTCGGAAGTTAAAGACATCGACAAAAGAAATAATTTTAATATTGAGTTTATACAAACATATACAAGTTTTTTGAACAGAAATCATTATGTTTAGGTTCCATATGACAAATACTTTTAGAAATAAACATCATTGTAACATAATTTCATATTATTATGTGTCAACTAGCCTATTGTAGATTTTGTGGAACTCCCGTCTCTATTAGCAATTGTATGCTAGTTATACCGAAGAACGACCCACTAAAACCCCCCAGGTTCATTTTTAACCCGGCGTCTCCGAATTGATATCAGCATGAACATAATATATTGTACCTACCTTGATAAAAATGTATTAATCCACAGTTTGCTTCTTCATATCATAAGTCTAATCTTGAGAATTATACCTGAAACAAAGAAAAAATACATATATTTTTAGTAAATGCTTAGACACTTAATATAACGTACCTGAAATTCCTGCAGTACACATTAGTGTTAGGGCCCGATAGTCATAACCGTCATATACCAGGTAACGGGCACCAGCATTTACCCATGTATATGTTTTATATGTTGATGTAAACTGCGGGCACTTACCTGCCTGCAAAGCCTAGTGATAATGGCATCACGAGCGTCGAGAAAGGCCCATGTTCAACCGAGGATATTATACGTGCTGATGATAGTAATGATTAAATTTTTTGGTAGACTACAAAATAATAAGCTATTTCTTATTAATGGTACTGTGTAATCGGTGTTTTTGTTTCATCATCATCATCAGCCCGTATAACGTCCACTGCTGAACATGGGGCTCCTCCCGGGGGAGGGTATTTGCCATAGTCACCACGCTTGGCAGGCGGATTGGTGACCACAGTATTATGTTTTACCACACAAGGATACGCTGCTGTTTTAACAATCGAGACCAACGGCTTAACTTGCTTTCCGAGGCACGGAGGGTAGTACTTCAACCAACCAGACCCGTAAAGAAATCTTAGAATTTACACAAAGATTTCCTGTCCGGCGTGGGGATCGAACCCACGACCTCCGAGATTTAAAGCGAGCTAAATACCGCTCCACTACGGAGGTTGCCTTTTTGTTTATTTACTTGTTTTTCTTTACATTTTGTAAAACAATTTAAATCTGCAACCGTAATCCGAACAATTAACATCCCAATTTGAGTGTAAATCACTTATCTCTAATTAACAACATATGCAGCCAGAAAGGGTAATTGCAAGCTACAAGTAGTATCCAGTGTTCGTAAATCGTAATAAATAACCTATCCCTAGAACATCGTTTGACCTAAATTCCTAAGTGTAACACAAGTAGTCTATAAGGAATTCGTTTCAGTAACAGCGGATAACTCACAATGTATCTACTAACTGAGTGTAAAACAGTTTTATTAGCCCAGCAAGGACGCGGATGTCAAAAATCGTTTAAAAATTATACTTCCATGCTGGGTTTAAAGTAAAAGTTTATTCTTCATTTTTTATTACTGCGACAGATATAAATTGATATCCGAGATTTGTTTTTCGTAACTACCTATTCAAGTATTGGTGAACGTGAAATAACGTGATAATTTTCCAGAAAAACTTTTCTTATAACAGGTAATAGAGGATCCTAGGATCTGGTTTTTTGCAAAAGCTAAAAGAACATTTTAAAAGAAAACTACATGAAATAAACTTTACCTTTTTTATAACAGCTACTCTACATGACCCGAGTTATACAAGAGCTCGTTATTAGTTTTTTTTGTGAATTTGATAAGACTGTCAAATGCTCAAAAAAAAAGACACCAGTTAGTTCGTAAAACTACAACATACTTTAAGTTCTTTTGAAAGATTATGTGTCCCGATCCTGAAGAATACGGAAATATTTTAACTAACTTTCCGCGCGCTGTTTCACTCACATCGCTCCCATTTCCGTAAGAAATTCATAATTAAATATAGCCTAAGATACTCCCGGATTAACGTAACTATTTGTTCCTGTTAATATAATTATATTAGTATGCATTAAGATAAAATTATAACAATAATAGTTAAATATATAACACGATATTCGTATTTGTTTGAATGCAGATAAACTTTTCAACATTTAATATCATACCAAATCCTAAAAATAATTCATACAATTGTGTTGTTATATATTTCGACGTGAAACAAAACAATGTCTTTGTACCTTTCATACCGACGACATTCCATTTCTACGGACGGTAAAAATTCCATTCGTTTATCATTTATATAAAACATTTTTGGGTAACCGCTGCCCGCGGATTGTGGGTCGCGGAACGCTGATATGCGGACTGCGCCCTAAGGATACACATTGTGTATCGACTTAACAATATTCTGTAGCACATTAATTATACGGGTCATTTGTTTTACAAGCACCATTATGTGTAAATAAGGATATGCTGCGCAAATAATTTAGGTCATCTTCTCTGTAAAAGCTGGATCGATATTGACGGGACTTTCACTGGTAGATTGCTACCATTATAAGATATAATAAAGGCTACAATTTTAGCTGTATAGTCTCCAGATTAATATAGACTAGTCTTTCCATTTGGGTTTGTTAGAGGCGACTGAAAGACAAACAACTGATGGATGGGCAGCTGCTACTCTCCGATGCCCAATCCGCCTGCCAAGCGTGGTGATTATGCCAATATCCCTCAACGACCCTAGCTTGCCATATTCTGTTAAGAGGAGGCCCATGTTCAGCAGTGGAAGTAAACGGGCTCAGTAGTATAGGCTACGTTTTATTTATTTGTCTATTTGTCCATGTGTCATTATCTCCAATTTAGAGGGACTTTCGTTGTCAGATAGCTTAAAATGACCATTTTTTTACGCTGACGAAGTCACGGGCTGCAGTTCGTTTCGAATAAATGCTCTGATGGTGTACCTACCTGGCTAGGCTAGGCTATGTTCAGACTTGTGATCTTGTGGTCGCCGGTTCGATCCCCACCCATTACACTACCGACGTGTACCCACTCGTAACACAAGCATTTTAGCTTAGCACGAGGGGTTAGCAATAATAGTAGATTGAAAAATTCTGCTGGAATTCCATTAAAAATAAATGGCGGCATTTTAATGCATGCATGCATGCAATAATATCAAAATAATAATATTCCGTAACTTTTACAATGTTATGATGAAACTAATTTTAGCATAGTTAAGTGAATCGTTTGAAGCTCGCAAGGAAAAAAACCGGCCAAGTGCGAGGCGGACTCGCACACGAAGGGTTCCGTATCAGTTAGTAGTCGTAAAAAAATACGTATGTTTATGAAATGAAATGTTATTTTTTATTTTTATATTCGAGATGATCGAATGAAAGGTAAATGGCGGACTACGATTTATGACGTGGTATAAAAAAAATGATATTAGAAGCCCCAATATCATTTTTTAAGACCTATCCATAGATACCCCACACGTATGGGTTTGATGATAAAAACAATTTGAGTTTCAGTTCTGAGTATGGGGAACCCCAAAATTGATTGTTGTTTTTCTATTTTTGCGTAAAAATCTTAATGCGGTTCACAAAATACACCTACTTACCAAGTTGCAACATTATAGGGACGGACAGACAGACAGACATGACTATTCTATAAGGGTTCTGTTTTTTGGCATTTGGCTACGGAACCCTAAAAATGGTTTCTAAAACTAGACTTGAACCAAAAACTAAACTATCTAAATATCCGTATCGCATACACAAACAAATTTAAGTTTACTTTTCCCGCTGTAATAGCGACCTAGCTAATAAAAGGTACCGTTTACCACTGAACACATTAATTACACTTTGTGCTTTAAATTGTCGGGCAGAGCACAAAGCGCGTTTCGTTGTAAATTGATTGTAGTCTGTAGTTTTGTAGATCTTATTTCAAATTGCAACAAACATTTCGGCTATTTTTATGATCCCAGGAGAGCCCGCGGCGCTGATCTGGCCACGGAGGCTGCCGGATGGTCTCCCGAGTAAGCTATGGCTTCCCTCACCAACGGTGGACGGAGGAGTACTCGGGGGGTTTTAGTGGGTAGGGTCCTCTCCTCATGGTATGACTAGCATGCCATCGCTATGGAGAGAACGAGTCCCACATACTCCTTCGCAGCGTAACATTAAAGCATTTCCCGCTCTGATAAAATGGGCTATTTTTACGAATCGGGGATTATATTTTTCTCAAATACCATATACAGGGTGTCCCAAAAGGTTAAGTAGCTGGGAAAGGGGGTGACAGGGGTGGACACAATGGTCACTAGAAAAATAAAAAATAAATCCGATCTGGGTATTTAAAAAAAAAATGGCATTTTTTTAAAAACTTAAAATTTTACATCTTGTTATTTTTGATGTTGATGTTGATGACCTTGTTGTTATTGAAGATTACATAACAGCATTTTTTTTAAATACAGCCATATTTGTAGGTACAGTCAGCACAAGGTGTAAAATTTTTAGTCTTTTAAAAAATGCCATTTATTTTTTTAAACACCCAGAGGGAATTTTTTATATTTTTCTGGTGACCCTTGTGACCATCCCTATCACCCCCCTTCCCAGCTACGTAATCTTTTGGGACACCCTGTATAAAATTAAACGCACGCATGGGCTAGTGAACAAAAGCACAATAACAAAAAAATATCAACTCTCAGTTTGACTTTTTATTTTGTCTGTCTGTTTGTTTGTCCGTGTATTCGGCTAAATCTCCAAAACGGTAATAATGATTCACGTAAGACTTCACTGACAGAAATGTAATATTATAAAGTCAGCTCAGTCTTTTTTTTTTAACTGGCTATTTCTCCGGAACAAACAACATTTGAAACAATATTTTCCTGTTAAAAAACCCATCAAATTTTGAACTCAAAACAGAATTTCTTTAGTAATAGTAGTACATAGATAGTTATTTCCGTACAATATTATGGGTCCATTTTAAGGGCCCTTTTCCTGGCTTGGTGGAGGTAATAATATTTTTATGGGTAATGTTCGATTGTGAATGGTATGTTACACAATTAAATTTAGCCGTAAAATGTTAAATAGGTCACGAAGTTAAAGTTTATGGCTCGAGAAGCTGAGGAAACATAAAAAATTGTATACGAAGGATTTAAGTTGCTATTCCAAGATACGCCTGATGACGCATTGACAGGTTCTATGAATTAAGAAGAGTAGTACTATTTATAAAAACGCATGCAGCGGCTCTCGATAATACGACATATTTTCTGAGTGTTGGTATTTACTTTGTACGGCAGGTAAGCATTGCCATTCTACGGGGCAATGCTGCCAACATTCTGGGAACGTAGCGAAGTAGCATAGATTTAGAGTTTTTAGTATTTTATAAGTAAGTATTAGTTTAGATGAGCTAGTTTGATTTTTTAATTTATTAAGTTATTGTAAGAAGGGTATATTTATTATAATTAACAAACATGAATGAAATACAAACTAAAAGTAACTAATTAAAAATAAAACTAACTTATATAGGTACTACTATTCTAAATCTATTTTACTTGGCAAGGTTCCCAGAATGCTGGCAGCATTACCACGTTGAATGACAATGCTTACCTGCTGTGCAAAGTAGAAACCAGCACTCGGAGAACGTGCCGTGAGTTATTGTTAGTTTTAAAAATATAATTTTTAATATTATATAGCCATATATTTATACACCGTTTCATTTTAGTATTTCTGTTACCTCGGGAGTATGAATCACCCTTATACTTGGATGTCTGACTGTTTTCCCGATTATTTGTTCAGACTATCTGACCGTATTTATTTATTCAATACACATCCGAATTCTTGCGTCTGACCTTCTCTGAATTGAGTCATTCTAGAAATATCATTTAGATGGCTTAAGAACGAAATAAAAACAAAAAATGACGACGATTTGGCTACGGAACCCCTAAAAATGACGACGAATTATTTCGCAATTTTATAATATTTTCTAAAATGGTAAATAATTTAATCCATAGTTTCTCATCACGATTTAATTTTCTTAGTGTTTGTATAACAGGTAAACAATATTGTAAATTAGGTAATTAAGTCGGAAAATACATAATAATATATACAACTAAAAGTAGCTAATCTAAAATAAAAATAACTTATAAAATACTACTATTCTAAATCTATTCTACTTGACAAGATTCCCAGAATACTGGTATACAAATACATTTTAAAAATCTTTATCATAATAAAATTAACATAATATACAAACAATTATTTCTTTAATACCCACTACACCACCCACAACTAAAAAGAAAGAAGAATATTTTTTGTTTGGTTTTTCGATTCATTATAATAAGCAGGTAGGTGTAATCCAAAATACTTATAAAAGTCGACTAACTTCCTAGAATTAACTCTGAATTACCGAACATGGCTTTCTTATAAATATTTGTATTTAATACGGAGTAGGTCAATACTTTAGGATCCCACGCATAACCATTGTTTCAAACAAAAATATACCTAATTTGTTACACTGTGTATCGCGTTCGTGAATAAAATTAAATAGCCAAGTGTTTTAGTTTCCATAAAAGTGTTTCAATTGTTTTATATTAATTGACTTTTAAAATAATTAGATAATTATTACAGTTACAGACTTAAGTTTCATTACCTCTGTAAAGGAAACTTAAGTGGAGGACGTGGACCTTCGCATGTGTCGATGAGCGGCGCGGCCCGCATCTGATATCTTAATGGAAATAAATTGCTTGTTCGTCAACACACTGATACAACGTTTGAATTTAGAACAGGCCGCGCCGCTGGATCTAGTTGGTTGAGGGACTACACTCCGAGTCTCGAAAAGCACGTTAGATCTTTGGTTCTGATTGTTATAACATCACCTATTATAATCGTATATCAGGAAACATGCAGCAGCGTTTCGGCTGCCAAGCGTAATGATTGTGCATAATCTCACTGCGGGAGGAGCCCCATGTTCAGTAATGGACGTTATATGGGCTAAGGAATACTTCTATGATTATATTTTTCAACACAATACTGAAATAATGAATTTTATTCAGCATTTAGGTATTTACATATATCTGTTATTGTCAAAATCACAATGAAAAAGAACTGCAATTGATAGGTTATTATTCTTGTTTTATTATTTAAACTACTTAGGTTACTATAACTAGCCAGTGCAACCGGTGAGTGCTGCTAATTTTAGGCCATTACAGACAATGTACTCCGTCTGTCCGTTTGTCATTAATTTTTCTACTCATAATATGTTTGTTTATATTTACATTAATTATTATACGTATATATTGAAAATTTATAATAGCATACAATTAAGTGAAACATACCTGCCCGGCTAGCATAGGCGGCGCGACTCGAGTCTACTCTACGGAGGCCGACCAATCACATTGCAGAAAGTGTCTGGTGACAGTGCGCTTCTGCAATGTAATTGGTTGGCCTCCGTAGAGTAGACTTGAGTCGCGCTGCCTATGCTAGCCGGGCTGGGGTTAAGACCACAACCCAGAGGTGCCACTGATATCAAAGTCAGATTTATAGATATAAGAGGAAGTGATCGCTGGCACGGCCTACAGGCGCTGGATCACAGGGCAGGGGTAGGGGCACAACGGCGGCAAGAATCTCTTTTCGTAAACCCCAATAACATTTAATATTTGTTTTACTTTAAGAACACACTTGCTTCCCGTACGCGGTTTCATCTGCATAGCTCCCGGTTCCGTGGGAATTTCAAAATTAAATATAGCCTATGTCATCCGGGGATAGTGTAGCTCCCCTACGGTGAAAGATTTTTACAACTAGTTTCGGAACCTATTCAAAAAATCAACAAGCAAGTCTTTCCTCTTTATAATATTAGTATAAATAGAGTTCTTAACTTATCGACAACGCATTCCTTCATTTTTTTTAAGTATGCAAACTGCCCTAAACGATGCCAAGGTCAGGTAAAGGGTAGGTTGTAACGTAATTGTACCCGACACTTGTAGGGCTACCGGGCTACAACAATTTTCCTAACATCATTATAATTCTTACCTCGTGTGAAAAAATCCGAACAATTTCTGATTTCCTGGTACCCACCAGGAAAATCAGTATATGCACATTTTATCAGTATTTGCTTTTTAAGCAATAAATACCTAGCCCTTATTTTATTTAATTTTTAATTGCTATGTTTTGCTGCGCTTGAAGATGGCCTAGGTGTATTATAATTAATTTTAGATATTCGTCAAGTTTGTCGCAGCATATCATAAGAAAAACTGTAGCGTTTGCAAATATTGGCAGTTGTATCCCAATAACAATTTGAGTATATCGAAATTATTAAACCACTAGCTTCCCGCGCGCGTTTTCACCCGCGTAGCTCCCGTGCCCGTAGGAACTTCGTAATAAAACATAGCCTATAACCTTCCTCGATAAATGGACTATCCAACACTGAAAGATTTTTTCGGAAATCGGACCAGTAGTTCCTGAGATTTGGTGGTGTAAAAGATTGGATTTTTCACATATTTTGTGTAAACCGGCAAGTAACTACGAAAAAAGTGAAAAAGTGCTTTTTTTTAATTAATGGATAATTTTGAAGCTTAATCGCAAAATGTCATTGTCAATTTGACGGGGTCGAGATCTTCGTTAACAATTTCGAGAAACTCGTCCTTAATTCCAATACGGAATCACCCTATAAAGTCAACTGTTAAATCATATTTTCCTAATGTTTTTGTTAGTTTTTTTTATCTTTACCAATATACAATTCACGGACACAAACCACACCCAGACGCAGAAAAAATATTCGTAGTTCACAAAAATATTTGTCCCGGCTGGGAATCGAACCCATAACACCAGGTCAAAGAAGCCACCGGTGCAGTCTGTTTCATAGCTTAGCTCAGCCTCAATATCTAAAACATTGAGGTTCACACATTTTTTCTGATTTTCCAGATCCACTTTATTATATTACATTAGGTTTGGAACTTTATCAGGTAAAATCACTGTCGAATCTGGTAACCCTAGACACATTTCGCTCTCTCAATATTGTGTACAAACTGGGGCACACTATCTGCAGCCGGCTGTCTTCAGCGCTACAAGCTTTTGTGCTTACTTGAGACATTTATTACGTAAATAAATGTAGGTGTGTTTCGTATCGTGTGGGAATGGGATGAGTTTAAGTGCTCCTCTATACAAATATGAAAATAATATTAGATTTCTTGTAAATTCGTACAAATTTTCAACAAAATAGCTCTAGTTTATCTGAACCAATACCTGAACGTTAAAAATGTTTATCGAAGGGATAACAAAACACCACGCGGACGAAGTCACGGGTGTCAGCTCTTTTTTTTAAGTTTGCTAGCACACTTTTGCAGTGTACTAATATTCTTGTTAACCCCTCGTACTAAGCTAAATGCTTGTATTACGAGTGGGTTCACGTCGGTAGTGCAATGGGTGGGGTTCGAACCGGCGACCTCAAGATCACAAGTCCGACGCCCTAGCCATTGGGATATGGCCGCTTTACTAGGACTTTACGGCTAGTTACCAGCATTTGTACATTATATACTCTATTACTTAGAAATAGTTCAATTCATATATTTAATCAAACTTTTGAATTATAAATACCAGTAGAATGTTAAGTAGAAGCTTCACATGGAGTACATATTGAATATTTGAATTTCAAATTGGCCGTCCTCATTCAACTTAGCTACGTGTGGCTTGAATGGATTACGTGTAAGTTTTTGCTGAAGTTCGCGTTCTTCTTTGAAAGTAAATAGTTGACTTCGAAAAGGTATGAAGTATGCAAATACATTTAATACAGTTTGAATTGTTTTTTAGAATTTGTAATGTTGTGGAGGTGCGTTGCGAACTTGCGACTTTTAATGTAATTTGTGATGTCTTTAATACTTTCAACTCATAATTTGAAGATCTTTAGCAGTGTTTTATATTTATTACTAATATTTTTAATATAAAAGATTTAATTGTTTATTTGTAGGCTCCAAAACTACAGGACCGATTCGAAAAAAATATTTCTTCATTAGAAAGATACTTTATGCAAGAGTAACATTTTAATCTTTATGTTTTTAATAACATAAAAATGTCCGTGAATTGTATAATTGTAAAGTTCTCCGCGAAACCGGTATTTGATAATTTGTCAAAAAAAAAAAACTTACAGTAACATTAGGAAAATATGTTTAAACAGCTGACTTCATAGGCTAGTTCCGTATTGGAATTAAGGGCGAGTTTATCGATAGTGTTAACGAAGCTCTCGACCCCGTCAAATTGACAATGACATTTTGCAAAGCTGCAAAATTATTCTCTTATTATCTTTCCAATGGTGAAATGTTTTTTTTCATTGAAAAGAATTATCCAGAAGTAACAATGAGTCATTTTAATCTATATTTTTTATGTTACTGAAACAATTTATTCAAATGTTATACATATACAACCAATAATAAATAATTTCGCTCAGTATTAGTAAACACTACAAAATCACGGTCTATTTAGTCCGTCGTGTAAGTTTTAACCAGGATTTTAAAGCGAGCCAAATACCGCTGCGCTACGGACGTTGTTTAACTAATATTATCAAAGCTTATAACTAGTCTTAAATCCTGACATTGTTCATTGAACGTGGAACATGAAATTTGTACGATAAAGATTTTAAGAGCGTAGTATTTATCGATGCACGATATCGTGCAAACTTGTGGAAAATCTGCAGATAAGTATTGGTATGCAAAATAAAAAGTTCTCATCTTTGGTATTTGTATATTTAGTAGAAGATCCGAACCTACATCGACCTTCACGGTCACCTAGCTGATAATAGAATGAAACATTTGTTATAATGAATCTAGTATCTAAGAAAGTGGGTTGGCTAAAGAATTCCTGGGTTCCGTAGCCAAATGGCAAAAAACGGAACCCTTATAGATTCGTCATGTCTGTCTGTCTGTCTTTCTGTCCGTCCGTATGTCACAGAAACTTTTTCCGAAACTATAATAACTATAATGTTGAAACTTGGCAAGTAGATGTATGTTGTGAACCGCATTAAGATTTTCACTCAAAAATAGAAAAAAAAAACAAAAAAAAATCATCAGACCCATACGTGTGGGGTATGTATGGATAGGTCTTCAAAAATGATATTGAGGTTTCCAATGTCATTTTTTTCTATACTGAATAGTTTGCGCGAGAGACACTTCCAAAGTGGTAAAATGTGTGACCCCCCTGTAACTTCTAAAATAAGAGAATGATAAAACTAAAAAATATATATGATGTACATAGCCATGCAAACTTCCACCGAAAATTGGTTTGAACGAGATCAAGTAAGTAGTTTTTTTTTTTACCTTTCATTCAATCAACTATTATTAACATCGATCAAAGTTACAACGAACTACAAAAACTTTTATACTATATTACTTGTTGTATTCTTGATATCAAAAATAGGTAGGCACTTGCAACTAGTACGGAACCCTTCGTGCGAGAGTCCGACTCGCACTTGGCCGGTTTTGTGATAGTAACTTTAACAATGATTAGTAATAAGACTTTGATGATAGAAAATGTTTACTGTCAATTGAGATTAATATTGTTCGTCTCCCAATCCTCGGTAAAGCTTCTAATTTAGGGCCAATGCCCACCACGTTTTTAAAACGCACCGTCAACGCGCGTGGTAGAAACGCGCGGCAACCGCGTGCTTTTAGCCTTCAGAGCAGTTTGTTGTTCGTGCGTATCGCGTCTGTATTGCTAAAAACGCGCTTCAACGGCGCGTTTAAGAAACATGGTGTGCATAGGCCCTTATACCTAATGCTACAAAACAACATAATTTTATGATAAATTATTTCGAGAAAATAAACGAACATTTAATTTTGAACTACAATTTGTCTTGCCTAGTCGAAAACTTGACTTAGTATACTAATAACGGCGATGTTTCGAAAATTATAATTGTATTTTATCAGACTTTGTCCATAAAATAACTAAGATAATAGGGCTTTGAAACGCCAACACCGAATTTCACAGTCATTAATTACGAAGCAAGGAAATTCCTTTTCGTGAAGTTATTTTGGTCTATTTTGGCATACCGCGTCGTTTTAATAATGTTCTAGATTATTGGCAACAATATAAATTTGCTCTGAATAAGTACTTACAACCTCCGTCCGGCTCGCTTTAAATTAGCGTTGGTTCGATTCCCACGCTGGACAGGAAATATTTGTGTAAATACTAAGATTTCTTTCCGGGTCTGGTTGGTTGAGGGTCTACCCTCTGTGCCTCTGAAAACATGTTAAGCCGTTGGTCCCGATTGTTATAACATCATCTATAATAATCGTATATCAAGGAATGGGCAGCAGCATTTCCTTGTGTGGTACAACATAATACTGCGGTCGCCAATCCGCCTGCCAAGCGTGGTGACTATGGCAAATACCCTCCCCGGGAGGAGGCCTATGTTCAGCAGTGGACGCTATACGGGCTGATGATGATGATGAAGTTAGAGTGTAATATTAGATTTAGTAGCTTAGACATAGTATGCAATATATATGTAAATATAATTAAGAGTCATTTAGCAGCAAAAAATAAGGGTAAGTACAGATAATTTAATGTAAAACAGGCGAACAAATGCATTCAATCTTGATATACAAAAATTAATATTTGTCTGTATGTCTTTTATAGAATAGAAAACAGCTGGACCGATTTGAATGTTTTTTTTTGTTATTTTATTTTAACAACTTGACTAATGAGTGATTCGTTTTTATTTGTGTTCGTATTAATGAGGACAAAGATTTTAACATATTTTTGATGGGTGACGCCAGAAATTTAATTTATGTTATAGTTCTACAAACAATTGATTGATCACATTGACACGGTGTAACGTTCAAAATAGATTTATCTTAAGTACCTATCACTATTGTTTACGAAGGCTCGGTTCCAGTTCTGCAAATTGAGAACGATGTGAAATGCATAAGTTTAGGTATCATCATCATTTTAGCCGTGGTATGTCCACTGCTGGACATAGGCCTCCTCATAGATTTCCAGTTACTATGGTTGGAAGCGGACTGCATCCACTGTGATCCCGCGGTCTTTACCAGATTATCCGTCAATTTAGGTATATTTTGACATAATTAAAGGCTTGAATATAATTGAAAAGGATAGTCTGATATATCTTTGTAAAAAGATTATTTGAGTATAATCTCTTCAATCATTTCTTGCCCGCAGTAGAGATTTCCATGACTAAAATGAAGGTAGTCATTTGGAATAGTCTAGCGAATATTTCCATATGCCACACATATAAAATATTTTAACGTTCTCAAAATGCTGGCAGCATTTTCCTTCATATTCTATTTTACCTCAAAATTATATGCTCAAAACATAATGCAATACCGAAAAGACTACACAAATAAACCAAATTAAACAGCATCACCTGTCTTTGGAAATGTTTGGTAACGTGAAAAAGTATTTGGAGCAGGGCCCGTGTCAGACTCACGTGTCCCGTCGCAAATTCCATGTGACATGAAGCGTGTCACTGACAAGCGAATATCCAGAGCTGAGGAATGAAATTTCAATTTAGATAGGTACCTAGTTGACACTTTAGTGCCAGTTGAAAAGGCAAAAGCTATTTACTCTGCATAAAACGCTTAAGTGGAATACAATATTTTGACAAATTTGAGAGGAAATTCTTGTAGTACCATTTTGGGTAAGTTATTTTTAGTTATAATTTTGACATTACTATAGAATTTACGTTGAATTCGTGTTGTGTTATCATAATTTTATAACGAAATATTTTCTTGAAGCTTTTTATTTAGAAGTTAATTTGTAACTTTTGATCGACCCAAGGCAGTGAACAACAATTTAGAATAAAATAGTATTAAGCATCACAAAGAACTGATTAATTTAAAACTACAATGTCACTACCAGACACCGTAATTATGCTTATGGCCAAACACATTACAAAAGACTTTGAAGAATACACTTTATTTTTAAGTATTTACTTATATAGTAATTTAGCGTGGAACGCCAGAAAGTTGGCCATGTTCCACCTCCGTGCCTTCTTATGCATCAGGTTTCACCTTTCATTTTGGCATACAGTACACGGAAAAGCCTAAAGTAAACGATAAGAATAAGAATAAATTAGGTAGGTAATGTAAAGGTAATAATGCTCGAACCATTTCTAGAAAACCTTCACAAGAGCTCTCATAATTTAAATACAAAAGTTTTTCATGAAAACATTTTAAATTGTTACAAAACACTGTTTCAGCCTCAGGCCGTGCATATTCAGTAGACCTTTATCTTGCTATTTTATATCTCAATTTCCCCACTTTCCTCTTTTTAGGTAGGATTAGGGTTGTGTTGTCATATATAAATGCCAACGTCCTGAGGAGGCAGGTTTAAAAATTCAATGGAATCGGTGAAGGATATTTTATTGGGTCCACTTTTTTTCAAGAATAATGTTGGGTAATGCGACGTGTTTTGTGTAAGTAAAGTGGCGTAGAACGGAGTGAATTGGCTCAGTCGGTCTCCAATTGTTGGGTTATTTTATGGTCGGATAAATTTGTTTCTATATTACTTTTTAGGATTGCAACGTCAATTATTTAAGTACTGGAAAATTAACTCTAGGTATGACGAATGCTACGATGGTAATCTTTTGGACAGCGCGTGCAAAAGATCAGCAAAGTTTTTAAGGCATTTGGAGAAAAACGTAGATTAGTGTGTATAAAATATGTGTTGTGTTTTATTATAGTTTATAATTTCATATGCTGAACCCGATTTATCTTGACCAAACTGAAACTAATATTTAACGGTAAAATAAGCAAAGTCTGCAACGCTGCTTTGGCAGAGCCGATTTGACGACTATTTTGGTCCAATTTTGAATGTGACATCACTGAAATTGAAAAGGCATGACTGGCATCATCCAAATCACATTTAAACGATGTCATTTAATCAAAGTGAATCGTGCATAACTTTTCAAATTGTAATTGAATCAAGAATTAGATAAAATAACAAGAAATGTGACGTTTCAATATTGCGTGCTATGTTTTATTCTATAACGTTTTAGGCAATTTTGAAGATAATAGGATAATTGAAGAGAAGAAAAATGTCAGTTCAGTGCAAAGTTTAAGTGTGGTTCACAAGTCAAAGCTAAGTATGGTATACAATCTATCAAACTAACGATAAATGAGAGCAGTGTTAAAATAATTCGGTTAAGTTAGTTAAATGGCCCGATAATTTTACACTTTATAGTTTTGAATTGTTGGATTACTTACTTTTTGTTTAAGCGACATTTTCTAAGCTGCCTTTGTTTCTGCTACCTCCACCTTCGTTACCTCTAACATCCAGATTTATAAATTTTATGTAAAACTCACTCAACAACTCTGATTTGTTTTGGTAGACTTTCTGGATCTGCATAGAAGCATAACCTAAGGTTAGGATGTGCTGTTATCTAGACTAATGAAAGTAAGAATTTAAACCCTAACCTATTGGTTAGGGTTTAAATTCTTACTTTGGCTTTAGTTTTTTACAATGTGAACAATAAAATAAGCCTTTTGATTGGTTATATTTTTGGCACTATAACTGTGTTACCAAAACTAAACTTCTTACGCTTTAATCTACAAACAGATCGATGTAGGTAACACATATAATTGTAAAAACATTTTCTTTGACCTAATGCATTTAACTTTTTACCACACCACTTTCTATAGTTTAAGAGCCGTGGAAGATCAACCTTCACCCATCTGATAACCAGATGAGACTTACTTTTTGTCAAATATTATTCATTAACAAACATGGCTATGATAACTTGCCTATCAAAAATGGTTCATGGCTAATTTTCATTTATTTATTTTAATCAATTTAGAGAAGGTAGAGTGTCGGACGTTGGTGTGATAGAACAGGATACAACATACCAGCGGCACTCTGCCTGACCGAGTGTGCATGCTCTTTTACATTTGATTAAGTGAAAAAGAGCATTTGTTTCCACAACAGTAATTTGGAACTTTCTGACCATAATTCTTACTTCTATTACACTTTTTGTATTATTACATTACATATTATTTATATATTGAGATGAAATTCATTTGGTTATCAAAAGAGTAAAGGTGATGAAGAAACGTTGATTAAAAATAGTTCAGTGAAAAATAGCCATGAACACTTTTTGATAGGCAAGTTATCATAGGTGTGTTTGTTAATGAATAATATTTGACAAAAAGTATGTCTCATCTGGTTATCAGATGGGTGAAGGTTGATCATCCACGTCTCCTCTACTACTATGTTTGATCAATATCTGAAAATATGAATTCTCTGTGAAAATAAATTGCACAGTTAAATTTACTAGGCTGAAGGCAATATTGCTAAAATCTACTCACTAGGCGCTTCAAATTTGGCCCACTTTCATTTCCGACATTGAATAAATATTGCTCCTCATAGCTTCAATAACTTTTATTTTATTTTTTAATCAAAGTTATGTATTTTTGTTCACATTCAATTTCGTTTCACATAGGTATATACTAGAGATGCGCCGAGTAACGAGTACCGAGTTTTACTCGGCTCAATTTTTTTTTCAACCGAGTACTCGGCCGAGTAACGCGGTTCTATCAAATTCACATTTCGCGCGCGTAAACAAGTACAAACAGGTTCGCGCCGGTCGAGAGGCCAGCTCGCGTTGATACAGTGAAACGAAATTGTTTTGCTTGGTTTTTCTTCTCATCCATACCTTGTAATTTAATTGCAAAACGTATGGTAGGATAGGTTGGTTAAAGGTTGGCTGAACTTTATTACAAGCTAATAGAGTTCAAAATATGGTTTTCGCTAAGTGATTACTGCCTGGCTTATAAAAATAAATAGAAAAATAAAATCTATACTCAATTTTTCAAGGTTTCATGATTTGCTATTTTATTTTTTGATTGAAAAGTGAGGACAAAAATGGGCAAAGTTATAGAGGGGACAAGCATAGGCGTAGGCATGTGGGTGTAGGTAAGGAACGTGGGTATGGGCGTGAAACTGTAAATCAATAACCCTTACTCTATGAAATAACGTACCAGAAGCATAAGCTACTAGTATGTTATTTCAAATCGTACTAGTAGCTTATAATATATTATAAAAATCTTGTATTTTAATTAATAGAATCAGGCGTGTCTTTGCGGAAAGTCATATTAATCTAAATTCATCATCATCATCATCGACCTGTTGTAGTCCACTGCTGAACATAGGCCTCCCCCATCGATTTCCAGCGGGAACGATCGCTAGCGGCCTGCATCCATCGACTCCCCGCGACCTTTATGAGGTCGTCGGTCCATCGTGCAGGCGGTTGTCCCACGCTGCGCTTGACAGTTCGTAGTATCCACTCGAGAACCTTTTTGCTCCATCGGCCGTCAGTTTTTCGAGCTATGTATCTTGCCCATTGCCACTTCAGCTTGCTGATCCGCTAATTTTAATTAACAGACAAAAATATTTATTGTTAATTCCCGCAAAAATTATGCACGACATACAGGTCAGATACTGATAGTAGCAACATGCAAAAATACAAACACCAACAAAAGACCCTACACTTGTTTCGCTTCTCCACGGAGCATCACCATGACGATTCTAACGGTACTGCACAAAACCGTTTTGCTAGCAAAAATAGCATTACAGCAAATAGACACATTTTTCAGCGAAATTAACACTAATTATTTTTTTTTCCTTTTTAATTAAGTTTTTTTTTTATATATAAACATTACTAGTAGAGTTTTGCAGTCTACTAGTATTCTTGTTAACCCCTCGTGCTAAGCTATAATGATTGTGTTACGAGTGGGTTTACGTCGGTAGTGCAATGGGTGGGGTTCGAACCGGCGACCACTAGATCACAAGTCCGACGCCCTAGCCATTGGGCTACGGCTGCTTAAGATTCAAAACTTGTAGATTATATTTAAATTGAGTCAGTAAAATAGAATCGTATTCATTTATATTATATTCTAATTATTATCTCAAAGCGAATGTAATAAGTTAATTCTAATATAAATCAACCAAAGGTTCGTGGTTGAGTTATTATATTTGAGGAGAGTACAGAACGAGATTCAACATGATAAATCGTTCCCTTTACAGATTGTTATCAAACATTACAAGCGAATAGATACGCTTAATGTATTTTAAACGAACTTTAGGGTTATATTTATACGTATGTAGATAATAAACGCCGGTCGTTGAACTAGAAAATTGTATTTTGCGAGGTATACAAAACGTTATGTGCTTAGCTCCAGTTTTTTTAGAAATTACTTTATAAAATAAAGCCTACGTTACTTCTGAAAAATAAAATCGTCATCAGTCTGTATTAGGTCCACTGCTAAACATTTACTCTTTTTTTCTATGTTACATGTAACATAGAAATAGTTATTTGTTATACAAGAGTGCAAAGTTACTTTTTAACCGCGTGTTCCATTTTGATGACCGAGCAAGCGAAGGATTCTAAAATTGAATCACGAGCGCAGCGAGTGATTCAAAATTAGAATCCTGAGCGTTAGCGAGGGAATCAAAAGAGCACGAGGTGAAAAATCTTTGCACTCGAGTGCAACACGTAACTTTTCATTCCACCTCAGCGAGGAAATGCGCATTATTAACAGTTTCAGTCAATTCTGTTAGCGTCAAACAAACTTCCTCGTCGCTAGAATCACTCATTTTAGTTTTTTCAATTGTTTTCAATTTTCTTGTTTTTAATATAAGGTCGTCATTGTTAACAATGACGTGAAAAAATGCCGCATAAAGAACCGCGTACAAAGCAAATTGAAAAAAGAACACCAAGAAGGTTCCGAGTCTGAGTTTTTAACAAATTAAAAAAAAGTTGTATGATAATTATATTCACCATAGAGGTAGCAGTAAAAAGGTTTAATGTTTTTTTTAATTCACAAACTTAGTGCACACGATGTTCTAAATTCAATTTACTTTATCCTCTAGAGAATAAAAACGGCTTTTCCACTCAGATATTGAAGATTAAAAATACTCTTTCCGAGATGGTGGGATGAAAAATATATTTTTATATTCTTATCGCCCTGATTGGATTGACCAACTGCACAGGAAATATTGTAGTGCACAAGTGCGCAAACAAAGTTCTCGTTGCCTTTACTCTAAAAATCTGGTACACCATTTTTGCCCGAAACGACTGTAAGAGAACAGACGCGAGACCATCAGCATTTTGCCCGAGCCGGGCCACGAAACCGGACCAACGAGGTAGTAAGCATACCTACAAATAGAACAGCTATTTAGTTTATGTTTAAGGATACTCACATCTTACTGCGATCACCAATCCGCTTGCCAAGCGTTGGTAATCGGCAATACTCCTCAACAGGTTTTTGCCTTTCCAAGCCAGGGCTTGTTAAGTACTGCTAAAGAGGAGTATCATATTCAGTATTGAACGGGCTGATAAATTACTTTTTTGTCAATGTCACTTTTTCATACCTATTCAGTATCCATTTTCGGAAAGAGATTTTGATCAGTATCCCTGAACATAATTAATTTAGTCAAATCTACTTTTACGTTAACGATAAAATCTAATTCAGACTGGGATGTTATTATCAATTAAATTCAAAGTCCAATCAATTTGTATTTAATTCCTTTTTAATATCTCCCAGAACGTATATATTTCAATTAAGATAATCACTTTAAAGTGTGCTCAAAATAATATCGAAATCTTTAAAAATATAATTAATTAATATAATTTACTTTCCTACCAATCATTACTTAATTTTATTTATTCTTGTTTGTACACATGAACTTCAGTTCTGTAGCAATATTTTTTTAAATTCAGATATTGCAACAATTTACTATGGACGAAAGCAAATTATTAGCAACTTAATCTTCGTATTTTTAATTAATTTCTTTATTACTTTTGGTATGGCATTAATGTTTACTCTGACAGACCATACACTTTTTTTTATGACGATTACTAGCAGTTTTATGTAGTCTACTAGTATTCTTGTTAACCCCTCGTGCTAAGCTGAAATGCCTTGTGTTACGAGTGGGTTTCACCGGTAGTGCAATGGGTGGGGTTCAAACCAGCGACCAGCTCACAAGTCCGATGCCCTAGCCATTGGCCTATGGCCGCTTAAACAACACAAATAAATGGAACCTTCATTTTATTTGACAAATAAAATATCAATTCTGCATTTTATCATCATGTTCATATTTTGTTCAACCCCCAATATATAAGATCCCAGTTAACCCTTCCTATCTTCTCTAAATCTCTTCGAAGGGCGTTTCGTACCGATCTGATCCTGTCTGAGTCCTTTAGTTAAACAAAAGAGAATGCGTATTGAGTAGGTATCAGTAGGATTATTCCCTTGGATAGTTCTTTCTCAAGAGTTTTCAAGTAGTTAGGGTGAATCGTATTCTATTAGAAAAGTTATGTGGTGTATAATATAACTATTTAATAATTATTGGTGATTTTAAACAATGACTATTTATGGTACTTATTTCTTTAAACGTTTTGGTAAAGAAGAATGGCCTATTATTCGATATCATAATTAAATTTGATAAAAAAAACGAAACATACAAGTTTAATTGAATTACAGTATTAAGTACACAGCCGTTTAAAAAAAAAACAATAGTTAAAACAAAAAAAAACGTTTTTTATTAAAGCTATTTTTTTAATAACGGGCCGTAGCCCACTGATTAGGCGTGTTGGACTCGTGATCATGTCATCGCCGGTATGATCCTTACCCAGTGCACTACCGACGTGAACCCACTCGTAACACAAACAGTTTAGCTTAGCACGAGGGATTAACAAGAATGCTAGACATCAATTCAAAAAAAAAGGTAAAAATATATCCAAATAATTACAACTAGATCAACGTGGGAACCAAATTAAGTATGGCAGCCTTGATGAACCGGCCGACGAGATCACAACTTACCAACTAGCAGAACAGAGACTGCAAGAAACGAACACCACTACACAGAGACCGCTTTGTCCGACCCGCAGGAGAAGAATACGCCTTCCCCCTCGCTCTCCCGACCCTTACTTCGCTAAGAACCTTCCGATGCCCTCGTACTTCGAAGTCCGAGGAGCCAGTGAACTGCAAAGTAGAGCGATAGTTGCACAAAACTCCACTAAATCAATCCTCAATCCCCCGCCAACGATCGCCCAGAGCCGATGTCCCACAGATTTACTAAGCAACCTGCGCAAGAGGGTGCCTCTTGCGCAGGTTGCTTAGTAAGTAGTCATAAACAGTTTATTAAGACTGGAGTTCTACTCGCTTCTATGGAGTTTTACTCGCCTCTATATATCTATAACATATTTTACACAAATTATTATTAAAATATTGTGTCCGTATAATAAAACATGAACTTTTATAACCTCTAAGCAAACTGCCATCAAGAGAAACCAGCCATGATTAATTAATTCTGTTCCATACTAAATCTTGTAGCACTAATGCATACCATTTATCTTCGACAATAAAGTGAAATTTCTCGAATAACTTACTGTAGTACAAAGTTATTACAACATAAGTAGGTACCTAGATCATTAGCAACAACGTATGAACACAGGTGCAGTATAAGGGGCGGACAACATTAACCTATGATTAATTCTCTTGCTAAATGAGCTGCAGTGTGCGCTGCGCTTTAGGTTACGGTACGTACTCGTAAGTACGGGGTTACAAATCATTTATATTACTAAGTTGAGCAGTTTAGGTTTTACGTAAAGATAGATTATTTCGTTGAACATTTTAGGTTTTTTTTTAAGGATTCCGTTCTATATGTACCCGGCCCCCGCCAACGGAGGATCTTTCTTTTTTTTTACTTACGATGGGCTAACTCTTTACCCCAATCGAGTCCGCGAGAGACGAGATGAGGCCGAAGATGGAGTAAGCTTGCCTAGAAGATGCCTGTTTACTCTGACTTAGAAGAGACCCGGATTATATGCACTCGGGAACACAGAAGCAGGCAAAGAATTCCACTCACTGGCCGTGCGCATAATAAAAGATGATTTGAAGCGCTTTGTGCGGCAGAACGGAATGTCGACCAAGTAAGGGTGAAAACCAGCCGTGCGTCTAGATTCCCGATAAAAGAAACGCGGTATAAGCTCGTGTAGCTCCTGCCCACACTCCCCGAAGTACAACCTGTAAAATACCGATAGACTGGCAACGTTACGCCGATGAACCAAGCTGTGAAGCTTGGATCGAAGGAGTGTCCGGGGGTTTTAGTGGTGTAGGGTCTTCTCCTCGTGGCATGAGTTAGCATACCACGCTATGGAGAGGGCGAGTCCCACATATCTCACCGCCAGCGAGCTAATACGCTGCAGCGGCGGTGGGAATGCGTAAATGCAATTACGGACAACAAAAAAAAATGTATTTCGTTCTATGTTTAGTATTAACTTCTCGTGCGCGTTATCACTTGCGTATCCCCTCTCTCCCGTGGGAACTTCATCTTTAAATATAGCCTATATTAATCCTCGATAACGTAGCCTTTATATAAATAAAATATTTGTAGAAATCGGTCCATTAGTTTCGGAGCCTATTCATTGCAAACAAACTAACATACATACAATCAAATCTTTCTTCTATATTATATACTTAGCTAAAATTCAATGTTTGTGGGTAAATAATCATGGATTTTGGTTGATGTTTATTAAGTGGCTTCTGCAGTCCAGATTTTAAAGTACAATGCCTTCTTTAGACAGCTATAATGTGTGAACTACATTTAGGTATTCTCAGTGTCCGTAAATTATAATATATCTTATATCTGTCACAACGTATGTCACAACGTAGGTAGATAGAGAAAGACTCGTAGGAAGCTAGGATAGGGTCCGGTCGTCCTTGCAAGGCGAGGCTCGCGACGCGTTCTATGCTTCTGACCTAATCCCAGACCGCGCTGGTTGATGCTGGTTGTTTATAATACGCGACTATCACATGCCACATTGGTAGATTTAAATTCTATTTAATAACATTACTGTTGAAATGTATACTAATTAATTAGTCAAGATTTTTTTTTTTATATTTGACTTATAATAAGTACGATCGATTTGTCTACATTATCAATAAACGTTTTCATTTCATTTTCATTTCATTTCATCTATAATTAATAACCACCCGCGAACTCTGGATCTATTTTAAAAGTCCCTTCAAAAAATATTGAAGCCCAACGTTACTGTTGAGTGTTGCTCATGAATGTGGAAACATTTAACACTGTTTTATAGTATCACTTCACATTGAAAGCCTTTTTCGACTAAGTTAGCGAACTATATTAAGTAAATGTCTTCAAAAGTAAGATTCCCACAAGAATTACACCTTTTTATCCTAAACCTACCACTATAAAGAACGTTACACGAAAGAGGCGTAAACTGAACGAAATCTCAAGATAAATCAGTACAATTCAGGGGGGAGAGTAACTTATATTATTCGTAATACGGTATTTATTGACAATCGATATTGACAAAGGTATATTTAGCTATCTGTTCACTGAGTCCAATTCAATTCAATCGTTTTTATTACCCACATCGATGGGGACGCGGTCTCGAAGAGGGAGCTTTCTTTCAAATTGATAAATAAAAACACTTATGTTTGCTGCCTTATCCTACTAATATTATAAACACGAATGTTTGTAAGTATGGATGGATGGATGTTTATTACTCTTTTACGCCAACACTGCTGAACGGAATTGGCCGAAATTTTGCACCGGGATAAGTTATACGGTGGATTAACATATAGGACAAAACATCATGCTCCGACCCACAGGAGCAGAGTAACGCGGGTAAAACCGCGGGACGCAGTATAGAGATAAGTTTTTCCTGTATTGATCGCGTTTTATATGGGAATACTAGCTGGGCCAGTTTCAGTGATAGATACTTAGCCTATTTATGGAGGAAGGCTATATAGGCTATATATTTAATTACTAGCTGCGCCCCGCGTTACTCTGCTCCAGTGGGTCGGATAGTAATGTTTTGTAGCCTATATTATGTTAATCCAGTGTATAAACTATCCCGGTGCAAAATTTCAGCCAATTCCGCTCTGTAGTTTTGGCGTGAAAGAGCAACAAACATCCATCCATACTTACAAACTTTCGCGTTTATAATATTAGTACGATAGTAGTATTAAATTCTTACGGTAACGGGAGTCACGCGGTATAATAATAAAACAGTTGCGGAATTTACCTTACTAACCCTAGCCCGTCACACGTACCATTTTTCAACCGTAAAAACATACATACATATAATCACGCCTTTCTGCCATGGGGGTAGGCAGAAACTACGCATGAGCAATCCGGCCCTACAGAACGCCACCTGCTACGATCCTTACACACTCTCTTTGCCTCGTCCACGTTCATACATCTGGTCATACACGCACGCCGGTTGCGAGTACTACGCACCTGACCTTTCTGAAGAACATCACCTATGAGATCAGTGTATGTCCTTCTAGGGCGTCCACTCCCGGCGTTTCCACTCACCGTAAAAAAAAACCTACACTCTCAAAATAAAAATAAATTAAGAAAATAACAGCTATTTACGATATTTTATCCTAGCCACGAGTGTTTCTCAATGTCTTTATCATTGTAGTGACGTGTTTAATGAGCCAATTTTGCTTCATTAGTTGATAAAACGTGTTTATTTTAGTCAACTTATTCTAACGTTTCAAGGCATTGTTTATGTTTTGACTCTAATGAGTAATTAGCCTTAATTTGTAACACGTTTCCTGTTTATTTCGATTTCACAATCAATATCAAAAACACACATCAATAAAATATACGGCAGTAACAACATTTCATTGATTTTATTCAGATGTAAAAGATAATCAGTTATATTAAGTGTTCGTTATTTTTCTTATCCTATTCTTATACTAATAGATAAAGCTGAAGAGTTTGATTGAACACGCCAATCTCAGCAACTACTGGTCCGATTTGAAACATTCTTTCAATGTTAGATAGCCTACTTATCGAGGTAGGCTATATTTAATTATGAAGTTCTCACGCGGATAAGTTAAACGAACTCTTACATTATCTAAATCTTATTAAAGCTGGGGCTCTGCTCGCTTTATGCCCGGTGAAGTAGCGAAACCCTCGTTACCTACGTGCGTAAACGGTTCTTGTTTATGAACAGCGAAGATTTGGAACTTTTTGCCCACGTCTGTGTTCCCTGAACAATATAATATAGCGATCTTCAAGTCAGGTTTTTTTTTTCGGACGGACTTATGTAGTTAGCTCTTAGGCTTTTGCGACTTCACCGGGCATAAAGGCGAGCAGAGCTCCAGCCTAGATAAATAGCAAGCAACCTGCGCAAGAGGGCGTCCCCTGTGGGACTTGGACCTCGGCTCAGGGCGGTCGCTATCGGGGAGATTGAGGGATTATGGCTTTTAGTTTCTTTAGGGGAGTTTTGTGCAACTGTCACTCTACTTTACAGTTCGCGGGCCTCTCGGACTTCGGGTCTACGAGGGTATCGGAAGGTTCTTAGCAAACTAAGGGTCGGGGGGGTTCAAGTTGGAAGTGAATAGGCATTCGCTAGGCAATCGTGTTTCATTTTAGTCCGCATTTGTCATCAGGTAGGATGACCATCTGATGACGTAAAATAACAGTAATTATTATTTGTCCTTCGGTTCAGCGTACTTTTAAAAGAACGCTAAACCGAAGGACATGCATGATGAGATAAATGAATATAGGAGAGGCGAAAGCGGTATGTCAAGATTTTAGCTAGTGAAAGGAAGTGGTCTCTGCCTACCCCAATGGGAAAGAGGCGTGGATGTATGTTAGTATGTATAAGTTAGTTAAGAGGTGTTAGCATCATGCCGTTGTATTACTAATAATGAATGTTACTACTATTATCCTTATATGTTATGTATTTTCCATTAATATATTTTATATTCTACTTATATTATGATATTATATGGTAATTTTGTGTGTTCAATAAATGTTTTTTTCTTTCTTTCCTAACTTACAGTAGTTAGGTTTAATTGTGAGAAACATGGTTTTAAAGGAAAAACTCAAAATCGACATTATCCAGGAATATCTTAAAGACTAAACTTTCTAAAGAGGATCCTGGACAACCGGCAAAATTGCGCAAAAGGACGTATTCAAAAAATCATGTTGTGAAATTTTATAGGCATATTAATTTATGAATTAAAGCGAAATATTGCACCTTTAAACGTAATAAAGTAATTAAACAAATTCGTATCAAAAGATAACATCATTATGACTTTATTCAATACAATCATTTATTTACTAACCGCATCATATCAGAATTTAATCAAATAACGATTCATAAATAACTAGGCAAATTTTGTTTGAACTCCGTACCAAGATCGTGTGTTGGTAACTTAATATTGATGGAGCTTGCCTACACAGTTTCGGGGCTCAACATAAACTGGTCATTAATCATTTACTGATGACTAACGTAAGAGAGAAGTTGGTATCGGTATTAAATTATTAGTAGACGAAGTTTCTGTGTGGAAGCGGTATTGTGGTGTGTTGTGACGAAATATGGCCGATATACTAAATATAAATGCGGAAAAAAAAGGTAGGCTTAATTTAGTTGCGAAAGTTGTTGATTAAAAGTTCAATGAAGCGAAATGTAATCCTAGCAGCTGTAGCCGTAGCTGCTTCTGAGACCTGGTGTTCTGGATTCGATTTCCACTCGGGACAATTATAAGTGTGAACCACGAATAGTTGATCTGAGACTGGGTGTGCTTTGTGTCCGTGAAATGAATGTTTTGAGGTTTGTAAAGTCCACCGCGACACTGGATTAATTTCCCGAGTGCGGGAGTGGTTTTCCTTAAAAAAATCTGAATGTAAGCATGGAAGTGGAAAATTTTAACCAAATCCGTTTCGTAGTCCACTAAGGGGATTAAGTTAAAATTTTGCACGGGAGTTTATAAGCTGGAGTCGTAGTGTATTTTTTTGTGTCCTATGTCCTAAACATAGGACACAAAAAAATACACTACGAACCACTAAATCAGAGTAGCAGTCCAACGCGGGGCAAAATTACGAGGCGCAGGAAGTTATATATTATAGTTATACGATCAGATGATGGTATGATAAATTGGGACCAATAGCTAAACGTTCCTTTCGAGCATGTCTTGGAAAGAAAGTGTAACCTCTCAGCCTACAAGACCCGAAAATAAATCTTAGATTTAACGCAAAGATTAATTGTATGGCGAGGCAATCGAATCGACGATTGCAAAACTTAAAGCGTGCTTCATACGGCTGGACTCCGAAGGTTGTTATAAACTAACAATATTTTAAAATAGAATTTGATAAATTGACTGCTAGATTGACGTCAAATAGAAAGGGTTGAATTAATAATGCAGGTATACCAGCAACCTAAAACTAACAATATATCGAAGGTGATGATATATTGAAGACAGTCCGTGTCAGCGAACCGACTTTATTATTTGTATAGGTATTCCAACTATGGGTTTAAGAAACCTTTATTATTATCTGCCCGTATAACGTCCACTGTTGAACATGGAGTCTCCACGCTTGGCAGGCGGGTTGCTGCACCCCAGGAGAGCCCGCGGCGTTACTTTGGCCGCGGGTGCCGCTAGAGGGGGCCCAGCTTTTGCGTACCCGGCCCTCACCAACGGCAGATGGAGGAGTATTCGGAGGGTGGGGGGGATTTAGTGGTGTAGGGTCCTCCCGTTGTGGTATGAGTAGCATACCACCGCTATGGAGAGGGCGAGTCCTACATATCCCACAGCGTGGAAACGCTGCAGCGGCGCGGCGGTGGGTCGTTTTTACCCTTCTAGTAGGGAATCTTAAAACCAGAAAATGTTTTATAATCGGGTAACTCATGTTCAGCCTAGCCTATATATATATATAAAGCAACATGTCCTGACTGACTGACTCATCAACGCCGAGTTAAAACTACTGAAGCTAGACACGTGATATTTGGAACTTGACTTCCTTTTATGACGTATACATACACTAAGAAAGGATTTTATAAATTTCAACCCCTAAAGGCTCATACACACAGTGCCGGCGGCAGGGCCGCCGGGCAAGCAGCTGTGCACCCGGCGGCATTCAAAGCCGCCGGCTTTGCCACACAAAGGAGCCGCCGGCATGGCTACCCACACAAATACATGGCTTGTATTACCGGCGGCATAAACCCGGCGGCATTGCCGCCGGCACTGTGTGTAGTAGCCTTAAGGGGGTGGAAAAGGGGAAATTTATTTTTAAATAAAATAAAAATAAAATAAATAAAATAAAAATCATTTTTATTTACGTAAATTACAGGCACTTGTAAATAGTCAAACATTAATTAGAAAAATTTAATTAATTATATTTGTTATTTATTTATATCTATAAAATTAATAATTTTTATATTATCATAAAATATATTTATATGTTATTATTATAATTTATTTATTTATAATTGTTCTTAGCGACACAAAATGCTTGTTCTGTCTATATTATGTCAAAACAATTGTCATTATTTGGGAGGACCATGAGCATATAACGACGGACGCGCTTTAATGCTACCACCGGATCCAATGCGCCCCAACTGAGAAGATCCGGCGAAACAAACTCAGTGGGTTACTTTACTACCGGTTTCAACACGGCCCACATGAGACGGTCCGGCGAAACATACTCAAATGGACAAATACGCGGGGTTTTGGTCCAATTTTTATCATTTATTTTTAGTAGGCATACACATTTATTGCCCAAACGGTTGTCTTGTTATAATTTATTTTAGTTTTACTCAATAAGATTGAATGATATTGAGACAGAACTAGCGGTATTTATAATTAAAGTACACCATGAAATCAATTACAGACAGTTCACAGAATAAGATACAGTTCTAATTACAACTACTGTACTTGGCTGTATGGTCCTCAGGGAGGTAGGTGCAAGATGGTACCGATAGCCAAACGTCTTTATCTTATTTATAAAGTTCCTTCGGGAAATGGAGTTACGCGGGTGAAACCGGGCGCGAGAAGCTAGTACATAATAAATAAACCTTGTGTAACTTATAAGCTATCTTCCTTGTTATATTTTCAAACACAATGAGAAAGAATTTATTCTTAAAAGTAAATTCACATAATTACATTTCAAGGAATAATAATTTCTTAAGAATGTTTTTTGCTGACAAAGTAATGTAATCAGTGTAAAATATTCGCATTCCGCTGGAATAATGCAACAAAATAAAATTCTCAGCAACGATTCCCTGGAAATGCTCCCGGACTTTATTCTAGCTTTTGATTCTTTGGCGCATAGCAAGCAATACTTTTAATAAATAAACACTCTTTTTCAAAGTACCGATGTACTTTTAACAGTTCTAGTTTTAATGTTATTTCAAAAGGTTCTTCATTTTTTCATTGAGTTTTCTCTTCCTGTGTTTTATCTGTTTGTATAATAGGCATGTGGACTAAAAATCTATTTAGTCCGTCAGTTAGATTACCAAAAAATATTGGACACGTATTTATTTTTTCGTTCCTCAAACAAAAAATGTCGAAAATGCAGCGCGTTGAAATTTTGTGTGACGTCACTATTAGGTACAATTTTACCTAATAGTGACGTCACACAAAATGAACCTCTCCTGAACTTTATAGTTTTTGGTGCTCTGTATCTTTGTAAATTCTTATTGATTTAATAAATATAAAAATACGTGTCCAATATTTTTTAGTAATCTAACTGACGGACTAAATAGATTTATTTAGTCCTCATGCCTATTGTGATGTACTTTTATATTTACAAAGTTTTGGTTTGTTAGAAATTAGATAAGTATGAAACCTAATTTTCGAATAGAGGACTAATAACTAATCGCTTGTTTGCTTTCTATCATTTTGACCACTGATTAGTTAATTGTCAGCGTTAATCATTAGTTTAACAACTTTGATTAGAATATTGTAATAAGTTAATATATTTACAGATTAATTGTTTGTTTGCATTGAATAGGCTCCGAAAATAAACCGCGCGTGGGAAGTCAGCGATTAATATTTTCATTCAGATTCGATTGAGTGAGAGTTCAATTCATGATTCAGAAGCAAAATTTAATTTAAATTAATAATAACTATGTTTGTTGACTGTTGCTTTGATCAACTTTAGAAAAGAAGTTGTTAGTAGGCATAGCATAATTATTGAAATATTTTAGTAAATTAAACATTTTCACAATCCCTGAAAAGATTTAAACAAGTAATATCAAATTGAGAATTTCTGAATAATAATGAAACAACGTAGCTTTACCTTGACGTTAACCAAATACCATGGTGATTTCAAATGACATGTGATAAAACTAAAGTAGCGGATTTATCCTCATATTATAAAGTATTTTTTAATACAAATTATGAATACGATATTCAAGTTAAATCTTCAACTTCAACACAGTCCACATTAAACTATCAACATATATAAATTAAAGTGGGACTTACTACTCACAAAGTGATTTGTTTTTGGCAACTTACACCTCTACCTCACTTTACTTGATTGAATTACATTATGATCCGATACTTATTTCTTTTCTCCTAATAAAAATTAAATAATCGTTTCGTCTCAAAGCGTGACGTCACACGCATGCGCGGCACCAAAGATGTGTCATCGTAATTTAACTAGCTTCCCTTGGTAGCACCCCCACTCTTTAGTTTTAAAAAAGTAGTGACAGAAACCAGGCACGATTCTTCTTCCTTATCTACATTAACTAGCTAATTATTATCAACATTGCTTTCTAAACTGATTCCCTCAAAAGCTATGAACTCTTCTGCTTCATCAAATTTAAGAGAATTTAATAATACAACATCAACTTTAGAAGATATAGATTTATCTATTATTCCAGAGCCACTGACTCCAATGCAAGAAGTAGATAAGGCGTTCGAGATATGCAAATTCGGCCGTTTTCACGTCAAATTGTTATTCATAAGTTTCTTCGGGTGTATAGCTAGTATCTTAGTCACAAATACAACATCATATCTGCTGCCGAGCGCTGAATGTGATCTCAACATGAATTTAAGACAAAAGGGAGTGCTAACTGCTATGCCGTATTTTGGTAAGTTGCATGAATATTAATTTTGTTGCGGTACAATTTTGATGTTTGAACATTGATTTCAATGCTTTCATCTATTTTGTAGGATTTTCTATAATATCCATTCATTTAATAAGTAAAGAAAGAAAGGAATTATATTTGTTAGAAATGAACAATATAAGCAATTTTACACGACCGTCATTAATTTTGAATTAAAAGGTGAAAATTATTGACTTTTCTTTTTATCCTCGTAAGTTCAACTAGTGACAATAAAAAAATATATGCAATATTTTTTTTTTCAATTTGAACTATTAAATGGATACTTAAAGCCATTAAATATACACTAAAAAGTCAGTTTTTTTATTTAGTTAATAGATTTTAAAATCATGAATAGTAAAATTAAATGAGCACCATTACACATAATTATTATTACTTGAATAAATTTCACTTTTTGTTTTGTATTAAAATTTTAGCTTGATTTAATTTTGCTTTATAGCTAAACTTTTTTTTTTCAGGGATGTTTGTCACTTCTTTGCTGTCCGGGTTTCTCTTGGATACATTTGGAAGAATAATTTTTATGAGAATTAGTTTTGGAGGTATATTCATTTGTACCGTGTTTTCTGGCTGCAGTCAAAACTTCGAAATGTTAGCTGCTGCAAAATTTGTCGAAGGGACTTTGTAAGTAAATTTTATATGTAGTTACGAATCTTCATCTAGTATATTAACTGCCAATTGCAGCCTATATACAGTGAGAAAATAAACTTAAAGTATAAATGCCGCGCATCTGTTTCGGACAAACTTATATTCGCAGTCTATCTGTGACCACGACTGGTGTAACCCATGTCGAAACGTCGGATTATTAAAAAGGTAATGATTTGCCTTAAAATTGTACTATAAATTATGTGTACAAATCGCGAAAGTTTAAAAACATTTATTACTAACTTATATTATTAGCCATTAGCTTTTTACATTACCCGGTATTAGTACCGGGTAATGTAAAAAGCTAATGCAAAGCAGAGCTTTATTTAATGTTTTAAAATCTATATATCTATATCTCTCAAGCAAACTGCGCTAGGGACCCCTAATGTGCTTAGACCATGGCTCAATGCTGTCTTCTATGAGTTATGACTACATTTTAAGGGTTGTTTAATACTTTAAAGTTCGTGGGCGTCAAGGCTGTATGAGCATCGGAAGGTTCAATGTAGTGCCAAAGTTTGTTGTGTTTATTTGTCGTGCAGTAATCGCACGATGCACAAAATAGGGTATTTTCAGTCTTAATAAGAAGCTTAATAAATATTTATGTGACGTTAATTTTAGCGTCTTTTACGTATTATCTGATTTGTTATGCTTAGGCCGTTTTGTTATGTATACCGGACATAAAGACAGAATGTACGTATTGTTCATTATACTTTACACATTACATTATACATTCTGTCTTTATGTCCGGTGAAGTAGCTAAAGTCTAATGTATACATAATACATCTACCTGAATGAAATATTTATAACTTGATTATAAAGGATCGGAAATGAAATTCACCACAGTACCTGAAAACAAAAAGAAAAACAATTAAAAATAAATAATTCTAGAATAGCTAAATGCTATTGAAAATAGTTGTCCAAACAATTATACAATTTTTGTATCAAGTAAAATAGTAAAATTTTATTTTACCTTTTTTTTCTAATGTTAACTCCTATTGTTAACTATAACAATATTGTTCCTGAGAAACTACACACGGCAGAAAGAATTGCACAAGCCAAACACGCCACAACTACCGCAGTGATTACCTGTGCATGTTTACTGCCCAGGTGAACCGCATGTCTGTAGCGTTCAAAAAACCGCACAGATCTATTACCACACACATTTCGGTGAATCTGCGTAGGTGAACCTGCAGATCTGGTAGACCTATTCGTAGCGTGCATGGCACACATTAGGTAGGTACTATTATAATAAAAAGATAGGTGTAACCTGAGATCAATACCTTAAAGTGCCTTCAATGTATTAGCAAGGTAGTCCATGAAGTAAGCAGATTCAAAGCAAATAGTTTAATTTTTCATTCAATCACGTTAACCTACCTCTTCTATATTTGAAGGTTCATTCATGCCATGAATACAAACTCCGTATAACATTATTTTACAAAATAATGTTTCCTATAATCAGAATGTTAATATCAAAGAAACGAGACTGTCATCTATTTCACCACCTGCTGTAATCTTTCAGTCAGTTTTACGGCTCATAAAATGACGTGGCCCACCTATATTTACGTTGAATGACATCGCAAAATATATCACATATTGGAGCATGAAAATGTAATACGATTATGTTTTATATTATGTTAAGTACTATCAATAGTAGCCTTTATTTTTTCTGTGGGTTGCTTGTAAAAATATTGTATAATGTTTTCATGTTAAATTCGTTCAGAAATATGCGCGTAAAGATCAGTAGGTACTATTATTTTATACTTTACAATTTCATGAAACTACACTCTAAACTCAATGGGCTATTCTAAATCTAGAGCCAAAAATATTTAAGAAATTCTTTCAAAAGTCACTACACTACCTAGCTTCGAATAAGCATTGATTTTTTCGTCAGAACAATTAAGAAAATACTTTTCTTTTGGCCTAACGCGGGTTTCGGCGATTGAATTTGTTCTATGATTGAAGTTGGCTTCGATCGTAAAATTAAACTAGATTTTGTGGTGGTTCGGAAGTAGGTATGGATATATTTTGGCTATTTATATGGTTCAATTTCGTTGTTGCTTCGCCTATCAGAGTTTCGTTTAATAATATCGCACCGCGTAGCCTCGTTGTCATCGAATATAATTATCTACCATATTTTTCAATAATTGTTTAGATATTTTAGCCATAATAGGTATCTTCTTTTATTGTGTTTCTATTCTTTAATGGTGTTGAGTAAAATTTTTGGGTGAGGAATAGACCTATTAGAAAATTAAAGGGGCTACTAATATTCATTTGCATCATATTTCACACACCCCACAAGTGCGTAAAACATTATGGTTGTAGAATTAACACCGTATTCACTATCCATGTAAACTGTTCTTAAGTAATGACTTCAAAAACGATTTTGAAATTCTTCTGTCCAAAGCAAAGTTTTATGTTATCTTTAAAAGAAATAAAAATCACAAAGTACACTTTGCCAAGTGCCAAATAACTTGACTGTCTAACAGATTCAGTCGAGCAGAAAGATAAAACACAACGCAGTATTTTTCTTTCATTTTCAATCTTAAGAATTTCAACTTAAAATATAGTTGAAATTTTGACTTAAGCTTAAAAAATACGTTACGTTCAAACTTAAATAAATAAAGTTTTACAAAAAAAAGGTTAATTTAGCTTCGCTTATTGGCTTGGGAAAATATTTTATTTGATATTACTCAAATTTAAATAGTATTTATTTAAGACTTTTGTTAGTCTTTGCATTATATTGACTTTAATTTAAATTCAACTTGCAAAAACGAGTACTTGAGGTAATGTTGGCAGACCGCAAACAAACTTTTTATTAAAAAAGGTTGTATTTTCTTATGATAAATTAAGAGTTTATTAAGAAATCGGATAGCATCGTATTGTAACTCGTCGCATGATATATATCATTACATAGTATAAAAAAGTCGCTTCCCGATGTCTGTCTGTAACTTGCAAACTACGCAACGGATTTTGATGCAGTTTTTTTTATAGATAGAATTAGAATATGATTCAAAATAAAGTTTTATATGTATAATACATCAGCTTGCACCCGTGCGAAGCCGGGATGGGTCGCTAGTAATAACTATGTCAAACAGTCTCTTTGGTGTATTTCATTACATACAAATCTTTTTTTTTTTTACTCGTTTAATTCCTTTTTTTTCTTTCTTATATGTCCTCCGTGGTTATATAATATATATTATACTTTTTCTTTTACTCAGACGACTTTATATAGGTAACAAAGTTGTCTGTTAAGCGCAGTGTATTCAATTCAATTTCTTTAGTTTTCCTAAAATATGGGTATTACATGTTATTACAAATTATAACAGAGATCATTCCATATAAGCTTTACAGCATGCAAAAATAACATTTTAAAATTTACCTATTTATTTAAAAAAGAAATAGGTAAATTTTAACTTAAGTATATTATTATCTCTTAAATATTCTTCACATGTATGTATAATAAGCAGTTAGTAACTACAGCAAAGAAGTTAATATTGGTTGGGGAAAAAGTCTTTTCGCATTATAGTATGTATGAACTTGTAATAAAATGGTTTTGGTATCATTGAAAGTTTAAATTTTAAAGAACATATTTCCTAATTCAAATTAGGAAAATGTACTGATGTACATTTCCCTAATTTGAATTACTACTGTCAAGATGAGTGAATCTAATTAAGAATATAGAATAAAATGCAAAGCAAGCCGCGAAAAAAAATTGCGATTGTTTATGGACCTAGTGCAGTGTCTGTGAGAGTAACCAAATTTGGTTTAAGCGTTTTCTTTCAATCCGGAAATTTTAATGTCAAAGATGTACGTCGCTCTGGTTGCCCTATTACGGATAAATTGGATGCCGTTTTTGAAAAAGTGGAGCAAGATCGGCATATCAGTAGTTACGACGTAGCAGAAAAACTGGTAATTGACCACAAAACAGTTTTGGCGCATTTGAAAAAAACTGGGTACACAAAAAAGCTCGATATTTGGGTACGTTACGAGCTCACTGAAAGAAACCTAATGAACCGTGTACTCGTTTGTGATTCTTAATTACGACGTAATGAAACCAAACCATTTTTGAAGAAGCTAATAACTGGTGATGAAAAGTGGATCACGTAAGACAAGAACGTGCGAAAAAGGTCGTGGTCAAAGGCCGGTGAGGCTTCACAGACTGTGGCGAAACCCGGGTTAACTCGACCAAGCTGATGCTGTGTGTGTGGTGGGATTGGAAGGGCATTGTTTATTATGAGCTGTTACCACTAGGCAGGACCATCGATTCTGAACTCTACTGTGAACAACTGATGAGATTAAAGAAGTTGAGAGAAAGCGGCCGGAATTAAACAGTAGGGGTGTGGTTTTTCATCATGATAACGCTAGACCTCACACATCTTTAGCAACTCAGCAAAAATTAAGAGAGTTTGGCTGGGAGGTGTTAATGCATCCGCCGTATAGTCCTGACCTTGCACCTTCAGATTTGGACCTGTTTCGGTCTCTTCAGAATTCTTTAGGCAGTGTCAGGTTAACATCACGAGAGGACTGCCAAAACCACTTGTCGCGGTATTTTGATCAGAAGTCTCAAAATTTCTATAGCAATGGGATCATGTCCCTACCTACAAGATGGCAAAAAGTTATCGAACAAAATGGTACCTACATACTTTAGTTTAATGTAAATAAACTACATTAAAAAATGTTTTAAATTTTCTTAAAAAATGCGTAGAAACTTTTTCCCCAACCTATTATTCCCAATAAACACCGTGATTTTAAACGTATTATTGAATATAATTTTTCAAATACAATCAAATTTACAGATTTAATTGACCTTAAACTAGTGTTTCTAACCTAAATTATCATAATAATATATTGCACGGTACTTGCGCTCATTTTTCCATGCACATGTATCATCGTCATGTCTATTTAACAATTGTAATGTTACTTTTCGATAGCATACCTACTGATTATACTCAAATTCAAACAAACGATCGAGACTGCGATATTAATAAGGCATCGTCCTAATTGGCCACAATCGTACGATGATGTGATGCGTTCTCGTCGTGCGATGAGTTCAAACATACAGATTTCATCAGAGTGTCCTATTTGAACCTCGCAAGTAATCGTGCGAGCCCATGAAATGCTTAATAACGATCGTACGATGCGTTTGATCGTGCGATCATGTAATCAAAGCAACATATATCTTTTGAGTGTCATAATTATTATATATTATAATTCAATATTATAATATATTATAATACATAATTACTACCTATATGAAGGAAATATAAAAAAGTAATAAATAAATATAATAAATACATAAAATGTTTCTCTTTCATTTAAATGGTCTTTCAACAAGGACTTACAAATTGGAGGAAATTGGATAGGTTCAGCTGCGGCTGACTGCACGTAACGCACATATAATAATAATAAAAAACTTATCTAAGTGTTAATACCAATCTTTCTTCCACACTAATGGGTTATTTTTAAGTTGGTCACTCTATGATTACAATCGCTACGTATTCCTTTGCAGATGTAGTCAAATGTTTCTTTTGACATGGACAAATAATCGTAAAAGTCTTCTTCGTTATTTCGTACATCAAAATAAAGGTTGAAAAATTCATCGCGCAGATTCCTGGATCTATAAAGTATTTTATGTTGTCTACGTTTCCTTTTTTCAATGTCATTTGCAATTTTTAAAGCAATATTGCCCGACAGTAAAAACTGTGCATCTAGTCTGTAAAGAGCCATCGTTAAATTGGCGTGAGCGCGACGCCAGCCATCGAGCGACGGCATCACACGATGGACATCGCGCGATCTATTAGAACACCTGTTAGGTCATTGCACGACCACATTGATCGTGAGATGAAAAACGCATCGCGCCATCGTACGATCGCACCCAATTAGGACGCCGCCTAAGACACATGCCGATAACGATGACAATGACTTATTCATCATCAGCCCGTATAACTTCCACTGCTGAACATGGGCCTCCTTCCGGGGGAGCGTATTTGCCTTAGTCACCACGCTTGGCAGGCGGATTGGTGACAGCAGTATTATGTTGTACCACACAAGGAAATTCTGCTGCCCGTTCCTTGTTATACGATTGTTATAAATGATGTTATAACAATCGGGACCAACGGCTTAACGTGCTTTCCGAAGCACGGAGGGTAATCCCTCAACCAACCGGACCCGGAAAGAAATCTTAGTATTTACACAAAGATTTCCTGTCCAGCGTGGGAATCGAACCCATGACCTCCGACATTTAAAGCGAGCCAAATACCGCTACGCTACGGAGGTTGTCATTACACATTCACTTATACTCAAAACATGAACATGAAAGTTACATCAATTATGATGAGTTAATAATTAGCATGGCTAGGATTATAACTTGATCCAGTTCCACGCTTAAGTTAAGATAATAGGCATCAAGCCCAACATAATTCAATTCCACTAAGGACGATAAATCATCTTTGCTGTCATATAGAATGCAACAACCGATACAATATCACTATTGCCTCAGTATATTGTATCCAAACCTGTAAATAATATAGTAGTTGTATAGTCCACTGCAACTTGGTAGCGTGCCCAATAGTGACAGCATTATTACCTTGGCTCATGGTAGACATTAAATTTTATAAAGTAGCTAAATTTGATACATGTCCAATTTTTGAAAAATATGTTTAGTGTCCATTTTTTCTAGTTTGTGCCTAACCTACGTTAATAACGTGATAGAAACAATAAGAAGCAGACAAGTTTATTGATACCAAAACCAAAGTATAAAGATAATGAAATGTATGTATGTTAGCCAAAAACTCGCCGATGAAACGTACTGATGAAATAGCTGAGGTTATTTAAGGCAAATTTTGTTCAAGATGTAAAAATGAAAAATTAACTTCTCGGGTGCTGATCTAAGATCAGCACCCGAGAAGTTATTTTTTCATGTTTTAAGTATGTAACAAGGTAGGTATTTAAATCATAAGGTATTCAGTTAATTATGCGTAGTTTAAAGAAAATAATATGTTTCACCAATAATAAGAAGCGAAAGAAATATATTTTACATGCTTATGATTCTGCTTGTCATATTCGAACAACACATCAAGTTAGGTTATTATTATTGTTATTAGGTTTATTTAGAAATAATGTTATATTTTCTTTATTGACCTAGAAAATATTTTGCTATGTATATGTTTTCTCAAGAACCCAATAATATGATAAGGTATACATAAATTACTACCTCAAATACTTGACGTGTTCTAACCGTCGAAATATTTTTTGATATACAACAACAACTTTCAAATAATATTTTTAAATAATTTTCAATAAGTAATTCCTAACTGATTTGAAACTATTGCGATTACATTATACTTAACATTATCAACTAGTATTTACGGGTGATAATTGCATACATTTATTTAAGGTTTATATGTATATCTTTTTAATATCTCTACTTTTCGACATGAATTACATCGGTCGTGGTGTTAATATTAATTCCTGTTCAATATTTCAGATTTGCAACTGCAGTCACTGCTCTCTCTTCAATGATTTCAGAATTCTGTCACACTAGCGTGAGAGATCGTGTGATGTTAAGCCAGTCGTCATACGCCGCAGTCTGTCAAATCATATCGCCAGCCATGGCATGGGGAATATTAGTCCAGGACTGGAGAGTAAGCCTCTTCGATGGCCGTTTTGGTGCGAACCTTTGATCATTCCTTAGTTGTTTTTTTGTTGTTTTATTAACATTTTTATTATTCATGTATATAATGATTAATAACATAATTAAATTGGAAGGTAATATTCATTATGTTAATAGTATAATAATAGTCTCTAAAATTTATAATCAAGTCAGATCTCGAGATAAGTTTAATAGGATTTGTGAAAAGAATAAAAAAATAAATTCACGATATTAAAAAGTACTCAAAAGAAAAATTGTTGTTTCATAACTTCAAGTTACTTTAGTTTGAAAAGGTAGACTTTTTGTTCGCAGTTAGTTTTTAAAGAATCATATTTCTATTTTTCATTCGTTTTCAGTTCTCAATACTTGGAATTTTTATCTTTTTGCGATGTCTCTTTGGTCTTTCACCGCCTTCGTCTTGTATACATTTCTTCCTGAAAGTCCTAAGTACTTAGTTACCCAAGAAAGGTACGCGGAAGCGAAAAAAATCATAATTGAAATGTACGTTGAAAATAGCGGAAAAGCTGCATCAACATTTCCGGTAAGGATTTTTTAGTTTGATTTTTAACAGTTGGTTTGTAACAAAACTTTAATTATTTTAGTGCTTATTAAATTTTTCAATTTAGTTAATAAAAGAGCATCAAGCCTAACCTATTTGTGAAACTCGATTGAATTAGATGTTACAACTAAGTCGAAAGATAGCTTTAAATTAAACAATGCAATATGATTTTTGCAAAGAGATTTTCAAGATGACAAACTTTAACTTTTATTATTTAAAAATAATAATATAAATATGAAATTACGTACTATTTTGTTTTTATTACAACTATTGTATGAATATGAAATAAGCGTGTATGTTTCATCTCACAACAGTTTCCAGATTTATGGGAAAAAGAAATTTCTGAACAAAAAGAGAAAGAAGAAGACAAGAAGCCAAATTTTACACAAAGACTAATAGGTGGCTTTAAAAAAATGAAACCAATGTTACGGCCACCTTTACTAAAGTATTTGCTACTGATCAGTGTAATGCAGTTCATTATCTTGGCTATGTAAGTACTTTTTCAGTTTTATACATGTTTAAAATTAATGTTTGGCAAAAACGTACGTATCAACGTTTGATCACTTGGCATTAACTAAGCTCTTATGGATACCTTCTGAATTATTTTCGTCTTTATATTGTTGGATTTCTTGTTTATATATTTTACTAGCTGCGCCCCGCGGTTTTACCCGCGTTACTCTGCTCCAGTGGGTTGGAGCGTGATATTTTGTAGCCTATATAACATATACGCGGATAGTATATAAGCTGGATTTGTTAATCCAAACTTTCAGGCAAATCCATTCAGTAGTTTTTGCTTAAAAGAGTAACAAACATACATACAAACATTCCCATTAATAATATTAGTAGGATATGAGGTAACTTTTCTCCATAAGTGAACATGAATTGTTTACTGACGATCGATAAGCCTTCACTAGCTTGAACAATCAATGCTAATAAAAGGATTTAAAACGAGACAACATCCTTCTGAACTTCTCGTGTTACACAGCTTACAAACGTTTTCATGTAAAGAATCTTACAACACTTTCAACCAAACTAAAAGTTCTTCAAGACTTTTCTCTGCAGTTTTCAATCTCAAAGGGATATTTCACCTGATTCAACCATCTTGACTTCTTTTTATTTTTTTATCGTCATACCTTATCAAAGAATGAAAAGTATTAAAAATCCAATTTCGAGCCAGTCTTTGAAGTCGGTGAACTTTGAACCGCAAATAATGTAGCCGACGCCACGCACGGATTAAATTTAAGCAAAACGTTATAAATGTAAAAGTTATTTTTTATAAAGCAAATGTAAGAGGTTACAATGACGTTATGTAAAATGCATAACGTGACTTCAAATGTATATTAGTGAATCGATCTAATCATAGTTTGAGATTTTTTACTTAACGATAACGATGATGTTATAACAATCGGGCAACCAACCCGATAAGAAATCTCAGATTTTATTCAAAGACTTCTGGTCCGGTATGCTGTATCTGGTATCTGGTCGTAAATTACGACCTTTGACATTACGCCACAGAGGGTGTACAAAAATCTAGAAATCAAACCCCATCAGGTATTTTAATGGATTCTAGAAATGATTTATAAATTGAACATAACCGTGGTCTGATTCTTTTTTCACGTGCGTATTATTTTTCAGGTACAATGTGCTCAGGTTATGGTTCCCTCAATTATCCACGATTGTAGAACATCAAACTTTAGATAAAGATCAAAATTTATGTCAGCTTCTGGATGCATATACTGCGAGTTTGAAACAGAAGAGCAATGTAACTTCTGAAGTCTGTGTACCCGTAAGTGAAAATACTTCGTAGAATTTTCATTCATTGGCAATTATGAAACAGCAGTCTTCATTTTGCATACAATTAATATAATACAACGAGATAAGGAGTTGACTTCTACACACCATTGTGGCTTCATTGAATTTTAAACTCATTTTGTCAATTATAGTTTTTATTAATTAATTGCATAATTGATAACGTGCAGTATGCAGTCTACATAATATGAATATTATTCATCTTAACATAGCTATTGTGTGAACCAGCATTAAAATATTCTAGTAATCTCGTAATGTGAACTTAACAAACAGCATCTGTCCATGCTAATATAGCTACGTTAAACTTAAATTTATGTCAGAAATATTCGAGATAATATATTACTGCAGTTAGTGCTTATTGCAGTACAGAGCACCAAATGCTACCAAATTACCACAATAGAAAAACGATTCGTTCAACTTTGAGCTATCGTTCTAATATTAAGACAGTGATATACGATAGTGAAATTTGCTGTATTTTACGGAAACTGTCCCTAGATTGAGTTCCGAGGAAAAATATGCTATTCAGAAAATAGTGGTTTTCTCGCCCATATTTTAGAAAATTGATAGTCGGTAAAGTTCAAACAACTCTGTAGAATACAAAAAATCTGTTAACGCGGTTTTGTGCGACATAATATGCGTAGCGTTTGTAAATAAAAAAAATCTGAGCAATAAAAAAAACATAAGTACAAATAAACCCTTATTTGTTTTGCGACAAATGCGATGCATTAAATGTGTTACCATAACCATCATCTGATTCTGTACCCTCACTTTAGACAAACTATCAATGATTATTATTTTTAAATTGTATATTGAGATTATATTTTTAATCGTTTTCAGCATATCAGTGGTGCCGAAACATACATCAACAGTATTATCATAGGCTGCGTATGTTTACTTCCCTACTTTATCAGCGGAGTCCTCGTTAACAAAATTGGGAAAAAAATCCTTTTGATGTCGGGCTCTTCAATTGCTACAGTGACCTTGCTGGGATTACAATATTCAGATTCAAAGCCCCTTATGGTGACACTGTTTTCGATGAATATAGCTTTAATGCAGACAATAAAGAGTTTAAATCAAGTGGCTTTGGTGGAAATATTTCCAACGACGATGAGGTACGATTTATTTATTTCTTATAAGCATACATCGTCTTTATTTTAATTGTGCTTTCAAACTGTAGGGTAAAATTAGACTAAACTTTCACTAATAAGAATATCTACTTATTGAAGTGAGAGATGAACTACGATGTTTTGCGAGTAAATAAATATTTAAGACAGTTTTTTTTTAACGTTTAATATAATTTAAATCAGCTTTATTGACTCTTACAGTTGAACCATGGATTAAACTCAATTTATTTACCTAAAATTTAAAAATAAACTCCTTTGTAAGATTTTTAACATAAGTAATTTAAAATAAGTTAACTATATTATTAAATGATTAATCTATCAGTTTTATTAATTCTATTTTGACTCAAGCTAATTTAAGATTTGAAATCAGGAATTATTTTGCCAATGTTTAAAATGTTCCACGACATGAAACATTTCATTTATCTTTCTCATTTCATGTTATAATTCAAGACAAGTCGAATGGCTTCTTCTAATAGATTACTCGACAAATATATTTCGACGAACTCCAATTTAGTAACAACGATTATTCATATTATGTTATCTGTCTTTTTAGATCATTAGCATTGGCTGTGGTTATGTTGGTTGCTCGAGTTGGTACGATGGCAGGCAATGTCGGGTTCCCTATATTACTTGATTATAGTTGTGCTATACCATTTTATACCATGGCTCTTTTGATGATTTGTAAGTATTTGTTTTTTGTTTTTCCAGTGATAAGTTTATGGTTCATTTTGGTTATATCTTCTTTATTTAAATTAACAACCTCTGTAGCGTAGCGGTATTAAACCCGCTTAATATCTCGGAGGTCACGGGTTCGATCCCTATGCCGGACAAGAAATCTTTGTTTCATTCCCGGGTCTGGTTGGTTGAAGGAATACCCTCCGTGCCTCGAAAAGCACGTTAAGCCGTTGGTCCCGATTATTATAATATCATCATATATGACGAGGAAGGACGAGCATCGTTGTTTTTAATAAGGTGTGACGTCATCATTGCTGACGTCACATTCATCAGGATGGTTCTCTATCGAGGGTTGTTGATCCATAGTAACAGCAAAACTCCATAATATGGTTTTCAAGTTTATTCCAGTAAATTGAGGAGCTCCGTACGGTTCGGCAGCTCGAGCGAGACTGAATTGCAATCGGTCCGCCGGCCGTATTTATACTAAACGAGCGGCTCACAAACAGTAAACAATTTAGTTTGATAATTTTCAAACTATGTGAACAGATAATTATTTCTACAAATATTTCAACGATTTACAAATCATAATTTGATCCTGAATACTTATTTATTAGTCTAGTATTTTATGAACATATTTGTGTTTCTATCAAATCATGCATTGATTCACAATTTATTTATTTTGATGAGACGAGTAATTGTATTTATGTGTTTATCATTAATGAAGTGTTGTTGCTATGCTTATTGTATGTGGTTGCGCCGATACGGCCATTCTGACAGGCGGTGCGCGCTCTGCACCAGCCTCGTTGATTCTCGTCGCGTAATTGTACAATTTTATTTTATTATTTTGCATCTATGATTAAATCTAAGTTCTGTCCTTTGAGTATGTTATTATTTAGACGGACCATAAGTATCTCAACGAACGCGCTTTAGTGCTACCACCGGATCCAATACGCCCCAACTGAGAAGATCCGGCGAAACAAACTCAGTGGAGTTATTCTACTGCCGGTTTCAACGCGGCCTCATCGAGACGATCCGGCGAAACATACTCAGATAGGCATGTCCAAGAAGTTTTGGTCCAGTTACTTTTATTATTTAGTTGGCATTCACAATTTACCAATCGGTTGTCTTTATACGAATTTTATTTACGTTTTCATTAAAAAACAGATTAAATAATTTATTTAAAGACAGAACTGAATAAATATTTGGGAGTATTATTTTTATTATTACAGATAGTAATTTCTGTGTAAGTCTAGGAATATCAATGCTAATAAGGTGTTGGAAGTTCTCGACGAGTTCTCGGAGGTTCTCGTAGAGTTCTCGGAGGTTCTCGTAGGGTTCTCGGAGGTTCTCGTAGGGTTCTTCGCGAAATCTGCAATAATAGAAATAACTTTCTCTGAGTTGGGTATCTGTGAGCAACTTGCGTTGCTTTATATTTAGTTGTTATGCAAAAACATGCATTTCTATGTAAGTCTAGGAATATCAATGCTAATAAGGTGTGTAAGATGTTGGAAGTTCTCGACGAGTTCTCGGAGGTTCTCGTAGAGTTCTCGGAGGTTCTCGTAGAGTTCTCGGAGGTTCTCGTAGGGTTCTCGGAGGTTCTCGTAGGGTTCTCGGAGGTTCTCGTAGGGTTCTCGGAGGTTCTCGTAGGGTTCTCGGAGGTTCTCGTAGGGTTCTCGGAGATTCTCGTAGGGGATGGAATGATGCTGTGCTCTGGGCGGTCCTGTTCGCCGTGGTACACAGAGGCTCTACTGGGAGTATGGAACTAGGTTGAAGGTGTTTATACACAGGTTCTAAAAGAGTTAAATTCAAGGTAATATTTTGTAAATATGTTCAACTCACAGTTTATTGTGGCAATGAATCTTCTTCACTTTGATCTCGTAGTTTTTGCTGAGGCAACCCGTCACTTGATGTGCTTGGTACGGGGCTCTATTTCTATTTCAGGTGATGGTAGTGGCTCATCTTCTGCCGATATGGTTACCTGATCACCAGGTTGTGGTGCACGACGAAGTTTAAATTTAGGCTTACCTCCAAAACATAGCGCTCCGGAAAAACTGACCCCGGCAGGAGAACTCCACTCCTCAGCCGTCCGCACCACGAAAGAGGAAGCAAATCGCCTCGTGCGTATCGAAGGAATGTCAACAACAAAAGGGTGAAACCGCTCGCCGCACCCAGTCGTCCGGTGATGGAAGGGTGAAGGGGGCATCAGGTTATGTAGAACCTCCGCACACTCCCTGAAATGTAACCGATAAAAAAAAAACCGATAGGCAGGCCACTCGAGGCTCTGAAGACTTGCCTCCACAAGTGAGCCATTGCCTATGACTCTTCGCTCGACGCCCCAATGCATCCAGAGCATCCAGCTAATATCTGAAGATAGATAGAAAGATGTGAAGTACCGCCCCACCCTGGAGAGGAATGCCGTCAGGACCACCAGCCTTATTCACATCCAGAGTGCAAAGAATGTTTAAGTACCACTTTTTGCCGAATGTAGAAGTCCAATGAGGTAACCTGGGTGGACTTTTACCAGCAGCATCTAGTTGTGAATTCTTAGTAAATAGAGATGCAAATAAGTCTGCTTTCTCCTTGGCGGTGTGAGCTAATGAACCGTTCGGCTCCTGCAGTGGCGGAAAAGAGGACCGACAGAAATAGGCTTCAACCGATTTGGCAAGAAACCAAAAAGCTTTACTCCCAGATGGGTAAGATGCTAGTGTGGCTCCAATGCGTCCAATATGGTCAAAGCGGGCCCTGCGTAGCGCACGTTTGCAAGACTTGGCAGCAACATTGAAGGCTCTCTTCAGCCTCCGAACATTTCGCGCTTTGCGGGCTCGAGCATCCGCCCACGCTCGGCAAGCAGAGTGCTTATGTGCTTCAGTACTATCACACTCAGCGCCGAACCATGAACGGGCCTTGTCTCGGAGAGAGACATCAGAAAATGGAACGAAATATTCCATAGTCTGGCATATCACCCCAGAAACAGCCTCCGCGCAGCAAGTTGGGTCGTCTGAAGAGAAGCATAAGCGTAGCCAAGGGTAAGACGCGAAGAAATACCGCATCCCATCCCAATCTCCTGACTTGTATCGCTATACTCGCCTAGTCCCCTTGAGATCGGGATCGGGTGGCGAGCAGACAGACACAGATTTCACCAGACAGTGGTCGGAGCCACCCAACGGCGAGGAAACCGCGACTTGACATGGGTCTGGATCAGTTGTCAGCAGAAGGTCCAAGCAACCGGCCGCATGGCCATCACTGTCGGGCACCCGTGTCAGTCCAGTCACCAGTTGGGAGGGACCAAGCGTCAGTGCGAATGCACACGCCAATCCCCCAGCATGGCCGGTGCTCCGGCATGGGCACAGCCACTCCTGGTGGTGGGCATTGAAGTCCCCCAGAACAACAAGCTGCGCCGATGGGCACCTGAGCTGAGCCAGTTCAGCCGAGTCCGAAAGATATTGAGACAACCTGGTTGTCCCCATGTTGTCGGTGTGCGACTGATAGACACCAGCATAGTATCTGCTCCAAGCCAGTGTCCACCAGAACCCACAATACAGAGAAACTGGAATCCTCAATGTTACGGAGAAGCCGACAGCAGATGTCATCGCGAGCACACACGCAGGCGCCAGCGCGTGGCTTAAAACTGTGCTCCAGGGTGTACCCCGGGCGGCGCAAGCATGCTGCGTCAGCCGGACATCTGATTTGCGTCTCCATGAGGAACAGCAGATGTGGTTTTTCGGTCTCATGGTGGTGATGGACCAGTATGAGATCGGAGTGCAGACCTCGGATGTTAGAGAGGTGCATTTTTTTTTTTTTTATCATGAGCGACTTTTCGTGTTCGCCCTCTTCCCACAACTCTTGCATAAACGCTCGAACATTTGCAGATTCATTTGCATCATGTGCATGAAGAATTAAGGTGGCACCCCAGCCATGGACGTATTCGGCATAGATACATTGATCATCGGCTGTTGCCCCTGTTGCGTAGACCCCATTGCTTGAAGCCAAGGTTGAGTCGCAACAGGTCGTGATGAAGCAGTTCCAAGGATCACTTCGAGTCCCACTTCTGATGACGAGGAAGGACGAGCATCGTTGTTTTTAATAAGGTGTGACGTCATCATTGCTGACGTCACATTCATCAGGATGGTTCTCTATCGAGGGTTGTTGATCCATAGTAACAGCAAAACTCCATAATATGGTTTTCAAGTTTATTCCAGTAAATTGAGGAGCTCCGTACGGTTCGGCAGCTCGAGCGAGACTGAATTGCAATCGGTCCGCCGGCCGTATTTATACTAAACGAGCGGCTCACAAACAGTAAACAATTTAGTTTGATAATTTTCAAACTATGTGAACAGATAATTATTTCTACAAATATTTCAACGATTTACAAATCATAATTTGATCCTGAATACTTATTTATTAGTCTAGTATTTTATGAACATATTTGTGTTTCTATCAAATCATGCATTGATTCACAATTTATTTATTTTGATGAGACGAGTAATTGTATTTATGTGTTTATCATTAATGAAGTGTTGTTGCTATGCTTATTGTATGTGGTTGCGCCGATATATATAATAAACATATATCAATGATCGGGTAGCAGCGTTTACTTGTGTGGTACAACATAATACTGCGGTCACCAACCCGCCTGCCAAGCGTGGTGACTAAGGCAAATACTCCTACTTCTCGGGAGGAGGCTTATGTTCAGCAATAGACGTTATACTGATTATGATAATGGTGATGCATTTAAAGATAATCATTCCTTTTTTCTTTCAGGTTCCATATTTTGTGCTCTTTTACTACCAAAGAAGAAGTAATACTAGAAGAATTTCAATACTGCAAGAAGAAGATATTAAAAATATTATGTAGAATGTTTCAATGTTCTCTAGTTAAAGGCGAATGCCCATTTGGGGCCCTCAGTGGACATTAGACTAGAAAAAAAATACTTTATGCATTAATTTTGTATTAATAATATTAATACTATCATAATATCAATAAACAAGCATTGAAAAACAAATTGTTCCTAAATTATCTCAGTTCTACACTTTTTCAGTTATAAAATTAACATCAAAACAGTTATTTCTTTTTAATATTTCTAAAATAGTGGCGTCAATTTGAATATATTTTTTAGATATCCAAAACTATCAAGATTTAAAAAAGCTCCATATTTATAGTAATATTAGATGTCCATTTTGGGCCTGGGATACTATGGAGACTGGGCATTCCCCTTTAGTTTCTTAGTTATTGCTAATTCAATAATTTATTATAATTAGTTAAAATTTGGTGCTCATAGCTAGCATACGATTGTACACTTAATTAGTTTTAGTTAGTGAATAATAGTTAGCTTAGCAGTACGTACTTAATCGCAAATATTATACATTACATAATATACATATATTTTTATAACATTTCTGATTATCGTTCTGATAAAAATGCTGGAGATAGAGCAGCTTAATTACAATGTAGAAAATAAAATTATGTAAATAAGTTAATAAAATATTGTCAAATATTATTTCACAAAAATGAGGGTTCTACTGAGTTTTCTGGCAATATTTCTCAGTAGTCACACATCACAGTAGGGGTATAATTATAACGATTTCCAAGAAATATAACCATTTTAACGGAATAAATTTGATTTTTTTGAATTTTAATGTATGTCAAGTTAATGAACAAAACTGTAAACACAGATATTTTATTAACTGTAGAGCAAAACTATAAATATAATCATGAAAATGTGGATAAATATTCAAAAAAATGCATTTATGTTGTTAAATATAAATTGTAGGTTTCAGTGAAAATACACTTAAGTAGTTACGGTTAATCTCTACGAGGCTGACATTACAAAGAAGAAAGATTCGATTGTTTGTTGTTTGCATTGAATAGGCTTCGAAACTACTGGCTCGATTTGAAAAGTTCTTTCACCATTGGAAAGCTGCGTTATGAAGGAGTAACTAAGGCTATATTTAATAATGAAGTTCCCACGGGAACGGGAGTTACGCGGGTAAAACCGCGCGCGGGAAGCTAGAACATTATATTTTATGTTGCGGTTCCGGCGAGAACAGAATCGGTGAACTCGCGTGGGACAGTTAGTCATATATCTGATATATCAAATGGATTGTATCTAACTCTTGTCTAATGTAAACATCGCATTTAAAATTAGTAGGTTTGTCACAATATGTTTCAAATAAAGTTTCGTTTGTTATATGCAGGTTATTTATTTATTTGATAGTGTTATAATTTAAAGTTCAGTTACAATTTTAATTTATAAGTGCTTTATCATAAGATGGAGTAAAAATAATGTGCCTAGTATTTAATTTGTTTTTATAGTGGCGTTAGTTAATTCTATCAATTTAAAAAAAATATGTATATTATATCGAGAATTCAATGACGTAAAAACTGATTGTTGTTTTATTTATAATCTTAATTGATAGTTCCCTTACATATACTGATTAAGGGTAAACGTCAGGACCCCTGGACCAATAGAGATATTTGATGTTTAGAAAATACCAAAATTTACTACTTTTTTGATACCTAACTTCAAATATTTAGTACCTTGACTGACAGCGAAAATACACGTAAAGAAAGTGGTCAGACGTTCTGACGACACGAAATTTTGGTATTTTCTTAACATCAAGTATCTCTTTTAGTCGAGTGGTCCTGACGCTTACTGGTTAAGGATTATTAGAGATTAAAAGGGCAGGAGCCATTGAGATATTCGCTCGACCTCATCCGCGATTTGTTATGGACTTGGTCATTACAGTAGGTACGTACTACGCACCATTTGTTTTTTTATGAATAGCAGACTTATTGCACGCTACTAGTATTCTTTTTAACCCTTCTTGCTATGCTAAAAAGCAAGCATTTTACATGTCACGAGTACGTTTACGTCGGTAGAGAAATGATCACAAGTCCGACGCCTTAGCCATTGGGCTACAGCCACTCGATTCATTCCTTAGGTATATATTTTATAAAATACTAGCGACCCGCCCCGGCGTCGCACGGGTGTAATGCTGATATATTATACATATAAACCAGCCTCTCAAATCATTCAATCTAATAAAAAAAACCGCACTAAAATCCATTGCGTAGTTTCAAAGGTCTAAGCGAACATACGAGTAGTTACAGACAGACAGCGGAAGTGACTTTGTTTTATACTATGTAGTGATGTGTTAATATTATGTAAACCTATATATAGAGGTACATATGTAATAGCTTTATAGATAGATAGCTTTCATAGAAATAATTATTTTTTAGTAAAATTAAGTAACTTTCTTATGTTTAATGAACTTTAGTCCACCTATCATAATTATGTTTCAGTCGCCCTTAGGGTGGTAATGAAAGCACCCTAAGGCCGACTGAAACATAATCCCGAAAACATAAGGTCTACTGCCTTATAATAATTTGAACTACAGATTTAAAAATATATACGCAGTGTGATTTTAGAAGTTTTGGATCTTCAATATACATCTCTCTACCAATTTTCGTGACAATCGGTGCAGTAACGGCGGAGTACGAGCCCTGACGGACAGACGGACTATAAGGGTGTCTTGAGGACTACGGAACCCTAAAAAGCAACGTGCCCAACATTTTTTTAATAGTCTGACTGACGGACCAAATTGAATATTGTTAATTCTTCATCCATATTGCAATCTTCTTCTTAGCGTGTCGATGACAAATTTAATCTTCCCGGCCCAGAACTTAGCTAATTCGGCCGCACTATTTGTGGCGTCCATCAAGTCCTGCTGCTGCGAACAGGTGACAGGACAGGCAGGACAGGACACCAAATGAGCCATGAACTGCACCGTTCACATGCTAACGTGACTACCATCAAGGTAAAGAAAAAGTAGGTATGGACATAAATCGATTGTACTACCAATAATAAAACATTTCGGCGTTGGCTAGAAACATAACATAGCGGTGCAGGACAGGACACCAAATGAGCCATGAACTGCACCGTTCACATGCTAACGTGACTAACATCAAGGTAAAGAAAAAGTAGGTATAGACATAAATCGATTGTACTACCAATAATAAAACATTTCGGCGTTGGCTAGAAATATAACATAACGGTGGATATACTCTCTAAACCTAATTTAGGATCAACCATATACTTTCACAAAACATTTCAAAGCGTTTCAAGATGTCTGCATCTATGGATGTCACGACATGAGATTTTTAAATACCCAGATAGAAGATCGAATGACGCATTGCCCTTGAAAATCAATCTTAGTCTCGAGATTTGAAAGATAATACTGATCATAATAAGTACAGTTGTTCGTAGATCTTCTTATGTGTTAGTTTATCCTAGCGGTCAGTTGTGCTAGCGGAAATATCTGATGTTTATCGATAATATCCGAGAGTTAGAACTTAAATACAAATAATAAAATAATATGACACTTATGAAAAGGAAAAGTCTATTTTAACATAATAAAATGGAAAATTTCAGTGCTATGGTTTACAAGCCTACTGTAATCAAGATTTCGGACAGGAGTAAAAAAAATGACTTCAAATGGGATGAATCAGCGAGACTTTGTGGCGACAGTATGTTTATATATGTCTATATATTTATTTCGTAAGGAATCCGAGTTCATTTGTATTTTTTTTATAGTGCAGCATAATATGTATTTTATTAATATAATGGTCTTAGGCTCTAAATATCGGTGTTTATTGTCATGTTACGAGCCGCAGTTTGAGATCCGTGACAATGAGTATCTGATGTCCTAGATTATTTTAAGATCGATATTTAGAAGTACCTTAAGTACCTACTCTTAAGCTATGGTAGGTATACTATAGCTTAAGATAACACATCCAAATATTATTCGGCAAATCATGTTCGTTGAGGGATATAGCCGTAATATATAAAAGTATAATAGCTGGTGGAAGATCTACAATATTGACATCTTCAGTGACCGTAATAAGGAATTTTAAACAAAAGATCTAAAACGCGGTTAACAAAAATAGCCTTCCAAATTACACATAAAATTAATTAGGTACGTTATTATTAAAAAAATATTAATTTCATTTCATTTGCTCCTATTATTTTGACATCTCGTTTTAATTAATAACCATGTATTAAATATTACAATTTATTTTATTTTATTAGTAAGAGACTATGCTTGCAATACAATTTTCCAAATTTAATTAAATATAACATTTAACTATCAAGATATTCGTCACTATTATTATAACAAATGTTGTGCATATCTGTAATAGATGTAAATACATATTTTTCTTAATACCTATTTGTTAATTTATGTGTTTATGTTGTTGATGTGCCTTAATAAATAAATAAATATCCACGCTTGGTAGGCGGATTAGCGATCGTAGTAAGATGGAAGTATCTTTGAGCTGATTGATGCTGCTGCTCATTCATCGAGTGTCCCTTAGGCCACCGATGGGAAGATAGAGCGTGGTCTAATCGAAGCTGGAACCAACACGACATGTTATATGCGAAGCGGTCGTAGCCCATGGCCATAATGGCTAGGGCGTCGGACTTGCGATCATGTGGTCGCCGGTTCGATCCCCACTCATTGCACTAACAACGTAAACCCACTCATAACACAAGCATTTTAGCATAGCACGAGGGGTTAACAAGAATTTTAATGTAATTGTAGACTGCAAAAAGTCTGCTAGTAATAGGTCTCTATAAAAAAAACAAATACGAATAGGTACTTATAGGCAACACAAAATTTAAGCATCGCCAGAATTTGAATTGAAAAGTTTGCGATAAACGAATAAAACGTTTAATTTACTTCACAATTTATTGTTCTAGTGCCACCGACAATGTCGTATCATTACAGTAAAACGATAAAATATAGACATTGAAAACATGAGTTATGAAGACGGATGCGCGTATTGTTTACACTTTTTCCTCTTACGTAAACAATGTAAATATAAAAACGCCTCGCGAAACTAGGTTAAAGGTTTATGCATCTGTAGAAGCTTTTGCTTGTGTTGTTTTAGGCGTGAAATATAAAAAAGTAAGACTACACTTTCCGTAAGAGATTAACTTTTAAGCTGTGGAACCCTGTAATGAATAATCTCCTGCAATTTTAATCTTTGGAGTAAACCTCTCAAGGACACGCCTTAACAGAACGGAGATTAGGACTTTTTTATTTGGAATACGGCACATTTCCCAGGAATCCTAATTCATGGTTCTGAAGCTAGAGTTAATAATGTTTTATGATTAGTCATAATTGCAATTTTTTTAAATGCAAAATTTTGAAATTGGAATTTAATAAATTAAGACCATTTGTAGGATTCGAATAAACATTATAGGTATTGCCCCATATGCCTAGTTCATGACAGTTGTACGAAACCCCCTAAAATACTAAGTTACAATCTTTCAATCTCATCACCAGCGACCACCCTGAGTCGAGGTCCAAGCCCCACAGGGGGCGCCCTCTTTCGCAGGTTGTTTAGTTTGTAGTTTTAACCATTTATTAAGGTTGAAGCTTTGCTCGCCTTTATGGCTGGTGAAGTAGCAAAAGAAGAGGATAACTAAAGTGTCTGCCCGAAAAAAAAAATGCCTAGTTCATTTGGCTAAGATTAGTTCCAACCGATCGAAATGTATCTCTTTATATTTTATATTGTATATCGTCATAATCATCATTATCGTCAGCTGAATACTACTTCCGAGCGATGCCATAGTCACAACGCTTGGCACCTGCCAAGCGTTGTGACTATGGCAAATACCCAAAAACACCAATCACGGCGCATTACGTCACGGTATGGTAAACATGACTGTGTTTTGCTGTGACTAATTTTTTATTAGTTTAAGTGAGATTTATCACGTTTACTCGATTCTAGAACACGATTCTTTAACAATGGAACTAGGCTTTGTTAAGGCAAACAGCTCAAATTTGCCTAGGATTCATATGTTGGGTGACTTCCTCGCAACTAATTTAAAACAGTCTTGCTTGTCTGAGTTTAGGAACGTTCTATCAAATAGCTCTATATAAAACTTAGATATAATCAAACTCGTGAACTCATACGAGTTTATTTTAATTTATCTGCGCTATTTTACAATAAACTAAACATTACTTATTTTTGAGGTTAGCTCCCTCGCAGTTTTTAAGTTGCTACTTTACAGTTAATACCCCAGAAAACGAATAAACTTCTGTCACTACAAATAACCTACTTATTTTAATACATTTCTGTATTACACAATATCTGATAATCACCAATGTGTATCTATTCTAATGGATTCAGGATTTCAAAATATTTCTTCATGCCTATGGTGTAGTCGTGTTTAGTTTACAAAATTTGTTTGAACAATGGTTTTATTAACAATGGTTTAATTTAATGAGTTGACTGCCAAATGTGTCAATAATTTGTAGATAATCCTAATAATTTTAACATTTTTTAGTTTCAGGAAAACCTGAATACATTTTTCCTTTAGTATTATACTTCTTTGATAAATAGTTAAACGTAAGCATGTGTACTTGACACGTGATTATAATATTAAAATCACGTGTACACAGTCCTAATAAAGAACTATTTTATTACAAAACATATGTTTGTAATAAATCAGTACTTTATTTGGTTTTGCATAAGCCTGTGTAACGTCGACTGTTGAACTGGGCTCTCACCGATCGGTGTTGCGAGGTTAAACTTCCTGGACTTTGAGTCTATACGATAATCATTATGATTTTAGTTTAACCAATCATGCTACTTTATCTTTTGGAAAAGAAACGTGATAGAATTACATACCATTTCATAAGTATTATTCTAACTTATGACATATTTAGACATTAAAATTTTACACGGACTCACGACAATAGATAATAACTCTATCAAATGACTGAATAACATATTTTGAGCTCCATACTGATGCTATTTATTTGAAGTTTCTATTAAAATAGCACGTGTTGTACAAACTTGAGGCTCTTGATATGTTGGTCATTAAATATTATTTTATTACACGCTGAAGACTATGCTATAGCATATAGTTTCAGTATTAAATTAATTGCTTGTGTAGTTGACGTGTACTGTTCCATTTTATCTGTTGACTTAATGGCGGGAATGGCAGACATACGACAAGCTATAGATAAAGGTGATGATTTTTTTACAGTTATCAATTATATTAATAGTGACTATAATGAGCAACTACCTATTAATACTACAAAACTATTTTCGTTCGTTAAAGTGATATTAACATTAAAATTATGAATAATATAATATAATATGTAGGTATAGTAGATGTAACATATTATGTTGAGGGTAAAATAGCTCGTGTTAAATATGCAATCCCTTCAAATCTTTATGGCAAAAGTATTTTGTCATCTTCATCGCTATAGTCAGATGGGTCGGCTTCCGCAGTTTGCACACTTATACATATATCTGTTCTGTACACAGTTGATCTGGCTGCCCACTTCTTTTTTGTAAAGTTATTAGGAATGACAAAATAGTATATCAAAATTCATATTTATCAACTAGGATATTCTCAAATTTAATCCCTTTCGTATTCAAGGCCATAGACGTTGCTTTAATCTAACAAACTAAGTAGGTACGTGCTACTGCTAAAACATGCAAATTAAATTTATATTTCATCACAATTAGATCTGTCTGATGTTCCAGAACCCCCGACACCAATGCAAGAAGTAGACAAAGCATTTGAAATATGTAAATTCGGCCGTTTCCACGTCAAGTTGGTATTCATAAATTTCTTCGGGTGTGTAGCCTGTGTTTTGGTAACAAATACAACATCATATCTATTACCGAGCGCTGAATGTGATCTAAATATGAATTTGAAACAGAAAGGGGTTCTTACTAGTATGCCGTATTTTGGTAAGTGTCATGAATATTCATTTTAGCTTTGATATGATTTTAGAATAAAATGTTTCCAGAATTGATGGTAAGTGCAATTCATTCTTTACATATATCTTTTTGAAACAAAAAATCCTTTATTTCTTTGCTAATGTAATACAAAGCAGCATCAGATTTAGTTATAGGCAGGTTAGCCAGGGTAGGATTCTCGCCGGCGAGGACCGCGTTGCGCCCCTACCCCTGCCCTGTGAACCAGCGCCTGTAGGCCATGCCAGCGATCACTTCCTCTTATGTTTATAAATCTGGCTTGTAAATCAGTGGTATCACTGGGTCGTGGTCCTAACCCCTTAAGGGTGGCCCCAGGTGTGTGTCACTTAATTGTATAATTTTACCAAATTTCTATATTGATCCAATAAAACCTATAATAATTAATGTGAACTTAACCTTATTATGAGTAGAGGAATTAATGACAAGCTGACGGACGGACTACTTTGTCTGTAATATCCTACAATTTGCTACCTGTTAGTTAAGTATCTAGTTTAGTAAAGTATCTAGGGTCAGCGCAATATGTCATCCTCTCCTATCTTTCCCTATTAGACGTATCTTCCATACTCACACCTTTCTCACACATGTCATCTTTCACACAGTCCACCACATCTTTTTTTTGGCCTTTTTCTATCAACATGGGATATGTTTCCATCTTCATATTCAGCATATGTTCATATTTTTAGTATATTGTCTTGTAGTTAAAAAAAACTTTGTTCTTCTTTTATTTTCAGGAATGATTGTGACATCTTTAATAACTGGATTTTTAGTCGATGCGTTTGGAAGAATAATGTTTATAAGATTTAGTTTTGGAGGTTTATTCGTATGTACAGTATTTTCTGCCTGCAGTCAAAATTTCGAGATGTTAGCCACAGCAAAATTTTTGGAAGGGATTTTGTAAGTTTATAATGTGTAATATTTTAGACAGTGTTTGCGTTCTGTACTACCACTTAATTTTTTAGGTTTATTTGATTTTTCTATCCAACTTATCCATACGTTAAAATCATCCGCGTAGTTATTTTGTTTAGATACTTCGAAATAAATACTTAAATTTTAACACACAGATAATATTTTATGCATTTTTGAACATAACTCACCTTGATAGTGATGATATGACAATCAGAGATCTTGTGACAGCATATTTCACCACGGTACCTGAAACGATACAGTTATTTAATTTTGGCATAGTGTTTCGTATCAGTGCACAAAAATTCGTGTTCTTAAAAATTCGTTATCATTCTTAGAATTTGAGCTTTAAAGTAATGATAAATTTAATTTAATTAATAACATGTATTAGAGTCTATACATATTAAGTTATGCCATTGGTTTTTTGAAATTGTTTAGGAAATCTACCTAAACAATTTTGGAAGGAGATTGGATATCTGCGCAGAAAATATTATAGTACGCAAGTGCGTTATATAAGGCGTAGAACCAACAGCTATCTGAGGCACAAGTGAAACACTGCCAACTTTCTGACATTGGGCTGGTACTAAGATCTTGCTTGAGAGAAAATTCCTTTTAACTCAATTTTTTGTTCAACTTAAAATCGCTTATAACGGTCGAATATATTACCGTTAGATCAAAGATTCAACATAAAAATCTTAGTTGTAAAATAATATTACAGATTTGCAACCGCTATTAATGCTCGAACTGTGATGGTGGCCGAGTTCTGTCACAGTAGTGTGAGAGACCGTATAATGTTAAGCCAGTCATCATACGCAGCTGTAGCCCAAATTATATCCCCAGCTATGGCATGGGCGATATTAGTGCAGGATTGGAGAATAAGCTTATTTGATGGGAATTTTGGTAAGCGATTAATTGAAGTTATGATAAGATTATGGTTTTGACAATGGTATTCTTGCGTAACTTACAATGACGTATAAAAATATCCAAGACACGTTGTCTACAAAATATTGTTGTCTTTTTCCTGCAATGGTCGTTTCGAAATAACGAGCAATAATATTAAACGACGACGATGCAAAGAATTTCGCTCGTGAGTAAAAATTGTTAAGTAAACATAATATTTGCTATTTTATTTGCTTGCAATCAAATACTTAAAAACCTAACTGGAATGATGTTCAGGTAGTATTTAATTAACATTGAATGTGTTGATGTATTTTTTCAGAATTATTTACTTTTTAAGTTTGAGCGTTTATTTATCCATGAAACATTTACATTTATTTCAGTGCTAAATACTTGGAACTTTTATCTACTCGCAATGTCTTTATGGTCATTTTCTGCTTCCATATTATACTTATTTGTTCCCGAAAGTCCAAAATATTTAGTTTCACAAGAAAGATATGCTGAAGCGAAAAAAATAGTTGTTCAAATGTACGCTGAAAATACTGGACTACCATCCAAGACTTTTCCAGTGAGTAAAAATTAGCGATGTACCTATACAAAATGTTTTTCTTTTGTTAGCATGTGTACAGCTTCAGACCGGCCCTTTGGTTCTTTTTATGGATACTCTTGCACTGGGAAAATATTGTTTAAAGTCCCGTTGAACTTTACAAACGAGCTTTTTACAGACTCAAAGTTCAGTACGTTAAAATTCAAGTCCGTGGATTTCAAAGATAAATTATTGTTCGAAATTCTTCAGATCAGACATCATCAGAAGTGTGTGTTTGATACAAATAATAGTTATTTAACATTTATTCCTCTACATCACCTGATAGTGCTTTGATTAAGTGTATTAAATACGATTTAATATACGTAGCTCGAGTCACTAAGAGATCGAAACCTGTTTTTTTCTCTTTTTAGTAATAGTATAAAAATTTGGTCTCTTCTTGATAATTTAAAAAGTTTTATCATTTTTAGTATCCAGATTTGTGGGAAAAACAGATATCTGAATTAAAAATGAAACATGAAGAAACAAAGATAACTTCGGGACACAAACTATTAACTGGATTAAAAAATTTGAACCAGATATTGAAGCGGCCTCTTTTGAAATATTTGATTATAATTGCAGCTATGCAGTTTATAATTTTGGGCATGTAAGTTAATTCGGTCTTTGTCAAAAAAAAGTCAAGTTTAACGGGCATCTAAGCATGTAACATTAAATTGTTTAATAATAAAAACAATTATTTTCATTATATAGGTACAGACAGGTTACAGACAATAAGCATTAAAAATTATTGTTGCACTTTCAAACTTTAAATATTAATGCAAATATAAAGGTTACATCACTATTTTATGTAGATATAAAACAAAACATTAGACCCATCTTACACACAACATATTTTAAGCTTTAAGTACTAACAAATAATAAAAAACATATGTTTTTAGCTCCTGCCATATTTCGTATAATTATGATTTTATCAGCTACGTAGTATTAATAATTTGTTCGACTAGACTCAATTATAGGTAAAGCAACTCAATTAAAACCTACAAATAACAAAAAAATAGCGTAATTCGTGTAGTATTGACGACAATTTGAATATTAAATGACTTTATGAAAATTAATGATACAGAAATTGTTGTTTTTAGGTACAATGTGCTCAGATTGTGGTTCCCACAATTATCAACAATAGTCGAAAATCAAATATTGGATAAAGACCAAAATTTATGTTCATTGTTGGATGATTACACTGCAAATTTGAAAAATAAGACTAATGTTACATCAGAAGCTTGTGTACCGGTAAGTTTGACTTTTAACCTATCCATTTCAGTTTCTACAACTGAAATAGCAGATGGGAAGCTTGTTCAAATAGTTTGAAACTTGTTTTGAAAATAACTTTGTTTAATGTTTTAAATTGTACTATCATAGCATAAGGCAAAAGTTAACTGGCACAAACATGCAGTAGATATCTACTTAACTAATTGTTATGTAAGTTTCTAGCTACACTCGTAAATTTTTCGATGTCATCATTATCATAATATCATAATCAGCCCGTATAACGTTCACTGTTGAGCATGGGTGTCCTTCGAAGGTAATCAAGTTTGGCAGACGGGAAGGTGCCATTTAACTGGTATAAATATGTTTTATTTAGAAATGGTATACAATTGTCAATGATGATGACAATCGGGGCAAATGACTAAATTTGCTTTCTAAGGCACCAAGGTTGGTTGAAGTATTTAAACTAACCAGACCCGAAAATAAATTACATTTTACACATAGATTATTGTCTAGAATCGAATCTACAACTTCCGAGTCTTAAACGTCACAGTTTGACCGCAAGACCATCAATTCGTCTATGATGCAACATGAAAATTGAATAAGTTCCAAGCTAAACGCAATACACTATCTAGGTCCTTTGCTAGCTTTTATAAAGGAATTTTACGATACCAAATAACGGCTGAAAGACCGATTCTCACAGAAGTGACTTATCACCCGAATATTAAGACAGTGATATATGACAACAAAGTTCGCTGCATTTTACCGAATCCATGAAAGGCGACCCTCGGGAGTTAGATTAAGTTCCGAGGAAAAATTTCCTACGTAGCAAATTGTGATTTATTCACTCGTGTTCTTTGAAATAGGTTCGTTTTTAGTTTGATAGAAAGACATAATCGACTGTTCTTACTAATTTTGTAACTTTGTTTTTGCAATGAAGGTTTTATTGGATTTTTATTGTTGTGTTACATTACCTACTACTAATAGTAAATTGGATCACATTAAAAATGCGCAAGTCTTGCAACGAAGTATTGTACAAAACCAACTAGAGTGAACCAGCAAACGAAAATGATAACAAGTGTGTTTAAAATAAAGAACTTGTGGGTGTGGGGCCAAACTTGTGGGTGTGATCCCACCCACTAGAAGTACTTTAGAATTTCGATCTTTGACATACAATATTTCATAAATGACTGGATCAAATTTCATGCAATTTGTAAAAGTATCTGGGGGCACGGCAGTGCCCCCCCAAGTCGAGTAAGAAAAAAAAAAAAAAAAAAAAAGGTTCACGGCCGTACCTATCTTTTCTCGAAGCAACTCAGCCGATTTTCGACCCTCTATAACTTCGTTGTGGATGAAGATAGGAGCCTGAAATTTCAGAACCTAAGCAGGCTTTGTAAAACTACAGCATATTTCAAATTTCATTCAATTTGAACCAGTACTTTAAGAATTATAACTACTCAAAGTTCGGTAATTTCGGTAATTTTGTCACTCGCTCACACGTGATTGACCGATCATCAAAATGTTCAGGCACTTCTAGCAGACGTAGAAGCTTCAAATTTTGAGTACTAGTAGAGTTTAGTGTAAAACTCATGGGAAAATTCCAACATTTTGCAATTTCGGTCCAGTTGTTAAGTTTCATCAACTGCATTAATAACTTTGTTATTTCTTATAAATGTATAGGATTACAGAGTTACATTTGCAGTCAGTGAATCAGTGTAAATGAATATGTATGATTTAATGGAAGAATAGGTGTAGATAGGGACCTAGATGCGATTATGTTGAAAGGTGGTGGCTAAGTGGTTACGTTAGTTGCTCCAGAGACCTGGTTTTCTGCGTTCGATTCCCACCCGGGACAATTATTCGTCTGAAATTAAAACAGTTGTATTGAGTCAGGGGGTGCTTTGTTTTCGTTAATCTATCGAGCGGTGCGACCTTCGCGACACAGGGATTAATTTAACAAATAAAAAAAAATCGAAGGAAAAAAAAAAAAACTCAATGGAATGTAAAAGCAACTGTGCTATGAACGATAGTATACTAACAGGCCGCGGCCCCTTGAGAAGTAGGGACACCGTGTACTCTGGCATCCCTGAAACTGGTTATTTGGACCCAGGAGAGCCCGCAACACCATTTGAGTCGCGGACGCTGCCATAGGGTATCCCAGATAGGCAACAGTTCCTGGGCCCCTCACCAATTGTGGTCAGAGGAGTAACCGGGGGTTTAAGTGTTTTTCTCTCAAGGTATGATTTACATTCCACTGCTATGGAGAGGCCGAGTCCCACATACCACACCGCTCGTGCGGGAACGCCGCAGTGTCGGAGGAGATGCGTAAAATTCTTGCATTCCCCCCGGACAAACACTACGGCTTCCACGCTTCCCGTTCGTCACAGAAAGACGGTCACTTTCTTTCAAGTAATTAACAAGTCTTACTGCGATATCGCAGGTATACACACACACCACGTTTTATTTATCTGACACAAACTGTATTTGCATATTCATTTTATCAAATATTTTTACACAGTTTGATGTTAACTAGGTAGCTTTAAATTTACTTATGTACATATTAGCTTGTGGCCGCGACTTTGTCTCTGTGGAAAAGTTACTTTGACCCGCGACATAGATAATAATTTCCCTAGTGCGGGAGCTGTCTCAAAAAAAGCCAAAATCGGACATGTGCCAAAGTTCCATTAAAAACAGTTTAGTAATTTCTTTATTTAAAAACCTTTGACAGTGAGGCCTTGAGTGTTGTAGTTTTCGATTAGATACATTGACAATATTTATAATGAATGAGAGATTAACAATTTTAAATAAGAATTAATTTTAAATGACGTTTGACGAGTGCGACGAATATCAATAAACCATAAAAAAGTACACGACGCAGCTGCTCTTGTTACGTATGGTGAGTGTTGCCATGCCAGCTAGGTACGTGGGTATTCATATATTCGTAAGTTAATTATTTTGTAAATAAAGGCACCGAGTTACGAGTCTGGACGGTTTACATTTAATTTAAGTCTACTTTGGAACGATTAAAGCGCAGGAATCCTCCATTTGTGCATACAATAGACTAAAACCGGCCAAGTGCCAGTTGGACTCGCGCACTAAGGTTTCCGTACCATTTTCAAGTGCCTACCTATTGCCGTTATAGATATCGAGCAAAAAAGGCCGCAAAAAAGTTTGTTGTATTGGAGCCCCCTTAATTATTTAATTTATGTTTAGTTTGTTAATATAGCAACAGAAATACATAATTTGTGAAAATGTCAACTGTTTAGCTATCGCGGTTCTTGAGATACAGCCTAAATCCGTTGTAGGTATTCAAAAAAATTATGTAAATTGTAAAGCAAAGGAAAAAAGGTACAACTATCTACAAAAAGAAATGAGATGCCATCAAAAACATACTTGTAAAAAAACCCAAGTCTCGTAACGCAGTTCTTTTACCGTTAAAAGTTGTGAGATCTATGTAATACCAAGTCGGTTAATTTATTCAGTCCCTACTTAAGGGACCTTCTGTCTTAAGCTATTACGTAACTATCTCACCTAACAGACTCTTAAAATGATCTTTCAAAATTCAAAACTTTTATGTTATGAATATTAGATTGACTTGGCCATCGCAATAAACACTTGTGAGACACATTCTAATAGTATCCGATGGCCAAGTTAATTTATTATTTAAAACTTAAAAGTTTCGAATTTTCATAAGATCATTTTAAGAGTCTGTTAGGTGAGATAGTTACGTAATAGCTTAAGACAGAAGGTCCCTTAAGTAGGGACTGAATAAATTAACCGACTTGGTATTACATAGATCTCACAACTTTTAACGGTAAAAGAACTGCGTTACGAGACTTGGGTTTTTTTACAAGTATGTTTTTGATGGCATTTACTTATCCAGTGCCCTCTTGGCATCAATCATCAAGTTTTCTAGATTTTTCCAAGGCCCATTTTCGACCCCAGTAACCTTTATTGGAGACGAAAATGGGCCGAACGGCTTCGTCAAAAGGATGCTACTATGGCCATGTTTAACTAGGCGGGGACACTTCCGTGACCCATAAGTTTGATTACATATATTAGGCTGATAAAATTAAACCTTAAATAATGCAGTGAATTTATAGATTTTAACATAATTATTATATAATATCCTCTTTCCAAAGAAAGTTAAATAACTGTCTAACTTAAGAAAACAAAGTCATTCAAAGTTTAAAATTAATTTTGAATGACTTTGTTTTCTTAAGTTATGTCTTAGTGTATAATATTAGCAACTTCTCATTTTTTAAAGAAACACGTATATTTAAATAATTCCACTACAAATTTTCATTTACCATACAAATGAAAGTAAATTGCTTTGAGGTTAAGCTTTTAATTTATCCCTTTTTGAGGCTTAATCCATAGCTTTCATTTTCCATTTGTAAGTTCATACATAATTAAATCCATGCTTACATTAAATTATAACTTTTGACGTTAGTTGTACCTACCAACGAATACATATTTGATTATATATACTAATAATAATCCATACCTATACTTATATACAAAGCTAAAAAGTTTGTTTCTTAGGTTTTTGAACGCGCTAATCTCTGTAACTACTGGTCCTATTTGAAAAATTATTTCAGTGTTATATTTTGATACGAAGTTACGTGGGTGACAACACTCGCGGGAATCTACCTTGAGCTACTATTGAGCCTTGTTAATACGCACAATAAGACATCATTATCAGTCCGTATAGCGACCATTAGCATAGTTACCGCATTTGGTAGACAGGTTGGTTGCCGCAGTATTACGCACAGCATATAGAGGTAGGTACACAGATAAACGCTGCTGCCCGTTACCTGTTATAAGATTGTCATATGATGAGACAATTAGGACCAACAGCTTAAGCTGCACTTTCCGAGGCAAGAAGGTTAGTCTCTCAACCAACTAGACCTGAAGTAAAATGTTCGTCAAAAAATTTCGTCCGGAGCCAGAATTGGACCCACGATCGCCGAGAATGAAAGCGAGAATTATGCCTTAGGGCGGTTGTGTTGTGTGTGTATTCTGTATTGTGTATGATGATATCTACTTTTTTATTATTTTTCAGAGCGTCAGTGGATCCGAGACGTACATCAACAGCATAATTATTGGCTGCGTCTGTTTGCTACCATACTTCATAAGTGGGATGCTAGTTAACAAAATTGGGAAGAAAATTCTTATGATAATAGGAGCTTCTATAACTTCAGTGACTTTGATGGGATTACAATATGTGAACTCAAGGACACTTATGGTGACATTATTTGCGATTAGTATAGCTCTTATGCAGACTATGAAGAGTTTGGGTTTAGTGTCTTTAGTGGATATATTTCCTACTGGAATGAGGTGGGTACTCAACTTTATAGGTATCATAATATGGTTAAGATTTAAAACTGGTATAACTGAAACTTCCATGGTTTTGTTTCTAAAAATGGTCAAAAAAAAATGCTTGGGATTAAATCGCTCCAATCTCAATGTAAAATAAAGTATTTTGTTATTAGGTTAATAAAAAATTGTTATGTATTATTAGATTTTAAAAGAGGGTTCTACTCAGTTTTTTGTCAGTGTTTCTCAGTAGTCGCCACGTCACGCACTGCACGGTAGGAAAAAAATAATGACGATTCCAAACAAATGTAACCATTTTTACGGAATAAATGAATTTTGAATTTGAATTTAAATTGAATTTGAATGAACGTCATCATCAACCCATATAAAGTCTACTGCTGGACATGGGCCTCCTCCTGATGGAGGGTTTTGTCATAGTCACCACGCTCAGCAGGCGGGTTGAAATGAAATGAAAATGAAATGAAAATGAAATGAAAATGAAATGAAAATGAAATGAAAATGAAATGAAAATGAAATGAAAATGAAATGAAATGAAAATGAAATGAAATGAAATGAAAACGTTTATTGATAATGTAGACGAATCGATCGTACTTATTATAAGTCAAATACAATGATAAAAATATACAAAGACAAAAAAAAAATCTTGACTAATTAATTAGTACTTATACATTTCAACAGTAATGTTATTAAATAGAATTTAAATCTACCAATGTGACATGTGAAAGTCGCGTATTATAAATATAATTAGAATCAACCAGCGCGGGCTGGGATTAGGTCAGAAGCATAGAACGCGTCGCGAGCCTCGCCTTGCAAGGACGACCGGACCCTATCCTAGCTTCCTACGAGTCTTTCTCTATCTACCTACGTTGTGACACCCGGAGAAGAAAGACTATAAGAAACTCCGAGATCATTCTTTTTGTCATCTTTTAAAGTCTTTGATTAATCATTTGTACATATTTTAAAGACATTTTTAGTATCTAGGTTAGTGATCCCCATACATCGATATGTAGGTACTCGCAGCACGAAATTGCTACGGAAACAATGAAAGTTTCAAGTAAGTATCGAGTATAGGGAGCACTCCTCCAGATTTACATATTTTTTTTTTACTTTTGGATGATGACTGTATGTTTTAGCATAAGAGATACTGGTGCCCATTCTGTGGTATATTCTCGCTTGCTATAGATGATATTATAACATTAGGGACCAACGGCTTAACGTGCTTTCCGTATTGCGCTCGGTTGTTAGTGCCTCAATCATGTTATTAGCGTTCAAAGGCGTTTTTATGTTTAAAATTAAGCGTAAAATAGTGAAAGTACCAACTTTTAAGTTATATGTATATTGTACATACCAAATTAATGTTGTTTTATTTTTTTAGATCTATAACAATGGCTACAGTATCCCTAATGGCTCGTTTCGGCACAATGACAGGCAATGTTGGGTTTCCTATACTACTTGGTTATAGTTGCGCTATTCCGTTTTATACAATGACTGCTTTGATGATTTGTAAGTAGGTTAAAGATTTTTAAACAAGACTTTTATATAATATATAGCCCTTTATATTGATAAAAATATTTTAATCGCAAAAGAACTTGAAACCAAAAAAATAATAATTAAAGAGCTATTAATAATTATGTGAACTAAAGAAAATTTGTTCTGAATTTGGATAGGCTTCATTTGATTTTTGCGTTTTTCAAGTTGTAAAATTCATAATTATATGAAGCAATTATTTAACTTCATTTTCAATGCATTTTTTATTCATATCTTAACTAATAAAGTTTACGTTTGGTTTTCTTTTTTCAGCTTGCATATTTTTTGCCTTACTACTACCAAGAAAGTAGGAATGAAGATAATCAACACTATAAAATATTTGTAACAATCAAAAGTGATTAAAATTTGCTATGAAACTATATTCATCTTTTATTTACACCATTGATGGCACAAACCCTCCCTCGGCTAGAGGCCCATTCAGCAGTGGCCTTATACTTCCAATGATGACTAGGTAGTACTACATCATTTTATGACTAATGACCTCAAGAACATCATCATCATTATCACTTACGTCTACTTTCATGATATTGATGCTAGCCGAGGGATCAACATCAACATGGTTGGAAGTTAGGTTGGAGGGAGATACAATTCTGACGTATTTTGCACCATCAGACAAAAGGTTATTTCACAGTGAGAGTTGAGAGGCGCTGCATTTATTAAAAAGTCTTTCAGCGATCTTTATCCTTTGGAACTTGGAGTGGCCACTCCGAATGCTGTTGGCAAGGATGAGCTGGCATTTATATATTTCGTTTTTGTTTTTTGTAATATATTTTTATCAACGTTTGTCTTAACTTTGCAACAATTGCTGCTTTTTTTTTTTTTTTTTTACTACATATAGGCTTACGTTTGACCATAATCTCGCTTGATGGAAGGCGAAGATAAGGCCTAAGATGATACACGCTTGCCTAGAAAGTGTCTGTTCACTTTAGCCTTAAAGATGTCCAGATTATAGCGTTCCGGAAAAACTGACGCCGGCAGAGAATTCCACTCCTTAGCCGTCCGCATTATGAAAGAAGAAGCAAATCGCTTCGTGCGTATTGAAGGAATGTCTACAACAAAATGGTGAAACCGCTCGCCGCGCCTAGTCGTCCGGTGATGGAAGGGTGAAGGAGGTATCAGGTTATGTAGAACCGCCGCACACTCCCCGAAATGCAACCGATAAAAAACTGATAGGCTGGCCACTCGTCTGCGGTGTTCGAGGCTCTGAAGACTTGCCTCCACCAGTGAGTTATTGCCTATGACTCTCTTCGCTCGGCGCTCCAATGAGTCCAGAGCATCCAGCTGATATCCAGCAGACCCATCCCAAAGATGAGAACAGTATTCCATTGAGGAGCGAACTTGAGCTCTGTAAAGACTTAAGAGCTGCTCCGATGTGAAGTACCGCCTCACCTTGGAGAGAATGCCAAGTTTTTTGGCTGCAGTGTTTGCAATGGACTCGATGTAGTGACCGAAGTTTAGATTAGAAGAGAGGTCAAGCCCTAGGAGCTCAAGATGGTCGCTGATCGGAACGGAGACATTCCGGAAAGTCGGAGTCAGTTGGAATGGACTCCGTTTCGCCGAAAAAAGACACGCCTGTGTTTTTGAGGGGTTAAACCCAACCAGGTTGGCATCACCCCATAAGGAAACAGCCTCCAAGATCGAGTTCACCCCCTCAATCATCGACTCCCTGAACGACTGGACCATTGACCCCGACTTCGCATCAGACAAGTATCTCACCGAGACTGTGCTGTCGTCTGCATACCCAAAGGTACCGGGAGTAACTAGCAGGTCGTTTATGTGCAGCAAAAAAAGAGTCGCGGAGAGAACAGATCCCTGAGGGACACCGGCATAAATACCAAGAAGATCGGACGAGGCGCCATCAATGACAACTCGAATCGACCTTCCCCTCAAGAAATCCTGAATCCAGGTACAAAGTACGGGAGCAATACCGTAAACCGGAAGCTTACCAATGAGACTTGCGTGCCAAACCCTGTCAAAAGCCTTAGAGATATCAAGAGCTAGACACGGCAAGAGCCTCACCGTGTCTCTCAATGGCTTCGCTCCAGAAGTGAGTAGCATATACAAGAAGATCCCCAGTAGACCGGCCTCGACGGAATCCGAATTGACGGTCACTGAGGAGGTCGTTGTCTTCCAGGTATGCCAGGAGACGGTTGTTTAAAACACGCTCCATAACCTTACAGAGTATGGAGGTGACTGCGATTGGTCGGTAGTTGGCAGGGTCGGTACGACTACCTTTCTTCGGGATCGGTTGAACATTGGCAATCTTCCAGGATGCTGGAACTAGACCAGTCTTCAGGGATAAACGATTGAGGCGAGTCAAAACAGGAGACAACTCAGGCGCACATGACCGCAAGACAATGGCAGGAATGCCGTCAGGCCCACTAGCCTTATTCACATCTAGAGTGCTGAGAATTTTAAGTACCACTTTTTTAATAATTTACAAGTTATGACTACATAGTATAAAACAAGTCACTGCCCTATGTATGCTTAGATCTTTAAAACCACGCAGCGGATTTTGATGCGGTTTTTTTAATAGATAGAGTGATTCAAGAGGTAGGTATGTATAATATATCAGCATTGCACCCATGCGAACTTAGTAATTAAATAAAAACACGGTCACAAAATGACAATTATAAGTTTAATATTTATATAGTATACCTGTCAGGTGAAAAATAATTTGTTTTTTACAGTAGCTAACTGAGTTGTCTCTTTGATCCTTAATTGTACTTTGGATTATGAGTTAATAATTTTAAATCACTCGGTTTTCTTGTTATTCAATGTCATAATCCTTCGGTTGCTTAGGATTAAAACTTTGGCAAAGTTATGCTTATGTTTTGTGCTGTATTATATTATTATTGTTATGTATTTGTAGACTTTATAAATAATCTTTTATTGTACCCCAAATATAATAATTGGCATTATATTTTCTGCATGGCGCCAAAAATTAACAATAAAATACCTAGTGCATATAAAACCCTAACGGTGAATTTGTTCAAAAAGAAATTGAAAAAAAAATGTTATCTATAAAGGGGTACTATTGCATAAAGGATTTGTTATTAGATGATTGTATGGTTTTAAAATTAAAGTTAATAAATTAACTTTCAAATTAAGTTATAAACTAAGTTACTTTCATTTCAAGTTATTTTGTACGCCTGATACGGCAGAAATGTTGAAACTATTATAATTGTAACACCACATGTAACACATCCTCCATACAAATAAATGCATCTTTATCCTTATCTTAATCTTAATATAGCACCTTTATTTGTATATAAAGGTAATAAATAAATAATTACTGAATTATCTACTTTTGCAAATTCTCAAACGCATTTCAAAAGTAAGCAATCGACACATTTGTATTAAATTCATATTTAATACAAATGTGTCGATTGCTTATTTTTGAAATGCGTTTGAGACATTTGTGTAGACACGTGTAGTTGATAGGTAGGTATAGGTATTATATTTATAATTATGATAGTTTTTACTACTTTTTACAAATTTAATACTATTGACAGTACCTTGTCTATTAAACCAATATTATACCCAAGGAAAGTGTACACGTTTTTCAAAACATACCAACTGTTTTATTTTAGTTTTATTTTAGTTTTTATTGCTTTTCATTTCTTCTTTCATAGGTTTATCTATTGGAAGAGATTTCTTTAGTAATGGTGTAATAAGTAGCACCTTTGTATATTCCCTTTCAGTTATGTTATTATTTCATTTATTATGTGTGAGTTCCAATTAATTAAAATAAAGTAATAGCCACATTTCTGCGGACAGAAGTATTAAATTTTTTTTTCCCTTTAGTTTACTAGTCAATGTTTTATTTTCATTATTTTGCGAGTTTACTCTGCTATATTTCTATTCCCCGAATTCGATAGAGACACGGTAGTGATCCGCCATATTGACAAAATAACAACAAGAAAAGGATTCAGGTCTAGTTAAATTAAAAACAAGCCTCATTCTGTTTTAGTTTCACTAAATATTTTTTTAATAGTAGTATCTAAATCTTCCTATATTTTTGGACACAATTTATACCTAGTTTTATTTTATGCAATAGATTTTTATTTCCATATAGTATTTATCATCTTTAAGCTAACATTTCATAATGGAAATTATACATTACTTTTTAGACAGTTCAAAATCATTTTCCCGCTTTCCAAAACACGATCTCTTTGTTTTGATGTAAAAGAATGAGACACAAACAAACTTTCACATTAACAGTGCCTATTACCGTAATAATAATATTATTTCAGCAAATTAGACATAAGTCAACATCCTTATTAACTTTTACCTTCAAACCAGAAACAATCTGTTTGATATCATTATCTACAATATTCTTCCACATTCCCAACTGCCAACTACCAAGACCTTCCAAACTAAATCACGACAAATGAACGTCACACGCAACAGGGGCCAAGATTAATTGGTCGGTGTCTCGAGCCTTTATCATCTTAGATAAATTAATTACGTCATATTAAATCATGTGGAGATGTTATTAGAGCGGTCGCTTTTGACATGATCACTAGGTACGAAAATACTGCAGTGCTTAGGAATATATTTTACTGTGAAGGAAAGAGATAGAAACTAAAATGAGTGAATTGGACTTGCCGTCGCTGGCAGAAAGAGGTAAGTTATATTTAAGGAATTTCGGGCCTTTTATTTTTGAAAGGATGACTGCGTCGTTTACTCTTAATGGCGGTAGTTGCTTTTGAAAAGTGGTGGTTTGGGTCCGATTTCCACCCGGGACTATTAGGTATTTGTGTGTAACACGGATAGTAGTTTTATGTTTGGATGTACTTTATCTTTGAATGATTGGTTAGTTATGGTTAGTTACGTCTCCCAAATAAATACTTACTTCAAAGATATTACATACTAACACAAGTCTAAAAAGCTAATGTTACTTTACTATATACTTAGTAACAGTACCGGTCAACCGGTTTCATTGACATTCAGGGTAACATTGACAGTGTAAATGTACTCGTATTTGATGGTAGGAGGATCTCTTTGCTAAATTCACCAGCTTTGGTTTCTGGAGCACATTTCCTCATGCCATTTTGTTTTTTTGTCTCCCTTCAAATTTTGTTTCACCATCACGATCAAGGTTACCCAGAATGTCAAATTAACCCCGGTCGACGGACTCTCTTTCATTTCGTTAAATAGAAAAGGATGTGATATTATATTTTCGCAATAGTGTTTTCATTTAAAACCTAACGGTGAATTTGTTCAAAAAGAAATTGAAAAAACAATAATCCCTAAAAGCGTACTATAGTATTAAGGATTTCTTATTAGATGATTGTATGGTTCCAAATATATAAAATAACTGTTTTAAAATTAAGTTACTTTAATTTCAAGTAATTTTGTACGCCTGATACCTTTTTTTTTTTTTTTTTGTTGTCCGGGGGGAAATTCATTTACGCATTCCCACCGCCGCCGCTGCAGCGTATTCGCGCGCTGGCGGTGGGATATGTGGGACTCGCCCTCTCCATAGCGTGGTATGCTAAACTCATACCACGAGGAGAGGACCCTACCAACCACTAAAACCTCCCGAACACTCCTTCGATCCGCCGTTGGTGGGGGCCGGGTACGCATGACGGCAGAACATGTTGAAACTATTATTATTGTAACACCACATAAAAACATGTAACACATGCTTGATAAAAATAAATGCATTTTTATCGTTTTTTAAAATGGAAAAATACTATAAGAACTTATTTCTACCAATTACAAACACAACAAAAACCATTACGTCAGTGATCTTGCAATACCGGTTAAGTGACAATTTATACTATACTATAATATTATAAAAAGGAAAGATTTGATTGTTAGTTTGTTTGTATTGAATAGGCTCCGAAACTACTGGACCGGTGTGAAAAATTCTTTTACCGTTGGAAAGCCACATTATCTCCGGATGACATAGGTTATATTTAATTATGAAGTTCCCACGGGAACGGGAGTTACGCGGGTAAAATCGCGCGCGGAAACTAGTTGCTTATAAGGTTGAAAATCAAATGTACCAAATTGATTTTTTGCCCTGGACGACACCTATTAATCAAATTCTCCTTGACAGATGAAATTACACCTTATTTACAACTGACACTTTTGCGGTATTGCAGTATCACCGACAATTTGCTAAAATCGCCCAAATCTTACGCTTTCAGATTAACCTTCGGTAATTTATTTCAGGCATTCCCTCGTGTCTGTAAAATAATGAGATTACGGGTGGCTGAAACAATGTAAAATATTACGCAACTTGTATGTTAATCTAAAAATGTTATGTAAAAATATATTTTCAACAAATTCAATTCAATCGGCCGTAGCCCAATGGCTAAGGCTCGTGATCTTAAGGTCGCCGGTTCGAACCCCACCCATTGCACTACCGTGACGTTACGACGTGAACCCACTCGTAACACAAGCATTCTAGCTTAGCACGAAGAGTTAAAAAAATACTAGTAGACTGCAAAGGGCTGCTAGAAATCTTAAAAAAGAAGATCATAATAAAAAATAATGTGTCGTGGTCGCAAATACTCAAATCATATCAACTATCATCCAAAAAAAATTCTCAGTTGGTAATCGAACCACCACTATCATAACCACTGAGCCTTTACTAATATAGTGGACTATAATTCAATTGTATTAATATAATCTACTTAATTAGTATTTATATTTAAAATAATAATATAGTAATGGCCCTCCCCGGCTTCGCATGGATAGACTTTTATAGCCTATGTTACTCATACTGGAATAATATAGCATTCTAATGGTGAAAGAATTATCGAATTCCGTTCAGTAGTTTTTTAGGTTATTCGAAACAAACATACAAATATATCAAAATACTAACTTTTCCTCTTTATAATATTAGTATAGATTAACACAATTAAAAGTTTAAATTAAAATTAAAACCAATTTATGAAATACTATGTCGTGAAACGTGCACTAAAGAGGGCCTGCGAGATTTTTATAAATGAATTTCGTCAGCCGGTCCCCACGGCCCTAATATTTCGACGCCAACGTTTTACTAGTTATACAAAACTAGCTATACTTAGCGACTAGCTATTGATACTATAATTATTATAGTTATTTATCGTATTTAAATATGTATAAGCAGTGAAAAATGAAAATACACCATTTTATTTTGTTACTTCTTCACTTCACCAACCCATTTATATGGCTAAAAATCGTCTCTCTTTAAAAAAAAGTACGCGAGCATGTCTCTAAACAACTGGCAGTGCCGCGGTAGCGTTGATTGTTTTCTTTTTTTTTTTTTGAGTAGACATCTACACTAATATTATAAAGAGGAAAACTTTGTTTGTTTGTTTGTTTGTTTGGTTGTAATGAATAGGCTCAAAAAGTACTGGACCGATTTAAAAAATTCTTTCACCATTCGAAAGCTACATTATCCACGAGTAACATAGACTAAATTTTATTTTGGAAAAATATAGGGTTCCGTAAGATATTTGGGTTTTTCTGACACAAGGTGTAAAAATCAACCAGAAAAGTTACTTATTTTGCGTACGCTGCCTATACTATAAAAGATAGAACCATAAAATGTTCTAATTAATTGTAGATCTAATAAATATCTACAAAAAATTCCGCGACACATTATACCCGTCTATGTCGAGTGAGGCACAACAACCATTTTTTTATTAAGAAATCTTGAATTTTTTTTGGACTACATTTAAACGCGTTTATTTAACTTATGCGATTAATCCTTATCAAAATAAAATTATTTCATCACTAAGTACAGTTTATGTAGATAATATTTAGTCTTTGAATGATTAAAATTGGACGTTTGGTTTTAAAGTTACGGCGAAATTAAAATATTACGATTTCTGCTGCACGGCCCGTTGCGAAGTCTAATAATTTTCGTGCGATTTTTTTTAGATTTCGTTCTTAAAACTACACCTACGCAAAAGTTCTTCTCAGAGCAAATCAACAGTTCTTTTCAGGGCTAACCAACAGTTTTTTTCTGGCCTAAACAACAGTTCTTTTCAGAGCTAGAATACACGCTATTAATATTTTCTTGAACATTCGAAAATGCCTAAAATGCCTATTAATTACATTTAAATATTTTCATCAGTAACAACTTTAACATACACAGAAAAACAATCTGTGCAGCCTGCGGATAATGACTGCATCGTCGATGTTTATGTCGGTGTCTGTGAATTGACCTGGGAATCATGTTGCTGACCGTGTCTTTCCTGGGTAGGCCGCTATCAGTACATCATTACATATTATAAAACTAAGTCCCCGGCCGCGTCTGTCTGTCTGTTTGTTCGCGATAAACTCAAAAACTACTACATGGATTTTCATGCGGTTGTTACCAATCGATAGAACGATTCTTCCGAAAGGTTTACGTATATGATTTGTTTAGTTTATGTGTACATTTGACTAATATATATTGATTTTTGTCAGAGGCGTCGGAAAAAATTAAGCCATTTGGGAGCTTTCAACGAAAATGCTGCCTAAACCCTATGAGATATAACAAAACAATGCATGGCGGAAATATTCTTCTCTTTTAGATCTACAAAAAAGTCTGAGATAGCATATGTTTCTCTTTCAAGGTTAACTTGCTATATCCATTATACCTTTTAGAAAAATGATCATTTCTAATGCGTTAATTGTAAAGCTAATCAGACGGATTCAGTATTTATCCTTATCATTTTAAATGAGTTAATATTCTTAAGCATTTCATGCAGATTATTTTACCCCTACACTATATACTTTAAATGAATAACTTAGAAGTAATCGCAAAATAACAGCGCGTGTTTTAAGTAGCCCGAATGCGATTATGCGCGCTCGATCCTTAAGAATTATAGGGCAATTTTTTTGTTTTGTGTTCGTTATAACTTCATAGTTACAACGATAGATAGATATGGATAGATACTTGAATTCCTATTTATTTAGTGTTTGTTGTATTGTTAGTCCTGAAGAGTATAGGTATTTCATACGATAAAAGTATACCCACCTACTTATTTCACTGAGTTTTAGTAGGTCATCATCATCATCAGCCCGTATATCGTCCACTGCTGAACATGGGCCTCCTCCCGAGGGAGGGTATTGCCATAGTCACCACGCTTGGCAGGCGGGTTGGTGACCGCAGAATTATGTTGTAACACATAAGGAAACGCTGCTGTCCGTTCCTTGATATACGATTATTATAGATGATGTTATAACAATCGGGACCAACGGCTTAACGTGCTTTCCGAGGCACGGAGGGTAGTCCCTCAACCAACCAGACCCGGAAAGAAATCTTAGAATCTACGACTTCCGAGATTTAAAGCGAGCCAATTACCGCTACGCTACGGAGGTAGGCCGAATGCGATTATGCGCGCTCGATCCTTAAGAATTATAGGGCAATTTTTTTGTTTTGTGTTCGTTGTAACTATGATGGATAGATACTTGAATACCTATTTATTTAGTGTTTGTTGTATTGTTAGTCCTGAAGAGTACCTATAGGTATTTCATACGATAAAAGTATACCCACCTACTTATTTCACTGAGTTTTAGTAGGTACCTATATTAATTTGTTTTGACCAAATTGCCCCGTTAGTTAGAGGTTTAAAGACATTCTGTAGTATAAGTATCAGTATTGTACCCGTGCGAAGCCGGGGCGGGTCGCTAGTAGTTTATATAATTATTTATAATATTATTTCTCTTTGTATTATTAGAATGTAGGTATATTTAATTTCATGTACCAATATGGTATTCATTTTCTTCGTAGTACTTTGTTATTTCTGTGCACCTACCACCTTTCTCTGCACCACCCTATGGTTGACTGGCAGAAAATGCCATCGACATGAAGTCCACCATGAACTATTTAGTGCATGTAAATAAATAAATAAACAAAATATGTCCTCAATCCCTCTGCCAGCGACCGCTCTGAGCCAAGGTCTAAGCCCGTCAGTAGGCGACCTCTTGTGCAGATTTTTAGCCATCTATTTAGCTCTGCTCGCCTTTATGCCCGGTGAAGTAGCAAAAGCCTCATAAAACAACATATTAATATGTCCCTACGAAAAAAGGGCAGTATGGATGCAAGTACCGGAGGGCAACATCAGCACGTATTCAATTTTCAGAAATTGAATTTGAATTGAATTGTTGGTCTTATTGACGTTTAAGACAGTAGGTGTTTACTGCGTCATATTAACACTGAGAAAACAGATGATTTATCTTTATACATCGTTTCATACAAAGTAAATAGTCGTTTAAAATATTACATTATATTATGTAAATATGCTGGACTAACAATTGCGAATGACAAGTAAATAAAGATAAAGAGACAAGGCTAATATTTATGAAAACACTATATTCTGTTCTACGCGGTTCCACCTGCAAAATGTTTTTAATTTTTGTGCCGTACACGTTTATTCAAAGAATTTTAATTTTAATATTTACTATTTAAGAGAAAATCGGTTAGGTTCTTACCTCTAACTTACCTTCAGTCCTAAATGACAAAGATTTGAATATACATAAGCATTAAGATTTGTATGTTAAAACATTACTATAATAAACAAAGCTTAATGCTTAATTTATATATTATATAATGCTTGTCAGGGGATTGTCGTATTTAAAAGAAAAAAAAAAGAACATTTCCTGACTATGGAAGTGAATCCCGGGGGACTTTAAAAACACTCAATTCACAGACAAAAAGCGACTCAGACTCAGAGCAATTATCTGTGGTTGACACACTTCCACTTCAGGACAAGCAGACGTACGGCACAGTACCATCCTTATCTTGTGGACATTCCATCCACTCATACCACGCGGTTCTCCTCAACCTTCATCATCCGCACTGCCGAGGTGCTGGAACTCGCTGCCAGCTTCTGTTTTCCCCCGAAAACTATAACCTGGGTCTCTTCAAGTCAAGAGTGCATAAGTGTCTTCTAGACTTTTGAGATCCATCGTCAGCCACATCGTCGCTTACCATCAGGTGAGATTGTGGCTAAACAGAGCTATATCAAGAATTAAAAAAAAACACAAATAAATTGTCCCGGGTGGAGATTGAACCCAGAACACCAGCTCTCAGAAGCAACTACCGTAACCACTGAGCCACGGGTGCAGTCTTAAAAATATTTTATATTTAATTATATAACATTAGTTTTGATGGTCCCCCATAAAATTGACGCCAAAGCACTTAGGAAGTATTGGCAGCCGACAGTCGATGTAAAAGGGTTTTATAATTTCAGAAGTTCGATGTTCAACAGTTACCATGACATCTAGTTCGTATTTAATCCATCAAAATCAATACCTCTTAACAAAAGCTGTTCTAAAACTTAATTTGAATCATAATGGATCTATGAGCTATTCAGTGCAAAATAAGCAATACGCTCTCAAACTACAAAGAAAATGAGAAAATAATCACATGAGATTATGATCTCGGTGCAAAATTTTATCTGTTATGAAAAAAACAATCAAAACGTTATTTATATTGTGTTTTACATCAATTAAGAAGAAATTCAGAGTAAATATTAAACAGTTTTTACTTTTAAGCTTAAAAAGAAACCTAAAGGCATAAGACATATTGTAATAACGCGACGCGACGTGTGTTGTGTCTAATCAAATGTATTGACTATGTATTACCTACTAGAATCACACTATGAACACCCGACACGACGCCACGCGCGCACTGACGCACGGTGAATATCAGGTGTCGACACGTGGCGCCGCGTCGCGTTTTAATAATGTGTTTGCGCCTTGAGTAACATAAAGACAAACAATGTCAAACATTTCGGTATATGGGCTTTTAGTTTTCTGTAACATTGACCATGGGTAAGGAGGTTCTCAGAGGCTCTCCAAGGCCCATGTTCAAAAGTGGACGTTATACGGGCTGATGCTGTAACTGTCTCCAGTAAAAAAATGTGTCTTATCTCAATGTTTATAACTCACTAGCTGCGCCCCACGTCACTCTGCTCCAGTGGGTTAGAGCGTGATATTTTGTAGCCTATATGTTAATCCACCTTATAAACTATCAGCATGCATACTTTCAGCCTAATCAATTCAGTAGTTTTTGCTTGAAAGAGTAACAAACATCCATACATCCACACATACAAACTTTCGCATTTATAACATTAGTAGGATTAAATTAAAGATATATTTGATTACTCTATCAAACAATTTTGATCGAATCTCTTATTTTACTAGTTAAGATACAACCTTCAATATTCTAAAAGTATTATTTTCATATCAATCTGTCTCTTTCTTTCGAATGGCTTCCATTTTTATTTGTCTAGTGCGATTGTGTATAAAATTGAGCAATTTTTTATTCACATTGAAATATTTATTAGGTCATAAAAAATTGTGTTGTGGAGTGTTGGGAGTATCATAAAATTTGATTCGTATTGGAGTTTTTTTATTTGTGTATCGATTCTATATTTTAATATTATGGAATTGGACACATTTATAGTCGTCATTTTCAGGAACTAATGCTTATGGTCAAGAATAAATAACGGATTTTCATATGTAGCCGCGAGGCTTTTGCTTATTAAGCAGGCATAAAGTCCAAGCAGGGGCTTCAATTGCCGGATTGCCTCGTGCGCACCCGGCCTTCGCCAACGACGGATCGAAGGAGTGTCCGGGGGGTTTTAGTGGTGTAGGGTCCTCTCCTCGTGGTATGAGTAAGCATACCACATGGAGAAGGCGAGTCACACAAATCCCTCCGCCGGCGCGCGGATACGTTGCAGCGGTGGTGGGAATGGGCTTAAATTTAAATATTTGAAAGACTACAAATGAAATAACCTCGTTTTGTATGATGCTGTACCCTCGGCTTATGGCAGTCATTGGTTGAGGATTGTAAATTGATGACTTTTAGATTTTGGGATCATCATCATCGTTATCATCAGCCCGTATAACGTCCACTGTTGAACATGGGCCTCCTCCTCAGTGAGAGTCTTTGCCATAGGCACCACGCTTGGCAGGCGGGTTGGTGACCATAGTATTATGTTGTAACACACAAGGAAACGCTGCTGCCCATTCCCTGGTATATGGTGCTTATCGAGGTACGAAGGGTAGTCCCGCTACCAACCAGACCCAAAAAAACTTTGAATGTACAAAAAGAGTTCCCGTCTGAGGTGGCGATCGAACCCACGACCTCCGAAATTTAAAACGAGCCAAATACTGCTACGCTACGGACGTTGTTGTGATTTTTTGCAAATATAGCTCTACTTTACAGTTCTTGGACTTTGAGTCTACGAGGGGATCGGAAAGTTTATTGCAAACTTAGAGTTCCGAGGCGGATGGTTGACAGTGTTTAATTAATAATAATATGAAGATTCTTGATTTATCAAAAAAAAAAAATCTATGACTACTTTTTATAGACGAATCCATAAAAAAAACCAATTTCTTGTTCCTACAATTATGTACTTTTCGTGGTTGAAGTAAGTTCCAAAGTTCAATTTTATAACTTTCACTGATAGAATGGAAATTACAAAATATAAGACGTTATGAGATTAATGAAATAGCTTTCAAATCGAATTTAGTTTGTGAAACATGAAATTAAAAAAAAAACATTAATATAAAATGACTCAGTAATACGATACTAAACGATAAATTATCACTGATGATGATAAATTATGAGATGATGTTATAACGATCGGGACCAACGGCTTAACGTGCTTACCGAGACATGGAGGGTAGTCCTTTAGCCAACCAGACCCGGAAATAAATCTTAGTTTATAGCAAATTTTATGGCGCAGCTCGTTTTGTTTTTGTTTTTTTTTTAAAGAAATTACTAGCAGAGTTTTGCCATCTACAAGTATTCTCGTTAACCCCTCGTGCTAAGCTTAAATGCTTGTGTTACGAGTGGGTTCACGTCGGTAGTGCAATAGGTGGGGATCGAACCGGCGACCTAAAGATCACAAGTCCGACGCCCTAGCCATTGGGCTACGCCCGCTTCATGATAAGTAATCTTATCGTATATTTAAAACTAGCTGCGTCCTGCGGTTTTACCCGTGGTACTCTGCACCAGTGGGTCGGAGCGTAATTTTTTGTAGCCTATAAGTTAATCGAGTATATCAACTATCCCCGTGCAAAGTTTCAGCCAAATCCATTCAGAAGTTTTCTCGTGAAAGAGTAACAAATATCCATCCATCCACCCATACTCACAAACTTTCGCGTTTATAATATAAGTAAGGATAGACGGTTAGTTTAACATCCAGCTCCTCAAAGGATGTTTTAGAAGCTGAATGTAAAATTTCTTCAGTAACTTTCTTTTGAAAAAAACTTTCTAAGGATACCTATATTAAAAAATAGTTAGCTAAAACATTTACTAAACTAGACAGCCAACAACTTGCAATATGTAATGAGCAGTGGACTGAATACATTTTAATATTTTAAAAATCATAGTCCATTTGAAAAAAGACTAATGAATAATTCCATCTTTTCAGAAAGCCTTATGAATAATGTCTTGAGACCCATTTTTGTTTTGTTTCATGAGAATTGTTTTTGTAAGAAGGCGAAGCAGATTAAGGTATTGTATTTAAATAGCTTCCTGCGCACGGATTCATCCACTTTACTCCCGTCCTCGTAGGAACTTAATCTATACTAATATTATAAAGCTGCAGTGTTTGTTTAAACGGGTTAATCTCAGGAACTAATGGTCCGATTTCGAAAAATCTTTCAGTGTTGAATAGTCCATTTATAGAGGAAGGTTATAGGCTATATTTTATTACGAAGTCCCCACGGGCACGGGAGCTACACGGGTGAAACCGCGCGTGGGAAGCTAGTAATTGAATATGGCTTAGCTATAGTCGCCGATAAATTGGCTATCTAACACTTTTTTTTTCTAATCGGACTACTAGTTCCTCATATAGTCCGATTTAAAAAAAAGCATTCAATCAAACAAACAAATAAACAGTCTCTTCAGCTTTATATATTAGTATAGATTCGAGTACCTACCTACATACTTCTTTGTTAGTCTACCGGACATATGTTCAACCATACTTAACTGACAACCTCCGAAGCGTAGCGGTATTTGGCTCGCTTTAAATCTCGAAGCTCGTGGGTTCGATCCCCACACCGGACAGGAAATCTTTGTGTAAATTCTAAGATTTCTTTCCGGGTCTGGTTGGTTGAGAAACGACCCTCCGTGCCTCGGAAAGCTCGTTAAGCCGTTGGTCCCGATTATTATAACATAATCTTTAATAATCGTATATCAAGGAACGGGCAGCATCGTTTTCTTATATGGTACAACATAATACTGCGGTCACCAACCCACCTGCCAAGCGTGGTGACTATGGCAAATACCCTCCCTCGGGAGGAGTTCTATGTTCAACAGTGGACGTTTTACTGTTTGATATGGTTCGATTCTATGGTGAGGCAGAATTGTGCCACTAGGTTTTTTCAAAAAATCGAAGTACTAGCCCAAAGTAGGGTGATGGTCACGCTTGCCTCAAAGAGACGTAAGCTGACATATCACTGGTTTTGTCGACAAAACTGATTGAACAACAGTTTTGCATTGTTATATGATTAATGGAGACGACCTGATTAATAGAAACTCCTCAGAGTTCAATTGGGAAGACAATATAAAGTATTTGCCTACGTATAAAATTTTGTGCGCTTGATTGAAAAAAATAGAAAAAAGCGTTTAGGGATATTTCATCACAATTAGCTCAAAAATCTGTTAATAAACAAAGACCTCCCTGAGGATCTAAACAGTAGTATCGCAGATCACAGTTGATGTCCGTGGCGTACCGATATAAGTCTCGGTTTAAGTTTCGGAGTTCGTGGGTTCGATCCCCACGCCGGATAAGCATTGTATATAATGTTGTTACATACGTTAAACCATTAGTCCCGATTGTTATAACATCATCAATAACATATACCAGAGAACGGGAAGCAGCATATATTATGATTAACATCATGCGGTCACCAATCCACCTGCCAAGCTTGGTGACCATGGCAACACCATGCGAGGGAGGCTTTTGTTTAGCAATAGATGTTACACGGGCTGTTGGTCGAAATGACTATACACTATGAAATATAACTTTTTTAGTATAAATAATACCAACCTATAGATATGCAAGTAATGGCATTAATTCAGCGAATCCATTGTCATAACGAAATAATTTTCTTTGAATAGATGAAGGCGAGGAACAACTCTCGTTCAAAAGTTCCAGGTTTGATTAATGTCTCTATCAATGTGTTCAGTGTTGGCAAGAATTGGAGCGAAATCGTTTCTTTCATATTCCAAAAACTGTACGGTCAGCAAAAAAACTTCTTGTTTGAAAATATTCAAAAAATTAACAATGAAATAGTTAATTTTAATACGATTTGTGTCTCGAGTGCTTTATTTATTTTTTTGCATTGCCAATTAACGGGACAATTGCTGCAGCATTTTTTTCAGTTTAGAAAATCTGCTTTTAATTGTTTATTCTTCAACAAAAAATGTTCATTTTGAACATTTTAGCATTGAAGAGCATGCAGCTCAAATTACCTATAAATAATTACAGACAAAATTAAACACACAACATTTAGTAGTTTCCATAACCTCTAGGATTAAAATTAATTAGCCAAATATATATCTTAAGAATATAAAAAGTAACCGTAAAGAACAGACGGTATTAAATATAAATTAAAAAACCGGCCAAGTGCGAGTCGGACTCTCGCACGAAGGGTTCTGTACCTACTAGTTGCAAGTGCCTACCTATTTTTGATATCAAGAATACAACAAGTAACATAGTATAAACGTTCTTGTAGTTCGTTGTAACTCTAATCGATGTTAATAATAGTTGATTGAATGAAAGGTAAATTGCGGTTTACGGTTTATGACGTATTAAAAAAAACTACTTACTTGATCTCGTTCAAACCAATTTTCGGTGGAAGTTTGCATGGTTATGTACATCATATATTTTTTTTAGTTTTATCATTCTCTTATTTTAGAAGATACAGGGGGGGGGACACACATTTTACCACTTTGGAAGTGTCTCTCGCGCAAACTATTCAGTTTAGAAAAAAATGACAGTAGAAACCTCAACATCATTTTTGAAGACCTATTCATAGATAACCCACACGTATGGGTTCGATGAAAAAATGTTTTTTGTGTTTCAGTTCTATGTATCGGGAACCCCAAAATTTTTTGTTTTTTTTTCTATTTTTGTGTGAAAATCTTAATGCGGTTTACAAAATACATCTACTAACCAAGTTTCACCATTATAGTTCATATAGTTTCGGAAAAAAGTGGCTGTGACATACGGACGGACAGACAGACAGACAGACAGACATGACGAATCTATAAGGGTTCCGTTTTTTGCCATTTGGCTACGGAACCCTAAAAAGTAGGTCGATTGGCAATGATACCTTATTAAATAAAGCAGTAATATGAAGAATTTATTTGTTTAAACCAACTAATTAATGGAACTACCAGAAGGATTAAAATATTATGTTTCTCAGTATTTATTCTCAATGTTTGTTAGAATAATAAAATAATAAAGTAGAAACAAAAATAAGTTGAAACTAATAAATTTTAACCATTTTAATTAATAACTAACTACTAAACTAACGGTCAAGATTTGTAAATAGTAGATATGTTACATTTTATTTGTTAGAGACACTCATTGCTTAATGAATATTACAAGATGTATAAGTATTTTATAAAATAAATATGTATAACATTTTTAAGCGGCCGTAGCCCAATGGCTAATCGGACTTGTGATCTTGTGGTCGCCGGTTCGATCCCCACCCATTACTCTACCGACGTGAACCCACACGTAACACAAGCATTTTTAGCTTAGCGCGATGAGTTACAGCATACTAGTAGACTGCAAAACTCTTTAAAAAAAAACTTTACGAATAATCTGAATTTAGCTTTGTTGACTATTCAAGCGCAAAATTAATATATTGGGTAATCAAAAATAAATGGGAATTAAGTATTTTTTGATAAAAAAAAACTTATACCTATCTCCCCTAAAATTTATAAAATTATTAATGGAAAGAGCAGGTTACTTAGTTTGTAGTAAAGAAGAAACTGGAGATCTGCTCGCCTTTATACCCAGTAGCAAAAATCTTCTGACAAACTACACAATCGACCGAAAAAAATGCGTCATACTGTGTATCAACAATCCGCTTACCATGCCGTCAAGAAAAAACCCTTATCCAGCCCGGATTGGTCTGCCTCCGTAGAGTAGACTCGAGTCACGCTGCCTATGCTAGCCGGGCAGTTGTAGAAATACGAATTTCCAGTTATATAAAATGCGTGTTTCTAAAAAATAAGTTCGTTTGTGATATCATTTTATTGTACTTTGTACTCTTGCTTCTGACGGTACGCCAGTTCTATTGTCTTGGCTCTTCAAAAGTTTTCGGTTCGTATTAATTTCGTCTTCTATTTAATATTCCGACTTCATCATTTCTTGTATAACTTTTATGTCAGAGGCTTCAAGTGAAGTATAAAGGCTTAACGTGCAGCTATGAAACTGAATAAGCAAGTTTGTGGTGTGAATGCTTCATATAGACTGCAGCGGTGCCTCAGTGGTTACGGTTAGTTGCTTCTGAAACTTTGTGTTTTGGGTTCTATTCTTACTGGCACTTTTACATGTACCGCCGCCGAACTTGAAGATGCGGCAAGAAATAGTACCTACGCCGGAATTGGTGTACCTGCGCCAATGACACTCTGTGGGAGGCGTGTCGAAAGCTGTTTTAATCGAAATAATATGCCAGTTTGCGTAGTAAACTGTATAAGAATATTTAAAAAATACGTTATAACATAATCAAAAATAAGAAGGACTTGCCGCATTTTGAGAGCTATAGATTTAAGCATAAAGCATAAATGATTTAACTAAACTCTGTATATTGAGTGATTGTGAAGTCACTGTCATATAGGGATTCACTTCACTATTGCGGGAGTTGTCTTTTTTAATAAATAAACAGAATAAGGAGTCAGAATTATCTTTTAGTCATTTTCCTTGACACGTAGAAGATAATAGCGTTAGCAGGTAGACATGCACGACTGCATTGCAGTCACAAAACAGAATATAGCTAAAAATCATAATTGATTTAAGTTAAATTTTCTGCGCATTATTTAATGTAAGGCCGGAATTCATGTGAGGAGGACTGGAGTTAATACCGTATAAGTACCTAATGGGTTTCTCTTACATTTGTAACTAAGGCAACTGTTTATCATCAAATGGGATATATCCTTGTTTGCGACCTTATGATAGAAAAATGAGGAGCCTCGTTTGTTTCGTATTATTGAATAAAAGCATTTAAAGTTTAACAAAAAGCAATTAGAGCATCGTGTAGTCTTTAATTAACGTTTGAACCTTCTTTGTTAAGGTCTTTACAACATTTACCATAGAAATTAATTTAGCGATTGAAAAACTTTGCGCTTAATTGATTATTATTATTCAATCAAAAGTTGAGGAAGATAAATATTGAAGTTGGGAAATATTAGTGCAAGCTAAAATGTTGGGCGTAGCCTGAAATATTGGGAAATGTTTTGGTAATCATTATTAAAATTAATTACTCAATATACATTGTTTATTTTAACTGTTAGTACCTATATAAACATGACTTTATGCATCTACCTATAAAGTTTCACTGAAACAGTACCTCAGGTATTCGCGCATCTCGGTTTCGTCAACTTATGCTATTTCACTCTCGCCCCCCTCCTCACCTCTCCATGCTTTCCTAAGGCGCGTCACAGCGGTTTTGCTCATGTTCAGCTCCTTCTCTAAACTAGTGGTTAGTAACGTTATACTTTAGAAGCACTATTTATAATTGTGCCAATTTAAATTTAAATTCAATATGTACTTAATTTTTTTTAATACTTTTTGGATTTAACCAATTACAAATTTAATTCCAAATGCAATTTTGGAGATATTTGTCGAGTAATTACCCATAGATGGCACTAAAGTTTCCCTGAGAGACGTCATATAAAAGAAATTGATAAATTTCGACGACCGGTTGGGTTTCCATCGTGGCCGAATTTTTAAGGCATTAGGGACTATATCTAAGATGCAGGTTCGAATCCTGCCGGTGGCATAAATTCATTAATATTAATTTTGAAATTCAGCACGTAGTTAGTACTAAAAAGTTCACAAATTCATACTGTCAATCTTTTGGTAGTTCCTCTATACAGGAGTGCAAGCTTAGTAGTTAGCCTACTATACTCGTTAAATCTTTTCATCTTACACGTTTGTTGTTTAGCCTTAGGGTTAATGGAATAATTTGCCAGATACAAACATTCAGTCTGAACACAAAGAAAACTGAAGAAATTTTGATGTGCATAGAATAATTTAAATATAACCCATTGAAGCCGAATAAAATGTTGACTGGAAGAGCCACGTATCTATTTGTTAATATTGTGAAAAAATATAAGACTTCATCGATTATTCCTAGACAGTGCTGTCAAATAACGTATACATCACTCCAATATTTCAATTCTCCGAAAACACGACCTATCGTAATGTTTTCTGATATTGACACGAATATTACACATTTCAGAGGTCACATACATATGAGGCGAATTCACAAATCTTTTCGCGTCTCTAACATAGGTAGATATTATTTTGTTGGAAGCGTATGGACTACTTGTCATTCGTTGCAAGTAACCGTGTATCCAAATGAGGGAGTATGGTTTTATGTAAGACGTGAAACACCCGTGTTTCTCGGGTTTTGTGATATATTGTTTTATAGGCTTCTAAGTTTCTGAATAAAATCGTTCAAATTAAATAAATGTATTTAATTTTGAATACTTTAAGGAAAAGTTTACCGCTCACTAAATTTCAAAATTGAGATTAATAAATTTAGACCACCGACAGGAATCGAACCTGCAACTTAGGTATAGCCCCTAACGCCTTAACCATATAGGCTACGGTGGAACCCTACCGATCATCCAAATTTATCAATCTCTTTTATAACACGTCTTTTAGGGGAACGTTAATGCCATCTATCGATCGATTTCAAAATTGATGCCTACTTAAATACAATAGTAATTAAACTTTAGTAATTAATTTCAATTAAATAGTAATTAAAACTGATATTTAAATCAGGTATTTTATCTGTAATACCACTTACTTTAACGTAGGTATACCAATTGATTTACCAGACCGTTCTAAATTTAAAAAAACTTTTTTCCTTTTTTTTTCAGCAAAAAAAGAAAATGATTTAACTCTAACGACACCGATGAAGCAGATAGACCAAGCTCTAAAAGCATGTACATTTGGAAGATTCCACATAAAACTTTTAGCATGCGCCTTCGTTGGATTCGTCACCGGAGTACTTGTTAGTAATACAACTGCCTTCCTGTTGCCCAGTGCGGAATGTGATCTGAATATGACATTAGTACAAAAGGGATTATTGAATGCTATGCCGTATATTGGTAATTTTTACTTTTTATGCGTATTGAAGATAAATATCACAATATAAAACTGATTTAAGTTTTAATAAATCTGTATTCCATTACTCAATTTATTAGTGCTAATTTACACCATTAAAGTTATTTTCGGTAACTAATTTTTAACCATTAAAGCACTTTTTTACTTAGATTAATTTAAGCGGCCGTAGCCTAGGCTACCTAATGGCTAGGGCGTCGGACTTCTGATATTGTGGTCGCCGGTTCGTTCCCCACCCATTGCACTACCGAAGTGAGCTACAAGCGTTTTAGCTTAGCACGAGGGGTTACCAAGAATACTAGTAGAATGCAAAAAATTGTGAAAAGTCTTTAAAAAAAAAACTCTGGTAATTGAGGATTCAGAGGACCCTCAGATAAAAATTATCTGAGGGAATTTTGAAAGAATTAAAAAAAAAAACTGTGTAATTTAAAATTTGTTCCTGTGACGTTTTAAAAATCAGCCCTCATTCTAGTGTCTATTTCAGGTATGCTTTTATCATCGGTGGTAGCTGGTTTCCTAACAGACGCTTTTGGAAGGAAAATTTTCTTATACACAGGTTTTAGTGGCATATTTGTAGTTACACTGATTGCAGCTTCAAGTCAATCGTACGAAGTGCTAGTAACAGCAAAATTCTTCGAAGGACTATTGTAAGTAATTATTTTTATAATAATTAATTTTTGTTAAAATAATTATTGGGTACATATTAGAATATCAAAAATTAGAAAATCGATTGTTACAAAATATCGAAAATTAACCTAAGCTTAAAATGCCGAGCGATTCAAATATTGACTGACTAAATGTCGATAGTCATTATACCAACATTACACCATTACAACATTACACCTTCATTATATTTACGTTAAAATATCTAAGCGTTAAAATATCTAAAAAAAATGGAGAAGTAGCGCTCGCAGGCCGCTACCGCGGAACCGCTCACTCAGCTCGCGCGCGGTTGGTTACAATACTAACCTAATCTAACCTATTTACCCAGTTGTCAAAATGAGGAATCATAATCTTCTGCAGAAATGTTTTCACCATTTTTTAATTAGCTTGTCCTTACCGTACCTTATAATATATATTTTACATATACCGTGCTCTTCAAACAAACGTTTGTTTCATGCGCCTCTGCCTTTCGAACTTTCATAAGAATTAATTTAAAAGAAAATAATAACAATAACATCGTGTCTAATTCGAAGTAAACAATTTATTTTTAAGCAGACTTATGATGTATTTTATATAAAAGAAACAGAGCCAATTCAATTCTATTTAAGAAAACACGGATCTATTTTTCTAGCCTAGTAACTTACAAAACAATAAAAAAATACGCAGAAGGTCAAACTTAACGCTTCAAAAACTTTCTTTTGTTAAATAAAATTGATGTCTAGGCAAGTTTAACTCAGATTTATACATCTGGAATTCTTTATTCAGACATTTTATTTTTTTGCCTTTTTAATCTGACATTGCGGCGAGACTTAAATTCGGGGCGCCATTTTGTAACAAAAGAATGTTTTAAAAGTTGAGCTAATTGTTCAAGGATTTTAAAAGATGGTTGTGACTTTCAAATTTTTATCAACACTTAAATCCAGGTCTAGAGAACTAAGTTTAATTACAATTATGATGCAACTCATTTAAAATTACCGCTTTTAGTATTTCTGTATAACCAGAAACTGGGAACTAGAGACATGACACTGAAATAGACTGTAATAGTCTCATATTTTGGCTGACTGCAATAGTCTTGGCGGAAGCGAGTAAAAGTCGTATTTATATTATTAATAGCTTACTGCGTGCGTTACACCCGCAAGACTCCCGTAAGAACTTCTTCATCAAATATAGCCTATTTATTTGCTGGATAACGACGCTTCCTAATATTGCAAGAATTTTTGAAATCTTTCCAGGAGTTCCTGAGATTAGCAGAATTCAAGCTAATAAACTCTTCAGCTTTATTACCTATAGATTACCAAAATTTGTAGGATTAGCAATGAATAATACTCCAAGCCATTTGTTACATGATAGGTTTTCATTATAACCTAGATAAATAATATAATATATAACGTGAGAAATTAACAACGTATCAACCGGCTTAATATCTCAAAGATCGTTTTAATCCTATAAAACCATTTGAATCTCACGTTTGATCGATACTTAAATAATGCTTTGTATTCAGCTCAGTTATTATTAAGACAATCTTCTAGAAACAGACATTTATTGGGTATATATTCAGTTTTTTCGGTTACTACATATACACCACATAAATAATATAATAATATTGGAACAGGTCTCAATCTGTCAATTGAAGATTGATTGAATTGATTTTTTTATTGGAGTGAGTCTTTTGTTTTTAACTTTTGTCTGTCTGTCTGATTCTATGACCGCGTATCACGCCGTAAATACAAATTGGATTTAAATAAGTGTTGGTATGATTAAAGAATGTGGAGTAGAACCTCAGAAACATTTCATCGGTGATAATTGCATATTTACCTTGGGCGAGAGGGTGAACGTCAAAATTTAGACATTCTAATAACTTTTCAACGCAATGTCCGATTATTATATTCGTTGTTTTTTTGTGGCATGCGGATAATGGCCTAAAAATTATTTAATAAAACTTTGTTCGTTCGATTTTTCGACATTGTAGTTTATAAATTTGATAAGTTAATAATATTTTTTTTTTTCATAAATTTTTAATGTTTTACGGATCAACAAGATTCTTCCAAAATTCAAAGTTTGTTTGAAGAAAACGAAATTTGCACGGACAAATGCGTGACGTATATTAATATTGTACAAGGAAATATTTGATTGTTTGCATTGAATAGGTTCCGGAATTAAAGCAACTTTTTCCAGGAGTAAAATAGGCTATATTGATTGATAAAGTACCCACGGAAAAAGAAGCTGCGCGGGAAGCTAGTACTTTATAAAAACGTTTGTCGACAACTGTAGTAAGCTAGGTAAAGCGGAATCTTCAGTTGATTAGTTGGTACCTAATTGTCGAGCAAGCCCCTATTTTCTCAAGTGGATTCTTAATAAGAAGTCCACTCGAGAAAATCTCTGCACTAACAACTAGGATTTTCTTCTTATCACTCTTATTAAGTTTTACAAGCACGGAGACATTCATTTATTTTTTATTAGCAATAGCGGAGTTCGTTAGCTACTCTGATTGCAGCGCCAATCTTGGGTAGTATTTTGATTTAAAATGCTTCTACATTGTGTAGAAAAGCTGAATGGGAGAGTTATGAATGATTTTTAAAGTTAGCGACTCAATCAGTAAATCAATTACTGATTCGTTCGACGTTTTGATTCACAACTTCCCATAGGTAGCTTAAATTACAATTTCCACAACATCACATTAAGAGCTTAAACAAATTTTTAGATCGGCAGTGCGATTGCTTAAAAACGCCATACGGATAGCGATGGTGATTACGGTGAAGCTAATGAACGCTTCAGCTTCTTTGCTTCTATTAATTTAAATGTAGGTGTTACTTCCAGAGTTCATCTAACTCTCACAATGGAATTAACGTGGCAACGGGGAATAGCTAAAACTCCTTCATTATTTCCATTGTTGTTTCAAAATCATCACGGCGATCAGTACGGCGGTAGACGGTAAACCGACTGCACGCACACGCGCTTGAGCCACTACACACTCGGTTATTATTTTAGTCACGGTTTCTCAAAGTTTAGCACTCCACTATTTTTTTAAATATGTTCACCTGCAAGCGTTGTGACATGGAAGTTAGAGATGGAGTTTTGTGTTCGCAATGTGAGGGTCACTTCGACTTTCCCTGCTCCGGAATATCCGAATCAGGTTGGAGAAGGTTGGGTAAAGAAAAAAGAAGCAATTGGAAATGCAACGCCTGCATAGCCCAGACAGTTTCCAGCCCGCGGCCCAGTGCTACGAAGACAGACACAGATAATATATTATCTGAGCTCAAAAGGCTCTCGACTCAAATGGATGCACTGCCTGTCCTGTTAACAAAAGTGCAGACTATCCAGGACGAACTGGCGGAGCTTAAAGCCATCAGAGCCGAATTTCAAGAAATGAAATCTTCTATAGAATTTTTCAACCATACTCTAGATAACCTGAGTAGCAGAGTTTCAAACGTTGAGATAGAAATTGACCGCCTTAAAACCACCAAAGATGATATCGCATTACTACATAATCGTTGCAATAAACTTGAAAGTCTGCAACTTGAGTCTGAGCAACGATCTCGCATGAGCAACATCGAAATTAAAGGAGTTCCCTTATCTAATAACGAAGACCTCTTTGCAATAGTCGACAAACTAGGGGACATCATAAACTGTCACATCCCCAGGCAACAAATCAATTATATTGCTAGAGTGCCCATGCGAAGCAACGGCCTACATAAAAATATAATATGCTCCATTCATAATAATTATTTAAAGAACGATTACGTCGCTGCCGCTAAGAAACATAATGGACGAATCAACGCAGGCAGTCTAGGACTTACCGGCAACAGTAAAATATACATCAATGATCACTTGACTATTGAGAACAAAGCGTTGCTTAATAAAACTAAATTATTCGCAAAGGAACGGGGATACGAGTATGTTTGGGTGACTGGCTGCAAAATATTTCTTCGTAAAAACAACACCTCACCGAAACATCACATCAAAATGGAACAAGATTTAAAGAAGTTTTTTTAATTTATAGATCATGTCGATTCTTTGTCAACTTGCGCACGCGCAACTACGCATCAATGTTGAGAACCACAGGTGACTGTTTTTTTTGTGCACTGGTTGCTTGCCGGCCTTTTGTTCTCTTATCGCTTGCTGCAGACCGGTTGGCTTCATTACGCGCGCACGAATTTAAACGCTATTTAAACACAGTTAACATAGTTATTACCTTGCTTATGAACAAAGATTTTATTAAATATAAATGTAATATTTATTTTTCGATACACTGCAATCTTATTTGCTATATTGCATCTTATTGCTACCCATATAGGGTCTTATGTAGCCTTAACTCGCATTTACACCTACTTCTTAATGAGTTTATTGCTTTTATTACCTCAATGTTTTTTCTATTGTACCTCATATTTTTTACACCTATTTGCATTTCTATTATATTATTGCTAATCCTTTTAAATATTCTTTATGCCTATTAGTTTTTATTACCAGAACGTGAGGGGATTACGGACAAAAACATCTGTTTTCTTTAGAAATATGTGTATTAACGATTATGATGTTATTTGCTTGACAGAGACGTGGCTCATTGATGGTATCACTAACAGTGAGTTGTTTGATAATAGGTATATGGTTTGGAGACGCGAACGAAACTATGTAGCTACCGGCCAAGTAATGGGAGGGGGGGTTTTAATTGCTGTGCGGCGGGAACTAGTCTCAACAGATAACAATGATTGGTGTTCATCAGCCGAGGATATATGGGTGACCTTAACATTAAACCAAAGAAAACCCAGAATATCTTATAAGATGCACATAGGCTTAGCTTACATCTGTTCTCAAAGTCTAGGTAATTCTTTGGCTGATCAACTTGGAAACTTCACTCATAAGATGAATGATATAATCCTCCAACATACCAGTGATAAATTCTTGGTCTTAGGTGACTTTAACCAACCCAACATAGACTGGCAACCTTCAGATGATAAAATCTTACGCCCTACTAACTTACAGGGCGCAGCACAGTTATATTTAATAGATACCCTGACTACATGTAACTTGTCGCAATATAACTCCCATTTAAATTGTAACAATAGGGTGCTGGACTGGGTTTTATCAAATAGTGATGTTGATGTAGGGCACTGTCTGGATCCCTTGGTTCCTGAGGATCCACATCACAAGGCCTTATGTATAACTGCTGATTTCATAGAACTGCATACCTTACCCACTTGCCCTCGTATAAAGTGGTTGTACACTAAAGCCGATTATAACGCGATAACGAACGAAATGGATAACATAAACTGGCACACGGAATTAAGCAGTGGCTCACTCGAGGACGCAGTTGCATATTTTTATAGTGTTTTAAATCATTTAAAAAACACATACGTACCAACAAAAACATCTGTGACTACGGGTAAATATCCTGCCTGGTATATGAGCCCCCTAATTAAACTATTAAAAGAAAAGGCTAAGTATCATAGTAAGTTTAAAAAATATGGTAACATAGCTGACTATCAATCATTTACTATGCTGCGTGAGCGTGCCAGGAACTTGGAGATTGATATGTTTAGTAATTATATTGCAAAAATTGAGGCAGATATTTCGAAATTCCCTAGGGCATTCTGGCGATACGTTAAGTCTAAAGCACAGTCCAATTCATATCCCTCTGTGCTGCATTTTAAAAATCAGTCATCAAGTAATGGTGAAGACATTAGTAACATGTTCAGTGACTATTTTTACTCTAATTTTCTCCCCCACAGCAGTTACAGATCAATACAAATAAATGATACTGAGATGCTACTGAATAAAACAACTCAATCACATATAAGTTCCATAGAAATACAAAAATCTGAACTATTTAGGCTACTCAAACAAATTAACCTCAATAAAACCGCAGGTCCGGATGACATCCCGCCAGTCTTTGTTATGAACTGCGCCAGGTCTCTCACTGTACCACTATACATTCTCTTCAAACGGTCACTTACTGAGGGCGAGATGCCCAAGCTCTGGAAGTCGGCATATGTTACTCCTGTGCATAAAAAGGGCCCAAAGAAAGACGTAGAAAATTACCGACCAATATCCAAGCTGTGTTTGTTCGCTAAAATATTGGAAAGAATTGTGTACAAACAACTTTACTCAGCACTTAAGTTAAGTTTTAGTGAACACCAACATGGATTCCTTCAAGGCCGCTCCACAACCTCAAACCTCATAGTCAGCAGTGACTACATATCTAAATATATGTCACAGCGATGTCAAGTAGATGTCATATACACTGACTATAGCAAGTGTTTCGACCGGATAGATCACATTATACTAAAACATAAACTTTTACAGATGGGTATACACGGTAGCTTGTTCAGGTGGTTCTCCTCTTACGTTGATAATAGACATCAAATTGTTGTACTAAATGGCTATTCATCAAAGTCAATGCTCATCCCGTCAGGAGTTCCCCAGGGATCATTATTGGGGCCCCTACTATTTAACATCTTTATCAACGACATCACCTCCTGCTTTCAAACATCTAAAATACTGTTATATGCAGATGATATGAAAATATTAAAAAATATAACGTCTCATGAGGATGCAGTTGATGTGCAGGATGATTTAAGACGATTTGAGGATTATTGTGTTTTGAACAAGTTGGATTTGAATGTCTCTAAGTGTTATGTGTGTTCTTTTACACGGAAACCATCCCCAATTATCTACCAATACAAGCTCTGTGATTCAATAATAACCAGGCAAAATACTATTAGGGACTTGGGAGTAACATTTGACTCAAAGCTACTATTTAATACACATATTGATAATATCATCAATAAGGCGTCTAAAGCCTTAGGTTTTATTTTTAGAATGTCATCAGAATTTCAAAATATAAAAACAATAAAAATTCTTTATTGCGCCTATGTCCGTAGTCACCTGGAATACGCTTCGCAAGTATGGAATCCCAAATATGACACGTACGTGTCGCGTATTGAAAATATACAAAAAAAATTCCTGAGGTACATACAATTTAAATGTAGAACTTTCTTACCTAATTATTACAGTCGTTGTAAGAAATTCCACTTGTTACCTCTGCAAGAGCGGAGGAAAATAGCGGACATAAACTTTCTGCTTAGTATCATGAACGGCTCCACTGATGTAGCAGAGTTGATGAACATGATAGGTTTGCGAGTGCCATCTGCTTTACTTAGGAAACATGACCTTTTATTTACTCCGGCTACTCATTGCTCATACAGACAAAACTCTTACGTTGTGAGAGCTTGTCGTACATATAATACTGTGTGCCAAAGAATCGACATTGATCTGTTTCATATAAGTTCTCCAAAATTAAAAAATATTTTGTGTAATCACTACTTTTCGCGATAATTGCCATTATAGGATGTACATCGTGTGATAATGGTAATTTAATGTAACTTACTTCCTAACTTGTTAAACATTTTTGTACTTAATATCTGTTATATTATTATGTTTACTGAATTTTAGAAAGAAGATTTAGTTATTTTATGTTTGTTTTTAACTTGTAAATTTATATAATTTATTTATTTGTGAAAACTTGTAATTGGCCATCTTTTGTAAACTGAAAATATTCATAATGTTAATAGCTGTAAGTTTTCCTAAATTTTAAAATAAAATAAAATAAAATAAAATTATTCTCATTTATTACAGATTTGCTACATCATTCAGCCCTTTAGTAACTCTTACTTCGGAATTCTGTCACCATGGTATCAGAGACCAGGTTATGTTGTGCCAATCTTCGTTTGCATCAATCTCCCAGATTGTGGTATCAGGCATGGCTTGGGGAATATTGACCAATGATTGGAAATATACCTTGTTTGACGGTAAATTTGGTAAGTAAGGGTCTTTTCTTTTTGTTAAAAAAATATAAACTACTATATACTTTTATATTGCTCAGTAATGTTAGTGTTTGTATGGTATAGATGACAAGAGTAACAGACAAAGTAAGTAAAGTAGGTCCAAGTCCAAAGAACAAACTTAATAAAACAGATAGTTACTTCAAAGTCTAAGTAAGTTTTATATTATTAGCAGAATAGTATAGTTTAAAAGTGGGCGAATGCGCAATAAGCTCAAAAAATGTTACATAAAAGTAATTATTTTGCCGAAGAACATGTATTTTTTTACTGTCATTGCTGATGAATCTGCATCGGTTACATAATAAAGTACTTTTCTTTCTGTCTTATTTTTTTCTTTAAGAGCCGATTTTTTATTTTCTGACAAACTCTGAATAAAAATAAGCAATTGTTTATTGCTATGTTAATGAATGAAGGTGCTAAGCATGGGAACGAGTTTTTAACGTTGAAATTATTTTTGACTATATTTAAAACGTCAGAATGTTTTTTTTTTTGTTCTACAATGAATCTATGAGGCATAAAGGAATTGTTAAATGTATTCCGCGTACAATTTGAAAATGACGCTATACATTGTATAAATACTATATGACAGTTTATCCTCGTATTGAAAAATTTGCCTTTAGGCAACGTAAATGTAATATGTTAAAAGTAATTCCCTTCAGCCCCAAACTTCACAGTAATCTGCCGTAAACTTTCTGCATAATTATAATTAACAACTTGTTTATTATAAGGTAAAATTTAACCCTAGCTTTATTCATGGCTTATACCCATAACAATTCCGTGTCGATATAACATGAATCACTTACTCCCATAAAGCGGGGGTGTTAATACCATAAAAACACTGTTATGTTTATAACTCGGTTTTGTGCGTGAATTACGTTGTTTAAGTATTAATTAAGAATGTTTCTTGTTTATTATTAAAATTTTACGGTTAATTTTGAAATTGAGGAATTAATTTTTGTAGTGTAATAATTCAATGTAAATAACTTAATGCTTAGAATAAACCAACTCATGTCTTTTCATGGGTGTATATTCAGTAGAGGACGTAGGAAACTTTCAATCGATTTAAAAATTGGAGATCGTATTTTATCAACTTTAGAGTGTGTTAAGTATTTAGGGTTTTGGATGGATAAGTCCTTGTTGTGGAGGAAACATATTAATGAAACAGTGGAAAAATGTTCAAGGTTTCTAAACTTATTTAAGGTTTTAGCTAGTGGTAATTGGGGAATTCATCAAAAACATTTAAGAAGGTTATATATTTCGCTGATACGGAGCAGGATGGATTTTGGTTGTTATCTTTATGATAACAGTGCAAAAATACATTTATCTAAATTAGACAAAATACAAAACCAGGCTATGCGGATAGTAGGAGGTTTCATAAAGACAACTCCCATACATGTTATGCAAAGTGAGCTGTGTATTCCACCATTGGACATAAGGAGAAAGTGCCTGGCTTTTAAGTATTGTCTGAAGGCTAAATCATTTGCAGATAACACTACTGTAGAGTCATTAAGTAATCTTAACAATTTAGTTTCAAACACATATTGGCGAAAAAAGAAAAAGCCTCTGTTGACATTATGCTACAATGAAGTAAAAGAGATGAATGTCAGTTCCTCATATCCTTTAGAAATGTTTAACTTAGATGTATGGGTGAATTATGTTAATGTGGATAATTTGATTAAGTTAAATTTGAAGTCAGTGAAAGGACCTAAAATTGACTATGAGCCTAATGCACTCAGGTTGGATATTGTTAAAGAGTTAGATACAGAGTATTTGGATTGGCACAAATTGTTTACGGATGGTTCTAAGTCATGTGATCATGGTGGCGCGGCTTACTACTACCCGGCAGGCAATTATAAAAGATATTTTAAAGTTAATAGTAGAGTGTCTATTATGACGCTGGAGCTCATTGCAATTTCAGAAGCCTTGACATACATTGAAAATATATCATTATCGAAAGTAGTTATTTTAACAGACAGCAAAAGTGCTTTGCAGCATCTAATCAAATGTGCAAAAGGCAACACTAGGTGTTTGCCAATTGCTTACACAGTTTTAAATAAGATTAATATTTTAAGTAAGAAAAATATCATTCTGAAATTGCAATGGGTCCCATCACATATAGGATTAAGGGGTAATGAGGAGGCAGATCGGCTCGCTAAATTAGGTTGTTCTGAAGGAGAAGATATTGAGATTGTCCCATTTTATTCCGAAGTATTGAATATATTTAAGATTCAATGTCACGATATTTGGAAGGAGTTCTTTAATGAAAGATCAAAAGAAAAAGGAATTTGGTATAAAGTGATCCAAAGCGAGCCTCCTCATGTTCCTTGGTTCATAGAGAGTAAGCTAAATAGGGCTATAGTTGTAAAAGCTGTCAGGTTACGATCTGGTCACATTCCATCGAGAAAGTTTGGACATCTTATGAGAAAATTTGAGTCACCAAACTGTGAAATTTGTCAAAATGTAGATGATGTACAGCATCGCTTGATGGAATGTGAACGTTATCGTGTAGGTAGGGAGAATCTTCTCCAGGTCCTTAAGTTAAATATTGCAGATGTGGGCGTGTTTCATACCATATTAGCTGCTCCCAATTCGGAAGCAGCTAAGATGTTATATGACATAATTAATTTGTAAGTTTGTTGTACTATTTTGTAATCATAGGGCTGACATATTATATTTAAAAAGTCCTGTTAAATAAAAGATTAAAAAAAAAAAAAAAAAAAAAAAAAAATGGGTGTAGTAAGAGGTGACTTTGGGACATACAGCTGATGGATGGGCAGCAGCATCTATCAAGTCAAGGTTACCTACCATCTAACTGCGATCACAAATCCGCCTGTTGTCCGGGAGGAAATGCATTCCCACCGCCACTTCAGCGTATTCGCGCGCTGGCGGTAGGATATGTGAGACTCGCCCTCTCCGTAGTGTGGTATGCTAAACTCATACCACAAGGAGAGGACCCTACACCACTAAAACCCCCCGGACACTTCTTCGATCCGCCGTTGGCGGGGGCCGGGTGCGCATAAGCAATCCGGCCTCCCGACGGCACCCGCGGCCGATATGACATCGCGGGATATCCTGGGCATCACAAATCCGCCTGCCAATCTTGGTGATTATGGCAATACCCTTTATAATCCTGGCTTGCCAAGGTCTTTAAATCTCATGTTTAGCGGTAGATGTAAACGGTCTGTTGAAGAGAAGAAATATGTACCTACTTGTGTTATGTTCTTATATCTGAGGTTTAGCATTTTTTTATTTTAAAGTGTTAATATCAGATATCATGTAAGTATCTGGAGTTCCTAGTGCCTATCTATGTAGATCTAGCGATGTAAGTCTCGTCGTGGGTTCGATAACCACTCCGAACAAATGAAAGTCGATGTGAAAAATCACAGGTCAAAGGTCGGTTGGTTGAGCCTCAGAAAGCAAGTTAGCCGTTGGTCCCCACTCTCATAACATCATCTATGACAATCGCATACCAAGTTTTTAGCAGCGTTTACCTGAGTATATGCTGTGCATCATACTTGGGCCACCAATCCACCGGCCAAGTGTGCTGAACATAATGAAAACCCCTTTAAAGAAGTCTCATATTCAGATACAGACATTATACGAAATGGTGATAAAAAAGATATAGACCAACTTTCACAGCTAGATGGCCTCCGATGTGAAAAGGACGGCTCCATTATATGTTTTCAATCTATTTTTTATTCATTTAAAGCAAACCAAGGGAAAAACACATCAGTATTCTATGCTAGATTTATCTAGACTTTTACGAGATATCTAAATTGAACTTAACAAACAATTTACGTTATTTTAATGGCACAAACTGGGTAAATTGTGAAAAGTTTGGCCATTCAGTGTTTTATTAATAGGGTTACTTCGAAAAAGACACGTAGAAAAGTAGTTTATGTGGTATTTAAATTTACATATGGACCAAATATAAAATTATTTCCATGTTAACAAATGCCATCACCAGCCTTTACTAAGTCGAATTCTGAAAATAGGATGTCCCTAAAACCTATTGATTTTTCAAAAGTTACCATTACAACTAGAGACTAGACAACTATCATCATCAACATGTATAACGTCCTCTGCTGAACATGTAGAGGAGGCTGCCTGGAGGATTTTTGCCATAGTCACCACGTTTGGTAGGCGGGTTGGTGCACACATAGGGAAACGCTGCTGCACGTTCTCTGGCATAAAAGAGCCAAGCCCGGAAGGATATCTAAGATTTTCTTGCCCGGCGTGGAGATTAAACCCACGACCTTCAAGACTTAAGGCGAGACTTATACCACCATGGAGATTTTACTAGAGCTTAACAAACCTTCTAAATCCCATTCTCAGTAAGGAATATCTAATTGCACACAAATGGCTTACTAACGGCGACCCCATATCATATTTTTATGTACATTACTTACTTATTTATCTTTATTAAAAAACCTGTTACAAACAATAATTGTTATAGCATTTTGTATTTCTCCAAAAAATGCGAACGAAAGATGAAAGCACTCTTATAAACCCTTATTTTCTAGCAAAAATATGATTTGGTCGCGTTGGAAGCAGGCAAGTGAACCTATTCATTTTTCTTCGAAAATACAAACAATAAGCATAAAGAGATTTACCTGTATTTGATACAATATTATTCCTCGCTACAATGGTACCTGATAGTTTCTGTAGTCATGTTGGCAGTAATTTGTTATTTTAGCAGCAGTGTATCTAATGCGAGATTTACAATGTTTACCATGACCTCACATTTATATTGCACAATACAATCGCCTAAATTGCTGTGCCTCTTCCTCTCCTCTTTCTCCTTCCGCCTCTGTCAGGAGATTTAAGTCTTATAACAAAACTCGAGTCCATTGATAATGCAATTGCCAAAAACGGCACGGTACGGGAAAATTGACAAGTGTAAGTTTAAGTTAAAATTACATGAATATAGGAATAATCTTTATACGATTGCAGAATAAGAACAGGCCCTAGTTTTGTAGCAAAAATTACTTCGTCTTGTTAAAAACAGGAAGGTACATTCAATTATACTCTGAAAATACAAGCAATAAGCATAAAAGCGTTTAACTGTGTATCGATACAGTATTGTTTCCTGCTTCAATGGTACCTGATTGTTTCTAGGTGTTGGTAGTAAACTGTTACTTTAGCAGTGAAGCTAATGCGAGTTTTGTACTGAGGACTATAATAGAGCTATACTTTTTAATGTCATCAACACTCTATGTTGATATTCTATTACAACACTTTTCGGTAGTTGATGCAATGCTAACTAACAAAATTTATTTAAGATTCCTATGGCGAGTAGTAGTTTAATACACTAGAACAAGTCTAAAAATCTTGACTATCAAGTGAATTAGTGATTTCTGTAAGTCTTAGCATATATTATTCAAATAACATCACTAGTTCTTCATTTTGTCAGTGATAAATATACCTCTAATAAATTTAATATTATATATTTTTATTAACCGCTAAACCACCATTTTCAAATATATTACTTGTCATTTTGAGCTGGGCGGTAATTGTCTACGGTTTCTTATGACTTCCACACTAAGTAAGCTAGTTTTATGGATTCAATTACCCTAAAATACATGTTTTGCCTAAACTTACTTAAAACTAGTAATATGTTGAGTAAATTGATCTTGTAATAAATATAAACTATTGGATTGTAATCGCAATAAAATTATCTCATTTGAAATTAACAAACATGAATAAAATACAAACTAAAAGTAACTAATTAAAAATAAAACTAACTTATATACAACTATTCTAAATCTATACTACTTGGCAAGGTTCCCAGAATGCTGGCAGCATTACCACGTTGAATGGCAATGCTTACCTGCTGTGCAAAGTAGAAACCAGCACTCGGAGAACGTGCCGCACTTAAGAGTGCCGCTGCGAGGTATTTATAAATTAATTTGGCTCCCGGTCCCCACGGCCCCAATGTTTCGACACCAAAAGGCACAAATACATAACCACTATCAAGGGTACTATATTTGCGCCTCTTGAGATTCTCCGCGGATTCAGCCGCCATGCCAGCCCTACCCTGAGTCCCGGAAAGATGAGACGGCGCGAGGGTGTCGACGCACGTAGCGTCCCACACCAAAGGCCGTCCCATCCTCCAAGGCACCAGAGTCATTCCGTCGGGCCTTTTACCATCGTCGCGCATAAGGCCATTAGGCTCTAAAACGGCTGGCATATTTGCCGAGCTGAAGGCCCGACGGATTATATCATTAATAGTGGCATGACGGGACAGACGTCCAGCACTTTTGCTACAACACAGGCCGTGGTGACCGAGTTGGGTCACATTGGCGCCACACTCGCAGCGGTGGGGAGCACAGCACGGCGCACCCAGGCGCAACGAAACTGCCACACGAAACGTATTTGCATCCAAACTTAATATAAACTTAGATTGATACTAATACAATTATAAAAAGTGTTGCTTCGTTTATTTTTAAATAAAAAACAATCATGTTTCTTTCATCAACGCTAAATACTGAGTAATAATTATGTTACTTTGTAGCTTCTAACATTGTGTCACCAGTGTTTCTATTTACTTTTTATCTTTTCCACAGTTCTCAACACGTGGAATTTTTATCTTTACGCGATGTCATTATGGTCGCTGGCTGCTTGGATAATGTACGGTGTCTTGCTGCCCGAGAGCCCCAAATATTTGCTGACTCAAAGGAAATACGACGAAGCTAGAGAGATACTGATTAAAATTTATAGGGAGAACACTGGAAAGCCAGCGGACACTTATCCAGTAAGATTTTGTAATTGCCAATTAAAATGCTTGCTGTTTTCTTATTCTGTTGGAGAGAATTTGTAATGTGTTGCTTAGTGTTATGGTATATGTTTTGCTAAGGATAAACACACTTTATAATACTTGTGTAATGTTAGGATGCTAAGATATTATATTCCTAATCTTTTTAAACGGGGTCATTTCAAAATAATATGAAAAATATTTAAATATAATAAATTTAGACTAACGGCAGAATTCAAACATACAATTTTAGGTAAAACATTAACAGCTATAGAATTTGAAGAGAAAATGATAAATTTTGATGGCCTTATAATCTTTATGAAAAGATTGCAATTTTAAATTCTGCCAGTGGTTTTTCTGTTATTCTGAATCTATTTGTTATTCTGAAATCCATCATTTATTAAAGCTGCACTTAAAATTGCCGAAATATGTTAAAACGTAAAATTGTATACTATAAGAATATATTTCAGAGTTGAAATCATTTGATATTGCAAATTGAGTATCAAATTGAAATCATTTGATATTCCTTGCCGTGGGTGTCGTAAAAGGCGACCAAGGGACATATGGCTGATAGATGGGCGGCAGCATCTATTAGCTCAAGGTTTACATCTTACTGCGATCACCAATCCGTCTGCCAAGCGTGGTAATTATGGCAATATCCCTCAACGATCCTGGCTTGCCAAGGTCTGTTAAGAGGAGGCCCATGTTCAGCAGTGGACGTAAACGGGCTGATGATGATGATGATGATGATATTCCAAATCCATTCATATATTGTATTTTATTATCTGTGGCAACTTATTTATTTCGAATTTATTTTCATGAAGGAATTCGTGCGCGTGCAATTTTATCGCCTTACTTTCAACCCAAAATACCAAGGTTCTTAAAACGGCGCCTATAACTACCGTGATTATTAATTACTCGATTAGTTTATTTTTGTACTAAATTTATGGCTTAAAGTGAAAAATTATTATAGGCATACAATAAAAACATTAGCTTAATGAACACTTAAGCGTTTTATTAAGATAAACGTGTTATGTAAAAGACTTTCGAAATTATTTTCAGCTTCTTGATAATGGTTCATTCATTTCACTTGACAACATTAATTTGTTTATGATTTCAAAAGATTTACAATTCAATTAATTATTAATTAAAATTTGAAACAATTCGGAGTTGACGTTTTCGATTGAACTGTATCAAGCAATTTTGAGTAAGAAGTTAATAATATTTTAAACGTTATTTTGCATTTGCCTCAAGTTATATTTGAATATTATTATATTTATATTTTATTTATTTATATTTATTTATTATATTATAATTAATTTAGAATCACTTATGGTGTTTGTTGTAGTTATTTATTTTGATGCTCGAAAAATAATATATTCATACTTGCTGTCGTGCACTGCTTCGTATGCATATAATTTCTATATCTCAATTACAGTACCATAATAAAATCCATTATATAAAATCCATATGCCGTGTGGTTTCCGGCTTAGAATAGACCACCCCATGTCCTCCCATGGGTGTCGTAAAAGGCGACTAAGGGACATATGGCTGATGGATGGGCAGCAGCATCTATTAGCTCAAGTTTTACATCTTACTGCGATCACCAATCCGTCTGCCAAGCGTGGTGGTTATTGCAAAATCCCTCTACGATCCTGGCTTGCCAAGGTATGTTAAGAGGAGGCCCATGTTCAGCAGTGGACGTTAACGGACTGTTGATGATGAATAATATCCAAATTTATTTTCTCACCATTTAGGTATCTACTCAAATATATACAAGGTTAGGTGAACATTACAAATACGCTAATATTATAATGTGCCTTTCATCAATAAGTAATAATTATGGGAAAAAGCGTCAACGAAACAATAACTGTACCTAATTAGGTTGAAAATCGAAAGAAACATTCGTGTTGATAGTGTGATTACGTAGCGTGCATTTATTTGATTTGGGTCAAAATTTTCAAACCTCCGATAAACTTATTACGTATAGGTTTTTTTTTACAGTTTTTATGGAATTTCGATTGTATCTATTCTTCAGCTTTTTGCTATCGGAGGATTGAAAAAAATGCCATTAATATGTTGGTATCCTTCAAATTAAATTAATTGAAAACATACATTTCGGAATGTTGTGTGTAATGATAAAGTTAAAAAATAATCAATAATTATTCACAAAAATAAGTAGGTATTCGAATTACTGTTGCGACTAATACAAGATTTTTTTAAAGAAAATATTTGCATTTATAAAAATACCTGTAAGGTTTTGTTAAGGAAGAGCACTTGACTCAGAACAACTATTTTTTTCGGTCACAAAAATTGTTATTCTGATTAGGAATCGAAACCAAAATTCGAAGTCTCAAATGAATGATCAAATGCTAATATTGAAATAAAACAAGAATTTAAATTAAAAACCAAAATAGTTCTGCTCAATCATCCATCAAAAGGCATCCTAGCATTATGACACATGTATTTAATTTAGATTTACATGGATTTCCACAAAGTAACGCCTGATTCTATTAAATATTAAGAATTAGTTATCATTGGATGTTATAATTTCTTCCATTTCCTATAATTCTAAACGCGACATAATCATCATATAACTGAAACCATTCGCAATTCAAGCCTCTTATGATTCATTGGTTCTGTTTGTAAAAATTATTCCGCCATTGAGACGGACCATCAACTTGAGTTATGACTCTAATAAATATGTTCCTTGGCTATGTTTATGCCTTTACAACCAAACCGTGGAAGATTCCGTGCACAGCTATAATTTTCTGGTCTTTTCAATAAAGATTTTTTCTTTTATAAAGCTTATAATTGTAATGTAGCCAATTTATCAAAGAACGTACTGTTCTTAATATTCTTTTCATTTTGGAACGTTCATGTTCCATTTAAATCATCTTCACCTTATGCTTACTAAATCATTCTTCATCTTCTAATTCCTTAACTAGGATTACCAGTTTAGAATACATTGAACCTTGTCTTTCTTAAACTATCTCCAATTAATGAAGAATATAAAATAATTTTGATTTAAATAGCACAGAGAATGAAGGAAATTAATATACACAATTCTGTAACTAGAAATGTGTTTTATAATGGTTTATTTACTTTAAGTATAAAGAAAATATTTATTAACTCATACAATTTAATAAAACTATGGTTTAGATCCACAATTGCTTAAATTCTAGGTACGTTTTAATTGGAAGTTTTTAATTAGTTTGTAATCAACTTTCAGTTTTATTTAGAATTGGTGACCCGTCCCGACTTCGCACGGGTGCAATGCTGATGAATTATACATATAAACAATCCTATTGAGTCACTCTATCGATTTAAAAAAAACCGCATCAATCCGTTGCGGAGTTTTAAAGATTTAAGCATACGTAGGGGAGCGACTTTGTTTTATAATATGTATTGATGTAATATCGTGCTAAATGTATTTATGTTACTGAAATGGTAACAGGGTCTGAAATTCATCTATAAATATACACGTGCAATATATCCCAACACTAACCGGCACTAAATTCTTTTAGCTAATGCCGCAAAACTAACAAACTTTTGGGATTTGTGACGTGAAGAAAAGTCTTCCTAGATAGGCAATATACTTCCTAGCAAACTTAGTTTGCTAGCAAATTGTGTGTCACAAATTGTGTTACTGAATAAACATGTAAGGTTCTTATCTGAGACAAATTACACCACAATAGTTTACTTTTGAAATGATAATTCTTTGCCTAATATTTAATGATTCTGTTTACTGAGCGTAAATGACAGTTTTATATGATTGAAGGTTATGGGCACTATTTTGCGTATATTAATTTCACGATTCATTCACTGTTGCATTCATATACATACATACACCCTTTTCGGTCTATGTACAAAAACGATTGAAATTTTAAGAGATATGCTACGGAACAAATGCTATGGGTAAACAGCCGATTTCCCATTCATGAACGAATGCAATTTTGCATATTTTATGAAGATGATGAAAATGAAAAAGTTTATCTTATTTTAGATCGAGTTAGTTTAGATATTTTAACAGCAAGAAACATGTATGTTATCAGAGCATCTGTATTTGCAGTCTTCATTTAAATAGAAATCATGGAACACACTAAGAGAGGCTTTTAAACAATTTTCATTGATTTTGACATTTGCGTTAAAATTTTGCAAAAAAGATTTAAATATATGAATGGAATCAGGCGTTACTTTGCAAAAATCTATACTTATCAAGATTATAATGTGAAAGAGACATTTTTTAGTGGAATTAAAACTAGATGTTTTGTTATTCTAATTAAGATTATACGTATTTTAGAACATTTCAAATTATTATTTTTCAGTTTTACAATCTATGGAGGGAGAAAACTCAAGAAGCATTGGACGAGGCAGAAGAAGAAACGAGTAAGGGCATAGCACATCAAATAGTTGTTGGTCTACACAATATTAAGCCTATGTTTAGAAAACCACTAGTTGGAAATCTTATACTAATTTGCAGTGTGAATTTCAATCTGATGAGTATGTAAGTATTAAAAGCGCATCAGATTTTTTTGGCTTTATGGTAAAATGACAACCTGTGTAGCGTAGCGGTATTTGGCTTGCTTTAAATCTCGGAGATGGGGGTCGAACCCACGTCGATCCCCACGCCGGATAGGAAATCTTTGTGTAAATTCTAAGATTTCTTTCCGGGTTTGGTTGATTGAGGGACTACCCTCCGTGCCTCGGAAAGCACGTTAAGACGTTGGTCTCGATTGTTATAATAATCGTACATCAAGGAACGGGCAGCAGCGTTTCCTTGTGCGGTGCACCATAACATAATACAGCGGTCACCAATCCGCCTGCCAAGCGTGGTGACTGTGGCAAATGCCGTCCGCGGGAGGAGGCCCATGTTCAGCAGTGGACGTTATACGGACTGATGATGATGCTAAAATGTCGCTAATACTATATTATAATCTATGTAGGTTACTACAAGGAAATAACCGTAATGTACAAAACCTTTCGAGCAAAAAATTATAGTCTAAGCAGATCTTTCGTAGATAGCTGCGAAAATATAAATTTCAATTAGACTTATACTTTAGAAGTAATCTTTATTATTGCTAATTGAAATTAGCATATTTGCTGATGCACTTGTTAATTATTTCCCACGTGTCTAATTAGTCTAATTGGTTGGTAGTGCAGATGTACCTACTAATTAAATATAGTTAAAATTATTCAGAGCTGGGACACATATTTGTTTGTACACACGTTTGAAAATGTGCGGGAAATAAACATTTGCATCCGTTTTAATTTGCATTTCATTATATAGAAAATAGCTTAATCTGTGGACGAGTCCATAATGTTAATTATTCTTACATTTATATACTCCACTCAAGCAGCACCCACATCGACAAATATCGTAAATTATATTGCTATAATTTTCTTTCACTTATATGTATATTATTATGTGTACTTTTAATTGTGTTACCCGGTTTTTATCATATAGGTTTGGCAAACTATAATTTCGTAATTTATTTTTAGGGTTTTGTACATGAAGGTTAAAAACAGGCCCCTTTTACTAAGTTCTGATACTAAGACTGCGCTGTCTGTCTGTCACCAGGCTGTATCTCAAGAACCGCTACATACAGACACGTGAAATTTTTACAAATAATGTATTTCTGTTGCCGCTTTAATAACGAATACTAAAAATAAAATAAAATAAATATTAAGGGGGGGTCACATATAACAAACGTTTTTTGGTTTTCTCTTTGCTCGATCTCAATAACAGCAGCAGATAGTAACAACAGCACTTGAAAACGGTACGGAACCCGTCGTGTGCAAGTCCGACTCGCACTTAGCCAGTTTTTTAATAGCTTTAATTCCGGTCACGCAACAAACTGTGCAGTCAAAATGATAGATTCTAAGAAATAGAAAAGCGGCATCGATTTATACTTCCCTTTTGTCACAGTCACAAACTATTTGATTGTTGCAGTTATTAGTGTTAAAGTTATCTCTGCGTCTCTAAGCAAGCCGATTTTGCCGATGTAAGCGAATCTTGCAACAAATGCTTGCGGTCGTATATTTCAACTAATGGTAAATATACTAGAAGTAACCGTTGTCACGCAAGAAGCCAAGCTTGCGCTAGGAGATGTATACGTAGAAATAATTCCAAGCACTATGATATTACAAGATTATTATGATTACCCTTACTTAATAGTTATGTGTAATTGTATTTTTGTCTGTTCCAGGTACAACGTATTTCGTTTATGGTATCCTCAAATATCGACCATAGTTGAGAACTACGATATGACAGCAGGAGAAGATCTCTGTGTGGTTCTAGACCAGTACACATCTAGTTTGAAAGCAGCTGCTCTGAATACCACAACTGATGCTGTTTGTTTACCGGTTAGTGTAATACTTTCTAATTTTATACTTATAGAGGGTAAACACCTGCTTAAGTTAATTTCGTCTAAGACCTGGTAGAACACGAACTTAAACTCTCAAAAAAATCTTTATCCATATACACAAATTTATAATATTTAAATGATGTTCTTATGGTGCGTCCTTTTTTTACTAACAACAGTTCTGGACGTGGCAACTCTAAAAGAACTGTCAAGAAACTCAAATATTATAAAGGGGAAAGATTTTTTTGTTTTTGTATAAACTCAAGAACTACTGTGCAAACTTCAAAAATTATTTCACCATTGTAAAGCTACATTCTCTCTGAGTGACAAAGGCTATAATTAATTATGAAGTTCCCACGGAAACAGAAGTTACGCGAGTGAAACCGCGCGCGGGAAGCTAGTTATTAATAAAGCAGTGTCCAAGTCATTTATGTTATCAGAAATTTTTATAGTAAGTTATTACATAGTTTGTCTTTGACGTATCGTTTAAACTTGTTTATAGAAAGATCTCCTACATTATTAGAAAGTTTGTTATAGAAGCAAATACACTGCCCCATAAAAGAATGACTAATTTTGTGGCGACATGTGAAACAAGATAATGCTTATTTATAGTATTTACATTAAGAGTGTATTTTTTTTAATTGAAAATTTGAATTAATTAGAAGTTTCGATTCCCACCTGGGTCAACTAGTATGTTACCACATATAGTTATTCTGCTTCTGGATGTACTTTGTGCCCCTTAATGATGTGGTTGTAAATCATTGTAAAATGCCTATTTGGAAATGTATAGTATTATAATTAAGAAAATAAATTGGACACTCCAGACGCCACAGATCACGGCCAAATAATAACCGTCGACTGTATACATCCCATATTTGCTTTCGAAACCGAATGACGCAAAACTATATGAACAATGAAAACGAAAGCCAATTAAATGCCCTAATTAATATCAGTTAAAGCTAAACCCTTGACCCAAATGTCTATTTTCGATTTATTCCCAGTCACGATCGAGTAATAACATAGACTATTTATGCGTTACTATGTATTCAAGAACAGTTTGCACGCAAGTACGAAGATAGTTCGAACATGATATGGCCAAAATGGTTGAGATCTAAGGTAATAATAAATCTAGGCGTAGTCGATCTGTTATGTATCTTATGGCCTCTAGGTATACGGTTGGAAATAGCTTAACATTATTCACAAAGGATCAAGGCTAGGCGTAATGTATAGGATATAAAAATGATGAAGGGTTTTCAAACGTTTGTCTTATTCATTTTTGGTTTGTATCATAAACATATTAAAAGAACATAAGTCTACTTTCTATGTATTAATAATGTACTAGTAAGTATTTATCAAATAGTTAGGTAAAACCTTACCGCACCTCGCTGCCTACTGTTGTTAACGTTTATTGTGTATGTATTTTTGTTTTTTCTCTCTGTTTATCCATTTTTGTGTTTTATATGTATGGCGTCCGAGCCTCAAGTGTTGTCGTAAGGACAATGTATGTATGACAAACTATGTACTTGTTTTATTTTTTAATGACTGTAATTACTTTTTTGTTTTCGTTTTGTATGTTCATTAAATGTTTTTTTTTTCTTTCTTTCTAAAAGTACCTAGCCTAGCTACCTAGTAGTATTAAAGAATAATAATGTGATGCCACGGAGGATTCGTGGCGTAGTGATATAAGTCTAGGAGGTCGTGGATTCGATCTCCATCACGGATGAAAATGGTTTGTGTATATCTAATATTACTTTCCGGGTCTGGGTGTTTGAGGGACTACTTACGTCAGAAAGCACTTTAAGCCATTGTTCCCTATTGTTATAATATCATATATAGCAATCGTCTACCAGGGAACGCTGCTGCGCGTTCGTTGTGGGTTAGAATATAATACTGCGGTCACCAACCCACCTGCCAAACATGGTGACCATGGCGAAACCCACCTTCGAGAGGAGGCCCATGTTCGGCAGTGGAACACTAAGAAATAAAAAACAGAGTATTTTAAATGAAAGTAAATACAATTTATTCAATTGGACATCAATATTAGAACCGTGTTCTTTTTTGTTATCTCGAATTTAATCAAAAAATTTGTCTTTAGCACTTAAATATTTATGTTCTGTATTTTTAAAAGTATGCTTGTATGCACTTATTTGAAATAAGTGCATACAAGCATACTTTTAGGTCGGTGTATTTTTATAAAGCAAAAAATAAGTTTTATTGGAACTGCATGAAATATGTGAAATGAAAATATGTCGAGTCTCGCAGACTTGAATATAGAAAGAATTCGAGTGTCAATATAATTAAATATTCCAAAATTCCGTCATTCGTTCATTTTTCAGTACAATTTCATTAAACATTTTTGTATAAAATTCTTGAATTAAAATCTGTCCAAATAAAATTTCCCAATCATGGAGTAATTTTATTTTAATAGTTGTATAAATTAAAAAAATATAATTTAAACCATCTTCATAATTTTTCTACTAAATCTTGCGCAGATCCTCTGGGAATGGTGCATGATTTTATTTTCTTAAAATGTTACTTAAGAACTGAACAGGAAAAATTGTCTGGGAAGTATTATTTTACTTTTCCATGTACTTTACTTTATTTTAGTATTTTTTATTTCCGAAACAGTGAGCTATTTAATAAGGAAAATACTTGGTAAAGGTAAATAGCCAACTGTGATGCTAATTATACAACACGACAACGACTCGGCTGATTTGACATTATTTTTTTGCATAGGTTCTTATGCAGAGAAATGACGTAATATGTGCGAAGAAATAAGTAAACACAAATTACCCTTACACCCCACTTTATGAAATTAAAATATTGTTTATATCAACGTTTTCAAAGATACTCTAGGCAATACGAGTAATAATATCCAAAAACGCGAGCAATACTGTCAGTTCTTTAAAGTAATTAAAGTCAAATGTACTAAAATTCCTTTATACGAAAGTGGCCGTCTGTTTACGTTATTTCACCAGAACCACAGGATCTTATTTAGATTAGGAAATTTGGTACAGACATAGACTAGACACTGGAAAAGGAGAGTAAGAGTTGGTATGAAGAGACAGATGTGAGTAAGTTGGTATGGAAGTACGTACTCTCAATTTAAAACAAAGTTGATAGCAAAACCTAATATAGTACCGGTCAACCGGGGGTTTCTTTGACATTCAGGGTAACATTGGCCGTGTAAATGTACTCGTATTTGATGGTAGGATGGTCTCTTTACTAAATTCACCAGCTTTAGTTTCTGGAGCATATTTCCTCATGCCATTTTGGCGTTTAGTCTCCCTTCAGATTTCGTTTCACCATCACAGTCAAAGTTACCCAGAATGTCAAATTAACCCCGGTCTACATATAAACTTGAATATTATTAACAAGACCTATCTGATAGAAGATATGAATTAATTTTCTAAAATAAACAATTCAAGACCTGTAATTTAATACTCCGAACGTGCCTTTGGGTTGGTAATTGAAGGCTACGTTATCAATAAGGCGCTGAATTTGTTTATTTATACTCGCTTTGAATGCAGAGTGCCTGTAATATACATATTAGTAACATTGAAGGGCATATTTTATTAAGGCTGGAGCTCTGCTCGCCTTTATGCCCGGTGAAGTAGCAAAAGCCTAGTGACTAACTAAGTACGTCCAATAAAAAAAAAGAAGGATATTTTATGTTGGCTTTGAGGGTCATGATATTGAACTGGGTTATTTTTGTAGTAATGTTAAGAATTTTTGACTAGTAATAGTCTTTTTAAGCAGTTTGAAATATAACTGACCTAAAAGTGCAGACAATAGTGCAATATTTAGAACTAGGTTGATTTAAATTTAGTACAACAATAATTAATATTGCATATCATCATTACCCGTCGTCCACAGCTGACATGGATCTACTATTGAGGGAGGATTTAGCCATAGTACATAGTAATATGTTTTAACATACCAAGAAACGCTGCTGCCCGTTCCCTTAAACGGGACGGGACCAATTTCCGAGGCACCGATGCAATTTTAGATTTTATACAAACATTTCTTTGTTCGGCATGGGAATGGAACCTACGACCTACAAGACAGAAAGCGAGTCTAATACCGCTATATCACAGAGGTTCTCAAAAATATGTATCAAGTAACAATAAGTCTCATAGAGACACAGTGACGCAAAGTTTTTTTTTTTTTTTTTACTACATGTAGGCTTACGTTTGACCATAATCTCGCTTGATGGAAGGCGAAGATAAGGCCTAAGATGATACACGCTTGCCTAGAAAGTGTCTGTTCACTTTAGTAAGTCATCTAAATTACTCATATGCTTTATTGAAAAATCAAGTCATTACAATTTCTAAATTTCATCATCAGCCCTTATAACGTCCACTGCTGAACATGGGCATCTTACCGAGAAAGGGTAGTTGCCATAGTCACCACGCTTGGCAGGTGGGTTGGTGACCGCAGTATTATGTTGTACCACACAATGAAACGCTGCTGCCAGTGCCTTGATATACGATTATTATAGATGATGTTATAACCCCTCAACCAACCAGACCCGGAAATACATTTTAGAATATATACAAAGATTTTCTGTCCGGCGTGCGGATCGAACCCACGACCTCCGAGATTTAAAGCAAGCCGAATATCGCTACGCTACTAATTTAAATGAAGCATATTACCTATATCTTCTAATTTATATATTTTAACTTTCAGAGTCGAATGGGAGACGAAACATTTATAAACAGTATGATAATTGGCTGCGTTTGCATTTTACCGTACTTCATTACTGGCATTCTGGTTAAAAAAGTTGGCAAAAAGCGATTACTAATAGTTGCTAGTTTCGTATGCATAGCCGGAACCATTTGGATAAGATGGGCTAACAGTAAAGTTGCTGTAGTAGCCCTATTCGCTGTAAACATCGCTTTAGCACAAGTTATGATGAGCTTGAATCAGACAATTACAGTGCAGGTCTTCCCAACTACTGTGAGGTGAGTGCAGTTTATAAACCATTTATTAAGGCTGGATTAAGGTTCGCATTGCCCGTTGAAGTGGAAAATACCTCGTAGCTAACGTCCGAAAAAGAAACCTGTTAGGTGAGTAATATTTTACAAAGTTATTTAAAGTAATTGAGTTGTTTTATTTGCGTTTGAAGTAGAGTAACTTGGAAAAAGCTTTTGTTTATAGTTTCCAGTTTTATATCCATAGCTGGAACCATTTTTCTTTAATTAAATTCATTAACGATATCGCCTATTAAACTTGCCTTAATTTAAGTCAACTCAAAAATGAATTTCTGGGCCTGATTGATTGGCTATCCTCCAAATCTTGGAAAGGACATTAAGCCGTTTGTCTCGATTGTCATAATGGCTACGACAATTGTTTACCAACCAGGTAACGGGCTACATAATTTACTTGCGTATATGCTGTTCAAACGGACACCTATTCCCTGCCAAGCGTGGAGACTATGGCAAAACCCCTTACGATTGAAGCCCAAATTTAGCAGTGAATATGGTTTGATTATGATGGTGAATGCCTTACAGAACACAGGCATGGCTACTCTGTTCTATGTAGAATTGGCACGGAAAACTTTAGATTTGTTATGTTGTAACGTTGACTGATTAATATTAAAGAAAACAAAATCTTATTTTCATCTTGAAATAAACTCTAAACTATTACGTAAAATAAATAATTTTGCAGCCCGCAAAATCAGAGTAAGAATTATACTTACCTACTTTTATTGTAAATTTGTAAGATCCCACGCAACTTGGCGCCTTATTTCCCTAGCGTGTTCGTCAGTTGTTCAGGCTTTTAACGTGATACAAATTGAAATACTGATTTAAGACCTTTCATAAAAAAATGAGTAATTCTCTACATTTGCACAGAACACAAAATAAATATAGTATGGTCAATGAGCAGCTCAGCTGAATAATACCCTGCCAAATAAGTTTATTCATAAATGTTCTGTCCCTGTGTATGAAGCTGCTAGAGCTCATGGGAGGATGGGAAAAGGCCGACAGGATAAGGGTGACTAATGCTACACATATCTTATGTACTGGCACTAGCTTTTCTTCTATGTAGACCCTTATATTACTTAAAAAGAGGGGGATTTCATTTGAGAAAAAAAAAAGTTTTAAACGTGGAACGCGTCTTTCTCGCTTAGCAGATTTATAAATGTTACTTATTCACTATGGCGTTCTAAAATCCCGGCTCAAAATGAAATCAAACATTGAATAACTGTCTCTTTTGTTTAGCCTATTGTCAATCTTGGAAATGCAAAGTAAGAAACAAAGGAGACGGTAGCTAAAGCACTTTTGTTCTTTGAAGGGTCGACTGATTTCAATAGGCCTCAATAGATTCAATATATACCCGATATCATCAACACTGTTCATGCTCAAATTTCACACAACAGTTTATAAACAGAAATAGATAACAACCTTGATATAACGAGTAAATCAATTAGTTTACTGAGAATGCTCGAATTTAACTGTACCAAACCCAATTATCTTATTAAGCAATTAATAATTAAATTCATCGAAATTATAATGTTTATTTACAATGGATTTAATATTTTGATTATGAAGATGAGTTGAATGTTAATCGGAGTTAATGCTGGAATTTAAATTGTAGAGAATTCGTTTGTGTAAAATTCATTTCGCTGGAGATATTAATAATGAAAATGTAATATTTCAGCGCGAGTATGATTTGAGCTAGCTTTAATGTTCATTTACGGTTCTTCGTAGTGAACATTTATATTAGCAGAGACTAATATTAGTAAATGTTTAGGTACGAAACGATTGCAATGGATAGTACAATAACAGTTTAGGATATTGATTATAGATGGCGTTCATTCAACCGGTTTTTATATATAAACTAGATGTGACTCCAAAGTCCCACTTGAGTAGATTTAGAAGGTATATTCTCAGAAATCAAATAGGTACTCTAGGTAAATACTTAGAGTATGTATCACTTCATCTTGGGAGGGAAGTTTTGAGTTTGAGTCGATGGCTATAAGAGAAGGAGAAGACTAAAGAAACGATGGATGGACTGTGTCAAAGATGATATGGTTAGAAAGGGGGTAACTGTCAAGATAGCGTCTTATAGAGGAGTATGAAAGAAAAATACATGTTGCGCCGACCCCAAATAAATTGAGATGAGGGCAGGAGAATGATGATTTGTATCACTTCATCTATTCTAATATTATAAAGAGGAAATTGGATTTTTGTATGTTTGTTTCGATACATTATCCCTGAGTAACATAGGCTATAAAAGTCCACCCGTGTGAAGCCGGGACGGGCCGCTAGTATTTAATAAAGTAAGTGAAAAACCAATACCGTTTTTTTTTTAACAAACAAAACAAAAAGTTTGTAAATTTGTTTTATTTTCAGGGGTTAGTTTTTTATTCTTAGATTTAGTGCCAAAATACTTTCAATAGCGTCCCGCGCGCGGTTTCACCCGCGTTACTCCCGTTCCCGTGGGAAATTCATAATAAAATATAGCCTATGTTCTTTCTCAGGCTCTAGACTATATCTGTACCAAATTTCATTTAAATCGCTTCAGCAGTTAAGGCGTGATTGCGTAACAGACAGACAGACAGACAGACAGAGTTACTTTCACATTTAAATAGCCTATGTTCTTTCTCAGGCTCTAAACTATATCTGTACCAAATTTCATTTAAATCGCTTCAGTAGTTAAGGCGTGATTGCGTAACAGACAGACAGACAGACAGACAAACAGAGTTACCTTCACAATATTAGTAAGGATTAGTAAGGATAAGACACCATTCTGTAAAAAGCTTTTATCGGATTTAATGAAGGTTTGCATAAATTATGTTCCTTAATAATCTGACAGCTACAAAGGTAAAAGATAAATCCCGAAAGTTATTTAAATTTAATGAGATAAAATACTTCTTTTTCTTTTTCTTATATCTTTTAAGAAATTATTAACATGATAAATATGAAGCATTTTTTTTTCGGTCGGTCATGTAGTGTTACAAGGCTTTAGCTGCGTGGCTAAAAACATACGTGACGTCAGAAGCACCCTTTTTTTGTCAATTCTTATTGATTTGATAAATCAAAAAATATATGTCCAATATCTTTGTTCATCTAACTGCAGGACTAAATTGATGGCTTTAGTCGTCATCTCTATTGGTGGATACTAAAAAAATCCATAACCAATGGCGTAATGGTGCTTTGTTTATCAATCGTTAGACATGGTTATTTATTTTGACCTCTACCAGTTTACTTATATGCAAAGAAGAAGATAGATACAAGATAGATAGATTATTGTGAAGATAAAGTAGGGACAATAGAAAAGTCAGATTCTGATATTGACAAGTGTAACCTAGGCACGATCAATTGGACCGTCCGACCGACCGTTGGAATACTTCATCCTGGAGTAACATAGTTTATATTTCATTATGAAACTCCCCCGAGAACGGGAGCAATCTTAAATAAATTCTGGAAGCAAAATATTAGTCATCCCTTCAACAAATACTTTATTTTAAAGGTTATAGGACATATGTAGGAATCTTTTAAAATATGTGGTACTTAACTACTTTCTCATATATTACAGGACCTTAGCAATATCACTGATGATGGTTAGTGGTCGCATTGGCACGTTAACTGGAAACATCGGGTTCCCCATCCTCTTAAACATGGGATGCGTCACACCATTCTTCACGATAGCTGGCATCATGGTTTGTAAGTATCTACTTATATACTTTTATTTGATTTAAATCACTTCACTACCGCTATTTCAAGAGCTCAGAAGCATAAGGTCGGATGTGCTATACGTCAGAAACATTCGTCGTATGTGCCTTTATCGTAAACTGGCTCTTACGACCAAATGCTCCGAAGTTTCATCGCATCCTTACATCCGTCTTTATGTTTCTGAGGTCTAGATTTGAAAATAGAAACTGACTTCAACAGGAGGAGGTTTTTAAATTCAACTGGTTTTTTTTTTATATTTGTCACCTCATAACTTTCGACAAGGTCCGATTTTGATGATTCCTTCTTTTTTATTAAAAAGCTAGTGCTTCCCGTGTGGTCATATTTCAATTTGATCTAGTTCTGGCAAAGGCATTCATGAGAAAACCAAATAAGTATAAATTTGCATCAAGTATTTAATAAAAATGAACGAGTAACTTAATGTCATGACAACCAATTTCGATAATCATTTCGTAACATTGTAAAGGATGTACCTCAAGGATAGTTTGATGAGAGTTTGGTTTGTGTCTGATTTTGGGATTTATTTGAAGTCGGTTTTATTTTTATTTTGTTTCACTGTTTTTTACACAAAGCTATAGCTTTTTTATCATTTCTCACTTGCTTTGCATTCTATCCTGGGGCATACTGGAATGCAACCATTACGATTGTACCCATGATTTCAAAATTGGTTCAATAATTACAGAGATTTTACTTCTTTATGTTATTAGAGTAGAAGAAGGAAAGGACATTTTTGTTGAGAAGCTGATTTAATATTAACGACTACTTGTTTGTTAGAGCTTTAGTACTCAATAATATGAATCGAGAACCGGTTAACTATATAACTATATAGATATTTCTGACCAACTTTATAGATCAATTTAAAGTAAAACTCACCGCAGCACTAATTGGATACAATTCTTGGACACGAGTTGAACATCCAAGATTTATTTGTTTGGTTTGGGCAAAGAAAGTCTTGTTTATTCGAAAGTATAACGATATACTATTCTCTAATTATTGACTAAATGCCTATTCTGTAACAAATTTTTAAATTTACGATGGGAAATCGATAAAGTGTATTTGAACCATAATCGGATGGACATAACGGACCCCATAGTCTTTGTCCGTAACGTTACTTTGAATATCACTTTAAAGAAAGAAAGAAAAGACATTTAATTCAGCACAATAAACAAGATATTATACAGCAAACATTTAGTTAAAAATACAAAACAATAAGACTGCTCGCATGTTCTGCCGAAAAAAGTCGCCGTCTCAGCATAGGCTAGGCGAAACCTAGCGCTGGTTTTCAGTTGGCAACTCTAGCAGTGACCCACGGACGTGGGATGCTACAATAAAACAGTACAGGCAACATTCATGCATATTTGTAAGAAATAACAAAAATTATGAATAGAATACCTATAGATACCTTAGCGTTAAACGAAAATAAAAAAAAATTAAGCTTGAAATTGCATATTATTTTCAGAGTGTAAAACTTGAAAGCTTAACTTTTGGTGGAATCTACCTAACAATAATTGCCTTGGATGATCTTATTAATATTTTATATGTATGCTAGTGCCTAATGGCAGACTCACATAATATGCAAATGCCATTAGCACGATGCAGGTTATTTGCGAACCCTAATGTACAGTCCCTATAGATGTTATTAGCTAGATCTATATTATGGCTATTAATATGGCTTGTTAATAAAACGAGGTTCCCGCGCGCGGTTCTGCCCGCGTTAGGGCCTATGCACACCACGCTTTTTAAACGGGCGTCGACGGCGCGTTTTTGTCCTAAAGAGCAGTTTGTTGTTCGTGCGTATCGCGTCTGTATCGCTAAAAACGCGCTTCAACTGCGCGTTGAAAAGACGTGGTGTGCATAGGCCCTTACTCACTTTCCCGTAGGAAATGCATAATTAAATACAGTCTATAGCTGTTCTTGATAAATGGGCTATCAAACATTGATAGAATTTATAAAATCGGGTCAGTAGTTCCTGCAATTAGCGCACACAAACAAACAAACTTTATAGTATTAGTAGCTATATATAATATCATTGTAAATACGAGTATATAGTAGATAATTAAGTAGCTATTTTTTTATTCACTTATGTAATGACTCGAAATATTGAGATAATAATCATTATGTTTCCTCTAACAATTTCTAAAATACCCGCTTGCAGGTTGAATAAAACTGTGTCGCTCGAATAACAAAAGGTACTTTTAAAATCTTGCAATGCTGACTAGTTTATTGGCTGCATCTGTAGCTACCGGTGCAGCCATTAAACAAGTCAGCATTGTAAGTTTTTTTAAGAACTGGAGTTCAGGGTTCGATTTACACGCAAGACTTAAAAATAAATTGCGTTATCCACGAATAGTACTAAGTCTGGGTGTGGTTTGAGTCCGTGAATTAAGTGTTAGTCGACCGCGACACAGAGATTTATTCCAGTAGTGCAGCTTTTAAAAAAAGAGCATCATCTATAAAGGATAAGGAAAAAAAATCTTCACCATCATCATCATCATCATAATCATCAGCCCGTACACTGCTGAACATGGGTCTCCTCCCGAGGGAGGGTTTTTGCCATAGTCACCACGCTTGGCAGGCGGGTTGGTGACCGCAGTACTATGTAGTACAAGAAACTGCTGCTGCCCGTTTCTCTGGTATACCGACGGTTTAACGTGCTTTCCGAGGCACGGAGGGTAGTCCCTCAACAACACAGATCCGGAATGAAATCTTAGAATTTACACAATGACTTCTTGTCCGTTGTGGGGATCGAACCCACGACCTCCGAAACTCGAAAAAGCGAGACTTATACCGCTCCGCTAATAAATCAAGTTGTATATTACGAACTTTTATGTAAAGGGGTGGTAGTTAAATAACTTTTATAAACCATATTTTCCCGGGTTCAATTCCTACAGCGTTCATGTACGCAAAAGAAATTGTATTTGAGTTCATTCCCTTTCAGAAAACTTTCTGATTTGAGATGAAAGATGACACATAAGCTCAAAGTCTTAACGACTTTGCCTTTCTTCAAATGAAATTGGATCCTTTTAACATTAAGAACATTGTTTTCTTCCGCAAATATAACATGTCTGCAAAACGAACAAAGTTTGATTTGAACATATGATTAAATTTCATTTGAAATGTGTGCTTATGTTTTTTTAATTGAACTTGTTACTGAAGATTTGTTTCATTTAAAATGTACTTATACTTATTAATCGGTAACAAGTGTTTTATTTAGGTGTCATTAAATATTATTAAGGTCTTGACTACTGATATTGGAAATCTAGGTATTTTATAGCGTCAATCAAAAATATTGACAGAAGGTGTATCGGGGTAAATCACAAACAACACAAAACCTTTCCTGAAACTTTGAAAATATCATATCTATTCAATTAAGATTACTAAAAATTAAATTTAAAATTAGTTTTTCTAAATTTTAACCTAAAAATTTTACTCTGACACAGATTTACCCCAAGAGCCCCATATCCATTTTGACTCTAAGCATATATAAAATTATACTTTTACTTTCTTTCAGGTGTAACAGTGATGTCGTTTTTCTTGCCCACGAAATAATAGTACAAGAACTTTATGCTTGTAAACGCATTGTTAGATGAAAAAGAGGTGCGCACGGTAATTCCATAAGATCAGTCCGCAGAGAACGATTACAGTTGTTCCTCCCCGGCCCCCACCTCACCGCGCTTTCCTAAGGCGCGGACAGCTGTTTTGATCGAACAAATTTAATAATTGAAGATTTAAATAATATTTGTAACATTCTCTTTTTTACAGCTGTATTTATATATCGTGACTCAATTACCATGTGATAACACTGCTTATTGTCATAAATTGTATATTTTAAAGAAAAGGTCAGTTAAAACTAACCTTATTAATGAAATATGTCAATTCAGCCGGGCTACTTGGCTAGGCCCTTTTATAAAACTTACGTGGAGGCTAATCACATAACGATATGGCTAAGTCTTCGATAAATATGTCTTCTTGGTTAACCTCTAGTAAGTACCTACTAAGAGTATTGCACGCTATTGATAGTTTTGAAAATATTCTACTCTGAAACTGGTGCGTTGACTGTACTCAGTCCACGCACCAATTTTTAATGAAGTCTCTTAATATAGGTTTAATCTAAGTTAAAGTAATATTATTGTACTAGACTGTTGGTGATAAATAAATATTATTCTTTTGTGTATAAATTGTTTTTTTAATAATAAAGTGTTATTACATTTTGTGTTTCAATATTGTCTGTGAAAATTTGTAACGTTATGTTTATATTAAGACAAAATATTAATCTCAATAAAGTTGACGTGCCACCATATTTTTATTATATTTTGTGGATATATTATTATAATTTTGTAGGATTATCAAAGAGAGTTTGTAATATAGCCCACCTTTATGAAATAGTACTCTAAGTTAAAAGGAGCATCATTTTTAATTACCATAGAAAAGCAAACATCAATACAGAAGGGATACTTTGACATAAATTGAAATGAGTCGTTTCACGTTTAATGCTTTTTCCATATATGTGGGAAAAAGCTTAGATCTTTTGAGTCACACGATAGATTGTGACACAGAACAAAAAATACAGTAGAAGTGCGAAGTAGGCGTAGCGCTATACGTGGAGTGGCTCTTAGCTCCACTATAAGTGGAGCTAAGAGTAATTTAAGTAAAATTATTTAACTAATATCTACAATAGTACTAGTTCGCAAATTTCGATAGATACGATTCAAAATTGTATTAGTTTAGATTCTGTCACTCAGTTATAGAATTTCTTAAACGTGTATTGGCAGTTGTAGACAATTTTATAGTAACGCTATAACCAACCAAGATGATGATTTCTTTGAAGTTAATTATTGGACTGTGTGAGTTTTGGTGACATCGGTTCTTTTAGTAATCAAGGTGTATGACGCTTCTGTTGTATTCTTTTACAGTGGCTTTAATGTTGCTCAGAATTAAATGTAATTTTAAACTAAAGAGTTTGTTTGATTACTTGAAAAGCTGTGCTGGTCACATTATTCGATCCATTAATACACACACACATTCACAATACGCAGAAAAAAACCTTATTTGTAATTGTTAATTTATTTCACTTTATTATGTAACTAAGACTGATGTTTTTATACCCTCTGAGGGCGAGAGACTGGAGATTCATCATATAGGTCCTGAGCTTGGTACAGACTCCAGCTCTCATAAAGGTTTATTTAATTTATCAATTTGTACTATCTAGAAAATATTATGTACCTTTGTAAGAGAAAAAATACCATTTGATTTGAATTGAAACTTTCATTTAATCAATATATTGTTTTTCCAAAATATTTTTTTTTTTTCAATATAATATTGAGTAAGGTTTTAATTATACTTTCTGCTGTAAGGAAGGATTGGCATATTTCAAAGTACCTTCTTTTATACTTATCATCATCATCAGCCCGTAAATCGTCCACTGCTGAACGTGGGCCTCCTCCCGAGGGAGGATATTTGCCATAGTCACCACGCTTACCATTTGGGTTGGTGACCGCACTATTATGTTCTACCACACAAGGAAACGTTGCTGCCCGTTCCTTGATATACAATTATTATAGATGATGCTATAACAATCGGGACCAACGGCTTAACGTGCTTTCCGAGGCACGGAGTGAAGTCCCTCAATCATCCAGACCCGGAAAGAAATCTTAGAATCTTCACAAAGATTTCCTGTCCGGAGTGGAGCCAAACACTGCTACGCTACAGAGCTTGTCAGTTTATACTTATATAACAAGTGAAAGTTACTATTTTTTTATATGAGTGTATTTTTATGTGGAAGTATCTCCAGCCAGGTCGTCGACTTGGAGCGATAATAATGAGACAACATTTTATGTGTATACCACTTTAAATTTATGTTTGTACTTTATTTTTATAGAGCGACAACTCAACATATTTTTCTTAAAATATTTGTTACATTGCATATAAAGGTATGATATATTTGGCTGCTATATAACAAGCGTATATCAGGGAACGGGCGTTACCCTGTGTATTACAACATACTACTGCGGTCACCAATCCGCCTGCCAAACGTGGTGACATGTTCAGCAGTGGACGTTGTATGGGTTGATTATGATAATGATGATGATTACGGCCACCAACTCGCCTGGTTTTTGCCAAGCATGATGATTTTGGCAAAAGTCCAAACTCATGAAAGACTCATCTTCAGCAGAGGACGTTAGGTTCAGATAATAACCTTACGCCAACATAGTATTGTTTGCTTTTCACTGATAGTTAAATGTTTGAAATTCCACATTTTTGTTATTTATTTCTTTAAAAGTAATAAAACTGTTACATTTAAAGAATTATTATCATTGTTTTATAATCAAACAACTATCGCAATACCAAATCTTTGTCATTATTTATACGCAACTAAAACTGATCGAAGAAAGGGCGAAGCACTTTGTTTCACTTATGTGAAGAAGTATTTTCTATATAGCGCCAAAAATTTACAATAAAATACCTAGTGCATATAAAAAGTTCGTAAAGAAATTGAAAAAAAAATTATCTACAAAAGGGTACTATAGTGTAAAGGTTTTCTTATTAGATCATTGTATTGTCCCAAACATATAAAATAACTGCTTTAAAACTAAGTTACATTAAATTTAAGTAATTTTGTACGCCTGGTACAGCAGAACATGTTAAAATTATTATTATTGTAACACCACATGTAACACATGCTTCATACAAATTAATGCATCTTTATCTCAATACTATGCAAAACAGTTGACTTACTATAGAAACAATTATACTGTGACCCAATTATTAGCCTGACAAACGTCTTGTTTATACAAACCTTAGCTGCAGCAGTGTTATAAAAAACAAAAGCACTAAAATTAATTGAATCAGCTAATTCACAGCCGCTACGGGGGTTTGCAACTGGCATGCAAACTAGAGTTGTTGAACGAGCTGTCACGTTATATTGTTTTGTTGAAAAATGTATTTCCTTTGTCTTTAATTACACGTTATGTTAAATGGATAATAAGAATTTTTTTATTTGAAAAGACGACCATAGCAATGAAAGACACAAATACACGTAAATATGGATGCAAAGCACTCTGACTCAGAATAATTATCTGGGTGCCACTCAATGATTGTCCTTGGTGGAAATCGAACCCAAAACACTTAGAAGCAACTACACACAAAGAGGTACATTTTTTTCTAACGGACACATGTGTTTATTCACGGACTTTTGCAACTTAACTCCAAGTTTAATGGTTTAAAATTACAAACTTAACAGCCTGCGCAGGATTATTATATTTATGACTATTATATGTATTTGGACCGCGGCTCAAGGCGGTTGCTGGCAAGGGATTGAAGAATTATGACTTTTAGATTCTTGTGCAACTGTGTACAAAGAAATAAAGTTAGACAAAAGTTTGTAAATTAAATATGCATTTGAATATCTTAAAATATGAATGTACGAATTGTAGAACGTGTGCTTTAATGTCAGGATATAATATTTTATTTGTAAGATGACATTGTAAGAAGAATAATATATGGCACTGCGCGGTCTCAGAACATGCATTTTAAAGTTGATGTGCAACTTTGAGTTTATCTTAGAAGTGACAGGTTTGTATTAAAATATTTATAATGTAATATTTACCTGTCTAAATTTTTGTATTTCTTTCAAAAATTACTCCGTAATTTAATCAGATAAATTGCCCGCGTCTTATGGGTTAAGATCTTATGAGTTTGAATCGCGCAGTGGAAAAAAATACTTGAATAATAATTTCGTTTTTGCTTAATTATATACAAGCAAAGAAAAAAACTTATGCCATCAAAATATAACTTATTAATACATCGGTAATTTCCTTAGGACATTTGCGAAGAAGTCTGACTTTAGATTTAATTTTAAAATTTCACCGTGAATTAATTGAAATGTAGTAGATTTCTAAATACAAACCCTAATTTATTTGTGCCGTAGAAATTGTTTTGACGTCAATGGATTTTTAATGAGATTTTAAGACAATAATGGTGGGTTGGCCTTTTTGAAAGCTTTTCTTTAATAATAAATTGATGGGTCTAAGAGGATCCTACGGCCTGAGTCTTCGGTACCAGCGGTAAGTTCGATTGCCACCCCGGACAAAAAAATCATTCCAGGTCTGAATTAATGAGGGATTACCCCACGCGTTTCGAAAAGCACGTTCTGCCATTGGTCCCGATGGTGATAACACCATCTTTGACAATCAATACAAAAAAAATGATTTATGATTTATGTATAACAGGCAAAGAGTATCAACGTTTACCTGTATAGGTAGGTATCTATGTGTTGTACACAATACCGCATTCACCTGCCTGCCTGCCAAGCGTGGTAACTATGGGCACACCATGGTGGATATTATACGAGCTGATGATAAAGATGCCATAAATACAATATTGGGTCTGAAATGAAAATGTAATAATAAAATTATAAAATATCTGATTATATGAGTGACAAAAATGCTTGGGATTGAGTCGCTCCAATTACAATGTAAAATAGAAAATTATGTATAAATTTAATAAAATATTATTATAAAAAAAGAGGGTTCTACTGAGTTTTTTGGCAGTGTTTCTCAGTAGTCTCCACGTCACGCACTGCACGGTAGGGGAAAAAATATGACGATTCCAAATAAATGTAACCATTTTTACGGAATAAATGATATTTGACTTTGACTTTAACTTTGAAACATTATTTACTTGACGACAAATTTATTCTCATTACTACTCATTTATAAAATCGCAATTGACTTTGATTACACAAACTATAATATAAAAAGTGGAAAGAACCATTTAAAATTACAAATTCCAATTATGTCCTTCAATTTGATTAAACTGTTTGTGTTTTACAAGTTCTACTAGCGCCACAATATTATTAGTTATTCAACAGTCGCTTTCACAGCATTCCCCATTACTAACTATTAATTAAATTCACGGTTGAAATAGACTAAAATAATAAATGTATTTAGAACTTAAATTTGACTATAAATGTTAGCATGTCGGGTATATGAAAATACGATTTTAATACTTAACCTAGATAGATACTCTTGGAACTACGTAACATTTCAAAAAAAAAAATAACAATTTGGAAAATATGAAAAAAAAACTATATTACCAATTTGGAAAAAGTTTAACACTATTGTTATACCGGCCAGTAGGATGAAGCCCTACTTTTGCAAAATTTTTTGGAAAGGGTACCTATATTAAATATATATATATATACTATATATATATATATACCTATATGAATTAATATATATTTTGTGGCGTTATAACACCCGGTAGGAGTAAATGGGTTAAACTACAACTTAAATAGATTTATAAGTCATAGTTTCAGTTTAATTTTTCTCGTGGCTAATACGCAGAGAAATTATTTATTTTTATAGTAGGTACAACTGTTTTATGTTGAAACTTTTTAATATACAATATGTAACAAAAACCCTGTCCGATCCAATAAAGGCGTATTCCTGGTTCAAAATAAGTACTAGAAAAAATGGTTATAAAAAAATAACTCATAAAAACCAAAAGTTATTGAATTTTTATAATCCATGCGAAATGTTCCACTGAATATGGGAAATTTTCATAAGTTGACAACACTCTTCTTTGAAAAAAAACTGTAGGTGGTAAACACGTGAAATTTGTCAGCGATCAGTTTTGCCGTTGATCAGTTTTTATTTTAATTTAATAATATTCACTTTTTTTCAGATTTTAATAGCTCAAAGACTTACAGATTTGAATGGCATGCAAAATTTGTTAATGGCGCCCGTTCGTACGAACTAGATGTTCTTGTATTGCAAAGCAATAGAGCTCACTTTGCCATGATATTGTATTTATTTTCTTTTTTGTGCGATTTTTGTTCTACTTTATTTTATTTTTGACAAATTTAATTTGCTGACATTGTATTTTATGAGATTTTGTACTTTTATAATTAATTTAAATTTGATTATATTGACTTAACCGTCATTATTTTGTATGCCTTTCGGCGGAACATAGGATGGACCAAACATTTTTCTTTATACAACATCATTTATGTACCCTGTGTTCACAAAATTAATAAATGAATTTGAATTTGAAAAATTAATAAATAAATTTGATATATTTATCGTATACGTCTCCTTAAGGGTAACTGTTTTTATTACATATCGATAACTTCCAGCAGGCTAGTAATGTAGCGAGTCATCGCTTACCCACAAAATCCCCCGATTGAGCACATGTGGTCATCCCCCGATTGAGCACTCGGGGGCACCCTCTGACAAGCTGACTACTAAAGGTGCTGGGAACTGCTTTACTTATAAAAGCTGGTGCGCACTGGCACGCCTAAATGGACGCCCTCGAGAAGAAAGCAAGTGGGTTATTCTAAAAACACAAAGATCTATGTTAAAATGTACATTTTTGTGGTAAGTATTTTTTAGAAGTTAGTTTTATATAAAATGGTCTACTATTAATAAATGATAGGTATCAAATATTTTCAGTCTATTAGCTCAAGGTTTACATCTTACTGCGATCACCAATCCGTCTGCCAAGCGTGGTGATTATGGCAATATCCCTCTATGATCCTGGCTTTGCCAAGGTCTGTTAAGGCGCGGTGAATAGACGACTTTTACGTAATAGTTTTGTCACTGTTGCTCCGCGTAGAAATGAAAGAGAAGCGAAGAGACGCCGCGATGGCGCAACGTTTCGTTCGACTCGTTCGAGTTATTAAATACATTAGTCCTTGCAAATATCTTATTCCGATCGATAAATAAAAACAACAGTACCCTTTATTAGTATATATTACATCACTGTTATTAATATTATAGAGATTTTTTTATAAATAACATAGTTACAATTGCTACAATTTCAATTTAAATGGTTTTTTTATGGTTTTTTTTATATCGAGAAAATTTACCGACAACGTGTTTTAGCTGCTCTAAAATGTAAACATTTGGCTAAAAATCTGTTTTGAAAAGCCTATTTTGACTAAGTACAGCGCCTTAAGAGGAGGCCCATGTTCAGCAGTGGACGTTAACGGGCTGTTGATGATGATGATCAAATATTTTGGTATTATTTAGTTAATTTAAGAAGATAATATACTAGTATCTAGTTTAGCAAACCTAGTTACCACACCAAATCAAATTATTATCAGATAAATATCGTTGTATACTAGAAAGAATTATTAGATTTTAATAAGATAAACATCCATAAAAATATCTTTGAAAAAATTCTCCTTTCTCAATGTACATAGGTACATTTTGTGGATTAATTTTTATTTTTAATCATTGTGAAAGATCGGATGCATAAGAATTAAAATGGCGATAATCTTTTATCGCAAAATTTTAACAATTATCTTGTACCGTAAGATTTTAAGAACGACTTTTTAAAATTGCGTTTCGTACACTTAAAAGCAGTTTAACTTAATAAATACGAAAAACGAGCGAAAAAAGGAAAGCTGTATTTATTTTCGGAATAAAAACGACTAAATGCCATCTTTTGGAATATTAAAATTCAAAGTTTATTCTTGTTTATCTTATATATAAAATTCTCGTGTCACAATGTTCGTTCCCGTACTCCTCCGAAACGGCTTGACCGATTCTCATGAAATTTTGTGAGCATATTGAGTAGGTCCGAGAATCGGTCAACATCTATTTGCCGGGTCAGCTAGTCTACACTAATATTATAAAGAGGAAAGATTTGTACCTATTTTTGTATGTTTGTAATGAATAGGCTCAAAAAGTACTGGGCCGATTTAAAAAATTCTTTCACCAATAGAATGCTACATTTTTCCAATTTGACATAGGCTACATTTCATTTTGAAAAAAATTAGGGATCCTTAGTAAAATTTGAATACGCTGCCGAAACTATGGTAGGGGTAGGGTAGGGTAGGGGTAGGGTAGGGTAGGGTAGGGTAGGGATAGGGTAGGGGCAGAGTAGGGGTAGGGGTAGGGTAGTATAGGGGTAGGGTATAAAAGTCCACCCGTGCGAAGCCGGGGCGGGCCGCTAGTATTTAATATATGCAACTAATTAAAATATAATAAATTTATCAATATTCACACGTTTACATATTTATAAACAATAAAATTGGAATAATTTAGAAGCATGTCAATTAAAATAATATATTATTTTTGTTTATTATATATCCTTTACTAGAACTGGCTTTGTTTACTATGTGTACAAACGTAAACAAAGCCAGTTTTAATTTTAAACATCTTTACTTAAAATCTTTCTTAAAACTTGTGGAAACTATTCATTGCAACCTCTTGTTTTTTTTATTGATTGTTAATATTTTTGACATAACTTTTTTAGGGATTGTTGTCTCCAAAAAACATTGTTTGATTTCATGTTAAATAAATAATAATCCAATATCATTCTTTATTTTTATAAACTCCTCATCATAATCATCATTTCTGCCGTAGGACGTCCACTGCTGTACATAGACCTCCCTCATAGGTCTCCAGTTGTTACGGTTAGAAGCGGCCTGCATCCACCGTGATCCCGCGGCCTTAACCAGATCATCCGTCCATCTAGTAGGTGGACGTCCAACGCTACGCTTGGCGATCCGCGGTCTCCATTCGAGAAATTTTCGGCTAAACTCCTCAAGAAGCTTTATTTATGGAGACGCATTGCATCGTCTTTCCAAAGCGGCCCTTTTCATCACACGCATAAACTTAAATATAAAATATGACAATTTACGATATCATTTATAAAGACGTGAGTGTGTCGTTGAAATACCAGTGGAAATAATAATTGCGAATTTATGGTACAGTTAAAATTACCAAAGCACCATTGAAGCGACAAGAAGATTTTTGAAGCAACCGTAACCCAGCGGTTAGGGCGTTGGACGATCATGTGGTCGCCGCTCGGGTTCAATACCCACCCATTGCACTTCTTCTTCCTGCCCTTATCCCATATTACTTCACAATACTTAACTTTACATTCTGTCCTGTCACCCTTCACACTATCACTAACTCCTTATTCTTGCATATCACTCTTCACACAATCCATCCATCTTTTCTTTGGCCTTCATCTCCCTCTCCATCCATCTACTTGTATACTTAAAACTCTTTTAGTAACATGCGTTTCATCCCTCCTCTTCATTCCCTAACCTTCCATTGCACTACCGACGTAAAAAGTGATACCAAACTACTCGCAACACAAGCATTTTAGCTTAGCCCGAGGGGTTAACAAGGCTTTTAGTGTGCTGTAACGTCTGCTAGTAATCTTTAAAAAAAAATGGAAGTATATCACGTTTTATATCCAACTGCTGAACTTTCAATATTGATTTTGCAAACGCACGATTTGGTATAATTGTGGTATACCGCAGTACTTGACGAATCGAGCCACTGCTAAAATAATACCCTTTCGTAATACACCTTCCAATACCGGAGCCTAGAATTATGTGTGTCGGATTGAAAGCAATTGACGGCAAACTTCTTAAGAAAAAAACACATTATTTGACAGGGTTAGAAATCATTTATTAAATATTTAATTTAAATTATTAATAACTAGGTTTTACTCACATCTTCGTTTTTTGTTGTTTTTCGTGAACTTAGGGCACTTTTTTAATATCTCCTCATTTTATGAGGAGATATTAAAAAAGTATAGGTAGGTCCTAGGATGAGAATTAACAGAAAAAGATTACTTATTATATTAAAATGTCAATAAATGAGGCAATGACACAACAAACTAGTCTTAACTTAAAAGTTATTTTCGAAATTATTTGATAACTTTTAGTTGCATCTTTTCTCTCTAAGCAAGAAAAACTGAAAATTTCGAAAGAAAAATCAAAATGGTTAAATTATAAATCAAATAAAGAATATTTTTGATCGACTTAGGCTGATCAAGATCTACAGCCATTCTTACTTAGTTACCTAATTCCCAATAATACCTATGTTCTGTAATGTGGTTCCCATTCTCAAGAGAAATGAGATTTATTTTCCTTCTTCTCATATTAAAGGCTGTTCGTATTTTCAGCTTTTGATTTTGATTAGAAATCTAACGTGAAATAAATATTATATGTTTGATCATCATCAGCCCGCATAACGTCCACTGCTGAACATAAGCCTCGTCCCAAGACAGGTTTTTGCTTTTTCCGTAGTGACCACACTACGAAGACCGCTGTTTTTTTTTCGGACGGACATATTTAGTTAGCCCCGAGGCTTTTGCTGCTTCACCGCGCACAAAGGCGAGCAGAGCTCCAGCCTAGATGAATGGTTTAAACACTACAAACTAAGCAACCTGCACAAGAGGGCGTCCTCTGTGGTACTTGGACCTCTGCTCAGGGCGGTCGCTGACGGGGAGATTGAGGTATTATGGGTTTCATTTTTTTAGGGGAGTTGACTGTGACTCTACTTTACAGTTCGCGGGCCCTTGGACTTCGGGTCTATGAGGGCATTGGAAGGTTCTTTGCAAACGGGAGGGCGAATAGGGCGTCGCGTTCGCGAGTGCCCTCTTCTCGGCGGGGAGACCGCATTATTTAGGTTTTGTAACAAAAGAGGATACTCTGTTTCCCATTCACTAATATACGATTGTTATAACATACAGGACCAATGACTTAGCATGTTTTTCGAGGCACGAAGGGAAGTCCGTAAACTAATTAAACCCTAAAATAATTGTTAGAATTTACACAAAAAAAAAATTGCCCAGCATAGGGATCGAACCCACGACTTTCGACATTGATGCCGCTATACCACGGAGGGTGTTCATTTGATGGTTATTTATCTGCCTAACAATCACACAATTAATTATATGAATGCGCGTAACAAAATGATTCTAAATCTATAATTAAATTCAAACGTAGCACTTTAGTACGCAGGACTAATGATTAGAAATATTTGGACAATTAATTCGTATTGAAATTAAATCGAAACTCCCGTTAAATACTAAACATTTTAAGCCAATAAACAAACAAACAAAACAATAGTTTACTATTTTCAAGCTAACATATCATTATGTTAGTAGTTATACATCGATATCTATACTAATATATAAAGATGAAGAGTTTGTTTGCTTGAACGCGCTAATCTCAGTAACTACTGGACCGATTTAAAAGAAACTCTCATTGTGTTGGATGGCTCATTTATCGAGGAAGGCCATCCAACGCTGGCTATATTTAGTTATGAAGTTCCCACGGGAACGGGAGTTACTAGGTTGAAACCGCGCGCAGGGCAGCTAGTCTATATATAAAACGAAAGTGCATGTTTACAAAAGGAAATGACCAATCAAGGTTAAGTCAACACTGAGCAAGGGTGAGCATCTTACTGCGATCACCAATCCGTCTGCCAAGCGTGGTGATTATGGCAATATCCCTCTACGATCCTGGCTTGCCAAGGTCTGTTGTCAAGAGGAGACCCATGTTGAGCAGTGGACGTCAACGGGCTGTTGATGATGATGATGATGAAGGGTGAAAATGAAGTTGACTGTACTGAATAGATCTGCATTAGAACGAAGGTCGCTGACATAGCTTAATGGATTAGCAAGCTGAAGTGGCAATGGGCAGGACACATAGCTCGAAGAACTGACGGCCGATGGAGCAGAAAGGTTCTCGAGTGGAGACCACGAACTGGCTAGCGCAGCGTAACGACCGCCTGCACGACGGACCTACGCCTTCATAAAGGTTGCAGGGAGTCAGTTGCAGGCCACTAGCGATGGACTACATGGATGTCACAGGCTGATGACGATGATGATGAAGATGATGATGGGTGAAGGCAAAATCTTTTTTTTTTACCTATTTGTTTGTAATCTACACAGTATATTTTTGTGTAAAAAGAATTGAATAAAAAAATATGCAGTTTCTACGGGAACGGGTGCTAAGTAGGTAAAACCAGGCGCGAGAAGCTATAAAACGTATCGCTTATCAAATTCAAGTATTAATAATGTAAAACATGCATTATATCCAACGTTTGTTTATGATCGTACAACAAGCTGGATAGTTTAAAATTGATTACTAGAGAAGTTTATCTTTAACTTGGCGAAACTTCAGTGCAAGCGGTTAACTATGTAACTAGTCTTGTTATCGAGGACTAACATAATTAATGTAATTAAAGCGGCCATAGTCCAATGGCTAGGGCGTCGGACTTGTGATCTTGAGGCTTGGAGCCCCCCATTGGAACCCCACCCATTGCACTACCGATGTGAACCCACTCGTAACACAAGCATTTTAGCTACGCATGAGGGGTTAACAAAAATAGGTACTAATAGACTGCAAAACTCTGCTAGTAATCGTTTTTATAAAAATAGAATACAAAAAGTATAATATTCCACTATGTAGCTGTGTATGTTGTAGCGGATATACCCGCGTAAATGCCCTTCCCGTGAAAACTTTAACTTATGACAATATCCTACGACACTCACAAATGACGTGGCTTTCTATTGGTATAAGAATTTTCAAATTCGGTTGAGTAGATCCAGAGATTACCCCCAACAACGTCACAACCGCACAAACTTTACCTTTTGTTCCTGTTAAACGTAACGTTTCGAACGTTTTCCTGGAAGAGGAAAGAATAGTAGGTATAAGTAACATACGCCATATTGGCGTATGTTACTTTACGCCATTTTGGCGTATGTTACTTTACGCCATTTTGGCGTATGTTACTTTGGCTACTTTAATATAACATTAAAGTATATTGAAGTAGAATAAAACATGATAGTGTATTTAATATTACAATGGCCGGATTCTTGGAAGTTAATTTTGTAGCTGTTACCATTAAGGTATTTTACAATAATGTGTACGTTTATCATAATATCGCAGGACATATGGGCGGATGGATTATAAAATCTGTAAGATCTAATAATGTAAACATGTCTTAAGCTACAGAGAAACTTTACGTAAATACCTAAGTGCTTAATAAATTTCATCATTATTTCAGGGGACCCGAGGGAGGGTTTTAGCCATAGTCACTACGCTTAGCAGGCGGGTTGTTACCGCAGAATTGTGTTGTATCATGCAACTCATGCAAGGAAACGCTGCTACCCAATGTTCGACGTGAGGATCGAACCCACGACCTGCGGAGAATCAAAGCGTGCCGAATACTGCTACGCTACGGAAGTCTATTTAAAGTATAACTCGCAGGTTGCTTTATTTTCAATAATAACATTATAGTTTTTCTTTGTAATGAAAAAGTAATATTATACTTTTGTACACTGCAGTAGCCTGATTTTATTTTGTATAGACACAAATATTTTGTAAGTATTTGCAGGTTTTGTTTTTTCTACATAATATATGTAGGTAATATTTTTTTAGTGAAGATTTGTGTTTGACATTGAACAAATTTAGGTTTAATATACATACATACATAAGCTCACGCTTGTTTCCCAGCGGGGTAGGCAGAGACGATAGACCTCCACTTGCTACGATTCCTACACATCAGGTTTAATATATCTGCCTCTATACTAGAAATCATTCGAATATAGATACAGTAGAAAGGCATTTACTCAGTAAAGTAATCTGCATACTATCTTTATCACTTTGCATGCTGTATTCACATCGAGTAAATGTCTATCGTAAATTGCTTATAACGTAAGTTTACTTGAATGTTAGGGACTGTAAATCAATTTTGTGAATTATAAAAAAAAGAAGAGACCATATAAAAAGTTTTGGTAGAAATAAAAACACAAAGATTTATTGCCACAACCACAGCAATTGAAACCGCTTGAACCGTTTTCAAGATATTGAAATCTAACACAATATGTTACTTATTTTATAAAAATACACTATAAAAATGATTTTGCTGATATACAACTAATTCATGTACATATAAAAGCGAAGATTTGTACGTTGAACGAAAAATCTTTATAAATTCAAGACCAGTTTGAACAATTTATTTACCATTAAAAGGTAACGTTATGAAGAAGTAACTGAAGCTATGTTTAATACCCCATAGGAATTAGAGCTACGTGGATGAAACGATAGGCCTTCGTTCATTTTTTATTATTTAATTTTGGAATTCCGCCATCTTGCTAAATCCACAGGTTAGTCATGCACACTTTTTGCGGTAGCCACTATTTTGTTGGAAATTTTATATTTAATTAGGAGATAGTTGAAATGACTCGTAACTTTAATAAAACATTTATTAAATTTCTCTTAATATTAAATTGATTTTGTAAACAGCTCAACAATTAAACAAAAACTAAAAGAAATTTCCGGAGTTTCTTATGCGGTTTCTCTCCGGATTTCACACCAGAGAAAGACTCGTAGGAAGCTAGAATAGGGACGGTGGTCCTAGCGAGGCGGGGTTCGCGATGCGTTCTTGGCTTTAGACCAGATCACAGCCCGCGCTGATTGATCTAATTTCTCAAACCACGCGACCTATTATTATTATTTTGTGTATACTCGTTTTGTTCGCGACAATTTTTCATTTTATTTTATTTGTATATATCTATATTATATATTTTATTGATTTTTAAAATAATATTATAATAGTTGTTTAACATAAGTGACCATACATATAATGATAAAAATATTGCTCTTAATTAAGTACATCAAAAAAAATTACTTTAATGTGTTATGCATAGTAAATAACGTATAACAAGCGCCATTTATTAGTCTAAGTTACTAATAAACTATTTCATTTCATTCAATTCAATTTAAAAATTATCCCATAAAAATGCATTTCGCTTTAAGCTCGCCAATTGTATATTTATGAATCCAACTAAATCGAATAGCTAAAATAAACTATGGAACTCGCTTTTAGTTAGAGATCAGCAGCATCTTTCAGATCCGAACTGCAAACTAGGTTTCATAATTCAGACAACTCGGACTGAAAGCTTACAACGAACAACTAAACTATGAACACAAAGTAAATAGCCTGGCAGAAAGAGGAGTTTGAAGTAGATTCAGAAATTATACACATACAGTGTGTATGCCGGCGGTTGGGTGAACTTTGCGATATAATTTTCACGTTTTAGTTGTTAAATATGCGAGAGTTTAAGTTGGCAGAATATGTTGGTTGGCATAATTAAATTAAACACCCTTTTTAAATTGTACTTGCTTAAATTATAAGGTTAACATGGGTTTAAGGTAAACTCTTGTTTCATTGTCTAAGAAAAATATACATTATTATAAATACGAACAAATGTTTTTGTTTGTTTATCCGTTTTTGGTTAGTCAATTATGAAAAATACTCAAAACAATCTATCGTATTGCTGCGGAAATAGCTTGTCTTGGGTACCTAAGTAATATTTTAACCTTAAAATTTCTTGTTTCTACATCTTTAAGATTGTTGCTGTGTATTGTTTCTAATAAATCAGCCAATTACTCGCGGTACTGTTTTATATATTTAAGAATATATTAATAATACGATACCATTTTAAAGTCATTGCTCAATTTCAAACAAACATTGGTATATTTTATTATACCTAACTTTCTTGCACCTTATGACTTAAACTCTGGCGGTATTTTATTCATGTGCATCATAGTTTACTACTGAATACCCTCCGGCAGTTTCTGCAGAAAACTTATGATGTCCGTAATAAAGACTGGACTTTGTAGTTACAATAGTACAAACTAAATGTATTATATCACAAGATTTACATTTTATTTTTACTTTTTAACATTTTACGGTCCTTTTAGAATAGCTTAATATTACGACAGCCGGATGGAACTTACCATTGTCGAATGATCAAGGTAATTTTAGTGGAAACTATATCTATCTTCGATGCAGGTCTCCATTTTTTTCACTAATGTATGATATATAGCAGAGGCCCATATTCAGCAGTGGACTTAAATTGACTGTTGAAGATAACAAGATGTGTTTTTATTACATAGTTGATTCCCTAATTTAGCAGCTCAATGAAACTTCTCTGATATCACAGAACTGATTCCCTAGTTCTAAAGGCTTCCCTTTTCACTTCTTCAAAACCGTCTATCAGGCTTTTACGTCAAAGGACAACTAAAGGTAGCGTAAACGACTTTTATTTGAATATCGAACCAAATTTCTAAGCGATTCAAAACGTCTAGCCGTGCAAAACTGTTTTTTTAATACCTTATTTCCATTTGGGTATTCCTGTCGAGATTGACATTGAGTAACGATATTTTCGATAAGCCATGTCAAATGTTTTGATAGAGTTAACGCTAAATACATTTCACTTATGTAAAAATGGGGACGAAATTTACATAAACTGGCCTCAAGCCGACGCGACTTTGGAGCAAATATTTTTAGCAAAACGGTTTCTAAGGCAGTTTGTAATGGCAGAATATAGAATTTTATATTTCATTGAAAAGCAACATAATTTTTTTTACGTCGACAGCAAGGACGTTGAAAAGTCTGACGTAATTTGGCTAAATGATGAGAAAAGTTTATATTTTCACCGTCGAGAATACGTGTAGTGTGTATCTTAATGTTGACTAGGTGTTTGACTCCTATCCGCCTGACGTTAGGTGGGATAAGGCCAGTGTAGATATACTGCACTAGCAACCCTTATCCTGGCGGCCTTTATCGCTCTCCAAGTGAGCTAATGCATAGGAAAAGAACATTAATAAATAATATTTTTGACTGTAATATTCAGTAAAATTGAGGTCGAGCAGGACATTGAGCTAGGGCCGGATTGCTTTGTGCGTACCCGGCCCCCGCCAACGACGGATCGAAGGAGTGTCCGGGGGGTTTTATTGGTGTAGGGTCCACTGCTCGTGGTATGAGTAAAACATATCACCGCTATGGAGAGGGCGATTTCCACTCTATCCTCTACCTATCTTGTTTTAGTTTAAATGTTACTTTTAGGACATCCATCTACAAACACTGCTATTATTATTAAATCGGATACACAAAACACAATAGACCAATTAACAAAAATATTAAAATAGCTGCACTAATTAGATATTTACGACGTTTACTATAAAATTCTTAATAAAACTTTCTTAACCCAGAACTATTACCAACTCAACATCGAAGAAATGTTCAACATTCAGGTCACGAACCAAATGAAAGAAAAAAGGTTCATGAGTAGGCAACCTTCCAATTATAAAGTAACCAGACGTAATTAATTAAGCGAGATGCCACAACCCGTTTAAAATAAAGTTGGCCAAGAAATATAATGACCTGAATAATTTAATGTAAGGCTTAAAGCTAACCCGTTGTTCGGAAATCCCTTACATTTTAAGAACATTGAAAGTTTGATGATTTATGAACCATTTGTTTCAAATATTGATAGAGATTGTACAGTAAATTAATCTTATTTTGACGTTTCGATTATTTGCTTTTCATTTTATGTACAAAGATTTTTACTCTTCACAATTGTGTAGGTAGCGTCGAGCTACAAGACATCTTGTCATTATTGCATAGACGGATCTTCGACTAATAGCCAGTCTCCAGTGTTAGTGCCCCATAATTGATTTTCAAATTAGTCAGTAGAACATTCATGAAAATAATCACGGTTTAAGGCGAATCTCCCACTGGCATTACTTCTCGTCACGTTGCACGAGGCGGCAGATTACGTACGCAGTGACGAAGAAGCAGATTTGCGCAGTGCTTGGCGTATTTGCGGGTCAGCGTTGTACAACGGCATCGCTGACAACTTTCCTTCACAGTACTCGTCAAAGTACTTCACAGTACATCACAGTTTACCTGTCTGATGACTTCAAGTTTAAAAAAAGACTAACAGATCTTTTAGCCACAAATGCCACATATTTTCAAGGGACACTACATTGAGAGCTAAAAGGAAACTTCTAAGTACAGTTATTACAAACTAACTCGGCCACTCCATGCGGCACTTCTGTAATACAATACTTTTTGTAACACATGACGTCAGTGCTTCCTGTGCAGTAGTCGTAGCTGATGTTATTATAGGAAAGTGAATTTCACTAGAGCCTTTCAACTTTTGCAAGAGGGGAATAGAAATGTACGGTGTAATCTTTTGAGATGGCATTTCGAATAAAATTTATTTGTTCTCAGAAGATTTCGAAGTATTTTGTTAAGATAGGGCTATGAAGGTCCTTTATTTCAGCTGTGTAGGTATAGAGTGGTGAAAATTATGCTGACTTAGTGAACAATCCTTTGATACTCAAGCATTTGTTAATTCTCTGTTATTTGCACTCTGGCGCTACTCTTAGGAAAAAACATTTAGCAATAATTTTGTTTGCATCTGGTATTTTATCGCCCGTTTTTTGGATTTATGTTGGAGGTTGGTATACGGAATATACCTTTATCGTATCGTATTCTATCGTGTTATATTTATCAATGTATATATTACGAATATTTTATTTTATTTCAAAGGCTATATACAGTTTCTTACCATTTAAGCGATGCATATTGTAATGTCCTTCCATCATATTTTTTCAAAACAAAACAACTTCTTTACCAGTGAAATAAAAATCTATATCACGGGGAATTTTAAACAGACAATGACATCATTCACTTACACAAACCACATCCAGACTCAGAAAATCCTTGGTTTACCCAAATCATTTTCCCAATTGGGAATCGAATCTAAAGCACCAGGTCTCATGACCCATTTTTTTCTATTATTTTTCCCACAAAAACATATTATTACAAATCACACCAAAAGCTAACAGAATAACGGGATCCTGCCGTTTTGCCGAAAAGATTTTGCCAAATTTTCATTACCCAAACAAATTTTAGCAACCTTTTTTTATACCAATGTAATATTTGGAATAATTTTAGTACGCACATTTTCATTTGGTCAAATGTTTACTTGGCAGATTGTTACCAAGGATAATGTCATTAAGGTTTTTGGTCTTTAATCAAATGATTTATTACAGCAAACAATATTTAGACAATAAACGTTTAGTCAAATGAATTGCTATGACAAAAAATATAAAGGCAAAAATAAGATTTTTTTGGGAATTGTATAATTAAAAATGCAATTTTATTTTAATATAGGTAATCATTTATTAACGCGAGTACAAAATAGCAAAAGCTAGTACAAAATATTTGTAACTTACAATTTTAAATTTTTTGCAATGGACATTAGCAGATTTATTTCGGAGTATTCAGACTTGTGTTGCAGAACTCGATTAATTCTGTCGTCTTTATCCATATATTTTTTTTTCTTTTTTTGTGGCGGTTCACCTGATAGTATAATCTCAATGTCAGCTAAATTTGAAGAAACTTCATTTATTAATTCTTTAATTAAGCGATACACTCCAGGGTGGTGTTTATCAATGAGAATGTTTATTCTACGATGCCACGCCTCAGCTGAGTTTGAAGTTCTAGGTATTTGTCTTTCGTTTACAACATGGCAACTCCAAAAGCTTGGTGGATACTTCGGTTGCGTGTTCCATGATCCGCTAACATAATTTTCGTCAAACCAATTCGCGATTTGCTTCCAATCAGAATCTTCTATACCTTCTATTAGCTTGTTAAAATATAGAATGATTTCATTTTCTGGCAAATAACTTAAAGCCAGTAAACATTTTACTTGTTTGTTAAATTTGATGTCATTTGCGTATTTCTTTGTAAGCTTATGTGCTTGAATTTGTCTGAAACAAGTCAAATTTATGGACAATAGGTTATTTATGGAACTAGTTACAGTAGGTTATTAATTTAAAAAAAATGGTTAGGTTAGGTTAGGTTAAAACTGTGACCACCTACGCACGAGCCGAGCGAGCGTAGCGAGCGGTGCCGCGGCAGCGGCCGGCGAGTGCCAGAAACGACTAGATTATATAGAAAAAAATATGGAAAAAAGAGATTATTTTTAGGAGGCTATCGAGAGAAATAATATAATTATAATAACATTATTATTACCTGTTTAGAATTTGTCCCAAGTGGAAAAAGCACCCTTGTAATAAAACGTCTTCAAAGTTAGATCTTATGCTTGAAATGGCTGCCTTTTCGAAATCTAATATACAGACTTTTGGCGTCATGTCAATATTATTTTCATTTCCGTATTGCATTATTAATTCGAACATTAAGTCATACGTACGTTTATCCTTGTTGGTACACATACAAAAACAAAGTGGAAATGTTTTATTGTTATCAGATAATACATTGCCATGTATAGTGTATAATTGTTTAAAGATATTTGGTGCCACTTTAAAGGTTCCGTCTAAAATCCAGTATGAACTGTGACTTAAAGTGGTCATTAAACTTAGTGTTGACATTACCAATATTCTTCTATTTTCATCATAAGTTTTATCTTTTATTATGAAATTTACACCCTTGATAGATGTTTGTGATAAATTTAGCTGGAAATGTACATCAGTTGGTTCTATTGTTACTTCTTGTTTTTTTCGTAGTCGATACATCCTCTGCTTTAGAGCCGAAGTTGAAGGCAAGTTATCTACAACGTCCAAAGGAGCATTTGCTTTGTTATTTTGTATTATTTTGCATATTTTTGTTCCAGATGAAACCTCACTTTTGATCTTTTCTATAAGGTCACTGGTTATTTTTCTCCCAGGATTTGGTTCATGATTGTGAATTTCATTGCTCTTTAATACCTTATGAATCCCATCTTTTAGTGTAGTTTGTTGGGATGCAGTACATTTAAACAATTTATTTTTCCTGTACTCACAGTACCAATAATAGGTATCATTCACTTTGTTATTATTTTCATATGTAAATCCGTTTCGAAACAACTTTACACAACCTCGTGTAGATTTAAAAATTTCACACTCATCACTACATTCACTCATCGTAAACTTTATTTACGTTATACTTTTAACAACAATTATCTACAAAATAATATATCGTAACAATCTCAATAAACTTCCGCTACAAAACACAGTGATAGTGTTTTGCATGACTTACCCACATCGCGCGACATTTATGATTTACCTACTACCCACTTATTTACACATTGTAATTTAATTTGTATAATCTGTGCAACTAACATATAGATGCAAAATTTTTGTCATTGGCTACGCAATCGACTAAACAGAAATGGTAAGTTTAAAACTGACGACACCAAATATTGGGCTTATTTAATTTTGCGTAAAATATGTTATACCAACTGAAATATTTGACTAGATAAAAAATGGTAAAAGTACTAGTTGGTGAACAAGTTATTGTTCAAACGTTCACTTGCCAAACATAGGTTTTCGTAACAATTATTTGTAAAGAGATTGTTTGGTAAGTAATAATTTGGCAAATGAAGTTATGCGAAAATTTGTTTGGGAAGTGATAATTTGGCAATTTCTTTTCGGTAAAACAAGGGAGACCCCAGAATAACACATACCCTGCACGTAACTTATGAAATTCTTCTAAAAATAAACAGTATTCTAACGTCTCCCAGGAAACTCGGTTCATAAATTCCCCGCATCATTATAACATAAGTTTTAGTTCTGAATGCTGAGTCTTCTGGTTGACAAATGGTTCGAGTTATATCTTATTTCGTCCCATTTACAAAGCCATTAACTACGTCACTGCTGCAGAATTGCAGACACATGGATGAATAGTCCCGAGAATGGAGGTTACGGATTTATTGTTATTGTAGCATGATTTTATTATGTGTTGTAGTAAAATTATGCAGCAATGTCATATTTGAAAGTTTGAGAAAAATAAGTTTTCATTTTTATTGTGTAAGTTTATTTCGGTTTATCGTTACTAAAATGCTACACACAGCCATAGGGAAAAAAATATATTCGTTCTGGTGTAATACTGGCGATAACTAAAAAAAATACACACTTTTCACTCTCCACCATATTAATAAATATTCATTGAAAATAAATAAATAGAGCTGATTGGGTCTACATAAATAAAACTAGAGAAACTTATTTAATTAGTTTCAAAAATGTGTATGCCATTAAAGAATTCATCCTATTCCTTCTTAAAGAAATAGCTAATTTAAAACATGTGACATGCGTATAATCACACTTTCCTCTGTTGAAATATTTACTTTGTGCCTCGGGGACGTTATTCTCCCACTATTTTATGTTCACGCTTTTTAATTTTAAGAGCGAGAACATTAAAGGATCTGGAGTTTCTGCGACATTGTTCATGGCTGGAGTGTTTGAGGAAAATGGGTCTGTTCTTTTTTCAAATGTAATATTTTGTTTGCAAAGCATACGTTCTTAGATATTATCATAAATAGCTAGGTACATTTGCAAACATTTTTTTCAACGCGATGTCGTTGTTTTTACTTTTTTTCTGTTGATAGAAGACAGGTTATTACTAAAATAATTTCAAAAATCACGAATTTCAAAACAAAGGAAGGTCATAGTTATCAGAATTTCAGTTTGTTTGAGTTATTTCATTCACGGAGACATAAAAAAATAATAAGCGAATTAATGTATGGTTGGAAGAAGTAGGCACTGCTGATGAGTATGATGATGATATTCCACGAGTATCTTGTGGATTTGTACCGATCATCGGGTTCTCATGTGCCCTGACGACACTCAAAATAAAGATATGAAAGTGAATCTTTTTTTTTTTTGTATTGAGGAATCCTAATACTTATGTAATTTTGATTGTTATCGTAATAACCGGCGATTTCAGAGTGCTTAAAAAGGTATGTTTAGCCTTTTATATATTTAAAATTTAAATAATAATATTTCGCTTGTTTAAGCATTTAAATAGAGTCGTGCTTATTAAAATTATAAATATAGCATATTTTTCATTTGAATCTTTCATATTATTTCATATTTCACGCGGTCACACGTTTCAAATGGAGGCGTCTAAAATTCTTCTAGATTGTTATTATATGTGTCTGCTCTTGAAAGACTGACCAGTAATATGAAATAATGGCATCTACACGGAGAAAGCAATAATTCTAACACATACAATATACCTGATAAACAAAACCCAACTTTCCGAAGAGGTCGCAGTGATATTTTATCTGAAACCAAAACTGAGTTGTCAACATTAACTAAGTTTATCACTTAACGTACAAACGCTGAGTAAAGCTCAGATGAAACTGAGTTTTAGCTTTGATAAATGCTGAAACCTGTGTAATTCAATTTTGGGAGTTAAATCTAGGAGTCTACGGGATTTCATGTAGCTTTGAGACTATGAATTTTGAATTTGCTGTGACCTTTCAGATGGTCACTTGTTCTCTTGGGGTTACTGAGCTTTGTGGCATTGATAAATGTAAAGTATGGTTTACAATTTATGTAAATTATAACTATTGAATATAGGATTTTTTGTTGAATACTCGCGTTCTGGCTTGCGTAGTGACATATCCTTAGTCTAGCAATTCGATCGTTAAGTGGCAGTTGCAAGTTGTTTAATGCATCTTTTGTGTGATGGAATGGTAATGTAGATAACACAAAATACTCGTTGGATATCAGATTGCCATCGCATTGCTGCTCAGGAAAATTGGTCGAAGTACATTTTTACAGTATGCGAAATTTAAGAAATAGGGTTTTTCACTGACCTTCCAAGATGTCATAAGTTAATTTATAACCAATATTTTAGTTGATGAATACTGGAAAAACGCTGAATAAGTATGTGTTTGTAAGGTAATAACAGCATTTTTACATCATTGTTCTAGATTAAGGTAAGATATAAAAATTACCACAGCAATAAATTTTCATTTTGATAGAAATGCATACAAAATGATCAAAATTTAAATTTGTTTCCTCTACCCATTGAATTTAGGAGACCGCAATTTGTTGAGAATCTCTTTAATATTTTAGCACATACAAAAACAATAATACATCAAAGGTAGTCCTCACATACATCAGAACTCTCACGAGAAATGTACAGAACCCAGAAAAGGCTTCATTGAACTTGTAAGACCACACGCGTAGTATTTATCGAGTTTCTTTTGATCATGAATCTACATCGGATACGTGATTCTATTGAAGAAAGATCGCAATATTGGATTAGGATTAGCTATTTGTTTATTTTTAAAACGTATATACCCGTATATAAGTTACAAAAGATAGTGCTGGCTCATTGTTCTTGTGGTTTCTTCATTACACAATTATTTCCAATTCCCATTATAGAATATACTAGCTTGTGACCGCGACTGTCCACGTGGAATACTATTGGTCTTAGCGTGATGATAGCCTTCCTTGATGGGACCACAATTATTTCCTTCCTATCTAACATTGAAAACAAATTTCAATGTTAATTCTTTGACGCCTAAGCCATTAGGTTAGTATTTGTATATATAGTTTATTTCAGTTTTTTATTCTAGGTTTTTATTTACTTAATAATTAGTTTTTATTTTTAGTTTACATACATAAGCTCACGCTTGTTTCCCAGCGGGGTAGGCAGAGACAATGGACCTCCACTTGCTCGGATCCCTACACACATCTTTCGCTTCATTCACTCTCATAACTTTCTTCAAACAAGCATGTTTATGTTTAGGGTGGATCTTATTTGACCTTTTGCGAGGATGTCTCCGATTGGATCAGAGAACGTTCGTCGAGGTCTTCCCCTTCCGACTGTGCCGTTATTTTTAGTTTAAATTTAGATTATAGAGTAAAACATTTTCTTTTTGTTATTTAAGTTATTATAATGATTTAATTAAATCATTATAATAACTTAAATAACAAAAAGAAAATGTTTAAAATCAGAGTTTTTTTCTAAACGACATTTCTCGCACTCGCACAACCTTTTTGTGTTTGTCTATGTTTTTTCACCAGTCACTTTGTCATATTTTTTTAAAAGCACGTTTGTCTCTATAAGAATGAACAGCGCGTTTTATTGATACAGTCCTAAGTAACTTCTATTGCCATCTTTTTATTTTTATTTAATCCATTTATTTTTATTAAGCCATCGTATTTCAACCAAGATTGTCGTATGATACAAATAAGTAAACACAACATTTATTTAAATAAAGAAGCCATTGTGTGATTTTTGTTTCACTAACCCTTTTTATCCTTCACCAAAATATTATCATCTATCCTTATGAACAAGTACTTTGGGGCTAAATCCATAAAGCTAATATACTATTGTCATTGAAATTACCTCACAGAGACAGTATCGTTCGAGATATGAAGGGCTCGGAATATATAGGACACTGAAGGACCCTTATTTGAAGATATATTAGGGTTCCGCAAGTATACGATGCCCTACTTGATCTACGACCTCCGAGCACATCTTTTATAGATTGCATTTTTAGGGTTAAGTTTATAAAGTTACCCAGTTTCATTAATAGGGTTAAGTTTGTTGATTCTAGAAATAATTTTTATTTATCTTTGTCTAACAATATTCTTTCAATTATTATTAGAACTAAATGATTGTTAATAGGATTGCACTAATAATGTGAATTTATTTATAGTTCTTTGTATCCCTTTTTAAGAAAATTGCGCGTAAGAAGGAGTGTGATATTATTTGTTAGTTAATCCAAAATTCTCCTTGTCATAAATAAATGTGCACCTACTCTTCTTCTTTTCTCTGCACCACCCTAAGGTTGACTGGTAGAAACTGCCTTTGGCATTAAGTTCGCCTCTGTACGCTTAATTTTAACGTGCACAAAGATTTAAAAAAACAAAAAAAAACTTTTTAAATATATACATACAATAAACATTACATTAAGTATTATCTTTTAAGAATTTTATTTTGTAGATGGGTCTCTCAAAATACGAAATAAATTTGCGCTTAAAGATTTTATATATTTCATAAAACTTTAAATACAACTCAAGAATAAGTTTTTATAGCAGTTAATATACAATATCAAAGGAAATTTCTATTCGCTTTGAGAAACTTATTTGCTTATTATTTTGAGTATATTGTATAATGAAAGTTGGGAGTACTGTAATAATAAAAGACTAGAATATAATATAATTTTGATCGTTCTTCCCAAATTATACAATGGTATTTTGTTAGACAGCAGTGTTCGTTTTGAATTGATTCAAACTTGAGGAAAGTTCGATTTCCGAGTCAGGTGGAGTGATACTGTAACATTTTCCGCAGAAAAATAATCAGTATTATTTTAAATAATTTTTCTATTCTGTTAAATTAAATCGTAACAAAATTAAACACATTTTACATGTATTTATATTAAATATCCGGTTGTACTCACGATTTGTCATCATCGGATATGTCCGACTAGTTTCGAGACCATCCCGAGGTCCATACTCAAGGAGTAGTTAAACAGTTAGTTGCCCGGCGCCGTTCCATCGAGTCGACTACTCCTTGAGAATGGAACTTAGGGAAACTCACGAAAGTTTTAATTCTAAAACATTTTACATGTTTTAATCATAAAATTATGGCAATAGTATGGCTTATTTAATTATGAAAATAACGGAGTAACATTCAAAATTGAACATTATATTGTCATTGGTGTATGGACTTGAAAAGCCCGTTTACGTCTACTGCTGAATATGGACCTCCTCATTACAGACCTAGGCAAGCCTCGGTTGTTGAGGGACCTGCCATAATCCACGCTTGACAAAGATTGTAAGTACCCTTAATCGGACAAGTGCTGTTGCTCATTCATCAGCTGTATGTCCCTGAGATGCATGTAAAGACATGAGTTGGTTTATTCTAAGCTGAAAACCATGCAGCATTTTCTCATTGGTGCCACACTAGTGACTAGACGAATGTAGCGAAAATTTATTGTAAGTTAAGCCGTTTGCTATCCTTATTTTATTGTGTTCATGGTTATGCCTTACCACTATATTAACGCCACAGGAACTGACCTGAAAAGAATATAAAAATATACAAATTAATAATTAATTCATATTATTATTATATAATTCATAAAATAAAACAATTTATATCGACATCTCTAATCGAAGTCATTTAGGTATATAGGGTGACTGGTAATTAGTGACACCAACCCTGAAATCGCGAAAAAAAAATCAGCTGTTCCATACATTCATGTTCACATAACTCGTCAATATGGTAGGGAGCAGCTGATATTTTTTCGCGATTTCAGGTTTGGTGCCATAGTAAAAGTTGTTTGTTATCATGAGCACAATGGTTTAGGTATCGGTCACTAATTACCAGTTACCCTATATATAATATACTACTTAAACATACTATTAATATTATGTCAGACAGACACAAAATATTATTTAGTTCTTCTTTTCACTAATTACTAATTACCAGTCACCCTATAAGTGCGTTGGGGTAAGATCGGCGCTGGGGTAAGACCGTAGAAATCAAATTTCTGACTTATTTGGTTATATTTTTTAATGCTAGCCACATTGCGCGCCACGTCATTGTGTTCCGCCCCGCCCCGAAGTGACCGCTAGTCGCTCGGGTAGCATGGACGTGTATTACGCACCGATAAAGAAAACAAGGTAAGTTTTACAAAATATTTGTCTGTCCGGTCTTTCACCTTCATTTGTTTTTGCATATTTTAGCAAAAGTATAGCTTATTTTGGTATTATTTTGCCTATATATTAAGTTTTAAGTGATGACAACCCGATAAAACTAATCCAGAATTATCTACCATGTGTGTAGGCTAAAAGCCGGTGTTTCCCCTCTCGAGTGAAGATCGGACAAATATATCCCATCCTAACCCGTTTCGAATTTGGTAGTGATTGTCAAACTTTTATTACACATGATTTTAATTTTAATTTTTAGTTTTAATATAAAATACACTTGGGAGGCCAACAGCTATCACAGTGGCATTAGAATCTAAACTGGCAAACTGCCTACGAACACTGGAAAACTGGGGTTGGGGGTTGTCAAGAGAAGAGGTACTCGATGTAACTCAGGATATTATAAAAATAAGTAACATACAAACCCCCTTCAATGATGGCACACGAACAACATGTGTAAGCGCTAAAGAAAATATCACAGTTCGTATTTAAGGGCAAACAACATCACCATATTGAAGCTTCCTGCACACACATCACATCTATTGAACTTCAAGACTTGGCGTGGTGTTTGTGATTTTTGTACTTTATTAAATACTATTTTCTACTGTCTTGCACATTCGTTTCATTATTTAAAGGTTACAAAAAACACATTTTGTTCCAGTCGCCTCTTACCTTCCTCTCTCTACCTACCGTACAGTATTCCGATTTTATACTTATAACGCTTTATTTGATAGTATGCTTTTGGATAGAACTAAACTTTGAGAATCCTAATATCTTCCAAATTTGGAATTTGGGGTAAGATCGGACAGTTTAACCCAAAAAATAAGTATGTATTTGGAACATTTGTGTTTATAGATTTGGTCGATGTCATGTTAAAGAGCAGGAAAGATCGGACAAAATCCTTTCTTACACCTTGTGCTCCTAGCAATAGAAACAGTTTTAAATTATTGTCCGAACTTACCCCTTCATGGCCAAATCGTAATTGTACTCAAAAAAAATGTGTCCTGATTTTAAAGGCTTACTAAGCAGAAAGTTTTTAGTGTTTCCAACTGAATTAAATTTAAAATAAAATTATGTTTCAACATCAACAATTTCCACTATTTTTCAAGAACGTCGTGTACACCAAAAATGAGAAAAAAAAGTTTTTGCAACATCTTTGCAACTATTCGAAAATCCGTCCGGTATTACCCCAACGCACTTAATATATAATTATCAGATAATTTATTTATTTATTTTATCTTTATTTATTTACTTTTAAATGTACAAGTATAACATTAAAAAGATAAACATTAAATACAAGAAAGGTAGTGCAAAGATACTACTTATTTCTAATGAAATTTCTTCCAGCAGACCCGCGAAACGAAAAAAACAAAAAGAAAACAAGAATAGTGTAAGTTTAGGAAACCAAGATACAGATGAACATGAAATAATGTAGACTATGAAGAATAAAATATAATAAAAATACACTTACATACTACATAAATAAATACATTTAAGGTATCATATATGTATACAAATACATAAATAAATACTATCACGATATACTTAAATAATGATAATTTACTCGTTTTTTGAAGAGAGAAATATTGTTGCAATCTCTAATGATAGGCAGGAGAGAGTTCCATAACCTGACTGCATGAACAGTAAAGCATTTGGAGTAGAATTCGGTTTTATGGGGTGGAAATTAAAGGACTGATCTAAGGTGCGACCTGCAGGGCTTGTCACTAGTATAGGTGTAGGAAAACGCTTCATCGACATAAGAATAGCATTTAGACACATTTTTTAACAGATTCTGTTTTTTTAATTTAGATTACTTCTTCTTCTTCCTGCCCTTATCCTATATTACTTGGGGTCGGCGCAACACGTTTGTTTTTTCCATTCTGTCCGACAGGACACACCCGTCACACTATCACTGACTCCTTTTCTTTCATATCACTCTTCACACAGTCCATCCACCTTTTCTTTGGCCTTCCTATCCCTTTCCATCCATCTACATGTATACTTAAAACTCTTTTAGTAACATGCGTTTCATCCCTCCTCTTCACATGACCATACCAAGATAAACGATTCCCTTTTAACATTTCAGTCACTGGCGCCACTTTCAAACTCCCTCTAATATACTAATAATTTAGATATCTAATAAGTAATTAGATATTAAGTTTCATTCATTATTGCGAAATCTTACTTTTGTTAATCCAAGAAAAAAATGTATAATGGTCATGTCTGATACCTGTTTAAAACTTTAATAACACAGCCATTTACTGTTTTTTTATAAAAACAGTATAACATACTAGAATCAAATAAACGCCTCGAAAACGGGAAAGTAAAATATTCCTTCAAGTACAACGATAAATGTTGTTTCCAACATGTCAGATGTTTCCCCAGGGCTGAGCAAGAATACACAATAAAAAATATAAGTGAAACACACACATCTTGAGCCTTGTTATAGCACAAATCTTGACGATGTCATTCTCTGAAGGATAAATAGAGGTTTTACCTAACGTTGTGTCTTTGGTGTGTACATTTAACAGAAATAATCCTTCTAATGTTATAAACGCGAAAGTTTGTGAAGATGGATGGATGGATGGAAGGATGTTTGTTACCAAATTTTGCACCGGAATAGGTTATACGCTGGATTAACATATAGGCTAAAAAAATCACACTCCGACCTACTGGAGCAGAGTAACGTGGATAAAACCGCGAGGCGCAGCTAGTACTAAGTATGTTTGATTGAGATAGTATGCAACGTGAAAAAAAAAAGTATCCAGTTGTTGCGGTTAGAAGCGGCCTGCATCCACCGTGATCCTGCGGCTTTAACCAGATCGTCCGTCCATCTAGTAGGTGGACGTCCTACGCTGCGCTTGCCGATCCGCGGTCTCCATTCGAGAACTTTTCGGCTCCAACGGCCATCTGTTCTCCGTGCTATATGGCCTGCCCATTGCCACTTCAATGAACTAATCCGTTGGGCTATGTCGGTAACCCGCGTTCTTCTACGTTTCTCCTCATTTCTAATCCGATCTCGTAGAGAAACCCCGAGCATAGCCCTCTCCATAGCTCGTTGAGTGACTCTGAGCCTGTTCAGAAGGCCTATAGTGAAGCACCACGTTTCGGATCCATAGGTCATCACTGGCAACACACGCTGCCCATCCGAGTTGGATTCGGCGATTGACCTCCTTCTCGAAGTTGGACCTACCTAATTGGACTGTCTGTCCTAGGTATACATACGCGTCAACAGTATCTCAGATAAATTTATTCATTAACATAATCACTATTCCAGATACTACGGGTAAGTACAAAGGTGGCAAAACATTAATGAAGTGCTTTACATAAATCAAAACAGAAAATCCTAACACTATCACTTCTTACCTTCCCGTACAACATCATCCGTAATTCGGCTAAGCCCAGCTATCTTACCATTGGGGGTCACATCATAATAATCTTGAAAAATGTTCGCCGAACTGACACTAGCTCATAAATATCTCAGTAAATCTCTAGTTTCGGCCGAAATCGTCAACTACCTAGTATACTTGAGTAAGAAAAATAAGGACAGATAGATAAATAATACATGAATTGTGTGCTACCATTTGTCACTTAGAAATACGAGGGTAGACCTACAGGGATGAATGATGTAATGAAAATATAGATGGTTATATTGAGAACGTTTTGTGAGATACTTGAAGTTGATTTTTGGTATCAGAAGAAACATATGATTCGTCATTCTCTCTTATTTTAACTTTAGTCGTGAAATATACAAAAACGACGTAAAGCGAAGACATCGAACAGACGCAGCTTATACGCGACATACTCGTAGATAAGTACGCCTGTTCTACGCCACTGTGTGCTTGTGAGTAATTATTTCACGATTCATCGCCTACGAATACTTTTTAATGAAAATGTTTTGAAGCGACATTGTTTCTGCGATGCATCTTCGTTATTGCCTTACTACCAGGCATATTATTCTAATAGAAGACCGAAATTAGGTCTACACATAATAAAATAACCTTAAAGGTATGCTACAAAATATCACGCAATGTAGCATCTCAGCTATTAAATTAATGTTGTTTCTTTCCATATGATGTAAGTAACGACTCATACGATAGGACAATAAATTAAAACCAGAACCTTACCTAATTAATAAAATATTTTTTCAATGATTACCCCAAGCTTTTGAAAGAAGCAGTTATAATGGATAGACTACAACAGGTGATAATATTTTTTGCACAATGAAATAGCTTATTCAACATAAGGTTAAAGTCTAAAATAGTCATATCATCAGTATTAAGAACTCTGCAAGGCTATTGTATTTATTTATTTAAAAACTTCTGCACAAAACAGTACATGTGGGGACTTAATGCCAGAGGTATTCTCTATCAGTCAACCATTGGGTGGTGTAGAGACAACGTGGTAGGTGCACAGGAGAAGAGGTTCAACAGACTAGAGAAAAAAAAAACCATCAAGGCTATATAAAATAGAATAGAATTACGTTACTAATAAAATATTTGACGGAAACAATGGCTATCATTCCTAGTATTCAAACTATACTATCATTGTTGTAAACGAGATACCTGAATCCTAGCTATAACCTGTGAAGCTCCCTTAAATCTAAACTGCATGCCTAAAACGATTCTCAAAGTATTCAAACCAGTTCCCACGCCGCTACCTCACTGGTGTGAATTTCAAACGGCTAGAGAGCCTACGGCAGTAAGGAAATACCTACTTCAACTTAGGTAACGACTCGGAGCTACTAAACTATGCTCTTGAAATGAACATTGAAATGAAATATAGTCGTTACTATTGCACGTACAATTTAGAAAAGGTGTTGTAAAATTGTCAATGCTATTGTAAAACTAAGTCAGAATAAGTCAATTTTATAAGGATCTATTATCTATATAAATATACTATATAACTAATAGCCTTCCTAGATGAATAAGCTATCTAACACTAAAATATTTTTTTAAATCGGTCCAGTAGTTCCTGATATAAGCGCTTTCAACCAAACTAACTCTTTAGATTTATATATTAGTATAAGATTGGTGACGACAATAATTGTTGGAAATTACAATGGAAAAATCACACCATTTTTTGACAAATGTATTGACAAAGTCTAAACATGATAACTAGCTACTATTCTACCACCTTTGTAGGCCATCGTAAACCCAAAGTCCAAATGATCCTCTCGTGCAAGTAGCTAAGACTAAAGACTCCTGTCAGCTTTAATTCAATGACGTAGCAAAAACTTGCATAAAAAGCAAACATATCTTGAATTTAGGTCTACGAGTATGAGAATAAAGTTTCAAGAAGATTAGTACTAAAACAAACTAAACTAAAGTAATAAACTGTCGTGTAAGTAATCGGTATTTTGTTCTTAGTTTGCGAGAGCAGACAAAACATACCCCCTAACACAGCGAACAGAATTCAGGCCTCTAGGAATAGATTTATCTGCTATTCAAATGGAAATACACGCAAACCTAGGATTGGTGGCATTACCCAAGCATTTGTAGGAGGTTTTATTCAAGAGATTTTCAATAGTTGAACAGTTTGATTAATACCGATTCTAGAACTACGCTTTTAGCAGTAATGGAATCGTAGAAAATGAGGTTTCGAATGTAGTTCGATGAATAATATTATCCGAGTAATGTAAGAAGATGAAGTAATCATACGAAATTATTTATAGCATCTCACGTAGACTTATGAAAATTAAAATTGAATTAGATGAAAATAAATAAGTACTTATAGGCTTTTTGTTTTTTTTTTGTAATTCGTAAAATAAACATTTTTTTTTACTTATTTTCTTTTGTATATTTCTTGCTTTGTTAAAAAAATGTTGTGTCGTTCATTGTTACGGTAACGACGTGTGACAAATAATAAAGAATGCTTGTATAGGAAGCATTATTACAACAACAATATCAGAACAATGACCTATTTCATTATGATTTTCACCCAACCAACATAATTTAACACGAAAACCTTCATTGTGAGCATATTCAGGTAACTATTTAATATTTTCCCAAACAAACATTATGACAAAGATTAAACATAGCTTGTATAGTGCATAAATTATTAAAACACTGCTTCAGCCTTATTGTTGATGATACAAAAGTGTCACATATGCCCCGACTTCCCCTGACAATAAATGTTTTATAATGTCAAAGGTTACAATGTACTAGTTCGCTCTCCCTGCTCTCATCACTAAGGTCTAAAGAACAAAGGATGTTGCATTGATTGTTTCAGCAGAAGGGCTGCCCCTTGAAGAATAATATGTTAGGGTAACTTTGTGTCGGTGATACAGCTTATAGATATACTATGTTTAACGATAGCCTTAAATAAAAATGAGAAGGAATAATACTAGTTTTTAGTGAAGCGCCACAAAAGATTACTATTAATATCCATTATTATCATCCCACATCCACTGCTGAAAATGGGCCTTCTTCTGGTAAAATTTATTTAGTCACGCTTGTCAATAGGATTAGTGACCGCAGCAGTATTATGTTGTACCTCACAATGAAACGCTGCTACCCGTTCTCTGGTATATAACTGAACATCATCATCATCATCAGCCAGTATAACGTCCTCTGCTAAATATTCTTTCTCCCGGGGGAGGGGATTTTTCCATAGTCATAACGCTTGGCAGGCGGGTTGGTGACCGCAGTATTATGTTGTACCACACAAGGAAACGCTGCTGCCCGTTCCTTGATATACGATTATTATAGATGATGCTATATCAATCTGGCTTAACGTGCATTTCGAGGCACGTAGGGTCCTCAACAAACCAGACCCGGAAAAAAATCTTAGAATTTACACAAAGATTTCCTGTCGGGGTAGGGATCGAAGCCACAACCTCTGAGACTTAAAGCGAGCCAAATACCGCTACGCTACGGAGGTTATCATTACTGTTATACATATTTAGATAGTGTATTCACTATGAAGGTATATACATATATTTCATTTTTTCTCGTTCCTTTTTCCATGAGACAATCTATTAGTCTGCCTCGTCATCTTCGCTTTAAATTTAGGTCACTTAGGTGATCAATAGGTGCTCAACCTGAAATACTAAGACCACCGAGGCCTCTGACGTGTTTATCTATCGATACGAGGTAAACAATAACACTACGTAAATAATGATATGACAGATATCTTAATAAGTATATTATTATATAAGCGCAATATAAAGGTTGGGAGGTAAGGACGTTGTTATAATAAAATAATAAAATTTATTCAGCGCTTAGGTATTTACATACTTGTCAAAATTTCACTGTGTAAGACTTAATCTAACAAAAGAATCACTTAAGTAACTTAAAACAATGTTAGCATTATTTGATCTTAAAAATTTATAAATCCGTCTGTCCGTCTGTTTTACTTAATTGTACACATTATTCTAGGATGCCTTAAAGGTAAGAGGTACAAAATTAACATACAAGAATCCGGCGACATCCTGAGGGCACCCTTATGGGGTTAGGACTAACACTATACCGCAAAAAAGCCATAAATAATAACCACTTTGATGTATGGGAAGAGAAGGAAAGCTCATGGAAATTCATCATGCTAGAGTGTATTGGTTTCCGAAACTAGACCACCTCATGTCCATGGCCCATCTTATTTTGATCACCTATCCACCAGCCAATTTTTGTGCTCATGGCAATATCCCTCAACAATCCTGGCTTGCCATGGTTACAGTCCTTGGCAAGAGGAAGCCCGTGTTCAGCAGAGGACGTAAACAGGCTGTTGAAGAAGGATTGCCATATGTTTTTGGAGGAGTGTCGGCATATTATACCTACTAACTTAAGAAAAGAGTTGAAGAAGTTTACCATGACATTTTCTCCTTGCCCGATTATCAATGTCTACTCGTACTGCAAGTATTCGGATGTTAATCAAAATAATTGAAATGCACTATTACTAGTTCATAATATAAAATACAACCTCCGTAGCCTAGCGGTATTTGGCTCGCTTTGGTCGTGGGTTCGATCCCCACAAGTAGAGAAGAAATCTTTGAGTAAATTCTAAAATTTCTTTCCGGGTTTGATTGAGGGACTACCCTCTGTGCCTCGGAAAACACTGTAAGCCGTTGGTACCGATTGTTATGACATCATCTATAATAATAATATTCCCTCTGGAGGAGGCCTATGTTATACGGACGTTATACGGGCTGACGATGAATTTAAAATAAATTTTGAAAAACGCGTCCAATACCTATATTTGTTGGCAATTGCGAGGTTCGAACTCATTTTATAACTGTTATTATATTATTAAGTAAATCTTTTACCTTTTTAAAATTTTTATTGTTCTTTTATCATTCCTTTGTCTCTTTAGTACGACAGCAAAAACATTGTACCGTATAGTGCTGTCTGGTCACCATGGATTTAAATATATTTTAACGTAACCCATTTGATTGGAAGAAAGTTACATGGTTAAGATATTATTACGCGTCCTTGGTTTCTAAGATATGTATATATTTCTTAGCAAACTTGAATACCAGTCGTAAACATTTCGGTCATAAAATTCTCAAGTTGAAAGACCAAGATTCCTGTCGTGTATTCTGGCGTCTATAAATAATATATGGTATCTTTCATTTCTATTTTCCAGATCTAGCATAAAATTTGAACTAGTATTCATTTTTGTGTTTTAGCGTTGTTTAAATCTAATAAAAAGTCATACCTTATATTCAATTTGCTAGAAAATCGGAAGACATCTTGTTTCACCGCATACAAAACTATCCTATAAACATTGTATTGTAATGGGATTATGTAAAATTTTGTTTTGCCACTCTCCTCAAAAGTGAATATTTCTGTCATACGGGAATTTAAGTGATGACAATCTTGATCATACAACGGTGTGACCGGGAATAGGCGTGACGACAGTATCAAAAAATTAAAGATTTAATGTTTTTAGGGGAAAGTACATATAAAAAGAAATTATTACACTTATTTGTTTTTATATATAACCTTGAGATTAATGTGATTTTTAATAAAATAAAAGATTAAAACACTGTAATCGGCCATTTTGACTGAAACACCAATCACGGCGCATGACGTCACGATATTGTAACCATCAAAGAGAATTTAATCAGTTTGGCTGACTCAATGACATTTTTACAATAGCGTGACGTCATACCCGACGCCATGACACCTGAGGCCTTTTTTCGCGCGCTATTTAAAATTTAATATGGATTAGGTAGTCGCGACATATATGGATTAGGTAGTCGCGACTCCCTACGTAACCTTTTTAAAAATATAAATATACTTACCGTGCCCTCTGAATATATTTACCAAAATATAATTTTTATTAGAAAAAATATTGATAAATATAGTAAAAAAAGTGACATTCATAATATTAACACAAGAAATAAGCACAAACTTGCTGTTCCAGGATTTAGAGTTAGCAAAACTAATAAGACATTTATGGGAAATGGTATTAGGTTCTATAATAAACTCCCTAGTTATGTCACAGACTTGCCTGATACTAGATTTAAAACACATGTTAAAACTGTTCTCATATCGAAAGGTTACTATAGTATTCAGGATTATATTGAAGATAAAGACGTTTGGCTATCGGAACCATCTTGCACCTACCTCCCTGAGGACCATACAGCCAAGTACAGTATTTGTAATTAGAACTGTATCTTATTCTGTGAACTGTCTGTAATTGATTTCATACATGGTGTACTTTAATTATAAATACCGCTAGTTCTGTCTCAATATCATTTAATCTTATTGAGTAAAACTAAAATAAATTATAACAAGACAACCGTTTGGGCAATAAATGTGTATGCCTACTAAAAATAAATGATAATAATTGGACCAAAACCCCGCGTATTTGTCCATTTGAGTATGTTTCGCCGGACCGTCTCATGTGGGCCGTGTTGAAACCGGTAGTAAAGTAACCCACTGAGTTTGTTTCGCCGGATCTTCTCAGTTGGGGCGCATTGGATCCGGTGGTAGCATTAAAGCGCGTCCGTCGTTATATGCTCATGGTCCACCCAAATAATGACAATTGTTTTGACATAATATAGACAGAACAAGCATTTTGTGTCGCTAAGAACAATATAAATAAATAAATTATAATAATAACATATAAATATATGATAATATAAAAAATATTAATTTTATAGATATAAATAAATAACAAATATAATTAATTAAATTTTTCTAATTAATGTTTGACTATTTACAAGTGCCTGTAATTGGTTTACGTAAATAAAAATGATTTTTATTTTTATTTATTTTATTTATTTAATAGAAATATGGCTTAAACTTCGTTAAATTTAAATTTATTACCCAAAAATATTGTGTTTTTCGTACTTAGAAAATGACTACCCACGTTGCGCAAGAGGATTTCAAAATGTTGCCTCATGCCTATTAGTTATGACCAAGAGAATGTTAGCACTACATACTATAATACAAAGTCACTTCCCACTGTTTATCTGTCCCTATATATCTTTAAAACTACGCAACGGATTTTGAAGCTGTTTTCCTAATATATTGATTGAATTCAAGATAAAGGTTTATGTATAAATACAGTGAATTAACATTGCACCCGCGCAAAGCCGGGACAGGTCGCTAGCTTATAATACAAAAGAAAATACGTTTCACCGACAATATAACTGAATCATTGTATTTCTTTTTAATATCTCCTACTTCTACGAGGCGTCAAATTCATTAAACAAATATAATTAATAATTAATTATATTATTCCAATTCAAAAGCTTGTTAAAGATATGAGTTATTTTTTTCATAGAATGAATGAAAGAAATTGATGTACTATAAATCAATTATAAGATCCACCCTAAACCGACGTGCTTGTATGAAGAATGTTATGAGAGTGGAGAGCAAGTGGAGGTCCATTGTCTCTGCCTACCCCGCTGGGAAACAGGCGGGAGCTTATGTATGTACGTATAAATCAATTATAGGTTTCTTAATGTTTTTATTCTTGTATACTCTGAGTTTGTCACCAGTTCATCGCAACGTCACCTCGTCCTAAACTGGCGGAAAGGAAAAGAAACGAATAATAACAAAATAATTTAACATTTATTTTGTCTATTTGGATGTCAATTGTCAATCTTTAAAGCCCTGGAACGATATCATATAAACGAAGGGAACTAAATTCCGAGATATCTATACTAATATATGTATAAAACTAAAGAGTTTGTTTGTTTGCTTGTACGTGCTTATCTAAGATATAATTTCTTTCATACTTTTTTTTTTTTTTTTTTAAAAGACAACTCCCGCACTAGGGAAATAAATCCCTGTGTCGCGGGGGACTTTACAAACATTCATTTCACGGACACACAGTACACCCAGACTCAGAACAACTATTTGTGGTTCACACAAATAATTGTCCCGGGTGGGAATCGAACCCAGAACCAGGTCTCAGAGGCAACTATCGTAACCACTGAGCCACCGGTGCAGTCGATTAAGTACTATTGTTGATTGTAGCAAAAAATAGCAATAAACAAATCTATTGAAAACGTTAACGAAATTCTAAAATACGCCGATATAATTTAATATTGCCACCCGATTGGTTTCTCACAACAAAATAATGGTTGACAATTGTTAGATAAAACTCAATGAATTTCTAAATGGAATCAAACCGTTTCCAAATATTTCTTTCTTTGTGACAAAACTTTTATCATTCAGCTTCATAGTATATATGTATTGTTTCCACGAAACTCTGCTTTTATTTAAGATATTGAAATAAAAATTCAAATTTTGTTGAGTTAAATTGTTTTCAGTTTTTATTGTTAAATTTGTGAAATACTCTGAAATTATTTCTTAGAATTGTTTATATATTTAGTATCTATTTCCAGTAATTTAATTGCAATAATTTTGAGTTTATTTTCAGTCAAATAGTAAATGTTCAATTCTGAGTAAACATTTCAACGCCAACCAATAATTATTATCATTATCACCATTAGCTTAATTCTACAATATTTGAACTGTAACAAAAATGTGTAAATTCGGATGAAACTCGTGATTAAGTAAGTTATGATTTGAAACTGGAAACGCAATAATTGCGTCCGATTAGGTAATACAAAATAGAAAGACGTCATGGCTGTCATAACAAGAAAGTGTGGGAAGAACCATTAACCAACTACTATTTATTGTGTTTATATCTACCTATCTTATGTGTTGTGCTGAAATAAATTTATTAAGTATTTTCTTTCGTTTAGTTTCTTTTCTTTCCTTTTTTTCTTTTATTTCTTTTTTTCTCATCTTTTTTTTCTTTCTTTTCTTTCTTTACTTTTACTTATATTGCGAGAATGAACTTACAAGAGTCGTTGGACAATAGTTCTAAAATCGAGAATAAGAAATGCATGACATATAATTTAATTACTGCATTTACGGGGCACAAGGCACAAGGGAAAAAGCAAAGAGAGAAGGCAACAGCAATAACACAATAAAAAGAAACAAATATTTAAAAACCTTCAAACGTTAACACGGAACCCAAAATATTATGAACTTGTACAAACACAATTTTGTGTGAACCCTTTTTGTCAACGTCAAAATACTTTTCATTACTTCACTCTACAGCCTTTTAAAAAGCACCGTTTTTTTTTGTTTCCGAGTTTTGGATTTAATTTGTTTTAAAGGTTTTTAGTCAAGGGCATTGAAAGAATTTCTTACTTTGTTTAGCAGTTTTGTTTTTGTTTATTTTATTTTTCTATTTTTTTTCACACGGGAAAATTCACATATGACTTGAATACAAAATAACACATTTTCATTGTAAATTAGCAATTCATTCAAGTTACAAATAACTCACTGTATTTTTTTTCAGTGTTATATACCATAAATATATATTCGAAATTAACACATTTTCATTGTAAATTAGCAATTCATTCAAGTTACAAATAACTCACTGTATTTTTTTTCAGTGTTATATACCATAAATATATATTCGAAATTACGTCTTTGGAGTATCTAACTTGTATAAACTTGAATTATATTTGTGATAGATAATGAAGCAAAGTAAAAATAATTATTTTTTATTACAAAGACACCATTATTTGGATGAATGTGACACGTTAATATTATTAAAATGTTAGTTAAATATTATTTAGTGCTTTTTTTTAATTTCCCTTTGTTTGTTTTAAAAATTATTTTCTTTCTTTATTCTTGGTTCCATAATTATTCCTGGATAATATAAATTAAAGGATAGTCAGTATGTTTTTACTGGTTTCAACTATTATATAACATAAAACACTTTCCTTATGATGTTAGCATCGGAGTATAAGTTAACTTAACATAATATCTCCCTAAACTCTAATTACTATAACTCTTAAACCAATATTTGAGTAATTAAATGTCAAATTTCATTCCAATATTCACTTATTAAGTTCCTACGACCGCTAAAAACATTAAAATAAATATTTTCCACGTTTATTAAGTTTCCACGTTTCCTCGAATATACCAATAATATTTACTGCCATACACATAGGTATTAATAACGCAAACAAATACAAAACGAATATAAAATCTAAACTAGATCTTTAAACTTTGAATTAACTCGTGGTTTGCTATAATTCTACTGTTTGTTTTACTAGTTTTACCTAAATTGATTTGTGGTTTGTGAATAGCGTGCGGACTAGTTACTAGCTAACAATTCGAGCAATTTCTGAGAAGAATGTATTTTTTAAACTATGGTATACTTAATGTTGGCACGATTGAACCTGAATGTTATAAAGTTAGATTAGAATTATAGGTCTGGCGATAACATTTTTGTTTCTGTAATCTAATTAGGTTGTCGTTTAAGTGTTTGAATTATTATCTTTCATTAACTTTCAACATCTATTTCTAATCGAGTTTAGTGAACTGCGATTACAAAATAAATAAAGAGTGATTTGTCGCTTTTCCAATTTTCATTATCATTACACAGTATAAAACAAAGTCACTTACAGCTGTCTGTACCTATGTATACTTAGATCTTCCTCTCCCCCGTGGACATCCGAGGTGTTCGGACGTGTTAAGTGCAAAGTTATAGCGCTCTGAACCACAACCGGAGGTCAAGTTACACCAGACGGACACGAAAATTGTACTGAATCCTCGATCGCGACCATTTTAAGTTGACCCCGGATCTAGTTACAGTTGACGGACACTCACTTAATACGAAATCGTCGATGGCCACCAGTATAGTGAGACACCTTGCGCTTATTTTTTGAATATTGCATTTTAAGTAATTTATATTACCTACTCACAATAAAAGTGCATCGCTGCGCTGCGCACCCGCATATTATCACACGACGCGACGTACAAGAGCTTTTTGCTACAAACGGAGTACTGTGAGTAAAAATACAACTATTTATTAACAATATCGAGGCCGGATTGATTTACTGTGTTACATCGCTGTACATTGTTACAATGTCTCTAAAACGCACACCTCCGATGCAAATAAATCGCCCAAATTTGTCAAAGTCGCCTGTATCGTCCTATGGTTCGGCTCCGCACCTACATACAGCTTCGCAGGAATCTATACCATCCGATAACTCAGATTATAACATCACTCATAGATCAAAGCGCAGACTCCTAGAAAATGATGATGAATCGCCAACTCACACCTCTCTAGCTGCCCAAATGAATGAACTGTTCTCGTCTTTTGAAGCCAAACAGAATATACAACTGCAGAAGATTTTAGAATCGGTACACGTCCTTAAAAACCAAAACGCCGAGATACAAAAGAGTATTGACTTCCTATCCGCAAAGTACGACGAGGTAATGGAGAAAATGACACGGTTGGAACAAAAGAATACGGCTAATGAATTGAAAATCGAATCACTTGAGACTAAGATTGAATTATTAGAACGGAACTCACGTACATCTTCTATCGAAATCAGGAACATTCCTAAGCAAACACCAGAAAATAAGTCAACTCTAGGCTCTCTGGTTAAGAAGGTAGGTGAAGTAATACAACACCCAATATCTGATTCCGATATTCACGACATTTATCGTCTAAAAACAAAAAATGAGGCTGGTAACCACATAGTTGTAAAATTCTCTACTGCATCTTCTAAGGAGGGCTTCATCAGGAAATGCAGAAGTTTCAATAAAACAAACACGGATAGTAAGCTCAATACTTCCCACCTCAACATACTAGGAACTTCCAAACCCGTGTTTATCGACGAGTCATTGACTAGCCTTGGTAGAAGACTTGCTTATATGGCAAGACAATTCGTCAAAGAAAATCATTATCATAGCACTTGGACCTCCTATGGTAAAACTTACATAAAAAAATCACAGGACTCGAAAGCGATACGCATAGACTGCGAACAAGATCTAAAAACTCTTTCGCCGAAGTGACAATTACTGGCCAGTATAAATGTTTGTTTATTTTTTTGGCTCTTTTTGTTATTAACTATTTTATGCTTAAAAAATGTTAATTTTAATATACTAACAGCACACTTACACACAATTCCACACATAACTATAAATACAATACTCTTATACTTACACTTTACCTTAATTTACGTAAATATTATCTATAAAAAACATTCTCACATAAATATAAATACAAAACATTACTCATATACACACTATAAAAGTCATGTAATCTTACCCTTATACAATCACGCTGTTTCGTATGCACCACACTTCTTTCAATCCCTTAATAACAACACCACATATTATACTACACTAGTAATTTTTATATGTCAGAGATGGGAAATTAATTTTATAACTTCACTTTTAGATTCTCGCATGAAAATCATACATAGTATTATGCTCTTCACTACTACTGTACCCTATATCTACCTTATTATAATCCTCCTGATTTCACCTTCTTATATTACTTTCATGAACATTCGATAGTATTAATGATATAAATGGTCACCTCGACAATTATCAAGTAGCACACTCATCATGCTGTGATATTGAGGACTGTCCGAAATTAATAGAAAGTCCCGAAAAGTCTCTCAAAGTTATTCACCAAAATATTCGCAGTGTAAACCGCAATTTTTCAGGATTACAAACCCTCCTAGAACGTTCAAACACTGACTGGGACATAATTGTTATCACGGAGTGTTGGTTACGCTGTAATCTTTATATACCACCAATTCCTGGTTATAATTACATTCAAAGTGAAAATAACATAACACAGAATGAGGGCGTGATTGTTTACTTCAAGAATACTATGAGACTAACCGTGGTACAATCCACGCTGCAAGAGGCGAACTGCATAATAATAGAAGTCGACAACACTACGATATTCTCAATATATCGTCCGCCAGGATATAGGGATATAATGCCATTTCTAGAATCCCTCAATGCATCACTTTCTAGTTTAAAGTCCTCTGACATTATTATAATAGGAGATATAAATGTGGACATAATACCTAATAATAAAGATCCCAACTCTTCTTTGTACCTGAACCTACTTGCTTCACATAGTATATTACCTGCACATTTACTGCCCACTCACGGCAAAACATGTTTGGACCACGTCATGCTAAAAACTCGTCTAACGGCACTTTGCTATGTTGCAGAAACTTCTGTAACGGATCATGATTGTGTATTCATAATCCTAAAAAGATCGGTTCCACATACTAAAATTTATTCCATGAAGAAGATTGACTTTAATAAATTGGATAATGATATGTGTAATATGTGTCTAGCTCCAATATACGCCTTAAATGATGCTTCATTAGCCACTTCACTATTATTTTCCAATCTAAATACTTTGATAGAATCCAACACCAAAGTTATCACTGTCTCAAATCGCAAGCGTATCAAAAAACCTTGGATAACCACAGGCCTACTAAAATGCATGAGAAACCGTGATAGACTACATAAAAAACTCAAGAAATATCCAAATAATCTTGTTATAAAAGTCACCTATACAAGATACCGAAATTTCTGTAATTCGCTATTAAAAAAGATAAAAAGAGATTACGAAAGTAACTCATTACATACTGCAGCTAAGACCAACACTAAAACGCTATGGGATACTATAAAAAAAGTGACTCATTATAACAAAAGGACAACTTCGGCTACTGATTTATTGTCGCCTGCAAACCCAGATTCCTCAGTGAATAGTATAAACGACTTCTTTACTTCTATAGGCAAAAGTTTAGCTGAAAAAGCCCTGCACAATAACATACCGTATGTATCAAACATAGATCCTTACCCATCTTCATTTGTTTTGTCTCCAACTTCTGAAGCTGAGGTACGCAGCCGTATACTTGAACTAAAAAAAGTCAATACGAAAGGACGAGATAATATTTCGGGTGCCTTTTTAAAACGTTATCACCATATACTGGCAGCTCCAATAGCGTATATATTTAATCTTATGTTTAGTTCAGGCACGTTTCCTAAAGAACTTAAACTGGCTGAAGTTATTCCTATTCATAAGAGTGGAGACAGAGCATGTGTCAATAACTATAGGCCTATTTCTATTCTTCCCACCATATCTAAACTAGCAGAAAGACTTCTTAACAAACGACTGACTGACTACCTAGAAACTAAAAACATACTATCTAAATCTCAATTTGGATTCAGAAAAGGCATTTCAACTAATGACGCTGTTCATAGCCTAATTGATCATATCGTTGGCCAACTTGATGCAAAGAAAAAAGTTATTACAATATTTTTGGATTTGGCCAAGGCATTTGATACAGTCTCTGTCCCACTCTTACTGGACAAGCTAGATAGGTTGGGTATCCGGGATAAGCAACACAAACTATTTACTGACTATCTGACTGATAGGTATCAAAGAGTACGAGTTGGTGAGGTAGTTAGCAACGATCTTCCTATTACTGTCGGCGTTCCACAGGGCAGTGTTCTGGGACCTACGCTTTTTCTTGCGTACATAAACGATCTGTGTAAACTTCAACTAAATAGCGGTAAAATAGTAACTTTCGCCGATGACACCGCGTTGATATTCCATGGAGATACTTGGGATGAGACCTATGCTCTTGCACAGACAGGATTTGACACAGTATGTTTATGGCTCAGAAATAATGGTTTGACACTAAATGTATCAAAAACAAAATATATGCCTTTTGCAATAACAAACATTTCGCCAAACATAATTAATAACTACTCAATTACTGCACACACTTGTCCATCATTTAATAACTGCTGTTGTGATCATTTAGAAAGCACGTCCCAGATCAAGTATCTCGGTGTAATGGTAGACAGCACTCTGACGTTTAGTTACCATCTAGAACTACTTACATCCAGAACAAGAAAACTTATAGCAATTTTCAAGAATTTACGACACGTTGCGGATAGAAATGTTATTAAAATGGTCTACATGTCCTTATGCCAACCCATACTGTCATACTGTATCTCAGTATGGGGTGGTGCTTGCAAAAGTAACATGATAAAGTTGGAAAGAGCACAGAGGGCAGTCCTTAAGGTAAGCCATTCCTTGCCTTTTCTGTACCCTACTAAGGATCTGTACCAGCTATCAGATGTCCTAACGGTACGCCAACTGTACATCCTAAATGTTATTGTAAGACAGCACTCACTTCTTCGTTACGATCCCCTGCGCCCTAAAAAACGGCGGCAACATAAAGTTTGCCCAATTACCCATAAACAATGGTCTACTGCTTTCTCAGGAAAATTCTTTGGGTTTATTGGCAGATTCTTATATAATAAAGTGAACGAGAAATTACATATTTATTCAGTAACGAAGCATAATTGTAAAAATAATGTATCTGCTTGGCTTAAATCACGTAGCTATGAAGAAACCGAAAGCCTCATAATAGTCCCCTCCTAAGCACATCAATTGCACATTGCTAATAGAGTCAATAGCTATCTCTGATCCCAAGATGAACCTACTGGTTTGTCGTAGGGTTAGCGCATCCACACGCAAACACACACACGCAAACACACACACACACACAAACACACTAACACAGACACAAACACACGAATATACTAACTTAATATTACGTCTTAAATCTCTCATGTATTAATATTCAAGATTGCTATAAAACATGTTCAACTTAGTCTACCCAATTGTCTACGGTCAGGAGAGGCTGGTAATCTGTCATACAGGTCCGCCTAGTACAGATACCAGTCTCTCACACAGATTCACCTACTGAATACTAATTAACATGCTAAATAATACCCATTTTTTGTAATATTTCTGTGTGAGAGAGAATAATAAACGATTTTTATTTTATTATTATTATCTTTAAAACTACGCAACGGATTTTGCTGCGGTATTTTTAGTAGATAGAATGATTCACGACGAAGGTTTATATGTTTAATACATCAGCATTACACCGATGCGAAGTAGGGGCGGGTCGCTAGTTATACATATTATAAAGAGGAAAGATTTGACTGTTTGTTTGCATTGAATAGGCTCCGAAACTACTCGACCGATTTGAAAATTACTTTCACTGTTGGGAAGCTACACTATCCCCGGATGACGGAGGCTATATGTAATTATGAAGATCCCGCGGAGACGGGAGCTACGCGATTTCGGTTCACGTGGAAGCCTATTCAAAAAATAAATGGTATGTTATGTTACTTGTTTAAGATGCAGTAAGTACTTATGCCATGTGGTTCAGGGCTTAGAATAGACCTACTTATAGCTGTCGTAAGAAGGTTTTATCCGCTCAAAGATACTCCTATCTTACTGCAATCAATCCACCTGCCAAGCGTGATTGATTACGGCAAGAATTATATTCCTCAACAATCCTAGATTGCCAAGGTCTGTTCCAGAGGTCATGTTCAGCTGTGGACGTAGACTGGCTGATGAAGAAAGTTCCTATCAAAATTGATTCAGTATAATTCCAATATAACAGATAATCATCATCATCATCATCATCAGCCCGTATAACGTCCACCGCTGAACATGGGCCTCCTCCCGAAATAGGGTAGTTGCCATACCACGCTTAGCAGGCGAGTTGGTGACCGCAGTATTATGTTGTACCACACAAGGAAACGCTGCTGCCCGTCCCTTAATATACGATTATTATAGATGATTTTATAACAATAGGGACCAACGGCTTAACGTGCTTTCCGAGGAGGGTAGTCCCTTAACCAACCAGACCCGGAAGGAAATCTTAGAATTTACACAAAGATTTTCTGTCCAGCGTGGGGATCGAACCCATGACCTCCAAGATTTAAAGCAAGCCAAATACCGCTACGCTACGGAGGTTGTCACATAATATAGTAGTAAACAGTAGTAAACAGATTATGGTGATTAATTTGGGAGAGTAAACTTACATTATAGAACGCACAATACACACCAAATAAAACTTTATTTTCATTGATACTGATAATTTATTTAGTAATCCTAGATAAAATACGACTTAAACTTATTGTAAGAACTGAATTCATTAACACCGGCTTTTTGGGTATTTCACGAAATACTTAGATTGAGATTTAAATTGAATCCTAAAACGTGTCTATTATCGGGTTGAGACACCTTTAGGCAACACTTTAATAGCCAACAAAAATGTTATTGTTTTTGTATACCTACCTATAGTTTATTTCTAAGACTATCCTTAATTTTTTATTGCGTAAATATTTATTTTGAAGAATATAAAAATTTAAAGCGAAAGAAACTTGTCATTACATAGTGACGTGAGGCTTATCGAAACTTTCAGATCGTTCAGAACCGGCGTGATGCGCATACAAAGAATCAGACAGGCAGGCCGATTTTTATGCCTGGTGAAGTAGTAAAAACCCTTGTAGCTAAATACAAACGTCAGTACGAAAAAAACCGACAGATATTTTGCTTCAGTATTGTTAATGGCTTAAAATAGCTTCCCGTGCCTTTATCACTTGTTTAACACCTGTTCTCGTAGAATCTTCATAATTAAATACAATCGCATATATTATAGTCTTCTTCGATAAAATATGGGCTATCTATACTGAACTATCAGTAGTTTCTGAGATTAGCGCGTTCAATCCAGCAAACAGATAAATTCTTAATCTTTTATATAGTAGTTAAGAATTATGGGTTAATAACAGGCAAATATTAATAAGAGATCATCAAAACCAATTAAAATCAAGACTAAAAGTGAAATCTATGTCTATTAACCGAATGACCTCATCGACTTTTTTTTTGCAAATACTGGCAACAAATCGAAATGTAACAGAATTGTGCCCGCAGTCCCCAGGGTCGGAAGCTGATGGAAATCAAATGGAAACATGACTAACATGTTAGCGATGAATGCGACGATTCTCAATTAAAATGGCGCTGACAATATGGATGGATTAAGGTTGGCGTGTGGTGAAAAGTTTTCAGTTTCAATAAAAATGAGTAAATGTATTAAAATGTTTACAAAAGTTCAAGTTACCTATAATTATAGCTTAAGTAACTAAGTTAAATTAAAACTTAATTTAAAGTATAAAATACTAACTATTCTTAATATGGTTCTTGGCAACGTTTTCAGAATGCTGGCAGCATTGTCCCTTTGAGTGGCAATGCTTATCTAAGTAAATACCAGTAAGCGGGGAATGTGTCGCAGTAACGATCAATGCGACGATTCTCTGAATTAGAATGGCGCTTACAATATGGATGTATTAAAGTTGGCATGTGGTGAAATTATTTTCAGTTTCACTAAAAATGGGTAAATATTATTGTATGCAAGCTCGATGTTGAGCTAAAGCTTAAGATATGTATAATATTATACATTCGAGGATATACATACAACTAAGGTAACTAAATTTTAATTTACTAAATATTCTAAATGGCGACGTTTTTAGAATGCTGGCAGCATTGTCCCGCTGAATGGCAATGCTTATCTGCTGTGCAAAGGAAATTCCAGTAAGCAGGGAATGTGTCGCAGTAACGATCAATGCGACGATTCTCTGAATTAGAATGGCGCTTACAATATGGATGTATTAAAGTTGGCATGTGGTGAAATTATTTTCAGTTTCACTAAAAATGGGTAAATATTATTGTATGCAAGCTCGATGTTGAGCTAAAGCTTAAGATATGTATATATATTATACATTCGAGGATATACATACAACTAAGGTAACTAACTTTTAATTTACTAAATATTCTAAATGGCGACGTTTTTAGAATGCTGGCAGCATTGTCCCGCTGAATGGCAATGCTTATCTGCTGTGCAAAGGAAATACCAGTAAGCAGGGAATGTGCCGCAGTAACGATCAATGTGACGATTCTCTGAATTAGAATGCCCCTTATAATATGGGATGAATTGGTTGGCATTCGGTGAAATTGTTTTCAGTTTCAATAAAAATGGGAAAATGTTTTTAAAAGCTCAGCAGTACATTTGCATACTTAATGCTGGAAGGATTCTCTACCGGTAAACCGTTGGGTGGTTCACAGAAAAAGGTGGCAGCTACATTGGAATAGAGATCAAGCATACTGAAAAAAGATACCGTCAAAGTAAATAAAATACCTAAATAAAAGAGAATAATATCTATAATTCTTCTAAATATAACAATTATACTGGACAACTATAATTATATAATATACTACAAAATATATTATTGCATAATGAAAAACAGTTTTTTTTTTTTTTTACAAAAAATACCGACACACTTTTTAATAATGACGGTAGAGTTATATGTGTAACTTAAAAGTATGTGTTTACTTTTGTTTTTTCAGTATATTTTAATCTCTATTCCAGTGTTGTTATTTTGCTAACTTTGCTTTGATATGATATTTAATGGTGTAACTGAGAACAGCAGGACGTTTTGTCCCAGAGGATAGAGAGTAAGACGTGTAAAAACGTACGAAAAACAACATAAAAAGGTTCGATCTTACTTCTAGTGGTGTACTGGAACAGTGCAGCATTCTAAGGCAAGTAAAATGGCTTAGTGCCTAATAGCCTGACAGCCTCCGTTACGCAGCAGTATTTGGCTCGCTTTAAAATCTCGGAGATCTTGGGTTCGATCCCTACGCCTGACAGGAAATCTTGGTGTAAATTCTAAGATTTATTTCCGGGTCTGGTTGGTTGAGGAACTACCCTCCGTGCCTCGGAAAGCACGTTAAGCCGTTGGTCCCGATTGTTATAACATCATCTATAACAATCGTATATCAACGAACGGGCAGACGCGTTTCCTTGTGTTACAACCAAATATTGCGGTCACCAACCCGCCTGCCAAGCGATGTAACTATGGCAATTATGGCCCTCCCTCTGGAGGAGGCCCATGTTCAGCAGTGGACTTTATACGGGCTCATGATGAAGATCTAATAGCCTATACACCACCGCTACTAACAACCGTGATAATACTAGTAGGTACTCGATTAGGTATATACTTACGCGTAGTTCACTCAAATGTGCCATCAAAGCCAGTTAGTTAAACTCATTAGTCAGTCCGTATGTTACTGATTAGCTACTATTCAAGCTCTTTCAAGTTAGACAGTTCATATTGAACTGGTTTATTGCTACTTTTACGGCTTTAGTCACTTGTTTTACACCTATTTGACTACTTTAGTGTGTTTTAGTCTACTTAAATAGACCTTGGTTATTACCGACTGGACCGCGACTTTACCGAATGAAAATTTAGATTTTTCCATAAAACTTTGATCTTTGATTTCAAACAATAAGTTTTATGCTTTAAAATCTAGCAGAGATTTGCAGTCTACTAGTATTCTTGTTAACCCCTCGTGCTAAGCTAAATGCTTGTGTTACGAGTGGGTTCACGTCGGTAGTGTAATGAGTGGGGATCTAACCGGCGATCACAATATCACAAGTCCAACGCCCTAGCCGTTGGGCTTCGGCCGCTTCAAGTAAGTGGTAGAATTGTGAACAAATCTTTTCAAGTGCTTATTCTCGCTGCTTATAGATTTAGTGTTTATACGTCTAACTACGGTTTAGGTACTACGGTTTATACCGGTCTACGTTTAATAGGTAGACTGTAGTCTAGTGTAGTCTGTAATGGGCCATAGTTAAAAAAATATCAGGCTTATCAACCAATGGCTTATGCGCCCCGCGGTTTTACCCGCGATACTCTGCTCCAGTGGTTCGGAGCGTGATGTTTTGTAGCCTATATGTTAATCCAGCGTATCCCGGTGCAAAATTTCAGCCAATTCCGTTTAGTACTTTTGGCTTGAACGAGTAACAAACATCCATCCATCCACCCATAATTAACCATTTTCGCGTTTGTAATATTATATATACTACTAGAGTATATACTATGATAATAGTATTCGAGTATCTACCTAATTCGTTTTAAAGTTTAAAATGAATATTCCCTTGTGGTACTTAGTGTTGAATGGCATGCGTGGTCAATGCGCTTACTGTCCTCTATAAGACCATCTACACATATTCACTAAATAATTATCTAAATTACAACCTTACCTGTACAACTTAAAGTTCATTTTTCCATATTGTGTGGTCAATGTACTTATTGTCCTTTCTCTGACCATTTAATTTCACTAAATTATAATCTAAAATAGAAAATAACCTATCGATTTTAAAGTTTATTTTTCAATACCTTTTTAAAGTTCAGTGTTGACAAGGTTAATGGACATCGACCAATTACTTTTATTCATAAATTAAAACAAATGATTACTTTAAATATTTAAATAAATTGTACCATTAAATATGACATGTAATTTGCATAGTTAGTGAACTATGACTAATTAATACATCATATTTTAATGACGTTCGTAGAAATAAAAAATATAATGTTCGATGTCAGCCATGATTTATTAGACAGTTTTATTAATAAGTTATTCAAATAGACTAAAAGTTTTACAATTAGCTTAATCACTGACATTTTGAATATACGATAATTAATGTTTATAGCTTGCAATAATAACTATTGAAATATTTACTTAAGTATTTTTTCATGATATACGTACCTGAGTCGATCTTTAAAAATTTAAAATGTTTTTGATTAAAGCGATGTAGTAACATTATTAATAATCATAACATACTGAACTCGCTTTATTAATTTAAATTGTATTTGAATTACATAAAACATAATGCTTTACTATCGTTTTAGAATTCAAATTTATCATTTCGCCATCATTTAAAAATGTTGTTTGCACTAGTTGCGCCCCGTGATTTTACCCGCGTTACTCTGCTCCCGTGGGTCGAAACGTTATTTTGTAGCCTATATGTTAGTCCAGCTTATAAACTATCCGCTTACAAACTTTCAGCTAAATCCGTTCAGTAGTTTTTTCGTGAAAGAGTAACGAAAATACATTCCATACGTACTAACAAACTTTCACATTTTTACTAGCAGGATTGCATTAAATACGGAAAAGAAGCCAATCCAAGCTCTGAGAATTATCCATGCTATCAAATAGTGGTCTTTGGTGGGAATCGAATCCACAACTCCAGGTCTTAAAAGCAACCCACTCTAATCGCTTAGCCACCAGTGCTATCGAATAAGCAGACTCATTAAAAAAAACGGTCTTTTCAATGCAATAGTAATTTCACATTCCTATTTGAATTACGATTCGGCAAACAAAGTTTCTGAATCCACTGTTACTGAAATAAATTACAAAAAACTTGAAGCAAAAAACTTTTTTAATCCGCCAGTTTGACAACCCTTCGAAGTATAAAACGTCCAATATGGCCGCTCTGTCCATAGTATCGGATTGAATTCAATTTTCTCATTATTATGCATGTTTTTGATTGAATGTGTTCAATTTTTTTTTTCAATCATCGTAACACAGATTTTGTATATTCATAAACATGTTTCTTTTATGATATGTATAGTATTTTATAGTTACATTGAAAGTTATTTTTTTAACCCTTGGCGTAAAATAGAGGTGTTATAAGTTTGACCGCTCTGTGCGTGTGTCTGTTCGTATCACCGTAGCTCTGAAACGGGTGAACCGATTTGTTGCGATTTTTTAACTATTTTCTTGAATAGGTACTGATTGTGGTGGATTTTAGGTTTTGATATTTTTTAGGATTCCGTACCCGAAGGGTAAAAACGGGACCCTATTACTAAGACTTCGCTGTCTGTCTGTCTGTCTATCTGTCACCAGGCTGTATCCGTATCTCAAGAACCGCGATAGCTAGACAGTTGAAATTTTCACTTATGATGTTTTTCTATTGCCGCTATAACAACAAATACTCAAAATAAAATAAATATAACTTTTTTTTAACAGGTAGACAGGAAGACGCTTGAAAATGGTACGGAACCCTTCGTGCGCCTGTCTGACTCGTTTTTAAACGTTCACGGTGTGGTTCTAAAAAACTTAAAATGACCATTTATTACAAGTTGAAACTATTTTTTAATTTCAAAATTACAAATCATTGCTTTTGTCATCGCATAATATGTCCGAAAGAGTAACTTTTCAGAAGAGTTAAAATACTTTTTAATTTTACATACGAGTAGACTCTTATACAATACTATTTTATTTTTTACATTACTTTTTTATAACGATGTGTGTTTCTAATTGCCTGAAATGATTGGTCTTCCGATTCATTAGCAAGGTGTTAGAGCTTAAATTACGAAATTTCATAACCGTTTTTTTTGGACTAACCTCCGTTCCTCGGATAGCTCCTTAAGCCGTTGATCCCTAATGTCATAACATCATCTATAACAATATTTTAAAAGGTAACGGGCAGCACTATTAATATACTGTACACAATACTACGGTCACCAATAGCGTGGTGACTATGGCATACCCCTTTAGAGGAGGGGCCATATTCAGCAATGGACGTTATACGGTCTTATCATGGTTCATATTATCTATATATATCATCATCGTCCTGCCCCGCTCTCATTATTTGGGTTCGGCGCAATATCTAATCCTCTTCCACTTTTCCCTATTAGACGTCACTTTCATACTCACACCTTCCTTAGACATATCATCTTTCATATAGTCCATCCATCTGTTTTTTGGCCTTCCTCCTCCAACATATCCCTCCATCTTCATATTCAGCATTCTTTTCGTCACATGCATTTCATCTCTACGCATAACGTGCCCATACCAACCTAATCGATTTCCTCTCAATTTTATCTGTCACTGGCGCCAATTTCAGAGTTCCTCTTATATACTCATTTCGTATCCTATCCATTCTTGTTATTATCTATATATAATGTAAATACAAAAAAAAACCTGTTTCTCTAGGTCACGGCATCACGCGTGGCTGGACCGATTTCGTTTATTCTTTATTTTGTTATTGTCAGGAGAAGGTGCTTATGAAAAAATTTGCTATTTTAAGAAAACCTAACACCCATATAACATCTTATAATATAACCGCTTTCGAAACGATATTTTTTTTAATGTTATCTTATTTTTTATTACGTTTGTCATAACATTGACCGCATGCGTGCTGCTTTAATTAAGTGCACATCACGGTTAGTTCAGTGCCATCATATTAAAAGTTCAATTTCATATAGAGTTTAAGTTAAGATAGCACAAAGTCTCGGATCAATTAGTTCTTATAATAATATGTTTTGTTTTAATATCATCTGCTTGTAGATATATATATATATATATGATCGTATATATATATATATATATTGTCCGCTTTACGGCAAATGTTGATCAGGCCGAAATATGCATTAAATGTTGATCCACCTTTAGAGACTTGTAGCGTAGAAAATTTTGATAATATCGTGCCATACTTCGAATATAACAATTCCCCGCTCCCAGGCATAGATGGAGCGGATTTGTATAAATAATGCAATGAATAGTTCTTATTTGTGTCGCTAGAGGGTCAGCAATTGTTGATCAAATTGGAGCCACAATTGTATGCCGAATCATACATTAGATCAACAAAAACTGTTTTGATCAACAATTGCTAACTGATCAACAATTAACTGATGCTACAACCCGTCTGATCAACATTTGCCGAATGGATACATCTATATATATATATATATATATATACGGTCACAAAAGACGATTATCATTCCGTTCATCCTTGAAAATAATGATAAAACGGTTATTTTATCGAAATATAATAATAAAAGCAAAGGATTATGTTTGAGATGAAGCGAAAAGCTTTTATCTTACATTATTACAAAATTTGTAGCGAATCTTCAATAGAATTTAAGTAAGAAATAATGGTTTTGAATAATAAATATCTACGATATAGTTATCTAAAGAGATTAAAGTTTTGGTGCCTTCAAAACTAATGAAAGGCGATTAGCCTTATTTTGTTTATTAACTAGCTTGTAACTATAATTTATAAGCGGGGGTTTGAACATTCTCAATCAAGTAATTCGTCATAGCGTACCTTCTAGCTCACGTAATTCGTAATTTTAAACTTTATGGATACAGTACATCGGTATTTTGAACTTCGAAGTTCAGTATGACAGCCGTTGCCCAATGGCTTGGGCGTCGGACTTGTGATCTTGTGGTCGCCGGTTTGATCCCCACCCATTGCACTAGCGACGTGAACCCACTCGTAAAACAATCATTTTAGCTTAGGCCGAGGGTTTAACAAGAATACTAGTAGACTGCAAAACTTTGCTATATATAGTAATGTTTCAAAAAAATCTTTGGATAATCTTTGGAAATGGAATAATCTTTCTCTATAAATGAGCAATCGAATACTCAAAGAAATTTTAAAATCGGCCCAGGACCTAGTTCCTGAGATTAGCGCGTCGAAGCAAACTAATTTTGAAAAGATAGCGTCCGTACTTGTTGTTCCCGAGACTCACTCGTGAAATGTAGTCTATAATGGTGTGTGGAGAAAAAAATTACACAATTTTTGGCGAACTTCCTACCAAGGCTGTCGCATTGTCATTACTTAATTTTGCTTAAAGACTCTGTTTTTCACTAAAAGCTTTTATTTGATTATTTATATAACACACATATTTAGGTATTAAGAACAAAAGGATTCTAGATTCAACGAATTATACAAACAGTTACCAACAGCAGTCTGATTTTTTTTTCTAATTTTCGTAATGTGTTTCAACACAAAATGGTTAGAACGCTCTTTTGTCCTTTTCATTTTTAATACTTATAAAGTTACCCAAATATAAAATGGGTAAATCTCTTAAAGCTATAACTGGCATATAATACGTGTGACCTAAAGAGTCGAAAATATGTTAAAGTAATTAAGATATTTGCACATTCATATTCATAATTATAGATTTATAAAATTATAGAAGACGGTGTTTCATCAAGATATGGCCTCCGTCATGAACTCTGTGTCCGACAGTGCAGCGGGGGTTTTTCACTGAGACGCATTGCTTCCGCTGCCGCCCGCAGAATCCGTGCTCATAGCATAATAGTTTTAAATACGGCTTAACTAGCTTTCCGAGGCACAGAGGTCCCTCAACCAACCAGACACGGAAAAAATCTTAGAATTTATACAAAGATTTCCTGTCCGGCGTGGGGATCGAATCCACGACCTCCGAGATTTAAAGCGAGCCAAATACCGCTACGCAACGGAGGTTGTTTGAAAATTTGAGTGTCTGTTTTTAATATTAAAATCACCGCTTTTTATAACATGCATATGAATCTATTGCAATCTGCAAATAATATTTATCAAAAATATAACAATTTATAACTTTAACTGTTTCACCTATACTATACTATCTATACTTTTTTCTGATATATAAAGCTGAAGAGATTGTTTGTTTACTTTAACGTGCTAATCTCAGGAACAATTGTTCCGATTTTAAAAATTATTAAAGTTCCGACAGTGCAGCGGGGTTTTTTCACTGAGACGCATTGCTACCGCTGCCGCCCGCAGAATCCGTGCTCATAGCCTAATAGTTTTAAATACCAAAGTTATTACGCTTAGGAGGTGGATCGTTGGCTTTTGTGTAGTAATGACTCATGTACTCAGCCGCCTGCCACCAGCGAGACAAAGGTATCGAAGACCGTTAAAAAAGATCATATTCTGATTGAAAAATATCATGACTGAAACCAATTTTATCAATGAATTCGCATTCTTCAAGACGGCGCCATCATGGATTCATACCGTCATCTTTCATTCTTGCTAAAAAAACAAGTTGCTACATATTGTACCAATTATTAGAACTATTTCTTACTTATCACATGTCTCAAAAACATAGACACACAGCACTTAAACACCATACCTAACGTTATCATAAACCACATAACACCGTACACAGCCACATAAACAAGTTTATACATCACTTACACAAACATTACACTTGCTTTTATTAACCTGTTATTTCCTGTTCCCAAGTATCCTTAAAGAAAAATTCTTCTAGCTAAGACCCGCTAGCTCTTACTCTGTAAGTAGGCAATTTGTAAGGCATTAGATTCACTGCTGCGTTTCAGTAAATTTTCTAACGATAAAGACGGTTGTTCACTATAGGCACAAATCAATACTTACGATACTTTTTGCATTATTGGCCTTGCCCTCGGCGACTTTTTGTAGCGATACAATCGCGCGTTTGCATCTTCACATCGCATTTTCGGACGCACGTTTATGTAGTTAGTTAGAAGGATTTTGCTTTTTTACCGGGCATAAAGGCGGGCAGCACTGCAGCCTAAATCATTTATTTAAAAACTACAACCTAAGCGACCTGGGAAACTTGGACCATGGCTGGGGGCGGTCGCTGGCGGGGTATTGAGTGATTATGACGTTTTTGTAATGCGAGTTTTGTGCAACTGTCGCTCTATGTAACAGTTCGCGAGTCTCTCGGTCTTTGAGGTCTACGATGGCAGCGGAAGGTTGGCAGTTTTCCTTTGCCCTGACTTTGTATTGCTTATTTCGCGATGCTGGTGCGTTTTTGACGCGATGCAAAGGACACATTAAAATTTCTCGGCGCCCCTCCCTCCGTTGTCTATTTTTTCTTTCTCATTATGTCGTCAGAAATGGTCGCGAGTTTGCATCGTTACAGTTCCGATACAACGCATGATGATGTATTGTAACCACACGTTGCAAACGCCCAATAGCATATATGCTGTGGTGCGTTTACAAATCGCGTAAAAGCACCGCTACAAAAAAGTTGCCGGGCGAGGCATTTTAGGTAAAGTAATTGTTTCTATTTTGTGTTTATCTTTCGTTATCACTGAATATCGAACGATGTTAATGTAAGGTTTTGATGTAAAAGTTCTTTTTTTGCTGTGAATGATGCTTCAGTGTAAGTGGAGCTTTGTGTGGAGAGTACTTTGACCTTATTGGCACTGGCTCTGCCTTTGTATGATGAAAGGTGAGGGAGATTTCAGATTTCAGTTGATTCATTACAGATAGACGGAAATGGATGAGTATTTAGACTTTCGCTTCTCCGTAAAGGGATGTTGCACGTTTAGGAGTATTTGGTTGCTTGTCCGATGGTATTTATATGTAGGTATGTACATCTACATATTAGGTATTTACTTCTGATGACTTGTGGGAAGGGAAATATTGAAATAAGGGACGGGGGTTCTTATTCCTGCTGTGTACGTGTGCAGCATGTCTCACTGCTGCTTATAATAATAATAAATAATTAAACGTTCATATCTGTTATGTATGTGGACAATAGTACTTTGTTAAATAATGCTTCTTACATGGTTTTTGACCTAAAGTGTAAGTTATTCCGTTGGAAAGTCCATTACCTGGAAACAAGAAAAAAAAATAGTATTCTACACAAATAAATAAAATGGGAGTCATCATCAGCCCGTAAAACGTCCACTGCTGAACTTGGGGCTTCTCTCGAGAGAGGGTATTTGCAATAGTCACCACGCTTGGCAGGCGGATTGCTTAATATACGATTATTATAGATGATATTATAATAATCGGGACCAACGGCTTAACTTGCTTTCCGAGGCACGGAGTTCCCTCAACCAACCAGACTCGGAAAGCAATCTTAGAATTTTCTCAAAGATTTCCTATCCGGCGTGGGGATCGAATCCACGACCTCCGAGATTTATAGCGAGCCAAATACCACTACGCAACGGAGGTTGTTTGAAAATTAGAGTGTCTGTTTTTAATATTAAAATCACCGCTTTTTATAACATGCATATGAATCTATTGCAATCTGCAAATAATATTTATCAAAAATATAACAATTTATAACTTTAACTGTTTCACCTATACTATACTATCTATACTTTTTTCTGATATATAAAGCTGAAGAGATTGTTTGTTTACTTTAACGTGCTAATCTCAGGAACAATTGTTCCGATTTTAAAAATTATTAAAGTTTCAGATAGCTTATTTAACGAGGAAGGATATAGGCTATATTAAATAACTAAGTTCTTATGAGAACGGGACTTACATGAAAGTACTACATTACATAAAAGACTTACAAGGTAAAACCGCGCGCGGGAAGCAAGAAGGCTGATTTGTTGGAAAAGTTAATAATACAAAAAATTGAAAATGGGACCAGCAGACCTGTGATTGGCGCATTCAAGCAGAGAAACGTTTCAAGTTTATATATTAATATAGATGATTATACTTTTAATATACCCTCTGTATTTTCATTTCATTCCATTATTATAAGCGCGTATTTAAAACGAATGGATGTAGTAAATCCGATGATTATAACGCCCACAACAGGTACTCTATTCATCTCAACCAATAGTAAAACACCTTTCAAACTCCAAAGGGATTAATTAACACTAAACTCAAGTTCCGGATTGGATTGGATCCCAATCTCTAAGCTGACCCTACAACTGTAATTATTAATAGCAATTTAAATACCCTAAATTGGTAAGGTGCTTGGTGTTGCCACTGAAAAAATTTAAAGTCCCTGTTTTCTCAAAATTATTATTTGTTCATTGGCTTCCGCACGTGGAACTGGCATAACTCCCGTTACCGTAGGAACTTCATAATCGAATGTATTCCATCAATTTCCTCGATAAAATGGCTATCTAACACTAAAATAATGTTTCAGATCAAACCAGTAATTCTTAAGATTTGCAAACGGACTAACAAACAAACTCTTCAGCTTTATATATTAGTATAGACTTGGTTCATCAACACCATAATTATTATAACTCGTTACAAAACGTTGATTAGTAATTAAAATCCTCACATTTCTCATATTAAGTTCAAATATACCTACTTAGGTACGCATTTTTACGGTTACGATTTTCACTCTATGTCAGTAAAAAAAGGAGCTAAATTACCTATTCCATATTATATACATCTATTTCATATACATATCACGCCCTATTATTTTCAAGACGGTAAAAAAATCACCCAGTATATTATTTTTGTACTTATTGAGGAAGTATAAACAGTATTTTATTATGTTTAATTATATACAAACAAAATTCTGGACTTATAATAGGAAATTCTAATTTTTGCTCCTCCATAATTGGGGAATGCTAGTCAATATAGCAACCCACACCGCAGGCTAACAAGGTGGAGTTTGATTAAAATTGTACAAAGGAAAACTGTTTTTATTCCCTTCAAAGTTGATTGGAATACTTTTTGTAGGTACCTACATTTTTATTTAAATTTAGACATTTTACCAACTGTACCAAAAATTGAAAATACCCTTTTATTGCAGTTGAAATTGTGGTTCCTGTTTTTGTTATTTTATAATTTTGCCCGTTTTGGTCGAGTCGATTTTCGTACAGACCCTTTAAACGATTTAAATGATATTTATTCAGCACTTAGGTATTTACATTCACTTATTATAAATTTATACACAATGCAATAATATTAATATAATGAATACAAAATATGGCAACTAAAATCTATTACCGATTAGCGTAATCATCTGTCAGTATGACGTCATATAGACTATATCGCCTCTTTGCTTCAATAATGTGATAAGTTTCTTAAGTCCACTTTTCAAGATATCACATTATTGAAGCAAAGAGGCGATATGACGTCATCGGTATAGTTATGACAATAATTAATGCTGTGATTTAAATCTTAATATAATTTAGCTCTAAAGAAATGAGGCTCGTTTTTAAACAATATTTTTACGTGTAATCGTCACACAACTAATGCCACCCTTAATAGACTAGGACCAGGCTCAGGGCATAGTTTCAAAATGAAGTGTCGCAGTTATTCTGTATGCATTGCGTTGCGCCCAAATAATACTTTGTTTTGTTAGTAAAAAATCAATTTGGAACCGCTGCATAACAATATAAATGAGAATACGGTACATCATCAGAGTGTATATCGGCCACTGTTGGGCATATATTTCTTCCAAAGAGTTTATTACCCACTAGCTTCCGCGCTTGTAAAACCTGCGTAACTTCCATTTCTGTGTGAATTTCAATATAAAATAGAGATGATAACCTTCTTCGATAAATGTGCTATCGAACCATGAAATATATTTTCAAATGGGTTTACATGTTTCTGAGATAAAGGGGTTCAAGCAATCAAACAAACTCTTAATTTTTAAATACTTTATAGATTACATTGGACAGACGGATTGGCGACATGTTGAAAATAGTACACATACCTTTTAAATAAATGCTGCTACTTAGTACATAGAATACGATTGACCTAAATAATGTAACACAATCAACTGCTAAACCTACTTTACAAGGTACAAAGGTAATAATTTAATATCGACTACTGTCTCTGATCGACTTTAGAAACTTAGATTGCTTATATGTTCTACCTTGTAATTGAAATATCGAGGCAATACCACAATACTGCGGATAGTTGCAGTATTAAATTTAGGATAATACGATATTACAAACTTTAAAGAACCGGCAGTGACATTACGTAAAACGCGACAGTAGTTGTTTAAGCAGATCAATTGTAAAACGTAAAGAAAAACAATTGCTGGCACTGTAATTACAATTTTAGTTGGTGGTTGCGATGGAAACGTTAAACATGTCGTATTGCTATAGCAATGCGAAATTATTTCCTTTTTGCGATCGATCTGCTCGAAATGCAATATTCTTCACATAATTCTACTATGGATTAAATCAAATATCGAATCAATGATAGAGAGGTGTTTAGTTAATAATCTTTACATAACAACGTCTCTTCAACGTAATCATCGATTTACGGAAGAGCGACAGTTGCACAAAACTCCCCTAAAAAAATTAAAATACATAATCCCTCAATCTCCCCGTCAGCGACCGCCCTGAGTCGAGGTCCAAGTCCCACAGGGGACGCCCTCTTGCGCAGGTTGCTTAGTTCGTAGTGTTTAAACCATTTATTTAGGCTGGAGCTCTGCTCAACTTTATGCCCGGTGAAGTAGCAAAAGCCTCTTGGCTAAATACATATGTCCGTCCGAAAAAAAAGAAAAAAAAGATCAATTTACGCTGAATTACTCATTTCACTAAATAGTCAGCCACATCATGAAGGTATAATTCAATAAGTAAAAGGCACCTATGTTTTATTTAAAACTAGCTTCCCGCTCGCGGTTTCACCCACGTAGCTCCCATTACAGTAGGAACGTCATAATGACATATAGCCTTTGTCATCCGGGGATAGTGAAACTAAGCAACGGTGAAAGGATTTTTTTAATCGCTCAAGTAGTTTCGGAGCCTATTCGATACATACAAACAATCAAATCTTTCCTCTTTATAATATTATATATATATATATATATATACACATATACATATGTTTTTAAGTTATTCTTTTTAAAAATGTAAAAAACACATAATGCGTCAGTCAGTTCCACAATATGCCAACCAGTCGCAATGATTACTCCCGAAACACGGTCATTTCATTTTTCTAAAAAGGGTACCCTTTATTGTTTGTACCCAAATGGCACAAGATTAATGAACGTGCCACGTTACATATATTTGCGTTTTGACCTCGTAACCCTATGGGACCCCATCAAAAGCCCCCATAAACAAATAATCCCATCAATTCAGTATTTCTCTTTGTTATCAAACATCGTAAATACGAATTTATTTATTGGGTCTCTCGGAAATTCGTGTCGGATGATGGTCGGTTGAAATTTGGAATATTTTGGTGTCATATTGCCATTTTTTAAATGATTTTTGTGGAGGATTGCATGGACGTGATGTTGTCGAGTCGGTTTTATTGTTGACTGTAAAAAACAAAGTGCACAATGGCCAGGGCGGCGGAATTGCGATTATGTGGTCGCAGCGCCAGTTCGATCCAAAATATTGCACTACCGACGTAAACCCACTCGTAGCACAAGCATTTTAGCTTAGCGCGAGGGGTTAACAAGAACACCTACTATTGCAAAAACTCTGCGTTATGTTTTATGTTACATTTTAAAAATATTAAAAAAAGCTTTTAGGTTATGCCACCTCTGACACTACAGTAAAAGATTCAATGCAACAAATGTTTGTAGAGCAAAACTTAAAGTGCATATTATTCTAATGATTTATTATGGCTAGAGTCTCGTAGCTGAATCGGTATATATGTAGGTACGACCGAAAAAAAAAGGTCTAATATATTGATGGTCATCATTAGCCTGTATAACATTCACCACTAAACATGGGCCTGCTCCATAAGGCATAGTCGCTACGCTTGGCAAGCGGATCGGTTACCGCAGCTTTGTTGTAACATAGAGGTAAACCTATTGTCCGTTTTCTGGATAATATCATTTAGTAATTGTTATTACTACTATTTGTTAATTATTGATTCTTATTTTTTATTAAGATTATACTATCCTGTATTTTACCATTTGAATTATATAATTCAATACATACTTGCTAAATACTATCTATAATACTAGATGATATTATAACAATAGGGACCAATTACATAACGTCATTTCCCAAGCAAAGAGGTTAGTCAAATAAAATATATCGTTTAAGAAATAAATCTTACATTTATTGCTTAACGCGGATATCAAACTTATATCCTTATAACCCGGAGGTTTTACCTAATATTCGTAGTTACAAAATAATATGAATGTTAAATTTTACGGTATGTTCTTCGTCACATAAAAATCCCCTGTCGTGTCGTGCTGTCACGCTCTAGTAGACGCATACGCATAATTAATAGACTTATTACTGTAATCTAATCAAAATTCCAAAACCAACACACGACTATAATCTTACTAATTTTAAGTAGAAATAAAGTTTGTATCTGAAGCATGCAGCACAAGTTTTCGGTTGACAATTATAATTTCAAAAACTTGGCAGTAACCTCCAACTTTGTGCTAGAAGTTTGTTGAGGCGCAGATGTTTGGCACAGATGGAATGTTATGTGTTTTGTATCTTTATTCAATTGTTTTATGTATTCTAAAAATACATTTAAATATCTGTATTTAAGTATATCCCTGCTCCGTGTGTAACTACTTGGGTTTCTAACTGAGAAGCTCAAGGTGCCAAGATAGGTATAAGAAGGTCGCCTTCTTCTCGACAGTGTGTGTATGTTAAGCCATTGGTCATTTAATATCAAATGAGTTTTACACTGTACTTATGTAATGATATGTTTTTTTTTTGTTTCAATTGCAAACTATAAAGTCATAAAATAAGGCAGTATTCTGAGATACATTTAAAATAAAGAGTAAAGGAACTATTGTCAAACGACAATTGCAGTATTTGAGCAGCTTGCGATACAGACTAATCAGTTGCAACTTACTGCTTATATGATAATAGTTATACTCTTTACTGCACATCAAGACAACAATGCAAGTAACAACTATTAGTTAGAAAATAAAAGTACAATTTGCGATCTTATCGCAAACACCGATTCATTCGAGGCAACTGTTGGAATACTGCATACTGCTGCATGGAATTAAAATGAATCAGAAGAAGCATGGCGTGAAATAATTCTTGGAAATAATTGTAACCGAACCTAAAAAAGTTATTTATTAGATACACTTATTGGTATATGCGTAATAGTTTAAGATCCGAACCTACATCGACCTTCACCGAGCTGATAATAGATTGAAATATCTTTTATAATAAATTAAGTATACAGGGTTATTTGTAAAAAACCGGTAACCTCTCAGGACTACGTTACTAACATCATAATGACTTTTAGAAATTTATCATATTTTAATTCATCAGATTTACACACAAAAATAAAAATATTTTAATTCAACGCTCTAAATGTTACGAAGTCTATGCGAAGCAAAAGAAAGCGATAGTACCGACAATAGCGAGGGGAGCGGGAAGTACAGAGTTGAAATGTGTTAGATAGGACAACGAAATATTGAAGGTTTGTTTTTGGTAAATGTATTATGTTTTGTAATAAGTCTTAGAACAAAAGTTGTTGTTTATGATGTTAGTAATATAGTCCTGAGAGGTTACCAGTGTTTTATAAATAACCCTGTTTAAGAAAATATATTTAAAAAAAAATGGTTTGGCTATAACATTCTGGACAGAATATTTTTATTATTATTTTAAAAAATATTTTTATGAAATGTTAAAAAGATAAAAATTTAATTAACGCAAAAAACAGCGCTTATGTTGTTATAAAGTACCTAATTGTCATCTACACACGTTTTGTTCGTCCAGGTTCAACCCAACAGCTGAACTTTCTATACGTGTTATACTTTGAGTCAGAATAAAATGTACTTATAATCTTATCTTAATCAGCAAACATTTCATTAAAAATCATAAAAAAAATAGTCTGTCTAGGATTTTTTTAGCCAACCCATTTTTAGTGTATTTTCTAAGATACTAAATTCGTTATATGACATGTTTCATTCTATTATCAGCTTGGTGAAGGTCAATGTAGGTTCGGATCTTCTACGATAAGAAGAATCTAACTTTAAATTAAATACAAGAAGTTATAAGCAAAGATAAAGTAGCCAATATCGCATTCGTTTCTCTGGTTTAGTTAGCATAGCAGACCTTCGAATCTATTTTCAACTATATTTTGGAATCTAGTTGAAAAGTCCTACTTTATACTGCCCTCCTTAATATAAACGCAGTACATACAAAATGGCGATTTCGAGATAAACGCGGTAAACACATTTTTTATATCTAAACAAGAAGTCTACCTATATGACATGACTATTAAAGTGAACCTAAAAAATAAGTATAAACAATCTTTAAAAAAACGGAAAATCACAAAAAATACGATTATTGCAAGTACAATTAGCAGGGCAGTATAGTTGTCTGTTAAATATACTTACACTATACTTTCTCTGATAAATCATCGCAATAATATTATTATTACAATTTTCGTTCATTTGTTTAAATCACGTCCGTATCCTAAATTACAGTTAACTAATAGGGTTACGGTTATATACCTAATTAATTAAAGGAAAAACCGAATGAAATAAAACATTTAACAATTTATACGGTAATTAATAGAATTAATTAAGCTGCCCCACGTTTGTATGGGTGATCGTACTTCCTTATCGGACCCTCCCCTTTTAATAAATTGCTTTGAAGGATAGCAAAAGGGAAAGATAATGATATAATTGTAAAATTTTTGATATATTTGGACGTTGCGACATTTTTAGGGTTCCGTAGCCAAATGGCAAAAAACGGAACCCTTATAGATTCGTCATGTCCGTCTGTATGTCACAGCCACTTTTTTCCGAAACGAGGTTTCTAATGTCATTTTTTTCTAATCTGAATAGTTTGCGCAAGAGACACTTCCAAAGTGGTAAAATGTGTGTCCCCCCCTGTAACTTCTAAAATAAGAGAATGATAAAACTAAAAAAAATATATGATGTACATAACCATACAAACTTCCACCGAAAATTGGTTTGAACGAGATCAAGTAAGTAGTTTTTTTTAATACGTTATAAATACAACATCGATCAAAGTTACAACGAACTACAAGAACTTTTATACTATGTTACTTGTTGTAATCTTGATATCAAAAATAGGTAGGCACTTGCAACTAGTACCTACGGAACCCTTCGTGCGAGAGTCCGACTCGCACTTGGCCGGTTTTGTTATTTTTATCAATCAATATTTAGAACTTTTGCGCATCATGTATACAACATTGTAAAGAGGAAAGATTGGATTTTCTGTTCGTATTGAATGTTCTCCGGAACATTAAATGATCTAAATATTAAATGATCGGTGTCATCGTTTAATATTTAATACCAAATGTAACTTTTTGCAATATAGTATAAGGTAATCTTTCCCATAAAGAGTTCAAAACATTTAATAATGTGAAAACGGGCGGTGTCATCGTTTAATATTTAATACCAAATGTAACTTTGGAGATATTTATCGAAGTAATGCGAATCATTACCGATAGATGGCGCTACCGTCCCCGTTAGGACGTGTTACAAAGAGATTAATAAATTTCGATGATCGGTAGGGTTCCACCGTAGCCTAATTGGCTAAGGCATTGGGGGCTTTACCCAAAGATGCAGGTACGAATCCTGCCGGTGGTCGAATTTAATTAATCTCAATTTTGAAATATAGTATAAGGTAATCATAAAATTAAATGTTGATTTCACAATCGTGATTAATAAATTTAGACCAGCCAGCAGGACACGAACCTGCATCTTAGGTATAACCCCTAATGCCTTAATAATTTGGCCACGGTGTATCGCAACCGATCGTTGTAACTTACCAATCTCTCTATAACACGTCTCTTAGAGGAACTTAGGTGCCATTTATCTGAAACGTTAAACATTACTCGACAAATATGTACAAAGTTGCATTTAAAATTCAATATTGAGATTATTAATTTTAAACTGCCACCGGCAGGACTCGAACCTGCATCTTAGGTGTAGTCCCTTATGCCATAACTATTCGGCCACGGTGCATCCTAACCGGTCGTCGAAATGATTTAAACCACCGTTCACAGTTCAGCTGTGTACATGCTTAACATAATACTGCTGTCACCAACCCACCTGCCAGGCCTGGTGATTATGGCAACATGCCCTTCGAGGGAGGCCAATATTTAGCAGTAGACGTTATATACGGGTCGATGATGAATTATTTCATATAAATTACTAGAACTATTTATTGATAGATATATTTATTTCGTCAAACGACATTACAATCAACCCTTTTTTATCTTTTAGGTACTGTATAGCTTATCTAGTTCAATAAATAACACACTTATATAAGTGTATTGGCATATGCCTGAACTAGGTGTTCAAGGTCTTGAAACATTGGTCTGTCAAAGACACTTATAGTTTAATAAACCTAACTTATTTTGACCTCTATACCTACAATTTTTGTTTAATTTATCATTTACAAACAAACAGTGTAAACGATCTATAAATACATAATAATTGTATACAATAAAAAGTGACACTTCAAGGACAAAATAATAATGTAGAATAATCCATAGGGTATTAAAAACGTTCATAGTAATATGGAGATAATGGACATCGAATAGATTATTATTTTTATATTTTACACACATTGAAAAATGATTCACACCACATTTATTTAAAAAAATAAGTATTTTACAAGCCTTTCTCGATTTCAAGGAGCTAATAGTCTGTAATTTAGTTTATAAACATCCTCTTTCAAATTTAGCTAAATCGTTGCATAAATTCGTTATGAAGCGCATGCGTCGACGTATGTAATGCGTTCATACGCGTAACTCCCGTCTACGTAAGAACTTCATAATAGAATATAACTTATAATCTTCCTCGATAAATTGACTATTACTACGGACATATGTACTTAGCCCCAAGGCTTTTGTTGCTTCACCGGGCATAAACGCGAGCAGAGCTCCTGCCTAAATAAATGGTTTAAACACTACAAACTAAGAAACCTGCGCAAGAGGGCGTCCCCTGTGGGACTTGATTGAGATTGAGGGATTATGGCTTTTAGTTTAGGGGAGTTTTGTGCAACTGTCGCTCTACTTTACAGTTCGCGGGCCTCTCGGACTTCGGGTCTACGAGGGCATCGGAAGGTTCTTAGCAAACTAAGGGTCAGGAGGGCGAGGGGGGCAAACAAAAACTTCAGCTTTATTTATTAGTATAGATTTAGTGTGACATATTATTTATGATATGTAATGTTTCTACGGAGTGGCGTAGTCCTGGTGGAATAAAACTCCTCAAATATAGAAAAACATTCAATTTTGAATGTTTCCACAAATATCTTCCAATTTGTTTAATCCATCATCCAAAAAATCATTAATCTCCAAAACGGTAATTTGTGGAGAGCTACAGTAATATAAAGTGAACAAAATGAAAGAATACCAAGTTACGCGATAGCCGTCAGCATGTATAATATAATAATAAGTGAGGCCGACCATTTTTCATAATTCCTTAGACCGCTCACCGTCCCAACAATAATTTACTTTTGTTTCAATTGTTACGAGTTTTAGAAGAAAAAAGGAAAAGATTCATTTGACTGCTTCCTTCTTAGGGTTTCGTACTCGAAGGGTAAAAACGAGACCCTATTACTATGACTTCCCTGTGTCTATCTGTTAGTCTGTGACCAGGCTTTATACAGTTGAAAATTTCACAAATGATGTGTTTCTGTTGCTGCTATAACAACAAATACTAAAAATTTCGTAATCGTAATAAACGTGTTTCGTTTTTTTTGTTCGATATCAATAACAGTAACAGGTAGACACTTGAAAATGGTTATGTCCGGTGAAGTAGCAACAGTCTACATAATGTCCGTTTGAAAAAAAAACTTGAAAATCGTACGGAACCCTTCGTGCGGGAGTCTGAGTCGCACTTGTCCGGTTTTTTCTTTTGTTGTTTGTAACAACGATGTTACTTTTTACACGGGAATTCTTACATTTTTCCACCAACATTTGGTAACCTTGTGGGTGGAAAGGCTATTAAATTTTGGAAAAATTGCCATTGCATTGCCCAAATGAAAAAAATTCGAGATTAGTTTTGTTCGCGCCTGTCTTAATAAGAGTGGAGTGCTTCAATTTACTAGACGGACCTTTTGGTAATTTAATTTGTAATAGATTTAAGCTTTTTGTATTACTTTGATTTATTGAGTTATATGTTTGTTTTTCTTTGTACGTGTTCTATAAAAGTGTATGTATTAATAATTATTAATTTTCGGTATTCGGCTCGTTTTAAATCTCGGAGGAGTAGAGTTTATTTGTAGGTACTAATATAATACCTGCCAAGCGTGGTATTACTATATTTATATCTCTGTAATTTAATGTTTAATGACTGCACCGGTGGCTCAGTGGTTACGATAGTTGCCTCTGAGACCTGGTGTTCTGGGTTCGATTCCACCCGGGACAATTATTTGTGTGGACCACAAATTGTTGTTCTGAGTCTGGGTGTTCTGTGTGTCCGTGAAATGAATGTTTGTAAAGTCCCCCGCGACACAGGGATTTATTTCCATACTGCGGGAGTTGTCTTTTAAAAGAAATAAGAAAAATAAATAAGAAATATAAGTAGTCTTTTATAAATATGTAGGTATATGTATTTTATTTAAGTATGGTATGTAAGTATTAGGGATTATGTTTATTTTATTTTATATACCGACGATGTTGGTTGTACACGGTAATGCCCTATGTTCACATTTTTTTCTCATACTCGGGGTTTGCTGGAAGAAAATTCTTAAATGAATTAAGCTCGCTTTTGTGCTAATTGTATTTCTGCATAATATCATATGTATTCAATGTGTTTCTATGAGTGCAATAAATAATAATTATAATTTAGTACCACCATTACTATCTATGTTCTATTTAATTTCGTAAAAAGTAAATTATCTAAAAAAAAATTTGCTTTAAGTTAATCATCATCATTTAAGTAATAATTTAAGCCTTAGGACGTCCACTGCTGGACATAGGCCTTCCTCATATATTTCCAGTTACTTTGGTTGGAGGTGGCCTGCATCCACGGTGATCATCATTTACCAGGTCATCCGTTCATTTAGTTGGTGAACGTCCTACGCTACGCTTGCCGATCCGCGGTCTCCATTCGAGAACTTTTCGGCAATTGCATTTAAATTCGTAAAATATAATTGCTGCTATTAATATATTCTTAGAAACGTAAAAGCGGACTAAAGCAATATTTAAGTTATATATCCGACAAGCAACAAACGGCTTTTCATTGAAATCTGTTTTCATTAATTTATTACGGTTCCAATGCTTACATTTTATCCAGTTTCAAATTCAAAGCTAATAATAATTTAATTATAAAATTGACATTGTTTTATGTGTTTTTGATATCGAACTACTATATATAAAAATTTGTGTTTTTCTTTTAATAAATAATTAAGTATATAGGTAAGCTACTAGCTACTAGCTAACGCGTGCAAATTGACCCGTGTATCTTCCATTTCCGTAGGATCATAATCAAATATATAGTACAATTAGAAGAATAATACAGCCTATATCGAGCTTTCTTCGAAAAAGGGTAGTTTTTCTCCGGGGGAAAATGATGTATACGTCACGCATCCCCTTCGCCGCTGCAGCGTTCCCACGCTGGCGAAGGGGTATGTGGGACTCGTCCTCTCCATAGCAGTGGTATGCTAGACATACCACGAGGAGAGGACTCTACCCACTCAAATCCCCCGGGTACCCGCTACCCGGGAGGTTTGGTGGGATAGGTAGGATCCCACCACCCCGACGAGCTCGGCGCGCTCGTAGGATCATGCCGGATACTCCACCACAGTATGCAGCGCCGTGAGGACCAATAAATAGCTCCTGTGGTAAGCGCGTTCAAATTAATATACAAACAAATACTTCAGTATATAAGTACGATTTTTTTATAATATGATTCCGACAATTACCTAGGTGCTTTATAATTCGATATTTCAATTATTTAAAGAATTCTCTTAAAAAATATTTACTTTACAATACATTTTTAACATTGCTGCCAATTAAGTATTGATACTCAATTTACGTGCGGTTTAAATTTGTTCAAATATTGGCGTAGTATTCAATATTATTCTGGTAAATGTTGGAAGTTTGCATTGTGGTGCGAGATAGATTGAATCGAATCATTTACTCGTATTGCAAACTATATGAAGCCAACACATATGAAACTGTATACGTATTATTTAACTAACCGTAGGTAGCAAAAATAAAAAATATCACGATCAAGTGGGGGTAGTTGCCGAAACCCGCGCTGTTCGAAGACGCCGTTGCTGTCACTCACCTATACGTGACGACTGGTGTAACCAATGTCGATACTGAATTATTAAAATGGTAATGATTTGCTTTAAAATTGTACCACGATTGAGAGCCGCGTCTACTTTAAATTTTGTATGTATTTTATACGTGAAGATAAAACAATGTACCTACCTGAAGTAGGTACATTGATTTTCTTAGTTTTTTTTTTATAATGTATACCTGAAGTTGGTACATTGTTTTTTTTTTCATTTAAAGCGAGCCAAATACCGCTAAGCCACGGAGGTTATCTCAGATTGGGAAAACATAGGGTGGTCTATTTTAAGCAATGGGAACTACACAAAACATACGTTTGTTGATAAAAATGTCATTTTTGAAAGTCACATAAATTATCTTTTTTTGAATAGATACATTAACATTCGAAGGTATTCTATTAAAAATAGTAACTCTATATTTACGTGTTAATTTTCAATACCACCTACTTAATTTAACACTTATCTATAATTTGAATGTGTTATTGAACTGACCAACAATCATGCGACCTTGTTATAAAGGTTACAAATGACATTGAAACATGAAGCTTATTACAATAGTGTAAAGGTTGAGTTTAATTTATAGCGTCTACGTTTAAATCATAATAATAGTAATAAAGATATATTATACAAGTTCAAGAGTCATTTATTATAGTAATTTCATGTGACATGACGCACATGTGAGGTTATGTTTGTAATGTATGGTAATTTAGTTTAAAATATTAACTGAAATTTATGTTATATTATTATAAGACACATGCCGTGAGGGTTCCAGCTTAAAATATACCATCTGATGTCTTCATATTGGTGTCGTATAACAATTTGATTTGATTTGATCTGATTTGATTTGATCTGTTTTGATTTGATTTGATTTGATTTGATCTGATTTGATTTGATTTCGTCGTAAGAGGCGTATGCAAATAAACAATTTGATTTGATTTGATTTTGTCGTAGAAGCCGACTAATGGATATACAGCTGATGGATGGGCAGCAGCATCTATCAGTTCAAGGCTATTTATCACTATACTGCAATCACCAAACCGCGTGCCTGGCGTGAAGATTTTTGAATATCCTTCAGCGTCCTTGACGAGGTCTGTTTAAGGGAGGCCCATGTTCAGTAGTGGTCGTATACGGGCTGTTTAATACAAGTCAAGTCATCATAAGAGAAGCATACTTGTAATGGTGTCGGTGATATGGTAATATCAGGTTAACAGGTTTGATTCCAAGGTATAGTTTAACAACTTTGTAAAACTTTACTAAACTGCTACTTTATCGGAAATAAAGCAACTTGCAGGTTAAAATGTTTGTTGATACTATCTGGGCTTAAGGAAAATTATAGAACTATTGAAGTCAAAAAGCACATTTGCAACTAGTACACTATATAACTACAAGCTCTTAGCAAGTCCGCTCAAAATCGCTCAACCTTCACTGAGATTTACCGTCGCAAACAGATACACAGACAGCGTACAGACAGACCGAAAATAAAAATCTGCTTTTTTTTGTTAAGCTTTAGTAACAATGTGTTATGTTTTCATTACAGATGTTCACTTCAATTTTATTCATTGGTATATAAACCTACATAAGTAATAGTATCATATCGAAGGCATCTATAGTAACTATCACTATTACACCTTACGTAACCTCACATTTCCAGTAATGGCGGAACGAAAATAAAAGCAACACCTTCATTTATACGACGCCATTCTTGGGAGGTCCTCATCGCGACAGTCATGGCTATTGAACGAAAAACAAATCCGAAGGGTTAAATGTGGTTAAGCAAAATGGGTCGTTTAAGGATATTTATTGTCCAAGTATAAGTTTGATTCCATTTTTAGATGTGATATTTATTTTTAGGGTTCCGTAGGTGTGTAGGGTCGGAAAAACGGGACCCTATTACTAAAACTTCTCTGTCTGTCACCAGACTGTATCTCAAGAACCGCGATAGCTACACAGTTAAAATTTTCACAGACGATGTATTTCTGTTGCCGCTATAACAAAAAATACGAAAAATAAAATAAAAATAAAAAAAAGGAAGCTAATAGTGACGTCACACGAAATTTCAACGCGCTGTACCTTCATTTTCTTCAATATTTTTTGGTAATCTAACAGACGGACTTTTCCTTTCTTTTTTTGAGAGTTTTCATGCCTACTTTGCCTACTAGTAAAATGTATTCAACCATTTCACTGATTAAAAAGGCGAGCAGTGCTCAAACTTAGCAACAACTTGGTCTATACTAATATTATAAAGAGGAAAGATTTGTATTTTTGTGTTTGTTTATGTTTGTAATGATTAAACTCAAAAACTACTGTGCCGATTTCAAAAATTCTTTCACCATTGTAAAACTACATTCACCCTGAGTGACATAGGCTATATTTAATTATGAAGTTCCCACGAGAACGGGAGTTACGCGGGTGAAACCACGCGCGGTTTTTAACCACCCCGACACCTTTTTGTGTCGTGCATAGGTATTGTTTATTTAATAAAAACCTAGTTCTAACCGAAAATAAGTAGGATAGGTACATCTAAGTTTAACCGCATGTGGTCGGCTGCACCTAGTTGTAGCCGGCTAAACCTAGGTGTAGCCGCACTTCGGCTATTAGACGTAACATATATAAATTCAGATTACAATACCAATATATTGTATTGGTATGGTAAAAAAGGCGGTCGGACTTGTGATCTTGAGGTCGCCGGTTCGAACCCCACCCATTGCACTACCGACGTGAACCCACTCGTAACACAAGCATTTTAGCTTAGCACGAGGGGTGAAAAAAAATACTAGTAGACTGCAAAACTCTGCTAGTAATCTTTTTTTTTTAAGTAAAATATGTAGATGCCCTATAAAACAAATCTCACCTGAGTATCTAATTCACATAAACGAAAACGTTATGAATTTGATCACAGTAACACGTCATCAGATTATTCCAACTACTACATAATGTGGCTTGAGCGGTAGATAAATCACTCCTCCCCCCTCTCACATTAAGAGGGCAGAGGGCTAAAATATTTGGGTTAAGGGATGTAGATTACATCGAATGTTATATCAGGAATAGCGCAAATCTGATATTTTTCTCACCCTTGCCGACTGATGGAGTTCATATTTTAACCTTGGTAATGTTCTGATCATTATCGACTAGTTTTTGTTATGGAAAAGTGAATAGTTTTAAACAAATCTATAATAATAAATAAAATAAAAGTGTATTTTTTGAAGTAACAGTTTTTGAAAGTAACACAATTTTACTTAATTTCTGTGAATATTGGGACACATACACACAATAGAATAGAATAGAATAGAATACTCATTATTGTACACACATAAGTAAACAGGACATAGAAAAAAATAATAGACACAGTACAATGGGCGGTCTTATCGCATAAAGCAATTTCTTCCAGACAACCTTTGGATGGATAATGGAATTCATTAGGTAAATGACGTAGGTAGATTGTGTGTGTATTTGCACTGTGATGCGGCAGCCAGTCAACCGCTCCGGTCGTTCTGAGCGCTACCGTAAGCTTGCGCTTGCGACGGTGATCGCAAGCGCAACCGCGTCCTGCGGTTAGCCGGACGGCTGACCGCATTCCGGCTAACCGCATAGTGCGTAAGAGGCCTTAGAAACACAATAAAAAAAAGAATGAGCCAAGTTGGTCATGATGTTCGATTTTGGCGAATCATTTTTATTTATATAGATACAAAAAACTTTTAAAATAAAATTAATGGTAAAAATCCATCCTCTGGTCACCGTCTGCGAAATTGATACCGAAAAATCTGGCGACGTTACCGTGTTGAATTTCTAGGCTTATACTCCCGACGTTTTTACAAGGCACCTGGATAATTCCTGGATAAGCTTTTTTTTTCTTTTTTAAATATAGTCTTACGTTTGACCATAATCTCGCTTGATGGAAGGCGAAGATAAGGCCTAAGATGATAGCCTAAGAAAATAAGGCCTAGAAAGTGTCTGTTCACTTTAGCTTTAAAGATGTCCAGATTATAGCGGCGACTCCTTTGCCATCCGCATTATGAAAGAAGAAGCAAATCGCTTCGTGCGTATTGAAGGAATGTCTACAACAAAAGGGTGAAACGTCGAACGTCTAGTGGTCTGGTGATGGAAGGGGACCTCCATGCACATTATACAGATTCATTACTAATCTATATGTTTCAAACACATACTTGTGGACTATCATATAAATATGAATTATGCATCAAATGACATGGTTGAGTACGACATGTGCGTCGTTATATCCGTTCCCACGGTCTATTATGTACATGTACTTTACGATTAAGCGTCTAGACTTATTAAGCGAGTTAATCCACTTATAACGCTTAACTGGTATTCTAAGTGTGTGTTTACGGTAGCATTAATTTATTTCAGTAATTTGCTACGTAACATCAATTGGGGTAAATACGAAGGAAGGGGTGAAAAGGATCGAAACAAAAGGTTGAATAAACCTTTTTCTTTTTGTTATCTGGGGGGATGTCATGGTGTATGCTATATTCATGACACGAGGACAAGACCCTACACCACTACTTAAACACCCCGAACAGTTGGTGAGGTTAGCGTGGCAATCCGGCCCCCAGACGGCAAGGTTGAATAAACCTGTCATATTAAATCTATATTCTATAAAATATGACGAAAAAGAAAAAGCCCGGAGTTTCTTTTTTCCTTTCTTCTCCGAGTCGTCCACCTAGGTAGCTAGTGAAAGGTTTCAGGTTAGGTAGGGTAGGATTCTCGCCGGCGAGGACCGCGTTGCACCCCTACCCCTGCCCTGTGATCCAGTGCCTGTAGGCCGATCACTTCCTCTTATGTTTATAAATCTGACTTATATATCAGTGGTACCACTGGTTCGTGGTCCTAACCCCTTAAGGGTGCCCCCTGGTGTGTGCCTCTTAATTGTATGTTTTTTCTATATTGATCCATTAAAATCTATAATAATTAATATGAACTTAAACTTATTATGAGTAGAGGAATTAATGACCAGCTGACGGACGGACTACTTTGTCTGTAATATCCTACAATTTGCTACGGGTTAATGAAGTATCTAGTTTAATTCATAGAATAAGAATAATTGTGTAACATTGTGATTCTGACAAGTACAAGTGTATATAAAATACCTAAGTGCTGAATAAATTCATTATTTCATTATTTCAAACTTATATAGGAGGCCCATGTTTAGCAGTGGACGTTGTACGGGCTGATGATGATTCATCATTCTGATATTGAAACCTAACCCAATCATGTTTATTCTAGAAAATTCCACACTAACCAAACACGCATCATAAATATACTCATAAAACTGTACTAGTTAGCTATAACCCTAAACTGACGCGTAAAACAACGTACTTAATTATTATACGAGCGAAAACGATAGAGCGATGACGTCACGTTCATATTTATATTACTCTGGTAATAGAATATGAATGTCGATCATATTTTTGTTACTAAATTGAGGTAAAAGGCAACCTCCGTAGCGTAGCGGTATTTGGCTCGCTTTAAATCTCGGAGGTAGTGGGTTCGATCCCCATGCCGGACAGGAAATCTTTGTGTAAATTCTTAGATTTCTTTCCGGGTCTGGTTGGTTGAGGGACCGATCGACCGGTTTCCGTGGCTCGGAAAGCACGTTAAGCTGTTGGTCCCGATTGTTATAACATCATCGATAATAATCGTATATCAAGGAACGGGCAGCAGCGTTTCCTTGTGTGGTACAACATAATACTGCGGTCACCAACCCGCCTGCCAAGCGTGCTGACCATCGCAAAAACCCTCCCTCGGGAGGAGGCCCATGTTCAGCAGTGGACGCTATACGGGCTGATGATGAAAAGAAAAAATCATACTTTTATTTATTCTAACCTCGTCAAGGGTTCGATTTCTGTGGCGGACATCAAACCATAAGATTTATTTCCAGGTCAGGTTTAGTTGAGGCACTCTGTACCTCGAAAAGCACATTAAGGCGTTGTTGTCCATTGTCTTATCCTTTTACCGTCACCCAGATTTTTTTGTCGATTCATATACATATATAAATTGTCAAGACGATTAAAGCCATCAGTATAACTATCGTAACATCTCATTGAAATATTAAAAAATCACATGTTTTTTACGCAAAAAAGTTGCCCGAGTGAGACGGTAATGATAAATGTGCATTGCGAAATGAGTTCTAGTGCCTTGCAATTAGATATAATTTAGGTTGAACGAACGGGTGCTCCTGACAAAGCTTCAAATATCTAGAACTCAGAAGCATAAGGTTGGATGTGCCATTATACGTCAGAAACATTCGTATGTGCCTTTACCGTAAACCGGCACTTACGACCAAATGCTTCTGAAGATCTTTATGCTTCTGAGGTCCTCCTGAGGTTTAAATCTGTCATTTGTTATGTTATTGAAAGGACTAAAACAACACTATGTATATGACAATCGTATACGAAGTTAATTCTATAAGTCAGTGGTTACGGCAGTTTTTACAGAGACCTGATCTTGTTCAGTTCCCACCCGGGACAATATGACAATAAAGAATAAAAAATTAAAATTAGTCCGTCAGGTAGATTACCTACCAAAAATTATTGGAGGCGTATTTTTTTTGTCGTTCCTCAAACAAAAAATGAAGAAGATACAGCGCGTTGAAATTTTGTGTGACGTCACTTTTAGGTGCCATTTTACCTATTAGTGACGTCACAACGTATCTTTGTCAATTTATATTTATTTTATTTAAAAATATACGTGTCCAATATTTTTTAGTAATCTAATGGACGGACGAATTATATTTTTTTAGTCTTTACGCCTATTTATATTATTTAACCGGTTGTACTCACGGTTTTTAATCATCGGACATGTCCGACTAGTGTGTTAGTCGCCCGGCGGAGTCGCTCCTTGAGAATGGACCTCGGGATGGTCTCGAAACTAGTCGGACATTTCCTAATTGCGGGAGTTGCTTTAATTGGTTTGGAGATTAATTAAACTTTTAGATATAAAATAAAAGTAAATAATCAACCGAAAATAAATCGTCACCAAGATCACGTATGGTCTCCAGCTTGGCTGCCAAGCCATTACAAAGGCCATAGTCATATGTGACAGATAGTGATCTAACAAGATGACGTCACAAAGTCATGTAGTATGATGACGTCATCAAAGTTCATGATGGAACTTTATCATCTGTCTGTTACAATGCGAACTTCATATCGACAATATTTGTTTTATAGCTTTTTCTATTCTCTCGTGGGGCGCATACAGAGTTTTATGGTTCAACTTTTATTATAGAAACCTGTTTCTGTTCGTTATCATTGATTTTGATACCTTTTTTATGTACAGGAAGTAAATTTATTTTTGAGGAAAATTTTTGCAGGGCCATTATAATTGAAAAGTTGTTACTTCGCTCTTTATGAGGGAAGGTAGGTATTTGGTATACATTTGAAAAATGTAGAATATGGAACAATTAATTAGTAAAATATACATATTTTTATATTTGGTTAAATAAAAGTATGTATATTTCTAAAAAAATAAAACAAATCAAATAAACCATCTGTGGTTAACAGAAGTATTTGTCCGGAATAAGAATCGAACCCACAAAACAGCTTCAACAACCATTGAGCCAGTACTTAAATTAAATAGTTCCTTTAATCTCTTCAGTACTGAAACTGTATCAAACAAACTATTTTGCACACATCGTTACAAACTTTGGAATGACTAATATAATTATTACGTAGCAATATTTCTACGGCAATTTATAGCCGTAGCGGTCGGCGTAGCGCCGTAGCAGCTCTTCTACGCACATGTTACCTAATATACGCTACGAAAGTTTTCTTAAGATAAGTGCCTCTTGTTATAATATGTTCGTCCTTGTATATTTATGTTCTTGTGTAAGTATGTTAAAGTATAAAAAACAACTTTTGGCATTAATTAAGGTATACGTTGTTTATTGACCCGCGGTTTCGTACGCAGAAAGATGTTCTTGTATCCCATAAGGACTCTATTTCTCTGCAAAGTAAATTACTTGCTCATGTTTTTCTCTTAACTCTAACCTCATAGCGTGAAAAAATATTTGTATTGCTTAGCCAATTTTTTGTGATTGAGTTTTAAGTAAACATACTTCCTTATATTCAAACTTCGCATATACAGGGTTATTTGTAAAACACCGGTAACCTCTCAGGACTACGTTACTAACATCATAATCAACAACTTTTGTTCTATGACTTTTAAAAATTCATCATATTTTAATTCATCAGATTTACACACAAAAATAAAAATATTTAAAATCAACGCTCTAAATGTTACGAAGTCTATGCGAAGCAAAAGAAAGCGATAGTACCGACAATAGCGAGGGGAGCGGGGAATACAGAGTTGAAATGTGTTAGATAGGACAACTAAATATTGAAGGTTTGTTTTTGGTAAATGTATTATGTTTTGTAAAAATTCGTAGAACAAAAGTTGTTGTTTATGATGTTAGTAATATAGTTACCGGTGTTTTACAAATAGCCCTGTATAATAACAATACAAAACATAGAAAATCTTATTCGGTAGTTTCTTTGGAGTAGATAGACTTCAAAGTAATATTCAAATACAGTAAGAATAATAAATGTATATATTAAGGTGGTTTATGTTTTGTTCAAATGGCTCTGTTCAATAATTTGAAATTATTTTAGTTAAATATCAGTTAAATTTTAATAGGTTTGTTAGTTAGTGGACTTACATATTTGTTTAATCGCACAGAAAATAGGTTACTAGAACAATATTTTTTAGTAAAAGTTATGATAAAACCTTATCAATTACTGTAAGTGGCCGTAGCCCAAAGGCTAGAGCGTCGGACTTGTGATCTCGTTGTCGCTGGTTCAAACCCCACCCATTGCACTACCGACGTAGACCCACTCGTAACACAAGCATTTTAGCTTAGCACGAGGGGTTAAGAAGAATACTAGTAGACTGCAAAACTTTACTAGTAATAATTCAAAAAAATAAAAAAAATAGTCAACCGGATAAAAAGTATGAAGTACCGGATAAAAGATCTTTAATTAACAAACGTTGTGCCTCAAAAGTCTTAATAAATCAATTTTATCCGGTTCAAAGGACCAAAAATATCTCATGTTTTTTTAGGTGTTCTGCTTAAAGGGGAATGCCCACCCACCATAGATACTTCGGCCCTGGGTGCACACATATAAAAGTATATGGAAATGATAATATGCAGCTTAAAGAATGAAAGGGTTACGGAATTGGTTTATAAAAAATTCCGGATATTTAAGATATAAAATGGATTTAATTTTCAGTTTTTTTAACAATCATTTTACTTTTATACATACATACATTAAGTTTTTATTAGATAAGGTATTTTATGCATCATTTGTATCATACACAATCAGTACATCATCCAGAAATTGAGCAGGAGGGAAAATATTAGTCTGATACCGTGCATAACCCAAATACCATATTACTGTCATAACATAGGCACAACGCCCTACTGTTCGACGGCCGCCAATACAATTGCAACAATACCTTTTGATTGCACTTCGAATGCTTATTCGTTGCTTAGTTATCAAACAAAATAATCCAAATACAAACGACGTCGACTTCTGTTGTGATTTAACACGAACTGACAGCCGCTTATCTGTCATAATGTCAGATTAATGTTGCAACAGAAGAAAAAACGAAAAATAATTAAGGTCAGGTGGGGTAAGAGGGACGCCAGGTGAAGAGAAACAGTAACTCATAAATAGAAAACTATAAAGCCCAGCTCTATGGTTACTCTGTCGATAAAACAGTATTAGGTATAGTTTCAATATTTTATGGATAGATGGCACTACAACACAATAAGTAGGTGAGTAAAACAGAAGGAAAAAATCAGTTGACAAACTATAAAAGTGTGACCTTGCGGTGTTTTTTGTGGGCGATTTTTTAAGTGATAAAAACATCTGTAATACGGCAAATTTTGTTGGTAAGTGTAATTCTAATGTTGAATCTTTATTTTCCGCATGTTATGTTGTTTGTAGCATGTGTTTTTAGTGCTTTTTCGATGACATCAAAAACATAACCTACAAAATACCAAGCCGGGAAAGAGGAGCTACCATACCAGGTTAAGAGAAACATTATGTTCCTCTTTCCCGGTTTTAGGGGTAACAAACATTTTGCAAGTTGAAAATCACCTATCTAGATTAGGTAAGTTTAAATACATGGTTTAACTCATCTTGGCGCGCGGAGCTATTTGTGCATGCGCTTTATACAGCTTTAATTTGTGTGCGCGCCAAAATGTGTTGATATCTCTATACAACAGGCTTGTTATTTTTTTATAGAGGGTTTGATCAAGATGATTATAAATATCTTGTTTTGTTAATTGCTAAATTGCATAAAACACACCACACTAATCAATCTATATATATAAAAGAAAGTCGTGTTTGTTACAACACTTATAACTCGAGAACGGCTGGACCGATTGCCATGGTTTTTGATTTGTTGGATTTGTTTTCGTCCCGAATAGCAGAATACATTTTAAAAACAAAAGAAAGTCGTGTTAGTTACACTATTTATAACTCAAGAACGGCTGAACCGATTTGGCTGAAAATTGGTAGGGAGGCCGCTAAGAACTGGGAGAAGGACATAGGATACTTTTGGGTAGGGGTAGGGTAGGGTAGGGTAGGGTAGGGTAGGGTAGGGTAGGGTAGGGTAGGGTAGGGTAGGGAAGGGAAGGGGTAGGGTAGGGGTAGGGTAGGGGTATAGTAGGGGTAGGGTAGGGGTAGGGTAGGGTAGGGGTAGGGTAGGGTAGGGGTAGGGTAGGGTAGGTGTAGGGTAGGGGTAGGGTAGGGTAGGGTAGGGGTAGGGTAGGGCAGGGGTAGGGTATAAAAGTCCACCCGTGCGAAGCCGGGGCGGGCCGCTAGTTGTTAATAGAATAGAATCTATTCCTGTAATTTATTTTTACTGTATTGGAGGTACAAATATATTTATTTGTTACAGAAAAAGTAAAATGCCTCGAAATTATATTAGAAAAACGGAACGGAGCTCTTACCCGAAAGAAAAGTTGTTAGAAGCAGTGGCGGCAGTTAAAAGTGGTGCACTGTCGGGTTATGCAGCCTCAAAACATTACGGAATACCAAGAGCAACTATAATCAATCGGGTTTATGATCGTAAAGGTGTAAAGTCTAATACTTTGGGTAGGGCCACAGTTTTGTCGCAGGACGTAGAAGAAAACCTTGTTAAAAACTTGCATATAATGGAAAAATACGGTTTTGGCCTTACTAGGAAGGAATTAATGGAGACTGTAGGACTTTATGTAGAAAAGATGGCTGTTAATAATCCCTTCAAAAATGGCGTTCCTGGGGAAGATTGGTTCCTTTCATTTAAGAAGAGACATAATCTTTCTGTAAAAAAACCGCAACCTGTTGAGTATGCACGAAAAAATGCTTGTAGGCCAAATATAATATATCCATATTTTGATTTGCTTGAGGAAACCGTGGACCAACTGGACCTTCGCAACAAACCATCCCATATATGGAATGTAGATGAGACGAGCTTCAGCAAAGATCCCGCTAAGTGTAAAGTAGTTGGTCTTAGGGGATTTACTTCTACAAGAACGATAGCATCTCCTGGAAAGGATAATACTACTGTTTTGTTGGGGTGTAATGCTCTTGGAGAAAAAGCTCCCCCTTTAATTATTTTCAAGGGCAAAAATGTATGGGACGAGTGGACCTCAGGAGAAGGTTATCCAGGAACAGCGTATGCTGCTACATCTAATGGGTGGATGGAGACAGCTGTTTTTGAGGCGTGGTTCGAAAAAGTTTTTCTACCGACAGTTGGACAAAAACGTCCTATACTCTTGGTTTACGATGGACACTCGACCCATGTAGGTATAAATATTATTGAAAAGGCCCGTGCCGCAAAAATAACGATTTTAAAAATTCCTCCTCATACTAGCGATGTTTTGCAGCCATTAGACTTGGCTGTAAATAAATCTTTTAAAGATAAGTGGGATGCAGCTTTAGTCAAGTGGCAACGATCAAACATTGGTAAGCAACTCCCGAAAAAGGAGTTTGCAAAAATTCTTGGCCAAATTTGGAATGCTATAGATTCTAATGTGTGTGCAGCTGGATTTAGAAAAGCAGGAATTTACCCACTAGACAAATACATTGTTCCAGAATCTAAATTTAACCAAATTCTTTTGCAAGAATGGAAACAAAATTTAACATCAAATGTTACAAATTTTGTCAAAGACATAACAAAGACTCAAGAAATTCGTGCTACAAACCATTTCCAAAGTCACCATCAATTGAGCAATCCGTCAAATAGTAGTTCAAGTCCAGATTTGTTATTTAACATTGTTTTATCCAAAATTAATTCCTCTATACATCAGACGCAAACTCAGACAGAAAAGCCAAAATCTAAGGTTCAAATCCTTGAAAACCGGTTAGTAACATTTGAAGATTTACTACTAATGAACATAAAAGCAGGGACAACTAATAAACTTAAAAGAAGAAAAATTGCCACCGGCGCAGAAGTAATCACACACGATGATGTTTACAGAAGATCCAAGCAAATAGAGTTAGAGAGAAATGAACAACTGAAACAAAAACAAGAAAAGAAGACCAAAGCAAACAGGATACTTTCATTAAACAATAAAGAAAATAACGATGTTGTAAACACTGCTCAGAAAGACGAAAAAAGACGAAAACCTAAAACAACATGTACTAAAAAAGATAGTAAAAAAAATAAGAAGGTAAAAAAAAATAAAAAATCACGAGTGCGAGCTTCGTCCATATCGACCAGCGAAAGTGAAATGGATATAAAAATTTGTGATGATAGTGATAATGATTTGGATTTTGAGCAATATTGCGAAGACTTATTGATGCAGGAAGACGAAGAAGTGGCGATAAATACACAGATGCTAGCTAATTCTTCGAAGAATGATATGGAGGATGACAGTAAAGATGAGCAAAGAGAGGACGTGTCAAATTTAAAAATTAATCAAAATGATTGGCTGCTGGTTAAATTTTGCACGAAACGGTTTGTTAAACATTACGTTGGAGTAGTGTTACACACCAATGATGATGGTGTTCCAGTGGTTAAATATGTTAGAAAGACAGCAACTAAAGTAGAAGACCAGACAATGTTCACTTATCCTACATTGGAAGATATATCTGAAGTCAAGCATCATGAGGATATTGTTGCAAAGCTACCTAAGCCAGTTATTGGCCGAAGGGGCCAAATTATTTTTAAAATGTCTTTCCAAAATTTTAATGTTCAGTAAATTAATTTTATGACCCACCCGTGGCTTCGTACGTATACATGTTTTTATTATAGTATCACACCAATATGGGATAAAATATTACCTATTTGTTAAGACTGATGTGGTAGTGATGTGTGATCTACTAGGCTTATCAAAAAGTAATGATAATGGGTCATTTTTCTTTTTGTTCGGCGCTTATGTGTCCTAACATGATGTTAAATAGCCTGTAGCCTTCCTCAAGAATTGGGCTATCAAATAATGCAAAAAAATAAATTCAATTCCGGCTGGTAGTTCCAGAGAATAGCACGTTCAAACCTACAAACCATCTGTTCAGCTTTATTGTTAGTATTGAAAACATGAACCGATTATCATTACTTTTTGATAAGCCTAGTATATTAGAATTTAAGGCCTATGCCAATTTGATTTTAGAAGTTCCTATTTTATTTTTTTATTTTGGTAATATTTATATAGAAAGTAAGCAAAGGTTTTTTTAGTTTTGTTTATTTATTTAAATAGAACATAGTCATGTTGATTGAGACTGATTAAAGTAATGGAGAATATTTTTTAGTTATAAGTTGAGAATATTTTGGCGCAGTGTTTTGTACGTTTGTTTAAGTAAAACAAATATTTTTACAATTATTTGTGTTTGTTTTTATTCCGTTGAGTTATTCAAAGTTGGAAAACCGATTTAGATACATTTAAAATAAAAACACACTCACTTAGTGACATTCATCGTATATTTTCCTTAATTTTTTTATTAAAAACTAAATTTAAGTATATTATTATATTTTTAACATTCCTAGTTTACAACCCCTGACCTTACTAATATGTTCCTCTTACCCCAATTTTTTTTTATTGTTCGTTAATGCTAAATTAGACCATATTTTAACTATGGTATGGTTTCATTTCCATTACGTCGAAAGGCAGCTCTCAAATTTTTAGAGATACATATAAAAATACGTGTTTTTACTTGTACGAATCGAAGCGTTTCTCTTACCCCAAACTTCGGGAAAGAGAAACAATTAGAAGACCTGGCTTTGTAGTCAGATTGTTCCGTTATTACTGGAAGAATCAATTTCTGTGTTAAAATAACAGTTAGCATGGTTCGCTAGCGAAACTTTGTTTGTATTGCTATTAGAATACGTACATATTTTTACTTGCTGGAGGTCGTAATGTTCAAAAACCAGTAAACTATGTTCCTCTTACCCCACCTGACCTTATCAATATTTTTTAATTATTATTTTATATAAAATAATAATCTTTTAAAATATATTTTACTAGCTGACCCGGCAGACTTCGTACTGCCTCAATCGATACATAAAAGATAAACATTTGTATAAAATAAACTGGGCCATAGAGACTTCGTTTATGCGGTACTCCTACCCCTACACTACCCCTACCCTACACTACCCCTACCCTACACTACCCCTACCCTACACTACCCCCACCCTACACTACCCTTACCCTACACTACCCCTACCCTACACTACCCCTACCCTACACTACCCCTACCCTACACTACCCCTAATCTACCCCTACCCTACCCTACACCTACCCTAAAAAATCTTAGTAAAAAAATAAAGCTCAAATTGACTCTACATTTTAGTTAGAAAACGTTTGTATGGGAAAAAGAAAAAGGCTGTTTTAAGGGGTTTTCAGGCAACTACTAATAAATTAAAAATTAATTAAAAAAACATTGTCCAGCGGACAAAATTGTGAATCTAAACCATTCCCAGATCCCCTTGAACACACACAAAAAATTTCATCAAAATCGGTCCAGTCGTTTGAGAGAAGTTCAGTGACATACACACTCACAGAAGAATTATATATATAAAGAAGAAGATAAGGATTAATATAAACACATAAATAGCATGGTTTGAATTAGGTTAGCATTTTCATTAATGTTTAAAATGAAAAAAGTTGTTGTAGTGACATAACTACAATAGTTGGACATATGCTACCGCGGAGTTTTTTGTAGACATTATGTTCTTCAATATTGTTGTACATTATTTTGTTCTATCGCTAATAGTTTCGGCAGCGCATTCGACGAAAGACATTTTAAGTCTCATTTTTCTACACCTTCGGTTACATTGTTCAAATTTTACCAAGGATCCCTAATTTTTTTCAAAATGAAATGTAGCCTATGTCAAATTGGAAAAATGTAGCATTCTATTGGTGAAAGAATTTTTTAAATCGGCCCAGTACTTTTTGAGCCTATTCATTACAAACATACAAAAATAGGTACAAATCTTCCCTCTTTATAATATTAGTGTAGATTATTAGACGTGTAGAACTTCATTATTTGAGTACCGTTATTATAGACAGAATTTAAAATGTATTGTTATGACGACACTTGTCGTCGGAAGGGGACTGACCGGTTAAATCGCCTCAAATATGTTGTTTTTTCTTCTTTTAGTTTTTTAATTTAATGTACCTATTTCTTACAGATAAATTACGGTTAAATTGTGCAGAAACGTTTTTGTTGGTAAATCAACTAGCAATTATTATCATAACATCATAATAATTATCAAAAACCAATAATATTAGCATAATAATAATCACATCGTAAAAACACGATTTAAAAAAGAGAATCAATAATTTTTTGAACGAAATTAGTAATTGGCAACTATTTTGATTTTAACCACAAATCAATGAATTACGGATTGACCTAATTTCATTTTAATCTTTTCGATACTTTTTTTTCTTGCAAAAATGTTGCAATCTTGTTTGGTCAAATGAATACCGCAATTAATAAACATAAAACAGAATGTTTTTTTTTTAACAAAAGCAAATTGTTGGGCGTTTCATGGCCAAAAATGGGCATCCCCCTTTGGACAAGTATTACTAAAATTGAGCAAAAGAAAATAAACTTTAAAATTGTTAATTTCATTGTATATTTTTACCTGTTAAAAGAATACCTGACTTGCGTAAGGTGAACCTGTTTACTTAACGTAGGGGAAGACGACCCCTTATACGGGGTTAGGGTGAATATTTTTTGTCATTCCCTTGAATAGATTTCGTGGAATGGCCCGTTTAGAATGCATGGAATTGTTACCGTTTATTTCGGCCATACAATGCTTAGGGGAATAGAAGGCGAACCTCGTTAACTTTTCTGTAGTCAAGTTTTGTCATGACATGCCGTATACAAAAATAACATTTGAATATCATGTGATATTATTTTTTTTTTAAAACAAAGTCAAACATGAAAACCTAACATTTTCTTTATTATTAGTAGGTATGAGAATAAATGTCCTAGATTGCTACAATACAGTACAAATAGCGGATGGAGGAGTACCCTTAGGGTACTCCGAGTTTATGTGGGTACGGTCCTCTCCTCATGGTATGATTAGCATACCATCTAATGAAGAGGGCAAGTCCCAAATACCCTACCGACGCGCCGCGGGAAAGCCACAGTGGCGGAACGGATGCATAACATACTCAGCATTTCCCCCCGAAAAAAGGTATGACAATAAATATCAAATAGCCTTTATCTCCAAAACTGGATATAGACTTCTCCTAATTTGTGCCGTAACACCCGGCCATTCAATTCGGTTTTAACTGAAATATAACATTTTCCTAGCAAGAGTTTATTAACCATTTTATCAATGAACTAGCGTGGAGCGTGCAGATTCATCCGCGTACCTGCCGTAGCTCTAAGAACTTCATAATTTAATATGGACTTCATAGTCTAGTAGTTTCTGAAATTGACGCGTTCAAACAACAAACTCTTTAGCAAAATATACTAATTCTATGCAAACATCAGTTTACCTCCAGTTACCTACACTCTAATATTATTGGGAGTTCAGAATGCAGGGGACCACCAAAAGTTCTCTTTCCTTCCGTTAAAAAAGAAAAAAAGGAAAGAAAAGCGTTAAGTGCGAATACCGAGTTTGTATTGAACTTAAAATTCGGTATTTTCGGTGCATTTTTGGTCGAATATTTCCATCGTTATTTGTGTTAGTGGGGAACTAGTAAAAGTTTTTGCCGCCAAGGCTTTCTCTCGTTTATTTCGGCGATATATTTAAATGACTATGTTCCACTGTACACAAAACTTGTGGTTTAATTTTCGAGCTAAACAGTACACAGCTATAGAATGAAAATATAAACTAACAAGCTTCCCGCGCGCGGTTTCACCCGCGTAGCTCCCGTGCCCGAGGGAACTTCGTAATAATATATAGCCTATAACCTTCCGCGATAAATGGACTATCCAACACTGAAAGATTTTAAGAAATCGGACCAGTAGTTCTTGAGATTCGCGCGTTCAAACAAACTCTACAGCTTTATAATATTAGTATAGATAAATAGCATCAACATTTTTGTGCATTATATTTTTATAATAAGATCACTTTCACTTTAAAATATTTATTTTATTTCATACTAGCTTCCGCGCGCAGTTTCTTATTATAATTCCCGTTTCTGTGGGATTTCATAATTAAATATTGCCTATAACCTTCCTCGAAAAATGGACTATGTAACACTGATATATTTTTTTAAATCGGTCTTGTAGTTCTTGATATTAGCAAGTTCAAGCAAACAAACAAATTCTTCAGCTTTATATATTAGTACTAGATTCCCGCACGCGGTTTCACCCGCGTAACTCCCGTTCCCGTGGGAACTTCATAATTAAATATAGCCTATATTAATGAGAGATAGTGTAGCATTCAATGGTGAAAGAATTTTTAAAAGCGGTCTAGTACTTTTTGAGCCAATTCGTTACAAACATACATACAAATCTTTCCTCTTTATAATATTAGTATAGATTAGATGAGTTCTATCATTTTGTATTCGAATGCTTCTTTATAGCTTTCAGTTACGTAGTTACCTAGCAAAGTGTAAAAATATTAATAGGTACTATCTAAAAACTTCACATTACACTAATTGTTGCCGAAAGTGATAAAGCAGTATTGTTTTAAAGCAAGTCACTCCCAACCATTTTGTCATTTCATGACATGAAAATTCCATATTTTTAGGTTTAACAAAACAATTTTTATTTTGTTTTATGATGATTAATAGTGACACACATAGTACACTAAAATATTCATCATAACCGATCGTAGAACGTCCACCACTGAACATAGCCTTCTCCTGGGAGAGGTTTAGCTATAGTCACCATGCTTGGATGGCGAGTCGGTAACCGCAATCATCATCAGCCCGTATAACCTTCACTGCTGAACATAGGAATCCATCCTCCCGAGGGTGGGTATTTGCCGTAGTCACCACGCTTGGCAGGCGGATTGGTGACCGCAGAATTATGTTGTAACACACAAGGAAATGCTGCTGCCCTTTCCTTGATATAGGTACGATTATTATATAGGATGTTATAACAATCGGGACCAACGGCTTTCCGAGGCACGGAGGGTAGTCCCTCAACCAACCAGACCCGGAAAGAAATCTTATAATTTACACAATGATTTTCTGTCCGGCGTGGGGATCGAACCCACGACGTCCGAGATTTAAAGCGAGCTAAATACCTCTACGCTACGAAGGTTGTAAATTAATAATTACAGACGTAGTGGCCGGCAAATTCTTTAAGAATAAGTAACCATTTTTACTAAAACTTTCCCAAAGTTATACCTACAAATCAACTTGAGAGGCTAATTGATTTCCGAATCCCAAGCCTCCAACTAATTAACATTCAATTATTAAAAGAACCCGATGGGGTATCGAACAGCTACGAATATTTTATGGTGTTTTTATGGGGCGACCATTTCTTTGTACAGCATTAGTACGGCGTTTGCCTACATAACATGATCTGTATTCAATTCTAAGTTTAATTCCGCTGGTATACAGTTGAATTTCGCTGTGACGACTTAACTAAAAATTAAAAAGGGTTTCAAGGAAAATTGGACTGTATTGCTTCGGTGTAAAGTTTGGAATTAAATGCTGATTGCTTTTTTGGATGAAAAAAAGCGTCGAAACGTAACTTTCAGGACTTGTAACGTTGTGTTGTTGCTATGTGCTCGTAAAGTTGTAACCTTAATGTTATGAGTGTGAAACATGATACGCTATGGTAGAATACCGTTGTAGGTTGTTTTGAAAATAGGCTTAATTGAGACATATGTAATATGTACCCAGAATGTATGCCATACATTTAAAAATAGATATTTCTTACTAATATTTTAAATGCGAAAGTTTGTGACTATGACTGTGTGGATGAATGGATGGGTGTATGTTACTCTTAAGCCAAAAATTACTAAACAGATTTGGCTGAAAGTTTGCACGCAGATCGTTTATAATCTGCATTAACATAATATTATAGGATACAAAACATCACGCTTCGACCTAATTGTGACGTTGCAGGAGGTAATGTTTGGATCTACTGAACCGATTTTGATTTTTTTTAACAATAGAAAGCTACGTAATTTGTGATTGTCATTATTTTAAGTTTCCACGGGACCGGAATCTACGCGGGCGAAACCGCGGGGGACAGTTATTGGGTACTATGTAAAGTGATTACTCGATACGTAGGTAAAAAAAGGCCGTAAAAATTTTATTTACACGAGAATTGCTTGCCTTACTTGCCTTGCTGAAAATGGGCCTCCTCTTAACAGACCTTGGCAAGCCAGGATCGTAGAGGGATTTTGCCATAATCACCACGCTTGGCAGACGGATTGGTGATCGCAGTAAGTTGTAAACCTTGAGTTATAATAAAATACCATGTTCAAATAATATAAAATATGTTTAAAGAAAGTCGTCCACTAATACTTGCTGTACTGGCCGCACCTTTCATTGTTGGGCGGCGTTAGAGGAACCTCATCTCTTATTATTTTCAAGTAAGTAATTATATGAATTACTTAACTTAACTTTTTAAATTTAGTAACGTAAGTATGCAAATTTTATCAAAATTAAAATTGATTCCTCTAATATTTTTTACATGAAGATTAAAATATTAGCACAAAATAATTAATAATATAATGTTGTATTATCATAATTTCCATTTAAAAAAAAAGTCAAATTCTAAAATAAACAATTTATACTTATTTCCTATGATGAAATAAAGTGTTTGTTTAAAAACAATATTTTTTATTAAAATAAGTTATAATAATTTCTGTGAATACAATTAGATCACCCAAACTGTTTCAAATTTAATTAACTCAACAAGATATTGGAATTAATAATTAACTTTTAAAATGAAACTTTAGCATGTCACTTACTAATAACAGTAACACTAAAATAAACATTACATTTTATGATATTGCCGAAAATTTGAAGTACTTTAATATTTATCTTGGGACTAAATTAATTTATAACAAAGTGTTCTTTTCATCGCGCATTTGTTTTGGTGATCAATCAATATCAATTTATACAAATAAATATATTTCAAAATAAGATTATTTCATTGTGTATAATTAACAGCGACAAGTACCCATATGTTAATACCTAAGTACTTAATAAATGCCGTTTAATGTATATGTGTACCTACCAATGACAAAAACAAAATAATTTTAGTTTTGTATCATTTTTCGGCTAATCTCAGTAACAGCTAGATTAACTTTAAATACTTTAACTTTGAACAGTATTTAAGATACTTTTATAAGAAATAATACAGGCTTGTTTTTATTTTTTCAGTCTATTTGTTTGTATCCGTGTATTACGCCTAATCTACAAAACGGTAGTACTGGCTTAGACAAGACTTTCATTAATAGCTTCAAAGTATAAATTTAGAGTGGACAAAGTCGCGGACAGCAGCTTGTATCGCCATATTACTAATAACCAGATACCAGTTAAAATATTCTTGCATTGTAGTAACTCGGAAATATGGCAGTGTTGAAATATGCGATACTAGCTGCGCCCCGCGGTTTTACCCGCGTTACTCTGCTCCAGAGGGTCGGAGCGTGATGTTTTATAACCTATCCCGGTGCAAAATTTCAGCCAATTCCGTTCAGTAGTTTTGGCGTGAAAGAGTAACAAACATGCATCCATCCATCTATACTTACAAACTTTCGCGTTTATTATATTAGTAGGATTGTAGAACACGACACTCGGTCCCCGAGGCAACCTTGAATTCTTTAACAATCGCGTAACGTATCTGTTACGATTCCAATGTTTTCTTTTTTTCAGTTACACTGGATTTTTTCAACAATTCACTGGAATTCGCGTTCGTTAGGAGCAACATGAGTTTTCACTTTGTACAGCCATTTTAACATATTTGAATTGTTCGAACGGTTTGTGTTTATAACTGGTGGGTTAAAAATTGGTTTTAAAAATTCAGTATGTCAGTTATTTTTAACATTTTTATTTTGATATTGGTTTGAAAATATTTGTGGGGGCATGTACTTGTAGTTTATTGCATGATTAATAACAAAGGTTTTTCATGGCACATTTAATTTTACATACAATTTTTATTACATTTTCAACAGGAATTTATAGCATACACAAACGAAATAAACGATTTTTATTCAGCACTTAGGTATTTACATACACTTGTACTTGTCAAGAAAATTAACAATGCATATAACATTAATTATAAATAGGTAACATTTACTATTAAATTATGTTCAAATTTATTTCAGATGCGCTAGAAGTCTGTCAGTCCTGTGTTAGTAAATAAGCTCTTAATATCAACGTTAATATCTATTTACTACATTTATTTCATTCAAATATTTTAGGAATAAAAAAAATATATTCAAAAGCATATTTTAGAGTGCAATGACCGATCAAGTGGCGAGATCAGACATCCTCAGCCAAATTCCATTAAATTATAATTTAAGCGACACACGCCTGCGGGCACCCTTAAGGGGTAAGGACCACGACTCAGGGCGCCGCTGAAGCTAGAAGTAAAGAGAAATAAAGAGGACGTGATCACTGGCACGGACTACACACACACATACATAAGCTCACGCCTGTTTCCCAGCGGGCAGGCAGAGACAATGGACGTCCACTTGCTACGATCCCTACACAAATCTTTCACTTCATTCACTCTCAGAACATTCTTCATACAAGCACGTCGGTTTAGGGTGGATCTTATTTGACCTTTTGCGAGGATGTCTCTGATGAATTTATAGAAGTTGTGGAACATTTACCTTTACGACATGTTAGGGTAAACGCACCAATCAATGTTGTTCTAGGGTAAATTCGCTAGTTGAGATCTTGAGAGTATCAATATTCAGTTAGGGCGAATGTACGCAGTCAACAAAAGATATATAGGTAGATAGGTTTACACCGTCAGTATCAAATAATGCAAATAAATATGTTTATCTTACTACGACAGCCGGAAATTCTTTATGGGTGAAGAGTTCGCGGCTAGCTGTGTACAAATACACATTTATACAACTGTAATATCTCTATATTGTAAATGAGATAAATATGACAGGACATGTTTTTTTTTTTAATGACTACTCCCGCACTAGGGAAATAAATCTCTGTGTCGCGGGGGACTTTACAAACATTCATTTCACGGACACAAAGAACATCAGAACAAGTATTTGTAGTTTACACAAATAATTGTCCCGGGTGGGAATCGAACCCAGAACACCAGGTCTCAGAAGCAACTAACCGTAACCCTGAGCCACCAGTGCAGTCCACATAATACACATAATAGTGAACTCTTGTCATTAACATGTACATATAAATTTAAAATGCGTTTTACTAAGTGTAAACGTATCTCTTTTGCTGACTGTACCTGTCATCGTCTTGCTAAGGTAAACTCACTATATTATGTTCTCTTGGGGTAAAGTCACCAGATAACGACCAAAAGGTAAACTTTTTATTTTTATCATTACTAATGAACAAAATAATTAAAAAAGGTTTAAAGATGAGTAAGCTTTACCACCATGAACCACTTGAGGTAGGACACGCAGACACTATTGTACATGTCCTCAGAATACTCATTTAGTCCCCATTCACATAAATACAGGCGTTAACGAACCTGTTCCCATTCAGCGCACTTATCAAGTACGGAGCCACTCCGCCTTAATGCCACACAATTGTATTATTGCAGAAGGTAAGCGTCGAACAAAGCACAGATTTCATAGCATTTAGATCGTACATACCGATTTCATAGCAAATAATCGAACAAAGCATTACACTTCTCAATCAGAACCTGTATATTTTAATCTCTAATTATCTTATAATGATAGATGCCTCGGACTAGCGATAATGTGTACAACGTTACTACCGAGGACTTTGACTTTTGAGTCGAGATTTTAGTTTTGTAATAAAAATGAACCGTTTACGTCCTTCGCCTCAACTCTCATTGGTAGGGTGGTAAAACCATCCAATCGGAATTTGAAAGTAAAGGAATTCCACTTTACCCATGCACAGACACGATATACTATGATATTAATTTAGATTATATCTAAGTATGTTGCTGTGCCCGACAGGGTTTATAATTGGTAGGTACTACAATAATGTTAAAACACCTGTAAACACATTTAAAACGCAATAAAGTATTGAGTATACACAAATGGCGGTAGGATGATATGTAGAATACATTTTTTTATTTTTTATTATTACAAGCAGGGTTTTGCATTCTACTAGTATTCTTGTTAACCCCTCGTGCTAAGCTAAAATACTTGTTTTACGAGTGGGTTCACGTCGGTAGTGCAATGGGTGGGGTTCGAACCGGCGACCTCAAGATCACAAGTCCGACGCCCTAGCCGTTGGGCCACGGCCGCACAAATTAAAAATACCTTTCCTTCTGCAAAATAATTGCGTTGTGTAATCACTAATGAACATAAAAATATTCACACTGAGGCATTTTACAGCGATAACGAGTCATCAAAAAATCTTTTAAGCCTCCATTAAAATTTGAGTACAATTTGACTTCCTTTCTATTTTGTCAACTTTACCTACAATATCATATTATTTCTCTATTACTTTACAAATAACTTAATAGCAAGTTTTATTTTATGTTTTTTTGGTCTAATTAGCATAGTATATTTTTTTTTTATTCCACGGTCCTTGTTGAATTTTTTTTTTTTGTAAATTCTTGTAATATTCCGTCTTTGTATTTTTAAAATTTAAGGCGCACAATTCGCACTTTTATTATTTATCGATGAATGTGTCGGATTATGGCATTTTTAACTGTTACACAGGGCTATTTATAAAACATTTACAGCATTTCAGAGGGTAAAAGTACTGATGATTATAAGCAACTTTTAATACGGGACCAACCCTGAAATCGCGGAAAAAATCAGCTATTCCATACATTTCTGTTGTATACCTCGACAATGGAACAGCTGGTTTTTTTCGCGATTTCAGGGTTGATCACATCGTAATAGTTGCTTAAAATCATCAGTTCTTTCACCCCCTGATAGTTTGTTACTTGTCACGATATTCTAAGTGATCATTATTAATTTAATATAGTAATTTTCATAAATAAATAAATAATTTATTTATAATTATGAAACTTAATACTCGGACTCTTATACTAATATGGCTCCGAAATTATTAGACCGATTTGAAAAATTCTTTCACCGTTGGAAAGCTACACTATCCCCGGATGATATAGGCTATATTTAATTTTGAAGTTCCCACGGGAACGATAGTTACGCGGGTGGAACCGCGCGCGGGAAGCTAGTGCGTAATATGATGATATATTAATTAGCAAAAGCGAATTAGACGATGATTTACGAATTTATGTTAATTAACTTCGCTGAAAATATAATCACAAATGTATATTTAACTACCAATGCTGACATTTTCACAGTCCTTAAACACACACAGTCCTTAAACCGTTTAAGCAATAAATCATGATTATTTTAATGAGTGAGATTATGTTATTAGGTAGATATTTTATATCGTTGATATTGTTAAAGGTATTGTACCTATTATGTTGACAACCTCCGTAGCGTAGCGCTATTTGGCTTGCTTTAAATCTCGGAGGTAGTAGGTTCGATCCCCACACCGGACAAGAAATCTTTGTGTTAATTCTAAGATTTCTTTCCGGACTACCGTCTGTCTGTCCGTCTGATTGTACCTATAATATCCTATACCTCAGAAGCATAAGGAGGGATGAACTATTTATACTTCAGACGCATTTAATAATTATAATATAATATAATAATCATAATTTATTTATTTCAGACCATTGATCCATATAGTGTTAGTAAAATCTTAAACTATTGTTAGTACATAAAAATAAAAAGCTTAAATTAATTTCATTGGCGACATGTACGCCAGTACGCACATGTCTACCTGCCCAGTGCATAATGAAAGGCCCATCAATTTTGTCCGCCAGTGTAGCCAGTTTGTTGTTGGGGCTATCCCTGAATCGCTTCAGCATACTCGCACATCGCTTGCGCATAACGGCATAAAAATCGTCTAATTTGGTCGTAGGTGCCAGTTTACGAAAAAGGGATTTACGACGAATGTTTCTGACGTACATGCGACCTTATGTTTCTGAGCTCTAGTATTGGATTTTAGTCTACATAGCACTATTAATGCTAATATGTGCTACCATCACCATCAAGACTGCCGTTGGATTCGATTACCACTCAGAACAATTATTTGTGTGAACCATAGATAGTCCCGGGTGGGAATCGAACCTAGAACATCACTTCTCAGAAACCACTGCCGTATCCACTTAGCCAACGGTGTATTCACTTAGACTTCGAAAACACAAACAAAATTAAACTCGAGGTTAATCAATTCTTTTCGGTCGAAACTGATGGAGACGTAAATTAAGGAGATAGCCTTTATCTAGGCACTCTGGCTTGCCAGAGTCTGTTAAGAGGACCAAGCAGAGACCAAGCGTGGTGAATATGGCAAAGACCCTCCCTTGGGAGTCCTATGTTCAGTAGTGGACATAAACAGACTGCTGAAGATATATACTGGGTGGCTTTTCTTACCGTGCGTCTTGAAAATAATCATAATCATCATCAGCCCGTATAACGTCCACTGCTGAACATGGGCCTCCTCCCAAGGGAGGGTATTTGCCATACTCACCACGCTTGGCAGATGGGTTGGTGACCGCAGTATTATGTTGTGCCACACAAGGAAACGCTGCTGCCCGTTCCTTGATATACGATTGTTATAGAAGATTTTATAATAACGGCTTAACGTGATTTTCGAGGCCCAGAAAGAAATCTTAGAATTTACACAAAGATTTCCTGTCCGCAGTGGGAATCGAACCCACGGCCTCCGATATTTAAAGCGAGCCAAATACCGCTACGCTACGGAGGTTGTGAAATAGATGTCTAAGGCATATTTTTTTTTTTTTTTACTGACATTGTTTGAAAATCTTAACAGTATCTAAAAATGCGTACCTAAGTAGGTAGTTATGCTATTTCACTCACTCTTTTCATGCGTGATTGTGGCCTAGATATTATAGGCACCTAATTTATTATTATGCACGCGCTATGTAGGGTGTATTTCTTTTAAGTAATTCATGAGATTTTCGAAACTCTAATTACCGAAATACTAGCACAAATATACTGTGGTCTATAGATTCTATTCCACTTACACAACACACTATATTATTATCAAGACGGTAAAAAAAGTCACCCAGTACATTATTATTTATTTAGCTTCCAATACATCCCAAAGTACGCTACCCATTCACCTATCCAATACAAGTCACTGAAATATTCAAATCATTACATGAAATTCTCTCCAACTTCGGAAACTATGAACCTAAGTCACTACCACCTAAATATACAAAGAGATACATATTAAGGTCTTTCCAAAATATACGCCATCTCTTTAACAGATAGTATCATCTAAAGTGTTTACGTTAGTACAAAAAAAACCTGTGAGATAATAGATTTTACGTTTTATGCAAAAAAATGTATTAAACTACGTTTCTTTTAAATAAAATCGTCTCCCCTTATCTAGCCACACCTCCCATTATACCTCGGAGTTAAAGGAGCCTCATCTCACAGTATTGTATTATGTATTTTAATGTTATTTTATTTTTAGTACATCTATTTTATATACTTATACTAGCTGCGCCCCGCGGTTTTACCCGCATAACTCTGTTTCAGTGGGTCGGAGCGTGTTTTATTTATATATATATTTTTATTATTTCAATATATTTATTTTCATAAACTTATTCACGCCCGAATTCGCTAGACATTATACTGTCTACTGCTAAAGGGATGGCAGATATTTTAGAAGCCCATTATATACAGGTAGCTAGGCAAAGGTTCTTGTTTCACCGTTGAGTTTGCGGTTTTCGCTAACCACAAACCACCCTGTGCACTAAAGCTTATGAATACGGTAGATAAGTTAGGCTGACAAAATAGATAGTAAATTTGACATTCAAATTTGTGGAGAATATTGTATAACGTACATCTTTGAGGGCAAAGTCCGACTGTTAATCGTAATAAATATTGCATAATATTCAAATTGGATGCGGAGTTAATTATCATGATGATATTTGTTACTATATGTTGCATATTAAACATCGTTATTCAATTCGTTGCAAATATTAAAAAAAAATATACCATAGCGGTATTTGGCTCGCTTTAAATCTCGGAGGTCGTGGATTCGATCCTCACGCTGGACAGGATTTTTTTGTGTAAATTCTAAGATTTCTTTCTTGGTTGGGGGACTACCCGCCGTGCTTCGGAAAGCACGTTAAGCAGTTGGCCCCGATTTTTCATAACATAATCTTTAATAATCGTATATCAAGGAACGGGCAGCAGGGTTTCCTTTCAGCCTACAAAGCGTGTTGGCTATGGCCCTTGGGAAGAGGCCCATGTTCAGCGGTGGACGTTATACGGGCTGATGATGAGCAGGACAATCCATTTACTTATACACATTTTCAATAGTATTAAAAATAATAGATAAAAAAGACATCGAGCCTGTGTAAGAGGATGCCGTTCATATAATCCAGATTATCTCGCATTACTCATTTGTACATGTGAATTTATCACGGCCGTATCCTTATATATTATATATTGACAATTGGGCTAAAAGAACCTCCGATTGGGTCCCAATAAATGCACGACGCCATCACGGCAGGCCGAGACGAAGATGGCGGGACGAGCTTGAGCCTACCGTAGGGACTGGCCGGCACTCGCAAAAGACAGAGTTGTGTGGAAAAGGGAAAGGGCCTTTGCCCTGCAGTGGAACAACACAGGCTAGTTAGTTAGTTTAGTTTAGTAGATATTTTTTTTAGCTACCATTAGTGGCTTGATATGGTCCGCCGATTTCGACCATGGTGGCCAATATCTAAGGAGATTAGCCATCTGTATAGGTCATCAAATATATTTGTGTACAATGCAAGCAAAGGTGCAACCTTTATTCTTTTAGGTACTACGAAAATCCGATGGGTTTGTAGTTGGTTCATCACCAATTTCCTGACTTTAGAATTGCACTTTTTTTGGTCTCCCCGGGAGTCAAACCCCCGGTAATCAAGGTCAAACATATAACCGTTAGATCAACGAGGCAGTCAAGACATGGTGTACACAAGTACTTGTGTTAAAAGAAGTTAGATATTATGAACACCTTTTTTATTATTTAATTTTTTATTAGTAAGGAAATAGAAAAAACTAATTAACCTTAAGCAAATTAATAAATTAATGTTAATTTCGTTAGTGGATTCTAACTTAATATTTGAATGCCTCTTGATTTAGTGAATAACTGAATGCAAATAAAAAGTTCATCAAAAATAAAAGCCTAAAATATAAGTGTTACATTTTTTTTTAATTTTAAGAAAAGATTTTTTGTATTTTTGAAGTTTTAAGACAAAGCTAAAAACTTAGATAATATTTGTCCTCTGAATACAATTAAGTTGACGATATACATTTTCATGTATATAAATATCTGTTACATTAAAATTCTATCAACTATTTATTTAAATTCAATTATTCACTTAATCTAGAGACATTTAAATACTAAATTAGAATCAATTTATAAATAACCACTAACAAAATAAAGTACACACAAAATGCCAAATCTGTTTCAACATTCATTTGCTTAATCAAACAAAAACCTCCCTCAAAATCTAGGCTTTTAAAACCGCTTAACAAATTGTCTAAACTCAGTATAAAATAGTGTGATTTAGTTTAACAAACATCGGATCCAATTCTGTTGAATGGTCGACCTCAAAAAGGCGTGGAGCATTTCTATGTAATTCGAAAACGTCGTGGTAATCAAGTTGGTGTTTCGAGTAAATTTGGTAGAAGGTAGGCTGTTTTGGCACGATTTAGGTGAGCCTCATCTTGTGATGTCTGAGTTAAGGAGATTTGCATATTGAATAGAAACTGGGTAGCTTGGAGATAGCATCCTAATGTGTGCTTGGTAGTAGATTGCTTAAGTGCAGGTACTATGTTTACCATGATAGTGCACTTAACAGGTATTCACGGAAGTAAATCTGTCAAGAAGACAACGTACTAAACTTTGCTGGAAGACTAGTTACGTTTTTCAATATTTAGCATTGTCTTTTGTCATGGCATTTAACTGGCTGTATGATAGAAAAACGTCGAAAAAAATATTTTTTTGTTTGTTTTTAATCTCATGGAGCGCGGGCAGGCGGGTTAGTGACCGCAGTATTATGTCGTAAGCTGGGAAAAGCTGCTGTCCATTCCTTGGTATTTAGTTGTTATAGATGATGTTATTACTATCGGTACCAACGGTTTAACGTGGTTTCCGAAGCACGGAGAGTCCCTCAAACCAACGCGACTCGTAAAGTAATCTTAGAATTTACACAAAGATTTCTTGTTCGGCGTGGCGATCAAATCCCCGATTTCCGAGCTAAGGCTTAACTTGTGTCGCTACGCCACCAATGATGTTCACAACAGAAAAGTCTACTTTAATTGCTTTATACTTACATAGTTTTGTGAACGTCTGGGTTCTAAGCATTAGCACTAAGTATAAACTGGTGAGATTGGAGTTCGTATCGTTAATGCGCTCTGTAGTAGTAGTTGTACGTAATGTACTAGGTACTAGGTATTTACTGAAGTATGATAATGTATTTCTGAGATGTTAATGTAGTGATAGAGAGCGTTGCATTAGGATCTAAATGTCTCAAATGTTAAAACTTTATAAATAAATAATATAAGACTGTGCTATGTATAATATATTGTATGGAAGACAGTATTCATGGCGTATGAGTGTCGCTTTAAGTCTGCAAGGTCGTAGGTTTCATGCCCACGCCGGACAAGTAATCTTTATGTAAAATCTAAAATTAATTTCCGGGTCTGTTTCGTTATGAACACCGGCAGGCTTCGAACCTGAATTTTAGGTAAAGCCCTGATGCCTTAACCCTTCGGTCACGGTGGAACCCAAGCGGTCGTCGAAATTTATCAATCTATTTTTTAATACGTGTCTAACGGGGACGTAGTAATCTCAACTGTCATATAGGTAATCGGTAAACTGTACCTTAAAGTATTTAAAAACAATTTAAAATAAATTTATTTACATATACCTACAATACATCATGTGTTACCAGTGATGACATATGGATCTGATACGTGGTCTCTTACTGTGTGCCTCATAAGAAAGCTCAAAGTCGCTCAGCGAGCTATGGAAAGAGCTATGCTCGGCGTTTCCCTGCGTGATCGAATCAGAAATGAAGAGATCCGCAGGAGAACGAAGGTCTCTGACATAGCTCAATGGATTAGCAAGCTGAAGTGGCAATGGGCCGGACACATAGCTCGAAGAACTGACGGCCGATGGAGCAGAAAGGTTCTCGAGTGGAGACCACGAACTAGCAAGCGCAGCGTAGGACGACCGCCTGCACGATGGACCGACGACCTAATAAAGGTCGCGGGGAGTCGATGAATGCAGGCCGCTAGGGATCGTTCCTGCTGAAAATCGATAGGGGAAGCCTATGTTCAGCAGTGGACTACAACAAGCTGATGATGATGAAAATATATCATGGGGTAAAACGTAATGAACAAAACAAAAATATTATATTATGAAAACAGACGTAAGTCAAATTCAACCTTACTTTAGTTCAGTAAAATTATAAAAGAAAAGATAAACCAATTTTTAGTATTAAAATTTTATAGAAACAGTTCAGAGAAATATCGATAAAATTCATCGCAACATTGAAAGCTTCAATTATAAAAGTTTTCAATCGAATTTTCAACAACGTTTTTAATTTAGAAAGGTGAATCGTTACTTGTTGATTGGTCTTGTTTCATAAAGGAATAAATTAATTTTGCTCTGAAATATCTGTACTTTAAACTTAGCACAACTAAAAGGCTTTTGATACAAAGCTGCCTTTTATAGTATAGATTTTAACAACAGCTCTAACTTGATTAGGGGTCAATATTATTTATTTAATTTGTAATTAGTCTTATTCACAGCACATACTTATGAATGTATGTGCTATGAATAAGACTGATTTCAGACATATACCTATATAAGAGACAGGGGAAAATGTATGTACATACACGCTTCTAGCTTAAAAAAATACGATACTTCCATACAATCAGCACCCCCCTTCTAATCTCCTACAACCCTTTTTTCACTATATGAAGAATCCTATGTCCTTTCTCCAAATTTCATTTAAATTCGTTCAGTAGTTTTGGTGTGACAAACATTCAGACAGAGTTACTTTCGCATTTATAATAGTAATAAGGTTAAGGATGAATATATGTTATTAATGCTATCGCGGTTCTTGATATACAGCCTGGTGACAGACAGACAGCGTAATCTTAGTAATAGGGTCTCGTTTTTACCCTTCGGGTACGGAACCTTACAAATTAACGATTTCTTCAAAATGTGTGTGTGTAGTCATAATTAATTTCGTGATGATTTAAGTCAGGATACTAAGTATTAATAAGTTTAATATCATAGACGATCGGTTACATCCACAGCTTGTCCTTCGACATAGGCCTCCTCTAAAGTTTTACATTCCTCTCTTTCTCTAGCCATTCTCATCCACTCTGGGCCAGCCGCTTTTTTAAGGTCATCGTCCCAACTTTTAATTTGTCTTCCTCTATTTCTTTTTCCATCAATTATACTAGTTTGTAAATTTAGAACAGCAATAAAGGCTTATTTTATTTATTTATTTTATTTTAATAAGTATTATCGTACCTATTATGAAACTGTTATTTGTGTTACTCTGCTCCAGGGGATCGGAGCGTGATCTTTTGTAGCTTATATGTTATCCACCTTATCTACTTTCCACGTGCAAACTTTCAGCCTATGCCGTTCAGTAATTTTAGCGTGAAAGAGTAACCTACATCCTTACAATTTTACAAACTTTTGCGTTCATAATATTGGTAGAATAATAACCCTGAAAATATTCAATCTCATATTAAATCGAATGTAAATTTGTTAACTATTTTATCTGTAAACTAAATTTGTAATACAATTTATAAACGTGATGAAACCAAATGAATCCCTTACCAATTCGAGTAAAGCCGCAGGGCGTAATCTAGTTAGTGTAAAATTTGGAGCCGAGGTCAGTAGCTTGGGTCAAGGTCTTATAATATTAGATTCCTCAGTTATTTAGCCTTGCTTCTACTTAGTTATTATAAGTGTTGGCTTTCATGAGAAAAATATTAGTTCATTCTGGACAAAATGAATGATTGCGGACTACCATTATAAACAACTTGATGCGCCCCGCGGTTTTACCCGCGTCACTCTGCTCCAGTGGGTCGGAGCGTGATATTTTGTCACCTATATGTTAATCCAGCTTAAAAATTATCCGCGTGCAAACTTTCAGCCGAATCCATTTAGTAGTTTTTACGTGAAAGAGTAACAAACATACATACATCCACACATACAAACTTTCGCATTTATAATACCTATTAGTAGGATATGATTGACATTTTCAGTTAACACAGATTTTATGGGTTTTATATGTACAACCCGGTCACATTATCTCGAGACCTGGCGTCGATGACGTCACGTCGCGTCGGCATTCTGATATGATGCCCAAAACTAACCGTACTGACGCGCCGTGGCGAGTGCGGGGAGGTGAAAGGAGAACGGGGCGGGAGGTTCGCATTCCAGCGAGGTCTCGAGATAATGTGACCGGGTTGTAGAGATTTTTTTTGGTTTTTAAGACAACTCCCACAGTATTTAGTTACACATAATTTATAGCCACAATGTACACGCAGACTCAGACCAACTATTCCTTGCTCACAAATAATTGTCCCGGATAGGACTCGAACCCAGAGCTCAGAAGTCACTATCGTACACCACTGAGATACCAGTGCAGTCAAGATTGGCCAAGGTGCATCCAAAATAGGCATTAGGAATATAGTATTTTTAAATTACCAAATCAACAAAAATTTACAAAGATACAGAGCAACAACACACTATAAAGTTAGGGGGAGGGGACTTGTGACCTAAGTGTAAGTGACGTCACACGAAATTTCAACGCGCTGTATCTTCGTCATTTTTTGTTAGAGGAACAAAAAAAAATCATCATCATCATCAACAGCCCGTTTACGTCCACTGCTGAACATGGGCCTCCTCTTAACAGACCCCGGCAAGCCAGGATCGCAGAGGGATATTGCCATAATCACCACGCTTGGCAGACGGATTGGTGATCGCAGTAAGATGTCAACCTTGAGCTAATAGATGCTGCTGCCCATCTATCAACCATATGTGCCTTAATCGCCTTTTACGACACCCATGGGAAGACATGTCTATTCTAAGGTGGAAACCACACGGACAACAAATACAAAAAAAAAATACGTGTCCAATATTTTTTGGTAAACTTAACTGATGAACTAAATAAATTTTTGTTATACTTTATGCCTATTAGACAACAGTTTGTCCAATTCTAAATATTGGCATACAGTCTTACAGTCAATAATTTCGTTCTTCATGTTTTACACAAAATTGGATGTCCAACACAAGCGTACTTTATTCTAGTCTGAGAAACTCTTATATTACAAATTGGCTTATAACAATCATTCCTATATACCTACCTACAGTTACGCCGGACAAATCTGGGGTAAGTACAAAATCCTTGCTTTTATTCATCTCATATTCATAGATATTCCAAGTCCCGAGAGATATTAAATTACGATTGAATCGATTGATTTAAGTATTCCAAATACAAATACTTGATGTATAAATATAATGATGCATTTCATTTCAAGATTGAATCTTCCTTTTTCTGTATATAAAAGAAAATCGATACTAACGGATCTATCAGACTGCGTGACAGACATAGCTATTTTCGCATTTATATCATTTATTATGTACATATTACATCTATAAAGAGGATATTTTTATATTTTTGTATGTTTGTTTTGAATAAATTTAAAAACTACAAAACGGATTTCGTTAATTATTTCACCATTAGAATGCTACATTATACCCTGAGTTACAAAAACTAAAAAAGCCTATCCGTGCGAAACCGGGGCCGCTAGTACTAAATAATATAATAATACAAATTATAAATGAATTCACAACTCTTCATGTTCTCCTAGCAGTTAGGTAACACATTCTTCATTCTTTATATAAAGTTTGCTTAAAACTCTCTACTGTTATACTAATAAACAATTCTTGTAACCAACTTTCATGAAACTTAAGCACAAACATTTATCCTCGGAATAATTACTTTGTATCCCTAACGTCATTCGTCAGCAAAATTAAACAGTATGGTATTTTGTGTGAAACAGTGTCGGACTTGCGTTACGTCCAGCCAGCCGGATCAAGTCCAGTTGGGGGCCCTTTTAAATATAAATAGACCGAAAATTACTGCGCCTAACGTAAATGCGGAGAAGTACATACATAAGCCATACAAACGCCTGTTTCCCAGCGGGGTAGGCAGAGACAATGGACCTCCACTTCTTTTGCTTCATTCACTCTCATAACATTCTTCATACAAGCACGTCGGTTTAGGGTGGATTTTATTTGACCTTTTGCCACGAAGTGGGGAAAAAAAACCATGACTTAAGCTACAGTTACAAATGCTCATTGCTAGCATGAAAGCATGACACTATTGATCAATTGCTGCTTAATAGCATGTGAGCATACTCATTTCGAGTTTACTCAAAAATCGACAGCCGTGCGATTTTTGGGCATGCTACTTGCCGCGCGCGTAGAAGGGGCGTGCCTTTAGCGCGTCTGATCTCAGGTTTGCTTATTGAAAATGCAGATCATGTGAAATATCATCAATATTGTTCTGTCTTTGCGCAGCAGGTGAACGCATATTATGCTTAATCATGCTAAACAAAAGCAAATGAGTCAGTTTAAAGAACACGCTCGTTTTAAGCATACTAATAAGCATGACATTTTATGAGCATGTGTAACTGCAACTTTAAGCGATGTCGACAGTGGACAGACAGAGACTACTACTGAGGTACATCCCCCGTCTCGTTCCTCGCATACCAAAGGCGTGGTTAGTGCCAAAGTATGCCACATATTCTATCTTACTTGAATCGCAAGTTTATCTCCAGAAACTTTAGACTCAAGTAGCCGCGGCGATCAGGCGTAAGCCAATAATCCGGCGAGAGCAGTTTGTAATAGATTTATGTTTTAGGATGTGACTGGATACTGATTTTTAGGGTTCCGTAGCCAAATGGCAAAAAACGGAACCCTTATAGATTCGTCATGTCTGTCTGTCTGTCTGTCTGTCCGTCCGTATGTCACAGCCACTTTTTTCCGAAACTATAAGAACTATAATGTTGAAACTTGGCAAGTATATGTATGTTGTGAACCGCATTAAGATTTTCACACAAAAATAGAAAAAAAAACAAATAATTTTGGGGTTCCCCATACATAGAAATGAAAGTCAAAAAAAAAAATTCATCGAACCCATACGTGTGGGGTATCTATGGATAGGTCTTCAAAAATGATATTGAGGTTTCTAATGTCATTTTTTTCTAAACTGAATAGTTTGCGCGAGAGACACTTCCAAAGTGGTAAAATTTGTGTCCCCCCCCCCTGTAACTTCTAAAATAAGAGAATGATAAAACTAAAAAAAATATATAATGTACATAACCATGCAAACTTCCAACGAAAATTGGTTCGAACGAGATCAAGCAAGTAGTTTTTTTTTAATACGTCATAAACCGTAAACCGCAATTTACCTTTCATTCATTCAACTATTATTAACATCGATCAAAGTTACAACGAACTAACTAACTTTTATACTATGTTACTCGTTGTATTCTTGATATCAAAAATAGGTAGGCACTTGCAACTAGTACGGAACCCTTCGTGCGAGAGTCCGACTCGCACTTGGCCGGTTTTTTAAAGTATTTGCCATCCTGCTCTTTTGTAAACGAACATAGTTTTCTCATATTTGTTACATTATTCTAATATAAACAATATCTATTTTATTTTTAGAGTTTATTATATTTGTGTTTAATTTTTGTTTATTTTATATTCAATTTAAAATCTAGGCTACGGAATGTATGATGGAACTACACCTAGTTTAGGTGTCCATTCCATCACCCTAGACTTCCATCACCTTAATAATTAAGTAGTAAGCTTGTTAACAGATCTTAAATCAATTGCCTGCATCTCATTGTTTTATGTTAAAATCATATTGCCTACTATACCAGTAGTCATAAGACTAGTAATCGTATTCTATGAACGCTAGCAATACAAGAAGCACGTATTATATTTAAGCTTCACCTGTCAATAAACCAGGCGACCATTCTCACATACAGAAATACAACATTGTGTTCTTTTGCTGGGGCATTTTGCAAACGGTGGCCCTGTAAATCCAGTCCGTACCTGGTTTGAAGCAGAACTTCAAATGAATGGAGTATTGTTGTAATACTTGTCGAAATGAAATGAGTGACCCTTCTCGCCGATGACGAAATAAAATGAAGTATGTTGGGACGGAAATTTTATGACATACCTTCTTATAGTTTAGTTTAATTGATCAGAGATATTTTAATGTGTCTTGATGCTATGTTGCTGTCGTATGATCTGCTATTATACATTTGAGTGAGAATTTGATAAAATATGTAAGGTGCTTTTGTAACACTGCTGAACATTTTCCATAGTCACCACGCTTGGCATGTGGTTTAGTGACCGCAGTATTATCTTACACATATCAAATCGCCGCTGTCCGTTTCTTAGTAGACGCTTCTTATATATAATGTTATAACAATCGGGACCGACTTAACGTGCATTGCGAAGCATGCAAGGTCCTAACCCTTCAACAAACCAGAGCAGAAAGAAATCTTAGAATTTACACAAAGATTTCTTGTCCGGCATGTGGATCGAACTCACGACCTCTGAGGCTTAAAGCGTCACTAATACCGGTATGCCACAGAGGTTTTCAAAATATATGGCATTCTTTTAACAGTATATAGAGTCATGTATAAATTTCTTTATGTATCGATAAATCTATACATAAAGAAATTTATTTAAAAACCGTAATCAATGTTGCCCATATTTAGCTATGAACTTAAAAAGGATTATATTAAACGCATTAAACGATATTTATTCAGCACTAAGGTATTTACATATACTTGTTCTTGTCAATTATACACAATGAAATATGATTAATATAATTAAATACAAAATACATACATACAAACATAAGCTCACGCCTGTTTCCCAGCGGGATAGGCAGAGAAAATGGACCTCCACTTGCTACGAGTAAATACAAAATATCGCAACTAAAATCTATTGCGGATTAGCTAATGGTCTGTCTGTCAGTCTAGTATCACGTCATATGTATAGTTATAACAATAATTAATTATATAATTAAAATCTTAATATAATTTAGCTCTATAAAAAGAGGCACGTCTTTAACAATATTTTTACGTATAAGCGACGCACGGGCACCCTTAATGGGCTAGGACCACGGCTCAGGGTATCGCTAATGCTATGAGAAATATTACTGTGACAATAATTATATTAAAAAAGAGGTAGTGATCACTGGCATGGACTACATGCACTGGATCATATCATCCAGGCTTTATTTTAACAATATTACGTATATTTTCCTCGATATTCATTTACGAGCTAATAAGTCCATTAATCAGGTAAAACATCTTTAGTACAATTACGAAGTCTTGCACTGACCAGGACTATTCTATTCTACTGAAAGCTGAATATTGCCCTACATGGATAAAACCGTGCGTAACTGGTAGTATAGTCAAAATATTTTAACAACAAAAAAAAGAACTCGTAGAAAAGAACTCTAATAACCCCACTCATTAAAACAAAAAAATATACTTACCATGTTATTCTTTCTCCGAGTGTCATTAAAAGAAAAAAGTATAGGTACCTCTTAATAATCCGTCCTTAATAAAAAGTAAGGACACTTCAGGAAGTTTTGTTGTGTGTACGAAGTTCCACCAATTATATGAATAAGCCAGTTAATATACTGTCCAATTATGCGCTACTGTGGATTAGGCTTGGCCAAAATATATCGATATAAATATAAAACATCACAAAAAAAACTATACAAAGTAATATTTCATCATTTCAGCCGTAGGCCTACTGCTGGACATAGGCCTCCCTCATAGATTTCCAGTTACTACGGTTGGAGGCGACCAGCATCCACCGTGATCCCGCGGCCTTTACCAGGTCATCCGTCCATTTAGATGGACGGATGATGGATATTTTTCTCGTTGTTAATACTGAGCAAAATGATTTAGTTTAGGTACAATAATTATCGATCTTTGTATAATATTTTTCAATTACATCAAAAATTACAAACTAAAAAGACTTTGGTTTTATGTTAGAGACCCCCGTTCATTAAATTAATTAAACTTTTAACAAACATGCCAGATGTGTATCCAGTTTTTTAATTTAGTTTTTTTTTATTTTACAAATTTTATTGGTTGTCGATATATTTTATTTACTTTGCTCATACCTAATACGGACTTTGAAGGTCGCACAGGTCCGGAAAAGAGACACTGCCACGGAAATGTAATATGGAGAAGGAGCTTTCAATGGTGTAGTACTAAATCTTTAGTTGGTATACTTATAGGTAATATAATAATAATACATTTATTCAACGACCTTACAAATATACTATTCTTAATCTACTGTAATATTTTACTATGAACATTTTTATTTATTCTTATTGCTGCGTATTTATTAGACACCGGTATTTAAAAGATTTTCTTGCCTCCCAGCATAGGCCTCCCCTAGAGGTTGCCGCAATGTGCGGTTTTTGTGCTTTTCGCATCCACGTATTGCCTGCTACTCGTTTGATGTCGTCTTCCAATCTATGACACTGTCTTCCTTTCCTCCTTTTATACTGTCTAGGGCAACATTATATAACGTCCCTAGCCCATTATCCTTTTTACTCCCAATCATTTGACCTGTCCACTTCTATTTTATTTTCTTTATATGGTAAGTAACGTATGTACTAAAAGTAATAAAATCTGTAGTATGGTACTATCACTACATAGTATAAAACAAAGTCGCTTTCTCGGTCACTATATCCCTATGTATGCTTAAATCTTTAAAACTACGCAATGGATTTTGATGCGTTTTTTTTAATAGATAGAGTGATTCAAGAGGAAGGTTTATATGTATAATACATCAGCTTTGCGCCCGTGTGGAGCCGGGGCGGGGGGCTAGTAGTTTTATAAAAAGCTACACTGGTGGCTCTTTGGTTACAATAGTTGTTACTCAAACCTTGCGTACTGGGTTCGATTTCCACCCGGGACAACTGTTAGTGTGAACCACAAATAATTGTTAACTAGTGCGTCCTTTCAGAGGCAAGGAAGGTAGTTCAACAACCAACTAGACCCTGTAAGAATTTTTTTATTTTATACAAAAAATCTTGTTCGGAGAAGGATTCAAACTTCTTAAACCTATTACACTTACTATGTGTGTAGTTATATCTAGCCAGTATATTATGTTTACTTATAAAACTAATCTAGCGATAAATTCAAGGGAGGTGAATGAATTTAACCAACATTAAAGTAATTAGTCTTCAGTCTCTAGAGAGAAGTGTAACGTAGTATGTTATTAGTTAGATCATTGAGCAATATTTATGGCGATAATGTAAGTCGTTGCTTACATTTTAACGCGAAGTATATCTGAAATAGCACATTTTCAAGAGCGTAAAATAACTATACAATATAATTTATGTTACTACCGCCGCTACGGCTTCCCCGTGCCGGGGCGGTGGGGTATGTGGGACTCGTCCTCCATAGCGGTGTTACAATATTCATACCACGAGGAGATGAACCTCCTCCGTCCGCTGTTGGTGAGGGGCCCAGGAACTTAAGGCTATCGGGGACATCCTCCGGCGGCGCCCGCGGCCTCGTTGATCCAACCATACGCCAATAGAAACTAGTAAAAGAATAATAATACCAACATAGTTTTACGTTTAAATTATTCATAATTGTATTTTCTATGAATTACTTGGCTATTATCCCAGAATTCTGGCAGCATTGCCCCGTTGAACGGCAATACTTACAAATCACTAGCACTCGGGAACGGTGACTTACTAAAGAGAGCCGCTGTGAGGTTTTTATAAACTAATTTGGCGACCGGTCTCCACGGACTTTCGACACCAAAAGGCAAAAATATACCACCACTAGTCAAAGGTTCTGTATTTGCGCCTCTTGAGATTGTCCGCTTTCGGCTCACTTGCCAACTCTCTGAGTATCGGAAATATGAGACGATAAAATATGAGGGGGCCTCACACCAATCCTCAACGTTAAGTACCAATTTCAATCTTCTGATTAAGCATTAAATACGTAAGTGTCTATTAAACTTTATGATTGTGTATCCATTGAATAAAAATAAGCAATTTTTAAATGCCCTCAACCAACCAGACCCGGAAAGAAATCTTTGAATTTACACAAAGATTTCTTGTCCGGTGTGGGGATCGAACCCACGACCTCCGAGAATTAAAGCGAGCCAAATACTGCTACGCTACGGAGGTTGTCAATTAAATATATAAAACAGATATTGGTTATTTGTCTACTGAATTGTCAGAATCATCATCATCATAATCAGCCTGTTGTAGTCCACTGCTGAACATAGGCCTCCCCCATCGATTTCCAGCGGGAACGATCGCTAGCGGCCTGTATCCACCGACTCCTAGCTACCTTTATGAGGTCGTCGATCCATCGTGCAGGCGGTCGTCCTACGCTGCGCTTGCCAGTTCGTGGTCTCCACTCGAGAACCTTTTTGCTCCATCGGCCGTCAATTCTACAAGCTATGTGTCCTGCCCATTGCCACTTCAGCTTGCAAATCCGTTGAGCTATGTCAGTGACCTTCGTTCTCCTGCGGATCTCTTCATTTCTGATTCGATCACGCAGGGAAACGCCGAGCATAGCTCTTTCCATAGCTCGCTGAGCGACTTTGAGCTTTCTAATGAGCCACATAGTAAGAGACCACGTCTCAGATCCATATGTCATCACTGGTAACACACATTGATTGAACACTTTAATCTTCAGCCACTAAGGTATTTTGGACGAGAAGATTTTCCGAAGTTTCCCAAACGCTGCCCAGCCGAGTCGGATTCGACGATTGACCTCTTTCTCTAAATTGTCAGAATAACGCAATTTATTGAATAAATACTATCTGGCCGTTTATAGAACCCGATTTTTCAATACTCAGAGTATTGAAATATCAGATCCTTAATGCAGAAAATAAGAATCATTCTACGATAACAATTTTATTCTAAATTAAAGCCGAACAAAACTTGAAGGCACCAGTTGAAATTATACAAACTATTCACAAAATCTCAAAATATCCTGAAGCGTTCAAGATTAGCCTCACAAAGGAATTAAATAATGGATTTTGGTAGACATTTTTCGGTAACTGAAGGAAAGTGATTTAAACAGTACATTGACATTTATCATGTCTTCCCATGAGTGTGGTAAGAGGCAACTAAGGGACATGCAGCTGATGGATGGGCAGCACGATCTATTAGATCACGAATACGCACCATCTTACTGCGATTACCAATCCACCTGCCAAGTGTGGTGATTATAGCAATATCGGAAGTGAACGGGTCGATACAGTACAATTGACATGTTACTACAATAACGAGTTATATTTTGTCTTATCATAACAAAATATAACTCGTGACTTAAAAAAAATACAAACCTTGTTTTGATAAATACAAGGTATGACAAATTTCATTACCGAAACAAATTTTAGCTACCTTTTTTTATACCAATTCAATATTTGGAATAATTTAGACATAGACATATATTTATTTGTGACCATAGGTATAACAGGATGACATAAATATTTTGTGTATCACTATGTTCTGCCATATATATGGCGTACAAATAATTAATTTTAATACATTAATTATATTACCTAAAATTAAATTGAATTAAATTTCATTATATTAAATTGTAGTTATTAAATTAAAACATTATATTCATTATTGCACATTTTAAGAATTTTAGTACGCACTTTTTCATTTGGTCTAATTTTTACTTGGCAGAATACCAAAGATAGTGTCATTATTTCATTTAGTCTTTAATCAAATGATTTATTACATCAAACAATCTTTAGACAATAATTGGAAGGTCAAATGATTTGCTATGAAAAAAGAAATATAAAGGTAAAAATAAGATTTTTTCAAAAATGAAATTTTATTTTAATATAATCATTTATTTAATACTTACAATATTTTTAGCAGGCTATTGAGGTTACCGAACTAGTTAGACGGGGTTAAATATTAAAAGAAAAATGGTTAGGTTAGGTTAGAACTGTGACCTCCTACGCACAAGCCGATCGAGCGAAGCGAGCGGTGCTGGGGTGTGCCAGAAACGACTAGATTATACAGAACGAAATATGGACCCTGAAACCATAAAAAACTTACTTTTATTTTGCGTAAAATGTGTAATTCTAACTGAAATATTTGACTACATAAAAATTGGTAAAAGTACTAGTTGGTAAACAAGTTATTGTTTAAACGTTCACTTGCCAAACATTAGGTTTGCGTTACAATCATTTGAGAAGAGAATATTTGCTAAGTAATAATTTGGTAAATTAAATTATGTGGAAAATTGTTTGGGATGTGATAATTTGTCAATTTCATTTCGATATAACATAGGTAAATTATAATAATAATAATACATATTTAAGGTAATTGACTTACGAACATTTAACATGCATGATCATTAAATAAAATACTCGCTTTCTGTGCGCAGTTTCATCCGCGTCTATTCCCGTGGCAACTTTATACTTAAATATCCTTCTGGATAACGTAGAGAAACGTTACAATGGTGAAATAATTTTTGAAATCGGTCCAAAAGGTCAATGCAAATACACGTATTAAAAATCTAGTCTTTCCTGTTTATAATATAAGTATAGAAAAACTATATATATTCCATATAACCACTGCTAGAAATATGTAGGACTTATATAATGTTTGCTGGATTTCATGAAATGCAGCAAACATTATTTAATTACTAAAGACATATAAATGTCATTGGTAATTTAATCACTACCACAGCGACTGTCGGTAATCATAGTTAAATCGTGAACATCAAAATATTTAACATAACTGGTAGGACAAGAAGTAATTATAACCTATGACAATTATTTAATATTAAAATTAACCGAATTATTGGTAAATTATTACAAAACATAAATATGTATGTCAATGTTTCACGAGCGAAACTATTTTAATAATTTGTATATTGCCGTTGGGGAGGCTTCACCCATCAAAGAATCGGCCATTACCCGTGGATTTTATACGAAACATGTCCTGTTAATTAGAAATACATTTAATAAATAATGAGTTGATTGAGTCATGTGCTGCGAGTTATGCATTTTGGCGATTAATTTTTATCCTACTAATATTATAAACGCGAAAGTTTGTAAGTATGGATGGGCGAATGATTTTATTATTTATGTTCATCACGCACATATGTGGCGGGTGTGAACAAATTTTAATATTCAGTAGTAAACTTCATCATAAGCTGTAAATTAACCTACGTTTAAAGTAGTTTACCGCTAGTTCCCTTTAGTCTAGCACCACTAGAACATCCAAACCTCTCTTTGTCTCTATATAATTAAAAGTCGGTTTATAAGTTTTACGTACAATGTTTGAGGCCTTTAATGTTTTTGTATTGTTATAATGCTACTACTTTTGTATTAATTTTATAGTATAATACATTCCAGACTTTAATACTCAAGGGTTAATCCTATAGAAGTATCTGCCACGAAGTGAGTGGGTGGAAAAGAGGATCACTGTAACAGCTGTAGGTGTAACTATATCAAATAATATTTCGTTTCAACATATTTTGGTTAAATGTTAATAAGGATTAGCTATAAGAACAATCTCCGTGACGGTAGCGGTATACATATCTTAAGTCATGGGATCGATCACCACATATTATGACAAGTAATCTTTGTGTACATTCTAAGTCATGGTTAAGGGGCTAACCGCCATGCCTCGGATTGCTGATTGTTACAAGGTAATCTTGAACATTCTTCTCAAATTCAAATTCAAATTCAATTTTTTTTTATGAATATTGCAAAACGCTAGGATAATCTTGTATTATAAGAGAACGTGGTTCTTATTTTTTGTTTTTATTTTAGCATTCTACTCAAAAAAATGGAATATGACATATGTCTACACGGTATAGAATATTATAATCAAAAAAATATTTTTCTGAATATTCATAGTTGTTCTGAATCTGAGTATGATTTTTATCCGTAAAGTAAGTGTTTATAATTTCCTTAAACATGAAGTTGTGTGTTTAATAAATAAAAGAAAGAAAGAATGAATAGAAGGCTTTTTCATTTATTTATTTAAACTTTATGCACGTTACTACTAAGCGTATAGAGACGGAATTAATGCCAAAGGCATTTTCTACCAGTCAACCTTAGGGTGGTGCTGAGAAAAGAAGAAGAGTAGGTTCAAATTTATTTATGATAAGAATAATTTGAAATAATTTAAAGTTTCTATTTAAAATAACTGGCAGTTTCAGGATGTGATGAAACTGCCAGTAATTTTAAATAGTTCATCACGAGCCTTTTTCTGAAATACGAAGCGACTTTTGGCCATCGTGATATCGAGTGGAAGCTCATTCCATAAGAGGATAGATTGAATGAAGAAAGAAGAATGATCGGTGTAATGGACTCTGGAGGAGACGGTTGTTGGTAGAGCGTAGATTTTTTCATACCATTATTAATAAAGCTCAAGTATAATATAAAATTTAACTGCATTTCTAGGTAGTATCAAGTCCAAATATATAAATAGATTATCAAGTATAAGACTGAAAAAAAGACTTATCGATTTTCTTAGGTATTCATTATGCAACCTCGATAGTAAAACTGAATCGATTGCTTTGTGCTACCATGAATCGAACTAGGCCAAGAACATTGAGACTAAATATTTAAAGGTAATGAAATCTATCACGTATTAAAAAACTACCAACACGCCACTAAGGTTAGTTGAATTAAATTGGTATGTGAATGTGTGATCCCCCCTCGTCCTCCTGACCCTTTGTTTGCAATGAAACATACGATGCCCTCGTAGACCAAAAGCTCGAGAGGCCCGCGAACTGTAAAGTAGAGTGTCAGTTGCACAAAACTCCTCTTAAATACTAAAAGACATGATCCCTCAATCTCATCGCCAGCGACCGCCCTGAGCCGAGGTCCTGCGCAAGAGGTTGCTAAGTTTGTAGTTTTTTAAACCATTTACTAAGGCTGAAGTTCTGCTCGCCTTTATGCCCAGTGAAGTAACAAAAGCCTCGAGACGTATGTCCAATCGAAAAAAAAAGAAAAAAGGCAGTGAGTGACATGAACACACGCTAATGGATCACAATAACGTTCAGTCTAGACATGTTAATATGTTACAAAAATACAAAAGCGATTCAACTAAAGCTGGCTTATGATACTTGCGATACTAAGAGAGAGACTTAAATAATATTGTTTTACTAGCTGCGCCCCGCGGCTTTACCCGCGTCACTCTGCTCCAGTGGGTCGGAGCGTGATATTTTATAGCTTATATGTTAATGCAGCTTATAAACTATCCACGTGAAAACTTTCATGTGAATCCGTTCAGAAGTTTTTGCGTGAAAGAGAAACAACAATCCATCCATCCATACTTACAAACTTTCGCGTTTATAATAATAACTAGCGGCCCGCCCCGGCTTCGCACGGGTGGACTTTTATACCCTACCCCTGCCCTACCCTACCCCTGCCCTACCCTACCCCTACCCTAACCCTACCCTACTCCTACCCTACCCCTACCCTACCCCTACCCCTACCCTACACCTAATCTATTCGGGACGGAAACAAATCCAACAAATCAAAAACCATGGCAATCGGTCCAGCCGTTCTCGAGTTATAAGTGTTGTAACAAACACGACTTTCTTTTATATATATAGATATTAGTAGGATTATTATTTACTGGGAACTACCATTCTATAACGTACTGGCATAATATTCTTTTTATTATTGGGCGGAATACACCTTTTTTTTAAGTGAAAGCAATTTATGGTACTATCTCACTGTGAAATTTCCGTAAAAAATGGTATGCCCGTTAAATGAGTCGTGTTTATTCATTGACACGTAATATTAATTTTGAAAGATAGTGAAATTCCAAATGTAGAAGTGACATACGTAGGATATCATCAGGATCGCCTAGCCTAGATTCCTCAATCATTCTTTGCACGTCAAAATGTGATCTTTACCACCTCTTATTAACTAAAGCCGTCGCATCGTGATAACTCCTACAAATCTTAGAAATCAAAACAAAGAAAAGATCTTTTGTTAAACTGCAAACTTTATTCGAAGTAGAATATTCTTGAAAGTTATTAAGTATAAATTTAAAACAAATATATCAAAGAGAAGAACGTAAGTCCAATAACAGCTAACCTCTTGAAGTTTGACAAAATAAAGAACTGCATTCTTTAAAAAGAGATTAACTTGAGAGTAAATTGCAGTTGGCTAAAGTTTCGAGATAAGCTTCGAATACCATTCTGAATTAAAATTTGTAAGGTATCAAGTTGAATTAAAAATAAACTTGGAGGTTGGAATCTTGGTTTCGCTATCGCAATTTTCTATGAACAACCCGGATTGTTTTAGTAGAAGTTTTGTAAAATTGGACTTCATATTTTATTTGAAATAATTTAACAAAACATAATATTCGTTGCTTCATTTTTAAACCGACAAATGGCATCTAATGCGTCTGTGTTAATTTTGCAAAAGTTTTATATTTGCTGGAGTCTCGTATGTTGTTGTTTTATGAGGGCATGCAGAAGAGCAACAAATTATTGTTGGAGAATAAAAACAGCCTCCCATCTTGAAAAGCGATAATTTCTGCCCTTATTCTCTCTTTTTATAAGCTAAAGAATATTTTAGGGAAGTGTAACTCGACAAAAGCTTTTAAAATTTAAGTGAAAGCAGATTGACAAGTAAGTAGCAGTCAAATTTTTAAGCTGTTAAAAAGGACATTGAAGGGAAAAATAAAATGGTGTTCGAGTTTCTTATTATTCACAACCTATTTATACCAAGGGTATTTATTCGATTCTATTTCATAGATAAAGCTGGCCTACGTGTAAATTTATATGTTTTATGGATTTTATAGTAATAAAGTTTATAGTAATCCGTTAGTAATTTAGATCACAGCCAGATTGAAAAGTGATAGTTTAAACAAACGCAAGCAAAATAAACAACAATGAAAATTTTAATAAACATAATTAAAAACAAAATGTTGTGGTACTTCAACTAATCTGCGCAGTGACGTCTTGTGTACCATAATTACCTACCTATAAAAAAGGTAACACACACAGTTACGCGACAGATGAGTTGAATTTTCTGTACCTACCACTAAAATTATACTTGATGATATGATATCGGTTACATAAAGCATGAATAGCATTTTCATTCCATTTTTATCTGAGAATGAAACTGGTTCTAAAATATCTCAAGCAAATGCAAATAGCTATAACTTCGTTCTGTTCTAGAAGTGAATTCTCGGGAAGGAACCACAAATCGAAATGTAACGGCGATTGTTAGATCCAATATTGTAAGGAGAAAAGTACAACGTGAAAAGAAACTCGAGTAAACTTTGAAATATACTATTTTTAAAATTCTACTCTGTATTTGTCAAATTAGATGAGGCATAGCCAAGATCCAAATAAAAGATTTTATAATGTACCGGGCTGGTAGCTCAAGGGACAAAACATCATCTATGTACATGAATAGTACCTATTTTAGTGAATGGTCTGTAGCATACAACTTTCTGTCAGTCATCATCATACTGCGGTTATGAGTTAGTAAACTATGTAGTAGCAGAAACGCGGTCAAGAAAATACTTCTCGTTGATTACAATCAACAACAACACAAAATATTGATGATGACATTTTTATTTGTTGAATGTTTATCTTTTGCCAGCGATTTCGTAGATTCCTATTTCTCCTTACAATGTTTGCCAACCATTTTCCTATATACTATGGATGGTATTTTTAAAAATCCCATATTATTGGAAGCCTACGTCTTAAAAAGTATACAACCTTCAAGTTTTAAGTCTCTATGAGAAACGGTTTCGGCTGCTCGTTAATCTGTCAGTCAGTCAAACCGTTTTATATGTATAGGTATAATTCTAATACTTGATAATAGAATCTAAAAAAATGTGGCAATATTTTTAAAATGGTTTAAGAAAACTTTTTATTTTCTCATTTATATATTCAATATTAAAGTTTAAGAAATTTCATACGATTTCCTTTGCGTGTTGTATTTCACCGAGTAAAATGGTTACCAGTGCAGCTGTTGATAAATTTGAACACAAATTAACCGATTTAGCCCGTACTTGAAACTCAAGCTTGAATGCAGAACAAGAGAAGCGAATAGTATCTGAGCAAAATAGCTTTTATGTCGAAACTGAGAGATTCTAATCTATTCTGATAAACTTCCTACAACTATTTTAAACGCGAAAGTTTGTTAGGATGTTTGGTTAAAATTTTGCATGGGGATAGTTTATAAGTTGAAACATCAATCTCGTACTAAAAAAAAACTTTATTTATAAAGACTCATTTAAAATATTTTAAATTATGTTCTTATGATGCTTCCTTCTTTTACTACCTCCAGTTCTGGACGTGGCATCTATGAATAGAACTGGAAAGAAACTCAGCGGAATCATTTTTTTAATCATTACGGTGGCATCTCTGAGTAGATCTTCTTACTCCTCCATCCTTTTTTTAATCATTACGATTAGTCTCATTGGAGCAGAATAATAGTCAAATGCGGGTAAAACCAGGGTGCTAGTTACTGATAGGTAAGAGTAAAAATAAAAACTAAGGGTTTTATTGATTGTTTGAACAAGCATTCTCGGAACAACTTTTTCATCATTGTCATCAAACTGTATATAATATCGACAGCTTCTATGGCGTAGCGGTATGAGTCTCAATGTAAGCCGTGGGTTCGATACCCAAGCAGGACAAGAATGCTTTGTCCAAAATCGAATACCTACTTCTTTGTGAGTCTGGTTGGTTGAGGAATAACCCTATATCTACAGCAATTGTATGCCATAAAACGGGTAGCAGCGTTTTCCTGTGTGTGTTATTACATAATACTGCGGTCACCAACCCACCTGTCAAGCGTAGTGATTATAGTAAAAACACTCCCCAACCTTAACATTATTTTGTATAGCTTATTGAAATATATCCGATATCATTACGGCATAACTTGACAAAGTGTTGCTATATTTTTATCGAAAAACTTGTTGTGTAGGCGTATACATTGCTTAATGAAGGAATTACTAATTTTATGATGCCATGTAACAAGTAAAATATATTTATGCCTAGTATTCACGCTATGAGGCGCTGTTATATCATGTATCAGTTCTAACTAAAACATGTTTACATGGATTACACACTGGGACAAACGGGGAATTTGGTGGGACAGAACTCGGTGGGTCGTACGAAGATAAATTTCAATTTATGTTTTTTTTTTCGGATGGACATACGTAGGTAGCCATGAGGGTTTTGCTATTTCACCGGGCATAAAGGCGAGCAGAGCTCCAGCCTTAATAAATGGTTTAAAAACTACAAACTAAGCAACCTGCGCAAGAGGCGCCCCCAGGGGGCTTGTACCTTGGCTCAGGGCGGTAGCTGGCGATGAGATTGAGGGATTATGACTTTTATATATTTTAGGGGGTTTGGTGCAACTGTCGCTCTACTTTACAGTTCGCGAGCCTCTCGGACTTCGGGTCTACGGGGGCATCAGCTGGTTTTGCTATGAGTATTACTATTGACTGTAACACAAAAAAATTAAATAGACATGCTTTTTACAATGGCAATGATAAATGTATATGGCAAAAATTTGCTATAGTGCCTCGCAATATATCTAGATTGTACAAACGGTCGCCTCTAACAAAAGTTCGAAGTAATTTTAAACGGTAATTTGTAATGTTTTTTTTTTTTTCGTCTTTTATTCAGAACACTAAATCAAAATTACAATTAAATTGTTTCTCGCCAAGCGACAGAGCTTGTTGGCGAGACGCGCTCATTTACATAATATTAAAGGTATATCACAATTATTATTGTACTTACTTAAATATTTTAAATTCTTAAATGTATGTTAAAACTAAAAAAAAATAAACACAACAAAGAGAAAACATAATTACAACAAAACAGCCAATCCTAAACTAGCGGATCCACTACATCGCGGGAATGTAACTCACTGATAACAGTGTCACATTCGCCGAGCAGTATGTTCTTCAGCTTACGTTTTATTAAATATCTACTTATTTTAGGTTCTAATCTAATCTAATCTAATCTTAGAAAGTCTATTTCGTTAAATATTTTAGGGACTAATTATTCAGTCATTCTCTCTCCATAGTAATTTTTAATTGTTGGTTTAATTAATTTTTCCTGTCTTACATTTCTATTATTATATGAATAATTATTGAAAAAGTATGTAAAACAATTACATACTACTAGCAAAAATAAAGCATTTGGCTGAGTATTATTAGCAAAGACTAAAAGTCACGGTATAGCCCAGCTTCACCGTAAAAGTAGTAATAAAATATAGCTTTTAGTACTCTTGCAAAATTTCGTTTACTCTTTGGAAACAAACCAAAATATTAACATACAAACCTAAAACATTTCTTCCTCATGATATTCATAATATATAATACAAAATATTATATAATAAAATACATGTTATATGTATGTTCATTTGGCTTTTAAACAATTGAGATACCCAAAAAGTTATATAATTTATCCAAGATGGCCGTCTTAAAATATATTTTGTATTCAAGGAAGCCGACAGTAGGCACTTTTGTTTTATAAAGTATTGCTGTAATCTCATAAATTGGTGTCGTTACTTTCAAATTATGTTCTTAAGTTTAACATTTTCACAGTGAATATTTTGCTATTATACCCCTGTCGGCCATTAGGGTCTTTGTGATGTATACGTTTGTATAAAATAATACACTTTGTATTAAATATGAATGTAGATATAGTGCTTTCCCGTCACCGGTGGTGTTGGTGGAACCGTTTAAGAGAAATGAAATGAAATGAAAATGAAATGAAAACGTTTATTGATAATGTAGACGAATCGATCGTACTTATTATATATAGTCAAATACAATTATAAAAATATAAAAAGAGTAAAAAAAATCTTGACGAATTAATAAGTATACATTTCAACAGTCATGTTATTAAATAGAATTTAAATCTACCAATGTGGCATGTGATAATCGCGTATTATAAATATAATTAGAATCAACCAGCGTGGGCTGGGATTCGGTCAGAAGGATAGAACGCGTCGCGAGCCTCGCCTTGCAAGGACGACCGGCAAAAAACGGTGAATGTGAGTTTTTGAACACACTCGTCTACTACAATAGGTGAGTCCTGCGCAAAGCGATGCCAGGTCAACAAGCCTAATACCCGGACATTTAAGTAAAAAAGCCGGACACCTCAATTTTTTTTTGTATTTTTCGTCCCAGTATTAACAGTTACAACAAAAAGTTAAGCTTTTTTTACTATTACTTGCACAATAGACAGCGGGTGGGACTACGGACTGCAGCAGGTACCGAAAGTCGACTAGCCTGCGCTAAGCCACGCTCGACACTCGCTAGCTTGTGACATGTAAAAAGCTGGACATGCCACACACCGTTTATTTTGGCCGGACACACAGTAAGTCTAAATATCCGGCTTTATAAGGACGCTTGGTAACTGGTTGCTTAAAATTGTTCTATGTTCATGTTTTTTATTTTATATCTGACCAGGCTAATGACACCTATTTACCTGATGTTTATGGTCTGAGGGGTCATAATACGAGGAATGCTAGTGTCAAAACCCCCGTGTGAGCTTTAGCGACCTTTCTCACGCACAGAAACACAGCATTGATAAATAATTATAATTTAATTAAATGTGGTATTCTGTTAAGTGGAGTTACTTAGCCAGTCGAGCAGCCCATTGAACGTCCTGTAACCCTTAAAATATGATCTGGTTAAGATAACAACCTCCGTAGCGTAGCGGTATTTGGCTCGCTTTATATCTCGGAGGTCGTGGGTTCGATCCCCACGCCGGACAGGAAATTTTTGTGTAGATTCTAAAATTTCTTTCCGGGTCTGGTTGGTTGAGGGACTACACTCCGTGCCTCGAAAAGAACATTAAGCCGTTGGTCCCGATTATTATTATATGATCTATAATTATCGTATAGCAAGGAACGGGCAGCAGCGTTTCCTTGTGTGGTACAACATAATACTGCGATCACCTATCCGCCTGCCATGCGTGGTGACTATGGCAAATATTCTCCCTCAGGAGGAGGCCCATGTTCAGCAGTGGACGTTATACGGGCTGAAGATGATGAAGTTAACAGATTTTTTTATTTGTTTTTACTTACTTTATCAGCTCGTTGACGTCCACTGCTGAACATGGGTCTTCTATTTAACAGATCTTGGTTTTTTTTTATATTTACTCCAGAAGTGCATTGAATGATGCAAATCTATTTTAAAATCGTCAATTATGCGACACGTTTGGACGCAACATGTTCACATCGCGAACTAATTAATTGGTGCATCATAATCATCATCATCATCATCATCATCATCATCATCAGCCCGTATAACGTCCACTGCTGAACATGGGCCTCCTCCCGAGAGGGAGGGTATTTGCCATAGTCACCACGCTTGGCAGGCGGGTTGGTGACCGCAGTATTATGTTGTACCACACAAGGAAACGCTGCTGCCCGTTCCTAGACATACGATCATTATAGATGCTGTTATAACAATCGGGACCAACGGCTTAAAGTGCTTTCCGAGGCACGGAGGGTAGTCCCTCAACAAACCAGACCCGGAAAGAAATCTTATCTTAATTTACACAAAGATTTTCTGTCCGGTGTGGGGATCGAACCCACGACCTCCGAGATTCAAGGCGAGCCAAATACCGCTACGCTACGGAGGTTGTCTGTATTAACATATATTCAACATTAAATACGAATAGTAATAAAATAAATATGTACTAATACGATTCCTGTTATACATATTATTATTTTAAAGACAATTACCTAAACTAATATGATAAAGAGGAAAGATTTGATAATTTGTTGAGAATAAGAATTGTTTATTTGCATAACATTCGAGTCAGTTTCGTCGTCCTAAATACATGGTGATTATAGTATGCACATAGCTTAACCTTTACAACACGAAAAATTAACAAACTTAATTTATATTTCACATGAGTTACCAAACACACAAATCATAAATTTCCATAAAATTCACCGTTTATATAAACAAAGATAAATAAATTTAATTTCATAAAGACAATGGACAAACGGCAGCTTATCTGCCTTATTATTTGTAAGTCCCTTAATCAAAATAGGAACTCGTTTGTTTAGGACTAACACAACTTTGGAGGAAAATTGTAATGATAAATTTATGTCTAGTCAATTTTCATAGGACGGTAACTTTGTATGTGATAACATAGTCTAGTAGAAATTAAATAAAAATAATTTTTATTTACGTATACCTATTACAGGCACTTGCAAATAGTCAAAACAATAATTCAGTATTAATTATCATTAATCTTTAATTATTACATTTTATAAATTTGCAAATTAAGCAGGTATTCAATTTATTATTTTCTATTATATTTAAGTCTTAACGTCTTAGTTTATTATTTAACTATATTGTGTCCAATAGCTTGTTCTGTCTTTATTAGGTTAGGACAATCGACATTATTTAGATGGACCATAAGTATATAACCCGTCGTTATATACTTATGGTCCATCTACGCGCTTTAATGTTACCACCGGATCCGGCGAAACAATATCAGTGGGTTAGTCTACTGCCGGTTTTAACACGACCCACAAGACCCACAAGAGACAGTCCGGCGAAACACTCAATTATTGATTAAACGTATTAGTTGGATTTAAAAAGCTATCTATCAATGAAAATCCTATTTAAATCCCTGTTCTACCGATTAGGGAGAATACACGGATAAACGAACAAACATACAACAGAAAAAGTTAACCTATATTATATACCCTATAAAATTAACTATTTACTCATTAAAGTCCCTTCAAAAGCAGTGCAGCGGTTACTGAGATAAGCCTGAACAAATAGAGAGACAAAAACCTTTTTAAATTGTGTTTTTGTTTTTGTACCCAATATTGATTTTCAATTACAGACAGAGACTTCAATTTTATTAATTAGTATAGATTCATCATCATCATCATCAGCCCGTATAACGTCCACTGCTGAACATGGGCCTCCTCCCGAGGGAGGGTGTTTGCCATAGTCACCACGCTTGGCAAGCGGGTTGGTGACCGCAGTATTATGTTGTACCAAAAAAGGAAACGCTGCTGCCCGTTCCTTGATATACGATTGTTATAGATGATGTTATAACAATCGGGACCAACGGCTTAACGTGCTTTCCGAGGCACGGTGGGTAGTCCCTCAACCAACCAGACCCGGAAAGAAATCTTAGAAATTACACAAAGATTTAATGTCCGGTGTGAGGATCGAACCCACGACCTCCGAGATTCAAGGCGAGCCAAATACCGCTACGCTACGGAGGTTGTATAGATTGCGAGGTAGGAATGTATTGTAGTTTGTATGTATTAATATTGCAACAATATTAGTCGTCGGAATGACATCTGACACTTGACAGCTTGTCATTCCGACATTGACGTTTGTAACGATATATATTATTATGGTAGACATAAATCACACATTGGAAAAGACGGTCATTAGAATTGTTGATAATGAATCTTTTTGCTTATCGTCCATTCAATCTAGATATTCGAAGGTGCATAAAATTTTACTGGAGGTGAAAGTTAAAAAAAAACAATTTTCACGCGATTTTCAGCAAAACGGTAAGTTTTATCACAAAATTGCCAAGACAAAAATTGTAGATCATAAAATGATTTATAAAAATGTATCAATACTTCTTTCCGTTTCTGAGATATAACGATTCAAAAAGTTGTAAAAGTTGTTATCTTCAAAATCTCTTTCTTTTTTCATTCTATTTGCAGCCATAATACTATCTGCGCCCCTCAGTTTTACCCGGTCAGAGCGTGATATTTTGTAGCTTATAAGTAATGCAGCTTATGAAAGATCCGCGTGCAAGCTTTCAGCCAAATCCGTTCTGTAGGTTTTGTATGAAATAGTAACAAACATTCATACTCATAAACTTTGCGTTTATAACATTAGTAAGGTTTTTATAAGAATAGTTTAACAACGATTATCAATTTTTTTTTCCAGCTTAACACAATATGGCATTTTGTCCACCATGTACATGTTTTAAACAAAAGTAAGTAAATAAATAAAACATGGTGACTATGACATTAACCCATGGAAGGCGTATAGGCTAGTTGACACTTTTTTGAAATTATTTTTATATGGTTAAGAATGGTTTTACAAGATCAAGAAAAAATATGACATTTATTTGAGATCTACAAAGCTCTAAAATAAATATTTTAATATTGGCTTGACATTTAGAGATGAAAACGATGTCAGCCCAATTGATCTACATACATTATCTGTGGTCAAGAGCGATGACGTCATGACTCAGAAAGTGTTATAGTAAAGGATCGCGTTCATGTTTTTTAACAAGATGTATGACGTCACAAAATGGCTGATAGCGTTTTCGGAAGTTAAAAACATAGACAAAATAAATAATTTTCATATTGAGTTTATACAAACATATGCAAGTTTTATGAACAGAAATTATTATGTTTAGGTTCCATAATTATGACAAATACTTTTAGTAATAAACATCATCGTAACATAGTTTCATATGTGTCAACTATCCTATTTACAGCTGTGGAGATATACGAGCTGATGATGAATCAGTAGTAAACTCAATATCTAGCTTACTTATCATTAACTATGCACATCCAATACCTATACGACTTACTACCTACCATTGTGTCTACACAACTGACGTAATTAGCTAGATTATAATCCTATTAATGATTAATGCAGTCCGTGATTGATTAATCATTGGACAGTAAAATACGAGTAATTACATGAATTTGTCAAGCTATGACAATGCCTTTGTTATGATTTGGAGAAGTAATAGAATAGCCGGATTTAAGATTAATAAGCTTTTGTGTATATGAATAGAATGCTTCCCAAGTTACTGAGAGTAGTCTTCCGACTTACTAGAGAAATTTACAAGTTAGTTAGGCTAGGTTCCTCGCTAGTACGAGACCGCGTTGGCCCGCTGTCCCAATCCTCGGATCGAGTGCCTGTAGTCCATGCTAGTGATCACGTCCTCTTTTTTATATAAATATGGTTACAGTAACAGTTCTCATAGCTTTTGAGATGCCCTGAGTCGTTACCCTATCCCATTCATGGTGCCCTTAGATGTGTCTCGGTTATACATAAGTTTTAAAAACCTTAGATCTCACCGTGTGTCTTCTTTCCAAAAGTAAGATTTGAAAACTTAGAATTAATTATTGTTATTTGTATTATTTAATCACTACATAGTAATAATAGAAAGTCGCTTCCCGCTGTTTGTGTGTAGATATTTGAAACTACGCAACGGCTTTTGATGCTGTTTAGAAGGCCCGCGAACTGTAAAGTAGAGCAGCAGTAGTACAAAACTCCCCTAAAAAAAACAGACCATAATCCCTCAATCTACCCGTCAGCGACCGACCTGAGCCGAGGTCCAAGTCCCACAGGGGATGCCCTCTTACGCAGGTTGCTTAGTTTTTAGTGTTTAAACCATTTTCCTAGGCTGGAGCTCTGCTCGCCTTTATCCCCGGTGAAGTAGCAAAAGCCACGGGACTAACCACATAATAACGGGAGCGGAAAGCGAGTTGTATATAATTGACAAGTACAAGTGTATGTAAATACCCAAGTGCTAAAAAAATATTGTTTAAATTTGACTCAACACGACTTTTCTTGTTGGTTAAATTATTTAAATAGAACAGTTTTTTAAAACATACAAATAGGCGGAAGAACAACAATTCATGTTTAATAAACACTCATTACAAGTAGAGTAATCAAGTTACAAAATAAAAGGATAGGTATCTAGATCTGTTCAACAACAAACATTAAACAAGAACTTTAATTAAATTATTTATTTTACGAACTCAAATAAACGTTTATTGTAGTGATATACCAAGGAATATCAATACAATGCTAAGCAATACAATTTTATTTTATTTATATTATGCAATTTTTTGCTTTTGATTAATAACGTCTGTTTCGTGATTTGAACCTTATGAAGATTTAACATAGGACTTAACTATTATTGCCGTCTACTTTCTTAAAATAAATAATCTATTCATCATTTAAAAATTTTAATTTTTGGCCAAATTTCCCATTAAATATATATAAAGTCCAAACGTGTGAAACATGTGAAGCACATTTTTTGCTTTAATCTGAAGTCCTTTCAAACTTTGTCTTGTACAAAACGTTCCTCAATATAGCAATATAGCTTTTGTTCAATCCTTCAATACGCACGAAGCGATTTGCTTCTTCTTTCATAATGCGGACGGCTAAGGAGTGGAATTCTCTGCCGGCGTCAGTTTTTCCGGAACGCTATAATCTGGATATCTTTAAGGCTAAAGTGAACAGGCACTTTCTAGGCAAGCGTGTATCATCTTAGGCCTTATCTTCGCCTTCCATCAAGCGAGATTAAGGTCAAACGTAAGCCTACAGGTAGTAAAAAAAAAAAAAAAAAAAAAAAAAAAAAGTTTTTTTTTAAAGATTACTAGCACAATTTTGCAATCTACTAGTATTCCTATTAACCCCTCGTGCTAAGCTAAAATGCTTGTGTTACGAGTGGGTTCACGTCGGTAGTGCAATGGGTGGGGTTCGAACCGGCGACCTCCACATCACAAGTCCGATGCCCTAGTCATTGGGCTACGGCCGCTTTGAATATAATATGTTTGGTAAATATCTCCTAATAGCGCTTTTTTGTTGAATACCTAGGAATACATAACAATTTCAAGGTCGGGTAGTATTGATTATTTTTTACTATTAACGTACTAGCTACGCCATATGCTGTTGTTGTTATTTAAAAAATACAAATCCCGTACTTCTTCCTCTTTCGTGTCGCTGTTTCAAGTTATTAGTTTTTATAGTTTATTTAAAGCCATTCTGACTAGTAAGTCGCCACTCCAATGGCCTCTGTCGTTCCCGCCATCAAATGCTCCATCGTACAGCTGTTAGAGCATGAAGGGCAGGCCAACGTGTGCGACATAGACTGTGGTTGGGTGCCACAGTGACATGTATGTCGTTGTCGTCAATCATGCCCCACTTGTGCAGATTGAGCCTGCAGCGGCCAACTTGTGTTCTATGCCTGTTTAGCGTTTTCCATGTTGGTCACGGTAGGTCATGACTAAGGAAGTAGAACACAGCTGCTCAATGAACTGCTCGAATGGGTATGTAGCTCACCTTACAGAAAACGACAGCCAATTATTTTGTTGATTAATGTTGTGTTCTCGTGTATGAGTGACAGAGTCGCCAGAGCTAACAGATACGTGTCACTGTACTTAAGCACACTATGACTTAAAACAACTATCTCTAGGAATCAAATCCAGAACACCTGATCTCAGAAGCAACTACTGTATCCATTGATCCACCAGAAACACATGACTGCTTACTCTCCTTGTTTTTCAGTGGATCATAGTATATATTATTATTATGATACTTCAAATGCTATTCCTGGTTTTAAATTAACTATACCATCGTAAACCGTTAAAACCGTGTGCTAAATTTAATTAAAAAAATTGATCCAAAAGGATCAACAATTTTAATAAAACTAATTAATAATACTGTAATGTTTTTCGCTAGAGGCACCTCTAGCACTTAACGTATATACTACACTTGAAATTTTTTTTTTCTTTTATTTTCTTAATTATTTTTTTAGCAGAGTTTTGCAGCCTACATGTATTCTTGTTAACCCCTCGTGATAAGCTAAAATGCTTGTGTTACGAATGGGTTCACGTCGGTAGTGCAATGGGTGGGGTTCGAACTGGTGACCTCAAGATCACACAAGTCCGACGCCCTAGCCATAGGGCCGCTTTAATTTAAGTACTTAAGCATTTTGGTTTCATTTATATCCATACGAATTTATAGTATCTCCAAATTTTTATTAGAACCATTGAGATCACCTTAATATTCTTTTTAATATCTATAAAAAAAGTATCTTGATCTTTTGTTTATGGACTGTGCCGGTATCTATCTTCGCAACGCATTTCTTTGTATGTGAAATGAAATATTATATTAGTGACATCAACATCATCAGCCCGTATAACGTCCACTGCTGAATATAGGCCTCCTCCCGAGGGCGGGTATTTGCCATAGTCACCACGCTTGGCAGGCGGGTTGGTGACCGCAGAATTATGTTGTACCTTGTGCCACACAAAGAAACGCTGCTGCCCGTTTCTTGATATACGTTTATTAAAGATGATGTTATAATCTAAACGTGCTTTCCGAGGAACGGAGGGTAGTCTCCCAACCAGCCAGAGCCGGAAATAAATTTTAGAATTTTAGATTTCCTGTCCGGCGTGGGGATCGAACGACTTCCGGGATTTAAAGCGAGCCAAATACCGCTACGCTACTGAGGTTGTCAGATTTCCAATTGAATTTCAAGCAAATCTCTCAATAACCATCTTTAACAAACCAACAATGTAAAACAATAGAAAATACACATTGTATGCTGAATGCATGCTCGAGATTTTTAATAAAACAGTACTTGATGTACGAATAGAATACTATCATGAATTTTTGAACACAGCATCGGGAACTCAGCGTTGCCTTATCGTATCATTGAATTATAGTAATATTATATTCTTTGTGTGTTTATTCAATGAAAAACAAAAGGATATTCTGCTCTTGTTGTCAATACAGTAAGTGATGATGATGAATGTACTTCAGAATACTTCAGAAACATTAGGTCAGTGCGGGTTTACGATAAAGGCACATACGTCGAATGTTTCTGACGTATGATGGCACATCGTCGCGTTACGCTTCTGAGTTCTGGATTAGATTATATTTTTATATTTTGTACACTCCAGATAGATGAAATTACGGAGAAGAGCTCATCTATCGGATATACTATATTTTTTTAATCCTTGCTGATAACTGATTGGATCATTTTCAACCAGTATTATTTACCTACTATCGAAACATAATATTAAAATTTAACATAGATTAGACGAACGAGCACCCCTAACACTGGTTTGAAGTGGATCTGTAACTTTAAATTCGATCACAAAAAGTAATATATTGATAGTTTCACTTCCAACAAAATAAAAGTCTATGCGTTTTAGTGACGATTAAAAAACACGGTTGGCATTAACACGAAGTATCACCTAACTAACAAACTACGAACACAAAGTATGAAGTTAAAAATAAGCCTCCAAAATCTTATAACTTAGTTCAAAAAACCCATAACTATGCTGGCAAAAAACATTGCATCCCAGAAGTATAAGGTATATGCCATTAAACGAAACAAATTCGAAAACCATCGATCTAACCGTCGAATCGATTTCAAAAACGAAATCAGAATATATGATAAAATGGCACTTCTAAAATACAACGGTGCCTTAGGCTGCCTGTCCACCGGAGCGGAGCTAGGCTGCGGAGTGGAGAAACTGAGAAATATTAACCAATAGGATTGCACAAAATCTCCGCTCCGAGATTTTGTGCAATCCTATTGGTTAATATTTCTCAGTTTCTCCACTCCGCAGCCTAGCTCCGCTCCGGTGGACAGGCAGCCTTATGCTCCTATGGCTGATAGTTATAAACATGATACTTGCGATAATTCTCATTCACATCTGTTTTCATTAATGCAATAAAAGCCATGCATCACGTCGGACATATTTTTATTACTTAAAGCTGTAAAAGTTAATTCATTGCTTCGACAAAGATAACTACTTACAAAATTTCGTACAAATACACTAATTTAATACACAAGTAAATTTACAAATTTGCACATTTCAATATAATCATTCGATTTATCATAACAATATTAATTCGAAGCACGCAATGCCGATATTTGATTAATAAATTGCCAGAGTATAATAAGATTTCCATTTGATAATACCCAAGATAAAAAGCAATTACTGCTTATTTTGTACCTCGAGGCATAATTTCGTAATGCGGTAATTTTAATTCATCTTTTACAATATTAATCCAAGTAACAACACAATATTTTTTCTACGTAGGATGTTTAGTTTTTTTTTTTTTTCATTTTGCTTTCTGAACTAAACGTTTATATTAAATTGAACTTTTAATAATTAGCGTGATAGCTCCGAACCTACTGTGATGTGCACCATATACATACATTATTGTAAAGTATTTTATCAATATGACTCCGACCAAAGCATCTGTTTTAAGCGATATTGATTTCCTTTGGAACGAAGTTCCTTATGGTGCGTTGCGAAGTGGTACCCTAGCCGGGAAGAAACGTCCGTAACGTCACATAAAAGCGTAAGATTTTTATGTATAGTCCATGTATGATGTATGATGGCTATACAGTGTCTAGTGTATATAGTCTACCTACGTGATGACTGTTATTATAAAGAGCTTTTTCTATGTATATTATTATAATATATTTTTACAAATCATTGTAAATAAAATAAAGGTGTTAAGATAATTTTGAAAAGTAGTTTTTTTTGCTTTTTATCGATCAAAAATCATATTAAAAAATGTATTCCCAAATAATTATTTTCTTTATACCTCGAATAAAACTTAAAATTAATATTTTTATAATAAGGAACTTCGTTTCTATCCGGTGGCCCACGACACCACACGATTTTTTTAAAAATCTTCTTTGACTATATTTGCAGCACGCATTCTATCAATGTTATGTAATAAGGCTACATTATAAAAGTTTATATTTTAAAAAGCACTAAGGTTACCTACATTAGAAAATATAATATGGTGAATCAAACATTCGGTATGATACGCTTAAAGTACAAGTAGAACTACATACATACATAAGCTCACGTTACGTAGTATTGCGAGTGGGTTCACTTCGGCAGTGCAATGGGGGGGTTCGAATCAGCGACCTCAAGATCACAAGTCCGACGCCCTAGCCATTGGGCTACGGCCGCTTCCCGTTGTTTCCCAGCGGGGTAGGCAGAGACAATGGACCTCCACTTGCTACGATCCCTACACACATCTTTCGCTTCATTCACTCTCATAACATTCTTCATACAAGCACGACGGAGGGTGGATCTTATTACAAGTAGAACTAGTCATCTGATAGTGTTTAAATAGAGTATCATGTAACACGATCCTATAAGCTTAAATGTATACAATCATTTGCTGCTGATTGTACACTACACACCATTACAAAGCAATATATTTATGTTCGTTTTTCCTTTCAATAAATTTAGTGAAATGAAATAAGGTAACAATTTTCTATTCCGTGTCCAATATAATGACGTGCTAAGAACTTACGGCAGAACGGCCATTGGCCTATTTTGATTACTTTTTGTCGTGCTTTCAATAACATGAGAAAAATATAAATATGTAAAAACTTCACAGCGACTCTCTTTAGAGCGGCACATTCACCGAGTGCTGGTATTTGCCATTGTCACCACGCTTGGCAGGCGGGTTCACGACCGCAGTATTATGGTGTATCACACAAGGAACCGCCGCTGCCCGTTTCCAGGCATACAATTGTTATAGATGATGTTATAATAACTGGGACCAACAGCTTAACGTGCTTTCCGAGGCATGGAGGGTAGTCCCTCAGCCAACCAGACCCGGAAAGAAATCTAAAAATCTACACAAAGAATTCTTGTCCGGCGTGGGGATCGAACCCGACCTCCGAGATTTAAAGCGAGCTGAATACCGCTACGCCACGAAAGTTGTCATTTACATTGCCCAGCAGATAAGCATTGCCATTCAATGGGGCAATGCTTTCAAATTCAAATTCAAAATTCATTTATTCCGTAAAAATGGTTACATTTGTTTGGAATCGTCATATTTTTTCCCTACCGTGCAGTGTGTGACGTAGCGACTACTGAGAAACACTGCCAAAAAACTCAGTAGAACCCTCTTTTTTTAAAAATTATATTATATCACAATATTTTATTAACCTAATTACAATATACTTTATTTTACATTGAGATTAGAGCGATTTAATCCCAAGCATTTTTGTCACAAAGATAATCAGAAAGTTTATAATAAGCCCTGCTGCACAATTTGGCTTTAATAGTCATTTTAAACTTATTTATAGACAATTCTCTTATACTATTGGGAAGTTTGTTGTAGAACCGTATACATTGCCCCATAAAAGAGTTACTTATTTTGCGGAGACGGCTAGCATGAGCCACAAGATTATGCTTATATCTAGTATTTACACTATGTGTGTCGCTTTTTTTACAAAATGAGTCAATATTTTTATGTACATATAACACATTCTCATATATATATTGTGATGCAACGGTTAGAATATTTATTTCTTTAAATTTTTCTCTCAAGCTTTCTCGGGGACCCAGTTTGTAAATAGCCCTTACGGCTCTTTTTTGCAATATGAAAATGCTATTTATATCCGCGCAGTTACCCCAAAGAAGAATCCCGTACGACATAATGCTGTGAAAGTAACTGAAATAAACTATTCTAGCCGTATCAACATCAGTGAGCCGTCTAATTGTTTTTACAGCATATGCTGCAGAACTTAATTTTCCTGACATTTTCTCAATGTGTGGTCCCCATTGCAGTTTGGAGTCAATGGTGATACCTAAGAACACAGTGGTTTCCACAGGGTCCAAGCCATTTCCATTAATATTTACATTGGTGGAAACCTGTCTAACATTGGGTGTTGAAAACTTGATTACTTTAGTTTTCTTATCATTTAAACAGAGATTATTAACATGAAACCAATGAACTACTTTAGAGAGTGCATCGTTAACTTCGTCATAATCATGTACTTTTCTATTAATTTTGAATGTCAAGGAAGTGTCATCCGCGAACAATACAATCTCATGTTTATCCCTTACGTAGTAAGGTAAGTCATTTACGTATATTAAAAACAGAAATGGACCCAGGATTGATCCCTGTGGAACTCCCATTACAACTGGTGATCCCGGAGATAGTTTTCCATTAATATCGACCTTCTGAATTCTATTACCCAGATATGAAGCCAGAAGTTCGAGAGCCTTATTTCTAACGCCATAGTGGTGTAGTTTCCTGACAAGAGTCTCATGGTGCACGCAATCGAATGCTGCTAGCATTCTGGAAACCTTGCCAAGTAGAATAGATTTGTATGTACGGTTCTTGACCGTACATAACCTTGAATCAAGTTAAAGGTCTGCCTACTGCTTAAAATTAGTATTTAGGACAACTATGGCCCTAGAGAAATGTCCTTTGTCGCGGGAGACTTTACAAACAGTTAATTCACAGATACAATTCACACCCTTATTCCAAAAAAACGATCTGTGGTTCACATAAATAAATGACCAGGATGAAAATTGAACCTAGAACACCAGGTCTGAAAAGCAACTACTGTAACTAAACAACCGCTGAACTACTGGTGCAGTCGATGTATAAGTACTTATAATAATTTACGTTGAGACAACTGTGTTTGAAACTTTTTTTTTTCGGACGCACCTATTTAGGTAGCCCAGAAGGTTTTGCTACTTCACCGGGCACAAAGGCAACCAGAGCTCCAGCCTAGATAAATGGTTTAAAAACTAAGCAACCTTCGCAAGAGGGAGACCCCTGTGGGACTTGGACCTCGGCTCAAGGTGGTCGCTGACGGGGAGATTGAGGGATTATAGCTTTTAGATTTTTTAGGGGAATTTTGTGCAACTGTTGTGTTTGAAATCCTCAAATAGTAATTACTCACATAATGCATTCCCCAATACTACCAATTAAACTGTCATTTCATACGTATTTTACTGTGGAATAACACGTTTTATTTTAAATATAATTACATTTTACATGACTGTATACATTTTTAATTTAAAACGACCTCGTTATGCAAATTTGGGGTAACGCTATTGAAAATATCGACACTGGCTTAAGTAATTATTTATTACACTATTTGCATTCAGGTTTCACGATAAATACCTGCTGATAATTCCTGCTACGAGTACATACCTACATATCGATGTATGAGGATCACTAACCTAGATACTAAAACTGTTAAAAAATGTACAAAATGAATAATCAAAGACTTTAAAAGATGAAAAATAGTGACCTATAGTTTCATATAGTCTTTCTCCTCCGAGTATCACAGCGTAGGTAGATAGAGAAAGACTCATAGGAAGCTAGGATAGGGTCCGATCGTCCTTGCAAGGCAAGGCTCGCGACGCGTTCTATGCTTCAGACCCGATCCCAGCCCGCGCTGGTTGTTCTTAATTGTATTTTTAATATATTAAGCATCACTTAACTATCACATGCCATAACAACATTGATAAATTTTGTTTAATACCATTATTGTTGAAATATAAACTAATTTATTAGTCAAGATTGTTTTTTCTTATTTGTTTTTTTTTATCATTGACTGTATTTGACTTGTAATAAGTACTATCGATTCGTCTACATTATCAATAAACGTTTTCATTACATAATTTTTAGACACTTTGGTTTTATGCTACTATGCTACTTATAGTAAAGATCGTAAAGAACTATAATCAACTATTACTTTGGTATATTTTATAAATGAGATTGATTGAGGTTTACACATTGTTTTTTTTTTCTCTACGGATTGAGAATTTTCGTGCTTTTTACCCGACTGCGCCAGAAGGTGGGTTATATTTTTCGAGTATGTATGTATAATAGTTTGGCACGCTCTGCAGCCTGAACGGCTTGATGGATTTTAGCTTGAGAGGTGTCGTTAAATTCGTATTTACTGTGAGATTCACATACTCATATTGTATATACTCAGTATATAAAATGAAGGGCTTTTTAAGTTTTTTAAATTACCGTTTTTATTCATTTATGATTTTTTTTACCAAAAATTGCTATAAGCTTTAATCAATTCGTAAATGAGTACTTAACTATTCTTTTTTTTCTATTTTTTTTTTATAAGACAACTCCCGCACTAGGGAAATAAATCCCTGTGTCGCGGGGGACTTTACAAACATTCATTTCACGGACACACAGAACACCCAGACTCAGAACAACTATTTGTGGTTCACACAAATAATTGTCCCGGGTGGGAATCGAACCCAGAACACCAGGTCTCAGAGGCAACTATCGTAACCACTGAGCCACCGGTGCAGTCACTATATACCTATATTATATATACTATGGTTGAACAATACAATACTTGTTTAAATTGATACGTCTACGTTGGTACGGTAGTTCACTGTTATGAGTATTTGTACACAGCTAACAGCATACTTTCCACCCATAAAGAATTACTGCCTATCGTAATAATTAATAAACACAAAAAAAATGTAATAGAAAAAAAAACAAATTTATTTACATTTATTCGGTAGGCTTAGTTCCAGTATTATCCTGTTCATTTAATGTTTTTTCTTACATTTATTAATTAAATTTTTGGTGACAAAAATAGTCCATTTACACAATATTGATGACTGTTATCTTTTAATTGATTAAAAATGTAAATTTGTATGTAAATATATACTTGGTCGTCTATACATGTTTGGGCTTAATTTTTGTTATACAAAAATATAAATTTATTTTTGAAAAAAAAAAAATTCTTCCATATTTACACCGGCCTCATTTTTTTACTGATTGTTAGTATTTTTATTTTACTCATAAGTATATTTGAAATATAATGTTTCTCGTTATCTTTTCCATTACACAATAAATATTTTATAAAATATACACGGAAAAAGTTTTATGTCTCAACAAAACGAGAATGAAGATTTATATAAGGGCTGCCAAGAAATTCCAACTCCGTAAATTAATTAAAAGCTCTCCGAGAATCGTAAAAGAAAATTTTCGCCTATAAAGACGTTAAGCGCAGCCATTAACTAATCATACTTATCATTAAAAAGTATCCATACCATTTTTCTGAACCATCAAAGTACTCCGACGCACAAACAACCAGATAAATCCGACACACACATTATTCAAGTACACAACAACTAATACACCACTTAAGTTTTTTTTTACTCACAAATGAAAACACATACACCGATATATGAAATTTTGGTTCGCTACGAAAAGTAACCGTACGTAGCTAGCCGCCGACGGGTGCTACGAAACTGCCGCTACGGCGCTACGGACTTAACCGACGGCTAGCGGAAAAAGCCGAGCGCTAGCTAGGGGAGCCGACGCGAATTTTGCTCAGTCTTTCATATTTTATATCGGTTGGGACGAAGCGGAATTACAGAGTTTGCTCGGGTGGGTTTTTATAGCGTAAGAGAAGCGTAGCGGCAGCCTGCCGTCCTACATAGGTATTTTTTCAAGTCGTGAGCTATACGCGAAATTTTTCACATTGTTTGATTTCACCCTCAGACTTGTGATTTTAATACGATGTTGTAACAATGGTTTCCATTCAGTATGAATTGGGGTGTTTAATGTCATTGTTAACGGCTAAGAATATTGTGAGCTAGTGGCTGGAAGCAAATTCAAATTTAATGACGTTTCGGTCGTGTGATTGTGGACTTCTGTTTAATATAGCGCTGTAATTTCTGTGAATGTTACTGTTATTGTAGTTTGGCGTTTTCATCGAGTGAATAGAATGTGGAATGGCTTAGTTGCTGATTAATGTTTCGTGTTTTGATGGGCTTAATAAATGTTGCTTAATTTAAAAATGAGACAACCTCTGCGGTGTAGCTTTAAAAGTGACTTTTTAAATCTCAGAGGTTGTGGCTTCGATCCCCACGTCGACTTTATGTAAAATAAAGATTTTTTTCCCGTCTGATTGATTAAAGAACTGCCCTCCGTACCTGGACAAACGTGTTAAGCCGTTGGTCTTGATTGTTATAGCATCATCTATAACAAGCGTGTACGTTTACGTAACAGGAAGCAGCGTTTCTTGTGCTTTTTCATATGGACATATTTAGTTAGCCACGAGGCTTTTCCTACTTTACCGGGCATAAAAACGAGAATAACTCCAGTCTTAATAAATGGTTTAAAAACTAAAAACTGCGCAAGAGGAGGAGATTGAGGGATTATGCTTTTCAGTTATTAAGGGGAGTTTTGTGCAACTGTCACTCTTCAGTTCGCGGGCCCCTTGTACTTCGGGTCTACGAGGGCATCGGAACGTTCTTTGCAAACTAAAAGTCGGGAGGACGAAGGGGGGACTCGTGTTCGCGGTCGCATTCTTCTCCAGCGGGTCGGATAAAGTGGTCTCAGTGAAGTTGTGCTACTTTCTTGCAGTATCTGTACTGCTAGTCGGTAAGTTGTTATCTCGTTTTTCGGGTCGTTCAGGATGTCCCGAGGCCTACGGTGCTTACGGCACTTTGGGGGCAAAGGCCTGTAGATTTATTTTGCAACAACCAAAAGGTTTGGATGTTGAGCTGCAGATTCGAAAAAGCGTTCCGACACCTCTTTCATACACTGCTTGTAGAAGGCAGTTGGAGATCAGAAGGTAAGTTGCGATTACGAATGAACCTAGGTGGCTCTACTTTGAATAGTTTGTAGGCGGTACAAATTGCTAGACGCGGAATGAGCGAACAGATTTTTGTGCATAGTAACGTAATACTCTGGCGAAACCCTCACTCGGGAGGTGGCCCAAGTACACCATTAGACGTTATTCGGGCTGATGATTATTGTAACACACAAAGTAATGCTGCTGCGCGTTCCTAAGTATACGTTTATTATAGATGATTATATAAATATCATGCTTTCCGAGGCACGGAGGGTAGTCCCTCAACCTACCTAGAAACGGAAAATTAATTACTAGAATACAAATTAAGACAAAAATGTCGAGATGTCAGTTATGGCTATAAAGCACGATTGCGATAGTAAACTTGTGATCCAAATTACAAAAACAGCTACCATCACCACCAAAACAGTAATAAAACTCCCCCATCATGTAACACATTGCATTTACCATAACACACCTGTTTTAAACCACTTTACGTGTATATTGAGTGGTTACGCCTCCCCCCGTCTCTATCGCATTAAAACCTCATTTCAATAATTCACGCTCAGAAAAGCGCGTAATTCATTTTGCATAACAAGTCATAAGATCAATGCACACTTATATGAAGAGCTGTGTCAATAGAGGTGTTTGTATGGTTTAGAAAATGTGTTATAAAACGTAATAAATGTTAACTTTTTAGGGTTCCGTAGCCAAATGGCAAAAAACGGAACCCTTATAGATTCGTCATGTCTGTCTGTCTGTCTGTCTGTCTGTCTGTCCGTCCGTATGTCACAGCCACTTTTTTCCGAAACTATAAGAACTATAATGTTGAAACTTGGCAAGTAGATGTATGTTGTGAACCGCATTAAGATTTTTATACAAAAATAGAAAAAAAGCAATAAATTTTGGGGTTCCCCATACATAGAACTGAAACTCAAAAAATTATTTTTCATCGAACCCATACGTGTGGGGTATCTATGAATAGGTCTTCAAAAATGATGTTGAGGTTTCTAATGTATTTTTTTTCTAAACTGAATAGTTTGCGCGAGAGACACTTCCAAAGTGGTAAAATGTGTGTCCCCCCCTGTAACTTCTAAAATAAGAGAATGATAAATCTAAAAAAAATATATGATGTACATTACCATGTAAACTTCCACCGAAAATTGGTTTGAACGAGATCTTGTAAGTAGTTTTTTTTTAATACGTCAAAAATCGTAAACCGCAATTTAGCTTTCATTCAATCAACTCGAATATAAAAATATAAAATAACATTTAATTTCATAAACATACGCTTTTTTATTTATTCTTGATATAAAAAATAGGTACGCACTTGTAACTGAAACGGAACCCTTCGTGCGCGAGTCCGACTCGCACTTGGCCGGTTTTTTATAATCAGAAGAAAGTAAATTGGCATTTTGTAATTAATGTCTTGGCAATCTCTGTGGCATAGTGGTACAAGTCTTGGAGGTCATGGGTATGACATAGAAATATTTAATAAGATTTCTCCGGGTCTGGTTGATTAAGAGACTACCCTCCGTTTCCGTGACTCGGAAAGCACGTTGGTCGCGATTGTTATAACGCTATAGCAAGCGTATACAAGAAACGGGCAGCAGCGTTTCTTATATGTTTGTACATAATAATGCGGTGACCAACTCGCCTGCTAAACGTGGTCACTATGGCAAAAAGCCTCCTTCGTGAAGAAGCTCTTGTTCAACAAAGGACGTCGTACGGGCTGATGATGATGAATTAAAGTCTTAATTTAACATACTCTCAAATATATTTATTGAGCAACGTACAAAAATATATCGAGGGGTGAAAGGCTATTTGTTTGAAGCGACATTTTACGAACTTTACAGGAGAGCCATTTAAAGATTCAAAATTTGGAAAAAAAATCGTTATGAAAAAACTAGTGCTCTTTCTATAATGGGGATCGCAAATTTTTATTGAAAAAAAATCCCTGAATGTTTTGGTATAATTTTCAATTAAAAAACAGTTATGAGTATAAGATAAATTGTCGCTTAATACAAAATGATCTGTATCGCCTTATTTTTAGAGTAAAGAAAAATGATTCAACTTCCAACATTGTCACTAATCAGCAGCAGGCAAAATGGTTTAAGTGACTTTACAGTACTTATGCAGGAGAAAGCAAAATGATTGAATCGACGTTACTCAATAATAATAGGAATAGGCTATTTTGTTTTACTACCAATTTGGGTTTGGGTTTTGGGTTTTGTTAACGGTTCAGGAGAGTTGGCTTAAGCAACAATGAACATTCTTAAAGAGTTGTTTGATGTCTCAGATTTTGAAAGGAGTTATATAACTTGGTTGTTCTAAACAGAGTGAAAAACAGTTGTAGCGAAAGGGTTGAACCGACGACATGTCTTAATGAATTTGGCTGACGGCAAATTGGTTGAAGCGACATTGCACAGAGTAAGTAGTCGTAAGCAAAATGTTTGAAGGGACTTTTCATCTAAAGATAGCTACATCGAAAAACGATTTATCTGCCATCGAACTAAAATTTTAGGAAGGGAATAACGGCTTATGATCCGATTCTCTGTTTTTGTATACAGCTTAAATGATATGCTAAAAAAATATGGCAAATTTGAAGTCTGATCATACATCATGTTTGAGAATTATGCACTAAAATGGCATTGTTTTAAGCGCCATAAAAGTGCTCAGAATTGTACGAAACCCGGCTCAGACGACGCAGAAAAATTCGCTGAATCCGAATATGTATATAACTCCATATCGCCCAAAATGTCGCTTCAAACAAATAGCCTTTCACCCCTCGATATCGATAACTTTGGGTAGAAAGGTCGTATAAACCATTTTGGCCATATTGAGTTATATATACCATTTTTCTCAGAATTTTTTTGTCTATCGATCTGTATATACGAAATGTTGAAATTCGCATTCGCAGATATTTTCGGTCATAGCCATTTAAAAAAGATATATATATATATATATATATATATATATATATACATATATATCTTCATTTTAATATTACTAAAGTGAAGATATAGTTAGGCTATTAAGTAACTGCTTACCATCTGGGGAACCTAATGGTTGAATGGTATGATTGCCGATATTCTAAATAAAATAATAAATATGTACAAACAAAACTGGACAGTACTTTTTAAATCGCAACACAAATTGTTTACTTAGGTGAAAACTAGTACCTCAAACGATCAAACCTGGAAAGATCTATGATTCTCGATAAAGACTGTTTTAGAACCTATCCACCGTGGCCTTTACGAGGCCCATATCGCTAGACCGGAGGTAAAACTTAAGTATTTTGCAAGTAAAATACTCCCTTCTTACCTGTAAAATATTGCATTGCTCTCTGACCCCTTTTCCTGTTAAAGGGCGGATAAAATATGCACCCTTTAGATATCAAATAAAGGACACCAACAAGTTGCATCTTGGGACGCATATTGGATATTTATCGGACACTGTACAACTGAGCTGATATTATCCACGTAGCGTTTTTTTATTTATTTTTCTTCTTGAAACATGCCGTGTCATTTTCAGCTTGGAACAGACCATCTTCCTATGTGTGTGTAAAAAGTGTCTATTGCATACAGTTACATAAGCATTGAACAAAAAACTGGACTTGCACTTCAATTTGTATGTGGTAAAAACAAATGAAAATCTATCCTCACCTCAATTAAAAATCCAAGATGTTACATTAACTCACTAATGCATCATGCAAAAAATATGCCCCTTATTTTTTGTGGAACAACGTTCGATCCGTCAATACCATCATCGTAATTAACGAATTGAAAGTTGCTGTAAAGGTGAAAAACACGTCGTATCTTTGGCCAGTGACTGTCATTTGTTTGTTTTTTATAGGCTTTTATATCTAAGCATATTGTCACGGAACACTAAAAGAATAAAAGCTATTTTTGTTCTTATTTAGACTTTAGTTGTATTTATTATGGACCAACGACCTCACAAAGGTCGCGGGGAGTCGGTGGATGCAGGTCGCTAGCGATCGTCTCATCTGGAAATCGATGGGGGAGGCCTATGTTCAGCAGTGGACTACAACAGGCTGATGATGATGATTATATTTATTTATTTTAGTAGGAAAACTTACAGCTATTATCGTCCTATGGCTAATATAATGTATTGGACTATGGCCAATTACAAGTTTTCACAGACAAACAGGATCAGTAAATATCTAGTAAGGACGGAAGTGGAATTTACTTTCCAACTCCTCCTATGAACTCTCTGAACAAATTCGATGCGGGATCCAAGACATTTAGATATCCCGGGATCAGCTTGAGCCTAACAGCTAAAAGCCTCTTTGCCGTTGTTGATCCTGGCTCACATGAATTACAGTGGCGGGAGTATGGGTAGGATTAGTTTCAAAAAAACTTTGACATCAAGTGACAAATATAGCAATAAACTATACATATATAGACTTGTGCGCAAATTCATAAACCTAGCTATTGTTTCAATAGTAACCTCATTCATTTGCAGTAGCCTCCGACTTGTCAACACCACCCTAATGATGCTCCATGGAGGAGCAAACACATGTCGGGTCTTCGGCTGGTATTTTTTTACGATTTTATTTTCCTTCCTGCATATTGTGCATAATTTTTGCGGGCGAGATGGCGATGCAAACAGTCTTCCCAGCATTTGAACATATTTTTGAGCGAAATTAACACTAGATACCTATAGGTTTTTTAGTTTAGATTAGTATGGCTTTCCGCATAGTAACGCCTGCTTCCATTACAAATATTAACCTCTTTATACAGAAAATAACAAAGTAAAGAATCTCCTAGATATTAATGCGGTGGATGCAGGCCGCTTCTAACCGCTACAACTGGAGATCTATGAGGGAGGCCTATGCCCAGCAGTGGATGTCCTACGGCTGAAATGATGATGAGATATTAATAGCTACAAAAAACATTCTTTACATCATCATTCGAAGAAAAGCACATCATCATCATCAACAGCCCATTCACGTCCACTGCTGAACATGTGCCTCCACTTTACAGACCTTGGCAAGCCAGGGTTGTTAAGAAATATTATCAAAATCACCACGCTTGGCCGGCGGATTGGTGATCGCAGTGGAAGATGGTAAGTGACCTTAACGTGATAGATGCTACTGCCCATCCATCAGCTGTACCCTTAGTCACCCCCTACGACACCCACGGGGAGAAATGGGGTGGTTTATTTTAAGCCAGAAACTATACCAAGAAAAACACAAACATGTATAAATGGAAGTGTCCCACTACCGAGTATTTTAAGGCACAATTAGGCGTAATCTCATGCGTAATTACGTGTTACGGAAACGCCGGCTAGCTTCATTGTGTATAATGCGTTTATTTGTTCCGGCGTGTGGTTCTGGTGAGGGAGAGTGTGAGGTATCATTGTGCGTTAATGTAGCCGTAAGATATTTAACTTAAAATCATAATATTACGAGCTGCATTCCGGCTCTTACCCCCGTTACTCTGCTCCAGTGGGTCGGAGCATTTCGAATTTTGTAGCCTGTATGTTAATTTTACTATCCACGGGTAAACTTTTAGCCAAATCCATTCAGTAGTTTTTGCGTGAAAGAGTAACAAATATACATCCACACATTTTCACCAAAATTTCGAGTTTATAAGATTAATAGGATAATCTGGATTTTGAATAAGATTCTTCATCGCTAGCACTTTGTTCGGATTTTGTTTTTGACACATTTAATTTAATTTTTATTAATTTTATAAAAAGGCAACTCCCGTACTAGGGAAATAAATCCCTGTGTCGCGGGGGACTTTACAAACATTCATTTCACGGATACAAAGAACACCCAGACTCAGAACAACTATTTGTGGTTCACACAAATAATTGTCCCGGGTGGGAATCGAACCCAGAACACCAGGTCTCAGAAGCAACTTCCGTAACCACTGAGCCACCGGTGCAAAAAAAATAATGCAAAAAAAATATTTTATAGGTATACATAACATTTGCAAAAATAAAACATAATTCATATTTAATTAATAAGTATTTTTATTCGTTGAAATTATTGAACACTTAACATTAACATTTTAAAATAGGCATATAATATTGTTTTTTACAAAAAAAAAAAAAAAACTCTGAATTTGGGGAATAAGTCGGTTTCGGTTCATTATTTTGTTTTAATTTTTATTTATTCAAACTAATAGGTAGGTACTTATTTAAGCGCGTTCATTGAAACCAGCAAATTATTTAATTTTTGTTTTATCTATGTAAAGAAACTTGCCGTGTGGTCTCCGGCTTAGAATAGACCACCCCATGTCTTCCCATGGGTGTCGTAAAAGGCGACTAAGGGACATATGGCTGATGGATGGGCAGCAGCATTTATTAGCTCCAGGTTTACATCTTACTGCGTTCACCAATCCGTCTGCCAAGCGTGGTGATAATGGCAATATCCCTCAACGATCCTGGCTTGCCAAGGTCAGTTAAGAGGAGGCCCATGTTCAGCAGTGGACGTAAACGGGCTGTTGATGATGATGGTGTATAGAAATATAAATTATACCTACTAGCTGTTCATACCCGACGTAGCTCGTACCCGTCTGTCGTGTTGACATTTCCCTTGGATTTTGCAAAAGATTCTTTCATACAAACCTTGTCCCCATATTTAGAAACACAATAATAATTAATCAAAATAGTAAAGTAGTTTTCTAGTTATGCGCGTAGGTTATATACCTACGCGCATAACTAGAAAACTACTTTGGCGATTCATTTTTATTTAAATAGATTTATAAATACAGTTAGTCACTATTACTATAACTAATATCAATTGTGTTCTCTACGAAGTATATATTATGTGGTGACTCTTAATGGTAGATTGAGGAATGATAGGTATAATTAGACAACGGTTGCGTTTTAAAAGAAGATGTAGTGACAAAAATTGAAAAGAGTATGCTTAGGTGGTTTGGTCATGTGGAAAGGATGAATGAAAGGCGAGTAACAAAAGGTATTTACAAGGCAGATGTGAGTGGAAACGCCGGGAGAGGACGCCCTAGAAGGACATACACTGACATATGACCAGATGTATGAACGTGGGCGAGGCAAAGGGAGTGTGTAAGGATCGTAGCAGGTGGCGTTCTGTAGTTTCTGCCTACCCCCATGGGAGAAAGGCGTGATTATATGTATGTATGTATGTAATATTAATTGATTCACTGATTTCCAGATTTTCCGAACAAAATAAACTTCAGTGTCATAACCGTGTCATTTGTCACAAAACCATACATTTCCATTTCAGTACGAAAAGTAAATCATACAGCTGCGGTAAAACAACCGATAACATTTCAGTCTGTATCATTACATGTTATTAACAACAAACATTACCTTTCTATATTTTTGTTTATATATTTCCTGTTCAATTTTAATAGTAAAATTACATATTTTCCTGATATTGTTATTCCCTATCAGACAACCAAACAAAAAACAAAAAAGAAGTCGCGAGAATCATCACTTTACAAAAACACAATTAATTGCGTCCATAAATTGAGTAGTTTTAAAGTCCTTGACACAGGACAACCTCCGTAGCGTAGCGGTATTTGGCTCGCCTTGAATCTCGGAGGTCGTGGGTTCGATCCCAACACCGGACAGAAAATCTTTGTGTAAATTCTAAGATTTCTTTCCGGGTCTGGTTGGTTGAGGGACTACCCTCCGTGCCCCGGAAAACACGTTAAGCCATTGGTCCCGATTGTTATAACATCATCTATAATAATCGTATGTCAAGGAACGGGCAGCAGCGTTTCCTTGTGTGGTACAACATTATACTGCGGTCACCAATCCGCCTGCCAAGCGTGGTGACTATGGCAAATACCCTCCCTCTCGGGAGGAGGCCCATGTTCAGCAGTGGGCGTTATACGGGCTAATGATGATGACACAGGAATTCATTAAAAAGTCCTACTAATAATAAACGCGAAAGTTTGTGAGTATGAATTGATAGATGGATGTTTGTTACTCTTTCACGTAAAAACTTCTCAATGGATTTGGCTGATACTTTGCCCGGGGATAGTTAATAAGCTCGATTAACATATAGGCTACAAAAAATCACTCTCCGAACCACTGGAGCAGAGTTACGCGGGCAAAACCGCGGGGCGCAGCTAGTAAAAAATAAATTCACGGACACATTGTACATGAATACTCAGAAAAACTATTCATGATCCACAAAAATAGCTGTCCCCGGTGAGAATCGAATCAAGACAAGACCTCAAAGCAACTCAAATTACCACAGAGTCACTGGCGCAGTTCAAAACAGTTTTTCTTGGTATAACTGTCGACTCCAACTTACAATGGGGACCACATATAAAAATACTATCCAGAAAACTTAGTTCTGCGGCATACGCAGTTAAGACAATAAGACGGCTCACTGATGTAGATACGGCCAGACTAATGTATTTTAGTTATTTTCATAGTATTATGTCATATGGAATTCTTCTATGGGGAAACTGTGCGGACATTGATACCATATTTGTGCTGCAGAAACGCGCTATTAGAGCCATATATAAGCTTGGACCGCGGGTTTCCCTACGGGAGAAGTTCAAAGAAATTAAAATTCTTACTGTAGCTTCGCAATATGTATATGAAAGTTTGTTATACGTACATAAGAACATAAATAAGTTTCAGAAAAAAAGTGATATACACAATATGAATACTAGACATAAGCATGACTTAGTTGTACTTGCAACTCATCTCCATAGAATAAGCAACTCTTTTATGGGGCAATGTATTCGCTTTTATAACAAACTCCCAAATAATATTAGAAATCTACCTGTTAACAAATTTAAAGCCATTTTTAAAGCTAAATTATGTAAAAAGGCATATTACAAAATATCAGACTATGTAAATGACAGAATGGCATGGGAGTAACTTGCTCTAGAATGACACTGCTGCTAAACAATATTGTAAAAGCAACGATTTTTTTTTTTTTAATGATTCCTCTGAGTTTCTTGCCAATTCTTCTCAGAGTTGCCACGTATTGAACTAGTGGTAGGAAAAGAAATGGAAGCATCATAAGAACATGATTGAATTTTTTGAATTGTGTCTATATGAATAAAGAAATTTTTGACTTTGACTTTTGACATCAGAGAATGAATCTACCAAATTTATTAAAACAATCAACTAGAGAAGTAAAATACAGTTAAAATTTATTGCGACCTTGACTAATACTATGTTTTATTTCCGTACGACATGCTTTAATATTGATTTAATAATCATTGAAATCAACAGACAACCTCCGTAGCGTAACGGTACTTGACTCGCTATATATCTCGGAGGTCGCGGGTTCGATCCCCACGCCGGACAGGAAATCTTTGTGTTAATTCTAAGATTTCTTTCCGGGTTTGGTTGGTTAAGGGACTACCATCCGTGCCTCGGAAAGAACGTTTAGCCTGTGGTCCCGATTATTGTAACATCATCTATAATAATCGTATAGCAAGGAACGGGCAGCAGCGTTTCCTTGTGTGGTACAACATAATACTGCGAACACCAACCCGCCTGCCAATCGTGGTGACTATGGCAAATACCCTCCCTCGGGCGGACGCCCATGTTCAGCAGTTGACGTTATACATTCTGGGATGTTTTATTTTTCCTTCTTGCATGTTGTGCATAATTTTTGCGGGTGGGAGGGCGGTGAGGTGCAAAAAATGCATCCCAGAATGTTGACATATTTTTAGCGGAATTAAAATTTGGTTATAATTATGATAAGTATGGATTTCCGAAAAGTTACGCCTGATTGCATTAACTATAAGAATAAAAGTAGTGTGCAAAGAATCTGCTAGTAATCTAATAGAAAAAATAAACAAAAACAGATTAGCTATCTAGGCCGGACATGTTATAGTGTGCAAGTTTAAGTGCAAACACTGATGCACTATCTATATCGGTTCTATCGATACGTCTAGTGGTGAAAGATTATGATTACAGCCTAATGTGCTTTACGAGGCACAGGTGATATAGTACCTTCAGCTTCCAGAACTCGGATTTTTCTATTAATATCAAATGACAATTTTTTTGGGTCTGACCTGGGTTCGATTCCTAGGTCAGGCATCACTATTTACGGTCAAACATATTGCTGCTAGATAAACAGCCAGTAAATAAAAAAACTTATCTACATAATACTTATAGCTCCCCGCGCGCGGTTTCACCTGCGTAGCTCCCGCACCCATGGGAACTTCGTAATAAAATATAGCCTATAACCTTTGTCGATAAATGGACTATCCAACACTGAAAGATTTTTGAAATCGGACCAGTAGTTTCTGAGATTAGCGCGTTCAAACAAACAAACAAACTCTGCAGCTTTATAATATTAGTATAGATTTTTAAATGTAAAGAGTTTGTTTTTTTGCTTGAACGTGCTAAACTCGGTAATTGCTGGACCGATTTGAAAAAATTCTTCAGTGTTAGATAGCCCATTTATCGAGGAAGGCTATAGGTTATATTTTATTTTGAAGTTTCTATGATAACGGGAACGAAGCGGTTGCTAGCGGGAAGCTAGTCTCATATAAATCATAAAACTAATAATACACGGAACAACACAATACGTATGCAGATATTTTAATACCGATTCCAATAACAACTGTGAATAAACGATATAATGTTGAATGGGTCGTTATTCAACGTATATACCTTTGAGCAACAGAATATTATAGGAAATAAGTCAAATCACATATCTATACTAATATAATATTATAAAGCTGCAGAGTTTGTATGTTTGAACGCGCCAATCTCAGGAACTACTGGTCCGATTTCAAAACTTCTGTCAGTGTTGGATAGTCCATTTATCGAGGGAGGTTATAGGCTATATTTTATTTTCAAAAAAGTTAGAAATCAATAAGAAAATTGCGATTTTGTAACCCAAGGTGTAAAAGTGAAAACCTATTTATGCGTGCGCTGCAAAAACTATTGTCAATAGAACGAAACGATGTACTACAGGTTTGTAAGTCTTATTAAGATCTACAAAAAAGTCCCCGAAAGCATATATCTAACTATGATAGTTTAGTCACAATAACCGCTTTTATGTTCATAAAAAAATATTAAATCGTCTGAAGAAAGAAACTACGTTAAATGTATATAGTAATATTAATCCTTATCCAAATGAAGTATTATGTTATCGAGGGTATTTATGTAGAAGTAAAATACTTTTTGTTTTTTTCCAATCGGACATTTCGTTGAAAAATTATCACGAGTATAAAAACGCAAGGAATTGGTACCTAATAATGAGTTATTTACCATAATAGACAAAGCTGAAGAGTTTGTTTGTTGTAACGCGCTAATCTCAGCAACTACTGGACCGATTTGAAAAATTCTTTCAATGTTAGATAGCCCATTTATTGAGGAAGGTTATAAGCTATATTTATTATAAAGTTTCTACGGGAACGGGAGTTACGCGGATCAAACCGCGCGCGGAAAGCTAGTATATTTATAAACATAGAACACGATACAATAATATTGTACACCATGAAAATATGTAGGTATATAAAAAATAAAACATATATATGGTAATAAATAATATGCGGATTAAGGTTTTACCGCTAGCTGCGATTTCTTATATACTAATTTATATATCTGTACTAATAGCTGACCCGACAGACATTGTCCAGTCTCAACTAAAACTATATTCAATTAAACTTTTAATATTAGGCGTGACAGCTCTCAGCTCAGCAGTCGGTGTCTGACCGGTGCAGAGTGAAGACTTAGTGCGATTGCTGACGAGCTGTTATTATTATATTTCTTCACAATATAATATAAGGGTACAGTACAGCTGGTATACCCATAACTCTAATAGACTAGACAAGTCTTCTCTTAATGCGCGGCAAAAAGAAAATAATCTAAGTCGTGTATGAACGAGTTCCTAATTAGATTCACACTTGGCCGATTTTCGGGTAAGACCACTATTTAGGGCTGGATCAGCGCTTGAAGACGAGCAGATTCCTACTCTAGAACTACAAACTAAGCATCCATCATCAAATTGTGTCCCTAGTAGGCTGGACCTCAGCTTGTTCCCTTAACAGTTCTCGGGCCTCACAGACTTTGCGTATACGAAGGCATGGAGGAAGCGCATGGCCAGCAGTGGACGTTATACGGGGTGTACTACGCCAAATCGAATGCCAAATAATCGAATATCAATTGATCGACCACTATAAATCGAACGACTAAATACTCGAACGTTCATAACATCGAATGGTTATTAAATCGAACATTCAATACATCGCACACTCAATACATCGAGTGATCAAAATATCGAATGTTTGTTTGATCGAGTGATCAAAATATCGAATGTTTGTTTGATCGAGCGTTCAACGCATCGCATATTCATTCTATCCAAAGATCAATACAAATATTTTTTAAGAATACAAAAAAAAACTAAATTTTAATTGCATTGAAAAGGCAAACGCAAGATTGGGAAGACCATCTTCACAAAAAAGAGGCAAAAGAGATGTTAATGCAATTAAAATTTAGTTTTTTTTGTATTCTTAAAAAATATTTGTATTGATCTTTGGATAGAATGAATATGCGATGCGTTGAACGCTCGATCAAACAATCATTCGATATTTTGATCACTCGATCAAACAAACATTCGATATTTTGATCACTCGATGTATTGAGTGTGCGATGTTTTGAATGTTCGATTTAATAACCATTCGATGTTATGAACGTTCGAGTATTTAGTCGTACGATTTATAGTGGTCGATCAATTGATATTCGATTATTTGGCATTCGATTCGGCGTAGTACACCCCGTTATACGGGTTGATTATGAAATAAAGTAACAAGTCTCAAATATCGAAGCGTAAAACATTATTTTTTTTTTAAACACTTCTCCCGCCCTATTTAAATAAATCCCTGTGTCGTGGGGGACTTTACAAATATTCATTTCACGGACACAAAGAACATCCAGACTCAGAACAACTATTTGTGGTTCACAAAAATAATTGTCCCGGGTGGGAATCGAACCTAGAACACCAGGTCTCAGAGGCAACTATCGTAACCACTGAGCCACCGGTGCAGTCACCGTATTATATTCATCAAGTATTGTATCTACATTAGAAACCTCTAAAATTGACAGTGTTACTCTACTATATTTTGCATGTATTTTACATAATTATAAACCTTCCTCTTGAATCACTCTATCTATTAAAAAACCGCATTATAATCCGTTCCGTAATTTTAAAGATCTAAGCATTTATATGGACGGAGATACAGTGAGAAGCGACTTTATTTTATACTATGTAGTGATTTTATTCTGTATCACTTGCTTGTACTACGAGCTCTACTCGCAAACTCATAACACTTATCTCCCTACAAATCTCCACAGTTAAATGGATGCTGGTGGATCAGTGGTAACGCTAATTCTAGATTATATTCCCCAGGACTTCTATTTGTTACTCTAATAGTTGTTATACTTCTGGATGCGTTTTGTGTCTGCGAATAGTCTTCCTTCTCCGGGTGTCACACCGTAGCTAGATAGAGAAAGACTCGTAGGAAGCTAGTCCGGTAGTCTGGAGGTTCGCGACGCGACGCTTTGTTTTAGACCCGATCCAAGCCCATGCTGGTTGATCTTCATAATATTAATAATATAATAAGCGATTATCACATGCCATAACAACATTGGTAAATTTTATTGAATGACATTATTGTTGAAATGTAAACTAATTTATTAGTCAAGACTGTTTTTTTTTTTCATTATCATTGTATTCGACGTATAATAAGTACGATCGATTCGTCTACATCTTATATATAAAATTCTCGTGTCACAATGTTCGTTCCCGTACTCCTCCGAAACGGCTTGACCGATTCTCATGAAATTTTGTGAGCACATTGAGTAGGTCTGAGAATCGGCCAACATCTATTTGCCGGGTCAGCTAGTTATCAATAAACATTTTCATTTCATTTCAAATAATGTGACTTTATGGTCACAGATTTATTTTTATTTCTCTAGTGCGGGAGTTGTCAACATTGTAACATTTAGTAGTAAACATCCTTTTACCTATTATTTTTTTTCTTTTTTTTTTTGAAGTTAACTTGCAGAATTTTGCCGTCTACTAGTATTCTTGTTAACCCCTCGTGCTAAGCTAAAATGCTTGTGTTACTAGTGGGTTCACGTCAGTAGTGCAATGGGTGGGGTTTGAACCGGCACCTCAAGATTACAAGTCCAACGCCCTAGCTATATGGGCTACTGCCTCAAACTTATGCACGGTCAAGAACATAGTTACTGTACATACAAGGTCAGGAAAAACGGTAGACTAAGCAATGTGAGAGGAATTACATACGCACAACTGCTTTAACCGAAAGATCAAAATTCAATTTAGTAACGCACGGCTGGTCCATTACATTACATTCTAGTATCCCATTTCCCAATAGTTTTCACTATGAACATTTAAACGTTCGTTTTAAATAGAAATAGCTTGTGCCTGTGACTTCATCCATTTAGAATAGTTGGTAAATCGAAATATTATAAACGTGAAAGTTTGTATGCATATTTGTTACTCTTTCAGGCCGAAACTACTGAACGGAATTGGCTGAAATTTTGCACCGGGTTAGGTTATACGCTAGATTAACATCATCATCATCATCAGCCCGTATAATATCCACTGTTCAAAATGGGCCTCCTCCAGAGGGATTTTGACGTAGTCACCACGCTTGGCAGGCGGGTTGGTGAACGCAGTATTATGTTGTGCCACACAAGAAAACGCTGCTGCCTGTTCCTTGATAAACGATTATTATAGATGATGTTATAACAATCGGGACCAACGGCATGCTTGCTTTCCGAGGCACGGAGGGTATTCCGTTAACCAACACGACCCGAAAATAAATCTTAGAATTTACAAAAAGATTTCCTGTCCGGCGTGGGGGGACCTCCGAGAAAGCGAGCCAAACACCGCTAAGCTACGGAGGTTGTCACGACGGACTTAATACCAGAGGCATTCTCTACCAGTCAACCATTGGGTGGTGCAGAGCCAATGTGGTAGGTGCACAGGAAAATAAGCTAACATAGAATTACAGTACTAATTAATTATTTTATGGAAAGAAAATACTATAATCATACAATACTACAATATTTAATTATATTAAACCATAATATTTACTATTAAACCATATAGTGTCACTACATAATACTGCGGTCACCCACCCGCCTGCCAAGCGTGGTGACTATGGCAAAAACCTCCCTCGGGAGGAGGCCCATGTTCAGCAGGGGACGTTATACGCGCTGATGATGATTAAGTCCGCCAATGTACTATTTTGTGAAGATGTTTTTAAATCCTTACTAATATTATAAATGTGAAAGTAACTCTGTCTGTCTGTCTGTCTGTTACGCAATCACGCCTTAACTACTGAAGCGATTTAAATGAAATTTGGTACACATATAGTCTAGAGCCTGAGAAACAACATAGGCTATATTTTATTATGAATTTCCCACGGGAACGGGAGTTACGCGGGTGAAACCGCGCGCGGGAAGCTAGTAAATAAATATATTCAAACTAGCTGACCCGGCAGACGTTGTACTGTCTTAGCTAAAACTATAAATTGAATTGAACTTTTAATATAAGGCGTGATAGCAATGAACTAAGCGTAATGTGCACTAAGAGTAGCACGCATTTTGTCAATGTTATGTCAAACGCCATAATATTACAATAAATAAGATTAAAAAATTACTCTATTCATGATCGATGATATGCCAGTTATGTCACGATAAGATGGATGCCATCAAAAACATACTTGTAAAAAAACCCAAGTCTCGTAACGCAGTTCTTTTACCGTTAAAAGTTGTGAGATCTATGTAATACCAAGTCGGTTAATTTATTCAGTCCCTACTTAAGGGACCTTCTGTCTTAAGCTATTACGTAACTATCTCACCTAACAGACTCTTAAAATGATCTTATCAAAATTCAAAACTTTTAAGTTTTAAATAATAAATTAACTTGGCCATCGGATACTATTAGAATGTGTCTCACAAGTGTTTATTGCGATGGCCAAGTCAATCTAATATTCATAACATAAAAGTTTTGAATTTTGATAAGATCATTTTAAGAGTCTGTTAGGTGAGATAGTTACGTAATAGCTTAAGACAGAAGGTCCCTTAAGTAGGGACTGAATAAATTAACCGACTTGGTATTACATAGATCTCACAACTTTTAACGGTAAAAGAACTGCGTTACGAGACTTGGGTTTTTTTACAAGTATGTTTTTGATGGCATCTCATTTCTTTTTGTAGATAGTTGTACCTTTTTTCCTTTGCTTTACAATTTACATAATTTTTTTGAATACCTACAACGGATTTAGGCTGTATCTCAAGAACCGCGATAGCTAAACAGTTGACATTTTCACAAATTATGTATTTCTGTTGCTATATTAACAAACTAAACATAATTAAATAATTAAGGGGGGCTCCAATGCAACAAACTTTTTTGCGGCCTTTTTTGCTCGATATCTATAACGGCAATAGGTAGGCACTTGAAAATGGTACGGAAACCTTAGTGCGCGAGTCCAGCTCGCACTTGGCCGGTTTTAGTCTATTGTATGCACAAATGGAGGATTCCTGCGCTTTAATCGTTCCAAAGTAGACTTAAATTAAATGTAAACCGTCCAGACTCGTAACTCGGTGCCTTTATTTACAAAATAACTTAACTTACGAATATATGAATACCCACGTACCTAGCTGGCATGGCAACACTCACCATACGTAACAAGAGCAGCTGCGTCGTGTACTTTTTTATGGTTTATTGATATTCGTCGCACTCGTCAAACTTCATTTAAAATTAATCCTTATTTAAAATTGTTATCTCTCATTCATTATAAATATTGTCAATGTACCTAATCGAAAACTACAACACTCAAGGCCTCACTGTCAAAGGTTTTTAAATAAAGAAATTACTAAACTGTTTTTAATGGAACTTTGGCACATGACCGATTTTGGCTTTTTTTGAGACAGCTCCCGCACTAGGGAAATTATTATCTATGTCGCGGGTCAAAGAAACTTTTCCACCGAGACAAAGTCGCGGCCACAAGCTAATATGTACATAAGTAAATTTAAAGCTACCTAGTTAACATCAAACTGTGTAAAAAATATTTGATAAAATGAATATGCAAATACAGTTTGTGTCAGATAAATAAAACGTGGTGTGTGTGTATACCTGCGATATCGCAGTAAGACTTGTTAATTACTTGAAAGAAAGTGACCGTCTTTCTGTGACGAACAGGAAGCGTGGAAGCCGTAGTGTTTGTCCGGGGGGAATGCAAGAATTTTACGCATCTCCTCCGACACTGCGGCGTTCCCGCAAGAGCGGTGTGGTATGTGGGACTCGCCCTCTCCATAGCAGTGGAATGCAAATCATACCTTGAGAGAAAAACACTTAAACCCCCGGTTACTCCTCTGACCACAATTGGTGAGAGGCCCAGGAACTGTTGCCTATCTGGGATACCCTATGGCAGCGTCCGCGACTCAAATGGTGTTGCGGGCTCTCCTGAGTCCAAATAACCAGTTTCAGGGATGCCAGAGTACACGGGGTCCCTACTTCTCAAGGGGCCGCGGCCTGTTAGTATACTATCGTTCATAGCACAGTTGCTTTTACATTCCATTGAGTTTTTTTTTTTTTCCTTCGATTTTTTTTTTATTTGTTAAATTAATCCCTGTGTCGCGAAGGTCGCACCGCTCGATAAATTAACGAAAACAAAGCACCCCCTGACTCAATACAACTGTTTTAATTTCAGACGAATAATTGTCCCGGGTGGGAATCGAACGCAGAAAACCAGGTCTCTGGAGCAACTAACGTAACCACTTAGCCACCACCTTTCAACATAATCGCATCTAGGTCCCTATCTACACCTATTCTTCCATTAAATCATACATATTCATTTACACTGATTCACTGACTGCAAATGTAACTTTGTAATCCTATACATTTATAAGAAATAACAAAGTTATTAATGCAGTTGATAAAACTTAACAACTGGACCGAAATTGCAAAATGTTGGAATTTTCCCATGAGTCTTACACTAAACTCTACTAGTACTCAAAATTTGAAGCTTCTACGTCTGCTAGAAGTGCCTAAACATTTTGATGATCGGTCAATCACGTGTGAGCGAGTGACAAAATTACCGAAATTACCGAACTTTGAGTAGTTATAATTCTTAAAGTACTGGTTCAAATTGAATGAAATTTGAAATATGCTGTAGTTTTACAAAGCCTGCTTAGGTTCTGAAATTTCAGGCTCCTATCTTCATCCACAACGAAGTTATAGAGGGTCGAAAATCGGCTGAGTTGCTTCGAGAAAAGATAGGTACGGCCGTGCACCTTTTTTTTTTTTTTTTTTTTTTCTTACTCGACTTGGGCGGGCACTGCCGTGCCCCCAGATTACTCACTTGAACCCAGGGTGTTCCCCTAAATGTCAGTAAATTGAGCACCGGTAATAGCTAATCCATACACGGTACATCCGTTACCGTCCGATGCCTATGACCTAGCTGTCATGGACTCTCCCGAGGATTTTATTTTAGGGTTCATTAAATGCATCTTTTGCGGGCGCACGGAGCAGCACTACGTCTCTACACATCACGAATCAGGCTCTAAAAGGAAGTGGGGCTATGCTCTATGGGGACAGCCTACGATTTCTGCGCCTTCGGTGAAATGGGTAGGAGAGATCTTTCTACTAAGCACGCTCCGGGGTCTTCTACAAACTGAACAATGGTCGGTAGCAAGAGGACTGATACCATGACTCTTGCACAATTGCCCAAACCGGACACTCCTCGACCAGTGTGCAGTGTGCTGCCGCGTGATGACTGATGAAATTGAGTTTCCGGCTCTCGAATCACTTTTTTTTTTGCTGTCCGGGGTGAAATGCATTTACGCATTTCTACTGCCGCTGCAGCGTATTCGCGCGCTGCCGATGGGATATGTGGGACTCATCCTCTCCATAGCGTGGTATACTAAACTCATACCACGAGGAGAGGACCCTACATCACTAAAAACCCCCCGGACACTCATTCGATCCGCCGTTGGCGGGGGCCGGGTACGCATGAACTATCGACTCCTATCGAATCACCCTTCTTTTTTTTCTTTTAGGCGATTCCATTATTTTGGGATTTTCCAGTTTTTGAAGATTGGATTAATGTAGCTGACCCGACAGACTTTGTACTATCTTAGCTAAAACTCTAAATTAAATTGAACGTTTAATATAAGGCGTGATAGCACTGAACTAACCGTAATGTGCACTAAGAGTAGCACGTATTCGGTCAAAGACATGTCTTCAAAAACTTCAAAAACTGGTTCAAGCGATCTAGCCCAAAATGCTAGAATGTTCTGAAAGAAAAGAGGGAGGGTGATCCGGACTGAACTTAATGTCATCCATCACAGCGACAGCACACGGTACATTGGTGCAATGTGTTTCCGGCTTAGGCGGTGGAGCGAGAGTGATGGGATCCGTCCTATTGCTACCGACCATTGCCTATTCAGTAGAAATCCGCGGAGTGTTTTCAGGAGAAAGATCTCTCCTACCCATTTCACCGAAGGCGCACAGACAACAGGCTGTCCCCCGAGCCTCGGCTTCGAGGAGTAGGGAACATAGTCCTAATTTCTTTTAGAGGCCGACCCATGATACGTAGAGTTGTAGTTGTGCTCCGTGCGCCCCTAAAAGGTGCATTGAATGTACACAGGAGAGTCCATGACTGCTAGGCCATAGGCATCGCCACGGTACCGGATGTATAATAATATGCATTAGCTATTCCTGGTGCTCAATTTACTGGCATTTAGAGGAACATCCTGGGTTAAGTAGGTAAACCATCTTCTAGTGATATAATACGCATATCATCGCTATAAACAGGGGAGTTATACATACAACATACCACCACTGTGGCCGTGGATGCCTAATGCATTTTCAACCGGGAAAAAAATGGACATTGAACGACAGCGACGAATTTCTTATAGTAGCAACCATTTTTAACGTTTTGACGAATTCAAAGAAATAACTGCAGCAGTTTTTATTTTGTTAAAAATGTGGTCACAGTTCACGTCGAACGAAAGAATTAATAAAACAAAAAAACTATTTACACACAAATTAGAATTATAAATTCGTAATTTCATTAACGCCATCGATTATGGATAGAGTAAGTTTTCTAGATTTCAATATCACCGCGGAAGAGTTTAAGCAATTGGAAATGACCGAAAGAAGCCAGAAGCACAACATGAACGGTGACAAAGTATATCGTTACTCTTTTCAAAATAAAATTCTGAACCCACCTATAAATATTTGACAATGGTGACAGATCAACTTTCGTCTAGAAATGTACTTCTTCTGATTTTAAAATCCTATCAACTATCTGTCACTTTTTGGTTGCTCAATCAATCTATGACGGAACAAAACTGTAACGTTTGACAGTTATAATAATATGTATGGGAAAATAAAATTTTCATTTTTACTATTTCCATCTCAATTTTTCCATATTTTCTCACCGTTTAAACCTTCCATGGACCACGGCAAACATTTCAAAACCAATATCAGCTAAATTGGCCCAGCCGTTCTCGAGTTTTAGCAAGACTAACGAACAGCAATTGATTTTTATATATATAGACTATAATCCGTCTCATGCTTAAATATAATCCCATATTTCAGGAAAACTTTACCAACAAATCAGATTATTCTATTACCTTTAAAGGAATACAGATTTCCTATTTGAACATTACGTAGGTATTTACCTCCATGTTCCTTAATAACACGCTTGAACTATTTTTAAACAAATACCTTACTTACTTTTATATCACAGTGTAAAAAATATGTTGGTACGTCATGTTTATTTTTATAAGCCAAACCAAATTCAAGAAGGGTAATTTATACACACTGGCAATATGTTACGTGTTAAAAAGAAGAATGAGTTTAACTGCTCTGTAAGCACATTATGTCCTTGGGTAGAAGATTTATTGCTATATTGGGAAATAATAATATACAGGGTTATTTTTAAAACATTAACAACCTTTCGGTGGGTGAAAGTAAATAAAAATAAAAATAAATCTGCTGTTCCATACATTTTATCAAGATATGTGACAACCTCTGTGGCGCAGCGGTATTTGGCTCGCTTTAAATCTCGAATGGCGTGGGTTCGATCCTTACGCCGGACAGGAAATCTATGTGTAAATTCTTAGATTTCTATCCGGGTCTGGTTGGTTGAGGGACTACCCTCTGTGCCTCGGAAAGCGCTTTAAGACGTTGGTCCCGATTGTTATAACATCATCTGTAATAATCGTATACCAGGGAACGAGCAGCAGCGTTTCCCTGTGTGGTACAACATAATACTGCGCTAACCAACCCAGATGCCATGTTCGGGAGGAGGGTTCATGATGAAATCAACATGAATGTATGGAACTGCTGATATTTTTTTCGCGGTTTCAGGGTTGGTCCCATAGTAAAAGTTGCTTATAATCAGTTCCTTTAACCCCTGAAGGTTGTTAATGTTTTTAAATTAACCCTGTATTAATAGTGATTAAAAATTTAAATTTAAATCTGACGTACTAGGTATAACTTTCATATTAAATAAAGTACTGTACAAACTTGTATCCTATGATTAACCGACATTATACAGACACCTTATTCCTAATATTTTTATGTGATACATTAGGAATATTTTGTTCGACAACCTCCGTAGCGTAGTGGTATTTGGCTCGCTTTAAATTTCGGAGGCCGTGGGTTCGATCCCCACACCGCACAGGAAATCTTTGTGTAAATTCTAAGATTTCTTTCCGGGTCTGGTTGGTTGAGGGACTACCCTCCGTGCCTCGAAAAGCACGTAAAGCCGTTGCTCCCGATTGTTATAACATTATGATGTTATATACATATAATAATCATACATACATGAGCTCACGCCAGCTGGGTAAGCAGAGACAATGGACCTCCACTTGCTACGATCACGCATTGACACATCTTTCGCTTCATTCACTCTCATAACATTCTTCATACAAGCACAGGGAAACAGGCGTGAGCTTATGTATGTATGTATATAATAATCGTATATTAAGGAAAACGCTGCTGCCCGCGTTTGCCTGTGTATTAAAACATAATACTGCGGCCACCAACCCGCTTGCCAAGCGTGGTGTCTTATTACTTCACTGGGTGCTTCTATCATGCCATGCGAAGGTCCCAGGAACAGCGGGGCCTTTACAAATCAACAACACATTTGGTACATATTCATAAATAGTCTCCCAACTATAATTCTCGCAATAATAAATTTACAATTGATAGTAATGCTGGATTAAACAACAAAAACAATAGGATCTACTATTTTTCTTACACTGTCGACAAAAAGAATACCTAATGAGGTGACACGTGTAAGCCTTAATGGAATGGCCACAGAGAAGAAAGATTTGTAATAATATATTGGTATATTACACATGGTATTTTTTTCTGTTTGCTTTCCATGAACAACAGATTAAAGTTAGGTATGTACAGTCAACAAAAGAGATAGGTTTACAACGTGAGTATCAAATAATGTAAATAAATGAGTATTTTGTCACTACGACAGCCGGTAAAAATCTCTACTTTTCGTAACATTATACATACGAATGTAAGTTAGTATCCATATACCTATAGTATGTAGTGTATTTATTATGATATATGTATTTATGAAGTTATTGTATTTATGTACCTACACGCTTTTAAATTTTTCTACTTCTGACTTCTCCTTTCGCAGGTCTACTCTGACAGAGCTTTCTTAAGAAATAAGTAGTAACTTTGTACATTGCTGTACATACAAACACAATTCATGGACACAAAGAACACCCTGACTGAAAAAAGAACAAATATTGTCCCGGGTGGGAATCGAACCCAGAAATCAAAAGCAACTTGGTACCGACCACTGAACCACCGATGCAATCACGGATGCAATCAATATGTTTATTTTAATATTGAAACATGCGTGTGAAACGTCGGTTAAGTGTATTTAAATTTTATTTGAAAAGATACTCATCATTATCATCGTCTGCCCGTACAACGTCCACTGCTGAACATGGCCCCCCTCCCGAGGGAGAGTATTTGCCATAGTCACCGTTTGGCAGGCGGGTTGGTGAACGCAGTTTTATGTTGTACCACACAAGGAAACGCTGCTGCCCGTTCCATGATTTATGATTATAATAGATGATGTTATAACAATCGGGACCAACGGCTTAACGTGCTTTCCGAGGCACGGAGGCACCCACAACCAACCAGACCCGGAAAGAAATCTTAGAATTTACACAAAGATTTCCTTCCGGCGTAGGAATCCAACCCACGACCTCCGAGATTTACGGCGAGCCAAATACCGCTACGCTACGGATGTTGTTAAAAAGACACTATAACTAGAAATTAATTTATAAAAACCTCGCAGCGGCCCTCTTTAGTGCGGCACGTTCTCCGAGTGCTGGTTTTTACTTTGCACAGCAGGTAAGCATTACCATTCAACGGGGTAATGCTGCCAGCATTCTGGGAACCTTGCCAAGTAGAATAGATTTAGAATGGTAGTATATTTTAAGTTAGTTTTATTTTAAATTAGCTACTTTTAGTTGTATATATGTATTTTATTCTTATAACTAGAAATATTATAATGCCTTTTGGAATTTGAACTTATTTTTTAACACTTTCCATGGAATACCATTGATCGTTATCTTTATTAACAAGCCACTTAAACAAATAATTGCCAATTAACAAAATTAATATTTACTTAAAATTAATTGAAATCCGTTTTTTTTTCTGTTTCGAATATAAATATTTATTCCTAGAAAGATGGCAGATAAAATTACGTAATTTATACCTCATCCTTTCTATATTGAGAAGTAGCGGGTACGATTCCTTCTCGGAAAAATAAAATTAAAAGCAAATATTTTATAAAGGTCTATTCGAGGGACTACAAATTTTGCCGCGATTGAAAAGTCCCGTTTTAATTGCGAAAAATGTGTGAAAAACATTGTACAATATAACATGATTGTGATAAAATACCTTAGAAAAAAAAAGAAACAGCAAAAGAGATGAAAAAAATAATCTCGGAGTGTCTTTCTTCCTTTCTTCTCCGCGTTGCTCCGGGTTGCTAGTGAAAGGTTGTTGGTTAGCTAGGGTAGGATCCTCGACGGAATGACCGAGGACCGCGTTGCTGCCTCTACCTCGAACTTTGATCCTGCGCCAGCGATCACTACTACTTCTTAAATCTCGGACTTTGGTCGGATTCTTGTATGTTCATTTTGTACCTGTTATCTTTAAGGCAATAGGTTCTTACAATAATGTGAACAATTGTCATTTATAGCACGACAGAGGGACAGACGGATTAATAAATCTGTAAGATCAAATAATGATAACATTGTTTTTAGCAACTCAAGTGATTCTTTTGTTAGATTTAGCCTTACACTGTGTATTTTTGTCAATTACAAGTGTATGTAAATACCTAAGTGCTGAATAAATTTCATTATTTATTTCATAAATCTCGAAAGTCGTGGCTAATCGAATAGAAAATCTGTAAATTCTAAGATTTCTTTACGGGTCTGGTTGGTTAGGGATTACCCTCCGGGCCTTAGAAATCACGCTAAGCAGTTGGTCCCGATTGTTATAACATCATCTATAACGATATACTTACCAAGGAATGTGCAGCAACGTGTCCCTTTGTGTTACAACATAATACTGCGATCACCAAGCCGCCTTCCAAGCATGGTGACTATGGAAAAACCCTCCCTTGGGAACATGCAGCAGTGGACGTTATACGGACTGATGATGGTGATGATAAGTTACTATGAATGGAACCGCAATGTGTTATATCTACAAAAAAACACTAATTACTGGTCTTAATAAAAAAAACATTACAGGCTTTCATAAAATCATGAGACTCAGTTATTTTTTTTAAGATTACTAGAGTTTTTGCACACCTCTTATTAAAACCTCGTGCTAAGCTAAAATGCATGTATAGTGCAAATTGTCTTTAAAAAAAAAAATGGGTGTAGTCTAAGATAATGCTGATAATAGAATAAAACATAATAATATTTTATAATAAATTAAGTATATTAGAAAATTCATATAAAATGGGTTGGCTAAAAGAATCCTGAACAGACTATTTTTAATTATTAAGTATTTAAAAAAATATTTTTTTTTAAATTATTAACTTTAATTTAAGAAAAAAACAGCGCTTATGTTGTTATAATTTTGTATTTAGTATCCAATCAAGTGAAAGCTACTGTCATCTACACCTTTTTGTACCTGGCAACCCAGTTGTTCGTCCAGGTCCAACCCAACAGCTAAACGTTCTATACGTTTTATACTTGTAGTTATAAAATTTACTTATTATCTTATCTTTTTTAAAATGATTTTTCATTAACTGTTACTGAAAATTTAATTTAAAAAAAATAGTTTGTCCAGGATTTCTTTAGCCAAACCATTTTAGTGTATTTTCTAAGATTCTAAATTCATTATAAAACATTTTTTATTCTATTATCAGCTAGGTGAAGGTGGATGTAGGTTCGGATCTTCTATTAGTGGGGATCGAAGCAGCGACCACATGAGTATGCCCGGTGAAGTAGCAAAAGCCTCAGGGCTAAATACATATGTCCGTCGGAAAAAAAAACGACCACATGATCATAAATCCGACGTCCTAGCCATTGGGCTACGGCCGCTCGCAAATACACTATAAAAAAACCTATCTATCAAAAAAATAATTACAGGCTTCCATAAAATTATTGCACTCATTATTAATAATTCATATTTGTTTGCCTCAAAATAGTCAATAACTATCGGTGCTCATGAAATATTGGTACAGAACCAGATTTCGATACAGTGGGAGTTGTAAACATTGAATGTTTGCGGAACCCAAATATTGATATGTTGTGACGGATCTTTGAACTGAAATATTTTTATTTGTTTTAATTAAATGAAGCGGTGATTTCAGAATTAAAATAAGGATTGATTGTCATTTTTTGTAAGTAAATATTGAGTTTTATTTGTAATTGCGACATAATGAAATTTAATATTGATTGTTTAAGGGAACGGTTGAACTTTATTACAAGTCAATAGAGTTCAATATAAAGTATTAATGCTTATAAACAACTTTTAAAACCATGAAATGGCAAAAAAAATCTGATGTATCATTTTGTCGAGGTAAGTGAACAGCTGATTTTTATTTCGCAATTTTAGGGTTGTTGGTCCCATAGTAAAAGTTGTTCAGTCATGAATACTTTTATGCCCCAAAAGGTTGTTGGTGTTTTAAAAATAACCCTGTATATATTTACTGTCATTGCATTTTAAATATCTATGCATAATATTTTTTTTCCTATAGATGTTTACCAGTAGGATAATTTATTTACGTTTATGATATTATGTAGGTAATGTTTTTGGGAAGTTGACACACATACCTACCAAAATGTGTGTCAAATTTCCATTTAGTTATACAAAATCGCGAGCGGGTAATTATTTACATAAAGATATAGGTACTTTATCTGTAGCGTAGCGGTATTTGGCACGCTTTGAATCTCGGAGGTCGTGGGTTCGATCCCCACGCCGGGCAAGAAATCTTTGTGTAAATTCTAAGATTTCTTTCCGGGTCTGCTCGGTTGAGGGACTACCCTCCACGCCTCGGAAAGTACGTTAAGCCGTTGGTCCCGATTATTATAATATCATCTATAATAATCGTATATCAAGGAACGGGCAGCAGCGTTTCCTTGTGTGGTACAATATAATTCTGCGGTCACCAACCCGCCTGCCAAGCGTGGTGACTATGGCACATAACCTCCCTCGGGAGGAGGTCCATATTCAGCAGTGGACATACGGGCTGATGATAGGTACTTTATGAATATAAAGCTTATGTATCTGGGAAGTTACACATTTATTATACCAATACGTTTGTCAAATTCCCATTTTATAATATGCGAATGGTAGCTGAGTAGGATTACTAGAGAAAGGCTCCATATCACTCTATGGTCCACATATGTATCTATACTAATATGTATATGAAGCTGGAGAGTTTATATGTTTGCTTAAATTTTGCTTATCTCAAGAACGATTACTGCAATTTAAAAAAATATTTCACTATTAGAAAGTTACGTTAATCAGAAGTGATATGTGGCAATAGAAAAACATCATTTTTGAATTTTTTTACTGTCTAGCTATCGTGGTTCTTGAACAGACAGACAGACAGCGAAGTCTTAGGAATAGGTTTTATTTCTATGACTTCGCAGTTTTTACCCTTCGGGTACGGAACCCTAAAAAAGAAAAGAAATCTGGAACAATACGTGTTTAAGGCGTCGAAAAATGTGTACTTGTATTAATTATAGGCGACTCTATTAAATTTTTTGTTGATAACTCTACTCATTGATTTATTCGTAGAAATTATTTATTTATTTATACTTCATTGTACACAGAAAATTACATGAAATAAATTTTATTGCCGTGTGGTTTCCGGCTTAGAATAGACCACCCCATGTTCTCCCATGGGTGTCGTAAAAGGCGACTAAGTGACATATGGCTGATGGATGGGCAGCAGCATCTATCAACTCTAGGTTTACATCTTACTGCGATCACCAATCCGTCTGCCAAGCGTGGTGATTATGGCAATATCCCTCAACGATCCTGGCTTGCCGAGGTCTGTTAAGAGGAGGCACATGTTCAGCAGTGGACGTAAACGGGCTGTTGATGATGATGAAATTTTATAAATTGGAAACAACATGTAAAAAGGCGAGCGTAATTCAATTATCAATTCTCTTCCAGTAAACCTTTACGAAAGAGATACATGATAATGAGTGCATAGCAAGTGTACAACAGATTTTTTGTTTTTTTACCAAATTGGTAAATACATATCTATAAACATACACACTAATAGTTACATATACAACTACATACTAATAAATATGCCTGCTATTTATAATAAACCACTTATATGTCCATATAAGATAATAAATAAGGTACTGAGAAAAAAGTAAAAAAGCAAATCTTATATATAAAAGAAAGTCGTGTTTGTTACAACACTTATAACTCGAGAACGGCTGGACCGATTGCCATCGTTTTTGATTTGTTGGATTTGTTTCCGTCCTGAATAGAAGAATACATTTTAAAAACAAAAGAAAGTCGTGTTAGTTACACTCTTTATAACTCAAGAACGGCTGAACCGATTTGGCTGAAAATTGGTAGGGAGGTAGCTAAGAACTGGGAGAAGGACATAGGATACTTTTGGGTAGGGGTAGGGTAGGGTAGGGTAGGGTAGGGGTAGGGTAGGGTAGGGGTAGGGTAGGGGTAGGGTAGGGGTAGGGTAGGGGTAGGGTAGGGGTAGGGTAGGGGTAGGGTAGGGGTAGGGTAGGGGTAGGGGTAGGGTAGGGGTAGGGTAGGGGCAGGGTAGAGGTAGGATAGGGCAGGGGTAGGGTATAAAAGTCCACCCGTGCGAAGCCGGGGCGGGCCGCTAGTCTATATATATAAAACAAAGACGGGTTTGTTACAACACTTATAACTCGAGATCGGCTGGATCAATTTTCATGGTTTTTGTTTCGTTGGATTTGTCTCCGCCCTGAATAGCAGAATACATTTTAAAAACAAAAGAAAGTCGTGTTAGTTACACTATTTATAACTCAAGAACGGCTGAACCGATTTGGCTGAAAATTGGTAGGGAGGTAGCTAAGAACTGGGAGAAGGACATAGGATACTTTTGGGTAGGGGTAGGGTAGGGTAGGGTAGGGTAGGTTAGGGTAGGGGTAGGGTAGGGGTAGGGTAGCGGTAGGGTAGGGGTAGGGTAGGGTAGGGGTAGGGTAGGGGTAGGGTATGGGTAGGGTAGGGGTAGGGTAGGGGTAGGGTAGGGTTAGGGTAGGGGTAGGGTAGGGCAGGGGTAGGGTATAAAAGTCCACCCGTGCGAAGCCGGGGCGGGCCGCTAGTTATGAATAAATTACAACCAATAAACATATCTACGCACAATATTTCGCAGAAACGATACTCATATCAACAATCGCTTACAACAGTTTTTACTGTGTAAACAGAAATATTTTTCAAACTATTAAATTTAAACATAAAATCATTTTCTGTGCGCATTGAATCACACTGTAATCTGCATGGGCAGTTGGAAACTCGCTTGGTATGACCATTTTCAGGTCATTGGTTTCATATAAAATGGTCCGCGCCTTACATTTGTGGAAAAAGACTGAAAATATTAAAGATCCGGTGGAAATATTTTTCAGTTTGTGTTATTGAATTGGCTGGTCAATGTTTCCATTTGGAAGACTATGTAAGCCTTTCGGTCGCGTGGGTTAATTGTGGGTGGAAGCAATTGGAAAATAAACGAATTATATCTATATATATTTTAGAGATATTATTTTTATTGTTCAAGTGTAGTTAATGCGACACGTTCCCAGAGTCATCATCAGCCCATATAAGTCCATTGCTGAACATGGGCCTCCTCCCGGGGGAGGGTATTTGCCATAGTCACCACGCTTGGCAGACGGATTGGTGACCGCAGTATTATGATGTTGTACCACACAAGAAAATGCTGCTGACCATTCCTAGATATACGATTATATTATAGCTGATGATGTAACGGCTTAATGTGCTTTCCGAGGCACGGAAGGTAGTTCCTCAACCAACCAGATCCGGAAAGAAATCTTATAATTTACACAAAGATTTCTTGTCCGGCATGGGAATCGAACCCACGACCTCCGAGTTTTAAAGCGAGCCAAAAACCGCTACGCTACGGAGGTTGTGTTCCCCGAGTGTATATTTGTTTGTATTTACTTTGTACAGTAGAGGAACACTGCCTTTCTAGGAGAAAATGCTGCAAGGATTCTGGGAATATATTTGTTATACCAAGGATTATTTATAAATCAGACTGTTACAAAATCTTTAGTTTTTATTAACTTTCTATTTTCACAAAGGAAAATATTAATTCCATTGCTAAAATAACAAATTTAAAAATAACCTCATTTTCATTACTTTTATTGAGGTTACTAAGCTGTACCTAAATAGGCACAACTATTTTCACAATAATTTTGTTAAGCTATCAAGTCAAGTCAAAGTCGAGTGGAGACCACGAACTGGCAAGCGCAGTGTAGGACGACCGCCTGCACGATGGACCGACGACCTCATAAAGGTCGCGGGGAGTCGGTGGATGCAGGTCGCCAGTGATCGTTCCCGCTGGAAATCGATGGGGGAGGACTATGTTACGCAGTGGACTACAACAGGCTGATAATGATGATAATGATGATGGAGTTCATGTTATTTGGCAAGGAAACGTTCTATATATTATTATGTCTATTAATGAAATAATGAATGAATTTTTAATGAAATAATGAATTTTTATTCAGCACTTAGGTATTTACATACACTTGTACTTGTAAGAATTACAATGTAAGAAGATAAAATAATAAAAATATTACAACTAACAAATAATTCTTACTCTATAAGATATCCGACTAAGTAATTAACAGTAGTAGGTAGGCAATAACAAATCATACAAATCTACAGACTGCAAAGTCCATCCGTCTGTCATGTGATATTTTTTGCAATTAACCAATTATTATTATTATAAGAAGAAATTAAAACCGCATCCAAATTGCAAGTGGTCACATTATATCTAAGTGGCACACACCTGAGGGCACCCTTATGACCACGACCCAGGGTGCCACTGAAGTAAGAAGGTAGATATATAAAGAGGATATGATCACCAGCACCGACTTACGCGACGACGCAGGCGCTCAATCACAGGGCAGGGGTAGGGGCGCAACGCGGTCCTCGCCGGCGAGAATCCTACCCTAGCTAACCTGCAACCTTTCACTAGCTACCTAAGTGGACGACCCGGAGAAGAAAGGAAGAAAGAAACTCCGGGGTTGTTCTTTTTCGTCATCTTTTGTTGTGTTTTAGTCTCTTCTTTTTTTAAAAAAGCTTGTTAACAAAATTTCATTGAATACATTGCAAATATACCATGTGCGCTGATGTACGCTCTGAAACATTTTCATTTGTATAGGCGAAGTATTTACTGGATTTCCTCAAGCAAAATAAAAACAGCCTCTAATATATATTAGGTGTACAATACACCTAAATTTATTAATTCTACGGAACATACATACGTATACCTTAAAAGGACTATTTACGGACCAAAATATACTCCTCGACATTATCTGTGCATCTGACAATAAATGTCCTTTGTGGACATCGAACATTAAACTGGTGAAACGCTTAAATAACCCGACCTTTCCACTAAAAAAGAAAACACAAATATTTTCCTATTTCTTTAGCCCTTAATCAGTGGCGTAACTATCGTGGGCAAGCAGGAAAAAATGCAAGGGCTCCCCAGGGTTTGAAAAGGCTACTATGGTTTGGAGAGCCGACCTTTTCAATTTTATAAATTAATTTTTGTTTCTATTATATAGGGTGACTGGTAATTAATTATTAACTGAAATCGCGAGAAAAAAAATCAGCTGCTCCCTACCATGTTGACGAGATATGTGAACATGAATGTATGGAACAGCTGATTTCTTTTCGCGATTTCAGGTTTGGTGCCATAGTAAAAGTTGTTTGATATCATGAGCACAATCATGTGTTTAGGTATCGGTCACTAATTACCAGTCACCCTATATACTAATATATAAAGCTGAGTTTGTTTGTTTGCGTTAACGCGCAAATCTGAGGAACTACTTGAACGGTTTGAAACATTATTACTCCATTAGAAATCTACGTTATTTAGGGATGGGAGTTACGAGGGTTAAACCGCGCGCGGGAAGCTATATAAAATATGTATCATAGTTGCTGTTCAAAAAGTTCTTCGTATAAGGTGGACAGATTTCAATTGAACTGAAGAAGCTTAATATTAAAGACCGCTTAACCTCACAAGTGCTACGGGCAATCCTCCAGTATTTTGGACACATACTACGACGGGATCCTTCCAACTTAGAGAGGTTCATTCTATTAGGCAAAGTGGAAGGGGTTCGTTCGCGCAGAAGACCTAGATGCGGCTAGATGGGCGGATCGGATTGCCGAGCTTTTAAAAACATCGATGTATCAAGCAGTACATAAAATAGCAGATCAGGAAGCTTGGCGAACTTCAATAAAACAGCTGACCAAGTAAAGAATATAAAAGGATATAATATGCAGACAGCCCTTAAAAATACATATAACATTGGTAACCACATACTTAATATTTAAAAATTCAATTACAATGCGACGGTTGTTATTGAGAGGTCAACATCGGCCAATCCATCTGGCCAGCGACTGCTCTGAGTCGAGGATCAAGCCCAACATCTTCATGTCATTATCATAATATGCCTGCCCTGCTCCCATTACTTGGGGTCAGTGCAATATATCATCCTCTTCCATTTTTTCCCATAAGACGTCTCTTCCATACTCACACCTTTCTTAGACATGTAAATTTGGGGCACCTTCATGTAACTAGAGATGTGTAGTTCGTGAATGAATCCTTCAATTGAAGTACTTCAGTTGAAATCACTCTGTATCTCTTTCGTTCAGTGCAGATTCATATACTTCAATCGTTCAGTTTAGTCCATTTAGTTCACAGTGTTAAAATTCTTATATTCAATATAATACGTACACAATATTACTTAATGCTTTTAAATGAAAGCTATAGGTACTAATAATTAAAAAAACAAAGTACTAATACAAAACAATATACTCATTCTTGTTATCAGTTCATTGCACGATCGATGATCGTTTGAAAGACCTGCGAAAATTGATTCAAATGAATCTAGTTCATAAACTGAACTAGTGAAGTAAATGAATTCGATGATCGTCTGAAGGACATGCGAAAACTGATTCAAATGAATCTTGTTCATAAGCTGAACTAGTGAAGTAAATGAGTGATATAGTTCACTTAGTTCAAATGAAGTATATCACTCTTTTCACTTCAATGACACATTTTGCATGTCAATCTCATTGATTCGTTGTGATTTGCTGAACTAAATGAAGTACTGAACTAAATCAGTGGACTACTTCATTGAACCAAAAGATATACTTCATTCATTTCTTTTTACTGACACATTTTGCGCATGTCTGCATGTAACCTTTGTTATTTTTTTCAACCATTTAAGATTTTGGCAAACTACATACAACCGTCCGAAAAAAGGCCCTATCTTAATTTGCAACAGGCCTCAAAACTTACAGCTACGCTACTGCCCTCAACCCTTGATAATAACGTTCAACACAGTTCGGAAAGATTCCCTTCAAGCTAGTTAAACGAAAGTTACTACTGAGCCGTTGTTTCGTCGGTGGAATTAGAAATTAAATATTTACACGTACAAGCCCTGTGTATGGAAGAGAATTTCATTATACGTTAACCCTAGGTTTTAGAAGCTTTTGTTTTTACATGTACCTCTATTATTATACGTGTTTGTGAAATACGTGCGTTTTTATGTACGCTATGACCTTTCACGTTCGTTGGCTTACATATATGAAAAAGTAGCTGCGCCCCAAGGTTTTACCCGCGTCACTCTGCTCCAGTGGGTCGGAGCGTGATATCTTGTAGCTTATATGTTAATCCAGCTTATAAACTATCCGCGTGCAAACTTTCAGCCAAATTCATTCAGTAGTTTTTGCGTGTGTAATATATGTGACTGGCTGGTTGGCTGTATGCAGTGAGCCTTGGTCATTTTTCAAACATAGAACACTCACGACGTTCTTTTGTTTATTAATAAGAATAAAGACAGTGTGCTTATAACCTTTAAATGTTTCATTACAATCCCTCTTCTTATATAATAGCGTGTAAGAGTAACAAACATCCATTCATCCACTCACAAACTTTCGCTTTTATAATGTTAGTAAGAATAGAACGACACACATATCTTTACTAATATTTATAGCTGAACAGTTTGTTTGTTTGTTTGCTTGAACGCGATGATCTCAATAACTACTTGACTGTTTTGAAAAATTATTTCAGTGTTAGATAGCACATATATCGAGAAAGGCTAAAGGCTATATTTTATTATAAAGTTCTAACGAGCACTGGAGTTACGCTTACGAAACCGCACGCGGAAGCTAGATAAAAAATAAACGTAAAATCTAGTCAAATTGTTGGTTCTATGACTACGGTAAGGCTGAGCCTACATTTGGAGTGCCCGAAGAGCGTTTGAACGATACGAACGACGCCAGAGCCGAGCTCACGACTCGTCATTTGCATGTGACACACACTCGAAGAACGCGCGTGAAAAATCTTAAAATACGAAGGAGTTATAAGTATGATAATGCTTCACATATAAAATAAGCTTTACATAACATTTCTTCTCAAAAGGACCTCTGAAGAAGAAGAGCAAACACTGACCTACAAATTCAATTTGGGGCATAAAGCGAATACTACTAATGTAATCCACTAGACAAAGAAACCAAGTAACTATAACCGTAGCGTAGCGGTAATTGTCTCGCTTTAAATCTTGGAGGTCGTGGGTTCGATTACCACGCCGGTCAAGAAATCTTTGTGTAAATTCCAAGATTTCTTTCTGAGTCTAGTTGGTTGAGGGACCTCCGTGCCTCGGAAACTAAGTTAAGCTGTTGGTCCCGGTTGTTACAACATCATCTATATCAATCGTATACAAGGGAACGGGCAGCAGCATTTCCTTGTGTCTTACAACAAAATACTGCGGTCACCAACCCGCATGCCAAGCGTGGTGACTATGGCAAAACTCTCCCTCGGGAGGAGGCCCATGTTTCGCAGTGGACGTTATACGGGCTGATGATGATGTAGTCATTATTATGTTAATTATTTTAAACACTAAACATATTATTATTAAAATTAAATTTGAGTACTTTGTTTTTTTGTAATTCACTAAGAAGCTATTAAACATTACATTCCCATCAAGACCAAGATAGCCGACTAAAAGATAATGGGTTCACACAAATATCATTAAAATTAAAGCTCTAGTTATTACTTTTTCTGTTTTTATGTTACGTATAAACTCAAATATATTTATTATATAAGCCGTGTGATTTCCGGCTTAGAATAGACCACCCCATGTCTTCCCATGGGTGTCGTAAAAGGCGACTAAGGTACATATGGCTGATGGATGGGCAGCAGCATCTATTAGCTCCAAGTTTACATCTAACTGCGATCACCAATCCGTCTGCTAAGCGTGGTGATTATGGCAATATCCCTCTACGATCCTGGCTTACCAAGGTCTGTTAAGAGGAGGCCCATGTTCAGCAGTGGACGTTAACGGGCTGTTGATGATGATGATGATAAACTCAAATCTTACTGAAATTTTGATTTTATACGTTCTCCAAAAACAATGCATAATTACGATCAAGTAATATATGAGGTGATTTCATATGAAGTTCCCACAAGAGTTGCAGAACGGGTTTAAGCGTAGAGAGGCTATTATTTATACAATGAGCCATAAGAACCACTTACTAACACCAATTAATTTCAGCATTAATATCTTCTATCTATGTAAACTGGAGTTAACAAGGGATATAAAGATGTAGTTTGTCTAGGTATTACTAGATGGCGTTGTACATAAATTATAAGTTGCAAGAGAGATTTTCTTGTAATTTATAATCGTTTTTTTCATGCAAACCGTAACCCGCTTGCATCTACTTATAGATGTTTTTTTTTAAATAATTTCTTATCTGTTGCCTACTTCATACAGATAAAACGGTCCCTACAATTCAGTGGTTTGCTGTGTGATGATTCGTCATCTAGTCAGTCGGGACAAAACGTTTTAATAATTACATAAATATAATTTAATACATAAATATAAGAATAATTAGGATTTAGTAGCTTGGGGTTACTTCTAAAAACTTCTCGACTTCAGTCCTATCTACTCAAGCTATTTATTCAAAGTATCCTAAAATACACCCTTATAAACACTTATGAATTACCTACACCATGAATAACTTCTATTTATGTAAACTAGACTTTACAAGGGGTATAAATCACGGAGCACCTGAGGCTTTAAGGTGATTTTCCACCAGAGTGGCTAGGCGAGGCGAGGATAGAATTGAAATTTATATGGCAAATTTTCAATCCTCTCCCAGCGCATCATTCACGCGCGAGCTCGCGGTCGCTATTTTTAGTGGAAAAGGGTCAGTGCGATTTCAATTCTTTTGTCGCCTCGTCTCGTCTCGCCACTCTGGTAGAGAATCACCTTTATTCGGATAATTCGCATAATTTTATTATGACACGATACTACAAATTTGCCGCTAATCTTTGTCGATTTAATGAACTTTAATGAGATAGATTTTGCCTTGGTGTTACTAGATGGCGTTGCTTAGAAATTATAAGTCGCAAGAGAGATTTTCTTGTGATTTATAACTCTGTGCCATGTCAATATTTTGTGTTCAAGGACTTAAACCAACATTCAGTTACGAAAGAAGTATTCTTTAAGACTACCTGTTACTCGCGATTTCGACCATGTAGATTACAAAATTATTTCATGCAAAAAATAATTCATCATAAAAGATACTACGTTATCAAGTAATATTTGGGCCGATTTCATATGCAGTTCCCACCAGAACTGCAATACGGGTGAAAGGTAGAGATTCATTTAATTATACAACGAGTCATAAGAACCACTTACCAACACCAATGAATTTCACCAAGAATATCTTCTATCTATGTAAACTAGAGTTAACAAGGGGTATAAATCAGGGAGTACCTGGAGGCTTTATTCGGATAATTCGCATAAATTAACTACAACACTGTACTACAAACTCGCCACTAATTTATGTCGGTTTTATAAACATTGATGAGATGCACTTTGTGTCCGTATCACAAGATGGCGTTGTACAGAAATTATAAGTTGCAAGATATATTTTCTTGTTATATATAACTTTGTGCTATGTTAATTTTTTGTGTGCATGGACTTCAAAGATAACTACAGTCAGTTGTAAATTAATCTTATTTAATATAAAATTAGTTATTCTAAATGTTATATAGATATAACCCGTCCTAACAGATACCAATGAATAGCATTAATATATTTTATCTATGTTAAATAAATTAAATAAGGGGTATAAATAAGATAGGCATTAGGCATTATTGACAACAACACGGTTATACAAAATTTCCGCTAACCTTTATAGGTGTCACTTGAAGTTAGCCGAATTATAGTTAACATGACACGACACAAATACCTATAACGTGCTACTAAAATATACAGGTTTATTTGTAAAACACCAACAACCCCTTAAGAGGCCATTGTACTCATCATTATGAACAACTTTAACAATGGGAGAAAACCTGAAATCACGTAAAAAACATTAGTTGTTTCCTATATTTTAGGAACTTTACAACACATTAGGGAACAGCTGACTTTTTTTACGCGATTTCAGATTTTGTCCCATAGTAGAAGTTGTACATATTTATGAGTACAATGGCATCTTAAGTGGTTGTTGGTGTTTTATAAATAACCCTGTATTACTATCGTTTAAACAGTAAGGCTACGTCCGGACAGACAAGCGCCTTGCTTAGCGACTAGAGCCTAGTAGCTTGCGCTCTGGCTACTTGCTAGGATACACGGTGGCCGCACTACAGGTGGTTTGCGAGGTGGGTCGCTAAGTGCCTTGGGCATTTGCTTGTCGGCATGTTGACGAGATGTCACTTTCAAAAATAGCTCTAAAACTGCTACTTACAGAAAATTCACATTTGAAATATACTATTTCACGGCCTTATCCATCATGTTGGGTTCATGACAAATAAGTCACGGTCAAGTCATGGGGAGTTTAATGTTCTGTATAAACAGTTGCGTAATTTTGACGACAAATTTTACGAATATTTGCGTATGGCAAGAGAAACATTTGATCTACTTCTCAGTAAAGTTAAAGGAAAATTAACTCATTTGGATACTCATCTTAGAAAAAGTATATCAGTCGAAGAACGACTATTCGTTACATTAAGGTAAGTGAAACTCTAAATAAAGGGTCTTTCAAATAGGGCGGGTCGATGTTGACAGTTTGTGGCGGCCATGTTGTTTTGGCGGCATCTGTCAAATGCGTTGTTATTTATTCAGTTACTGATGCCAAATCACCATGGCAAGTTACACGGTTGAGCAGCACGTCAAAATGATAAAACTTTATTAACAAAATGAGTGTTCGTTAGTGCAAACGTTTCGCGCATTACGTCCATTTTACGGCAGACGCGGTGGCCCATCAAAGTCGACTCTCCAACGTTTGGTGACCGAATTTGAGACTACTGGTTCAGTAAACAACCAACCAACACCCTTACGTCAAAGGAATGCCAGATCAGCCGAGAACATCGCTGCTGTCCGTGAGAGCGTGCAGGAGACTCCGAGGCAGTCGATTTCTCGCCGTGCACAAGAACTCGGCCTTTCGCAGACTTCAACTTAGCGAATTTTGCGTCGGGACTTGGGCCTACACCCGTACAAGATCCAACTAACCCATGAGCTCAAAGTGAATGACCATAGACAACGTCGTTTGTTCGCTGACTGGGCTACAGATCGTTTGAAAGAGGATCCCGATTTTGGCCAAAAAATCATCTTTAGCTACGAGGCGCATTTTTGGATGAATGGTTTTGTTAATAAGCAAAATTGCCGTATATGGGACGACCACAACCCACATGAGGTTTACCAGGTGGTAATGCATCCACAAAAAATTACTGTTTGGTGCGGATTTTGGTCCGGCGGCGTCATTGGTCCGTACTTCTTCGAAAACGATGATGGCGAGGCCATTACTGTCAACGGCGAGCGCTACAGATCAAAGATTAACAATTTATTTTGGTCTGAATTGAACGATATGGACGTGGACAATATGTGGTTCCAACAAGACGGCGCTACGTGCCACACAGCAAGCGACACAATGGACATTCTGCATGAACGGTTCGAGGTTAGGGTTATCTCTCGCAGAGGTGACGTGAATTGGCCACCAAGATCGTGCGATTTGACCCCGCTAGACTTTTTCCTGTGGGGTTTTCTCAAGTCGCAGGTCTATGCCAATAATCCGCAATCAACCGATGCCCTGAAAGTTAACATAACGCAGGCCATCGCTGAGATTCAGCCGGATCTATGCAGTAGAGTAATTGAAAATTGGACCTCTCGGATCCGTGCCACCGTTCGAAGCCGCGGTGGACATTTAAACGATGTCTTATTTCATAAATAATGGCATAAATGGGGCTTTCAAATAAAAAAATAATTTCTTTAATATCTCAAATACAGCTTGTTTTATTTAATTTTAACATCGACCCGTCCTTGTTGAAAGACCCTTTACATATTATTTTTATTTCTCTTTTAAAAACTGATGCAATTAATAATTCATCCATTTTATTGTGTTAAAATGCCTCGCGCCTCGTGACAAAAAACCAACACGTTTGTTTACTTCGATACACGCTAAGCGACTAGCTAGGCGCCAAGCGCGCAGTGCGGCCGGTCGCGAACATTCTAGAACGTTCGTTTTACTAAGCTACTCGCTAGGTGACTCGCTAGGCTCTAGGCACTAAGCAAGCCGCCTGTCTGTGCGGACGTAGCCTTAATGTGTAGTTATTACGTAAGAAAAAAAATATATTTTTAACTTCTTAATAAGCATTTATTATTAGCTTATGTAAAACTAGCTTCCCGCGCGCGGTTTCACCGGCGTGACTCCCGTTCAAGTGGAAACTTCATAATAAAATATAACCTATAGCCTTCGTCAATAAATGGACTATCTTACACTATGATAATTTTTCATATCGGACCAGTAGTTCCTGAGATTAGCGTTCAAGCAAACAAAGAAACTCTTCAGCTTTATATAACACCATAGAAGTATATATAAGCGTGAGATGAGGCCCTTCCCCTTAGCCCTATGACAGTGTAAAACTAATATTTAGACCGGAATAAAACAAAATATTGACCATTTCATATTTTCTAGTTTAGGGTCATCACGCTAAAAAATATTTCGAAGGCAGATTATGTTTCAAGCCTTAAATCTTAGTCATAAATCACGTGGTCTCTTAAATTACAAATAGCTCTATAAACCCAGAAGCCTTCTCCTTTCCAATATCGAAAAATGATTCGCATTTCTTAACGGATAAATGGATTTCATCTCAAACGTCCCTTTGAAATAGAATCGAAGGTAGTTGACCAGCTACAGGATCAAGAATGTTTTGCTCTATTTTGAACGAGGTTTGATAGGTCCGGTTGCTTTTGTGTTGTCGATACAGAACTGTAGTATTGACCTCGTTTTGGAGCAGGTGAGGTTTATTCGTGGTATAATGTCACCGGACAACTTCCGTAGCGTAGCGGTATGTAGCTCACTTTAACTCTCGGAGGTCGTGAGTTTAGATTTCTTTCCGGGTCTGGTTGGTTGTGGGACTACCCTGCGTGCCTCGTAAAACACGTTAAGCCGTTGGTCCCGATTGTTATAACATCATCTATAATAATCGTATATCAAGAAACAGACAGCAGCGTTTACTTGTGTGGTACAACATATTACTGCGATCACCAATCCGCCTGCCAAGCGTGGTGACTATGGCAACTACCCTCTCTCGGAATGAGGCCCATGTTCAGCAGTGGACGTTATACGGGCTGACGAAGATACTAATTATGCGCGTTAACTGTAACTGGCAACTAAATTTAACAATATGAGTGGCACGAAAATTTATCAGTTTCGATTCGTATTATTTTCCGATGATATGGTAGTATATGCTGAACGTTCCTGTTAATTTATTTATTATCATTTAGATTTTATGATATCTTCTAGATACTCCGAGAAAGGCACGGGGTAGGGTTGGCTTGGTTGAAGGCTCCGTGCTTTGAAACACACATTAAGCCGTTGGTCCCGATTGCACCATCCGATGCCCTCGTAGACCCGAATTCCGAGAGGGCCTCTCGGAATTCGGGTCTACTGTACAAACTGTAAAGTAAACCGACAGTTGCACAAAACTCCCCTAAAATACTAAAAGTCATAATCCCTCAATCTCATCGCCAGCGACCGCCCTGAGCCGAGTTCCAAGCCCCACAGGGGGCGCACTCTTGTGCAGGTTGCTTAGTTCGTAGTTTTTTAACCATTTAAGGCTAGAGCTCTGCTCGCCTTTATGCCAAGTGAAGTAGCAGAGGCCTCATGGCTTCCTATGTAAGTCCATCCAAACATTATCAATGATGTATTTTTATACCATTATGTATCGTTCTTACTTTCTAATACTAATATATGAAGCTAAACAGTTTGTTTCTTTGTTTGCTTGCTTGAATGCACATATCTCAGGAACTACTGGTCCGATTTGAAAAATGGTACCAATGTTAGATAGCCCATTTATCCGGAAGGGTTTTAAGCTATTTTTTATTATGAAGATCATACGGGGACTGGAGTTACTCGGGTGAAACCGGGAAGTTAGTTTAGTGTAGTGTAATATATACTCCATTTGTTTAATACCATAAAAGAGATTGCCGCTTCATACCAAATGACGTTAACTCATCTATTATATATACATAATAAAGTATGTACACGACTAATTAACTAATTGATAGTGTATTGATGTAGACACATGAATAGTTAATGATGGTTGGTAGCTTACTACAATAGCGCTTCTGTTTGTGGTATTATTCGGGAATGCCGATATTATTGTTTGCATGTAGCGTTAAGGTACGCTTTCGTGGTTAAGATTAAACGTGGCCATGCAACATGTGTGATCTATGGTTGTTACCAATTCTGACAATACACGCTTAATGGATGTAAAATGATATAGAGGTAATTACTTAAGGGTCCATAATGGTATATTTAAGAACACACATTTACTAATATTGTAATATTTTACTAATATATAAAGCTGAAGAGTTTGTTCGTTTATTTATGTGAACGCGCCAATCTCAGGAACTACTGAAACGATTTGAAAAATTATTTCCGAACACACTAAAATAATTATTCAAATCGGTTCAGTAGCTCCTGAAATTAAATGGGCAGTCTTAAAAGATAGCTCATTTATCGAGAAAAGCTTAAAGGCTATATTTAATTCTGAAGTTCCCACGGGAACGGGAGTTACGTGGGTGAAACCACGCGTGGGAAGCAAGATTATACTAATATTTTAAATCGGAAGAGTTTTTTTGTATCCTTGAATGCACAAAACTCAGGAACCACTAGTCCGATATGAAAAATCATTTCACCATTAGAAAGCTACTTTATCCAGGAGTAATATAGCCTATTATTTAATGATAAAGTTCTTACGGAAATGAGAGTTATACGGGTAAAGATAATATTTTATATTCTACGAGCGGACCCGACAGACGTTGTCCTGCATGATAATATATTTTTACATTATAATTATATATGTATATATTATAAATGATTTGTGAATTTAAACCATCCTGGGCGCCACCCAAACGCAGACAAAACATCATTTGGTCCAGCCGTTTAGGAGGAGTTTTAGGAGGAGAGGAAAAATCAGCTCTATCTATTAAAAAAAACCGCATCAAAATCCGTTGCGAAGTTTTAAAGATTTGAGCATACATAGGGATATAGGGACAGAGAAAGTGACTTTGTTTTATACTATGTAGTGATGTTGCAAAAGTAGGAATGAAATGTCAATGATGCAAAAACGGAGCGATACTGGCATTGTCCGCATGTGACTTTCGCTCGAAGAATGCGCACGACCAGTGTTGTGTCTGCTTAAGATGATCTAACTAAAAATCATTGACCAAAACTTGCCAAGCCAATCACCTCTTAATTTATTTAAACTCTTAAATTAATTAAAAATTACGTTTCATACTATATTAATAATAAACATATATAGATTTAGTTACTCCTGAATAGGGAATAGCGTCCTGAACAAAGAAAGACGGCTGAAATCAATTTAGTAGTTTTTGAGTTTCTTCATCAACTCGTATAACAAATATGCCGGTTGTCCATTACGCAGGACACAAAATGATTAAAGTCCATATACCCACTACAGAAGTAATTATTATTAAAAAAAAAGGATCTAGTGTTACCTAACAATTTGCGGTTTGCGTAGCCAGTTATAGAAAGCTTAAATCATTTGTGCGGATAGCCCTATGTGTGTGTGCCTTAGTATACATATTTTATTTGTGTGCCAGTGACGCGGAGGTCATTCGAGCATATAACGCCAAGATGAGTAGAAATATACTTAAATTGATTGATTTCCACCGGTAACGATTGCCAACGGCCCGCATCCCACGACTTCCTGCGACTTTTATGAAGTCGTCAGTCCATCGTGCAGGCTGACGTCCTGCGCTTACCAGTTCGTGGTCTTCACTCACCTTTTTGCTCCAACGGCCGTCAGTTCTTCGAGCTATGTGTCCTGCATCACTGTTTCAGCTTGCCTGTACATATCTTCTGATTCGTTCACTCAGGGAAATGCCAAACATAGCTCTCTGAGCCACTTTCCTTTTTTATAAGGGACACGTCAGATCCATATGTCATCACAATACACATTGGTTGAAGACTTTCGTCTTAAGGCACTGAGGAATTTTGGACGAGAAGATCTCTCGAAGATTCCTAAACGCTGCCTAACCAAGTCAGATTCTACGATTGACCTCTTTCTCTAAGTTGCTACATAAATATAAATGTAATAATATAGTTGGTGTAATTGGCTAGTCTCCATAGAAATTGGACTCCATAACCATAACTCCAATCTTTAGTACTATATCACTAAAAATCAACGAAACAACGACCGCCTTACATCTACGGTTTTATCCATGCCAGCAAACTTATACATAATGCATAGGGCATATGATATAAAAATCCCATTACAAAAGTCGTTATAAACAAGTGGAATTAGCTCGGAAATTATTTCAATAACGAATGCCTGCGGTTACACCATAAAATAACTTTTTGCGGTTGCAGCCTCGGGAAAAATGTTACGGATTGTTACATCTCTCAAAAAAAATTAAATTCTGGTACACCCTTGGTGGTATATAATTAAAATTTGTACTGCAAGTTTCTTTTGTTTTTTGCGTTACGTTTCGTGGCTTTTGTGACATGGAAACGGTTTAAAGGATATTATTTTAAGATCTCGGTGAGGTAATTAATTTGGACGTAAGTATATTTTTCATTTTTTATTTGTCAGTAGAATTATGAAATACGGAGACATTTTTAATTTTCGTTTTAAAAAACTCACTGGAGCATAAAACTTAATTTTTTTAATTTCTTTTAAATGAATACGTTTGCAAGACCGAATATTATAAATGTTTTCGTAAGAGGAAGACAGTTTTTCTGTAAATTTATTGCAGAAATGACTAAAAATGTGTTTCACAAAATTACAGGAATTAGTTAAAATTATATTTATACTAATCTATAATCCTATTTATATTATAAATGCAAAAGTTAGTATTTGTGGATGTATGTATGTTTGTTACTCCTTCACGTAAAACTTTTTTGCACGCGGATAGTTTATAAGCTAGATTAACATATAGGGTACAAAATATCACGCTCCGACCGACTGCAGCAGAGTGACGCGGGTAAAACCGCGGTGCGAAGCTAGTAGTATTATGAAGAGATAATTTTTGTGAGGTTATACGGATCTCTTAATCTTGTAAACCGATTTGGAAAACTGTTTAACAAATAGAAAGCCATAAGTAAACCTACGAAAATGGGATCTAACTGTTTAACCCTCAACAGCGGATAAGATAATTCTAAGAATTGATTTAATGACGCACGTTTCAAAATAGATAATAATATATTTTCAGTGCTTAAATCTTTAGAAAAAACTTATTATTGTAATATATTTTTATTTCTTACTAGCTGCGCCCCACGGTATTAGCCGGGTCACTCTGCTCCAGTGAGTTTGAGCATGATATTTTGTAGCCTTAATGTTAATCCAGTTTAAAAACTGTCCGCGTGCAAACTTTGAGCCAGTAGTTTTTGCGTGAAAGAGTAACAAACATCCATCTTTCCATATTTATAAGCTTTCGCGTTTATAATATTAGTAGTATTAAAAGTTGAACGACAAAACAATAGTTGACGTTTAATTTTTAATTAAAATCCTGAGAATCATACATATTACAGTCCAAGGCGAAACTTACCTCTGTAATTAAAGTTTTATTGGTGTAAGTAATCCCTAAGCCTGTAGAAACCATTTTTTTTACTTGACATTATCAAAATTACGAAAATGTATTTTTATATGACAAAATATAACAAAGTTTTAAGAAAAGCGCGAACCGAAAACTAAAACGGGAAAATGAGAGAAGAAACAATAAATCAAAGATAAATACTAATTAATCTAATAAACTAATGAAAAAGTTATTTATAAATTTCGCGAAACACAAAACAATAGAACTTTGGCAAATATTTGTTTATTTTTAAATTAGTTTAATGACCTGTTTGAATTGTTTGCTTGTTTTCAACTCATAAAGTAATTACTGTAATTTAACTTTTTAATTTCCCAGTCAAGCAGTTTGTTTACGCTGATGCGTATAATTGCGACACGAAACAAAATATGTACAGAACAAATTGAAGGTTTGCAATATGGGTCCGAATTATACGACTGCGTTGAACGGAAGGGATCGATCCAGCCGTGTACAGGATAAGAATACACAGTACATTTAATATCCTATGAATACTCCTATAGTTCGATAGATAGTGATATCACACAATGAAATGCACGAAAATTAATTTCTTCTATTTTATTTACAAGTGTTCGAAGAAGGTCGAAGAGCGTCATATTTTTGCGAAATTGCGGTGAGAGTGATTCGACGATAGATGGCGCTGCGTCGTTTAGGATTTGTGCAAGGGTGAAAATGAGGGAAATATTTTATGCAAACTTAATTATTTATTAATGAATTATAAGTATTCTTATAAATTTTTACAAAAAATACAGCTCATCGAGCGTTTTAACTCCAGGATTTACCATTATCTCATACTACTACCATATCTCCATCCGTGTGGTTTCTGGCTTAGAATAGACTAATCCATATCTTCCAATAGCTGCTGATGGATGGGCAGCAATATCTATCAGCTCAACGTCAATGACCATTTTACTGCGATCACCATTTTAATCCGCCTCCCAAGCTGGTAATTATGGCTAAAACTCTAAACAGCTCTAGTTTGCCAAGATATATTAACCTTTTAACAGGCAGTTGGTATAATGAGAATTGTTTGATTTTGAACTCTATTACAAGTACATATAGTTCAAAATATGGTGGCGACTATATTGCCACTACTCATCAAAGTATTAAAAGGAGGCCCATGTTCAGTAGTGCACAATCAATGGCATGATATTAATGACGATGATAATGTTACCGTGTAAAAATACTTTCTTCATTTAAAATACATCTCCAATGCACATTGTAAAACCAAAAAGCACTCGCAGTATTGTAATACTAGGAAGCGTTTTGTCTTACGTTATTAAATTCCTAGTTAATCACAAACAAAGGGGATTTTAATAAGAAAATTAATTACTTTAAAGCGTAATTACTATCTGTTTCCAGCGAATCCATGTACAATACCATTTGAGAATGCAATTGTTTGTAGTAATTATATTCGCTAACAAGTTATGTTTATTTTAGCTTTGATTATGTTTCACTTTGTTTAGAGTAATGCAAATGAAGATATGGGGTGGAAATCGCAGGGTTACCTGTGATTTGCACCCCATATCTTCATACGGTTGTCGTAAGAGAGTCTAAAGGACACACCTGATGGACGGACAGCAGCATCGATCAGCTTTAGCATACTCCCATTATGCAGAGATCACCAATCCACATGCCAAGTATGGTGATTACAACCACAAGACAAGGACTGTTATAGAGGTTAATATTCAGCAGGAGACGTAAACCGACTCATAAAGTAAGTAAGTAAAATGAACAATAATGGTAAATTTGTTTTTATTTTTTTTATTCGGTGTAAATTTAATCATTGTTTCATGAGTCTCCTACCTCTATAGCAGGCATATATCCTTTGTAGCATTAAAGATGACCTTCTATCCGGTATATGAGAAATCTGTCCTGTTTTTAAAAGGTAACAAAGAATTAGACTGACCCTAATCTATTTATTGAAAATTAAGCTGAAATAAACGAAATAAACGATTTTTATTCAGCACTTAGGTATTTACATACACTTGTACTTGTCAAGAAAATTAACAATGCATATAACATTAATTATAAATAGGTAACATTTACTATTAAATTATGTTTAAATTTATTTCAGGTGTGCTAGAAGTCTGTCAGTCCTGTGTTAGTAAATAAGCTCTTAATATCAACGTTAATATCTATTTACTATATTTATTTCATTCAAACATTTTATGAATAAAAATAAAAAAATATATTAAAGCATATTTTAGAGTGCAATGACCGGTCAAGTGGCGAGATCAGACGTCCTCAGCCAAATTCCATTAAATTTAAGCGACACACGCCTGCGGGCACCCTTAAGGGGTAAGGACCACGACTCAGGGCGCCGCTAAAAGCTAGAAGTAAAGAGAAATAAAGAGGACGTGATCACTGGCACGGACTACAGGCACTGGATCACACGACAGGGGCAGGGATCAACGCGGTCCTCGGTCTGTCCGGCGAGGATCCTAGCCTAGCTAACCTGCAGGTTTCTCTAGCTACCTAAGTGGACGGCCCGGAGAAGAAACTCAGAAAGAAACTCCGGTTTATTCTTTTCCGTCTTCTTTTGTTCTGTATCTTTTTTTTATGTATAATCATTTTTGGTACAGTTTCAAAAGTATGTGGGCTGGGGCACGCTCCTTACAGTTATTTCATAAAATAATAAATAAAAAGATAATGTTCTACTCAAGCGGATGAAAACTCTTGCACATTAAGAAAAAAAATGAAGTAACGGCGGGTACACCCCATCCACATTTACAGTTAAAATAAACATAACTAAACAACGTCAACCCAGACACCATCAATGTGAAAGAAGACTACTAATTAGTTATAACAAGTAAATACCCTCAACTGCAAGCCGACCAGCCACCGCAAGCAGCACCCGTTCACGAGTATGACGTGTGACACAGCCATCGGCTCCCTCGCCATATTAGAGGGAAGGTGGCGACCCGTCCCACATCGCCGCCGCAAGAAATGACTTTCATTGGGAGCATGACGATCTTACAGTTTTGAGTATCAGAATCTAGTATGTGACATCTGGATTGACCATTGTGTAGAATGTTTCAGTAAAATATATAAAAATAATATGCAATGTCAAATACAAAATGAATCATTACATTAAATCTTATGATAGATAAAATCATACAAAATAAAATAGGTACATTAAAATGTCATACTTAAACGTCTATTCTTAAAGACTTCAATACTTTTTTACGTTTTCCTGGTTAGCCAAGCGACCAAGCGTTATTATCATTTAAAAAATCATTCAGAGCGTAATAAGCCTTTCTCATTAAAATTTTCTTAATTTCTAATTTAAATTTAGCAAAAGAAAGATCTTGTAAGCATTTCGGTATTTTATTGTAAATGCGAATAGCCAGACCCACAAAAGAAGAATGCACTCTCTGTAAACGATGATATTCGGCACATAATTTATGATTATTTCTAGTGTTTAAATTATGCACGTCGCTTCTTTTTTTAAAAGAGCTTATGTTTTGTCTAACATAAAGAATACAAGAATATATGTATTGGGCAGCGACTGTTAATATGTCTATATCTTTAAAGAATTCTCTAAGGGAAAATCTCGCACTTAACTGATAAATTGATCGAATCGCTCGTTTTTGTAAAATAAATATACTTTTAAAGTCAGCCGCCTTGCCCCAGAGCAGGATTCCGTAAGACATGACACTGTGGAAATAGCTGAAGTAAACAAGACGAGCAGTTTCCACATTGGTCAGCTGCCTTACTTTTCTGACAGCGTAGGCAGCGGAGCTTAATTTACCAGTTAAGTTCGATATATGGAAGCCCCATTGTAATTTGTCATCTAGCGTTACACCCAGAAAGACTGTAGATTTGACGGTCTCTAAAACCTCGTTGTTTATTATTACTTCGGGTCCCTTATTCCTGATATTCGGCGTCGTAAACTTTACACACTTATTAACTTAACTTATATATTATTATTAATTTAACTTTACACGCTGCATAATTCAAAATCAAATAATTAAAGTTAATCCTAAGAAAGATCATTATAAATCTCAGACACAAGATGTTTAATGCCGATTAACATTTAAATACAAAGAGTAACTTCGAAAAATGGAGGACTAATCCTGGACTCATCTTATGGCTCGGATTGTTCTGTCTCGCTGAATGATTATTTATTTTTATTTACTAACTTAAGCACAAACTATTGTACCAAGGTGGACTTAATGCCGTAGTAGGCATATCTGCCAGTCGACCTTAGGTTGGTGTTGAAACAACATGGTAGGTGCATTTTGGCTTTCGTATCAGCACCTAAACCCTACAATAGGATATTTAAGTTATAATAATATAGAATTGATCAAAGTATACTAATCTTGATGTGGATATATCAGTCAATAGTATAATTTTCCGGAACCACGTATGTAGAATCAATTCATCTAATAATCTATCTTTATGAATACCCCATTGTAACTTAGAGTATAATGTAGTAGTATGAAGATCTTCTATACATTGAAAGTAAGGTTTTACCTTTGAAAAAGAAATTATAATGTGCAGCCGGATAAATAAAACGGCCTTAAAATATTTAACATCCTCAAATTAAAAACAAATACATAAAAACCCCGTTCATTGCGCTTTTAGGGAAATCCAAAAGCCGCAAAAGTCATAAAAATATAATGCGTCCATTATTTTTAAATACAACCATCAAAGAAAATAGTTCCTTATGTTTATACATTTAAGTATCAATTTTGAAATTGGTTTGAATTGCTAAATAATGCTTTTGGGAATTGTGGTGATAATTGAGGGAACATCGTAGCTACACGCAAATTTGTCACGGATTGGTACGAGGAAAACCCTACGATAAAGGTATGCTGGTTAACGTTGAATCACAACCATGCGGTTAATAAATGAACAGCTGTTTTGGCTATTATCTATTACCACAGAATACGCATGCTATTAGGCCGTATACAAAAAGAAAGCTGGTATCCGGCGCCAATCCCCATGCTGGAGGAGAAATATTCGTGTAAGGTCTAAAATTATTTCCAGATCTGGTTGGCTAAGGGACCGCCCTCCGTGCCTCGGCAAGCAAGTTATGCCTTTGGTACCGAAGTTGCTTCTGAAGCCTGGTGTTCTTGGTTCAATTCCTATCCAGGACAGTTATCTATGCGAACCACAGATAGTTTAACTGAGCCTGGGTGTCTCCAGTGTTGTAAAAGACTCCCGCGATTTTTTTTTAAGAAAAAGAAATGGCATTGATGTACATTCGACCTAGGAAAGACCTTTTGCTTACACTTTGTAGAACGAATTTTAAATTAACATGTCCACGTTTATGTGAAGAGTTCACTGTTATGTGTATTAGTACAGCTAGCAGTGACATAAATACATTTTGATACAGAGGGTGAGAATCTATCTTCTGTACATGACTATCTACATCCTTCAAAAGGAATTCCAATTTACCGTATTCATGTACCAATAATAAGTTAAATATAACAATTTCCACTATATCTGGTAGTTCCATTAGCATAATGTTAGTGCCACTTCATTGGAGCCAGTTTAAGACTTGTTACGAATTTGTGCTCGGTCGTTAGGGAACTCGATTGTGAAATTTATTAATATTATCAGCATTGAAACTACGTTAGTCACAGTTTAGAGGAACTATTGTTTCAATTGAAATTCACCAAGTTTTGATAATCGGTATTGTTTGTGAAGAACGGATTCGAATCGGAAATTGTGTACGAAACTTTTTAATTTGACTTGCGGAAGATGGTTGTCAGAAATTGGCAAAAAATATGCTGAGTTTTGGTATAAATTCATTGAATGTTAAAACATTTCACTTACTTTATTACACACTGTCTTTCTAATTGGCTCTAATTGACTATTTGGCAGACATTATCAAAATGTAAATGTACTCAATATTTTATTTTATTTTAATGACAACTCCCGCACTAGGGTAATTTATCCCTGTGTCGCGGGGGACTTAACAAACACTTAATTCACGGACACAAAGCGCACCCAGACTCAGAACAACTTTCTTTTACAACGTTCAACGAACAACGTTCACACAAATAATTGCCCCGGGTGGGAATCGAACCCAGAACACCAGGTCTCAGAAGCAACTACCGTAACCACTGAGCCACTGGTACAGTCTAAATTTATCCTACTAATATTATATACGCGAAAGTTTGTAAGTATGGATGGATGGATGGATGTTTTTTACTCTTTCACGCTAAAAACTACTGAACGAAATTGGCTAAAATTTTCACCGGGATAGTTTATACGCTGGATTAACTTATAGGCTACAAAACATTAAGCTCCGACCCACTGGCCACAGTGGCAAATTTGTAGGGAAAATCTGCTCTTATATTTGTGCACAAACACAGTTGCAGTCTCATTTTCTTTATTCTCAAAATCCGGTGTAACGGTCCTACCGACGTGTTCCTCGTAGAGCACCGGTCACTGCGCTCTCCGAGGAACAGGTTTTTTCTGAGATTTAGATTAGAACAAAGATTTTTCTATTTATAAAAATTCTAGTAACATCATAGCCGTACCAGGAAATTTAATAGCGACGATGCAATCGACACGGTGAGAGGCTGCTCGCCTAGACACGTGTGTAACACTACAAAGTTCCATAATAGGGCTGGTACATAGATTTTTTAAAAGGATCGCTTCGGTAACCTCGCTTGATACGGTCAAATATACTACCGCTAGAATATATATTATTTTATATTATATTCTCTTTAAATAATTTATTTATTTTCTTTCGAATTTATATTATTTTCGTTTTATAAACATACCTACCAATTACTCAGCCAAATACATATAGTTTTAGATATATTTGTGTATACGCATTTCTTGAAAAAATAAATTAATACTGAAAAAAAGCTTATTCTTAATGAAATATACTTTGAGATTCGGTAATATGTCTAACGTGATGTAAAAACTTACACCACTATATTTTAAATAAATGTGAACATTGCAACTTGCTGCTATTTGTTCGCTTTTTGGCCTCAATGTTTTAATTGGTACTCCGTGTACGAAACCTCAGTAAAAGTGATTAGGTCAGGCAGCGTAGTAAAAGACCAAACCATCCCGATAAAAAGTGCTTGTGCTGTGAATAAAAAACAGTATTCTGATGGTAAACAAAAAAAAAAGATATTGATGACTTTTAGATACTACGATTTACTATCTACGATTGACTTAAATATGTAAATTAATCATAATGTCCACTGTAGAACATTAAGCCGATTGTGGGTATACCATACACACAATTAATTGGCAGCGGGTTTGTAACCTCATCATCATCATCAGCCCGCAAAACGTCCACTTCTGAACATTGGCCTCCTCCCGAGGGAGGGTATTTGCCATAGTCACCACGCTTGGCAGCTAGGTTGGTGACCGCAGTATTATGTTGTACCGCACAAGGTGACGCTGCTGCCAGTTCCTTGATATACGATTATTATAGATGATGTTATCACAATCGGGACCAACGGCTTAACGTGCTTTCCGAGGCACGGAGGGTAGTCCCTCAAACAACCAGACCCGGAAAGAAATCTTAGAATTTACACACAGATTTCACGTCCGGCGTGGGGATCGAACCCACGACCTCTGAGATTTGAAGCGAGCCAAATACCGCTTCGCTACGGAGGTTGCCATTATACATCATTAATTGACAGCGGGTTTGTAACCTCATCATCATCATCATCAGCCCGTAAAACTTCCACTGCTGAACATCAGCCTCCTCCCGAGGGAGGGTATTTGCCATAGTCACCACGCTTGGCAGCTAGGATGGTGACCGCAGTATTATGTTGTACCATTTAAGGAAACGCTGCTGCCCGTTCCTTGATGTACGATTATTATAGATGATGTTATAAAAATCGGGACCAAAAACGTTTTTGATGCTTTCCGAGGCACGGACGGTCCCTCAACCAACCAGACCCGGAAATATTTTTTAGAATTTATACAAAGATTTCCACTCCGGCGTGGGGATAGAACAAACGACCTGCGAGATTTAAAGCGAGCCAAATACCGCTACGCTACGTAGGATGTAACCTCAGTGTATTGTAACTCACAGGGAAACGCTACAGCCTGTATACCATTGTTAAAAATGATGTTGCAGTGTTCTTCAACTAACAAGACCCGTAAAGAAATCTTAAAGTTACAAAATGATATCCTGTGTTGTGATGGAGCCAACAAACTATGCAATGGAAGTTGTATTAAAATATAGAACAATAATATTTATTATATCACAGTGCGAGTATGTTGAATGGCTTGAATATATTGAGGCAAATAAAAAATATCACAATTATTAGATATTGTAAAAGTCCCTGGAGATCCCGCGGTACCATATTGGCCGCGGGTGCCGTCGGGGGGCCGGATTGCTCATGCGTACCCGACCCCCGCCAACGGCGGATCGAAGGAGTGTCCGGGAGGTTTTAGTGGTGTAGGGTCCTCTCCTCGTGGTATGACTTAAGCATACCACGCTATGGAGAGGGCGAGTCCCACATATCCCACCACCAGCGCGCGAATACGCTGCAGCGGTGGTTGGAATGCGACAAAGCATTTCCTCCCGGACAACAAAAAAAAAAAAAAACTTGGTATAACATAAATATTATATTATATTTCAGATAATCTCGTAGTATGTTGTATGTGTAAAATTGTATATATCTAAACGTTGTAATCGTATCTAAATATAATCTATTAATGCGATCTATTTAAATACAAAATATTTTAAATAAATTAAATTCTTGCGTTTAATTTACTTCTATTTTTTATAAAACATTGCTAAATATTTTAAAATAAACTAAGATCAACTAACATCGTAATTAAACACGTAATAACAGTAATAGATATCGTGTCGTAACCGAATCGTACATTGTAAATAAATCTTTCTAACCGTATTCAACGGTATTTTCGACCCCTGGCTTTCTATTCAATGCAAACCTGTCAGTTTTTAAAAAGCACAACTTGAAAAGGTACTTCAGTTATCAATATAGAAAAAAAACTGTTTTTACAAAAATCCAAGTTGTAGTTCACGCTCTGCTTTTGATGTTTAATGAGTATGTAGATACTCGTGTAGAACTAGAATACAGTGTATCACATATAAACAAAAGGACAATACGTTTATTTGAAAGACTAAAATAACTTTTTTTTTTGTACGGACCTATGTACTTGGCTTTTGCCACTTTACCGGGCATAAAGGCGAGCAGAGCTCCAGCCTAGATAAATGGTTTAAACACTACAAACTAAGCAACCTGCGCAAGAGGTCGTCCCCTGTGGGACTTGGACCTCGGCTCAGGGCGGTCGCTGACGGGGAGATTGAGGGATTATGGCTTTTAGTTTAGAGGAGTTTTGTGCAACTGCCGCTCTACTTTACAGTTCGCGGGCCTCTTAGACTTTGGGTCTACAAGGGCATCGGAAGGTTCTCAGCAAATTAAGGGTCGGGAGGGGCTAAAAGAACTATCTTTGGGAATTGCAGTTGTGTTGTGGCGCTTATAACTAGCGAGATGATGTACAGTACGTGTTGCCAGACATAGAATACACTTTTAAGTTTAGACGAAAGGCCACTCTATTTAATCGATACTCAATTATCAGACCATCAGGGATAAAGCGAAATAATATTTTTATGCTCTTCGGCAAGAGAAATGCGGAGATACATTTGTTTATTATGTAATTAAGAAATGTATATGTTACGGCGAAAAGTAGGTGTGAACATAAACTTTAGATTAGCCGGCCAGACTTAGGTTTATCTTCGAGAAGCAGCTAAAGTTCGATAACATGTTAGTTTGCGTCGTGATATTCTAGGTTTTAATTAAATTAAACAATACCTATGCACGGCACAAAAAGGCGTTGGGGTGGTTAAAAAAAAAAAAAAAAAAAAATCTTCCTAAAGCCCACAATTGGCTTTACGATCCATACTTTTCCTTACTATTTAACAAATCAGACGTTATTAATTCTGCTAATTATTGAAACATTAATTTATGGATATATTACGGATTCTCTTTCAAAATAAGGTAAAGCTGCATTAAATATAACGAATGCAGCCTTGTCTTGGCAATATGACTACTATGTTCTTAATTATTTTATAAATATCAATTAAAACGATATACAACATAGATTATACACATCTAAATATGGTCCATATTTAATTGTCAATCCTACGCCTGATCTTTCACCAGTGGTGTTAATTGAACAATTAAACAATTGTACAAAGTTGATTTAATGATAAAGGAATTGTCTGCCATTCGACCTTAGAGTGATGCAGAGACATTATGGTTTAATGTAAAATAAAATAAAAATCATTTTTATTTACGTAAACCAATTACAGGCACTTGTAAATCGTCAAACATTATTTGAAAATTAATTATTATTTATCTTAAATTACATTTGTTGTTTATTTATAAACCTATTATAATTACTTATTTATAATTAAATTAATTATTATAATTAATGTATATTGTCGCAAACGCAAAATGCTTGTTCTGTATATGTTATGCCAAAACAATTGTAATTATTTGGGTGGACCATGAGCATAAAACGACGGACGCGCTTTAATGCTACCACTGGATCCAATGCGCCCCAACTGAGAAGATCCGGCGAAACAAACTCAGTGGGTTACTCTACCACCGGTTTTAACACGGCCCAAATGAGGCGGTCCGGCGAAACATACTCAAATGGGCAATTACGCGGGGTTTAGGTCCAGTTATTTTAATTTATATTTTAGTAGGCACACACATTTATTGCCCAAACGGTTGTCTTGTTATTATTTGTTTATTTTTGCTCAATAAGATTGAATGATATTGAGACAGAACTAGCGGTATTAATAGTTAAGGTATATAAAGAAGTCAATTACAGACAGTTCACAGGATAAGACACAGTTCTAGACACAACTATTGTACTTGGCTATATTATTATGGTCTTTAGTGTGATTTAAATCTTGTACCAGGCAAGTCTGTAATATCATTAGGGAGTTTATTATAAAACCTAATAAAATTTCCCACAAATAATTTATTCGTTTTGATATATAACACAGAATTTTTGAAATCGGATTCCTGAGATTTGCGCGTACAAACAAACTCTTCACCTTTATATATTAGTACTTGATTCCCACGCGCGGTTTCAACTTAATAATTAAATATTTATTTCCTCAATAATTGGGCTAGTAAAATCGGACCAGTAATTCCTGTGATTAGCGCGTTCAAACTAACAAACAAACTCTTCAGCTTAATATATTAGTATAGATATAGATATAGCTATAAATAAGTATAAGATTTAGAGTTGATATTCAGTTTAGTATATACAACTGAGCTCACCCCTCGGACAGGTGGATCAGTGAACTCAAGAGGGTAGCTGGATTAGATTAGACATATATGGAGGGTGGAGTAACTATTGCAGCGTATGATTAAAAAGGCATTTGTTTGTAATGGATTGGAGACAATTAATCACTACATAGTATAAAACAAAGTCGCTTTTTCTGTCCCTATATCCCTATGTATGCTTACATCTTTAAAACTCCGCAACGGATTTTGATGCGGTTTATTTTAATAGATAGAGTGATTCAAGAGGAAGCTTTATATGTATAATACATCAGCATTGGCCCTGTGCGGAGCAGGGGCGGGTCGCTAGTATATTATATTACACTGTTTCTCGATCGACTTGGGCCACGGTGGCCAATCTATAAGAAGATTAGCCATATGTGAACAAACACAGATGCAATTTCTTTTGTCCCTTTATTCAAAATCCAGTGGAGAGAAAAAAAATTCAGGAGAAGCTTGTGACGTCACAAACCTCCCTCTCCTGAACTGTATAGAGGTAGTTTGTTGTTGCTTTGTATCTTTGGAAATTTTTATTGATTTGATAAATAAAAAAATACGTGTCCAATATTTTTTGGTTATCTAACTGACGGACTAATTATATTTTTTAGTCTACATGCCTATTGTTTGTGTGAATCTCGGATAGTTCTCGAGTCTGGATGTAATTAAAGTCGTTGAATTATGTGTATTTAAAATCTCCCACTACACAGAGGTTTATATTCCTAGTGCGAGAGTTGTCTTGTAAAAGAACAAAAGAATAAGACACCTTACTTAAAGGTTTTAAATGACTATAGATACAAAATTCACAATTGAAGGATTTTTCAGCGCCTTTGAAATTTCATCATCATCATCATCAGCCTGTTGTAGTTCACTGCTGAAAATTGGACGATTTCCAGCGGGAACGATCGCTTTTAAATTTATAGGAGACCTTTGTTTGTTGACCTTATATTATGATAAGCATAAAGTAACATAAGCACTACCCCTATAATACCTACAAAGGTTAAGGAGACACGTTCTAGTTATATTATCCTGAGCTACTTAGCACCCCAATTTTGTTGGTTGTAAATGTACTATGTTTTAACTGCGTCTGATATAGAGTACTAGCTTCCTGCGCGTGGGTGTACCCGCGTTATTTCTGTACCCGTGCGATCTTTATAATTAAATATAGCTTATAGCCTTCCTCGATAAACGGGCTATCTAGCACTGAAAGTATTTTTCAAATCGAACCAGTAGTTTCTGAGATTAGCGCGTTCAAGAGCACAATCATACAAATTCTTCATCTTTATATATTAGTATAAGATATGACCGTGTATCCCGGTTACGATTCCAGGGTCAAATATCTATGGGTACTAATATTATAAAGCTAAGAAGCTTGCTTCTTTTTTTGCTTGAACAAATCAGGACGTACTGGTACGATTAAAAAAAAACTTTCATTAATAAAAAGCTATGTCATCCAGAAGTAACATAAATTAGATTTAATGCTTAAGTTCCTAAGAAAGAGAACTGGAGTGAGGTGGGAGAAACGCGTGCGGGAAAGACCTAATAATATATATAGGGTGACTGGTAATTAGTGACCGATACCTAAACACATGATTGTGCTCATGATAACAAACAACTTTTACTTTACTTTTACGCGATTTCAGGTTTGGTGCCATAGTAAAAGTTATTTGTTCATGTGTTTGGGTATCGGTCACTAATTACCAGTCACCCTATATAGTAATAATAATACAGTGCAGGACAGTAAAAGCTAGAAATAAAAAGTAAGTTTTTAACGATTGTTATTATGAAAACAAGATTGGATAGCAACAACTCAGAGGTCAATTTAAGTTCACTAAAAAAACATAAGTCTTTGCTTACATCTCCCCTTCGCCATCATTTATTCATATGGCATCGTAAACTACGAAATAATTCATAAAGACCGACCCTTCATCACTGGACATTAAACATAAATCACATAAACAAAGTTATGGCTGGGTTATGGATCACAGGTTTTATTCCCGATTTCTATGTGTGATGAATAATTCTGTTAAAAAATGTTTTTAAACTTTTGCGATATTTTGTACACATAATTTTTAGTAGACGCGGATCTCAATCGAAACGTCGGATTATTAAAAAGGTAATGATTTGCCTTAAAATTGTACCGCGATTGAGACCCGCGTCAACTAAAAATTTTGTTAAAAAGTTTGTTTAATGAAACAAAAAAATTTAATCTCGAAATCTAATCTAATCAAATACTAACTAGATTAATAATAGTTAGTACATTGTAAAATGTAATAAAATAGCTATTCTAAATAATATATTTTACATTAAACTAACTGTTCTAAATCTTGGCAACGTTCCCGGAATGCTTGCAGCATTTTCCCGTTGAATGGCAATGCTTATCTGCTGTGCAAACTTAAAACCAGTACTCGGGTAACGTGCCAAATTAACGAGGGCCGCTGCGAGGTTAGTCTAGACAAATTTTACAGTCACTTGTCATTTTACTGTGTATTAATACCATTGGAAAGTATATACAAATAGATTGTATTAACAAAAAAGAAAACTTCGCTGAGTATTAAGAACAACAATGAAGAAAAAGAAATGTTGCGCCGACCCCAAATAAATTGGGATAAGGGCAGGATAATGATAAATGATCATGATTAATACAACAAAAAAGTCACTCTGGACATTTATTGTTTACCAAATTTGCTAAGATTTGTAATATATGACAAAATTTCTGTGACAGCGGTAAACTTTATCGGAAATCAGTCGGCTGGAAGGGACACATTATAAAGCACAATTAATGTGTGTACAGATGCCCTTTGTATACATTCATCTTCACAGCCTGATGAAATGGTAATCTAAGACGTCTGGGGATATGATAAACAATGTTGGCTTATGTATCCTTACTAATATTATAAACGCGAAAGTTTGTGAGTATAGATGGATGGATGGATGTTTGTTACTCTTTCAGGCAAAAACTACTGAATAGATTTGCCTGAAATTTTGCACGGGAATAGTTAATAAGCTCGATTAACATATAGGCTACAAAAAATCACGCTCCGACGCACTGGTGCATAGTAACGCGGGTAAACCGCGGGGCGCAGCTAGTTATCTTATACAAGTATTTTTTGCTAAGCTAAAATGCTTGTGTTACGAGTACGAGTGTTACTGGGTTCACGTCGGTAGTGCAATGGGTGGGGTTCGAACCCGTGACCTCAAGATCACAAATCCGACGCCCTAGCCATTGGGCTACGGCCGTTAAATTACACTGACTTAGAAAAATGAGTTCTATTGGCTTGTAATACAAGATAATTTAAGTGGTACAAACGGGCGCCTCTTACACAGTTTCCCAATCATGAAGCTTATTGAGCGTTTTAATGCTATGTTCTACCTCTTAAGACTCAAAAGTCATCTATATACCCGATTTCTCAAACGGGAATCAACCCTACAATAACCAACACAAACAAAACTGTCAACTTAACTTCGCTGTCTAATTGGATTCAATTTCTGAAACATGAATCAAAAACCCTTCCAGTACAAAGAAAAACACTCGATTTTAAGGAATAAGTAAGACAATAATCGATACGCAACTCGTTCCCCCGACCGTTAGTTTGGAAAGAACCATCCGATGCCCTCGTAGACCCAAAGTCCGAGAGACCCGCGATTTGTAAAGTAGAGCGACAGTTACACGAATACCCCTAAAAGTCATAATCCCTCAATCTCATCACCAGCGACCGCAGTGAGACGAAGTCCAAGCTCCACAGGAGGCACCCTCCAGCGCAGGTTGCTTAGTTTGTAGCTTTGAAACCATTTATCAAGGCTGGAGATTAGAAATAGTAAAAGACTCGTGGCAAACTAGGTTTGTCCGTTTGAAGAAAAAAAAATATAATCAATTCACATTAACTAATTACACTTTGTGAAACACTTGAGTTGACACTTTAAATAGTTTTGTCAGTTAATTTTAGCATTGATCATCCTTTCAAAATTAGACGTGTCTTGCCTCGTGGCTGACTACATAAAAATCCGTCAGAAATAAAACTTTTTTGAGGCGGGAAACGCACCCTCCGTCCCACACAAAAAAAACGGCTTGTTTGGTTGGGGTACTACCCTCTCTGCCTGCGAGAGCACGTTAATTTCTTTTTTCCTGTTATTATAACATCATCTATAACAATCATAAGAGAAGACAAACGACAGCGTTCATTAGTGTATTGGAACTTTATACTACGGTCACCAACCCAAGTTAGGCCTAATGGCTATGGTGAAAAGAACGTCAGGTTAGGTCTGTGTGTAACGGTTAATATAAAAGATAGATTAATAGATAACTTTTTATTGTACAAATAACAAATTACTTATAATAGAACACAACAAAGAGGAACAAAACATATAATAATACAACGGCGGCTTTATCACATAATGTGATCTCTTCCAGACAATCCTGACGGAGAAGTAGAACGAAGGAGTTTTTGAGTTGATGATCATTATCATCATCAGCCCGTATATCGTTTATAGTCAACACGCTTGACAGGCGGGTTAGTGATCGCAGTATTGTAATAACTCACACGAGGAGACGCTGCTACCTGTTCCCTGGTGTTAAACTACTATAAGTATATAATGTTCTAATTATCAGGACCTAAATTCTTTAAAAAATCTATGACTTTACAAATAAAAAAAAGATTGTCTGGCGTGGAGATCAAAACTACGACCTTTAAGAGTTAAATTACACTTCTTGTTTTTTTCATTACTCTTAATACTATCGCATTTATTTTAAGAACCATCTCGAAAGTGCGAGCCAAAGCTCTAAGAAGGGAGTGAAAAAAAAAAAGTTTATTTTTTTCTTAACTCCCTTATTAGTGCTTTCGGCTTTTGGATAAAAACATCTTAAATGTATACCTTACGTAAGGTACAAATACAAATGCTCCTGAAATATTAACGCGACCTGAAACCTAATTTCGTAAACCATACTACACACGACTCTCAATAACAATATAGCAACCACCGCGTTTTGCTCACATCGTTAGCAAACCATGCTCGTAAACCTACATTCCTATCGGACTTTATATTGCTGCCAACTTGTACACAGACATGTAAAAGACGTGTACACTATATGTAGAAGTTTGGCATAATTGGTTAAACGACGAAGGTTAAAATTCAAATTTGGTATTCTTAAAATCTTGAGATAATATTTTTTTTTGGCAATGTATACGCTTCTACAACAAACTTCCTAATAATGTTAGAGATCTTTCTACAAACAAGTTTAAACGATATGTGAAAGATAAATGATGTAAAAAAGCTTATTATAAAATATCTGATTATGTCAATGACAAAACAGCTTGGGAGTGAGTTGCTCTGAAACAATACTGCTTTATTAATAATTGTAACATCAAATTTATTTAAAAAATGATTACTCTGAGTTTCTTGCCAGTTCTTCTCAGAGTTGCCACGTCCAGAACTAGTGGTAGTAAAAGAAAGGGACGCATCATAAGAATATGATTTAAAACATTTTAAATGTGTCTATATGAATAAAGAATTTTTGACATGGACTTTGGCGGTTTTGGTAGTCTTTAAGCAAATCTTTAGAAAACATCGCTTTAGTACTAGCTTTACTGACTGAATACATTCACCTATTCCCCATTCTCAGAAGACGCAAGCTAAGAGTAGGCTAGGCTATTTTGAATCTTCTAAATCATATATTTCTATGGGAATAATAACTACGCAGATGAAAACTAGTTACTTTACAATTTTATCATCATCATCAGCCCGTATAACGTCCACTGTTGAACATGGGCCTCCTGCCGGGGAAGGGTATTTGCCATAGTCACCACGCTTGGCAGGTGGATTGGTGACCGCACTATTATACCACACAAGGTAATGCTGCTGCCAGTTCCTTGATAAACAATTATTATAGATGATGTTATAACAATCGGGACCAACGGCTTAACGTGCTTTCCGAAGCACAGATAAGCCAACCAGACCCGGTAAGAAATCTTATAATTTACACAAAGATTTCCTGTCCGGCGTGGGGATCGGACCCACGACCTCCGAGATTTAATGCGAGCCAAATACCGCTACGCTACGGAGGCTGTCAGATGTATACAATTTACATTGCTTAAAATTGTTAAGTGTTGCCTAATATCGATCTCCCTACTTAGTTTAGGTCATTAAACTGTAATCCCCAGATTACATCGAAGACATAAGTGATTACTTAAGCTCAGTGGGATTATATTGCATCAAGTACCTACTTGCAGTACATATAATAGTCTAGCGGTTTAAATCTAGACTTCATAATTATGCGATATCTTTGAGGTAAAAATATCATTGTGGTAAATGAAGGATTTAGTATAAGATTTATTATTTTTAGGGATCCGTACCCGAACAACGGGACCCTATTACTAAGACTTCGCTGTCTGTCTGGCTGTCTATCTGTCTGTCACCAGGCTGTATCTTAAGAACCGCGATAGCTAGACAGTTGAAATTTACACAGATGATGTATTTCTGTTGGTATAAGAACAAATACTAAAAATTAAATTAAATAAATATTTAAGGGGGGCCATATCCCATACATTTTTTTTTGCTCGATATCAATTACGCCACAAGTAGGCACTTGAAAATAGTATGGAACCCTTCGTGCGCAGGTACGACTCGCACTCGGTTTTACCTTTAGTGTGCGGATCCCTAAAAAGTATTAATGAATATGTCCGTTGGTAGCAATTTGCCGATGACAATAAAACGTTTTCACATCTTTAAGCTTTAATGAAATCTAGCTTCGAATCGAGAAGGGATTTATATTTTGCCTTGACTTGCCTTGATTGATCGTTTTTTAATGAAACCGACCCTTTCAATCCGATCGTATCGGTTCAATGAATAAGTGTACTTAAGTATCGTTTCTATAGATAGTTTGATGATCTTTTCGATGTAGTTATGTGGTATTTGGCTCAAACATACCACCAGGTACCAGGTCTTTCTATGGGTTGGAGATGGCGAGTCCCACATATCCCACCGCCACAGCGCGAATACGCTGCAGCGGCAGTGGGAATGCGTAAATGCATTTCCCCCCGGACAACAAAATAAAAGGTCTTTCTATGGGTGTCCACCCTACCCTTATCCTGTCGGCCATTTTTACTTCTCTTTTAATCACTGGCGACGTTCACGGAACATAATATAAAACAATCATCTTATTTGGCTGTGTATTCAGTATGGTACCTTCAGTAGGTACTTCTTCAGTCGAGCAGTTCATAGAGAATATTAAGGATATTATATATTATTAAGGATATTATAATGGCCTTCATTATCGATTCCGTTTTTGGGATGATGATATGATCAGATTTAGTTTAAAATCTGAGTTTTTATCCACTGTATGAGAAAGTCGTGCATTTGGATTTAATAAAATATTTAACAAGCATTTATATATTTGCTATCCCTTAGCTTAAGTTTGATAACCTTTGTGTTTTTACGTGTATTCTATTCCAATAAATGAAATTAGAGTTTTTGTTTCCAATATTAAAATAACCGCTTTTTACTACATGCACAGGAATGTTTATATGGTACACAAACCAAAATATTTTTTTTTAATTTTTGTCTGTCTGTCTGTCTGTTCCGACTTATCTCTGTATCGGCTGGACTGATTTTGACGAGACTTTCACTGGCAGATAGCTAATGTAATAAGAAGTAAATAAAATAACTTTTTTATAAATTCCACGCGGTCGCGTAAGTAGCGGGTAAAGGGAAGCGGGTAGTCTATAAATAAAATTACCAAGTATATATAATACTAGCTTCATGGGCGCCGATTTACCCACGTAGAACCAGTTCCCGTGGGAACTTCATAATTCAATATAGTGTAGCTGTTTTTTCAAATCGGTCCAGTAGTTTCGGAGCCTATACAATACAAACAAACTACCAAATCTTTCCTCTTTATATTGGTATATATAATATATGATTAATATAAATAAAAATACCTACGATAAGTCGGTCTCTCTGATCGATGCTTTTAGCTGATTATTTAGTTCCATCAGCTAACGACGTTGTCTCTTCTTGACTGATGATCTGTCTCAACATTCGATCCGACTACATACAAAATCGTACTTTATTTCAACCAAATTACAGTAAAAAATCCGTTGATATCTGCATTGAATAGTGACATTCGTTTGAAATTGAACGTTAATACAATCGTACAAGTTGGATATTTGTTTGACGATGATTTATGAGGCGACACTTGAGTTTTTTGTTTCGCCCCAATAATTACTGTCCAAGGAATTTCTGACAGTTCAATTTATATGAATTATATGTGATTAGTGTTTGTGTCAATAGCCGAATGGTCTGTTTTTACTAATACACTCTTCGATTGGATTGTAGACTTTGTAATAAGATCGAGATTGTAGATTGTGTCCTTCATTTTTCATTATTATTAAAGAGGAAACGAATCTGGAGTCATTGAGCCACATGATGTTTAATACATGGCAAAGGAACTCAAATACAAGAATGAAAGCGGCCGTAGCCCAATAGCTAGGGCGTCGGACCTGTGATCTTGAGGTCGCCGGTTCGAACCCCACCCATTGCACTACCGACGTAAACCCACTCGTAACACAAGCATTTTAGCTTAGCATGAGGGGTTAATAAGAATACTAGTAGACTGCAAAACTCTGCTAGTAATATTTATAAAAAAAAAAAGAAATACTAGAATGCTTAGTAATAGTGCAGCAAAAGAACAGCACTAACCGTCATCCTGTCATCCCACAATACCATTTTAAGGCAATTAAGCTTTTGCCGATCGCTGCTTATAGGGCGTGCCTTTAAAATATAATCCGTGTTTAAATCTATTTTAAAATATTTTGTATGTAAATATAATGGCGCCCAACGTGGGTCCACAAGCTCCAACTACTTTCCACTATTACCTACCGAGGTATGCAAAATATAACACTGCAACGCAATATTCGATACCGGATAATATCAACAAGAATAATATATAGGTACCTGGTGTTTTGGTTCTAGATCGGGTTTTTATAAATCCAGAAATAATGTTGAACCGAAAAACTAAACGTTTCATATCTATAGTTCTATATCTACCTACTTATACATAAAGCTGAAGAGTTTTTTGTTTGGGCGCGATTAGCGACTTCAAATCCTTTATCTCAGTAATTACTGGTCCGATATGAAAAATGATTTGATTGATAGATAGCCCATTTATTGAAGCCCGTTTGTTGTCGTCCACTGCTGAACATAGGCCTCCCCCATCGATTTCCAGCGGAAACGTTTGCTCGCGGCCTGCATCCACTGACTCCCTGCGACCTTTACGAGGTCGTCGGTCCATCGTGAGGGTGGCCGTTCCACGCTTGCTGTTTCGTGGTCTCAACTCGAGAACTTTTCTGCTCCATCGGCCGTCAGTTCTTCGAGCTATGTGACCTGCCCATTGCCACTTCACCTTGCTAATCCGTTGAGCTATGTTAGCGACCTTCGTTCTCCTGCTAACTGGAAGAAATTAGCTAGGTATATGGAAAAGGCTATTAGCTATTTTATTATGGAGTTTCTACGAGAACGAGAATAGCGGAGGTAAAACGGCGCACTGGAAACTGCTGCTGAACATAAAAATAGTTACATATCTAAATTAAAAAAGCAAGATTATTAACGGCCGTCACAATAGCCAATGTCTAATATTAAATCTCTGATTTAAATGTTAACTATTCAAATAAGGAATCACATATGAACCCTATATGATTAATCTATGTAACGCATAACCTATTATTTAATTACCTTAAGGGACCCAATAAATAACAAAAGGGATCTATAAATTTATAGCGGTACAATAGAAATAACATTTAGTGTAGCAGATTTTATTGGTTTCGATCATTATGAATATTATTTTATTCAATTTAGTTATTCATGGAATTGAAACCATGAAGTTTAAATACAATTTAATAATTAAAAGCTGAATGTAAAGTTATTTATAAAGTAATCAGAATTAATATTTTAATATTTAAATACTGTAATGTGTGTATGTTCTTGTGATTACAGTGCTTCCTTTTGTATGTGTGTGCATGTGTGTGTGACGGCAATAATTGACTGAACACGTAAAAAAATACAATATACGTATCATCATCATCATCATCAACCCGTATAACGTCCACTGCTGAACATTGGCCTCCGGCCGAGGGAGGATATTTGCCATAGTCACCACGCTTTGCGGGCGGGTTGGTGACCGCAGTATTATGTTGTACCACACAAGGAAACGCTGCTGCCCGTTCCTTGATATATGATTATAACAGATGATGTTATATAACAATCGGGATCAACGGCTTAACGTGCTTTCCGAGGCACGGAGGGTAGCCCCTCAACCAACCAGACCCGGAAAGATATGTCTTTCCAATATATATATATTGGAATTTGCACAAAGATTTCCTGTCCGGCGTGGGGATTGAGCCCACTACCTCCGAGATTTAAAGCGAGCCAAATACCGCTACGCTACGGAGGTTGTCGTAATATACGTATATACCAACCCAAGCATATATCTAGATCTCAGAAGCATATGGTTGGATGTGCCATTATACATCATAAACATTTGTCGTATGTGTCTTTATACTAAACTAGCACTTACGACCAAATGCTTCGGAAGTTTATAGTACATTCAACACGATTTGTCATTATCGGATATATTATCATCATATCCGATGACGACAAATCGTGAGTACAACCGGATAGTTAATATAAATACAAAGTAATATTATTGCATAACACTGATGATATCATAAAAAAGTTACGAGGAAACTGATGCAAGAGAAAGTAAAACCCAAGTCCTAATTAACATACAAGAAAATACTGAGAAAGTTACGTAATAGTACTTTATCACGACACTGCGTAAGAGTCAAGTTTAAAAATTTCACTCACTACGCTTTTTTGTCGACAATACTTCATCGCCCAATTGACCATCACCAGGTTATTCCAATTTGAACTCTATTCCAACGACATAACTTAATATTTGGTTGTAGTCGAGTTGGCGGTTACGACTTATTGTTTACTTACACTGAAGTTGGTTCAGCGGGAAATATGACAGCTGAGCCCCTTTTGCAAAAGTTGGTGTAAGTAATAAAGTATGCTTTTAATGCATCAGTGATGTTACAGTTTTGTAGGTAAATTGTTAGAAATGCTCTTAAAAAGTGGCATGGAATTTTTCGATTATGTACAATTGTTTTTTTTTATGCTTGCTGGCAGAGTTTTGCGATCTACTAGTATTCTTGTTAACCCCTCGTGCTAAGCTAAAATGCTTGTGTTACGAGTGGGTTCACGTCGGTAGTGGGATTCGAACCGGCAACCTCAAGATCATAAGTCCGACGCCCTAGCCATTGGGCTTCGGCCATTTTGCTTTCATTCACAAGATAAATTAATTATTTTAAGCAGGATAGACAGGCTAGAAAAATATATGTTTTTTTTTTCATCTATAGCAATTGTACGCCAAGAATCGGACGGCAGCGTTCCCCTTGTCTTATTGCATAGTACCTACTACGGTCACCATCCCGCCTGTGTAGCGTGGTTATTATAGCAAAAACCCTTCCTGGGTAAGAGGCCCATGTTCAGCTGCGAACGTTATAATGATGATCATGAGGGATATTGCCATAATCACCACGCTTGGCAGGTGGATTTGTCGCAGTAAGATGGGCTGATAGATGCTGCCAGATCAGTTGCATGTCCTTTAGTCGCCTCTCATGACACCCTTAGCAATCGAAAAGAATAGAATAGAAACCGCACGGCCAATTCTCCTTTCAAAACTTCTCCTTAATTTTACCTATTTATTAACATTAACCAAATATAACCAAGCCAAGTAAAAACGGTCTAAATAAATAATATCCCGCGCGCTATGAAAGCTGTGCGCTCGACTTACTCCGGCTTACTTTGCTTACTGAGTTGGAACTAAACCGGACGGAAGAGATCCTTAATACCTCTTGTTACCAAGATTATGTTGTTATTGTTATAAATGTTGCCTATTATTTTGTTTGGGACTCGAGTATTTAGACGAAAAAGATCATTTAGCTGTGTGTTTGTTTAGGCGTGTATAAGAAGCGGACTTTTGTCTGTACTGGCCACTGAAAATGTGTCTTCGCTTTTCCAAATTCCGCTAAGAATAATATAAATTGAGCTCAATTATAATTTTGTAACAATATGTAGCTTATATGGGAGAACGGGTGTTAGTATGCCACAAAAAGGCAAGTTCTACTTGGCCGGGTGATGTGGTATGCCCGTTGATTGTGATCCCAACTCTTCGTGTTAAAAACTTGTATATGAGCCTGAAGTGGTGTGCGAATTTCAACTGTGCGATGTAGGATTTGTGACGTCATTTGACATTTGAAGTTTGTCACTATCACTACATAGTAAACAAAGTCGCTTCCCGCTGTCTGTATGTACCTATGTATGCTTAGATCTTTAAAACTACGCAACGAATTTCGATGCGGTAGCATGCGGTTTTTTAGTAGATAGAGAGATACACGAGGAAGGTTTATATGTATAATTCATCAGCATTACACCCGAAGCAGGGGCGGGTCGCTAGTATATAATATTTGTTACTAATTGCGTGACGGACTTGAATGTCTTTCAGATATTTAGTATAATACCTATCTCAAATTTTTATTACGGTTTTAGATGCTTTTCCAAGCGAAAATACCTAGTAAGTAACTAAACTAACTAAGTACCAAAATTAATTAAATACTTTTATAGAATAAAATTTAAAAGTTCACGTTTAAGACTAGCCTAAAAATTCACGTTGTAAAACATAAAAAATGTGTAGGTTGTCGTTAATTACGGCACATTTTTTTGTATTCACACATTTGAGGTAAAACTTAAGCAACAAAATAAATGCACTTACCTAATAATTTTCCATCATATAGACTCGATACTTCGTAATTCGTAACACATCGTAAATTTCACTATACCACATTATTTAAAATCCTAAATCACACTTTCAAACACATAATATTGTAATACTATATTACGCACAATTCTACAACAGTATTGATGTACTATCTAAATATCTATTAAAATATCCAGAATTGCGAAAAATAAGAGCACAAGTGGTTTAAGATCTCATTTAGTTTTTTGAGTAACGATAATAATGGGCTCAGGTGTGCGTATACGGATATTTCGTTCGCCGCATATTGACGTCGTACTTTAACATTTTGTTGGATGAAATAATGCGTACGTAATAAAGTGGTAATGGTGCATATTTGACCGTAAAAAACTACTGCTTATTTAGTTTTATTTATAGATTTAAAAATGAAATCGTCTGAATACACTTTCTTTATTTTAAATTTTATTGCATTAACAGAAAACAAGTTTTAATACACTTTAGACAAAGGAATAACGTTTACAAAAGTGAGTTAAATTCACTTAAGAATGTTCACTTAAACCAAAACAATTATATAATTTCGTAAGATTAAAGAACAAATAAAAAAGGTCACGTTGCAAGCCATCTTGCAACGTGACCTTTTTCGTCCACACCATTGTGATAGCTCTCAATCATCAATTCCAGTCCTCAGAAGCATAAGGATATATATCCATTATACTTTCAGAAGCATTTGGTCGTAAGTGCCAGTTTACGATAAGGGCATATACGACGAATGTTTCTAACATATCGACGGCACAAAAAATTTATTGAGCTACGCGACACTGTGAGCGTCATTGAATTCTTTACCTTATGATAGGAAAACATACAGTATATATTTCAATATCGCCCATGATGTCGGTTAGCTCAATTAGCCGGGTCCATATTGGCTCACCTAAAGTTCTTTACCCGAAATTGTTCTTCCTAACGATTTGTAATCCGAATTCCGAATGATCACTCTTCCTAAAAATTTTCATCCTAAAGTTTTCATTCATACTATTTGTAGTGCTACCGGTTATTTTCATAACACTTATGTTTCCGAAAATTGTAATTAATAATATCATTAATGTAAATATATTTCAACTCCTGCTGTTTTTCATCATAACGCTTTTATCCCTAAACATAATTACCATAATATTTTCACTCATACTCAGAAAGAAATATTTACCAAGTGTAATAAAAAATATATGTTTAGAATGATTAAAGATCGTTTCACAGATTTTTGTCTTCAATGAATAAAATTCATAAAACATTTACGGTTATGTTTATGGCCTGGAAGTTTATACCGCAGTTTTAACCGTGCCTAAACCAATAACTATAAGACCGATTCGGTTCTGGCACTTCGCCGGCCGCTGCCGCGGCACGCTCGCTTCGCTCGCTCGGCTCGTGCGTTGTGGTCACAGTACTAACCTAACCTAAACCAATAATTATGAATACGACCGATTCGTTTCTGGAACTTAACTGAATGACTGGGGCGGGATTTGGCTTCGCTCGCTCGGCTCGTGCTTTATGGTCGCAATTCTAACTTAACTTAAACCAATGACTATAAATAGTACCGTGGTATAGTTATATAACTTAATAACTAAAACTGTAAAAGTTACGCAAAATTAATATACATAATACTGATTATTATGAATAAAAAGAAATCTAAACAAAAAATATATGACTTTGAATAATAGTGTAAAAGATGGTTATGTTGAGAAAATATAGGAAAACAAATAAAAGTATAATAGATTTTTATTGCTACTGACATTATGAAGTTGAATGCTTCGGAATTATCTATTATATTATTGAACATTAGAGACAGAGTAGTTAGGAATTGTGATTGTGAGGATGAAAAATGTAAGGAAAAACATTTTCGGATTTCCGGAAAGTTGAAATTTTAGGTGAACTTTGGCGCACCCAAATTGCCCACTTACCTGTCGATATAATGACACATCCGACCTTTTGATTCTGAGCTCTAGAATTTTTAATTTTTCACTGCCTTGTTACGCAAGGTTATTTATTAGTAGAGTGCTCAGTAGAAAACAACATTATGCTCCATACTAATTGTTATTATTAACACAGTTAACGTCATCGCAGGGTTTAAAAATGAACCGTCATGTCGTAAGTATTAGTATTCTAATCCATATGTATAACAGTGAAAGGTACCTACTCATCACAAAATCTCAGAAACTACACGTGCAAGGAGTTTCAAATGTCAGTGAATGAGGTTCCTCTTTGGATGTAGCCGATGTAGGTGCTCACGAAGACGGTATTTTAGATTTATTTCAATCCTATATAGAGGATTTCTTTTTTCGGATGGGCATACATAGTTAGCGTCGAGGCTTATGCTACTTCACCGGGGATAAAGGCGAGCAGAACTCCAGACTTCATTAATGGTTTGGAAACTACAAAACTAAGCAACCTGCGCAAGAGGGCGCCCCCTGTGGGACTTGGACCTCGGCTCAGGGCGGTCGCTGGCGATGAGATTGAGGATTATGACTTTTAGTATCTTAGGGGAGTTTGTGAAACTATCGCTCTACTTTACAGTTCGCTCTCGGACTTCGGGTCGGGAGGACGAGGGGGGACGCGTCGCGGTCGCGGGCGCACTCTTCTCCGGCGGGTCGGATTGAGTGGTTTAAAGGTAAATGGGGTGGCAAAGTTTGTATGAAATTAATCTCCTATTTATATAAAAGGATAAATATACTCAATTCAAAACCTTAAAAAGTAGTTTATTGCTTGATGTATGATTATTTGACATTCAAATACTTTCCTTATTTAATAAAAAGGAATAAAATACCGTGGACTTTTCGAATATTAAATAACCTACAACATATGATATTTCCAGATAAGAAAACATACGATCTAATTTAAGAGCATTGATCCAACTTACCAAAATATCCTCGCGATTTAAAGTAGTCTCAGGTAAATGTTTCACATTCGAGTCACGGAGTAGCTTTACGTCTTGGCCTTATGTAAATGGCGCAGCTCCGTAACATTGTGTTTTAACTCCGTCTGTTTTCCACTTCATTTGTTCTACATTTTTGTAACAATATCACTGACTTCAATGACAGGTTAGAGGAACTTTTAAAGCTAGATGTAGAAAACCAAGGTTTTTGAAACAACAAACCCACTGAAGATTTTTGCATTAGGCTACTGGACTAAAGGCATCGTTTTAATGTGAAATTGTCGGTGCTACTATTATACCGCGTAGGTGAAAATAGTTAATAAGGTTGAAGATCGAATGTAACATATGATTTTTAATACTTAAGACAGTATTTAATAATAGACTTAATGAAGAAAAAATGTTGATGGGTGAAATTACACCTTATTACCAACTGTCACATAAATTATGCAGTATCGGACTATTACCATAGGGCATGTTAAGAAGGTATATGAGAATATTTACAATTGAAGCCATATTTTAGGCTCAGTATCTGGAATTTTAGTTTAAAAAATACAAACGTATGCGATGCAAATTATCTTGCGCGTTATAAATTTATTGCTGCTGTAATTTCAAAGCCTTGCTTCGCTTTGTCGACCAAATCTCAACCTAGAGTCTAAACTGAAGTAGCAGTGGTGTGCTTACTGCCCACTTACGTCAACTTGCACGATTAGCAATTGAAGTGGCATGTGAGTGGACGCGACCGGAAAGATTTTCGAAATGGATACGACGATCTCTATTTAGTAACGTTCTTCTTCTTTCGTGTCGCTGTTTCAACTTATTAGTTTTAATTCTTTGTTTAAAGTCATTCTGGCCAGTAAGTCGCCACTCCAATGGCCTCTGTCGTTCCCGCCATCAAATCCTCCATCGTGCAACTATTAGGGCTTGCAGGGCAGGCCAAAGTGTGCGACATAGACTTTGGTTGGGTGCCACAGTGACATTGTATGTCGTTGTCGTCAATCATGCCCCACTTGTGCAGATTGAGCCTGCAGCGGCCAACTTGTGTTCTAAGCCTGTTTAGCGTTTTCCATGTTGGCCTCGGGTAACATGGAACGTTAGGGTTAAATTCCCCATGATCGATTTCGGCAATCAATCATAATCATCTAAATCGTTGAATATACCCTAGAATCATCAACAACTTTATAGCTAGCTAGCTCGTGTGTGTTTGATTGGTGCATTATTCAAAAGGACTTAGTAAGTTCAAAGGGTCGAACCCTCACTCGGCTCGTATAGCGAAAATTGAGGACATCAACATCCGACGCCGTGGAAATCAAAAGTATCGGAGATCAATAGGTTAGTCACCCAATTGTTGCTTTTGACTTTAATCTGGTGAATTCCACATCATAATCGGTTCAGTGCTCGATTCCCCTCAATGTAAGGTTATTTATTAGCCTGTTGTCGTCCACTGCTGAACATAGGCCTCCCCATCGATTTCCAGCGGTAACGATTGCTAGCGGCCTGCATCCACTGACTCCCTGCGACCTTTATCGTCGTCGGTCCATCGTGCAGAAGGTCGTCCCACGCTGCGCTTGCCATTTCGTAGTCCCCATACAAGAACCTTTCTGCTCCATCCAAAATATTATTGTACACATGTGCGTAAATAAAATAGGTGCACTATTCCTTTGCTCTCAAAATCCCATGAGACGGACCTACAGACACAACCGGTGATAAATGAAACCCAGGACCGATAGCTTCAAGGTACCAGTGCCTCGGTGAGCACGTTAAGCTTGGCAGTAAATCATGTAAAAGTAAAAGGCGAATAAGGGACATAAGAGAATAAGAATTGGCAGCAGTATCTATCAGTACACGGATAATCACAATTTTATTGTGATCACTAATTCGCTTGAGATGGTGATTATGGCAATATCCCTACTACCTTAGCTTGCCAAGGTTTGTTAAGAGGAGGCCCATATTCAGCTGTGGATGTTATACGGGCTGATGATTATGACGACGACGAACTTTTGAGCTATGTTTAGTTTTAATATTATTAAAGAATCTACATATTATTATTTGAGAAATATCAGACCGAAAGTTAATAAAACTAATTTACAATTTGCTTTATAATATTCCTTGACCTCGTTTCTTAATTACTTTCATTTTGTTTTATTTCATTTCATATTATTTACCACACGAATAACGCTGTGTTTATTGTTTTATAAACATCGGTTTCATAGTGAAGGCTGGTTATAATTGTATAGGTAGCTATTTCTTGATCACTAAACAAGCATGCTATGCACCTTTTTTCTGAGGGAAAAAGCATAAGGGAATAAAAAAAAAGCATGAAGAGGAAATTATAACCTCCGTAGCGTAGCGGTAATTGGCTCGCTTTAAATGTTGGAGGTCGTGGGTTCGATCCCCACACCGGACAAGAAATCTTTGAGTAAATTCTAAGATTTTTTTCCGGGTCTGGTTGGTTGATGGACTACCCTCCACGCCTCGGAAAGCACGTTAAGCCGTTGTTGGTCCCGATTGTTATAATTTTATTTTAGTTTTATACTATGTAGTGATGACACTACATAGTATAAAACAAAGTCGCTTTCTCTGTCCCTATATCCCTATGTATGCTTAAATCTTTAAAACTACGCAACGGATTTTGATGCGGATTTTTTCAATAGATAGAGGGATGATAGGAGGAAGTTATATGTATATGTATAATACATCAGCACTGTACCCGTGCGGAGCCGGGGCGGGTCGCTAGTCTATAATAAACGTTTATCAAGAAACGGGCAGCAGCGTTTCCTTTTGTGTTACACTAATATACTGCGGTCACCAACCCGCCTGCCAAGCGTGGTGACTATAGCAATAGCTTCCCTCGAGAGGAGGCCCATATTCAGCAGTGGACGTCATACGGGCTGATGATGATGATGGAGAGGAAATTCCTATATATTCCTTTATAGGAACTTCCTCCCCATAGCAAAATAGCAACTCGTAATACATTTTTATTTAGGTCACCTATACATTAAAATCTGTTCGTTAGTTATTCATCTGATCGATCTGACCTGGTTCTGTTCTCCACAAGTCCACATTTAGATAATTATATCTTGCAAATTAATTAATCAATTCGGAATACTATTTCCATTTGACAGTAACGTTTCTAAATAAAGTACTGCCGCTTGCGTAAGTTAACCTAATTTGATTCTGATTTTTTCACATAGTCACCAAGTCTCTTTTTTTTTTTTGTTGTCCGCGGTTATATAAGTTTACGCATTCCCACCGCCGCTGCAGCGTATTCGCGAGCTGGCGATGGGATATGTGGGACTCGCCCTCTCCATAGCGTAATATGCTAAACTCATACCACGAGGAGCGGACCCTACACCACTAAAACCCCCCGGACACTTCTTCGATACGCCGTTGGCGGGGACCGAGTACGCATGAGCAATCCGGCCCCCTGACGGCACCCGCGGCCGATATGGTACCGCGGGATTTTCTGGGCCACACTTATAGTGGCCCATTATAGTCACTACGCCTAGGCAGGCGAATTGGTGACCGCGGTAAAATGGTGAGTATCCTTAATACTGCTGTCCATCTATCAGGCCGAAAATCACATCTCTTCTGAACAAAATCTGTGAATTTCTTTGTAATCAGTACATTCTACTATTGATAAGGTTTCATCTGCTCAAGCTCCCAGCTCACGTATCCGTCATTGATCTCGGATTTCCGAGGAAAACTAACAAGAGACAGGTTGCGCCGAGATTCACAAATCTTACGAGTATTGTATGTAAATGAATTTAGCTCGGATTTATGAGCGGAGATTCGGTTTTTTTTTTCGTTCAAATACTTTTGCACGAGGGAGATATAAGCCTGTCGCGCGGGTTCTTAACAAACATATAAATCATAGACTTAAAGCACATCTCTGGCTTTGCTTGGCTTAAGAGCCAGAACCACTCTCTGTGGTTTATACAAATAGTTGTCGAGAGGACCAAGACAAAATACCACTACAGCGGAACGATCGCTTACATAAAATCGCTAACGGTATAATTATATGGTACCTACTTGACATTTGTCACGTGATCAAACACTGCGTAAGCGATTTTATGCTAGGGATCGCTCCGCTATGTATGTATTATGTTTAGTTATTATATGTACCTATTTATGTACCTACCGATCCTAAATAGTTATATCGAGAAGAGAAGTCGAAAGACTTCTCCTCTCGCAGGTGTATTGGAAGAGATTTCTTTAGCAATAAGTAGTACCTTTTTACATTCTTATTGTTATTTCATTATTGTGTCCTGTATGTGTGAATAAATAATAATAAAAAAAAATTCATTATTAAATATTGGCTTACGTGTGACCATAACCTCGCTTGATGGAAGGCGAAGATAAGGCCTAAGATTGTCTGTTAACTTTAGTTACGTTTCATAAATGTTAAATAAAAGTGATTATTGAATGCTTTCATAGAAATAAACAGATAAAGTGTACAGTAAATAAATCAATTAACATGAAAACCTCGGTTACAATTCAATTCGGTAGAAGCAACCAATTCATCAAAACTGAATTATTGGAAAATATATTTACCTTTGTTCATATTCGTTAATACCACTATGTGTTATTGGGTTATTGAATTGATGTAATTTATAACTACACCTTCTACAATTTAATTTTTTAATTAGCTTCCATACACGGTTTCACCTACATTGCTTAATATCATCATCATCATCATCAGCATATAAAACGTCCACTGCTGAACATAGGTCTCCTCCCGAGAGCGGGTAGTTGCCATAGTCACCACGCTTGGCAGGCGGGTTGGTGACCGCAGTTGTACCTCACAAGGAAACGCTGCTGCCCGTTCCCTGATATAGTATTATTAAAGATGATGTTATAACAATTGGGACCAGCAGCTTAACGTGCTTTCCGAGGCACGGAGGGTAGTCCCTCAACCAACCAGACCCGGAAGACAACAAAAGGCATAGATACTATTCACTTAACGAATATTTAAACGACAAAATCAATCAAAATAATATTGTATAATTTGAGGGATATAAATAATTAAGTAAATCTAATAATGTATTGACATGTAATCGACGATGTATATTTGTATGCCTAGAAGGTAGAATATAGCTGTTCTCAGTATCCTTCCCCCCTCGTCCTCCCGGCCCTTACTTTGCAAAGAACCATCCGATAATATCCTCTTAAACCCGAAGTCCGAGAGGCCCGCAAACTATAAAGTAGAGCGTCAGTTGCACAAACCCCTCATAATCCCTCAAGCTCATCGCCAGCGACCGCCCTGAGCCGAGGTCCAAGACCCACAGGGGGCGCCCTCTTGCGCAGGTTGCTTAGTTTGTAGTTTTGAAACCATTTATTAAAGCTGAAGCTTTGCTGCCCTTTCTACCCAGTGAAGTAGCAAAAGCCTCGTGGCTAACTACCAATGTCGGTCCGAAAATAAAAATTCACTATCCTGTAATCCTGATACAACTTTGTTATGTACCTATATTCGCAAATAGAGATTTTTGTACTTCTATTCGTATTGTTTTCGAACGCGACATATATAGCTTGATGTTGTTTCGGAACGCACCAAAAAAAAGTTATAGTTCTGCCATAATACACTTTAGAGCGCTACAAACTTTTTCACGGTTTATATACATACATAAATATAATCACGCCTTTCTCCCATGGGGGTAGGCAGAAACTACAGAACGCCACCTGCTACGATCCTTACACACTCCCTTTGCCTCGTCCACGTTCATACATCTGGTCATACACGCACGCCGGTTGCGAGTACTACGCACCTCGGTTATTTAATTATTTATTAATTAAGTACATAACGTTTGAAGCGTTTCGTACAATTTCATGCACCTCAAAAATTTTCCCCAAAGTTATCTATGGTTATTGGCTCTTTTCTTCAGGTAAAGATAATTATATCTTGCCCATTAATTTGCAAGATATCATTATCTTTACGTCAATAACATCGGAATCGGAACACAATTTCTCTGGATCAGTAACATTTCAAAAGCGAATATAATTCGCTTGCGTAAGCCAGCCTAATTTGATACTTAATTTAATGAATACAGGGTATCATTATGAAATTGTCTTATTAAAGTAAAGTAAAATTACCTACTTAGGCATTGCAATTAAGTATGACAGTAAAAATTAAAGAGATCTATGGGTTTTGTTTTTTACACAAATAAGTAATTAATTGAAGATTGAATGACAAGTCACAATTTACAATATCAATTGTCAGAAAACTACTGCGCCCACGAAAGGCATCTCGAACTGCCAACCCGAAGCCTTCGTATACCTGAAGTCCAAGAATCCTGCTAACTGTAAAGCAGACCGCGAGTTGCAAAAAACTCCTCTAAAATGTGTTTCTTTTTTGCAGCAACTGAAATATGCTTTAATTACTGACCAACATACAGACACTACGTATCAATTTGCGGGCAATAAAGACATACATTGAAGCATTCGGTTTATTTTTACCCGCAATATATCACTCGGCCACAGCCGGACAATCCAGTGTTATAAACTCATAAATCTGTTGGTAGTGTTAGAATTTGTTATGTTGGCAGCCATTGTTAGCGGCCATTTGTTTGGTGATTTAGTTTTGTAAATTTAGTGTAGTTTTGGTCCTTTTGGGACTCTGAATTGAAAAAGTAAAACTTATTACTTCGGTAGTCGAGGTTTCAAAAAGTCGGTCTGATTTGTTAAGGGTTCTGATTATTGTAGCATTAGAATAATCAGAATCCTGATATGCGACTGTCATAACAACCGCATATCAGGAAATGCGCAGCAGTCTTTATTTGTGTCATTATCATCATCATCAGCGCGTATAACGTCTACTGCTGAACACGGGCCATTATGTCATATTGCTCGCGGAAGGTGATGCCAAAGTTGACACGCTTGGTGGGCGATTGGTGACAATCGACAAGACGAACGGCTCTGAACTACAAATGGTTGTCCCTCTAACAACCAGACCCGGAAATATTGCTAAAAGCCCTTCGAGGCTGACCTATGTTGACCAATTGAGGTTACAAACTTTGGAAACTGATAATGATAGATAGGATTATACGTTTATAAGTCTACCTGTCCATCAAAACCTTTCCCACAGGGCCGCGAATATCAAGTTGAAATTTATATCGAATACAAACTAAGTCAATTCTGTGAATACTTACTTGATTTCCAGGGTTCCAAATTATACAATAATTTGGAACCCTCGAGTTCCTCACAACAACGTATTAATAATCAACCAAAACAATTGCCTGCCAACTCCATAAACGTCATCAGTTAAACAAATGAAAATTACAATTAGTTTGAATTGACGTACATTAAATTATGGAATGAAATCCGAATGTAGAAGTCTGGGTGCGTGAGCAAAATAAACTTTTGGCTGGGTTTTCTTGACAATGATTTTTTGTTTGTGGTATTCTTATAATTCGAGACTCAATAAACATGTACCAGTGATTTCGTGGTAGTTGCATCTGAGATCGATGCTGGACAACTATTTATCTCCTGTATATTCTTTTTATTTGTTCAGATTAGAATATTCATTTTTTAAGCCCGTGACCAGCTTCATTGCTCAAAGATACTGAATAAATCAAACTAGATTAAATAAATAAAACTAGAATTATCCCTTAATGACCCGTTTTTTGTTGTCCGGGAGGAAATGCATTGACGCATTCCCACCACCGCTGCAGCGTATTCGCAAGCTGGCGGTGGGATATGTGGGACTCGCCCTCTCCGTAGCGTGGTATGCTAAAGTCATACCACGAGGAGAGGACCCTACAACACTAAAACCTCCCGGACACTCCTTCGATCCGCCGTTGGCGGGGGTCGGGTACGCATGAGCGGGATCTCCAGGGCCACACTTCAGTGGCCCATCCCTTAATGACCCTGGCTTACTAAAGTCTGTTCAAGAAGATAGCCTACAGTGAACATTATACGGGCTGATGATGATAATGATATTGCAAAAGCGCATGGTGTTAGTATGTAATATTTTGTACAAAAATCATTTTTCAATTTAATAATCTTCATCTAGCATTAAAAACAAGCATTACGTATTAATGTTAATCATTAAAAACAAATAACTTCCGACGCTTTAAAAATCACTCAACGTAATCCGAAAGTTAAACCTTTGCATCCGTACATCTGATATAAAAACCTTATTTTAAATTTGTAAGGGCTATAATGATAGCTGGTGACTCGCCGAGCCTTTTTGACCCGGATTAGAGGCCCTAATATTTGACAGTTAAGGCCTTTCAGTAACACTTTATAAAATGTGCCAACAGAATTTAAGTGAAAGGGTTATGATGCGATATTCCACGTTTATACACAAGAATTAAAAGATTTTGAGAAGTGTTGTTCATGAATTTCTTATGTTTAAGTTAGTTCCTGAAAATATTTGTATTTGACGCGAAAATAACTTATAGTCGGAACATTTTTATTATATATGAAAGGGTTAATTCCATGATCGATAGTACAAGGCAGACAAAAAAGTATTTTTATATTTCTATCGATGGTAAAAAATAATATTGAATTGATAATGAAAGAATATAAAAATGAAATTTATTTCTTTAAAATAACATCATCCGTATCCTTAACTAATTTATATTTTGACGATTATAATCGTTTAATATGAATTACAATTTAATAGTAAATTAATATGTCTTATATCATAAGACATTTTAATTTATTTTTAAACTGTATAATGTCGCCTTTTATAATAAACTAGCTCCTCGCACCCGGTTTCACCCGCGTTACTCCTGTTCCCGTAGGAACTTCATAATTAAATGTAGCTTTTATTAATCAGTGATAATGTAGAATTCAAATGGTAAAAGAATTTTTAAAATCGGTCCAATACTTTTTGAGCCAATTCGTTACAAACATATTTACTTACATACAAATCTTTCCTCTTTATAATATTAGTATAAATTTAAACAACCTCCGTAGCGTAGCGGTATTTGGCTCGCCTTGAATCTCGGAGGTCGTGGGTTCGATCCCCACACCGGACATGAAATCTTTGTGTAATTTCTAAGATTTCTTTCTGGGTCTGGTTGGTTGTGGGCTCCGTGCCTCGGAAAGCACGTTGAGCCGTTGGTCCCGATTGTTATAACATCATCTATAACAATCGTATATCAAGGAACGGGCAGCAGCGTTTCCTTGTTTGGTACAACATAATACTGCGGTCGCCAACCCGCCTGCCAAGCGTGGTGACTATGGCAAATACCCTCCCTCGGGAGGAAGCCGTTCAGCAGTGGACGTTGTACGGGCTGATGATGATGATAAATTTAAAAAATCAAATCAACCGGCGCGACTGGAATCAAGTCTGAAGCAACGAACACGTTGCGAACTTCCTTGTGAGTGTACTTATTAAAGCCCATGAGGCTTTAACAAGTAAACTCACAAAGTAAAGTATGAGTAACATGGTGCGTAATTAATTTTATAAATAATAAAAATGTAATGAGGTTTTTCTGAAACTTTCAAATGGTGGTGATGAATATAAGTAATGTACATTTATTTATTTTTTATTTAAAACTTAAGCATAATCTATTGTACCAAGGTGGACTTAATGCCGTAGTAGGCATTATCTGCCAGTCGACCTTAGGGTGGTGATGAAACAACATGGTAGGTGTAGTTTAGAAAAGATATAAGAGTAATTTAACTATTAATTGATAAATTCTAAGAAAGCATATAAGCGTACGTTCTATTGATTCCTCTAAAATAAAGGAAAATGCCTGAAAATATAAAACATTAGTAATATCTACTCTATTGCAGGATCTGATCGGGATATAACCGGATACAGGCAAATAGCACAACTTAGAAGCAGATGACCTAGAGCCATAATATACAAGATACAAGAAGTGATATGAGCTATTGCTATTTTCATTGTTTTTGAAGCGTTTGAACACTTAATAACTAATATGGAGAAGTTAAAGTTCTACATTTATCGGTAAAATTGATACCGACGCACGGCCTTGTTGAAATTAAAACCTCAACCTCCATACAGTACCTATTCGGACTATTTTTATAAATCTATCCTCTTTCTCTTCTAGTTTTCAATTTGTAGGTACTGCAGTTACGCTAGTTTCTTATGCCCGGTGAAGTAGTCAAAGCCTCATGGATGTCCGTACAAAAAAAATGAACAATAATTTTTGACTCATAAAAACGTTAACACTAATTATAATAATCTATATAATAATATTAATACGTGAATCAAAAGCTTTCTACCCCTTTTTAAGAAATCTGCGCGGCTGGAGGAGTATAGAATTTCGCACACTTTATCTATACCTACTAATATTATAAAGAGATTTGTATTTTGTATGTTTGTAATGAATAAACTCAAAGTTTCTGTTCCGATTTCAGAAATTCTTTTACCATCAGAAAGCTACATTCACCCTGAGTTAAATAGGCTATATTTAATTATGTAATTCCCACGGGAACGGGAGTTACGCGGGTGAAACCGCGCGCAGGAAGCTAGTAGTTTTTATAGAGAAGGCTAAGCAGTTTTTTTATCATAGGTATGAACAGTGGTGTAGTCGTTTGTGTGCTTAACATAATAATTATGTTAAGGCATACAATTTAATTTATCGAATGCAAAATGGTTAAGCCCAGTCTACCTTAATATCATAAAAATAACAATAAAGATATTAAACGATGAGACACTTCTTTTTTTTCTAATTCTGCGGTCTCGAGGCGACAACGTGGCAGCGGTAAATCCCAATTCACTGCACAATATTTTTAGTTTAGCCTCCGTGGGTAGTGCAATATCCCTCACACGTTATTTGAAATATTGTACTTTCTGAAAGCGGATCAGGTTTCTGGAATTTTGACGTTCTTTGTATGTACGTTTATTTGTCACTGAACTTTTACTAAACGGTTTGTTTGACTACATGCATTTTTTATGTGTATGTAAATCCTTACGGTATGCTTTCGGTTCATATACCGCTTTATATATTGTCATCGGTGTAGCAATAGGCGGCTAGAAGACATTCAGCTGATGAATGGGCAGCATCTATCAGCTCAAGATTCCCTATCATTTTACTACCAATCCAGCTTTTTTTTATTTTATTTTCCTGGGGGAAATGCTTTTACTCATTCCCACCGATGCTGCAGCGTATTGTATATAACGTGGTATATTAACTCATACCACGAGGAGAGGACCCTACACCACTAAAACTCCCGGCCATTCCTTCAATCTGCCTTAGGCGGGGGCCGGGCACGCGTAAGCAATCCGGCCCCCCGACGGCATCAGCAATCCATCTGCTATGTCAGTATCTTGCCCATGTTCAGTAGTGGAATGGTGTTAAAGCTTACGAACATGACATGACATTGGACAAAAGCAGGTTCGAATCGTGATGGTCTCTAAATTAATGGCCCTTATTTTTTTTTAATTTAGCGCTTGACATTGCACAGTATTGCAAGAATCCGGTTTTCTTACAACAAAATATTACTATATTCACTATTTCCTACAGGGGCAGGCAGAGATTTGCTACAATTTTGACATACCACTTTCGCCTCTTCCACATTATTTTTGGGAGAGGGTATTTCCGTAGGCGCGTCCTATGGTTAAGGGTTCTTCTAACCGGACCTTTCTTAAGAACGTCCAAGACTTGAACGTGGAATGTCCGCCTTGTTCTACTCCTTCCAATAATTCCAAGCCAAAAAAAATGTTAGTAGAAAACACACAACAAAACATTACTATATTCACGATTTCCTATAGGGGCAGGCAGAGATTTGCTACAATTTTGACATACCACTTTCGCCTCTCCGACATTCTTTTTGGAAGAGGGTATTTCCTTAGATGTGTCCTATGGTTTAGGGTTCTTCTAACCTGACCTTTCTTAAGAGTGCACCAGATTTGAACGAGGAACGTCTGCCTTGTTCTAATCCTTCCAATACAAGCCAAAAAAAATGGTAGAAAACAGTTTTTGTTAGAATATTGCGTAATTTCTTGCAGTGTTTACTTCCCAATATCTTAGTAATAAAAACCTTAAGGGCACCAAATTGCTATCATTTTTTATATTCTCTACTTTACTCTTAACATACATCATTTTCATCGCGGTCCTCAATTTTTTTCCGAACCCTTTTCCGTATCAATGTGTCTATAATAATTCAAGTCAATGGTGCACCATAATTCTTTTAAGAGGTTTTATGCAATACTATAACTAGATAGATCTGTCGCTGTACATCTGTACCCATATATGCTAAGATCTTTAGAATTACGCAACGGATTTCGATGCGGTTTTTTTAATAGATAGAGTGATGCGAGAGGAAGGGATATACATACATCAGCATTACACCCGTGCGAGCCGTGCCGGGGCGGATCACTAGTATAATTATAATATAATAAATATTGAGGTTGAAGGTTTTGAAACCATTTAGCCATTATCATTAAAATTAGGCCATTTAGATTGTGTTTGAGCATCAAGCTCCACTTATATGATTAGAGGTTTTGACTAGAAAAAAGACTTGAATTTTGATATGAAGACTCTGTATTTATATAAGCAGCTGATTAAAAAGAAGACGGTTGCGGTATAAGCGCACCTACATGTATGGTAAGGTATATACAGGGTGTCCCAAAAGGTTAAGTAGCTGGGAAAGGGGGTGACAGGGGTGGACACAATGGTCACTAGAAAAATTTAAAAAAAATCCGCTCTGGGTATTTAAAAAAAAATGGCATTTTTTTAAAAACTTAAAATTTTACACCTTGTTATTTTTGATGTTGATGTTGATGACCTTGTTGTTATTGAAGATTACATAACAGCATTTTTTTTAAATACAGCCATATTTGTAGGTACAGTTAGCACAAGGTGTAAAATTTTTAGTCTTTTAAAAAATGCCATTTATTTTTTTAAACACCCAGAGGGAATTTTTTATATTTTTGTGGTGACCCTTGTGACCATCCCTATCACCCCCCTTCCCAGCTACGTAATCTTTTGGGACACCCTGTATATACCTACATTTATATTATCTTTTCATCAGTGATTTTCATTGATTTCAGTGATTCATATTTCAAAATCGGGGTAAGCTCATTGTAAATAGTTAACAACTCTACGTGAACAAAGTCAAAGGCACAGTTAACTTGACTTGGACTTGTGATATTGAGATCGCCAGGTCGTCGGTTCGGACCCCACCCATTGCACAACCGACGTGAACCCACTCGTAACACAAGCATTCTAGCTTAGCACGAGGGGTCAACAAGAATACTAATAAACAGCAAAAATCTGCTAGTAATCTTCATAAAAAAAAGCTAGTACTACATATTATTATATAAACTTAATAATCCATTTGAATAACAAAGGCTAAAGCCTTATTAAATGGTTCAAGGTTGCTTCACATTCATTTTATTTTGTCTAGACCCTGTATATTAAAAGGTCGGGCAAATTATAATGAACGAGCTTCCCGCGCGCGGTATCACCCGCGTAGCTCCCGTTCCCGTGGGAACTTCATAATTAAATATAGCCTATGTCATCCGGGGATAGTGTAGCTTTACAAGGTTGAAAGAATTTTTCAAATCGGTCCTGTAGTTTCGGAGCTTATTCAATAAAATCAAACAAACAATCAAATATTTCCTCTTAATAATCTATATTTTTACTTCTAACCAAACTTAAGAGAATACCAATATAATCTCATCCTCCTTCCGTGGTATTTAATTCCTCAGTGCTGCGTTTTGATCACAATTTTGCATCACTTTTACTCGTATGGTCTTTTTCTATCTGTTTCTCTCTCCGGCGATTCTACAGTTTTGTTCTAGATTCTACGGATCAAGTTGAAACAACGCGGCAACATGTTGAACTGCGTCGTCGAAGCCTATTGAATTTGAAGCGGCCGTAGCCCAATGGCTAGGACGTCGGACTTGTGATCTTGAGGTCTCCGGTTCGAACCCCACCCATTGCACCGACGTGAACTCACTCGTAACACAAGTATTTTAGCTTAGCACGAGGGGTTAACAAGAATACTAGTAGACTGCAAAACTCTGCTAATAATCTTTTAAATAAGAAAAAAAAAAATAACAAGCTTCCCGTGCGCGGTTTCGCCCGCGTAACTCCCATTCCCATATAAACTTCATAATTAAATAGCCTATAGCCTTCCTCGATAAATGGGCTACAGGCTTCTACTACACACTGAAAGTTTTTTTTTAATCTGTCCAGTAGTTTCTGAGATTAGTGTGTTCAAGCAAACAAACAAACTTTTCTGCTTTACATTATAGATAAGCTAGATTAGCTAATTAACAACCGCTTAAAATTACGAGCCACATTACAATATCAATAAATTTGGCTGGTAATATTTTAAAAAAAGTGTGTGGTTATCAAATTATTATGTGCTTCACCAACTCGCTTCCCTACAACTTTGCGGGCAAACTTTAATTTTGCTCAGTGTTATAAAGTTTTACTAGTCTAATTATTCCTTTAATATTTGACAAGTAAATTATAGTGGCCATAATTTAATATTTCAATTTATTAAACTTTGTACTTTGAGAGGTAGGTTTAAGTATTACGTAGTAATTATATTATATTGCATTTCATCATCATCAGCCCGTACAACGTCCACTGCTGAACATGGGCCTCCTCCCTACGGAGAGTATTTGCCATAATCACCACGCTTGGCAGGCGGGTTGGTGACCGCAGTATTATGATGTACCACACAAGGAAACGCTGCTGCTCGTTCCCTGGTATACAATTATTATAGTTGATGTTATAACAATCGGGACTAACGTTTTAACGTGCTTTCCGAGGCACGGAGGTTAGACCTGGAAAGAAATCTTAGAATTTACACAAACATTTTCTAGCCGGCATGGGGATCGAGCCCACGACCTCCGAGATTTAAAGCGAGCCAATTACCGCTACGCTATGGAAGTGTTTTATGCATTGCATTTAAAAAACAGTATCTATACTAATATATAAAGCTAAATAATTAGTTTGTATGCTTGAATGCGCTAACTACTGATCCAATTTAAACATTTCTTTCAGTGTTAGATAGCCCATTTATTGAGCCACTCCAGCTCATCCCCGATTTATTTAATTTAAGTTGCAAAAAAAAAAATAACGACATCAACAAAAAAATATTCCGATACCGGGAATCGAACCCGAGCCTCCTGGGTGAGAGCCAGGTATCCTAGCCACTAGACCATATCGGATGTTACAGAGCAATGCAAAATTTATCTTAACTTATCGTTAACAAATTAAACTATACATTTGTATGTTAGTTGATAAATTGCCATAAATTCTACATACCTTATCTAATATATAATAAAATGTGTTATTGTAAACACAGGTAGAATATATTCAAATGGACCTTATTGTTTTAGTTTATGGTAGTAACAAATCTACAAATATCTTGTATAAGTGTCGCTTGAAACCTCATCTGGTCTTGGGTTTGTTTTTGTGGCTATCTAAGATTTCTTTTCTGGTCTATTTGCTTGAGAACGTCCGTGCCCTGGAAAGCACGTTAAGCCGTGCTCCCGATAGTTATCAAATCATTTATAGCAATTGTATAGCAGATAACGAGCAGCAGCGTTTCCCTTTGTGTGTTCCCAGATAGGTGAACGCAGTATGCTGCGTTCACCTATCTGCTAAGAGTAGAGACTATGGCAGAAGCTTAACCTCGGGATGTGGTCCATCATGTTCAAATGTGTATGTTATATGGGCTGATGATGATGAATAGAATCGTATTTTTTAAATATATCATATGGTCAGCAAACAACCATACAGTTTTGTTGTACAGTAATACCCCGACTTACGCTACCCCGTTTTACGCGAATTCGGAGATACCCGGTGTTTATTTGTGATCACCACGCGCATTCTGTTATTCGGCGTATTCGGTTTACTGCAAGTGACTGCTAACTGCTAACCTAATCTAACATGAAACAAAAAACACTGTCTTTTGGAGTGCAAAACTAAATATTATCATTATATACTTAAGAGGTTTGAACATAAAATAAAAAAAGGAATCGAAAGATAATAAGTGAAAATATTTTTCTTTGAATTCCGACGTCACGGTATTATCGCTTAGATGGAAACCATGTTAAAATTATTGTGTGATGATGTAAAGATCATTTTTAATTTAACGTTTTATTTAACATGTTTCTGCTGATTTATTGTTTGTTTAAGACTCTGGTCCCGATTACACAGACATTATATTATGTATTTATAGGGAAAGTTGAACCCCGACTTAGGCGAATTCGTCTTACCCGGCTTTCCCGTTGTCCCCGTAATACCCAGACCTACGCGATAGGTGTATCGCGTAGGTCTGGGTATTACTGTATTCGTGAATGTGGATATTTTGCTTATGGTTCTGGCTCATGTGAGTATACATTTTATAAAACTTATAGGTGTTTAAATATTAGGGTATGTACCTAACTAACATAAGCCCCGATTTGACCACACACAGAAATACAAAATTACTGTAGTACAAGTGGATTAGTGGTTACGATAGTTGGTTCTGGAACCTGGAGTTCTGTATTCGATTCTTATCCATGATCATTACTAGTGTGAGCCACGGATATTGACGGATAATTGTTGTGAGTCAAGGTGTGCTTCGTGTCGGTAAGTCAAATGTTTTACATTTTGAATCTCCCGAGACGCAAGGATTGATAGACTTATCTTAAAGATAAGTCAAATATATCACGATAGTTCCTGTGGTATATTCTGTAAGACATCGTCAATTTTAGAGCTCTATAAACACACCAACGTTATCTGCTATATCTCTTCAACTCTTTTGCCAGCTTGACTAGTAAAAGCCACGTAAGTATATCGCTTACCTACGTTCGAACAAAAAAAAAGCACTTTTAAACTGCATTAAAAAAGGACAAAACTTAGACTATTCAATCATAGATATAAAATAATATTGTATTTTAATACTTGACAGCTTTTAGCCAAAAAGCTATATAAACTACTAGCTGCGTCCCGCGGTTTTACCCGCGTTTCTTTGCTTCAGTGGGTCGGAGCGTGATTTTTTAGCCTATATGTTAATCCAGCATATAACCTATCCCGGTGCAAAATTTCAGCCAATCCCGTTTAGTAGTTATGGCGTGACAGAGTATCAAACATCCATACTTACAAACCTTCGCGTTTATAATATTAGTAGGAAATAATTAATTATTATATATTATTATAATAAGTAGCTACAATCAAATTAATTAAACAAACTAAATTGATAAGTCAAAATATGTTTTGACTATTTACAAAATGCATGTAATAGGTTTACGTGTATAAAACACTAGCGACCCGCCCCGGCTTCGCACGGGCACAATACTGATAATTATACTACATAATGTCTTTAAACCTCTAACAAACGGGCGAAATTTGGTCAAAACAAACAGAAACAAATGAATATAGGTACCTACTAAAACTCAGTGAAATAAGTAGGTGGGTATACTTTTATCGTATGAAATACCTATACTCTTCAGGACTAACAATACAACAAACACTAAATAAATAGGTATTCAAGTAAGTATCTATCCATCATAGTTACAACGAACACAAAACAAAAAAATTGCCCTATAATTCTTAAGGATCGAGCGCGCATAATCGCATTCGGCCTACCTCCGTAGCGTAGCGGTAATTGGCTCGCTTTAAATCTCGGAGGTCGTGGGTTTGATCCCCACACCGGACATGAAATCTATGTGTAAATTCTAAGATTTCTTTCCGGGTCTGGTTGGTTGAGGGACTACCCTCCGTGCCTCGGAAAGCACGTTAAGCCGTTGGTCCCGATTGTTATAACATCATCTATAATAATCGTATATCAAGGAAGGGGCAGCAGCGTTTCCTTGTGTGTTACAACATAATTCTGCGGTCACCAACCCGCCTGCCAAACGTGGTGACTATGGCAATACCCTCCCTCGGGAGGAGGCCCATGTTCAGCAGTGGACGATATACGTGCTGATGATGATGATGACCTACTAAAACTCAGTGAAATAAGTAGGTGGGTATACTTTTATCGTATGAAATACCTATACTCTTCAGGACTAACAATACAACAAACACTAAATAAATAGGTATCCAAGTATCTATCCATCATAGTTACAACGAACACAAAACAAAAAATTTGCCCTATAATTCTTAAGGATCGAGCGCGCATAATCGCATTAGGCCTACCTAAAACACGCGCTGTTATTTTGCGATAACTTCTAAGTTATTCATTAAAAGTATATAGTGTAGGGGTAAAATAATCTGCATGAAATGCTTAAGAATATTAACTCATTTAAAATGATAAGGATAAATACTGAATCCGTCTGATTAGCTTTACAATTACCGCATTAGAAATTATCATTTTTCTAAGATATAATGGATATAGCAAGTTAACCTTGAAAGATAGACATATGCTATCGCAGACTTTTTTGTAGATCTAAAAGAGAAGAATATTTGCCACCATACATTGTTTTGTTATATCTCATAGGGTTTAGGCAGCGTTTTCGTTGAAAGCTCCCAAATGGCTTAATTTTTTCCGACACCTCTGACAAATATCAATATATATTAGTCAAATGTACACATAAACTAAACAAATCATATACGTAAACCTTCCGGAAGAATCGTTCTATCGATTGGTAACATCCGCATGAAAATCGATGTAGTAGTTTTTGAGTTTATCGCGAACAGACAGACAGACGCGGCAGGGGACTTTGTTTGTAATATGTAGTGATGTAGTGATAGCGGTCGCCCGCGGCTCCGTGCGGATGTCGGTTACCGCTGCAAAAAGCCTACCCAGGAAAGACACGGTCAGCAAAATGATTCCCAGGTCAATTCACGGACACCGACATAAACATCGACAACGCAGTCATTATCCGCAGGCTGCACAGATTGTCTTTCTGTGGATGTTAAAGTTGTTAATGATGAAAATATAATTAATGATGTAATTAATAGGCATTTTAGGGATTAGGCATTTTAAGCATTTTCAAAGCTCTGAAAAGAACTGTTGTTTAGCTCTGAGAAGAACTGTTGATTAGCTCTGAGAAGAACTTTTGCGTAGGTGTAGTTTTAAGAACGAAATCTAAAAAAAATCGCACGAAAATTATTAGACTTCGCAACGGGCCGTGCAGCAGAAATCGTAATATTTTAATTTCGCCATAACTTCAAAACCAAACGTCCAATTTTAACCATTCAAAGACCAAATATTATCTACATAAACTGTACTTAATGATGAAATAATTTATTTTGATAAGGATTAATAGCATGAGTAAAATAAACGCGTTTAAATGTAGTCCAAAAAAAATTCAAGATTTCTAAATAAAAAAATGGTCGTTGTGCCTCACTCGACTTAGATAGGTATAGTGTGTCGCGGACTTTTTTGTAGTTATTTATAAGATCTATAATTAATTAGAACATTTTATGGTTCTATCTTTTATAGTTTAGGCAGCGTACGCAAAATAAGTAACTTTTCTGGTTGATTTTTTACACCTTGTGTCAGAAAAACCCAAATATCTTACGGAACCCTATTTTTTTCCAAAATAAAATTTAGCCTATGTTACTCGTGGATAATGTAGCTTTCGAATGGTGAAAGAATTTTTTAAATCGGCCCAGTACCTTTTGAGCCTATTCATTACAAACATACAAACATACAAAAATAGGTACAAATCTTTCCTCTTTATAATATTAGTATAGATAATAACACAATAAAAAAACTTATTATATCTTATAGACTTGGTCTTTACCCGGCATCGAAGGTAGCTCGCCTTCAGGTATAATTAGTGACGATGAACTAACAAAACGCCGTGAAAGCAATATTAAATCTGATCATTAGTCATGGACGCTTTTGCAGGATAATCCATTTCGATCGGGCGCCTATTACGCATACTCAGCGATTTAGTATGGTAACCATGCATTAGGAATTAGTTAGGATATTGGACGTTGGCTAAAAGGCAACCAGGATAAAATGTGTCAAGTAAGCCACATGAACAATATGGGTAAGAGTTTCTACACATTAGGTGCTAAACTATGGACGGCCCAGAAAGAGGTGGCGAGAAGACCTCAACGCTTATCGAGAATACCTAGAAGGTTTTGGGGAGGCCTTTGGCAGTGAAACAATATGGGCTTGGAAACCTATAGTGTTTTGAATAAAGTTATTAGAATTTTTACTGGTACATCAGTAGATTTGGTTCCCGTACTAGTTGTTAAAAATGTAAGATTTATTTCTGTGCCTGGTTAATATTATCCACAGTACCACAGAAAGGTCGTCAAAAGTCCTTAATATAATAGTATCACATATGATAGAATTGTTAACAAACATTAATATATCCGATATGGTCTAGTGGCTAGGATACCTGGCTCTCACCCAGGAGGCTCGGGTTCGATTCCCGGTATCGGAATGTTTTTTTTTGAAGATGTAACTTTTTTATTCTTTTGCAGCTTCAATGAAATTAATTGCCTGCACCGGTGGTTCAATGGTAATGGTAATTGTTTCTATTCCCAGCCGTTACCATTATTTGTGTGACCCACTTGAAATTAGGTTTTTAAAGTTCCTCGGGATACGGGGATTAATTTTCCTTCCTGTAAAAAGAAAAGTAAAACAAAAAACTCTTGCCACTTATTTAACTACACTCGGTTCCAAAAATAACGGGTCAGTCACATTAACCCGAATATCTCCCGAACTACGTATGCCATCCTAATGAAACGAAGACTGTTCAATTGAGAATTTAATTATACAGATAAAAAATAAAATAAAACTTAGTTGCACCCACAATATTAATCTCTAAATTAAAAAAAAACTAAAGTAGTCATATTTTTCTTAAGATTACATTTTTTTATTATTGTTTTTTTGCTGTTTTTCATCACTTTCTTCATTTAATACTTTGTATTGCCTCCACGAGCTCTTGCATGGCAGTCACGCTAGAGGAATGTACCAGAATCCTAACTTTTTTGGAACTTGGGCGGAGCCAGCGTGAAACAGCCAGAAACATTGGTGTATCTTTGTCGACTGTTCAGCGGGTAGTCCAGCGGTACCAAGAGACCAGATCACACCTTAGAAGACCAGGAAATGGCAGACCAAGATGCACAACGGCCAGGGAAGACAGACAACTGGTGGCTACAATGCTCCGAAATCGTTTTCAAACTGCTGTTGGTCTAAAAACTCACTTTACCTATTCGCTTTGGAGGTGGCAATTTAAGCACTCAAACAGTAAGAAGACGTCTTGCTGAAGCAAATTTGAAACCATTTAGGCCCGCAAATGGCCCCAAACTGGAACGGGGACATCGAATTGCAAGACAGAGATACGTGCGCGAGCACCTAAACTGGACACTAGACGATTGGTCTAGGGTAATGTTCACGGACGAGTCTAAATTCATGCTTTATAAGCATGATGGTAGGCAGTTGGTGTACAGAAGACCAGGGGAGCGCTTCCATCAAGCGTGTGTGGAGGAAAAAGTGGCGTACGGTGGAGGCTCCGTACAAGTTTGGGCTGGGATTTCTGCTGAGGCCCGCACTGAGCTGGTACTCATTCAAAATGGAACTCTAAATGCAGAGAGGTACGTGGAAGAGATCCTCAATGAACATGTAGGTCCTTTCATGGCCTGGATGGACCGGCATGGCATATTAATGCATGATAATGCGCGTCCCCATACCGCGAGAATTGTACATACAGTGGCCAGCGCGAAGCCCGGACTTAAACCCCATCAAGCACGCCTGGGACGAGCTTCAGAGACGCGTGAAAGGTCGAAACCCCCCACCAATCACGCTTCCCGAGCTCAAACAAGCACTGGTGAAGGAATGGGAAGGTATTCCTCTGCACCGGCTCCGAAATTTGGTGTACAGCATGCCTAATCGCCTGGAAGCTGTCAGAAGAGCTCTTGGAGGCAATACAAAGTATTAAATTAAGGAAATGATGAAAAACAGCAAAAAAACAATCATAAAAAAATGTAATCTTAAGAAAAATATGACTACTTTAGTTTTTTTTTTAATTTAGAGATTAATATTGTGGGTGCAACTGGTATCTGTATAATTAAATTCTCAATTGAACAGTCTTCGTTTCATTAGGATCGTAGTTCGGGAGATGTTCGGGTTTATGTGGCTGACCCGTTATTATTGGAACCGAGGTATAATAACTACTCAAATATTTGAAACTGATAAGTACATCCGATATGGTCTAGTGGCTAGGATACCTGGCTCTCACCCAGGAGGCTCGGGTTCGATTCCCGGTATCGGAAATATGTTTTTGAAGATATTTTTAATGTTGATCAATGATTTTGTAGAAAACCCTTTTTGAAGGCTTTTAACGAAAGGCTTATATTAAATAAATTTATCAAACTATTCAATCTTTTTGAATTTTAAATTATCAACATACCCAAAAACTGTATTTTTAAGTGAATATTTCTATTTTTCTTTATTTTTCCAATGATAGGCCAAAATAAACTGCCATATAGTCAATTTTTATCGCGACCAATAATTAATTCCTCGACTAAATTAAGCGAAACCGTAACATTAAAAATTAAATATTCGATAAAATATTAGCAATTTGAAAGCCTTCACAATTGGCATCAGTTGGAAAGAACTCTATAATTAATTCAAGCTAATTAGTACTGTTGGCAAAATGCCCGGCCCGTGGCTTCTGTTCCGCACTAGTTCATTTAGAAAATTATGTCTATTTTTAAGTAATTTCTTTGTTATGTTTTGAAGAGAATTTTCCGAAGTATTTGTGCAGTAGCGTTCGAGTAGTCAACATCTCCCTGATGATGCTCCGTGGAGGAGCAAAACACGTGTCGGGTCTTCAGCTGGTGATGTTAGTTTTGCATGTTGCTACTATATCTCCTGCATATTGTGCATAATTTTTGGGGACGGGAGGGCAAGAATAGCATTACAGCATATAGACACATTTTTTTGCGGAATTAACACTAGATATTTTATATTTTTAAATGAGACTCGAAGCAGTGTTTCAACGATATATCAACTGAGATGGTATTACTGACGTCAGTATTGCATATTCTTCGTGCTCTCTATGCCACTCTATGTGGGTCGGCAGAGTTAATTATATAGATTAACCATAAAAGTATAGTAATAACTACATTTTTTATACCTATTTTTTTTGGAATACCTAAATATTTTATGCGTTATAAATTGGATTTCATACATATATAAGCATTTGCCGTAGTCTCGATTACTGGCTTTAGCGGGAACACCCAGTAGTTATAGTGAGTAAACCCTCTCCTCGTGGTACGAGTATGATTAGCATATCATCGCTATGGACAGGGTAGTGTCATACATATCCTGCTGTTACGGCGGTGGGGATGCCTAATACATTTCTCGGCACTGGGAACTGGAAATGCACGACATTCAGTGCCATTTGGCGGTGCCCGCGACCTGTAACAGTCTCATCTAGGCTCTTAGTTTAGGGCCCGTTTCACGCATGTTTAGGGGCGAACGGAGCACCTGTGCGTCCTTACTTATTATGAGTCGACCTCCATATAAAGGAATGGGGCCACGTTCCCCAATCCCGGGCAGAACCTAGCGGTCACAACTTCAAAAGTACCAAAACTTCATTAATTACTATTTTTCCCTTTTTAAAGTATATATTGTATACTTAAATGTTGTATATTGAAAACAACACCTTAATCATTTTACTAGTAAATACCTAATTCAAATTCACTCATTCAAGATCATAAATAATTTAATATAGCTAATAGATAAATTTATACGCATAGTCAGAAATTAATCTTTAGAGCATTGAAGTGTGCTAAGGGCTTCTATCTTATCAACAATTTAAGCGGTTTTATTCTCCGGGCTGTAAATAATAAGCTAATAGGGTTTCTTATCTAATTTGGGCATTATTTAGGTATTATAAATTATGTGCGAGTTAATAATATTTGTAATAAATGGAGGAGAGATATGATTATAATTTTATTGCAGACTAGCTTCTCGATCATGGTTTTACTCGCTTAGCTCCTGTTTCCGTGGAAACTTCATAAAAAAAAAGCCTACACGTAGCTTTCTATGGGTGAAAGAATATTTTAAATAAGATTTGTAGTACCTGAGGTTAACGCGTACAAGCGAACAACTAAACTCTTCAGCTTTATAATATTAGCATAGATAGATATACCCTCCATGTTTTTGTTTTGTTTTTATTTGTCAATACATTAGTTGTACATTCATTACAACAAAACATTTGTCTGAAACCTTCAAAGGTTTATGTGACAAAGTGGAGGTAGCAAGCTCGCGCACAGTATGATACATCAAAATAAAGTTGTAAAGTAAAAAGGGGTACAACATTTTTGCTTAACGTATTAATATATAGATAGACTAGCTCCCGCGCGTGGTTTCACCCGCTTGACTACAGTAACCATATAAACTTCATAATTAAATAAAGCCCGATAAATAAGCTATCTAATACTGAAAGAATTTTACAAATCGGACTAGTAGTTCCTGAGATTATCGCGTTCAAGCAAATAAACAAACTCTTCAGCTTTATATATTAGTTTAAGTTAAGATAAGTCACAAAAAGACACTCAATTCATTGTCACTCTACATTTGACAGTTACTGAATATCTTACTCTAAAAGGGTTTAATGAGAATAGTTTTTGGTGATGTCCTTAAAATTGTGGTATTTATGGTAATTCTACCACGTCAGTTGATCCGATTTGTAATGGCCTATAGTACTGTAACATTACTATAGTGATAGTTCATACAGATAAGCCCCATTTTGTTGCTAGTACGGTAATAATTAACAGATGTTTAATATATTTAAGCAGAAATTAATTTCATGGCAATATTGTTAAATGGAAATTGATTAGTGATGTTATTATTCGATGTAATTGTTATTTCAGCTTTTAATTTTAGCTATTTAACAGTAGCTTTATGATAACGTAGCAGTATAAGTCTCGGGGGCCATGGGTTCGATCCCCACGCGGCCGGAGAAATTTTTTTTTTTTCATTCTGAGGGTCTCTTTGGGCTGCTTAGTATCTACTTCGCTTTTAACTACAGTTACACATATTCATTACTAGCATGCTTTCATGCTACTATTGAGCAATTGCTACTTAGCAGCATGTGTGTCGAACCGCTAATAATGAGCATGCTTATTTCGAGCATGCTCAAAAATCGACAGCCGTGTGACTTTTAGGAATGCAACCTGCCGCGCGGGACATTCAGAGTGTCATTAGCGCGTCTGAACAGGTTTACTTAGAAATGTATTGAGCAAGCCCGATGAAGTTGCAAAAGCCTTGTGGCTAACTACGTATGCTTATTTAAAAGTACCTATGCTTAAAAAACGACAATCTCCGTAGCCTAGCGGTATTTGGCTCGCTTTAAATCTCGGCGTGGGTTCGATCCCAACGCCGGACAATAAATCTTTGTGTAAATTCTAAGATTTCTTTCCGGGTCTGGATGGTTGGGGGACTACCCTCCGTGCCTCGGAAAGCACGTTGAGCTGTTGGTCCTGTTATACATGATGTTATAAAATCGTATACCAGGGAACGGGCAGCAGCGTTTCCTTGTATGTTACACCATAATACTGCGGTCTTCAACCCGCCTGCCAAGCGTGGTGACTTTGGCAAAAACCCTCCCTCGGGAGGAGGCCCATGTTCAACAGTGGACGTTGTATGGGCTGATTATGATGATGATACTTTAAAAAGCATGCTATACGAAATCAAATGTGTCAGTTTAAAGAGCATGCTAGTTTCAAGCATGCCAATAAGCATGCCATTTTATGTGTATTTGTAAAATACACATAAAATGTAGGTACCTCTATAGTCTAGCTACGACTAATAAGCTACTAAAACTATGTTCCTCGCTAAGAACATAAGCAATTTGTTAAACAAACGTTAATTTTGAATAGTTAACTCAGTGATTAATCATTTCAAAGTTAATTAAAGTCGAAGTTTAGTATACATGCAGATGGGGCGCGTTCCTAGTTTATGTGATATAGTCTGAATAATTTAAAAGTACCGCATTGTTAGTTTGTTAATAGGTAATGTAGTTTTTTTACAGTTTTATTAGCTTTTACGAATGAATAATGATGTATAGGTATATCACCACGCTTGGCAGGCGGATTGGTGATCGCAATAAGATGATAAGGAACCTCGAGCTGATAGATAGGCTGCCAATCCATCAGCTGCATGTGCCTTAGTCGCATGTTACGACATCCTCTGGAAGACTACGGAACCCACACAGCAACATGAAGCTGAATGCATGATGAATCTAAATCAATTATTAATCAAAATCCTGACTATAGTAGTTCCATAAAAAAAATCATAAATTAGAATGACGTAATATGAAAGTCATTGTGCGACACAAAAGAATATGACAGTTGATCTCTCAGATCAATATGAACGTTCACATAAATGATTGATTAATGTTCATCACGTGAGTACCTAAATTGAGTTATCGCGTCTTTAGCTTTCTTTGTTTCCAACTACGAGTACCTCAATGTATAAAAACAAGAAAGGTAAGTTAAGTGGTTAAGAATATACCAATAGATTTCCATTTTTTTTATTCTTTGTTGTACGAACTTAAATCATTAATGAGTTTTATTCCAGCAAACCATATTCAGAGTGAAAAACAAAGGAAAACGGGCAAGATCAGTGTACACGACAGACTTTAGATAAAACAATAATAATAAGTAGAGTAGATTATTATATATCTAATGTATACATATACGTATATAATACATAATAATATAAACATAAATACATCATAAATAATAAACTAATATTTATTATAAAACTACTAATGTGATAGATCATCAACAGCCCGTTTACGTCCACTGCTGAACATGGGCCTCCTCTTAACAGACCCTGGCAAGCCAGGATCGTAGAGGGATATTGCCATAATCACCACGCTTGGCAGACGGATTGGTGATCGCAGTAAGATGTAAACCTTGAGCTAATAGATGCTGCTGCCCATCCATCAGCCATATGTCCCTTAGTCGCCTTCAACGACACCCATGGGAAGACATGGGGTGGTCTATTCTAAGCCGGAGACCACACGGCAAATGATAGATACTGTTATTTTATTCTTTTTCGTGGTATGCTGGAAGAAAACTCATTAATGAGTTAAGCTCACCATCGTTCATCATATTTAAATGTTATTTTATCCAAATTGTCTTTCATTTGTACAATAAATAATAAATAAACCCGTATTACATTCAATTTTACCTACCTACCTGTCCCTTTTTTGTTATTGACCAAATTTTTAAGTCTTATGTTTATGAACTAATAAAAATATAGGTATAAACCATAAAGCTCGACGTTTATGGCCAATAGTTCTCGTTAACTGCCCAGTATGTGTGCAAACATAATGTTTTAGTAGATACCTACACGATAATATAGACAGAATTTATTTTGCGGTTTATTCGATTTCAATATCTTTGGCAACCTCCTGTCTCCTATGTATTAGTAGAAAGATTTATAGATCTTAAGACATCAAATGTGATATTAATAACTTGAGAAGTATGAAACTATTTGAAGAAAAGTTTTTATTACAGAATTTGAAATGTTGACCGCCGCTTTGATTTGATATCATACTGGTAAAACAATAGTCATCGTCATCATCATCATCATCAGCCCGTATAACGTCCACTGCTGAACATGGGCCTCCTCCCGAGGGACGGTTTTTGCCATAGTCACCACGCTTGGCTGGCGGGTTGGTGACCGCAGTATTATGTAGTAGCACTCAGGGAAACGCTGCTGCCCGTTCCCTGGTATACTATTGCTATAGATGATGGTATAACAATCGGGACCAATGGCTTAACGTGCTTCCGATGCACGGAGGGTAGTCCCTCAACCATCCAGACCCGGAAAGAAATCTTAGAATTTACACAAATATTTCTTGTCCGGCGTGGGGATCGAACCCACGAACTCCGAGATTTAAAGCGAGCCAAATACCGCTAAGCTACGGAGATTGCAGAAAAAAAAAACCAATAGTATGTTACATGAATTAATTCTATAACTAAAAGTATCAAATTTAAAATAAAACTTACTTATAAAACACCACTATTCTTAATCTATTCTACCTGGCAAGGTTCCCAGAATGCTGGCAGCATTACTCCGTTGAATGGCAATGCTTACCTGCTGTGCAAAGCAGAAACCAGCACTCGGAGAACGTGCCGCAATTAAGAGGGCTTAATATGATAAATGTGAATATAAGTTTGTTCGTTACATCATCATGAAAATTTGTACATACATATATTTTTGGATGTATTACTAGTAAAAAACCGGCCAAGTGCCAGTCGGACTCTCGCACGAAGGGTTCCGTACTAGTTGCAACTGTGATCGATGTTAATAATAGTTGATTGAATGAAAGGTAAATTGTGGTTTCGGTTTATGACGTATTAAAAAAAACTACTTACTTGATCTCGTTTAAACCAATTTTTTTTAGTTTTATCATTCTCTTATTTTAGAAGTTACAGGGGGAGGGACACACATTTTACCACTTTGGAAGTGTCTCTCGCGCAAACTATTCAGTTAAGAAAAAAATGACATTAGAAACCTCAATATCATTTTTGAAGACCTATTCATAGATACGCCACAAGTATGGGTTCGATGAAAAAAAAAATTTTGAGTTTCAGTTCCATGTATGGGGAACCCCAAAATTTATTGTTTTTTTTTCTATTTTTGTGTGAAAATCTTAATGCGGTTCACAACATACATCTACCTACTTGCCAAGTTTCAACATTATAGTTCTTATAGTTTCGGAAAAAAGTGGCTGTGACATACGGACAGACAGACAGACAGACATGACGAATCTATAAGGGTTCCGTTTTTTGCCATTTGGCTACGGAACCCTAAAAAGGGACATTGGCGATTCAATGCTAGCGAAGCCGCTGGTAGCTGAAGCTAGTAAAACATATTTATTTCCAGCGCAGAGGTTGGTCAACCCCAATTATAGAAACCTAATTTTACATTACTAGCTGTCCATCATTGGCGCTCAAATAGTGATTACGACGTCACCAAAAACAAGATTCTTCAAAAATCCAAGTCAGAAGTGTCCAAATAAAAGAAACAAACTTTTATGACTTTAACTGTGCAATATTTCATAATTCTCCGTTCGAAGATAAATAATCATAAAAGGATTTCATAATTTTCACTTTGTGTATTAATATGTAGATTACATTATGATAACAAATCTCTTTACAAACGTAAAGCGTGCTAAATATACATAGCACTCTAAATCTGCTGATGTGCCTCATTGTTGCACTTCGCAACAGCGACTTAAGTCGCTGTTGCGAAGTGCAACAATGAGGTAATTGCACATCAGCAGATTTAGAGTGCTATGTAAATGTATCAAGCGTGGCACGAAAATAATAGACACAGATATTTGAACTAATAATACACAAAATCTATTTATAATTGTTTCACGCGTCGCGCGTCGTCGCACTAAGTTTATCTTTAAGTGGTGTAAGATTAGAATCTATCTGTAATTCTGACTTCATGACAACATCCGATATGGTCTAGTGGCTAGGATACCTGGCTCTCACCCAGGAGGCTCGGGTTCGATTCCCGGTATCGGAAAATTTATTTTTGTTTTTATTTTTAAACCTTACTGAATATTTTATTTTTGATCTAATTTCGGATATCACAAATTAATTAAATAAACTATTTTAAATCATTAATCAATTATGATGAACTATAGAATTAGGCGATGGTGATATAAAATCGCTATCATGATGAAATGACTTCAATAAATGTACACTTCATAAATCAATATAAAGAAAAACAACATTTATTTTGTATGTTTTTCATAATAATATGAATACTAAAATTACTTAACTGAATTAAGTACATTCTGTTTCATTAATTGCTACGTTATGGAAATACTATGGCTATTTATATATGAACATTTTCTCAATTACTTTTAACAGGAGCTACAGCTTAAACTGCGTAGACACCTAATCCTAAATAAACTATGAAAGATAACACCACTATAATAATTTCAAATTTCATTTAACGCTCTTCCAAAACACACCATTCCAAAATATCTGAAACACAAAAGCTCGCTTAACTGCACAATAATGTGAAATATAATAAAGCGAACTCAAGATTTTCCAGTGATGACGCCATCCTACTTATAAGATTATCGCGTAACATGGCTTCCAAAATCGCAATTTCCAAAGCTCCAACGAGAGAAATCTTGACTGTGTAAATTAATTATTTGTCAGCATAAGAGTGTGGATGAAATTGTTTGAAACGAACGCTTAAATAAAGCACCTTATTTTGTTGGAGTAATCACTGCGCCGTACAGTTCGTCTAATTGATGAGTTTTCAAGACCGAGATTAAGGCTGGATTTGCGACTGATTACCAGGGATGTAAAGGTAGAAACTTATGTCTGCGACTAGTCAAGGTCTCTTAAAATGTTATATAATTAGTCGTACATAGATTAAATATAATAAAACTATTTAACCGTAATTAGAAAAACCGGTCAAGTGCGAGTCGGACTCGCTCCGAAGGGTTCCGTACCATTTTAAAGTGCAAAAAAAAGGTTGTAGTTTTACATAATCGCACCCTTAGAAATATAGTGACCCAATTCAAAATTTTGTATGTGTGACTTTAGTTCATAAAACGACCTAAATTCAACGTTTGCATCGACCCATCTTAAAAATGTTGAAATTATAAACTAATAAAATACTTATATTTTTAAAACCACCGGATATTTAATTTTATTTTTACAAAATAAATGGACTTGACAATCCTTTTTCGCCATTTACCAAAAATTTGGTATTTTCAAATAGGTCACTATATTTCTAAACGTGCGAGTCATCATCTGTGAAATTTTCAACTTTCTAGCTATAGGGATTCTTGAGATGCAGCCTGGTGACAGACAGACAGCGAAGTTTTAGTAATAGGGCCCCGTTTTTAACCTGTGGATACGGAACCCTAAAAATGTCCTAAAATATTTATCATTATCATCATCAGCCCGTATAACGTTCACTGCTGAACATGGGCCTCCTCCCGAGAGAGTGTTTTTGCCATTAGTCTTTGCTTGGCAGGCAGGTTGGTGACCGCAGTATTATGTTGTAATACACAATGAAACAATCCTGCCCGTTCCTTGGCAACCATACAGGATATATATGGTTTGCCCGTTCAAAATATTTATAAATATTACAATAAAGTTTTTTATTACAAAAACTTCAAAACAATTTTAAATTGGGACTGAAATATTTGCCTTAAAACTGTAACGGTCTGGCTCTCATAGCCCCAATTATTTTACTGCTATCCGCCTTGTTTGGAGTTTCATTCAGAAGTACTTATATTTATTCCGTGGGTAATACCATAAACAACTTTAAAAGAGTTGTTTTTTTAAACAATACATTAATGCCAGATCACCACGATTGCTATCTGCAGATACATTTAAATCCCGGTTGAGCCTTTTTGAGGATCATAATAAGTTCATACCATTTGTAATTTGTAATTCTGACAAGTACAAGTGTATGTTAATACATAAGTTTCATTATTAATTTCAGCAGAACTAAAGGGACAGCAGGCATTGCATTTGCTCGAAGCGGCTGTAGCGCGATGGCTAGAGGCGTCGGACGTTTGATTTTGTGTTCGCCGGTTCGATCCCCAACCATTGCACTATTGACGTGAATCCCACTCTTGACACAAGCATTTAAGCTTAGCACTAGGCGTTAACAAGAATACTAATAGACGACAAAACTCTGCTAGTAATCTTTAAAGAAAACAAAAAAAAAAAAGGTTTTTAAGTACTGCCTCCGATACTCAGAGTAAGAATGTTACTTTAGTTCTATTAATAGGATACAAGATAATAGCATAAGAACAGTCATGCAGATATTTATCGAACATAAAAAATCGCAGGTACACGAATTTCGTATTTTTTTCGACAGACGATAAAATCTCATGTTATTACCTTACTTATACTGCGGGCAATAAAAAAATATGGAGGGTAAAACTTATTCAAACAAGACTGGAGGTACATTATGTATCTACCTGCTTCAAGTACTTTTGAAATGAGATTACAGAGTCATTTTGTTACATCACTAAGCCTCGGTACTGGCATGTATGTTGAAGGCTTTAAATGGTTGGCAAGCTTTTATGTTAACATATTAAGCTGGTACATACAAAGAGTACATTGAACAGGGGCCGAGTCTGCTATTTTTTTAAGTTTTGTGCCACCGTAGTGCCATTATGATATCATTATGCCAAAATCGGTAATCTATTAATCTCACTGTGGTGTCGACGCTGAAATGGCAGTCGGTGTTGCTACCGCAGAAAAAGGCCGTCAACAGAAGTAGCAGGGGAGATGGTTAAGGAGATTGTAATGTTTATCGATATCAAATCATTTTCTAGTATACTCAACTACGCTAATGTCATTGTGGCGTAATAGTGACACCATTATGACGTCATTTAAATTAGTAGATTACCAAATTGGAATACGATAGAAAACTCAGGGCCTACATGATCGTTAAATAAAAATAAACTGTTTAGGATTTTAGTGTACTTGCAAAAAGCTGTATGGTGTCCGGCTTAAAATAGACCACACCATATCTTCCCATGGGTGTCGTGAAGTCGACTAAGGGATATACAGCTGATGGATGGGCAGCACCATCTATTAGCTTAAGGATACTCACCATCTTACTGCGATCACTAATCCGCCTGCCAAGCGTGCTGATTATGGCACTATCACTCAACGACCCTGGCTTGCCAAGATCTGTCCAGAGGAAGTCCATGTTCGGCAGTGGACGGAAACGAGAGGATTCAGTATAAAAAAGCAATATAAAAAAAAATACAATCTAGTTCTTTTTTAATATCTTCTTGATAGAGATTTAACAGTGTTAGATAGTAATATTAACTTAAATGGACCGAGTTAAATAAAAAATCTTTGTTTTAATTTTAAATTAAATATGTTATCCGTAAACGTTGTTTTTTTTTTCTTTAAAAATAATAATAATAATTTATTGACACATTTTGTTGATTACATTTTTACAATCGACATAATAGTTATTCGTAAATTTTTCAGATAAAGTGCACGTTGGCACCTGTACTAATGCAATTAAACATTGTATCACAGGTGCCAGCGCCTTCCAGTTCAATACAGTTTAATTTAACAGCGTGTAACCATATCTATATGAGAGTTTATACATAAACAAAAATAAATCAGAACTAAAATGTATTTCCATTAAATTAAATTAAATTAAATTAAATTAAATTAAATTAAATTAAATTAAATTAAATTAAATTAAATTAAATTAAATTAAATTAAATTAAATTAAATTAAATTAATTAAATAACGATTGAGCAAATGTTATATTAATTGAATCAATTATTTCAATATGATATTAATTCAAAAGAAAATACATTGCAATAATTATAAGTAATGAATAATGAATTTTGGAGTATGTGTGCGTGTGTGCGTGTGTGTGTGTGTATGTGTGTGTATGTATGTGTATGTGTGTGTGTGTATGTGTGTGTGTGTGTGTGTATGTGTGTGTGTGTGTGTTGGAGTTAAGTTGGTATCTTTAATAGATTTTCCGTGGTCTGGTAATCCAGAGATAACAACCACCGTCTCAAGGTAAACTTACATTGGATCTGTGGTAGTGGGTAAATGTGTAATATTTTATTGATGCGGTTATATAGTTGGCAACTGTTTACGCTGAAGCTTCTTCCAGCAATTGCTGTTCGGTAGGGATCAATTTTACAGACATGGTCCTTTCTACGACGCTCACTTTGTACATAAGGCAGTAGATTACTATCAGAATTTTACAGTCTACTAGTATTCTTGCGAACCCCTCGCGCTAAGCTAAAATGCTTGTGTTACTATTGGGTTCACGTCGGTAGTGCAATGGGTAGGGTTCGAACCGGCCACCACAAGATCACAAGTCCGGCGTCCTAGCCATTGGGCTACGGCCGCTTCTTATTTTGAAATAGTGATGACGTTGTATTATAGCCATAGCTTATAACCAGAAGCGATTCTACACATCAAAGTGCAGTTGCTTTAAAGCAACAAACACTACACACCCATTACAAATTGTTTACAAACTACTAATGAATTCATTTGCAGCTGGCATTGCATTTGATTGTAACGTACAAAACAAGCTATTACAAACCTCAGTTTAGTCTCTCTATCACTAATTTCCATATTCAACCCAGGTACAATTTAGGCACAGGTACAAATTAAGCAGGTACATCCTACAATACAAATGAAAACGTGCTTATATTTGACCAGTCAAAATTTAGCTCGCAATTACCACTGCGCAAATTTTCGTACCATAATCGTATTTCGTACTGATGAGTAAGCACTAGGCACAAGTATCAGTATTGAATGCTTAACTAAACGCAATTACAGCTCCGCCATTTTCAGCTGGAAAGCATTTTACATGAGTTGAGAGCATAAATCGTGGTAACGCAATGCTGACACACTGCAACCGTTATCTGCTTGTATTACTCTGGTGCACACTTAAATTATAGTTCACTTTACATAATGTATGGATATGGTGATGGGGAATAGACTGACCTAATGACGCTGTAGTTAGACTGCGCTTTACACCGTAAGCTCAATGGCGATGTATCGTAATTTGGACTGGGAGTACAATTGATTACTGAATAAATTTAGTTCAAAGTTTCGGCAAGGTATTTGTTTCGATTTACAAACACGCTTTAAATTAGAATAGCTCTTAAATAGAGCGTAATGATACTATTTTTTGTGTTTAAATTCTAATATTAGGGTGGAATCACTAATTTACAAAAATAATTATCAAATTTAATTGATTTTATACAGTGTAGTTTTTTTTTCATAAAATAAGTTTTCTCGCAGTTTGTGAAATTCAAAAATTGGGTCCAACATTAGATACCTATTATGTAAAATAATTTTATTATTTTATTGACAAGAAATTAAAAAAAGCTTCATACATTTAAATTAGCCATAGCATATTTTGAATTCTTACCGTCTTAAGGAAATAGGCACTGCAATCGTTATCTGCTGTTATAAAAGCTTTATCAATACTAATATTATAGAGGAAACGTTTGTATTTTTGTATATAATATTTTTTCTATATTTATTTCGAATGAGCTCAAAACTACTAAACGGATTTCGATAATTCTTTTACCATTTAAAAATTATACGTAGTTATATAAAAAGGGATTAAGCTATCACGTAAGTTTATTTAAGTTACCAACCTATGAAATTTAATCATAGAATATTGTTATGATAGAAATAGCTGAAGCCATCATAAGATGACTATTAAAACTTTGTTTATTTACCTTAAAAACAATTTTTTATTTATGAAAATTAAAAAAATAAACAATCAATTGATTGTTTTTTTTTTTAAATAAATGTTACGAAGCTGCGTTTGCACCCATCATTGGTCTACTACTATCGGTCATGGCGTAATATTCTAAAGCGAGCCAAACAAGCAATCATGTAAAAGTTGTTACATTTTCTCAAGCGGTTTTTGCTAAATATAGATACCACTTGCGAGATAGGAAATTTCATGGGTTTCGTTTCTTGCAAGTTATGCAATTAAGAATGGGTAGAAGTAAACGTTTTTTCTTGACGTTGTATTCAATTGCATGCTATAATAAGCAAAACATAGTGAACTATACATTTACATGACATCATAAAATGTAACATACAGTGTAACCACCTATGTTTGCATTTAATAAATAATTGATGATAAAAAATAATAATAAATAAAAATAGAAATAAACGTTTATCTTTGTTATTAGTTTCAGACATTATGACAACCTCCGTAGCGTAGCGGTATTTGGCTCGCTTTCAATCGTGAAGGTCGTGGGTTCGATCCTCACGCAGAATAGAAACCTTTGTATAAATTCTAAGATTTATTTCCGGGTCTGGTTGGTTCGTGCCTCGGAAAGCACGTTAAGCCGTTGGTCCCGATAATTATAACATCTATAATAATCGTATATCAAGGAACGGTTAGCAACGTTTCCTGGTGTGGTGCAGGATAATACTGCGGTCACCAACCCGGCGGCCAAGCGTGGCTACTATAGCAAATACCCTACCTCGGGAGGAGGCCCATGTTCAGCAGTGGACGTTATACGCACTGATGATGATGATGATTAGTTTCCGATACATTTCGATATCCTTTACCCAAAGTCACGACTTGTCCCTTTTTTAATCATTAGAACCGGTAATACATAATAATAGACTACCTGAATAATTGGACTATACTAATTATGCTAACGAAATTATGTTCTAGCCGAAATGAGCTATTGTAAAGGCAGATTGTGATAATCCGGATATCAATTAGTGGCCACAAATGTGACCAATATATCGGAGGTCAAATGATGATTCAGAAACGATCTTAATTAAATGGCCTATTACCTATTTGCTACGTTGCTTAGTTAGTATAGTTTACAGACGATGTATTAAGGCTGGAACACTGGTCACCTCTATGCTCTGTCTATAGACTGATAGGTTCGGCCTTGGGGAGTGGGGACATGGGCCCCGCTCCCTTCGAGCCTGACCCATGAGGATTAGGGACGCCTCTACACTTCGGGTGTCCCTATTATTGGGCAAATGAGCCACTATAAGTATGGCCCAGGAGATCCCGCGGTGCCATATTGGTCGTGGGTGCCATCGTGGGGCCGGATTGCTTATGTGTGCCCGGCCCCTGCCAACGGCTGATCGAAGCAATGTCCGGGGGGTTTTAGTAGTGTATGATAATGACTAAGCATACCACGCTTTGGACAGGGCGAGTCCCACATATCCCACCGCCAACGCGCGAATATGCTGCAGCGGCGGTGGGAATGCGTAAATGCATCTCCATCGGGATAACAAAAAAAAGAAGGTAGACTGGTAGGTTATGTGCGTATTAAAACTATCCTCCAACTCAGTCAGGTAACATCAGTATAATGTAGTTTTACTTTTATTCATCATCATCATCATCAACAGCCCGTTTACGTCCACTGCTGAACATGGGCCTCCTTATAACAGACCTTGGCAAGCCAGGATCGTAGAGGGATATTGCCATAATCACCACGCTTGGCAGACGGATTGGTGATCGCAGTAAGATGTAAACCTTGAGCTAATAGATGCTGCTGCCCATCCATCAGCCATATGTCCCTTAGTCGCCTTTTACGACACCCATGGGAAGACATGGGGTGGTCTATTCTAAGCCGGAAACCACACGGCACACTATTATTACTTTTATTACAAAACATACTACAAAACACACTTAACAAGGTACCTAAATTGGTCTCTAAAAGCCATGTCCACATTTTTATAACCTCATTCTATACCTACATAGGAGTTATCTCACGGTTCATATTTAACGAATTAAGTACGGATATAAAATAAAAACACCATAACTTTTTTAAGGGTCTCTTTACAAGGGTTGTTATAGGTCATTCTCTGAAAGACAGTGGTCAGTATATAGACAAAGAAAACAATGAAGGGTGGAAATTTTGTGTATTATTTTTTATGTTTGAGTTGACCGTGACCGTGTGGTTTCCGGCTTAGAATAGACCACCCCATGTCTTCCCATGGGTGTCGTAAAAGGCGACTAAGGAACAAATGGCTGGTGGATGGGCAGCAGCATCTATTAGCTCCAGGTTTACATATTACTGCGATCACCAATCCGTCTGTTAAGCGTGGTGATTATGGCAATATCCCTCAGCGATCCTGGCTTGCCAAGGTCTGTTAAGAGGAGGCCCATGTTCAGCAGTGGACGTAAACGGGCTGTTGATGATGATGAGTTGACGGGAGAGGATCGTGTTGAAGTGAAAGCGATCTAGGGAAGACTGAGAAGACCCTCCAGTCGAGTGTTTTAAATAGCAATGGAGCGATGAACTCCAAAAAGACCTGAATGCGAGAACTGGCACAAGATAGAAAGAGATGGAAGTTTTTGGTGTCGACGCGAAATGATAATCCACTTTGGGACACGAGCCAGCAAAGTAAGTATGAAGACAGAAGTCACCCCTTTCCAACCGCTATTAACTGGCAAAAGAGAAATGAGAGTGAAATCAACTAAAAACTTTATAAAAGTACATTTCATTTAAAAATGCAAATCGAAAGACACCCTTCATAAACTTACAAAATAAAAATATCTAAGAATGCAACGAAGTGAAGAGTTAAGAAAAATGTCTTTATAATATTCAAATTACGTCAATATAGAGCAACGACAACAAACAAAATGGCGCCTTGCCAGTGCCACCACCTACTTAATGTCTTAACAACATCAATTTTCTAGACTTTTATAGCCATAAATAGGTTTTGGATAAGGTTATTGGATTTTAACGTCACAGTTTCAAACTTACACTTCGTAAATTGAGGTATTTTATTCTTTCAAATTTAGACGTAAAATAAAATAGTTAAGTATAAAGTGATTTTTTGAATTAAAACTTTCGTGAGTGGTACACATATTTATATTGACTATCCGCTTGTACTCACGATATGTCATCATCGGATATGTCCGACTAGTTTTGAGACCATCCCGAGGTCCATTCTCATGGAGTAGTCGACTCGATGGCGCGGCGCCGGGCAACTAACGGTGGAACATATCCGATGAAGACAAGTCGTGAGTACAAACGGATAGTTAATATAAATAAATGAATTTTTCGAAAAAAAATATGGACAAGAAACGAATAATACGCAAAAGTTAAAAACATACTGATTTATTAAATAAAATTACATTAAGAGAAAGCTTGAAAACAATGGAAAATTATATTATGGTATCGAATATCAATTGTTACCTACATGGAAATACAATGGGCTCAATAATTACCCGTATTTTGTTTATGTCTACTGCTGAACATGAGCCTTTTAACAAACCTTGGCAAGCCAGGTTTTTTTTTTCTTTTTTTTCGGACGGACATATGTAGTTAGCCCTGAGGCTTTTGCTACTTCACCGGGCATAAACTGGCAAGCCAGGGTCGTTGACGGATATTAACATAATCAACAATCTGTTTTGCTCCAAAGTCTTGAAGTTTTATACGTATAGTAGGTACCTACGTACGATTTGTCCACTCTTATAACATTTTTTCAATTGTATCATGGTAATTAACAACCATTTAGGTAATATAAAAATAGACTTCTGTTGTAAAAACAACTAGCTTCCCACGCGCGGTTACACCCGCTTTGCTTCCGTTCCTGTGGGTTCTTTATACTTCTTAGTTATTATTTATTAGTTAAACTTTTATAATTATTCTTTAGTTCAAATTAAAATTTAGCCTATGTTTCTTTAGGATAGCGTTGCTTTCTAATGGCAATACTTTATAAAATCAGTTTAGTAGTTTCGAAGCCTATCCAAGACAAACAAACTATCAAATATTGCCTCTTAATTAAAAAAACGAATTAAACGATATTTATTCAGCACATAGGTATTTACATACACTTGTACTTGTCAATGATATACAATGAAATATGATTAATACAATTAAATAAAAAATATTACAACTAAAATGTATTGCGGATTAGCTAATAGTCTGTCTGCCAGTCTTGTATCACGTCATATGTATAGTAATAACAATATTTAATGCTATAATTAAAATCTTAATATATTTTAGCTCTATAGAAAGAGGTAAGTACGTCTTTAAACAATATTTTATGTATAAGCCACATGCCTGAGGGCACCCTTAATGGGCTAGGACCACGGCTCAGGGCATCGCTTATATAAAGGATGTTATATAAATGTCACGAATACTTGTCAAGTAAAAGCAATTAATTGCCAAACAAAAAGTTCAATCATAACCCGCGATTTCGATATAATAAAACAATATAAAGCAAAAAGTCGTAAAAAAACCATCAAACGCCATCGAAAATTGTTGCTTCTAAAATATAGTGTACGCTATTGGCCCTCCATAAAATATACAATTTATTGTTTACACTGTATAGCAATACAAATCAAATGCCTACATTGTAAGTATACAGGTATATTGAAACTCACTTTAGGAAAAACAATTTGACTGCGCCGGAAGCTGTTACGGCAGTTGCTTCTGGGTTCGAATCCCACTCGGTACAATTATTTGTGTGAACCACAGATAAACTGTCTGTGAACTGAGTTTTGTTAAGTCTCGCGACACAGTTATTGAGTTCCCTAGTGTATGAGTTGTCCTTTTTTAAAAGAAATTAAGTAGCGTGAGCATAAAAAGGTTAACAAATACAACAAAAAAAAAATCAGCAAAATATTTGTTTAGTACTTAGACATCATTTATGGAGTGGGCGCTTGCTGGGTATGCTGCGTGGCGTCTAGCGTGGCTTTTTTCTGTTAACTTTACAGAAAATCGTTAAGCGGCCCTTTTCATCTCACGCGTATACTCAAACAAATTGCATTTTACAATTTTGTTTATGAATAAGCGTTTCGTCAACAGTAGTAAAATAGTAACACTATTCAATTAGTATTCGTAAAAAAAACAAATGCGTGTAAAATCGCTCCACCGTAATCACACTCATACAACGTCACGTAATACAGTGCGGGTCGAGCCGCACGACGCCACGCACGACGCCCCGCGTCTTCGCGAAAGTGGCCCTACGCTTTGTTCATGCAGAATACAATCGCAACTGAACATCATTTCTACCTAACACTCAGTGTCATCTCAGAGGACTAAAACTGATAGATTGAAACTGCCAATTCACAAGCAAAATAATTCTTCTATTGAAATATCAGCGTGTACATACCGCTGACAACAAGATCCGATCACTAGGGCTGTCTCATTGATGCTTATAAGAAAGTATAGGTAATATTTTAATTTTGTCGTATTTTTTTAAGAGTAAATGTGAATGAGTACTCCTTTGTTTCTGCACTATAATATGTCTTGACCAGTCGATCTCCAAGGCTCCATTAGACTTCGGTCTTCTTAAAATTCTGCAAACAAGTTTCTGCTAACATCAAACATGCGGTAGTAACCGAATATAACCGAAATACCATCTCTGTTATGTTTTTGATATTTGTTACATAACATGTCATATCCACGGATACGACAGTAACATTTTCAGCAAGTGTAAATAATAATTAGTAGGTTCACACATTATGAGACGGTCTTGTCTAGTGGGACACTTGCGCCCCGCTCCCTTCGAGGCCGACCCATGAGGAGCAGGGACGCCTCTCCTCGTGGTATGGGTAAAGCATACCACCGCTATGGAGAGGCGGAGTCCCACATATCCCGCCGCCAGCGCGCGGATATGTTGCAGCGGCGGCGGTGGGAATGAAAAGTGGTGGGTCAGATAAAATGATAGCAAACTTCACTATCAGGTAATATAATAAATGTTATTGACCTATTAGTTTACATTCAATTTAAATTCTACACAAATCCCAAACGTTAAAGTACCAACCCTAATTTCACCTTACGGAAAATCCGCTGGTAAATACAAGTAGGTACCTACTATGCCTGCTGCGATAAAACGGGGTGTTCTATGAATTATTCATAAAAAATCTTGGCTTCTCTCCTGCTAGGAATATATGACAACAGGAGCAAATCCTTTGATCAGTACGGTAAGCAATGGTGACGGAAGTATGCATGGATTTGCTTTGTATGCTATGATATTCGAAATATGGGCACGCTTCTGTTCTTTCAAATTGTTAATTGAAATTGGTTGACGTGAATTTTTGTTTATCTATGCTATAGGGATCAATGCTATGGAAATCAAACATCATTATCAGCCCTTATAGTGTTCACTGCTGAACATGGCCCTCAAGGGATACTCACCACACTCAGCAGGCGGGTTGGTGATCACAGTATTATCTTTTAATAATACACAAGGAAATGTCTGTCCGTTCCTTGATATACGTTTTTAAAAATGGTGTTATAACAATCGGGCCAACGGCTTAACGTGCTTTAAAAGGTACGGAGCGTATTCCTCAAGACTGGGAAAATTTTGGAATTTACTCAAAGATTTCTTGTCCGACGTAGGGACCGAACCCATGACCTCCGAGACTTATATCGCTTCGCCACAGATGTTGTCTCGGATGGTAATCATACGTCTTTCCGAAATAGACTGCTTTTCTAGATTATACAAACTTACTATTTAGGTTACTATATAGGTATAGATTTTCTGGTTTGATTGATAGTGATTTATCCATCCATTCGTACATTGAATTTGTCTATGATTTTAGTATTGACGTTTTTTCAGTTTTAAATATTTGCCTATTATAAAAATATGAGGCAAATAAAAAGTTTCCGAGCAATTTAGCATGCATATAATACTATAATATTGGGTCTTTACCTATGACATTGCCGTTCTGCAGTACTGGCCATTTCAAATCAAAATAATTTTTGTTTGGCTAAGAATTCTAATTTCATTTTAAAAACATGGATTTTTTCATCGCATTTCAATCTGTTTCGTCATCATGGAAACGTTAAAAATTCGAGTAATTATGGAATATGAGTACAAGCGACACGCAATATCAACGACGATTACGGAGCTAACCCTACAAACCAACGCACCACCTGTTATTGGTTTGCTCGCTTCCGTTCTGGAAATTTCGACCTGAAAAATGAACCTCGCGGTCGTCCGAAGACTTTGGTCGTCAATGACGAATTAAAGGCGATTGTGGAAGCTGATGATACACAATCTACGGCTGAATTAGCAGCAGCTTTCGACGTTGGCGTCAAAACAATATTGTTCCATTTGAGTCAAATTGGCAAGGTAAACAAGCTTAACAAATGGGTGCCCCACGAACTCAATGACCGCCAGCGCAAAGTACGAGTCGAGACGAGCCTTGCACTGCTCAACAGACACACAAATGAAGGAATTTTGAACCGCATTGTTACCTGCGATGAAAAATAATTCTGTTTGATAACCGCAAGCGCTCAGCAAGTTGGTTGGATCCTGGTTCAGCACCTAAACAATGCCCTAAACGAAAACTTACCCCTAGAAAAGTGATGGTCTCTGTTTGGTGGTCTAGCGCCGGTGTGATTCATCACAGCTTCTTACCAAACGGGGTGAGCATTACTGCAGATGTGTACTGTGAAGAACTGAACACAATGATGGAGAAGCTGGCACATCTCCAACCAGCATTGGTCAATCGGTCGTCTCCGCTGCTCCTGCACTACAACGCGTGACCTCATACTGCACAGCAGACGGTCTCCAAGTTGCAAGAACTGGGGTTGGAAGCTCTCCGTCATCCGCCCTACTCACCAGACCTTGCGCCTACAGACTACTACTTTTTCCAGAATTTGTCTAACTTCTTGGCGGGAAAAAAATTCAATACCCGAGAGGCAGTACAAAATGCCTTTGAAGAATTTGATGCCTCCCGTCCAGCTGATTTCTTTAAGAAGGGCATCAAGAAACTGCCACTGCGTTGGCAAAGATGCATTGATTGCATGGGTGATTACTTCGATTAATACAAATAAAAAATACATTAAAATAAATCGTTTAAATTTTTTCATACAAAACGTCAATTTCATAGTAAAGACCTATTATACTATAATATTTATGAATAGACTGGAGACTGTAAATGTGGAAGAAGCGAAAAAGGTGTGCTATGATCGAGATAGGTGATCCCGCGGTGCCATACTGGCCGCGGGTGCCGTCGGGAGGCCGGATTGCTTATGCATGCCCGGCCCCCGCCAACAGCGGATCGAAGGAGTATCCGAAAGTTTTTTGTGGTGTAGGTTCCTCTCCTCGTGGTATGAGTTAGCGCGAATACGCTGCAGCGGCGGTGGGTTTGCGTATATGGATGTGCCTCGGACAAAAAAAAAACAAAAAAGGATCGAGATAGGTGGAGATTTTTGTCTCTGTTTACCCCCATGGTAGAAAGGTGTGACGATACATGTGACAATACGTTATGAACGTCATTCATAAAGTTTAAAAAGTTTTTACGTTTTTCTTTGTAGTCATATTGACAAATCAATGAAAAAGAATGTAGGTAATTGTGCGGACCGAGAATTTGTTGGGCTCTGGGCTCACAAGACAATTTTAAACAATTGTTCAAAAAGATATTTTTTTTAAAGAGTACTAGCAGAGTTTTGCAGTCTACTAGTATTCTTGTTAATCCCTCGTGCTAAGCAAATGCTTGTGTTACGAGTGGGTTCACGTCGGTAGTGCAATGGGTGGGGTTCGAACCGGCGACCTCAAGATCTCAAGTCCGATGCTCTAGCCATTGGGCTACGGCTACTTATCATTCATAGTCATCAGTTTAATATGACTATTATTCGACGCCCTGAGCTGCAACTCAAAAAGGTTCGCTCCTGCTTTTCAATGGATGTTTGGTTTTCACTAAACATAATTACAAATAGATTATTTCTCGAAACAATGCGTTTATTCTAAGAATTAAATTGTATTATTCAAGGTTCTATATATTCACAAAAAATTGACTTCTCTTTTGACAACAATAGAATACGAATTCTAATGCACACAAATGTCACACGGACTTGGGTAAAGCGCTCATGTTTATTGAGGTCTTTGTATAATATTACGGATGCGTCGTCCGATTGACGGGTCACAGCGATTTGTGGGTCATTGTGTCTTATGAGACATGCTATTTTCCCTTTAGAAACTTTGGCTATATTTGTTTTAGTGAACACTGCATTTTCCTGAATTGTTTTTTTTTACTATGTCTGTCTTCTTCTTTTGGAATACTTGGCCTGTCAGCTCAATCAGTGGTGAATATGCCAATGTTGTTAAATTTATATTGTATTAATGTCGCAGCATCTCTCTTTAGTGCGTCACGTTCCCCGAGCGCTGGTTTTTACTTTCCACAGCAGGTAAACATTGCCATTCAATGGCGAAATGCTGCCAGTATTCTGAGAACCTTGGCAAGCAGAATAGATTTAGTATTGTATAAGTAAGTTTTATTTTAGTTTAGCTTTAGTTGTATATTTGTTTACTTTTATATATAACATTAAGCCACCGGTGCAGTCAGCTTTAGAAATGATTATAAATAATTTTGCCTATTTTCTTCAACCACATACATTGTGTATCCATCATCATCAATAGCTCGCGTAACGTCCAATTTCGAACATAGGTACGTACCATGTCATTCCCTGCACCACCAAAGTGACTCGGGCATTAAGTCGGCCTCTGTACAATATTGTGCAAAAAGATTTAAATCTTACACTAAGATATAAAGCTAAAGAGTTGTTTGATTGTTTGCTTGAACGTGCTAATCTCAGGAAAAAATATTACAGTAAATAAAAACTGTTTTTATTTAAGTAATCCTATTACAGGCATTTGCAAATAGTCAAAACATATTTGGCTCATTAATATAATATATTTCATTAATAATTTAGTTTAGTTATTATAGTTATAATAATAATAAATACAGCTTGGCAAAAAAGAGTAGAAAATAATGGGGGCGCCACTGTGTTGTTTGTGTGGCAACCCGTTGCAACCGAATAGCATATAAACCTAATCTTGATACTTACCTACCTGGTTTTTTTTAGACATATATTTATTCCTATTTTATTTATGTATTATTTTTTCAAATCAATAAGTAATTCTACTTATTGATTTTCTTCTTCTTCTTCTTATTTAATGGCAATGTGCCGAATGACGACAATTCTGCCAATGTCAGGCGTGAAATGGAGAAACGTGTTTTAAGTAAAATTAAAGTAGAAAATCGCGAATTAATATACTAATTGTGAATCTTCTACGATGGTTAGTACACTGAAACAAAACAAACACCATAATTAAGTATAATAAATAAATATAACTTACACACAAATAAAATAATATAATAAATAAAATTATAAACACATGTTAGTATAATATAATAGACAGTGAAAAAATATAAAATAAATAAATAAATAGTAATAATAATATTCTCAGACAAGTAGGTACTTATAATTTAATATTATTCTTACTGACAAAGGATATCAGAATTTTGAATAGATCAGGCGAGGAATAAGTAAGGAAAGCAGAAAAATGTATGGGGGTAGGAATGCTCAATTTTGACATAAGGTCATATAGGTTAAATGATAAATTATTTTTACTGCATTCAAAAAAGATGTGATCTAGAGTACCCTCATCTAAACCACACTCACAAAGTGATGAATCCCGAACCCTAATTTTGTGAAGAAAAACAGGCGAGCAACAAAAACCTAAACGCAGTCTACATAAGGTTGATATAACTGTCTTGGAAACTTTCCTATATTTATGGAACCAAGGACGTAAAGAAACGGTAGGTTGAACCTCATGGAGAAATTTACCTTTAAACTTACTGGAAACATCCCAATATTCCTGCCATGAACGCAGCAATTTCCTTCTAGGAAGATTCAGTAGGTCATATGAATAAATGCAATGGAATTTGTTGTCCACAAGTTGAGATGTTGTAGAGTCTTTAGCTAATGAGTCTACCAAATCATTGCCCGTAATACCACTATGACTAGGAATCCAAACTAATTCTACTAATTTTTGCATTTCAGAACAAGACCACAAAGATTTTTTAATATCAAGAATGATGGAGCTGTGAATTTTGGATCTACTGGGATTTTGTTCTAACGCTTTTAGTGCACTTAAAGAATCTGTGAAGATCACTGCTTTATTAATTTCATGAGACTCTATAAAACGACACGCTTCTAGTAAAGCCACACATTCACCCGTGAATACTGAAGACTCCTTGGGACACCTATACTGTAGAATTATTTTTGAGTTTTGGTAGTAAACTGCAACGCCTGTGCGACCACAGTCTGATAATTTAGAAGCATCAGTGTAAAATTTATGAAAACCTGCCCATTGTTCACCAACCAATGCATTAAAAACGGAGTTTATTGGAGTAGACGTTTTTGATAAGTCAAGGTAGAAGTGAATTCGAGGTTTAAAACATAAAATAAAATACTCATAAGAAAAAACGGGTAATTTGGGGAATTTAATAATAGGAATTTCTAAACTGTGATATTCCCGGAAAGATGAAAGAATAAGAGGGGGGTCTTTTTTAAGCCAATACCTACACTCTCTGTATATTAAGTTTAAATTCGTTAATTTTTTATTGAGAGTATGGGAGGACTGAGTAATAACTTTAGATATAAACTTAGAAGCTAACACACTCAATCTGCAGAGCATTAACTGGGGACGTCGTCATGCAACCTGATATGATCCTAAGGCAATTAGTTTGGACCTTATCCAATTTAGATAATGCCCCTTTGTTGCAAGGTACCATAAGGAAACATCCATAGTCCATTTTACTGCGGATTAGGGCATTATAAATAAGTTTCATGGTATAAGGATGAGCACCCCACCAGACTCCAGCAAGTGCCTTTAAAATGGGTATACCTTTTTCACATCTCTGTACCAAATAATTTATATGAATTGACCCAGACAATCTAGAATCTAAAAATGTACCAAGAAATTTGACTTTGGTATTAACTGGAACACTTTGGTCATTAATACTAATAGAAATATGAGGAATTATTTTTTTACGAGTAAAAACAACTACAGAGCTTTTAGGGGCGGACAAACAAAGACCATGATCCGTTAACCATTGATTTAAAGAGTCCAACGAGACACAAAGCGAAGAAGCAGCAGCTTCAATGGACGCATCAATGACATATAAGGCCAAGTCATCAGCATACTGCAGGATTTGACAATTAGAATTTAAAGACTGACCAATGTCTGCAGTATACAAGTTATACAATAATGGACTCAGAACAGATCCCTGTGGCAGTCCTTTCCATGCTTGTCTCATACCACAATCTTCCCCATGGACTCTCAAAAACAGTGATCTGGAGGACAGCAAACATATGATGCATTGAACCATCTTAACCGGTATTCTCAGCTCAAGCAACTTCTGCCTGAGAATGGGAAGATGAACATTATCATATGCAGCAGACACATCTAAAAATGCACCCACCACTGATTTGTTATGAGTAAAAGCTAAACGAATGTCTGTTACTAACACTCCAATACTGTCCATGGTGCCAAGGCCTTTTCTAAATCCATACTGGGAGCTAGGAAGTAGGTTCCTAGAATTAATGATCCACTGTAGACGATTCTTAATTAAATGTTCCAGTAGTTTACCCATTACTGATGATAATGCTATAGGCCTAAGATTATTTGGATCATCAGCATGTTTGCCTGGCTTAACTAGAGGGATAAGAATTTGTGATTTCCATTGTTCTGGAACCCACCCTAAAGCATAGCTATAATTAATGAAGCCCAAAAATAATTGTTTAGACTTTGCACTTAAATTGACTATGAAAGAATATGGAATACCATCCATTCCGGGAGCAGAATCACAGACATGTTTTAGAGTAAAATCTAGTTCGACCAATGAGAATGGAGTATCAAAAGTGTCTACAGATACAGTATTCACAGATGAAATAGGCAGAAAAGAGCATTCTTCATATGTTGGAACATATGCAGGGGCTATTTTATTAAAAAATTGCACAGCAATATCCTTAGTAATAGGTGATGAAACTACCCGGGAACAACCACGTCTAAACCTATTGATATTCCTCCATACCAAAGAGGCAGGAGTATCTGGAGATAATGAAGTACAAAATTTAACCCAGCCTAGTCTTTTTTTGCTACGAAGAATTCTTTTTGATTTGGCTAAAATATGTTTATATGAAATAAGGTTACTGTTATTCATTTCTGCATTGTATAACAGTTCAGCCTCTTTTCTTTGCCTAATAATTGCAGAACACTGATGATCCCACCATGGAGGTGAGGGAATTTTATTACAGGCAGTATTCTTTAATGGGAAGCAGGACTCAGCAGATGTGTGAATAGCAGCAACAAAAGAATCATAAAAATTTATAGCACTATTGTGATCATCGAAAGAAAGTAAATCTAATTCTGGAAGAAAATTTAATTTTTCCTCCACCATAGAAGCATAACTACTCCAATCAGGATTGGACAAGTTATACCTCATAAGTGGAGATGAAGATTTTTCTAAATAATATTTATCAACAAGGGATGTAACAATTGGATAGTGATCACTACCATGGGACAAAACTGTACATTGCCAATGAGCTGAAGAGGCCAGCTCAATAGAGCAGAATGTAAGATCAACACAGCTTTTATGTTGACCTGGAAGGGTTCTTCGGGTGGAACATCCATCATTTAAAACACAAAGATTTAAATCATCCAGAATCTCCACTAAACCTTCCCCGAAGGAGTCGCAGCGTTCAGAACCCCATCTAAAATGATGACAATTAAAGTCACCCATAACAAAAAGAGGACCACTAATATTTTGAAATATATTTTTTAAAACAGATAATAAATTACTATTCGGATGAGCTATATATATAGAAAAAACCGTAATACCTTCCACACAAGCAGCAATGATACTCAACCCACCATCCAATGACGGCAAGTGTACAGGAGTAAAAGGTACCTGATTGTTTATTAGGAGGGCAGATCCTCCATAGCCATCAGACCTATCACATCTGAGAATATTAAAACGGGAGATGTGGAAACTAAGACTTGGGTTTAACCAAGTCTCAGCCAGAGAACATATAAGAGGACTATACTTGTTTAATAGGAATATGAGGTCGTGTTTTTTATGCCAAACACTCCTCAGATTCCATTGTAGGAACTTTATCTGGTGGGGCATTTTTAAATTCTGTCAAAATTTGTATAAGTAAATCAGCAACGTGGGACGGTGGAGAATTTGTTGAGAGAATTTTTGTGAGTATATTAATTAAAAATAAATTATTTGATGAAATAGAATCAGAAGTTACTAAATGAGGATTATTAAGGGCAGAACCATTAGGTTGAGAAGATGAGGGAGTATGAATGATATTACTATGAGCAACCTTGTCATATGAAGGTGGAAGAGGGGTATGAGGTTTGCGAGCAATAAAAACAGTCTTGCGATAGGACTGATGACTAGCTTGTTGAGGAGGTTTGTTGGATTTAACAGCATTAGCGTAGTCCTTAACCACTGGACGATGCTTTTTATTGGCCTCTACATAAGAAATTGCTTCTTCTGCCATTGTTGTTTTAATTGCTTTTTGTCTGCAATATTCTGTGCACTTTTGATTTATGGCATAGTGATTGCCATTACACAATATACAAACTGCAATTTCTTCAGGTACCTCACATGAACCACTATCATGATCTGCACCACATTTAAAACAACGAGATTTAGATCTACATACTGCCTCAATATGGCCAAATCTACAGCATTTATGACACTGGATGGTAGGATAAATATACTGCGAGAATGGTAGACATGTATATACACAGAACACTTTTGGAGGAAGAACTTGTCCATCAAAGGTTAAGATACAAGTTTCAGTTGGTTTCCAAGAAGTTATACCATCCTTAATAACTTTTCTATTAATACGTCGAAATTTAATTACATCCCCACCAGTTCCAGCGGGAACATGAATGTACTCCATGGCTTCGTCATCTGTCATGTCAGTAGGTACTCCTGTGACAACACCCATACGAGTAATATTAAAAGTTGGAAGACTAGCAACGTATTTGAAGGCAGAGAGAAGAGGGTTGTACATAAAATTATTAGCATTTTCATAAGTCGCAAACTCTACTGAAACTCTATTTCTTCCAACTTTTTTGACACCATCTGATACAATGTTCGGAATATTATTTTTAAGTAAGAAAATGCCAAGATTTATAGGATGAAGGGTTGTACCTGAATTAGGTTGGGATTCAAAGCGGGAAACATGAACTAAGAAGGGAGCTTTATCTGATGGAAGATATTTAGACCTTCCAATAGGAGTTTTAGGAATTTTATTATTGGGAGGATGGTCACTAGTGTCAGCATTAGGACGTTTAAGAGAGCCCGGAGTCACCTCCATGAACTCGCTATTTAATGCACATGCAGCATTGGCAAGTTGGGATAATGGACTTGGTGGGAAAATAGGACCAGAGGGTGGCAAAGGATTGAAGGTAGGAGTAACTAATTTATCGGGTGGAATCCCCGGATCAGGGGGTTTATCCGTATCCATCACTGATCGTGATGGATACGGATTTTACGCAACTAAACGGTACCTGCTTTAAGCCTACACGTATATAAACACACAAGACAGTCACAAATCACAGAAAACACAAATAGTTTAGGTTTCAAGTTTAAAATTCAATAATAATTCTAGACACACGTGTTAACCAATGACACTCTGTGGCGAGAATCTACTTATTGATTTTAATTTTGTTTATTATGAAATGACATTATTTTGGGAATGTTGCCAACAGACAAAAAATTAGTTCCGTTTCTAGACTTTTTTGCCAAGCTGTAGTTTGTATTTTATATATATTTATAGCTTTAGCGTAAAAGCTGTCAGGAATGAAAATATAATTTTATTTTTTATTTATAATTTAATAGTCTTAAGTTCTATCCTTTGAGTATTTTATTATTTAGATGGACCATAAGTATATCGTCGTTATCTATCACGACGTCCATTTATTTAGGAATGCTATATTTAAATATGAAGCTTCCACGGAAAAGGGAGATGCACCGTACAAATATTTTTTAAGATTCGTAAGTGAATTTTGAAAACATTGATTTCTTTTCTTAAGGTTAGATAGGGAAATAGAGTCGACTCTTCCCGTGGCTCTCCTTTGCATCAGCGCTTTACAATGTATGTATTAGTAAACAGAATATATTGAATAAGTTGCACGAGAAGTTTTGCCAAAACAAGAGCTTTTTAATAAGTATTCCTAGTGTTTTATATCAGTTGAAACTTTCGAATCGAGTGATATTTCTATTGTTACTAGAACTAAAATATTGAAGTAAGTAAAACTAGGAACTGATTTAAAATATGATTAGATTCTTGAGCCCAGTATTAGGCAAAATGTAATCTAACGTGATTACTAACTACGACCACATGAAGTGATTAGTAATCATAACTACAAATAACATAAAAAAGCGAAAAATGTAGTTAAACATTTTGACTACTAACTACTAATTGTAGTTGCATCACGATTACTACTTAATGTAGTTTAATTACTGTAGTTAAGTTACATGTAATCATAACTACATCTAGTTAACCAATTGCGTTAAGTAGTTTTGGCGTGAAATAGTGACAAACATCCATCCATCCTTACTTACAAACTTTCGGTTTATAATATTAGTAGGATAAGCCTATATTACACCTGGATGAATTAGGATGCTGTTTAATGGTAAAAAAAAATTCTAGAACTGAAATCGATCCATTGGTTTTCACAAGGTACTTCTTCAAAATCAATGTATAGTACGTACAAAACAGGAACAATAGCAAAGTATCGACGGTGTCGTAGTATATCTATCAGCCGGTACTTAAGCAAACGCCTTTTAGGTGACGTCTTTTAGGTATTAATAAGTACAGTGATCTATGGTGTTATAAAAACATCTTTAACAATCATAGATCAGGCTATGGGCAGCGTCACTGCGTGTTAAAGCTTACCACATAATACTGCGATCGCCGCGAACCCGCTTCAAAAGCGCGGTAACTTTGGTCCAAAGCCTCCATCGGGAGGACGTTCATCATCACTTGTATATAACTATTAAATTTAAAATTTAAAAACCCCTAACGAAAGAAAAGAAAAGCGATCATTTAAAAAGTCATAAATATTTTTCGAGTTTTTAGATTTAATTTCGTTAGTTAATTCACCTCATTCCCTTTCACTACAGTGTACATTATTCTACTATTCAAGACCTTTTATTTGATATCCCTATTGAGGGAGTTGTAAAAAAATATATATTATGCGATTGCGATGTTGTGACGGCGGCCATCTTGGACCGATTTTTATCAAACAAAGCTAAGAACACTAATTAACCTTTCAAACAAAAAAAATACTAAAATCAAAATCAGTTCATGCGTTCGGAAGCTACGATACCACAAACAGACACACACATAGACACGCAGACTTATAACATCCAGTCGTTTTTGCGTCGGGGGTTACAACAGTCAAAAACGTTTAAATTAAAACTTTAGTTTCGCACAATGTCATTATTATTGAATAGAAATAATCTACAGTACCTATTTTTCGCACAGTGTGCACTATACTTGACATGAGGAATTTATTGCGATATTTAATGTTTATTGACATCGAATTTCATTAACACATAATATTAAATTTTTTTTTAAACGTACAATTAAAAAAGAATACCAAATTTGTCAAGTCGTTCACAGGTTGTCACACATTTTGGCGTTTCATGTTTATTTATAATACAAGATTATACATACAATACTACAGAACCGTCCATCCAAGTTACTCAACTACTAAATAACTTTCGCTAAACACCACCAAAGCTGTACTGTTGACAACTCTAAACGGATTTAACACTGTCCCCACGAATAAACAAACAAGAACTGAGTAAATTTAATAAAATCCACGCTAATAAACTAGCACCGTTGCTGACAACAGCTGTTGAAAGCCAAGTGCTAACACGCGCCAAATACGAACCGAGTGCACCTTTGCATTAACACTTTTTTTAACGCATAAACTAACTTTCAACCTGTACTTTTAAACTGATTTTAAACGATCTTTCACAGTAAGAAAGCTGTATTTATTGAAACTTGCTTCTGCACGCGCCAAGTGCTAACGCGCGCCAAATACGAAATGCACCTTTGTTCTTTTGGTATTGAGGGCGCTGATAATATTGTATTCGGATTGACACTTTTGTTTTTAGGTTTTGATACTGTATTGTAGTAACTGTATTAAAGGCTACTTTTGTATGTGTGTAATGTTTCGATTAGTAACTGCTGAGTGGATGTTATGACTTGATAAGGCGGAAACATATTGTTAAAACGCGACGCGACCTGATGAAACGCGACGCGTGTTGAGTCGAATCAAATGTATTGTTTTCTATAGACCAGAATCACACTATGAACACCCGACACGACGCCACGCGCGCACTGACGCACGGTGCATATCAGGTGTCGACACGTGGCGTCGCGTCACGTTTTAATAATGTGTTTGCGCCTTAATTCTATCCGACGACGTTGAGAATGTACTAACAAAGATGATATTTTTCTATAGCATTATTAAAAAGACAACCTCCGTAGCATAGCGGTATTTGGCTCGCTTTAAATCAAGGAGGTAGTGGGTTCGATCCCCACGCCGGACAAGAAACCTTTGTGTACATTTTTAGATTTCTTTCTGGGACTGGTTGGTTGAGGGACTACCCTCCGTGCCTAGGAAAGCACGTTAAGCCGTCGGTCACGATTGTTATAACATCATCGGGCAGCAGCGTTTCCTTGTGTGGTACAACATAATACTGCGGGCACCAACCCGCCTGCTAAGCGTGGCACTACGCTGCCATAGTCAGCAAATACCCTCCCTCGGGAGGAGGCTCATGTTTAGCAGTGGACGTTATACGGACTGATGATGATGATGATTATAAAGAGGAAAAGTTTGTATTTTTGTATCTTTGTTTCGAATGAATTCAAAAACTATAGACGGATTTCGATAATTCTTTCACCATTAGAATGCTCGATTATCCCTGAATAACATAGGCTATGAAAGTAAGTCTACCCGTGCAAATCCGGGGCAGGCCGCTAGTCTTCTTTTATAATTAGACATTACGAAGTATCGTATATGTATATGTAATATATAGGTAAAGCTGAATAGTTGATGCGATTTGAACAATTATTTCAGTGTGAGATAGACAATTTATCGAGGATGGCTATATTCCATTTAAATATATATTTAAATAGGAAGGGATAGGGAGTTGTTGGGCCGGATTGCTTATGCGTGCCCGGCCCCCGCCAACGGCGCGGCGGATCGAAGGAGTGTCCAGGGGGTTTTAGTGGTGTATTGTCCTCTCCTCGTGGTATATGTTAGCATACCACGCTATGGAGAGGGCGAGTCCCACATATCCCACAGCCAGTGCGCGAATACGCTGCAGCGGCGGCGGTGGGAATGCATAAATGCATTGCCACCCGGACAACAAAAAAAATGGGGCAAGGAGTTGCTACGGGAACAGTAATTACATGTCGTCGGTAATATTGAATACCACGTTAGTGATAGCTAATAAGGTTGAAAATCAAATGTAACAAAGATACATCGCCTTTTGCTACATAAATCAAATATTTCGTGACATATGAAATGACACCTTACGCGGTATTGCACTTTAACCGATAATATATGAAATAACGATTGCATTTACCTATGCATACGACATACGGACAACCTCCGTAGCGTAGCGGTATTTGGCTTTAAATCTCGTAGTTCGTGGGTTCGATTCCTACGCCGGACAGGAAATCTTTGTGTAAATTCTAAGATTTCTTTCCGGGTCTAGTTGGTTGAGGGACTACAAGCACGTTAAGCCGTTGGTCCCGATTGTTATAAAATCATCTTTAATAATCGTATATCAAGGAACGGGCAGTAGCGTTTTCTTGTGTGGTACAACATAATACTGCGGTCAACAATCCGCCTGCCAAGCGTGGTGACTATGGCAAATACCATCCCCGGGAGGAGGCCCACGTTCAGCAGTGGACGTTAAATGGGCTGATAATGATGATGCATATGCTGTTGAGGTTTGGATAACGAATTTATGAAAAATTGTGACACGTAGCATATAAAAGGTGCCAAAAAACAAACAATGTTACCGATAATAACGGTAGTAAATCATTTTTTATGAAACATAAGCTAAAATTGTAAACAAGACAATGTAGTTGACAGGTTTTGTTTTGTTTTATTATTATTAAATGTTAATTCATATAAACTTACCTGTTCATACATTCTTAGAAAATATGACTTGAATGTTCAAGTCATATTTTCTAAGAATATATGAACAGGTAATTTGTTGTGTTTATTTATTTATTTGAATATAAAGCTGTCAGAGTCACTCACTGTTTAAGGTTATTGGTCTGCATAATAGAAGGAACATAATTTTTATTCAGACAAAAAGAACCTCAAACCATAATTTCGATACCCTATAATATTTGTGAATAAGTATCTCTGGAGTATCCTCTTACACACAAAAATATAAAACTACGTACGCATAATTTACGCATTTAACATAGATTCTCTGATAATCTTTAGCTGTGGCTAACGACCTACTCCATTAACGGTGGTGTGGTACAAGTTATGAAATACAGAGATTAATTAAACTATAGTTCAGTAACTCGGTAAAGTTATTAGCTGCTACGGCAAACTCAACAGTTTCGCTATGTTCTGTCGTATGTACATTCTCTCACACATAATAATATAATGTGTGAGTACTATAAGAACTTTTATTTGAACTAGTTGAACTCGGCCTCGGTTCGTTGTTTCAATTTAATGTTAATAGAACTTAGGAGTTTAGTTGTTGAATTTTGGTCGCAATACAACACATATGCTATATATATTTTCTTTGGTAAAATTTAAAATAGAGAGCATAAAAGTTCATGAACGAGGCTGAGTTAACATTGATTCGAATTTAAAATATGAGTTTAAATTTTTTACCACTAGCAAAAGAGTTATACAAATATGACACTTACAATAAAGGTTACAATGAAGTCTCAATTTCTTTTTTGCAGACAGTCGCCTTATCTATCACAGAAAGGACGAAGGAGCACATCGCGGCAGTGAAAAACCGACGCGATGTTTTCCTTTGTCCTCTCTGGATAAATCTTTTCATTTGACCAATATAGCACATGCCACAATTGAATTCGAATCTACATTATACACCTGGTATGACAAGAGGGGATGTACCCGGTATGATGTCGGTGTACGCAGGTGGTTTGAAATTTTAGAGGGCGGACTAATACAGTCGTGATGGAGTATTTTCGTTCCAACTTTATCCGTTACTCCTCTAACATACGGTAAGAAGGCACTAGCCTTCTTACCGTCTCTGCTCTGCTTGCATCCGGCTTTTTTTCGTCCTTTTGGTGCAATATAGATTGTGTGATATGTTCCTTTATGCCAGTTTCTCTTAAGTATCTTTTTTTTGTTGTCCGGGGGCAAAGGCATTTACGCAATCCGGTGCAGCGTATTCGCGCGCTGGCGGTGGGATATGTGGGACTCGCCCTCTCCATAACGTGGTATGCTAACTCATACCACGAGGAGAGGACCTGACACCACAAAAACCCCCCCCGACACTAATTCGATCCGCCGTTGGCGGTGGCCGGGTACGCAAAAGCAATCCGACTCCCCGACGGCACCTGTGGCCCGTGATGGCACCGCGGGATCTCCTGGGCCACACTTACAGTGGCCCATTTGCCCAATTATAGCGACGCCCGGAGTGTAGAGGCGTCCCTACTCCTCATGGGTCAGCCTCGAAGGGAGCGGATCTCATGTGCCCCACTCCTCGAGGCCGAGCCTAGGGCGGTAGGCGGCGGGTTTCGGCCTGCCGACGACGGCTAACACGCCGTCTGCGGAGCGGGTGGGATCTTCTTACCTCTCCCACTCCACGGCCTCCTTCTGTGACATTACTTTTCTACAGAAGGAGGCAACCACCTCCCACGACCTCTCGCTTTGGAATGATGGTCAGCAGCAAGAGGTCGTCTCCCACAACGCCAATGAGCTTCTTCCGCTCGTTGGCCCACGCCGGACAGTCCACCACCGTGTGCTGCGCCGTATCGTCGGCACAGTCACAGTGGTGACAGCGAGTGTCCGGCTCTCCCTGCGGCACATTGCACAGGTAGTGGCAAAAGCAGCCATGGCCTGTTACTACCTGTGCAACGTGTCTCTTAAGTACCTCCTGAACATGTTTCAGCTCGCTTTTTTTAACTTTTTTCACCCTAGAGAGAAGGAAAATGGTAGTCAAATTTCTAGGGATTAAAGAACCGATGCGCACGAAGTCGCGGGTAACGCGCTAGTATACTATAATAATATCGAAAATAAACAATAACTTAAAATAATTATTACCTACATAACGATATTTAAAGCAAGATAACCTGAAACAAAGTCTTCTTCATTCAAAATACCTAAAAATGCAAATGTCCACTTATACAGAAACGCTTTAATTTTGTCTATCAATTTTATTTTTATAACGTGAGATAATAAAATAGAAAAATGCGTTAGTGATGACTTTGCTTATATTCGAATGAACTAATCATGCATTTAGTCGTGATATTGAAATAATCTTAAAAAATTACGTTCCTTTTATGCTTTTTTCTTCACGGACTTTCCTGGTAGCGCCAATAAGTTCAAAACTACTCGACTGGATTCAAAAATTATTTTATCCAGAAGTAAAATAATGCATAATAAAGTATAATAAGCTATATTATTATTATTAAATTATTATTTATATTCTATTACTAACACTAGGCTAAGAACATTCTTACTAACAAATTTATGGACAAAAGTCTGAAATAAATTGCTATTATTATTATTATATTATGAAGAATTATTATAATTAAGATGTTCCTGCCGCACGGGAATGGGAGCAATGCAGGGGAAACTATAAAACTATATTAAACCAGAATAACATATAAAATAGTCCAAAAGCACATTGAAAATATACCTGAAATGACCTAACTTGGGGCATTATAAGCAAGAGATCACGTCGCGCATAGTCGCCGGACTCCGCTATACGACATCCGCTTTACATCCGCTTCCGCAAAAAAGGAGTGCATTTAAAACTGAACTGTGTTTGTATTGCCAGTAAAAACTTTTTACTCTGAATGGAATATAAAACCATTTGTTAGAGATGATCTTTTAACCGGTAACTGTAAGGGGCTTAGAGTTTTGTGGGTACGGGCGAGTGAGTAAATAGAATTTGATGGATAACTTACGTATGTTTGCAATTTTTGGTCACGGATCTTTTGTGATCTTTTTATACGTTTAATCTGACCTTTATGACGTTGAAAATGGTTATGTATTTCGAAAGATTAGATATGCTTTATTATCTGATAAGTTTGGTGGGCAGTTTGTTTTTACTGTTTTAATGTAAAAGTTTGTACTGTTTTGCTTGTTTTTTATAGTAGAATACTAGCAGACCTTTGGTTTCTACTAGTATTCTTGTGTTACGAGTGGGTTCACGTCGGTAGTGCAACGGGTTCGAACCGGCGCGGCGACCTCAAGATCACAAGTCCGATCCAAGCCATTCGGCTACGGCTGCTTTAAAGCACGGCCGGTAAGTAAAGAGATACTATTTATTAATGTGTATATACAGGTTGATTGACAGGCAGACAGAGTGTCTGTCAGGATGGCGTGAGAGATGTCAGAATAGTCACAAAATTTGCACCAAACAAACACAATTGTTACTGTTAAACACAATTCACACAAAAATTTCATTTCATTTTTCGCTTCAGTATAGATAGAATGCCGTTATTAAAATTTTCAAAACATTTTTTATATGCAGAATTTATTTATTACCTAAAGTAGTTTTATATATAACATACTTTTTAGGTCTTACCTATGGTTAAAGGAATTTGGACTGCTACCGCACAAGCTAGCAAATGGCCCGAAATTAACTGCAGACCATCGAAGAGCGCGCCTTAACTTTGCACGTGAGCACCTTAATTGGTCATACCTCCAGTGGAACAAAGTCCTCTTTTCTGATGAGTGTAAAATTATGCTGTATCGTAACGACGGAAGGAACAAGTTCTACAGAAGAGATGGAGAACGATTTGCACAATGCTGCATTGAAGAAACATCCGGTGGCCATCACCACCTATATATATATATACCCATCAATGTATATTTTATACCTTCAAAGTGTATAAAATATACATTTCTAAATTGAGATTAATAAACTCAGACCACCGGCAGGACTCGAACATTTTAGGTATAGCCCTAATGCCTTACGGTGGAACCCTAGTCCTCTCGACCCTTAGTTTGCAAAGAACCATCCGATGCCCTCGTAGACCTGAAGTCCGAGAGGCCCGAGAACTGTAAAGTAGAGCGACAGTTGCACAAAACCCCCTAAAATACTAAAAGTCATAATCCCTGAATCTCATCGCCATCGACCGCCCTGAGCCGAGGTCCTAGCCCCACAAGGGGCGCCCTCTTGCGCAGGTTGCTTAGTTTTTGTTTTTAAACCATTTATTAAGTCTGGAGCTCTGCTCGCCTTTATGCCAGGTGATGTAGCAAAAGCCTAGTGGCTAACTACGTAAGTCCTTGCAAAAAAAAGAGGTGGAACCCTACCTTTCATCCAAATTTATCAATCTTTTTTACAATACGTACCTAAGAGGAACGTTAAGGCATTAGGGGTTATACCTAAAATGCAGGATTGAGTCCTGCCGGTAGCCTAAATTTATTAATCTCTATTTTGAAATTTAGTCAGCGGTAAATTTTTTTCAATGTATAAAATATAATCAATTGGTTATATTTCAGGCCCAAGTACGAATGTATTTTATTCCAAATATATTCTAGGAATGTGCGTATGACTGTCATCAATCACTATGATTCGGTAATGGACGCGTCAAATGGGGTCATAATTTATAGATCGGATTCCATCGTTAACCTTAGGTATATATGGAATTCAAAATTTTGAAATGCAAACGACATTAAAGTGTAAAATCACTATTTATATAAAACACAAGTGTTTGCCAGTGGAATCCCTCGCATTTAATTTTAGCTTCCCGCGTGCGGATCCTTATTATTTTTCGGTGACATAATACTCTCTTAAGTATTAACCCTCTAACATCTTCAGTGCAAATATATGGCACAGTTAGTAGTCTGAGTACGTCTATTGAGCTATAAATCAAGTGTAGCGACTGTCGTAACGGAAGTAATTCCCTCGGGTTTTACAGCAGGTTTACTTGGTCTATTGCTAATTGTAGCTTGGTGTAGTACTGCGACACTATAGTCGATTGTAAAGCGAATGAGTAGGAGTTATGTCAAGTTTAATATAGAATATATTTCTCAAATGTCACACAAAACAAAAAACAACTAGGTAAAAATAGTCAACTAAACTTCGCCGAAAAATAAAATTTAGTTTCTCAAACTTGAAAAAATACTAGTATATTTAAAATTATGTATATACTTGCCACGTACAATATTTTGAGTAGCAGTGTTTAGATAATAATAATATGAATATATTAATTATAGTTAATGATTTTATATTTAATTTCAACGGTACTGTAACGCCTCAGGGTGCGGGTGCGTAGCTCAGCAGGACTCACTGCAGCTAGTCCTCAAAGAGGGTGTGTGAGGAGTACGATCACTATCACTAGTACTCTTTTAAAAACGAAAGAAGGTACACTTTATAACTGTGTAATATTGAACTCTTTAAATTCAAATATTAATTCCACTTTTTATCCAATTAACAATAACTAACACATCTGACTGACTGATGTTGTGGAAACACAACATCAAGATTGAAGTCATGATTCATTTCTTTATTTATTTAAATATGAAATTCTTATCCTACCACATCTTCTCTTTACCACCCAAAGGTCGACTGGAAGATAATACCCACGACATTAAGTCCACCTTGGCATAATATGTTGTTAGCTAAAGTTTACCAAAATAAATAATATTCCTAGTATATTAGACTTTTTAGATATCTAAATGTACTTATTCAACTTCAATGCGTCTAAAGATAATTCAATTTATCACAAGCTAGTTTTTGTAATTTATTGCCAATGTCAACGGCAAGTTTAGCAGATAGATATAAAACAATAAATTATTATAGATAAAGCAATTCTAATATCTATGTTGTTTTATGTAGTAAACTATTTTTTTTTAAATAAAATGTATGATTATATTCATATTCATTTATTGCACACCATATTATGTATAATAAATTGTTACAATAACGAAATAAGTACAAAGTATGGACCCTGTCGGGCACGGCAAGTTAGAAGAGATTTATGTTGGTATATGAAATTTAATAACCGGAGTATTTTTTTTTTATCCGGTGGACGTTCTTTTACGCATTCCCACCGCCGCTGCAGCGTATTCGCGTGCTGGCGGTGGGATATGTGGGACTCGCCCTCTCCATAGCGAGGTATAATAATCTGAGCCCTTTTTTTTTGTTGTCCGGTGGAAATGCCTTTACGCATTCCCACCGCCGCTGCAGCGTATTCGGGCGCTGGCGGTGGGATATGTGAGACTCGCCCTCTCCAGCGGGATCTCCAGGGCCACAGTTACAGTGGCCCATTTGCCCAATTATAGGGACGCCCGGAGTGTAGTACCCTACTCCTCTTGGGTCAGCCTCGAAGGGAGCGGGGCCCATGTCCGGGCGGCAGGCGGCGAGATAATAATCTGAGCCTGCTAAAAAAATACCTATCTATATTTCTGAATACCGCACCCCTTTATATGTACTTAAAAATACGACATGTTCGAGATGTAAACTATAAAGTTGTCTACAAAGCAAGTAGAAATAAAAGCTTTATTTAAATATTAAAAATTGAGGTAATAAAAAAAAAAAAGGCATATATTCCTTTTCAACTATCTTTACTAATATTATACAGTTAAAGAGTTTGCATGTGAAATTTATTGCCATGTGGTTTCGGGTTTAAAATAGACCACCCCTTGTCCTCCCATGGGTGTCGTAAAAGGCGACTAAGGCATATATGGCTGATGAATGGGCATCAGCATCTATTAGCTCAAGGCTTTCATCTTTCATCACCAATCCATCTGCCAAGCGTGGTGATTATAGCAATATCCCTCAACGACCCTGGCTTGCCAAGGTCTGTAAAGAGGAGGCTCATGTTCAGCAGTGGACTTAAACGGGCTGTTGGTGATGAAAGAGGGTGTTAGTTAGCCACAAGTCGGATTTGAAAAAATCTGTAACTATAAGGAAGCTACGTTAATCAGTAGTGACAAAGGCTATATTTAATTATGAAGTTTGGAAGACAGGACGGGATGGGAATTATGCGAGTAAAACGACGTGCGGAAAACTAGTCGTCAATATCAATAAACAACAAATTCAAAGAGACTTGTACATAGCCCCTTAATTTTCGAACGAGTAATCTCCAAAAATATAATCCGATACAAGGGCAGTTACCCGGGCTTATTTATGGTACAATTTAGCACATAACTCAGGCCCCGAAACAAACTGTTTATCTAAGTACAATCGCTCAGTCTTCCGGGATACTACGAGCCAAGATGGGGCCGCGAAATCAATGGAGAGATATATTTTATTAAATTACTTTAGACAATATCTATAATATAAAAATGAATCGCAAAATGTGTTGGTAAGCGCATAACTCTACAAAGCCTGGACCAATTTGGCCAATTCTTTTTTTTTAATGTTCGTGGAAGTTCAAGGATGGTTTTTACGGCCAGAAAAATTCGAATAATTGCCTGAAAACCCCTTAAAACAGCCTTTTTCTTTTTCCCATACAAACGTTTTCTAACTAAAATGTAGAGTCAATTTGAGCTTTATTTTGTTAATTAAAAACTTGAATTTTTTTGCCAAGATTTTTTAGGGTAGGGGTAGTGTAGGGTAGGGGTAGTGTAGGGTAGAGGTAGTGTAGGGTAGGGGTAGTGTAGGGTAGGGGTAGTGTAGGGTAGGGGTAGTGTAGGGTAGGGGTAGTGTAGGGTAGGGGTAGTGTAGGGTAGGGGTAGTGTAGGGTAGGGGTAGTGTAGGGTAGGGGTAGTGTAGGGTAGGGGTAGTGTAGGGTAGGGGTAGTGTAGGGTAGGGGTAGTGTAGGGTAGGGGTAATGTAGGGTAGGGGTAGTGTAGGGTAGGGGTAGAGTAGGGTAGGGGTAGTGTAGGGTAGGGGTAGTGTAGGGTAGGGGTAGTGTAGGGTAGGGGTAGTGTAGGGGTAGGAGTACCGCATAAACGAAGTCTCTACGGCCCAGTTTATTTTATACAAATGTTTAGGTCTTTTATGTATCGATTGAGGCAGTACGAAGTCTGCCGGGTCAGCTAGTTCATTAATAAAATTAACGGTTTTGTATGTTTAAATAAAAGTCGATTAAGTATAAAAACACTACTAAGCCCGTTATAAAGAATAGGTCTAAGAGAACTAAAAACCCAAAAAAAAAAAGAATAAAATAAGTAATGTATAAGTAAATTGCAATTGTTTTTTCGCCTTCTTAAAAGTATAAGGTATAATAACAATTAATAAAATACTGTATATTTAAAAAAAACAATTTGTCTACTATAATAATAAGTTTTCGTCTAACGTTTCATAGCAGTAGTCGAATTTGCATTAAAATAACTGTTAAGCGAGTTTTTTACACGCATAATAGTTATTTTGATGCAGTATTTGGAGTATTTTATTATAAAAACGCTGATCTCGTAGCTCGCCGTAGTGGTTTCGTAGCTGCTCGTAGCAACTCGTAGCAGAGCGCAACAATTTGAGTACAACTGGTGATACAATTTATTCCTATTTCATTGTTCTTACTGCAGTATAGTAGAACCAGGGAAACAGTAAATTAGGCCTTTATGGTGTTGTAGGATAAGAAACTTTATATTCTTATATAAATGTATCAATACCTACGATTATGTGTTTTTGGTGTTGGTGCCGTGGGAACTGGAAGCCAAATTAATTTATAAAAACTTTGCAGTGGCTTTTTTAATGCGGTACGTTTCCCGAGTGCTGGTTTTTACGTTGCGCAGTGAAGCCGAGAATGCTGTCAACATTGACATTCAATTTGGCAATGCCACCAGCATACTGGGAACATTACCAAGTAGTATAGATTTAGAACCGTAAGTTTTTTATAAGTTACTTTTAATTAAAATTAGCTACTTTTAGTCGTGTTTATGTTTTGAATTTTTATTGTTAATTAAGTAATATGATTTATATTTTTTAACTTCGTCAAAAACTAGGGACAATATGGATTTATAGTCTTTTCTTTAAAGCTGTATTTTAAGAGTCGTAGTACTGTCCATGTGAGACTCAGCAGTAAAATTATTTTATTACTTAACTAGCTGCCCGGCGCGGTTTCAGGCTCGGCTCGCCCAGCGGGTTAATGTGTTTTCCGAGGCACGGATGGTAGTCGCTCAACCAATCAGAACCGGCAAGTAATCTTAGATTTAAATAAAAAATCATGTCCGGGATCGAACCAACGACCTCCGAAACTCAAATCGAGACTATACCGCTACGAAGAAGTTGTTAGAACACTATAAATAAATCATTTTATTTCTTTTTCATTACTGAGTGTTATGTATTGTTATTACCTAGTCCTTATTTACTAAATGTTCAAATAAATCGGTTTTGTGTTTATACAAAACCATGTTTCAGATAAGCTCCAGTCAGCTATAAGCCTAAATGTCTGCAGAAAACTGTCCTAGATATCGATATCTCAATATTTTTGGATAGCATTATTTTAGCGGTAGACCCCAGATTAAGGGAAAATTTATGGGAGGCCTAACCTATCTATGTTTCAAAATTAGGTTTATGTTTATTAGGTACTTTGTATATATAGCAAAAAGGGGTTAGATGAACGAAGATAGTTTTGTTTTATTAAAACAATATTCCAAATATGATTAATACAAAGTTGATTCATCCATGTTTGAATAAAATAATTAATGTAATATAATATAATATTTGGTATGTTTTCGTGTAAAAAACTAATTAACTGATTTGTTTATCAGTTGTTCTCAAAAGATGAAACTGCTAAATGATTATAAGAAATGATAAAAATTGCTTTAATTTTTTTTTATATTCTATGGATTATGTATTTTTATCGTTTAAAAAACCCATTGTAGCGTACAAAGTTAAATAAATATTAGACTTATCTCTAAACATAGGTTTATATAACTATGTTTTGAATGAGCAGAGTTGTTAAATTTGTATTTGTATGAAAGTTTACTGACCACATTCTGAATTAAGCCTTACCAAGCTGTATTTTGTGCTTTTAAATAAAATAAATGATACTGCTGAGACTATATTGATTAATTGTAACACATTTCAGGTCACTAATTGAGTTGGACAAACTCTTAATCAAAATCATAATTTATTAGCAGAAATATACAGATTTTAAAATAATTTTGCAGGTGGTTTCGCTGGAATTGAAAGCGCATACCTGGTGGCCCCCACACTCATGGCGGAAAAAGGAGTCCCCGGACGGTTTTAGTGGTGTAGGGTCCTCTCCTCGTGGTGTGAGCAGCCTACCACGCTACTAGAAGGGTGAGTCCCATATATCCCACCGCCAGTTTTACAAAAGCAGTGGGAAAGCGTAAATCAATATAAACAGGGAAATCAAAAAAAAAAAAATTTTAGCAGACATAATAGTTACATATATTCTGCCTGGTAGACAACGTATGCAAATTTAGATAAACTAGAAGAAAAGTATAATTTTTAATATTACATTACAAAGTCCTATCTCCTACAGAAATACTCTTTTAAAATGATTTTTTCTAAGCCATTTTTTCAATTGTTTTCGAAACTTAAAGTAAGGTAAAAGTTTAATATTGTTGGGCAAAGCATTATAGGTACCTAAATCATGTACACTCTCAATGTAGAAAATGAAACAAAGATATATTATATATCAAAAAATTGTGTAATTATTTACATTAACCAATTAAACACACTGTATTTTTATCAAATCAAAGCTTTGATTTGATTAATTTATACGAAAGGAAATATTAAAATAAAAAAAAGACTACTAATTTAAATTTAATATTCTAAGCCGGATATTCGTGTCATATCCGGCTAAGAAAAGACCATTCCATGTCTTCGCACGGGTGTCATAAGAGGTGACTTAGGGACACACACCTGATGTGACGTGTGATGGATAAGCAGCAGCATCTATCAGCTCAAGGTTAATTACCATCTTACCACGATATCCAATCCGCCTACCCAGCGTGGTTATTCCGACAATATCCTTCTACGACTTTTTTTTTGCGGTGTTTCTTACTCATACCCCGTGTAGAGGACCATACACTACTAAAACCCCCCAGACAATCCATTGATCCATTGTTCGCGGGGGCCGGGTAAGCTCCTGCGTACCCGGCCCCTGCCAACGATGTTTCGGGAGCAATCCGGCCCCCGCTAACGATGTTTCGGGAGCAATCCGGCCCCCGCCAACGATGTATCGGAAGCAATCCGGCCCCCCGACGGCACCCGCCGCCAATATGGCGCCGCGAGATCTCCTGGGCCACACTGGCCCATTTGGGCTTTTTTTTATGGCCCATTTGCCCAGTTATGTACTTCTACGACCCTGGCTCACCAAAATCTGTTAAAAAGGACGGAAGGAAGGCCATGTTCAGCAGTGGACGTACATAGTCTAATAGAGTAAGTAAGTAAATTTGATTATAATTATACAAATGTACTAAAAGACCTTACATTGCGATCCATAATCCAATAAATAGTAATGTAATTTTATTAGGGCGACCTTCCCAAATTTCGTTTATCAGATTTGGATCGATAGGTTTTAGGGCGACCGATAATTTGAGTTGAACCCACAAAAGGTCATTCTGTTTCGTTGTTTGTCAGCGAAAGGTCAGTTTGTTTAATACAACTTTTGACAACTTGTTGCTTTGAACTGTTTTAGCAGTAAAATTGTGTGTACTAAATACAACACGAGATAGCTATTGAAAATGAAATCTCGTGTAGTATTCGACAACCTCCGTAGCGTAGCGGTATTTGGCTCGCTTTAAATCTTGGAGGTCGTGGGTTCGATACCTACGCCAGACATTTCCCACCACCTTCCCATGGTCCCTCCAACCATCTTGGTTATATGGACCGAATCACGGGAGATGCGCGCGCTACTTGCTCTCAGCTCTTTCACGCGCGCACGTTCTTGTCTCTACAATGTCGTCATGCCCGCTGCCTTCTCCCCATTCTGGGGTGGCTCTACTTTCTAGCTCCGCGTCCCATCATGGGTTTCACGCATACTCATTACGGCGACTTCGTCACCAACCTACGCCGGACAGTAAATCTTTGTGTAAATTCTAAGATTTCTTTCCAGTTCTGGTTGATTGAGGGTTTGCCCTCTGTGCCTCGGAAAGCACATTAAGCCGTTGGAAAGCACATCGTTTAATTGTTATAACATCATCTATAATAATCGTATATCAAGGAACGGGCAGCGTCTCCTTGTGTAGTACAACATTATACTGCGGTCACCAACCCGCCTGCCAAGCGTGGTGACTATGGCAAATACCCTCCTTCGGGAGAAGGCCCATGTTCAGCAGTGGACATTATACGGGCTGATGATGATGATGATGATTTTTGTTTATATTTATAACTTTTACGTTAAATATTGAAAGGTTTGTAAAGGTGGTTTTGTTTGCCTTGTTAATCCATATGAGAGATATTTAACATCTTAATAATAATAATAATAAAAATCTTTATCGAACAAATACCTTACAATTTGCATAATATCTTGCATGCATTTGATTGTAATTTATGTTACGATAAATTATTATTACAAAGTAACATAGCTAAGAATTCAACGAACGAAATTTTCTAACCAAAATTATAGTCACAGATCAATTAATCTAATGTATGCTTAATACTTAATGTACAAAGGCTTATAGCACTGATGCCTGATGTTGAGGACTAGGCTGCAATAATATGTTTAGAAAAACACATCTTATTCGCATGTATTTAATAGAAGTGACAACAAACTATGACGTATCAAAATTCGTAACATTTATAAAAGGATTGATCAATCACAGGCACTTACAGGTTTTTTAACTTATCTTTACAAATAAATATATTTTATGTAGTAAAGAGTTTGTTTGCTTAAATGCGTTAATCTCAAAAACTCTGATTCGAAAAATTCTTTCATAGCTCATTTATTAAGAGAAGCTTTATTTTATTATAAAGTTCTTACAGAAACTGGACCTTACGTAGGTAAAATTGCGCACGGAAATAGTAAAAAGTAACAATAGGAATATTTTGTCACGTTATTTTGTTAGAAAACATTATTTATTATAACGCTGTTTTGCGGAAAGAACGAGGCAATTCAAAAAGAGAAACATTGAGAAAACGGTTCTTAAGATTCAGGCATTAAAGTTTTTTTCCCATACTTACTCTTTTTGAATTATACCGTTATTATTCTCGCAAAGCAGCGATAAATTGTACAAATAAAAAATTACAATTTTCTCCAATTTTATAAAGTTGGCCTAAATGGTGTTGGCATATATAGCTATTGCCACCATTTCCATTTAAATATGATTTCAAGTGATGCCATTAAAAAAAAATAAGCATAGACAAAATCTATAGATTTTATAGATAAAGTTGATGGTTGTGATTTTTTTTTTTACATTTAACTAAGCTGTGCCAGTAACTGGTGGGGGGCCATATTACCCTTCTTAGGTCCAGCAAAATATCTGAACAAATAACTGAAAACAGTCACACAAGTCAGTTTAATTCATTTTCATTATTATCATCATCATTCCATATAACCTCCACTGCTGATCGTGGATCTCCCACCAATGAGGCGTCACCATAGTCAGTAATATCTTTTAAATTATTTTAATTAACTCATTCATTACGTCTTCTTAGTGTTAGTGGTACACCGCTGGATTGTCTCGCGTACCCGGCCCTCACCAACGGTGGACGGAGGAGTGTCCGGGGAGGTTTTAGTGGTGTAGGATCCTCTCCTCGTGGTATGAATAATAGTATACCACGCTATGTAGAGGGCGAGTCCCACTTACCCCTTCGCCGGTACGGGAACGCTGCAGCTGCGGCTGGGATGCGTAAATGCATTTCACCATTTTCACCCCGGAAAAAAAGGAAAAAAAAGGGTAAGTGGTACAACTTTTGTCCAACCTACACTAAAAGCAGGATTACAAATTTTTCTCATAAATTTAAGTGGTTGAATAAAAACTGTCGTTTCTCTAAACGATTATTGCAAGTCGACCCAATAGGGTCGGCGCTATTCACATGTCAAGATCGCATTATAGAAGTGGCGTGAAAAATGTCGTTTGAATATCAATGATAGGACCTTGGCGATGTTCAATTTTTTGATCTCACAAAGAAATAAACGTTTATATGACGGTTATTTTTATTCTAATAAATTAATCTTAAGAATTTGAAAGTATTTAATGTATTAAGATTTGTGTATTAAGATGCTGTAGTAAATTTTTTTTGTCTAAATTTTTTTCATCGTCGTCAGCCCGTATAACGTCCACTGCTGAACATGGGCCTCCTACCGAGTGAGGGTTTGCCATAGTCACCACGCTTGGCAGGCGGGTTGGTGACCGCAGTATCATGTTCTGACACGCAAGAAAACGCTGCTGCCCGTTCCCAGGTATACAATAGTTATAGATGATGTTATAACAATTGGGACCAACAGCTTAACGTGTTTTCCGAGGCACGGAGGTTAGTCCGTCAGCCAACCAGACCCGGAAAGAAATCTAAGAATCTACACAAAGAATTCTTGTCCGGCGTGGAGATCGAACCCACGACCGCCGAGATTTAAAGCGAGCTCAATACCGTTACGCCACGAAGGTTGTCATATTAAAACCCTAGAAAGCTAAGCTGAATAAACCATAAACGTAATTCATATCATACCTCAATATATAATATCTAACTACCATTTTCTCTTTTAAAGATTTTTATGTATAAACTGTAATTTATAAACCTCATCCACTTCACCTCTTAGCTACGGCTGTGTGCCAGGTGAAATGTCCGATTGTTTCTTGAGACAGTAACAGGGAGCTTTACCTTAATCCATTCCTCAAGCTGTTTGAAATGATACATTTGTTCTGGATCTCTGTATGATGGAAAATTAATCCCTAAGTTTACAGTTATGTTGTAGATATAAAGTTTTAGGTTTAGTTTTGATATGAGATTAAAGCTAGTACCAGTGGTTGAGAGGGAGACGAGAAAAAGGATAAAAGTAAAATAAAAATAGCCTAGCGCCATTTTCGAGGAAACTTCAACTATCCTTACTAATATTATAAACTAGCTGGCCCGGCAAACTTCGTTCCGCCTCAAAATCTACGCGGTGTCCTACATCACCCTTCCCTACCCCTACTCTACCTCTACCCTACCCCTACCCTACACCTACACTACCCCTACCCTACCCCTACCTCTACCCTACACCTACCCTACCCCTACCCTACCCCTACCCTACCCCTACCCTACCCCTACCCTACCCCTACCCTACCCCTACCCTACCCCTACCCTACCCCTACCCTACCCCTACCCTACCCCTACCCTACCCCTACCCTACCCCTACCCTACCCCTACCCTACCCCTACCCTACCCCTACCCTACCCCTACCCTACCCCTACCCTACCCCTACCCTACCCCTACCCGGGACCAACGGCTAAACGTGCTAATCAGACCCGGAAAGAAGTCTTAGAAATTACACAAAGATTTTTTGTCTGGTGTACCATCGAACCCTACGACCTCCTAGACTCAAAGCGAGGCTTACACCGGTACGATGTACGGATGTTGTGATATTTTTGTATAAACCTAATATAGATGTCTTTCATAAAAAAAATATTTACTTCAATGAAAGTCTTACTATTCATATTCTTCTATTTTTCTTTTATCTAAGTCATCGTTTAAGACTAAGATGTAGGTACACTTTTTATTTAGTACCCATTCTTTTTAGGTACCTATAGAAACCCAACCGTCGTCACTCTAAATTAACTTATCTATCTGAATGCTTTCGATTGAATATATACCTTCTTACTAGTATTTTACGAATAAATACTTTTCCAATATTTCTATTTTCAATGCAAGTTTTTAGCTTTCTTTGCTATAAATGATTCAAAAAGAAAATAATATAACAAAGAGTGAGGTGCTTATTACATATGAATTATATGTTATCTGAACTAATATTATAAAGACGAACCTACTAGACCTATTTCAAAAAATCTAACAACATTAGATACCTAAGTTATTCAGGAGTTACATAATAACATGAATTATTAGATTTAGTAATGAAGTTATAACGGGGTCGGTCCCCGTCCCCTACTCGGTTAAAATCACACGCGGAATCACAGCTTAGCCTGCTTATTTATCTGAATCTCGATAAGTACGCCACCAACCTGATCTTTTTTATTTTCGTACTTTTCTAAAATCTACTTAACAATTATACTAAAACATTTTATACAAAACAGCTCCGGCTGATTACAAGAAATTTATTTTGCAGATGCCATACTAAAATGTATAAATATTTTTGTTCCATAATTTGTGCTGCTTAATATGTGCCTCTATACCTACTCATAATCTTCTACAACTTCATTGATTATTATACTAAAAGTTTCATAATTACAACTTAAATAAAAACATATTATACTCGTCCAAACTAAAAGAAATGTAAAACTTTTAAACCTCACGCGTATCATATTTATAATTTATAGCACACAGGTTGAGTATGCCCGCTACCACGATCAATGTAACTTGATCGAAATGTCGGGTAATATAAAAATAGTAGATTGTTTATCTAGGGAGCAAACAACTATTTTAAAGGCGAGAGTGGTTTTTTTAATCCAGAGCGGAGCGAAGGATTCTAGAGTAGAATCCCGAGCGGAGCGAGGGATTCTTACCTAGAATCCTGAGCGCAGCGAGGGATTAAAAGTATGTCACTCGAGCTTAAAATGGTGTTGCTGGTGGACACTCTACTTTTTATCACCCTCTATGAGAAAATAAGTAAGTGCAACTTATGAACAAGAATTTATTTACGTACAATGAAAAACCATAAGACATAAAATATAATTTTCATCAACTTTTTTTAAATTTGGCGCGCTCGCAGTTTTTCAGCCAGTCACATATTCAATACATTGTTCCCGCATGGTTTGTGATTCACCTCTTTGCTGATTGAAAAATTATTAACAATATCCACATTCCAAATTCAAATCAATTTTGGTCCCTAAGGGATTAATGAGCTATTTTGGTCCCTGTTTACGAGGAATAAACTAGCTCTTTTTGAATAGATGTGATAAAAAGGTAATATTTATCGCGTTAATACCTACCAGTGTGCTATAAATTATAAAAGAAACGTTACAATTTTCATGCCTAATGAAGTAAAGACTCCATTCGCTTCTCAATTGAAGTATTGCAAACAAAATCTATAGCAACGAAACACTGTAAACAAAACTCGGTTAAAAACAAAGGAAGATGGCCGAATAGTATAATTATTGAGATTCTAAAGCTAACAAGAGTAGCCTCTATTACAAAAATAAACAAAAATGAGAAGAACTGTTGTTCAACTGAGGATTTGCTTTTAAAATCTTTGTTATTTGTGCTGTGTTTTATTTGAAACTAAAATTCTGTTTATGTTTGGTTTGTATACCAACTTTACTGGTTACTACTTGGTTTGGTTTAGACACAAACTTTACTAACCAGTGTTCTTTATCTACACCGTAATCTTATCGTTGGTTAACTACTTGCACCTTCCGATGCCCTCGTAGACCCGAAGTCCGAGAGGCCCGCGAACTGTAAAGTAGAGCGACAGTTGCACAAAACTCCCATAAGGAAACTAAAAGCCATAATCCCTCAATCTCCCCGTCAGCGACCGCCCTAAACCGAGGTCGAAGTCCCACAGGGGACGCCCTCTTGCGCAGGTTGCTTAGTTTGTAGTGTTTAAACCATTTATCTAGGCTGGAGCTCTGCTCGCCTTTATGCCCGGTGAAGTAGCAAAAGCCTCCTGGATAAATACATTTTATTATGTCCGTACGAAAAAAAAAAAAAAAGTTATCTACTTGCCTGCATCATTACTATTGAAACGTAACATTAACATTTTCAATGTCATCTTTTTTTTTTAATGTAATTGAATTAGTTAATATACTTATATATACTAATTAAATTACTTATATATCATATTAACTACTCTGAGTACGACTAAAATGACGGTGTATGTACACCAGACCATATATATATGACTACTAATCCTGCTAATATTATAAACGCGAAAGTTTGTAAGTATGGATGGATGTTTGTTACTCTTTCACGTAAAAACTACTGAATAGATTTGGCTGAAACTTTGCACGGAGATAGTTAATCAGCTTGATTAACATATAGGTTACAAAAACCACGCTCCAACCCACTGGAGCAGAGTAACGCGGGTAAAACCGCGGGGCGCAGCTAGAAACTATATATATTGTTATGATTGGAACGGACAGCAGCGTTTCTCTGTGTGATACAAATGAATAAGCCACCTGCCAAGTACCCGAATACCTTATTTCGATTATTGTTTTTTTTTAAATACACGTAATACAATAATGTTTTGTTCATAAACATAAGAAAATGAAATCCCAAACATCGCTAAAGTCTTTCAACAAACATTGGTATAAACCATACAAAAAAGCCCATATCAACATAGGAACTTTATAAAGCTTAATTAAAACCACAGACTGCTACTTACTTAGACAGTAAAACCACAGTGAGCTAAAGGTATCGTCTAAAAAAAGAAAATACATTTCCACGTTTCGACAGCTTCGATTGAAATGTGGAGTTCAGTAATGCACCAGAAAGAATTTGGATCGCCATGTACCTATTTTGGAAATAAGCAATTTTGGCTAGATGTAGAATGTTTTTTCAGGGTTTGTTGTCAAGATAGAACCCTATTTGGTTTTATGTTTATTGCATGGAATAGACAAGTACACTTTTGTTCTTACTTAGCTCAAGGACTTAGTATTAGGAAATGATTTTGGGTTGGTTCAAGAGACATCTTTAACGAGGCTACGATAAAGTGATGAATAAAATAAGTTTGTTTGTGTATAATTCGAGGTAAAAAATCAGCTGTGCTTTACAAATTTTCAATACCTACTCGACCGTATGAAAACGTTGTTTTTTTTTCGAGTTACAAAGTTGGTCCCATATTAAAAGTTGTTCGTATTCATGAGCACAATCACTACCTAAGAGGTTTGGCGTTACTTAATTAACACGTTGTATATATGATTTGACTTAAAGTTGTCACGACTTATTCCGTAATGCATACAGATTTTTGCTGCATGTCAAATAAAAAGATCGAATTTACCAAAGTATCCTTAATATAATCTAATTAAAAAACATTTTACTACAAAATAATATACATCCGATTCATTGCCTGACGTACTTCGCAAAAAGATACTATAACTATACGCGAAAACAGAATAAAACTGAACTTTAATTATAAGTGCTTCTCCGTATAGGTACGTACGTCAAGCGTCGCCATACCCAAAGCTTTAAGTTACAATGCCACTCCTCTTTTGGTTGCGAGCATTGCGGCTTCACCCGCTTAGCTCCCATTACCGTGGGAATCTTCATCATCAAAGATAAGATCTTTGCCGCGTGTCCATAAAACTGAAATCCTGGCCGATCTTATCAAAAAACCAATTCTAGAAGTCGACTAAAACATATCGCTACAAAAGAATATTCAAACAACTGATTGGCTGCACTTCCAACAAATTCGTGTAACACCGCCAACATAATTCAAACACAAAAATGGAATACAACTGCACCTTTGCACGTGTTATACTGCATCGATACGTGGCCTTACCCAAAGCCACAGAAGCACTCCTCCTTTTGTTTTGTAAACTCAAAATAAAAGTTTATTTCAGTTTCCCTCGTTCCTTTGTAGAAAATTTTGCGCTAAAAGCGCATTTCACACGTCAAATAAAAATTGTGGTGAATGTGTGATAAAATACTAGGTATTTGGAAATTCTTGAGTTTCATCTGAGCCCTAAAAATAACGAAAATTTAGGTACTTTGAACAAGTAGAATATATTTTCATATTCACGGGGCCCTAAACTGCAGCCAAGAAAACTTTACTTGGATTTTTTTGCGTTACTCGGAATCGATCAGAATTACTTTTTAATCTCCCCGAAAGCGACCGCCGAGCCGAGGTCCAAGTCCCACAGAGGGCGCTCTCTTGCGAAGGTTGCTCAGTTTGAATCTGGAGCTCTGCTCGCCATTATGCCCGTTAAAATTGCAAACTGATAGAACTCAAAACTCTGAAACTTATCCAAAATGTCCGTCCGTAAAAGCATGCTTTATAAGTTATATTAATTTCTAGAGATGAGAAAAAATATAATACCTACTTATGATTTAATGTAGCACTTATGTCTGGTAAAAGAATAATATAATTACATTATATTAAATACTGAATAGTAAAACGCTTTTATATCTAAAGCTTTATATATCAATTTGTAACACAAAAAGTGTCATAAAGAATAGCAAAATAACAACGGCACTAGAATCTATCTTATGAAATCCTTATTTTAAGCGGATGAAGTCGCTAGGTAGAAGCATCTAGTTTAGAATATATAAACCAATACCAAATAATGAAAAAATGGAAGCAAAAAGGTCTGCATAAGTCCGTCCGTAATAACATGACTCTACTAATATCATAAAGTCAAATCTTAATCGATTCCATGTATTTGTATGAAGATCTGAGTAATATCATCATCATCATCAGTCCGTTGACCGACCTGAAAATGGGCTTCCTCCCCAGGGAGGAGTTTCCTTGTGAAACACACAAGGAAATGCTGCTGCCCGCGGTTCCCTGGTATAATCTTGTTGTAGATAATCTTATAACAATTGGAACCAATGGCTTAACGTGTTTTCCGAGGCACGGTGGGTAGTCCCTCAACATACCAGACCCGGATAGAAATTTTAGAATCTACATAAAGATTTCTTGAGGATCAAACTCACGACCTTTGAGGCTTATACCGCACGGAGTACGCCCGTAGATATATTATAAAGAATTTTCCAGAAAATCCAAATACAAACCTGGTATCATGTGCAAACCTGGTTCGACAAAATGGCTTAATAAATATTTAACACACGTCGCTTCACACCGGAATAGTGCTGGTACAAACGCAATGAGATTCTTACAGTGCATTATAGAAGTCATATTTTATGTATTTTTGACTTATATATTTTTAACATATTATATGGGATTGATATGGATTTTTTACGGAGCCGTTTTGAAATGGCAAACAAAATCTGTGGCGTTGTATTATAACAACAAAAACTACCTCAACCGGACAACCTCTGTAGCGTAGCGGTATTTGGCTCGCTTAAAATCTTGGAGGTCGTGGGTTTGATCCCCACGCCAGACAGGAAATCATTGTGTAAATTCTAAGATTCCAATTGTGATTAAGACCATTCCGTTAAGCAAAGTAAGTCTGTGTAAGTTTAAAAAAAGTTACGCAATTATGTCAATAAAATATGTTATACCTATACTTTTACAGGTTAGCTAGGCTAGGATCCTCGCCGGACAGACCGAGTACGTGTTGGCCCCCTGTCCCAATCCGATGATCCAGTGCCTGTAGTCCGTGCCAGTGATCACTCCCTCTTTTTTTTAAATATAATTATTGTCACAGTAATATTTCTCATAGCATTAGCGATGCCCTGAGCCGTGGTCCTAGCCCAATAAGGGTGCCCTCAGACGTGTGTCGTTTATAAGTAAAAATACTGTTTAAAGACGTGCCTCTTTCTATAGAGCTAAATTATATTAAGATTTTAATTATATAATTAATTATTGTTATTACTATACATATGACGTGATACTAGACTGGCAGCAGACTATTAGCTAATCCGCAATAGATTTTAGTTGCGATATTTTGTATTTAATTATATTTCATTGTGTATAATTGACAAGTACAAGTGTATGTAAATACCTAAGTGCTGAATAAATATCGTTTAATTCGTTGAAAAACCCATGTATAGTATTTGGATTATACTAGGAATTTGATCAGGTACCTACGCGACCTTCCTTATACTCGTGTATTATTGTGAATACGCAATACTACATTCTAGACGAAATACGTAAATTGAATCAGCGCCATATATCGCGTTGTGACGGATTAATTTATATTTCCATATTAATCTCGTCGCGTTCTCTTAGAATTTACTCTCTAAGGAACAATGTGATATTAAGATTAAATTAGGAAGTATTTCAACATGTCACAATATTTTAAACTCTATAAAAGCATTTAACATTAAATATTAAAAATAAGTTATAAGTTCAAAAAATTGTAATTTGCAAAGTATTTTTCGAGAGACCCTAAGTCCGAGAGGTCCGCGTATAGCGACACTTGCACAAAATTACCCTAATAATCTTCCAAGTCCCCTGCCAGTGACCGCCCTGGACCTGGGCCAAGGTGTACTATCTAGCGCACGTTGCTTAGTTTGTTGCTTTTTAAACCATTTAGCCTAGCTAAAGTCTCACTTGTACCCTGCCCCCGCCAACGATATTGAAGGAGGGTGGGAGGTTTTAGTGGTGTAGGGTCCTCCCTCGTGGTATGAGTTTAGCATACCACGCTATGGAGAGGGCGAATCCCACATATCCCACCGCCAGCGCGCGAATACGCTGCAGCGGCGGTGCGAATGCGTAAATAAATGCATTTCCCCCCGGACAACAAAAAAAAAAGGCTAAATTCTCACTCACCTTTATACCAAAGCCTTGTAAAGTAGTAAAAGCGTCGTGACTAACTACAAACAGTCTAACATTTAAAGGCCATCCCATCTTTCAGGGAACAAGTCTTTTTATACCTTGAAATAAGTTACATCATTTTTATACCTAGTAACTAATACTAACATAGTGCAATCCGTAAAAATACCAATCGGTCCAATTTCGGCTGCATTCTGATAAACCTTGCACCAAATACGAAAAACCCTGTCCCGCTCAACAAAAGCCCGGCTAGGTAAATGTTGTAGCAAAACGAACGCAGTTGCTCGTGATTTTACTCGATAAAATAGTGTAGATGTGAAGTGTACCTAAGCCTACCTAAAAATACAATATACTTTTCAATGTACAGTCAACTGTATGAACACGAGTCACAATAATATAGCCATAATTTGCATAATGGTTATAGCTATTGCTATCTTGTGTATAACTCTACTATGAGCTTTACTCAAAACTGTTATTTGGCTGTGATATTCTGTGCATTAATCAATTAGCCTATCTCTGTCTACTGTTGGACATAGGTCTCGCCTAATTTGTACCAAAATCCTTGAATTACGCCTTCCGTATCCAGCGTACTCCAGCTTACTCTCAGGTCATCGGTATATCTTGCCCGGGGGCGTCATAGCTTAGCGTGTGCAAGCTATCGACTATGTCGGAAAATTTAGTTTTATTTCAGATAACCTCAATTATCTTTCAGAGAAATTCGGAGCATAGCTGGCTCCATTGCTCGTTGACAGACTTTCAATTTATGGACTAGTGCAGCTGTAATTGTCCATCTATCAGCACTGTAGGCAGAATTGCGTGAACAGAACACTCGATGTAGTTCACGCCTAAGTGATTTTCGTAGAGGCATCTCAAGACTTTGATGTAACGCCTGTCATTTTGAAATATCCGTAGAGCATTCAGAACTGCCCAGGTGTCGATGATGCAATTCTGTACTTGCCTTTAGTATTCCTTCAGTCGAACAGCTCATTAAGCGAAGCTATCTGTATTCACTAACTCTCCAAGTTGAACTTATTACCTATTCCTACGATTTTTATTGTAATTGATATTGCCGTGTGGTTTCCGGCTTAGAATAGACCACCCCATGTCCTCCCATGGGTGTTGTAAAAGGCGACTAAGGGACATATGGCTGATGGATGGGCAGCAGCATCTATTAGCTCAACATTTGCATCTTACTGCGATCATCAATCCGTCTGCCAAGCGTGGTGATTATAGCAATATCCCTCTACGATCCTGGCTTGCAAAGGTCTGTTAAGAAGAGGCCCATGTTCAGCAGTGGACGTCAACGGGCTGTTGATGATGATGATGATGATATTAATAAACAGAGTTTTTGCGCACTACTTAGTATTCTTGTTAACCCTCAAACTAAGCTAAAACGCTTATTTCGCAGGGCTAAACATCGCAAGTCCAACGCCCTATCCATTGGTGTGCGGCCGCTTCAATGAGTTTTTTCAGTTAATGAGTATTTTATGATCATTTTTGTAATTAATGAACTTTAAAACGTTTATCATCATCATCATCAGCCCGTTAAACGTCCATTGCTGAACATGGGCCTCCTCCCGAGGGAGGGTACCACATAGGGATGGCAGTCACTTCGCTTGGCAGGCGGTATTATGTTATAGGTACCACAAGAAAACGCTGCTGCCCGTTCCTTGATATACAATTATTATAGAATGATATTATAATAATCGGGACCAACGGCTTAACGCATTTTCCGAGACACGGAGGGTAGTCCCTCAATCAGCCAGACCCGGAAAGAAATCTTAGAATTTACACAAAGATTTCCTGTCCAGCGTGGGGATCGCACCCATGACCTCCGAGATTTAAAGCGAGCCAGATACCGCTACGCTACGGAGGTCGTCTCAAAAAAAAGGTTGTTTGAAAAATTTCTAAGATAAATTTATAATATTTCATGTAATTTTATATTCTTTTATTTTTATTTTAGTAGATTATTCATGATTAATCAAGAATATGTTCTTTTTATAATATAAATTATGGTTATGGTTAAAGTATGGCTGACTGTACATATGGCATGTAACTAGGCGGTCGGTAGTGGGTACTTTCAACAAACAAATGTTTGAAAACAACTGCATAAATAAAAATGGTAAGCTTTAAATACAAAACTGTAAACTGTCAATAATTATAAACGACAATAGTTTTTTGACTTCCTCTTTCAACTGTAATTTTGTGTGATTGATATTGATATAGATAACAAGCTGCGCCCTGCAGTTTTAACCGCGTCACATTGCTTCAGTGGGTCGGAGCGTGATATTTTTAGCCTATATGTTAATCCAGCGTACAAACTATCTGCGTGCAAACTTTCAGCCAAATCCATTCAGTAGTTTTTTTGTGAAAGAGTAACAAACATACATTTTTTTTTTTATTATTATTTTCTTGATTGCGTTTGACCCTAGTCTTGCCTGATGGTAAGCACAGACAGGGTCCTAGATGGAACACGCAATTCAAGTGACACCCTTTCGGGCTCTGGCTCTCACATACTCACTACGAAACACAGTAAAACTGTTTGGCGCAGGCCTTACATGTGAGGATGGTTGCTAGCCAGGCGGATAATTAAATCCTACCATCAAGCGTGCTGGGTTTTGTCGACTTTTACGCCACGCGTTTTTTCCCAACGTGCGGGGAGGAAGTATTTTATTCTTAGCCGTCCTCCCACGGACTACCCACTACTAACATTATAAATGTGAAAGTTTGTACATTCACCCCCATGTACAAACTTTCACATTTATAATGTTAGTAGGATAGGATATACTAAAAGAGAGTTGTTATTGGTAGTGTCTCAATAGGTAGTTAATTCGCAAAGTTAATATTCATTAACACTAAAATTTATACAAAGTTTTTTTTTATACTTATCCGTCCCACACTGTAACTCCTGTAAGCCAGGATCAACAGCGGCACACACAGAAGAGGCTCTCAGCTGTTAGGCTTAGGCAGGTCCCAAGACACCTAAATGATCCCGCATCGAATTTAATCATAAAGTTTATAGGAAGAGTTGGAAAGTAAAATTCCACTTCCTTCCAGCGCAAAGCGGAAGACATAAATGAACGAATGAGATATTTAACCTCATTAAGAGACACTTACACTTGGATAAGCCAATTGCAAAGCACCAAGGACACTGTGTTTTTTTTTAATAAAGGGTCTTATTTTTATGAGATAATATATAAATTTTGAAAAACAAACAACAGGTAATGTTACACCATCATCATCATCAACAGCCCGTTTACGTCCACTGCAGAACATGGGCCTCCTCTTAACATACCTTGGCAAGCCAGGACCGTAGAGGGATATTGCCATAATCACCACGCTTGGCAGACGGATTGGTGATCGCAGTAAGATGTAAACCTTGAGCTAATAGATGCTGCTGCCCATCCATCAGCCATATGTCCCTTAGTCGCCTTTTAAGACACCAATGGGAAGACATGGGGTGGTCTATTCTAAGCCGGAAACCACACGGCATACACACCATCATTAATAACTTAAAATAGCATAGCTTATTCAAATTCCTTGTTAAATATTTATACAACATTTCATTTTCACCTGCTACTTATAAATGCTTTGTTTTCGCTACAATGGAATTCAAAGAATAAATTACAAAGGCTTATTATACTACGCCATTAAGTATAAATATCATTTTAAGTATAAAAACAATATTCAGCTACTGAAAATTAACATCCTACTAATATTATAAACGCGAAAGTTTGTAAGTATGGATGGATGGATGTTTGTTGCTCTTTCACGCCAAAACTACAGAACGGAATTGGCTGAAATTTTCCACCGGGACAGATTATACGCTGGATTAACATATTTGAGTTGTCTCCCATATTGACTCGTTTCTTTCGCCTGTCTTTGCTACTTGGCAAAGTCCCCAAGTCCTGAAAGCTTGCTAATGTGCAGCCCGTGCCCAAGAAAGGCAGTCGTACCGACCCTTCGAACTGTCGTCCTATATCAGTCACTTATAGGCTACAAAACATCACGCTCTGACGTACTGGAGCAGAGTAACGCGGGTAAAACCGCGGGGCGTATCTAGTTTATTATAAAATTAAGATTATTATGCTTTTTGTTGTACCTTGGTCAGCACAAAATCATCATCAATATTAGTCCATATAATATCTGTCACAGGCGGGCTAGTGACAGCATTATGGTGTCATAAAACACAGGGAACCCTGATGATGTTATAACAATCAGGACCAACTAGGTGCTAGTCGAGGCACTGAGTGTACCTCAATCAACCAGACGTAAAAAGTCATCTTAGATTAAACACAAAAATTTCAGATCAAACATAACGACCTCCGAGATTTAATGCGAGATTTATACCGCCTATGTCACGAAGGCTGTCAGCACTAAATAGATACATAAAATAACCCCATATTATATAACTGATACTTCTAACAATATTTTCTTTCTGCTCACATTAATTAGACACCTACCCAGTATCTGCCACTCAACCTCAATAATACAACCACCACTAAAACTCGACCTCCTACACCTCTTGTAAGGTGAAGATTTCAGTGAAATTCCGCGAATTTTAATAGAAAACTAGAGCTCTTTTTACACTGGTTACAGTCTCGTTTCCTTCTTAAAGTATAAAAAATGTTTTCATTTCCATATTAACAAGAGGTGGTTCATATTAAACCTATTTACCCTTTACACGATACTGAATAGTTGTTGAGAATAGAACTAGTAGTTGAATACTAATGAAACATTTTGAAGAAATTTCGAGAATACAGGAGCATTTTGTAATTCGTAGTTACGAGTATTATGTGTTATAAAGGAACTGTAGAAATGGCTGTACACTTTGGTGCTTTGTTTTAATGTAGCTAGAAAGTAGAACAAATATTAACTATTATTGTATATTAACAGGGTATAGTCCTCAGGAAATCTTTGTGTACATTCTAAGTTTTCTTTACGGGTCTGGTTGATTGAGGGACTACCTTCCATGCCTCGGAACACACGTTAAGCCGTGGGCCCCGATTGTTTTAACATCATCTATAATAATTGTATGTCAAGAAATGGGCAGCAGCGTTTCCTTGTGTGGTCCAAAATAATACTGCGGTCACCAACCGGCCTGTCAAGCAATACCCTCCCCCCGAAGGTCCATGTTCAGCAGCGGACGTTAAACGGGCTGATGATGATGATTATGATTTGGTCTCAGACCTAATAAAAAGTAAAGACGGAACGCTGTCCAACAATGCACTGAAGCCAGTTTTTTGTGCTTTAGTGTGGGTAAAATTGTTGCTATGATTTTTCACCGTATCCTATATTATAAAAATATCATTGAGCATTGATTTTTACACCCTTTCATGTTACAATTCGGCATTTTTGTTAACAAATAATTAAGTTTGTTAGGACTTTAAGCACCGGACGCTGCGACACATCGAATGACAAGTTAATGCAGTTTTGGCACGCAAGAGTGCGTAAGCTTTGTATGTAGGCAGAGTTTATTACTCATATTATTACTTGAACAAGGTATGCCATTCAGCCATTTGTATGACTGTCTGTTTGTTTCGGCTAAACTCTGGAACGGCGGCTGGCCCTGGTGGCTGAGGAGCTTTCACCGGCAGATAGCTGGTGAGAGACGTAACTAAGACTACTTTTATTTTAGAGAAAAATCTAAAATTATAAATTCCACGCGGATTAATTCGCGGTCACAGCTAGTAGTCAACTACTAATTACGTACTACTAAATAGTAATTACATTAATAACACTAATTAACATAATAAATCCATATTAATCTTCTAAAAGTTATCAACGTTTATGATAAATATACAAATTCATCGCTGAAATAAATTCATATCGCGTCAACGAGCACTGAATACATTTAAATTAATATTGTCGAAACAATTCCACCCATCAATACATTTCAATTTAACTGGGTCCGGTAATGCACGTTTAGATTTTACGATCCGTTTAGAGTTTGATATCGCAAAAATAAAAATACATTGGTAACCTTATTTTTTTCGATTACAAATAAAATAAAAAAATAGTCAAAAATAAGGGTTGCATTTTTTCTCGTTTGGTTGGTTCATTAATTATCTTACATGTTTTTTCATCATCATTATCATCATTAGTCCGTATAACGTCCACTGCTGAATATGTGCCTCCTCCCGAGGGAGGGTATTTACCATAGTCACCACGCTTAGCAAGCGGGTTAATGGCCGCAGTATTATGTTGTAACAAACAAGGAAACGCTGCTGCCCGTTCCTTGATTATTATTAAAAAAACCGGCCAAGTGCGAGTCGGACTCGCGCACGATGGGTTCCTTTTCAGTTACAAGTGCGTACCTATTTTTGATATCAAGAATAAATAAAAAAGCGTATGTTTATGAAATGAAATGTTATTTTATATTTTTATATTCGAGTTGATTGAATGAAAGTTACATTGCGGTTTACGATTTTTGACGTATTAAAAAAATCTACTTACAAGATCTCGTTCAAACCAATTTTCGGTGGAAGTTTGCATGGTAATGTACATCATATACTTTTTGTTAGATTTATCATTCTCTTATTTTAGAAGTTACAGGGGGGGTGACACACATTTTACCACTTTGGAAGTGTCTCTCGCGCAAACTATTCAGTTTAGAAAAAAATTACATTAGAAACCTCAACATCATTTTTGAAGACCTATTCATAGATACACCACGCGTATGGGTTCGATGCAAAAAAAATTTTGAGTTTCTGTTCTATGTATGAGGAACCCCAAAATTTATTGTTTTTTTTCTATTTTTATGTGAAAATCTTGATGCGGTTCACAACATACAACTACTTGCCAAGAGTAACAAACATACATTTTTTTTTTTATTATTATTTTCTTGATTGCGTTTGACCCTAGTCTTGCCTGATGGTAAGCACAGACAGGGTCCTAGATGGAACACGCAATTCAAGTGACACCCTTTCGGGCTCTGGCTCTCACATACTCACTACGAAACACAGTAAAACTGTTTGGCGCAGGCCTTACATGTGAGGATGGTTGCTAGCCAGGCGGATAATTAAATCCTACCATCAAGCGTGCTGGGTTTTGTCGACTTTTACGCCACGCGTTTTTTCCCAACGTGCGGGGAGGAAGTATTTTATTCTTAGCCGTCCTCCCACGGACTACCCACTACTAACATTATAAATGTGAAAGTTTGTACATTCACCCCCATGTACAAACTTTCACATTTATAATGTTAGTAGGATAGGATATACTAAAAGAGAGTTGTTATTGGTAGTGTCTCAATAGGTAGTTAATTCGCAAAGTTAATATTCATTAACACTAAAATTTATACAAAGTTTTTTTTTATACTTATCCGTCCCACACTGTAACTCCTGTAAGCCAGGATCAACAGCGGCACACACAGAAGAGGCTCTCAGCTGTTAGGCTTAGGCAGGTCCCAAGACACCTAAATGATCCCGCATCGAATTTAATCATAAAGTTTATAGGAAGAGTTGGAAAGTAAAATTCCACTTCCTTCCAGCGCAAAGCGGAAGACATAAATGAACGAATGAGATATTTAACCTCATTAAGAGACACTTACACTTGGATAAGCCAATTGCAAAGCACCAAGGACACTGTGTTTTTTTTTAATAAAGGGTCTTATTTTTATGAGATAATATATAAATTTTGAAAAACAAACAACAGGTAATGTTACACCATCATCATCATCAACAGCCCGTTTACGTCCACTGCAGAACATGGGCCTCCTCTTAACATACCTTGGCAAGCCAGGACCGTAGAGGGATATTGCCATAATCACCACGCTTGGCAGACGGATTGGTGATCGCAGTAAGATGTAAACCTTGAGCTAATAGATGCTGCTGCCCATCCATCAGCCATATGTCCCTTAGTCGCCTTTTAAGACACCAATGGGAAGACATGGGGTGGTCTATTCTAAGCCGGAAACCACACGGCATACACACCATCATTAATAACTTAAAATAGCATAGCTTATTCAAATTCCTTGTTAAATATTTATACAACATTTCATTTTCACCTGCTACTTATAAATGCTTTGTTTTCGCTACAATGGAATTCAAAGAATAAATTACAAAGGCTTATTATACTACGCCATTAAGTATAAATATCATTTTAAGTATAAAAACAATATTCAGCTACTGAAAATTAACATCCTACTAATATTATAAACGCGAAAGTTTGTAAGTATGGATGGATGGATGTTTGTTGCTCTTTCACGCCAAAACTACAGAACGGAATTGGCTGAAATTTTCCACCGGGACAGATTATACGCTGGATTAACATATTTGAGTTGTCTCCCATATTGACTCGTTTCTTTCGCCTGTCTTTGCTACTTGGCAAAGTCCCCAAGTCCTGAAAGCTTGCTAATGTGCAGCCCGTGCCCAAGAAAGGCAGTCGTACCGACCCTTCGAACTGTCGTCCTATATCAGTCACTTATAGGCTACAAAACATCACGCTCTGACGTACTGGAGCAGAGTAACGCGGGTAAAACCGCGGGGCGTATCTAGTTTATTATAAAATTAAGATTATTATGCTTTTTGTTGTACCTTGGTCAGCACAAAATCATCATCAATATTAGTCCATATAATATCTGTCACAGGCGGGCTAGTGACAGCATTATGGTGTCATAAAACACAGGGAACCCTGATGATGTTATAACAATCAGGACCAACTAGGTGCTAGTCGAGGCACTGAGTGTACCTCAATCAACCAGACGTAAAAAGTCATCTTAGATTAAACACAAAAATTTCAGATCAAACATAACGACCTCCGAGATTTAATGCGAGATTTATACCGCCTATGTCACGAAGGCTGTCAGCACTAAATAGATACATAAAATAACCCCATATTATATAACTGATACTTCTAACAATATTTTCTTTCTGCTCACATTAATTAGACACCTACCCAGTATCTGCCACTCAACCTCAATAATACAACCACCACTAAAACTCGACCTCCTACACCTCTTGTAAGGTGAAGATTTCAGTGAAATTCCGCGAATTTTAATAGAAAACTAGAGCTCTTTTTACACTGGTTACAGTCTCGTTTCCTTCTTAAAGTATAAAAAATGTTTTCATTTCCATATTAACAAGAGGTGGTTCATATTAAACCTATTTACCCTTTACACGATACTGAATAGTTGTTGAGAATAGAACTAGTAGTTGAATACTAATGAAACATTTTGAAGAAATTTCGAGAATACAGGAGCATTTTGTAATTCGTAGTTACGAGTATTATGTGTTATAAAGGAACTGTAGAAATGGCTGTACACTTTGGTGCTTTGTTTTAATGTAGCTAGAAAGTAGAACAAATATTAACTATTATTGTATATTAACAGGGTATAGTCCTCAGGAAATCTTTGTGTACATTCTAAGTTTTCTTTACGGGTCTGGTTGATTGAGGGACTACCTTCCATGCCTCGGAACACACGTTAAGCCGTGGGCCCCGATTGTTTTAACATCATCTATAATAATTGTATGTCAAGAAATGGGCAGCAGCGTTTCCTTGTGTGGTCCAAAATAATACTGCGGTCACCAACCGGCCTGTCAAGCAATACCCTCCCCCCGAAGGTCCATGTTCAGCAGCGGACGTTAAACGGGCTGATGATGATGATTATGATTTGGTCTCAGACCTAATAAAAAGTAAAGACGGAACGCTGTCCAACAATGCACTGAAGCCAGTTTTTTGTGCTTTAGTGTGGGTAAAATTGTTGCTATGATTTTTCACCGTATCCTATATTATAAAAATATCATTGAGCATTGATTTTTACACCCTTTCATGTTACAATTCGGCATTTTTGTTAACAAATAATTAAGTTTGTTAGGACTTTAAGCACCGGACGCTGCGACACATCGAATGACAAGTTAATGCAGTTTTGGCACGCAAGAGTGCGTAAGCTTTGTATGTAGGCAGAGTTTATTACTCATATTATTACTTGAACAAGGTATGCCATTCAGCCATTTGTATGACTGTCTGTTTGTTTCGGCTAAACTCTGGAACGGCGGCTGGCCCTGGTGGCTGAGGAGCTTTCACCGGCAGATAGCTGGTGAGAGACGTAACTAAGACTACTTTTATTTTAGAGAAAAATCTAAAATTATAAATTCCACGCGGATTAATTCGCGGTCACAGCTAGTAGTCAACTACTAATTACGTACTACTAAATAGTAATTACATTAATAACACTAATTAACATAATAAATCCATATTAATCTTCTAAAAGTTATCAACGTTTATGATAAATATACAAATTCATCGCTGAAATAAATTTTTTTTTTTTTTTTTTTTTTTATTAGAAATAGGTTAGCGTTTGACTACACCCTGCCTGATGTTAAGCATCGGAATAGCCTAGGATGGAGCACGCATACCTAGAAGGAACCGGTTTACTCTTGATTTGAAGAGACCCATATCGTACTTATCGGGAAATATAGACCCCGGCAAGGAGTTCCACATCTTCGCAGTACGTACAAAAAACGTGGACTCGAAGCGCTTCGTACGTATTTTGGGAATATCGACCATGTACTGATGGCGCCTCTCCGAGTGTCTTGTTGTCCGATAGAAGAAAGGGGAAGGCAGAACTAAGTTGTGCAGTTCCTCAGCACACTCTCCGAAATGTATCCGATAAAAAACCGACAAACTGGCAACCCTTCGTCGGTGCGCAAGGCTTTGCAGCTGAGACTCGGCTACGCTGCCTATTAACTTTTTGGCGCGCCTCTCAATCGACTCCAGTGCCTCTAGTTGATACTTGGCGGAACCATCCCAAAGATGAGAACAGTACTCCATACATGCTCTAACTTGGGCTTTGTATAATGTGAGCAGCTGATTTGGTGTGAAGTACTTTCTCACCTTCGAGAGGATGCCAAGCTTTTTGGAGGCTATTTGGGCCTTCGACTCAATATATGAGCCAAAATTTAGAGTCGATGAAAGAGCAACGCCTAACAGCTCAAGCTTGTCAGTTAACTGCACGGATACATCTCGGAAAGAAGGAGACAGTCGAAACGGCCTCTTTTTTGCGGAGAACAAACACGCCTGGGTTTTACTAGCGTTAAACTGAACCAGGTTGGCATCGCCCCAATCGGAGACTGCCTTAAGGGACAAGTTTAAGCGTTCAACCATGGCCTCTCTGAGCAACTCTATATCCGGCCCACTGGCCCGCGCATTGGAAGTGTAGCTCTCCACGACCGTGCTGTCATCTGCATACCCAAAGGTACCGGGCTTCAGCAGATCGTTGATATGCAGCAGAAAAAGCGTCGCAGAGAGTACAGACCCCTGGGGAACACCGGCATTGATAGCCATTTGCTCAGACGAGCAGCCGTCAACGACCACTCGTAATGACCGATCCCTCAGGAAATCCGAAATCCAAGCGCAGAATGCAGCAGGTAGACCGTATGCAGGAAGCTTGCCAATAAGGCTATCGTGCCAAACCCTGTCAAAGGCCTTCGAGATGTCCAGAGAAACGGCAAGCGCTTCCCCGTGTCTCTCGATGGCCTCACTCCAGATGTAGGTAGCGTACGCTAGAAGATCCCCAGTGGACCGGTTTCGGCGGAAACCGTATTGTCGATCGCTGAGGAGGTTGTTAGCTTCTAGGTACGCTAAAAGCCTGGTGTTGATAACACGCTCCATGCTCTTGCAGAGTATGGAGGTGATGGAGATAGGCCTGTAGTTTGAAGGGTCAGCACGACTACCTTTTTTGGGCACGGGTTGCACATTTGCTAGCTTCCAAGACTTCGGCACCAGTCCAGTCTCTAGAGAGAGGCGAAAGAGGCGTGTTAAGACAGGAGTCAACTCGGGTGCACATGTCCTCAACATAATGGCGGATATACCATCAGGGCCACTGGCTTTATTCACGTCAAGATTACGAAGCGTTTTGCGAACTTCCTTTTGGCGAATGTGAATGTCATTCATGACTATCTCGCTTCCTGGAACGTTAGGAGGAATCGCGCTTCCAGCATCTAGTCGTGAAGATTCCGCAAACAGAGAAGCAAACAAGTTGGCTTTCTCTTCAGCAGTGTGAGCCAGTGTGCCATCAGGCTTCTGCAGTGGAGGCAGTGAGGGGCGGCAGAAGTTTGCTTCGACTGATTTAGCTAGGGACCAAAACGCTTTACTACCCGCGGGGTACGAAGCCAGTTTGTTCCCTATTCGGCTAATATGGTCAAAGCGAGCCTTTTGTAGAGCCTTTTTGCAGGACTTGGCAGCCTTGTTAAAAATTCTCTTCTTTGCGTGTATATCCTTTGCCTTGCGCCTACGAGCATCGACCCAAGCCAGGTATGCCTGATGTTTGCGCGCCTCAGCGCGTCCACATTCAGCCCCGAACCATGGGCGATCTCTGCCAGACGACGGTACGTCAGTGAATGGAATAAAATATTCCATCGCTAATCGTAGCACATCGGTCACAGCATTGGCGCAGGTGGTAGGATCACCAGAAGAGAAGCAGACAGGTTGCCAAGGATAAGATGCAAAGAAGGACCGCATCTCATCCCAATCTGCTGACTTGTATCGCCACATCCGCCGAGTGCCTTTTGGGCAGGGATCGGGCGGGGAGTAGACAGATACAGATTTCACCAGACAGTGGTCGGAACTACCTAAAGGTGAAGAGACCGACACTGAGTAGCGGTCTGGATCAGTTGTCAGCAGAAGGTCCAAGCAATAGGCTGTATGCGAGTCAACGTCTGGTATCCGTGTAGCTCCTTGGACCATCTGGGTGAGATTTAACGCTAAAGAAAGCTTACGCGTCTCTCTCCCAGCGTGGTCGGTGTCCCGGTATGGGAACAGCCAATCCTGGTGATGGCCATTAAAATCCCCCAGTAACACCATTTGAGCGGATGGGTACTTTTGTTGAGCTGCGTCTGCCACCTCACAGAGGTATTCAGCGAGCCGAGTTGTCTCCGGATCCCCGGTGTGCGAGCGGTAAACACAGGCATACAGAATCTTATCAATGCCTGTGTCAACCAAAGCCCAGAGTACGGAGAAGGTGGGGTCCTCGAATCGACGGAGACGGCGAATGCAGATGTCGTCCCGAGCATATACACATACTCCCGCACGTGGTTTGAAGTTGTGCTCCAGGGTATACCCTGGGTAACTAAGGTACGACACGTCGGAAGGACGACCAATCTGCGTCTCCGAGAGAAACAAGAGGTGAGGTTTTTCAGTCTCAAGGTGGTGATGGACAGGAACGAGATTTGAGTGCAAACCCCTTATGTTACAAAGGTGCACTTTCAGTGAGAGGGAGTGCAGCCGCTGTGAAACCTTTCTCTTTTTATTATTTCTCTGCATGGTGTTGGGAGTAAAAAGGGTCGAAAGTCGACAGTAGGACGAGGCATCACGCATTGCTTTTCCAGAAAAACACACACAAAAACTAAACGCACAACAGGGGGACTAGTCTGGAGACTGCGGGGACGCCCGAGCCCCCCCAAAGACTACCATCATGCCCTCTCGCCCGGTTGCCAACCAGCACGATGGCACATCCCTGGGATTTTTCGACAGTTGGCGGGGCAGCCTCTCATGAGTGGCTGGGTCACAATTGGGCCCCCTACTGACTGCGGTCGGCCAGCGGTGCACCGTGCCTCGGATCCCGCTACCCTCCGCGACTAGTCTCTCAATGCGGCAGTTCGTTGTGTTTAATGTTCGGTTTGCAATGGGACGCTGCTGTCCTGACTCGACTTTCAAATGGCATCACCAAACAACACGCCGGAACACGACAAAGTCGTTTGGCGGCGTGGCTTTGTTCTGTGGGTGGTCACTAGCCGCGGCCGAAGCCTACCACCAGTAAGTGCAGCTCGTTTAGCACCACCCAGGAGTCACGTGTAGGGTCTCGAGGGTAAACCTACGGACGCGAGCTGCTTCGACTCCCAAATATTATATCGCGTCAACGAGCACTGAATACATTTAAATTAATATTGTCGAAACAATTCCACCCATCAATACATTTCAATTTAACTGGGTCCGGTAATGCACGTTTAGATTTTACGATCCGTTTAGAGTTTGATATCGCAAAAATAAAAATACATTGGTAACCTTATTTTTTTCGATTACAAATAAAATAAAAAAATAGTCAAAAATAAGGGTTGCATTTTTTCTCGTTTGGTTGGTTCATTAATTATCTTACATGTTTTTTCATCATCATTATCATCATTAGTCCGTATAACGTCCACTGCTGAATATGTGCCTCCTCCCGAGGGAGGGTATTTACCATAGTCACCACGCTTAGCAAGCGGGTTAATGGCCGCAGTATTATGTTGTAACAAACAAGGAAACGCTGCTGCCCGTTCCTTGATTATTATTAAAAAAACCGGCCAAGTGCGAGTCGGACTCGCGCACGATGGGTTCCTTTTCAGTTACAAGTGCGTACCTATTTTTGATATCAAGAATAAATAAAAAAGCGTATGTTTATGAAATGAAATGTTATTTTATATTTTTATATTCGAGTTGATTGAATGAAAGTTACATTGCGGTTTACGATTTTTGACGTATTAAAAAAATCTACTTACAAGATCTCGTTCAAACCAATTTTCGGTGGAAGTTTGCATGGTAATGTACATCATATACTTTTTGTTAGATTTATCATTCTCTTATTTTAGAAGTTACAGGGGGGGTGACACACATTTTACCACTTTGGAAGTGTCTCTCGCGCAAACTATTCAGTTTAGAAAAAAATTACATTAGAAACCTCAACATCATTTTTGAAGACCTATTCATAGATACACCACGCGTATGGGTTCGATGCAAAAAAAATTTTGAGTTTCTGTTCTATGTATGAGGAACCCCAAAATTTATTGTTTTTTTTCTATTTTTATGTGAAAATCTTGATGCGGTTCACAACATACAACTACTTGCCAAGTTTCAACATTATAGTTCTTATAGTTTCGGAAAAAAGTGGCTGTGACATACGGACGGACAGACAGACAGACAGACAGACAGACAGACAGACAGACATGACGAATCTATAAGGGTTCCGTTTTTTGCCATTTGACTACGGAACCCTAAAAACGGCTTAACGTGCTTTCCGAGGCACGGAAGAGAGTCCCTCACCCAACCAGACCCGAAAATAAATCTTAGAATTAACACAAAGATTTCCTTACCGGCGTGAGGATTGAACCCACGACCTCAGAAAGTGATTTATTTTTTTACATCTCTGAAATAAAATTGATGTCTATACTAATACATATATTAAGCTGAAGAGTTCGATTGTTTATTTGTTTGCTTGAACGCGCTAATCGCAGGAACTACTAGTCCTATTTGAAAACAATATTTCGGTGATTAGATAGCCCATTTATTGAGGAAAGATATTGACTATATTTAAATACTAAGTTCTTACGGGAACGTGACTTACGCGGGTTAAACTATAACTATTGTAATGTGTATTTTGAGTATTTTAGCTGTAAATATTCATAAATCTTAAATACCAGCGAAGGACTGGCTATCATTGCGCAAAATAAAGAAGGTCTATGTTCAGCAATAGACAGAGGTTGATTGATTAAAAATATTTAAATATTATAAAGCTGAAGAGTTTGTTAGTTGAACGCGCTAATCTCAAGAATTGCTTGTTCGATATTAATAACAATTATTTTGCCATTAGAAAGCTACATTAAATTAATAAATTTCCCCATGGCTATGGGAGCTACGTGGGTGAAACCGCGAGCGGGAAGTTTTCACATGTCAACGTCGGATCCGATATATTGTCGGACAGTATAAAAACTATGGTTCGGACGAATTTCATGGCACGGTGGACACCAACCGAAGTTAGGTGATTGCTTCTACGGTCCAGATCTAGTTTGTTATTAAGACTGCTAGGATTTGAATGCAGTTGTTGAGTATTCTAGAGTTATGTACAACTGCTGTATAACTGGACCGGATTCATTAGATTAAGTTTAAACACGCTAGTGTACAAGGCTTAAATTGTGTAAGCGAGTGTGTGACGATTAAGATGAATAGAATAAAGGAAAAAATTAGGGCTTAATAAAATATATCTATACTTATATAAAACTGAAGAGCGTGTTTGCTTGAACACGCTTCAATCTCAGGAACTACTGGTCCGATTAAAAAGAATATTTTAGTGTTAGATAGCCCATTTATCGAGAAAGGTTATAGGCTATATTTTATTATCAAGTTTCTATCGGAACGCATACTTCGCGGGAGAAAACGTGCGCGGGAAACTAGCTCTTAATATTTTAGGAAGCAACCTTAACTATTTCATTGCATTTGAGTTTACTTGATATAAAGACACTAACAAATTGATATACAGTGTTTGTGTTTAATAAAAATATGTCGAAAATAATACTAAAAACAACAAATTACACAACTGTTTATTTTAAAAAGTATAGTCGTTAACTGTTATTTTACATGATATTTTTAAGTTTGACACTCCTTGTGATACTATAGGTACAGCTTCCAAGAAAAAAGTTTCCAGTTATTCAAGAAGCTTAGAAGTGAATTTATTTCAATTAAAATTGGTAAAAAAACGGATTTCTCTTGCAACATTAGCTAACGTTGTAAGGGAAATCCGTTTTCTTTATGTTTAATACGATTAGATTATTGTATGAGTTAGACAGGCTCGTTGGAGATGTGGTAAAATCTAAGATTTATTTCCGGGTTTGTTTGGTTTAGGGACTAAAAGCAAGTTAAGTTTAAGCCATTATTCCAGATTGTTATAACTTTATCTATGGCATTAGTGTTATTACATAATACTACAGTCATTAACCGTTCAAGTATGGTTACTATGAAAAATAACTTAAAAAATGGAATATCATATTAGTAGTTAGTAGCTTATAAAAACACACTTTACTTTTTAAATGTGACTCAATTAGTCTCAGGTATATAAGAAAATAGCCCAGTTCTGTCAGTTAAAATTTAAACTATATACTTAAAACTACTTTCTTAACAAATCTTTTTACTGTTAGAAAATGGTACGGTTATAAGAAAAAATGGAGACTTTGTTTATTTTAGGAGTTTTTCTTAACTTTGAATTCTGAAAATTGAAATTTCTATCGAACCGTGGTTTAAATGGTTGTTAGTTAGAAATTAGTAATTGAGTAAAGTACACTTTTATACCCTTAGCTTACCATGGATCCATGATAAGGCATTATACCTAATAACATCTTATTTCTTTAGAAAAACTTATATATTTGGAAGATATTTCATTTTTGTTCTAATTTTTATTTCTTAAAAAGAGTCGCTGATGTTTGCAAAGAAGTATTTAGGTAAAACATTATTAAAAAATGCAACAAAAAACTATCTTAGCCACGCTTCACGTCTCTTTGTCTACGAAACCAACCAGCTACATGACTGTCTTAAACCACAAATTTTTTATTGTTATTATAACTTTAGAGCTATCTAGAAGGCTATATTCAAATATATTTCGTATATCGTAGTTGTAATATTAAACGATTGAAATTTATAGTGAATATTCTCAGAGAGATTGCTCCATGTCTTGTGCTTTTGACAACTCAAACAATATTTAAATTGAATAGGTTTGTACCTCAAAGGTATAGCTTTCAGATAGCTCGATTCGTTATGCATTTGACATGTATATCTCGTAAACAGATATAAATTGAATCTGTATATAAAAATGTTTTAAGTTTTAAGTTTAAAAATAAAAATAAAGTGGTTAAGGAAAACAGACCATTTTTATCATTAGGCGGAATACCAAAAAAAATGGGCCCCTTTTTTTTTGTTCTTTAAAAAAAACTGATGGTCTAAATATATATTTTTTTTATAAATGACTTTGTAATCGCACATATATAATTCTGTCTCTTTATTCCATTTTCAAAGTAAATACACACAATAGGTATAGTACTGTAACGACTATGGGTGCGTAGCTCAGCAGGGCTCGCTGATGTTGGTCCTCGAAGAGGGTGTGTTAGGGGTACGAACACTATTCACTATCACCCTTTTATAAAGATGAAAGATGGTAAACTTTATACCTTTATATTATTGACTTAACACACAAACACACAACACATTTTATTGTAACAATAAATTAATAACGGGCTCACGTCCCAACTTCTCGACTGCACAAATCTCTCTGTAAAATATAATGTTATTGACATTTGACATTTTAAAGTGTAAATTCAATTTTGGATTAGACTTTAAATCGAATAATAAATATTTTAGCAGCCAGAACGTCGTACCGGTCAATCAATGTAGTGAGCGATTAAAACCTTAATCTCACTACAGTACATATCGCACACCTAGATGAAGACTCCGCTAACTCAAAAATTACGAGTTTTGAGTTAGTAGCTATGATATATTTCTTATATACTCTAAAAACAGTTTTTCGTCATTTCTGAAAAATGAGTTTTTTTTGAGTTGCTGGAGTCTTCATCTAGGGGTGCGATATATTCTCAGGGAAACACATGTAACAATGAAGTACCTAATAGGATAAATTCTGTATATTAATGTTTATTTTAGTGGCAACATTGAAGTCTGTAGATGAGTCCTGTTATTTGATAGAAATATCGATAACTGTCAGTGGCACTTTGACGTTAGTATAGAAATATTGAGTGAACTATTTTTAGAACATTCAATAACGAGACACCGGAAATTGCTGAATAAGTCGGCAGATTGCTATAAATAAAAATAAATAAAAAACTAGACACCGGAGTGATCATTTCGGTTCGTGAATATCATTGTTGAATTTATGAAAGTAAAAGTGATTTAAGGTTATAATTCTTAAATATTAATCACAATATAAGTATTATCTTCTTATTTCCTCAACTGGCACGCGACCGGGGCCCAGTCGCGCGTTGTGGTGGCGTGTTTCACTGATAATAACGTATATGTTTTTATATAATTAAAAAGGATTACTATTAACTATGTCCTTAATAAATTACAGTATCTCATTTTACCTTTCGATAATTTTTATTTGACCACTTGTTTACAAAATCAACAAGGAATCAGAAGAGGCACAGACGATCAAAAAGAACCTATGTGCCTTTACTAAAAAAATACAAAGCTACTTGCCTATTCTATAGTACTTTTACAGCCCGTTTACGTCCACTGTTGAACATGGGCCTCGTGTTCACATGCTTTGGCAAGCCAGGGTCATTGAGTATCCCTCAATGACCCTGGCTTGCCAAAGCGTAATCCATAATGCCATAATCACCACGCTTGGCAAGCGGCTTGGCAATCGCAATAAGGTGGTTATTAAAATGGTGCTGATAGATACTGCAAACCACCCATCAGGTGTATAACCTTATTTGCTTATTACGAAATCCTTGGGGAGACATATTCTAGGCCGGAAACCACACGGTACACATTAGTTAAATTCTTAATCGTATAGCAAGCAGTACATATTGGAATTTATACGGGTCATGCAAGGACTCAGCATGCAATAGCACAATTATAACTTAATTTTATTATTTAACTACGTGTTATATATTATTTATTATTATTTAATGAGTGTTATAAAGTTTCAATGGCATACATACGGCTCCCCTGATTTATTTGACATACTAAAGTAATAATAGTACTTATTATTTATTACAACATAATTATAGAATCATTACAACGACATATTATATATACAAGGTGTAACGGAAAGGGTATATACATAGAAAGAGCAAGGCTTATTTGGATCATAACAAACGATATGGCAAGGGTTTCAACTCAAAATAAAATAAAAAAGTCAGTATTGTTTTGCAAACAAAAAATAAAAATGCGGAACCCTTTATTCAGAAATACCAGGAGTAAGAGGTTTATTTTTACTTGCAAATAGTTCGTTGGCATCGATCAGCTGATTGAGTGCTAGTGATGTATTTATTTCAATTTGAAAAGTTTGGTTTCTGGTATCTATGAATTTAAAAAAATCATTACTTCCGGACTTGTAGAGGTAGGATTAAATAACCCTTGCCATATCGTTTGTTATCATCCAAAAAAGCCTTGCTCTTTCTATGTATATACCCTTTCCGTTACACCTTGTATATGCAAAATGTTGGTAAAATACCAAACTTACACCCGGGACAATTCTTTGTGTGAACAAAAAATATTTGTTTTGACTTAGGTTCTACTTTCTAGGCTGGAGCTCTGCTCACCTTTATGCCCGGTGAAATAGCAAAAAGATCGTGGATAACTACATACGTCCGTGCGAAAAATAATAGAAAAAAAAATAGGTTCTACTTTGTGTCTGTAAATAATAATTACAAGTTCACAAAGTCCCCTGAGACTCCGGGATTTATTTTATTTATAGATAGAATACTTATTATTAAGATTCAACAGGTATTTATACAAACTAATGAGAACCAACCAGACTACGTAATTCAATAGAAAGTCCTTCACCCCATGTAAGTGATGCAAATTAAAACTATTAACATACCATGATCAATCGTAGTGTAGGTTCGAAGCAGTTAATAATTGAGCGCATTAATAGACTTAATTGGCAACTCCGATACTAGATCATCATCAGTTGACGAAAGATTAGCATGGATAAGGTGACTAATTTTAAGCCAAAGTTATTTCGGTAATGGCTCAATGGTGATAATAGTTGCTTTATTTTAAATTGAAAACACAAATCATCCGATCAAAAATGTATTTAAATGGCTTTAATATAATGCACTTTTTGTGTTGCCATCCCGCCAGCAAAAATATTCACAATATGTTAATTCAGTTCATAAACTATCCCCGTGCAAAATTTCCGCAAAATTCAGTAGTTTTTGGTAGAAATAGTAACTAACATTAATCTACACATAAACAAACTTTCTAATATTACAGACTTTCGCGTTTATAATATTAGTAAGGGTTCAACTATGACTGTTAATAGTTTGGTAGATCTAATTTAATCAAATATTTTTTTTTTTTTAATATATTTTCTAAAAAAAAAAAGCCTCTCCCTCCCTAAAAATCGAATAGCACTATTTTTATAAAGAATTTAAAAGCAAAGCTATATTAGTTAAAAATTTCATCGGAACCGCCAGAATTGTTTACATAAAAATCACAAACTATTGTATACTACGACATAGGCCTAAAGCGCCATTTTGAAATCAACAATGGTCCGTTACATCGAATTAAAATATAAAGTATTCATGAAAACTCGATGCGAAAAACAATCTCCGATATTTTTATTCACTGTAATTCAGAGCTAACTTGTTAGCATTATAGTTATGTCAACACACAAACAGATAATAAAATAAAGTTTTTCGATAAAATCGTAGCACGCATTTTGTTAACAAATTCGAAGTTACAGGAATGGGTTAATGCAATGCGATGATTGCTCACAATCCATATATTTTCATATTATTATGATAGCTTTTGTGTTATACTGATAGGATTTATTTTATTTTTGTTATTGTTAGCCCCCATAATAGTAAACGTGCTTATAATTCAATACAGTATTACGATGTAAATATAACATAGAACAAAATATATATACCTACCTATATTTTTAAATGTTTTGAATATTTTATGGTTAAGTCTACCTTATGCAATATTTCAAAATTGAGATTAATAAAATTCGAGTATTCGAACCTGCAACTTAGGTAAAGCCCCCAATGCCTTAACCAATTAGGCTACGGTGGAACGTCCCTCTTAGAGACGTGTTACAAAGTGATTAATAAATTTCGATGACCGGTTGTGGTTCCAAGCAGGTTTGAATCCTGCCGGTGGTCGAATTTTATTAATAAATACAAAAAAAAAATATTTATTAGTAAAATTGTTTTGGCATGAATATTTACAAAATACCTACCACAAACTATTTTTATTTGTGATTTAGGTTGTTTTATTTACTATTTTATCAATTAAAAATAATAATATATCTATATTAATCTTCTTCATTAAGCATGTCCATGATATTTCCATCGCTACGTGTAATGAATGAACATTTCAGTGAAATTTTATTCGACAGGTAGTCAAGCTACATAATTGTTAAATACCGTTCCAAACGTTATTATTATATTTTAATGATATTTTATTCAATTATTTGTTTTTTTAAATCTTAATTCCTTTAAGAGGAATATTAAGCATTCCATAAGACCCACCAAGACCCTCCAATGGTTCTCGTAAAGCCAGTGTTGGGATAACCGGGAATCACAAAAGCATGACGTTCCATAAACTCATTCTAGTTTTAGATTTTTTTCGGCTCAGCGCATCTATATATACTAATATATTATGACAAAAAAAGAATAGTTTGTATTTTTTTATGTTTGTTTACAAATAAACACAAAAACTACTGGACGGATTTCGATAATTCCTTCACCATTAGAATGCTACATTACCCTTGAGTAACATAGGCTATATTTTAGCACGAAATATGCACCCGTGCGAAGCCGGGATGGCCGCTAGTATGAGATAAAGAGTTATTGCATTCGAGGAGCTCCCAGAGAGTTAAAGGGAGCAGAGAGTTTTAGCATACCATTGCAATGGAGAGCGCAGACTACATACCCCGCCAGTGCTCCGTGTCAGAAGGAAAACGTTATGCATGCCTCCTTGAAAAAATATAGCATAGCTCGCTAGAAAACTCTATCATTCTAAGTTTAAACCTTCTTTAAGCCTTAATTCTATACTATAAAAGACGATCAAAGTAAAATTAATGCAGTGGAAATGAGAGCTTTGATAAGTATGTGTGGGTTAACATAGCGTGATAAGAGAACGGTGTGGAGTGAAAGAGGACGTGATTACGAAGATAGAGAAGAGAATGTTGGTCACGTGGAAAGAATGGATGAAGAAAGATTGACAAAACAGTTATACATGGCAAGTGTGAGTGGCACAGTTGGAAGGGGGAAGACCTCGACGAACGTTCTCTGACCAAATCGTAGACATCCTCGCAAAAGGTCAAATAAGATCCACCCTAAACCGACGTGCTTGTATCAAGAATGTTATGAGAGTGAAGGCGCGGCCCCACCGCGGTGCATGCTGTGCACGGGCGCGCGACCCATTTTAGCTGCGTGTATTAATTAGTATGAAAAACGTCAATTCAAGCGTAGCCTCTCCGTGGGCTGCAGTGGACACTAAAACATACATTTTCTTACAATGCGAAGCATAATACACGTGCGTAGCCTCTGTGTGCACCGCGGTGGGTCCGCGCCTTGAATGAAGCGAAAGATGTGTAGGGATCGTAGCACATAGAGGTCCATTGTCTCTGCCTACCCCACTGGGAAACAGGCATGAGCTTATGTATGTATGTATAAAAGACGATTTAAAAATCAAAACGAAGCTTAAACATACTTATTCCAAAACCATTTTAATCCCTACAAACACACAATGTAGACAAAGCTTTACTCAATTCCGAAAGATCCAAAAATCCAGAATTTTCTATTCCACATATGGTATTGACAGTCACATAAGGTTTTTACCGGCAGCACGTGCGACGGCACTCCTCGCGTGTAGTCGTAATAAAAAAAATGTCGAGGCACTTCTGTAGGATTGTATTTTGCGGCAACAGAATCGTTTTATGAGTCGATGCGTTGATTTTTACTACTACCATCTCCGAATTTCGTGAGAGCTTACGGAGAATATCATTTTTTATTAACATGCTTTTTTATTAAACGTGGGAGTTTTGGAGTTACTATGAAAACAAGCGTTGGAGATCATTGTTAAGTTGTGATTGTGAAATTCGGGATGTAAATGTTACCTATGAAGTTTGAATGCAATGTTCTACTAATGTTATAAATACGAAGGTTGACACGACTGACGTATTCGACTGAAATGAACTTAATGTATAATATGCGGATTAATTTATATAAGTTTATTAATTCATCATCATCAGCCCTTATAACGTCCACTGCTGAACATCAATCTTGAATTTTTATTAATAAGCCTATATTTAATAAAAAAATAAAAAAAATGCATGATAAAAACGCATCGCACTATCGTCGATAAAATGAATAGAACAGCTCCTAAAGCCGTGTACGCATGGATGAACGAATGAAACATGATTAACAGGAATTTATGGTCCACTGTCCATTGTCGTGGTGAAATCAATTACGTAACATTTTGGAGAATGGAATCGTGCCCTGTATATTGTAATAAAACTCTCCAAACACTAAACACTCAATTAAATATCGTTAATACAACGTAGGTATCACAATGTGGGTACTACAGATTGTTTAATTATAATTTATTTAATATTTGAAGCCACACTTATCACATGTGTGTCCAACACTGACGAGCGCCAACGGGAAAGTGAACTTCCTATTGCAACTGACGTTGCAGTCGTCTATTTTTAGTTGACATATCGCATCAGTGTTGTCAGCACAAGAAGTCATTCATGATAACAATTAATTATTTAATCCAAAATGAAAATAGTAAACCCTAACACTATGCTAAAAAGCTAGACCTTAATATGAATATATTAAGGTCTAGCTCCAGCGTGTGGTTTCCGGCTTAGAATAGACCACCCCATGTCTTCCCATGGGTGTCGTAAAAGGCAACTAAGGGACATAAGGTTGATGGATGGGCAGCAGCATCTATTAGCTCAACATTTGCATCTTACTGCGATCACCAATCCGTCTGCCAAGCTTGGTGATTATGGCAATATCCCCCTACGATCCTGGCTTGCCAAGGTCTGTTAAGAGGAGGCCAATGTTCAGCAGTGGACGTCAACGGGCTGTTGATGATGATGATAATAATATGAATATTAACAGGTAAGCTATGTTACGTTAATATTCACATTTCGCAAATAGGAAACATTATGCATATCCTACTCTAATGACCCAAATAATAATAAATAATGGACGCTACAGTGCAATTATTATATATGCTTGTTTTCAAACTAATTTACCAACGAGATTTGTTTACTGAAGTACCTACCAATTATTAGGTTGGTATCTCAGAGTACTTGACAGGGCTGGCATGGCGGCTGAATCCGTGGAAAATCTCTAGAGGCGCAAATATAGTACCCTTGATAGTGGTTTTGTATTTGTGCCTTTTGGTGTCGAAACATTGGGGCCTTGGGGACCGGGAGACAAATTAATTTATAAATACCTCGCAGCGGCCCTCTTAAGTGCGGCACGTTCTCCGAGTGCTGGTTTCTACTTTGCACAGCAGGTAAGCATTGCCATGCAACGTGGTAATGCTTCCAGCATTCTGGGAACCTTGCCAAGTAGAATAGATTTAGAATAGTAGTATTTTATAAGTTAGTTTTATTTTTAATTAGTAACTTTTAGTTATGTATTTTATTCATGTTTGTTTATTAAATAAATATTATTGTTACCTACTTTAAATTATTGTACTAATATAGTTTACGACTAACTTCAATTTGTTCTGATTTTTGCTATTATAAATTCTATAATATAGGCAAAACTTATAAATATGTATATAAGTATATTGTTAATCTTCTGAACTAATAATAAGGCTTACTTATATCATAAATGTGAAAGTAACTCTGTCTTGTTTTTGCGCCTTACCAATTTAGATGAAATTTAGTACAGGGATAGATTGCATCCTAGAAAACGGAAATAATCTAACTTTCATTGCGGAAACTGTACAAAGTAATTATTCCAAGTCGATTTCGTCGAATCCTCTCTTATGACATACAACAATAATATAAGTATACAAATTGTACCGTAAAACCGTTAGTCACTCAGAACAAAGTATACTAGCTTCCCGCGCGCGGTTACACTCGTGTAGCTCCCGTTCAGCGTGGCAATGCTGCCAGCATTCTGGGAACGCTTCCCAGAACGGCATTTTAGAATAGTTTTTAGTTATACGTTAGTTTTTACTTTTCGTAGTTATTAATGACTAGCGGCCCGCCCCGGCTTCGCACGGGTGGACTTCTATACCCTACCCCTGCCCTACCCTACCCCTGCCCTACCCTACCCCTACCCTAACCCTACCCTACCCTACCCCTACCCTACCCCTACCCCTACCCCTACCCTACCCCTACCCTACCCCTACCCCTACCCTAGCCCTACCCTACACCTACCCTACCCTACCCCTACCCTACCCTACCCCTACCCTACCCCTACCATACCCCTACCATACCCCTACCCTACCCCTACCCTACCCTACCCCTACCCTACCCTACCCTACCCTACCCTACCCCTACCCAAAAGTATCCTATGTCCTTCTCCCAGTTCTTAGCTACCTCCCTACCAATTTTCAGCCAAATCGGTTTAGCCGTTCTTGAGTTCTAAATAGTGTAACTAACACGACTTTCTTTTGTTTTTAAAATGTATTCTGCTATTAGGGACGGAAACAAATCCAACAAATCAAAAACCATGGCAATCGGTCCAGCCGTTCTCGAGTTATAAGTGTTGTAACAAACACGACTTTCTTTTATATATATAGATATAATATATGAATTTTTAATTCGTAATATCTTTTGAATGGAAAGTCCAATTTAAATAATTTAAAAACTATTTTATAGGTAGTTAAATGGTCTTAACCATAAAATAATTTATTTGGATAAGGATTAATATAAACACATAAATAGCATGGTTTGAATTTGGTTAGCATTTTCATTAATGTTTAAAATGAAAAAAGTTGTTGTAGTGACATAACTACAATAGTTGGACATATGCTACCGCGGAGTTTTTTGTAGACATTATGATGTTCTTCAATATTGTTGTACATTATTTTGTTCTATCGCTAATAGTTTCGGCAGCGCATTCGACGAAAGACATTTTAAGACTCATTTTTCTACACCTTCGGTTACATTGTTCAAATTTTACCAAGGATCCCTAATTTTTATCAAAATAAAATGTAGCCTATGTCAAATTGGAAAAATGTAGCATTCTATTGGTGAAAGAATTTTTTAAATCGGCCCAGTACTTTTTGACCCTATTCATTACAAACATACAAAAATAGGTACAAATCTTTCCTCTTTATAATATTAGTGTAGATGTAGATATAGCAAGTTAACCTTGAAAGATAGACATATGCTATCGCAGACTTTTTTGTAGATCTAAAAGAGAAGAATATTTGCCACCATACATTGTTTTGTTATATCTCATAGGGTTTAGGCAGCGTTTTCGTTGAAAGCTCCCAAATGGCTTAATTTTTTCCGACACCTCTGACAAATATCAATATATATTGACTGCACCAGACTGACAAATATTAATATTTGACTGCACCGGTGGCTCAGTGGTTACGGTAGTTGCTTCTGAGACCTGGTGTTCTGGGTTCGATTCCCACCCGGGACAATTATTTGTGTGAACCACAAATAGTTGTTCTGAGTCTGGGTGTACTTTGTGTCCGTGAAATGTATGTTTGTAAAGTCCCCCGCGACACAGGGATTTATTTTCCTAGTGCGGGAGTTGTCTTTTTAAAAAAAAAAAAAAAAAAAAAAAAAAAAAAAAAAATATTAGTCAAATGTACACATAAACTAAACAAATCATATACGTCAACCTTCCGGAAGAATCGTTCTATCGATTGGTAACATCCGCATGAAAATCAATGTAGTAGTTTTTGAGTTTATCGCGAACAGACAGACAGACGCGGCAGGGGACTTTGTTTATAATATGTAGTGATGTAGTGATAGCGGTCGCCCGCGGCTCCGTGCGGATGTCGGTTACCGCTGCAAAAAGCCTACCCAGGAAAGACACGGTCAGCAAAATGATTCCCAGGTCAATTCACGGACACCGACATAAACATCGACAACGCAGTCATTATCCGCAGGCTGCACAGATTGTCTTTCTGTGGATGTTAAAGTTGTTAATGATGAAAATATAATTAATGATGTAATTAATAGGCATTTTAGGGATTAGGCATTTTAGGCATTTTCAAAGCTCTGAAAAGAACTGTTGTTTAGCTCTGAGAAGAACTGTTGATTAGCTCTGAGAAGAACTTTTGCGTAGGTGTAGTTTTAAGAACGAAATCTAAAAAAAATCGCACGAAAATTATTAGACTTCGCAACGGGCCGTGCAGCAGAAATCGTAATATTTTAATTTCGCCATAACTTCAAAACCAAACGTCCAATTTTAATCATTCAAAGGCCAAATATTATCTACATAAACTGTACTTAGTGATGAAATAATTTATTTTGATAAGGATTAATAGCATGAGTAAAATAAACGCGTTTAAATGTAGTCCAAAAAAAATTCAAGATTTCTAAATAAAAAAATGGTCGTTGTGCCTCACTCGACATAGATAGGTATAGTGTGTCGCGGATTTTTTTGTAGATATTTATAAGATCTATAATTAATTAGAACATTTTATGGTTCTATCTTTTATAGTTTAGGCAGCGTACGCAAAATAAGTAACTTTTCTGGTTGATTTTTTACACCTTGTGTCAGAAAAACCCAAATATCTTACGGAACCCTATTTTTTTCCAAAATAAAATTTAGCCTATGTTACTCGTGGATAATGTAGCTTTCGAATGGTGAAAGATTTTTTTAAATCGGCCCAGTACTTTTTGAGCCTATTCATTACAAACATACAAACATACAAAAATAGGTACAAATCTTTCCTCTTTATAATATTAGTATAGATTATTTTTTAAATGTTATAATCATTCATCAAAAATATGAATTATATTTGAATGCTTACAATATTTATATATTAGAATAAAGCAATATTTATCTTATAAGTTACACTCGTGTAGCTCCCGTTTTTGTGGGAACTTCATTATAAAATAAAGCCTTCCTTGATAAATGGACTATCTTAAATGAAAGAATTTTACGGAGCAGTAGTACCTACCTAGCGGGTTCAAGCAAACAAACTCGTAAACCTTATGTATTTAGTACATACATATATTTTTGACCACCTCCGTAGTGTAGCGATATTTGGCTCGCTTTAAATCTCGGAGGTCGTGGGTTCGATACCCACGCTGGACATCAAATTAGTGTACGTAAATACTAAAATTTCTTTCCGGGTCTGGTTGTTTTAAGGACTACCCTCCGTGCCTCGGAAAGCACGTTAAGCCCTTGGTCCCCCTTGTTATAACATCATCTATAATAATCGTACAACATAATACTGCGGTCGCTAATCCGCCTGCCAAGCGTGGTGACTATGGCAAATACCCTCCCCCGGGAGGAGGCCCATGTTCAGCAGTGGACGTTGTACGGGCTGATGATGATAATGATGATGAGATATATTTTACCAACGAGATTCGTTTATTGAATTATCAATATTGCATAAACATATTAATCTGTTTTTGTCATTGTGTAGATCAGCAATGGAAATTTTTTAAATGATGAAATGTAAAATTCTTTTTGATGACGTGGTGACTTCATCAAAAAATATTTCACATTTTTGTTACAACGCTGGCTTGTAAAAAAAGAATGTTTTTTGGTCAAAACAATAATTAAAAAAAATCAAAGCCTGCCACATGGTTAGTTTGAAAGTTCATCTAAAATACGATATTTTTTGTACAGAATCACAAAAATCTGTCCTGCAGAAATCTAGAGATTAGCAAATAATTAGTACTTAGAAAAAAAAAATGTAAGTCGTAAACTTTATGATCGATTTTTTTGCGGCTGAGCACATATTAGGGTAATTCCGGGAGAGATGGACCACATTTTGTTAGCGACCCATAACTTTTGATAGAAAATAAATAAAATGACAAATTATATTTTTTATAATTTTACAATTACACTGACAATATAATTCACATATTAATATCACTTTTTTGATAAAAATATAAGTATTGTCCTTAGTTATTGGGCATTTTATAAATATCTAAGAAGTCCATCTATCCCGTACTGTGTGGGTGAGACGGACCACGCGATTAGGACCTAATAGTCTATGAATTACTAACAAGGTTAAAATTTTAAAAATGTCTTATGAAATAAACAGCATGTTTTATTAATTGGTGATGGTGTTTTCACACCTATCACACATATTTTTGGACTTGTGCAAGTTTCGTGGGACCACCATTCGCAAATTTGAAGCTTTTCTTCACGACTCGAAGTGTTTTTCATAGTTTTCTCTACACCCTGCACATTTCTTTGTCATCCCAAACTTCAATTTTAGAAATGTCATGAAGAGTAATAACCTCTGAATCAGTTCAGGTGACAGAATCATCCATCTGTTTCTGCAGCTTGAAAATGTGTGCGATTGTTTTTTCGTTTTCTGTAAACTCTTGGAGGACCAAGATCATTTGATTTAGTTAGCTGGTTTTTATTCAGATTCCTTTTAAACGTGGACTTTGGTATGTGAGAAATATTAGCTGCCTCACTGACCCCCATGCCGACTGCATGAGCTTGAACAGCATATTTCCCTTTGAGACTTTACTTTGTCTTGTATTGCAGCGACATGGCTGGAAATAACTAAAAAAGATCCTAAACATACATGAAAAGTATTTCTCTTGTAAGTAATATAAAAATTAAGGATTTAGTTACATAAATTGCTCGTAAGACCACAACTGTTAGTAACCTTAAAATGGTCCATCCCGCCCAAACTTTAGTGGTCCATCTCTCCTGAATGTTCTAGGAGGGATGGACCAGCCACTCAAAAAAAACTGTGTAGATGGAATGACATTTTTAAACTTATAACACAACTTTGTAAACAAAATGACACAAAAAAGTCATCACTACTGTTGAAAACTATAAATAATAATAAATGCCAGTAACAAACTCCCACTAATAAAAACAGTTTTTTTTTAAATAAAAACACTAAGAAAAGCACATAGTTTTCCACGCAAAAAGTCGGAATGGTTGACAGATGCATTGCAGTATTCCCATTTTAAAGAAATAAAATAGTTATGGTAGTGTTTTTGAAGTTGTCCGTCTCACCTACTGGTCCATCTCTCCCGGAATTACCCTATAGTAACTTCAAATGAATGAGTCGATCAACATTTTCACAATATCCATTTATAACTATCTGGTTGATACGGTGTTCTGATCACATGTGTGCCTACAAGGTTTTTGTAGAACACACGTGCCTCGCGGCCATCTTTGTAATAAACATGCTGATAAGCTTTGGTAAGATATGAATTCAGAAAATCCTTAAAACTTAATTTTGGTTTCGTTTTTCTTAAGGAAATCTGTTTGGTTTAGTAATGATGCTGTGTTATTGTAGGATTACATATTCATGATACATTTTTTTAATGAAAATAATTAATTATATACTTTAGCCAACAAATAAACATTGCTGAATGCAGCGTGGCAATGCTGCCAGCATTCTGGGAACGCTTCCCAGAACGGCATTTTAGAATAGTTTTTAGTTATACGTTAGTTTTTACTTTTCGTAGTTATTAATGATTATTATTGTTATTTTTAAAATATAAATAATTACTAAATGTTATAATCATTCATAAAAAATATGAATTATGTTTGAATGCTTACAATATTTAAGTATACATTAGAATAAAGCAATATTTATCTTATAAGTTGAATATACCTATATGTTCTTTTTCTTTTATTTATAACTAGCGACCCTCTCCGGCTTCACACGGGTGCAATGCAGATGTATTGTACATATAAACCTTCCTCTTGAATCTCGATGACGGATTTTGATGCGGTTTTATTAAATAGATAGTGATCTATCTATTAAATAAAACCGCATCAAAATCCGTTGCGTAGTTGTCAGCAGACAAAGGGACAGAAAGGCAGCAGGAAGCGACTTTTTTTATACTATTTGGTGATTTAAGATCGTCGCCAAATTTCACATAAGTCATAGTCATACAAAAATCGGATTTATCTTTGGTATTTCATTTTTCAAAGGCAGTAAGTACCTATCACATTCGTATCCCACATTTGAAATGTTTAAAGTAACGTGCTAATTCACTAGTGTACTGCCTCTTACTTGACCGATCTGTTGTTATACTCTAGCGCAAACCGATACTTTCATTGCTATAATGTCACTAAATCCACTCAGGAAATGTTAATAACCAAATAATTAGGTATGCAAACTCGGCGGCCCATAGCAGAACTAAAATCCTACCGCCAGTAAATTCTTGAATTTAAACTTGTTAATAGAGTAAGTCAAAGAAAGTTCACAAGTTGAACGAAACCTGCTAGTTTCGGGTTTGCAAACTGTGTCAACGTAACAGAGTTAAGTAAAGACGGGTTAGTTAATACATCTTAGCTCATCATGCACTTTTGTGTATTCAGTAGTGGAGGAATTTCAAAACTGGTGTCATTTCTTTACTTACTACTCGTTTCTTTTCAAATAATCTAGACTGTGTATGTGGAGTGGTGCAGTCCATGGCTCATTTGGTGTCCTGTCCTGCCTGTCCTGTCACCTGTTCGCAGCAGGACTTGATGGACGCCACAAATAGTGCGGTCTAATTAGCTAAGTTCTGGGCCGGAAAGATTAAATAATTTGTCATCGACACGCTAAGAAGAAGAAGAAATAACCACTTAATTTTATCTCTAGATATACCGTAATTTACGTAGCGTAGCGGTATTTGGCTCGCTTTAAATTTCGGAGGTCGTCGGTTCGATCCCCATACCGGTATGGGGATCGAACCGACGACCTCCGAACAGGAAATATTTGTGTAAATTCTAAGATTTCTTTCAGGGTCTGGTTGGTTGTGGGGCCCTCCGTGCCTCGGAAAGCACATTGAGCCGTTGGTCCCGATTATTATAACATCATCTATAATACCTAATCGTGTTTCAAGGGCAACAATGCCAGAAGGCAAGTTGCAAAAATAAAACAATTTTTATAAAAAAAAGCAGATTTTATTTATAGATTATAAATATACCCAAGTAGAATACAGTTTACATCGCATGGGTATGTACCTATTTGTATAATATTACACACATAAACATTCAAAAAATATTTTTCAAATATTCGTTTACAGAAGATTATGTTAAATTTGTTATTATTTATTTTAATATTCTGCATTCAAAATATAGGAAACCCACCAAATCTTTAGGCTGAATCCACATTAGTGTGGGCGTTGCCGAGCACGCTCTTGAAGGCGCACTTTATTGTGGGAACGGGCTGAAAGCCAATACATAAAGTCAATCCTACAATCAATTAGACCTCCGTTCATAGTTCTAATAAGTAAGCCGTTCTAAAAATAACCTATGAGGTTTATCTTTGTCAAAGTTAATCTTAAAATACATAACAGGCCCTCGTTTTAAGGCGTAAGCTTACAAATCTATTAAGTACACTCCGCGAATGTAACAGTAATCCGATTACTAAAGCACAGGTGCATGCTTTCCTTCTAAGAGTAATCTTCGTAAGCTTCATGTCACTTCGTGGATCTATACGGTGAAGGGGGGTTATGGAACATAAGGAAATAGGTGTTTGTAAACATAGTTTTACTGATCTAAATTACCGGTCACCTCTGGTTTCTTTGACATTCAGGGTAACATTGTATTTGATGGTAGGAGGATCTCTTTGCTAAATTCACCAGCATTCGTTTTTGGAGCACATTTCCTCAGTCCATTTTGGTTTTTTGTCTCACTTCAAATTTCGTTTCACCATCACGGTCAAAGTTACCCAGAATGTCAAATTAACCCGGGTCGACGGTATATTGAATGCTACTGCGCAATATCGCAGTAGCGTTCGACGAGGTAACATCACCCTGATGATGCTCCGTGGAGGAGCGAAACACGTGTCGGGACTTCGGCTGGTGATTGTATTTTGGCACGTTTTATTTTTCCTTCCTGCATGTTGTGCATATTTTTTGCGGGCGGGAGGGCGGTGCAAAAAAGGCGTCCCAGCATTTTGACACATTTTTTGGCGGAATTAACACTAGATATACTCAACCTAAATAATGACAATTGTTCTAACCTACTATAGACAGAACAAGCTATTTGACACAATATAGTTAAATAATAAACTAAGACGTTAAGACTAAAATATTATTAAAATAATAAATTAAATACTTGTTTAATTTGAAAATTTATAAAATATGTTAATTATAGATAATAATACTAAATACTAAATTATTGTTTTGACTATTTGCAAGTGCCTGTAATAGGTTTACGTAAATAAAAATTATTTATATTTTATTTTATTTATTTAGATATTAAAATTTGGTTTATAATTTAGATTAGTGTGGATTTCTGCAAAGTAACGTCTGATTCCATTGAATATATTTTTACTCACCAATTTCGGCCTTCGACGGCCAAATTTTAAGGAGATAAGCCATGTTTATTTATTTAAACTTTAGTACAAAATACAACATGCCAAGGTGGACTGAATGCCATAGATTTTCTGCCAGTTGACCTTAGGGTAGTTCAGAGACAATGTGGTAGGTGCTTTGCGATGTTATCGTGCAGAATGCCGTGCGCAAACATAGCACTCTTTATGCCTTTGCTCTAAAAATCGGTGGGGGAGATCAGACGCAGGGCTTTCAGCAGCAGGCTTAACGTATTTTCCGAGGAACGTGTGCAAAACAACCAACTTTCTAGCTTCGAACTGGTACATACATTTTTTCATTAAAATTTGGCCGACATAATTTTACATTTGATAACCTGAAAAGCAATATATGGAAACATATTTATTTAAAGTCGCTTATGCATATCATCATCTTCATCGTCATCATCATCATCAGCCCGTATAACGTCTACTGTTGAACATGGGCCTGCTCCCGAGGGAGGGTATTTGCCAGAGTCAACACGCTTGGCAGGTGAGTTGGTGACCGCAATATTATGTTGTACCACACAAGGAAACGCTGCTGCCCATGTCTAGATATACGATTATTATAGATGATGTCATAACAATCGGGACCAACGGCTTAACGTGCTTTCCGATGAATGGAGGGTCCCTCAACTCAACCAACCAGACCCGGAAAGAAATCTTAGAATTAACACAAAGATTTCCTGTCCGCCATGGGGATCGAAACCACGACCTCCGATTACCGCTACGCTACGGAGATTGTCAGTTGTCTGTTGTATATCGTTAGAATTAAAATTTTAATGTTTTCTTTTTATTTTTGATATTTTAAATATTATTAAAAATGTTAAGCCAAAAGTTCACACTGATTTCAAAATTAACAATATAATGTAAATACCTATTTATGTTAAAATTTATGGGATTAACTCATGGGTCCTAATCCTGTTTAAATTATTGTTGTGTAAGCAGGACAGGGTTTTTGGGCCGCACTTGTGTAGGCCTGTCCAAATTCATAGCTATATCCCTTCCTCTATTTACAGAAGCCAAACTTTACCTTGGACATAGAATAAGCAATGCAGTAAAACAACCTTTTGGTATATTTACTAATATTTAAAGTTATTGATAATACAGTTACCTTTTTTTTTTTTTTTTTTTTTTTGTTGTCCGGGAGGAAATGCATTGACGCATTCCCACCACCGCTGCAGCGTATTCGCGCGCTGGCAGTGGGATATGTGGGACTCGACCTCTCCATAGCGTGGTATGCTTAGGTCATACCACGAGGAGAGGACCCTACACCACTAAAACCTCCCGGACACTCCTTCGATCCGCCGTTGGCGGGGGTCGGGTACACATGAGCAATCCGGCCCCCCGACGGCACCCGCGGTCAATATGGTACCGCGGGATCTCCAGGGCCACACTTACAGTGGCCCATTTGCTCAATTATAGGGACGCCCGGAGTGTAGAGGCGTCCCTACTCCTCATGGGTCAGCCTCGAAGGGAGCGGGGCCCATGTTCCCCACTCCCCAAGGCCGAGCCTAGGGCGGTAGGCGGCGGGTTTCGGCCCGCCGCCGACGGCCAACACGCCGTCTGCGAAGCGGGTGGGCAGAGGGATCTACTTCCCTCTCCCGCTCCGCGGCCTCCTTCTGTGACATAACTTGTCTACAGAAGGAGGCAACCGCCTCCCACGACCTCTCGCTTTGAACCATCTTCGAAATGATGGTCGGCAGCGAGAGGTCGTCTCCCACCACGCCAACGAGCTCCTCCCGCAAGTATAATACAGTTACCTGACATTGTTTTGTTATTTACTAGGTGCGCTCCGCGGTTTTACCCGCGTTACTCTGCTCCAGTGGGTCGGAGCGTGATTTTCTGTATCTATTTTTTTTGTATCTTATATGTTAATAGAGCTTATTAACTATCCCTGTGCAAAGTATCAGCCAATTCTATTAAGGAGCTTTTGCGTGAAAGAGAAACAAACATCCATCCATCCATAGTCACAAACTTTCGCGTTTATAATATTAGTAAGCTTGTTTATTTTTATTTTTAACAATATAAATCTAACTTTTGTCTATATAACTATGTATGTAAATATATCTACAGCCTAGCAGTTACAACCACAAGTTCTCACATCTTTTTGTCTTCCAAGTTGTTATGTATTTTTATATTGTTATTTAAAGAAATAAAACTCTGACAGTTTAATGTAATACTTAAGTTAAATTGTTGTTGTATCATAAAATTAGAGACTAGCCTGCGGCCTCACTTTTTTATTGTACATACTATGTACTTTTATAACACACATTCTGTTTCCGGAATAATTTGTCTTAATGATATAATGAAATCCTTATCAAAATCTGTTGCGCGTTTTATATATTAAAAATGTTAACGTTAAGCAAACACTTTGTACCATTTTTTACGAAAATTGTGTGGACGGATGGGTATGAAATTTCGCACACTTATAGTTTATTTAGAGAAGGAGTGAAGAATGCTAATATTTTTTTTAAATTATGGTCTAATTTCGACCACTTAAATACAAAAGAGCCACAAATAAGAAAGGAAATGAAATGCAATAATAGCATCAATGCTGGCACAATTGGTATCTACTATTTTAAACTTTTAATTTCATTATAAATAATTATATTAGGTTTATAAATGAATAACAAATATGTTATTTAAGATAAATATAATTAATTTTCACATAATGTTTGACGATTTACATTTGTATTGCATGTAATTGGTTTACGTAAATAAAAATTATTTTTATTGTATTTTATTTTTTAAGCAATGAAATTTTCGAAAAACAAGACACATTGAAACAGTGTTTTTTCTAAAGACACATTTATACTTTATACAGATCACGTTATAGCTACATATAAAATGACCTACTGCGAGTAAAGCGAGCTATTCTTTGCCGAAAGTTTTCTACCTCGGGCTATGTTGCTCGGTTGTTTGACCTTGTCAAGAACATGTCTTTGAGAAGTAAGATCATATTTCGTCTTGAGAAAGGGGGATTCGAGCGTGAAATTGGATGTATATTTTGTTATTTAGGGAGTTATTTAGTGATGCCAGGTTTGATGTATGCTCGTATATATTTAAGGTTGATGTAAATTTATAAAGGTTATATGGATGCAGTTTTGGGATTCCCAGATGTGCTTTTCGAGTTAATAGATTTTGAATGAATGTGAGTAGTCCTTAGCCTTTCATCTAGAAAGGCTTTACAAAATATAAATAGTATGAATTTAACTTAGTATTTAAAAATGAATCCCTATTTCCCTAGGTCACGGCATCATTCGTGAGCCGCTGGATCGATTTCGCTAATTATTTTATTGTTGTGTTTGTTATTGTCAGGAGAAGGTTCTTATGAAAGAAAAAAAAAGAATATTGCGTGGAAAATTAGAAAAAAATAATAATATTTACCACCACATTCAATTTTCTAATGTAACCTTACCGCTTTAGACAATATAAACTTTTTTAATGTAATCTTATGGCGGTTGGTTCAATATACCATTGACAGACTGCTGCTCTTAGTGGACATCACGGTTAGTTCAGAGCTGTCACGCCTTATATTTAAAGAGTTTAGTTGAGACACGACAACGTCTGTCAGGTCAGCTAGTCTATACCAATATTATAAAGAGGAAAGATTTGTATTTTGGTGTGTATGTTTGTAATGAATAAACACAAAAACTACTGTGCCGATTTCCAAAATTCTAGATTCACCTTGAGTGACATAGGCTATATTTAATCATGAAGTTCCCATGACAACGGAGATACGCGGGTGAAACTCCACGCGGGAATCTAGGGTATAATAACGTTAAAAAATGAAAATCTAAAATTAGGAGCCTCTGTACTTTTAAACTTTACGAGCTGTTTAGATGAATGTTGAGAAAATGTTTAATGTTGAGTTATGGTACAAAGTTGAGAAAATGTTATTTTGTCTAGTTATTGGCTCGTAAAATATGAAAGAAACGTAACTTAAATTAAGGCCAAGAATTTACCTTTTTCAGGATGGGCTCAGTCCACACAAAGTCACTTTAGAATTATGGATGTTTGAAGTTTGAGCTGTAATTACTTTAACACAAAGTAACTTTTTTTTATTGAGAACTTCTTGCGCGCGGTTTCTTCGTATAGGTAAGTAATGTAGGTATATATTTTATTTTATATAAAAAGCATTTTACATGTCTCCGTAGCGTAGCGGTATTTGACTCGCTTTAAATATCGGAGGTCGTGGAATCGTTCCCACGTCGGACAGGAAATCTTTGTGTGAACTCTAAAAAATCTTTCAGGGTCTGGTTCATGTCCTTCAATGAACCAGACCGTGGAAGAAATTTTATTTTTACCGTCCGTGCCTCCGGAAGCACGATTAGCCGTTGGTCCCGATTGTTATCTATTTATAATATCGAATAAATAAAAAATAATCGGTATGACAAGGAACGGGCAGGAGCGTTTCTTGGGTGGTACCACATAATACTGCGGTCACCAATCCACCTTCCAAGCGTGGTGACTATGGAAAATACCCGCCCCCCACGAGAGGAAGCCCATGTTCAGCAGTGGACGTTATACGGGCTGATTATGATGACTGAGTAACTCATTGCCAGACCTTGCCAACGTTCAATCGTTACAAAATACATTACTCAGGAGCAATTCAAGTGGATTAATTTAATTTCGTAAATACTTTTTGCTGTGCTCTTCATGCTGTTGGTGAAGCGAAAAAAGTTTCCGTACATATTTTCCAAATGCCTCATCCCTTCTTAACCCCTCGTGCTAAGCTACAATGCTTGTATCACGAGTGGGTTCACGTCGGTAGTGCAATGGGTGGGGTTCGAACCGGCGACCTCAAGATCACAAGTCCGACGCCCTAGCCATTGGGCTACGGCCTACGGCTTCTTACTACATGACAGATTCTACCCTGAGGAGTACCTACTGGCAAATTTTAAGCAATTTCGGTGTATAGAGTTCCTTTTTCTTAACTAAGTCCAGTTAGAATGATGGTGGTAAAGATATAGTCGAACAGTGATAGAAATCATCAAAGTGACAGTTGACATTCCCAAGTAAACTAACTCCCATATGCAAGAAAAACACTTGCGACTATAAGTTTCAGAGGTTAGGCCGTATACAGAAAGAAAGCTGGCAGCCTAACACCGCTTATAGGAACCGGTCCATGCTGATAACCAGCGCAGGCATTTTTATGAACAAGCGCCGGTAAGCGCCGAACGTCGCCGACTAGTTCCGAAAATCTTGAACTCACGCCGGTCAGCACTGGCGTCGTCGCCAAATATCTGGGACACGCGCCGGTCCACGCTGGCGTCGTCGTCCAAATATCTTGGATACGCGCCGGTTCACGCTGGCGTCGTCGTCGTCCAAATATCTTTGACACGCGCCGGTCCGCGCTGGCGTCGTCGTCCAAATCATCGTCCGATTAGTACGACATTTTGTCCGCTCTGCTTCAATCTGCTTGCTTTATGTTACTGTTACCAGAATGGTCCAGCGCCGATAAGGGCTGGTAGATCGGCGCCGGCTACCAGCTTTATTTCTGTATCCGGCCTTAGGTGGCTCAATGATTTCGATTTCCCACGACAGTAAGATCTTACTTCCTGAAGTAAATCCTTAAAGCCAAGTATTTTTCTTGCATACCACTGTCATAGTCTGTAAAAAAAGAGGCAGTCAATCAATTCATCCACCAATTAAAATTAAAATTGATGGATGCAGTAAAATAAACTAAACAAAACGAAATTTAAATTTGAAGTATCATTTACTTTCTGCTGACTGCAAAATATTACCATTTACCCGCTTTCAGCATCAAACTTTGGTCCATAAGTAGGTGCGGAACTCTCACAATTGTGAAGTTTTAATTGAAACCTCAGCGTCTCGTCTTAATAGGATAAGAGTTGACGACATAATAATAAATCCTACTTAAACCATAATTTTGAAATTATGTATTTTAATATAACAATATGTTAATGTTTTAATTTACTTGTATGTTGTTTATACTTGCTTTTTCCCGCGACTTCGTCTATGTAGATTTCATTATGTACATGTGACTAAAATAATGCTGGATATGGATATGTTGGCAGATGAAAGCCAAAAAAAGATGGATGAAATGTGTGAAAAATGTCATGTGTAGGAAAGGTGTGAGTACAAAAGAAACGTGTAATAGGCAAAAATGGAAGAGGTTAACATATTATTATTATATTGCGCTGACCACAAATAATGGAAGCAGGGCAGGAAGATAATGATTTAATATTCATATATACAAACTTTTGAATCGAAGCTTCATACCCTTAGGGGAGGGGGGGGGTTGAAATAATTTCGACAATCCTCCAATCTTTTTAGTGGTTTGACCTGTGTCGGAACCTCAGTCAGTAACGGTTGCCATTAAAGATATCTTTTCTTAATATTATAAAGAGGTTAAGTTCGTGAGTTTATTACGTTGTAGGGGGTAATCTCTGGATCTACTGAACCGATTTAGAAAATTCTTTAACCAATAGAAAGCCACGTCATTTGTTAGTGGCTTTCTATTGGTAAGCTATAGTTTAAGTTAAAGTTTCCACGAAAACGGGATCTATGCGAGTAAATCCGCACGGGACAGCTAGTTATAAATAAAATTACTATGTTCTGCGCAGATGGCCGGCCAATGACCTTAAAGTTAGGCTGACGTGGCCAAAATTTAAGTTATAACAATAGGGACCAACAGCTTAACGTGCTTTCCGAGGCGCGGAGGTAGTCCCTCAACCAACCAGAACCGGAATGAAATCTTAGAATTTACACAAAGATTTCCTGCCCGGTGTGGGGTTCGAATCCATGATCTCCGAAATTAAAGGCGAGCCAAATACCGTTACGCTACGGAGGCTGTGTGAGTTTGATCACCATGACCAAAACTGATCGGTAGCATTACTCAAGTCCCCTAGCTCTTAAATAATCTTATCTATAAGTTTGTCCTATTCAGTTCTGTTGTAATATGCAATAGGTTATGGCGCAGCTTGGTTTCATAACAATTTTAACTCGTTCATATTTAACGAGATATTGAAGCTTAGTACATTAACGTAATAGTTTAATTACAAAACTATAGAAAGAAAGAAAAACATTTAATGAACACACTAAAGGAATACAAAATAGTAATTACCGTTATTACAAAATAAAAGAAGTACATAGACCCTTGTCTATGTGTTGTCCTTACAACACTTGAGGCTCGGACGCCAAACATGGATAAAGACAAAAAAAAAATATAGTAATACATACTCAATAACATTAACAACAGTAGTAGGTAGCGAGCTACGGGGCGGGGCGCAACGAGACTCATTATAACATCGTATAATATTACAATATCATATAAGAAATCAGACCGCTCGCGCGCCGGCCGTAGGATCGCCGGAAGTGCTTTGTACTTTTTTGGTTTTTATGAATTAGCTTCAAGACAAGAAGCTAATTCATAAAAAAAAACAAAAAAAAAATATAGATGTAAATAGTACCTAGAATTAAAAGTTACGAAACGGTGGCTTACAGAAATAAGGCATAAGTGTTACCTACTGGCCGCTGCAGGCTCAACCTGCACAAGTGGGGCATAATTGACGACAACGACATACAATGTCACTGTGGCACCTAACCACAGTCTATGTCGCACACGTTGGCCTGCCCTTCATGCCCTAACAGCTGCACGATGGAGTATTTGATGGCGGGAATGACAGAGGAATTGGAGTCGCGACTTACTGGTCAGAATGGCTTTAAATAAAGTACCTATAAAAACTAATAAGTTGAAACAGCGACACGAAAGAAGAAGTTACCTATTTCAAATTATTTATACAGGGTTATTTGTAAAACACCGGTAACCTCTCAGGACTACGTTACTAACATCATAATCAACAACTTTTGTTCTATGACTTTTAAAAATTCATAATAGGTATTTAAATTCATCAGATTTACACACAAAAATAAAAATATTTAAATTCAACGCTCTAAATGTTACGAAGTCTATGCGAAGCAAAAGAAAGCGATAGTATCGACAATAGCGAGGGGAGCGGGGAATACAGAGTTGAAATGTTTTAGATAGGACAACGAAATATTGAAGGTTTGTTTTTGGTAAATGTATTATGTTTTGACCTGAGAGGTTACCGGTGTTTTACAAATAACCCTGTATAGTGCGTCTGAAAATGTCTATACATCCTCACATTGAGGTGCGATGATGTAGCAAAATTCCGATGCCCTCGTAGACCCGAAGTCCGAGAGGCCCGCTAAGTAGAGCGACAGTTGCACAAAACTTCCCTAAAATACAAAAAATCAAAATCCCTCAATCTCATCGCCAGCGACCGCCCTGAGTCGAGGTCCCACAGGGGACGCCCTCTTGCGCAGGTTGCTTAGTTTGTAGTGTTTAAACCATTTATCTAGGCTAGAGCTCTGCTAGCATTTATTCCCGGTGAAGTAGCAAAAGCCTCGTGGCTAACTACATATTATGTCGGTTCGAAAAACCATTGCATTAACTCATACTTATTCATTTGTCTATCTCTACTAATATTATTAATTACATTGTTTGATTGAATTGAATAGGCTTCGAAACTCTGTCAAATTTAAACGATTTTAAAATTTATTTCACCTTTTGGAATGCTGCACTATAACACTATACCCGGATGACATAGCCTATTTTTAATTATGAAGTTCCCACTCGAACGGGAGCTATGTGGGTGAAACCGAGAGGGGACAGTTAAATTTTACTATTCTACTAATATTATAAATGCGAAAGTTTGTATGTGTGTATGTATGTTTGTTACTCTTTCACGCAAAAACTACCGAATCGATTTGGCTAAAGTTTGCACGCGGATAGTTTATCGCTCGCTCGCTCGCTCCGACACACTGGAGCCGAGTGACGCGGGTAAAACCGCAAGGCGCAGTTAATATTTAATATATTTACGTTCCTTTTTTATTTACGTTATAGAAAATATTTGGTACAGAAAAAAATATCAATCAAAAACTGAGCTCTCATAAAAATGTATGGCCTGGATACGTTTAAGATATGCAAAAAGCTAAAATTCTAGAATCAAATTGAAACCTACTACTGAGACATAAAATCTAAAAGAAAAAGAATTCTTCGTCGAAATTTATTGTTAGGTATTGAAAAAATCTTCGGGCTTAGACTCCGATAAGGAGTACTTGAAGTAATATATTTCTATCGTTCTAAAATCAGAATAACAAATTGTATGTACCTACCTTCTTACTAAGGCTGACTACACTTTGATCGTGCTCGTGTGTACTCGAGTGTATCATCATCATCATCCCGTATAACAACCAATAATTCAAATTGTGCTTAATATCTCCTGAGGGAGAGTTTTGGCCATAGTCACTACGCTAGGCAGGCGGGTTGGTTAATGTTGTAACACAGAAGGAAACGCTGCTGCCCGTTCTCTTGTAGACACTTGTTATAAATTATGTTCATAACAATCGATACCAACGGCTTGACGTGCTTTCCGAGTCTCGGAGGCTAGTGTATTGCTCACTATTTGCAAAATGTTCGCTGTTTTCATCAATTTAATAAGGAGCGAGGAGGCTTCGTTCCATACTTTTGCTAAAAAGTGGTCTAATATTGTTTCTAAGAGAAATTTAGGATGCACAGTTGTGGGACTTTTAAAATAGCTAAATAAATTAAACCTCTGTTTTGGAAATACACTTTTCCGTTACTTTATTATATGCATATTTTTAGGCGTTTATAAAATATCGAGAAGTTTCGAAGAAAACTCACCGTACGTTTAAAATAAGTACATATTTTTTATACTTAGAAATTACCTTAAAAATCTATCGCTTAACACAATCAAAGTTTAGCTTTGATCGGCAAATAACATTGATGTTAACTGTGCCTAATGCCTATACTGCTGAATTAATTTGCGCTAACATACATACTTTGCTTCGACCCAGATTTAATACAAGTTAATCTCTTTTCCATCAATAATACTCAAGCAACCTCAAAAAGGAATTATAGACTATTTTAATACGTTTTCCATGTAAGCTCGTAGGACGTTGATTTTATAAACCACTTAAATTGTTGTCGTATATAACAAATACTACTCCATTTTTATATTGAAAGTTAGAGCTTACGCTAATGCCAATTTACGTCAGCCAACTTATTTTAGGTAAAATAATTATTTTTCAATTACGCTACTTTTTTGTGACGGCTTCATCAATTACTTGTATAACAATTAAAGTGTTTAGTTTCGTTACAGTGGCGTTGAAAGAATATTATAATAGTATTGTTTTTTTATAAGGTGAATGGAAAACAAATTAAGTTTCATTAATCAGTTAATTAGTGGACACTTTCATAATTAGCCCGTATAACGTCCACTGTTCAACTTGGGCCGCCTCACGAGGGAGGTTAATGCCAGTCACCATGCTTAGTAGGCAGGTTGGTGATTGCAATATTATGTAGAATCACACAGGGAAATTGAACTGCCAGTTCCCTGGTATTTACAAATTGTTGTATATGAAGTAATAACCATCGGGACAGCTTAACGTGCTTTCCGAGGCACGGATGGTCCCATAACTAAAACCAGAAAGGATGTTACACAAAGGTTTATAGTCTGGCATGGGGACTAACCCACGACCTCCGAATTGTGAGCGACACTGTTACCGCTGTGCGAAGGTGCCTTCAAGGTGGACCCTTTGTTGATCTTTATATAAAGTCCGGTTTGACTCACGTGTGTAGATTTTGGCGATTTCTCGACTACGGTTTCAGCTCCAACCGAGAGCCTTCTTCAAGGAGCGAGCTGTTTGCGTCTCGGTGTCGCGCGGGTCAATGACGGGCGGCGCGAGCTTCCGCCCGAGCGGCTGCGCGCTGCGCTCACGCCGACAAGGTGCCCCGTAAGCCGTGGTCGAGTAATCGCCAAAAACTACACACGTGAGTCAAACGTGAGTTATTATACAAAAAAAGACCCTTTGTTGGACTGAAATTAAGAATGTAAATAATACCCATCCATTGCTTTGTATTGTACGAAACAATTTAAAACTAACTTCTTGCGCGCGTTTTCACACACACAGCTGCGTCTTTCCATTCTATAAAAGGCCAGAACGCAACCATAGGAAACTGCTCGTGTATATATTGTAATGCTATTTTGAAGTCTGTGATTACAATATATACACCGTGTATATAATCGTGTATAGTTTGTACCGTGGATTCTTGCGTCTTCGTTCCAGACTATACTACACAACTTACTTACGATTCGTGAAGCGGGGCTCCGTCGAGCTTAGTTAGTAGACGCCATATGAGGTTTATTTTAGGTTTAATTGTGAATAAAAAATCTGTGTCTGCTAACTAAGCTCGACGGAGGCCCGCTTCGCGGGGCTCCTACTTCTGAGTGGTTTAGAAAAAAACTGACTGACACTGACAACAAACACAACGTTTATAACGTTTCTTTTCTACACTATTGGTCCGCTTGCGTACTGGCGCTGTACCTTTTGGAGCGCTGTACTTACTAACATCACTACAAAGTATACGCGAGTATTTGCGTACTGCTCTTGTATATATTGGAAGAATTTAGTAAAAAAGTTATTTCCAATCTGTACGTGATTAGTTTCACACCCTTGCGTTCTAGCCTTGTATAGAATGGAAAAACGCCACACAGCTCCCGTTCCCGAGGGAACTTTATAGCTAATTATAGCCTATGATAGAAGTATATAGTAGATAACGTAGCTTTCTAATGGTGAATGAATTTTTGAAATCGGTCCAGTAGTTACGGAGCCCATTTAAATACAACCAAACAGTCAAATCTTTTCTCGGAATATATTATTATACAAATTGCACCTGCCATGTTTTCTCTGCATCACCCTAAGGTCGACTGCCTTTGGCGTTAAGTCAGCCTCTGTACAGTGTTGTAAAAAGTTTTAAAATAAAATAAAATAAAAATTATAGGTATCTGTTTCACACCTAAAACTGGTTTTAGGTATGTCGCAGTTTCACGAAATAAAATTTAATAGGCTTCGTTGTCAACAAAATCCCAATTGTCGGTTCGAGTCCAACTTCACATAATTTCAATGTCAATATATTGCTTATTCTATAAGGATTATATTGTGATATAATTCATCCTATTTCCTCCCACGTTGTACCATCGTAACTCCTCCGCCTGGATCAAGCAGCACACACGGATAGAACCTAAGCCGTGCTCAGTCTGTTGCCGGGAGACTTAACTCTCTTGAATCCCGCTATGAATTTAATCAGAAACTTTATGGTTGGATGGAAAATGGATTTCACTTTTTTCAACCACGCATCACAGTGAAGAAAAATTAAATATATTATACCGTGGATAATTTAAACAACATAATTAAATGAGTATTATAACATCCTTAAGTCTTAGTTCCAATCAGTTTTGTTATTTTTATTTTGATACTAGGTACCTTGTATTCAATCTAAATAACATATTATTTAGTTTAAACGATATGTTAAATTAAATAAAGTAAAAGCTTATTATACAATTCCCGACCCTCAGTCCCAAGAAGTTATGTCATTTAAATGATATTTTTAAATGTGTTTTTGTTAATAAAGATTAACTATAAAACCCTTTGATTTTGACATTGAAAAAACTGTTTTAAATTTCTCGGTAGTAATCCTGTTTTTTTTAATAATTTTAAAGTAAATATCAATTTCAAAATATGATTAATAGTAGTAATCTTCGATAACACAAAGATTTTTATGTTCGGAGTGAGTTTGTCTGAGATTTGAGTACAGCTTACTTATCTACCTGCCTAAGATACCGCTACGTTATAAACAGAGAAACATGATTTGAATGCAATAACGTGTATATAAAAATAGAATATTTTAAGTTTCATCTCAGGTAAAGGCTTATCGCCTAAATTGAAGAGTGATTTCATCGTTTATTAACTATAATAACAACTGCAAATCAAATTAAGACAAGTTAAATCATTGGAATCCGGACTTAAAGCAGTCCAACTTAGTTGGGTTAGGTATAGGTTATTTTTTTATAATCCAGAAACCCCGTGACCCCTTTATGTGTTTTATTTACACTTTGTACATTTTTCGTGTCACCCATTTTGCCGTTAAGTTACCATTTTGGATAAGAATTTTGGTAAATTTTATTGAAATTATGCATAATAAAAGGTAATTTTTACTTCTTGCATTATCGGTTACCCTTCAATAGGTATGTATCGATAACTTTTCTTTTATTCACTCTCGCACGCAAATTTATTGCTTAAAGAAAAACCTGCTTGTAAACAGCAACTCCCAGTACAAATTTTCAGTACAAGTCTAACACAATATTTCGTGTAGACCGATAAGAATGCTGATAGCTATCGACGCCTCGTATCGTATCGGTCGCCTCACGCCTAAAGTCTCGTGGGATATCCGAGTAATGTACATAGTTCGATACGTGGTTTGACTGAGGAAATACTCCCTGAAAGCTATTTTTGTAAATTAAATAGGACCTACAAGTATAATATATCTTAATCGGTTTATATTCAGTGCACTGGTTGATAAGTCTTGTAGTTATCGATACTCGGTATTAGTATAAAGAGGAATGGTTTTAATGGTTGTTCGTATTTAATAGGCCCTGGAACATGTGGACTGATTCCAAAAATCTTTCACCATTGGAAAGCTACCGTATTCAGAAGTAACCTATGCTACATTAAATTATGAAGTTTCCATGGAAACAGAAGGATTAAGAGGGTGAATGTGCGGTATTGGAAGGTAGGTGCTTATAAAATGGAAAATCAATTCGATAGCCACGTGGAGTTATGTGTGTGATTATACCATAAGGCGATTATATCGCAGTGAAATTGTAGCCTACAAACGTTTGCAATGCGTTGCCGACCCTAATCTCCCTCTTATACTCGTAAGCTATGTCGATCTTAAGCTAGCACGTTAAGAAATGCTGCTATTCTGCTTTGGTAATTTGGAGGGTGGAGTTGAGCAGTTTATTGAACATATTGAAAACAGTGGAAATTAGTTCTACTTATTTTTCTTTGTTTAGTATCTGGGATGATGTCGGAATTATTTACCTTGTGCAAGAGTTGTTGATGTAATGAAAATAGCTAGACTTGCCACGTGGTTTCCGGCTAAGAATAAACCACTCCGTGCGATCCTCTTATTATTGTAAGAAGTAACTAAGGGTCATTAGTTGTTGCCCGGCCCCCGCCAACGGCAAATCGATGCAGTGTCCGGGAGGTTTTAGTGGTGTAGGGTCCTCTCCTCGTGGTATGAGTTAGCATACCACGCTATGGAGAGGGCGAGTCCCACATATGCCACCGCCGGTGGGAAAGCGTAAACGCAATTCCCCCGAACAACAAAAAAAAATGAATTAATGAATAGGCAGAAACAATAATTCTATGGTTCCTTACCATCTTACTGCCATTACCAATTCACCTGCGAAGCGTGGTGATTATGACAATATCCCTCCAAGACCCTGGCTAACCGAGGTCTATAAAGAGGAGACCCATGTTCAGCCGTGGACTTAAACGGGCTGTTGAAGTGAAGAAGTCACCAAACCAGTAAGGCACCAATCTGCTGAAGCTTTCGACAAAGAATAAGACGGTACGGATCGATATGATATCGGATATTGAACGTTTTCGGGAGTATCTTAGTATCTTAATGTATAATGTGCTTTCTAAAGGACGACGTTTTTAAATTTTAAAGGAGCATGTATGTATTCGAATAGTCCATAAATTTTACTGTAGAAGAAAGTCAATTTTATAGTACTTATATTAATTCATTGATATGAAAGTAAAAGAACTAATTTTGGTAAACATTTGATACCGAGACGTCGTTCCAAATTTTATCGCGAAAGCTGCCAAAATTAACGTACAAGTAATTTACGAAAACCGAATTTATTTTTAATAGTAGCAGAGATAACGCCACTAAAAGTTTTGTCAGAAGATGCGACATCTACTGGTGCCACTGACAGTACTGGGAGGGAGTATTTCCAACTAAGGGCTAAATAAGATTTAAAAACAATCAACCATCGATAGGATAAAAATAATAAGTAGTCTTAATTAAAACGACAAAATATCTAGTATTCTGTCGTTTTTGTTTAGTCTTCTCAAAAATGCCGTGTATGTTGCAGGTGTATAAGGTGTAATTTATGTTTTAAAGGCCAAATATTCAATTTGATACATTTGATTTCCAACCTTATTAACTGTTGTCACAGCAGCGGTATTGCTATTGATATACTATCACTAACGATATGGAACACCAACCACTCCTAAACCAATTACAATAATCGTACTAATATATGGGTAAAGCTTCAAAGTTTGTTTGTTTATCTGGACGCGCTATTCTTAGGGACTTCTGGATTGATTTGAAAAGTTCTTTCAGTGTTATATACCCCGTTTATGAAGTTAACGGTAATGGTAGTTATGCGGGTGACAGCTCACATAAAAAAAGGGACCTTTTATTAAAAAGAAAACACAATGTCCGTGGTGCCTTGCAATTGGCTTATAAAATTGTAAGTGTCTCTCCCTGAGGTTTTACCTAAATGAACAAATGAGTTATTTCTCATTTGTTCATTTAGGTCTTCTGCTTTGCGCTGGAGGGAAGTGTAATTTTACTTTCCAACTCCTTCTATAAACTTTCTGATTGAATTTGATGCGGCACATTTAGGAGTCCCGGGACCAACCTAAGCCTAACAGCTGAGAGCCTTTTCCGTGTGTGTCGCTGTTGATCCTAGCTTACAGGAGTTATAGGGGCGGGAGTGTGGGAGGGATTAGTTATGCAGGTGAAACCGCGCGTGGGAAGCTATAGTTTTTATTATAAAAAATATTTTTAGGCGAGTAGCAACGCGGAACATAACTAGTTAATTTTATTATAAAAGCTGTAATATCTTTAAAACAAACATACAAACAAAGTTATTGGTAAAAGTACTCAAATTCAATTAATTAACTTTTATGATTTATTGCTTAATTTACTATATGTATCTGTTGTATCAAACTTTATCTTAACTCTGTGTTATTTATTATATTGGCTCGAATGTAATTAATCTAAGTTAACCAAAACTTTTAACACTTATTTGAAACAAAGGCGTGTAAGTTTTAATTGTAATTATACATATTGACGTTTAAGTTCTAAAAAAACGTGTGTTGCTCTCTCATCATTTTCATCGTCATCAACCCGTACAACGTCCACTACTGTACAAGGGCCTCCTCCCGAAGGAGGGCTTTTGCCATAGTCAGCACGCTTGGCAGACGGGCTGGTGACCGCAGTATTATGTCGTAACATACAAGGAAACTCTGCTGCCCGTTCCCTGGTATACAATTGTTATAGATGATGTTATAACAATCGGGACGAACGGCTTAACGTGCTTTGCGAGACCAACCAGACCCGGAAATAAATCTTAGAAAGTATTGTAGTAGTGGGGATCGAACCCACGACCTCCGAGATAAAAGTCGAGGCTTAAAGTACTGCAACATTATGTATTATCCAATCACAAAGTTATACATAAATTGCCTTCCAGCTCTCAAAGGTAGCCATTTTCCATCGACGATATCAGGTCGGAAAACGTGGAAAATAGCCAATTAAACGAAATAATGTAAATACCGCACAGATATTGATCAAGCATCGAATTGAAAACGTGACAATACGGCTAAACATTATTTGTATCTTTTTTTCCAATCGCTGAAGGCAAAAACAACAAAAGACAACTTCAAATGAAGTTGTCGACAACCTCGATAGCGTAGCGGTATTTGGCTCGCTTTAAATCTCGGAGATCGTGGGTTCGATTCCCACGCTGAACTGTTTGTATGTGTTCACGTCGAACTAGCGGCGGAGCGCACGATTCACTCGCGACTTCAGGTACCTAAGATCAACCAGTATGAACTTGACGCTAGAAACAGTTGAACGTTGTCATCATGTCTTTCAATACAGAAGAGTTTGCTTCTTCTTTCATAATGCGGACGGCTAAGGAGTGGAATTCTCTGCCGGAGACAGTTTTTCCGGAACGGTATAATCTGGACATCTTTAAAACTAATGTGAACCGACACTTTCTACGCAAGCGTGTATCATCTTAGGCCTTATCTTTGCCTTCCATCAATCGAGATTATGGCCAAACGTAAGCCTATATCAAGTAAAAAAAAAAAAGTTCATTCGTGTCGTTCGAGCTAGAACTTCAAAATTTCAACCTCTTCCGACTCGCCACACTCGCGCAAACGCCTGGCGGCCAACGAGAACTCGCCACGTCTCCGCACACGCACACGCACCCGCCGCCGTGCCTTCTTACGCGAACAAGTACCTACTAAGAACTTTATCATTAAATATAACCTACAAGCTAAATCCACGACTTGATCTGCGGGGAATAGTGACTTTCGGTTTTAATTGAAAGTCGTTGAATAAACTGTCGCTCAGTCAATTTAAGTTAACTGCCTACCAATACTTCTAGCATAATAAAATTAACCCACAATTTTAAACGATATCTATCTGCTAAAATGTATCTATAAGCGGAAACTATTAATCCCGAGCATCTTAAGATAATTAAATTGTAATTATAATTATTGAGTCACAACGCTATCAATTAGCGAATTGAACTAACATGTCAATTCAGATATTAGGGTAATACTGCCTATCTTTGGCACTTCACCAACAGGCATGAAAACTAAAAAAACCTATTTAATCCGTCAGTTCGATTACCAAAATATATTGGAAACGTATTTTTTATCGTTTCTCAAACAAAAAATGACGAAGATATCATCATCAGCCCGTATAACGTCCACTGCTGGATGAGCCTTCTCCCGAGGGAGGGTATTGCCATAGTCACCACGCTTGGCAGGCGGGTTGGTGACCGCAGTATTATATTGTAGAACACAAGGAAACGCTGCTACCCGTTCCTTAATATACGATTATTATAGATGATGTTATAACAATCGGGACCAACGGCTTAACGTGCTTTCCGAGGCTCGGACGGAGATTAGTCCCTCAACCAACCAGACCCGGAAAGAAATCTTAGAATTTACACAAAGATTTCTTGTCCGGTGTGGGGATCGAACCCACGACCTCCGAGATTTAAAGCGAGCCAATTACCGCTACGCTACGGAGGTTATCGAAGATATAGCGCATTGAAATTTCATGTAACGTCACTTTTAGGTACGATTTTACCTAGTGAACTATATAGTTTGTTGTTGCTCTGTAACTTCGTCATTTTTGATTGATTTGATAAATAAAAAAATACGCGTCCAATATTTTTTAATAATCTAACTAACGGACTAAATATATCTTGTAAGTCTACATGCCTATTATTGGCACATCTATTAACGTAGCTGTAATTAAGTATGTAAAGAAAAAAAAAAACTCACAGCCGTCAACTTTATCGACTAAGTTTATAGATTTTTTTTATGATTCTATGAATATTTTTCAAATGGCAACACTAGTGATATTTAAATGGAAATTGTGGCAAGAGTTTATCTACGCCAATAATTTGGTTAAATATTGAAGAAAATTATAGTGCAATTAATAAAATATTTGTTTTTCGACCAAAATGACGTGAAAAAATATTCCTTTTTGTTACTTTTTACTATTATCTTCTCTTAAAAAAGGCGTATAATTTTCACAAAAAATATTTCTTATGCCGATGTCGATAATTGGACGTTTTACCCTACTATTCATTATTCATTTTGGTTTGTAGTTGGCATGTCAAACATTTGATTATGACTGTTTAATTTGTTAATTAGCTAGTTGATGTAGCGTTAAGGAACAAGTTGGTAGCGGACGACATGATGCTGCCGCAAACGACGTGTCGCAACGACACTACTGGTTTCTATGTATTTCTATGAAATTCCTTTTTAGTTAGCGACATGAAGCTAGCGACGCTACGAAGGGAATTTCATAGAAATACATAGAAACCAGTAGTGTCACTGCGACACGTCGTTTGCTGCGACATGAAGCTAGCGACGCTACGAAGGGAATTTCATAGAAATACATAGAAACCAGTAGTGTCGCTGTGACACGTCGTTTGCTGCAGCTTCATGTCGTCCGCTACCAACTTGTACCTTTATACTTAATAGTCCCATAACGTGTCACCCGCCGTCGTCGCCGAGGGAACCTCTTGTGTATGTACTGTGAATTGGTAACCTGTGCCAAATTCCTTCTTCTAATATTTTTATGCCTGGTGCTACTAACAAAAGACTGATAGCTGACTAAATAAATGCCCGTTCGAAAAATAAAAAGTAAATTGGTCTCAATTTCTAAAACTTTACAAAATATTTGTAGACGGCCAATGGAGCAGGAAGGTGCTCAAATGGCAAGCGCAGCGTGTAACAACCGCTAATACGATGGACCAAAGACCTTATAAAGGTCGGAGGGAGTAGGGAGTCAATGGATGCAGGCAAGCAATCGCTTCCACTGGAAATCAATGGGAGAGGCTTATGTACAGGTGTGGACGATAACAGGCTGTTATGATGATGATAATGAAAATATATGCCATTCCTTCAACAGACATGATAATGATAAAGTTAGTGAAAAAAAAAACTGAAATGATATACCTATTTTATTTAAAGATTTTTGTTTTACTTAAAATTAAATAACATTTAAATCTAGAATAGAAGGGCAACTAATGTCCCTTTCACTGCCCAAAGTGCTGGAACATTTGTTATAACATTTTTTTTTATTCACCGTACAAATGAATAGGGCCAAAAGTCGTAAGCAAAAGCAAGTTTGAAATATAAATGAACTTTTCCCATTTATAGCAAACGAAAATTATTATTTTAATAGTGATTTCAACTCTATGCAATAGAATCATGCTAATCTGAGCCATAAAAGCATTACCAAGGGAATTCTAAAACCGCCATAATACTGATCCTTACTTATTCAATTAAAACAGGAATTATAAGTGGATTGCTTTTGAAGGAAAACTGAATAAATTTCGATAACATTCCACATTAATACGATATTTCGATTATTTTGCTCTTTTATTGGTGTTTGAGAGTTAATTGTATGTTGGTGAATGGAAATACAGCTCTTTTAGATTTTAAATTAGTTTAAACGGATTTTCGTGTTAAATGTGGATGTGAGTATATATAGAGGTGAAATCTATATATTCTTACTACATAATAAAGTAGAAACTCATAACATTAGGTACCTACTATATAATTATGCACATCACCCGCTTTTCTTCATAGTATATTCGATTATCTGGATGTCTTTTTTTTTTTTTTTATCCGGGAGGAAATGCATTGACGCATTCCCACCACCGCTGCAGCGTATTCGCGCGCTGGCGGTGGGATATGTGGGACTCGCCCTCTCCATAGCGTGGTATGCTAAAGTCATACCACGAGGAGAGGACCCTACACCACTAAAACCTCCCGGACACTCCTTCGATCCGCCGTTGGCGGGGGTCGGGTACGCATGAGCAATCCGGCCCCCCGACGGCACCCGCGGCCAATATGGTACCGCAGGATCTCCAGGGCCACACTTACAGTGGCCCATTTGCCCAATTATAGTGACGCCCGGAGTGTAGAGGCGTCCCTACTCCTCATGGGTCAGCCTCGAAGGGAGCGGGGCCCATGTTCCCCACTCCCCAAGTCTGCGAAGCGGGTGGGCGGAGGGATCTACTTCCCTCTCCCACTCCGCGGCCTCCTTCTGTGACATAACTTGTCTACAGATGGAGGCAACCACCTCCCACGACCTCTCGCTTTGGACCATCTTCGAAATGATGGTCGGCAGCGAGAGGTCGTCTCCCACCACGCCAACGAGCTCCTCCCGCTCGTTGGCCCACGCCGGACACTCCACCACCGTGTGCTGCGCCGTATCGTTGGCACAGTCACAGTGGTGACAGCGAGTGTCCGGCTCTCTCTGCGCCACGTTTCACAGGTAGTGGCCGAAGCAGCCATGGCCTGTTACTACCTGTGCAACGTGGTAGGTGACGTCGCCGTGACGGCGACCGGCCCACTTTTTTAGATGGGGCCGAATCGCCTCCACCGTACGCAATCCGCTCCGCGGCGCGGCCTCTAGCCGCTCCTGCCATTTCCGGAGGGTTTGGCGACGGATCTCAGTCCGCCTCCGTGCAACACCCTCCGGGAAGGGGTCGCGGCCAGAACGCGCCCCCTCACACCTCCGCCGGTACGTGGCGGCATTATCTGGATGGCTAACGACAACAATAAATCCGGTTAATCGAGTTTCTACTGTAAATTAAAAAAATATTTAGGTAAGGCTTAGCTTCTCTATTCTAATATATATATGTTTTGTATCTATACTTCTATACTTATAATTATAAAATGGAAAGATTTGTATTTTTGTGTGTGTGTAATGAATAAACTCAAAAACTACCGTGCCGATTTCAAATAGTAAATTAAAATTCTTATTCATAGTTTTATTAATCAAAACATGTACCTTAGTATTAAACTATGGAAGTAACAGGACTCCACGAAACAGCGAATCCTTGTGTGGGGTCCAGCAACACTATAATTATTGTAGTATTAAATACCTATAAATTTAAGTTATAAAAAACTCACGTCAATAAATTGCTTTATTATCATTGAATAGCCCAACTTCTTTTTTTTAAATCAATATCTGTCACAATATAATCTACTCACACATGACGCTATTAAGTAACAAAGAACTAAATTGCTAAAACTCTAATCTAGTAAAACAAAAGTCGTGTAGTATTGGCACTAACGAATGTACTCTATGCGGTTAATGACGTATCTTAGGCTGGCTGAACACGGAAGGATTTAAACCGACAGGATTCAGTCTTTCCGTGTTGAAAGGGCTGCTTAAAGCTGCGACCCTTAGTTTGCAAAGAACCATCCGATGCTCTCGTAGACCCGAAGTTCGAGAGGCCCGCGAACTGTAAAGTAGAGCTGCAGTTGCACAAAACTCCCCTAAAATACTAAAAGTCATAATCCATCAATCAATCTCATCGCCAGCGACCGCCCTGAGCCGAGATCCAAGCCCCACAGGGGGCGTCCTTTTAAGCACGTTGCTTCATTAGTCGTTTTTAAACCATTTATTAAGGCTGGAGCTCTGCTCGCCTTTATGCCCGGTTAAGTAGCAAAAGACTCGTGGCTAAATACCTACGTAAGTACAAACGAAAAAAATAAAAACTTGCAGTTGCAGTCTTCTACGAACACACATTCATGAAACTACTCTTTTTGGATGGACATTTATGTAGTTAGCCACGAGGCTTTTGTTACTTTATTGCGCTTAAAGGCGGCCAGAGTTCCAGCTTTGCTTTATAAATGTTTTATAGTATAAGTGGTCGGTCTCTGTGGGACCTGTATCTCGTCTCAGGGCGGTTGCTAACAGAAAGATTGAGGAATGTTATCTTTAGTTGTTTTGTCTGTCTCTCTAAGTTGCAGTTCGTGAGTCTCTCGAACTTCATGTCTACGAAGGCATCGGAATGTTATTTGCAAACTTAGACGAAATTACTCGAGCAGTTGAAATTGAAGGTGAAATTTCATTGTTCAACATACACGAATTGCTCATGCAGTCTAATTTAACTGCTTAAAACTGCCTCAGCAGTTGGTATCGAGTGCTTCATAACTCACAAATTTCTCACTCATCGTGAGGCGTGCGCTATAATGAACAGAAGGAGCGAAAGTTACTGCGCAAGATCAGTTAACACCTCGAGCAGTTAGTGTATGTAAGTTTGACTGCACAATAATATTTCACCTCACGATCAGACCACCCGAAAAAGTCGCACATGCTTGCGCGGTTCCTCATAAGTGTGTCCGTAAAAGACTACAATTTGCTTTGCAGTATCAGCTTGAAGCAGTCAATACTGGCTGCTACAAGCTGTCTGTTTATCGCCAGCCTTAGTGCCGTAGTTGCAAAAATTGGCATACGTCCAGACACGATCATGCGCATCCGAGTTCAATCTACTGAACCCTATTCTGTAAGAATATTACTTTTGAAATCTTTGCAAACACGCATACGAATTTAATCCTGTGAAGACATATTCGTGGCCATGTTACAGTTGCTCAAACGAAATAAAATAACATTGTCAGTATGAAATCTTAGACAATTTAATTTCTACTTACAATGCCTTTGCAGCGCACCGTCGCTGCAGCGTATTCGCGCGCTGGCGGTGGGATATGTGAGACTCGCCCTCTCCATAGCGTGGTATGCCAAACTCATACCACGAGGAGAGGACCCTACACCACTAAAACCCCCGAACACTCTTTCGATCCGCCGTTGGCGGGGGCCGGGTACGCATAAGCAATCCGACCCTCTACTTACAGTGCCTAAGAACAACGGAAGTATTAAGATACAAACATGGTTTATTAAATGTTTTAGGCTATCCATCAGGCTTTTGCAATCCACAGCTGGACAAAGAATGAAGTTATACTAGAATATTATAAAAAGGATATATTTTGGAAAACCTCCAAAAATACTGAACCGATATCAAAAATTATTTTACTTTTACAAAGTTACGTTATTCAAGAGTAGCTATATATAGGCTATATTTTATAAGTAAACCGCGAGGTTTAAAAAAAAATAGTAAAATATAGAAAAAAATATTTCTCAAGTTTAACTTCCTAATTATATTTTTACTTTCTGTTGTTATCAACATTGTTCTATCTATTCACTGATTAAGAAAACTATTGTTATATTTAATTAACTTGGTAATTCAGTCTTTAAGAAACGTCTAACTTAATAAACCAAAGTAATTGCTAATGCTTCAAATAAAATACTCAAAACATTTTCTAAACTTAACAAAGAAAATTTTGTATCAGAATTATTTTTTATTTTTAATTTTATAGTAGTAATAGACATCAACAAACAATAATGTCTAATAATCTTTTCATGTTAATAATTACAAGTTCAGAGAAAATTGCTTCAGGGCAAATAGAGTAAAATTTCAAGTTTTTGTAAAGGATTATGTCAAGCAAAATAATAACATTTTAAGTATGACAGATCAAACTGATATTTTAAAAAATATATCAGACCTGATAATTGGCTTCAATGCGAGCGAAGCCGAGGGTAAGAGCTAGAACGATATAAATTTAAATAAACTTAACCTTGTTAATAGAATTAATGTAAAATTAAATTAAATGGTTATTCGAATATCAAATCAATGCTTGTCAATCAATAAATTAAAAGTATAAATAATAATATATGTATAAGCTGATGTATCAATAGGCATGACTAAAAAAATTTAATAAATCCGCCAGTTAGATTACCAAAAAATATTGGACAAGTATTGTTTTTTTCGTTGCTAAAACAAAAAAAAAACAAAGATACAGCGCGATGAAATTTCGTGTGATGTCACTTTTAGGTACAATTTTGCTTAGTACTGACGTCACAAACGCCCCTCTCCTTAACTTTATAGTTTGTTGTTGCTCTGTATCTTTGTAATTTTTTATTGTTTTGATAAATAAAAATATACGTGCCAATAAGTTTTAGTATTCTTACTGACGGACTAAATATATTTTGTTAGTGTTTATGCCTATTCTCATAGGAATTCATTTTTATTTTAACAAATTTGGTATGCACATTCTGTCACAATGAAAATGTATTCCATTTGTTTATTTTTATCTGAGGATTGATAACTTACCAACAAACTACCCTTAAAAACAATAAAATGTAAATTTAAATAAACGTAATCGGGATGGCCAACCGTCTATCTAGTTTTAATTAGTTAATTAGATAGTATGTATGTACAACTTTCGTTGCTTATACAAGTTGCGTTTGTGATCTAAATGTATGATTCTAAAGGAGGGTAAATAAGGCAAGATATTAGATTAGCAATGTAGCATATATTCACAAAACGTTACTAGAAGATAATAATATTTTTTTATAAAATGACGTAAGCAACGCCAGAAAATTAATATATTATGGGTAGATTTATCAATGTTCAGACAAAAATTATCATATGAAATAAGTTTTCATTTGGACTAAAAGTCCAAACCAAAATCTTTAAATTAAAAAAGTAATTGCTCGGAAAATTGCATTGATTTGATAATTAAATAACCATTTTTACCAAGTAACAAGGGCATGAACACAAAATAAAATACTTTGCAGACTGGCTGGCTTATATTTAGCACAACACACAAGTATTGCCATTAAATGTAGCAATGCTGCCAGCCTTGTGTGCTCTCTTTCGACGGATATCGATGCGGAGCGATTTTTAGACGCCCTCTATTTTTTTTCTTTTTTTACAGTTTCCCCGTGCGAACCCGGGACAAGCCGCTAGTTTGTTTGTATTGAATAGGCTCCGAAACTACAGGACCGATTTGAAAAATTCTTTCACCGTTGGAAAGCTACACTAGCTCCGGATGACATAGGCTATATTTCATTATTAAGTTCCCAAGGGAACGGGAGTTACGCGGGTGAAACCGCTCGCGGGAAGCTAGTTGTTTATATTTTAATATTACTTTTCTTTCACCTGAATACAAGATATTAACTAATGAAAAGAAATATAATACGTCTATTCAGAGCCATTCTCGTTATATCAGTATTTCCACGCATTACCCAGATAATGAATTACTATAAGGTAATTAAGTTTGAACGTAATTATGCCGTTATTAACAAATATTAATTGATTTTGTTAACGTGCTATTAATTGAGCGTTAATCTAATTTACGTATTTCTAAGGATTCCTTTGCTCTATTTAAATGTGGAAGTTATTTTCGTAAAATGATGTGTCAATAACGTTGTATATATTGTTAAAAGATCAGAGATGATGTGATTCATACACAAGACCCTTCACCTTGATGTCCTGGTGCCGCGAAGTATAGGAGGTTACGCTACCCGTGCCTGCTGTCCGGGCTTCTTGACACCCGCAGTAAGATTACACGAACAATAAATGCGACAGCAATAATTTAATACAAAGATCGGTAAACGGTTTATATGTGACAATGCCATTTTAATTGGCAGCTACCTGTTGTAAGGTACAATTTCTGTTATTGGTTGCTATGGCAACGCGACATATTTTAACTTCTTTCATAAAACCGTTGTAAACAAAACAACGCTGCCGCCTGTTCCCTATTAGACGTTAGTCTGTTCCTTGTTATAGATGATGTTATTACAAAAGGAAACTCAGCGTAACGTTCTTTCTGAGGCACGGAGGGACGTCCCTCAACCAACTATACCAAGAAAGAAATCTTAGAATGTAGGTACCTAAAGATATCTTGCCGTTTAAAGCGAGACTTCTACTACAATGCCACGGAAATTTTAAGTACCGTAAGATTAATAGGTATTAATTAATAATCCACTTCAATCAATTCATTTACCTACTCCTCCACTGATGATTAACCTGTCATATAGGTACATGTAGGTCGTACGTATACCTATGTAAGATATTAATGTCATTATTAATTACATAATAGATTACGTAAGTACTTAAGCAGATGTAATCGCGTAGCGCTTTGAAAATAATATATTCGTAGGTGTGGCTTTGTTGTTATCGTTTTCTTCAATAGCCCTTTTTCATCCACAGCTGAAAATAGGCAGTTGTTGAGGAATACTTTCATAATCACTACGTTCGGCATGTGGATTAACGATCCCAGTAAGATGATGATAAGCAATCTTGGGCTGTCAAATGCGGCTGCCCATCCATCAGGAGTATATCCGTAATATAAGTGGTCATAGCCTAATGGCTAGGGCGTCGGACTTGTGATCTCGAGGTCGCTGATTCCAAACCCACTCATTGCACTACCGACGTGAATCCACTCGTAACACAAGCATTTAAGCTTAGCACGAGGGGTAAACAAGAATACTAGTAGACAGCAAAACTCTGCTAGTAATCTTTAAAAAAAACGATGAGTCGCTTATTTAAACAACACAAAAAACTACGTGGTATTGTTGTAATACTTTTTTATATTAATGTTAGGTACTACTACGTTATAAAGGTATCTTTTTTTAAGACTTAATTCCCTAAGTTATGGGGGACTTAATAAACACAACGCACATCCAGACTTAGAACAATTGTCCGTGTTGCACACCAATTATTGTCCAGGGTGCAAGTCATTTCCAGAACACGAAATGTCAGACATCATAATGAGCAGCTACCGTTGTCAAATGATGACTGTAATTGGAATATTTCGCAGTCACAGTGGTCAGCAAATCGGTCAGCAGAATTCTATAAGAACTGGTTAAATCAAAATTAATTAAATTAACTAGTCAAAGTCTGCTGAAATACAGAAAGTAAGTAAACTTATATTAAGACACTAATATTTCATAAAGAAATACCACCATTGGTAACTTTTGAACTGGAGTATAAACTTTGTTTGTTTTTTCGGACCGACATGCGACATACGTAGTTAGTCTCTAGACTTTTGCAACTCACCTGGCACAAAGGCGAACAGAGCTCCAGTCTTAATGAATTCTTTAAATACTACAAACTAAGCAACCCGCGCAAAGGGCGCCCTCTGTGGGGCTTGGACCTCAGCTAAGGGCGGTCGCCGGCGATGAGATTGAGGGATTATGACTTTTAGTATTCTTGGGGAGTTTTGTGCAACTGTCGCTCTACTTTACATTTAATAGTGCCAAATTCCATTTCAATACCTATGTTAAGTATTTTGTATAATATTTACAAATACATAGATACTAATAGAATAATTAACAGCTTCGAACTGTTTCAATAAACGTGCTGTGTTAAATTGTGTGTGTAATGTGAATATTATTTAAAGGCAGCAATAGAATGTGGTCGGCAAAATTCTGGTCAAACTGGTTAAATCTGATTAACTACCCTCAAATTCGGATGAAACACAGAAAGTAAATAAACCTATATTCAGATTAGTTTAATTTATTCTTGTGTACTTTATGTTTTGTACTGGGTTGTCGTTTATTTAATTATTCACACGGGTGGTAATGTGGTGAGATGCGTGACGGAAAGTCCTAGAGAAATACAGGTGTAGTTCGAATTAGTAAGTTGTATAAGGTGATATTTAATATTTCCTAGTGAAAGAATTGTACAGAAAACATTATTTATATTATGTCTATCACTGTCAGAGTTTATTCTTTATTTTTTCGGACGGACCTATTTATTTAGCCATGAGGCTTTTGCTACTGTACCGGGCATAAAGGCGAGCAGAGCTCCAGCCTAGATAAATGGTTTAAACACTACAAACTAAGCGTCCTGTGCAAGAGGGCGTCCCCTGAGGGACTTGGACCTCGGCTCAGGGCGGTCGCTGGCGATGAGATTGAGGGAATTTGACTTTTTGTATTTTTATTCTTTCAACATTACCTTTCTTAGCTATGCAGATATGTACAGTCAGCATCAAAAGTTGATGACCACATTTAGATTTCCAAAACCGCTGAACACTATATCACCCATAAATCGCTGAACGAAATAGGCGCCAGTATTGAATGAACATAATTAAAGTTCAAAATTAACTGAACACTACTCGTCAAAGGTCACTGAACACCATTTTGTCAAAAATCGCTGATCGTTATAATACCCGACAATATCATAACATTCAGTTTTACAAAAGTCACTGAACAATATAAAATGCTTGTTTTAGTTATCTAGTATAATCACGGCAATGTCCAAAAATAACTTAACATAATAAAATAACAAAAGTTACTGAACTTTTTTATTTAACTTGCTTTGTATGTAATTTGTTCGGGTGGAATCTTGCAACTAAATTTTGAAGCACATACCCTCAACCGATTGAGCTGAAATTTTGCAAGCATATGTATATCGCGTTACAATGCAATAGTACCATGGAGCTGATCTGATGATGGAGTCGGAAGGTGGCCATAGGAACTCCTGTACCTACTGAATAAGATAGTCGAGTTTGTGCTCGTTTGTTTTGGGTTTATGAGCACTTTCCATTGCACATGATGACGAGGGTCTGAGGAGCAGGAACATTACCACTGGTACGCCCTTAATGCAAGCGCTAAGATGGTCGAGTTTGGGCTCGTTTGTTTTGAGTTAGTGAGTATTTTCCATTGCACATGATGACGGGGGTTTAATGAGGAGCAGGAACATCACCACTGGTACGCCCTTAATGCAAGCGCTAAGATAGTCGAGTTTGGGATCGTTTGTTTTGTGTTTAGGAGTACTTTCTATTGCACATGATGACGAGGGTCTGATGAGGAGCAGGAACATTACCACTGGTACGCCCTTAATGCAAGCGCTAAGATGGTCGAGTTTGGGCTCATTTGTTTTGAGTTAGTGAGTATTTTCCATTGCACATGATGACGGGGGTTTGATGAGGAGCAGGAACATCACCACTGGTACGCCCTTAATGCAAGCGCTAAGATAATCGAGTTTGGGCTCGTTTGTTTTGTGTTTGGGAGTACTTTCTATTGCACATGATGACGAGGGTCTGATGAGGAGCAGGAACATTACCACTGGTACAACCTTAATGCAAGCGCTAAGATAGTCGAGTTCAGGATCGTTTGTTTTGTGTTAGTGAGTATTGTCCATTGCACATGATGAGGGTGGTCTAATGAGGAGCAGGCACTTTACCACTGGTGCTTGCGTACGTCGTAATCGGTCGTACACACGTGGTGTAAATCTTAACCTTGTTATCATGTGAAAGTTTGCTGCGTGAATTTAGAAGACAATGTAGTTGACTGAGCTTAAGTGCTTTACTTAAGCTCAGTCAACTACATTGTCTGTGTCTGTCTCGTGCACGAACGGTTTCCACATGCGCTCTGAAGTTTCGTTTTCGGTCAAGAATTATACAAAGTAAGATGATTGCCAATTGATATTATGAAAATAGACGCCCTATAATACCATGCAAATCCAGTAAATAGGGTTATAAGCTAAAGACTAAAACGTAAAAAATAAAATAAAAAGTAAAAAAACATTTTTAATTTTTATTTTATTATAAACTAGCTTCCGCCCGCGACTTTGTACGCGGATCCTGTTGCTAATGCCAGCGACAACGGGGTCGTCAAAATTGAAGATCTGAAACGTCTGATGTCGAACTCTAAAGCCCGGGACAGCTGTTCAGAGAATGTTGAAGTCGATCAGAATTCAAACGTTCGTTGCGCTCTTCTTCTGTCTCTTCATGCCGTACTCGAGCAATTCTTTCTCTCTCACTTTCTAACGGATTATGAATATTTTGTTGTATGTGTGTTCGGGACAATGTATGTTAATCTCGATCAGCAGTTAGTCGCCTGAAGAATAAAGACCTGTTAGTAGATGTGCGAATATGCTGAGAATTAAAGCGTGATTCTGTATCGATAAACGTTTCCGATTCGCGAGACAATGCATGTCGCTCGCGATCAGCGGACAGTTGCGCATCACGTTTTCTCTAGAGACCTTGAAATAGATGCGTTGATACTCTGAGAAGTCAATCGCAATTCTCTATCCGTGAACGTCTCCGATTCGCGAGACAATGCGTGACGTTCACGATCAGCGGATAGTCGCGCATCACGTTCCGCACTTGTCTCTAGAAACCTAGAAGCAGATGCGTAGATACGCTGTGAACTCAAGCGCAATTCTCTATCAGTGAACGTCTCCGACTCGCGAGACAATGCGTGACGTTCACGATCAGCAGTCAGTCGCGGATCATATTCTTCACTGGTCTCTAGAGACCTGGATGAATATGCGTAAATACGCTGAGAACGCAGATGTGCTTCGCGATCCGAAGAGATTTTCACGGAGCGAGTTGCAGCCTGATGTTCTCGAACAGTACAAGTCTCTCCTGACGCTCTTCGGTACATTCTTGGGATCTTATGATTCTCAATCTTTTAGCTCCTTTGGAACATTGGGAAAGATTTGACGTCATTCTAGGCATGGTAATAGTTTTATTCTGAAGAAGATACCTGATCAATTAAAATCTAAGTGACTGCTAACGCAGGGGGCGTTAGGGTACCGTACCCGCACCGGGTAGGCTACCGTGTCACTAAGATAAATGGAAAACACCTAGCTTATGTTATTTTATAATTATATAGTGAAATTAGTGATAGCTTTGATTTCCAAACCAGATGTTTTTGATCTTCGATTTTTATAAGTCAACAGGAAATGCCCATCAGACCGAAAAACTTTTGCTAAGACGTCATTCCTATATGTTCTATAGTGTATGTGTATATGTAAATGCGTAAAAACACTTCCACCGGATAACAAAAAAAAAATGCTGAACAACTTGCTAAGACGTCATTCTTATATATCTTATAGTGTAGCTGGGCTCTTGGAGTTCCACAGCAAGAGTTCCAGATCTTCAATTTTAATACGTCAACAGAGAGTGCTCATCAGTCTGAACAACTCTTGCAAAGACGTCATTTCTATATATGTTATAGTGTAGCTGGACTCTTGGAGTTCCACATCAGGTGTTCCAGATCTTCAAATTTATTGTCTCAGCAGAAAATGCTCATCACGTGGAACAATTTTTGTTATGTACCATTTTTGTATCTCTTATAGTTTAGCTGGTCTGTTGCGGTTCTGCATCAGGTGTTCAAGTTTCCAAGATAAATTATAGCCTATATGTTACCCAGAATTAATACCTATACAACAAAAAAATCATTCAAATCCGTCGAGTAGTTCCGAAGATTAGCGTGTACAAACAAACAGACAAACAGACAGATTTATTTTTTGGATTCATGCTCAATTACTGTTTCTAAAACCCCCTCAATTTTTTTTTTTTAATATATTCAATGTATAGACACAGATTTTTACTGTTTTATTATATGTATAGATATATATAAATTATAAAAGCTTGAGGCGATCATTACTATATTTCAGTGCCTCAAGCTATTATAATTTATATATTTTGATATTTGAAATTGTACTATATACACATTATTTTTTAATAAAAGCCTGTTTTAAAAAATATTTTTTTACTTTTTATTAAATTTTTGACTTTTTAGACTTAAGCTTGTAACCCTATTTACAGCGGGTCACGCACGGTCGATGCCATCCGGTCATCATATGCAATGGAAAGTAGGTACTCATAAACACAAAACAAACGAGCCCAAACTGGACTATTTTATGTGATGAGTTCCTATGACCACCTTCCGACTCCAACATCAGATAAGCTCAAGGTACCATATTATTGCATTGTCACGCAATATACATATGCTTGCAAGATTCCACCCGAACAAATTACATACATACATTGCAAGTTAAATAAAAGCTTGTAAAATACACACACATATTAAACCCAATTTTTTTTTCATTTTGTTCAGGGACTTATGAGATAAACGATGGTATGCTATTTTTGTCAAAAAGTTGTTCAGAGACTTTAGAGACGAAGAATGTTATGCTATTTTTACTATAATTTTGTTTAGCGACTTTAGAAAAGTGATGGTCACCTACTTATGGCCTTTTATGATAATCATTCATTTCTGGCGCTTGTCATGTTGAGCGATTTAGGTATAATACGGTGTTCAGCGGTTTTGGAAATCTAAATGTGGTCATCAACTTTTGATGCTGACTGTACAACAACACGTACAAACTATACTGTGGTTTTCGGCTTAGAATTGACCAGTCATGTCCTCCTATGGGTGTCGTAATAGGCAACTAAGGGGCATGCAGCTGATGGATGGGCAGCAGCATCTATCAGCTCAAGATTACTCACCATCCAACTGGAAACACCAAAACACCAGTCAATCTTCGTGATTATAGTAATATTCTAAAACGACCCTGGCTTGCCAAGGTAAAAGGAGGCCCATTTACAGCAGTGGACATAAAGATTAGTAAAGTAAAAGGAAACAAACGGATGGATATAAAAAAAGGCTAATATGAAAACCCAAATAATTTTTCTTAACTATAATTATTTATATAAAACCTTAGGTTTATTAGTTTAATTTAGTATGTGCCAGGAGTTGAAGTTTTCCAAGATCGTATCTTACAATTTTGTTATTATGTAGTACGATCTATTATGTTTTATAACATTCCTTACACTTTATAGTTAATAAGGACGACGGTCGATACATGCGGTTTTAGTCGCATAGTTTTCAGTTTATTATTATATAGCCTGGATAAGTCTTTTTGAATGATCAAATATTTTTTGCAAAACGGTTACTCGCTAAAAATATAGGTAACTATCATTTCAACATGATGGATAATTTATTACTATCAAAAGGTAAAAGAAACACAGTGTTAAGTATTTTACACAAGAGTAGTCATTACATGACACTGGCAGACATTGCTAAATAAGTCGGCATATTGCCATAAAAAAAAATGTTTTTAACAAACATAGTTTCCCTAGGAAGGAAGCATTGATAAATCGACATGGCAAAATGAGCTGCCTTGCAAAACGAGATAATCTAGCTTTTACGAACGGGCGCCCTTAACACAAGTACGTAAGCATTAAAAATTGCAAATTAAAATGAAATCTGTTATTTAAAGTTGTAATTTTCAATATTTAATGCTTTAGAAAAAATGTTATACGAGATCGTTTTTACGACCAAAAATAAAACATTTTGCTGAGTGAGAGATGAGACAATATTTATAAAAACACGATGTAGATTAATTTATTATTGTACCTACCCTGCCTAGTTCATCTGCAAAATTCAATTTTAGAATTATGGACACATCGAAACGATTAGAAAAGACAAACTCGGGCAAAAGCTACTTCGAAATAAATAAATGGATTGAATAAAACAATTTTCTAGTACAAAAGATAGTCGCCGCTTCGAGATCAATATATTCTGCAGCACCGCTTTCAATGTAGTGCAATAACTTGAAGACGCGGTTCATTTGTATTCAAATGAGCTCCAGTGTACACAGCAGACAATACGAGAACGTAATTAAATGTTATTGTTTATTGTGAAATGTAGTTTATTTGTTTATACGTTTTATTGCGATTGTGTGGATAGATATTGTAGTTTATATTAAATGGGAATAAAATAATATATTAATGTTAAGTATAGCGTTATAGTTTGGCCGAAACTGCTATGGGGCCGTCCATTAATCACGTGTGGCTTGAAAGGGGGGGTAGGGGTTTGACAAACATCACGAAATGTCACAAAGGGGGAGGGGGGTGTAGTAAGATATCACGTGTAATTATTTTTGGGAAATTATAAGTCCAACCACACATTTATTTTATATTGGCCACGTGATCAAACTTCTCATTTTATAACTAGGCAACGAGAAAATGAGATAGCCTCTAATAAAGTAATTCGCCTTTATTACAACGCCAACTAAATATTCTATAGAAAGCGTCAATTAAAGATCAATAATTGTCTAAACCTGCTTATTTATACATTGTAATCTAACTTACTAACTCAGCCACGGAATTTATATCTTGTCACCATTTTACGGTAAACAGCTTCAACTCATGATCCTCAAAAAAAAATAAAACAAGCTTTCATAGACAACATAATTTATTATAAATTAGCATGTAAAATAATGCATCATATTCTTTTATTGTGAAAATCGTAACTGTAATATTCGGCGCGAGTGCGTGAGACGACAGCGACCGGCCATTTACCAACCGTAGATTGCTCCATGAACCGTTGGTCAACATTATCTTTAAACCATTAACTCATCCAAAGGACTTTTCATCCACGAACGTTACGGCAACATAATTCTACGTCAGTGAATGCTTAAGTTAATAGCCCGACTCGGATAGGTTAGGTTAGAAGGCTATACCCAATTTTGCAGACGTCTAGTGGCTTATGTATTCCGAAGCCTCAAGAGCATGATGGCAAGACGTTTGCTACATTACTTCTGCGTCTTTCTCGTGGAATCACCGCAACGCATGAGGGCTTTAACAAATTGCCATATGACCTGTATTGCCCTAGTCTGTAGAAGGATCGTCAGCAACTTTTGGAAAGGACTTTCCGACGATTTGGATTGTACTTCTGTATAAAGAAGAAAGTTAAGGAACATGTAAATTCATGTCACAAGCAACCAACTTATCCGAGTAATAATAGTCTAGAGATGCACAATGTTCGTCCATCACGCATCCTCATGTGACGATCGAGGTAGATTCTCTGCGTTGTGCGCGAAAATGATGACACCGAGTGACTTGATGAAACTAACGTTGATCTTCAACAAAGCACAGTTCCAACAACTGATCTGCAAGATGCTTATCCAGTTGTTAGTGTTGAAGAATGTCTTGCTTATCAGTGATCCGAGGACAATGTACATTAAATATGTTCATGTACTAAGTACAATATATGTTTTTCGCATGATTCTCCCATTTGTTTATTATTATTTTTATGCCAATCAAAAACAACCTACAACCTTTCTATGTAGACATTTTTATCATGGTCATTAATTTCAGAAAAAATAAGATTATTTTTTAGAATTTATGATTAAATTCTAAAAAATTTAAGATTTTTTTTAGATACAAAAAAATACACGTGATGTTGGGTGGGGCGTGGAGGGGTAGTCTTAAACCTCGCCATGTATCACCAAGGGGGAGGGAGGTTAAAAATGCTTAAAAAAGATCACGTGATTAATGGACGGCCCCTATGTATATAACGCATCAAACCATTTGCATTAAATCAGCGTAGCAACTTTAGATCAAATAAAAATTAAAGACGGAGCGTGTCAAACAATGTACTAAGGCCGGTTTTTTTGGCCATTAGTGTGGGTAAAATTGTAGCTATATATTGTGTTTTTACAGTACCCAAATGTTTTAAAAATAACGTTGAGCTTTAATTTGTACAGGGTGTACAAATAGCACATGACACATTTCAGTATTGTTGTTAACAAATAATGAAGTTTGTTGTCAAATGAAGCACGCTGACAGTTTGATTAACTAAGTTAGGGATATTTTGGTACGCCTGCGTGCGAAGGGCGCATACAGACTAACGACACTCGATCGGCGACGAGCGCTGCGGCGTAGTCGCCTTGCTGGCGACCGTGAACGACGACGTCATCGCCTGGCGGTGGCGCCCAATTGTGTCGTTGCGGTAAGTCCGTGCATTCGGCAACAAATAGTCTAGAATACGCACGTAAACGATGTAGGTCGATCCTTTCTTTTTCGTTGACGACCACGTAGCAAAAGAAAAAGCAACAATTCTTATATTCATCTTCAAAATACATATTAATACGCAGTAATGTTTAACAAGAGCAAGAATACGTCTCCGAGACTGTTTGACAATTACTACACACGCAACAACTAGGCGACGACGTTGTCGTCCACGGTCGTCAGCAAGGCGACTACGCAGTCAATCGAGTGTCGTTGGTCTGTAAGCGCCCTAAGCGGTATGTACACGCCAAGTCAGGGTTTTTATTGGCGTCAGTGCGTTAATCGCAGCGCTCCGTCGTTACTTTTTATTTGGTTTGAGGAGACTAGTTCGTCACAAAGAGCGGCGTAACGTAGCCGCAACGAGAGCGAGCACATCGCGAGATGCTGAAGTGACGTAGTGTATGCAACAGTACGCGGCACCGGCGTTTCAGAGATTGCACTACCTACGTCCAAGTAGACGCGCGAGCGTCGCGCAACTAGCGCCACGTTCTACACTCACGGGTCTGCCAAGATTTGGCAGAAGCCCACCTAGAGCACCCACCCGCCGCCACCAGCTATCAAGGCCAACTGTGAGACGAGGGCCCTGAAGCTTCACTTTCTGTCGAGAACAATGCCTATATAGCGCATTTTGTCCTCGACAGCAGATGATTTCAGCCCCTTCGTACAAACTAGCTTAATTTATATTGAGCACTTTTACATTTATCGGCTGAGGGAAAACTTTTTTATTAAACATGTAACTTTTAATGTTATGTTTAAATCCTTTTTATATTTACTGATAACAAATCGTCCTGCCAATTATTAACAACAATAAAATCTCGATGTATAAATATACCTACACTCAATGATGTTAAAAAAGAGATACGGTATCCATGTTTGAAATATGCCACCACGAAATTAAGCTAATTAGCGCTATCGTACGTATGTCTTCTGTTCACGCTAACTTTAATGCTGTCCTATTTACTCTCTAGGGATACATTTTGTCTTAACAAAACAATAGCATGACGAACCTACATTTTTTTATAAAACTTCATTGCCAACACTAGTGTAGAGAGTAATAAGTAGGTATGTAATAAATTTATGGATTCGATTTTATTTTATCTTATTCTTTTAAGAGCAATTACAAAAACTTTTATTCTCTTATAAAAGTATAAAATAAAACTCTACATTTCTAAAACGACAAGTTCAGGTCTATTTCTAGGGTGGGGTTTGGAGTATTTAAGCCCCACCGTATGCACAATGTCTACCAGCCCGCTGCTGAGATCGTCCACAAATTTGCAGCTATCTAGACATTCGAAGCGATTACTTATTTCGATCTGAAAGCTCTCGGGCTTTTGGATGTGTGCATTTAAAGGTCGGAGCGTAAACTTCATCAGACGAGATCGTTCCAATTTGACTAATAAGAGCATTTACATAAACTTTTATTTAAATTCTCTTATAAGTATAAAATAACAAGTTCGATACGGGCTCCTAACGGACTTACGTATAAACGCAAGCTCGTTGATATCACATTTTCTACTAAAATGTCAAAGTAAAACGTTGAACATGAACTAAACATTTTCTTACGGTCTACGTACTTTTTTAAACTGCCCGTAAAATTGCAAGCCACTTTAAAAAGAAACCAGAAATTTAAATTGAGTATATACAGAGCGCTTAAGATGCAAGTATATTCAAATTTCGGTATATCCAAGCGAAGTTCCGGTGCAACTTAATAGTATTCCGAGCTGTTATTAAACTTTATTAAGTTTCGCATAATTTTGAAATTATTTTTAATTTAAAATTTCTGTATTGAAAGCGATATAGAGCGTAAAATTTACATATCGGTTTGAAACTGTTAAAAAATGAGGATACGATTACGAACTTAGCGTTATTTTTTAATTGTTGAAAACCAACAAATTTTGATATTTGATGGTTTAAACATTATTTGTATCTTACGTACTTCATCGCATAAAAGGCGTAGGTACAAGCTAAGCAACCTGCGCAAGAGGGCTAAGGGCGGTCGCTGGTGTATGTATTGCTAATAAAACATTGTATTATGTCATTGTACTACTAAATTCGTGGAGTATTAACAAGGACTAAAAAATCGTTGCGTATTATTGAATGAGTAATATTAAGTAATTCCAACATAATCTTTCATACGTGTGTAACACTAGGTGTAGAAGACGTCATAGCAAGACGTCATAGTAGTACAGCAGAAGAACATAACAGAGCGCAGAGAGATGTCATGTTTAGTACCTATTGCTGAAGAGAGGTGTACAGTTTTTTGGCCGCCGAGGCGGCATACGGTGACCGTATTACTAAACTATATACAGGGTTACAGGAAAAATCTTCTGTATTAGGTCCTGTTACGATGATTTAGATTAGGACAACAACAACAGATTTTGTCATATAATACTGGGCCCTAAACTGAATGGTTTCCGAGTAATTTGAGATTTTGTATTTTGTTAATAATATAAATACAATAGAAATCCAGATTTGACATCTCAAAAATTAACTAAAACACCATAGAAAGCACTCGGTGTAATCAAAATCTATTTTTAGTAGATATTAATTTGGCCAGATACTTCCTGGTTTTTTAAGAAAATGATCTTATCTTATATACCTATTAAATATTAGAGTATGTATCATAATTTTTATATAATTAAATATGTAATAGTATATAAATAATAGTTGGTTCATAGTATTATTACTTTTAATAAGCTACAAATTAGTATCATATTCTAACTAATATTTTCTTCTCCCATTTTTATAAATTTACTATTTACCTCCTTGCTACTATATTCCTATCACCTCTTACCTACTACTACTCTTCATGTTCTTCTTATTCATCTTCATTCCATCCAAAAGTTGTCTGGAAGGGATCGCTGTCTGCAAATACACCACCGATTGTACATTTGAACTATAACTTTTTATTCTTTTTATTTGTGTTGTTATGTTGGTGTGCAATAAAGAATATCTTATCTTATCTTTAAATGCATTTATTCCATTTTTTTATATTTACAAATTTTGGCATCGAGAATTGGTCACATTCCCAGTAACCCTGTAGAAATTGCTGATATATATGTGGGATAAAGGGTTCTTCAATAAAAAAAAATCGTCTTCACAATCTTTTGTTTTATTTCATTTTTTCTCACGTCGTCTTATGTCTAGCACAGTCCGTAGTATCCCCCTTCCATCCTTCCTCCCGTCTTTCACTCACACATCGCACTCTCTCTTTCTTCCGGTTGCGTTCCGTTTCCCACATATATATCCTTGAATACATTCTGAATCAAATCAATCACCTATAAACAGAACAAACAACATTTCCATGCAAATTTACTCTTAAACAAATCTGCAACACAAACATCGAATCACACAAATGTCAATATTAGATTATTAAATACATCAATAGCTTTCCAAAGTAATTAAAATTTATTTGGCCGTCGTTTATTTAGCTAAATATATATCGCTATTCGGCTATCACTCATTAACGAAACAAATATAGAAATTACTGGCTGAGCCCCGTAGTTTTACGCGCGTCACTCTGCTCCAGTGGGTCGGAGCGTGACATTTTGTAGCCTATATGGTAATCCAGCTTTTAAACTATCCGCGTGCAAAAATTCAGCCAAGTTCATTCAGTAGTTTCTGCTTGAAAGAGTAACAAACATGCATACATCCACACATACAAACTTTCACAATAATAATATTAGTAGGATGTTTCATATTATAATTACAGACAACCTCCGTGGCGTAGCGGTATTTGGATCGCTTTAAGTCTCGGAGGTCGTGGGTTCGATCCCGAAACCGGACAAGAAATCTTTGTGTAAATACTAAGATTTCATTTCAGGTCTGGTTGGTTGAGGGACTACCCTCGGAAAGCACGTTAAGCCGTTGGTCCAGATTGTTATAACATCTTCTATAACAAGAATTACAACATAATACTGCGGCCACCAACCCGCCTACCAAGCGTGGTAACAATGGCAAAACCTTCCCTCAGGAGGAGGTGCATGTTGAGCAGCGGACGTTGTACGGGCTGTTGATGATGATGACGAAGATTACAGTTATGCCTTATAGTTTCCGGCTTAAATAACGCCTTCTATCTTCCTATGGGTGTCGTAAAAGGCGACTAAGGGATATCACCTGATGGATGGGCAGCAGCTTATACTATGCAACTTATCACGTACACGTATTATATTATTTGGGGTCGGCGCAATATGTCATGCTCTTCCATTTTCCCTATTAGATGTATCTTCCATACTCACACGACAGACGGACAGACTGATTAAAAATTCTGTAAGATCAAATAATTTTAACAATGATTTTAGCTACTTAAGTGATATTTTTGTTTGATTTAGTCTTACAGTGTATCTTTATTTTATTTTATTTATTTATTTTAATAAATTTATTACACTCATACTCTTCAATAATAGACCGTAAAAAAAAATACCAGTCCAAAGTAACAATACCTAAAACTTAACAAACATATAATAACAGTTACAAATTTAATAATAACTTACTAACGCTACTGTAGGATGAGAGCGGGGCTTCGCGCGGGGTAGCGGGAGGAGGGTTGATTTCGGGCCAGGTGTCATGTGAATGTACGGAAGCTATACGAAATATATTCTTGAATGAAATAAGGAAATACTTACATATTATACGATAGTAGTAATACCAAACCTTACCATTATTATAATCATAAATTGTCATGTAACCGTAATTTGGGTCAAAAAATATGACTTTCATCTTCAAATATGATAGGCTTATGAATAGTTCCTACCTACGTTAGTATGTATAACAAAAGTAGTTGTAATATTCTTATGATGTTAGCCTTGAGCCTGAGAAAATAGTTACGCATTTAGAAAATAAAATAAAGAAATACTTACAAATGTGAGAGATTATGAATGTAAGGTTGGTTTTCATGAAAATCTCCTAGAATAAATAAGACTTAGATTTTTTTATAATCTTAATGACAATAAAACATATAATAATATAATTAATTAAAGGAAGTTATGAGAACTGATTAACGGAATTATAACCGCGTCAAATTAATCGTTTGAAATAAATGCACCATATCATAATATTCAACTTCCCTACAAAAAACATTTAAAGTTTTGAAATTAAATTTCTACGTATTCTACACGCTCAATTACTTTCGAAATATACTCAATTTAACATCGTAATAATTAAAAAAATCTTTAAACAGATAATTTTGTTGTACATTAAATTAAGGCACTTCAGTGATTGTAATAAAATGTCAGGCTATATTGTGTATAAAATTACTGTTTAATTAGTTTTACGGTAGCTTGTTTTATTTTACAGCCTCCCAAGAGGAAAGTGGTTTTCATAAGGTTGGTAACACACCGTGTCTTGTGTATACAGGTACTGTCAGCAAAAAAATATATGGGTTGTGACCCTATATTTTTTTTAAATCTGTAATATAAATTGTTGATTACAAACTAGCTTCCACGCGCATATTTCACCCGCGTAACTCTTGTTTCCGTAGGAACTTCATCATTCAATATAGCCTATAGCCTTCCTCGATAATTGGAAAAATGGTTAACACTGACATCATTTTTCAAATTGAACCAGTAGTTCTTGAGATTAGCGCGTTCAAGCAGACAAACTCTGTTTTTGTTTGAAAAAAAAGGTTTTTTTCATTTCAGTCTGGTATTGCTTCACGGGTTCAATCGTATTACTTTCGTCTTGATACTACGCGTTAAGGCATGATGTTTTGTAGCTTGCTAAGTGCTAAATATATCAAGTGTAATTTTTACTTGTTCAACTCAACCTTACTCATAGTTACTCTGATCACCACAACACCTGACAAGCAACCATGCTAGCCAGGCGGATTGATGATGAGGGATATTGCCATAATCACAACATTATGGCAATATTTCTCAAAAACCCAAGCTTGTTAAGGTAAAATGATACTACACATGTCCAGCGCTAGGTATCGCCTAGCCCATGCTGAGGTGGCGACTTGTTCGGCAGAACATGCAAAGCGTCTTATTGTTATGTCAATTTTACGAGCTTGGTAGCTTTTTTTGTTCACTGTACAAGTAGAGAAATGTTTAATTCATTTTGCTATCGTCGCCAACTATTTAATTTTAAAATAATATAGTTTATTCTATTTTTGTTATTAGGTAAAATTAACTACAATGGTACGTAATGGCTTTTAAATCATTGCATCAAATAAATCTAACTTTGGGTACAATAATTCAATATTAAAATAATTTACTTACAATCCTACTCATATTATAAACGCGCAAGTTTGTAAGTATGGATGGACATTTGTTACTCTTTCACGTAAAAACGACTAAATGGATTTGGCTGAAAGTTTGCACACAGATATTAGATATTTATAAGCTGGACCCACTGGAGACTTGGCAGGCCGGTTTCTGACCGCAGTATTATGTTATGCCACGCTGCTGCTCGTTCCTTGATAGATGATGTTATATAACAATCGGGAACAACGGCTTAACGTGCTTTCCGAGGCCCGGAGGGTAGACCTCAACCAACCAGACCCGGATAGAAATCTTAGAATTTACACAAAGATTTTCTGTCCGGTGTGGGGATCGAGCCAAATACCGCTACGCAACGGAGGTTGTCAAATTATGCCATTACCATCAAAGTATAGGTAACACTGCGAATAAGTACATAGCCTAACAATAAAGTTCCCGAATGTATAAACTCGGATTCCTCCATATAAAACCATTTATGATCATCTTTATTACGTATAAGTTGTTAATGCACCATATTATAGTAATCGTTACGAAGTTACAGTTATTGGCTTTAAAGACTTTGAATGTTCTGAATGATTGGAGACATGACCTAGTTCGGCGAGCTCAGGGCGTGGACTGTGATGATGGAATCAAATAACTTGTTAGTCTAATAAACAACACTAATACATAAAACTGAAGAGTTTGTGTGCTTGCTTGAACGCGCTAATCTTCGGAAATTCTGGTCTGATTAAAAATAATCTTTTAGTGTTAGATAGCTCATTTATCGATGAAGGCTTATAGGCTATATTTAATTATGAAGTTCTTATGGAAACGGGAGTTACCACGGGTAAAACCACACACGGGAAGCTAGAGTAATCGTCGCTCGAAATGACAATGAGCACCGAGGCCCGCACAGTCTTGGAAAAATATTAACCTGCTCATAAATATAATCAGGAAAAGAATAGAAGGAGTAGGTAAGAACGTCTTATATTTTCACTTTCCTTCAGAACAAAGCGGGAGAAAGAAAACAGGTCACAACCAGTATATAACCAGTTTATATGTAGTAAGTCCTTTCACATAAAATAAACGTGTAATATACTACTTTATATCAACGCTGATATGCCTAATTACAATACCCCTCATCAGCCTATATAAAGTCCATTTACATTTAATTACATAATTGAGATTAATAAATTTACCACCATCACCGGTTTACTGACCACCTGACCATTCGAATGCTGCCGGTGGTCTCAATTTTTGTTGGGCGTGAGAATCGGACCACGACCTTCGAGTCTTAAAGCAAAACCACCACATTAGTCAATAGCTGAAGAAACTCCGAAAACTGAACGTATTTTTTCACAATTTAACATACCCACTTATTAAACCTTCACTGTGGTCATATTTTTTAACCCTAAAATTTATAACAAACTAACCTACTAGGTACCTAAAAATATTTTAAATTAAAACAATAGGTACTATCTAAAATAAAATTAAGGTCTAGGCCAAACTAATTATTCAGGGAAGCATGTGCAACCTCGGCAAGAATTTCTCCTTGTTTACTTATTAACAGGCCAAATTATATTTAGCAAGGTAAGCGAGAAGGTTCGAGCGCTGAGAAAATGTTTCAAGATTCGCTGTAAGAAATTTTCCGGGAAATTTAATTTTTATTGGCAATGTTATGGTGTAGAATGGAAAAGATTGTAGGGCGATTATTAAGGATGTAAGCTGACTCGAGTTGGGGTGTGTGGAAGCAGATTAACCTACATTGAGCGTCCGTGTTCCACGAGCGTGTGAATGAGGTGAGCGTCGAGCTCGTTCTTAACGGACTAGTCAACACCACCCTGATTATGCACATTATGATGCAAGATGATGATGAAACGGTTTTCTATTGTTCTATTGGATCCATCATCCTATAACTTCACAAACCCACAAACTTTACCCCTTTATATTATTATTAAAGATATTTATGAACATCCAGTAATGCTAAAAAAGTTATAAATACACCGCACATTTACATAATTAGTAACATAAACCTCCATCTCACGGAAGTAGTAAATATCGCAAAAAAAGCCTTAATACTTATCGGGTCTTCACGTTGACTTCACGTTATTTTGGATGCAAACATTTTCCAAAGTGAATTTACTCATATTAATCGCCTACTCGATACACGCTTACCCTATACATTGAAATAACCTAAAAGGTACAGTAGCCCGTGAAATTTCACCGTGTTTTGCTATTAAAGCTGAATTGTTTGGTTATTTACTTCGCAAACGAAGCTTCGAGAAAAGTGAAAATTTTGTTTGCCAATAAAAGGAAGACTTTGTTTACTGTTTAACAACTCGCGATGGGAGTTGAGAAAATTGTGGTGGAAGCGAAGATACTGGAAGTAGATAGATAATATTATATTTACGTAGAATAATATGGAAATTATGATAACGTTAGTCTAGCGGTAATATAGGTATTCAACCGTTGCTAACGTGGTGCTGAGTTCATGTTGGGAAAAAAAATGTCTTGCTAAGAAAATGTTTTTAAAAATCGAATTATTTACAACGTATTTATGGCCTTGTGGTTACGATCTGTAACCGGGTTACATTCTTGCACAGATTAGACCACCCCATTTCTTATGAACTAGGTATTTTTTTTTTCCGCGGTAAAATGCCTTACGCTTCCCCTCGCTGGCCCCCCCAATTGAGAGATTCAATTGTCATTTCAGTAAAACTGGGCCAGGTCTCTATTTTCCATTGGGTACAAGATAAAATTGGCAATTCAAAAGGCCTCCAAAATTTCTGGTCCTAATTACACTTAATTAGGTCCAAAGAAAATAATCATTTTTCGGCCGAGGCCGTAAAAACGTTATTTGTCGTTATAAACAACGCTTTAATTCACTTGAGAAGGTTAAAATCCTGCTCGCCTTTATGTCCGGTGAATATGAAAAATGTCCGCCTAGAAATAGAAATCGAAACAGAAAAAGCTTGAGGCTGCTATCTCCCTACACTAACTCCTCATGTAGTTTCTAGTCAGCCTGTTTAATTAATGTATATATTTTTTAAAGAATTATAAATCTCGAAAGGGTTAAGAATAAAAGTATAGCTCCCGCAATCGTTTTAATTATTTGAACTTTGAAAATATTTTTCTGTGACAAGATTTTTGAAGTATCAGTGTTTCATAATGATCCTTGTCCATCGTAATATGTTTTCCATTCTAAATTGAAGCTTTAAAACTAACTCATACGAAAGTGCAACAGATGAATTTCTCAAATTAAATTCAACCAAACATCCGATGGGGCAGAAAGGTTCTTGAGTGGAGATCACGAATAAGCAAATTCAACGTGGGACGACAACCAGTAATCGTACAGGCGTCAGTCTATCTCGAAACTGACGACCTAATAAAGGTTGCAGAGAGTCAGTGGATGCAGACCGTTACCGATTCCGAATGCCGAGATCGATTAGAGAGGCCTATTTTAAAGTGAACGGCAGACTGATATGATGATGAGAAATTTTAGCATTAATCCCCTATACTTTAATTTATAAGCTCGTAAATAATGAACATTGTGATGACAAAAAATATGTAGTTGATATACTTGGGGCAGCAAACAAGCACAGGGCCAGGACACAGTCGGTCGTCAATCCGGCAACCAAACGCGATTATAAAAATCCAAAATCTCTTCTATAGTTTTTGAGTGCTTAAGTAACAAAAGTTGAAATATCTATAGTTGCTTAATAGTGCTAAAATGTAAAACTTTTAAATGATTTTGTGCATTCACTATTATATTAATTTATAGCGAAATGTTAAAGAAAGTGATACAACAGAATACAAAATTTGCACAGTACTACAGAGTACTGTGCAAATTTTGTATTCTGTACCAAAAGTTAGACAGAGGCGTTAAACTTGTACGAATCAATAGTTGTTGAACCTTTCTAAGAACCTCCAACGTTTGTGAATAATAGAGTGGTTCCAGCTCCTGTCTGCATTCGGTTACAAGCATGGTTCACATTCAAATTGTTCGAACAGGAGCTGTATTTGGTAGATAAAAATTCAGTTTCAGAAAGGGTGATCAACTTTGAAATGAATTCATCCGCTATCAATAATAAAACTTCATCATCAGCCCGTATTAAATCCACGGTTTCCAGGAAAGGGTTATGTTTTAGTCACCACGCTTAGCAGGCGGATTGGTGACCGCAGTATGGTGAACAGCATAGACACATGCTGGCCTAACAACGTGAACGCAGGCATAATAGAACTAACATCTCAGCATCTCCCTCCAACACTCAGAACCTAACTTGCAATAGATGCGGTCGCTGCTGCGGATCCCGTATTGGATTATTTAGCCACAAACGCAAGTGCTTAAACTCTTGAGACGCTGTTTAAATCATCTGTTTAAGATGTAAAAAGGCCCATCATGATGATATACACATGACACAGTCACATACGCTGCTGTCCGTTACGATATACGATAGTCATAAATGATTTTATGACAATCGGGATTGCCTCTTTTGGTTCTAAACAAAGATTTGTTGTCCAACATCTTTTATACACAAAATTGTGGTTTTTGAATTTACAAATCAGTTAGTATAACAAACAAAACATTGCAATTGCCTGCCAAAACTGTATAACACAATAAGTAATTTAAATTCAAAACTCACCGCTTTGCTGGCACCAAATCTATATAAACATTAGTGACACCCTGCACACCGATGTCAATAATGTGCATTGGTTGTATTAGACTATCGTGTTATTTGCTAATACTATATTCAAATGGCCACAATTCAATAGAAAGTAATGCCAGTAGAAATACTTATTTCGTAAACGGATGACGGGCGGAACGAAATTAACAGTTCATATTATGTGTTTTTTGTGTATTATTACTTATATTTTGTATAATAACCTAAGCGTATTTGGCTCGCTTTAAATCTCAGAGGTCGTGAGTTCGATTCCCTCGCCGTACATGTGTAAATTCTAAGATTGCTTTCCCGGTCTGGTTGGTTGAGGGACTACCCACCGTGCACGAAAGCACGTTAAGCTGTTAGTCCCGATTGTTATAACATCATCTATAATAATCGTTTATCACGGAACGGGCAGTAGTTTTAAAACGGATTGTGTGGTACACAAGGAAACGCTGCTGCGTGGTGTCTATGGCAAATACCCTCTCCTGGGAGGAGGCCCATGTTCAGTAGTAGACTTTATGCGGGCTGATGATGATGATGATTTTGTGTTTTTAATTTAGATTAGTAATTTGGATCGACTTAAAAATTGCTTGCAGTATTGGAAAGCTACGTTCTTTAGTAGTAACATAGGCTATATAATGATGAAGTTATCATTTCCAATTATAACTTCATCATTATAACGGGAGTTACGCGGGTGAAACCACACGCTGGAAACTTTTATATAATGAATAATGATAATGATATTGTTCAAAACATTTTATTTAGTAAAGTGTTTTGATCAATATCATTATCATTTTATTTTTGTTATAGATTACTTAGCAGAGTGTAGCAGTCTTTCTTCTTGGTAACCCCGCGCGCTAAGCTAAAATGCTAGTGTTCCGAGTGGGTTCACGTCAGTAGTGCAATGGGTAGGGTTCGAACCGGCGACCTTAAGATTACAATTAGTCCAAGCCATTGGGCTACAGCCGCTCCACTTTAGTGGAGCTGATTCAATATCTTTGTACAACCCTATAGTTGACTAGGAGAAAATGCCTCGGATATTAAATCCATCATGTACTTTCGTAATTCTAAAGTTTTTAAATAAATACATAAAAGACCGGCGCGGGGTTCAAACCCACGAGCTCCGAGAATTACAACGGGACACATTACACGGATTACATTTTTTTATTATTATTCATTTATTTCAGGTAACAAAGACCCATATTACATACATAATACTATACAATATAAAATAAAATACTATACATAAACAATTAAAATATATAACTAAAATTATACACGATTACTGCTTGTTCAGCAGTATCGGCGCCGTGCATTGCGCAGGATCCGGTATCCGGCCACGGAAACGGCGGAATACAACTCCCTTAGGCCAGAATTCTGGTGAAGTGAATTTTGAAAGGTGCTCAGTTGGCACTCTCACCACAAAGGAGTTAAAACTCACGTTGTGACGTGATTCCAACCTCACAACTCTCAAATTCCACTTCGTCTTGACCTGTATGTACTCTACAATCTCCTCGGCCTTTGTAGAGTAATGCAGTCGGGACACGTAGAGCGGCGTCACGGGTGCAGCAGGACGCAGCAGGTGGTTCGGTCCGGTCGGTGCAGTGCTGCACTTGTTTTGGGTTGGCTTCTTTTTCTTTCTCTGCACCATCACGAAGCCATCCCTGTCGACATTGTCCTTCGGCTGTATCCTACTATCCTTAGTGGTAGATATACCGATACGCCACGGAAGTATTTATGCTCTTTTTTTTGTCGGATAGTCTTTACGTAGGTTCGATACGTAGGTTTTTGCTACTTCACTAGGCATAAAGGCGAGCAGAGTTCCAGCCTTAATAAATTGTTTAAAAGCTACAAACTAAGCAACCTGCGCAGGAGGGCGTCCCCTGTGGGGCTTGGACCTCGGCTCAGGGCGGTCGCTGGCGATGAGATTGAGGGATTATGACTTTTAGTATTTTAGCGGAGTTTTGTGCTGTACTGTCACTCTACAGATTGACAAAACAATAGATACAAACAATAAATACAGATACAAATAAAATTATTTTCTTTCTTTCTTTCTTTCTACAGTTCGCGGGCCTCTCAGACTTCGGGTCTACGTATTTATGCATAATAATACCTTAATTTGTAGAAAAATACAGGCACTTACCTATTCAAATCAAAGGTTATGGATTAACTTAATTTAAATTGAAACAGATTAAATTAATTACATCCTTAATCCTCTCTATTCAAGCGCAGAACCAACAACATTTCTTACTTGGAATAAGTCCCAACAAAAATAAACTGATATCTATTCATATCTGTATAAACTAGATAAGGTCGTATAAAAGATATTCCACACGTGTGGATGGTGTTGCGTTTTGTTACTGCGTAGTAGTAATAACGCAACGTGGCACGCGCGCTATGCCGCGTAAGGCCTATGGCGTAAGGCCGCGTCCTGGACGCCAGCGGGCGGAGCGGGCGGCGCGGGCGGTGCCTAAGGAAAACCTGCCGCCCGCGCCGCTGTCGTCGATAACAGCTTCACACAAATCTATAAACTTTGACAAATACGCGCGTGCCGTCGCCCGCGCCGCCCGCTCCGCCCGCTGGCGTCCAGGACGCGGCCTAAAGCATTTTTGCATTGAGACAGTAAAATTAACAAGGATATAATTATTATTCATTAAAATACGTTAAAATACTTTACACGGCTACTTCAATGAACTTTTCTTTGGACACCGCTGATATGAATTCAGAATGTTGCCAAACATATATCTTCACTATTTTTTATTTATTTATTGAACTTATTTCCAACCACGAAGAAATCCACGTGTTTAGAAACTGACTTCGCGGAGGTCAAACTACATATTACCTAAACAAAATGTGTTACGCGAGTGATCACATACTACAAGTCAGTATTCAGTGACGAACTTTTATAACTACCTAAGTTAACCATTGTTCTCATATGTAAGTGACGTTCTTTATATATTTTTTGAGAATACATTATTTAAACCTAAAACTAGATTATATTTGCTATGTTGCCCCAAAGTAACTAGTTCCAGCTTGTTACACATATATATTAAATAGTACGTAGTTTTAAAAGCTGCAACACAACGAAACGAGCCCGTGTGGTACCTCTCTAACATGTACAGTTTTTATTTTTATTTTACATTTGTTTTGATCTAACAATAAAGGTTGAATGGCATGAGATTATTTTTACACTAGATTTTGAATAAAATAAATTGTTTTTTTTTGTATACAGTTCGAAAGTTGATCAAACTGTTGGCGGTTGATTGAATAAAATGCGAGGTATTTTTTAGATTTAGTTTCAAATGAAAACCCTTTGAAATGGTTCGATCTTGTTATGAGTTTTCTATAATATTCTATCACGAAATTATATTGTATTTTGACAGGCTATTATTGTTTTTTATCATTTATTGAAAAGTTTTATAAAAACCGTTTGATATTTTTAAATAAAATTACTTGTGAATTTTATTTTTACAATTTTATTCTGCGGTCATTCACTCACCTGCCAGACGTGGTGACAATAGCAAAATCCACTTTAAAGGACGTCACGTCAACTGCTGAACAGTGAACGTGATACAGTATGTTGATGATGTTTTTTTTTTATTAAACACAAGCTTCCCGCGCGCAGTTTTACCCACGTATCCCGGTCTCGTGGGAACTTAAAAATTACATATAGTCAGTGTAGTACGTAATTAACATATAGTCTACTTATATTATAAAGAGGAAAGATTTGTATTTTTGTTTGTATGTTTGTAATGAATAAACTCAAAAACTACTGTGCCGATTTCAAAAATTCTTTCACCATCGGAAAGCTACATTCACCCTGAGTGACATAGGTTATTTAATTATGAAGTTCCCTCGAAAATGGGAGCTACGCGGGTGAAACCGCGCGTGGGAAGCTAGTAGTCTATAAAACTATGATACGACCCCCTAAGTAGAGTAGCAGTCTAGTGCGAGTAAAACCGCGGGGTGCAGCCGGTATCTTAATATAAATAAAAAAAAGGGTAAAGGGTTTCGCCGGATCTTCTCAGTTGGGGCGCATTGGATCCGGTGGTAGCATTAAAGCGCGTCCGTCGTTATATGCTCATGGTCCACCCAAATAATGACAATTGTTTTGACATAATATAGACAGAACAAGCATTTTGCGTCGCTAAGAACAATATAAATAAATAAATTATAATAATAACATATAAATATATGATAATATAAAAATAATTAATTTTATAGATATAAATAAATAACAAATATAATGAATACATTTTTCTAATTAATGTTTGACTATTTACAAGTGCCTGTACTTAATTGGTTTACGTTAATAAAAATGATTTTTATTTTATTTATTTATTTTATACGTAAAGCAAGAACTTTATAGATACCCCTTCTTAAGAAAATTGCGCGGTCGGAGGAGTATGACATTTTGCACACTTATCCTACTAATATTATAAACTAGAAAGTTTGTAAGTATGGACGGATGGATCGATGGATGTTTGTTACTCTTTCACGCAAAAATAACTAAACGGAATTGGCTGAAATTTTGCACCGGGATAGGTTATACGCTGGGTAACATATAGTTTACAAAACATCACGCTCCAACCCACTGGAGCAGAGTAACACGGGTAAAACCGCGGAGCGCAGCAAGTAGTTGCTATGCTGAGGTGGCGATTTTTTCGGCAGAACATGCAAGGCGGCTTATTGTTTTGTACATTAACTATATATTTGATGTGTAATATCTTGTGTGTTGTGCTGAATACACACAACTATTATTTCTTTCTTTCTAGTTTATATTGAGAAAGAACGCAGAATGCTAATATAAGTATATATTTTAATTATGGTCGAATTTGTACCTCTGGATGACCACTAGAATGTTTAATAATTAATAAAATTTACTGTCTAAATAAAACGAATATGTACAATAAAGCTAAAAACCTATTCAAGTTTTGGCAAAGCTGAATCTTAGACGAGATAATCCAATTACTTAAGCTCCATGCAACTTGCATCTGTTTGTGAATTCACTTTGAACTCTACAGACAAAAGGATATATTGTCTAATATTTCTTTCTTTAAAGCTTATTTTGTTAGAATTTATATTCGACTAGCAACATTCTTATTTTACACCAAAAAAGTCGCAGGCAGCTGACTTTTTCAAGGAAAAATATAAGAATTTTGTAACGTATGTAACCATGAAAGTCTCGTCTAAACCAGTTCTATCATTTCGGAAATTATGCGGTATGGTATGTTTGTACATGTACAAACAAACCGACACACACAAAGCATAAGCAACTACATATGTATGTATAAAAGTTCAAGTCAATATTAGTCCAGCCGTTACTGAAATTAGCGAGAATTTTTTAGATTGTATCTTTGTATAACAAAACACAAATATAAAATCAAAATAAAATTTAGAGATACCTACTTAAGCTCTTAATGGTCCGTACACATAAAAATATCCACTAAACAGAGGTACATTTTTACCCAGCCCTACCATTCTCTGATATACTTTAATTGAATAGAAAAAGAACCAGAATAAAAACAAAACCAGTAGGTAACTAGTGCACAAAAGTACAACAGCACCATCAAACGGACAGATAGCAGCGAGCGAACTTCCGCTACGATGGAACTCAGTGTAACCATACGGAACCCATTGTTCCTGCGCCGTCTATCGCGTTAGGAATGTCGCTGTATTGTTGTAAATTGGGAATTATATATTGCGACTGTATTGTATCAGTCTGTTTAAGCCCACTGCTGTACAAACCCCCTCCGATGCCCTCGTAGACCCGAAGTCCGAGAGGTCCGTGAAGTGTAAAGTAGTGTGGACTAAGGCACACTAACTAACTAAGGGCAATTGCCATTGCCCTTTGAGTTTATAAAGAAATAAATATTCAATTAATCAGACCAATCGACGAGGTTATGCGTGATTGCGGTTGCATGAAGTTATGTGGTTTTTGGCAAATTACTTAATTCATGGATTGTATTGAACTATTGCACATGTTCAATTTTATTTTCAATTATTGCCTTGACACCATCAACTGGACAGATCAAACCGAGCAAGGAGTGGACTCCCACAATGTCGGAACCCAGAGGTATCTTACCATAGGGAACCCATAGTTTCAGCGCTATCTTTAATGCTAAGAATAACGATGTGATGTTGCTAAATTAGGTTTTTTAAAGACAATTTAATTATATTTTATGACAATAGAATTTAATTATAAAAAGGAACTGGGATAAATACCAAATGGTTTATTATTTTACTGGAAAGTATTAATATGACTGAGGATTGATGACATAGGCTTCTCTGAGAGAGGTTTTACCATAATCACATTTTCTAGATAGAAGGTTGAAGACAGAATTTTAATTGCCTAATACACAAATACAGGACTCTGTACATTTCTTAGTAAACGATTGTAAACCAGGACCAACAACTTAAATTTCTACTCGTGTACGAAGCAAGTACAGTAGTCTCTCTACCAACCGGACCCAGAAATAAATATTTCATTCGACATATCACTGAGCAAATTTGACATGTCAAAATTATGCAAAGCAACTCTTCATATTATATGCTTACTAAAAGGTAGTCTCATTTTAGTGTCTTTAATTATTTTTTCGGGAAAAATTATAATAATACAGATTTCACGAGATACCGCAACGAATACAATTGCAGCGCATACCTGATTCAACGGCTTTTGGGTTAGGCTTTACCTATCTATTTTTTTTCATTGTAATCCGTTTTAATATCGCAACGTTTTTGTGCGACGTGTTACGCTTTTTGTTTCATTTTAAATCATAACGCTCCCGCATATAGATTTAGTTTGTATGTGTTCGGAATTAGCGATTTGTATTGTGTTAGAATCCCAAGTTTTTATTTATCACATTTGTTAACTTACAGTATTTTAAGCGAGATCGATAAGCTCCAATATGTAGGTCTTGTTTTCGTAAATATGTTTTCTTTTTTATTGATTAATTCTATCACTGAGCAAATATTTATTTCACGCTGAAATAAATCATTCAATAACTTCCTAAAAGTCAACTCCTTAACAAATCTCGTATAAAATTTTGGAGATCCGAGGTTTAATCTTTTTGGCATTACCTATCACCAATCAAAGATTCACTTTCGAGGCTGTATATTTTCGAGTCATTGGGAATATTTTCTTACTTGAAAAGCCTTAACAATAGCTATATTATTGTTCCCGTGACAGATTTAAATCAATTTGAATTGTGACGTTTGCGACACATATCGAACACTATTTGAATGTGATACGAAATTTCGCGCCATAGAACAACGGGGATATAGCTCAGTGGCAGAGCAATCGACTGCAGATCGATAGGTCCCCGGTTCAAATCCGGGTGTCCCCTATTTAGAGACTAGACTCTATTTTGTTTTGATATCAATAGGTACGTATTTTTATACTAAATTTATATTTTTGTAAAGATATTTCGTGCAGATCAACAAATAAACGAGAATAATAAGAATCCATGAGTTCTAAAGTATTTTTGCAAATAAACGATAAGATATAACTTGACAAAAACTCTGATTTACACCGTGTGAATTGGTGAATTGGTAAAAAAGAACTCATTTTTCAATCCTCAATTTCAATTTTGACAGTATGGAAAATCTATCAAATAAAATTTATACCTACCTCAATTTTTTTTTTATCAGAGAATTGAAACTCGGCCTTAAGAATATATATTTTATTGTAAACATAATAAATTTCGTGTTTTCATAATAATAATTATTTTAATACATCATCATCATCATCATTTACCTATTGTCGTTCACTGCTGAATATAGGCCTCCCCCATCGATTTCCAGCGGGAACGGTCGCTAGCGGCCTGCATCCACTGACTCCCTGCGACCTTTATGAGGTCGTCGGTCCATCGTGTCGTGGCGGTCGTCCCACGCTGCGCTTGCCAGTTCGTAGTCTCCATTCGAGAACCTTTCTGCTCCATCGGCCGTCAGTTCTTCTAGCTATGAGACCAACCTAATGCCACTTCAGCTTGCTAATCCGTTGAGATATGTCAGTGACCTTCGTTCTCCTGTGGATCTCTTCATTTCTGATTCGATCATGCAGAGAAACGCCGAGCATAGCTCTTTCCATAGCTCACTGAGCACACAGCACACAGTTGGAGACCACGTCTCAGATACTTTAATACATGATATTCAATATGCTGACCTAGTAATAAAACTCCTTGCAAATTAAACTAATACAGAAATTTGCAATCACAAGCTCATTCAAAGTATAAGAAGACATTTTCCAACAAATTAAACACGGTAGTAGAACTACTTGCAACTGAGTACTTATTATAAAATTATCTTAATAGTTCTACAGAGGGTAAGTACTATTTCTTGAGAACAAGTTCTGTTCGGTTACACTAGGCGAGTCAGTTAGAATACATGCCAGTAGTGTAGGTAAGTTACTAAATCGTTTCACAATTGTATTCTTTTTGAAATTGGAAACGATTTTTTTAAACGCTCAGCACGGATATTAAGATAATTGTGCTGAGACTGATGAATAATTGAAAGCTGATATAAAAAAAAGATTTTTTTTAAATTTGGCGTTACTAAAACCTAAACTGATCTTAAAATTGAGCGTAACACGGAAAACACTTAAAAGTATGAGTAATCTTGTACTAGATTATGATTATGAAAATTCACAACATCGTGCATCGATGTGTTTATATCAAGTAGAGATAGATATAAGTGGCTAGTAAGTAAATTGAATGTGTCTTGTATTTAATGTATTTGTTTAAGTGTTTCTTGCAATCATCATTCATAACTGCCAAGTGTAAATCTGGTACCTATATACTACAAAAATCTCTGGTCTCTGTTACAATTAGTCAATATGAATTAAATCTGTATCCACCATTTTGTTGAAGTTATTTTATATTCTTCTATTCTATAATTTACAAGCTTCCCGCTCGCGTTTTCACCCGCGTAACTCCCGTTTCCGTAGGAACTTCATAGTTAAATATAGGCTATATTAATCAGTGATAATGTAGCATTCAAATGGTGGGTTTTTAGGGTTCCGTAGCCAAATGGCACAAAACGGAACCCTTATAGATTCGTCATGTCTGTCTGTCTGTCTGTCTGTCTGTCTGTCCGTCCGTATGTCACAGCCACTTTTTTCCGAAACTATAAGAACTATAATGTTGAAACTTGGCAAGTAGATGTATGTTGTGAACCGCATTAAGATTTTCACACAAAAATAGAAAAAAAACAATAAATTTTGGGGTTCCCCATACATAGAACTGAAACTCAAAAAAATTATTTTCATCGAACCCATACATTTGGGGTATCTATGAATAGGTCTTCAAAAATGATTTTGAGTTTTCTAATGTCATTTTTTTCTAAACTGAATAGTTAGTTTGCGCGAGAGACACTTCCAAAGTGGTAAAATGTGTGTCCCCCCCCTGTAACTTCTAAAATAAGAGAATGATAAATCTAAAAAAATATATGATGTACATTACCATGTAAACTTCCACCGAAAATTGGTTTGAACGAGATCTTGTAAGTAGTTTTTTTTTAATACGTCAAAAATCGTAAACCGCAATTTAGCTTTCATTCAATTAACTCGAATATAAAAATATAAAATAACATTTCATTTCATAAACATACGCTTTTTTATTTATTCTTGATATCAAAAATAGGTACGCACTTGTAACTGAAACGGAACCCTTCGTGCGCGAGTCCGACTCGCACTTGGCCGGTTTTTTTAAATGGGTCCTGTTCTTTTTGAGAAAATTCGTCACAAACATACAAATCATTCCTCTTTATAAAATTAGTATAGATGTACTATTTTTCAGTTGCAGTATCTTACTTACCTCGAGTGAACTGGCCATAAGAAAAATAGATTAGATACGACGTTTTATACGACTCCTTGATGTTTATCATACAACTTTATCCAAAGTTAATAATTTAAAAAGCTAGTTTTAAAAGTAATGTTCAAGATTTAATTAATTTTATCAGGAATTGCTGCACTTTGCAAGAGATAGAGTAATTTCTTTAGTACACTCAATGAGCTGCTCGATTGAGGAAGTACCAGGTCTAAAAAAATGGCGATGTAAAATCAGCGAAAAAAAAAAAAAAAAACACCTCAATTTGTTGCTTTTTTGTTGCTAATTAGTTGCCAGAAAATTAATTTTGTTGCTTCAACCGATCGAAAAAAATCGGCAATAACGCTAACTTTTCAATAAGATAGCGTGGAAATCACTGGATGTGGGCTGATCGATCAAGCGAATAGTGGACAATTTGTTGCTAATTTGTTGCTGAAAGATGGTAGGGAGAAATAAATTAAAAAAATAAAAATAAGTTTTTTTTCAATTATGCCAAAATAAATAATGTCCACGCTAGCTTAACTAACGATTTTTCCGTAAAAAAACGATTGCAAAAATTTGTTGCTGCTCATACTGCAGCTTGTTTCAGCATAAAGAGTCAGCAACAAAATAAAAACCGGAAGTAAAGAGAAGTTGGAGATCGGTATACAAAAAAAACCGGCCACGCTAGCTTAACTAACGATTTTTCCGTAAAAAAACTATTGTAAAAATTTGTTGCTGCTCATGCTGCAGCTTGTTTTAGCATAAAGAGTCAGCAACAAAATAAAAACCGGAAGTCAAGAGAAGTTGGAGATCGGTATACAAAAAAACCGGCCACGCTAGCTTAACTAACGATTTTTCCGTAAAAAAACGATTGTAAAAATTTGTTGCTGCTCATACTGCAGCTTGTTTTAGCATAAAGAGTCAGCAACAAAATAAAAACCGGAAGTCAAGAGAAGTTGGAGATCGGTATACAAATAAACCGGCCACGCTAGCTTAACTAACGATTTTTCCGTAAAAAAACGATTGCAAAAATTTGTTGCTGCTCATACTGCAGCTTGTTTTAGCATAAATAGTCAGCAACAAAATAAAAACCGGAAGTCAAGAGAAGTTGGAGATCGGTATACAAAAAAAACCGGCCACGCTAGCTTAACTAACGATTTTTCCGTAAAAAAACGATTGTAAAAATTTGTTGCTGCTCATACTGCAGCTTGTTTTAGCATAAAGAGTCAGCAACAAAATAAAAACCAGAAGTCAAGAGAAGTTGGAGATCGGTATACAAAATAAAACGGCCACGCTAGCTTAATTATAGATTTATACCAACTGTCGCCAGGCTATATACTTAGTATTTTGGTTACTTGCATCGACCATCACTAAGACAATGGTTAACTTTATTTTATTTCATATTATTTTTATTTGAAAAATTGTATAAAATTAGTCGATCATTGCAGTGTTAAAATCGGGTAAAATAAAAAAAAAGTGAAGATACCAGATAGTCAAAAGACACCGCCTATTTGTCGGCATTTCTTTGATATTAATAAAAGCAATGCCGACATCTTCAAAACACGTGTAAAGAACCTTTTACATAGTCGGGACCAATTTAGCGACTTTTAGTGATAATTCGAATTTTCGAGTATTTCGAGGATTTTTATTTCTATTTCACAAAAAAAAAAATCAAATCCAGTTGCGCTATAGTCGCATGAATGTAGTTTTTTCAGTATTTTTGCAAGGAACCATTCCGAAGTCAACCACCGATGGCAAAAGTTGCTAAAATATTTTTTAGCAAGTAAGTATATCAGAAAATCGCTGTGCAGCTCTGAAAATCACTAGATCTAGCGACAAAGTCGCTGAGGTGGTAGCACTGGCCGTCCGCCGCCGCCGGCGCGTCACTTCTCCCCCCGTGCGTGCCCTCCCCGCTGAGGCGCTCAACATCGCTAACAGCTAGCGTGGCAGGTTTTTCTGTATACCGATCTCCAAGTTCTCTTGACTTCCGGTTTTTATTTTGTTGCTGACGCTTTATGCTAAAACAAGCTGCAGTATGAGCAGCAACAAATTTTTGCAATAGTTTTTTTACGGAAAAATCGTTAGTTAAGCTAGCGTGGCCGTTTTATTTTGTATACCGATCTCCAAATTCTCTTGACTTCCGGTTTTTATTTTGTTGCTGACTCTTTATGCTAAAACAAGCTGCAGTATGAGCAGCAACAAATTTTTACAATCGTTTTTTTACGGAAAAATCGTTAGTTAAGCTAGCGTGGCCGTTTTATTTTGTATACCGATCTCCAAATTCTCTTGACTTCCGGTTTTTATTTTGTTGCTGACTCTTGATGCTTAAACAAGCTGCAGTATGAGCAGCAACAAATTTTAGCAATCGTTTTTTTACGGAAAAATCGTTAGTTAAGCTAGCGTGCCCGTTTTTTTTTGTGTACCGATCTCCAACTTCTCTTGACTTCCGGTTTTTATTTTGTTGCTGACTCTTTATGCTAAAACAAGCTGCAGTATGAGCAGCAACAAATTTTAGCAATCGTTTTTTTACGGAAAAATCGTTAGTTAAGCTAGCGTGGCCGGTTTTTTTTGTGTACCGATCTCCAACTTCTCTTGACTTCCGGTTTTTATTTTCTTGCTGACTCTTTATGCTAAAACAAGCTGCAGTATGAGCAGCAACAAATTTTTGCAATCGTTTTTTTACGGAAAAATCGTTAGTTGAGCTAGCGTGGCCGGTTTTTTTTGTATACCGATCTCCAACTTCTCTTGACTTCCGTTCTTATTTTGTTGCTGACTCTTTATGCTAAAACAAGCTGCAGTATGAGCAGCAACAAATTTTTGCAATCGTTTTTTTACGGAAAAATCGTTAGTTAAGCTAGCGTGGCCGTTTTATTTTGTATACCGATCTCCAAATTCTCTTGACTTCCGGTTTTTATTTTGTTTCTGACTCTTTATGCTAAAACAAGCTGCAGTATGAGCAGCAACAAATTTTTGCAATCGTTTTTTTACGGAAAAATCGTTAGTTAAGCTAGCGTGGCCGGTTTTTTTTGTATACCGATCTCCAACTTCTCTTGACTTCCGGTTTTTATTTTGTTGCTGACTCTTTATGCTAAAACAAGCTGCAGTATGAGCAGCAACAAATTTTTGCAATCGATTTTTTACGGAAAAATCGTTAGTTAAGCAAGCGTGGCCGGTTTTTTTTGTATACCGATCTCCAACTTCTCTTGACTACCGGTTCTTATTTTGTTGCTGACTCTTTATGCTAAAACAAGCTGCAGTATGAGCAGCAACAAATTTTTACAATCGTTTTTTTACGGAAAAATCGTTACTTAAGCTAGCGTGGCCGTTTTATTTTGTATACCGATCTCCAAATTCTCTTGACTTCCGGTTTTTATTTTGTTACTGACTCTTTATGCTAAAACAAGCTGCTGTATGAGCAGCAACAAATTTTTGCAATCGTTTTTTTACGGAAAAATCGTTAGTTAAGCTAGCGTGGCCGGTTTTTTTTGTATACCGATCTCTGACTTCTCTTGACTTCCGGTTTTTATTTTGTTGCTGACTCTTTATGCTAAAACAAGCTGCAGTATGAGCAGCAACAAATTTTTACAATCGTTTTTTTACGGAAAAATCGTTAGTTAAGCTAGCGTGTAGTAACATTATTTATTTTGGCATAATTGAAAAAAAACTTATTTTTATTTTTTTAAATTTATTTCTCCCTACCATCTTTCAGCAACAAATTAGCAACAAATTGTCCACTATTCGCTTGATCGATCAGCCCACATCCAGTGATTTCCACGCTATCTTATTGAAAAGTTAGCGTTATTGCCGATTTTTTTCGATCGGTTGAAGCAACAAAATTAATTTTCTGGCAACTAATTAGCAACAAAAAAGCAACAAATTGAGGTGTTTTTTTTTTTTTTTCGCTGATTTTACATCGCCATTTTTGTAGACCTGGAAGTACCTACCTTATAAATTATCATAGCTAAATACCATTATTGATTAATGTTGTGTTCCTGTAGATATATATAGATAGTCTATAGATACACTTTTACTATCACAGTTTACTTACCATCTGCGATCACCAATCCGCGTTATGTGATATATTAAAACGAGTAAATAGTCATCATCATCATCATCATCATCATCATCATCATCATCATCATCAGCCCTTATAACGTCCACTGCTGAATATGGGCCTCCTCTCGGGGGAGGCTATATGCCATAGTCACCACGCTTGGCAGGCGGATTGGTGACCGCAGTATTATGTTGTACCACACAAAGAAACGCTGCTGCCCGTTCCTTGATATACGAATACTATAGATGATGTTATAACAATCGGAACCAACGGCTTAACGTGCTTCTCGAGGCAAGGAGGGTAGTCCCTCAACCAGCCAGACCCGGAAAGAAATCTTAGAATTTACACAAAGATTTCCTGTCCGGCGTGGGGATCGAACCCACGACCTCGGAGATTTAAAGCGAGCCAAATACCGATACGCTACGGAGGTTGTTATCTACGCTACGGATAGTCTATACCATGCATAAATTGTACAAAACAATATCTGTTTTGTTATAAATTCCCATCTTTTTTACTGAAAATTTAAACATATTATTCTTCTACAGCTATACACTGCATAAATTCCTAAAAACTACAATTCTCCCGGAAACCTCGGGAAAAGCGATTACATGTAAAAAGAAAAGAATGTTACATCGCGTGAAACTATTATACTGTTTCTGTGTGTTTTACAAGCGTACTTTTTCTGCGTACTGGCGTAGTTTTTCTACGGACTTTTTTCGCGTACTTTTTGGCCGCATTCCTTAAAAGTACTTCGTTGGCCGATACGTTCGTGTGATCGAATGAATGGTCTAGCACGAGTTATTTTGGCGATTCTTTTACGTTCGGAATCTAGACTTTAAAATACAAAGAAGCTGTGTTATTAATGGAACCGGGAAACTGTTTGAAATTATTCTAAAGTCGCCATCTTGTTATATTACTGCTGTTAGATTTTTGATCGTAATAATTGCCTTAATGACTAATTATTTGCTATTGTGTCGTACAAAACTATTAGAAAGATATTGAACTACTATCTAATTTTTCAAAATTGAGATTAATAAAATTCGACCACCGGCAGTATTCGAACCTGCATCTTTGGGTAAAGCCCCCAATGCCTTAACCAATTAGGCTACGGTGGAACCCTGCCGATCATCGAAATTTATTAATCTCTTTGTAACACGTCTCTAACGGGGACGGTAGTGCCATCTATCGGTAATGATCCGCATTACTTCGATAAATATCTCCCAAGTTACATTTGGTATTAAATATTAAACGATGACACCGCCCGTTTTCACATTATTTAAATGTTTTGAACTCTTTATGGAAAAGATTACCGTATACTATATTTCAAAATTGAGATTAATAAAATTAAATTACTATCTAATATCATCATCATCATCATCAGCCCGTACAACGTCCACTGCTGAACATGGTCCTCCTCCCGAGGAAGGGTTTTTGCCATAGTCACCACGCTTGGCAGACGGATTGGTGACCGCAGTATTATGTTGTAATAAACAAGGAAACGATGCTGCCCGTTCCCTGGTATACGCTTGTTATAAGATCTTATAACAATCGGGACCAACGGCTGAACGTGCTTTCCGAGGCACGAAGGTAGACCCTCAATCAACCAGACCCGGAAAGAAATCTTAGATTTTACACAAAGATTTCTTGTCCGGTGTGGGGATCGAACCCTAAACCTCCGAGACTTAAAGCGAGCCAAATACCGTTACGCTACGCAGAAACTAATATAGCTTGACACAAATAATCAATTAAGTTTTAGGAAAGTAAAATTTAGACGGCGAATTTTATTTATTTATAACTTTTAAATAGCGCAAATATACAGCGCGTTGTACAGTAACTGACGCATGACGGACTAAATATATTTTTTTAAGTCTTCATACCTATTATAGTGTTATTTTTAAGACATTTTTACATGTGATGTATTATTACTGTATTTTCAACTTACGTTGGTGTATCTATACTAATATTATAAAGAAGAAAGATTTGTATGTAAGCATGTTTTTATCGAATTGGCTCAAAAAGTACTGGACCGATTTTAAAAATCCTTTCACCATTTGAATGCTTCATTGTCACTGAATAATATAGGCTTTATTCTATTATGAAGTTCCCACGGGAACGGGAGTTACGCGGGTGAAACCGCGCGCGGGAAGCTAGTATAAAGTTATATACAAGCAAATGGATCTAGGTACCATTTGACTCGACATGTGGTATACATATAAGTAGTTTTTATATTCATAAAAGTTCTAATCCATTTTTTATTTGAAAACTAGTTTTCTAGAACGTATTGTAACTTTACACCTCTGCACCTATGAGATATTATACGCTTCTCAAACATATTTTGTAGATAGCAATAGAGATCATACCTAGGTATATAAAATTGGATTCAAAATGATTTTTAATCCATTCCTATTTGAAGTTAAGTAAGTAGGTATTCATGTTCTTTTTGACGAATTGTAAACGTCACTGTCCGAATTTTCAACAATCACGTACCGACATTTTCGGATTGAATACAGATGAGTGCACTAACGCCTTTAGGCACCATAAAGATCAAAATTATTGGTGAACCACTTTTTTAATGAAACCCTTTGAACTTCAAATTACGTAGAGCATTTAGTGAAACAAGCCGTTGCAGGTGATTTTCGGCTGTGGGTGTTGTGTCATGAATGACCTTTAAATAGATATTTATCTTCGTGCATCTGTCTTCCTTTAGCTACTCTCCATTAATAGTCAAATTCACTTCTATTGCAGACCGTGGGAAGGGCTTTCCTTGCTTATAGCACCTGGTATCCGCTCAAACTTTCACACTGGTATCTGGTCTTCTACAGGCTTAATTTAATAAACCGTCACCGACTTACCATCAGGGTATGACTAAAAAATTGTGTTTTTTTTATAATAAATCTATTTTTCACATATAATTAAGTATTTTTAAATCAAGAGAAAGCAAATACATGATACACTACATTGTACGAATGTGTGCCTCTAACAAAAATTACATAGATCGATTCTATTACGAAGATTAAATAATTTTGATTATTATTAGTCAGCATTTATTAGAAAATACATTTACACCTTTATAAAAGTTGATAATTCAAATATAGAAAGAAAAAATTAAACAAGTGCGAGTCGGACTCTCGCACGAAGGGTTCCGTACTAGTTGCAAGTGCCTACCTTATTTTTGATAGCAAGAATACAACAAGTAACATAGTAAAAAATTTCTTGTAGTTCGTTGTAACTTTGATTGAATGAAAGGTAAATTGCGGTTAACGGTTTATAACGTATTAAAAAAAACTACTTGCTTGATCTCGTTCAAACCAATTTTCGGTGGAAGTTTGCATGGTTATGTACATCATATAATTTTTTTAGTTTTATCATTCCCTTATTTTAGAAGTTACAGGGGGGGACACACATTTTACCACTTTGGAAGTGTCTCTCGCGCAAACTATTCAGTTAAGAAAAAAATGACATTAGAAACCTCAATATCATTTTTGAAGACCTATCCATAGATGTAGGTATGGGTTCGATGATTTTTTTTTTAGTTTCATTTCTATTTTGGTTTTTTTCTATTTTTTGTTCTTTTTTTTCTATTTTTGTGTGAAAATCTTAATGCGGTCCACAACATACATCTACTTGCCAAGTTTCAATATTATAGTTCTTATAGTTTCGGTAAAAAGTGGCTGTGACATACGGACGGAGAGACAGACAGACAGACATGACGAATCTATAAGGGTTCCGTTTTTTTCCATTAGGCTACGGAACCCTAAAAACATCAATATAACATGAATTAGATTTAATTATAATAATAAATAGCGTGATAAGATGACGGTGTGGATTGAAAGAGGACGTGATTACGAAGATAGAGAAGGGAATGTTGAGATGGTTTGGTCACGTGGAAAGAATGGATGAAGAAAGATTGACAAAACAGGTATACATGGCAAGTGTGAGTGGCACAGTCGGAAGGGGAAGACCTCGACGAACGTTCTCTGACCAAATCGGAGACATCCTCGCAAAAGGTCAAATAAGATCCACCCTAAACCGACGTGCTTGTATGAAGAAGGTTATGAGAGTGAATGAAGCGAAACATGTGTGTAGGGATCGTAGCAAGTGGAGGTCCATTGTCTCTGCCTACCCCGCTGGCGTGAGCTTATGTAATGTAGATTTAATTACAGTTAAAAGCACCCATACCTTAAATGGGAAATATTATACGTTATTGTGGCAAGTGGCCACCAAACCGAGTAATATTTCCCAGCAATCGGGGAAAAGGCTAGTTCAATATAAATTTTCCAATTAATAAAACTTTGCACATTACTCACACACAGCGTCATAACCCGTAACCAACCACAATAAACTTATATTTTGCACGTTATTAACCCTCCAATGAAAACATCAGCCCGATACTTGATTTAGTGTTATTAAGCTGTCATTCGCCAGCCTCAGGGGGCCTGGGAGACCGCAGAACAATGCCAGTCTATTAACGGGTTAACATATATATTGTATACATCAATATGCAGTTAGTGAGCTTAAAATTGTTACGTTATTACGTACGGGTTGTTTGTAGTGTCCTGCATAGATTTTAGGGTTATTAAATAGTGTAAGCATCGCATATAAGGCTAGAATTTCGTTTGCTAGCTATGAGTCAACTACTTCATCGTGTTTTTTTTTTGTATACATGAGTCCTTGGTTCTTAGGTGTCAAGAGCCGATGGTATTGCAATCAATCTATCACTGTTTTACGAGAATAACGACACTATTCAAAAAGAGTATATGTTGGAAAAAAATTGTCATATCTGTAATCCCATATTTATTTATTTATACTTTATTGTACACATGAAAACAAGTTATGAAAGTTCAACAATTAAACATGATATACAATGGCGAGCTTAACTCATTTATGAGTTTTGTTCCAGCAAACCATATTCAGAGTAAGATTTGTGATAAACGGGCAAGAACAGTGTACACAACAATAGTTACAGTTTGAGTATATCAAACTAATGCTAATACGTATAATAATATATATGAATACAATACATACATACTTAATAAAAATAAACTAATACATATAATAAACACTACTAATGAGATAAGAGATAATGTTCTTTTGTTCTTTTTTTAAATCGTCGAAAGATGAACTAGCACGAATGGAGTGGGGAAGATAGTTCCAAAGGCGTACTGCACGTATGGTGAAAGAGCCATCATAGCGGCTGGAAGTGTGTGTACGCATTCGGAGAAGTAGAGAAGTAGCTGTACGGCAAATTTTATTGCGTGGGATTAAATACTCAAAGCGTTCACGTAGATAGAAAGGGGCATTTGGATTATGTAGGACAGAAAAGAGAAGAGAAAGAATATGGCAATCGCGACGTCGTCGGATTGGCAACCACTTCAACTGTGATCGGAACTCCGACACATGTTCATATTTACGTAGGCAAAAAATAAATCCCATAGTAACTTTTTTTTTATTAAGTCGCTTTTGTCACAAGGCAGCGTATGTATTAACTTTTGCAATAGCAAGAAATCTAACAAATTAAAAAAAAACATACCTGTGTTAGCACGGTCGTACAACCTACATTATTTTGTATTGCAAGGTATTAGAGCTCATTTTGTTTGTATATTTGTTTGTACATTTATTTAAAAATGATTTCAGTGTTAACAAGCCCATTTATCGTGAAATGCATAGGCTTATAAAGTTCATACGGAAACGCGAGTGAAACCGCGCGCGGATGCTAGTAGTATAATATTCGCATAATAAAATGAAACATTGAACTGTAACAACATTTTCACAATGTTTGGCAAAAATAATAAAATATACCTTCCCTATGTTGCAGCCACATAAAACTATTGTGTATTTTACTGCATTTTGCATATTTATGAAATAAATCACGATGAATAACCTGGTGTTAACAATTTTTCATACAAGTTCCGTATGAACTCCGCTAACAAGGTACTTGTTTGCCATTTATCATAAAAAATGAAGCTTCCTGTGGAATATTCCAGCAGTTTCAGTGTCTGCATCACACACTGACACTGATGGCTTCTCTCTTCTGGATCTTATAACAGATTTTTAAAATGTTTTACCCAGCATCTAGTTTTTGTTTTGAGGAAATGCATTTACGCATGCCCTCCGCCGCTGCAGCGTTCCCGCGCCTGGGAAGGTACTCGACCTCTCCATAGCGTGGTATGCTAAAGACATACCACGAGGAGAGGTCCCTACACCACCAAAATCCCCCGACACTCCTCCGTCTGCCGTTGGTGAGGGCCGGGTACGCGACGCAATCCGGCGCTCCGACGGCACCCGCGGTCAAATTAGCACCGCGGGCTCTCTTGGGCCACACTATTGTGGGCCATTTGCCAGATAATAGGGACACCCGGAGTGAAGAGGCGTGCCTACTCCTCATGGGACCCATCTAGCCCAGCATCAAGCCTCTCAAACTAAGTCATCTCATGCGGTGTATATGTTGGAGCCATCTAGTTAAATCGTCCATTAAATAGGATCATTGATTTTGGTTATTAAATAAAATTACCTTACCTAAATTCAAATCACCTGCCTGATTTTACGTTTAAACTGGATTAATACGTGATAAGCAATTAAGTATCTCAAAATTTCTTAGTTTTTTTTTTCAGGCAGACATATGTAGAGGCTTATACTTCTTCGCCGATCTTAAAGACAAACAAGACTCCAGTGTACCTAATTGAGAAAGATGAGCAACCTAGCACAAATAAAACCCCAGGAAATTCCTGTTCAAAATAGTTAATAACCCTCACACATCTGAATAACCCTTTAACGAAGATAAAAACAGAAACTAAATCAATATTTTATTTCATCGGACATAGTCCGGTGCTGTCACCACTAAATAAATTACGGGACCATGAATTTAATATAGGAGTTTGTGGTTCCGTAGCGGGGTGAGCCGTTTATTAATATAATTTCATGTCTACAAGGTTTTTGTTCAAAAGTCATAATATTCGTTTGTTCAATTATATGAGCTTATTTTATGTTAATTAATGTCATGGGGATGTTGCGTAATTTGCGAAAATTTATATTATCAAATAATTTATAGTGGATGCTTATAAAACGTGGTTTTGTAGTCGTTACTTTATATATAGACAACCTCCGTAGCGTAGCGGTATTTGGCTCGCTTTAAATCTCGGAGGTCGTAGGTTCAATCCGCACGCCGACGGGAGATCTTTGTGTTAGTTCTAAAATTTCTTTCCGGGTTTGGTTGGTTGAGGGACTACCCTCTGTGCCTCGGAAAGAATTTTAAGCCGTTGGTCCCGATTGTTATAACATCATCTATAATAACCGTATATCAAGAAACGGGCAGCAGCGTTTCCTTGTTTGGTACAACATAATATGCCTGCCATATTATGCCCCTAAAACGGTCACTACAGAACATGGGCCTCCGCGCTGGTCAAGGTTTCTGCAATAGTCACCACGCTTGGCAGGTGGATTGGAGACCGCAGTATTTTGTTTTAATACTCATGGATACGCTGTTTACCATTCCCTGGTGTAAGAATGTTATAGATGATGCTATACTTAGGGTCCATATTGGCTCACATATAATTCTAAATCCTATTCTTTGTATTACTTCCGGGCTGTTTTCATAATAAACACACTTCATAAAAAATAAATTCATACATTTTTATTACTACCAACGGATCTCATAACCGTTAGTGATCATGTTTTTATTTATTAATACTGTTACTACCAAAAACCAGTTTAAAATTATATATTTTTTTCAGAACTTTTTTCTTCTAAAATTAATCATTTGTATGGAATTTGGATCTGGCACTTCGCCGGCCGCGACACGACGCGGCACGAGACGAACGGCTTAACGTGCTTTCCGAGGCACGGAAGGTACTCTTTCAAACAGTCAGATCCGGAAAGATATTTTACCTCCGAGATATTTACCGATACGCTACTATATTGAATTATATAAACATAATATGTTAATTTTTACGATATCATATATTTTTATAAGGCTAGACTGCGTCCGAAAAATTCGTTGCATCATGTCGCAATGCAGCATTGTAAAATACCTACTTAATAAATAATTTTACGCATTAAGCTTATTTACAAATACTTGTAATCTTATCACTACATAGTATAAAAAAGTCGCTTTCTCTGTCCCTGTAGCCCCTATGTATGCCTAAATCTTTAAAACTACGCAACGGATTTTGATGAGGTTTTTTTAATAGATGGAGTGATTCAAGAGGAAGGTTTATATGTATAATACATCAGCATTGCCCCAGTGCGGAGCCGGGGTGGGTCGTTAGTCTATACTTTAATATAAAGCTAGCAAACAAACTGTTCAGGTTGTTTGCTTGAACAAGGTAATCTCAGGAACTGGTCCGATTTAAAAAAATCTTTCTTTGCTATAGAGAGCTCTTTTATCGAGAAAGACTAAAGGCTATATTTTATTATGAAGTTCCCTCGGGACTAGAGCTAGGCGGGCAAAACCGCGCGAGTGAAGGTGGTTTAATAATAAGCGTAATTATTATTCTCCTAATTCCAGTTCAGTTCATCAGTTATAGCCTCTGTGGAGAGGCGATCACAATTTTGGAGATTGATTAAAAGACCCATGAGACCCAGGGAGCGTTCAAGTATTACGTATCGCAATTTGGGGCGGGAGGGGGTCTCGTAAAACGTTACAGGGGCGGGAGGGGGTCTTTTTTACAAAACGTTACGTAACATTGTTTCTAAAAAAAATTGGGAATTAAAACTCCCAATCCAAAACAAAAAAACATTAAAAGCCAAAAATTAAAAAAAAAATATCAATATATGCAGGTGTTGCGAATTAAAATTGTCTTGTATTATTTAGTAGATTAAAACTATACCAAGTGTAAAAACTATAACATAACTTTTTATGACTTTATAAATAAATAAATGATATTATTATTATAATGGTATAAATGATCACTTGAGTGTTACGTAACGTTTAGTGAGGGGGGTCCAGAAAAACGTTACGGTGCGTTACAAGGGGGGGAGGAGGGGTCAAAAATCTTCAAAAATTGCGTTACATAATACTTGAACGCCATCCACACAGACTAACTATTTTTTTCCAAATAATAAAATATCAATTACAGAGTAATTTAACCGCGATACAGCAGCAAATACGAATAACACAATATAAGAATAATAAAATAACTATTAGACATCTATTTCATATACTACATATCACGCCCTATTATTTTCAAGACGGTAAACAGAGTCACCCAGTACCTATATTAGTACAGATTTTGTATACAACTGTCAAAATAAACAATTCTTTTAAAACGACAACCTCCGTAGCGTAGCGGTATTTGGCTCGCTTTCAATCTTGGAGGTCGTGGGTTCGATCCCCACACCGGACAGGAAATCTTTGTGTAAATTCTAAGATTTCTTTCCGGGTCTGGTTGGTTGAGGGACTACTCTCCGTGCCTCGGAAAGCACGTTAAGCCGTTGGTCCCGATTATTATAACACCAATACGTCTGCCAAGCGTGGTGACTATGGCAAACATCCTCCCTTGGGAGGAGGCCCATGTTCAGCAGTGGACGTTATACGGGCTAATGATGATGATTAAAACGAACATCAAGTTATAACGTTTTTGTTTTTCTTTTATGTTTACAATAGTTTACATGTACTTTAAAGTAGTTTAAAGAGTATAAAACTATTAAATATTTACAAATAGACTTGAATAAAAAAAAAACAGTAATTAAATATAACTAGTTTAAAATTTTCCATCGTTTCTTAGAACCTACCCTCCAAAGGTTGTCTAGAGGACATAGCAGTTTTAACATAATTTTATAACAATGTATTTTTTGTTATTGCTTAGTGTAAGACACAATATAAATTATTGTATCGGATTCAAAGATCAAAAAAATTTACCCTTTTTCAAGTTCCAGAACTACTACTTTGATTTTCATCACCAGCCCGTACAACGTCCACTGCTGAAAATGGGCCTCCTCCCAAAAGGTTGACATAATTATAGTATTAACTAAAGTATTTATATTGACGCTATGCGATTTATCACACTTCAACAGTTCTGTCGCTAGTTGCTGTCGGATTTTTTGCATAATCCCACTACTGTATTACATTTGCGATGAAAGTGAGATTTGCAACGTAAAATATCGCAACGCATGTTGTCTTCGTCGTAGATTGCATCTACCTATAACGTTTTATGACATTTATACTAGTATAAAAAGCTGAAGAGTTTGTCTGTTTGTATCTTTGGACGTGCTAATCTCAGGAACTACTAGTGGTCCGATTTGAAAAAATATTTCAATGTTAGGTAGCATTTTATTGAAGAAAATTATTTTGTACTAGCTTCCCGCGCGCGGTTTCTCCTGCGTAATTCCCGTTCCCGTGGAAACTTCATAATTAAATATAGCCTATGTTATCCGGGGATAGTGTAGCTTTCCAACGGTGAAAGATTTGTTCAAATCGGTCAAGTAGTTTCGGAGCCTATTCAATGCAAACAAACAAACAATCAAATCTTTCCTCTTTTTAATATTAGTGTAAATTATTAAGTTCTTATGGGAATGGGTGGTTACGTGAGTGAAACCACGCTTGGGAGTTAGTCACATATACATCCCCTAATTTATCAATGTCACAAGACTTGTTAAAATCATAAACCATAAACGCGGTCTTGTTTTTGTAAAATTGTAAAATTAAAAATAGCCTTTTTTTTTTTTTTCTTTCCGGTCGGACATCTGTAGTTAGCCAGGAGGCTTTTGTTACTTCACCGGGCATAATTAAAAATAGCAATACGGATTACTTGTACCGAAACTAATTAATATAACATGTGAAATGTGATGGAATCGGCCGTTTAATATTAACACTGTGTCGAATATTTCACAGCCCACAAACAGGTACAATCATAGTTAAATTTAAATATACTGACACAGTACATATGAATTAGTATAATCATGGAATTTATTTTTTGTTACAGGTTAAATTACTTATTTAAAGAATAAGAAAAAGAATATACATTTATTGAACACACAAAAAATATTAAATTAGAAAATAAGAAGGTACAAAATAAAAATAATGCATGAACTTACAGTTAATGGTGCCCTTTTAGTTAGTAGTTATATATGTTACCTATCTAACCCTATATTCCAATTTATAATAATTACTCCCTTGTATCGCATGAGTAGCTTGTATGGTAGTTGAAATATGTGTTAGTTTCAATTAGTTAAGAGTATCAATCAAAAAAATCTGTTACTTTTCATATGTTAATCCTCTCATTATATGTTTGCCTGCAAATTTTTGTGTCGGATTGCGGAAAACTCAAAAACTAGGCCAAATGGATACGTTTACGCATGTATGAGAAATGAGAAGATGAGAAACATTGACTTAGATAATGAATCTTAAAGTTAGGAAAACAGTGATATTACTGTAAAAGTGTATCAAATTGTTGTTTGATCTCGTGAAAAACTTCTTGATATGGTAGAAAAAAATATGACACAATACATGCTTTAAAAATTCGTAGACAATTACTGGAAAACATATTTCTAATTATTTGTTAACGGTATTATTGAAAATATTCCATCATTACCAACATCCAGTTATTTATTTAGATAACCAGTAGTCGCTACATGATTTGTTACATCTATACTGATAGTATAACTAGTAAAAGTTATTATTTTTGTATGTCTGTTTTTGTATAAATTTTAAAACTACCGAACCGATTTCGATATTTTTTCACTATTGGAATGATACATTATCGATGAATAATATAGACCACTTCTGCGAAGCCGGGGCAAGCCACTGGGCTAGATATAAAAGTCAAAGTCGTATTACACAATCAGTTATACTATAACCAGCCAACTGTGGCAACAGCAACAGAAGGCTATGAATACAATAATTATTTAATGTACTTAACTACATACGCAATTGGCCGACTCGTTAGTGGCTACCTATTTACTATAAATAATACATTAATTATGTTGTTAGCCATATTATTTTAGTTTTGTTGTGTATTTGTTTTAATTCCTTCTTTTTTTTGTAGGGATACTGCTAAGCTGTGGACAGTTCACAGCTTAGCAGTATACGTACAAAAAAAAAAGATTCTACTAACCGATAAGGGCTTTACGCTGAAAGGATATGAGACAACTTTTCATCAGCCCCTTTCAAGTCCTCTGCTAAATATGGCCCTTTGGGGGAGGCCTTGGCTTAGCAGACAAAACTGAGCATTTTTTGCCATATTCTTTGTTTTTTTTTTTCGAACGCACATATATAGTTAACCCTGAATCTTTTGCTACTTCACCGGGCATAAAGGCGAGCAGAGCTCCAGTCTAGGTAAATGGTTTAAACACTACAAACTGAGCAACCTGCGCAAGAGGGCGTCCCCTGTGGGACTTGGACCTCGGCTCAAGGCGGTCGCTGACGGGGAGTTTTTGCCACAGTGACTATGCTTGACAGGTACTGCGGCTACTTCGCAGTATTATGTAAAGTAGACAAACTATTTTCCGATTGCGGTTTCACACGCGTAAATTCCGTTCCGTATGAAACTTCATATCCAAATATAGCCTATAGCGTACCTCGATATATAAGATATCTAATACTGAATGAATTTTTCAAATCGGACCACTAGTTCCAGAGATTAGCGTTTTCAAGCAAACAAACAATTTATCCAGCTTTTTTTATTAATATAGATAAACGCTGCTGCTTGTTGTAGATATTACTTGTACCTGATCTGTGGACCTCAGAATCTATCATTCAGCAATACCATGAAAATAGCCCCAATAACAATCATAAAAACTTCAACCTACATCATTCGAAGATTAAATCTATACTAATATTATAAAGCTGCAGAGTTTGTTTGTTTGTTTGTTTGAACGCGCTAATCTCAGGAACTACTGGTCCGATTTCAAAAAATCTTTCAGTGTTGGATAGTCCATTTATCGGCAAAAGTTATAGGCTATATTTTATTACGAGGTTCCCACGGGCACGGGAGCTACGTGGGTGAAACCGCGCGCGGAAATTTGGAGATAAGTCTTCAACAAACAAATTACATTACATAAGATAATGATTTCATTACTTCTTGTATTGAACACAAACAGTTCAATCGATCTTTGCCATATTCTTTGCTCCAGTTCAAATGAAAATATAGTGTAGTTCGAAACTAGAGCAATTTCCTTTCCAATTTATACTTCAAAATACCCTCAAGTTAAAATTCGTGTGTTCCAAATACATAAAGTAAAATGTCACGTTCCTAATATAGGTTGTTATCTCATTTAGGGCGCTACACACTTGTGTTTGTATGAAAGAACAACCGCTGCGTGATTACGTATATCGTATTATTACAATAGCTATACGACAGTTGATATCGCGTGCAATGAGTGAATTTTATTTATAGATATAGGTATTGTTTTTTTCATTTTTTTTTATTGTTTAAAGTTAAGCTGCCTCGGATTAGATCTTTCTGACTGATGACTATTCTCTTGTTTCTCAAAGTAAGCAAGTGTCTACTTAGAGAGTTGTCTTTGAAAAAAAAATGAACGCATTCGCTGTTTTCATTCAATATTGGTACAAAATAATGTTTTCATTCAACGAGAATCAATCTGTAATATCATATGAATAAAACTCATCGAAAAGTGACATAATTAGTTTTGTGTGACTATAACATTAAAGCTGTAATATGTTATCTCGCTGAAGTGTGTAGCGCCCTTTAGGAGGCAGGGTCTGATGTCACCTACATGCGTGACGTGGGTATTTTGATGAAACGAAAGCGGAAATGACACAGATATTACAATGGAGCCGACTAATGTACCTACTGAAATATGTAAGTAGATAGTATAAGGTACAATTCAGACCAATCCACTCGCATCAGCCTGGACTGGACGGCACTTTGCAATGCGGTAAAGAAAATTGAGACGTGTAATCAGTAATTACAGTTCATATTTCTGTGTTCGAATCGGGGGCCCTTCGGAGGTCCAGTGACTTACGTCCAACTGTCGCGAAATGTGAGTGTTATTCTGTTTCATACGTTTTAATTTCTTCCATCATATTAGCCTGTTGCCTTCCACTGTTGAACATAGGCCTTACTCGTCGATTAGCAGCGGGAACAATTAGTAAAAGCCAGCACACACTGGCTCCCAGCGACCTTTATTAGGTCGTCGGTCCATCGTGCAGGCGTCCCTTGCTGCGCTTGCCATTTCATGGTCTCCACTCGTGGACCTTTCTGTCCCATCAGCCGTCAGTTCTTTTTCATGTGCTCTACCCCTTGCCAATTCAACTTGCTAATCCGTTAAACTATGTCAGCGACCTTCGTTCTCCAACGGATTTCTTTATTTCTGAGTCGACCACGCAGAGACATGCTGAGTATAAGCTCTAAATCACTCAGCGAACAATAGAAAGCCACTGCTCGCTGAGAGATTTTGATCTTGCTTATGAAGCCCACGGTAAAATACCACTATTTGTATGGATCCATATGGCATCATAAATTATTTACAGCTCTGTCAAATTCCATTCGGGCTGGACTAATATGAGCTGGTGAGTTTGAATCGTACCTTAGGTATCTATGTAGGGTACCTGTGTAGGGTATTATACAAATACTCAGAAATGTAGATGTAATACGAAGCTCCTGTGATTACGAGAATAGTAAGGCTTATTATGAAATTTTATGTTAAGCATTAGTGTGTTATTTAACGTGTGTTTTGGAGTGGAATAATATGTTTCCACGTGTGCGTTACCTAACATTATATTAATTTAAATGAATTTAATATAGAGAGTAGAAAGACAATTTATGGATAAATTATTCATAGTCATTCTTTTCAGCCCATATAACGTCCACTGCTGAACATGGAAGGAGGTCCATGTTCTTTTTGGCATAGTCACTACACTTGGCACGCGGGTAACCGCAGTATTACATTATTATTACGCAAAAGGAAATGCTGTATCCCGTAACCTGGCGTACGATTGCTATAGGTGATGTTATAACCATAGGAACCAACATTTAAGCGTCCTTGCCGAGGCACGGAGGCTAGTTCTTCAACCAATAAGCCACAAAAATAAATCTTAGATTTCTTGTCTTGAGGGATCGACACCTTTAGTTTCACTTATCCTTTAACCACTAAAATACTAAAATATGTAGACCCCAGGTAGCATCTTCCATCTAAATCATAGAAGCCAGTATAATTTAAAAAATGCCGTCTCCCAGTCATACTCAGATATAATAAATAGTATAATAAACAAGATTAACGATGCATAAGGAGGCACGTTTTGTGGACAGTGATGTAAGTGCACATGGACCGTTTGTGGCTTCTGTCACACCGAAGCGAACAGTAACCGGATTATTATTCGTGGAGCGAATGGCAATCAGTTCATTGGTGGTAGTATGTTAATTCAGTGGAACAAGGAAACATTTGTTTCGTAAGCAATATAGATAGATACCTATACCATTTTAGGTATAAATTAAAGAAAATAAATTCATTATAACCCGTCCACCCGTCCAGATGCTCGGCGAACCAATCCCTTGGGCAATATATATTATGCCCGGTGACGTACCAAAAGCTCCGTGGCTACATTTGTCTGTCCGAAGTATTTGGCCAAATCAAACACATTGCTCAACACAATTCAGTAATAATTTAAATTATTAAAAGCAAATAACAAATGCTAAGCCATTCAATGGTTTGGTGGTTTTAATAATAGATTCCATTATTTCTTTGGTATTAAAACCGTCTTATTAATGAATAACTCAGTATTTTATACAACTGTTACAGTTTTACCAGTTAGCACATTACACCCAAAATGAACCCGAGTGGTGATAAATAAAAGTTGATTCTGTGTTTTCATTACACCACGCAGGTAATTCAACTTAACGACCAACGCTTAACTGACAATTAACATTCTAAATTCTATCACTTATTTAATTAAATATTCCACTAATTCCTGATTAAAAGTTTTTATGTATAATTTCAGAGGTCGTAAAGATTGTCTGGTCACAAATGTTATTATCAAATTCATAATATAATTGAAAACATTATGTTAGAGCAGTGGTTCCCAACCGGTGGTCCACAGACCACTGGTGGTCTCTGGAAGCAGAGGAAGTAAACCTGAAACTTCCCAAAAAATATTGCGCTGCAGCAAAATATATATGTATTTAGTGAACATTCAGAATATAACATTTGGAAGTGGTAAGTATAATGATTGAGCAAAACATTTTGTAAAATGGTCTATCATCGCTTAAAGGTTGGGAACCACTGTGCTAGAGGAATGACACTTGTATGCGTGTATTATGTTTCTTTATTTATTTATTTTTAATTTTTTTGGTAAACAAACATGCGACCCGCTTGATGGTAGTCACTTTAGCATATTAATGACTGCAACGGCAACTCAGTGGTTACGATAGTTACTTCAGAGACCTGGTGATGTAAGTTCGATTCCCAGTCGGTACAATTATTTGTCTGAATCACGGAAGGTTTTCTGAGCCTAGATGTGCTTTATATCCGAGAATGGTGTGTTTGTAAAGTCGTCCGCGACGCAGGGATTAAATTCCCTAACTTAAAAAAAAACATTCTTGCAATATTAGATTAAAGTGTGAATAATTCGGATTCCACACGAAAAAAAAAGTTATGTTATAAATTAAAAGTTTTCTATTTATTGCAGTTACAATTCGGTGTAACAGACATTCCAAAATCCGCATAGCGCATGCCCACTGTGCACTCGATTTAGCTTCAAATATTTATACTGAAGCCTGCTTTTAGGCAATAAAATTTACATTTTTACAAACGCGAGTCTCTTTGCAGTATGGCAGTGTGTTGGCGGGGACTTGTATAAATGGTTTATTTGTGGATGTAACTCGGGATAAATTATCGTATTGCGTTGTATAATATAAAACACGTGATGTGGGGAACTTTAAAAATAAATATGAATTTATTGAAGCTTGTGGTAATCGATATGCTACCACAACGATGATGTTAGTTAAACATAATTTAAAAAAAATGATGTTTTACTAACATCGTTTTCAAGGTAATTGTTGGATGGATTACCTACAACCGGATAGGAATGTGGTTTTTTTAAATAACCACTTTTTTGCAGCATAAAAAAAAATATTAGTAAATGTGTTGTAAAAAACGTAACCCCGGAATAACTTAACTATATTGAATAACTAGATTCCCGCGCGCGGTTTCACCCGCCTGACTCCCGTATCCGTAGGATTTTCATTATTAGATATTCCCTTCTTGCCTTTCCCGATAAATAGGCTCAAACACTGCAATCATTAGTCAAATTGGATCAGCAGTTTCTGAGATTCAAGCAAACAAACCCTTTAGTTTTATATATTAGTATAGATGAAACCACGCGGTAATGTAGAAATTAAATTATTTTGACGTTTTCGTTGAATGGGCGATCAATCACCCATTCAACGAAATTCACATTATTAAATAAATACAGCTTTTACCCCGCGGTATATTTCCGCTTAACCGCTGATTGCTATTCCCAACGGCACGCGGAAGCATGTAGCATCTCCGCGCCACCGGTGGTGTGTAGCCTTTTCCTAAAGCAATGGTACGTTAATCATACCACGAGGAGAGGACCAACTTACTAAAACCCCAGTAGATACTGCCAAACACTGCCCTCTGTCGTTGCCTGCGACAAATATGCCGCGTACCTCCTCCGTATTCTATCATTTATTTTCCGGCTATGTATTGTTTATAACTCAATATCGATAAAAAAAAAAGTTGTAACCTATTCTATTATGACGGCAGTATAGTCTTATAGATGAGCAGGGACCATGTTCCCTACTCCTCGATATATTATGTTTACGTACATTGGTAGTACATATGATACATACAATTTAGTACATATTAGTGTCAATAGATGGCATTACACAAATAAGTTATAAGTCGCTATTGCAATTTTCCGCCATTATAGACTTTCTCGATGCATTTTAGTTTTGAGACTATATTGAGAGGTAACCTCACCCAATAATATATACATAATTTATCTTACCGGGTCAGTAATTTAGTAAGATAGATAATAATAATAACAATAGAGCTCCCAATCTTCTTTAATCGGATTTCGCCCCTGAACGTACACATTATAATCCTGCGGATCATCATGACAGTACAATACAGCGACATACTTCAGAGTATGTAGGACAGTTTAAATATTATAGTAGTAAAACAAATCATGAAAGCTCTTGTGGGACCGCTATGAATGTTAAAGCAGATATGCTCTTCCTATTATACTTCCCTATACATTACCTCTTCACGCAAGAAGGCTGACAATTTATTTATGTCTACGTTCTTTAAATTATAATTGGATAATGTTGACGCGGTTTCCAATTATAAACCGAGTATGTAATCTTAATAGTCTAGTGTTACTGCTTGGGTTTACCCACGTTTCTCTTTTTTAGGGTTCCGTAGCCAAATGGCAAAAAACGGAACCCTTATAGATTCGTCATGTCTGTCTGTCTGTCTGTCCGTCCGTATGTCACAGCCACTTTTTTTCCGAAACTATAAGAACTATAATGTTGAAACTTGGTAAGTAGATGTATTTTGTAAACCGCATTAAGATTTTCACACAAAAATATAAAAAAACAATAATTTTTTATGTTCCTCATACATAGAACTGAAACTCAATTTTTTTTTTTCATCAGCCCCATACTTGTGGTGTATCTATGAATAGGTCTTCACAAATGAAATTGAGGTTTCTAATGTCATTTTTTTCTAAACTGAATAGTTTGCGTGAGAGACACTTCCAAAGTGGTAAAATGTGTGTCCCCCCTGTAACTTCTAAAATAAGAGAATGAAAAAACTAAAAAAAATATATGATGTACATAACCATGCAAAGTTCCACCGAAAATTGGTTTGAACGAGATCAAGTAAATAGTTTTTTTTAATACGTCATAAACCGTAAACCGCAATTTACCTTTCATTCAATCAACTTTATTAATATCGATCAAAGTTACAACGAACTACAAGAACTTTTTTACTATGTTACTTGTTGTATTCTTGATATCAAAAAAAGGTAGGCACTTGCAACTAGTACGGAACCCTTCGTGCGAGAGTCCGACTCGCACTTGCCCGGTTTTTTATACACAGTATACTTATCTACGAAAACGTCTAGAGAGTGCATTAGCGCATGTGCTGTAATTTCACAATGTATTTGAAATTAAATATTGTAAGCATAAGTAATATAATAATAAATAAGGAGGACAACCGCCGTAGAGTAGCGGTATTTGGCTCGCTTTAAATCTCGGCGGTCGTGGGTTCGATCCCCCGCCGGACAGAAAATCTTTGTGTCAATTCGAAGATTTATTTCCGTGTCTCGGAAAGCACGTTAAAGCCATTGGTCATTAATCAATCGTATAACAAGGAACGGGCAGCAGCGTTTTCTTGTGTGGTACAACATAATACTGCGGTCACCAACCCGCCTGCCAAGCGTGGTGACTATGGCAACTATGGCCTCTCTCGGGAGCCTATGATCAGCAGTGGACGTTATACGGGCTGATGATGATGATGTAATTAATATATATATGAACAATACAGAATAAACTGGGACATAAAAGATGATATCATTGGCGGTTACCAGTTAGTTACCTACTTTAATTCTTAGAATAAGAATTATTTGTAGTTTTTTTAAGTGACTCTGACAAGTACGGGTGTATGTAAATTCCGAAGAGCTGACACCTACTTTCTAAGGATCACCGGACTAAACTTCCCGCCTCCAGTGATCCTTGTCAGAAAGTTGGTAGTGTTTTACCCATACCTCAAATCGTCGGCCTATTACCGACGATTCGAGTTATGGGTAAACACCGTTTCCTATTTATTTGATAGCAAAATAAATTATCATGAATCCACCCTGTCTTGCTGTGCTTTGATCCGTCAGTCAGTAATATTGATTACTATTTAATTTAGAAATAAATTAAAGTCTTCCGCCGTTTTGTAACCATTGTATCTAATATCTAATCGCAAAATATGAAAGGGATTCCAACACAGAGCTACGGAATTTTCCTTTAAATTATTTTAATCCGATAGAAATCCCGGTCCCTGCGTTAGAACAATCCTTTTGTTTTAATGTTTAACAGTTAAGTATCGCGGTAGCTACTTTTTGGATTGCATGGCTTATGTATGGGTAGTTCAGTGAATATCTTTGGGTTGTGTTGGCTATGTAGATTAGCTGATAAAGCTTTTAATGACTTGCGTAACTTGCGGAATTGAATTTTGGCACGTACACAGATAGTTATTATGACGTAGGCTACAGGCTAAGATTCTTTAAAAATCACCTTTAAAGCAATGAAAGGAAAGTCCAAAGTTAGTAAAGAGAAATTGAAATTTACGAAGACTAGTTACTGGCGAGTTATTATATGAATAAGATCGTTGAAATAAGTATTTTTATTTGGGTATAACACTGCCAACTTTCTGATTATGGGCTATACTAAATATTTCCTACAAGCTTCGCTCGTCCGGTTTCAATCGCATTTTTTTTTTTTTTTCCTTCACTCGCAGACGAGCAAGCGGCTCACCTGATGGTAAGTGTTAACCGCTGCTCATGGACTCAAGCAATGCCAGGGAAGCAGACTGTCATTGCACAAGCCGCTGCCTACCGTGATAGGAGTGCTCTCTTTAAGCCTCGTTTGAAGAAGGACATGTCATAGCACAAGGGAAACACCGCAGCAGGGAGATCATACCACAGCTTACACGTCCGTGGAAGAAATGACCGCTGAAAACGTACCGTACTGGACGGAAACGAATCCAGGTAAAAAGGATGCAGCCTTCTGCGACGCCGAGTGGCATAGCTCCAGTCTCCGTGGGAACTTTATAATTAGCTCCGTAGCGTATTGGTATTTGGCTCGCTTTATATCTCGGAGGTCGTGGGTTTGATAAACGCCCCACGCTGGACGGGAAATCTTTGTGTAAATTCTAATATTTCTTTCCGGGTCTGGTTTGTTGAGGGACTATCCTCCGTGCCTTGGAAAGCACGTTAAGCCGTTGGTCCCGAATAAAATAACGTCATCTATAATAAATAAATAAATAAAATAAAAAAAAAATTATTTACGTAAACCAATTACAGGCACTTGTAAATCGTCAAACATTATTTGAAAATTAATTATTATTTATCTTAAATTACATTTGCTATTTATTTATAAACCTATTCAAAATTACTTATTTATAATTAAATTAATTATTATAATTAATGTATCGTCGCTAGGAGGCAAAATGCTAGTTCTGTCTATGTTATGCCAAAACAATTGTCATTATTTGGGTGGACCATGAGCATATAACGACGGACGCGCTTTAATGCTACCACCGGATCCAATGCGCCCCAACTGAGCAGATCCGGCGAAACAAACTCAGTGGGTTACTCTACCACCGGTTTCAACACGGCCCACATGAGGCGGTCCGGTGAAACATACTCAAATGGGCAATTACGCGGGGTTTAGGTCAAGTTATTTTAATTTATATTTTAGTAGGCACACACATTTATTGCCCTAACGATTGTCTTGTTATTAGGCATTTGTTTATTTTTGCTCAATAAGATTGAATGATATTGAGACAGAACTAGCGGTATTAATAGTGAATGATCGTATAGCAAGAAACAGGCGGTTCCTTGTGTGGTACAACACAATACTGTAGTCACTAACCCTCATGCCAAGCGTGGTGATTATGGCAAAAAGCCTCCCGCGGTAGGAGGCTGATGTTCAGCAGTGGACGTTATACGGCATGATGATTGAGCTTATTCAATGCAAACAATCAATGTTTATTTATTTATATATTTATTTATTTATTATCAATGGAAAACATTGATAATAAATAAATAAATATCTTTTTAACCCTTATCCTTAATAATATGTATTATAAATGAAAGAAAGAAATAAAGAAAAATATCTAATGAACACACAAAACGAATACAAAATAGTAATTACAAACAAATAAAAAAAGAAGTATATAGGTAAAGGCAACACTTGAAGCTCGGACGCCATACATATAATAAACAAACATGGATAGAGGGAGAGAAAAAATACAATAATACATACACAATAAACATTAACAACAGTAGGCAGCGAGGCAGAGCCGTCTTTCACCTATTAGATGTCCTGGGAATTAGAATATTATCGTTTGGAGTAGGGACTAGGGGGCCCGGGCCCTATAACAACAGTAGGTAGCGAGGCAGGGCCGTCTTTCACCTATTAGATGACCTGGGCACATTAGGATAATGGGGCAAAGTAAATTAGAATATTATCGTTTTAAGTAGGAACTAGGGGGCCCGGGCCCTAAACCATCGGGGGGCCCTGGGCACGTGCCCAGTGTGCCCAGTGGGAAAGGGGGGCCTGCAACGAGGTGCGGGGCGGTTAAATGCTTATGAGTTTGGTTTGTATGGACGGATGTTTGTTACGCTTTCACGCAAAAACTACTTAACGGCTCAACTTATAGTTGATAAGCCGATTTAACATAAAGGCTAAAAAACACCACGCTCCGGACCACTGGAATAGAGTTACTCGGGTAAAACCACAGTACCTATAAAACTGAAAATCATCATCAACAGCCCGTTTACGTCCACTGCTGAACATGGGCCTCCTCTTAACAGACCTTGGCAAGCCAGGATCGTTGAGGGATTTTGCCATAATCACCACGCTTGGCAGACGGATTGGTGATCGCAGTAAGATGTAAACCTTGAGCTAATAGATGCTGCTGCCCATCTATCAGCCATATGTCCCTTAGTCGCCTTTTACGACACCCATGGGTAAACACGGGGTGGTCTATTCTAAACCGGAAACCACACGGCAAACTGAAAATATCTGTGAATTATTCAAGAAGGTACTGAAACAACATAATTATTATAAGCTCCGTCCGTTTTACACTAGCTATGCACTTTTAATTAAATACTTCTTTCATAAGGGTTTGCTGGAATAAAATTCATTATTGAACTAAGCTCGCCTTTGTACATGTTGTTTCCATTATATTAACATTATGTTAAGTATTTACCTTGTGCAATAAAGAATAAATCTATACAAATAAGAGGAAATATTTAATTGTGTGTTTGTTTGTATTGAATAGGCTCCGAAACTACTTCACCGATTTGAAAAAATATTTTACCGTTGGAATGCTACACTATCCCCGGATGACATCATCATGATTATCAGCCCGTACAACGTCTACTGCTGAACATGGGCCTCCTCCCGAGGGAGGGTTTTGCCATAGTCACCACGCTTGGCAGGCGGATTGGTGACCGCAGTATTATGTTGTTATACACAGGGAAACGCTGCTGCCCGTTCGTTGATATACGATTATTATAGATGATGTTATAACAATCGGGACCAATGGCTTAACGTGCTTTAGGCACGGAGGGTAGTCCATCAATCAACCAGATTCGGAAAGAAATCTTAGAATTTACACAAAGATTTCTTGTCCGGCGTGGGGATTGAACCCGCGACCTCCGAGACTTAAAGAAAGCGGTGCGAGGATAGGAGTTACGCGGGCGAAACCGCGCGCGGGAGCTAGTAAATAAATCATCATCATCATCAGCCTGAGTCCACTGCTGAAAATAGGCCTCCCCCATCGATTTCCAGAAGGAACGATCGCTAGCGGCCTGCATCCATCGACTCCCCGCGACTTTTATGAGGTCGTCGGTCCATCGTGCAGGCGGTCGTCCTCGTGGTCTCCACTCAAGAACCTTTTTGCTCCATCGGCCGTCAGTTCTTCGAGCTATGTGTTCTGCCCATTGCCACTTCAGCTTGCTTATCCGTTGAGCTATGTCAGTAAATAAATAAAGGCTCAATAAAGATACTATAACTATACTATAACAGCCAGCATCAATAATCTGAAACAATACCTTAGCATATTGCCACCTACCTGTCCTAACACAACAAGACACTCAATAAAGCCAAGGATACACTAGGAGACAAATGTGCCACGACATGTATCGGCGACATGTCAAGCGAAGCCAGCCGATTTCGCCTGACATATCTGGCGACATCGCGCGACTTATGTCCGTAGTGACGTCAGGCAACTTCGCGAAGCTTCGCCAGACATATCTGGCGACATCACGAAGTTTTGTTTCACAAGGCAATCGATATCATTACACCCAACAAGGTAGTGTTGTTGGCTGCGGTGCGATGTTGCCAGACATGTCGAGCGAAGTCCGGCAACGTCGCGCTACTTCATTCGATGTAGTTGGCGACACGTGTCGTGCGATGTTGCCAGACATGTCGACCAAAGTCCGACAATGTCGTGTTACTTCACCCAACGTCGCTGGCGACACGTGTCGCACGACATTTGTCCCCTAGTGTATCCTTGGCTTAACATACACAAACGTATACGCACAGTAATATTGCACCCAATACTATTGCATTTGAATATTTAATACCATCTACCAGGGCTCTAGAATGTTCTATACATATTTATGAGTGGTTTGTGATGTACGATTGAAATTGCCGTATGCTTTGAGAGGAATAGTGGCCAAAGGAAAACCTGTGTACAACAGGATACCATAATAAACATTTGGGATACAATAATAAACATTTGGGATATAATAATAGCATTTTAGAATAGTTTTTAGTTATACGTTAGTTTTTACCTTTAGTAGTTTTTAATTTTTAGTTAGTTTTAGTTCAATTTGATTGTAACGATTTTGTTGTTCATTTTGTGAGGAAAGAATCCTTAGGGATGGATGGATGGATGTTTGTTACTCTTTCACGCAAAAACTACGAAATGGATTTGGCTGAAACTTTGCACCCAGATAGTTTATAAGCTGGATAGTAGATAGGCTACATAATATCACGCTCCGACCTACCGGAGCCGAGTGACGCGGGTAAAACCGTGGGGCGCAGCCAGTAAATAATAAACTAACTTGCTTAATGGAAACTAATCTTTTAATGCTCGTAAACATTTTATAGATGATTGTTTTCTTCTGCTTCCAAGTTATTTCGATATTTTATTTAAATTAAAATCAAATGCATTCGGTACATTTGCTGTAGTGAATTGAGAATCGTTAAGCAACATAAACATATGTTTTGATTTTTGTCATAATGTAGCAACATACCTATAATGAAATCTTTTTTTTAAAGAAAATTTTACAATTAAATACATTTGTATTGTGACCTTTAGAAAAATTAGAAAACAGTGAAAACAGAAAAGTTAGAAAAAACACCGGAACTAATTCTAGTGATTTTTTAATATAATTATAATATTAAGTATAGATTTTATTAGCTACATGGTCGTTGTTCTTTGAGAACATTTTATATATCAGTTGTATTAAATCAGGGGGTCGAGTCTGCTATTTTTTAAAGTATTGTGCCACCGTAGTGCCGTCATGATATCATTATGCCAAAAACGGTAATCTACTAATCTCACTATGGTGTCGGCGCTGGAATGTACATTCGGTGTTGCTACCGCAGAAAAAGTCCGTCAATAGAAGTAGCAGGGAAGATGGTTAGGGAGATTGTAATGTTTATTTAGGCGATTTCAAAACTTATAAATGTAGATATATTATATTTAACTACGCTAATGTCGTCGTGGCGTCATTGTGACACCATTATGACGTCATTTGGATTAGTAGATTACCAAATGGGGAAAAAACCGACTATTTAACTGTCATTGACAGTTCATGGATACGCCAACACGATAGTAGACTCGGGGCCCAGGTCACAAAAATTAACTAAAAAGCCTAATTTCCATGGACCAAAAGGCTCTATAAAATTTAACTGGAAAATAAAAAAAAATGTTGCGTATGCTAATACTGCAGGTTACTTAGATATTTCTAAAAAAAAAAGTTAATCTTTATAAATATCTTGTAACACTTTTTTTGCCCGGTATTTGAATCTAGAACTTCGTTAACAACAATCGAACATAGAAGTGGTATACGAGGAGTTCAAACTTACCAGATACGCGTACGTTAAAGTACCCCATGTATCTTTTAGACAACCTCCATATTATATTCTTCCATCTTTTTAAAATTCCAGTATAAAAGTTCTCTTTTACCTTAAGAGCATAAAACATTTCTCTGAATGGAAATTACCCATTATCTTCCAAACGTATTTAGTCGCGTTATACGAAATAACAGTATATTACAAAATTATATGCCCGACCGTGAATAAATAACAAAATTTATAACGACATACTGAACTGAATAGAATATTCTTTTACATTCGTATTTACAAGCGGGAAAACTCGCCATATCGAAATGACATGAAAAACGATTTTCCAATATTAATTTCACTGTGTTAGTACCGAAGTTTAAATTCAACATTACAATTTTTTTATTTATTTAAAAAGAATACTAGCAGAGTTTTCAGTCTACTAGTAGATATTCTTGTTAATACCCTCTGCTAAGATAAAATGCTTGTCTTACGAGTGGGTTCACGTCGGTAGTACTAGTGCAATGGGTGGGGATCGAACGCGCGACCACAAGATCACAAGTCCGATGCTCTAGCCATTGGGCTAAGGCCGCATATTTTGTAGATGAAACTAAGGTTCTTATTTGATATAGCTTCGCTTGCCGTTTCACCCGCGTAGCTCCAGTTCTCATGGGAATTTATTTTTTTATTTATTTATTTTATTAGGTCAACCAACAACTGTTTACACCAATACATTTTACAAATACATAAAATTAAACCGAACAGTGACCAGTGCAACAGTTACTGAAAGGTTATCACCACATGCATAAGCGATTGAGAGCAACAAACAATAATTTAATTAGGTCTAATTAAAAACAATATAAATTAGAAAAATTAAGACATTATTAGTATGAAAAATTAATTTGAGTAATTAATAAAATTGTATAAAATAAAAACTGAGTAAAAAGATTGTAAAAATAAAATTGAATACTTAATAGAATTGAATTATCATAAGTAGGTACCGGATTATATGCATTTGCATATTTGCATATGCATCGGCATATTTAATTTCATAATTTAATATAGCCTTTGTTACTCCTTTTTTTTTTGTTAGGGGGGAATGCAATGATGATACGCGTCCCCTCCGCCGCTGCGGCGTTCTCGCGCCAGCGAAGGGTTATGTGGGACTTTTCCTCTCCATAGGGGAGGTATGCTAGTCATACCCTCGATGCCCTCGAAGACCCGAAGTCCAAGAGGCCCACGAAAAAAGTAAAGTAGAGCACAAAACTCCCCTAAAATTCTAAAAGTCATAATCCCTCAATCTCATTGCCAGCCACCGCCTTGAGCCGAGGTTCAAGGCCCACAGGGGGCGCCCTCTTGCACAGGTTGCTTAGTTTGTAGTTTTTAAAACATTTATTAAGGCTGGAGCTCTGCTCGCCCGGTAAAGTAGCAAAAGCCTCGTGGCTTCCGAAATCCGAAAAAAAAAATCTGCCCACTAAAGCTCCCGGGTACTCTTCCGTTCTACCGTTGGTGAGGGGCCCAGGAACCCATGGCTTTCTTTATTTTCTAGTTTTCTATTATTATTATTTTTTATCGGTTTATAATTTCCGGAACCTATTCAAACGCTAACAAACAAATATTTTTTTCTCTACATACTATTATACAGCGTCCACTGCTGGACATAGACCTCCCTCATGAATCTCCAGTTAGTTTGGTTAAAAGCGGCATCCACCGTAATACCGCGGCCTTAACCATATCATCCGTCCATCTAGTTGGTGGACGTCCTACGCTACGCTTTCCGATCGGCAATATAAATATAACATCTTAATTTCATCTCTAATTTACAAAGGCTACAAATAATAATTATATAATAACTTTAAATAGAACTTGTGACTTGTTTATCTAAACAGAAGTGTTTGTTATTCTGCAATGGGCTTTTACTAATTAGACTACGTGGATAAGGCATATAGGTATCACAACTAATTAAGTTTAGTCACGCTTTGCTTTGTCTTTTATTATACCTCCTAGTTTTGGCGTTGTAATTCCCGCGTAGAACGGATGAACCAATCTTGATTTTATTTGGAAGTTGAATTAATTGAAAGTTAGCTGAACTTAACTATGTTTGATGCAAATCAATTTGAGGTACCTATTCCCCGCTACAAAAAACTCTAAGTGTCAAATTTATTCAGTCTGTCTTTAGAATCAAACTATCGAACACCCTGGTCTGTACTATCTCAAAATTAGCAAGCATTTACAGCAAGGGTTTGTCACTACGGATTTAGTCTAGCAAGTAAATATTTCTCGTTTACTTCAAAGAATTGGAGACAATCCGCAGTTCTGGTTCTCAATTGTAATATAATCCTTATAACACAGAATAAGCTGCAGGAATCTTGTTAAAGATCGGGAGCACTTGTACATTATGAACTATATTGCAACTTGAATGTTGGCGCACTACACTCCTATCGTAGATAAGGAGAAATTCAGAGAGAATTTTAATACTATAGGTATGTAAATGAGATGAAAGTGGCCTTCTTAGAAATGAAAGAAAAATATTTTCATGTTAAATACGCAGTGATGGAGTACTGAACAAAATATTCTAAGCTTATGACAAACTAGGTTCTTTCACGCGGTTTTATCCGCGTCACCTTTCCGTAAGAACTTCATAATTAATTATAGCCTTCTTCGATAAATCATCATCATCAGCCTGTTGTAGTGCTGCTGAACTGCTGAACATAGGCCTCCTCCATCGATTTCCAGCGGGAACGACCGCTAGCGGCCTGCATCCACTGACTCCCCGCAACCTTTATGAGGTCGTCGATTCATCGTGCAGGCTTCGATAAATAGCCTAAAACTATAGCTCCTGAGATAAGCGCGTTCAAGCAAACCAAGAAATAAACCGTATAACTTTATATATTAGTATAAATATACCTAGATATTTACACCAATAACTAATATATATATCAACATCAACAACAGTCAGTGTGGTTTCCGGCTTAGAATATACCAGCAGACCAGCACATATCTTCTCATGGGTAGGTATCGTCTCATGAGTATCGTAAGAGGCGATTATGTGACATACAGCCGATGGATAGGCAGCATCATCTATTAGCTCAAGATATCTTACCATCTTCCCATAATCACCACGCTTGGTAGGCGGTTGTACCACACAAGGAAACGCTGCTGCTCGTTCCTTGATATACGATTATTATAGAGGATTTTTTAACAATCAGGACCAACGACTTAAAGTACTTTCCGAGGCACGGAGGGTATTCCCTCAACCAACCAGACCCGGAGAGAAATCTAAGAATTTACACAAAGATTTCCTGTCCGGCGTGGGGATCGAACCCACTACCTCCGAGATTTAAAGCGAGCCAAATACCGCTACGCTACGGAGGTTGTCATATATAATAAAGTGTACTCTACTCCATCCATCAACTACCCTGGCTTGTCAAGGTCTGTTAAGAGGCGGCCCATGTTCAGCAGTGGACTCTAGATGTCTCTCTTTTATGTTACCATCTTCACTAACACTGTACATAATTAATGATAGTTGTCGTCCCACCCACTACGTTGTCCCGCTTTGAGATCCGCTCAATTTCTGACCGTTGTTAAACTTAACTATTTCATTATTACACTCCAAATGTTTCGTGAAACTTAATAAACTTTTATAAGGCTTTCATTTTTTACTCTACTAGTGGTAGTATCGGCAAATTTTAATGTATTATACCTATATTGGCTGTTTGTGCCTGTAATTGCCTGTTTAAACATTTTAACAAGTTATACGCATACATATATTATTGTAGTGCTAATTAATTTAAACAAATCAATCCACCAGTCCCCACGACCTAGACGATTGTCTATATCTCTATCTTCTTTATATTACCGTTCACGTAAGCTTTTTTTAGTGTTAAAAATTATTTTACGCACGCAAACGTCACTTGCGCGATGTAGGATTCGTGACATGATAAATCAACTCGTCGCTTGCAGCAACGTACATAATTACTTTTGTTTTTATCTAACAATCATATTTCATTTACGAATCATAAGGATACAAATATTTCTTTCGTCAAAGAAAATCTGAAAACGATTCAATTAAATCACTAAGAACAAACTACAAAGTGAAATCTATATAACTAGAAAATTCAAGTCAGGAGATGCGAAGACGGTGCCATTTTCAATTAAGCCAGTAGTGTTGGAATCTGTTGCGCAATATGAGGGTAATGGAAAAGCGCTGCCGGCCATTTGTATTTACTTAAGCTGCACTTACAGCGTAATTTTGAAGCCGTAATTGTCATGGTATATTTGCCTGAGGTTGAGAACAAGTATAAAATAAAAGAATTGGCTTGCCACTCTCATCTCTTCTTCTTGAAAATGAAATAGTTTATTAGTAACTTAGACGACTAATTCTAGCTTGGAAATACGTCATTTACATTGACATATTTATTTAAGAACAATATTTCTGATATTATAAACAGAAAGTCTACTGTAAATGGTATGTGTATCAATTCATACAAATCGATATTACTTACATTACATGTTACACTAAAACTATTTGTATAATCTTATTAAAATTTGTTAAACTTATAAATAAAAGTAATAAGTGGCAGACTTTAAGAAATTATATTAAGATTAACCAGCGGGCTGGGATCAGGTCTAAAGCCAAGAATGCGCCACGAACCTCTTCTCGCAAGTACCTTATCCTAGCTTTCTACGAGCCTTTGTCTATCTACCTACGGTGTGAATTTGGATTCCCATTCTGTATTTTTGTTGTGTAAATTACGCGTAGTTAATCTGAGTTTTAGTGTGTTATAATAATAATAAAAAAATAATAAAAATACTTTTTCTTTGTGTAATTTAATTTACCATTAACACTAGCCCGAATAACGTCCACAACAGAACATGCGCCTCACCCGAAACGGGTTCTTGCCATCTTTACCACGCTTGGCAGGCGGGTTAGTGACCACCAGGGCTCGGAAAACGAAATCTTTTTCGGAACGGTTCTCACTTAAAATACCTAAAGAACGAAATGTTTCGGTTACGTTCGAACGGAACGTTAAAAATAACGTTTTTGAAGAAGATCAAAATTATATCGTTCTTGGTTTTTTTAACGTTTAAAACCGTTTTATTTCATTCATTTCTTATTCTCATTTAGTTAGTAGGTTATTACATATTTAACTGCCACGCTCGTGGTCGAGTGTCTTCGTTTGCTATTGTTTATGTGTAATATACTTAGCTGTTTACATAGGTAAATAAAGTTCAATAATAATCGAGTAAGAGAGAGAACTATGTATAATTCAGGAAGGACTTACTTGTCAATGTTTTTCTAAATAGTCGAATATTTTTAAATCTTTACAAAATACGCTCTAAATTTCGTATAATTATATTCTGTTAATTGATTTAAATTTTTTTAGATCTTAATAAGACCTACAAACCCGTAGTACATCATTTTGTTCTATTGTCAATAGTTATGCAGCGCACGCACAAATAGGTTTTCGATTTTACACCTTGGGTTACAAAATCGCAATTTTCTTACGGATCCCAATTTTTTTTGAAAATAAAGTATAGCCTTATAACCTTCCTCGATAAATGGACTATCCAACACTGACAGATTTTTTGAAATCGGACCAGTAGTTCCTGAGATTAGCGCGTTCAAACAAACAAACAAACAAACTCTGCAGCTTTATAATATTAGGTATAAGTATAGATAGGACTTGATAACTTGGCTGGGCGGGTTACAGTTAATCGCTTTAGTTATGCCAAATCTCACTCTTCTCCGTGCCCGCAGTATTAAGATTTCGCTTAGCGTTTTAATATTATACAAGGTGTAACGGAAAGGGTATATACATAGAAAGAGCAAGGCTTCTTTGGATCATAACAAACGATATGGCAAGGGTTATTTAATGCTATCTCTACAAGTCCGGAAGTAATGATTTTTTAAATTCATAGGTACCAGAAACCAAACTTTTCAAATTGAAATAAATACATCACTAGCACTCAATCAGCTGATCGATGTCAACAAACTATTTGCAAGTAAAAATAAACCACTTACTCCTGGTAATTCTAAATAAAGAGTTCCGCATTTTTATTTTTTGTTTGCAAAATAAAAAAATCTTGTAGTATTTTATTTTGAGTTGAAACCCTTGTCATATCGTTTGTTATGATCCAAAGAAGTCTTGCTCTTTCTATGTATATACCCTTTCCGTTACACCTTGTATAGATTCGAATAATTGCTTTAACAGTCAACAAACCATAGCGGACGTTAATGATGATAAGGTGTATTTAATTTTGAATAATATGATAGGGTTTTAAGTAAATTGAATATTTCAGATGTTAATCCCTTTACAGATTTACCATACAGTCAACCAGTGTTTACTGAAGCAGAGGATGTAAATCCAATTACAGATTTACCAGACAGTCAACCAGTGTATTGTGAAGTAGAGGATGTAAATCCCTTTACAGATTTACGAGACAGTCAACCAGTGTATACTGAAGTAGAAGATGTAAATCCAATTACAGACTTACCATACAGCCAACCAGTGTTTACTGAAGTAGAGGATGTAAATCCGATTACCGATTTACCAGATAGTCAACCATTTTTTATTAAAAATGAGGAGGAAATATTGACAAGTAATTACCTAAGAATTTGATTAAGTGCCTTAAATGTAGCAGAGTTTTAATTATAGATACACTACTGTAAAATTTTGCACAAAAATAATGTTACAACAACAACGGGATCGTCAAAATCAAAGATCTGAAACGTCTGTTGTCGAATTCAAAGGCCCGGGACAGTTATTCAGAGAATGTCGAAGTCGATCAGAATTCAAACGTTCGTTGCGCTCGTTCTTCTGTCTCTTCATGCCGTACTCCAGAAATTCTTTCTCTCTCACTTTCTAACGGATTATAAATATTTTGATGAGTGCGTGTTCGGGACAATGTATGATAATCTCGATCAGCAGTTAGTCGCCTGAAGACTAAAGACCTGTAAATAGATGTGCTAATACGCTAAGAACTCAATAAAGAAATTAAACACTTACACTCAGCGTTATTCTGTATCGGTAAACGTTTCCGACTCGCGAGACAATGCGTGACGTTCACGATCAGCGGACAGTCGCACATCACGTTCCACACTTGTCTCTAGAGACCTAGAAGCAGGAGCGTAGATACGCTGAGAACTCAAGCGCAATTCTCTATCCGTGAACGTCTCTGACTCGCGAGACAATGCGTGACGTTCACGATTAGCGGCCAGTCGCGCATCACGTTCCGCACTTGTCTCTAGAGACCTAGAAGCAGATGCGTAGATACGCTGAGATCTCAAGCGCAATTCTCTATCAGCGAACGTCTCCGACTCGCGAGACAATGCGTGAAGTTCACGATCAGCGGACAGTTGCGCATCACGTTCCGCACTTGCCTCTAGACACCTAGAAGCAGATGCGTATATACGCTGAGAACTCAAGCGCCATTCTCTATCAGTCAACGTCTCCGACTCGCGAGTACCTAGAAGCAGATGCGTAAATACGATGAGAACTCAAGCGCAATTCTCTATCCGTGAACGTCTCCGACTCGCGAGACTATGCGTGACGTTCACGATCAGCGGACAGTCGCGCATCACGTTCCGCACTTGTCTCTAGAGACCTAGAAGCAGATTCGTCGATACGCTGAGAACTCAAGCGCAATTCTCTATCCGTGAACGTCTGCAACTCGCGAGACAATGTATGATGTTCACGATCAGCAGTCAGTCGCCCATTATATTCTTCACTGGTCTCTAGAGACCTGGATATAGATACGTAAATACGCTGAGAACGCAGACGTGCTTTGCGATCCGAAGAGGTTTCCATGGAGCGAGTTGCAGCCTGATGTTTTCGAACAGCATCAAGTCTCTCCTGACGCTCTTCGGGAGATTCTTGGGATCTTGATGATCCTCAATCGTTTAGCTCCTTTGGAACATTGGGAAAAATTTGACCTATTTCTAAGCATGGTTAAAGTTTTATTCTGAAGATACCTGATCAATTAAAATCTAAGTGACTGGTGAACTCCCCTGCGTTGCCGGGTAGGCTACCGTGTCACGAAGATAAATGGAAAAGGAAATTAAACACTCAAATAACATAAGCCCGAAGGCATATTTATTCGACAAAATAAAAAAATGAATGGGAGTTTTGGTCAGAAGAGTCAAATTTTCAATGATTCATCGAAAATCAGTCCTAAACTGTTACCGCCTTCACCGCGTCGAGGTACTCCCAGCTTGTGTTATTTTATAATTATACAGTGAAATTAGTGATAGGTTTGATTTCCTGATGTGGAAATCATGTTTCTGATCTTCGATTTTTATAAGTCAACAGGAAATGCCCATCAGACCAAACAACTTTTGCTAAGACGTCATTCCTATATGTGTTATGGTGTAGCTGGGCGCTTCGAATTCCACAACAGGTGTTCCAGATCTTCAATTTTTATGCGTCAACAGAGAGTGCTCATCAGGCTGATCAACTCTTGCTAAGACGTCATTCTTATATATGTTATAGTATAGCAGGGCTCTTGGAGTTCAACATCGGGTAATCCAGATCTTCAAATTTATTCTCTCAGCAGAAATTGCCCATCACATGGAACAATTTTTGCTATGGTACCATTTTTGTATCTCTTATAGTTTAGCTGGTCTGTTACGGTTCTGCATCAGGTGCTCAAGCGACCAAGATAAATTATAGCCTATATGTTGCCCAGACTTAATACCTATACAACAAACAAAAAATCATTCAAATCCGTTCAGTAGTTCCGAAGATTAGCGTGAACAAACAAACAGACAAACAGACAGATTAATTTTTTTGGATTCGTGCTCCATTACTGTTTCTAAACCCCCCTCAATTTTTTTTTTTTAATATATTCAATGTACAGACACAGTATTTTTACTGTTTTATTTCATTGTTTAACGCACAAACACAACCAAGGTACTAAAGTATTAACAATATAATATCTTTAATATGAAGGAAAGTAAACGAACTTGGCCTAAGCGTCCGGCGTCCTCAGTAAACAAGCGCATCGGGATGAATGATAGAATCAAATCAAATAAGCTTAAATAAACACGTCAACCTAGCGCGTACGCCGCTCGCGGCGCACGCCATACGGCTTGCGCGGGGCGGTGCGGAATAAACCGGTTTTCGATAACGTTCTCATTTCGTTTTCGTTCGAACACAATGTTGTGCAAGTAACGGTTGGAAACGTTTTAAGAACGTTATTTTAAATAACGTTTCCGAGCCCTGGTGACCACAGTTGAAATTATGTTGTAAGAAACACTGATGCCTGTTTCCTGGTATACGATTGTAATATCGATCGGGACCCACAGCTTGACGTGCTTCCCTCAACCAACCAGACCCGAAAAGAAATCTAAGAATCTAAGAAGAAACCCGAAAAAAAAATCTTGTCTGGCGTGGGGAACGAACCTACCACCTGCAAGACTTATATGCCGGTACGCTACGAAGGTTGTCGAATTCATTATTATATTTCAATTCAATATCTTTTCAAATCTCCAGCAAATGGCATATGACGTGAGTAGGTACTGAGTAATTTACATATTTAAATAAAAGTTATACCTACATTCAATACCATAAAAAAGCTAAGTGCGTAACGTGTTATTTAACATGTATGTACGTGCGATTTAATTAGGTATGGTAACAATAATAATAATGACTAAAATAAATAAAAAAATCTCTACTATTGGATATCTACATTTTTTTAAGTCAATCGGTGTAACTGTGACCTTTTCTGATATAAAATTTCAACAATATTCGAGCTAAAGATATATTATTAAACAATTTACAGAAACAACTCGTATGGAACATTGAACTTAAAATAACAGAATTTAAAAAAAAATGAAATAGAGTTTATTCTATAACCTCATAGATCGAGAGAGGAAAGAAAGACTCCTGGGTTTGGGGATAACTCCCTGTCGATGGCGAAAGGTGCATTGATAAACTCAAACCAAGGAGGACTGATTTAAAAAAATCTTGCATCATTAAAAGTCTAAGTAATCCGTAAGCAGTTACATAGACTATTAAAATTTTAGGGTGTTATTTCCAAGAATACGAGCATCAAATTTGTACAAAACAATATTTTGAACAAAATTACCCGTAATATCATGGCGAGGTATTTATTATTACGTATGCCAATTTACAGTTTTCTTGTACCTATTAAAAGTTTATGAGCTTAGCCGCCTACAGACATACAGTTACTAACTTACTGCACCGGTGGCTCAGTGGTTACAGTAGTTGCTTATGATACCTGGTGTTCTGTGTTCGATTCCCATCCGGGACAATTATTTGTGACCACCACACAGAGCACACCCTGAATAAAAACAACTGTCTTCTGTTTTTATTCAGGGTGTGCTCTGTGTCCGTGAACTGAGTGTTTGGAAGCCATGGCGCAGGCATTCATTTTTCTAGTACAGGAATTTTAATTTAAAAAAATATATTTAACGATAGATTTCTGACTACGGTACTCTAAAATGTTAATAAAACATTATATTATATATTTTTCTGAACGTAATATAAACCTATTTCTAAAGATTTCAATTCAAAGCCATTTACTTTGCTCAATGAACAGAATTGAATTTTGCTTATTTCAATTGTACGTAAAGCCGAACTAATACAAAAACTTTTTTTATATTTCAACAGAATATGCATATTTAAACTGGGTGTTAAATGGCTAAGCTAATGAGGTTGACAACCTCATTAGCTTAGCCATCAACACCCAGTTTAACGATGGATAATCATTGATCAACATTAACTAATCAGCTGTCAATGCATAAAACAAAAGTCAAATATTAATGCAAAATTACTCAGACGTTTGTTAAAAGTATTTATAAGCACAAAGAATTAAAATTAGTTTATAATAATATTATAGTCAAGAAAAACCTTAATAAGTAATCAAAATGGAAAAGATTTTCACATTTCTTTTTACAAAACGAACCCGTTATTTTATATTCAAAGAGATTTAAATATAATTAATTTTTCAGTTAGAAGAAAGAGTTTTCATCGCCATAAGGTCACAAAGCTTATAATAAACAGGGAGTGCCCTTACAGTCTCTTTTATGTTCTTGACAAGGGAATCTTCAAACAAGTTTGGAAGTATCAGCTTAAGTTAGACGTTGAAAGGTAGGTAAGTATGTAGGTGTGTAACTGAGTGGGTACAGTAAGCAATTTAAGCCTCCTAAAGATAGTGACAACCTCGCTTTAAATCTCGGAGGTCGTTGGTTCGATCTACACACCGGACAAGAAATCTTTGTGTAAATTCTAAGATTTATTTCTGGGTCTGGTTGGTTGAGGGGCTACCCTCCGTGCCTCGGAAAGCACGTTAAGGTCCCGATTGTTATAACAAACGGACCAGGGAACGGGCAGCAGCGTTTCCCCTGTGTATGACAACATAACACTGCGGTCACCAATCCGCCTGCCACCAATCAAAAAATATACCAAAATACAATGGACCATTTGGTCTGAACTATTTCATGCATAAGAATTAATGATTATTTTGTATGTTGCAATTAATTTGAATATGTTTACTAATTATTGGTGACCGCAGTATTATGTTGTAATACACAGGTAAACGCTGCTGCCCGTTCCCTGGTATACGCTTGTTATAGATGATGTTATAACAATCGGGACCAACGGCTTAACGTGATTTCCGAGGCACGGAGGGTAGTCCCTCAACCACCCAGACCCGGAAAGAAATCTTAGAATTTACACAAAGATTTCTTGTCCGGCGTGGGAATCAAACCCACGACCTCCGAGACTTAAAGCGAGCCATTTGGCTCGCTTTAAGTTACGCTACGGAGGTTGTCGTACGTTATTATTTAGATAATTGATATTTTTACATTTTAGGAGAACGCTGGTCCCCAAACTAGGTTGTCTTGTATTTTAGGGATCACCTTCTCTATTTAAATGATATGTGTCTTTACAAACATGCAGCGGTATACAATATTATAATATAAACGTATAGCTGCGCCCCGCGGTTTTACCCGCGTCACTCTGCTCCAGTGGGTCGGAGCGTGATATTTTGCCTATATGTTAATCCAGATTATAAACTACCCGTGTGCAAACTTTCAGCCAATTCCCTTCAGTAGCTTTGGCGTGAAAGAGTAACAAACATCCATACATCCATACTTACAAACTTTCGCGTTTATAATGTTAGTAGGATTAGTTTACACTCATAGATGGCAATTGTTCACTGAAGCACAGAGGAAAATATATCACGCCATCATGTAACTTCAAATTTAAGGCCATAATGAATTTATTCAGCACTTAGGTATTTACATACACTTGTACTTGTCAATATCACAATGAAAAAGAACTGTAATTAATAGGTTATTACAGTTCTTATTTTATGAATAAAATTACTTAGGTAACTATAACTAGCAAGTGCAACCTGTGAGTGCTGCTAATTGTAGGACATTACAGACAATGTACTCCGTCTGTCCGTTTGTCATTAATTTCTCTACTCATAATAAGTTCATATTTACATTAATTATTATAGGTATATATTGAAAACTTATAAAAGCATACAACTAAGTGACACACATCTGGGGGCACTCTTATGGGGTTAGGACCACAACCCAGAGGTGCCACTGATACTGCGGAGGAGGGACGCCTGAGTACTCCGGGCGTCCCGTCAATGGTTATACGGGCCACACACAAAGTGGCCCCGGAGAGTCCGCGGCACCATCCAAACTGCGGACGGCCGCCGTGGGGGTTCACCGGAAATGGAAGCGCTTCTCAGCGATACCCGGTGGCCCTCACACTCATGGCGGAGGAAGGAGTACCTGGGGGGTTTTAGTGGCGGTAGGGTCCTCTCCTCGTGGTATGAGCAGCATATCACGCACTGGAGAGGGCGAATCCCCACATATCCCACAGCCGGTTTCATAACGGCGGTGGTTGAATGCGTCAGTGCATGTCAACCCGGTCAAAAAAAAAAAAAAAAGGTGCCACTGATACTGTACCTACAGATATCAAAAATGAAACGTCTACAATTTACGTACTAAAAAAGGAACTATAAAAAATCAAACAGCCACCTCAGCATTAACAATAGAAAGTAAGGGTATTCTTACAACTGTTATTCGTCTACAACTACCTACTCGAGTAACCAGTTCTTTGTCAAGACGATAGTACAGTACACTTTTTGCTTTTACTTTTAAAAGAGCAACTCTTTTAGCTCTAAAACGCTGAAGGAAATGCCACTGAATGAAATAGTACATTAGTTTTAAAAAAGGATTTGCTTTATTTAAGCGGATAAGTTTGCGGTTTGGTTGAGTTAAATAGTTTTATACAATGAGTAACGGAATAGAGTGTAATATTTAAAGAGTTTTCGTGAAACAGGAATTTTAGGTGAAACCAGCTATTAATTAAAACGGAGCAGGTTATTGTTGGTCGTTCGGGAGGCTAGATTGCTTCGTGCGTACCCGGCCCCCGCCAACAACGGATGAGTGTCCGGGGGGGTTTTAGTGGTGTAGGGTCCTCTCCTCGTGGTATGAGTAAGCATACCACCGCTATGGGGAGGCCGTGACCCACACATTTCCCCCGGACAAAAAAAAATTATTGTTGGTCGTGTGGTTTCTGGGTTACAATAGACCACTCCATATCTTACTAAGAGTGTTGTAAAAGGTCGCCTCTTACAACACTCTTAGTAAGATAAGGGACAAATACAACTGATGGATGGGGAGCAATATACTCTTATTCTACTGCGATCACCAGTCGAGCAGCCAGGCGTGGTGATTACATAGATGATTACATTTCTTATGATATAGATGTCTAGTCGTTAAAATTTCTGCTGGATAGCTTGAGAGTTTACTCGGGGGTCGTTTACTACATGGATCTTGGGGTATCTAAACAGTATTTCCTTGCTTTTAGACGCTTTTGCCATCCTACTACCTACTGGAATCAAAAATAACGGCACACGTGTAGGTCCCGTAATTTCTTCCCGTCCGTGGTGCTTTACAACTGGCTTCTAGTTGTAAATTACCCCTGAGGACTACTTATGTCTTATTTTATATTTTCTTTTTAAGTACTGTCTCCGCTTTGTAATGGAGGGAAGTGAAAACATAAGTCTTTCCTATTGTTTTTTTGATTAAATTCGTTGTGGGCCTCGGTCCTCATTGCCATTTACAGTGTGTGCCACTGTTGATCCTGGCTTACAGGAGTTGCAGTGGTGGGAGTGTGAGAGGGACAAGTCCCATAAAAAAAATGATGTCTAGTCGTGGTGTTCGAACCCACGACCTCCGAGTCTGAAAGCAAGCCTTTTACCGCTAAACCACGCAGCTAACATAAATAATAGTGAAGTTAGTGCTAAAAATTCATAATAAAATAATGCACGTATATTTTTTTGATCTCGCTCCCAAGTCTTTATAAATAATGTATACGAAACATGAAAAGAAACGGCCCTCTGGCCTCAGGAGTAATGCCGATGAGATATTTTCAAAGAAATATAACCTTCTCTTGCCACTATATATATGATTTATGACTATAAAACTAGGTGGATACGTGAACATGAAGACTGTACCAGTTTTTGTGTCAATATTTTGTGGTTTACAACATTTATTTTTACTGTTATCCGATCTACGCAACCTCCGTGGCGAACCTAAGTGTTAAAGGTTTTAGGTTTGATTCCTGTTTTTTTTTTTAATTCTTTTTATCTTTTTTATAAAAGACAACTCCCGCACTAGGGAAATAAATCGCTGTGTCGCGGGGGACTTTACAAACATTCATTTCACGGACACAATGTACACCCAGACTCAGAACAACTATTTGTGGTTCACACAAATAATTGTCCCGGGTGGGAATCGAACCCAGAACACCAGGTCTCAGAAGCAACTACCGTAACCACTGAGCCACCGGTGCACCGGTGCAGTCTGTGCCGGACCAAAATGTATATGGAAGGGTAATTAAAAATATTCCGGTTCTGGTTGAACGAGAAACTACCCTCCGTTCCTTTGAAATAACAATGCCGATCTTCCCAGTTTCCCTACTGTTGTAACGTTAACTATAGCAATTGTAAACCAGAGAACGGGTAAAAGCGATTACCTGTGTGTACTGTTACATAATACTGCGGTCACCAAATCAGCTGCCAAGTGTGGTGACTATGGCAAAAAAACCCTCGGGAGGAGGTCCATACTCAGCAGTGGGCGTTATACGTACTGATGAAGATGAGGTAAAGATTATGAGTTCGTGAAGTTTTAGAGTCTTATCTCTGAAACTTCCTACTGAAAATTATTTTACCAATAGAAAGCCCATTATTACTGAGTGCTATTTGGATAAATTTTAATACGAGGTTCCCACGAGACCGGGATCTTAGGCGGTAACTCTACGCGGGACAGCTAGTGAGAAATTTAAAAAGCTAAAGGTTTGAAGACATTTTATTCTGTAATTAGACATTTGAAACGACTAAAAATCACGGTGTATAGTATATAATATATATAGTAGTACAGGTATGTACTTGTATAAACATATATGTAACTATTGAGTTGTTCGTAAACCTAATATTACGGACAAAACCTTTCGAATATTCGTCTTTTTGGTAGAATTTTCGCAAGCCCTAATGCTAGAACGCTCAGTAAGGACCTCAGGTGACATCATTACATATTTACCTTAGTGTTCTCTTAGGTTCCACTGTAAATCATGAGTGTAAGAGAAAGTGATGGAAGAGAGAAGGAAGCTTACACTAAAATATTATAGTGTTTTAAAGTTATATTTTATAATGATTATTATAAAACTTCATGGTGTTAATAACTAGTCAAGTTTATGAGTAAAGGAATAGTCATTACTATGAAATAGTCATTAATAGTTATTACTAATATTATACAACAACAACCTCCGTAGCGTAGTGGTAATTGGCTCGCTTTAAATCTCGGAGGTCGTGGGTTCGATTCCCACACCGGACAAGAAATCTTTGTGTAAATTCTTAGATTTCTTTCCGGGTCTGGTTGGTTGAGGGACTACCCTCCGTGCCTCGGAAAGCACGTTAAGCCGTTGGTTCCGATTGTTATAACATAATCTTTAATAATCGTATATCAAGGAACGGGCAGCAGCGTTACCTTGTGTGTTACAACATAATACTGAGGTCACCAACCCGCCTGCCAAGCGTGGTGACTATGGTAATGCCCTCCCTCAGGAGGAGGCCCATGTTCAGCAGTGGACGTTATACGGGCTGATGATGATGACTAATATTATAAAGCTTAGAATGTAAGAACATAAGAAATCTTTGTAAATTCTAAGATTTGTTTCCAGGCCTGGATAGTTGAGGGACTACCCTTAGGAAAGCACATAAATTCGTTGGTCCCGATTGTTATGACATCATGAAACGCTGCTGTGTTTCCTTGTGTATTACAACATAATACTGCGGTCACCAACCCCAAATGTATATTTAATAGTAAAAGCATTTTTGAAATTGGTTTAATAGTTTTGCAACCTATTCAATGCATTTTCATGCTTTATCATCATCATCATTATCAGCCCGTACAACGTCTACTGTTGAACATGGACCTCCTCCCCGGGAGGGTATTTTGGAGCGTGGAGCGTGGTGACTACACCACGCTTCGCAGGCAGACTGGTGACCGCAATTTTATGTTGTACCACACAAGGCAACGCTGCTGCCCGTTCCTTGATAAACGATAATTATAGATGATGTTATAACAATCGGGACCTACGGCTTAAGGTGCTTTCCGAGGCACTGAGGTAGTCCCTCAAGCAACCAGACCCGGAAAGAAATCTTAGAATTTAAACAAAGATTTCCTGTCCGGCATGGGGATCGAACCCACGACCTCCGAGATTTAAAGCGACCCTAACACCGCTACGCTACGGAGGTTGTCAAATGACAAATACCATCATCATCATCAACAGCCCGTTTACGTCCACTGCTGAACATGGGCCTCCTCTTAACAGACCCCGGCAAGCCAGGATCGCAAAGGGATATTGCCATAATCACCACGCTTGACAGACGGATTGGTGATCGCAGTAAGATGTAAACCTTGAGCTAATAGATGCTGCTGCCCATCTATCAACCATATGTCCCTTAGTCGCCTTTTACAACACCCACGGGAAGACATGGGTGGTCTATTCTAAGCCGGAAACCACACGGCATACCATACAAAGTGTTAATAACTAAATTTAAACCACCAAACCAACCAACAAATTCAAGACAATACATTTGACTTGCCACCGCCCCAACGATAATCTCCAGCACACAACCCACAAGCGGGCGATACCGCCTTTGGGAATCTTTGTTCTACTGATCTATGGTCTCCTGTTCTACGATCTACGTTCTCTCAATTTTGAGGCCAACTGTACATTATAAAGCAAATAAACCTGAATTCCGCAACCGTGTAATATTTACATACAAATATACGTACTCCTATGAATTAATTTGACTACTGCTTAGCAAGCGAACCCGTGTAAATAAACTTAGACATGAGTGTTTATAAACACATCAAACCTTTTGAACAGTAATTTATAACGGGAAAGGTGTGGACATAATTTACTTCAAAATCAAAATATCTTTATTTACTACACATTGAGCCTTTTCTTTTAAATTTAAAGAAGCTGTAGCAAAAAATACCTCTCTTTCTCTCTGTACATCAATATGGCTGTAGTTACATAGTCAAAGTCAAAATTTATTTCATTTCTTTTCCTACCACCAGTTCAAGATGTGGCAACTCTGAGAAGAACTGGCAAGAAATTCAGAGGAATCCTTTTTTTTTTGTTTAGCAGCAATGTCATTCAAAAGATAGGTAGTTACTAAACTACTAAATTATTTATATCACAAAATCTTTGTTTTTGGAACTGGATCCACGCGGATTACTTAGATACGATCTGCAATTTTTTCTTTTTTTCGGGTGGATTATTTATTTGGCCAGAAGACTTTTGCTACTTCACCGGGCATAAAGGCGAGCAGGGCTCCTGCCTCAATAAATGGTATCAATACTACAAACTAAGCATCTTGCGCAAAAGGGCGCCAACTGAGACCTCGGCTCAGGGCGGTCAGTGACGGGGGTATTGAGGTATGATGACTTAAGATTGAGCAACTGGAAATGGGCAACTGTCGCTGTACTTTACAGTTCACGGACCTCTCGAACTTCGGGTCTACGAGGGCATCGGAAGGTTCTTTGCAAACTAAAGGTTGGGAGGGTGAGGGGGAAAACCTACACTAAAAATGTAAGAAACCAGATGCTTAGCGATTTCACACCATAGCTAACGTATCTATTGTTCAATACTTACGTTTGTCATTCGATGCAAAGAAAGAGATAAAAAACGGTGATTTAAAAAACTAAAAATCCCGAATGCGTTTTTGTGTACCTAGTGTTTTTAAATAAAAAAATACTAACATTTTAATTTGGCGCCAAAAATCCGCTATTCTTTTTTTTATTTTGATATACTTAGTGTCACTCTCACAGTAAACACGAATGCCTTACCACATCTTTCAAGCTAAAATCTATCAAGCTGTTTAGTCTACAGAGCGAGCCAAACATTTTAATTTGGCGCCATAAATCCGCCATTCTTTTTTTTTATTTTCACATACCCAGTGACACTCTCACAGTAAACACACATCTAACGGCACCTCTCAAGCTTAAATCCATCAAGCCGTTCAGGCTGCAGAGCGTGCCAAACTATTATACATACATACATACATACTCTTGAAATAAATATAACCCTCCTTCTGGCGTAGTCGGGTAAAAAGGACATCCTGTGACTACTCTTTTCTTTCTCAATCTAGTCTTCTTTGTTAAGAAAATCACTTGCCAAATATATGTCAGGCAAATGAAATCGCTTGCTATGAATATTTATTCATCATCATCATCATCAGTATTAGCCCGTATAACGTCCACTGCTGATCCTACCGAGGAAGGATATTTGCCACAGTCACCACGCTTGGCAGGCGGATTGGTGACCGCAGTATTATGTTGTACCACACAAGGAAACGCTGCTGCCCGTTCCTTTATATACGAATATTATGGATGATGTTATAATAATCGGTACCAACGGCTTAACTGGCTTTCCGAGGCACGGAGGGTAGTTCCTCAAGCAACCAGACCCGGAAAGAAATCTTTATAATTTACACGAAGATTTCTTGTCCAGCATGGGGATCGAACCCACGAAATCCGAGATTTAAAGCGAGCCAAATACCGCTACGCTAATATTAGTATCTACTTAATATTTTGTGATGTAAATTTTACGCTATAGTCTGTATGTACCTGAATCCTTAGTGATATTAACTACATAGCCAGTTCTGCCATCTAGTGGCCGCTACCCTCGTCAACGAATCTAATTAACGTACCTTCGTAGATATGACCACGAAGTACGGTCCCATTATATTACGAATTTTGCTTAGTTGCTAGTAATAGTAGTAACAGTTTTTTTATGTTTTTTGTATCCGATAATACCTACGTTAAATTATCGTACTAACTATTTTATTATTAGAAAAATAAAAGTTTATATTCACGTAAACCTATAGGTATTTGTAAATAGTCAAAACATATTTTGGTTTAAGGTATTTATGTAGAAGTAAAATACTTTTTGTTTTATACCAATCGGACATTTCGTTGAGAAATTATCACGAGTATAAATACGCAAGGAATTGGTACCTAATAAAGAGTTATTTGCCGTAATAGATAAAGCTGAAGAGTTTGTTTGCTTGAACGCGCTAATCTCAGCAACTACAGGTCCGATTTGAAAAATTCTTTCAATGTTAGATAGCCCATTTGTCGAGGCTATATTTTATTATAAAGTTTTTATGGGAACGGGATTTACGCGGGTGAAACCGCGCGCGGAAAGCTAGTATATAGATAATGGTCGTCTATACTAATATTATAAAGCTGCAGAGTTTGTTTGTTTGTTTGTTTGAACGCGCTAATCTCAGGGACTACTGGTCCGATTTAAAAAATTCTTTCAGTGTTGGATAGTCCATTTATCGAGGAAGGTTATAGGCTATATTTTATTTTCAAAAAAGTTGGGGATCCGTAAGAAAATTGCGTTTTTGTAACCCAAGGTGTAAAAGCGAAAACCTATTTATGCGTGCGTTGCAAAAACTATTGACAATAGAACAAAATGATGTACTACGGGTTTGTAGGTCTTATTAAGATCTACAAAAAAGTCCGCGAGAGCATATATCTAACTATCATAGTTTAGTCACAATAACCGCTTTTATGTTCATAAAAAAATATTAAATCGTCTGAAGAAAGAAACTACGTTAAATGTATATCGTTATATTAATCCTTATCCAAATTAAGCATAATGTTATTAAAGGTATTTATGTAGAAGTAAAATACTTTTTGTTTTATTCCAATCGGACATTTCGTTGAGAAATTATCACGAGTATAAAAACGCAAGGAATTGGTACCTAATAAAGAGTTATTTGCCGTAATAGATAAAGCTGAAGAGTTTGTTTGCTTGAACGCGCTAATCTCAGCAACTACTGGTCCGATTTGAAAAATTCTTTCAATGTTAGATAGCCCATTTGTCGAGGCTATATTTTATTATAAAGTTTTTATGGGAACGGGAGTTACGCGGGTGAAACCGCGCGCGGAAAGCTAGTATTTAGCTATTGATCGTATATAAGCGATTGTTTAGTATAAGTAATTTTGGCTAGGGCACTTTTTGAAAAACCACACTCAAAGTGAATTTTGATATTATTGATAACGAAACATAAGATATTTGAAAAGAAAACGCCTTAGCCTCAAATATATATTGTGAAAAAAATTAAAATATTAAATAAAGTTCGGGGCTATTAGCCCCGCTACCCACCAGCCAGGTCTGCAGTTCTGTGTTTGGGTACAGTAGGAGAGGTAAGTAAAAAGTTTTCAGCTTGCCTCAAATACCAACCCAAATATTAGTGCCAGCTCTCGAACTATCACATGTACAAAATTAATACGAGTAACAATTTCCATAGTGAATATAAGTAGATCTATATATGGGTCAGTCCAACATCTCACATTTACCTAAAACACTACTTTACAACAAGCACTAAACATAAACATAGGTATCATATCTAAACTAATAAACTAAGTCAAGTTTTAACGACTTGCCCATTCGATAGTTTGTGGCTATTATATAATGAAAGTAATGTGATCGCAAACCAGAAAATTATGTCTGTGGGAGCTCTAATAACTCTTCTATGGGATCATAAAAGAGTTATAAAGATTCTAATGGCATGTGATAGGTGTATGTAAAAGGGACGAGGAGATTTTGCAAATTAAAGTAGGGGTATATACAAGGTGTAACGGAAGGGGTATATAAAGCAAGGAAAGAGCAAGGCTATGGCAAGGGTTTCAACTCAAAATAAAATACTCCGAGAATTGATACCAAATTCTCGGTTTCATATGTTCCTAAATTCAAATCAAAACAAACGTGTCACCGCACTACGTGGGTCAATAACTTTCCACGTTCGTTGACATCGGTCAGCTGATTGAGTGCTAGTGATGTATTTATTTCAATTTGAAAAGTTAGGTTTCTGGTATCAATGAATTTAAAAAAATCATAACTTCCGGACTTGTAGAGATAGGATTAAATAGCTCTTGCCATATCGTTTGTTATGATCCAAAAAAGCCTTGCTCTTTCTATGTATATACCCTTTCCGTTACACCTTGTATACAGCAGAAAAGTTTGTTTGTTTGTTTGCTTGAAAACGCTAATCTCAGGATCTAATGGTACGATTTGAAAAGTTCTTTCAGTGTTAGATGGTCCATTTATCGAGAAAATGAGTTATATTTAATTTTGTTCCAACAGGAATGGGTATTAAATGTGTGAAAAACCGCGTGCTAAGGTAGTTATATAAAATTGTTTATAAATAACATAGGCTATATTTAAAGATAAGATTCCCACGGAAATGGGATCGTGAAACTGTGCCGCACATGTAGTCTATAATTACGTATCTGAAAAATCTTGAACATATAGGTAGAACCGGTAACTTTCCGATTTAAAATTGCTTTATTTTTGTAACAGACGTTAAATATATATATTTCATGTTTTTCATCAACATATTTATTATATAAGTTGTGCGAAAGATCCTAACTAAACTAGCATTATAAAAAGATAAGGGTGTAAAATATAAATAAACTTTCAAGAAATTTATCCAAAGGTGGTAACTACCAAGCGACTTTGCTGACTCAGTAATCATTTGTCAAATTTTAAATCGCGGTAACAAATTTGAATAATGACCGCATATGCTGACATGATTTAAATTTGTTTTCACTGATAATTTATCTGAGGATTAAAATATCGTTGAAGAATATTACCATAATCACCTCGCTTGGTGGATTGGTGAGCGTAGTTAGTTGGTAATTAACCTTGAGCTGACAACCTCCGTAGCGGAGTGGTATTTGGCTCGCTTTAACTCTCGGAGGTTGTGGGTTCCATCCCCACACCGGATAGGATTTTTTTGTGTAAATTCGGGCCTGTTGGTTGAGGGACTACCCTTCGTGCCTCTGAAAGTATGTTAAGCCGTTGGTCCCGATTATTATACCATCATCTATAATAATCGTATATCAAGGAACGGGCAGCAGCGTTCCCTTGTGTGGTACAACATAATACTGCGGTCACCAACCAGCCAAGCCTGTCAACTATGGCAAATACCCTCCCTCGGGAGGCCCATGTTTAGCAGTGGACGTTATACGGTCTGTTAATGATGAACCTTGAGCTGATAGACGCTGCTGTCCTACCATCTGGTGTATGTCCCTTAGTCACATCATACGACACCCATGGGAAGACATAGGCATAAGGCATAGTCTATTCCAGGGGTCTCCAAACTACGACCCGCGGGCCAAATCCGGCCCGCCAGTGTCATCAAACTGGCCCGCGACAGCCAATGTTTTATTGTTGTTTGGTACTATTGCTAGAAACACGACTATAGATAAAAGCAGAAAAAAATAATCTGTTTTGGCCCATGAAGCATACTGAAAATATAATTATGGCCCTCTATGGCTTCAAAGTTTTGAGACCCCTGGTCTATTCTAAGCCGCAAACCACACGGCATTTTCTTCATCATCATCATCATCATCATCATCGGCCCGTATAACGTCCACTGCTGAACATGGGCCTCCTCCCGAGAGGGAGGGTATTTGCCATAGTCACCACGCTTGGCAGGGGGGTTGGTGACCGCAGTATTATGTTGCGTACCACACAAGAAAACGCTGCTGCCCGTTCCTTGATATACGATTATTATAGATGATGTTATAACAATCGGGACCAACGGCTTAACGTGCTTTCCGAGGCACGGAGGGTAGTCCCTCAACCAGCCAGACCCGGAAAGAAATCTTAGAATTTACACAAAGATTTTTCTGTCCGGTGTGGGGATCGAACCCACGACCTCCGAGGTTCAAGGCGAGCCAAATACCGCTACGCTACGGAGGTTGTCATTTTCTTCAGTTAAATTAAAAGTATCACGCTTAAAGATTAATAGGATTTTGCACAAGCAAAACATTATTACAGAAACAAATTAAACCTTTTCGCAAACACACCAAGCGCCTGTTATATTAAAAAAAAACTTGTTCAAACAAATTAACAGCGGCGTTATTAAAAAAATAATTACTCGAAAAAAAAGGGAAACACAGTGACAAATACGGGGTGAAAAGGGCTTTCGAAAAGGACAAACTCTTTGACCCAGGGAAAAGGTAACGTATGAAACAAAAAGGTATTTTAACTCGGAAAGGGCGACACTGAGATTAAACAAATATAATATTGAAACAAGAATTTCTGAAGTGCGTTATAAAATACTGTGTAGGTACTGTTCTGTAAATAAATTGGGTAATTAACTTTTTATTATTTAAACCGTGTGTGTGCTTTAAAATATACTTATATCATCTATACAAATAAATTAAATAGAAGCGTCTGTTTGTTATAGTAAAAAAAAAACTGTAGTATGTTCACTAAATACTGTCTGTTTGTGTTGTTCCTGCTAATCTCAATAACGGCTGGACCGATATTATTTTGTCTATCTGTTTGTTTGCTGGACCGGTAAAGATGCGACTTTCATCCTACTATTATTATAAACGCGAAGGTTTGTAAATATGGATGATGGATGGATGCTTGTTACTCTTTCACGTAAAAACTATTAAATGGATTTGACTGAAAGTTTGCACGCAGATAGTTTATTAGCTTTATTAACATATAGACTACAAAATATCACGCTTCGACCCACTGGAACAGAGTGACGCGGGTAAAACCGCGGGGCACAGCTAGTAGTTAAATTCTTATTTTACGCGGAATAATAAGAAACTGTTACTCCTAGACTATAGGCTATATTATATGATGACTATTCCACGGGAAATGGAAGGAATGTAAAAACGCGAGATAATCCTTCGCTTTTTACATTTTTATATAAAGTTTGAGACTCCACCATCTTTAAAATCGACAGCTACGTATCGTATGCTCCTAGTGGCCCAGGAATAATTATTTACGGAGATGAGACTAGAATACTCATAACATAAATTACTTTTGTATTTAAATTTATAAATATAACGCGAGTGATGCACCCTTTATATATTTTTTTGAATTGTTATTTGTATCTTTAGCTGTCCCCTTTGTCATCTTGTAAATCTGTAAACATTGAATTTGCCTTTAATTTCAAAACTGGACCATATCCCACACATCCCTACTTTTTCAGCAATTAAAACCGTACGAGTCAGTAGTCTATCTATCTTCTTCTTCTATCTATCAATATCTAGATATAAATATAGATACATTAAAGCATAAGCTGACTGATTGATAGACAAACGCACAGGTCTAGAACCATGATGTTTTTTCCAAATATTCCTTACCAGCGACCCGACCCGGTTTCGCACGGGTGCACTGTTGATGACACATAAACATTTCTCTTGAATTGCTCTATCTATTAAAATTTAAAGAAAACCGCATCAAAATCCGTATCGTAGTCTTAAAGATGTAAGTTAACATAGGGACAGACAGACAGCGGAAAGCGACTTTGTTTTATACTATGTAGTGAAGTTACATCAGTGAAAATTTAATCCCTAAGGAGGTGAAAAGGGATAGCATTTATGAAGACATCGAAATATACACGTACGAAGTCGCGGGGTACAGCTGCAATCATATAAATTTTAACTTATTCCTTAATCCTATAAACTTCCGATATAAAATTTCTAGCAAATAGTTCAAAGAAATTACACGTTTTTTTTGAAAAGATTTTTAAATATGCCATTATAAAATAATTAGATAGATAACGAGAGAAAAAAATATTTTACAAAGTAAAATAGAAATAAACTTATCAAAGTTAAAAATCCTTATATTTATAAAGTACAACATAATGCAGGCGGGTTGGTAACCGCAGTACCAACCCGCCTGCCAAGCGTGGTATGGTAAATACAAAGGAGGCTCACAAAAAGTGAGCAAGTTATTTTGCTTACTTTTTTATGTTATTTACCTGATATTAAATACTGGAGACCACGAACTGACAAGAGCAGCATAGGATGACCGTCTGCTAGATGTATCGAAGACCTAATAAAGCTTGTAATAATTTCACTCTCGCTCTCTTTTTTAGGTTAGTTACCTAGTATTAAAAACTGGAGACTATGAACTGGAAAGTGCAGCAAAGGATTCACAACGTACTGAAGAACTAATTAAGCTATGAGCAATATACATTTTACTCACTTTTTCAGACTGGAGATACGAACTACCTAACGCCTGCACGATGTACCGAAGGCGTAATATAGGTTGTTATGTGCAAAGTGCCGTGTGGTTTCCGGCTTAGAATAGACCACCCCATGTCTTCCCATGGGCGTCGTAAAAGGCGACTAGGGGACATATGGCTGATGGATGGGCAGCAGCATCTATTAGCTCAAGGTTTACATCTTACTGCGATCACCAATCCGTCTGCCAAGCGTGGTGATTACGGCAATATCCCTCAACGATCCTGGCTTGCCAAGGCCTTTTAAGAGGAGGCCCATGTTCAGTAGTGGACGTTAACGGGCTGTTGATGATGATGATGTGCAAATTTGCTCGCCTTTTTAGGTTAGTTACCTAGTATAAAATACTGGAGATATAAACCAGCAAGTGCAGCGTGGAATGACCGCTTGCACGATGGACCGACGACCTAATAAAGGCAATTAGTCAGTGGATGAAAGCCGTCGCAATCATTCCCACTGGTAATCGACGAGGGAGACTAATCAGCAGTCAAAGACTACAGGCTGATATGATGATGATGAAATACTGGTGATCTAAACCTCCGTAACGTAGCAGTATATGTCTTGCTTTAAGCCTCGGAGGTCGTGGATTCGATCCCCAAGCTACATAAGAAATCTTTATGTAAATCTTAAGATTTCTTTCCAGGTCTGATTAGTTAAGTGATTACCTTCCGTGCTTTGGAAAGCACGTTTAGCCGTTGATCCTGATTATTGTTGCATGATTTATATCAATTGTTTATCAGAGAACCGTAGTATTACATAATACTGTGGTCCCCAAACTGCCTGCTAACCGCGGTGACGATGGCATAAATCCTCCCTGGGGACTCCTGCTCATATTCAGCAGTGGACGTTATACAGGCTGATGATAATGTAAACATAAGTGCTATATTGTAAACAACATACAATTGCATGACATGACTAGCTCTTACTACGGTTGTCGAATTAGAATGGCTTATCGGTGAAATTTTCAAGTGTCATCCGGGAATAGTGTAGCTTCCCAACGGTGAAAGAATTTTTTAAAGCGGTCACGTAGTTACAGAGCCTTTTTGATAAATCTGTGTGTCTTGAATTAAAATTGGCACACTGAACTGTACTTATGACAAAAGCTAATAAGTTTGAAGATTAAATGAAACAATTTAATATTTTACTATACAAATAAAGAAAATATTTCTTGGTGTGCGAAAATTATACCTTATTAGGCACTATCGCTATCATCGACAACATATTGTGCCACACTTCTATCATCTGGTTTCATATATTGGGCAGATAAAATCTAATTTTAGCAGAAAGTCCAAGCGAAATCTATCAAAATAAAAATTGATAGGTACCTACCAACTTATGATCTGATATTTATCTGAAGATTTAAAAAAATGCCCTTAAGTAAGTAAGATGTTTTTAAAAACATTGTCGTTAAGTTTATATTAAAAAATATATATTATATTGGTCATTAAATAAATAAATAAATAAAGAGTTTTTGCTAATCGAAAACCTTTAGTACCTTTCTACAAATGTCCCCTGTGTCACCCACAATGAAAAGGGTAACTCGACATGTGTCTCCGATCCTTAATTAAAGGTGGTTTCATTTTCTGAGGCCGTACGGGACGTCCCCCAGTGACCAATTACTTTTTAATTAGTAGCAAATATCGAAGTGTATTTTGTAATTAAGCGGTCGTGGGAGGTTTGGTACAGTTAAGGACAGTACTGGCTGTTAATTAGGAGCAGAATGAAGTTAGGCACTCAAGTGTTTATTTAGAAAAGTGTGTATATATTTGAGATTAATTGATTAAGATCTTATTTTTTTTTTTCAAAATGTTCAATTCTTTTTCCGTAATTAACTAACACACAGATCGATTCTTGGATGAAAATGGGGCCACAAAACTATACTTATCTTACAAATGCGAATTTGGTAGCATGCCTGGAAGGATGGATGGCTGTGTTACTCTATCTCGCCAGAATATTTGAACGGATTTGAATTAAATTTGGCACCGGTTACTTGAAGTCTGGACCTATGCCGAAGTCTGAAGACAGATATATAATTCCCGTAAGAAATACAACTTCTGACTTCGTGACCTAGGAGTAAGAGTCTCGATTTATTACTCTTCGGCTGACCCCACATAGGCCTAGTTCACCTTGAGTGTCTGAACGTGACAAACTACGCGAGCTCACGACCACGTTACGCGGTATTCCTGCCGTCATCCGCATGTGACACACGCTCGAGGAACTCGCTCACTTAATGTGGGGTCAGCCTAATATAAAATCTAAGATTCTACAGGTTTGGTTTGATGAAAGACTACCCTACGTGCCTCGGAAAGCACGTTAAGCTGCTGTCCCCTGTAGCTGTTGTGTATCTTCATTGTCTCCTGTATCACCCACGCTCCCGTTTGTTATAACATCATGTATGACAATCGTGTTAGGTAAAAAGTTCCTCAAAGCATAAAGATCGATATCGTAAATGGCTTGATATCTCTTCTATCTTACTGATTAGGAATTATTCTCATATTCTATGTAGTTCGACCGATTATTTCTTACGTAAATGTGTAGTAAGGAATAATATATTGCTAATAGTTTTCTTAGTAACTAGTGTGTCCCCGAAATTAGATGTCATAAATAAATGATTTATTTAATATTACGTGGGTGGGGCTTATATAGACCTATGGGTTTGCTTTGCTGGTTTACTACAATGAATCATAACGTAATCCTACTGTAGCGACCTCTTTCGTGACTATAGACGGACGCCACTTTATTTATTAAAAAAAAAATCAGATATGTCATTGTGAAAATGTTAATTCAGACATCATGTACATAACCATTGTTGCAACACCACCATCATTGTAAACATAAGTATTTCTCCTTCTGTAAATATATAATAGTAAATAGTGAGCACAGTGTTAGTCATTTTTATCATATAACCTGTACTCCTAAACTACCAATATCATTTTTTTAATTTTTTTCTCTTTCACGCAAGAACTGCTGAATCGATGTGGCTGAAAGTTTTCACGGGGATAGTTAATAAGCTCGATTAATATATAGGTCACAAAAAATCACGCTACGACCCACTGAAGCAGAAAAACGCGGGTAAAACCGCGGGGCGCAGCTAGCAGCTAGAACACCGGTTATCTGATGGCTTCAAGTGGAAGTGGACACTGAGCCACCGCGCACCGGCCAAACTAACCAAATGTAAATAAAAGATTTAAACTCTTCATAGCTTCAACGTTTCGACGAATATAAGGTGTCGACATTCTTTAATATTTGCTTCAAGAAAAATAGTTTTCTGTCTCATCTTGTATGTAAAATTAATTTCCTGTGTGTCATAAAAGGATTTCCTCACAGAAAAGTGAAACGTTTCTCACAGACAGTGGAGTGACATAAACATTTTACGAACTTGGTTCCCAATAAAAATTGAAGTACATTATAAAATACTAGCTGCGCCCCGTGGTTTTACCCGCGTCACTCTGCTCCAGTGGGTCTGAGCGTGATATTTTGTAACCTATATGTTAATTTAGCTTATAAAAGATCCGCGTGCAAACTTTGAGCCAAATCCATTCAGTAGTTTTTCGTTAAAGAGTAACAAACAGCCACCCATCAGTATGGATGGACAAATTTTCGCGTTTATAATATTAGTAGGACTAGCTACAAACCACGGTTTTTACCGAGTTTCTTTAAGTCATTATACTATTAATACTTATTTTGACCAAGTTGGCCAGGTGAACTATCAACTCTAGGGAAAGTCGCTATCTGCGAAAAACATATATATAGTTCCCAAGTGTGTGCGCAAACGCAAAAATTCAAAATGGAACAGTTTCGTTGAAACGACCAGTGAAATATAAGGCGCTTAAGCGATAAGATTGCTTATGCGTACCCGGCCCCCGCTAACGACGGATCGAAGGAGTGTCCGGGGGGTTTTAGTGGTGTAGGGTCATCTCCTCGTCGTATGAGTTAGCATATCACGCTATGGAGAGGGCGAGTCCCACATATCCCACCGCCAGCGCGCGAATACGCTGCAGCGGCGGTGGGAATGTGTAAATGCATTTCCCCCCGGACAACAAAAAAAAAAGAATATCAACTTTCTGACTTCCAGCTGGTAATATTTTTCTTAATAAAAATAAAAATCTAGTATTGCATTTTTTTTCTCGATTGAAGATCGATCAGACCGGTCCAGATCAGACTAGTCAACATAATAATATTATCCCTAGACCAACAAATCAACCATTGTAGCGATAACCTCCGAGATTTAAAGCCAGCCAAAAACCGCAAGTCTGCAACGCCACGGATAATGTGCCTAATGTATTCAAAAATATAGAAGTAACTTTTATTATTCATACAAACAACGAATAAAAAAACAACTTTTATTTTCAAAGTTTCAAATCGAAACGTTAATTTCTAACGATCTAGTTATGTGTTGAAAACGTGTGAGCAATATCAGTAGCCCGACCACTAGTTCACAGTCGAAACATATTTTACTTTAAATCGTATATATGCTTTATGTTAAGACTGTTAAATACTTTAAAAAAATATATGTATATTTAATATATGATAGTATAGAGGTCGTAATTGTTTTCATTGTGAAATATTTTTGCATGTAATAAGGTCGTCAAGCAAGCAACTCTCTTAGTTTTAAGTTCCTCAATCACACTTTGCCTAACACACTTCTACCACCCCGTGAGTTCTGCTCACCTTACTTACCCACAAGAACACAACGTGAATCATTAATCCGTAACCACGACTGGTGTTACCCATGTCGAAATGTCGATAAATTTAAATGTAATGATTTGCCTTAAAATTGGACCACATTTGAGACTGGTTTGTCCTATAAATCATGAGTTATGATTGTTATATGGAGGTCCTTGTCCCGCTGGGGGCGCCCTCTTGGTTGTTTAGTATGTAGTTTATAAACGATTTATTAAGAGGAAGCCCGGTTTGCCTCTATGACCATTCTCACATGACAAATGTACATCCGAAAAATGAATGTTATTTAGCTGTGATATACTGTGGAAGTCCTATGTTTTAAATTACTCCAAAACCCATGTTTTCTGTAAACTACACGAATGAATGTCCTGGTATACGTACAGGTATTCTAACTTGCATAGCGCTCCTGAGACCTAGGCACAATTTAGGTACACAAGGTAACCTAGATTGGATGGGGATTTAAACGCTCTGACGTATTCTTATTTCATAAAATTGTTACAGAATCACAATGAATTTTCTTTTAGTTTGGCTGATACAAGATGCATTGTCCGTTTTATTTAGCTATTTTCTGGTGAACTTATTGATAAAGCCATGAAGCTTTTGCTACTTCAAAGGGAGTAAGGCGAGTAGGGCTTCAGCCTTATTAAATAGTTTAAAACTAACGTAAATTCTTCTTGCAAATCGAAGGTGATCGAAATCGAAGTAATCGCGGTTGGCGTAATGACCTCCTCTTTACAGACCTTGGCAAGCAAGAGTCGTTGAGGGATAGGTACTACCATAATCACCGCATGGCAAGCAGATTAGAAATGATACTCATTTATTTATTACGGGACCCCAACAAGGGATATACACATTACATATTACTTTATAACTAGCGTTTTACAATATGCGAGGTAGTCTATTCCCTCAATTACAGGAGACCACATCATGCATAACTTAGTACTTATCTTAAAGCCTTGATTATTTAAAATAATTATTAATAAGGTAATCGTCTATATATGGTAAAAAGTTTGAATAAAATAAAGCTATGAATTAATTTGATGGATTTTTGGAAATTATATAAAATCATTCATTATTATTTTTCATACCACCTTTTGAGCTGAGAAGACGGTTAGCCTTAGTACTCGTCCAAACGCCCGTGTTGGGTTCACCAGTTTGTATTAGATCGATTATTTTCGATGCCTCTGTTCCGGCCGGTTTATTAGACCTGACGCAAATAGCAAAATCTAAAGGTCAGAGCTTAATATAGGAGAATGCATATTAGATCATTTGCATATACCGGTCGGTCAGCCAAAACCTAATTACAGCGCATATGAGCTCCAGCGACCTTATACGTTCAGGACTACATCAATAAATCAACAATATTATATTTCTGGGATATTCTGTAAAGTTCCATAGTTCAGCAGCTTGTTCATTGTATAAATGCTAAAATCCACATCTTTATACGTATTCAGTACCTACTTGCAATTGATCTGGAGAATGTGGAGCGTTCATTCACAAAGCTGTAGGTTATTTAATTATGAAGCTCTTACGGGAACGGGACTAAAGTACAAAATAAAAGTCAATATACCTTTGTTTATTCTCATAGACACATTTCAAAATATTTTTAAATAATGTTGTTATGATGCGGCCTTCGTTGTTTTTTCCTACCACCAGTTCTGGACGTGGCAACTCTGAGAAGAGCAGGCAAGAAAATGAGAGGAATCCTTTAAAAAAAAATGTTTTGATATTACAATAAGATTAGTAGTATTTCATCACAGCAAGTCACTCCCAAACCGTTTTGTCGAGTGTCACTATTTTCTTAAAATTATCTAAATTCATATGAACATATAAAATATTTTCAAACTAATACTGAGAGGCGACTGTAAGATTATTTGCCTCCTTATTTATTATTATTTATTTATTGATTACAGTTTGACCATATTATTTGTAGGTACATAGTGCTCCACAAAACTGGCTTAACGGTTTGACTGTGAATAAGTCGCAGTTTTCCTTGAACCGTACGAGAGTGAAACCGCGCGCGGGAAGCTAGGTAACCAATAAAGATCTAAGCAATACATTATCCTGCTAATATTATAAACGTGAAAGTTTGTAAGTATGGATGGATGTTTGATACTCTTTCACGCCAAAACTACTGAACGGAAGTGGCTGAAATTTTACACCGGGATAGGTTATACGCTGGATTAACATATAGACTACAAAACATCACGGTCCGATCCACTGGAGCAGAGTAACGCGGATAAAACTGCGGGTCGCAGCTAGTTGAATATATAATCATATTCTTTGAACTTGTTGTGTTTGTGGTGTTGAATGCACCGGTGCAGCGGTGGCTCAGTTATTACGCCAATGGCTTCTACGACCTGGTATTCTGGAATCAAGTAGTACTGAGTCTCAGTGTGCTTTGTGTCCTTGAATAATGTGTTTGTTATGTCTCTAACGACTCAGAGACTTATTGCCCTAGCGCCGAAAATTGCCATAAAAAAGTAGAAGAAAAAAACACGATATCAATAACTTATCGCAAAAGTAAATTCTCAAATAACCTAATAATTCATAATAATGAAGCCATTTTTCAAATTACAAAGACAAGTGTTCAAATCACAAGTTTTAAATAAGCAAACAATTTGCAAACAAATCAAAAGTCGTTTGTTGGACGTAAAAAATTACGAGTTTGTAAAGAAAATCCTTAAGTCATTATGGCGATTGTCAGGGGAGGTAACTTTCAACATTATTTTTATGGCAAATAATGGGATGTAACTTTTATAGCTATGGTCGATGTATTCTGGCCTTGAATTTGAACGTTTTGTTTGAGACATTGGGTTCGCTTTACATCTTGGATCGTGAATTCGATCCCCACCCCGTACAAAAAATCTTTGTGTAAATTCTAATATTTATTTCAAAGTCAAAGTCAAAATTTCTTTATTCATATAGACACAATTCAAAAAATTAAATCATGTTCTTATGATGCGTCCATTTCTTTTCCTACCTCCAGTTCAAGACGTGGCAACTCTGAGAAGAACTGGCAAGAAACTCAAAGGAATCCTTTTTAAAAGAAATACAATTTATCGTTACTTTTACAATGTTGTTTAGCAGCGGTGTCATTCCAGAACAAGTTACTCCCATGCCATTCTGTCATTTACATAGTCTGATATTTTATAATATGCCTTTTTACATAATTTAGCTTTAACAATGGCTTTAAATTTATTAACAGGTAGTTTTCTAATATTATTTGGGAGTTTGTTATAAAAGCTAATACATTGCCCCATAAAAGAGTTGCTTATTCTATGGAGACGAGTTGCAAGTACAACTAAGTCATGCTTATGTCTAGTATTCGTATTATGTATATCACTTTTTTTCTGAAACTTATTTATGTTCTTATGTACGTATAACAAATTTTCATATACATATTGCGAAGCTACAGTTAGAATTTTAATTTCTTTGAACTTCTCCCGTAGGGAAACCCGCGGTCCAAGCTTATATATGGCTCTAAAACCGCGTTTCTGCAGCACAAATATGGTATCAATGTCCGCACAGTTTCCCCATAGAAGAATTCCATATGACATAATACTATGAAAATAACTAAAATACACTAGTCTGGCCGTATCTACATCAGTGAGCCGTCTTATTGTCTTAACTGCGTATGCCGCAGAACTAAGTTTTCCAGATAGTATTTTTATACGTGGTCCCCATTGTAATTTGGAGTCGACAGTTATACCAAGACTGTTGACTCCCCTGGCTACAATCTCGTTCCGTTAATTAATAAATTGGTTGCGACCTGTCTGACATTTAATTTCATAGTCTGGTTGGTTGAAAGCCCCGTGCCTCGGAAAGTAAGTCGAGCCGTGGGTCCCGACTGCAACATCATCTATAACAATCGTATACGAGGGAACGGGTTGTAGCGTTTCCTTGTGTGTAACAACATAATACTGCAGTCACCAACCCGCCTGCCAAGCGGCCCATGTTCAGCAGTGGACGTTATACGGGCTGGTGATCGTCTTTGATTTATTACAATAAGGCTTTTTGGAAGTTTGGTCAACTTGAGTTTAAGTGGCACAAGAACAGCTAGTGCCAATACACATGTTGCCGCCCCTTTCCCCTTACTTCCATGAACTGGTTCCATATGTGGCGACTGAAAGACATATATCTAATGCATGGCCAGTATTTGTATTCCGTATTCGATAAATAGTATCACATATATTGATTACGTTACCCAAAAAATAATAATCTTTATTTAACCATTAAAACGCCGTGTGGTTTCCGGCTTAGAAAAGACCACCCCATGTCTTCCCATGGGCGTCGTAAAAGGCGACTAAGGGACATATGGCTGATGGATGGGCAGCAGCGTCTATTAGCTCAACATTTGCATCTTACTGCGATCACGTCGTCACTGCTGAACATGGGCTTCCTCTTAACAGACGGATTGTCTGTTAAGAGGAGGCCCATGTTCAGCAGTGGACGTCAACAGGCTGTTGATGATGATGATGATGAAGCATTAAAAAAGGTATTTAAACATACATGTTTTTTTCAATTAATACATCCCTCCATACTAGCTAGCCGCGTAACTTAATGTATGCCTATAACGAATTTCTTCATTAACAATATCGCTACACATGAAATTCTTCTCTCTATCTACTGTCAAAGGTATTTCATATATTTCAGAAGGACATATTTACTCTGAAACTAAGTCATAAGTATCAAGCGAATGTGGAAGTTTCACGCGTGACCTTATACAGACATTATACCTACTTATAAACAGGTAATTTCCACAAATTACCCTTGAGCTTCATAACTCGCTTCATACTCCATTATTGACGAGAATAACAGATTTCCCGGTTACGAGAAAACCACAGACAAAGTAATATCTTATGTTAGTGATGTGACCGGGAAGAATCGAGTCGAGAACACTCGTATATCGTTAACATCGTTGATATTTTGATACTTCTATGTGAGTTTAGGGACAATTTGTATACCTACCTTACTTTATCAGCTTGTTAAGTCCACTGCTGAACATGAGTCTTAACAGAGCTTGGTAAGCCCGGGTTGGTGAAGAGAATATTGCCGTAATCACCATGCTAGGCAGGCGGATTGGTGATCGGTGTTAGAGTATCCTTGAGCTGATAACCGCTACTGCCATACTGCCCCTGATATACCCAGCCATCAGCTTTATGATCCTTAGTCGACTTTATAAGTAGGCATTTCATTTTTTTTGTTTATTGGTCAGTTTTGTTATTGTAAAAAGAATTGAAATTCTGTCTCTCAGACGCCAAAAGTCATCTAAAGTGATCGAGGCCCCCGCTATAAAACCAGTACGCGAGACCAGTTGCGGATTTTTGTTCGGTCATCTATTATCAATTGATTATTGACAGCCTCGGTAGCGTAGCGGTATTTGGCTCGCTTTAAATTTCGGAGGTCGTGGGGTCGATCCCCACGCCGGACAAGAAATCTTTGTGTAAATTCTAAGATTTCTTTCCGGGTCTTGTTGGTTGAGGGACTACCCTCCTCCGTGCCTGGGAAAGCACGTTAAGCCGTTGGTCCCGGTTATTGTAACATCATCTATAATAATCGCTTATCAAGGTACGGACAACAGCGTTTCCTTGTGTGGTACAACATAATACTGCGGTCACCAACAAAAAAAATACCCTCCCTCGGGAAGAGGGAGGCCCATGTCCAGCAGTGGACGTTATACGGGCTGATGATGATGATGATGGTCTATTATTATGCAAGCCAATAACAATATAGACAAACAAAATATCAATTCTTCACTTCGTCTATCGATTATAAGAAATATTGCTATTCGACACATCCCTATTCCTTGGTACTCACGTATACACGATTAACGTCTTCGGCGTTGAATATTTCACATTAGTGTTACGATCCAAGCAAGAGAGGCACACGCGTCAGGGCAGCTTATTGATGGAGCAAAGAGCGGTACAATCTATTGGTAGGTACTTTTTTCGTCTTGTTATTTTGTTTAAGATTGCTAGCGGAGTTTTGCCGTCTACTAGTATTCTTGTTAACGCCTCGAGCAAATCTTAAATGTTTGTATTCCGAGTGGGTTCACGTCAGTAGTCCAATGGGTGGGATAGAACTGGTGACTACAAGATCACAAGTCTGACGCCTTTGGGCTACAGCCGCTTTAACAAATATTAATTTAAAATTATTATTTATTTTGCGTCAAAAATAGTAATTGATATTTTATTTTCCCGTTAAATCTGCCGCACCGTATTTTAATCATCCTCTTTCTTGCTCAATTTACTTTTTTTTTATCATGAGCTTTTTGCTACTTTACCAGACATAAAGGTCAGCTACCCAGCTCACTATTATGTCCAGCGTTATTAAACGGTTTTAAAACTACAAACTAAGTAGCACAGGAATGCGCCCCCTTTGAGACTCGCGACTTCGGCTACCTAGGTACCTAGTTGTTAACAGGATGGGATTAAGGAATTATGACTTTTTGTTTTTAGAGGTAGTTTATGCTGTAGCAAACCTTAACCCTCAATATACAATAAGAATTAGATGTGTGTACTTAGTTAAGTGGTGTAGGGTCCTCTCCTTGTGATATGGGTTTAGCATACCACGCTATATAGAGGGCAAGTCCCACATATCCCACCGCCAGCGCGCAAATACGCTGCAGCGGCGCGGGGCGGTGGGAATGCGTAAATGAATTGAATAAAAAAGCGAGTCTTATACCAGCTAGCTCGCGAATACCAACAGATCTAGGTATTCATATATTAAAAACACCAAAATGTTGCCCTTCAGACACTCTGACCCACATTCATAAATATACAATACAACAAGTAACTCAATACGTCTCGGTCCGAATCAAAAGGCGCACAAAAGCTTCCACGAGTCAGCACCTCCGTGACTTGGAAATGTACTAAAATTGATACGAGTATCTTCTGCCCCTAAATTATGTATATGTTGCAGGCAAACATTGAATTTTATAAATATTGTTATCGGCTAAAGCTAAACCTTACCTTTAAAAAAAACTGTCAATGTCAATGACAATCGATGTCCAATGCGACAATAATGTGTATCTTTCACACACACACAACATAAAAGTTTTTAAGCCCCTACGAACCTGATGTTAAGTGGCATATGGGGTCCAAATGATACAAGGATAGTACTATAGGCTAGCATTGTAGATATGTACAGTACTAACCAATTAATAGAATCAGGCGTCACTTTGCGGAAATCCATATAAACCAAAATAAAATAAAAAATGTCTTCATATTCTAGCATTACAGCATAGACAGATTTTTTAGCGGAATTAACACTAATTTTGTCTTTTTAATTCAGATTAGTAGCCAATCTTATCATACCGCCATTTCACCTTTTCCCGTGAGTTCTGGTGAGGTCACCAGAACTCACGCCCTGTGCGTGAGTTCTGGTGACCTCACCAGAACTCACCAGAACACGACATTAACCAATAACGTTAGTTTGGTGGTGGTGCTTCTCTGGTCAAGCAGCTCATAGCACGTACTATACATAATATAAGTATACTACACATTAATGCATAGGTACTTCAACAATTTAACAATGTTCCAATTTGAAAGCATAACAATAACATATATTTTTTTTTATATTTAAAACTATACAATGACTTCAGGAGAAAATAAGTGGCAAAATTCTTGCCCATTTCGTATAAAATAAATTGCAAATTCGTTAAATACCAATTAAGTTCAGTGAAGCAGTTTACGTTAATTATTACGCTGTAAAACATTTATTTTGCAATTAGTAAAATAAATAATTAGCGTCCGTTAAGATAGATCGCTCGAGTTTTATTGTAATAAAAGTAGCAATGAAAATTACAGCGCTATATATTTTTTTCTTAGGCTGACCCTACATCGGACTAGTGCGTTACGCGATCGTTAAATGTGGACGACGACGTTTATACGCTCGAAGAACGCGCACGCTTAAAGTGTAAATAACCATTGACTGGAACTTTAGAAGAAATGCTCAACTATTTAGGTAAGTTTTCTAATTTCTTATTTATATCATTCAATATTTCGCAAAAAATGAAATGCCGTTCTGAGAGTAAATATAAAAATAGGTATTTACTTAATTTTTTTGTTTATTGTATAAGTTAAAGAGTATTCTTCCATATCCTACTAATATTATAAACGTGAAAGTTTGTAAGTATGGATAGAGGGATGGATGGATGTATGCTACTCGTTCACGCCAAAACTACTAAACGGAATTGGCTGAAATTGCACCGGCATAGGTTATACGCTGGATTAACATATAGGCAAAAAACATCACGCTCCGACCCACTGGAGCAGAGTAACGCGGGGCGCAGCAAGTTAATCACAATTATTTATTCCCATTATCTATTTAAAACGACTAGTCTAACGTAGATGGTAAGTTTACATGTTGTCCAATTTTCAGTCACATCTGCAACACGGGCAAAAGTAAAAATATCCAGTACTTTTTAGTCCACTCTTTGATATTATAATTTCAAAAAGCTATTCCCCAGCGGCCGCGTCTAACGTATGTACCATCTCAAAGTGAACATGAAACGAAATGTGAACTTGAAATAATAATTTCTGTGAACTCCAACAATATTCACGTGTAAACGTATACTGGGGTAAGGTAATGTTTTTAGACGTTTTTTTAGGGTTGGAGTTAAAAACTGTTAAGCTAAAAGGCCATTAGTATGATTTAAAATGAGTGAAACAACTAAAGTGGGTCAAATAGTCCTTTTTTTTGTTGTCCAGGGGGAAATGCATTTACGCATTCCCACCGTCGCTGCAGAGTATTCGCGCGCTGGCGATGGGATATGTGGGACTCGCCCTTTCCATAGCGTGGTATGCTACACTCATACCACGAGGAGAGGACCCTACACCACTAAAACCCCCCGGACACTCCTTCTATCCGCCTCTGGCGGGGGCCGGGTACGCATGAGCATTCCGGCCCCAAGGGTCAGAATGTCCTACATTTCTAAATATAAACTTCATCTTTGCTTGAGTATGGGATTGGGTACGGGCTTATAAACATTGAAAACTTATTATGAAACATCATTAAGTGAATGATACTACCGACTAGCCGAGTAATCGGTTTTCCAAATGCCGATTAGTCGGCCGACTAATCGGCAATGCCAATCATTATAATACCTACTTGTCGGAGGTGTTCGGGCTTTTTTGTCCATCACTGGGCTTAGTCATCGAGCGGCCGCTGAGCTTAATTACTGACTGATTAATACGATCCTATTTTGTAAAGGCTGTAACTTTAGATAACTACTCTAAGTAATGTTTATAAATTATAAAACAAGTACAAATTATTTGTTTTATTTCATTTGTTATGCGCCGATCATAATCGGTATATTTTGCCGAATAGTCGGCAGCTAGTAGGCCCATCTCTACTTATTATATTTTCCTCGACCCTGTCTGTACTCGATAAATTTACTTTCTAACTATGAAACCAAATTAATTTATAATATCCTCACAATGGACCTTATCAATACGGCATCGGCACGTCTCCCAAGTGCTGGTATTAAATTTGAAAGCAGATAAGCATTGCCATTCAACGGGGCAATGCTGCCAGCATTCTGGGAACGTTGCCAAGTATCATAGATTTTAAAAAGTTAGTATTTCCGCCTCCGTAGCGGTATTTGGCTCGCTTTAAATCTCGGAGGTCGTGCGCTCGATCCCCACATCGGACAGAAAATCTTTGTGTAAATTCTATGATTTCTTTCCGGGTCTGGTTGTTTAGGGACTACACTCCGTGCCTCGGAAAGCACCTTAAGCCGTTGGTCCCGATTGTTATAACAGGCAGCAGCTTCACCTTATGTGGTACAATATAATTCTGCGGTAACCAACCTCCAATCCAGCCTGCCAAGCGTGGTGACTATGGCAAATACCCTACCCGGGAGGAGGCCCTTGTTTTGCAGTGGACGTTATACGGGCTGATGATGATAGTTAGTATTTTATAAGTTACTTTCATTGAAATTAGCTACTTTTAGTTTTACTAAGAAAGTTTGTTTTTGTCCGAAAAAAATATAGATTTAACTACGCTTAGTTATACGCGTTGAAAGTCAAAATGAGGCGCGATAGATGCATTTATTGCTGCTCCTAATTTTCCCCTCAAAGTAATTTAGCAATATTGATTGTTCTATCATAATTGGGAGCTGTCACGTTAATTATGAAACCTAATGAGCGTGAAACACATTGTCGGTGTTACTGAATTTACCTTTAGGCTAGAATATCATAGTTTCTAATTTAATCTAATTAAGAATTGATATAGCCTACGTAACTATTTTACTGCCATAATATTATAAACGCGAAAGCTTGTGTTAATGGATGTATGTAGGCGTACCTACTCTCGCAAAGAAAGACTACAGAACGAATTTGTATGATTTTTTACAAACGGTTAGTTTATAAGCTAAAGTAAAATATGGGCTGCAGGGTCAAAACCATTAGGAGATCCCGCGGTGCCACATTGGCCGCGGGTGCCGTCGGAGGGTCGGATTTCTTATGGGTTGGCCCACGCCAATGGCGGCGGATCGAAGGAATGTCCGGGAGGTTTAAGTGGTGTCGAGTCCTCTCCTCGTGGTATGAGTGAAGAATACCACGCTATGGACAGGGTGAGTCCCACATATCCCACCGCCAGCGCGCGAATACGCTGCAGCGACGGTGGGATCGCGTAAATGCATTTCCTTAACAAAAAGTTTTAAAACCTTGTTTCAAGCAAAAAAAAAACCAACATCTATACAAACTTACACGATTATAATATTTGTACGATAGTTATTATTGTCGCATAAAAAATCAAAAAGTCTTTTAAATTTTAAATGACGAATAGAACTATATACCTAATCATCGCTTTCAGGACCGTGACAAAGGAACATAAACACAAAGGTTATCAATTCTATTCGGTCAATAATATTTGAGACTTGTCTAGACCCTCAGGACTCTAAAGCAATGTCAACTAAAATAAATATCATCATCATCATCATCATCAGCCCGTAAACGTCCACTGCTGAACATGGACCTCCTCTCGGGGAAGGTATTTGCCATAGTCACCACGCTTGGCAGGCGGGTTGGTGACCGCAGTATTTTGTTGTACAACACAAGGAAACGCTGCTGCCCGTTCCTTAATATACGATTATTATAGATGATGTTGTAACAATCGGGACCAACTTCTTCACGTGTTTTCAGAGCACGTCCGTGCCTCGGTAGTCCCTCAACCAACCAGACCCGGAAAAAAATCTTAGTATTTGCACAAAGTTTTCCTGTCCGGCGTGGGAATCAAACCCACGACCTCCGAGATTTAAAGCGAGCCAAATACCGCTACGCTACGGAGGTTGTCAGGGAACAAATATAGCGTGATAAAATATAGCGTCGCCTCCCCAACATCTGCATCTGACAGTATTTCAATTTGGTGCAATCCTCTGGAGTCTGGGTTTGCTAAATTTTTCAATGTCACGAACCAATTGGCACCCAAATGCCTAATCCAGTTCCGGCTATAAATCCTGTCTGTGAGGAGTGCTGAGGAAATTTGAGATTTGAGGCGGTAGACTTAGAGATTAGATTTGAGGATCAGGGTGTTTTGAAGATAGAAATGAGCTGAGATACATTTTAGTAACTTTTTTTTTAAGTCTAAGGAAATTGTGGTATTAGTTATTTTTACTAATGATGTGAGTAACCTGTAAAGAGGAATACGAATTGTGTGCGGTATAAGTCTTGGAGGTCGTGGGTTCGATCGCCACGCGCGAAAAAATCTCTACCTGTATTTAAACTGAATATGATGCTGCGGTCACCAACCCGACTGCCAAGTTTGGTGACATTGGCAACTCCCCTTCAAAGGCGACCAAAATTCACTTGTAAATATATACGAGCTGATACTATAGTCTTTCGAGTTTCGACACCTATTTCATTTCAAAAGAGTAACAATCAAATAAAATAAAATTAAGTTTTTAAACCTATTTTAGGTATTTGTAAATATTATAAACATATTTTGGCTTATCAATTTATTATATTAAATTAATTTAGTTTATTTGATTATTGCTGCTTACTATAATACTTTGTATAGGTTTAGCCTAAAGCTAACAGATATGAAATTACAATATTATTTTATTATTTTTATACCTATCTATGATTGACTAGTCTAAGATCTTTCCTTTGAGTATGTTACTATAAGTATATCGAAGAACGCGCTATAGTGGATTTAATGAAACGCCCCAACTGAAAAGATCCGGCGAAACTAACTCAGTGGAATTTTCTACTGCCGTTTTCAGCCCGACCTCAACGAAACGATCGGGCGAAACATACTTATTATTATTTATTTATTAAACAAAGATAAATTATCGCTAATTTTATTACAATGGTCCACAAAACTGTTTTAAACAGTTTGACTGTGGACTCAGTTGAGTTTAATGAAAAGTCTATGCACATTGCACACATATATATACACACACACATAAATTAGAGAATAATATGTATTTACATATTATTCTCTAATTTAAGTATAAAAATGATAAAAAATATATTTTATATTATATTTGTTCTAGAAGGTACTTTTTTAGCTTTCTTTTAAATTTATTGATCTATTTATTAATTAGATGGGCATGTCCAAGTAATTCTATAATTAGTATTAACTTACGGAATTTTAATACAATTTTAACTTTATCGTCCATTTTTAGTACAAAAATGTAAAGAATAGTATAGAAAGCTATCTTAATTAATCACAACGTATTACAATACCTATGTACTTTATATTTTTCTGTTACTGTATACGCATTTAAATATACATGTTAATATTAGTATGTATGTTTATGTTTATTTTAGGCCTACGCACACAATCCGTCTTTTCTGTTGCTGCTCACATCTGCTATTGCGGGCCTGCTGGAAGAGATTTATTTTGGAATAAGCAGTACCTTTGTATTATACTTCGGGTCACAACCGAAGACGATTACTAATTTACTTGCAGCAGCTCGTGAGATGGTGCTGTCTCCGTCACACTTTAGATAAATCTATACACCTAGAAAAAACAACACTTAGCCCTATCTCTTTCTCACCCACCCGGTCGGCGCCCGAGCACTTAGTCGTCATTACGTGTTTTAGTGTTGTCGAAGTCACACGTGTTAGCCTCTATTTAACAAATTTAATTTAATTTAAATTCATTCTTTTTACTATGGGAAAGCGAAAACGTTCGCATTCTAGGAGCAGTGAAAGTGATATTAGTGCTATTATGAAAAAAGTGAGAAAGTTAGAACGTAAACTTCGTAAACGTCGAAAAATGTTGTCAAGTGACAGTTCAGAAAGTGATAATCCAACTACCAACTTTGGTAAGTTAAAAGATTATACATATATTGCTAGCTATGTACAAAAATTATGCATTGGAAAATATCCTTTTTACATCAATTATATTTATGTATTTTCTACATCGGTGTATTTTATTCGAAAACGAATTGTTTTCAACCTATGTTAATCTATATGATTAACTTTTGTAGCTACATATTAATGTTTGCAGCCTATATGGCTAGTCTACTAACTATCAAGAGCAATCTATATGATTAGCTCGTCTTATTGACAATCTATATGATTTGTCCAAACTCCGACAGCCTATATGGCTTGTCTTAAATATACAGTCGTATATTCTAAGTATCTAAATGGTACTGAGCCACCTTGCTATCGCTTGCTTAATGCTTATTGCAGATCAATATCCAGTATCTGAAGAGCAATTATTGCTACCTAATGACGTCAGCGACGTGGACACACAATACAAAAGTCAAGATTTAGAAATTAATGATTCCAACAAAGATATTATTGATAACGATTTAGACCCTGAAATATTACAAATACTAGGAGAAGATTTACCAAATGAAAATATTTATGGAGATGCCCTTCATAAAGACATAACCCCAAGATGGGTAAATATTTTGAAAAACGGTTTATCTAAAGACATTAAATCTGAATTAATAAAGAAATACCCAATACCAGAAAATTGTAAAGATATTAAAGCGCCAAAATTGAATTTAGAAATAAAAGCTGCATTAAATGAAATAAATTTAAAGAAAGAAATTTATAATGAAAATAAACAAAACCAGTTAGCGAGTTGCCTTGCTGCCCTGGGAAAAACATTGAATCTAGCTATAATAAGTGGTAGTATTTCGCAGGAGATCATAAAGTCATTAAGCGATGCAGGGCGTTTACTCTGTGATTATCATTACAGGGAATCACAGTCGCGGCGGTATGCGATTATTAACACGCTAAATAAGCAAGTACGGGATACCGTAAAAAGCACAAAAATTGACGAGTTTCTTTTCGGTACTGATTTGACAGAACATTTGAAATCTTCAAAAGCTATTCACAAATCTAGCACGGAATTAAAACCAGCGCCGCCGGTGCGGTCACAATACAGGCCAGTGGGAACGGCAACTCAACCACAACGTGGTACTTTAAACTCGAGGGGGGCTCCGCGAGTAGTGGTCTCAGAGTCGCGAGCGAACCCAATAGCCCGGAGGCTAGCTGTTCCAGCGTCTGCTTTGAAGGATCGCCGCAAGGATTACAGGAACACCAGCAACCGCCGGAACCAGCCACGGAGGCAATAGTAGTTTCAAACCAGGTACATGTACCAGCAGTCGGAAGGTTACCATTTTTTTATAATGAATGGAGCCTACTTACTAACGATCCTATAATTCTATCTTGGGTTAACGGTTACAAAATTGAATTTAAAGAAAAACCGGTCCAATCATACATACCAACTAACAGATGCAAATCTAAGGCAGAAGCCACAATTATTGACCAATGTGTCTCTGAGATGTTGGATCATGGTGTCATATCGCATTGTTTACCTTGCAGTGACCAATTCATTTCACCTATTTTTATTGTACCTAAACCGGATGGTACACATCGTTTTATCTTAAATCTAAGAGAATTAAATAACTATATATATTTAGAGCACTTTAAAATGGAAGATTATAGAACTGTATTCAAGTTAATAGACCATAATTATTATTTAGCGACTTTGGATTTAAAAGACGCTTATTTTTTAATTTCTATTTGCGAAAACGATAGAAAATGGCTACGTTTCCAATGGAATGGTCAATTACTTCAATTTAACGTGGTACCATTTGGGCTCTGTACGGCTCCATTCCTCTTTACAAAATTATTAAAACCTGTGATCCAACATTTACGTTCATCCGGATTCCTGTCGGTGCTATACCTAGACGATTTTTTATGTATAGGTAGATCTTATGATGAATGTTTACGTAATCTATCATTTACGAAAAATTTGTTGATATCTTTGGGTTTCATTATTAACTCTAACAAAAGTCAGGTTATTCCAAATACCACCTGCAAATATCTAGGATTCATGTTTAATACAGAAAAAATGATAATTTATTTACCTGAAGATAAAAAGTTACGTATTAAAAATAAATCTCGTAAAATAATGAATACACATAAATGTACTATTAGATATTTAGCAGAATTTATTGGTTTATTGACATCAGCTTGTCCTGCCGTAAGATACGGATGGATGTAAAAATGTAAAAAAATCTTCGAAAGAGAAAAATATTTAGCATTAGATTATTCTAATAATTATAACAAAAATATGATATTGCCATCTATATTTAAAACTGATTTGTATTGGTGGATTAATAATATAGAAAAATCTTATAATCTAATTCATAATCAAAATTACATTCTAGAAATATTTACTGACGCCTGCCTAACAGGTTGGGGTGTAGCATGTAATGAAAAAACCGCTAGCGGTAATTGGAGTAGTTCTGACACTGGCCTACATATAAATACATTAGAACTAAAGGCTGCTTTTTATGGTTTACAATTTTTTGCGTCTCAATTAAGTAATTGCAATATATTATTGAGAATAGACAATACCACTGCCATATGTTACATTAATAGAATGGGGGGTATACAACACACTAATTTAAATAATTTAGCTAGAGAAATTTGGCAGTGGTGTGAAAAAAGGAATATTCATATTTTTGCTTCTTACATAAAATCTAGTGATAATGTAATAGCAGATAAGGAATCTCGTAGGATAAATATTGATACCGAGTGGCAGTTATCGGATTATGCATTTCAACAGATTATCATGGCCTTTGGAAAACCGGAGTTTGATCTATTTGCTAGTATACAGAATACAAAATGTTCGAGATATGCATCATGGAAACTCGATCCGAGTTCCGAAGTAGTTGACGCATTTACTTTTTCTTGGAAAAACATTTACTTTTATGCTTTTCCTCCTTTTTGTTTGATTTCAAAAGTTTTACAAAAAATTAAATATGATAAAGCAGAGGGTATATTAATAGTACCAGCTTGGTATTCACAACCATGGTATCCCATATGGTCTCAATTAAAAATATCAAAGGAAATTCGATTTCAACCTAATAAGTTTTTGTTATGTTCCCCTTACAGGCAATTTCACCCGCTTTACGAGAAACTTACCCTGGTAGCAGCGAAGTTATCAGGAAATCGCTGATCAATCATGGTGTACCGGAAAATTCATTAGAAATCATGATGGCATCTTTTGCACAAAATACATTGGCTCAATATAACTCTTCGCTTAAGGCTTGGTGGTCCTTTTGTAATGACAATAATATAGATTTTTTCCAACCTACTACTTTTCATATAATGTCTTTTTTAACATACATGTTTAACAAAGGGGGCTCTTACAGTACCTTAAATACACATCGATCGGCATTGTCCACAATTTTAAACAAAAACATCACGAACAACGATTGTATTAATAGATTATTAAAGGGAGTTTACAGATTAAAGCCACCTTCTCCAAAATACAATTGTACCTGGGATCCATGTCAAGTATTAGATTATTTATCAAATAAATATCCTAATGATAATTTATCTTTAAAAGATTTAGCTTATAAAACTATAACCTTATTAGCTATTGCTTCTGCCCAACGAATGCAAACCATGAGTCTTATAAAATTACACAATATAAGCATAAATAATAACTTGATTGAAATTAGAGTTCCCGATATTATTAAAACGTCCCGTCCCGGAGCTTGCCAACCACTTATTAGACTGCCATTTATAAAAGAGAACCCAAACATATGTCCGGCTCTTTCCATGCAAGTGTATATTCAAAAAACCAAAGATTTACACCGTGATCAGACTGATGACTTCTTATTTATTAGCGTGCGTAAGCCATATAAAAAAGTAGGACCTCAAACTCTTGCTCAATGGGTCAAACATGTATTGAGGGAGAGTGGCATTGATATTACCATCTTTGGAGCGCATTCTACTAGGCATGCCTCTACTTCCGCTGCTTATAAAGCGGGTGTCAGTCTGGAAGTGGTTCGCAAAGCGGCCGGTTGGAGTAATTCTTCAAATGTGTTTCTCAAATATTATAAAAAAGATTTAATTCCAAATAATTCTATTGAGTTTTTAAATTCTATATTCAATTAGTCAATCAATCATAAGTTTTACGATGAGAATTTGTTAAGAATATCAGTTCACTGTCCTATATGACTTAAGTTTCTATAACCCAATCATAAGTATTTATTGTATATTGATGATTTGTCATTAAGTGAATAATAAATGCTCAGGCTGATTGTTGTTTATGTATGTTTTGATTGAAAATCACCCTATATACATATATGTATATACTCTAAACATCTGCAAGTAAATTAGTAATCGTCTTCGGTTGTGACCCGAAGTATAATTGTGAATTAAACGAACTTACCTGTGAAGTTCGATTCCAATTATGCGAGGGTCACAACCGAAGACGATTACACACTCCCACCCTACCCAAAACATACAAAATTTATAACTCTAAAAATAATGACGACTAAGTGCTCGGGCGCCGACCGGGTGGGTGAGAAAGAGATAGGGCTAAGTGTTGTTTTTTCTAGGTGTATAGATTTATCTAAAGTGTGACGGAGACAGCACCATCTCACGAGCTGCTGCAAGTAAATTAGTAATCGTCTTCGGTTGTGACCCTCGCATAATTGGAATCGAACTTCACAGGTAAGTTCGTTTAATTCACAATTATTTATTTCCTTAATTTAAGTTTTAATTTTTGTATTTATTTTGAGGTGAGTTTGTACCTACTTAATACTGCTAATATTATAAATGCGAAAGTTTGTATGTGTGGATGTATGTATGTTTGTTACCCTTTTGCGAAAAACTACGAAATGGATTTGGCTGAAAGTTTGCACGCAGATAGCTTATAAGCTGGATTAACTTATAGGCTACATAATATCACGCTCCGACCCACTGGGGTAGAATGACGTGGGTAAAACCGCGGGGCGCAACTAGCAATAAATCAATTTTTGTTCCATGTTTAGTGCCTATATCACACCTTCAGTAAGCCAAGGGCACAATTGCCATTATTGTATATGATTATCATTGTAAGATTTTTTTCTCCTTAACTCTGCATTATATTGGTCTATTATATGTTCCATTAAACTACCTATCATAATTATTTTAGAGACGTAAATTAAACGCTCAGTTCTTTTTAACATAACCATCGTTTTCAGCGAATGGTACAATTTCCATGTCTTACCGAATGTGCGATGTGATAGATCAATAAAGTTGCCACGGACCCCGAACATGAACGACTAGTTACGCCACTGGACAGTTGCACAAAACTCCCCCTAAATACTAAAAGTCATAATCCCTCAGTCTCATCGCCAGCGCCCTGAGCTGAGGTCCAAGCCCCGCAGGGAGCGCCCTCTTGCGCATGTTGCTAAGTTTGTAGTTTTTAAGCCATTTATTAAGGCTGGAGCTCTGCTCGCCTTTATGCCCGGTGAAGTAGTAAAAAGGACGCTACTGATTCTCTCATGCTTGGTATGGTTTCCTTTAGGTATAATATGATATTAGCTAAGTAGATTTATCGTGAACCTTAAATTGTGTGTTGTAACCTTAATGTGGGTCGATATTGATTGGGTTTAAGCTTTTAGATAATGGATGAAGGACAATATGGTGAACTAGGCTTCTAGGCTTTGAAGTTGTTGCTTAAGTGGCTTAACTACTGGCTCTGTGGAAACGGTTATTACTTCCAAATAACCGCGAAATAAAATGTTAACAGGAATAACGTTTATCTTTTTTATAAATTAAAATAAATCGCCAAATGTATGTGCGCGAATAATTTGAGAACGACTTGACTAATTTGGCTCAGTTTTTTTTAAAGTACCTATTTCTAACTATCTGCGCTCCGGGGATTTTACACGCGTCACTCTGCTCCAGTGAGTCGGAGCGTGATATTTTGTAGCCTATATGTTAATCCAGCTTATAAACTATCCGCGTGCCAACTTTTAGCCAAATCCATTCAGTAGTTTTTGCGTGAAAGAGTAACAAACATACATACTTTCGCATTTATAATATTAGTCGGATTATACAGTCATGGTTTGTATAGATGAAAATATTGGTTAAATCCACGGGAAATGACCGAAGCCGGATACAAACTACTATTAAAATATAATTATTTTCCATCGAAAATACAGCATGTCTCAGATAGTCTCCAGCTATTACTCAAAAAGGTTAGATTGACCTTATTTTTTAAACTCATAAGCAGCTTATACCCTACCGTTATTCAATAATTTTAGTGTAAATTAATTTACTCTAAAATTATTGAATATCAATATTTTTTTAATATTGACTTCCAATTGCAACTTTGGAGATATTTATCGAATAATATTACCCATTATCGATAGATGGGATCTACGTTATTCTTAAAGAAGTGTAATTGGATTGAAAATTGTTGACGTAGAAACAGACATATTGCGCAATGATATAACATCGCTTATTACGTCGCAAATGTACGCATCGGTATACGAATCATTTACGTTAAAGTTTGATTAAAAACCTTGTGCAAGAAACTTCGTTCCCCTATTCTAACTTTGCCATAATAATGATTATGTAATTCATATCCCGCGGCTTTCCCGCACTTTTCCGCAAACAAACGAAACGTTCTCCATATTACAAAACAATTTCCTAAATAGCAGTTAGTTTCGTAAATGCTCATAAAATATGATCACTGCTCAACCAAATAAAAGGACAACAAAACAATAGGATTAGCCAAGATAAAAGTTACATAAATCCAGTTATAATTCCAAACTATTATGAACTCTATTTACAACACGATAAGGATGACATATGAAAATTTTATTACGGCAGCTATTTTTGTAATGAATAAGCAAATAAAATGGAGGTAACGAAGGTAAACATGTTGATAATTTTAATCTACCCACTTTTACAAAAGGTTGTGTTCAGAGAGTGCTAAAAGGGTTGCCACGTTGAATTAAGGGCTCTTTTATTTTTGGCATTACAGTATATAAGTACTTGTTACGATTTTTCGTTTATATAACGAAAGCTGTGCTAGGATTTGAATTTACATTTTTGTTTATTACCTCGTGTCTCCTCCCAGGAAGATTTTGTTCCCGTGGGAACCTCGTGTGAAAATAAAGCGAATGACACTCACCACTATTGTGTCTTAGTTTGGTAAAAGATTTTTTGAAATCGATTCTCTAGATCCAGAGACGCCCCCCCCCCCTTACAACCTGCCCCTTATAACTTATCCCTTACATCCTCACAAACTCACCAAATTTGCCTCTTTAGAAGATGCATTCCCCGTGTTAGTATTTCCCGCATTATCCCTGAATAGCATAGGCTATATTTTTTACTAGAAACAATTAGGTAACCTTACTAAAACTTCGATAATGTAAACCAAAGTATGGAAACAAAACGCAATAAATTGTCTTTCATCGCATGCGCTGCAGAAACTATGAATGCGAGAACAAAAAAATGATCTACAATATTAAAGAACATAATAATATAAATATCTTTAAAAACCTTCGCGGTACTATTATTTGTCTAACGTTTGGTAGTTATGTAACTATAACTACTTTTTTAATCTTTTTTTAAAAAAAACCAGACCAAGCCTAATGTACCACGTTATTCATATTTTCGTATTGATCTTTATCCAAATACTGTTCAGTACCTGTATATTACTTTTTAAATCATTAAAATCGGTTATTGCATTCAAAAGATATGAGTTCAAAAATATGAATCTTAATAAACTAAGCCGTGACACTGCAATAGAAAGACATTTCTTTGTGTCAGATTTTCGATTTCGGGTAGGATCGTGGCTACAAGATTTTTAATATTATGATCAGTTTGAGCCAATCCATATAATATGTTTATTCCAAGGAAGAAGCGAAATATATAGCAAACACTTTTCTATACTAAATGATTTTAACGGTTATTTTAAAATATTATATCGAACTTCAGTCCCTTTTCATGTGACTCTTATAATCCAATCTGTAAAGATTGGTCTCGATGGTATATATGAAGCTCAGGACTGCAAATTTTGAAGCTTGTGACTACAGCATATGGCAATAATCTTCTTCGAGGGATACTTATGGTTAGAGGACAATATCCAATCGATCAATTCCAACTATAAATCTGCAGTACCACCGTACTCGTAACGTAGTAGGTTGGAGCCCTATCCACCTTTATATCCGATGAACTAACAAAAACCTTGTGGTCGAAAAAAGGTTTTTTCCTTTATATATTTATTGTATAACAAAATGAAAATGCTTACTTTTTAAATCTTAAATTAAACTAAAAATAAAAACTAATAACTAAGAAGAAAGAAAAAAAACTATGGGATAAAAATTAAAATAAAGTTTAGTCTTTTAGTTTTTTGTATTTTTTTTTAAACGTACGTTGCTTTTTTATTTCACTTGTCTACTAATAATATGTTTTTCTTTCATACAAAGTTAATACTTAAAGCAGGTATGAACTCAGCATCAACGAAATAAAACGAAACGCTTAACACCATAAGTAAACCCTCCAACGCGATTTTATTTCGTTCACCAGAATTCCGAGCTCAATGTGTCAGTAATTATCTTGATTAGTAGACTATGGGTATAGTATAGACTGTTCAACAGAGGGAGAGGCAAAAATATTGTTGCCTCTTACGACACCCATGGGATGACGTGAGGTGATCTATTCTAAGGCGGAAACTAAGAATAATTAACGAGGTTCAAATTAATGACGTCAACGAGTCAAAAATATTTTAATATGGCTCCAATTCTTAGTTTTTAATAAACACATCCTATTTTAAAATTAAAACTTTCGTGAGTGATACACATATTTATATTAACTATACAGTAGTACTCACGATTTTTCATCATCGGATATGTCCGACTAGTTTCGAGATCATCACGAGGTCCATTCTCAAGCAGTAGTCGACTCAACGGCGCGGCGCCGGGCAACTAACCAGTCGGACGTATCCGATGATGACAAATCGTGAGTACGACCGGATAGTTAATAAACACATTCTAACCTCGGAAACGACAAAATAGAGGCATAGTTACACCAAAACGATCATAAAGAGATTATCCCACAATCCTTCCAACTGTTCTGGGCTTAAGTTCAAGCTCTACAGCGGGCGACTTTTTGCTCAAGTGGCGTAGTTTGTAGTTTTAAGCTCTGCTCGCTTGTAAAGTAGCAAAAGCATATTGTTTACTTCCACTTGGCCTCCTTTTTATGAAACCTTGTTAAGCCGTTGAGGCATATTGCCGTAATTACTACGCTTGGTCGACAGATTGCTGATCGCAGTAAGATGAGAGTATCATTGACCTGATAGATGCTGCTACTCACCCATCATGTGTCCCTTAGTCATCTCTTATGACAAGGGAATAAATGGGTTGCCTCTTACGACACCCATGGGATGACGTGAGGTGATCTATTCTAAGCCGGAAACTAAGAATAATTAACGAGGTTCAAATTAATGACGTCAACGAGTCAAAAATATTTCAATATGGCTCCAATTCTTAGTTTTTAATAAACACATCCTATTTTAGAATTAAAACTTTCGTTAGTGGTACACATATTTATATTAACTATACAGTAGTACTCACGATTTGTCATCATCGGATATGTCCGACTAGTTTCGAGACCATCCCGAGGTCCATTCTCAAGGAATAGTCGACACAACGGCGCGGCGGCGCCGGGCAACTAACTAGTCGTACATATCCGATGATGACAAATCACGATTTGTAGATAGATAGAGTAAGATGAGAGTATCATTGACCTGATAGATGCTGCTACTTACCCATCATGTGTCCCTTAGTCATCTCTTATGACAAGGGAATAAATGGGATGGTAAATTATTTATTCATTAAAACTAAACACCCAGGAGTATTAGAGTTTAGGTACTCGTATGAATCCGAGAGGAAAGACTATTAAACTTATCAACAGATTTTTATGCTTCATAATTAATTTCACTCACAGAAAGATACGAAGCATTATACTTAAACATATGAGTACAGCAAGTACACACACATAAATGCAAACTCATACCCCATAGAAAAATATGGGATGGTCCATTCCAAGTCAGAAAACACGGCATGTAATATCAACTCATCATTTGAGTGTAGTTTTCTCTCTGTGAAGTTGTAATGCATGTGGTATTCGCTCATGTTGATATTTCCGGGACAATTTAAGGGTTTAATTACAGCGCTATTGTTTTTCGTCTCGGTCGTAAATACAGAATGTATTTTTGGAATTGTCTTCAATATTGGCTTGAATGTTTTTTTTTATATATAATCATTTTTTGTAGGTTCATTACTTTTTCCGTATTTTTCAATAATAATAATGATATCTATACTAATATATAAAGCTGAAGCGTTTATTTGTTTGTTTACTTGAACGCGCTAATCTTAGAAAAAAAACTAGATCGATTTGAATAATTATTTCAGTGTTTGATAGCCTATTTATCAAGGAAGGTGATAGGCTATGTGGAAAGCTAGTGGATTATATATTACCTATACATAATCATGTCCACGTGCTAGATAGACGGACGATCTGGTTAAGGCCGCAGGATCACGGTGGATGCAGGCCGCTTCTAACCGCAACAACTGGAGATCTATGAGGGAGGCCTATGTCCAGCAGTGGACGTCCTACGGCTGAAATGATGAATCATGTATAGATGAGATAAGATGCTAAAAGTTATCATGTAACCACCAAAACTATTCGTCCTCCAAAGGTGATGGCGAACAAAATACTTAATTACTTGCATTTCTCGGCGTGACTCGAACAAGAGGAAAGCAAGTCACTGCCAAATTGCTTTTAGCTGACGTCATTATTTTGTGGGAAGGGAGAAACAAAGGTTCAGTAGGTTATAGTTCTAAAATTACCACTATATATTAGGTAGAGCTCATGAGCATAAGGTCGTATGTGCCTTTGTCGTAAACTGGCACTAACGACCAAATGCTTCTGAAGTATCATAAACATCTGCATTATGTTTCTGAGGTTCAGATAGGTATATAGACATACAGGTATAGGTATATAGACTACCTACGTAGCGTAGCGGTATTTGGCTCGCTTTAAATCTAAGAGGTCGCGGGATCGATCCCCACGCCGGACAAGAAATCTTTGTGTATAATTGAAAGTGATCTTTCCGGGTCTGGATGGTTGAGGGACTACCCTCCGTGCCATGGAAAGCACGTTAAACCGTTGGTCCCGATTGTTATAACATCATCTATAGCAATCGTATACCAGGGTATGGGCAGCAGCGTTTTCTTGTGTAATACAACATAACAACCCGCCTGCCAAGTTTGGTGACATGGCAAAAAAACCCATCCTGAGGAGGAGGCGCATGTTCAGCAGTGGACGTTCGATGAATATTTAGTTTTTGGATCTGGCGCCGCTTATCTATTCACAATATACCGCGCGCTTTGATGATTATAAAAAAATATAATTGTATGAAGCATGTTATGTAATTAAAAAAAAAAGTTCTAAGATATTTGCGAATGCGATTACGGATATTCGTTACATCACTAATATCACGCGCTCGGTTTCACCTGTTACAAATACTGTTCTTCATCCGCCTAACAGCTTCATTAAATTGCCAATCATTAGATTTCTAATGGTCAAAGATTTTTTCAAATCAGTCAAGTAGTTCCGGAGCCTATTCAATGCAAACTAACAATTTAATCTTTCCTCTTTAAAATCTAATATATAAAATTCTCGTGTCACAGTTTTCGTTGCCATACTCCTCCGAAACGGCTTAACCGATTTTGATGAAATTTTTTGTGCTTATCCGGTATCTATGAGAATCGGCCAACATCTATTTTTCATCCCCCTAAATGTTAGGGGTAGTCCACCCCTAAATTTTTATTTTTATTTTTCAGACAAAGTTAGGGGTAGATTAGAGGTAGGTGTAGGGTAGGGGTAGGGTAGAGGTAGGGTAGGGGTAGTGTAGGGTAGAGGTAGTGTAGGGTAGGGGTAGTGTAGGGTAGGGGTAGTGTAGGGTAGGGGTAGTGTAGGGTAGGGGTAGTGTAGGGTAGGGGTAGTGTAGGATAGGGGTAGTGTAGGGTAGGGGTAGTGTAGGGTAGGGGTAGTGTAGGGTAGGGGTAGTGTAGGGTAGGGGTAGTGTAGGGTAGGGGTAGTGTAGGGTATGTATCGATTGAGGCAGTACGAAGTCTGCCGGGTCAGCTAGTATTAGTATAAAAAGTTACTTGTAGACAGTTGTTTTACTTCCATTCATTTCGTATATTAAAAGTGTTCTACAATAGTAGAGCATGTACCTACTTATGTAAGTATAAGCGGCCGTAGCCCAATGGCTACGGTGTCGGACTTGTGATCTTGTGGTCGTCGGTTCGATCCCCACCCATTGCACTAACGACGTGAACCCACTTGTAACACAAGTATTTTAGCTTAGCACGAGGGGTTCATAAGAATAGACTGCAAAACTTTGACAGTAATCATTAAAAAAGAAATGTCCCTTATAGAGGTACATCTACTGGAGTGTTTGAAAGGAGACTCATGTTTCTATAAATTACTTGTCCAAACCGCGAAAATTTATTAACATTAATGGTACCATCGGTATATAAAAATTAATGCGAATGATATATAATTAATATATAACTCTAAAAAATTACTTGTAATGTAGCAAATTCTAGACATCATAAACCATGGTTTAGGTATTTATATGTATTTAACTTTTTACATTGAACCGGTCGTTATATGCTCATGGTCCACCCAAATAATGACAATTATTATTGTTTTGGTATAATTTTGGTATACACAAACAAGCATTTTTCGTCGCTAACACCAATATAAATAAATTATCATAATTAATTTTATTAGAAATAATTACAATTATAATAGGTACTTATCTTTATAAATCTATAACAAATATAATTTAAAACTTTTGATAATATTTTTTTCAAATAATGTTTGACTATTTACAAGTGGCCTCTAATTGGTTTACGTAATTGTATAAAAATGATATTTATATATTTATTTCACTGATTGAAACAAAAAAAGAAATAAAACCTTAACAAAATAAAAGTAAAAGTAAAAAAAACTAATTCTTACAAAATCATTAAAGAACCTCTACGAATAATTATATCATCAACAAACAATTCTATTGTTCTACATCTTAATATATTTCACAACTGCAACTTTCTTCAGAACGAATTAATTTCCATTAGCTACACATAGCCTACGAAAACAATAACTCCTATAAAGACCCTCGCCCACAAAAGAACCCTGAAACCCCGTAACAGTTGTCTAACGTATTCGAATGAATCGTTTGAATGTATAAACAATGAATTAATTATCTGGTGGATTGTGTATGAATCACAATGGCGGTCATTAGGCCACCTTGTAGGGCTAGGGGACACCGCCACAGTATTCGGGTTACGCAGTAAGTGAAGTAGACGTGTGTTACACCAAAAACATAAATGTGATAACGGGATCCAAGTCTAAATGGGTGTTTTAAATTTATTTATAAGACCGAATATAATTCATAAGTGAATTTAAACTGCTTTGTGTTATAGTCACAAAGCAGAAATTATTTATAGATAAAGAATAAAGAGAGATTTGAAAAAGTGAGCTGAGTTTTTACTGTTTTGAGAGATTGAACGATGATTTGATGATTTTGAAAGATAGAACTTAGAACTTGCTGTAGTAAAGTTATAAATACTTTTTAAATGATTTCGTAGTTAAGTCAGCTTGTTATTTAGTGTTTATAATTCTCGCTAATCTCAGCAACTGCTGGTCCGATTTGAAATAAGCTTTCAGTATGAGATAGTCCATTTATCGATGAATATTTTAATAATGTTACGCGGCCGAAACCGCGTGCGGAAATCTTGTTCATAACCAGAAAAAAAATCAATACACTTAACAAAATTAACCACACATATTATTGATACTTTAAGTTACACTCCTTATACAAAGTAATCTCTTCTAGAACAACTTGTCTTCTCATTTTAGGGATCTGTCTCAAGGGATAATAATCAAACACCACTGAAGAGACGGATCTGAAAAAGCTCAAAAAGCTCTCTTGAGAATAGCGTGTAAACGTAACTTTAAGCCTCTAGAGAAAAACTTATAAAACAATATTTCTTAGCAATAAATAACTATAAAATTCCCGGATACAATATGACGATATTATAAGTAAGTTTTGTTTTGTTCTAAGATATCTATCAAAGCTTACATCAGACACTATTAGTTAAAAGAAATAATACATAATTTATCTTCATCATCATCATCAGCCCGTACAACGTCCACTGCTGAACATGGGCCTCCTTCCGAGGGCGGGTTTTGCCATAGTCACGACGCTTGGCAGGTGAATTGGTGACCGCAGTATTATGTTGTAATACACAGGGATACGCTGCTGCCCGTTCCCTGGTAAACGCACGTATAGATGAAGTTATAACAATCGGGACCAACGGCTTAACGTGCTTTCAGAGGCACGGTGGGTAGTCCCTCAACCAACCAGACCCGGAAAGATATCTTAGAATTTGCACAAAGATTTCTTGTCCGGTGTAGGGATCGAACCCAAGACCTCCGAGACTTAAAGCGAGGAAAATACCGCTACGCTACGGAGGTTGTTGAATACATAATTAAATTAGTCTAAACTGAAAGGAAAGATTCTCTACAGGCAGCATTTGTAGGTGCTACACATATTAATATTATGATCCTGCACTTTAGTTTGACACACAAACACGTTCTTTGACAAGTCCAACGATTTGTTGGACTACACGTCATATTTTGATTTCCCTATTGACAGTAATATTAAACGGAAACTTACTACTAACTAACTTATTACCAGTAAAAATAAGGAAATACAAAAAGGAGGATGGTGCAATATTCGTACTAGTTATATAACCTCAAGGTGACAAGAAAAAGGGTAAGGGTATGGTATGGTAATAAGTAGGTATAAACATTTCAAAAATCCAAATGCAGCTCGGAAAGGAAAATTGCCTAATTCGAAAAAGAAAGTGCTGGACCAAAATATGTGTAGGTACCCCATATGAGTGCTACCGTTAATGGATCTGTTTATAATCTTCACAGGAATATGGCTTATTCAATCTTAGATTTTCAAAGACAAAGTCAAACATTTCTTTATTCATATACACAATTCAAAACTGAACTGGCAAGAAACTTAGAGGAATCCTTTTTTAATAATCAATTTATCGTTATTTTTACAATATTCTTTGGCAGGAGTGTTATACCAAAGCAAGTTAAGTACTCCCAATTCAAATTCATATCATATATCATCATATGGATGTCCAAGGTCTGTTAAGAGAAGGCCCATATTCAGCAGTGGACGTCATCGGGCTGTTGATGATGCAGATGGTGATGATGATTAGATTTTGGACAATTTTTTGCTGTTACTACGATTGGTCAGTGTATTTGGTATTAAATTCGATATTTTTTATTAACTTTTACGATATTTAATTCCCCTATCATTTTATTCCGAAGGCAGACTACAATTAAATTAAATTCAAATCTTTTTTGCACTCAGTATTTTTGAAGGAACTTCTTTCGAGACAATTTTCATGTTGATTCCCACAAGTTATACTGACTATCTGTGTGTCAATAAGTTTCTTGTGTTAAAATGACGCGATGACGAAGGGTGAATGAGGTGACTATATATATATAGAATAGTACTGTAAACAGTCTGTCTTCAACAATGTCTTATGAAACGCTACATAATTTCTTGGAATATAAAAAAAAAAAAAAGTTAAATTAAGCATTTATTGTACTTATACTAAAATGATTGATATAATTATCTTTCTCTACATGTAATAAAACTGTACAGGTCGAATGTCTGTACATAGAAAAAAACGCTCAAAACCGAGTCAGGGGTATGTTAGAAGAGGCGGCGCCGCGGAGCGGATTATGTACGGTGGAGGCGATTCGGCCCCATCTAAAAAGTGAGCCGGTCGCCGTCACGGCGTCACCTACCACGTTGCACAGGTAGTAACAGGCCATGGCTGCCTCGTGCAACGTGGCGCAGAGAGAGCCGGACACTCGCTGGCACTACTGTGACTGTGCCGACGATACGGCACAGCACACAGTGGTGGAGTGTCCGGCGTGGGCCAACGAGCGGGAGGAGGCGTGGTGGGAGACGACCTCTCGCTGCCGACCATCATTTCGAAGACGGTCCAAAGCGAGAGGTCGTGGGAGGCGGTTGCGTCCTTTTGTAGACAAGTAATGTCACAGAAGGAGGCCGCGGAGCGGGAGAGGGAAGTAGATCCCTCCGCCCACCCGCTTCATAGACGGCGTGTTGGCCGTCGGCGGCGGGCTGAAACCCGCCGCCTACCACCCTAGGCTCGGCCTCGGGGAATGGGGGACATGGGCCCCGCTCCCTTCGAGGCTGACCCATGAGGAGTAGGGACGCCTCTATACTCCGGGCGTCCCTATATTGGGCAAATGGGCCACTGTAAGTGTGGCCCTGGAGATCCCGCGGTACCATATTGGCTGCGGGTGCCGTCGGGGGGCCGGATTGCTCATGCGTACCCGGCCCCCGCCAACGGCAGATCGAAGGAGTGTCCGGAAGGTTTGAGTGGTTGGTAGGGTCCTCTCCTCGTGGTATGAGTTTAGCATACCACGCTATGGAGAGGGCGAGTCCAACATATTCACCAACAACATATGCCGCTGCAGCATATTAGAGCGCCAGCGCGCGAATATGCTGCAGCGGCGATAGGAATGCGTAAATGCATTTCCCCCCGGACAAAAAAAAGGGGTATGTTTGAAGTAAAATAGTTCACATCCAGTTTTTTTTTTGTTTTTTGTGTGTTTGTCTGTTTGTACGGGCTTATTTCCGAAACTGTTGCACCGATTTAAATTTAATTTTGCATGGTGGTATCTTACATCCCCGGTCAATATGTTAGATAATTTTAATCACAGAAAATTAATGAGTTTCCGTGGTATAGTTAAAAAACCGAAGGAATAACAAACACCACGCGGGCAAAGTTGCGGGCAACAGCTACTTTTGAATATAATTATGTTAAAATGTTTGCCCGACTTGGGAATCGAACGCGGGACTTTACTAGTTACGGTCCAATGTTACCGTTACTTAAAAGAGGCAGAAAATATCCATGAAAACAGATCATATCTAATCAAATTTGCTTTGATTTGATCCGTTTTCATGGAAATTAATTGTTGATATTAATCAACTTATTATAGTAACGTTACAATTACATATTACATACATAACATACATATGTATTATGTATAATATAATATGTTTTATTAGAAACATTAGCCCATAATCTAAACTAATATTATAAACATGAAACATTTGATCGTATGTTTTTGCATTGAATAGGCTCCGGAACTACTAAAAAGATTTTAAAATTCTTTCATCATTAGAAAATTACGTTACTCAGGGAAAACATAGGCTACATTTCATGATGAATTCACCACGGGAATGGGGGCTAAGTGAGTGAAACCGTGCGGAGAGTAAAGGTGCAAGTTGGAAGCGGGCGATGCGCGACGTGATGCGGCGCGGCGGCGGACGACGTGTCGCGGCGACACTACTGGTTTGTATGTATTTCTATGAAATTCCCTTCGCAGTTAGCGACATGAAGCTAGCGACGTGTTTCATAGAAACACGTCGTCCGCCGCCGCCTCACGTCGCCCGCTTCCAACTTACACCTTTAATAGTCAATAATATCATATTATGAGGATTACAAAATTTAGAAATGTCTCATTTTAAAATGTTTTTGAATACGTTGCGGAAAAGTTTACCATATAGTATGTTTCAAGATTGAGATTGAGAGAAAACGTCCCCCTTAGAGACGTGTTATAAAAGTAATTGATAAATTTCAATGACCGGTATTTTTTAATTTTGTCAAAAAAGCTGTTTGAGTACCAAAGTAGGTACTGAAGGTGCCCTTTTTGCAATAAGTGATTCTTATATATTACACTAGATCATATGATAATTTTGATTAAGGCTATTTAACTGTAATAAACGAAATAATCAATATTTACTCAACACTTGCCAAAATACCAGGGAATGGGCAGCAGTGTTCCTTTGTGTGTTACAACATAATACTGCGGTCACCAACCCGCCTGGCGTTGTGACTATGCGCTATGGTATGTTCCTCGGGAGAAAGCCACGGGAGGAAGCCCATGTTCAGCAGTGGACATTATACGTTTGATAATGATAATACGCAAGACGCCGCAATATAATTTCAAAGGCTTAAATTTAAGACTTGTAACCAAAACGTCTGTGGGCAATCTTTGAGTCCAAGTCTTATAAGTTAAATTGGTAGACTTAAATATTCAAGGAAGCGTTTTCATTCCGAAACGGATATGGCTTAATATCTTAACTCGCTTTTTAGGGTTCCGTATCCAAAGTGTAAAAATGGGACCCATGTCATAAAATGTTGACAAAAAATTCAAGTCGCTTTTTCATTAAAAAAAATATCATATTTTATAAAACTGAAAGTATGCACAGACAATTTATGTAAATAAAGAAACTTTAATTTTTGAATTCGAACCCAAACCCCTTTTCAAAACAAATCATTAACACGTAGCACAATAATAATTACATTAAAACAAAGGCACAATACGCACAAAATACAATGTTAATTCTAAACAAACATAGCGTACTGAGTAAACAGCCATATTGGAATAATGAATGCGGCCATCTTATCTTCTCACTGCGTCACAAAATGGTGGATTTAATGAGAATGGTATGCGGAGATAAGTAATTTTAATTGGTACAAGGAAAATACTACTTATTTTACTAGGAATAGAGTTTAATTAGAATTTTGCTCGTTTGTACTTGGGATACGGTGGTAGTGCCTCGAAATCTATGATTAAAGATATACTGGGTGACTTTTTTACCGTCTTGAAAATAATAGGGCGTGATATGTATATGAAATAGATGTCTAAGGAATAGTTAGGAAGCTACACTATCCCCGGATGACATAGGCTATATCACCACATATTATAAAACAAAGTCGCTTTCTTTGTCCCCTATATCCCTATGTATGCTTAAATCTTTAAAACTACGCAACGGATTTTAATGCAGTTTTTTTAATAGATAGAGTGATTGAAAAGAAATATTTATATGTATGAAACATCCGCATTGCACCCGTGCGAAGCCGGGGCGGGTCGCTAGTTTAATTATAAAGTTTCCATGGGAACTAGCTTCCACGCGCGGTTCCAACCGCGTTACTCCCATTCCCGTAGGAACTTCATAATTAAATAAAGCCTATAACCTTCCTCGATAAATCGGCTATCTAACACTAAAAGAATTTTTTAAATTTGACCGATAGCGATAGAATAGCTCATTCAAGCAAAAAAACTTTTTTTTTTTTTTTTTTTTTTTCGGACGGACATATGTCGTTATCCAGGAGGCTTTTGCTACTTCACCGGGCATAAAGGCAAGCAGAGCTCCAGCCAAGATAATTTTTTTTTTTTTTTTTTTTAGCCTTATTTATTAATAATATAGAAGTATACGAAAATTCACACTTACTGAAATTCCACACAATCCACCCAAACCACAAAAAAGCTGACGTGACCACAGATGTCTTTGAAAGCCCGATGATACAGCTCAACCACGAGTTGAGTGGTACTCAACTGAGCATTCAAAGCCGTTCCGCCTCATTAGCTATCACTGAGTCTCGGACTACCGGTGACTACGGACAGCACTCGCAAATCGAGAGCTTGACGACTAAACTGTCCAGTTATTTTACATTAGGACTGATATAGAAAGAAAGAAATAAATAAAAATCATTTATTGAACACACAACAGTAATAAACATAAAATAATAATAACAAAAGTAGGATATAAAAGGATGAATTAAATAATAACAATAATATAATAAGCATACACACGGACGCCATTCATAAGAAACCACAACCATGAAAAAGAAAAAAGTACATAAAAAATAGTTTGAGTTTCCCTTTTTTGTATAGCACATGGATAGTAGTTATCCTTAAAACTTCCCTTTTTACGAAAATGCATCCCTTTTAACGAAAATTGCGTAATTGGTTTACAAAACCGTTATTTATTGTTCGTATCCTAATTTGATATTAAAAAAATACAACATTTGATTTTACGTTTACGACAGCATTTCAAGTTTATCTTTGAAAAGCTCTCCTAAGCTGTATCTCTACACTCACTGATTTGTAACTGATTGTAGATTGTTCATTGGGATAGATGACTTATCATCATCAGCCCGTATAACGTCCACTGCAGAACATGGGCCTCCTCCCAAGGTATTTGCCATATGTGACCGCAGTATTACGTTGTACCAAACGCTGCTGCCCGTTCTTTGATATACGATTATTAAAGATGATGTTATAACAATCTGGACCAACGGCTTAACTTGCTTTGGTAAGTAGTGCCTCAACCAACCAGACCCGGAAAGAAATCTAAGAATTAACACAAAGATTTCCTGTCCGGCGTGGATCGAACCCACTACAGCCGCTACGCTACGGAGGTTGTCAATGATGACGAAATATCTTATGTTAATTCCACAAAAAATATTGCATTGTTATTTTACTTCTTAAAACGTCTCGCCATTTTGCAAGTCAAAAATGTTTAATCGAAATTGAGATTTGCTTAATAAATTCGAGTCAAAGGTACAATTTACATATTTTTATTTTGTAATCATTCAATCGTAAACATAATATTATCTGAAAAATTGTCTTTAACTATTTTGTAATTTATTTGTAATAATTTGTAGCAGCTAGGCAGAATAAATTTGAAATTTTATTGAAATTTATTTAGGTACACTAAGTTAAAGTCAAAGTCAATATATCTTTATCAATCATCTCAATATTCACATAGACATTTTTCAATTATGTTCTTATGAGACGTCCTTTATGTTTTTTTTCCTACCACCAGTTCTGGACGGGGCAACTCTGAGAAGAACTGGAAAGAAACTCGGTGGAATCCTTTAAAAAAAAATGTTTTGATATTACAATAAGGTCCTTCACCTAATAAGGTCCTTATGAACAGGCTCAGAGTCGCTCGACGAGCTATGGAGAGTGCTATGCTCGGGATTTCTCTACGAGATCGAATCAGAAATGAGACGATACATAGAAGAACGCGGGTTACCGACATAGCCCAACGGATTAGTTCGTTGAAGTGGCAATGGGCAGGCCATATAGCACGGAGAACAGATGCCCGTTGAGGTCGATACATTCTCGAATAGTGCGTAGCGTAGGACTTCCACCTACTAGATGGACGGATGATCTGGTTAAGGCCGCGGGATCACAGTGGATGCAGGCCGCTTCTAACCGTAACAACTGGAGATCTATGAGGAAGGCCTATGTCCAGCAGTGGACGTCCTACGGCTGAAATGATGATTACAATAAGTTTAGCAGTATTTAATCAAAGCATGTAAAAACGTATACATTGCTATACGTAGGTATACTTTACCCAATATAGGTATCGAAATCTAAACCTTAAGTAAAACATACACATTGTCAACATCCCATACCTATGAATGTTTAGTATTGAACATTGTAAGGACTGGATTTGAGAAAAACAACGGCCAGGTGCGAGTCGGACTCGCGCACGAAGGGCTTCGTATCATTTTCAAGTGCCAACCTGTTGCCGTTACCGAGCCCCCCTTAAATATTTATTTTATTTTGTTTTTAGTATTTGTGGTGACAGCGGCAACAGAAATACATAATTTGTAAAATTTTAATTGTCTAGCTATGCATACAGACAGACGGACAGCGAATCTTAGTAATAGGGTCCCGTTTTTACCCTTCGGTTACGGAACCCTAAAAAGATTGATGGCATCTCGATATTTTTTAATAAGCAGCAAAAATCTGGCAAGATACATTTTTGTAAATATAAAACTTCTAACACTAAAACATATTTAAATTGCAACGTTAAACCAAGTAATATGAAATTCTAGTTCATACTCCTAACACTGCACGAATACAAATTCAAAGTCTGACTTTCAAAGTTAGTGAAGCTTTGGCACAAACTTTGAGACAGACTGACTTCAGAAAATGAACATGTCCCTGCAGGGCCGGATTTTAGGAAGGGCATTCTAAACTACTGCTCCGGGGCCCCGACAATAAAGACTTCAAGAACAAAATATTTTCAGTTCCGAGTTTCCAACTAATAAATATTAGTCATTAACTTTTGTTAATATATTTTTCGCTGTTTTACCTGTACCTACCTACAGTAGGTACTTTGTAGAAACATGATTTTATTGTTTTTAACCCCCGAAGCAAAAACGACGGGGTGTTATAAGTTTGATGTGTCTGTCTGTGGTATCGTAAGTCCCGATTTCAATTTTTTTTTTTGTTTGAATGTTGAATTAGTCGGGAGTGTTCTTAGCTATGTTTGATGAAAATCGGCCCAAGATGGTCGCCGCCACAAAATGGCGTCACAAACAAATGAAAGGTCGTGAATATTAGAATAATGTACACTATACTGAATGGGAATGAGGTGAATGAATGAGAACTCGAAAAATATTTTTGACTTTTTAAAGGTTCGTTTTTCTTTTCTATCGTAAGGGTTTTTTAAATTTTTAATATACCTAATAGTTATTAAATATTGAAAAAACAATTCATCTAGACTTTTATACTCCAAACTCCATACCAACCTAATAATCAGCACCATATCAAAATTTCAAATTGACCCGATAAATACTTCGAATGTTTACTCAGTTAAAGGGAAAGAAATTTGTGGCCAAGAGGCCTCCACTTATTCTTGCCCCGAGTCCTTCAGACCTCTAAATCCGGCCTTGTGTCTGTCCGGGTGAACACTTTATCTTACTTTAATAAAAAGCTAATGAGCTTTATTAAAGTTGTATTGTTTTTAGAGGTACTAGGGGCTACTAGGTAGTATTTCTATGTTTTAGTTCGCACAATGACGAATGGGACACTAACTCTTCCGCAATATCACAGCTTTATCGATTAATGTTGAGTCACTTTTTTTAATTGACGCACCTATGTTGTTTGCCACGAGCCTTTTGCTACTTCAACGGGCATTAAGCCGAGCAGAGCTCCTCCAGCCTTAATAAATGGTTTAAAAAACTACAAACTAAGAAACCTGCGCAAGAGGGCGCCCCCTGTGGGGCTTGGACCTCGGCTCAGGGCGGTCGCTGGCGATGAAATTGAGGGATTATGACTTTTAGTATTTTAGGGGGTTTTGTGCAACTGTCGCTCTACTTTACAGTTCACGGGCCTCTCGGACTTCGGGTCTACGAGGGCAGCGGATGGTGATGTAGAGTCTCTGTGCGCCCAAGCTCACGGGGGAAGTGGAAAGGGCTGGCAGGAATTGGGCAGATATTTCCATTTAAATCTGAATCTGAATAAATTCAGATTCAGATTTAGACTTACCACCAGGTGACTAGGATCATCTACTCTTCTTAGAAATCGGTCGCCGTTGCTGAAATTGGTTGGAAAGCGATACTTTATATTTTTACATTTAATAAAAAAAAGGTTCAATTATTATAGCTGTTTTGAGTCTGGTTGTGTTTTGGGTCCGTTAAATGAGTGTTTGAACAGTCCCCCGCGACATAGGGCTTATTTTCGTTAGTGCGGAAGTTGTCTTTAAAAATAATTTTGTTCGATTTACAAATTCATCAACTAAATATCACACTCACTGAATCTTGTTCTCACGTAACAACATGACATGCTCGCTACAGTTCTAATAACCACGAAGTTACACGTTCACTTCCCATTTTGCGAATCAGTATTCCCTTCTGTGAATGTCGGCTAATCAAACATTTACCTGTCTCTGAGATTAGAATGTACCTACGTTAAATATACAGAAGTACCAGGTAATGTAAAGTCACTTAGAAGAAATTAATTGGGACCCTTATAATGAGTAATTTAAATACAAACTATTAAATTAATATAACGTGATTTTTAAATCGTTATCGCTAGTTATTGGCAGCATGATTTGCTATCAGTATTACCTACAAAACGTTACATTTTAAATTTTAAAGTAGACATTTTTTTTACAAATAAAGGTGGGCCCTTAAAGAGGCGGCAATGATTAATATTTATAGCACAATGAGCTTTAGATCGCCTAGTAATACAAGACAATCTAGGTTGTACGAACGGGCACAAACCGTGGCACAACTAACACAGGTTCGGAGTCATCATCATCATCATCATCAGCCTGCTGTAGTCCACTGCTGAACATAGGCCTACCCCATCGATTTCCAGTGGGCAGAATCGCGAGCGGCCTGCAACCACTGACTCCCTGCAACCTTTATGAGGTCGTCGGTCCATCGAGCAGGCTGTCGCCGGTCTCCACTCGAGAATCTTTCTGCTCCCTTGGCCGTCAGTTCTTCGAGCTATGTATCCTGCCCATTGCCACTTCAGCTTGCTAATCCGTTCGGGTTCGGAGTCGTTTTTATTAATAATGTTTAAATAAAAATAAATCGTTTCTCTGAGTTTAAGCAGCGACTAAAAATTCACAGTGTGTTCGGTAGGACAGTATACTGAACAACTATTATGGTAACTTTACCATGATAGTTTTTCAGTATACTGTGCTTTTTTATATTAGTACTACTTAGTACTAATATAAAAAACAGTACTATTAAACAATGCCACTAAATTGCTGCTGTGAATTGGTGCGTTTTAAGGTACAGTAGTTAAATCCTAATAAAGTAAAGATTTGGTTTGAAGTAGAGACTCTTGAAGTCTGTACTTCAAGCCAAGCCTTTACTTTATGAAATCTAGAAACACAAAATTAAAAACAAAAGACTAACAAAAAAAATAACAAAATTCTTAAATGAATACATTCAATTCGTCCAGTTAGGTAGCTAGAGAAACCTCGCCGGACAGACCGAGGACCTCGTTGGCCCCCTATCCCAATCCAATGATCCAGTTCCTGTAGTCCGTGCCAGTGAACACGTCCTCTTTTTTTAATAAATATCGTTACAGTAATATTTCTCATAGCTTTAGCGATGCCCTGAGCCATGGTCCAAGCCCTCAGGCGTGTGTCGCTTATACGTAAAAATATTGTTTAAAATGTGCCTTTTTTTCACAGAGATAAATAATATTAAGATATTAATTATAGAATTAATTATTGTTATTACTATACCTATGACGTGATATTAGACTGACAGACAGATCATTAGCTAATCTGCAATAGATTTTAATTGCCATATTTAGTATTTAATTATATTTATCTTATGTCATTGTGTATGATTGATAAGTACAAGTGTATTTAAATACCTAAGTGCTGAATAAATATCGTTTAATTCATTTAAATCAAGTATGTACTCAAGGAAGACTATATACTAGACACTGTATAGCCATCATACATACATAGACTAAACACCAACAAACAACTGAAAACCAGCGCTAGGTATCGTCTAGCCTATGCTGAGGTGGCGACTTTTTCGGCAGAACATGCAAGGCGTCTCATTGTTTTGTACATTTAGCTAAATGTTATATGTAATATCTTGTGTGTTGTGCTGAATTAAATGTATTTTCTTTCTTACTTTCCTTCAAACATAAAAATCTGACGCGTTTTTGTGATGTTACGGACGTTTTTTCCCGGCTAGGGTACCCTCCGCAACGCACCATAAGGAGCTTCGTTCCAAAAACCATTAGGAAACCAATTCTGTCAGAAACTACTGTAACTACATTTGGAACACTTCGAGCACCATTACTAGGTTGAGTTGTCAAAAAGTTTGACAGCCGCCTACGAAGCAGAAAGTAGACGTCGAGAACTAATCAAGATTAATATCTGGAGTGTAAAGATAGGTATCGTGTAGTTTTTATAAGCCATACGCTACTTTTACGAAGCTATTAAGTTATAACCTTTCAGTGTTTTACGAAAAAATCCCACAGGAATTTGAGCTACAGGGCTGAATCTACATGGAAAATCTTTTTTTTTTTCCGGGAGGAAATGCTTTGACGCATTCCCACCACCGCTGCAGCGTATTCGCGCGCTGGCGGTGGGATATGTGGGACTCGCCCTCTCCATAGCGTGGTATGCTAAAGTCATACCACGAGGAGAGGACCCTACACCACTAAAACCTCCCGGACACTCCTTCGATCCGCCGTTGGCGGGGGTCGGGTACGCATGAGCAATCCGGCCCCCCGACGGCACCCGCGGCCAATATGGTACCGCGGGATCTCCAGGGCCACACTTACAGTGGCCCATTTGCCCAATTATAGGAACGCCCGGTACATGGAAAACCTAGATGTATCATAAAATAATCATCATCATCATCAGCAGCAGCACGTACAACGTCCACTGCTGAACATGGGCCTCTTCCCTAGGGAGGGTATTTACCGCAGTATTATGTTGTGACACACAGGAAAACGCTGCTGCCCATTCCCTGGTATAAGATTGTTACAGATGATGTTATAACAATCGGGACCAACGGCTTAACGTGCTTTCCGAGGCACGGAAGGTAGTCCCTCAAACATCCAGACCCAGAAAGAAATCTTAGAATTTATTTGTTATACACCTTAACCGCGTGGTTTTTGGCTTACAATACACCAGCCCATATCTTCCCATAAATGTCGTAAAGCTGATGGATGGGCAGCAGCATCTATCAGATCAACGTTAGTTACCATCTTACTACGATTACCAATCCACCTGCCAACCGTGGTGATTATGGCAATATTCCTTAACTACTCTAGTTTGCCAAGGTCTGTTAAGAGAAGGCCCATGTTCAGCAGTGGACATAAATGAGCTGATGAAGTGAAGAAATAAGGATAATTAAATTAAACTCTTCGTAAGGTAAAGAAACTAAAACACATTAACGTTTTACCCGGCGATATCAATTAATAATAATAAAACAATAAGGTATTCACTCAACCGCCATAGTATAGCGGTATTTGGCTTGTTTTAGATTTGGAGGTCGTGGGTTCAATCCCCACTCCGGACAGGAAACCTTTGTGTAAATTCTAAGATTTCTTTCCGGGTCTGGTTGGTTGAGGGCCTACCCTAAAGCACGTTAAGCCGTTGGTCCCGATTGTTATAACATCATCTATAATAATCGTATATCAAGGAACGGGCAGCAGCGTTTCGAAGCAGCGGTCACCAATCCGCCTGACAAGCGTGGTGATTATGGCAAATACACTCCCACGGGAGGAGGCCCATGTTCAGTAGTGGACGTTATACGGGCTGAAGATGATGATGAATAAAACAATGAAGTATTCATTCAACTTTGGTTTTTATTAAATACTAGCTTCCCGCGCGCGGCTTCACCCGTGTAACTCCCGTTCCCGTGGGAACTTCGTAATTAAATATAGCCTATCAGTGATAATGTAGCATTCAAATGGTGAAGAATTTTTAAAATTGGTCCAGTACTTTTTGAGCCAATTCGTTAAGAACATACTTACATACAAATCTTTCCTCTTTATAATATTAGTATAGAAGACGTAAAATACATTTCAACACATTACTCCTATGTTAGCGAGATAGTCACGTGAATATAAGGTAAGCTACTTCCCGCGAAAATAAAGTAAAATAAAGATGAAGATTAGAGAAGATTTTGTTTTTCTTTTTTTTTTAATAAGACGTACACGAATAAAATTAAAATTTGGCCTATATTTCGCCTCATAAAATTATTTTTCTACCAGTTAAAATTCTATCAAAATCGGTCCAGCCGTTACTCAGATAAAACAGACAAACAGACAGCCGAAACATTTTTCAATTATGTTTTTGTTATTAGTACCAAGGTACCCTATATACATTCATTTAAATTAAGTTAAAACATGTTATGTTTTCATAACAAACAATTTATTTAACTTCCATTGTTGTCAATCGTTAGATACATAACAATAATAGTCGTTAAAAATACATCATCTACATCACATACTAACTAGAGTTGCCCAACTATCGATAGTTTCGCTCGAAAAATAGTAACAATATCGATAGTGCTATCGATAGTATCGATAGTATAGATACTATCGATTCTATCGATATCACAAATTAACTAATACTATTGATTGGAAGCAATAGTATCGATACTATTACATTCTATTACTATCGATATTTTTAAAGTAATACTATCGATACTATCGATATTATCGATAATTTTTAAACTATCGATACTATCGAAGACCAACCCATGTTTAGGAGCAATGCTATCGATACTATCGATAGTATTGCTCCTAAACACATATTGGTCCTCGATAGTATCGATACTATCACTAATATCGATACTATCGATACTATTGATGTGGGATCTTGTGGCAAAATAAACGACTAAAAACTTTGAAAACTATTTTATTTTTTAGAGCACCAGAAATTACAACCGTACGTCGTTCGTCGTGTGTCCTCTCATCCTCCTCTCTCTCTCGCACACATACTTCCCCTCATTCATCGGCTGCGTTCCATCATTACAATATTAAGCTGCGTTCATACTTTAATAATTACAATGTTTTATCCCACAGTTGGCCATCCTGATCCATGTCTGTCCTCAGACATTCAAACAAACATTCATCTCTAGCTTTCAACTTAAGGCTAACTTACTACTAATACAGTATTACAACTTAACACCACTAAATTTCAAAGTTTTAATTTGAAAAAGTTACAACTTAACATTTCTGAGGCATAATTTGAAAAAGTTACAACTTAACATCACTAAATTTCTGAGTTATAATTTGAAAAAGTTACAACTTAACATCACTAAATTTCTGAGTTATAATTTGAAAAAGTTACAGCTTAACATCACAAAATTTCTGAGCTATAATTTGAAAAAGTTACAGCTTAACATCACAAAATTTCTGAGCTATAATTTGAAAAAGTTACAGCTTAACATCACAAAATTTCTGAGCTATAATTTGAAAAAGTTACACCTTAACATCACAAAATTTCTGAGGTATAATTTAAAAAAAAAGATACAACAACATTGCACACAACCTTTCATACGCAACCAAGATAAGTAGACAAAAACTCCTACCATTCAGGTTCTGGAGTTGACACCAGGCCACAACTTCATGAAATCTGCTGAGGTAGATGTTACCCCAGGGCCCTCAGCACTATGGTCGAATTTTTCCACATCGTATCGGTTGTTCCTCTTTACTTTAACAACCTGATAGGGTCCTAAGTATTTGGCCTTCAGCTTCATTCCTGTGCCATACTGTGTGCGTTTTATGGCCACTAAGTCTCCTTCATTGTACTTTGTACTTTCTTTTCTCGTTTTATTAAAATTTCTTATGTTTTCTTCCTGAACTTGTAGAATTTGCTCTTTAGCTTTCTTTCTGAGGTTTTCTCTTTCTTCTGAAAAGCTTTCTCTTTCTTCTTCTAAGAGCAATTCATAGATCTCAAGATCTTCTTTCATTCTCATCTTAGTCCCAATAAGTAGCTGGTAGGGTGAAGTGTTGATGCTTCGCTGAAAAGTACTATTTAATGAGCGCTGTAGTCTACTTACATGCCTGTACCACAGAGCAGGGTTTTCTATACACATCTTAGTAAGCACAGAGATTATAGTGCGATGAACTCTTTCCACTTGCCCATTTCCTCTTGGCACTCCTGTCGTAATTTTGATGTGTTGTATGTTTTCATCCTCACAATATTCTTTAAATTCATTACTAGTATAAGCCGTTCCTCGATCAGTGATAATTCTGGTCGGATTGCCAAAATGTTGTTGGTGAATTTTCAACTTTTCAATAGTTTCTTTACTTGTGGTACTTTTGGTGGGAAATATCCAAGTAAACTTCGTAAATGCGTCTACCATCGTAAGAATATGATTGTACTGCTTCTTCGTCTCGGTCATTGGACCAATGTGATCCAAGTGAAGTGTATGCAGCGGCGATTCTTCCTTTTCAATTGGAGTTAGGAATCCTTCTTGTTTTCCTCCTTTGCGCGTAGCTAATAAACATGGAATACAACTTAAAATAAACTCTTCAATCTTCTTATCAAGGTTCTTGATAAAATAGTCTTTACTTATTAATTCAATCATCTTCCTTTTGGAAAAATGTCCATTTGCATGAGCCCTTTTAATGACTTCATTTTCCATAGACTTTGGTATCACTAAGTGTTTCTCTATTCCTTTGTACAGCAATCCATTATCAACATAATAATCGCCATGAGATCTCTCCTGTAAAATCTCTATTATAGCTTTTAAACCATCATCCAACTGTTGTGCTTGTCTGATCTCATCATGCAGAGTTACTACTGCTACATATGGGTTTCGGCTTAATGCATCCGCATGCTTCATCCTCGTTCCTGGCCGATGTTCCACCACAAAATCAAACTCCTGCAGAAGCAATGCCCATCTTGCAACCCTCGTACTCAAATCCTTTTTCTTAAGTGTCATCTGAAATGCTTGGCAATCAGTTACGATTTTGAACCTTATACCATACAAGTAGTGTCTAAATTTCTTTACTCCTTCGATGATGGCCAGACTTTCAAGTTCATAACTGGTGTACTTTCTTTCCGCATCATTTGTTTTACGACTCATGAAATATACTGGATGTAGTCCGCCGTCATCATCTGATTGCTGCATGAGTATAGCAGCATAAGCCAGCCGTGATGCATCTGTATGCATTTCTGTGTCCAATCTTGGATTAAATATTCGTAAAACTGGTTTAGTAGTCAAACATTCCTTCAAGCGATTGAATGCACACCGTTGTTCATCGTTGAATTCGAAATTAACATCTTTCTTGAGTAGATCAGTAAGTGGCCGTGCTATAGATGCAAAATTCTGGATATACTTCCTAAAATATGATGCCAATCCGATAAAACTTTGTAATTGCTTAACTGATTTGGGTTCTGGAAACTTTGTGACAGCATCAATCTTTTCACTGGCAGGTCGTACTTGCCCATTCTCAATAGCATGACCCAAATAAGTTATGCTTCTACATATCAGCTGCGCCTTCTTCCAGTTTATTTGCAACCCATATTCAGATGCCACTCTTAAGACTTCTATTAATCTATCCACAGCTTCTTCTTCATCTTTTGCTGGAATCAGAATATCATCCACAAATATTAAGACAATCCCTTTGGATATTAATTCTCTGAAGATTATGGTCACAAATCTCATGAAATAGTTGGGACAAACAGACAAGCCGAATGGAGCTTTCAAAAACTCGAACTGACCATGGTGTGTAACAAATGCAGTGTACTTCACTGACTCACTGCTCACATTCAGATGAAAAAATCCGTTTTTCAAGTCCAGTACACTAAATACTTTTGCCTCAGCCAACTTGTCAATGTAATCTTCGATTATCGGCAATGGAAACTCATCTTTTACAATTTTACAATTCAATTTTCTGTAGTCAACACATACCCTTATATTGCCATCCTTTTTGCGAACAAGAACTAAGGGACTTGCATATTCAGAATAACTTACTTGTACAATTCCTTGTTCAAGCCACTCTGCAACTTGTTCTTCAACCACTGTTTGCTCCTTTAGAGATATGCGTCGTGGACGTTGCACCACAGGGACATCATCCTTTAGAATTATTTTCAGCTGGATAGGAGCTTCTTTAGTCTGGCACGGTTGATAGCTCTCAACCATCTGCATAACCTCATCCTTAAGGTAAGTATTACTTACGTGACCAACATCGACACTACAACAAAAACAATTAATTAAATTCACCCATTCTACAGGTTTTATCCACACAGCACTACCATTCATCACCATTGTAACATTCCTCAGAAATTCGTGACCTATTATTACATCAAAAGGCATACAGTCTTTAGGTACAACGTAGAATAACACATCGTCGTATTTCGTACTGTCGATCACAACATTTGTTGTTATACAACCTAATGACTGCACTTTAGCAAAACCAAGTCCAGACAGTGTTATGTTATTGTTCATCTGTTTACTAACATCCGCACAAAACTCAGAAGACACTAAGTTAACGTCACTTCCCGAATCAATAAGCGCACTTGTCGTTTTTCCACATAATTCTACGATCTTCAAAGGTTTTTCTAGTTGCGATTGTTTGTTTACATCGTAAATGTCATATTCAATTTGACGTTTCCTATCTTCGTCGTCATCTGTCATCTTGACACTGTCATTCGGTGAGTGTGACGTATCATCCGCGTTGTTGAACGATGATTGACCGAACATCGCTTGTTTGCTCACTCGTTCGCCGCTCCCGATCCCACTGTGTACTTTTCTATCGCCGGAAGTGCCGGAACTACGCCATCTTGATGAACTCGAACTAGAATCTTCTTTACGGCCGCCTACCGCCATGTTTTTATGCGGGCACTTAGGTGAAATATGACCGTACTCATTGCAATTGAAGCATTTTGGACCTTGTGCCTTCTGTGGACAGTCTTCCGACACATGATCGCCGTCACCACAGTTGTAGCACCTTTTTAACGTTTTTTCATGACGAAAGATGCCGCGTTTTTCATGTTTATAGGTACTACTTCGAGGATGTTCCAGCTTCATCTTCTCTTTCAGAGTTTCGTATATCTTCATTTTTTCCTTAAAATCGGGATACGTCGTTACACCATATAACATAATTTTGTTGGTCTCGTGGTCGACTATGCCATCGACGATGTATTTGATGGCCACGTAATCGGGGATCTTTCCCCTCTTTCCTAACTCCTTCATGACCATCATATAGTCGATGCAGCTCTCATCACGTCTTTTCTTTCGTTGACTCATACGCTCGTGGATCGCTTTGATGTCGATGGTGTCCGGGAACTCTCTAGACAGCGCCGCCTTGAGTTCCTCCCACGTTTTGTGAGGACGCTCAGCTTGCATCCATAGTTTTGCGGTACCTGATAGGGATCTCCGCGCCATCAGCAGCTGTTGTAACGGCGTCCAACCACATATTTCGCCGTTGTCTTCGACGTCTTGTATCCATCGCGTCACTGGATACGTTTTATCTTGACCAGTGAATTTTGGTATTAGGTCCGAAGTTAGGTACAACATAGGGTTTAGGCCCGTAGCACGCACGTCTTCTTCTTTCGCCATCGTCGTAAATTATCTTCAGCCGCCGTGCCGTTGATTTTCGAAATTCGAATAGGTTCGCCGTACCACGCCACGTGCCGGTCGCCGTCGTTCGTCGTCGTTGATAAGTCGTACAAAACTCGAACCCGTGTTGTTATTTTGCCAATCCCGGACGAGCCCCCAATTTTGTGGGATCTTGTGGCAAAATAAACGACTAAAAACTTTGAAAACTATTTTATTTTTTAGAGCACCAGAAATTACAACCGTACGTCGTTCGTCGTGTGTCCTCTCATCCTCCTCTCTCTCTCGCACACATACTTCCCCTCATTCATCGGCTGCGTTCCATCATTACAATATTAAGCTGCGTTCATACTTTAATAATTACAATGTTTTATCCCACATTGATATGACGTCAACTATCGATAGACTATCGATAGGCAACACTAATACTAACATCACAATACATTTGTATTTTAATCTCTGTACTGACATCATATCAAGTATTACAATTTATTCCATTCTAATGCCTAAATCGATGTATACTTAAAATTAACATTAACACATTACGTGACAATATTATTAATTAGATTATTGACTTTAGTATTCAAATTGTATTTAGTACATACAGCTTCAAACAAAATCGAACTAATAATTGATGTAAGCTCATCATTTTTCCTGTCAATATAATCGCTTGTGATAAATCGTGTTCTTCTCTCTAAAATATTAAAGGAGGCGATAGATGTATGTCCATCATCTTCATCGTCATCATCATTTCAGCCGTAGGACGTCCACTGCTGGACAAACGCCTCATAGATCTCCAGTTGTTGCAGTTAGAAGCGGCCTGCAATCACCGTGACCCCGCCGTCTTAACCAGATCATCCGTCCATTTATTAGGTGGACGTCCTACGCTACGCTTGCCGATCTGCGGTCTCTATTCGAGAACTTTTAGGCCCCAACGGCCCTCTGTTCTCCGCTCCGTTTTGCTCATGGCCACTTCAACGAACCAATTCAATGTATGTCCATACATTGAATTTATAAATTAGTGTCACTTGCGGCAGCTGAAAAAGAGAAACTAAGTTTGTTTCCTACACCTAGTATCTAGTGGAAGCTGCAGTAAAGCTAAGATGAAGAATCATCCTAGCTGTAGATCTATCTGGACAACACGTGCCTCCTTGAAATACCTACCACTTTTTTTGGAATAAGTATTTTAGATAAAGCAACGCACTAGACACTGTAGCACTATTGTGACTATTACAGGTGGGTGTCGTAGTTAACATTGTAAGATTATTTTATATAAAGTCCGGTTTGACTCACCTCTGTAGATTTTAGCTATTTCTCGACCACGGTTTCGGCTCCAACCGAGAGCCTTCTTCAAGGAGCGAGCTGTTTGCGCCTCGGTGTCGCGCGGGTTACTGACCGGGCGGCGCGAGCTTCCAAACGAGCGGCTGCGCGCTGCGCTCGCGCCGAGAAGGTGCCCCGTAAAGCACTTGGTTGTTGTGTGTTGTCGTCGTGTACTGCGTCGTTGAGGTTTTGTTTTACTGGTGGATTTGGTGTAATCGTATGTGCATCCAGAACCGTTTTCCGTTTTATTATACAAAAATTGTAAGATAAAAACTATATAAAACTAGCTATTCATGCCCAGTGTCGCCCGTACCTATCAGTTGTACTTACATTTGCCCTTGATTTTCCAAAGTTTTCTGTCATACAAACCTTGTCGTATTAATTACGCATTGGTACGCTAAAAAAATTAACCAAATTGACGAAAATTTGTGGTGAAAAAAATCTATGATAAAGAATTCAAGTAATTTTTTTTTCGTAACTACAGTCACTCACTGAGTCCTAACCCAACGCCTTATACTTAAGCTATAGATAGATGTAAAATAGATTCTCAATTTCACTTAACCCGATCTGGGAATCGAACCCGATACCTCATGCGCCGCATCATTGTCTCAAAATGTGATATAGTTGCTATATAATACTATCTGAAGATTACACTCTTCGTTCTCATAATATTGAGCAAACAGAATCTAAACCTGTTTAAATTTAAACTTATCAAATACTTGCAGCCTATTCCCGAATTAATAAATCCCAGGCGTGGACAGTTGGACACATATAATTATAGCCTATGTCGCTGTGCCTTCATGTCAATATAGTATCGGCTTACAGAATTAGTCGACGAAATTTCCAGGTTAATTATTTGAAATTCTATCCAACAGTTTTGTAGTTCCATAACTAACATTTTTGGACTTCTCCAATGACTAAATCATTGATTCCAAAAAGGTAAAAATACGAAAAAGTATAACATTAGTGTACGTAGTTTATTATATACTAGCGGCCCGCCCCGGCTTCGCACGGGTGGACTTTTATACCCTACCCCTGCCCTACCCTACCCCTGCCCTACCCTACCCCTACCCTAACCCTACCCTACCCCTACCCTACCCCTACCCTACCCCTACCCCTACCCTACCCTACCCTACCCCTACCCCTACCCTACCCCTACCCTACCCCTACCCTACCCCTACCCCTACCCTACCCTACCACTACCCTACTCCTACCCCTACCCTACCCCTACCCTACCCCTACCCTACCCCTACCCTACCCCTACCCTACCCTACCCCTACCCTACCCCTACCCTACGCCTACCCTACCCCTACCCTACCCTACCCCTACCCAAAAGTATCCTATGTCCTTCTCCCAGTTCTTAGCTACCTCCCTACCAATTTTCAGCCAAATCGGTTCAGCCGTTCTTGAGTTATAAATAAGTTGAATGTAACTAACACGACTTTCTTTTGTTTTTAAAATGTATTCTGCTATTCGGGACGGAACCAAATCCAACAAATCAAAAACCATGGCAATCGGTCCAGCCGTTCTCGAGTTATAAGTGTTGTAACAAACACGACTTTCTTTTATATATATAGATAGGAGGCATATTTTATAGTATGTAGTTGTATGTTTAAGGTTATAGATAATATGTATTTACCAATTTGGTAAAAAATATATAAATTCAATCTGTTGTACACTTGCTATGCAATAATTATCATGTATCTCTTTCCTAAAGGTTTGCTGCAAGAGAATTCACAATGTAATTAAGCTCGCCTTTGTACATGTTGTTTCCAATTAATACAATTTATGTCATGTAACTTTCTGTATGCAATAAAGTATAAATAAATAAATAAAAAATAAATGCAGTCAAAGTTTATTTTTTCTTTTCAATACATGTTGCATTGCGCTAAACCGTTCTAACAGTCAAATAATTTTGAAAGGACTTCTACATAGATTATCCTCGTTTGAATGTACACAGTCCGATTTCATAATCTCGTTACAGTTCATCGTTAACCAAGGATCACGTGAAACGGATTCTTCGACTAATTGGCTCAGTTAAGGCTGCAACAATGGGCTTTGTGCGCTCACATCAGCTATAATTCCTATTAGTTTGATCCGCAAAGGTTTTTTGGAGTTATAGTTTGGTGGCTTAAATAGTTCGCGTTTAAAGTTAGAAGATATATGATTTTGCATTATTATAACTGAATATTTATAGCTTCAGTAAGACAATAATCATGATCATTTCATATAAAGGCCGGGCGGGCGTCGAAGGTAGTTTTGCCTTAGCCATGACACATTACAACCTCCATAGCGTTGCGGTCTTTGGCTCGCTTTAATTCACGGAGGTCGTGGGTTCGATGCCCACACTGGACAGGAAATCTTTGTGCAAATCCTAGATTAACATCAACTATAATAATCGTATCAAGGAACGGGCAGCAGCGTTTCCTTGTGTGGTAGCATAATACTGCGGTCAGCAACCCGCCTGCCAAGCGTGGTCACTATGGCAGATACCCTCACTGAGGAGGAGGCCCATGTTCAGCAGTGGATGCTATACGGAATGATGAAGATGACATATTAAGATTTCGAATGTAGTTTTGTCTTAGCCACTTTATATTATTATTATCTATACGTTAGTAAGTCTTCGATGCTTGAGTATATCATAAATGACTGCTTCTAAGCTGTTAAATCGATTTCGAGGTTTTTTTATGAGTTTCATTATTGAACCACCATCATAAGAAATGAGTTATCTATCTATATATATAAAACAAAGACGGGTTTGTTACAACACTTATAACTCGAGATCGGCTGGATCAATTTTCATGGTTTTTGTTTCGTTGGATTTGTCTACGCCCTGAATAGCAGAATACATTTTAAAAACAAAAGAAAGTCGTGTTAGTTACACTATTTATAACTCAAGAACGGCTGAACCGATTTGGCTGAAAATTGGTAGGGAGGTAGCTAAGAACTGGGAGAAGGACATAGGATAGGCAGGGAGCTTTTGAGCAGGGATAGGGTAGGGTAGGGTAGGGTAGGGTAGGGTAGGGGTAGGGTAGGGGTAGGGTAGGGGTAGGGTAGGGGGTAGGGTAGGGGTAGGGTAGGGTAGGGGTAGGGTAGGGGTAGGTACGGGTATGGTAGGGTTAGGGTAGGGTAGGGGTAGGGTAGGCGTAGGGTAGGGGTAGGGGTAGGGTAGGGGTAGGGGTAGGGGTAGGGTAGGGGTAGGGTAGATGTAGGGTAGGGTTAGGGTAGGGGTAGGGTAGGGCAGGGGTAGGGTAGGGCAGGGATAGGGTAGGGCAGGGCTAGGGTATAAAAGTCCACCCGTGCGAAGCCGGGGCGGGCCGCTAGTATATAAATAAAATAAGTCGTAAAATTGGTGTAACAAAAAATATATATTTTTGAGCCCAAAACTATGAATTACTATTGTGCTCTCCACAGTTCGTGAGACCATAAAACAAGAAACTAAAAAAAATAACGGCCTAAACTGGAACCCGGAATGGGTTCGAGTTTTTTTATGGGGCTGTTATTTTTTTTCCTTCAATAATTTAAACCAAAATGTATAACGATTAAAGGCGATGTTCCATAACTCAGATATTTTGTGTTGAAAATAATATATTACAACAGAATCACGAGATCCTCAGCTTACCGTCTCACAAGACTATCTTCAAAGCATTCAAGTCTTCCCATAGACAAAGGAAGCCAACATATACAATATTAAACGAGCGTTAATACAGTTTACCACAACATACACGGTAAATAAAATAGTGTGCCTCTTTCTACAGAGAGAAGTGGTTCCCAAAGTTTTACTCGGACCCGGAAAGTTTCATTTGTAACAAGCTAAAGTCTTTATTCATACTTTTGTAAGAACCAAAAATAATCTATTGAATACATTCACAAAACAAAGTACATTAACGACACTAAAACTATACCCTTCTTTTGTAATCTTCTATACAGTATTTCTTAGTGAAGTGGCTCATGACTACTTAACTATTCCCCAAGCGGTCATCAAATATAAGGAAAAATAAAACAAAGTCAATGAACAAACGTAGTGATTACGACAATAATTGCTTAAAAGTCTACTTTACTTCAACAGTTCGTTTATGTCCAATACTCAACATAGGCCTGCTTTGAGCAGGCCTTGGCAAGTCAGTTCGCTCGTTGAGGAATATTGTGGATTAGTAATCGCAGTGAAATGATAACTAACCTCGAGCTAATAGATGCTGCTGTTCATTCATCTGCTATATATCCCTTAGTCGCCTATTAAGACACCTATGAGAAGACATGGGGTGACCTTTTCTAAAGCAAAAACAATTTTTTATAGTTATTTTACTACCTTGTACAAACTATTGAGTATTTATAGTCAGAATCAACTCATTCACTATCTTCAAATTTATGTTGCACCTAACAGTCGTTTTCGATGCGGTACCTGTTAGCGACCCTCTAATTGAGAAACGCTGTCCTAGAGAATAGACGCCTAGTGATATCCGTTATGCGGGCTTTAAAACGAGAGGGAACAAAGGATTTATACATGCCTACTGTTCATGCAGCTTCCTAGAGAAGATGTGTGAAGCGTGCTTTGTTTTGTCAACAAGCTGGTTGGATTGTGGAGTTGTATATTCATATCAGATGCTAATAATAGTTATTGATATATTAAATATAGTACGGTATAAGCCCGCCGTGGCTTTTTAAATGGCATAGGGTTGTGCGATTCGTATGAGTACGATAGTTTTTTTTCATATGTAGGTAGTGTCTATGACAGGGATTAAAGGCTCAACCAATTTTGCAAAATTGGTTGATTTGATTTTTGACCAACTTAAATTCTACCGCTGACACCAGACAGGTCAGGAATAAAAAAAATGTATAAAAATAATTTATAGTAGACGCGGGTCTCAATCGCTGTACAATTTTAAGGCAAATCATTACGTTTTAATAATCCCGTGTTTCGACTTGGGTTACACCACATCAACGGCTTGGAAACCTGTTATCACCAAATGTCACCGTCGCGATACCAATATAGTATCCACGGGTGCTGACATTGTGAGTGTGGTGTGTCGAACTACCGACAGTTCCGTAAGTAGTAAGTATAAATAAAAATTATCACGACCAAGTGGGGGTAGTTGCCGAAACCCGCGCTGTTCGAAGACGCCGTTGCCGACACTCATCAGTCTATCCGTGACCACAACTGGTGTAACCCATGTCGAAACATCGGATTATTAAAAAGGTGATGATTTGCCTTAAAATCGTACCGCGATTGAGACCCGCGTCTACTATAAATTATATGTACAAATCGCGAAAATTTACAAACGTGTATAAAAATACTTAAGCGTTGAGTAATTTTTGAAATAATATTGTGAATAAAATGCTTGCAACTAAAGTGCTGTATAATTTAATGTATATCTAGAAACCTACTACTGCTTATTAAAGGATACACTTTAAGTGCCTAGATGTAACTTTTAACTAGTGCTACTGCATTAAAGTTTTTAGACTTTGCAGTCTAGATATTAAGTTTTAGTTACAACACTTAAAGAATTTCGTCAAAATATATATATTTTATATATTTATGCATCATCATCAGCCCGTATAACGTCCACTGCTGAACATGGGCTTCCTCCCGTGGAAGTCAAAACATAAAACAATGGTGACCAACGGCTTAACGTGCTTTCAAAAGTGCGGAGGGAAGTCCCTCAACCAACCCAGATCCAGAAAGAAATCTTAGTATTTACAGAAAGGTTTCCTGTCCAGCGTGGGAATCGAACCCACGACCTACGAGATTTAAAGCGAGCCAAATACCGCTACGCTACGGAGGTTGTCTGCCTATTTATACATAAGTATTCTTAAATAGTATTTAAATGAGGCTGGAGCCCTGCTACTCTTGATGTTCGGTGAAGTAGCAACAACCTCATGGCTAAAAAAACATAGAATTTAATTTAAATAAATGTTTATTTTATACCTATAGTACGGTGGGACAGTTAAGTGGATACGCTGCATTGTTTTTTCATATGTAGTTCTCAATAAACCAGTTGAACTCTTAGGCATATGGCAGGATTGGCTTTACTACTTTTGGACGTTATAGGTAAGGACGGATGATGATGGTTTTACGGTATAAATTGAATGATATAACTCCTTTGAATAGGAGCTGTGTGTGTCAAACTCAGCGGTAAGGCTAGTTACTTACGAAGGTGAAACCAAAAGAAAATGCGATGCGTAAACTTATTCAACTTTAACTTTCTTTTTTTAACAAGACAACTTGTTTTCGTTTCATTTCATCCATTCAATTTAACGGATTCCATTTTATCACAAAATGGTTGACGAAAACGTGCTATGAATAATATTAGATACATTTTATGTTTCTTTTAAATGGATTCGTGAATGGTTTTCGTGTACTACATATACTTTTTGATAGTAAGGCTAGGGTTAGTTTACCAGCCTGTTTATGTCCACCGCTGAACATGGACCTCTTCTTAACAGGTCTTGGCAAGCCAGGGCCGTTGAGGGATATTGCAATTATCACTACGCTTGGCAGAATTAGCGATGGTAGTAAGGTGGTAACTAACCTTGAGCTGATAGATGCTCCTGTCCATTTTTTATATTTTTTTATTATCCGGTGTAAATTCATTTACGCCTTCCCGCCGCGCGCTAGCGGTTGGATATGTGGGACTCGCCCTCTCCATAGCGGTGGCATGCTTACTCATACCGAAGCAATCCGGCCCCCCGACGGCATCCGCGGCCAATATAGCGCGGGATCTCCTGGGCCACACTGACTGTGGCCTATTTGCCCAGTTATAGGGACGCCCGGAGTGTGGAGGCGTCTCTTCTTCTCATGGGTCGGCCTCGAGGGGAGCGCGGCCCATATGCCCTACTCCCCGAGGCCGTGGCTAGGGTGGCAGGCGGCGGGTGTAGGTATGTCCTATTGTCGGATCTTACGACACCCATGGTAAGATATAGGGTAGTATATCTTAAGTTCTGCTAAGGATATACTACCCTATACCTTGCTGATTGTTGTCTTCTTTAGCTATTTATAGAAAAGACATTTAGTATAATTCAGTATTGAAATATATTAGATTGAACTGAATATTAGATTGAGCTTCTAATGATTTTGGATTGATTTTATTTTCTCATTGACTTAGGTCTTTTTTTGCCCTCGTAGACGACTTAATAAAAGTGATTCAGTCGTTTTAATACGTTTGGACGTGATAAAAATAAGTTTAAATAAAGTTAACAGATAAAATATTTTTTTTAATTTCATCTGAATTTTATTTAAATTTGTTTTCTTTGAAACTGTCCGTATTAATTTAGGTTTCATTTGTCAGTTTTGTGTTAGCGAGTAAAGATTGGGATTTTTTAAAGGAATTTATGGCGTCAGCGTTTTATAACTATTATGAAGACTAGCAAGGGTGTCTTTAATGATCTGAAACTAAACCATTTAATAAAGCTGAATTTTCAGTAAACACTGCAAATTTATGTCAACCTAAAGTTATTGGAAATAATAGGGTACCACTATAATATTAAAACACCTGTAAGCACATTGTGTGAAATGCAATAAAGTATTGAATACTAGCTGTGCCCTGCGGTTTTACCCGCGTTACTCTGCTCCAGTGGGTTGGAGCGTGATGTTTTGTAGCCTACATGTTAATCCAGCGTATAACCTATCCCGGTGCTAAATTCAGCCGATTCCGTTCAGTAGTTTTGGCGTGAAAGAGTAACAAACATCCATCCATCCATATTCACAAACTTTCGCGTTTATAATATCAGTCGGAGTTTATTATGAGATTAATAAGACTCTGTTTTTTTTCGGGCATACACAACGAGGTCTTTGCTACGACGTTTGAAAGCAACAAAAGACAACACTCTGCCGCCTTCGCTCACATTTTACACGATAAGGAAACCAAAATGAAATCTCAGACTGCCCCACATTGGTTATAAGCGTTCATTAAGCGTGTGAGCGACGCGAACAATCCAAGTTACTATCACCTCCCCCGGAGTCTAAGAAAGAGAGAGAGGGTACCCCTCTCTCTCTTTCTTCGGCTCTCACTCAACTCAACCCAATGTTCCGAAGATATTGAGAGCCTTAAAAGACAGGATCTTAAAAGAAAACTTAGATTTTCAGTGCGGCGCTCACCAGATTTAAGGTGACTGGAGCACTGAGGTTGTCTTACTTAGAACTAAAGTAAGTATATAAATTACTTTATAAGGTTTATTTTAAATTAGAGCAATATTATTAAATTCTTACTAAAGATCCTTAATTATGTTACTACTTACATAGTTGATTGACATTTTAAGCGCTACAAAGCTTATTATATAAAAGCAATTTGTTAATATATTACCTACTAACTGAAATTTCTAATAAAATTATTTTATTTTACACATGTTGTATTCACAAACTTTTTGCAACATCACAAGAAGATTAAAATGTCTGAGAATTAGATTTGCCAATTATAATGTGATTAGGTACACTGTAAGAAAAACAAATGAAAAGAATGGATGATGAAAGATTGACAAAACAGGTATACATGGCAAGTGTGAGTGGCACAGTCGGAAGGGGAAGACCTCGACGAACATTCTCTGACCAAATCGGAGACATCCTCGCAAAAGGTCAAATAAGATCCACCCTAAACCGACGTGCTTGTATGAAGAATGTTATGAGAGTGAATGAAGCGAAAGATGTGTGTAGGGATCGTAGCAAGTGGAGGTCCATTGTCTCTGCCTACCCCGATGGGAAACAGGCGTGAGCTTATGCATGTAAGAAAAACATAGTTTATGATTAGAATTCCTTTATTTTTTCGATCAGATATTTCTAGACCTCAAAAGCATTTGTTCGTAAGTGTCAGTTTACGATAAAAGCACATACGAAGAATGTTTCTGACGTATAATTGCACATCCGACCTTCTGCTTCTGAACTCTAGATTTATGAACGTTAGCCACGAGGCTTTTGTTACTTCATCGGGCAGGTGAGCTGAGCCCCAGCCTTATTAAATGGTTTATAAACTATAAACTGAGCAACTTGCGCAATAGGGCACCCTCTGTGAGACTTGGAACTCCTTTCAGGGTGGTCACTGATGGAGGGATTGAGAGACTATGACTTAAAGGTGTTAAAGAGAGTTTTGTTCAACTGTCGCCCTACGTTACAGTTTGCGGACCTACCTGACTTGGATTGTGCGAGGGCATCGGAGAGTTCTTTGCAAAGTAAGGGTCTTTCAAACAGAGGTTTGAATACGTTAACGTTGGAATTTCGTAAAACGAGTAATAAAGTATTAACAAGTGTACTTAATAGGATAAATCCGAATGTTTTCACCAAATGGTCTCCCTATTATACATATACTTACTTATCATAATGTAACGACTTCCACAGTAGCCGTTCAAAAAAGAATCACAAGAAGACTAGCAGCGCCTAGCGCACTACCTGTATCTCGCAATCAAAGTTCGCAAGCCATTTCGAACATATACAAATTTTGAACTCTAATAAACGCCCGTCGCGGCGTCGGTCGCCGGGCATACCATCTCGCCCACCAAATAAGCGTTCGACCAACAGATCCTCTACATTACTCTACAATAATAATAAAAATGAATTCCAAAATATATCTGTTAGTCTAGATAGGTATACTAGGTAACGGGCAGCAACGTTTACCTGTTTTTACAAAGTAACTACTGCGGTCATCAACCCGCCTGCTAAGCATGGTGACTATCGCAACACCCCCTTTAAGTGAGTAATACGAATGAAGATATATTCTAATTCCTTACGATAAACCCTGAAATCTCGAAAAAAACAGCTGTTCCATACCGTAGCTGTTCCGCCGCGCCGTAGCTCAATAGCTAGGGCGTCCGACTTGTGATCTTGAGGTCGCCGGTTCTAACCCCACCCATTGCATTACCGACGTGAACCCACTCGTAACACAAACATTTTAGCTTAGCACGTGGGGTTAACTCTTGTTAACCCCTCGTGCTAAGCTAAAATGTTTGTGTCTTCTTAAAGTAACTAGTAGACTGCAAAAAACTATATTTGCTAGTAATTTTCCTTAAAAATTTGTATAAAACAGCTGATTTTTTTCTGCGATTTCGGGGTTGGTCCCATTGTAAAAGTTGTTCTATCTTACTAATACTTTTATCCCCCAAAAGGATGTTGGTGTTTTAAAAATAACTGTGTTACCAAATGTGTGACGTAAGTCGAAACCGAAATTGCTTCCTATATTGTTTGAATAACATCCATTATTTGAATTTCCATCTGGCAAACTGTGTGATTTCCGGCCGTAGATACTGTGTGGTTTCCGACTTGGAATAGACCACCCCATATCTTCATGTGGATGTCATAATGATTAAACATAGTTTTATTATTGCACTAGCTTCCCGCGCGCGGTTTCACCCGCGTAACTCCCGTTCCTGTGGGAAATTCATAATAAAATATAGCCTATGTTCTTTCTCAGGCTCTAGACTATATCTGTACCAAATTTCATTTAAATCGCTTCAGTAGTTAAGGCGTGATTGCGTAACAGACAGACAGACAGACAGAGTTACTTTCACATTTATAATATAAGTAAGGAAGTAAGGATTTTACATCCGCGAAATATAAAATGTATCAATTTAAGACATAAGGTACACTACCGCTACCAATTTAGGTATGTATTTGACAGAATATGGCCCTCCATATTCTGTCAAATAAATACCTAAAGTGAAAACGTTTAATCTTAAACTCTAGACCTATAATTTTCTATACAAATAATATAAAGAGGAAAGATTTGATGTTTGTTTGTTAGTATTGAATTGGCTCCGAAACTACGGGACCGATTTGAAAAATTCTTTCACCGTTGGAAAGCTACACTATCCCCGGATGACATAGGCTTTATTTAATTATGAAGTTCCCACGGGAACGGGATTTACGCGGGTGAAACCGCGCGCGGGAAGCTAGTAATAGATATATAGCTGTAAAACAATTCGCTACGATAAACTAGAGCCGACTATTATGCATTCTAAAGTTAATAATTTTGTATTTTACAAATGAAAGTCATAAGTTCAAAGAGTAAATCTAAGTGCCACTGCTTTAGCAATAATATTATATTATTCTTTGAAGTTAACATAGTCGAGTCTTATTCTAATTTATTGTAATTAGTTTACTGTATTGCATTGCGAAGAACTTGAATAATTTTAAGAGGAAATTCATGAATGAAAAGCCCAATTTTATGAAGATTGAAAAAACAACAAATGCAATAAAAGCCGCTTTGTTTTATATTTTTCAAAATGGTTTATTATGCGCAATCTTTTTTTAATGTGTGATTTCATACTTCTCCTTGATCATTAGCCCAATGCTAAACATGGGCTTCGTCCCGAGATAGGGTTTTTGCCATAGTCACCATGGTTGGCAAGCGGGTTGGTGACCGCAGCCATTATACTACACACAAGGAAACGCAGCTGCCCATTCCCTGGAATAACGCTTGTAGTGTAGTAAGAATTGGAACCAACAGCTTAACGTGCTTTCCCGAGGCACAGAGGGTATTCCCTCAATAACGAGTCCGGCGTAGGACCTCCGAAATTTATACTACTACGCCACAGAGGTACAATTACGATTTTATTTTTAGCCAGCTTCAAAAAACATATTCAGTGGTTTTTACAGACGTGCTTCAACTGAAATAACAGATAACGATATCAAAATACAATACCGCTAAAACTCAACGCTATTTCGCAAATATTTGTGTAAAAGACACACTGTTTAGGACACAGATAAACGGGTTTTAATCAGAAGTGGAACAGCTCCCAAAAATAACAATATGATTATAATCTACAAAGACATATTACATTGGGTTGCAAGGACTAAAGCAGTATTTAGTGACATTGCTAAACGTCGGCAGTCATGACAAAAGGGCTGGAATCTACTTAGGCCAAATGCTAGACTAAGCATTGCAATCCAAGGAGGAAAGGACAAGCCTTCTTGGAACACTGTCCAATGATGTCGATGGTCTATAATAAATAAATTCAAATACAAAATATTTCGTTTTTATTCCTCTCAAAAATGTGACTTTATGCTAGGATGCACTTTTTGCATCGCCCTACCCGCCCGTAAAAAATATTCACAATATGCAGGAAGGACAATAAAACTTGCAAAGATACTATCACCAGCCGAATACCCGAGCCGTGGTGTTGACGAAACACTACTGCACAAAATCTCGTTATCACCACCCTGACGATAATGATGTCATACAGACAAATGCCTCGTGGTAACTTTATATCCGTTTAAAAAAAATATATAACTGATCTGATCATTCAAAGTCGGTTGACAACCTCCGTAGCGTAGCGGTATTTGGCTCGCTTTAAATCTCGGAGGTCTTGGGTTCGATCCCCACTCCAGACAGGAAATCTTTGTGTTAATTCTAAGATTTCGTTCTGGGTCTGATTGGTTGAGGGACTACCCGCCGTGCCTCGGAAAGCACGTTAAGCCGTTGGTCCCGATTATTATAACATCATCTATAATAATCGTGTATCAAATAACGGGCAGCAGCGTTTCCTTGTGTGGCAAAACATAATACTGCGGTCACAAACCCGTCTGCCAAGCGTGGTGACTATGGCAAATACGCTCCCTCGGGAGGAGGCCCATATTCAGCAGTGGACGTTATATGGGCTGATGATGATGATAAAATCTATCCATGTTATTTCAATAGTTCAAAACATATTTATCTTACTGTTTGGCATACTGCACAGACGAATAGCAACATTTGACACCTAGAACATTAAACTTATTTTAGAATAAGCCGAGATAAGCGACGCTTTGACACTTTAAAAGTTTTAACAGCACCCATTGTGCTTTATAGTCTAAACCGTTTTCAAACAATTGAAATGTACTTCGAACTTAAGTATTGTTAATAATACAAGAATACATTGAAAATAGGATTATGAATATTCATTGTCCTATTTTCAATGTAGGTATTCTTCATAGGTTCCCCCGGGCGTTGAAAGCTTGTCTTTCAACCAGAATCAGACTCAGCGTAAACGGGTAAGGGGCAAATCTTGCTGAACGATCTACGGAGTAGACCGCTCGAAGTCTTGACGTCAGTGACTCTTATTACGCCATCCGGACCTGGATAGGTAGCGACAATGCGTCCCAATTTCCACTTCAGAGGCGGCATGTTATTTTCCTTAAGAAGAACCAATGAATTTAGCTTGAGTGAACCTTTGCATGCGCGCCATTTTGTTCTGAGCTGGAGTTCCGATATATATTCCTTACTCCATCTTCTCCAAAAATGTTGTCGGAGTTGCTCTATCCGTTGAAATCGAGATAAGGAACAAGTAGAATGACTCTGATAATCAGGTACCGGGAAAGAGGTCAATGGACGTCCAATTAGAAAATGTCCCGGTGTCAATGGTGCCAAGTCTTCTGGATCCGATGAAAGTGGGGTTAATGGTCTGGAGTTCAGAATAGCCTCTATTTGTACGAGCGTAGTATAAAGCTCCTCAAATGTTAAGTTACAAAGTCCCAACACTCTATTTAAATGAAATTTAGTTAATCTCACAGCAGATTCTGCGAGGCCAGCGAAGTGCGGGGAGTAGGGAGGCAGAAAGTTAAATTTAATTCCTTCTTTGGCCATTTCTTCAGTTAGCAAGTTACCATTAGTCTTAAGAAATTTTGAAATATCATTGCATGCGCCAACAAATGTAGTGCCATTATCAGAATATATATTTACTGGTTTACCTCTGCGCGAAATAAATCTCTTAAGTGCCATAATAAAAGTGTTGCTTGTTAAATCACCGACTAGTTCAAGGTGTATTGATTTTGTTGTAAAACAAACAAAAACTGCTATATATACTTTAACTAATTTACAACCACGACCTTGTCGAACGGCTGATTGTATTGGACCTGCATAATCTAAACCAATATTTTCAAAAGCGAAACCTCCAGCAAGAAGTCTCGTGCGTGGTAAATTACTCATGATTGGAGTGACAGTTTCACCTTTAAGACGACAGCAACGAACACAATTACGATAGCATAGCCTCGCTAAATTACGACCTTTAATGGGCCAGTATGTATCACGAATTGATGCCAATAATAAATTTGGCCCAGCGTGAAGCAACCTTTTATGCTCGTATTCAAATAGTAATTTTGTAAAATGATTACTAGATTGTAAAAGAATCGGACATTTCTTATCATAAGGTAAATCCGAATTCTGTAATCGACTACTAACTCGCATTATTTTATGATCATCAAGAAAAACATTGAATTTCAACAATGGACTTTTCTTTGGTAATGGTTTATCATGAAGCAATAACTGATACTCACTGAAAGAACGATTTTGAGATTGCCGAATAATTAAATTTAATGAATTTTGTATTTCATCTTTAACAAAAGGACCATGAATAGGTTGTTTTTTACAAGCAGATATAAACCGTAACACATAGACAACCGTGTGTTGAAGCCTCAAAAAATTAGAAAACCTTTTAAAATCAATGGGTTCATTTTCTATGTCCTCACTGATAACCCCATGTAATATTATATTAGGTTTAATCTCAGGTAACTGATTGACTGAAACTGTTAATTTTGAAGGCCAATATGACGCATCGTTCATTAAAAAACTTGGACCATACCACCAATCCTTTAATGAAGATAGTAATTTAACGTCTACTCCTCGAGAGACGGGATCAGCAGGGTTTTGGTCAGTTGGGACGTGTCTCCACTCACAGTTACCAGTCTTTTCTAATATTTCGGCAACACGATTACGAACGAAAGGCTGGAGCTTATTTGGCGACATTTTAAGCCAACCTAAAACTACAGCGGAGTCTGTCCAGAAAATTGTACGTGGCTTAGTGTGTAATCGTAGTGAGGCAATCGCCTTTTCATAAATTCGTACTCCTACCAAAGCACCACAAAGCTCAAGTCTTGGAATGGTGGTGGGTTTAAGAGGAGCAACACGACTTTTAGCCATTAATAAACGTACTAAAACTTGATTCTTATTATTAACGCTACGAACGTATAAACACGCGCCGTACGCCTGTTCAGAAGAATCATTAAACACATGAAACTCTAGCAACTCTACTGAATCGATTATGACGTGACGTGGTACATTTATTTTATTTAATTCAGGTAAGTTCATTACAAGTTTCGTCCAAGTCCTATAAATTTCCGGTGGCAGCTGATCATCCCATGACAGTTTGTGTAACCATAATTTTTGAAGTAACATCTTCAATACTATAATACAGGGTGTTAATAACCCCAAAGGATCAAAAATCTGTGATATAGTCGACAGCATGTCCCGTTTCGTATTTTTACAACTAATTGGTTCACTGATGGGAAAGTACAGTTGATCAGAATTAGATAGCCAACCTAAACCTAACGTTTTACTAGACTCACATCCGCCAATATTCAAGTCAAGTGAATATTGAGGAAAGTCAGAACCACTTACGAGTCGTGCATCATTTGACTTCCACTTTCTTAGACTCATTCTAGCTGAGGCAAGAGTGGCAACTATTTTTTGACGCAAATCTTTAACTTCATTAAAATCATCCCCTCCACTAATCAAATCGTCAACGTAAAAGTCGTGAAGAATCACCTCAGCTGCTTTTTTATCACCACACTCTAAACCTAATTGTTTCAGGCATCTTGTTGCAAGATAGGGTGCGCTGGCCGTTCCATAAGTGACGGTATTGAGCTGGTATGTTTGTAATGGGACTGACTGACTATCACGCCAAACGATTTGCTGAAGATATCTGTCATTGGGATGAACAGCTATCTGCCGGTACATTTTCTCGACATCTGCTGAAATGATATATTTATGTTGTCTAAAACGTAACAATATTGACAATAAATCATCTTGTACAACTGGGCCGGTCATTTGTAAATTATTAAAAGAAATACCTGTTGTAGTGATACTGCTCGCATTAAAAACTACTCTTAACTTTGTAGTGACACTATTTTCCCGTAAAACTCCATGGTGCGGAAGGTAATGAGCAGAACGTTCAGAATTATCACATTTCGACATGTGTCCTAAGGATTCATATTCTGTCATGAAATCTTTATACATTTTGGACAATCGAGGTTGATTTTTGAACCTACGCTCTAAAGAAGAAAAACAATGTTTGGCCCTTATGAATGAGTCACCCAACAAATCCGGGGAACATTTTAAAGGAATTCGGACACAGAATTGCCCGTTATCTAAACGTGATGTGTTCTTTATAAAGTGTTCCTCGGATAACTTTTCTTCTTGAGTATACAATGATGTAGTAGTAGGTACCTCTTCAATTTGCCAAAATTTGGTAAGTTGATTGTCAATTCTATTATTTAATTCATGATTATTATCCGAGGTAATATTCGTAAAATTACATTTGACCAATTTAGGTGATGTTGGTACATCACTATAATTAATTGGACCTGACACTAACCATCCTAATCTAGAAGCACAAAGAATGGGTTGTCCGTTTCCTAATTTAATTCTCTCGGTGCCCAGTAGATCCCAAAAGATGTCAGCACCGAGCAACATATCTATGGGAGATGGTGAGTGAAAGTGAGGGTCCGCCAAACATATGTTAGACGGAATCTGTAATTTTAATAAATCTACGCGTCTACTCGGTATATTATCGGTAATCGACGATAAAACAAAACAATTTATTTTTATATTAAAATTATCATCTAAAGATTTTATGGAAACTGGACACATTTTATTTATATGAGAAGTTACATTGTTAATACCCAATAAGGAGTTGTTGACAGTTGTAGCAATTAAACCTAGTTGGTGATATAACCTTTCAGTCATAAGGCATGATGTGCTGCCACTGTCTAGTACAGCACGAGTAACGTAATGTTGACCATTACTGCCTATCACCTTAATTATCGCAGTGGAGAGCAACACGTCCCCGCATTCCATACTCGCAGAAAGCGATAAGCCTGCACCAGGAGCTGACGAACACAAGGTACTTGTCATCTCATCATTATTAACAGGTATAGTCGGTGAATCCGATTTTTTTGAATAATCTGCAATATGTATTAGGGTATGGTGCTTTCGCCTGCATATTTTACAACCTGCCTTTTTGCAGTTATTTGCGTAGTGACCAGAGGATAAACAATTATAACAGACTTTATATTTCGGTAACAACTGTAACCGTGCTTCGTTACTTAAAGCTAAAAACTGGGGACAACCACTTAATTTGTGTTCACCGTTGCATTTAACACAATTCTTGGACTTATAAGAACTATGACCGAGCTGATTACTATCTACTTTACTAGTAGAATCTTGAATTACCATTGACCGAAACTTAGAATTTTTACTGGTATTGGAATGTTTACTAACAGATGAACTTGACATTTCTAGTGTTTCAATCAATTCAGCACGATTTTTAATAAAAGTAATGAATAAAGTAAATGTGATTTTAGACAGCTTGTCAAGGCGACCTTTATGTTCCTCCCACTCTCGGTAAGTTTTATTGTCCAACTTGTTGGTTATAATATAAATGAGCAGGGTGTCCCATTTGTCAACAGGTTCGCCTAGGGATTCCAAAGCACACAAATTTTTATTCATTTGATCGATCAAAGCTTTTAAATTGGATGACGATTCATTGTTAATTTTTTCTATTTTAAATAATGCCGAAACATGATGGTGAATCAACAAATGTTTATTATCAAATCGATCACATAGCAATTTCCATGCGACTGAGTAGTTATTGGCTGAAAATTGAATGGAGTTAATTACCACTGCTGCTGAACCTTCCAGCGACGATCTTAAATAATGAAACTTGTTTATATCCTCGATGTCGTCGCTAGAATGAATAAGGCTTACAAATGTATCGTGGAACTCCAACCAATTCAGGTATGAACCGCTGAATTTCGGTAATTGAATAGTCGGTAATTTAACAACACTGTGATTATTAGAACGCACGCTTACGACGCTGCTATTAGCGTCATTTTTCCTATAATCATCGAGTAGTTTCTGAGCATCTGATAACGTTTTATAATACAGAGTCTCAAACTCGGCACGCTCTGTTATTTGAACATCAAGATTTTCGGTTGCACATTCCAGTGCTAATTGCACTTCATCATATGAACCATACAATGATTCAAGCCTATTAGTACGTAATTGCAACTCGCTAACTTCAGAAGAAGACAAAGAATCGGGTTTTAATGAACTTAGATAATTCAAAAATATTGTTACCCGTCCCTTGTAACTCGCCCTCTTTCTTATGAGCTCCTTATCCTCTGGCATCGCACAAACTGATGAGTAGTTAACCTGAAATGTGAACAATTACAGTTTTAAAAATGTTTACAAACTATCACAATACTACCTATAAAATGACAAACAATTTTTATAAACTTCTCAATTTTACAATGATATTGTCTTTATTTAGCTAATAAGTTTATACAATATCTAATTGGTAGTAAGCCCAGTATATTTGTGTTGCAAATAGCAAAAGAATTATTATAAAACTGTATATAATAACTGTTGTAAGACAATGAAATGAAAACCTATCTTTACATTTAATGTAACACATTTAAACGATACAGTAACAGTATACCTACTAATAAAGCTGTAATAATGCAGTTAATTGTTTATAACTACTCTTTATAAGGCAAAATATACTATAATTAATACTGAAATCGGATTGTACATAACAATTATTGGTGATCACTGATAGGGGTTTTACAATTAAAAATTATACAATATAATTATGTAGGTACTAACCTGGTTATTTAGCGGCTAATCTACAACAAATACAACCTGATAATGAGAGTGTTGGGTGGTAATTATAAGATGAACATCCAGATCACTGCTATTCAGACCATAAAACTCCAAATCTTCACAATGACACAGCAAATCGGACGTCACAGCCAACTCCGCGTGGTATAACAATTATCCAGCAATTCTCTTGAAATCCTTATTTATAACAGCTGATCGAAGTTTTTCCAAAGTAAAATCTTCTAATCCTGGCTCGATAGGACCATTTAAACGGCTATTCTTCATAGGTTTTCGTAGGTAACAAATTTTTATATTGTAACAAAACTGTTGGTGGAAGTAAAAAACTATAATAAAAATAACGATGAATTCTACGAGCTAAATATTGACCGCGGTGGCGTTGCTCTTGCAGTTTTCGTAGGCACTTTGCGTGAACATTCCCCCGGGCGTTGAAAGCTTGTCTTTCAACCAGAATCAGACTCAGCGTAAACGGGTAAGGGGCAAATCTTGCTGAACGATCTACGGAGTAGACCGCTCGAAGTCTTGACGTCAGTGACTCTTATTACGCCATCCGGACCTGGATAGGTAGCGACAATGCGTCCCAATTTCCACTTCAGAGGCGGCATGTTATTTTCCTTAAGAAGAACCAATGAATTTAGCTTGAGTGAACCTTTGCATGCGCGCCATTTTGTTCTGAGCTGGAGTTCCGATATATATTCCTTACTCCATCTTCTCCAAAAATGTTGTCGGAGTTGCTCTATCCGTTGAAATCGAGATAAGGAACAAGTAGAATGACTCTGATAATCAGGTACCGGGAAAGAGGTCAATGGACGTCCAATTAGAAAATGTCCCGGTGTCAATGGTGCCAAGTCTTCTGGATCCGATGAAAGTGGGGTTAATGGTCTGGAGTTCAGAATAGCCTCTATTTGTACGAGCGTAGTATAAAGCTCCTCAAATGTTAAGTTACAAAGTCCCAACACTCTATTTAAATGAAATTTAGTTAATCTCACAGCAGATTCTGCGAGGCCAGCGAAGTGCGGGGAGTAGGGAGGCAGAAAGTTAAATTTAATTCCTTCTTTGGCCATTTCTTCAGTTAGCAAGTTACCATTAGTCTTAAGAAATTTTGAAATATCATTGCATGCGCCAACAAATGTAGTGCCATTATCAGAATATATATTTACTGGTTTACCTCTGCGCGAAATAAATCTCTTAAGTGCCATAATAAAAGTGTTGCTTGTTAAATCACCGACTAGTTCAAGGTGTATTGATTTTGTTGTAAAACAAACAAAAACTGCTATATATACTTTAACTAATTTACAACCACGACCTTGTCGAACGGCTGATTGTATTGGACCTGCATAATCTAAACCAATATTTTCAAAAGCGAAACCTCCAGCAAGAAGTCTCGTGCGTGGTAAATTACTCATGATTGGAGTGACAGTTTCACCTTTAAGACGACAGCAACGAACACAATTACGATAGCATAGCCTCGCTAAATTACGACCTTTAATGGGCCAGTATGTATCACGAATTGATGCCAATAATAAATTTGGCCCAGCGTGAAGCAACCTTTTATGCTCGTATTCAAATAGTAATTTTGTAAAATGATTACTAGATTGTAAAAGAATCGGACATTTCTTATCATAAGGTAAATCCGAATTCTGTAATCGACTACTAACTCGCATTATTTTATGATCATCAAGAAAAACATTGAATTTCAACAATGGACTTTTCTTTGGTAATGGTTTATCATGAAGCAATAACTGATACTCACTGAAAGAACGATTTTGAGATTGCCGAATAATTAAATTTAATGAATTTTGTATTTCATCTTTAACAAAAGGACCATGAATAGGTTGTTTTTTACAAGCAGATATAAACCGTAACACATAGACAACCGTGTGTTGAAGCCTCAAAAAATTAGAAAACCTTTTAAAATCAATGGGTTCATTTTCTATGTCCTCACTGATAACCCCATGTAATATTATATTAGGTTTAATCTCAGGTAACTGATTGACTGAAACTGTTAATTTTGAAGGCCAATATGACGCATCGTTCATTAAAAAACTTGGACCATACCACCAATCCTTTAATGAAGATAGTAATTTAACGTCTACTCCTCGAGAGACGGGATCAGCAGGGTTTTGGTCAGTTGGGACGTGTCTCCACTCACAGTTACCAGTCTTTTCTAATATTTCGGCAACACGATTACGAACGAAAGGCTGGAGCTTATTTGGCGACATTTTAAGCCAACCTAAAACTACAGCGGAGTCTGTCCAGAAAATTGTACGTGGCTTAGTGTGTAATCGTAGTGAGGCAATCGCCTTTTCATAAATTCGTACTCCTACCAAAGCACCACAAAGCTCAAGTCTTGGAATGGTGGTGGGTTTAAGAGGAGCAACACGACTTTTAGCCATTAATAAACGTACTAAAACTTGATTCTTATTATTAACGCTACGAACGTATAAACACGCGCCGTACGCCTGTTCAGAAGAATCATTAAACACATGAAACTCTAGCAACTCTACTGAATCGATTATGACGTGACGTGGTACATTTATTTTATTTAATTCAGGTAAGTTCATTACAAGTTTCGTCCAAGTCCTATAAATTTCCGGTGGCAGCTGATCATCCCATGACAGTTTGTGTAACCATAATTTTTGAAGTAACATCTTCATTACTATAATACAGGGTGTTAATAACCCCAAAGGATCAAAAATCTGTGATATAGTCGACAGCATGTCCCGTTTCGTATTTTTACAACTAATTGGTTCACTGATGGGAAAGTACAGTTGATCAGAATTAGATAGCCAACCTAAACCTAACGTTTTACTAGACTCACATCCGCCAATATTCAAGTCAAGTGAATATTGAGGAAAGTCAGAACCACTTACGAGTCGTGCATCATTTGACTTCCACTTTCTTAGACTCATTCTAGCTGAGGCAAGAGTGGCAACTATTTTTTGACGCAAATCTTTAACTTCATTAAAATCATCCCCTCCACTAATCAAATCGTCAACGTAAAAGTCGTGAAGAATCACCTCAGCTGCTTTTTTATCACCACACTCTAAACCTAATTGTTTCAGGCATCTTGTTGCAAGATAGGGTGCGCTGGCCGTTCCATAAGTGACGGTATTGAGCTGGTATGTTTGTAATGGGACTGACTGACTATCACGCCAAACGATTTGCTGAAGATATCTGTCATTGGGATGAACAGCTATCTGCCGGTACATTTTCTCGACATCTGCTGAAATGATATATTTATGTTGTCTAAAACGTAACAATATTGACAATAAATCATCTTGTACAACTGGGCCGGTCATTTGTAAATTATTAAAAGAAATACCTGTTGTAGTGATACTGCTCGCATTAAAAACTACTCTTAACTTTGTAGTGACACTATTTTCCCGTAAAACTCCATGGTGCGGAAGGTAATGAGCAGAACGTTCAGAATTATCACATTTCGACATGTGTCCTAAGGATTCATATTCTGTCATGAAATCTTTATACATTTTGGACAATCGAGGTTGATTTTTGAACCTACGCTCTAAAGAAGAAAAACAATGTTTGGCCCTTATGAATGAGTCACCCAACAAATCCGGGGAACATTTTAAAGGAATTCGGACACAGAATTGCCCGTTATCTAAACGTGATGTGTTCTTTATAAAGTGTTCCTCGGATAACTTTTCTTCTTGAGTATACAATGATGTAGTAGTAGGTACCTCTTCAATTTGCCAAAATTTGGTAAGTTGATTGTCAATTCTATTATTTAATTCATGATTATTATCCGAGGTAATATTCGTAAAATTACATTTGACCAATTTAGGTGATGTTGGTACATCACTATAATTAATTGGACCTGACACTAACCATCCTAATCTAGAAGCACAAAGAATGGGTTGTCCGTTTCCTAATTTAATTCTCTCGGTGCCCAGTAGATCCCAAAAGATGTCAGCACCGAGCAACATATCTATGGGAGATGGTGAGTGAAAGTGAGGGTCCGCCAAACATATGTTAGACGGAATCTGTAATTTTAATAAATCTACGCGTCTACTCGGTATATTATCGGTAATCGACGATAAAACAAAACAATTTATTTTTATATTAAAATTATCATCTAAAGATTTTATGGAAACTGGACACATTTTATTTATATGAGAAGTTACATTGTTAATACCCAATAAGGAGTTGTTGACAGTTGTAGCAATTAAACCTAGTTGGTGATATAACCTTTCAGTCATAAGGCATGATGTGCTGCCACTGTCTAGTACAGCACGAGTAACGTAATGTTGACCATTACTGCCTATCACCTTAATTATCGCAGTGGAGAGCAACACGTCCCCGCATTCCATACTCGCAGAAAGCGATAAGCCTGCACCAGGAGCTGACGAACACAAGGTACTTGTCATCTCATCATTATTAACAGGTATAGTCGGTGAATCCGATTTTTTTGAATAATCTGCAATATGTATTAGGGTATGGTGCTTTCGCCTGCATATTTTACAACCTGCCTTTTTGCAGTTATTTGCGTAGTGACCAGAGGATAAACAATTATAACAGACTTTATATTTCGGTAACAACTGTAACCGTGCTTCGTTACTTAAAGCTAAAAACTGGGGACAACCACTTAATTTGTGTTCACCGTTGCATTTAACACAATTCTTGGACTTATAAGAACTATGACCGAGCTGATTACTATCTACTTTACTAGTAGAATCTTGAATTACCATTGACCGAAACTTAGAATTTTTACTGGTATTGGAATGTTTACTAACAGATGAACTTGACATTTCTAGTGTTTCAATCAATTCAGCACGATTTTTAATAAAAGTAATGAATAAAGTAAATGTGATTTTAGACAGCTTGTCAAGGCGACCTTTATGTTCCTCCCACTCTCGGTAAGTTTTATTGTCCAACTTGTTGGTTATAATATAAATGAGCAGGGTGTCCCATTTGTCAACAGGTTCGCCTAGGGATTCCAAAGCACACAAATTTTTATTCATTTGATCGATCAAAGCTTTTAAATTGGATGACGATTCATTGTTAATTTTTTCTATTTTAAATAATGCCGAAACATGATGGTGAATCAACAAATGTTTATTATCAAATCGATCACATAGCAATTTCCATGCGACTGAGTAGTTATTGGCTGAAAATTGAATGGAGTTAATTACCACTGCTGCTGAACCTTCCAGCGACGATCTTAAATAATGAAACTTGTTTATATCCTCGATGTCGTCGCTAGAATGAATAAGGCTTACAAATGTATCGTGGAACTCCAACCAATTCAGGTATGAACCGCTGAATTTCGGTAATTGAATAGTCGGTAATTTAACAACACTGTGATTATTAGAACGCACGCTTACGACGCTGCTATTAGCGTCATTTTTCCTATAATCATCGAGTAGTTTCTGAGCATCTGATAACGTTTTATAATACAGAGTCTCAAACTCGGCACGCTCTGTTATTTGAACATCAAGATTTTCGGTTGTACATTCCAGTGCTAATTGCACCTCATCATATGAACCATACAATGATTCAAGCCTATTAGTACGTAATTGCAACTCGCCAACTTCAGAAGAAGACAAAGAATCGGGTTTTAATGAACTTAGATAATTCAAAAATATTGTTACCCGTCCCTTGTAACTCGCCCTCTTTCTTATGAGCTCCTTATCCTCTGGCATCGCACAAACTGATGAGTAGTTAACCTGAAATGTGAACAATTACAGTTTTAAAAATGTTTACAAACTATCACAATACTACCTATAAAATGACAAACAATTTTTATAAACTTCTCAATTTTACAATGATATTGTCTTTATTTAGCTAATAAGTTTATACAATATCTAATTGGTAGTAAGCCCAGTATATTTGTGTTGCAAATAGCAAAAGAATTATTATAAAACTGTATATAATAACTGTTGTAAGACAATGAAATGAAAACCTATCTTTACATTTAATGTAACACATTTAAACGATACAGTAACAGTATACCTACTAATAAAGCTGTAATAATGCAGTTAATTGTTTATAACTACTCTTTATAAGGCAAAATATACTATAATTAATACTGAAATCGGATTGTACATAACAATTATTGGTGATCACTGATAGGGGTTTTACAATTAAAAATTATACAATATAATTATGTAGGTACTAACCTGGTTATTTAGCGGCTAATCTACAACAAATACAACCTGATAATGAGAGTGTTGGGTGGTAATTATAAGATGAACATCCAGATCACTGCTATTCAGACCATAAAACTCCAAATCTTCACAATGACACAGCAAATCGGACGTCACAGCCAACTCCGCGTGGTATAACAATTATCCAGCAATTCTCTTGAAATCCTTATTTATAACAGCTGATCGAAGTTTTTCCAAAGTAAAATCTTCTAATCCTGGCTCGATAGGACCATGTTCAGGATTTTATCAGGCTTTTTGTCGGGAGATTAAATAATTATGCCGTGAATGATGTAACAAATTTTTATATTGTAACAAAACTGTTGGTGGAAGTAAAAAACTATAATAAAAATAACGATGAATTCTACGAGCTAAATATTGACCGCGGTGGCGTTGCTCTTGCAGTTTTCGTAGGCACTTTGCGTGAACAATTATATATATTAAGAACAACATTTAAGCTACTTATCAGTAGAAATGTACAAAAAAGAAATAGGATTTCGAAATATTTGTACATGCATTTAGATTTCTAAGGGCCGACTTTTTAGATACTATGTAACTGTTCATTTAACTTAACTTCTTGCTAAATTTACTATTTTTTCTATTTCGTATTTTCTGTAATATGTTCATGCGAAACATGTGGGAACGAGAACCATTTATGTAAAGCGTAAGAAGTAGTTCGAACGAATGCGATTACACCGAAGTATTTAATAACTGCGACATTTTTAATAACATTTTTTTTTTGTCTTATTCTCCAGTCACATTTAGTTGCGGCATTAAGAAGCATGTAACGTAGACCCCACTATCACGTTGGGCCACTGTAACGTAGTACGTGTTGGTGTAGCCAACTACGTGTTACATAAATGAAAAGAGATGAGTTTTATATAAAGAGAGGAAATAAACACAGATCACTCAGTACACTATAGTTTATTTAAAATAAGAATTAAACGTAAGCATGTTTGCAGAATCTCATTATTATTTTATTAAAACGCATTGTGGCGTCTTTTAAATATTTTCTTCCAAATGCAGTTTTTATCACTAGAATAAAAATTTTAGAGAATTACTAACATTGGTCATCAAACTTGTCCATACCTCAGTCTATTGATAATGTGCCCATCAGGCTGGCATCATAGCCGTGTTGAATATATTAAACAATGTACTTGCAAAAATCTATGAGAACGAAGGTAGTTGATATAGCACAAAGGATAAGCAAGCTGAAATAGCAATGCAAGGCAGGTCACATAGCTCGAAAAACTGACGGCCCATGAAGCAGAAATGTTTTCGAGTGCAGACCACGAACTGCCAAGTGCAGCGTAAAACAACCACCTGCACGATGGACCGACGACCTTATAAAGGTCGCAGGGGGTCGGTAAATGCGGGCCGCTGGAAATCGATGGGTGAGACCTATGTTCAAGTGGAAGACAACAGGCTGCTATGATGATGATTAAATTACAAAAACTTTCTTCATCATCATCATCATCAGCCCGTACAACGTCCACTGCTGAACATGGGCCTCCTCCCGAGGGAGGCTTTTGCAATAGTCACCACGCTTGGCAGGCGGATTGGTGACCGCAGTACCATGTTGTAATACACAGGATAACGCTGCTACCCGTTCCCTGGTATATGCTTGTTATAGATGATGTTATAACAATCGGGTCCAACAGCTTAACGTGTTTTCCGAGGCACGGAGGGTAGTCCCTCAACCAACCAGACCCGGCAAGAAATCTAAGAATTTACACAAAGATTTCTTTCACGACCTCCGAGACTTAAAGCGAGCCAAATACCGCTACGCTACGGAGGTTGTCTTTCTAAATATTTCTTGCCACACACAATTTAAATTTCTTAATCTAGTGATTAAGATAAACATACGCAATGAACACTTATTTATACAGCGTTACACAGAATATCGTAGCAATATTTGACACCGCTTTCGTCCCTTGTCAACAAGTATACACTGTGGTTAGACTGGACAGACCGTGCAAAGTACCCTTTAGCCTGCCATAATCCTTTGTGAGGAACGAATGCTTCTGATATATTAATACTGAGAACATTGAGCAGGCATGACGTAATTTACGTTGCTAACCTTATAACCTAACGTATGACACTTAGGTAAGACTATGAGTTTACATTTAAAATGTTATTGAAAACTTTACGGATAGGTTTACTATATACTATGTTTCAAAATTGATATTTATAAAATTCGACCACCGACAGGACTCGAACCTGCATCTTAGGTTAAGCCTCTTATGCCTTAACCAATTAGGGTACGGTGGAACCCTACCGGTCATCGAAATTCATCAATCTCTTTTATAACACGTTTCGAAGGGGGACGTTTACCAAATACCAAATGCAACTGCGGATCATTACCGATAGATGGCACTAATTTACTTGGGAATTTCAGGTGTCACTTAGACGATTTCTATTACATGGCAATAGAGACCACGACAGTGAGGCATTAAGTAATAAATGTGATGTTTAATACCTTGTATCTTGTCATATCTCAATAAATGGTTTAAAAACTACAAACTAAGCAACGCCCCCTGTGGTAGGTACTTGGACGGGCTCAGGGCGGTCGCTGGCGCATTTCTAGGGCAGACATATGTAAAAAAAAACTATAATCGTAATTTCAAAACGTTCACTGCTGGACATAGGCCTCCTTCATAAATTTCCAGTTACTACGGTTGGTCTGCATCCACCGTGATCCGCGATCCGCGATCCGCGCCCTTTAACAGGTCATCCGTCCGTCTAGTTGGTGAACGTCCTACGCTACGCTTGCCGATCCGCGGTCTCCATTCGAGAACTTTTTGGACCCAGTGTCCATCTGCTTTCCGTACTATATGGCCTGCCCATTGCCACTTCAACAAACTAATCCGTTGGGCTATGTCGGTAACCCGCGTCCTTCTACGTATCTCCTCAAAAAAAAAGTTGTACCTCTTTGTACGAAAATTGCGTAGACGGAGGAATATAACATTTTACACACTTATAGAGAAGGTGAAGAATATTTTTTATTATGGTCTACTTTGTCTACTAGTATAAATAAATATGGCGATAATAAATATTAATTTGATAATAATAAGTAAGTCTATAGGTGTTTTTATTAATCTTTAAAAAATCTAGAGAAAAGGAGGACGAAACATAATTTTAATATACTCTTTAATTCAAAATATTCGGTAAGTTATCATAATAACCAAAAAATCTTACCAAACTACAATATATTGCCATAAATTTGATGATAATTCGCAATAAAAATCAAAAGTTCGATCGTAAAAGCTGAAACGGCACGAAAACTGAACAAGTAGATGAACAGTACTTAAAATGGGTACGCACTAGATACTTAAATGGTTATCCTTAAGTTTATATAGCTTTGAAATTACAGTATTCTTCTTCTATTATTTATGTAGTTAGCCACGAGGCTTTTGCCTCTTCAGCTTTCATAAAGACGAGCGGGGCTCCAGCCTAATTAAATAGATTATTAAGTACAACCTGCGCAAGAGGGCGCCACTCAGCGCGAACACTGGCGGGGGAATAACGATTTATGACGTTTAGTATTTTAGCAGTGATTTCTTTAACGATCACTTATAGTTTCTAAAGCTTCTATAACGTCCACGGCTGAATACGGCCTCCTGGAGTTTTTGCCATAGTCACCACACTTGGCTGACGGGTTGGTGACCGCAGTATTATACAATAAGCCACAAGAAAATTCTGCTACCCGCGGTTCACTGGTATACAATGGCTATAAATGATGTTTTAACAATCGGGACCAACATCTTAACCTGCATATCGAGGCACGAAGGGTAGCAAATTGAATAACATAACCTTAATTGCTTGGTTTTGAAAGAAAACTAGGGTATTTTTCAATTTTCTTTCAGAGTTATTCAGCCTCCAACTGCAGTATCAATGCCTAGGTATAAATATCTCAGTCTCAGCATTCACGCAACACTACTTCAGAGCAAACCCGCGAACAAGCACTACCTTACAGAGAGATAGACCTTTTATTTGTGATGCACCTATTTTTGCTATTCACATTTTAAAGAACATAAAAAATACCCTATCTACTATAACCTACAATGCTGAAATGTACTTTGGAGCTGTTGCATAAGAGTTAAATTTGTGTGGTGAAAAATGGTCGGTAGGCTATTAAAGAATGGTATGGTTGCTGCAAAAGCACAGAGTCAGTAGCGTTGACGCCGGCTCACTAATTGGAGCTATTCATTACCTTCTGCCATCACGTTCAGCTTAAACAGTCAAGCGCTTTGTGTCGTACAACTTTTTATTTAAATCGTGTAAAATCTGCACTGGGTTCCATGAAAAATTGAGGTCTCAATACTATAATACCACGCAGGCATTAAAATAAATGGGCCGGATTGGTCATGCGTACCTGGTCCCCGCCAACGGCGGATCGAAAGAGTGTCCGCGAGGTTTTAGTGGTTAGTAGGGTCCTCTCCTCGTGGTATGAGTTTAGCATACCACGCTTTGGAGAGGGCGAGTCCCACATATCCCACCAGCGCGCGAATACGATGCAGCGGCGGTGGGAATGCCTAAATGCATTTCCCCCCGGACAACAAAAAAAAAGATATTAAAATAAAACATCGTCATCATCATCAGCACGTTTACGTCCACTGCTGAACATGGGGTTCCTCTTAACAGACCTTGGCAAGCCAGGATCGAAGATAGATGCTGCTGCCCATCCATCTGCTGTACGTCCCTTAATTTGTCGCCTCTTATGACACCCATGGGAAGATGTTGGTCTATTCTTAGCCGTAAACCACAAGGCAAAATATTCGGTAACTTACGAAGTCCCGGGTTTGATACCTGGGTAATTTTTATTAGGTACTAGGCTCAGCCACTTCACCGTGCGTGCTTACCCTATAATATAAAACACAACCACCGTACCGGACAACCTCCGTAGCGTACCGGTATTTGGCCCGCTTTAAATCTCGGAGGTCGTGGGTTTGATCCCCACGCCGGACAGGAAATCTTTGTGTAAATTCAAAGATTTATTTCCGGGTCTGGTTGATTGAGGGACTACCCTCCGTGCCTCGGAAAGCAAGTTAAGCTGGTTCCGATTGTTATAACATCATCTATAATAATCGTATATCAAGGAACGAGCAGCAGCGTTTTCTTTTGTGGTACAACATAATACTGCGGTCACCAACCCGCCTGCCAAGCGTGATGACTATGGCAAATACCCTCCCTCAGGAGGAGGCCCATTTAGAGGGCTGATGATGATGAAGATAATATAAAAACGTACTATTTGTCACAATTGTACAATAAAAAGACAATCTTTTGTCTAAAAAATTAATACTATTTTATTTTTTTATATATTGCGATCTCAAATAAACAACAAAGAGGGTTTTAAGCATCCTTATCACATAAATTTTGGCGAAACAATAAGCAATGTAATTGGAAGCGACATTTACAATCAGAATACTCATGAAATTGGTTTAAAAACTGTTGGGGCGGCGCCTGGACCTATAAAGATAAGGTCAAGGTTTCGTTTTATTGGTCGCCTTAGTACCATCTTGGATGTGATTTTGGCCTACCGCTTAAGTATACAAGCATATTTGGGGTGTGGTTTAAGTTGTAAGGCTAGCCGATTGTAAATTTGCGACTTAAAGTTACAAAACCTTACATTAATTATGGGTCTCGCTCGACTAGATACCGTCATCGTACTTGACAAATGCGGCAAAAATTAGTACGCCAAAATCGTACCCGAGCCGAACACGCTCAGGGCGAGGAATATGCGTCAGTTACAGATAATAATCACTTTAATATACCAGTTTTCGTTAACTGTGTAAAAATAACACTAGATACAAGAAATAAGAAGGACAACGGGATCACTGACCATTGGTACAGTCCGCCCAGTGTCTTATACACACTACAATTTTGAGTTGCCGCATTTACGGAGTTATCGTTTAAAGCTAACGCGGTATCTAGTCTAGCGTGCGAGAACAATAATTTTTCTAAGGATTAAATTTAATCATTGATTCAGGTTAAGAACGGTAGCGTGATGGTATTTCCATACGACAATAGTAAAGCAAAACGAAATATGGGTAATAATTGCTCTTAAATGCAATTTTCAATCGAAATAAAAAGCAAAAAATCCACACGGTAGCTAATAAGCGACATCAATAAATTGAAACTAATTGGTTCCATAGATCGCTACTCAATTATTTTTTATTGCATTGACTTTTATAAAATAAAATATTATTATTTCATACTGTTACAACAATTATACATATGTATATACAACTAAAAGTAACTAATACTAACTATCTAAATACATGATGTTTGGTAATTATAATTCTTAGTTAGCCTGCCACGCAAAAATATGGATATACCTATAAAAGAAGTTCGACGCCTTATAATGTAATCTGACTTAGCAAAATTGAATTGTTTTCCTAAGTGCTCCGATATTGACAAGGGTCTGATCGATTTTGTCATAAATAGGTATGTAAACCACCCACAAATAGAGTTTCTACCCGACCCTAAAGCCGGGACCACGAATTCTGCGTTATGCGGGTCATCTGCGCTTCTCTATTCAGGTATTACGCCTCAGAATACAATTCGCCGCACGCCGCTATAGTGTTGCGTGAATTGCCCGCTCTGGTTTCATGGAGGTACCTTGCTCCTCCCACCACCGCCCCGCTGTACGCAAACTTCGTGCCCTTAGCCTTAAAATAACAAAACGCTACCGCCTCTTATTGTAGCGGCATAACGTAAATGCCCCAAAAGGATAGTATTGTAAGATCTGAGACGATTTCTGTAATAGCCTATAAAATACCTCATGCTGTCCTCATTTTAATGGCTCTTTTTACTCAAGGGAACTATATTGTTTTAATCTCCAAAATGGCTGATTTCAAAAAATATTTGACCGAAATGGCTAGGAAATTAAAGTGAGCAAAATGTTGGTCTACCTTTTATTGTCGGCCTCGTTGATTTAATGGTTCGACTATGACTGGGAGTCAAATGATAGTCAAACACTTCGCTGGTCGAGCAATAAATTGTGATATTAGAAAAATCCCATAAAAAGCAGTCCGAAGTTACGAAGTTGCTGGTGTTTCACCCACCTCATAGAACACTTTTTTTTCGAACGGACATACGTTGTGAGCCTCGAATCTTTTGCTAGTTCACCGCGCATAAAGGCGAGCAGAGCCTTAATAAATGGTTAAAAAACTACAAACTAAGCAACCTACGCAAGAGGGCGCCCCCTGTGGGACTTGAACCTCGGCAGTCGCTGGCGATGAGGTTGAGGCATTATGACTTTTAGTATTTTAGGGAGTTTTGTGCAACTGTCGCTCTACTGTTCGCGGGCCTCTCGGATTTTGGGTCTACGAGGGCATTGGAGGCGCGGAGAACAGCGGTCTTTTCCTGTCCCGTTCGTCGTCAAAACAACCTAATTTGAAGAGTATTAAAGCTACTAGGTATATATTTATGTACTTTAATATGTCTTGCACCGATGGTCAATCTCCATATCGAGGGGTGAAAGGCTATTTGTTTGAAGCGATATTTTGGACGATATGGAGTTATATACTTATTCGGATTCAGCGAATTTTTCTGCGTCGTCTGAGCCGGGTTTCGTACAATTCTGAGCACTTTTATGGCGCTTAAAACAATGCCATTTTAGTGCATAATTCTCAAACATGATGTATGATCCGACTTCAAATTTGCCATATTTTTTTAGTATATCATTTAAGCTGTATACAAAAACAGAGAGTCGGATCATAAGCCGTTATTCCCTTCCTAAAATTTTAGTTCGATGGCAGATAAATCGTTTTTCGATGTAGCTATCTTTAGATGAAAAGTCCCTTCAAACATTTTGCTTACGACTACTTACTCTGTGCAATGTCGCTTCAACCAATTTGCCGTCAGCCAAATTCATTAAAACATGTCGTCGGTTCAACCCTTTTCGCTATAACTGTTTTTCACTCTGTTTAGAACAACCAAGTTATATAACTCCTTTCAAAATCTGAGACATCAAACAACTCTTTAAGAATGTTCATCGTTGCTTAAGCCAACTTCCTGTATCGTTAACAAAACCCAAAACCCAAACCCAAATTGGTAGTTAAACAAAATAGCCTATTCCTATTATTATTGAGTAACGTCGATTCAATCATTTTGCTTTCTCCTGCATAAGTACTGTAAAGTCACTTAAACCATTTTGCCTGCTGCTGATTAGTGACAATGTTGGAATTTGAATCATTTTTCTTTACTCTAAAAATAAGGCGATACAGATAATTTTGTATTAAGCGACAATTTATCTTATACTCATAACTGTTTTTTAATTGAAAATTATACCAAAACATTCAGGGATTTTTTTTCAATAAAAATTTGCGATCCCCATTATAGAAAGAGCACTAGTTTTTTCATAACGATTTTTTTTCCAAATTTTGAATCTTTAAATGGCTCTCCTGTAAAGTTCGTAAAATGTCGCTTCAAACAAATAGCCTTTCACCCCTCGATATAATTATGGCGTCATGGCGGAAATGAGGACGGACCAGTTCTTATTTCAAAATTAACTTTATTTATACCATAACAATCGAACTACAAAAATGGAAATCATAAATGGTATCAAAAGAAAACTTAAAGACCCGATATTGTGCAAGTTTTAATGACTTTTATGAAGAAAAATTGGAAACAAACTGGAAGTAAAGTCGATGAATCGTCGTCACGTTTTAATAAACTTTTTAATTTAGGTGCGAAGAATTATGAGGGTTTATGACTGTGGCAAAATCTTTATTCTTTGTCAATTCGTTCGTGGTCTACTTAATATTATTATGGATTTGTTATAACTTGTAATCATAGTTGACTATACGTTTTGCTATGGTTGTTTTGTTACCATCAGCTTATATTTCCATAATAGGTATGAAGAATAAAAATTATAATTAGTCCGTCAGTTAGATTACTAAAAAATATTGGACATGTATTTTTTTTATTTATGAAATAGGTAAATGAATAAGATACAGAGCAACAACAAACTATAAAGTTTTGGAGAGGGGGGCTTGTAACGTCACTAAGATTTAAAATAGTAAGAATTAAAAGTTAAGTTTAAGTTCAGATCAGCTATTTTTTGTTTACTATAAATATGTTTTACTGTTACATAATTATGTTTTTTTTTAATGAATAGGTGGGTCGATTTCAAACAGAGCTAAAAATGTTGTCATCTCTAATAACTTTGTTTTTTTATTGCCAATGGTTTTTGTTTTTTTTTATATTATAGTTTTCATTTACCTTTTTACGTTCCAAAACAAAACAAAACCCAAAAGTGTGCCATTTGCGAGAAAACTAAAACTATAACATTTTGTCCCTTAAGAAAATATTACTTATTTTCCGTTTACATTGAAATAAAGTCGAATAAAAACGAAGTTACTCGTAGAAAATCTATTTATTTAATAGTTTATATCATGATGATGTGCAAGCATTCAATAATAGTATAAATTTTTCTTTTGAGAATAATAGAATACTCGTATTTTAGTGTTTTAAACATTGGTCATGGTTTATCTGTCATTCATGTAGCGTAAGTTAATACCGTCATAATATTAAATCTATGGAGCTTCCGAACCCCTGCCTCACCCCACCCGCTGACACATCGTCAGTGGCCTTGCAGCGTTTTTCAGAGCAGTGGTGCGTTTCGTATTTTTTGCGAGATATTCATATTTCTACCGATTTCAGTGCCGTGGACTAAACTCGACTCATTCGTCTCTTAACCATAATTGCAAAAGGTATTGTAAACTAATTTTTATAACACATTGTTTCTTATAGCTAACAAGAACATGGATATTTTAAATGTATTTGATTACCGTCTAGAAAGTTCCAAACGCTTAAAAATTATATGTTTGTTCCGAATATCATTAGTGTTACTGTCATTTGTGTCAATTTTTCAAGTAACACTAATGATATTGAATGTAACACTAATGAAATATTATAACAATGAATTATAAACAAAAAATTAACGCTTTCCACCTGATTACGTCGAAGGCAGTTTGTTTTTTTAATTCTCCTTTTTTGTGTGTGATGTGATGAAAATCAATGTATATATATTTACATGATTATCTACGAAATTTTCTATAAATTATCGGTGTTTATATTTTGAGTTTGAGTGTTGCTTAGTGTTATTAAGCTAGAGCTTAATGGCTGTTATTTATGAAATTATTTTTTTAGGACATTATGCCGAATAAGAAAAGCATGAGTGAATATGAGTTAGAAAGAAGAAGAATAGCAAGGAGAGAAAAATATAAACAATTTAAAAACGACCCAGAACAATATGCCGATGAAAGAGCTAAAAAAAGAGAAGAGAGAGTAAGAAGATGAGAAGCCAGATTGATTACGAAACTTTAGTCCACATGGACTTTTCGGAAAATTATAGCTATAAATTCGCTGAAGAAGTCCAAAGCTTGCACTTTGGAGGTAGTCGTGGCCAGGTTTCTTTGCTCACAGTAGTAATTTATATTAAAAAGGGAAGGGAAATCATTAACTATTCTTTATGCACAGTTAGTGAATGCACTCGACATGATTCACCAGCTGTGTGGGCTCATATGCAGAAAGCACTGGAGTTTTTATTTGAAAAATCTCCTAATAATATAGATATTACTTCTGTGCATATACTAACAGATAGCCCTTCAAGTCAATATCGCAACAAATATATATTTTACATTATGACACAGCTGCAAAATGCTTTCTCATCATTAAAGTCAGTAATTTGGAACTATCAGGAAGTTGGCCACGGTAAAGGTGCTCCAGATGGTGTTGGCGACGTAGTTAAAAGAACGGCTGACTAACAAGTAAAATGCGTGCGTGATGTGGGAGACTACTCAACATTTGTTGGTATTGTGCGAGAAAACATAAAAAATGTCGAGATAAGGGTTGTAGAAGAACATGAGATTAGAGAAAAAGAAATTCATCTCCCCAAAAACAGCTCCTTTTAAAGGAACTATGTTAGTCCACCAGGTGATTTGGCACTCCGAATCGGAGTTTCTTGAGTTTAGAAAATTGAGTTGTTACGAGTGTGTTGACACCATTTGTAAAAAAATATGGATAGATAAATACAAAAATATTGATTGTAATATGAAAGATTTAAAAATTGAATCAATACTTGAGTACATTTAAGTTTAAAGAAAACTACTGTTTTTAATTATATGGATAATTTTAATTTATGTGTGTTTTAGACTGTGATTAGTTGCTATATTATATTTGTTTGTGCTTAAACGATATATTACTATATAAAATTTTAACAATTAAGTTTCTCTAAGAAGACTGAAAAATTATATGCATCGTTAATTTTTTTTTTAATTGTCATTAGTAGGCATCTAATCTCATTAGTGTTTTAGATAATTTCATTAGTGTAACCACATCACTCATTCGTGTCACTCTGATTTCAATTTTTCAATGGTTTTCATTAAAAAATCATTAATATTTTATTTAACTTATGTTACTATAACCTCATATAATCAGGTTATACCATTAATAAGCCAAAAAACGGGTATTTAAGAAATCAAACAAAAAAGGATCATTTTAAATCGAAATTTGAAATCGACCCAGGTACTATGATTAACCAAAACCAACAAATCTCTTTTGATTTTAAACAAATTGGAGATTAATAAATTTAGACAACGGGCAGGACTCTAACCTGCACCTTAGGTTTAGCCGCTAATGCGAAATTTATCAATCCCTTTTATAACACGTTTCTAACGTTAGTGTCACCTATCGGTAATGAGACACATTAGTTAGACAAAATATATCTCCAAAGTTGCCTTTGATCAGAATTAAACATTTAAACGATGACACCACCGGATTTACATTTAAAATTTCGAGTTCGAGTCCTGCGGTGGTCTAATTTTATTAATCTCAAATTTTTAATTTTGTAATTGGTAAACTTTTCCGTAAAGTATTTAAAACTTTAAAATGATTTTATCAATTTTATCAAAAAAACAAAGAAACCTTAAAAAAATATCATATTTTATCCTACCCTAATCTGTTAAAACCGGCAATACAAGAAAAAACTAATAACAAATATTCCATTTCCTTCCGTTTCCGTTCTTTCTCAATATGGCTGTAGTCAAATAAACTGGGAGATCGCGATTTATTAGCAGTCGCGATATAGCAATACTTCCGAACTTCATTTATGCATTGTATGAGGGATTGTGGTGCATTTATTGCTATGTTATACGTTCTCTGAGGTTTATTTACCGTACTACATTAGATACGCTTGGTATTTATGATCTTACAACAATCGAGACAAATGGCTTAACGTGCTTTCCGAGGCATGGAAGGTAGTCGTCCCTCAACCAACCAGACCCGGAAAGAAATCTTACAAAGACAATCTCACAAAGATTTATTCTCCGGTGTGGGGATAGAACCGATGACCCCGGGAAGTTATACAGCCTTGGAAATAATAAAATATCTGTACAACTAAACATTTAAAATTGTATTACTTTTTTAAGTTGTTGATACTACGAGAAGAAAAGATAAAAACTATTTATTTATAGTGCACTGAAATAAGAAAGAAATATGATAAAATATAGCACTAGTTCACCCGTTCCCGTAGGAACCTCGTCTTAATATATAGTCTCATATACACTCACAAATAATATAACTTTCTGTCAATCAATAACATCAGGAAAAATAATATTGCAGTTAAGTTTTCTTAAAATTTCAATTTAATAATTTCAAATTATCAGATTAATTTCAAAATTTTCTTTGAAATGAACCCTTTCATCATCATCATCATCATCATCAACAGCCCGTTTACGTCCACTGCTGAACATGGGCCTCCTCTTAACAGACCTTGGCAAGCCAGGACCGTTGAGGGATATTGCTATAATCACCACGCTTGGCAGACGGATTGGTGATCGCAGTAAGATGGGAGAATAGGCGTCTATTAGGCCCTTGGGCTAATAGACGCTGCTGCCCATCCATCAGCCATATGTCTCTTAGTCGTCTTTTAAGACACCCATGGGAGGACATGGGGTGGTCTCGACCCATCCTAAGAACATAGTTACTTGTAAAAATGTATCATTTTTTTTTGTTTATCGTATTTAATTTAGAATAACAAGAGCTATCTAATGGTGTATTTATTTTCTTTTTATGAAGCCTATTTTCGAAGTTATAATGTGCCAAGAACGTAATACGTAGTAGTATTTCGAAGAATAGCAATTCATTAATAGATAGATCGATGTACACGGGCCCCACCCCGCGCTACCGCTGCCCGCGCGCTGGTTACTTCGTCATTCGCGGTCGTGTCGGCGGGAGGTGTGTATGTGTTTGCTTGTGTATGAATGACGCTTAAATTACGTGTTGTTTATTTGTTTTTCTAATTGCATTTACATATTCCTTTGATATTTGAGTTTATTATTCAATATGAAACGTTCGAAGAAAATATTGTCTTTAATTTTGCCCGATGAAAGTATAGATAATACAAGTTCTAGTCAACAGCTACAACGAAACTTTATCCAAAAAGATAATGGTAACTGTTTATTTTTATTAATTTATGTAATGAAATTATGATTGTTTACTGTTTGTTAATAAAAATATCCGTAAAGAAGGTTAAGCCGCAAAATGTTGTGTCCTCCGAACAAAATAGATACATATGCACGTGAAACAGTTTACTTTGAAAACTATACAATGTTTTAAAATGTTATGTTTTAATATGAAAACTATGAAAAGTAATAGTTGTTGTCATGGTAAAAGTAATTTCATTTAATTTTATATAAATTAGTATTTTTATAAATTTTTGTATTTCAAGTGAACATGTAACGTCATACTTCGGAAATATCATCATTATTTTATACAATGAGTGCAGATGTATCACAAAATCTACACCCAATTCCCTAAAACACTGTTTTATGTTAACTTAGTTACATTGACTTCACGTGGAACAAAGTAACATGTGATTATAATACCCCTTATTTTAGAAAATAATAGCATAAATACAATAATTTTCTATTAAAATGTTGTCTAAACAAGTAATTAAAGTATATGTGAATTTTCATAACTTTATTTCAAAAATTAAAAAAGTTATTAGCATTTAAGTATGGGGTGAACTTTGAATGGCTCTCCTGAAAACCTAGTAAATTTCAAATGTAACATTGTTCTTCGGATGGGTCGGTCTATTCTAAGCCGGAAACCACACGGCATGAACCCTTTACTTTGGCAAATTAGAAAATATTATTTCATTCTAGATACAATGCATATTTAAAACTAGTAAACATAATTAAAACTAAGAATAAAACAAGGGGGGTTAGAGGGAGTCAAAAAATCGCTTTGGCAAATTAAAAAATAAATTGCGATTTTGGTCCATTCGTTCTCGTGCGGTGCGATGACCAAGGGAAATAGGGATTTATTTTTATATTTAAAGATAAGCTAAATGTTACATACTCACATTCATGTATGAAGGTACTACTTGTACCGCGCAGTTTCACCCAGAGAAGCGTGCTACGTACAGTCAACAAAAGAAATAGGTTTACACCGTCAGTATCAAATAATGTAATTAAAAAATTTTATTCACTACGACAGCCGGTATTTCTTTATGGGTGAAAAGTTCGCCACTAGCGGTATTCAAATGCTCATTAAATTAAACTCTTCTCATAAACGTGTAGATATAACATTAAAATGCATTTCACTAAGTGTAAACCTATCTCTTTTGTTGACTGTACATTCAAGTTTCGCGCCTACGCTCCTTGCCTACGTTCTCGTTCATACTTCTATGCTTACTCTTGCAGAAATCTGTCTAAAACCCAATCGATAGTTGTTTATGTTAGCAAGATTAGCCGTAATTTAAGAATTGCTACCACTAATATTCATACAAATCTTGTCATCCCCTTAGGACTTTAATTTCGCAAATTTCCGATCGTTTGTGAGCACTTAACTGCTAAAAGGTACTCGTATTTTTTTTCAATTTTGGTATCTTTCGCATTCATATCTAATATACTAATAGATAAAGCTAAATAGTTTGTATGTTTGAACGCGCAAATATCAGGAAATACTGGTCCGATTTGAAAAAAATGTGTCAGTATTATATTTTATAGCCCATTTATCGACGAAAGCTTTATTTAGTTTTGAAATTCCTAAAACGCGCGATGAAAGCTATTAAAAATATTATTGTTCGCTATTATTCTATCTTTCGCACATGAGAAGCATTTACTCAGGGCTGGATTAAGATTCGGGAGGCCCCGGGGAAACAAAGGCCACAAATTAGTTTCCCTCTAAATGTGTAGAAAATTCGAAGTATGTGTAGCGCCATCTACAGTAGCCGCACACAAACCACCTACCATCCTAACTAACCTGTATCGCGCAATACCTTCTTGCAGGACGATTTGAATTCTGATATTTTACTGATCGTCTAATTGAAGTGAACAATTAGGTATAGATGAATAATAACACCGAATAAATAAATAAAAGAAAAGTTGTAGACTTTACTAGTCAGAATTTAAAAGATTTTAAATCTTTATTGTGGGAGCCACTCTATTGTGGGGGCCCCTCTATTGAGGAGGCCCTGGGGCAGTTGCCCTGGATGCCCTCCCTTAAATCCGGCCTTGCATTTACTCATATTAAACATCCTACAAATATTATAAACGCGAAAGTTTGTAAGTATGGATGGATGTTTGTTACTCTTTGAAGCCATTTCTTCTGATCGGAATGGACTGAAATTTTGCACCGGGATAGGTTAAACGCTAGATAAACATATAGGCTATAAAACATCACGCTCCGACCCACTGGAGCAGAGTAACGCGGGTAAAGCCGCGGGGCGCAGCTAGTTATTCATATATCCATCTAAAATTATAAATTATCCAAAAGTTTATACACAAATACTTATAAACCATCCAGCAATTCACAAACTCTCAAACTTTATAAATGTTACACCTACACAACTGTCGCATATCATACAAATACCTGCACCGGTGGCTCAGTGGTTACGGTAGTTGCTTCTGAGACCTGGTGTTCTGGGTTCGATTCCCACCCGGGACAATTATTTGTGTGAACCACAAATAGTTATTCTGAGTCTGGGTGTTCTTTGTGTCCGTGAAATGAATGTTTGTAAGGTCCCCCGCGACACAGGGATTGATTTCCCTAGTGCGAGAGTTGACTTTAAAAAAAAAAAATATAACTAGCAAATACTTCAATTACGCTACATTTTATCCCACACATATATTGGACGCACCCCAAATACTTGAAGCAAGCAAGCACTCGAAAAAGAAAATTATTCTGACGTCACGAGACTGGTATAAATTCATAGCTTTACATCATCATTTAAAGAAAAAAAATACGGGTCTATAAGACAATCATATCTACAAAGAAAAATGATTTCTAAAACCACGCGATTAAAACTCACTTTTCTCTAAACGGAGTACCCGTATAACTTTTGTCTGTGCAAAAGTTTGAAGTTATAATAAATATATTTTAGTAATTTCGTTAGAAATAAATTGAGTGTACCGAAGTTTTGGATGGATCGTTAAAATTATCAAAAAAAAATGTATTCAGGCTCATTTTTATTCAAGGGCATTGTACCGGTTGGAGTTACAAGTAATTTTGCTGAAAGTTTATCTCTTAATATTACTTTAATTTAACGATATAGCGTGACTATTGGCAAGACATGCACGCCATAACATTCCTTGATACTGAAATAAGCACCGTAAATGTCTTGAGTAAATCAAGTTATGATTAAGTTAACAAGTTATTGAATATTTAAGTGGAATATTAATTTTCACTTCAGATTGTTATGAGAGATATCATTAATTAGTTTGTTGCTAGAATTAGTATAGGCTAGCTGTTGCCCGCGCCTACAACCGCGTAGATTTCTGTTTCCGCGTTGACAAATACATCGCTGTGTAAAAAAATAAAAAAAAAAAAAAAAAAACACATATTATTAAAAAAAGACACGTAAATCAGCTAATATAAAACTTGTATAAAGTAAGTGTATAATTATATTATAAGTACCTATAGTTCTCCAAAGGTCACAGTGGAACAACTCTAGGAATATAACCAGGACTTAATATAGTGGACAAATTTTCCAAGTCAGTTTACCTCGAAAACTATAACCTGGGTTTCTTCAAGTCAAGAGTGAATAAGTGTCTTCTAAAACCTTTGAGATCCATAGTCAGCCACATCGTCGCTTACCGTCAGGTGAAATTGTAGCTTAACTAAGGTCTATCTAGAATTAAAAAAAAAAGTTTTTGCACAAACAAAAGTGTAAATTTCGATTTCTCCATACACCTTAAACTGGAATTAAAACAAATGCTCACGTAGGTACCTACCAAATGCTTACGTCATATAAGTACAGAAAAAAACCCTCCAAGTTTCAGATCTGACGGATCAATGCCCAGCATAAATCTCTGATCGTAGGATTTATGCTGTGCATTGATCCAACAGTCAGTTATCCAGGACAAAGCGTTTTATTAATCGACACCTCAGAATCATAAGAATGGATATATTATCTTCAGAAGCATTTGGTCGTAATAGCTAGTTTTCGGTAAAAGCACATACGACGAATGTTTCTGGCGTATAATGGCACATTCGACCTTATGCTTCTGAACTCTAGATATATAGATATATCGATAATATAACATAAATACTGAAAAAGATGGGATGTGTGTGGGCTGAATTCCTGTGTTCCTGCATTAATGAAACACTCATTGTTAAAATGTAAAAATACAATAATGGAGCAATAACAATCTTTACAGTTTGAGTCAAAGACGAACACGAAGGGCCAGATTTAAGGGAGGGCATCCAGGGCAACTGCCCGGGGCCTCCACAATAGAGGGGCCCCCACAATAGAGATATTAAAATTAAAATCTTTCAAATTCTGACGAATAAACTCTACAACTTTTCTTTTATTTATGTTCTCGGCGTTGTAGAATCATGATTAATGTAATAGTTCTTAAATATTGTAATAACGGTTTTACATCTATACTTGTTAACTTAAATAAAACAATCATTAAAATATCAGAATTCAAATCGTCCTGAAAAGTATGTACATACTTCAAATTTTCTACACATTTAGTGTGAAAGTAATTTGTAGTCAGGGGTGCTCTTCTTCTTTTTTGCCCCGGGGCCTCCGGACTTCAAAATGCGGCCCTGCGAACACGGAACATTAAGATATAACAAAATATTTAACATTTCAAATTTTATATAAAGAAAATATTATAAAAAAGTATATATGAATCAAAATGTTGCAAGATACCTTACGTAAGTAGATCTGCATGTGTGATAAACATTTCTGTTTCACATAAGTTTTGTTTTATTTAAATGTTTTGAACTCTTTATGGAAAAGATTACCTTATACTATATTTCAAAATTGAGATTAATAAAATTCGACCACCGGCAGGACTCAAACCTGCATCCTGGGTAAAGCCCCCAATACCTTAACCAATTAGGCTACGGTGGAACCCTACCGATCATCGAATGGATTAATCTCTTTGTAACACGTCTCTAACGGGGACGGTAGCGCCATCTATCGGTAATGATCCGCATAACTTCGATAAATATCTCCAAAGTTACATTTGGTATTAAATATTAAACGATGACACCGCCCGTTTTTCACATTATTTAAAATAGGTAAAATAGGTAGGGTTCCACCGTAGCCTAATTGGTTAAGGCATTTGGGGCTTTACCCAGGATGCAGGTTCGAGTCCTGCCGGTGGTCGAATTTTATTAATCTCAATTTTGAAATAAGTTTTTCTGTTGAAAATGTAATATATTTTTTTCATTATTTACTTTTACCAAAAAGTTAAAACTCAAACAGTGCTTTCGTAAATAGATCTAGTTAAACTAAAAACAGCTCCACCTTAGTTAAACTCAAAAGCTAAAACTGACACAACAAACTCCATTAATTACAAAACTCAGTATAAAACTCGGCAGACTACGAAATTCATCCATCATTTATTTTTATTTTATTCGCCAGTACAATAAAACAAAATAACTTAAACAGAATTGTATTTTAACTAGACAAACTTGAATTTACCTACCTCGGAATATTCTGGAACGTAAAGGCCGGTGGTTACCTTAAATACCAACCATCTAACAACCTCAACTGCGTCTATTCCTCCCTTAACTTTTGAAATTATAACGACCCCGTACAACGAAACATCAGCTTCCATTGCACTTTGATATCTTTGTATTGCATCACATCCATTGCGCTTTATCATTTACCTTTTGTATGTTACCTCTTAGTAAGTTGTCAATGGATGCTGTTTATTAACTTATGTTGAGTCTATGGTTGTTTTCTTAAGGGATGGATGGTTAGCTGACTGGAAAAGTTATGTCAAAGCATGGACTTTATAGTAAGGACAAACAGCTAAATATAAGAAGTAAATACTTGAATTCCCATAATAAAAAGAGGCTTTGCAGGCTGTGTTTTTAACAGGACGGATATATAAAATTATGACGTATTATTATAATAATTGACATGAGGTCACTTGTTGATATCTGTCGAGATCTGCCTGAGCATTTCGCAATAGACGGTCTATTATCTTTATTAGGAAGTAAGCAATATACATATAGAACTGCGTTTTGTAAATTCTTCGTTGCAACCTCTTGTAAGTCTTGTATATGTTTATTTTTTGTCGTTTATATAATTAAACTTTTGTATGATAGTTTGTTGTCGTCGTATCTGTCACAGGCGAATAGTAGAATTAGCCGTATTAGATTACGTTTAGCCCTGGATCGAGAGAGCTGGAAGTCATGGGGAGAGGCCTTTGCCCAGCAGTGGGATGATGCAGGCTAGCAGTAACAGTAACAGTAACAGATTACTTTTAGCCATTTTAAAAACAGACTTTTGACGCAGAGGAAGTCGTGGGCAACAGCTACACTATACATATATAATTTAAACAATACCGTGACTGAATGTTTTGACTTATAAACTGTGCAGAACCTAAAACGTTAGACTAATTCCTCATTTACGGAGACACGTGACGTTGCGAGTGCCGTTAGGCGTTGCGTCAGACATTTTTTCCGTTTAAAATACGGCGGTACATAAAGCGGCCCTTATCCCATGTGTAAACTCAAACATAAGTCAATTTAAGGCGTCGTTTATAAAGATGCGAGGTAAAAAAGTTGATTGACTACAGTAACCGGTACATCAGTACATCAGACGTGTAGACCAAATATTATAAAAAATCTACAGGAAACTTTGTAACAGCTACGGTATGCTCGCAGTAATTAAACTCAGCCTCATTATATATTCCACGTTGTACATTGGATTAACTTGGCTCGGATTATATTATGTTATTTTTAACTAGCTCGCTAACACTTCAAAGTTTTCGTCCTCAGTAGATAATTAAGGTGGTTTTAACTTTAAAAATGAATGCATGTCCATGTCCATTTCTTTTGGAAATTAAATAATACTGTTTATATATTTATTTATACCTAACACTTATTATTTATGTATTATACTTGTTACACAATTCTAGAGTCTAATACAAAATCTTTTTTTAGGGTTCCGTAGCCAAATGGCAAAAAACGGAACCCTTATAGATTCGTCATGTCTGTCTGTCTGTCTGTCTGTCCGTCCGTATGTCACAGTCACTTTTTTCCGAAACTATAAGAACTATAATGGTGAAACTTGGTAAGTAGATGTATTTTGTGAACCGCATTAAGATTTTTACACAAAAATAGAAAAAAAACTATAAATTTTGGGGTTCCCCATACATAGAACTGAAACTCAACAATTTTTTTTTCATCGCACCCATACTTGTTTGATGTCTATGAATAGGTCTTCAAAAATGATGTTGAGGTTTCTATTGTCATTTTTTTCTAAACTGAATAGTTTGCGCGAGAGACACTTCCAAAGTGGTAAAATGTGTGTCCCCCCCCTGTAACTTCTAAAATAAGAGAATGATAAAACTAAAAAAAATATATGATGTACATAACCATGCAAACTACCACCGAAAATTGGTTTGAACGAGATCAAGTCAGTAGTTTTTTTTTAATACGTCATAAACCGTAAACCGCAATTTACCTTTCATTCAATCAACTATTATTAACATCGATCAAAGTTACAACGAACTACAAGAACTTTTATACTTTGTTCCTTGTTGTATTCTTGATATCAAAAATAGGTAGGCACTTGCAACGAGTACGGAACCCTTCGTGCGAGAGTCCGACTCGCACTTGGCCGGTTTTTTTTTTAATATAAGCTTACGGCTTGATTAATTCTAAATTGTAAATGTTCATAATAATATGTGTGGCACTCAAATCACGGGCTTGCGCTTACTCTCAGTAGACTACATTGTCTTTTAAATACGCGCAGCATAATATAATATGATGACGAGTAGCCCAAAATCTCCCTTAAAAAACTACAATTCATTATTTCTCAAACTCCCCGGCAGCGACAGCGAGCAGGGTTCTGTTCTGAGGTCCATATCCCACAGTCCCTCTTCGAAATTAGCAACCGGCGCAAGACGGTCTCTTGCTTGATTATTTAATAGTGTTTAAACAATATAGGACTGGAGGCGACCTATATGCACGGTGAGGTAGCAAAATCATCTTTGCTAATTAACATAATTAGGTCCGTCCAAAAAAAAAGTTTGATGCTTAGTAGAACTATTAGACAACCTCCGTAGCGTAGCGGTGTTTGGCTTGCCTTGAATCTCGGAGGTCGTGGGTTCGATCCCCACACCGGACATGAAATCTTTGTGTAATTTCTAAGATTTCTTTCCGGGTTCTGGTTGGTTGAGGGACTACCCTCCATGCCTCGGAAAGCACGTTAAGCCGTTGGTCCCGATTGTTATAACATCATCTATATTAATCGTATGTCAAGGAACGGGCAGCAGCGTTTCCATGTGTGGTACAACATAATACTGCGGTCACCAACCCGCCTGCCAGCAGTGGACGTTATACGAGCTGATGATCATGATGATGATGATGAGAACTATTTGCGTGAGATGCAAATAATTTTATTCTTAAATTGAGTGTGGGTGACCTTTGTGTCCGTGAATTATACGCTGAATTTTCCTAGTACGAGAGTGATTTAAAAACATAAATATGTATATTAGCAAAGACCCCAGCAATTCCGGACGTTATTTTCCTAACGCAACCATCCACGCCATATAGAAATACGCAATCATAGCAACAAAATAATGAAGATTCTAGAATGAAATTTTAACTTTCGAATCTCTTCATTTCCGTTATAACCTAACATTTAGTCCGTTCCATTTTCCTCTGAAACATACAGAACTCGCGCTTAACTACATACCCCATTACGCTCTTAGAGTAATATGTGATATAAAGTACATTAAATTTTTTCCTTGTTACGTTTAAACCCCTGATGGGCAAAGAGTAGAGGCAAAGTGAGAATGATTACCCATGCGGTGGTGGTGCCTTGTTTGTGTAGTCGCTCCACTTGCTTGGCTAACAAAATTATATATATTCTACAAATACTTAAGATTAGTTTAATAGACTTTTGTTTCACATAAAATTTAGTCATTGTTGGTTATACTTCGTTCCAATTCCTTTATATTTATTATTTGTTATTAGCTGTATGGGCCCGGCGTTGCCTTTCAAATATCATGACACTTCCTCGTGATCTTTCCATATTTTCTGTCATACAAGCCTTGTCTTCAGAATTATCAACACAATTAAAAACGAAATAGCCAAATCAGTAGTTCAGTTCGTTTTCAAGTTATGCGCTAGATACTATACATTTTGGTGATATATTTTTATTAATATAGGAGATATTTTTGATGAAGTTTATTGCCCCATCTAAAAACTTTTATTCTGATTGAATAATATTCTCCCGTACGATCTTGGACATGGCAGCCAAGTTTAAAAGTAAAGGGACTACAACATAAACATACCATGACATGTCATCCATGAACCTTTAGGGTTTTTTTTTACTCTAAGTTTTCTTGCTGCGCATGAAGACCGAACTCACCATCTCCGAGACGTAAAGCGCAGATATATAAGGGACTCTGCACAATACCTGGGAAAATACATTACGCATCCCCTCCGCCACATCTTTGAGGTATGTGATATTTTAATCTTGAGCCTCCCTCTAAACCATCGGATACCCCTCCAAACGAAGAGACCTGAAGAGACACCGGCAAATATCGGTAAACTTGTGAAAAAAAATATGTTTTTCTTTATTTTTAATGGTTTTATCGCACGGCGATAATGTCACCCCATATAGTACTTAACCATATACATATTTTTGACATGTCATTTCAACAATCTTCAACTAGCTTAAATATTATCCTCGCTTTATTACTTAAAGGAGTGTTCCACATGTTACACGTACCCATATTATAGCTATCCAGATCATCATTTCGACTTCTCCTGTCGACACACCACCAAAATATGTTGTAGATCTGTAAAAACTACTTGCCCGAGCACTGGCTCCAAACAAACGCAGCACATCATTGTAAAAGGTTTTCCAGATACTATATTAATCTAGCCAGACGCAGCTATTACATGGGAAATTAATTTACAACGGGTATAAGCTATATTTTGAGAGACGTGCTTTGTACTCAAGCTATACGGTTTTAAGGCTAAATACTTTATCTTTGCAGTAAAGCTTCATAACGTTAATATTCTGATTAAATTTTCAAAGTAACTCTGTCTATCTCACTTGAGTGTAGTTAAGGTAACAAAACGTTAATTAAACATGCAGTTAATTACAAAATAAATAAAAAACTTTATATGATACAAAATACAACAAGGCAACCTCCGTAGCGTAGCGGTATTTGGCTCGCTTTAAGTCTAGGAGGTCGTGAATTCGATCCCCATACCGGACAAGAAATCTTTGTGTAAATGCTAAGATTTCTTTCCGGGTCTGGTTGGTTGAGGGACTACCCTCCGTGCCTCGGAAAGCACGTTAAGCCGTTGGTCTCGATTGTTATAACATTATCTATAACAAGCGTATATCAGAGAACGGGTAGCAGCGTTTCCCTGTGTATTACAACATCATACTGCGGTCACCAATCCGCCTGCCAAGCGTAGTGACTATGGCAAAAACCTCGGGAGGGGGTCCATGTTTAGCAGTGGACGTTGTACGGGCTGAAGATGACGATGATTACAAATAAAAAAAAACTTAATATGATACGAAATATGTATGGATGTGAAAATGTTTTAATAGGTGAAGTGGGGGGAATGATGTACTTATATACTTATGGACAACCTCCGTGTCATATTATAAGGTTCGCTTTAATTACCAGAGGTAGTGTTTTCGGTTCCCGCTCCACACAAAAAACTTTGTGTAAGATCAAAGAATTATTTCGTGCCTCGGAAACCGTTGGTTCCGATGGTCATAATACTGCAATCAACCGCCACCGACCGATAGGTACCAATTTTAAAAGGACTTTCACTGTTAGATAGCTAATTTTATAATGTATAATATAGACGTTTTATTTTACCTGTGGACTGTACCGTGTATTTCGGCTTATCTGTTTTTTTTTTTTTTTTTTTTTTTATTTCTTTTTTTTTTGACAACTCCCGCACTTGGGAAATAAATCCCTGTGTCGCGGGGGACTTTACAAACATACATTTCACGGACACAAAGTACACCCAGACTCAGAACAATTATTTGTGGTTCATCTTTAAAATGGTAGGATCGATTACGAGGAGTACCTAACTCAGACTTATTTATAATCTGTTTTTATTTTTTCGAAAATCACATTTTCCTTATTCTAAGCGGATAAACTCGCTAGTTAGTAGAAAATAAAATCATAGAAAAAAATTATGATCTATGTGCAAACGAAAGAATGAAAAACGCTCCAACAATATATTCTATATAATGAAAATCTCATCGAACATTAATACGAAACGTGGACACTTAAAGCTAAAAGGCTAATCTTGCCCAATAACTTAAAACATAAAAAAAAAACAATGTTACATGTTCACTTTTATGAGCTTATTTCGCGAAACAAAAACTCAATTAAACTCTGATAAAGACAAAAGAGGGAATTATTTACAACGTTGGCCGCGAAATTGTCTTTTCCTTTTGTTATTTTTTTTTTCAAGAATGGGACGAAAGCACAATTTATCATTCGACCTTGTGTTTTAGGCCCTCAGTTAATTATGTCATCACTGTACTGGGACACGATGTAAAAAATATGTTGATGTTTTATGGGACTTATTGTAGCATTATCTTGTTAGAGGCAATAAGAGAGATATACTATATTATATTTTGATACTTGGTTGAGTTTTTGTACTTGTTTTGATATTTGGTTGTTTTTTAATTGGTATTGTATTCTTTTTTGTCGAATAAATTCTTCGTTTCCTGTCATTATTAATGTTAATAATGTAAGAATAAGCAATTTACTATTTGTTTATCTATACTAATATTATAAAGAGGAAAGATTTGTATGTGTGTGTTTGTGGGTGTATGTTTGTAATGAATAAACTCAAAAACTACTGAGCAGATTTCAAAAATTCTTTCCGCATTGGAAAGCTACATTCACCCTGAGTGATATAGGCTATATTTAATAATGAAGTTCCCATGGGAACTGGAGTTACGCGGCCGAAACCGCGAGCGGGAAGCTAGTTATGTATAGACCACCCCATGTCTTCCCAATTCCCATACATAGTCCCACATTAGAGACATACAGCTGATGGATGGGCAGTAATATCGATCAGCTCTGAGTCTCTGAGACTCTCGCCATCTTGCGAACACCAATCTCCCTGAAAGACCCTGGCATGACAGGATCTGTTCAGAGGAGGCCCAAGTTCAACAGTGGACGTAAACGGGCTGATAGATAGATATTCATTTATTTATATATTTATCTATACCGATATGTATACGAACTTATAGAATAAAGACTATAGCTACATCAGAACAAAGCTTTACATATAAAATTCAAAATGGATGGATAGATATTATGCGAGAGTGCGTGAAATTTTACGAGAGATATTATACACGATTGTCTATTATTTTATTATTATTAGAATATAATTTATAATGTCTTAATAATTATAACACTGTTTCTATGTTAATTAATTTAATTAGAGCTGTAACCGTCTTCATTAAAAATAAAATAAAATTTTCTAATTTCCGATTTTCTAACCTTGCAAGAAGCTTGTAAAGAAGGGGTCGGCGCGAGATATTTTGAATTAACACTAGATATTTTCATTGTTATTCTGTGTGTTTCTAATCTAAACTAATTGCAGGTAATATAACGATGTTATTAACCACCTTCCTGTTACGGTGGTTGACCTTCGTAAACATAGCCACTTCACTACTTAACCTCCTGAATTCGAAGATCGGTTGACATCGCAACAAAAAAGAAGAGGAGAAGTCCAAGCATTTGCCAAACCAGGACATAAATACTCTTGAACTTCAAAAGGAAGACTCTTGGCACTTCTTGTGATTCTAACTCCATGATTCACTCATGGAGTTAGAATCACGAGAAGTGCCGCATGATTTGAAAAGCCGATCCCGCGTAACGGGATACAGCGAGGAAGATGTGAAAGCTATTATGTCCTTAATTTATTCTATACTAATATTAAAAAGCAAGAAAGAATAAGTTTGTAGGTAAGGTGGTTGATGTGAAGTTATTATTGTAGAAATAATGTAAGTCCGAAGTAAGAAGTAGAAATAACAGTTTATTACACAACAGAGCACAGGTTACAGTTCACACAACACAAGAGTTACACTTTGAAATAGAAGGAGAAAAGCGAAGATAGAAATATATGTAGTAGGTATAGGAAAGTAACATAAATTAGCGCGTACAACCAAAAGCCTAATATTAGTATTCGCGCGGCGAAGCTAACATTCAAATGTAGCATAGGTATCAGTATCAAAGCGGTAAGCTGACTACTCTCGCGGCGGCGCAGAGGTGCGCGTCCGGCCCGTAAGTGCGAGTGTATCGAATCGTGCCGACTCGCTCGCACACACGGCCATCACTAGAACAAAAGACGCGTCATAGCACTGCACCGGCCGGCGTAAACAACTTTCACTAATAAGAATCATTTACCGCTGTCCGTTTGTTTGTTGAATTATTATATGCTAAATTTTTACTAATATTTATTTTTACACATTTTTATTATTATTAATTTTTACACATCTTATATTTTATAATTTAACCAATATGAAATAAATAGTCAACATTGAGTAGGGCACTACAAGTTGTAAAAGACATTATTTCCTTAAACTCTATTCTAATATTTAAAAGTGGTAAAGCTTGTGACTTTATGACGTTGTAGGGGGTAATCGCTGGGGGGGCCGGATTGCTTCCTGCGTACCCAGCCCCCGCCAACGACGAATCGAAGGAGTGTCCGGGGGGATTTAGTGGTGTAGGGTCCTCTTCTCGTGGTATGAGTAAGCATACCACGGCTATCGAGAGGGCGAGTATCACATATCCCGCCGCCAGCGCGCGGATACGCTGCGGCGGCGGTGGGAATGCGTAAAAGCATTTCCTCCCGGATAACAAAAAAAAGGAAATAATCGCTGGATCTACGGGACCGATTTTGAAAATTCTTTAACCAATAGAAAGCGACTACATTAGTGAGTGTCATAGGTTTTATTTCAAGGTTGTATTTTAAGTTGAAGTTTCCACGGTAGCGGGAACTACGCCGGTGATAGGACGCGGGACATTATTAGTTAAAGAAAAAGTAAAGATCTTTTCTCATTCTTCTTCAACAGCTTATTTACATCCACTGCTGAACTTTGTCTTGCTTTTTACAGATCTGGGTCACAGCCACGAGGCTTTTGCTACTTCACCGGACATAAAGGCGAGCAGAGCTCCAGCCTAGATAAATGATTTAAGAACTACAAACTTAGCAACTTGCGCAAGAGGGCGTCCCCTGTGGGACTTGGACCTCGGCTCAGGGCGGTCGGTGACGGGGAGATTGAGGGATTATGGCTTTTAGTTTTTTTTAAGGGGAGTTGCAACTGTAGCTCTACTTTACAGTTCGCGGGACTCTCGGACTTCGGGTCTACGAGGGCTTCGGAAGGTTTTTAGCAAACTTAGGGTCGGGAGGGACCTTGGAAAAGCGTAGTAAGAGGGTAGTTACATCCTATCCTACTAATATTTATAATGATCAGATGAAGATACATATTTCATTTACTATGTTTTCTATTTAAATACAGTAAATTATCACACTATTTAATTTAAATTCTAGCCGAAAATGTCACGTGACGGTTCAGAATACTTCCAGGCCTCCATTAAAATTTATTCTAATTTATATTTTTCTTTAATTAAATAAGACATACCCGAAGTACTCAGAACGTGACTCGGGGAAGGAAACCATTAGACGACAGGCTGAGGGCCCAATGACAGCGGGTTCAATTTTACCACACTTGTCTTTATATGTAATTATTTTAATAAATTAATTATGTACACTATATTATCACTAGAGACCGGATTATTTGTAACATAAAAAGCTTGTTATATGCACTAAAACTGGCAGAATATGCAAAATTTTATGATAATGATAATTTTGATTAAATTAATCAATGCAGTCCTTAAAAAAAGAAGAAAAGTTAGTTTTAATTTTATTTTATTTCAAAATCAGCATACAATTAGTAAATTATCCTTGAATAGGCGACTATAGGTTTCACTACACATTACAGTTTATTACGTGACGTTTTTATTTATTTTTAATTTTTATAAATGTATTTCATAATAATAATTATTAATGTTTATATTTATTTTGTGACTATAATTTGGTTTAATTCGCGATATTATCACTTTTATCGAATATTGGAACGCAGGATGACTGCACTGCACTGGAAAAAATATTGTATATATACCGATAATATGCATTATAACTCGATATTAGGTAAAATATGCAAGTACCGTTGAGAATGGCTTAAATATGCCAATGCATATGCAAATATGCAAATGCATATAATCCGGTCCCTAATTATCACATAACTGAAAAGGTATTTTTATTAAGAACACTAAATATAATAGTTAGATCGAAAACACGCAATGAGGGCTAAGATATATGTATTTTAAATGATATTTTTTTTATTTAGTTTTTTTTTACTAAGTTTATTTTGTCATGATAACATGTAACTCATTCTTTAAAGTATAACATTTTTTGGTTCTTCTTATCAACTTTGTACTATTTATACTAAAGTTATTAACTTTCTTCGTTTAGGTATCTTATTACTATATGTCTATTTTGCTGTATCACATAATTCTGTTTTACTGCCCTGGCTTTCCATATACACACGGTTCAGTATTTGTGTCAAATCACTGTGCTTAATGGTGTATAATATTTAGAGGTTAAAATAAAATTAAAATTGATGAATTTTTGATTGAAATTAAAATGTAATTTTTATTATTTTAATGAATACTATAAAAGTAATGACAAAATGTAACGATTTAATAAGGCTGAAGCCACCTGGTATAATATAAATTCGCTATAAATTACAACTTTTTTGCAGTTCTATCAAATTAAAGCAGCAATATAAAACGTTCGTCGAAAATACAAGATTTTTTTTTGGACGAAGATTATGCAGTCAGCCACGAAGCTTTTGCTATTTCACCTAGCATAAAGTTGAATAGGATTCCAGCCTAATTAAGTAAGGAAAAACAAAAGTATAAAGCACGCAATCGCCTCCACTGGCGCCCCACCCACAGTACCTTCTGAAACGAGGGTGGAAAGAAAGTAGAGTGCTTCAAAATAGCCCGTAGATAAGTGTAAATATTAGGTGTCTTATTTAATTTTTCTAAACGAGAAACTCGCACTTTGTCCACTTAGTGACAGCGGAATACTTTCACCCACTTACAAATGGCGAAATCTCGACACCTTGCAAATTGGTTTTCGTACCGATTTTTTTCACCGTTCAATTCGAAGAAATTGAGTTTTGGACGGAATTAGTGCCGTGTTTTTATTAATTAATTGAAGGTCGCCGTGACGGGCTCCTATTTCTGGGTTTAAGGAATATCAATAAGTATTTTTTAGGTAGGTTCCTCAGGTATAACTAAATTAACGTGATATATTTATGTTTCCTTATTACGTTGATTGCAAGAAATATATGTTTTAGTGTACCAAGCAACGAGCAGCGCGTTTATATCTGTACTGGCTGCTCGCGCGCGTTTACACCCGCATAACTCCCGTTTCCGTGGTAACTTCATAATAAGTAACAACCTATAGCCTTCCGAGAGAAATTATTATAGAATATTATATATATTATATAGAAATTATAAATTAAAATCTTAGATTACCACGTTATCTGATATTAAAGCGTTCAAGCACATAAACTCTATAGCTTTATACATTAATATAGATAAATTACAAAATTATACTACGTTCCCCAAACCTCTTCTGAGTTGCCATATGTCCAGCTTAGGTTTCATCATCATCATCCTCAGCCCGTATAACATCCACTGCTGAACGTGGGCCTTCTCCCGAGGGAGGATATTTGCCATAGTCACCACGCTTGGCAGGCGGGTTGTTAACCGCAGTATAATGTTGTACCACACAAGGAAACGCTGCTGCCTGTTCCTTGATATACGATTATCATAGAAGATGTAATAACAATCGGGACCGATGGCTTAACGTGCTTTCCGAGGCACGGAGGGTAGACCCTCAACCAACCAGACTCGGAAAGAAATCATAGAATTTACACAAAGATTTCCTGTCCGGCGTGGGATCGAACCAACGACCACCGAGATTTAAAGCGAGCCAAATGCCGCTACGCTACGGATGTTGTCGGAGCTTAGGTTTACAAAGATGTTAAATATGAGATAACCTTAAGACTAACCTTTCTAATATCTACATTATACAGACATTAGAAGTTATTTTGTGACGAATAATACGCTGTTATTCGTCACAAAATAACGAATAACAGCGTAAATTAAACAAACTGTACACTAACTATAAAAAATAGTCGAAACAAACAAAGAGAAATCGTGCCTTTTAGTTGACTTCCTTGGATAGTTCTCGATTGTTCAACCGTAACGTTTGTACTAAGTGCACTGCTAGTCTGATCTATCGGGCAACATTAAGCAAGCCAACTTAGAAAAATAAAAAAGAAAAGGAAACCTATCGTCTAGAAAAGTTAAAGATTAACAAACATTTATTTTTGTATTTAAACAAATGTGATAAATAAAATCTTTTTAGGAAATTATGAGTTCCTATTTATAAGAATCGTTTTTTTTATTTTCTGATATACCATCAAATGTCTCATCATCATCGGCCCGTTTAACGTCCACTGCTGAACATGGGTTTCCTCCCGAGGGAACCCATGTTCAACATGGGTTCCACATGTCCACTGCTGAACATGGACACATGCTGAATTCCCTACTTGTAGCCGGGCAATGTGATAAATTGGTTTAGGTTTAGGTTCAGGGATTTTTTTTTACCACCCATAAACCTTTTACTCTGCTCATATAAAATTTTGTAAGTTTAATTTCATTTATTAAACAAAAACACTACAGTTCACCTATTTTATTACTTTGCCCAAGATAGGGTGGGCATTATTCATAATGGCCGGGAAAAGTAATTAATCATGCTGTTTTAATCACATTGCCCAATTGAGTCGGGCATTATGAATACAGACCGGTCATTATTAATAGTGCCCGTACTTATTAAATTTCCCGTAACATTTAAAAAGATTTTGAAATCCCGTGTTATGTCAGAATGTAATTATAATGAAATATCTATGTATCATGCTAAGAAACTACCTCGAACATTTTGCGCCGACGACCAAAGTTTAGCCTCATTTGTAGGTAAGTTCAGCAGCTTTGGTCTCTAGGGGACGAGTTATCAACTTACTTTGGCCAGACCTAATTCTTGCTAACTTCATATTATGGGAATTATTTAGTAGCATTAAAGGGACTTATGCATGCTTACAGTGCTGGTTTAAGGCTCTGTTATTTACATGGGAACAACCTCCGTAATGTAGCGGTATAAATCTTGCTATAAGACTCGGAGGTCGTGTGTTCAATCCCCACGGCGGGCAAGAAATTTTGGTGTAAATTCTAAGATTTCTTTCCTAGTCCGGCTGGTTGAGGGATTGCCCTCCGTGCCTCGGATAGCACGTTAAGTCGTTGGTCCCGATTGTTATAACATCATCTATACCAGGCAACGGGCAGCAGTGTTTCCTTGTGTGTTACAACATAACACTGCAGCCACTAACCCGCCAAGTGCATAAGCCTGCCAAGCGTGGTGACTACGATAAATCCCTCAGGATGAGGCTTAAGTTCAGGTTGGACTTTATTAGTGAGGCACCAACATTTCAAATAGGTAGGGAAAAATGAGATTTGATTTGAAAAAACCGACTGTCTGGCAGTCATCGTATTCGCGACGCAAAAAAAAAACAGCTTTTAATACGCATCGTTGGAGCCAGGAAAATGGTTGTACGATGCCAATATAAAGAAGAACTTCAACGTTTGAGAGAATTTCAACAAGAGGCTAGGAGCGACAAAACCGTTTTTCTACAGTAACCACAATGAAACATATCAATCTTGGATTATTTCCTCAAAGTCGAACCCGTTTTTAATAATGTTAACAAACAATTTTTGCTCTTTTTCTATTAATGGTTAGAGTGGATCTGCTTGTGACGTAATAGAGTGAATAGTGCATGAGATAGAAAGAAGCCATTTTGTGATTAACCACAAGATAGACTCACACTAGTAAGACGATATTTTTGAAACGATTTTTTACCGACTAACATATTTCCTATTTATATAAATATATATATTTTAGATATTCATATTTCATGATTAATCATCTATCATCATCATCACACCCGTGCTCCCAAACCGTCACCCATGCTCCCAAACAAATGGTTTTCATTCGTTAATATTATTTTTTTGCTGTACCTACAATAAAGAATATAGTATTGTGTGTTTTGTTTTGTACCTATAGTCAACTTTTACCCTTCTTGCTTCTTTTGATCATTCATCCAAATATGGTCTGGAAGATATCTCTTTCTGCAATAAGATCGCCGATTATTCATTTTTTCATTATTTATCTGTATTATTATATTGTAGTGAAATATCAAGAGAATCTTATGTTATCTTAACTTCTTAACACGTAGGTACTTCAAAAACTTAGTTTTATACTCTTCCAATTTATTATTATAATTACATTACAAAAACTTAGAATCTCGCCATTTTTGTAGCAAGTATACGTTAGTTTGGTACCGTGTCACGGAATGTACAAGTTGTACTGCACGTGCTACGTGAGCTGACTCCCGAGCGCTACTTACTGGATTTACATTGCGAACGTTACAGTCATGTTCAAATGCTTTCTACATACCTATGTGGCTTACCTTTAGTTTGAGATTATGTACCTTTACTACTAGCTCTTCCCGCGTTTCGTTTCTTGATGCGTAGATATTTCATTATAATTACTTTGGGACATAAAACTGGGGTTTTTAAATTTGACTTAATATATGAAAAGATGCAGCACGTCATCGGTGTTATCTTTTTTTTATTGTTTTTAAATGACTGCACCGGTGGCTCAGTGGTTATGATAGTTGCCTCTGAGACCTGGTATTCTGGGTTCGATTCCCACTCGGGACAATTATTTGTGTGAACCACAAATAGTTATTCTGAGTCTGGGTATTATTTGTGTCCGTGAAATGAATGTTGTAAAGTCCCCCGCGACACAGGGATTTATTTGCCTAGTGCGGGAGTTATCGTTTTTACCAGATTTTAACAGATAGACTCATTGGATATATCATATATAGGATAGGATCATTGGATTTTGAGATAACAAAACAGATGGACTCATTGGAGCTCCGAGCGAAGAGAGTCATAGGCAATAACTCACTTGTGGAGGCATCAGAGCCTCGAACACCGTAGACGAGTAGCCTGCCTATCGGTTTTTTATCGACTACATTTCGGGGAGTGTGCGGAGGTTCTACATAACCTGATACCCCCTTCACCTTTCCATCACCGGACGACTAGGCGCGGCGAGCGATTTCACCCTTTTGTTGTAGACATTCCTTCAATACGCACGAAGCGATTTGCCTCTTCTTTCATAATGCGGACGGCTAAGGAGTGGAATTCTCTACCGGGGGGATAATGTTAATCACTTAATCTCATCGCCAGCGACCGCCCTGAGCCGAAGTCCGAGCCCCATAGGGGGCGCCGGTTGCGCAGGTTGCTTACCCTTATGCCCGGTAAAAAAGCCAAAGCCTCGTGGCTAACTCCGCTAAGTACATCCGAGAAAATATAAAATAAAATAAAAATAATGTAGTAAGTATTTTTCTCACAAGAAAAATTACAATGCTCGTGATCAGGAAATTAATAGAGATAAGTGTCTATATAAGTAGGTTAGGCAAGTAGAGTTGCATAACGACCACCTCTTCAGTAATCTAGACAATGACATCACCTACCCTTCAGACAAAGGGGTATAGGAAATACTGCTAAGTTTTACTAGAGGCGGTAAGAAGTAAATTTATAAATATTTTTTCTTTTTTATTTGGTTACTTCTACATTTACTATATACTGTACAGTCCATCTTTTTTTTCCATCCATGTAGAATAACTCTTTATATTAATACGTGATAATCCTTACTAATATTATAAACGCGAAAGTTTGTGAGTATGGATGGATGGATGTTTGTTACTCTTTCACGCAACAACTACTGAATGGATTTGACTGAAACTTTGCACGGGGATAGTTAATAAGCTCAATTAACAAATAGGCTACAAAAAATCACGCTTCGACCCACTGGAGCAAAGTAACGCGGGTAAAACCGCGGGCCGAAACTAGTCGCTTTATAAACACATGACGAAATTTTTTTTACGAATGTTGCGCGGGTTATTTATCTGAAATTTGGCACACTTCAAGTTTATACTACCGTAGCGTAGGGGTTTTTGGCTCGCTTTAAATCTCGAAGGTCGTGGGTTCGATCCCCACGCCGGACAGGAAATCTTTGTGAAAATTCTAAGATTTCTTTCCGGGTTTGGTTGGCTGAGGGACTACCCTCCGTGCCTCGAAAAGCACGTTAAGCCGTTGGTCTCGATTATTATAATATCATCACAAACCCGCCTGCCAAGTGGGGTGACAATGGCAAATACCCTCCCTCGGGAGGAGGCCCATGTTCAGCAGTGGCCGTTATACGGGCTGATGATGATAATATTAGTTTATATTGAGAAGTAGTGCAGAATGATAATATATTTTTGTGTGTCTTTTGTATTGTCAAATTTCAACCTCTGGATAACCACTAGGTTTTCTGAAAACGCACATAACAATAATATTTTATACTGCAATAGGAAAAATCCAAGTTGTTTCAGCCATATGTATTCATAACTACGAGTGCAGTGGTACTCCAGAGACATGGATTCGGAACTGACTTGGAGTGCTTGCCTCTTATTTATTATAAAATATGCAGGATTAAAAATGTAGTAACCTGTTTTAGTTTTCAGAGAGAAACGCGTTTTTAGTGTTTTTAGTAGAGTTGCCACGAATAGTGATTTACCCGATTACCGAATACCGAATGTTCTGCAACGCTATCGGCCGAAGCGCCGAATATTCGGCCGCCGAACATTCGGCACTAAGTACATGCTTGTCGAATGCAAAATCGTGTCGCGACCTGTCTCACTCCGGCGCGAGTTTCTATTGCGAGTAGGCACGTTACGGCACGCTTTGTCAGATCATTATAAAAATAAAACATCACCTACGATTTTGTAGAAAAGTTCTTTAGTTCTTTTTCAATTGTTTGTGTGTTAAAAAATGACACCAGTTAACAAGAAATCGGCCATATGGCAATATAATGAGATTGTGGTATCATTTACGATGAAAAGCGCTGTGTGCAGAAATGCTTGCAAAATTGCAAAAGCTTGTTTTTATCCATCACAACTTACCGCTGATTAATTTTACTTATTAAACTATTGTAATTTGGTAATAAATACAAATCTTGAGTAATATGAAGTACTATTCCGCCGAATACCGAATACCAAAAAAAGTGGCCGAATAGGCCGAATACAGAATAGTAGCCGAATATTCGTGGCATCTCTAGTTTTTTGCCTTAGGACCCTAAAACCACCTTTTTCTTTATTAAATAATGTGCATAAGGAATTGTATAGAGCGAAGACACACTGCAACGCTAGATTTTTTTTTAATTCAAATCTCGCACTTGGTATTTAAAGCCTTGTGTCACGGCCTCACGGGGGACTACAAAAAGAAGCTATTTGAGACAATATAGTTAAATGATAAACTAAGACGTTAAGACTTAAATATAATTAAAATAATAACTTAAATACTTGTTAAATTTGAAAATTTATAAAATATGATAATTTTTGATAATAATACTAAATAAAATAATTGTTTTGACTATTTGCAAGTGCGTAGATAAAAATGATTTTATAATTTTTTTATTATTATTATTTACGTATTTCACAGACCACCCAAACTCAGAACAATGATAAGTGAACAACGTTCACACAAATAATTGTCCCGAGTGGGAATCAAACCCAAAACATCAGGTCTCAGAAGTCACTACCGTAAATACTGAGCCACCGGTGCAGTCAACTAATGAACTGTACATTATTTGGCTATTAAATTCTAAAGTAAGTGGTAATCCGCTTTGACCGCATACTGTATCACCACTTCTGGTCTCTGCATCGGTCCAGGATGACGACTTAAAGGATAAATGTGGCAAATCGTCGGTGATACTGTATAACCGCATAAATGACAGTCGCTAATAAGGTGTAAGAAATATTATCATTATACAGGGTTATTTTTAAAACACCAACAACCTTTTGGTGAATAGAAGTACTCATGATTATGAAAAACTTTTACTATGGGACCAACCCTGAAATCGCGGAAAAAAAATCAGCTGTTCCATACATTTATGTTTACTTACCTCGACAAAATGTATGGAACAGCTGATTTTATTTTCGCGATTTCAGGGTTGGTCCCATAGTAAAAGTTGTTTACAATCATCAGTACTATCACCCTCTAAAAGGTTATTGGTGTTTTAAAAATTACCCTGTATATGTTTTGCTGTGTTGTTGATTTGGTAAACAATATACGGATGAGATTCGCATTATATACCTTTACGTAGCAGTAAGTACACTAGATGCTGCTTAGTTCAGAGGTAATCTTAGTAAGTGCATATTAAGCTAAGTACATATTATCATCTAATATCAATAAGGTTCAGACTGGCCTTGCCGTGTGGTTTCCGGTATAGAATAGACTATCTTATATCTTCCTATGGGTGTCGTAAGAGGCGACTAAGGAACACACAGCTGATGGCTGTGTAGCAGCATCTATCAGCTTATGGTTACTTACCATTTAATGCGATCATCAATCGGGCTTTTTTTTCTCGTTGTTCGGTGGGACATGCATTTACGCATTCCCACGGCCGCTGCAGCGTATTTGCGCGCTGGCGATGGGATATGTGGGACTCAAACTCCATAGCGTGGTATGCTAAACTCATAGGAGAGGACCCTACACCACTAAAACCCCCCGGACACTCCTTCGATCCGCCGTTGGCGGAGGCCGGGTACGCATGAGCAATCCGGCCCATCACCAATCGGCCTGCCAAGCGTGGCTTTTTGGAAATATCCCTCATCGCCCCTGGCTTTCCAAGCTGTTGAAAAGAGAATGCCCATGTTTAGAAATAAACAACACAGGATGATACAACACAGTACTGTTGTCTAAATAAATAAGTATAAAAACTCAGTTACATTCCATGGAAACCAGAGCAAAAACGAAATTCAAAACAGATGTCACGCCCCATCGTTAGTTAGTACATAACAACTAGCGCGAGGTTATCGGAAATGATTATGTAGTTAATGAAACGGGTGAATTTGGTCCCAAACTCAAGCAAATGCCTCCCATCTAATGGCGGTTTAAGTGCTTTTGTTGCAGAGCCACGAATCCGTGGACACGTTACAGCTTAACATTTTGGAGCATACATTAGGCATGAAGAAAAAAATCTATTTAGTCCGTCAGTTAGATTACCAAAAAATATTAGATGCGTATTATTTTTATCGTTCCTCAAACAAAAAAACCGGCCAAGTGCGAGTCGGACTCTCGCACGAAGGGTTCCGTACCTACTAGTTGCAAGTGCCTACCTATTTTTTATATCAAGAATACAACAAGTAATATAGTATAAAAGTTCTTGTAGTTCGTTGTAACTCTGATCGATGTTAATAATAGTTGATTGAATGAAAGGCAAATTGCGGTTTACGGTTTATGACGTATTAAAAAAAAGCTTACTTGATCTCGTTCAAACCAATTTTCGGTGGAAGTTTGCATGGTTATGTACATCATATATTTTTTTTAGTTTTTGTCATTCTCTTATTTTGGAAGATACAGGGGGGGGGGACACACACGTGTCTCTCGCGCAAACTATTCAGTTTAGAAAAAAATGACATCAGAAACCTCACCATCATTTTTGAAGACCTATTCATAGATCCCACAAGTATGGGGTCGATGAAAAAAAAAATTTTGAGTTTCAGTTCTATGTATGGGAAACCCCAAAATTTATTGTTTTTTTCTATTTTTGTGTGAAAACCTTAATGCGGTTCACAAAATACATCTACTAACCAAGTTTCACCATTATAGTTCATAAAGTTTCGGAAAAAAGTGTCTGTGACATACGGACGGACAGACAGACAGACAGACATGACGAATCTATAAGGGTTCCGTTTTTTGCCATTTGGCTACGGAACCCTAAAAAAGGACGATATTACAGCGCGTTGAAATTACGTGTGGCGTCACTTCTAGGTAAAATTTTACCTAGTAGTGACGTCACAAGCTCTCGTGTACTTTATAGTTTGTTGTTGCTCTGTATCTTTGTAAATTTTTATTGATTTGATAAATAAAAAAGTCCAATATTTATTAGTAACCTAACTGACGGACTAATTATATGTTTTTAGTCTTCACGCCTAATTTATCTTTCTGTTTCCATACTTATTGGCCCTATATTAGGTAAACGTTTCCATGTGCTGGTATTTACTTTGCACAGCAGATATGCATTCCCATTCAACGGGGCAAAATGCCAGCATTCTGAAGGCGTTACCAAGTAGCATAGATTTAGAATAGTTTGTATTTTATACGTCAGTTTTAGTTAAGATAATAATATGCTAATTTTTTAGGTATTACTGTTACATATTCAAATAAACTTGTATAACATATATAAAAAACAAAGCCTTAGTACTGCATATATAATATGTCTGCTTCTTTTTCCACTTTTCTTTGACAGTCTTAACTAAATTTAAGTTTAGCCGGAAAGAACAAAAATTAACTAGACGGAGAAGCGGCCGTAGCCCAATGGCTAGGGCGTCGGACTTATGATCTTGAGGTCGCCGGTTCGAACCTCACCCATTGCATTACCGACGTGAACCGACTCGTAACACAAGCATTTTAGCTTCGCACGAGGGGTTAACAAGAATACTAGTAGAATGCTCTTTACTTGAAAAGAAAAAAGAAGAAAAAAATCTTAAAATTCATTACTCGACAATTTCTCTCGCGAACGAAGGTCCGAACCCAAGAGAGGGAATCCAGTAAGATTTGGAACAGTCAATAAGTTTGCAAGCCATTATGCCCTTATAAAAACGGAATAAACTTCTAGACAGTGAAATAAATTCAGTTAGTATATTAATAATCTATTTGCCTATGCTATAAATATGATATTAAGTATTTTTTGTTTATATTTGAAGGCTAAAGAGCAGGTAGAGCTACAGTGTGATTAGGTACAACATAAATGTGTTCGGTTTTACCTGCGTACCTCTAGTTCTAATTATGAAATCATTATATACGTACCTCAATGGTAAATCCATCGAAATTTTATTTGAAAATTATTTAACTATTTCAGTTAAAGTGTACCATACAGTTTTGATCATGTTTGATGATCTTTCAACTGTGGAGAGTGCAAAATGTTTAGAATAAAAATAAAATCGTAATTTTGCGAATATAGTGTGTCAGTGAGGCAAAATTTGAGGCCATGAACCAGCCCACAGAAGCGGTATCTGACATGGTGGCCTCGACGAAGGCCAATCCACAGTTGAGATAATAAAGAGCTTTTTGTAGGCCTTCAATAAATAAAGATATATACAATACCAACTCCATTCATTCATGTTGCATGTAACATAAGATGTTTTCTCAGTCCCGCCCTACTGTTTGCGAAGGACCCCACTTTTTTCTGCATAATGATGCTCAATAATTGTCCCGATTCTTTTTAAGGGACCAACGAATTGACTTGAGTCACAATCATGAGGTTGCTACATTTTTAACACAAAATTGAATCAGGAATCAATTTGCTTTTGGACGATATTTACCAAATAGTTGTAATAAGAATTGGTCAAAAGAATAACGTTTATCTATTATTTATTTATTATTCTTTATTGCGCACAGTAAATAATATATAACATTAAAATTAATAAACGTAAACTACATGTACAAAGGCGAGCTTAATTCAATAATGAATTCTCTTACAGCAAACCTTATGAAAGAAGCATTAGATTAAAAAGTGCATAGCTCACTAGCTGTAGCTGTTGTACACTTACAACGGACGAATTTAATAATATTTTCTATCAAAGTGATATATAGAAGAATATAAATATGCTATATTCTTCTATATATTCTATTGTATATAATATACTGGCGACCCGGCCCGGCTTCACACGGGTGCAATGCTGATGACGTATTGTACACATAAACCTTTCTCTTGAATCACTTTATCTATTAAAAAAACCGCATCAAAATCCGTTGTGAAGTTTTGAAGATCTAAGCATACTAAGGAGCAGACAAACAGCGGGAAATGAATTTGTTTTATACTATGCAGTGATATATATTTTCCAACACAACCTCCGTAGCGTAGCGGTATTTGGCTCGCCTTGAATCTCGGAGGTCGTGGGTTCGATCCCCACACCGGACAGAAAATCTTTGTGTAAATTCTAAGATATCTTTCCGGGTCTGGTTGGTTGAGGGACTACCCTCCGTGCCTCGGAAAGCACGTTAAGCCGATCCCGATTGTTATAACATCATCTATAATAATCGTATGTCAAGGAACGGGCAGCAGCGTTTCCTTGTGTGGTACAACATAATATTGCGGTCACCAACCCGCCTGCCTGACTATGGCAAATACCCTCCCTCTCGGGAGGAGGCCCATGTTCAGCAGTGGACGTTATACGGGCTGATGATGATGATGATGATGATATATATTTTAGTAATAACACATCTGCATATTCACAATTATAGAAATGTTGTTCCTTACAGCGCTGGATTTAAATAAATTCTCGTTTATTTTTCAAGTAGAGGGTTTACTTTAATCTGTCTACATACATTTACTTAACAAAAGAACAAGACTAAGATTTAATCATAGATGTAAAGTAATAAAATAATATTGTATTTTCATACCTGACAGCTTTTAGGCTAAAGCTATATAAACTATTATAATAAGTAGCAACAATCAAATAAACTTCATTAATTTAACACAGTAAATTGATAAGCCAAAATATGTTTTGACTATTTACAAATACCTGTAATAGGTTTACGTGAATAAAAGTTTTATTATACCGTATTGATAATAATATGGTGTGTTATGTATAGTATAGAATCTATAAAACACAGTATATTTGTAATAGTATTTGGTCATTAGAGTTTCTTAAGTCTCATAAATTATTTAAAAGAAATACACCCTACATAGCGCGTGCATAATAAAAAAATAGGTGCCTATAATTCCTAGGCCGCATGAATGAAGAGAGAGTGAGCGAAATAGCGTAACTACACTTAGATACGCATTTTGCCGTTACGATGTTTCGGTAAAAAAAAGATAAAATAACTATGCTATTAATATCTATTTCATATACATATCACGCCCTATTATTTTCAAGACAGTAAAAAAAAGTCAGCCAGCATAATCATATATTATAAGTGAATGTAGATAGACCATGGTAACTAAAGGTAGGTGTAAGGTGAAGGCCAGATTCTTAATATAAAAATTAATTGAATTTTGGCTAAATATTAGAAGGTTTATCACTTTCCTGAGTGGTACACATAGGTATTTATATTAATTAACTAGTTGTAGGCACTCACGGATTGTCATCTGAGTTAGTCGCCCGACGCCGCGCCGTCGAGCCGACTACCTACTTCCTTGAGAATGGACCTCGGGATGGTCTTGAAACTAGTCGGACATATCCGATGATGACAAACCGTGAGTACAACCGGTTAATTAATATAAAAAAGGTGTATCACGTCAAAAGTACATAATCGATTTTAATGAAACTTGGTCTGGTTGGTCGGGACTACCCTCCGTGCCTCGCAAAGCACAGGTCCCAATTGCTATAACATCATTTATAATAATCGTATATCAGGGAACGGGCAGCACCGTTTCCTTGTGTGTTATAACATAATACTACGGTCACCAACCCTCCTGCCAAGCTGGTGACTATGTCAAATAACCTCCCTCGGGAGGAGGCCCACGTTCAGCAGTGGACGTTATACGGGCTGATGATGATGATAAAGTATTAATTACCTACTTGGCTGGTACAAAGTTTTTTTTTTATGGTTAAATACAATACAAAATAAAATAAATAACTATTTATATATTTCATCTAAACTATTAAGATAGTTTAGTTAATTATTATTTTAATTAACTATATAAAATGTAGTGATGTTGTTCTTAATTAGTATTGCTAAGGAAAGCTACTCAAATTGTGGAGCAAGTTATGCCAGTGAGAATTGAATTAAACTTAGAGCTATTAAATAAGCGATTTTTGTTAATCGCTTCTCGCACGCGATTAGAATCGCATTACTCCCGTTGTAGTAACCTCATCATTAAATCTTTTATTAAGTTTGTAAGTATGGATGGATGGATTTTTGTTACTCTTTCACGCCAAAACTGCTGATCGGAATTAGCTGAAATTTAGCACCAGGATATACGCTGGATTTACATATAGGGCACAGCTAGTTTCTACATAATTGGCTGATGTTACTTCCTTGATAGCTGGAAGGTATAATGTTCCCAATCGGACCAGTGGTTCCTGAGATGTGTGTGTTCAAGGAAACTAACTCTTCAGCAAGATACTATGTATCCTACGTAATATGACATGTGGGTTTAGTTCTATTTGAAAATTTATTTCACCTTAACCTCGTGAACTGCTCCAACTATTGGTGGAATGTTAAAAATCATGAACATTCAGTATTTTTTTAAATCTTTGTGAACATATAAAACCGGTGTGGCTTTTTAGGGTTCCGTAACCGAATGGCAAAAAAAGGAATCCTTATGGATTCGTCATGTCCGTCCGTCCGTATGTCACAGCCATTTTTTCCGAAACTTTAAGAACTTTACCGTTAAAACTTGGTAAGATGTATTCTGTGAACCACATTATTTATTTATAACTAGTTGCTGCCCGCGACCTCGTTCGCGTTAAATAAGAATTTTATAAGCTATCTAACTATGAAAGTGCCGTCTAAATCGGTACTTCTGTTTTGGAAATTAGGTGGAATACACGGACAAACAGACATAAAGGCAAAATGAAATTTGTAATGGAAAATTAAAAGGTTTTTACTAAATGCATAAAGTATATAGGGTATTTATAACATAAACACAGTAATAAAATTGTGTCATTGTATCTTTTTGTTCAATTAAGTAACGGCTGATTTAGGAGCCCCCGCACATTGGCCACTTAGTGGCGGCCACTAAACGCGACCACCAGTGGTTCCGCTAGACCACTACACGCCGCCACCAGTGGCAGCCACTGGTGGCTGCATCAAGCCACCAGCGGCTGCGTCTGGTAGCGGCGTCAAGTGATTAAAAATGTTAAATACATCAACAAAACGCAGCCACAAGTAGCGAGCGCGGTCGACTCTCGCAGCTTGTGGCTCGGAAGCGGCCACTCAAGCGCTCAGTGTGCGCCGATTCTGTATAAAATGTATGAAGAAACGCGTCCGCAGCTTGTGGCGGCCACTAGCGGCTCAAGTGTGGCAGCCACTAAGTGGCCAATGTGCGGGGGCTCTAACTGTTATTGAATGCGCAGGTCTTCAATCTCTTGAGGACTTAGAAATGATACTCCGAGCTTAATAAAATCAACTTGGGTGTATTTGGTACATAAAATAATAGTAGATGGTAAAAAATAATGTTAACAGCTCGAACAATCATGGCGCACTGTCGTGCCGTTTCGCGCGGTTTCACGTCGCTTCCCGCCAACCGCCGTCGCCTTGCCTTACTCGTCGATGATGCGATGGAGTGACGATTGCGGACGATAAATGTCAGGCGCTTGAGTGGCCTCAACATCTTCCCCCCCCTCGAAATCGTTAGAGCTTCGAGTTACTGTTGTGTCTTCCAAAGAGCAGATATTATGGACAGCTCTGCGGACGACGCCCTTTGATGTGAAGATATCTGCCACTCTCACGGTTCCATCGGAACCAGGATAAAGTTGTTGTATTCGCCTCATTCGCCATTTGAGAGGTGGGCTATTCGGTTCCTTAATGATGACCAAATCGCCTTTCTGGAATCCTCTTTGCTGGATCCTCCACTTAGACTTCTGTTGTAGTTCGCATAAATATTCATGTCGCCACCGGTCCCAAAAATGTTGTCGTATCTTCTCAAGAAGTTTGTATCGGCCTAGTCGATTTGGATTGATATTCATTAAGTCTTCAGAAGGTAATGAAGTTAATGGTTTGCCTATCAGGAAGTGCGCAGGAGTCAAAGGATTGAGATCATTGGGATCCGATGAAAGGAGAGTTAGGGGTCGAGAGTTAAGGATCGCCTCAACTTGCGCAAATAAAGTTGTCAATTCCTCAAACGTGAGATGCCTATCGCCTAATATACGCGTTAAATGATGTTTCGCAGATTTAACCCCAGCTTCCCAAAGTCCCCCAAAATGTGGAGAATAAGCAGGGGAAAATTTGAACCGTCCCCGGCAGTCAAACCCGTAACGTTGTGCTTATTTGACTGCAAGAAATTTGTGATCTCATTATTTGCACCGACAAAATTAGTGCCATTATCGCAATAAATTTCTAATGGTTTACCTCTACGCGCTATGAAGCGACGCAGACACAATATAAAGCTGTCCGTGCTTAGATCGGCAGCTACTTCGAGATGTACGGCCTTTGTGCTAAAACATACGAATAAACACATATAGCACTTTGTTATACGACAACCGCGACCTTTCCGATCGGTGATGTAAAATGGACCGGCGAAATCGACACCGCTGATATGGAAGGGATGATGTGGCGTTATCCTACTAGAAGGTAAGTTTCCCATTTTGGGATTAAAACTTTTCGCCTTCATAATTTTACATACCTTGCAATTATTGACCGTACTCCTAGCTAACACTCTGCCTCTTAAGGGCCAACTAACTATTTCGTAAATCATTTAATAAAAGTTGTGGACCGCAATGTAGGAGCTTTATATGAAAATGTGTAAATAATAACTTAGAAAGAATATGATTAGTATCTATTAAAAATGGATGTTTCTTTTGATAGGGTTCTGTAGAATGTTGTAGTCCTATTTTCACTGCTTCAGGGATCAATGCACATCTCGGTATCTCATTATATGAAATGGAGCTCAAATTAGATGCGAACCCCATCCATTGCTTAAGTATAGGACCATCTACCGGATCGTCCCAGTCCTTTTTTGATAGCCATAGCCTTTGTAAAATCATTTTAGGTATAATGGTGCATGGACTAAGTAAGCCTAAAGGATCAAACAGCTTAGCTGAATTAGATAAGATAGTACGTTTAGTGACTTTATGGTTTAAATCTATATTAGAAGAAAATTGTAAAACGTCCTTGGACGGATCCCAACCTAGACCCAAAATAGTAGAATTAGACATATGGTCTAAAGGTTTAAGTTGAGAAGTGCTCGATTCATTTTGAAAGAGCGATGGTAAGTTAGAACGCCACTTGCGTAACGGAAGACAAGCAGAGTTAAGAGTAGAAGTGAATTTATAAGATGCAGTAAGTCACCCTCCGTTTCGCACCCGGTTAAAAAGTCATCTATGTAAAAGTCCTCCTTAATCACCTGTGCTATTAAGTTGTTATCACATTCTTTTGACAATTGAAGCAGACATCTAGTACTAAGATATGGTGCGGATGCGGTTCCATAGGTGACGGTATTTAATTGATATATTTTAATTGGATCAGTTGGTGCATCGCGCCCCAAAATTAATTGTAAATGCCGCTGTGGAGAATCCACCAATATTTGTCGGTACATCTTCTCTATATCGGCTGACACTACAAACCTATGCTGTCGAAATCGCAAAAGAATCGAAAATAAATCGTCCTGGACCACGGGTCCAATATATTGAATATCGTTCAATGAGATGTTACTAGTGGTTTTTGACGAAGCATCGAAGACGACGCGTAGCTTTGTAGTCTCACTAGATTCCCTTATGACGGCGTGGTGAGGTAGATAACAACCAAACACCGGTCTAGAAATAGGTGTCATGTGCCCTAAGCGTTCATATTCGTGAATAAATTCGTGATATTGCTGCTTAAGTACTGGATTATTTTTCATTTTTCGCTCTAGATGTAATAATCTTTTTTCAGCAATATTATATGAATCACCCAAAGTATCAATAGAATCCTTAAAAGGAATTTGTACGCAAAATCTACCGTCGACTTCTCGTCGAGTAGTATTAGAAAATAATTGTTCGCAATAATCATCATTTGTACTAGGTTGAAAAGTAGTAGGTACCTCCTCCAGTTCCCAAAACTTACTAAGTTGTTTACTTATGTCCTTAGAAAAATTACAATGTATTTTGGAATTATTTTGATCACTATGGAACGTAGTCGGACCCGCCACTATCCATCCCAAATGAGTCTCTTGTAAAATCGGCCTTTGAGGCCCTAGATTAATTCGATTAGGTCCCACAAGGTCCCAAAATATATCAGCGCCCAAGAGAAGATCAATATCGGAAGGTTTATAAAACTTGGGATCGGCCAGTTGTACATGTTGTGGAATGCCTAAATCTTGTATACGCACTGCAACATGGGGTAGCTTATCAGTAATGCGGGGTAAAACAAAACATTTGACGCGACTACTAAACGAATTATTATAGTTTACTGATTTAATATCTAAATAACAATGTTCTGTGACGTTTATTACAGTGCTGCCTATCCCCGAAACGCAGTGATAGTCGTGATTATGTTTTTGTAAACCAGTTTCTCGTTGAGCCCGGTCACTAATGAAAGATGTTTGACTACCACAGTCTAATAGTGCTCTTAAAACATACGTATTTCCGTTACACGCCACCTTGACCAACGCAGTAGATAGAAGTGCTTTATTTGTAAGCGTAGCAGCCATGGTAACGGAAGCGGAGGATGTTGATGCGCCCGAGTTGGCGACAGCCGTAGGTAACTCCGCGCCGTCATTACTACTATTGTGTGAAGCCTGTTCAGTAGATGATATTTGTAGCGAGGTTTGTTTATGTAACAAAGTGTTATGTTTTTTATGACATATTCTACAACCTCCTAAGTTACATTGATATGACTGATGTCCCTTGCGTAAACAATTATTGCATAATTTTAGTAATGTAATTTTGGAAATTCTATCAGGTACTGGCAATTTCTTAAACGTAGCACACTCGTATAACTTATGATTATTTTTACAGATAGGACACTGCAAAGAAGGTAAAATTTCGGATGATGACGTAATAAATGAATTCATGTTTGGCAAACTACGGCGTTTATCGACTTTGTAATTTTTATTTACATTACAAGTTTCTAAAATTGTAGCCCGTTGACGTAAAAATGTGTAAAATTCTTCTAGAGTGGGCGAGGTATTCATGCTCCTATGCTCCTCCCAATTACGAGATGTGACACTGTCTAACTTCGCCGATGCCATGTAAATAATTATAGTGTCCCACTTGTCAGTAGGCTCGCCTAGTGTATTCAATGAACTTAAATGTTTAGATAGTGTGTCGATTAAATTGCGAATGCCACTGTGGGATTCCCTAGTCAGCGGTTCGATCGAAAACAAGCACTTTAGGTGTTCATTTATTAGAAGACGTTTATTGTCATATCGCTCGCAAAGTAGCTGCCAAGCTATACTATAATTATCGGATGATACCGTTACAGAATTAATTACCGCACAGGCCGGACCTTCTAAATAAGTTTTTAAATAGTGGAATTTGTTAATGTCATCAATACTTTCATTACTATGTATTAACGAAATATATGTATCTCTAAATGAAAGCCACTTGTTTATATCACCATTAAAGGACGGAATTTTTATTGGCGGCAACTTCAAATGACTGCCCTTACGACTAGTGTTAGATGAACATTCCATTTTGTTTGTATTCTCTAATATTTCTAACAATGATTGAGCCTCCGCAATTAAATGAAAAAATAAATTTTCAGTCGACTCACGCTCTTGCATTTGTTTAGTGGTATCTTCATCTAACATTTCAATCTGTGACTGAATATCATCGAAGTTACACGACAAGTCGCGTATTTTATTAAAACGCAAACGAAGCTCATTTAATTTAACCGAACTTGTCTCCTTGCAATCCAATAATGGTGTTAAATACTTTTCAAACATAGTTAATCTAGCTTTAATATGCCCTCTTTGTTTTATTAACTCTTTTAAATCACACATTTTGTCGGTTCAAATATTAAGATCACGATATAAATGCAAAAATAAGTAATAACAGTCAATAGATGCAATAAAATAAATAAGTAATTTCAACGTTACGTTTTAAACCGCCTCAAACCGGTTCTGCAGTCAGCCGGCCGGCCGCCCGCGCCCGTACTTTGTGTGTGACACGGACGCACACTGTGTCCGTGTCGGCTTGTTGGAAAGCACGAAGTCTGCACACAATGGGTCTGGACAGCACTTATTTAACGACACTACTTAATTTTGCCTGTAATTAGTTTTAAATTTACGTTAGAATAAGATTTCGATGTGATTATTATAGGATGATCTGAAAAAGATATGATTTTAAAATCACAGTATTGATATTACGAACCCAGTACGAAATTGATATTTTATTTCTTTATTATTTCGATAATAATGTTATAATTTATGTGTTAATGCTATTGTATGACTGCGAAACACCATATAACGTATAGTTTTTTAGAAATGAAACGAATTTAAACGAAAAATAGAAAATATTTTTCGCTTGCGGGTGATTAGAAATAAAGATTCAACTTTATCTACGCAAATTTTAGCAATGAAAGAGGATAAAGATAATTAGGATAGGATTGCACTTCCCTAGGAACTTGTTGCTGCAGCTTGGCACTGGCGAAATCCTTAGGTAAGGCTGGATGGCTGGATTTCCGTGACGACCGCTGGTTTTATTTGAACCAACTGAAGATAGGTCGATGTTCACGCTGGATTTGATCACGTCGGGGTCACCAAAATGAATGCGCAGGTCTTCAATCTCTTGAGGACTTAGAAATGATACTCCGAGCTTAATAAAATCAACTTGGGTGTATTTGGTACATAAAATAATAGTAGATGGTAAAAAATAATGTTAACAGCTCGAACAATCATGGCGCACTGTCGTGCCGTTTCGCGCGGTTTCACGTCGCTTCCCGCCAACCGCCGTCGCCTTGCCTTACTCGTCGATGATGCGATGGAGTGACGATTGCGGACGATAAATGTCAGGCGCTTGAGTGGCCTCAACAGTTATAACTACCCAATAAACATTCTATGCATTCACTTAAACCAGCTATTTTCCCATTATAAACGAACGTTTAAATTTTTACTATTTATTCGTAGTTATCAGCAAACCGCAATTTCTATAGCCCTCCATGGAAAACAAAACGCTTAACCCCGTGAAATCAGTGTCGAAATTGCTTAGCTGGGCTTTAAACTTAATTAAATATAAATAAAGGCAAACACGCGACCGTTTTAGGTTCTAGAACGTTCCGCCTAATAAGTTTACAAGCTTACAGTGAAGTATGAAGTTGGAAAGAAATTTTGTTAGCCTATAAAGTCGCCAACTCTTTAAGTAATTAGCAAATTTACTTATAGGGTATCGAAAGTTTTAAGGTCACTTGAACTTATTCTAATATTATATACGCGTATCTTGATTCAGTAATCTTTCTTATCACTACATAGTATAAAACAATGTCGCTTTCTCTGTCCCTATATCCTTATGTATGCTTAAATCTTTAAAACTACACAACGGATTTTGATGCGGTTTGTTTAATAGATAGAGGGATTCGAGAGGAAGGTTTATATGTATAATACATCAGCATTGTACCCGTGCAGAGCCGGGGCGGGTCGCTAGTATTATATACGTGGAAGTTTGTAAGTATGGATGGATGGATGGATGGATGTTTGTTACTCTTCCACGCCAAAACTACTGAACGGAATTGGCTGAAACTTTGCACCGGGATAGGTTATACGCTGGATTAAAATATAAGCTACAAAACATCACGCTCCGACCCACTGGAGCAGAGTAACGCGGGTAAAACCGCGACGCAGGTAGTTTGTGATACTTGGTCTTGCAGTAATGTGTTAAACCGTAACTAGCGAGACGAAATCTAGTCCGGGACGTTTGATTTCTGGGTCGGGTAAAATTATTTTACTAGAAATTTTCAGTTTACAAAAATCTAAATCATAATTAATCTCGTTTGTTTAAGCGGATGTAGACCAATGTCGTGGGGCATCGGACTTGTTATCTTGTGGTCGTCGATTCGACCACCACCCATTGAACTACCGACGTGAACCCACTCGTAACACAAGCATTTTACCTTAGTACAAGAGGTTAACAAGAATACTAGTAGTGTGAAAAGGTGCCAGTGGTGTTCAGCGAGGAATCAGCGAGGTCGTGAGTCGGTTAAAATTGTTTTCGTTGTTTCCTGACCTGTCTATTGGTTTTTAACTACGACCAAAATCTGATTAACATAACTCAATATTTAAGGCTTAAGTAACTACGATTGTTTTTGAGTATTACATTTCCAACCGAATATCGTATTGATTTGAACAAAATAAACGACGTAAAAAGGAGATGTCGTCATTATTTGGGTGCTCCATATTTTTTTAATTTGATGGATAAAACTCGGATTTTTAGTAACCAAATTTGTAGGCGAAATGACTTGAATGATTAATAGATGCGCAGTAGAAATTGTGATTGAGAAACAGTAAACATTAACTATGGACAAATTGCTAATGAAATAATGAATTTTATTTAGCACTTAGGTATTTACATACACTTGTACTTATGAGAATTACAATGTAAGAAGATAACTTTAACTAACAGATAATTCTTACTATATAAAATATTCGACTAGGTAACTAACATAAGTAGGTAGGCAATAGAAAATCATACAAATTCACAGACTACATAGTCCGTCCGTCTGTCCTTTGACATTTATTGCATTTAACCAATTATTATTATTATAAGAAGAAATTAAAGCCGCATCCAAATTGCAAGTGGTCACAGTATACCTAAGTGGGACACACCTGAGGGCACCCTTATGGGGCTTATGACCCCGACCCAGGGTGCCACTGAAGTAAAAAGGCAGATATATAAAGAGGATGTAGGTACTGGCACCGGCTACAGGCGCTCAATCACAGGGCGCAACGCGGTCCTCGCCGTCGAGATTCCTACCCTAGCTAACCTACAAACTTTCACTAGCTACCTAAGTGGATGACCCGGAGAAGAAAGGAAGAAAGAAACTCCGGGGTGGTTTAATGAAATTATATATAAATAGAACAACCTCTATATCCCTTTACATAGGGATCGTATCTGCTCTTTTTACCACCAACCTGCCTGGTAAGCGTAGTGACTAAATCCTTCCACGGGAGGAGGCCCAAGTTCAGCAGTGGACGTTATACGGGCTAATGATGATGACGAAGCTTTTTTAATGACTTTTGTAGCGTACAATAAAGATTACTACATTACAATAGTTCAAATTCAATTAGCATTTATTCCGTGAAAATTGTTACATTTATTTGGAATTGTCATAATTTTATGGCAATGCTTTCCTTAGGCCCATGTCATGGTCTGTGGACTTTATATAGAGTGATAATCATCATCATCATCATCAGCCCGTATAACGTTCACTGCTGAACATGGGCCTCCTCCCGAGGGAGGGCATTGCCATAGTCACCACGCTTGGCAGGCGGGTTGGGGTATTATGTTGTAACACACAAGGTAACGCTGCTGCCCGTTCCTTGATATACGATTATTATGGATGATGTTATAAGAATCGGGACCAACGGCTTAACGTGCTTTTCCGAGGCACGGAGGGTAGTCCCTCAACCAACCAGACCCGGAAAGAAATCTTGATGAATGATTTCTTGTCCGGTGTGGGAATCGAACCAACGACCTCCGAGATTTAAAGCGAGCCAATTACCGCTACGCTACGGAGGGTGATGATAAATCCTGTTTATTATTATATATTTTCTATATTGATGGTCACCATACAATATCGGCCCGCTTTTCCTTAACGAGTCAAGTGTCGAAGTAAATCAAGTTTCGCAAAATTCTTATTACATTTTCTAAGCTTTTAGCGCCTTCTAAATTGCATTTATGAACAATTTTAGTGTTATATTTTTGCTAAAACTTGACATTGGGTCCTTTTTATAATGTTTCTAGTTCAATCTCAGGTTTGTTTGTAAAAGACGTTTGGAATAAATTGAATACGGTTCTAAGCTATTTTTTTTTAAACAAAACTCCCGCACTATGGAAATAAATCCCTGTGTCGCGGGGGACTTTACAAACATTCATTTCACGGACACAAAGTACACCCAGACTCAGAACAACTATTTGTGGTTCACACAAATAATTGTCCCGGGTGGGAATCGAACCCAGAACACCAGGTCTCAGAAGCAACTACCGTAACCACTGAGCCACCGGTGCAGTTAGCAGTCAGCAGTATTATAAAAGGATTTTTATTTAGAACCTGGTTTTGTAAGTTGTAAAAATATCCCTGCACAGACAGCCTCCGTGCCGTGCCGTAGCAATATCAGTCTCGGAGGTCAGATTCGATCCCCACGCCTGACATGCAATCTTTGTGTAAAGTCTTAGATATCTAGAACAATTGTATACGAAGAAACAGTCATTAGCGATTATCTGTGTATGTGCTGCACTTAATACTGCGGTCACCAATCCGCCTGCCAATCGTGGGGACTATGGAAAAAGGTCCCTCGGGACCTTTGTTTAGCAGTGGCTTAGGGCTTGATACTGGCTGATGATAGTGATGATGAACCTACAAAAGGTAACTCTCACACTTACCGTATTTTTGAGAGCACGCGGATATTTTTTTTTTTTTACACTGCCATTCCTGCCGCCGCAACGGTGGAATACTTATGTTAGACTGATAAATGATATTATTATGCTAATGTGTACAATAAAATCCCTTAAGTAATACCATTAGCAAGAATTACCATTACCCGATGCACGTCTCATTAAAAAAAAAATGCTAGTTGAAAATTTTTATTGAAGTGTATCTTAGTTTTGTTTTATTATTATTATTATTTTGTAATTAACTAGCTTGTATAATTAATTTAACAGTTACTGTAAGCAATAGCACCTAATATTTGAACGCCGAGTATATTTGTCGAAGTAATGCTGATCATTACCGATAGATGGCACTAACCTCCCCTTAGACTTAGACGTGTTATAAAAGAGATCGATAAATTTTGAGGACCGGTCGGGTTCCACCGTAGCCGAATTGGTTAAGGCATTAATTAGGGGTTAAATTTAGTAAGCAGTAAACTTTTCCTTAAAGAATTAAAAAAAAATCACAATTTTTAAATCAGTATCAATATCGTTTTTTTTTTTTTTTATTGGCCCTTTATTGAGAATTATGTATTTATTAAAAAGGTTGCCCTGCTGAGATGCAATAGGTACAAGATAATCTTGGTTTAACGAAATAGCTCCCCTTACACAGATACTAAGACTTTTTAATCTGTTTTTCTTTAGGACGGACATACTTTATCCACGATACTTTTACTACTTCACCGGTCATAAAGGCGAGCAGAGCTCTAGCCTTAATAAATGGTTTTGGTAAACTACAAACTAAGAAACCTGCGCAAAAGCGCTATCCCCCCGGGGGCGGTCGCTAGCAATGAGATTGAGGGATTATGACTTTTAGTATTTTAGGGGGGTTTTGTGCAACTGTAGCTCTACTTTACAGATCGCGGGCTTCTCGGACTTCGGGTCTACGAGGGCATCCGATAGTTCTTTGCAAACTAAGAGTCGGTAGGAAGTTTAATCTGTATTTTTAGTAGGTACTATTGATAATGTGTATATGTTACGGCTAATAGCCGAAGTGCGGCTACACCTAGTTTTATCCGGCTACAACTAGGTGCAGTCGGCCACATGCGTTTATAAGTCCCTGTTCGACTCCATTGGTTTAGGTTTAGGTTATTTTTTTTTTTAACCACCCCAACACCTTTTTGTCCCTTGCATAGGTATTGTTTAATTTAGAGTTAACTTAGAGGAACTTATAGGAACTTATTAAGGTTGACCTAAGTTTAACCGCAAGTTGTCGGCTGCACCTAGTTGTAGTCGGCTAAACCTAGGTGTAGCCGCACTTCGGCTATTAGCCGTAACATATAGATACATATAACGCTTGTACTACCAAAAAATTAATCGCTTCTATGAGTATGAACAAAATATGTATCTCATTCTTCTACTGGAACTGCGTGGTAAGGCTACATTTTATCTTTCGGCTAGCTTCCAGCGCGTGGTTTCACCCGCGGTACTCCAGTTCCGTAAGAACTTCATATTTAACCTTATAACCATAATTAGCCTTCCTCGACAAATGAGCCATCTACAACTGAAAGACCTTTGGAATTGGTCCAGTAGTTCCTGAAGTTAGCGCGTTCAAGCAAACAAACTCTTCTGCTTTATATATCAGTATAGATATTGGCAGTATTTAATTTGTATTATCCATTGAAAACCTCCGCAGCGTAGCGGTATTTGGCTAGCTTTAAGTCTCGGAGGTCGTGGGTTCGATTCCCACGCCGGACAAGAAATCTTTGTGCAAATTTACACAAAGTAAATTCTAAGATTTCTTTCCGGGTCTGGGTGGTTGAGGGACTACCCTTCGTGCCTCGGCAAACACGTTAAGCCGTTGGTCTCGATTGTTATAACATCATCTATAACAAGCGTATACCAGGGAACGGGCAGCAGCGTTTACCTGTGTATTACAACATAATACTGCGGTCACCAATCCACCTGCCAAGCGAGGTGACTATGGCAAATACCCTCCCTCGGGAGGAGGCCAATGTTCAGCAGTGGACGTTATACGAGCTGATGATGATGATGATAAATTTGTATTATGGGGTGACTATTAGAAATCTGTTTCTAGTGAATGCCTACATTAAAATAACTATCTGCTTGCCAAATTCAGCGCAATCCTTTCAGTGGTTTCCGTTGTTAGTGGATTAATCAGTATGAAGAATAAAACAACATTTTTTTTAGTCCGTCACTTAGATTACTAAAAAATATTGGACCAGTATTTTTTATTTATCAAATCAATAAAAAATACAAAGATACAGAGCAACAACAAACTATAAAGCTCAGGAGAGGGGGGTTCATGACGTTACTAGTAGGTTAAATTGTAAAAATTTCATCGCGTTCGTCATATTATATTCGTCAATAAAAACATGTCCCATTTTTCGGTAATCTAACTGACGGACTAAATTGCTTTTTTTAATTCTTCATGCCTATTGCCGTTTATGTAAACCGATATACCATCTACACATATTTATTCTATACAGACAAATACTTAAAGTATAAATAATAGGTAGGTAAGTATTATCTACCTTATTTTACTTCATTGGCACCCTGGGTCGTGGTCCTAAACCCCATAAGGGTGCCCTCAGGTGTGTGCCACTGAGATATAATGTGACCACTTGCAATTTGGATGCGGTTTTAATTTCTTCTTATAATAATAATGATTGGTTAATTGCAAAAAATGCCATAGGACAGACGGACGGACTACGCAATCTGTAGATTTGCTATTGCCTACCTACTACTGTAAGTTACCTAGTCGGATATTTTATAGAGTAAGAATTATCTGTTAGTTAAAGGTTTTTTTTATTTTTATTAATTTATCTTCTTACATTGTAATTCTGACAAGTGCAAGTGTATTTAAATACCTAAGTGCTGAATAAAATTCATTATTTCATTACATAAAACAATAGGTAACTGGTACAAGCAAGTAAGTATTTTACTACCCACGCAAATGTAACAATTCGTTGATAAAGCACATTTTTATTATTAGCTACTGACTGACTGTCACGATACGGGATTTCCCCGTGTAAGTGTTGCTAGATTATAGAAATATTTATTTAATGTTATGTATATTATCCTCTATGTATATACTCCGGCTAAGAATAGACCACCCCGTGTCTTCCCATGGGTGTCGTAAAAGGCGACTAAGGGACATATGGCTGATGGATGGGCAGCAGCATCTATTAGCTCAAGGTTTACATCTTACTGCGATCACCAATCCGTCTGCCAAGCGTGGTGATTATGGCAATATCCCTCTACGATCCTGGCTTGCCAAGGTCTGTTAAGAGGAGGCCCATGTTCAGCAGTGGACGTAAACGGGCTGTTGATGATGATGATGTATATTAATATATAAATATGAAGAGTGTTTGATTAGACGCGCTAATCTCAGGAACTACTGGTCCGACAACCTCCGTAGCGTAGCGGTATTTGGCTCGCTTTAAATGAAGGAGGTAGTGGGTTCGATCCCCACGCCGGACAAGAAATCTTTGTGTAAATTCTTAGATTTCTTTCTGAGAGGTCTGGTTGGTTGACTACCCTCCATGCCTCGGAAAGCACGTCAAGTCAGTTGGTCCCGACTGTTATGACATCATCTATAATAATCACGAGCAGGGCAGCAGCGTTTCCTTGTGTGGTACAACATAATACTGCAGTCACCAACCCGCCTGCCAAGCGTGGTGACTATGGCAAATATCCTCCCTCGGGAGGAGGCTCATGTTCAGCAGTGGACGTTATACGGGCTGATGATGATGATGACTGGTCCGATTTGAAAAATTATTTTAATTTCATTATATAGCCCATCTATCGGAAGGCTTAATTATGAATGCCTTACGGGAACAGGAGTTACGCGGGTGAAACCGCGTGCCGGTAGCTAGTAAGCGGAGCCGTAGCCCAATGGCTAAGGGCGTCGAACTTGTGATCATATGGTCGCCGGTTAGATTCCAACCCATTGCACTACCGAAGTGAACTGATTCGTAACACAAGCATGTTAGCTTACCACAGGGAGTAAACAAGAACTAGTAGCCTGAAAAATTCTGCTAGGAATCTTTTTAAAAAAAATACGGATATTTAAAAGTGTGTTTATTTTGCAACTTACATAAAGTGCTTAAAATGTACATAAATCTTACGTATGTTTATCAGTAGGTATATGTTTTGTAAAATATACTTATATATAAAACTGAAGTTGGTTTGGTTGTTTACATGAACCACCTATCTCAGAAACTACGGGTCCGATTTTAAAATTATTTCAGTGTTAAATAACTCACATTTAATTATGAAGTTACGGGGGAGAATCTTTTTTGATCGGGTGAAATTTTATTTTCCTATCATCATCATCAGCCCGTATAACGTCCACTGCTGAACATGGGCCTCCTCCCGAGGGAGGGTATTTGCCGTAGTCACCACGCTTGTTAGGCGGGTCGGTGACCGCAGTATTATGTTGTACCAAACAAGGAAACGCTGCTGCCCGTTCCTTGATATATGATTGATATAGATGATGTTATAACAATCGGGACCAACGGCTTAACGTGCTTTCCGAGGCACGGAGGGTAGTCCCTCAACCAACCAGACCCGGAAAATTACACAAAGATTTCATCTCCGGTGTGGGGATCGAACCCACGACCTCCGAGATTCAAGGCGAGCCAAATACCGCTACGCTACGGAGGTTGTCGTTATTTTTATTTATTTATTTATCGTTATTTTCCTATACATTGCTAAATAAATTAATAGTAAACATTCGTACTATAAAGAAAGGTACCTCTATAAGATTTTGCTTGTAAGGTTTTTTAAAAAGGATTATATAAAACAACTATTCAACAGACGGAATTATCTTTACAAAGGTATATTATCCAGGATTTGGAAAGGTTCCAACGGAAAATGGAGCTACACAGGTCATCATCATCATCATTTCAGCCGTAGGACGTCCACTGCTGGACATAGGCCTCCCTCATCCTCTCCAGTTGTTGCGGTTAGAAGCGGCCTGCATCCACCGTGATCCCGCGGCCTTAACCAGATCATCCGTCCATCTAGTAGGTGGACGTCCTACGCTACGCTTGCCGATCTGCGGTCTCCATTCGAGAACTTTTCGGCCACACAGGTACACTGAAGCAATGTAGACCCACTGCTACAATGCTACAGAATATCAGAAAATACTCTTCTCCAGCAGGCTTTGTAGGGGAACGCTTGGCGGTATTTCTCCACAGAAAATGAAGATCTTCTTTGCAGGGCGAGGTGGTATGCCCAGCGGTCGACGGCCATATTTCAATGGCTAGGGCGTCGGACTAGTGATCTTGAGGTCGCCGGCTCGAACCCCACCCATTGCACTACCGACTTGAACCCACTCGTAACACAAGGATTTTTAGCTTACGAGGGTTTAACAAAAATACTAGTAGACAGCAAAATATCTGTAGTTACTTTCCAAAAAAAAAAAAAAAACTGTTCCCAACTTGTATATGTTTGAATTGGCTTGCGAACTTGTATTGCGCGATACAGGTTAGTTAGGATGCTAGGTGGTAGATGGCGCCGCTCGTCCACTTGAAGTTGGTACAGCTACGTAGATTTCGCTACATTAAAAATGTTAATCTAGCTAATAAACGATATATGTACAAAATATCACCAAAATCCTTCTAGCAGTTTCTGCGTGAAAGAGTTAGGCTGCCTTTCTACCAGAGCATAGCACATGCTATGCAGCTATGCTGCTGGGATGTAATAGCAAAGCTGTGCAACATTTTCACTGATACTAAGCTGTGTAGCGGTGCAAGTAAGATGTGCTATGAAGATGAGCTGCCGCAATCGCAATCGGGCATACTGTAGGTACTCTGCTCTGCACATAGCTCTACCACTCGCGACGACCCATAGCGGACATCCATAGCAGACATCCATCCATAGCACGCATCCTTCCATTTAAAAAACATATCTAACTAAATACGTTCAGTTGAAAACTTTTCCGCCAGTGCTTAGCTATGTACACCAATGAATATGATTGGTGGATATCAAACGCATCCATAGCAACGTAGCATAGCACATCTCTGGTGGAAAAGATACCCTGACAAACATACCCAATAAAAGATCACACAAACACTTGTGTTTTCAAGTGCGATGTATGTATTTACGTACATGTTATTATGTGCATGTATCTATCTGCACACTATCTAAATTATCTTTGTTTTCACTTTCTATTTCAGGTCTACTGGAAGAGATTTCTTTAGAATGAGTAGCACCTTTGTACATTGGTTTCTAGTTTGTATTCCATTTCCTATAGGTTCGTGTATTTGAATGTGTACATAAAATAAATAAAAATGAATTGAAATAAAACAGTGCAAAATATTAGATATTTATTACATTTAAAAATCATTTTGACTTATACATTTGCGACATGTTTATTAAATTATACATTTTTATACACAACCAACCAATAATAAATACATTTTTAAGTAGTAATTATCACTACATAGTATAAAACAAAGTCGCTTTCTCTGTCCCTATGTATGCTTAAATCTTTAAAACTACGCAACGGATTTTGATGCGGTTTTTTTTAATAGACAGAGGGATTCAAGAGGAAGGTTTATATGTATAATACATCAGCATTGTACCGGTGCGGAGTCGGCGTGGGTCGCTAGTTACATATTATAAAGTATTTATATACTCAGAACAAAAAAAAGTCAATGCGGAGCGCTGTCAAACAATGCACTGAAGCCACTTTTTTGTGCTGTAGTGTATTTTTTTTGTGTAGTAAAATTGTTGCTATGATTTTTCACAGTAAAATGTACAACACAATATAGGATTTACATTAATAAATAATGAAGACAATCTAACGCTTTGAAAGAATGACATATCGATTGACAAGGTAAGGCATAGTTTTGGTTCACGTGTATGCGTAAGCTGTATAATATGTACACGCCAAGGCCGGATTTTACCGGCTTCAGTGTGTTATTCGCAGCGCTCCGCTTATACTTTTTATTTGGTCTGAGTTTATATACAACTAAAAGTAGATAATTTTAAATAAAATACTACAATTCTAAATCTATATTACTTGACAAAGATCCTAGAATAGGGCAGCATTGCCCTGTTGAATCCATCCTTACTTTCAACTTATTTAGGTAAATACATTTTCAAAAAGAGAAAATTACTTTAGAGCTCTGAAGTATAAGGTCGGATGTTTCAGCTTTATCATAAACTGGAGCTTACTACCAAATGCATCTGAGGTTTAGAATTTTAAATTCGTAAATTATTTATTTTTTTGTATAAAAGCCATGCTCGTGTTACTTTCAATGACCAGTTTAAAACTAACAAATAGTTAAAGACAATTTATAAGTTTGAATTCTCCATAGCTCCTGGTAACTCTCGGGTACTATATGATAACCGTCGGCTTATAAACATTCTTGATTTGTAAAACTTATACAACACCAAACATACTAAAATAGCCAAAATCAAACCTACGCATGTTTCAGTAAACATTGATTTTCCGCCTTCTGGACTTGACATTAATCTTTCATGACTCGGACTATCAGTTTGAAGAGACATTTGAGATAATTTACTTTCCAGTTCTTGTATAATATTTTGTTTTTCAACAGCTATGGTATCTTCCAATTCATGTTTGATTTTATTTACATAAGTAATAATATCTATTGTTTTATTTGTGTCGCTAGAATTTAATGTTTTTGGGGTAGTGATAATTATCGGAGCTGTTGTTAATGTTTTTTTGCTAAACGTTTTCAAAATTTTATCGAGTAGAGCATTAGTATTATTTGTCAAATCTTTAACTGCAAGAGAAACGTTAACTAAATTAGATAATCTATTTGAAATAAATTCGTCGTTTTTATTATTATTAATACTTTCAACTGTTTGAGTAATGTTTTCTAAAAAATGTTTTTCACTTTCTTTAGTAGGAGCATTTTGAACGGTAAAATTGTATAAAAGATTTTTAATGTCTAAAAGGACGTCCTTATTAGTGGAAACTGGGATTCTGTTGGGCAATACTATAGTTTTATTATAGGTATTATCTTTATTACACGTAACCCCATCAACATTTTCGTCACTATGTTCATCTATTCTGATTGCTGTTATTTCAATAGAACTAGGACTTTTCTTCAACTTAATCAACAAATGACAAGGCAAAGGATTTTCACCTATACTTAATTTTCTTAACCCAGTGCCCTCAAATTCTTCAATTCGAATTGATTGTATCTTATTATGGTCTACTATTAACTCGTTTAAACTGCTCAACTCATAAAACCTTTCATTTTCTAAATCATTGATTTTATTAAAGGACATATCTAAAGTATTTAAATATAATAGTCCACGGAAAATTCCATATCCTACTGTTGTTATATCGTTGTGGGATATGTTTAAAGATTGTAATAAAGTATTATTTTTGAACACTCCAGGCTGAATATAACATATTTTGTTAAAACTTAAATCAATTTCACGGAGTGAGCCCATTCCAGAAAATGCACCAATTTCCAGCTTAGATACTAAATTATCGCTCAGTACTAATGACATTGCTTGCGTTAACCCGCTAAGATTCATTTCAGTAATGTTTGTAATATTAGCACTCGATATAATAAGATGGGCGGCTGCATTTTCAACATGTTCAAAATTTATGCGATTTTTAATTCCTGATAAGTTTAATCGATTCAAATTTTTCATGTTTGCTATCATCGTAATGGTATATTCCAATTTATTATTGTAAGAAAGATCCAGAAAACGCATATCTGACTGGGAACTGAATGAATTATTTTCAACCATTGTCATATTATTAAATGATAAATTGAGGGTAATTAAATTTTCCAACCCAAAGAAGGAGGCCGCTGAAATACTCTGAATGAGATTATTATTTAACAGCAATGTAGTTAGTCCTATTAAATCAGTTAAATTCACGGAAAAACTTTCAAGTTTGTTATATGACAGGTCGAGCGTTTCTATATATCCCGTATGAATAAAAACGTTAAATTGCAATTCTTTTATTTGACTACGAGATATATTAAGCGTTTTTAACTCATTCATATCACTAAATGATGCATTTTGAATCGATTTTATTAAATTACAAGAAATATCAAGACTTGGTAATGATGTCAAGCCATCAAATGTACCCGTTTGTAAAGTCCCAGTCAAAGGATTACTTGACACTTCTAAATTAATTAAACTACTTAATGATTTGAATGAGCTTGGTGCCAAAATAGTGATTGCGTTTAGTGAAAGGTCTAAATGTTCAAGATTGTATAAATTTTGTAACTGTTCGTCAGTTATTTGCACTATAAGATTGTTTTTTAATAAAAGTGAATGGAGCTTACTCAAATCTACTTTGTCAAAATCTACACTGACAATTTGATTATGTGATAAATCTAACACTTCTAAATTAATTAAAGTTTTGAAACAGAACTTCGAAAGTGTTTGAATTTGATTCGAATTTAAAAGTAATGTTTGTAATCGAATCATATTATTGAACGCATAATCATCCACTGAAGTTAACATTTGATTACTGAGATCCAGTTTAGTGGCATTAATACCATCAAACATGTCTTTTGCTAACGATCCTTGTAGAATATTATCAGAAATCGCAAAGTTATAAATTGTTTTGTTTTTAAAAATACTCTTAGGTAAAGATTTTAACTTATTATTTGAAATATTTATCGTGCTTAGTGAATACAAATTCAAAAACATGTCTTTATTAACCACTTTAAGATTATTATAACTCAAATCAATCATTTGCAATTGTCCCAAACTATCAAAGATACCGGCATCAATAGTTGTTATGTCGTTAGCTTTTAAGTCAAGCCTTTCAAGTTGACTTAATTTATCAAAATCAGTTATTCGAATAGTGCTAATCCTGTTGGCACTTAAATTTAATACTTTGAGCTTAGTAAATCTAAAAAGCGATGAGTTAATATCAGTTAAACGGTTATTAGATAAATCAAGTTGTACAAAATTTCTCGTTCCTTCAAATGTAGATTGACTCAAACCATCAATATAATTAGAGGACAAATCTAGAACTTCAAGATCATCAAAATAGTCAAATATTGCATCAGGGATTTTGACTAAGTAGTTATTAGACAAATCGATGTATTTCAATGCCCTATAAGGATATTCGTCGCTATTAACTTTAATTTCATTAATGCTATTGTGTGACAAATCTATTTTAGTCAAAGCATTAATTTCTTTCTCATTTGACAAAACTGCTTTGGTAAGAAGGTTCCTAGAGATGTTTAATATAGCAAGATTTGGCATAACTCTTAAAACAGGCATGTCGAAGTAACTATCATTACTTAAGTCTAAAGAATAAATGACGCTTGAAAATCCTTGATCGCCGTAACCGTATTGGGTGGCAGGAATTTCTCTTGAGTGCTGCCCTAAAGTTCCTTTAATTGAGAGGTAAACTCGGTCAAGTCTGTATCCTCCGTATATAATTCCTGGACTTTTGCAAAAACCAAAGTCCATATTCCATTGATTACGAGCGTATTCGTCTTGTTGAAATCTTTGCCAATCATAGTGGCTGTCGATAGTGGCGACACAGCTCATTCGGTACATGCACTCAACTGTATCGAAAGTCATAGAACATTGGTCCGAGTTTCCTACAAGCATAAATATGATTCCAAGACCTGTAAATAAAAATAAATATTGTTGTTTAAATGCCGTGTGGTTTCCGGCTTAGAATAGACCACCCCATGTCTTCCCATGGGTGTCGTAAAAGGCGACTAAGGGACACATGGCTGATGGATGGGCAGCAGCATCTATTAGCTCAAGGTTTACATCTTACTGCGATCCCCAATCCGTCTGCCAAGCGTGGTGATTATGGCAATATCCCTCTACGATCCTGGCTTGCCAAGGTCTGTTAAGAGGAGGCCCATGTTCAGCAGTGGACGTCAACGGGCTGTTGATTATGATTGTTGCTTAAGCTGAAAACTAAATTAAATAAATTTAAATATTTTTATTTTATCCTTATCTACTATTCATAATATGTTTATACCTACTTTTATGTATTTAATTGAATATCGTTGGGGATAATCCAACACCGCGTAAGGGACAACATAGCTAATGACTAGTCACAACTACTGATGTATGTTTTTAATGTTACATTATCAAAAGAACAACCGATAATATATATATATATATATATATATTATTGGTTGTTGTTGTTGACAAAGATTTAGCCACAGAAAAAGAAATACATTAATCTGCCTTATGAATAATGGAGAATATTAGTAAATAATTAAAAATATTCTATCACGTCTAATTTTGTAGATATTTGAGAATAATCATTACAAAAATGGCGTATAAGCCTTTTTTCAATTTAGGTAAAGAAATCGATAAATCTATGAGTAAAATTGTATTTCGACCGTTATGGCAAGTGACTATTCTGAATTCCAATTAACCTTTATGATTTTGTTGCTATACCGTTTCTATGTAAAAATATTAACATTTTAGTGTCATAGACAAAAACTCCATACAAAATGACTCTATTGAAATGTATGATAAAAATAGAGTTAAACAAAATATTTAATATCTTTGCATTAGAAAATCGTAGAAACTTTAAGTAAACTGGTTTAAAAAAATTAGATTCATGACTATCAATTTTATATATAAAATATTATTATAAAAATATTTAAACTATTCTAAATAAATTTCAAATATAGCTAAATAAATATTTTATTGTTATATGTTTACAAGCAAATATCTCAAAAATGTGATGTGATATAGAAATTCTAATTATTGTTCAGTTTTTAACTCATATTGAATTACAAAAAAATCTAAATAATATTTCTGTTACATAAAAAAAGTTTAATTTCGTTGACCAGTCTAATTAACAACACAAAAAGAACATAACATTATATCTTCAAGACACTACGACAGCTTAAACTCCTGAATTAGCCCAAAATAGTAAGTTAGGTCCAAGTCAGTCCAAAGTAGTAGTTTCAAGCCGTGGTAGATCCTTCAAGATATGGCCTAGTTGTTTTGTTTTTGAGTGTACTGAAATCTTAGAAAGTTGCACAATCTATGACACTTCATAACTTAAATATGTTATTTTACCACGACTTGAAACTACAATTTTGGGTTAACTTGCACTAACTTACTATTTTGGGCTAACAATGTCTTTATTACATTGATTACAAGAAAAATGTTTCCCCATACATTCGACGAGACAACCTAATGACACTTCTCGGTGAGAACCTTTAGGTATAGCGTAGAAGGAGATTACTCTTCCCCTCACCCGATCCTAGCAGGAGTGCCAAAAGGCTCAGTATTTTCGCCACTCCTGTTCTCGCTTTACACAAGTGACATCCCGAAACCCAAGAAAAATCTTATGACACTATCTATACATAATTAAGATGCTAAAATACTTACATATTCGAAAATTCATTTTTAAACAATTAATTCTTACCTGGAAAAAAAACATAATTATAAATTCGTAACTTTATTATATTTACGATACTTATTAACTTTATTATTTTTTAAATGTTTTATGATAGCACCACTATTTAACTGAATGGGATGTAGGTAGGTATTACGTAACCCCTCAACTGTCAGGAATTAGGGCCCGTTAGCGCGTTTCGGTGGTATTTACTGATAAGTGTGCCTATTTGCAGGGTTCTAGAATTTCGGAGGAAGTATGTTGGGGAGAGGGTGGCAAGATGGGGTACTTAAGCTTTAAAGGTCAATAATATAAAAAAAATCATAATGAAACAATCATATTTATTTTTTAATTAACAACTAATTATTATTATTCTAATATTTGGTATCGTTAGGAACTTTTGGTACATTTAAGAGAAAAATAAAAAAAAATAAACAAAAGGTGTCTTGCCCCATGGTGCTGCTAAGATGGGGTACCCCCCTGAGGTAAGATGGGGTGATGAGAATGATCACAGGGAATGATGATTATTTTGGATGGCAGAACTGGCAAACATGGATGGTTTCGTCATCATCATCATCTATTCCTGCTCAACTTTTATGAGCCCATCTTCCACATACTGAGCATGATATCCACCCTTCAATGGAAACGGAATATACTTCCTCACAATACAAAACATGGTGTGTCCTCCTGTTCTTCACCTTCATTACAGACGATGAAACTCTTCGTCGTTTTTCTGTTTTCGCTGTTTATTAATATCGGCTATATTTTTTTATTTTGAGCTTTTGTAGCAGTTACCTTCTGTTTTTTTAATTCATCTTTTCTCTTTTTTGTTCTTATTTCTACCGAAACCCCATCTCGCCTGCAGAACCATTTTAATAAAAAAATAAAACAAACAAAAAATCTGCCGACAATATTAAGGAAACACAATGCTTAACTTATTATAGGTTACTTTAAGCGTCAATCACAGCAACACCACACCAGCTAACGTTATTTAACAAACCACAGTCACGTGTCAAACCAAAAGAAAATATGATAAGCAATTTGCAGTAATACACTTTTTTTGAATTTTTTTCGTCACTGCGCACTTGTGCACTTTTAAACACCAGGCGACTGATAAGTATCATAGCGGCGCTTCGGATGATGAATGAACTAGCGTGATTGGTCAATTTGACCTGTGAATATCGCTGTGTACCTCGTCTCCTTCTCCCCTACCTACTTTTCAGGACGATTTGAATTCTGATATTTTACTGATTGTCTTATTTAAGTGAACAGGTAATGACGAATAACCGTTATTATAATATTTAAGAACTATTACATTAATCATGATTCTACAAAGTGCTGTATGTAAAGTTACAACACAAAGCTGTAGAGTTTACTCGTCAGAATTTGAAAGATTTCAAATCTCTATTGTGGAGGCCCCGGGCAGTTGCCCTGGATTCCCTTAAAACCAGCCTTGCTTATGTGTTTATTTTTAATCCACTTATACTTATATCAACATGTAGGTAGGTAAAGAAACTGGCAAGCTTGTGAATCCATATTTGTTGCGTTGTTTTTAGCGGGTAAAATTGAGAAAAACCGGCCAAGTGCGAGTCGGACTCGCGCACGAAGGGTTCCATTTTCAAGTGCCTACCTGTTGCCATTATTGAAATCGAGCACAAAGAAAAAAAGAAGTTTGTGTACGGGAGCCCACCCTAAATATTTATTTTATTTTAAGTATTTGTTGTTATAGCGGCAACATAAATTAAACTCAACATTATTTGTCAAAATTGCGCCTGTCTTGCTGTCACGGTTCTTGAGATAGCCTGGTTACAGACAGACAGACAGACATCGAAGTCTTAGTAATAGGGTCACGTTTTTACCCTTCGGATACGGAACCCTAAAAAGGCTATTGAGTACATACGTAATTTTCCGCCGTTACTAATAATATTAATTAAAAAATATCCACTTATTTTTACAAAGTTCCTTGTTACTTCAACTGAATATAAATATACCAGGACCGCGCCCGATTACCACTTTAGTTTTAGCTTACGTAACACACAAACTACACAACAAATACACACAAAACAATCATTTTATTATTATCTATTATTTTATTTTCTTACATTGTAATTCTGACAAGTACAAGTGTATGTAAATACCTAAGTGCTGAATAAAATTCATTATTTCATCATTATTATTCTTAGTTCGTTAAAAACATACATATTTTTACTAGGTACCCGCAAGCGGTTTCACTCGCGTAACTCCAGTTCCCGTAGTAACTTATTTTAGCGTTAGATAGCCCATTTGTCGAGGAAGGTTTTATTTTATAGGAAAACTGCGTGGGGGGCCTGGTGACCTGTAGTACAGGTCTTTTTAAGAACCTAAATCAGGCACTGGTGCCTGATTTAGGTTCTTAAAAAGACCTCTCGCAAATTTGGGTATAGTTGGACATACTTTCTTAATTTGTATCCTTATATTATGAACATTTATTGTACTACTTACTAATCCTACTTGTGTTGAGTAAATAAATAAATCACTACATAGTATAAAACAAAGTCGCTTTCTCTGTCCCTATATCCCTATGTATGCTTATATCTTTAAAACTACGCAACGGATTTTGATGCGGTATGTTTTTAATAGATAGAGGGATTCAAGAGGAAGGTTTATATGTATAATACATCAGCATTGTACCCGTGTGGAGCCGGGGCGGGTCGCTAGTAAATTATAAATGATAAAAATACATATATTATAAAATACCCACGGGAGCAAGAATTACGCAGATTAAAACTACGCGCAGGAGCTAGTTTTATAGGTAGTTTATATTATAAACTACCTATATCTACCTATAGTTTCACCGCCGCTGCAGCGTATTCGCGCGCTGGCGGTGGGATATGTGGGACTCGCCCTCTCCATAGCGTGGTATACTAAACTTATACCACTAAGAGAGGACCCTACTACCACTAAAACCTCCCGGATACTCCTTCGATCCGCCGTTGGCGGGGGCCGGGTACAAATGAGCAATCCGGCCCCCCGATGGCACCCGCGGCCAATATGGTACCGCGGAAAAGGGGCCACATTTACAGTGGCCCATTTTCCCAATTATAGGGACGCCCGGAGTGTAGAGGCGTCCCTACTCCTCATGGGTCAGCCTCGAAGGGAGCGGGGCCCATGTCCCCCACTCCCCGAGGCCGAGCCTAGAGCGGTAAGCGGCGGATTCGAACCCCACCTATTGCACTACCGACGTGAACCCACTAGTAACACAAGCATTTTAACTTAGCACGAGGGGTTAACAAGAGTACTAGTAGAATGCAAAATTCGGCTAGTAACATTAAAAAAAAAAAAAAAAGGTTCAGCTTATATATATTTCTGAAATCAGGCCAGTAGTTCCTGAGATTAGCGTGTTCAATCTATCTATGTTTGTGTTAAAACGTACGTTGGTGTTTATACTATTAGTTGGATACTCACGATTTTTAAATGTTGTTTTCTAATATTACTTGCGATAATATAATAATGAATACAATATGACCGTTCTCTTGTTACACTTAGACACAAATGCGCTAACAACGCAATTTGTAACAGGGATCCTTAGAACAATCTAAAAAAAAAACATTGTATTTTAACAAACTCGACTGTATTAGACTCGCTTTAAATCTCGAAGGGTTTATTTTTTTTATATTTTTTTTACTAAATATAGTTTAACCATAAAGCCAAAGTCCTTAGCCGTCCGCATTATGAAAGAAGAAGCAAATCGCTTCATGCGTATTGAAGGAATCCCATTCTAAGATTTTTACAGCGAAGACTACCCTTCGTGCCTCGGAAAGTACGTGAAGCCTTTGTTCCCGATTGTAAAAATATTATCTGTAAGAATCTTATACCACGAAACGGGCAGCAGCATTTCCTTGTGTGTTTCAACCAGTGAGATATATATATATATATACAGGGTGTCCCAAAAGGTTAAGTAGCTGGGAAAGGGGGTGACAGGGGTGGACACAATGGTCACTAGAAAAATAAAAAAAAAACCGCTCCGGGTATTTAAAAAAAAATGGGATTTTTTTAAAAACTTAAAATTTTACACCTTGTTATTTTTGATGTTGATGTTGATGACCTTGTTGTTATTGAAGATTACATAACAGCATTTTTTTTAAATACAGCCATATTTGTAGGTACAGTTAGCACAAGGTGTAAAATTTTTAGTCTTTTAAAAAATGCCATTTATTTTTTTAAACACCCAGATGGTTTTTTTTATATTTTTCTGGTGACCCTTGTGACCATCCCTATCACCCCCCTTCCCAGCTACGTAATCTTTTGGGACACCCTGTATATATCCTTGTTGGTATTATATACCAACAAGGATATAATAACATACTAGCGGCCCGCCCCGGCTTCGCACGGGTGGATTTTTATACCCTACCCCTGCCCTACCCTACCCCTACCCTAACCCTACCCTACCCCTACCCTACCCCTACCCTACCCCTACCCTACCCCTACCCTACCCCTACCCTACCCCTACCCTACCCCTACCCTACCCCTACCCTACCCCTACCCTACCCCTACCCTACCCCTACCCTACCCCTACCCTACCCCTACCCTACCCCTACCCTACCCCTACCCTACCCCTACCCTACCCCTACCCTACCCCTACCCTACCCCTACCCTACCCCTACCCTACCCCTACCCTACCCCTACCCTACCCCTACCCTACCCCTACCCTACCCCTACCCTACCCCTACCCTACCCCTACCCTAACCCCTACCCTACCCCTACCCTACCCCTACCCTACCCCTACCCTACCCCTACCCTACCCCTACCCTACCCCTACCCTACCCCTACCCTACCCCTACCCTACCCCTACCCTACCCCTACCCTACCCCTACCCTACCCCTACCCTACCCCTACCCTACCCCTACCCTACCCCTACCCTACCCCTACCCTACCCCTACCCTACCCCTACCCTACCCCTACCCTACCCCTACCCTACCCCTACCCTACCCCTACCCTACCCCTACCCTACCCCTACCCTACCCCTACCCTACCCCTACCCTACCCCTACCCTACCCCTACCCTACCCCTACCCTACCCCTACCCTACCCCTACCCTACCCCTACCCTACCCCTACCCTACCCCTACCCTACCCCTACCCTACCCCTACCCTACCCCTACCCTACCCCTACCCTACCCCTACCCTACCCCTACCCTACCCCTACCCTACCCCTACCCTACCCCTACCCTACCCCTACCCTACCCCTACCCTACCCCTACCCTACCCCTACCCTACCCCTACCCTACCCCTACCCTACCCCTACCCTACCCCTACCCTACCCCTACCCTACCCCTACCCTACCCCTACCCTACCCCTACCCTACCCCTACCCTACCCCTACCCTACCCCTACCCTACCCCTACCCTACCCCTACCCTACCCCTACCCTACCCCTACCCTACCCCTACCCTACCCCTACCCTACCCCTACCCTACCCCTACCCTACCCCTACCCTACCCCTACCCTACCCCTACCCTACCCCTACCCTACCCCTACCCTACCCCTACCCTACCCCTACCCTACCCCTACCCTACCCCTACCCTACCCCTACCCTACCCCTACCCTACCCCTACCCTACCCCTACCCTACCCCTACCCTACCCCTACCCTACCCCTACCCTACCCCTACCCTACCCCTACCCTACCCCTACCCTACCCCTACCCTACCCCTACCCTACCCCTACCCTACCCCTACCCTACCCCTACCCTACCCCTACCCTACCCCTACCCTACCCCTACCCTACCCCTACCCTACCCCTACCCTACCCCTACCCTACCCCTACCCTACCCCTACCCTACCCCTACCCTACCCCTACCCTACCCCTACCCTACCCCTACCCTACCCCTACCCTACCCCTACCCTACCCCTACCCTACCCCTACCCTACCCCTACCCTACCCCTACCCTACCCCTACCCTACCCCTACCCTACCCCTACCCTACCCCTACCCTACCCCTACCCTACCCCTACCCTACCCCTACCCTACCCCTACCCTACCCCTACCCTACCCCTACCCTACCCCTACCCTACCCCTACCCTAAATTAGTAATTTGTCAAAGTTAGTTTTTAAACATTTGTCAAAATAAAATGTATTTGTATAAAAACACTAAAGTGCTATTTATTAAGTTGATATTAATACCCTTGTATTAATAGCAACTTAATATACAGGGTGAAATTTTAATCACCAGCCAAATTTTGATATGTTAATCTTTAGTAAAAATCATTGAATACGTGTTTTTTCATTTAGTATCACTCAATACAAAAATATTGAGAAATCACGTCACAAAGGCCCGCGAAGGGGTGCGCGTGGCCGACTAGATCATAGGTAGTGCCGCTCAGGGGTAGTGGGGGCGGGGGTAACGACGTGCGCTCTCATTGATGTTCGCGCGGCACGTAGTATTATTAACATTTTACTTGGTGACCACGCAGAGCGGATAATTCCTTCGAGTATATTATAAATTATGAAAATTTTAGGTATCGTTTTTTTTTTCAAAATTGGTGTTAGTGAATGATACCTAATGCCTAGAAAAAATTTGGCTGGTGACTAACATTTCACCCTGTATAACAGTTTATGGCTTTTTAATTCCGTTAGGGGATGAATTGCAATAAAATACGAAACACGTCTCCCATATATTCTTTTAAAGAATGCTCATACAAAATTTGAATAAGATTGGACCAAGGAACTTAGTCCCATACAAACCTTTCCTCCCCTTTCCTCCCCTTTTAACCAGCTTAGGGATTGAATTTTGCAAAATACCGTCTTAGTGAGCTGTGTTATAAAAGCAACCCCTATGGAAATTAGAGACTCCTCATGTAGTTTCTGAGATTTCGTGATGAGTGAGTGAGTGAATGAGTCAGATATAATTTAATTTATAGTAAAAATTTTAATTCCATAGATATAGGTGGCTTCACTAACTTAATCACTAGATTGATACTATCCGATATGAAGGGAATGGCATATATTTTGAAAGCACCTTACATAAAAAATGTTACCATAATCATACGGAACCATTCACTGAAGAGCGTAGTTCTATTGACATTTTTATCAGCAAAGCTGACAGGACGTAACTTCGTTTATCGTGTCTCAAATGCGCACACAAACATACAATATATGTTTTTAATCATTGTAACATATCTTTCTATAAACATAGTACCTATAATTTCCTTCCTAAGCCTCGATAACGTCCACTGCTGAACATGGGAATCCCAGAAAAGGGGTGTTGCCATACCACTTCACTTCACCACCCGTTTATGTCCACTGTTGTACCTTGGCAAGCCTCACCACTACCTGACCTTGAGCTGATAGATGCTGCTGCCCATCCGTCAGCTATATATCCGTTAATCGCCTCTCACGACACCCATTGGAAGACATAGGGTGGTTAATTCTAAGCCGGAACCCACACGGAGTTTTTGCCATAGGGGCCGTCCATTAATCACGTGAGGCTTGAAAGGGGGGGGGGGGGGGTATTGACAAAAATCACGAAATGACACAAGGGGGAAGGGGGGTGTAGTAAGATATCACGTGTATTTATTTTTGGGAAATTATAAGTCCAGCCACACATTTCTTTATTGGCCACGTGATCAAATTTCTCATATTATTCCTAAGCAACGGGAAAATTATATTTAAGATAATATTCTAAAAAAATTAAGATTTTTGTAGAGTACTAAAAATACACGTGATGTTGGGTGGGGGGTGGGGGGTAGTCTTAAACCTCACCATGTATCACCAAGGGGGAGGGGGGGTTAAAAAATGCTAAAAAAAAGATCACGTGATTAATGGACGGCCCCATAGTTACCTCGCTAGAGAAACGCTGCTGCCCATTACCTGATATACCTATCATTGTAATAGATGATGTTATGACAATCAAGACCAACGATATCACGTTCTTTCCGAGGCACAGAGAAAGATTTCTTGTCCGGTGTGGGGATCGAACCCACGACCTCCGATATTTAAAGCGAGCCAATTACCGCTACGCTACGGAGGTAGGCCGAATGCGATTATGCGCGCTCGATCCTTAAGAATTATAGGGCAAATTTTTTGTTTGTTGTATTGTTAGTCCTGAAGAGTATAGGAATTTCATACGATAAAAGTATACCCACCTACTTATTTCACTGAGTTTTAGTAGGTACCTATATTAATTTGTTTCTGTTGTTTTGACCAAATTTCGCCCGTTTGTTAGAGGTTTAAAGACATTCTGTAGTATAAGTATCAGTATTGTACCCGTGCGAAGCCGGGGCGGGTCGCTAGTACAATATATAGATAGATTTGAATATTGAAAAATTAACTGGTAGACTCAGTTCCGCATCTTATGCTGTCTGGAAAATTAGGCAATTGTCAGATGAAGCAACTGCTAGACTAGTGTATTTCGCGTACTTTCATAGCATTATGTCCTATGGAATACTGCTTTGGGGTTCAGCCGCTGATGTCAATAGTATTTTTATATTACAGAAAAGAGCAGTTAGGGCTATTTACGGTTTAGGTAGTCGCGACTCCTTACGTACCCTGTTAAAAGAGATAAATATACTTACCGCTCCTTCTGAGTACATATACCAAAATATCATTTTTGTTAGAAAAAATATAGATCATTATAGTAAAAAAAGTGATATTCATAATGTTAACACAAGAAATAAACATAAAATTGCCATACCCGGTTTTAGAGTAAGTAGAACCAATAAATCATTTATGGGAAATGGTATTAGGTTTTATAACAAACTCCCTAGTCATGTTACTGATTTGCCTGATACAACTTTTAAAGCATATATTAAACGTGTCCTTGTATCTAAAGGTTACTATAGCGTTAAGGACTATATTGAGGATAAAGATGTTTGGTCTCATGAACCATCCTGCGTAACACTTCCTAGAGACCCTGTATCTAAGTAAAATAGTAAGCATAATAGTATGATGTTCTGTGAACTATCTGTAATCGGCCTAATGAGTTACATTAATAGACCGCTAGTTCTGTCTCAAATTAGCTTCTTTTATTAGTATAAAAACATTAATAGATAATCAAATATTATAAAGACAACCGTTCGGGAAAATAATGTGTATGCCAAATAAATAATAAAAGTAACTGGACCAAAACCTACGCTCTGCCCATTTGAGGATGTTTCGCCGGACCGTCTCATGTGGGTCGTGTTAAAACCGGCAGTAGAATAACCCACTGAGTTTGTTTCGCCGGATCTTCTCAGTTGGGGCGTATTGGATCCGGTGGTAGCATTAAAGCGCGTCCGTCGTTATATACTCATGGTCCGCCCAAATAATGACAATTGTTCTTAATATAATTTAATATAGACAGAACAAGCTATCGGACACAATATAGTAAAATAATAAAGTTAAGACTAAAATGATTAAAAACAATAACTAAAATACCTGCTTAATATGCTCATTTAAAAATGTTAAAATTATACATAGATTAATGATAAATTATTGTTTTGACTATTTGCAAGTGCCTGTAATAGGTTTACGTAAATAAAAATGGTTTTTATTTTATTATTTTATTTATTTAAAATAATGTCTACTTATAAATAAAGGTTCCCAATTATGTCGTGTAATATGTTTTATATGTATTTCAAACAAAAATCAACCTATAATGATATGTCTAAGTGAAAAGTGCTAAAGTAGAGCATCAAACAAAATATTTTCTTATATACAGGGTGTCCCAAAAGGTTAAATAGCTGGGAAAGGGGGTGACAGGGGTAGACACAATGGTCACAAGAAAAATAAAAAAAAATCCGCTCTGGGTATTTAAAAAAAAAATGGCATTTTTTTATAAACTTAAAATTTTACACCTTGTTATTTTTGATGTTGATGTTGATGACCTTGTTGTTATTGAAGATTACATAACAGCATTTTTTTTAAATACAGCCATATTTGTAGGTACAGTTAGCACAAGGTGTAAAATTTTTAGTCTTTTAAAAAATGCCATTTATTTTTTTAAACACCCAGAGGGAATTTTTTATATTTTTCTGGTGACCCTTGTGACCATCCCTATCACCCCCCTTCCCAGCTACGTAATTTTTTGGGACACCCTGTATAATACACAAATAAAACAATTTTTATTTATAATAAAATGTATTTAATCAGAACTTCAGTGTGTTTAAACTAAAACAAATAACAATAAAAAAAATACATTTAATGTTAATACACAAACACAACAAACTATTGAAATACATGTACCTACACTATTAAGTCGATTTTATTAAACCAACAACTAAACAAAAAAGATTAAGCACTATTTTACTACTGTCAGATAAAAAAAATCAGAAGAATCATTTATTTCTCCGATATTTTTTATTTCACAATTAAAAAAATTACCTCAGAAGATAATTATTATACTATGAATTAGTATTCAATAAGTCTAAATGGCCGAAAGAAATAATCTTATAGGTATCCCTTAACTTTTTATAAATATCGAAAAAAAATACGCAACAACCACTGCGTAGGTAATCAAAAACGCTATTAAAATTATTATAACGATAATATAAGAATATACTAGCAGAAAAATAATAAAATCTAATATTTTAAGTTGAATTTCTTGTGTTTTAGCCATAGAAGATGAAAGAGCAGTATTTCCCAAACATTGTTATCATGGCTCGGTAATTTTTACACTGCCCCTACATGGGTCACGTAGGGGCAAAGTAAAAATTATTAAGCCGGTACTTTTAAGCCTAATTTGGTTCAATTAGATAAAGTAATACACTTATTAATAGTAACAATGGTTAATTTACGAATATTTACGATGCATTTATCAATAGTAGGTATAAGATTTAAAACAAAGCGGGAATGTTGCGACCCGTATTTTATGTTGATGGCCCGGTACCAAGTCGCGGCCCGACAAATGGGAAACGCTGTGATAGCTCATAAATAGGTACTAAGTATTGTTTCGAATAATTTCAGAAACATGTCTCTAACCCTAGAGTAAAACTCCCAGTGTAGCGGTAAAGTTAACACATAATTCAAGGACACAAAGTACACTCATGCTATGAACAACTATCTGAGGTACACACAAATAATTTTCCAGGGTGAGAATTAAACCCAGAATACCAGGATTTGGAAGCAACTACCATTACTATTAAGGCAGTGGCGCAGCGCAATCATAAAAATAAATGAATATTTTATTTTTCAGCCTACGTTGTGTTCAATTTTACTTTAAGTAAACTTGGTTTTTTATTAGAAGTTATCTTATTTTAACGCGCTTAAAGTACATTTTGCCAATTAGCATCGATACATTTTCCAACCGCAATAATTATGTAATGATACACACTGATATTAATTATTTGAATTTAGAACACGGCGATGGTTTACAAAGAAATAGAGCATACATTTTATTTGTATCATAACAGATAATGAAAAATTATTAAAAAAATACCAACTGCACTTAAATTTAGAACAGACATTTTCCAGTAGGTTCGATTCGTAACAGGAGGCTTAGATAGTTTAGCAGTGTATGTTTCGTGTACGGAAGACAATGATGTTGGTGAAAAACTTAACGTAAGCAAAGGCAATAAGCTTTCTTTTATAATAACCTAAAAACTAAAGACTTGTCGTATGCTAATTAACTCCTTTATTCAAGTTTTCTGATGAGTTTACTTTCTCCTGAAGTAGAGAGAGTAAAATAAACTTTCTGAAATATTCATTTTGTTCCAACACAGCTTCGAGTATTTTATGACTGATAGACAATAGCCTTTCATCCGCCATTACATACTGAGAACTGACGTCCGTATAATCGGCAAGTTTCTCGGAAATACACGGTATATCTTCGACGGAATGCGCCGCCTTTATGGGAACTAAGACTGTTGGCCTCACCTTTGTGTAGCCATTGTTATAATCACTCAAAGCCTTTGCCAACCATTCACAAGTTAAATTGTTATTATCAATGACAACATTCAAATTATATTGATGACCGTACCAAGATTTCAATTCAAGTATATTTAAGCCATTCGAAATAAGCGAGAGAAATTCTAATTTCTTTAAGTCCATCAGCATTTTAGAATCCAAATTGCCGATCGTATTGTAACCTAAGTCAAGGTTTAAAAGATTTGGTAACCCACTGAAAGATGCATATTCGATATTTGAAAGGTAATTATGACGTAAACGAAGAGTTTTCAAATGTTTTAGCATGTGGAAACTGGAGGGCTTAACGAATTGTATTCTATTCCAACTTAGATCTAAGTTTTCAAGGCTACTGGGCAAACGCAATGACGTTGCCTCCAGACCCCAAATTATATTATAACTTAAATCTATATCTTTTAGGTCTTTCTGGGTATGTAAATCAATAAGTGAAGGATCTGATACATTATTTGAATGTAATTTTAAAGTGACCAGCCGTAGACCTTCTCCATACGGTATTTTGATCTTAAACAGGCCATTATTTGAGAGATCTAGAACTCCACCTTTAGGATGAAACATAGTTATTTGGATCCTATCAAGATTTTCAAGGTCATTGTACGTCATATTTACAAATTTCAAGTTGTTGTTATTATTGAAAGTCATATCGGGAATGAAATCTAAATTGTTGAAAGACAAGTCTAAGTTTTCCAAATGCTTCATAGAAGCAAAACTGTCGTAATATAAGTGCGATATGTAGTTGCCGCTGAGGTTCAAACTCTTAACGTAGGTAAGATCGTTAGAGTTTACAACGAAATCAATTATTTTGTTTCTAGACAAATCAAGAGAGATAAGTTGTATCAAAGATTGGAAGGCATTATACTCAATGGTTGAAATTAAATTCCCAGAGAGATCTAAATTCGTCTCGATGTCAACAATATGCTTATTTGAATCTCTCACGTATCTCGATGAAATCTCTTTAGATGTCGCGCTAGGAATGTTCGTAATATGATTATCGGATAGAATAATCTTACAAACTGAATGATTTCCGATATGATCCCAGTGCCTTGATAACATGATTGGCTTAATATATTCTAAATCATTCGAAGATAAATCAAATGTTTCTAAATGCTTTATAATTTTAAGAGATTGTTCATCAATATTTTGTATCTGATTTCCTCTTAGATACAAATGTTTCAAAACATGAAGTTCATTGACGGCGCCATTAAGATTTTTAATTCTATTGTTATTTAATCTTAATATTTCAAGTTTTGTCAAATTTGAAAATGGTTCTTCGGTTAGATCGGAGATTATGTTATGAGAGAGATCCAGTTCAACTAAAGACGATAGTTCGGCGAACGCGTCACCGGGAAGTTCTTCAATGACATTGTAAGCCAATGATAACTTTTTCAATCTATTTGGTTGTAGGTCAAATTCGAAAAGATTATCAATCTGGCTGATTCTGTTATGTGCCAAATTTAAAACCTCAATGCTATTTAGGTAAAAGAAAGGTGCTCCTACAAAGGATTCTATATTATTATTATCTAGATAAAGTTGTTGAAGTCTATTGGCGTGTTGTAGATAGTTGAGTTTTTTGTTGGTTTTATCTGTGAAGAGTCCTGAGACTTTATAGGTGGTGATATACGGTAAAAAGTCTATATCAACTTCTTCGTCCAAGTTTTCTATTGGGTCAGAGAGCAAGAGTGTGACGGTGACAGGATAGTTGGTAGCTTCGCGGCAGTCTTCGGGGAGGCTGATGTTCCTGATGTTGCCGTAGCAGTGTATATGGTATGCACACCGACCAAAACTCTTCATCTGCTGGGGCGGACAATTGCACGAGGCCAACGAAGTTAATGCAAACATCACGATTAGTTTGAGCCAAATTTTGTAATCCGAGTGATCTGAAAACAGAATTAGAGATATTTAAACTAAAACCATTACCATGATTTTAATTAAATTAGTTAATTAAAATTGCAATTCACTACAAATATAAGGGGGGATGTATTATGGACAAAATCTATTATCTCAAATGTTTTTCATAAGTACATACCTACATGAAAATATTCTTTATAAGTACAACCTCAAAAACATTACATTTTTATAATATTAGTAATATAAATAAACAGTTTACAACTATACTAATATATAAAGCTGAAGAGTTGGTTTCTTTATTTGTTTGCTTGAACGCACTAACCTCAGGAACTACTGGTCCGATTTGAAAAATTATTTCAGTGTCTGATAGCCCAATTAAAAGGGAAGGTTTATATATTTAATTATGAACTTCCTACGGGAACGGGAGATGTTATTTATAATTGTTGAAGTCAACTTACACTTTAACATCTTGAATCTGGAGCCTACTCAGTGGTTTATAATCGAAGTGAAAAAGCAGTTTATCTGAAAAGAAAAAATTTCTGTATTATTCTAATTATTCATAAAAATCCTATATTTATTCTTTATTAACAACCTATTTTAGAATAACATTTTTATTTTACAAGTTTTTTTCAACTATTAAATAAAAATAGTAAACTTACTTCTAAATAATAATATGATCTATACAAAAATACAATTAGTATTTAGAAAAAAAAGTAGTCGCTGGTGGGGGGATTGAGAGATGACGACCTTTAATGAAAACCCATTCCTGCCCCATCGCGGTCGCTCGAACTCCCCACGCTCATTGCACGAATGCATCGCCTTACGGTGTTTTCATTCATGTACGGTGACGACTGTCCAAATCTCATCATCATTATCATCATCGTCAGCCCGTATAACTCCACTGCTGAACATGGCCCTCCTCCCGGGGGATGGTATTTGCCATAGTCACTACGCTTGGCAGGCGAGTTGGTGACCGCAGTATTATGTTTTACCGAAGAAGGAAACGCTGCTGCCCTTTCCTTGGTATTCGATTATTATAGATGATGATAAAACAATCAGGACCAACGGCTTAACGTGCTACCAGACCCGGAAAAAAACATGTAGGCACTTAAAAATGTTCGGTACCCTTCGTGCACGAGTCCGACTCGCACTTGGCCGGTTTCTTTTAATAAACATTTATTTAATTTTAACTACCTACTCAACAAACACGAATACCTATTTCCTTAGAATTCAATATTTTTGTCACAATATTTAAAAAAAAGTCCACTAATCTGCACAGTAGTATTATACCCCATATTAAAGTAATTACAAATGTAGAATAACAAAAACATTGAAGTGCGTATAAAAATGTACCTGCGTTTTGCCGAATAGCAGAAATAAATACCAAGCGAACTTTGTACCACATTCATTAGGTACAACAAGTTTAGCTTAGCTATCACATTGTCAATTATTATTAAAACAGTACAAAGTACAATCATTTCAACCTCGGAACAATTGATAACAAAACAGGTAATATTTAGTCAACCACGAATCTCTTGCTCCTTGGTCGAGCATAAAGGCGAGCAGAGTTCCAGCCATATTTTTTGATTTTTAAATGCCTTTATTGAAATGAAATGAAAATTAAATTAAATGAAAACGTTTATTGATAATGTAGACGAATCGATCGTACTTATTATAAGTCAAATACAATGATAAAAATATACAAAAAATATTTAAATCTACCGATGTGGCATGTGATAGTCGCGTATTATAAACAACCAGCGCGGGCTGGGATTAGGTCAGAAGCATAGACCGCGTCGCGAGCCTCGCCTTGCAAGGACGACCGGACCCTATCCTAGCTTCCTACGAGTCTTTCTCTATCTACCTACGTTGTGACACCCGGAGAAGAAAGACTATAAGACTATAATATTCACATAAATATATGTTCTGTTACAAATAGATCTTATTCTAATTTCAAACCAAATAATTTTAATAAAATAAATTGTTCACATAGACTGTAGGCGCCTTTTTAAACAATGGACTAGTTAATAATACTATTTGAAACATAATTACCTACTTACATACAAAATCAATTTAAATTTACGCAGTTTTAGGTAAGAAACTAACGTATACCACAAGTCCAGCCATATTAAATAGTTTATAAACTACAAACTAAGCAACCTGCGCAAGAGGACGCCTTCTATGGGAATTGGATCTCACCTCAGGACTTTCGCTGACAGTAGAATTGAGGAATTATAACTTTCCCCCACACTGGACAAGATAATCTCTGTGTAGATTCTAAGATTTCTTTCCGGGTCTTGGTGGTTGAAGGACCAGCCTCCGTTCCTCGGAAAGCACGTTAAGCCGTTGGTCCCGATTGTTATATCATCATCTATAACAAGCTTATACCAGGGAACGGGCAGCAGCATTTCCTTGTGTGGTACAAAATAATTCTGCGGTCGCCAATCCGCCTGCAAAGCGTGGTGACTATGGCAAATACGGGATGAGATCCATGTTAAGCAGTGAACGTTATACGTGCTCATGATGATGATGATGATGACTGCGGTCAGCAACCCGCCTGCCAAATTCTACCTCGAGAGGACGCTCATGTTAAGCAATGGACGTTTTACGGGTTGATGATGATGAAGATGATGATTCTAAGCCGTAAACCACAGGGCATGGCATCGGTGGCATTAGTAATAATATTCTTTTTCAGTTGCAATAAAAATTACAGATTAAAATTACATCGAATCTATGTTAAGGATACCCGGATTATAACATACCCTTGGTTTCTCAAACGTCAATCAACTATGAAGCTGTAAACTGAATTTCGCTGTCAAATGAAATTAAGTTTCTTTAACATGAAATAAGAAAAACTTCCAGAAGAACCAAAATGTCTTAACTAATACGATAATTAAATTAGTTTAAATTTTTTAAACAGATATTGGGGCCATGGGGACCGGCAGCCAAATTATTTTATAAAAACCACGCAGAGTCCCTCCCCTAGAGTATTTTCAAGCACAGCAGGTATTCATTGCCACTCATAGAGGCAATGCTGCTAGCTTTATGAAAACCTTGCCAAGTAGCATAGATTTAGAAAAATAGTTATTAAGTTAGTTTTAATTTAAATGGGTTACTTTTAGTGAAAGATATCTAATATATTTTATTTATTAATTGTTTCAAAGCATGTAAGCGAAACCTCGTTATTCTCATGACAAGAATTTTGACAGCTGATTAGTTAATTTTATAGTTGATCATCCTTTCAGAAACTAGATTAAAATCGAATTAATCTTATGTTAAGAATTTCAGGAGTATAAAAAATCATGGTTTAACATGAAAGTTGAGAAGTTGATGTGGAAATTTAGTGTTAATAAACTGCCTCATTGGACTAGCAGTAATATGTTCGACCATAACGAGCGAGGTCCCAGGTTCTATTCCCAGTTGGGGCAAAAAATAGTCCCTTGAAATCGTCGTACTACCTGACCAGAAAAATGACCCTTATCCACGCCAGCACAGGAGATATGTACAACACTATCCTGCCTTTTCTCTTTCCCCCCGTAAGCTCTGGCGACGTTACTCAAACACAGGACCAATACTCATAATAGTTATATATTATGAGTCATATATAGATATATATAACTCATAATATATTATTTTATAAAGATTTTCCCACGGGAACAATATCTACGCGGGTAAAATATGAATTAAATTGACTTACCAAATTCCAGTATTTGAAACACGCTTAGAACACAATGCTTACAACATAAAGCCGAATGAGAAGTGCCTTATTGTAATGGACGCTAGGAATTTTTGCTGATTCGCGAAATTAGAGTATGCTAGCCCATAGATTTCGCATAGTATTGTTTATGCCTACACTGTTATTGCATCTCTGAGAATTTATTTAAATGCGAAAGTAGGACCAACTTAGAGAAGACAATCGTCGAATCCGACTCGGATAGAGAACTTTTCGCAAATTCGGTAGATCTTCTCGTCGAAAATATGTCAGTGCCTTAAAACGAAAGTCTTCGATGAATGTGTGTTATCAATGATGACATATGGATCTGAGCGGTGGTATTTCACTGTGTGCCTTATAAAAAGCTCAAAGTTTTTCAGCGAGCTATGGAATGAGCCAAGCTCGGCAACTCTCTTCGTAATCGAATCAGAAAAGAAGAGATCGACGGTTGCGTACATAGCTCAACGGATTAGCAAGCTGAAATGGCAATGGACAGGACACTTAGAACGAAAATCTAACCCCCAATGTAACTAAAAGGTTCTTGTGAACCTGTCTGCTCCATCGTCTGCGAAAAGTGGAGACCACAAGCAGGCAAGCGTAGCATGGGATGACCTGCACCATGGATCAACGACCTCTTAAAGGTCGCAAGGAATTAATAGATAGAGCCCGCTAGCAATCATTCCCGGTGCTGAAAATCGATCAGGGCGTCCTATGTTCAGCAAAAGACGACGACAATAAAAATACCTTGTTGTTCAAGTGGTAAAATTTCAGCCTGAAGTCGGGATGCTTCGAAGAACAAAGTTAAGTTAAGCACCTGAAGTTGGGAAAATGGTCTCACCGGATTTTGAGAGTAAAGGAATACAGAATGTACCAGTGTTTGCATACACATTTGTGCACTATACTCGTAATAATGTATGCCAAGTTAACATTTTTGTGAATTAAATGTCTGTCAATCGCGTTATAGTTGAACATTACCTACATAGCTTAAATGTGGATTTTAATGTCGGTACCGCCTTGGACTCCTACTCTTCTGCAGTGGCTGATTCTGCAGTGATGTTTTGTACCGAGGGTCGTTGATGGATATTGCCATAATCACCATCCATGCGAGACTCCTACTCTTCTGCAGTGGCTCAAGATGTTTTGTAGCGACGGTCGTTGATGGATACTGCCATAATCACTATTACCAGGTGGATTAGTGATCGCAGTAAGATGGCGAGTATCCAAGAGCTAATAGATGCTGCTGATCATCCATCAGCTGATCCCTTTTTCGCCTCTTACGACACCTTTGGGAACCATGGCTTTCCATAGGGGCCGTGTGATCTATTCTAAGCCGGACACCACACGGCACAAGCCTACTGCAATAGGACACAGGTACATTCTATGCTTATCATAACATTGATTATCTCATACGACAATTCTTAGAAGTTTAAACTTTGCATCCTTTTAAGACAAAAGTACATATGAGAACAGATTTCAATGACCTCTATTGTCATTTATACAGGGTTATTTTTAAAACACCAACAACTTTTACTATGAGACCAACCTTGAAATCGCGAAAAAAAATGTGTTGTTCCATACATTTGTGTTCACTTACCTCGACAAATGTATGGAATATGTGACTTTTTTTTCGCAATTTCGGCTGGTCCTATAGTAAAAGTTGTTTATAATCATCAGTACTTTCACCCCCTGAAAGGTTGTTGGTGTTTTAAAAATAACCCTGTATAGTTACAGGCACATTATTAGACACTATCTTCCCGCGCGCGGTTTCACCCGCGTACCTCCCGTTCCCGTTGGACCTACATAATTAAATATAACCTGAAGCCTAACTGGCTATCTAACACTGAAATGATTTTGCAAAACGGTCCAGAAGTTCCTGAGATTATCGCGTTCAAGCAAATAGAGTACTAATAATATGAAGCTGAAGAGTTTGTTTGTTTATCGATAAAGGCTTTTTATTATGAAATTCCCACGGGAACGGGGGCTACGCGGGTGAAACCGCGCGCGGTGAGCTAGTGTATTTATATACCGCCCCTTGAATTACTCCATGTAACTATGTCAGTAATAAGTATTTTTATTTTATTTCACAGGAAAGTGAAAAATCAAGCTCGCTACCTACATATTTGTACAAAAACAGCATCACAAGACTTTTACAGCGTTTACTTAATTTTACGAGATTCTATGGGACGATCAATTTCATCATGAGCCCGTATTTCTTCCACTGCTGAAATAGACGAGAAAGGGGTTTTTGTCATTGTCCCCACGCTTGGCAGGTGGGTTGGTAACCGCTGTATTATGGATTTATCAACTCATATGCGAAGCGGAAGCGTTACTGCCCGTTCCCTAGTATACAATTACAAAGGTGATGTTATAACAATCGGGATCAACAGCTTAATATGCTTTCCGAGGCACGGAGGGTAGCCCTTGACTTGAATTAAATTATGTGTAATTCTAATTGGTAAGTATCATCAAAATTTCCTCCAAAAAATACTTAAGTAGTGTTGCATTTCTATAGCTCAGAAGCATAAGGTCGGATGTGTCAGAAAAAATTGTCGCTATTGGCTTAATCGTAAACTGGCTCTTACGACTAAATGCTTCTGAAGTATAAAAGTATATCCGGCTTTATGCTTCTCTAGACTTAATAATAATATAGGTGTAAAAGGCAACGCGAAGCCTACACCCAAAGACTTGTTTTTTTCCGGGAGCTTGTGCAATGCATTAGGTATCCTCATCGCTCCAGCAGCAGGGTATGTAGGAATTAGGGTATCCCAGAAAACCATGGGTTCCTGGTATCGGATATCATCTGACCTGCAGTTCCTAGCAGTGATGGGCAAAAAGTAATTAGATTAATAATTACAAATTACAGTTACATTGTAATTTGTAATTAAAATACTTTCGAACAGATTACTTAAGTAACTAATTACAATGAGTACTTACTGTAATTAAATACAAAGTAATTTAATTGCAACTTAATCTAATTACATTATAACAGATTACATTATAACAGATTACCTACATATTATAAGTAAGATGATAAAACGTAATTACACATTTATATTAGTAATGGCCGTGATGGGAAACCTGCATCTTATAAAAAAACTTAATGGTGTCGTGGGACACCAGGTAGGAACAAAGTTCCTTCGGCTAATGTAGAATCGACACAATTTGCAAAAGAAAAATCGTGCTCAATTTTATGTAGGTTTTCTTGATTTTTCTCTTAAATTTTGCTGATTAGTTTTTATTTAAGTACAGGAAAGTAGTTAGGAAATTCAGTATTTTAGGAAATAATAAATTAAGTAAAATAACCCCCCCCCCCCCGCGACCCCGCACATATCCTTACTACTTCCCGATGATGCCGCGCCGTACGGTTCTAACTTGTAGTACCTACCTACATCGCAGCCATGCGATGCAAGCATGCGACATTTCAAATTCAACGTTTTTACAATTACAATATAATTGAATACTATGTAATTAGGTTACATTGTAATTAAATTATTTTGTAATTAAATACATTGCAATTAATTTCATAGCACATCCAAAGTAATTGAATTATTATGTAATTAGATTACATTTTAATCAAATTATTATGTAATTCAATTATTAATCAGATTACTTAAGTAACTAGTTACGCCCATCACTGGTTCCTAGTATTACTGGAGTCCCGAGGAGCACCGTTATCTTTCGCACGGACATTCATGTATGTGTTGACCGGGCTTAAAGGCGAGAAAAGCTTTAATAAATGGTTTATAAACTACAAACTAAGCAACCTGCGAAACAGGGCGCCTGAATTGGGCTTTTACCTTGTACCACCATACTATCTTTGAAACGCTATTAAAAATACCACTCACCATTCCCAAATCTTACTTCCATGAGCCAAAATCCTCAAATTGATCGTAATCATCGGCATAGTGTACGGGGAACATGGCTGCACATTCCTCCTCGCCGGTGGCTAAGTCGCGGCTGACGTGACACGGGTTCACATCCATCAGATGTAGTAGAGGGACATCTACTTCCATTGAGATCATGAATGCTAGCTTTATTTCGTCTCTGAAAAAACGCTAACACAATTAGAAAATTGAGTTATCCAGAGAAAAGAAGGCAATAGTTGATGAAGAGTATACTATGGGACAGGGGAGCATTGCGGATGTAACCGGAATTGATTCCTAGCTAGCTATTACCAATTGATCGTAATCCGATGATTACGATATAATATGCCGATGCATATTATATCCGCATATATAGTGGCATATGAGTATAGTGTACGGGGAACACGACAGCACATTCGTCCTCGCCGGCGGCTAAGTCGCGGCTGACATGACACGGGTTCACATCCATCAGTAGTAGAGGGATATCTACTTCCATGGAGATCATGAATGCTCATTTCGTCAAATAAACGCTTTCTAGTTAGAAAGCTACATTATCTAGAGGCAGCATAGACAATAGTTAATGAAGAGAATCCTTCGGGAACGAGAGCATTGCGGGTGAAACAGGAATTGATTACTTGCTAACTATGCAAATTGGTCGTAATCAACGGTAATATTCGGTACCCCATGAGAACGGCAGGTACGCGCGCGGGACGTTAGCATAAAGTAAACGTAGGTACTAAGTAGGTGGGAAATTGCTCATCCGTACCCGGCGCCCGCCAACGGCGGACCAAAGGATTGTCCGGGGGGTTTTAGTGGTGTAGGGTCCTCTCCTCGTGGTATGAGTTAAGCATACCACGCTATGGAAAGGGCGAGTCCCACATATCCCACCGCCAGCGCGCGAATACGCTGCAGCGGCTATGGGAATGCGTAAATGCAATTGCCCCGGACAACAAAAAAAAAGGTACTAAGTAGGTATCATTAAATCACAGTGAACAAATAAATGTTCTATTTCAAGGACATTTGTTTTTACTGTGACAGGAATGAATCAAGTTGAAAAATTACCGTCCTAAATAGTACTTAATTCAGACACAGACAAAATAAACTAGATCTGATTTAACTTCGAAACTACTCAAAAGTAATCCATCTGACAGATAAACAGTCTAAGAGCCGTGGAAGATCGACCTTCACCCATATGATAACAAGATGAGACTTTTTTTTTGAATATTATTCATTAACAAGCATGGCTATGATAACTTGCCTATCGAAAAGTGTTTATGGCTCGGTTCATTTAGGCTCAACATCCAAACCCGTTGGTTGTTGCAGCATCCGTCTATAGGCCTTTGCCCACAAAGCGTCGTAAACACCGTCGGCCTCGGGGCGTCCTAAACGACCCGGACGACGAGATCACAACTTACCAACTAGCAGTACAGAGACTGCAAGAAACTAGCACCACTACACAGAGACCACTTTATCCGACCCGCCAGAGTAGAGTGCGAACGCGATGCGTCCCCCTCGCCCTCCCGACCCTTAGTTTGCTTAGAACCTCTCGATGCCCTCGTCGACCCGAAATCCGAATCCAAACTGTCAAGTTTTGAGTGCACCGGTGGCTCAGTGATTACGATAGTTGCCTCTGAGACCTGGTGTTCTGGGTTCGATTCCCACCCGGGACAATTATTTGTGTGAACCACAAATAGTTGTTCTGAGTCTGGGTGTTCTTTGTGTCCGTGAAATGTATTTTGTAAAGTCCCCCGCGACACAGGGATTTATTTCCCTAGTGCGGGAGCTGTCAATTTTAAGAAAAAAAAAAAAAAAAAAGTAGAGCGACAGTTGCACAAAACTCCTCGAAAAAAAAACTAAAAGCCGTAATCCCTCAATCTCCCCGTCAGCGACCGCCCTGAGCCGAGGTCCAAGTCCCACAGGGGACGCCCTCTTGGGCAGGTTGCTTAGTTTGTAGTGTTTAAAACATTTATCTAGGCTGGAGCTCTGCTCGCCTTTATTTCCGGTGAAGTAGCGAAAGCCTCAGGGCTAACTACACATTGTCCGTCAGAAAAAAAAATTACAACTTTGTTCATTCCCTGCCAGACAAAAAAAACCTTTGTATAAAACAAACCTTCTAAAGGAGGATAGCTGTGTGGTGTCCGGATTAGAAGAGACCACCCCATATCTTCCCATGGATGATATGGGGTGGTCGTAAAAGGCGACTAGGTGATATACAGCTGATGGGTGGGCAGCAGCATCTAATAGCTCAAGGACACTCACCATCTTCGGTCACCAATCCACCTGCCATGCGTGGTGATTATTCCTCAACGACCCTGGCTGGCCAAGGTCTGTTGAGAGGAGGCCCATGTTTAGCAGTTAACATAAACAAGCTGATATAGAATAAAACAACGCTAAAATAAATCATCATCAGCCCGTATAATGTCCACTGCTGAACATGGGCCTCCTCCCGAGGGAGGGTATTTGCCATAGTCACCACGCTTGGGAAGCGGGTTGGTGACCGCAGTATTATGTTGTACCAAACAAGGAAACGCTGCTACCCGTTCCTTGGTATACCATTACTTTAGATGATTTTATAATAATCGGGACCAACAGCTTAAGGTGCTTTCCGAGACACGGAGGGTAGTCCCTCAACCAACCAGACCCGGAAAGAAATCTTAGAATTTACACAAAGATTTCTTGTCCGGCGTGGGGATCGAACCCACTACCTCCGAGATTTAAAGCGAGCCAAATACCGCTACGCTACGGAGGTGAGATACAACATTGCACAGCTTATATTATAATCCTTCCTTACTTTATATAAATATTATAAGATATTTACTACTCTTTCACGCAAAAACTACGGATGAACGGATTTCGCTGAAATTTTTCAAGGTTTATAGTTTATAAACTGGATTAACATAAAAGCTACAATACATCACCCTACAACCCACTGGAGTAACGTCCAACGCGTATAAAACCGCGGGGCGCAGCTAGTAAAATATAAACAAGAATATTTACTCACAGATTCGAAGAAGTGGTATCTAAAGTATCGAATTGCTTGACGCTGTAAGCTATGTGTGCGCTGTGGTAAGGTGATATCGCTTCGAATATACCCATCTGTCAACAATGTAGGTTAAATATAATGGCGTTTATACACCGTGTTTTTAAATATCATACTTATATTATAAACGCTTGTAAGTATGGATGGATGGATGGATGTTTGTTACTCTTTCACGTAAAAACTTCTGAACGAAATTGGCTGAAATTTTGCTCCGGGATAGCTTATACGCTGGATTAACATATAGGCTACAAAACATTACGCTCCGAACTATTGGAGCAGAGTAACGCGGGTAATACCGCGGGTCGCAGCTTGTTAACTGATAAATACATGGTAGGGCGATTAACCATCATTATTGAGGTATTGCTATCAAAACATGAGACAAAACTCCGGTCAAGTGCGAGTCGGACTCGCGTACTAAGGGTTCTATACCAATATTTGGCAAAACAACTTGTTTTTGAAATAGCTCCACCTGCGACCTCTAATAAAACGGCATTAAAATCATGCTAAGACATGGGAGTTCCCCTAAAATATTAATTTTATTCTGTTTTCAATAATTGTTGCTACAGGGGCAATAAGTATCATTTAGAAATACATCATCTGGGAAAATTTCAACTATCTAGTTATCAAGTTTCATGAGATACGACCTGTTGACAGACAGACGGATGGACGGATGGGCGGACGGACGGACGTACGGATGGACCGACAGACTGACAGTGTAGTCTTAGTAATCCCGGCTCCCGTTTTATCCTATGGGTATGATTCTCGATTGCACTTTGGGCATGCCCCAAGGGGAGGATTAGCCTTACGTATATTTGAAGTGATTTTAATCTCTATTTTTGAAGAATTACAGTGCATTACAGGTTTTTGTTGCTATTTTAAATATGGTAATGGGCTTATCCAGCACTGACCTATTCTCATCTTACCAAAGTTTTAAGGCAAATTTTGTTAATACCAACCAAATTGTACACTTACGTTTAAAATAGCCCGTTTGTACGGAGAAATGGCATCTATAGCTTTGTATCTCTTTGAGATCTCTAGCATTACAAGAAGATGGGGTGGCAGGAATTCTGGCTGTGGCGTGACTTTATCAGCTATTATCTATGAAAATAATAAATATTACGGGTAATATATTATCCTATATCACAAATTATTGATAATTTCAACAAATTACAAACATAAAAATAAATACTAATTACACAATTCGTTGCGCAATTCTCAATTCTCTTCTATTCATCATGATATCAGCCTGTAGTAATCCAGACCTGAACATAGGCCTCCCTCATTTATATCCAGGCCTTCATTCAGGGTCCCTGCGACCTCTATTTTAGATTCTAGATCCATCGTGCAGGCGGTTGTCCCACGCTGCGCTTGACCGTTCGTGGTATCCACTCGAGACCCATGGGCCATCAAGTGTTCAAGCTATACGCCCTGAGTATTGCCACTGCAACTTAATCTGTTAAGATATGTCAGTTACATTCGTCCTCCTGCGTATCTTTTCAGATAGGTGCTATCACGCAAGGAAATGCCGCGCATAGCTCTTTCCATAGAACGCGAGCGACTTTGAGCTTTCTTATGAGGCACACTGTGTGTTCAGCAATTGACGGTTTACGGGCTGATGAAGAAACTGATGCTGATGATGACGCTTTGAGAGATCTAGTACTCACTAATGTCATATGTATGTAAATTTGAGAATTAGAATCGGCTTGGAGTATGCCATGCGTTATGGCTAAGTATAGCAAAACTGCCCTATGGATACAATGGATATTATACGGGCTAATAATTGATTGAGTAGTAGTATATTAGGTAGTATACTTAATAATAGATGCAGGGACTTTACTTTAGGAAACAGAAAAGCTAATCCGTTAGCCTTAGCGATATCATTTGCAGGTGCATAAAACCCCGGTATTGTTAGTCCTGGGGGTGGAAAGGATTCGTTTTCGTCCTCCGCTTCTTCTATTTCTTCATTATCAGCCTCATCTGACAAAACCTAGATGAGATACAAATTAAGTTTGTACTTATTTTTACTTTTAAATACTGCTACATTCAATTGTCATGTGTCTATCGCGATGAAGTTTACAACGCGCTTTTTGATATTTTTTGTGGGATTGTTTAGTTAGCGACGAGGCGTTTGCTGCTTCACCGGGCATGAAAGCGAACAAGGCTTCAGCTTTATTCACTTCAACAGACGTTTAGATCAACTGCTCAACATGGACCTCCACTTTACAAAACTTGACAAGATAGGATTAGGGTATTGCCATATTAACCACGCTCGCCAGGTATATTGGTGATCCTCGAGCCAATAGATGCTTCTACTCATCCATTAGCTGTTCTTCTCTTAATCATCTGTTACACGCCCTTAGGGAGACAGAGACGGTAACAACACGGTACTATGAAACCTACAAATTAAGGAACTTGCAAACAGGGCGCAACTGTATATATTTTTATGATTTTATTAGTTGTATGCTACTATCGCGCAATATTGCCATGGACATTAGCCCTAAGCCAGGCATAGTTGTATGCCTAAAATACCTAAATATAGGTTTAGAGTTTCTAGTAAAGTTTGAGGTGAGGTGACTTGGGCGTTGACGAAGGGCTGATGTGTTGGTGGTCGAAGCCACCTTCGCCTAGCCACCCACCCTCATGAGTACGGAAGATATGGTATACAATTTCGATTAAACTATATCTAAGAAGATATATATTTTTTAAGATCTTTTTAGTGCAGTTTTCTTTCTTTCTATCTATTTACTGCTAATATTTTGTGAGCACACAACATTTTATACGTCAATTGCACGAAACTGTCCTTAAAACATGAAAAATAGGTTGGGTAGTTTGTAGTTTTTAATCCATTTATTAAAGCTGGAGAACAACTCAACTTTATGCCAGTTGAAGTAGCAAAAACCTCATGGCTATTGACATATGTCTATCCGAAAAAAAGGAAAATAAAAAACAATATTGTTTACTCTACATGTATCTACAATAAAATACAGTTCAACGAGTAGCAAGAAAAAATAAATATCTCGCCTCGGGTATAACTATATCCGTTTCTTCATTATCCGGTTCCTGTTTTAACTTATCCAACGCTACTAAGTCCTGTAAATAGAAAAAAATAACACATTGATATAAAAACTGAACATTTTAACACACAATATGCCTGTATACTCATGAAGCTCGTCGTATACCACAGCCAAATATTTTGTTTTATTTTACGTTTCAATTTACTTAAGTATGGCACTCAAAGCTAATTACTTTCTTTTTAAAAAAAAAAAGATTACTAGTTGAGTTTTTGTCGGCTTGTATTCTTGTTAACCCTTCGTGCTAAGCTTAAATGCTTGTGTTACGAGTGGGTTCACGTCGGTAGTGCAATGGGTGGGGTTCGAGCCGGCGACCTCATGATCACAAGTCCGACGCCCTAGCCATTGGACTACGTCCGCTTTAGTTATAACCACACATATGTAGGCAAAGCAAAAAGAAATGACGATATTCAAAATTACATCATTTTCAGCAAAGTCATAAGTAATAAACGGTTTTCACTTTGTAAACTGCGGGCATTTGATCAGTCTTCTTTCTTTTCTTTTATTTAGACAACTACCGCCCTAAGGAAATTAATCCCTGAGTCGCGGGGGACTTTACAGACACACAATTAACAGTGACAAAGCAGACCCAGATGCTGTATTTGCACTAGCTATTCTTTAATAATAAGAACTTTAGAATGATATTAGGTGGAGACATCTGATGCCTTCAGCTTGTACTCCTTGGTTTCTCCATGTCTAAGAAAACCTCCGTAGCGTAGCGGTTATTGGCTCGCTTTAAATCTCGGAGGTCGTGGGTTCGATCCCCACAACGGACAAGAAATCTTTGTGTAAATTCTAATATTTCTTTCGGGTCTGGTTGGTTGAGGGACTACCCTCCGTGCCTCAGAAAGCACGTTAAGCCGTTGGTCCCGATTGTTATAACATCATCTATAATAATCGTATATCAAGGTATGGGCAGCAGCGTTTCCTTGTGTGTTACAACATAAAATACTGCGTTCACCAACCCGCCTGCCAAGCGTGGGGACTATGGCAATACCCTCCCTCGGGAGGCCCATGTTCATGTGGACGTGTTATATGGCCTGATTGATGACGATGATGATGTCTAAGAAAAAATGGTCCGTAAAATCAATTACTGTTTACTTACAGCAGCCTTCAGTAAATCTAACTTTCGTTTTTCTTTCTCAAGCCTCCTAGCTTCTAAAGTATCCTGAATAGCTTGTCGTGCTAAACGTTGCATTTCAGATAATAATCGTTTGCGTTCTCGTTTCCTTGACTCCTGAAAACGGCCTTAAAGTGAATCTATCACTAGAAAAGATGGTTCTATGCTATCGATCCACTTCAAACAATAACTAAGACATTTTTTATAAAGCTCTGGCATCTATGCCAAATATAACTCGTAGAGTTTGTGTGTCATTATGGCCTAGCTATTTCTGTAAAAGGACCGATAGCTGCTCGAATAAATTTACCCTAGAAGCAGGCACAAAACAAGCAAGGCGAGTAGACGGTAGAAAAAATAGTAACCTAACCCAAGAGTGAAATTAAAATAGATTTGAAACAAATTTTGAAAATAATATACTAAGTTTCGGTATATTTCCGACTTAGCTGTATTTATATTTTACATAAGACACAATAAAAGCCGACATGGAATTACACAAAACCGAAACTCATCATACGTCTAACTTACTAAGACCTTACTACTCTTAACTAACCCTTTTTCGTTCCCTCTCTTCTCTACGGTGTTTCCAAACTTCTTCTCTGGTAGGACTAATAGTCTGATAGAAGTCGTAAGCGGTTTTCATGGGAAGTTGATTTTCCATCGATTTTCTATCATCGTGCTTTGGTAAATCTTCATAAAGAATACGACGTACTAGGGCTGCGAAAAATATTGAATGAATGATTTAAGGAAATTCGAAAAGAAAAAGACAAAGAGAATGAAACAAAACCAATTTGTTCGCTTGATTTCTACCACCGCGGAACCCCTGTATTCCTTATATTTATATATCGTACGAATTTGACTTGGCTGATACAGAAGAAAGAAAAATTCACCACGAATCGACTTCCTTGCATGAACACAAGCATCGCACCAATACAATTAAATGAGTAAGAAGAGAACAGAAAAAAATTAAACTGTATTCGATGCACCGCATATATAAATCATAGGTCCTAAACAAAATGCCATTACACATGCACATAAAATCGCTAACGCAAAATGTATTATACTTAACAAATGTCACGTGATAAAGCAATTCTACTTCAAAATGACGGGCATTAATTGGCTGATTCTTCTTTGAAACGAGCGACAGTTACTTTATTCGATCGAAATCAGCTTAATTCTGAAAACCAAGTTCTTTGAAATTCACCTAGATTATACTGACCTACAAAATGTACATTGTCCAACGCACGAAAGCAAATAGCCAATGATTTGCCAGACAAAATCTTCTGAATCGAAGCTTCGTTCAATGGCACATCGCCTTCATAAAAAACGTCAGCTAAATTGTCTTCAGTTATTTGAAATTCTTCTCTACCCACCATTATTATATCTGGTCAATGAATGGATACAAGACTTTTAGACAGAAACTACATCAACTTCTCAAACTTACTTTAATAAAACTAAGGTGAGTGGTGTCTATTTATTGGAGACAATATTTATTTGGAATTTCATTTTCGGTTATTATTAATGTGCCAATAATTTTATAATGCAGAAATAATGTCATGTTTCATGTTCTCTTGCCCCAAATAGGCTAACGCATGAATAGTTTGTGTGGAAATTAAATCTTTACATATAGGTAATAAAGAAAAACGTTTATAAAATAACCTGTGACGTACCTATATATTTTTTTTCTTTTCATTTAAATGTACATTTTTGTATTTAGGTTTTCATAAGTACAAAAACAATATTGAATAAATGTGAATTTGTTATACTTAAGCAACTTATGGGCTTATGGACTTATGTCTTAGTTGAAGCAAAACCAATTCAAATTTATTCAATGTTGTGCCTGCATGTGAATTCAGCTAACAATGCTCATCAGTCAGATGGGTAACTCATCTGTGCTCTATATTGTGTAACACATGACACTATGCCTACAGATGAGTTGAGCTATCTGTAAATTGATGAATGCGACTGGCGTTGTTGTATATCTTCCAAACTAATACTAAATATTTATTAAATCCCAATACAAGATGAAACTGTATATTAACAATAACTCACTATTAATATCCCAACGTTCATAAAGCTCGGGGTGGGCTCTGATACAATGGGGAAAGAATATAACAAAGTTAAGATCTGTGAGGTATGGCACCATCAATTCTGCTCGGTGCTTCTTCCGAGCAGCCTGTCTGGACAACTTGAGAGCGATAAGCGAGGACTCTTCCCGCTGCTTCTCTAAAGCTCTCGATTCAATCCATTCCTACAAAGACCATAAACACAAAGAATAGATGTACAATTTGAAGGCAAGACAGTAGACAATTCGACATGGGTTACACCAGTCGTGAAATGTTAATGAAAAAATAATGATTTTCCTTCAAATTGTACTGCGATTTAGACCAGTATCTACTTATAAGTAGTTATTTTTGCAGTCTTCATAATAGGTATAAGTTACATTATAAATCAGAGAATCTGAACACATATCGTTTCAGACAATTCAAAACACACATCGTCCATAGAAACATGGAACATTAAAATAAAAGTAAAATGGTTTTGTATTGGTGTCTATGTAAGATTGTACAGATTTTTAACTATCTGAAATGTAAAGAAGTAGTAGGTACTTACATTCCTACATGTGATATACGAACTTAAGCGACAAAATGCATATTCCGAACTATTCCTCAACGGAAATCCTATAGTTTTGCTGATCCAGATATTCTAACACCAAACGTCGTCGTTTGCCTTTATTTAATCACCACAGTCATGATTTTTATCGTATTTCATTTTCAAAATAATAATTTAGGTAATCTTAAACACATTAAAACCACCTTCCCCCAGTACAATGAAAGGCTGACTTAAATAAGCTTACAACGCGCAACTGTATCGTAAAACAATGCTACCCACAAAACAGAGACAGCTGCAAACCTTACAACACAACAGTTCTATTAACTCGCATATTCTACATGACAGAAGACCATTACAAACGTCACCAAGATTCAACGCAAACAAATGTAAATGTCGTATAAATATTGCACGGCGCGTGTGTTTACTAACCCAACTTGAAATAATAAGCCGGAATCGTATTTTGATATCGTGGCGCTTTCTAACTTTGTTATTATGCATGTCATTGTGTTTAGCGGCGTATTTATTTGTGTTTGCGACTTTATATTTTAGCTGGAGCTCTAATGTGTTTAACTGTTGTCTGGCTTGATGAAACTGACTGTGAAAACACAGATAAGGCTTGTAGTTTACTTTTCAATACTGTTATTGTTTAGTGATTTGTTTAACACTAATGCGATGAAAGTTTGGTTACTTTTTTATTGATACAAATGTAGGTATATAATAAAATATGCGGCCAGCATTTTGGGCACGTTACCAAACATTAGAGATTAGATTTTCAATTTTTGTAAGGGTTTTCTTTTTTCCATTATATGCACCTATGTATATATTTATTTTGTTGTATATTCCTAGTTTAAGTTGTAAAACAATTGTGTAAATATTTTAGTGTTGTTGTAAATAAATGATTATTTTACTATAAAATATATATTATTTTGCACTCCTCTCTATAAACAACTGCTTGGTCCGCGCAAAGAGGAGCGCAAAGTTTTTGATTAACATATAGATACATACAATTTAGAGGTACAAAACTGTTGCTGTGCATCGTGGCCAAAGTTTGATAACGTTAATGTTAAATAAAAAAGATAAAAATACTTCGAAAATTTGTTATTGTAGTTTAATTTGTTTTATGTTTTTTGTCATTTTAAATCCTTATAAAATCTGACAGATGTCGTGTAGATCTATTTGGTAAGCTACGATGTCAACATCTAAATAAATAAAAATCATTATTATTTACGTAAACCTATTACAGGCACTTGCAAATAGTCAAAACAATAATTTAGTATTTAGTATTATTATCTATAATTATCATATTTTATAAATTTTCAAATGAAATAAGTATTTAAGTAATTATTTTAATAATATTTTAGTCTTAACGTCTTAGTTTATTATTAAACTATATTGTGTCAAATAGCTTGTTCTGTCTATAGTAGGTTAGAACAATTGTCATTATTTAGGTGGACTATGAGTATATAACGACGGACGCGCTTTAATGCTACCACCGGATCCAATACGCCCCTACTGAGAAGATCCGGCGAAACAAACTCAGTGGGTTATTCTACTGCCGGTTTTAACACGACCCACATGAGACGGTCCGGCGAAACATACTCAAATGGGCAGAACGTAGGTTTTGGTCCAGTTACTTTAACTATTTATTGGCATACACTTTTTTTGCCCAAACGGTTGTCTTTGTAATATTTGTTTATTGTGTTTTTATACTAATAGAAAAATAAAAGAATTTGAGACAGAACTAGCGGTCTATGAATATAATATAATATAATATTATTATGTAAGTAGGTCAATTACAGATAGTTCACAGAACATCACACTATTATGCGTACTACTATTTTATTTGGGTACAGGGTCTCTAGGAAGTGTTACGCAAGTAGGTTATCTAGACATAAAACTCAAAATACTCATTTTTTGGTTTGAATTACGTAGCTTTTAACATCAAGCATAGCAACCATACATCATGCGCATGTCACAAAATCGGCAACATAAATTTTGCATGGCTTGTAAATTCTGACAGCTATCTGTTAAGCCACAAAACGTTAAATCAGATTCAGAGATACATTATGAACGCCAAAGGAAAAAAATATGATATCCTAACGCCGTGCTCTCACTTTCGTGAAAATTAAAGTCAAAGAATTATTCTCGCGATGAAATCACCATGACATTGTGGTATAAGTACCTATAAAAAGCTAACTGCAAAGTAGGACTCACTTGTTGCAGATGATTATATAGAAGGTACAGTATATGTTGCCCGTCACTCGATTTCTTTATACAAACTTTTAAAATTTTTGACTCGTCTAGTTGTAGTGTTGTCGTCCGGCTAGATTTTTATTTCTCTATACAAACTTTGTCATAGTTTTTCGTCCACTAAGGAGTGGAATAAAAAAGCCTACTTCATAAGAAGAATACACCTTCCAAGTTTCAGGTCTCTATGGATTAAGATGTGCGTTTAGGATAAGGGGCGTACCTACTTAAACGATTTGTCTTTTTATGAATACACCGAAGACCATATATAACCATATTGATGATTGATATTGTGTGTAAAAAAGAAGAGGCAAAGACCTGTACAACAATCAAAGCAATTGAAAATCCGTTGTACCTGTTTATTTAGGTCAATTCAATTCGATTCCCAATGAAAATGTTTTGGTTTATGGAAATAAATAAACAAAACAAACAATTGGACACAGACTTACAATTTCGTCGGATGCAGGTTCATCTATGTTATACATCTGTCGGCTCACAATGCTACCATGTAGTGCTTGTTTATAGTATTCTAATTCACGTTTAGCCACTTCGGCAAACCTCACTGCGTCAACACCACGGAATACTTTTGTTACTTTCATATTCTGAAATGTTTACGAACTATTACTACTACATAGTTGAATGTGGACATTTACGCTCTTAGTAGAAATAGGAATCAACAGAAATTTGTTTACCAACGCGGTGCTTTCAACGATTTTTTTTTTTTTAATTCCGGCCAATCTTCGAGATGATTGACTGATTACCTACCTGATTACCACTACACAGAGACCACTCTATCCGACCCGCCGGAGAAGAGTGCACCCTTAAAACGTGACGCGTCCCCCTCGCCCTCCCGACCCTTAATTTGCTAAGAACCTTCCGATGCCCTCGTAGACCCGAAGTCCGAGAGGCCCGCGAACTGTAAAGTAGAGCGACAGTTGCCCTAAACTCCCCTAAAAAACTACAAGCCATAATCCCTTAACCTCCCCGTCAGCGACCGCCCTGAGCCGAGGTCCAAGTCCCAAAGTGGACGCCTTCTTGCGCAGGTTGCTTAGTTTGTAGGGTTTAAACCATTTATCTAGGCTGGAGCTCTGCTCGCCTTTATGCCCGGTAAAGAAGCAAAAGACTCGGGGCTAACTATACGTCCGTCCGAAAAAAAAGACTGATTTCGTAAGACTTATTAAAATATTCAAGTGTGTGCGCTAACGCAGATGCAATCTCTATTTCTTTAGTCTGAAAATCCGGTGGGTCATTATTGCTGATATGACCAGTGAGAGATCTGTTGCAAGGCCAACAGCTTAACGAGGCACGAATTAAAGATCATAATTCATAGTGTCGAAAATATTATAGTTGTAGCAATGAGGCAAACATACCAATATGAATAAATAGACAGGTTCACTTTGATTTCGGAATCTTATCAGTAATTCGATGTCATCAGCCGGTACCTAAACCAATCACAAAATGTTAGTTTAACCAGGTTTACCACCTCTTTAAACGTATTACAGTTTTCTACAGAATATCGAGAAAGGACAGCTAAGTATAGTAAATTACTAAACTAAAAGAAATTACTTAAACTTACTTTTAATAAAATAATTTTTCCATCGCTCCAAACCAATTTCAGTGTATTGAATAGCCGATCAAGTGCAGTGCATGAACCAAATACACGACTGTATACCTCTGCACCTAATGATAAAAAGAAAAATTTTAAATGTTTCGGTACCTACAAATAAAAATGGAAATAAATTCGTTAAATTTTTTTAACGAATTAAAGTATCTACTCGCACTTGGTTGGTAGTATAAAAAACCAACCAAGTGCGAGTCGGACTCGCGCACGAAGGATTCCGTACCATTTTCAAGTGCCTTTTTTTTTGTCCAGGTTTAAATGCATTTACGCTTTACCACCGCCGCGCGCCGCTGCAGCGTATTCGCGAGCTGGCGGTGGGATATGTGGGGCTCGCCCTCTCCATAGCGTGGTATGCTAGACTCATACCACGAGGAGAGGACCCTACTACCACTAAAACTTTTTGTACACTCCTTCGATCCGCCGTTGGCGGGGGCCGGGTGCACATAAGCAATCCGGCCCCCCGACGGCACCCGCGGCGGGCCTGGCGGACGCCTGAAGTGTGGAGGAGTCCCTACTCCTCATGGATCAGCCTCGAAGGGAGCGGGGCCCATGTGCCCCACTCCCCGAAGCAGGGCCAAGACATAATTTGTTTACAGAAGGAGGCAACCGCCTCCCGCGACCTCTCGCTTTGGACCATCTTTGAAATGATGGTCGGCAGCGAGAGGTCGTCTCCCACCAACCATTTTCAAGTGCCTACGTGTTGCCGTTATGAATATCGAGCAAAAAAGGTAAAAAAAAAACTTGTTTGTTGTATGCGAGTCCCCCTTAAATATTTATTTTATTATTAGTATTTGTTGTTATAGCGGCAACAGAAATATGTACATCATTTGTCAAAATTTCACTTTCTAGCTAACGCAGTTCTAGAGATACTCTGTCTCAATATCATTCAATCTTATTGAGCGAAAATAAACAAATAATAACAAGACAACCGTTAGGGCAATAAATGTGTGTGCCTACTAAAATATAAATTAAAATAACTGGACCTAAACCCCGCGTAATTGCCCATTTGAGTATGTTTCACCGGACCGCCTCATGTGGGCCGTGTTGAAACCGGTGGTAGAGTAACCCACTGAGTTTGTTTCGCCGGATCTTCTCAGTTGGGGCGCATTGGATCCGGTGGTAGCATTAAAGCGCGTCCGTCGTTATATGCTCATGTTCCACCCAAATAATGACAATTGTTTCGGCATAATATAGACAGTACATTAATTATAATAATTAATTTAATTATAAATAAGTAATTTGAATAGGTTTATATAAATAAACAGCAAATGTAATTTAAGATAAATAATAATTAATTTTCAAATAATGTTTGACGATTTACAAGTGCCTGTAATTGGTTTACGTAAATAAAAATGATTTTTATTTTATTTTATACAGCCTGATGACAGACAGACAGACAGCGAAGTCTTAGTAATAGGGTCCCGTATTTACCCTACGAGTACGGAACCCTCTGACAATAATCGTTTGAAACTAATTATTTATTTAAAGCCTACAATTAAACCCTATTGACAATATAAAAACATTATATGCTGCTTGTTTTAAAATAGGCACCAAAATACTTACAAATAAGCAAATCTGAATGTTGTCTTATAATTTGATGAAACTCTTTATCATGTTGGATATTGATAAATAATTCAGCTTTCTTTTTAGCCATTTTACGAAATATAAAGTTTACAATCAATAAATTTAGTCAAGATTTGTTTTGATTTCCATAACCTACCAGATTGAAGCCTGTAGGTATATTTTGTAGATTATATTCTATTTATGAATATCATCATCATCGTCAGCCCATACACCGTTCACTGCTGAACATAGGCCTCCTCCTGGGGAGGGTCTTTGCCATAGTCACCACGCTTGGCAGGCGGGTTTGTGACTGCAATATAATGTTATAATATACTAGGAAACGCTGCAACCTGTCCCCTGGTATACAATTGTTATAGATGATGTTATATCAATCGGGGCCAATGGCTTAACGTGCTTTCAGAGGCACGGACAGTAGTCCCTCAGCCAACCAGACCCGGAAATAAATTTTAGAATCTACACAAAGATTTCTTGTCCGGCGTGAGGATCGAACCCACGACCTCTGCGCTACGGAGGTTGTCGTTGATTTATGAATGTGGTTTAATGCAATTAAAAGACACGATATCATTCTTTACCACTACATTACTACTACACTACGTTTGTAGTTTCCGTAAAAAATAACCTTGGTGAAAAATAACAATGGTGTTCATCATCATATCATTGTATGGTCACGGGTACCGGCGTAAGAATGATGCCCCCCATCCTCTCCCAAAGGCGCCGTATCACCCGGCCAGGGGAAACACACCAGCGTCTTCTTAGATTATAACACCTAATACTGCGCTCGCCAACCCGCTTGGCAAACGTCTCAACGTCTTATGTTCAACAGTGTAAGTCCTACGGTTGATATGGTGATAATAATTTCTTTTTCAGCGGAATGAAAACTACCTATTTTGTGTTTATACCATTCAGTTAATTCCGCCCAAAATGTACCCATATTTTATACCAATAATAAATAATTTCGCCGAGTTTAACGACTTAAAATGACGGTGCCTCAAACTAAGATTTTAATGAAGATGAGATTTAACTCTAATATTATAAGAATTTCATCATAGGTACTTGGTGAACATGAACCAACTTATTGAACACTATTTAAAAGACAAGTAACTGTGGCGTACTCTAGCATATTTCAAAGATACTAAACAGTGCCATCGCATTCTTCGAAGTATCACATAACAAACATCAGATGGCGCTGTACGGATAGAATTAAAATTGAAGATATTTTTTATATCAGAAAATTATATATAATGCATGCATGTTGTTTTTTTTTTATACGTCTTTAACTTTCTTAAACTCTTTCCTTTGATTTTCTTATGTTAACATTATTAAATGTACTACACATTACGTCGATGTATTGAGAAAGATTATTATTTGATAAGTATAAGGTTATTTATTTAAGGTTACGGTTGATATAAAACGTGTCCTGGCAAGATGTAACAACTTTTAAAACCTATGAATAAAATATATGGTCGAGCAGATATTTTTAAAGAGACATTCTTCACCAAAAGTCAGAACCCTTATAGTTTCGTCATGTCCGTCCGTCTGTCTGTCCGTCTGTCCGTCCGGGCGGGCTCGTACTTTGCCATTACTGCACCGATTGTCACGAAAATAGGCGGAGAGATGTATATTGTAGATCAAAACTTGATTTTTAAAATTATGGAAAAATATAACGATTTCCTGTCCGGCGGGGGGAATGAACCCACGACATCCGAGATTTAAAGCGAGTCAAATACCGCTACGATACGGAGGTAGTCTGTTGAAATTTGAATTAAAAAAAAACGACTACATAACCCCATCGTGTAGCGTATTGTTGAAAGGCTCTTAAATTGCCAACCAAAACTGCCTTGGAACTATCATGTCGATCAAACCCCAAGTCTCGAGATAACCTAATACAAAATTAAA